>JAUAMA010000005.1:30117500-34917500 GCA_030819835.1 Acmispon strigosus | reverse complement strand
TAAAATTCTCCTTCCCTAACTCACGCATCTAATTCCCAAAGGGAAAGGAGAACCACGAACCACGAAGATTGGCCTCCACAAATGACAAACTCCTGTAAGGCAGATTGTGCTTCTTGCAAAGGTCAATGACCAATGGAGATATCTTCCTCAACTGAGCCCTTGGAAGCCTTGGGAACAAATGGTGCTCAAGCTGGAACTGCAAACCACCAAAGAACCAATCCATCCAAGATGAGCAAGAGATGTCCAACGTCCCACTTGTTTGCTTCTCAAACCAGTCATTCCCCTTTGGTGGCCCCACATACACATTTGCAGCAAAATGATTCAAACAGAATTGAAGATGCTGAATAGAACAAACAACAAAGGAAGCTAGCACAAACATAACCCTTTCTGACCAATTTGGCAGACACAACAAAAGAAGAGGGAACCAAGTCCAAAACACAAGGATCCCCAATATGAAGGTGAAGAAGAAGAAGATGACGAAGAAGAAGAAAGAACGAACTTGTATTTCAAGCTGCTGCTGAGTTAGGGAAGGAGAATTTTAGATGCGTGAGTTAGGGAAGAAGAAAGGGGAATTAGGGATTTGGGGAATTTTAGATTTAATTAGGTTTTTTTTTAACATCTGACCTGTATTTCAATAAATAAAAAAATCCACGTCACCTTCATTAACCCAATCAGCCTGCCACATGTGCACTCACCGGAGCTCCGGTCTCCGGCAGGGACCTATATCAAACTTGGTACAACTACAGGGACCTTTTGCAAACTTTTTTCCGGGGAGGGACCAAAGCCAAATCTTGGTGCAACCACAGGGACCAAGTAAACCATTAACCCTACTTAATATAAACATATTTTAAAGCACGCACAGTCGTATCATTCTCTCATATGTATCTCCTACGTTGCACGGGTACGCATAGAGTACCCGGTACACGCAGGGTACCAGGTACGCGGTACGCCATTTTCAGAAATTCTTGGGTACGAGTACGTTAATATATATATATATATATATATATATATATATATATATATATATATATATTAAATAAAATGACTAATGTATTCCAACTATTCCAGATAAATATCACAAGTTCACAACCTTTTTTTTTTATACTGAAGTTCAAACTAGAATAGAAATTGAGAAAAAAAACCAGAGGTTTAATAGAAAAGAATTAAAAGAACAGAAGTTACAGAAGAGAGCAGTACGCACGCGTCATTTCTTGGAAGACGAGTTCTGTTTCTTGGACGAGAACAGAGGTTATAGAACAGAACAGAGGTTCGCAGTGGAAGAAACGACGTTACAAAGGAAGACGAGAACAGAGGTTACCGTGCCAGAACAGAAGCGAGGCGTCTGAGGCGTCGTTTCTTGGGAGCGGCACCGGCGGAAGGAGGGAGATTCGACGGTGGAAGAGAGGCGCCGCTGGTGGAAGACGAAGTTTCGAGGGAGGAGGAACAGAAGTTACAGAAAAGAGCAGTACGCTGGTGGAAGGAGAAGCAGTAGCGCCGCCGGTGAAAGAAGAAGCAGAAGCGCCGTCGCTGGAAGGAGAGTCTTCGACGGAGGAGAGCGCCGTGCAGTCCAGAGGTTCGATTGATTTTTTTATTTGGGATTTAGGTTTTCAAAATCCCCTTTTTGTCTCCTGCTGAACCCGTTTTCAAATTAAAAAAAAAAAGAAACGACGCTGTTCCGCGTCAAAACGCACCGGGTGCGTTGCCATTTATTCCGGCACGCAGCGGCGCGTACCGGCCGCGCACCACCGCGCACCTACACCGGGGACGTACCCGGTGCCGGTACCACCCCATTTTGGGCGTACCGGTGCTTCCCAGTGTATCTCACATCGAAGATAATTGAGTGCTTTTTTTTCTCTCTAATAATTGAGTGCTATAGCACAAGTTGCTTGGATTAGTGAAGTAACGGATTTAAATTTTGAATCATGTTACTTAACAAAATCATAATATTTAGCTACAATTTGTTTAAACTCAAGAATGATTATTAAACGTTAACTAATTCGTAGGTACATTTAGGATTATGTGTGAAAATTACACATGCAAATAAATAGACATTACTATAGAATTGACATTTTACAACGCCCCTTTAACCAGAGTTCAATATGGAACTGTGGTAAAATGAGGGGTGGAGCTCAATTAACACGGTTCCATCTTCAACCGTGATAATTGATTAGCTATTTTACCACAATTCACCTTCACCCATGGTTATAGGTGGAAAAAAAATTGCATACATATTACTACGGTTCAAATATAGCCGTGGTAAAAGAGTCCTGACCCTGGAAAAAAAATTATTTTTGTATGCATATTACCACGGTTCGAATATAACCGTAGTAATAGAGCCTTGACCCTGGGAAAAAAAACTCTTACCCTCTAGTAGTACTCTAAACCCCTCTTCTTCTCTTTCTACCAAAAAGACACGCTTCTTCTCTAGATTTGTGCAAAAATTGTGAAGCCCAACTTCTTCTCTGTGCAAAAATTGTGAACCCCAGCTTCTTCTCTGGGCTCACGTCTCTCCGTCGAGCCTCACTGTTTTTGTTGAGCCTTGCTCCGCCGTTCTCGTCGAGCCTTGCTCCGCCGTTCTCGTCGAGGGTTGTTTAGTGAAAGTTGCTTGTTCCTCTAAAGAAGGAACTCTTCCTAAGGCCAATCGATTCTCCTTTCATCATCATTCAAGAGAAGGAGGCGTTTGGAACAGGTTCTTTCACAAAACATATCTTTTTATGTGTTTCTATTGATTCTGAAGAACATGATTTTTTTATTGATAGTGTTGAAAGAGTTTTGGGTTCTATTAATTTCGACCATGAGTCTGATGATAGCAATATAATTCAGAAGTTGTTAAGTGTTTTTGAATTTCTGCTTGATTCTGGTGGTTTGTGGAGTCGAACACAAGTTGTTTGTCAGATTAAGTCAAAGAGAGTTTTGGAATTTTCATTTGATCTTGGAGGATCTTGGCATTGCCTGTCATGTGTGCACAAATGCATCAGAGAAATGAGATAATTTCTGTTCTTTACTTCAGTTCTGGAACAACCTGCTATGTGTTTGTCAAAATGTCCCTGAGAAAAGAGATGGTTTTCTTAACTTCAGGATCTTGCTCAGCCCTTTGACTTTGTATGGACACTCCCACTCATGAATCGTGAACTGGTAATTTCTTGGCTGCTAAATTCACTCTGGTTTTGTTCATTTCATTGAATTCTCATTTTGGTAAAAAAAAAATTCTTTGCTATGATAAAATCTGAAGCATTGAATTGAAGGTTGGGAACATGGGCTAGTGGAGCTGCTGTTATCTCGAGTGGAATATTCACATTGAACCTGGCTTCTACTGCTACTCTGAAAGGGCTTCGCTCTGTGTCTTAGAAGAAACATCTAAAGATAAGATTAGATCAAGTTAATTAAAGCTCGTTGCTTTTATCTATTCTGTTTGAAATTGTTGTAACTTGTAACAGGACATTTTGTGGGTTTTCTATGTAGAACAAATTGCGTTTTTGTGTAGGGCTTGTAGAGGGACCAGGGAAGCGCCTCAATATATGAAAATTGTGGGATAGAACACCACCATTGCTTGGTCCCGATGTACGAATATTTTTCAATTAACCCCTACTATAGTCCTACTTGCGAAGAAAACAAGTTAGGTCTTTCACTCTTCTTCATGCTATGCCTAGTTTGACATTTCATTTGAGTTTCATATGTTTTTTGAGAAAATGTAAGAGGAAGAGATTTGGGATTGTTATGAAGTTGAATTTTGAGGGAATTGCTATTAATTCCTGTAAATTTGTTTTCTTCAAGTTTTATGACTCTTTGAGTCGTTCTAGATTTCTAATGCTTGCTCATGGTTTTGCAGGGTTCAATGTTGTTTGAACTGTTTGGGAAAAGGCTATGACTGATAGTGCTGCATTTCTTAAGTTTATTTTGTAGCATCTGAGAGCTTAGACATCTTTGTCATATTTTCTTTGGATTGAATTAACTTCCCTATAACAAGAACTGAGCAATATTTCTCTCATTGTAAATATAAGCTCATTGAATCCATGGAGGAACATATAAACCATTTTTCTATTTTGCTAGTGTAGCACTGTCACATTGAGGTTGCTGATGGAATTTTGCTTGTATATTCCTCTATTGCTAGTTATATACTAATTCTAAATTATTAGTAATGTTTTGGTAAGGTATTTAAAGTTTAGATTTGACCATTTTTTAGTTTAGAAACAGTGTTGTGTGTGTTGCAAATAGGCTAATTTTTCTTTTAAAAAATAGACATTTTTACCACGGTTCCAGTAAGAACCGTGGTAACAGAGGAACAAAATTACCTGGGTTCCGCCTTGAGCCGTGGTAATAGACTTGAACCGTGGTAATAGAGGTATGATATTACCACTGTTCCGCTTTGAATCGTGATAATAGAGGTATGATATTACCACGGTTCCGCCTTCAACCGTGGTAACATAGGTATGATATTACCACGATTCCGCCTTCAACCGTGGTAACATAGGTATGATATTACCACGATTACGCCTTCAACCATGGTAATTGATCTATTACCACACCGAGCAATACCGCGGTTGAACTGTGGTAACTGGCCATAGGGAACCGTGGTTATAGGGCAAATCTGTAGTAGTGAGATTTAAATAGAAATACAAGACTTTGTTCAGGTTCTCTGGAGTGGATTTTTAAATTTGGTGGTTCACGATCGAGTAATGAAAAACATGTTGAGAGTGTTTGAAAGGTTGCTTAATACTGAAATTTGAGATGAAAATACTATGTTATCCGATGATAACTTGAATAACATAGATTCCGGTGAACCAAGATTCAGGGTTGCGTAAAAAATTCAAAACCGTGGGGGTGTTGAGGTTGAAAAGAATTAAAGAGTTACAAGAACTAAATAAAAACCAAAGAACAAAGTGAAACAAAAGGAAATCTGATTAAAATGAAAGCTTAGAAACTGGAAGGAAATTATTTACACGAAACTCTGTGTGTTCGTGTGTTGTGTAAGGTAGACGTAGGCTTTAAGAGTATTTAGTATCAGATACCCAATCCTTTCTTAGTATTACAAAGTCTTATTTATATTATTTACATGATCACTGTAAATCTAATCATAATGGCTGGAGTAAAACTAAAAGAAACTGCATAATCTTAGTCTTTCGTTCGACATAACTATGAAGCTTTAATCTTGTTCCTTTGAATCCTTTGAACCTTCTCAAGTTGACCTCTGCGTCTTCAAGTCTTGTAATTGCTATGAACGTGAGGGCGTAGCCCTTGGTGCATGAAACTTCCGAATCGTGTGGTCGTGCTATGCAATCATGGCATTCTGCTCTAGACTCAAAATTGTCTTTAAAATATTTTCCTATTCTTCGACATCCAGCTTGTTTCTTTACCTCGAGATCCACTTCTCTTGCTGATTGAGGTTCTTTGGGACTTAAGCAAAATATCCCCTAAGTGTAGATTTTTCTTATCCCCTTTGACTAGGCTATTCTCAGATTATCACATGTCTCGGATACAACATGTCTTGTCCTTGAACCTCTTCGAAGCTCCACCATAATCTCTCTTAACTTAGCCATATCAAGCCTTCATCTTGTTCAAGATTCTATATGATGTACTATGTTTTCGAGCCTACCTTTCATCTCAACCGAAATGAAATGTTGTACTTTTTTCTTCGAATCTCCTTGTTCGGATGTCATCCTTGATTCTTCTTAGAACTTAGCTTTGCAACGGTCATTCTCTCCTTCTTTTTCCTCGATGATAGGCTTTTTTTTTACTTACTGGAATTCAAGATTTTGATATTAATAGATTATCCCCAAAACGAGATGGATAACATTTTCCTAAGGTCCATAATTTCAAATCAAGCCCATTTTTGAATGACCATTTCTCGAAGCCTCTTGGTATTCATCGACTCAACCACATATCATTAAGACTTTAAAGTCTACATGATTAGCCTTAAATGACGATCATTAGTTTGGGTGTAACACTCTCTTTCCCGCATCATGCACAGACTCTTTACCTTTAGAGATTACGCAGGCCAACTCGAACTGGGAATGGTATCCATCATCAGCTTATTTATGTTTAAGCCCCTTCTTGGAACGATCTGATTACTAATAGTTTTAATATATAAACTTCTAACTGTTTTTCCATAACTGAAGCAAAAACAACGGTCACGTCAATAGTCTTTGTTCTGTCTTGTTCAATTTTCAAAATTCTCTATCAAGTCTGCAATCTAGGCAATCGTCAAAACATCCTTTATGCTTTTGAAAACATATCCTAATCGAACGTCTAACACAATTTTGAGTTTTAACTATTAGAATTTTCATTTATAAAGGTGTTTATTTGTTATAAATACCCTTCCAGTATTTCTATTTGTTCATCATTTTTCCCTATCTGTCATGTTCATCTTCTGTATAACTCCTGAGTTGTATTTCATGAATTCATTCCAAGAACCTTCATCTTATGTGATATTACTCCATCTCTTGTCCTTTCTTGCAATGTCTAGCTCTCGGAGATCAAACCCCGTTCTTGAGGCTTTCTGAATCTTCTTTAGAGGTGGAGACACTGAAAGTTTGGAAAACCCAAAGAATGATCCCGCTCTCTTGGGTCCCTACACTGTCACTGAAAAGATTCTCCGTTTCTTCTCAAACAGACTTGAGGAAAATATTATAACTTTTACTAATGACTATAACCTGAGCTTCATTGAGAAGCCAGACAAAGCCTTCAGGGTGTATCCTGCTAGCTCAAAGACTCGCTTTGAAGCTTGATTAGCCTTCATTCTAAGTTGTTCATACGATTCGATGAGCAAAGGGATTGATGCCCTTCGATCTAGTAAGAATCCCAATTTATCCGGGTCCTTTTGCCTCTTAAAATTTTGGTTGAATGTCATATTCAAACCATACTTGATTGGTGTCAAGCCTCAAAGTTTATGCCAAGACACTTAGGTTCGTTTGATGGTCATCATATATGATAAAAAGTTGGTAGAATATGATAAGATTAGTATAGACTCTTTTCTTATATTATTATTATATTTGAAGTAGACAAAATAATGATGAGATATAATATAAACAATATTTTTTTTTCTCAAAATAAGGACATCATTTCACTAACAAGAAAAAACTTAAGTTGAGTACATATTATTTTTTTAAATTTGATTTTTCTAAACTATTAATTTTAAGAGTGATAAGTATATTATTTTTTATTTTTATAAATGAGTCTATATATGTTTTAAAATTAAATTATTTTTTATTAATTAGTATATTTAAACTTAAAATATATAAGTAACTAATTGATTTTAATTTAATAGTAGCAAGTGATAAATCATAAAATTAATTAAAACTTAAAAATATTATTGATATTATTTGATTTTTAAATTAGTCAATATTTAAATTATATAAGTACAGAAATAGTTGTAAGTAATTAATAGTAGATGATATAAAAAAAGTAAACATATGTTGTCTCAGTTGGTAAGGACGAATTACTTCCTCTAAGAAGGTTGAGTGTTCGAATTCCACTGCCAATGTGAGGGTTGTGTTGGTAGGCGATATGTAAGTACCTCTGTAAACGACCAAAAATCCCGAAGGCATATCCTGGCCCAGGGTGGTGACCGGAGCCGAACCCATCTGAACTATTAATCCATATTTACTATTAGTAAGTCAACATTTATAAGTGAGTTGTCTATGTTGTCTATTTTAATGTTAGTGGATAATTAGTTTTTATTTTTGTTACCATAATATAAGCAACACAATAATATTAACTGAGTAGAAGCAAATGATAAGGAAAAAACTGCCTATTTTTATATGAGTAAGACCAACATTTTGACCATTTATAAGTTAGTTCATTTTTTAATTAAATTTATATGAGTAACTAAATAATTTTAAATTTATAGTAACAGTTTGAATTGGTGATCAATAAAATTAATATATTATTAATATTAATACTTTTACATCTATAAATTAATAAATTACAAATTATAAAAACATAAATATGGAAATAAATTAATATGGGGTTAGGCGACTGAAAAAGAATAGAAAACTGTTATCTTATCTTGTCAGGATAAGTTCTAACCCAACTCCCCCATCATGATAAAATTTGTGTATGATGGACAAGATAAGAAAAGAGACAGAAAAATTATCCTATCTTGTTGGTGCAACAAATAAAGGATTACAGCAGGATGTAATTGCACTATCATATCCTGTCCCCTTAGCCTGACCACCAAACGAGTCATTCGAGTTTTCACTTGTCATACCTTACTCTCTATGCGCCTAAAGAAGACTTTGGTGAGGCTTTTCAATACTTCTTCTCATATTTCTTAAATCTCAAGGACAATGCCCCCAACCTTACACCTTTCTTTTACCGTGGTCGTAGCCCTACTTGGTTCACTCAACCATTTCCTAATTTTTTGGCTGGTCAAATAGAATGAGTCTCGGTCTGGAGGGAGTTCCTAATTAACCCTGCAAATTTTAGCCTGCAGCTATAAACCTACTCGGACGTTCCAAACTTTGTATATAAACCACAATTGGTAGCTCACCAGTTCGGGTTCAGTTAGTTTATCCCCACGCCTATCTTTTTCATGAAACATGCATTATTAAGAGCAGAGATGCTTTAGGTTTGGAACACCGTGATGAGCTTAGTTTCCCATGAGGAGAAACTTCCTACTCTCATCCCTTTTGACTTTGAGCCATATTTTTATTGCACTCCTTTTTCTCAAATCTTGGTGTTCCCAATACTACGACGTCATGCATTCTCAAATCTAATCTTGAGATAATGATACGTGTACATCTAAACAATACAGACACTTTCAGACACCTTTTTTTTTGTCTATCTCTTTCTTCCAATTACATCACATCATGTATGACACTCATCACTTATCTCTCTTCCCTTCCTATCTCTCTAGTGGTCTACACCCTTTAAATGTTTACCGATTATTATTTATATATTTATCCCTATTTTGACTTTCTACTATTTTATTTTATCTTTTTTATACCTTTTTCTTTGTATGTAGTTTTTTTTATTCAAACGCTCAAACCTCGAGGTGAAACCAAAGGACTAGAACGCATTGCCAAGAAAAAGGCCTCATAATAAAAGACCCCAAGACCATGGACAAAGTCTTTTTCCCTTCACGGGTACTTCTTAGTTTTTTTCATCATAATTTTATAGTCTTTATTCATTCTCTAATGATTCTTACTTCAGCCTTTAAGATCCACCCGATTGAGGAATAAGCCTTCTAAGGGGACACCAGCCATACGAAAAACAAAGTTGAGGTTGTGGAACTTAGTGCATGTTTGGAAGAATCAGTCTGAAACCACATTTGGGTTGAAACCACGTTTCTAGAAGCAAGAAATAGTTACTTTTGGATTATTAGATCCACGTTTGGCCTTTCCAAACGTGAATCCAAACACACTATTAATAATGAAGACTCTCTTGAATCATAGGTAATTGTTACTTCTCTTTAGTTTATCTCAACCTTACTTCCACTTCCTAACTCCATTTTTCCTTTTCAGGCTCCTTCTCTTCCCTGAAAATCTAACACAAATACGAGTAAGCAAGGTTCAGAGATGAAATAAGTGAGGATTATGATGGTCAGAACTCAGATTCCCCTAAACCTTCTGGCTTGAAATTGGCAGGCATGTTGATGCAAGAGGAAGGAGGCTCTCCTCAAGTATTCGTCTTGTACCTAATTTTTCCTAATAAATTGACCACCCATCTTCCACATTTTCCCTTTTTCTAACCATTTTGATTTTAACTAGGATGAAAGCGAGAGTGATGGTGAATTTGAGAATCATGCTCCACCTTTCAAAGTGTCTAGTCCGTTTCGTGAAACCAACACCTCGAAGTGTTAACCCCTTCCACAATCAAAGAGTGTTGCAAGATTAAGAACTTGAGTTAAATTTATCATATCGAATGCAATAAGAATCAGATGACTTATGTCTTTAAAATTTTAGAATGAGAACTTTTTACATTCATGAAGTTTTGTAGCTAGTTTATTGTAAATCAATTCCTAACAAAAAAAAAAGAGACCGATACAGTACAAAAGATTTAAATTTCAGAATTCAATAAAGTGAGCTTTGAAGGCAACAAAAATATGGAGATTTGACATAAAAAGGATAGTTGCCCCTGATTTTGTAAGGAGATTTGACACATCAAGGAATTTGAAGTTTAAATAATTTCGGATGTTGTTGATGAAACAGGGGTAAGCAAAATGCAATTTGACATAAGAAGGCTAGTTGCTGATCAAGCTAGGCTTGAAGCTCGTGTGAGTGCTGATATTGTTGCTGCCAATCAAGCTATTATTGATGGTTTTGACCAAATTATTTCCTATCTACAACGTTTTCTACCTCCTGATCCCAAACCTTAAACTCCATAATCTTTTCCCTAATACGACAAACCTTGTTTGATGATGACAAAAAGGAGAAAGGAATATTAGCTTTAATTTTTATGATAATGAAGTTTTAACAATTTGGCTTAATACCACTTTTGGTCTCTCAATTATTCAGAAAGTGCGAATTTGGTCTGTAATAAAAATTTTTATCAATTTTCATCCCTTACTTTGACAAACGATAACAATTTTAGTTTTCCGTCAATTTCCATCCAACTTTTAACATTTCTAATTAAAAAATTAATTATAAATAAAAACAAAAATGAAAACAAATGTCTCCCAAGAGGACTTGGCCAAGCGTACACCAGATGACATTCTTGGCCAAGCACTGAAGACTCCCGAGCACCCCGGTCGTGTAAGGGGAGCCACATTTCCTATTTGTCAAAGAATCTACTTCAAGGATCAAAAGAAGGCAAAAGGCGAGGAGACTAACCCAGAGATCGCACGCCTCCAGCAAGTGGTGTCATCCTTGCAACAACAAGTCCATGTATTGATGCAGGAAAGGGAGGTCGAGAGTGGAAATTTCCCTGCGCAGGTGCATTACAACAGTGGGAGGGCTAGTTGCACACCTCAGGTAATTGGTGTTGTTTCTGTTTTTTGCAATAGATTAATGATGGTTCGTTAAAGGTAGTGCCCTCATTAATTTCTTCATTCATGTAGGGGAAGAGGGTCGAGGAAGAGCCACACGTATCTGACCACGGCATGGATATGCCAACACCACAACCAACAAACATTGACTTCCCTAAGGTAAGTTGTTTTATTAGTGTTTGCATTCTATTATATTTTTTTAAATCTTTTTCTTTCACGAATAAAGTTTTTTTGTCATTTTCTTAGTGTATTAGCAGATGTTCGTTGTGTTTGGAGAGTCCCTATTTCCGCGTGGTTGCAGAAGGTAGAGTGTATAATACAGGTTGTGATACACTCCATACCCCCCAATTCCCGCTGGCCATGTAAAGGTTGGTATAGATATTGCACTCGAGGTGGTGCAGCACTGCCAGTGCCTGATGACGTCGGCGAATTGGTATGCATCTAGGAAGCAATAGGTTCAACTGCGGCGTGGCATGCCAACCTTGTTTAGGTCGTAAGCACGGTATGTAATATGATATAATTCTACAAAATCAACACATAATGTTTCAATCATTGATTATACATGAACTTGTAATTTTCAGGCGCAAGAGAAGAACAACGACAAGGCCCAAGAAGAGGTGGATGTGAAAGGGAAGGGGAAGGAGGTTGAGACAAAATTGACAAGGTAATCTGTTGCATCCCTTAGTGGTCAACAGAGGCCTCAGATCCGTAAAAACGAAGATCCCCTCAAGAGCTGCAAATTTCTGGACATATATGCAGATAGGTTCCTTATTGATGACAACCTCATCATAGTACCAATGGAAGAAAGAATGTTTGGCAACGCCTGTTATGAGCATATTGGTAGAGATGAGATCCGTTAGCTCACTCAGCATGGAGAACTAGGTGCTTCAGTGATATGCATTTACATGAGGTACTTTTGGTTTTCCAAGTTAAACAACGATGTTTATCGTATATGATTTGTATAATCTTATTTCAGGTACTTGTTCGACCAATGTGCGGCTGAGAATCTCTTAGAGAGATTTACATTTCTCAGCCCGCATCGAATAACGCACCTCGTGAAGAACTAGAGCCAGTACATTGCGGACACAATAAACGAACATACACACCCAGACCAGTTATATCTCGCCCCAACAAATACAGGGTGAGAAATTTATATGATCAATTTATAACTTTATAATCAATTTAATTATATAAAACTTATAGTTACTTGATGGTTTGTTCGTTTAACATGTGTTGTAGGGGACATTGGGTGTTGGTGGTGATCAATGCCACCAGAGGGACCTTATTTTACTTGGATCCCTTGCATGGTGAGCTAAAAAATAGCAAAGAAACGAAAGACATATTTGATTTGTAAGCATGTAGATCTGTCGTGCTATATATTCTTTTGTCTACTATGTTTACTCATTATTAATTTGTTCATCTTGTTAGCGCAATGAGGATCTACCGTGCTACTTGCGACAGTAACAGGATCAAATGGAAACAAGCCAAGTGGACTGTTATAAAGGTATATTCATATTTACATATATAACCCAAACCAATTACATACACACCGAATCACTTATATTTTTTATTTGTTTTTGTAGTGCCCTCGGCAAACAAATAACATCGATTGTGGGTACTATGTCCTCAACTTTTTACGTGACATCATTGCGCACAATCAATCCACAATTCCTAATGCGGTATGAAAGTTTACATTTATTTGTTGTTTACATAACGAAATTCTTATCTTTTTGTATTTTTAATTTGTAATCTAACTCTAACTCTTTATTTTTACTATCATTTTGCAGTACTTTCCTGATTGTCAGTTCGACTCCTACGATTAGGACCAGCTCAATGTAATTAAAAAAGAGTGGGATGGTTATGTGTTTGACAAGTTTGTAATTAATTCATAGGGATTAAAATGTGTATAGTGGGTCGTACATATTATTATTTGTACATATTTGCTAATTTGTTGTACACATTATATATATATTGCTTTTGTAGATTATATTGTCAGGGTTGTGTCCATTGCATTGCAGGTCATGGTTTTACTATTTGAATTGCATGTTTTGATTGTACGTAGCACAAAAAAAAATTAACGAGGAAACAGAGGTAAAAAAAAACTTGCTACCACGGTTGATAAAAGAACCGGGGTAACGAGGTAACAGAGTGACAAATTACCCCGGTTCCTACTACAACCGTGGTAATAGATGCATATTATTACCACGGTTCAGCGATGAACTGGGTATTCCAGAGGTATGATGTTACCACGGTTCCGCCTTGAACCGTGGTAATTTATTTATTACTACGACGCCTGATACCACGGTTTAACCGTGGTAACAAGTTTCCCGGAACCGTGGTAACATGGCAATTCTGTAGTAGTGCTTTCTTGAAAGAGGACTGCAGAATTTTTGGCCCTAGGCATTGTGAGGCCGAACTCCTCAATCATGTCCAAATCAGTGGGCAACATGCCATTAGGTAGCTTCCAATCAAAGCAATGCACAAGCTGTGCCACCACTATACGAACAACAGTTAGACCCAACTGCAATCCAGGACAACCCCTTCTACCTGAACCAAATGATATCAGCTGGTATTATAGCTATTTTTCAAGTTATATTGCACTATATTTTATTTTTCTTATTGTACCTTTTAGTGACTACTTTGCTTGTATGTTAATTTGATGATTTTTATCGTCCAATTTAAACATTCATATATTATTATTAACTTCGTGAAATCAATTTAAATATCATTCATGTATATTATCCTGGATTTCATGTGCTCTGCTTGGTAGTTTCTTTAACTTGTGAGGTATGATTCTTGATCTCAGGTTAGAGGGGCAATATCTTCAATCCTGAATTTTCTCCTCTTACTATATGTAATGGATAATTGTTTTATATTAGTCCATCTTTTAGGTTCCCCTTGCTTTTTCTAAAAATTCTAAGATGGCAGTAATGATTCTGAGGTTTGTACTTTACATTTAAGTTTTTTATTTCTCCGTTGTTTCAAATAGTTTTTTTATGTCTTATTCAATGTGCCCTTTGTGTTTCTTTCTTAAGTTATTAATAATTCTGAAGTTACATATCTTACCTATAAGGAAACCTTGCAAGAAGTGTATTGTGGTTCAAGTCAAATGCATGTTGTGATGGCTCTGCTTTGACTCTTTGACCCTTTTAGCCGCTTGATTTTTTCTTCTGCTCGTACATGTTGTTGTTCTTCCATTAGGTTGGAGAAGAAGCAAGAAAACTCTCGCTTGGCTTAGAGAAAAGATACCAAAAAATGTGGTTATTGTTGAAAGAAGCTTTGAAGTCTTTGTGCGGTCGGAACTAGTGGTCTTATGTTGTGTTTTGAAGATCGGTTGCCAAAATTCCAAGTAAGTCTCAAAGGGTCATTCCATGTTTTGTGATTTTGCAGTTTCTAGTTTCTACATTCACAGACATTGGTTTAGTTTTTGAGAAATTTCTAAGTTTGTTTGTTTCTTTTTCTTTAGGCGCATGTTGCTGTTCTATGTGGTTTACCCTTTATTTTCTTAAATAAATATATTTAGATACGGTGGATATTCGAATTTGACCATTTTTTAGTTTAGAAACAGTGTTGTGTGTATTGCAAATAGGCTGTTTTTTTTTCTTAAAAAAAAGACCTATTACCACGGTTCCAGTAAGAACCGTGGTAACAGATGTCTGATATTACCACTGTTCCGCCTTGAACCGTGGTAACAGAGGCATGATATTACTACTGTTCAGTGTAGAATCGGGTATTTCAGAGGTATGATATTACCGCGGTTCCGCTTTGAACCGTGGTAGTTTATCTACTACCTCGCAGGCTGTTACCACGGTTTAACCGTGGTAATATGCTGCCCGGAACCGTGGTAATAGGGCAATTCTGTAGTAGTGTAATTATATTAATATGGCCAATGCCCTAACGGTGCACAGTCCCTTAAAGCTTGAATGCAAGAAGCCTTGGAAACTAAACTTTTCTATGGGTGTAGGGGGTATCTGACTTCGACCTCCATGTTTCCCTGGTTCAGGTCTACTTTACTCACTCCATCGGGTCCAACACCCTAATGGTCCACAACCCCACTGCTTTAGTCAAGAAACTTTGGTGATGAAGCCTAGTAACTTGTTTGCACCTGATGAGTGGATTTTATATGATGTTTTTAGGGTCTTTTTAGTCTTTTTATTTTATTATTTTTGAGTCACATATAGGTTTTTTGTTATTTTTATGTAGATTTTATATTTATTTTGCATTTTGCATGTAGATTAGATTTTTTGTGTTTTTCTATCTTTATTTTATATTTTTAGGGATTTTTCTAGTTATTTTATATTTTTAGGAAAAGCTGGTTAGTTATCATTTTTGTCCAGGGATCAATGTGTAAAGTTTCAGAAAGTCAGGGACCAAATTGTAAAAGTTCAAGAGTGGAGGACTAAAAGTGGAGATTGAGAGAATATGAGGGCTTGAATTGAAGTGCTAACCAAGGGAGGACCAAAGTGAAAAAGAAAAATATGAAGAGTCACTCTCCAATTTAGCACATGGAAAAAATGTTTAAAGAATTGATGAAGGGTTTCAGAATTGATCAAGGCTGGTTAGTGGCTTTTTATGGCCATCAAAACCCACTACCATGAATGAAGAAGGAAGAACAAGCAAGAAGATGAAGAAGCAGCATCCCAACGCTCCAGCGTTGGGATCCCAGCGCTCCAGCGCTGGGGTTCTGACTAGATGATGAGTCAGATGGTGACCCAGCGCCCAAGCGTTGGAAAGCCAGCGCTCAAGCGCTGGGCCTCGGACAGAAAGTGGGTTTTTAATGCATCCTAGCGCCCAGGCGTTGGGAAAGCCAGCGCTCAAGCGTTGGAGGCTAGATTTTTACTATAAATAGGGCCCTTTGCTTCACTTGTAAGACACACCTTCATAGAATACAACAAGTATTCTCTCTTTCTCCCTCAAAGATCATTGTTCCTAGGACTTGTGGGAAGCCATACTTGAGCTCCTATCCAGGGTAATCCAATGATTCTTTTAGCCATGCTTGGCTAATTCTTCTTTAAGTTTCTTGGGTTGTAGTAGTTTATATTTATGTTTTAGTTTGTTTTTACCTTTCTGAATATTATTTCTATTTCATGTTTTATTTCCTTGCTCTTCATTCTTCTTATGCGCAAAAGATTTCTTGCTTATTACTTATTCGAATGGAAATTGGTAAGTAGTAAGGGACCTAGGATCTAAAAAAGGTTATAAGTATACTTCACTAAGGAATTAGGAAGGATGTAACTTTATGTTGGCCTGAATTTCTTCTTCATCTTCTTCTCTAGTTAACTAAGTTGCAAGGAATTGAATTTAGTAATTAGAAAGAAAGTTCTACAATGTGTAAGGAATTAACTTGTAGATAATTAGGCTATAGCATCATGAAATTAGATTTATAATTCAGGAATTAAGTAGGAACTTGCTAGCATTTTATATAGACTATGTAAACCAACCCAAGAAGCTTATTTGTTATCATCTTATTCTCTTCTTTTATATTGCTATTTCCATGTGCTACCTTAAACAAACTTCCAACAAATTCATCTTTTTATTTTTCTGTTTAAGTACTAAACTTAATATTAACAAGAACACCTATCCTTTGGGTTCGAACATTTTTATTACGCGATAGTAAATTGTTCACTTGCAATTTCATTATCAAGTTTTTGGCGCCGTTGCCGGGGATAGGTTCTTTCAAGTTCTTATTTTTATTTTATTTAGTACTTATTGTTTATATATTTTTATATAAAAAAAAAAAAAAAAATTATATATTAAAAATTGTGATGAACTGGTGCTGCTAATTTTGTTTGCTAAGTATTTTCAGGTATAGCAATGGCTGAAACATTCGAGCAAAGGGAGGCAAAAATCCGAGTAAACCTTGACAAGGAATATGAGAAGAAAAAGCAAGATGTTTTCACTTTAGTTGACGAATTCTATTCTGATTTAAAGTGTAAGCGAAATGCGGGATTTTTGCCAACCCCTGAGCAAGAGTGTAAGGCCATGGAAGAATTACAAGGGAAAATACAAAGCATTCTAAGGAGGCGGCCCAAGGATGAACAACAACCACATGTTCATGAAGGTGAACTTGTGGTACAAAAAGAGGAGGTAAAAGAAACTTCCATTGTAAAATTTGTCTTTGAAGACAAATTGGAGATGGAGGAAGAAGAACCTCAAGGAACCTATGTTATAGGTTCAGAAAAGCAAGGAGCAGAACAGGGAAGGGAAAATTTATTTATTCCTTCCATTTTTAATTTAAATGTTGTTACCTTGTTAGCTGAAAATTCATGTGGCACCATGTTGCTTTTGTGCCAAAATATGCATGATTTGCGGGGTCTAAAAAATTTTTTAATAGACCCCGGATGAAAAGTGATTAGTGGAAGGGTCTATCTCGGACCTTAACAATGAGCTGGTTGGGAGACAACCCAACTTAGGATAGTTTAAGTTTCTGTCTTTTTAATTTTCTGCATCATTCTTGTAAATAAATAAAAGAAAAAATTCTATGTTTTTGCTGCAGGAGAGGCCAGCGCTCCAGCGCTGGAGGCCAACGCTCAAGCGTTAGGCCCCTGTTTTTCACCTCTGATTGCCCAGTTTTTGCTTTTATCCAGCGCCCAAGCGTTGGCATCCCCAACGCTCAAGCGCTGGAGCTCGGGCAGTTTGCTGTTTTTGTTTTTAGTTTGCTGTTTTTAATTTTTAATAAATTTTGTGTTCACCATTTTCTGAAGGTTTTAGATTCTTTGAGTTTTCCCTTGTTTCTACACTTGTTTTAATTTTTGGGAAACTCAAGAATTTTTGTTTTTAAGGTGGACACAAATTTTCAACCCATGATCTTTTGTGCTGTTTTTGGGACTAACAAGTCAAGCAAGCTTTGCTTGTGAGACTTTTGTTTGTTCAATGTTTCAGGATAGGTACCAAAAGAGGAAGAACCCTCTTGAACTTGAGTGTTCAAAGTGATTTTTACATTGAGGTTCCCTTGGACCTTTGTGGAAAATTTGTTACTATACCAGCTTGTTAGTTTTTGTTTTTCTTTTTATAGTTTTTAGTTTTATTTTTATTTTTAGTTTAGTTTTTCTGTTTTATTTTTGCATGAGTCTTGAGTATATTATCCATTCTGATGTTGCTATAGCTTTGTGAATGCTTTATCTGATTGAACTGCTTTGCGAAAAAAGTTCTATGTTTTTAAGCAGTTAGGATTGCATGCTGTAGAAAGGATTTTTGATATCTTGATTGTTTTGGTTGTTGGCTAAGTCTTTTTCTGAGTTCTAAAAAGGGTACCACTTACCCTATCTTTTTCTGAGAACTGAGAACTCTGATGCATGATTGTGAAATTTTTCTGCCTTGTGTTGCATGTTGATTGGAGTTTTGTATACTTTGTGAGTTGTGAAGAGATTTTAGGCATTTTTGAAAACTCAGATTTTTGCTTGAAATGTTATATCCACTAGTAGCCCCTTTTGAGCCTTAAAAGAGTCATTCTTTGGAGCCTACTTTGTGTGATAATTTTTCAGTTGTTATAGTGATGCATGTGCTGAAATTGTTAGAGCTTTGTTTGTGGGTTTCTCTCTAAAAAAAAAAAGAAGAAAAAGTTGGAAAAAATAAGGTATGTGCCTTAGAAAAAATAATGAAGTAGTGGGGTGAGAAAGAGTATGAGGGGAGTAAAATTCAAGTCATTCATCCCATACATTCCACTACTTTGTTCAAAAAAAAAAAGGAAAAGGAAAAAAGTTGAGAGAACCCTTGTGTTGAATTGTTAAAGCTCTTAAATCAAGAAAAATCACTTAACAACAAATTTTGAGTCAGCCAATAGAGTTGCCAAGTCTTGAAATCCATACCTTGAAATAAACAACCCTTTGGCCAAGTTACAACCTTCAAAAATCTCTTCAAAATCACTTGGTTGCTTTACTTCAGTTTTGATTTGAATTATAGGCAGGATTATTGAGCTTTCTTGTTTTCATGGAGTACATTATTTTTGGTGAGCTTAATTGTTGAAACTCAAACATGTTAAAAGCCAAGCCTAACTTTCTTGATTCTTTGTCTATAAAACATGCATGTCTTCCTTTTCTGCTAAGCTTTCTTTGAAAGGTTTCTGTGCTTCAAGTTGTAATCAGATAAAACTTTCTCAAAACCCAGGGACGCGTTTTTCTTTAAGTTTTGTCGCTTGAGGACAAGCTGTCGTTGGGTATAGTGGTGTGATGAGTGGATTTTATATGATGTTTTTAGGGTCTTTTTAGTCTTTTTATTTTATTATTTTTGAGTCACATATAGGTTTTTTGTTATTTTTATGTAGATTTTATATTTATTTTGCATTTTGCATGTAGATTAGATTTTTTGTGTTTTTCTATCTTTATTTTATATTTTTAGGGATTTTTCTAGTTATTTTATATTTTTAGGAAAAGCTGGTTAGTTATCATTTTTGTCCAGGGATCAATGTGTAAAGTTTCAGAAAGTCAGGGACCAAATTGTAAAAGTTCAAGAGTGGAGGACTAAAAGTGGAGATTGAGAGAATATGAGGGCTTGAATTGAAGTGCTAACCAAGGGAGGACCAAAGTGAAAAAGAAAAATATGAAGAGTCACTCTCCAATTTAGCACATGGAAAAAATGTTTAAAGAATTGATGAAGGGTTTCAGAATTGATCAAGGCTGGTTAGTGGCTTTTTATGGCCATCAAAACCCACTACCATGAATGAAGAAGGAAGAACAAGCAAGAAGATGAAGAAGCAGCATCCCAACGCTCCAGCGTTGGGATCCCAGCGCTCCAGCGCTGGGGTTCTGACTAGATGATGAGTCAGATGGTGACCCAGCGCCCAAGCGTTGGAAAGCCAGCGCTCAAGCGCTGGGCCTCGGACAGAAAGTGGGTTTTTAATGCATCCTAGCGCCCAGGCGTTGGGAAAGCCAGCGCTCAAGCGTTGGAGGCTGGATTTTTACTATAAATAGGGCCCTTTGCTTCACTTGTAAGACACACCTTCATAGAATACAACAAGTATTCTCTCTTTCTCCCTCAAAGATCATTGTTCCTAGGACTTGTGGGAAGCCATACTTGAGCTCCTATCCAGGGTAATCCAATGATTCTTTTAGCCATGCTTGGCTAATTCTTCTTTAAGTTTCTTGGGTTGTAGTAGTTTATATTTATGTTTTAGTTTGTTTTTACCTTTCTGAATATTATTTCTATTTCATGTTTTATTTCCTTGCTCTTCATTCTTCTTATGCGCAAAAGATTTCTTGCTTATTACTTATTCGAATGGAAATTGGTAAGTAGTAAGGGACCTAGGATCTAAAAAAGGTTATAAGTATACTTCACTAAGGAATTAGGAAGGACGTAACTTTATGTTGGCCTGAATTTCTTCTTCATCTTCTTCTCTAGTTAACTAAGTTGCAAGGAATTGAATTTAGTAATTAGAAAGAAAGTTCTACAATGTGTAAGGAATTAACTTGTAGATAATTAGGCTATAGCATCATGAAATTAGATTTATAATTCAGGAATTAAGTAGGAACTTGCTAGCATTTTATATAGACTATGTAAACCAACCCAAGAAGCTTATTTGTTATCATCTTATTCTCTTCTTTTATATTGCTATTTCCATGTGCTACCTTAAACAAACTTCCAACAAATTCATCTTTTTATTTTTCTGTTTAAGTACTAAACTTAATATTAACAAGAACACCTATCCTTTGGGTTCGAACATTTTTATTACGCGATAGTAAATTGTTCACTTGCAATTTCATTATCAGCACCTTTTGATCCTTTGTTTCATCTTCCAAGCTTCCGGCCTTGCCATCCAATAGTATATTCATTCCTCGCCTTCCTCTATTCAGGCTTTCTACCTCGTGTATTTCGTCTGGTACTTGCATTTCCTTCCTTATTGTCTCTCGGCTTTGTTTGCTGAAGAGAAGTGCTTGGGTGGTACCTTTGCCGTTTGCGTTTGGTTGTTTTGTGAACGCTCCCTCTCCATCTCCCATGTGCTTCTGGAAAAAAATTGTTCTATTTTGCCAATTTTTCAAAAAGAAAAGGGAAAGATTTTGCTATGATATTGTTAGAACAACATAGAAATACATAAATAAAAAATATAATTTATGAAAAATTGTCGTAGGAAAAATGACCGAAATGGAGAATCGACTTTCAGATGATGAGGACTCTAGTTACAGGTGAGAAAATTTGGAAATTCTTAATGCCACCTCCCTTTTTATTGAAGAGGTTTACAAGTTGGTCGAGTCACTAACATTCATGGACGAGCAGGTAACCAGAGAGTTCTGCCAAGCGAATGAACTTGTATGTTGTAGTATGGCTATCTATTTACCTTACGACTTTTTCTACATATACAGACCTTTACTTTCTAAATTGAATCCCAAAAATTTTAGGATTTCTTTCCTTGCTTTTGAGTTCTCAATTTTATGTACTTTTGACATAGCTCCGATTCAGTTTCACCCTAATAACTCGACATTTTTGTTAGAGAAGTGTGTCGATTAATGTGCTGATTCCATGTTAGTAGAATATGATAAGATAGTGGAAATTAAACTAGTGTAAGTGAAGATTCACTTGTGTTAATTGCCATTGATGTTAGTGGAAGCACTTAATGCTTAGTGGAGTGTTTAGGTGTGCTATAAGTACCTAGTAGTGGTGACTCTTTATAGTTATAACCATCACTACTTATGCTATTTATACTCATGTGTATGAGTTGATAATATAACAAGAGAAATATATGAACTTTCAGCCCCTTATCTTTGAGTGAGTTAGTATCAGTTACCACCTCTAGAATACCACCAACAGAGTGGTATCAGAGCTGCAGATCCTTGCAGCAAAAAAAAAAAACTACAAAAAAAAAAAAGGCTTCCAGAAGCAACTCTTCGACAGTTTATAACAATGTTCAATTTCCTTTATTTGAAGGAGAGAATTATGATTTTTGGGCTGTTAAAATGGAGACTCTATTCACCTCTTTGGATGTCTTGGAGTTAGTCCAAAAGGGGTATGAAGAACCAGCACCTTCAACAAATGGAAAAGCTGCAGAATCAACCCAACAACCCGAAGAATTGAAGAAGAAGAAGAAGAAGAAGAAGAAGAAGAAGAAGAAGAAGAAGAAGAAGAAGAAGAAGAAGAAGAAGATAACAGATGCTGGAGTTCTCGGGATGATTCAAAGAGGAGTCTCTCTATCCATTTTCCCAAGGATTATGAGAGAAAAAACATCAAAGGAAGCATGGGATATTCTACAACAAGAGTTTGAAGGAGACTCAAAGGTGAGAACTGTGAAACTTAAATTTCTTAAGAGAGATTATGAAAATGAAAGAATGAAGGAGAATGAGAGTTTGAATGAATACCTTAATAGACTCTCTAAATTGGTGAATCAAATGAAGTCACATGGAAATACAATAGATGATCGCAAAATTATTGATAAAATTCTGATCAGTTTGACAGAAAAATTTGATCCTATGGTGGCTGTTATAGAAGACACTAAGGACTTATCAACTATGATTGTTCAAGGGTTGATGGGGTCTTTGAGATCCTATGAGTAAAGGTTGTTACGGAGCTCTCAAAAATCAGTTGAGAGTGCTTTTCAATCTAAACTCAACATTGTGAAGAAGGTCTTGCCCCTGACTCTGGCTGAAGTTTTGATGACGACAAACTCATTACAAAAAGAAGAAAAGAAGACTTAGAAAAACCAGCTCAACGTACTTCAAGACAAATTCAAGGGTTCTAGATTTGACTAAGTCTCACTAATTAGGTAAGTTATGCTTTTAAGGTTACTTTACTCATGAAGGCTCAAAGACAAGTTAAATAATTGAGTACAACACTTTTTCATAAGTTAAAAATGATAGAAACACTCAATTAGGACTTAAAGGGTCATAAACTTGAAATTGGATTTGAGTGTAATCGATTACACACTTTAAGTAATCGATTACCCATAAGCACGTAATCGATTACCACATGCTTGTAATCGATTACCTGTTTGAATTTGAAATTCAAACTGCAACGAGCAAATAGCGTAATCGATTACCATACTAACGTAATCGATTACCAGCACGACTAGGTGTGTTGTTTCATGAACCAATGCATCCCAAAACATTTGGGAAGCTTTGTGATGGTTCTTGGACGATCCCTAGTGCCTATAAATAGTCCATTAAGGTTCAGAAACGGACAATCAATCACATACAACTTCATATTCATTAGAGCCATAATTCTGAGTCTTTAAACTTCATTTTCAAGAACACTTATGCTGTTCAACTTTTGAAGAACTCAGAATTGAAAAGAGCTTTCATATGTCAAGTGCCTAAAGCATAACTTGCACATTCAATCCATTCTTATGTTAGAGGATAGATTCAGTTGTATAGAAATCTTCTTCATTCTCATTCTGGTTTGAGTGAAAGTTCACCGTAGAGTTCGGTGAAGGTTGATACTTGGAAAGTGGTTTGCTTTCTGGTTGTTGATAGGGATTCTTAAAGTTCTCGGTGTAAGCATTTGTAAGAAACCTTTTTCAATAGTGGAAAGATCCTCAAGGGTTCTTGAGGGATTGAACGTAGCTTTTGGTGGTTTGAAGGTGAACCAGGATAAAACCTGTGTGTGGATTCTCTTAACTCTCATCTTTTACTTTCAAGCAAAGTCTTATTCCGGTGCATTCACAATCAACAATTGTGATTCTCATTATCTTGAAAGTAATCAGTTTTGTTAAGGCAAAAATTGAGAGAACCTAATTCACCCCCCTCTTAGGTTGCTATCTGTACTTACAAACATTCAGCCCATTAATGGTGAAGATAAGCCCCCAACACAAAATAGAGGTGAGTCTTCTAGAGGTGGCAGATTTGGAAGAGGCAGAGGTAGAGGAAGAAACTCACGAGGAAGAGGAAGAGGCACCAATGCGGATGATGGCATGAAGGAGCATCAAATAAATGGTGCAGAATTTGTAAGAGTAACACTCATGAAGAGAAGGATTGCGGGAACAAGGGCAAACCACAATGTCACAATTGCAAGAGATTCGGCCACATTCAAAAAGTTTGTCGTTTTGGCAATCAGCAGCATGCTTCATTTGCAGAACGAGAAAATGATGAAGGTAATTTGTTCTTTGCTGGTCAAAAAGCATTTCAAGAAGATAAAAATGTGTGGTATTTGGACAGTGGTTGTAGCAATCATATGACCAGAAAGAAAGAAGCTTTTATCAACATTGATTCTTCATTTGGCTCAAAAGTTAAATTGGGTAATGGAGAACATGTTGAAGTAAAAGGCAAAGGAAGCATTGGAGTTACAACAAAGCAAGGAAGCAAAGTCATTCATGACACTCTTTTTGTGCCAAAGTTAGATGAGAACTTGTTGAGCATTAGACAGCTTTTGGAGCATGGCTATTCTCTAAATTGTGAGAATCAAGAGTGCATAATTTTTGATTCAAAGAGAAGAAATGTTGTTGTTGTTGTTGTTGTTGTAAAAATGACCAGTAATAGAAGCTTTCCACTTTCTCTTAATTATGAGAACAATTTCAGCATGATGGCTAGAGAAGATAATGATTCTTGTTTGTGGCACAAGAGACTTGGGCATTTGAACTACGATAGTCTGAAGTTTCTTTCTCAAAAGAAGATGGTGTATGGGCTGCCAACAATTGAAGAAAAATATGGTGTGTGTGAAGGATGTATGCTTGGCAAAACCCCCGCCAACCATTTCCAAAGGAAGGAGCATGGAGAGCTAAACAAGTGCTGGAACTAGTACACACATATGCGTGTGGTCCTATTAATACTTTATCTCATGCCAAAAACAGGTATTTTATCTTGTTTATTGATGATTTTACGCTACATGACATGAGTATATTTTATGAGACAAAAATATGAAGTTTTTGTAATTGTTAAGAAGTTTAAAGCTTTTGTTGAGAAACAAAGTGACAGGTTTATAAAAATGTTGAGAAGTGACAGGGGGAAGGATTACACCTCAAATGAATTTCACAAATTTTGTGAAGATGAAGGTGTTGAAAGACAGCTCACTGTTGGCTATACACCTCAGCAAAATGGTGTATCTAAAAGAAAGAACCAAACTGTGATGGAGATGGCAAAGTCTATGCTGTTTGAGAAAGGTTTGCCTAAAACCTTTTGGCCCGAGGCTATTAATACTGCTGTGTATTTGCTGAATAGATGTCCAACAAAGGCTGTATGGAATAAGACTCCATTTGAAGCTTGGAGTGGAAGAACACCTTCAGTGAACCACCTTAAAGTTTTTGGGTGTGTTTGCTATGCTCAAATTCCTAAACAAAAGAGGACAAGCTGGAAGAAACAAGTGAGAGATGTGTCTTTATTAGCTATAGTTCCATGTCAAAGGGCTATAGACTTTACAACTTGGAGACAAACCAGGTGATCATTAGTTGGGATGTCGTCTTGGATGAGAAGGCTTCATGGAATTGGGAAGAAGACAAAATGGAGGAGAAAACAGTCCCTGCAACTTTATTACAACAAAATTCAACAGCTGGAAATGAACAACCAAATGGGTGTACAAATTGAAGCATAATCCAGATGGTTCAATCCAAAGAGCCAAGGCCAGATTAGTAGTCAAAGGCTATGCACAACATCTTGGAATTGACTACAGTGAGACTTTTGCTCCCGTTGCACGTTTGGACACTGTGAGAGCAATCATTGCGTTAGCTGCTCAAAAAGGTTGGAATCCATACCAACTTGATGTGAAGTCAGCTTTCTTGAATGGAGAATTAAAAGAAGAGGTGTATGTGCAGCAACCTCAAGGCTTTGTGACTAAAGGCCAAGAGGAAAAATTTTGCAGGTTGAAGAAAGCTCTCTTTGGGTTGAAACAAGCCCCTAGAGCGTGGTATAGTGAAATTGACAGTTTCTTCATTTAGTAAGGATTTCAAAGAAGTCAAAGTGAGCCTATACCTTGTATGTGAAGCATCAAGGTAAAGATGATATCCTTCTTTTTGCCCTTTATGTTGATGATTTGGTGTATACGAGTAATAACAAGAAAATGGTTGAAAACTTTAAAATAGAGATGGTGAAAAAATATGAGATGAGTGATCTTGGCTTGCTACATCATTTTCTCGGTATTGAGGGTTACCAAGATGAATATGGAGTGTTTATTTGTCAAAAGAGGTATGCTGAAAATATTTTGATGAAGTTTGGCATGTATGGCTGCAAACCTGTTGATATTCCTTTAGTGGTGAATGAAAAATTAAAGAAGGAAGATGGTGGAAGATTAGTAGATGCAAGCATGTAATGAAGTTTGGTTGGAAGCTTGTTTTATCTTACAGCTTCAAGGCCTGATTTAACGTTTGCTGCTAGTTTACTGTCAAGATTCATTAGTAAACCAAGTCATTTACATCTTGGGGCAGCAAAATGAGTTCTAAGGTGTGTCATAGGAACCATGGAGTATGGAATCAGATTTGAGAAGAATTCTAAGTTTGAAGCTAAAGGCTATTGTGATAGTGATTGGGCCGGAAGTGTCGATGATATGAAAAAGACTTCAGGTTATGTATTCAACCTTGGTTCAGGTATGATTTCTTGGTGTTCAAAGAAGCAAGATATAGTTGCGCAATCTTTAGCAGAAGCTGAGTTTTTAGCAGCTGGTTTGGCTACACAACAAGCACTTTGGTTGAGAAGAATATTAGAAGACATTGTAGAGAAGCAAGAGGGAAGTCTCCAACTTTATTGTGACAACAAATCAACCATTGCCATGGAAAAGAATCCTGTTTTTCATAGCCGAACCAGGCACATTAACATAAAGCATCACTTCAATCGAAGTGTGATTAAAGAAGGAGATGTGCAGTTGGTTTTCTGCAGTTCATAAGAGCAGCTTGCAGACATTTTCGCTAAAGCACTACCAAGAGGGAGATTTCAGCAACTTAGAGAAGCAATGGGAGTTAAAGAGCAGCACATTAATGGGGAGTATGTTGATTAATATGCCGATTTCATGTTAGTAGAATATGATAAGATAGTGGAAATTAAACTAGTGTAAGTGAAGAGTCACTTGTGTTAATTGTCATTGATGTTAGTGGAAGCACTTAGTGCTTAGTGGAGTGTTTAATTGTGTTTTAAGTACATAGTAGTGGTGACTCTTTAATAGTTGTAACCATCACTACTTATGCTATTTATACTCATGTGCATGAGTTGAAAATATAACAAGAGAAATATATGAATATTCAACCCCTTATCTTTGAGTGAGTTAGTGTCTATTACCACCTCTAGAATACCACCAACAAAGTGTTCTATGACACGGAACACTTTCTCACGAAATGTAAGAAATGGCTACGTGTTGTTATTGGAGAAAACTCAGGAAAACACTAATCATAAATGGGTGGATCTGATTGGAGGAGTGTGCCCATTTGTTTGTTTCGTGAAGCAATCCTTCATTGTAGAAATCATTTTCCTGGTGAATATAGTAAAGTGATGCTGACCTTGCAACTCTTATTCTATTTTTTGTTGTTCAAACAAAGAAAAGTACATGTCAGTGGAAAAAAGATAAGTTGGAGGGCTTCCATTACACTTTGATTGATTGGAAGTCGAATCCGACACTGTGTGTTCAGGCATTGTAACTAGAATCTGCTGGTATAGGGAAACTGAATTCAATGGTGCTGCTGCTGATTGCTGAACTCAAATCCCCAGGCACCAAGAGGTTGTTCTTACTGATAGCTGCATAATCAAGCTTTCTTAATTTCTTTTTGGGGGCACTGCGGATATGAAATAATCAATTTATGATTATCAATGATGATGACTGGTGGCCCTTTATATTGCTGCGATTTGAAGGCACTTTGAAGGGGGAACGAGAGCAGTATTGGGTTTCTTATATCAACTGCAGATGAGGGTGGATTAATTATAATTGTTGGGTTCCCGTAGCTAGTCGTGGCTGTGGTGGGAAAATGGTAATAGGGGTCTCATTTTTTTTCATGTTCTAAAGCTTGTACTTGTGGGGACCTGCTTTTATTATCTTCCTAGGGAGACTTGGTTGGACATATGTCTAACCATTGTAACTTTTCTTTTTGCTGGATTTTTAAGTAGCAGGGGCTTATTTTGGCCTGCTATTTGAATCCATTCCTTTGTACTTGGGGATTTCTACCACCCCTTGTGCTAGTTTCAATAAATTTGGCTTATCTAAAAAAACTATTATTATTGTTATTGTTATTGTTATTGTTGTGTTGTTGATGTGTATGTTATCATTAAAAAGAGAAGATAAATTATTGTTTATAATGACATGAATAAATATTTGAAAGAAGAGTAAAGTTTAAGTTTAAAATATATTTTTAGTTATCATAAAATTTAATTTAGAAAATTAGTGTGTGAATCTTCATATAGAGTTATGATTTTATGTGAGACAAACCCTAGTGTAATTATTGATTTCTCTAAGAAAAATCAATTATCCTCACATCCTATTATTGTTTTAGAGAAGCAATTATTTTTCTGAGTTAAGTAAGAGGCTCTAATCAAATTGATTAAGAGAAGTTTAGGGGATGGTTAAGGTTAAGCTAAGTTGCATGAAGGTACACTTGTAATCATGAAGTTCAAACAATACACACTCACATACCTACACTATATAAGCCTCAATTTCAGTTATGAAGCTTCATTCTCTTCTCCATTTTCGAGCTCAAGGGTCCAGAGCTAGAGAAAGATGCTCTTCCTTCTCTAAGTCGTTATCTCGGCATGTCTTGCTTCTCCTTAAGCTCATGTCTCGAACTCTTTCCCGCCTTGCCTTGATCTCTAAGTCCCCATGTTCTAGTAACCGCTCCTAGTATGGTCGTGTGACTTTTGGCGCGTGAAGCTTCCAAATCCATGAGATCGGTTGGTTCTAGATGCAAATTAAAAGTCTTTGGTCACAGTCTTGAGCTTCGAATGCTTCGTGAATTCCAATGCCCTTAGTATGATTCCTGCTATCCCAACGGAATTCGTCTAAGTGTTGAGACTGAAGGGTCCTTGAAACCCTCCACGACTTCGAGCAAACTTTTCTCTCGAGCTCAGATCCCCTCATAATACTCCCAACATTTAGTCTTTTTAGATTTTTCCCTTGGTGTTTATTCCAAGTTTTCAATCCTTGTTGAAGCATTTGACGAGCAATAGTTCGATCCTCGATTCCTTGCTACGAAATCAAGATTGTCTCGAATCCAAAATTTTGGTAATAATAGCATGAATCAGTACTCTTGGGATGCAGAGAAGAATGTTGCTACGTCACACAAAGTGTGTCAGTGAATCAACGTTGCTGACAGAAACGTGAGAATCAAATGAAGTTTTAGTTTGAATATTATACTTCCATCATTCAATAATTTTAAAACCTATGCATACCAACTTGAAACCATAACTTGTTCTAAATATAAATCAAGAATCTGGCATCAAGTAAATAGAATAATGTTACTTTCACACTGTCGCAACCGGTTGCGACAGATGGCGACTCTGCTGGGGACTTTTGAGAGTCAGGCCTTTATGATTGGTTGTGCATTTTCTTATTTTTCTTTGTTTATTTCATCTTATTATTTATTTCTTGTCTTTTTTGTATATATCTTTATTTTTATCTTGTATATATCCTTTCTTTTGATTCTATTATATTTATTGTGCATTTTTTGTTTTTTGTTTTGCTTTGTTTTATCTTATTATTTATTTCTTACCTTTTGTATATATTTCCTTATCTTGTGTATATGATCTCTATTGGTTACTATTTATTTCACTATTTCACACATTTTTTGGGCTCTATACCCGGGCCCGCAAACTAGGGAGCGTAGAGGTGTCTTGATAATCGGCGTGAGAGACCAAGTGTCTACTCGTCAATTATTGATTCACCACTCAGATTATTACCGGTCATTTAGCTATTTGGCGTGAGAGGCCCAGTGTCTACTCGTCAAATAGTTTGATCATCGGGTCCTTGTCTGTGTGATGAGGGTAATCTGGGAACCTTTAGCTATGTGAGATCTAGATCCATCCCCATCACTGTACTAGTTGTCTAAACCTTAGTCAATTAATTGGATTATGTCTCTCCATCTCTATATTAATCCGACCTTTATGCTTAAGAAAATAAGTTTAGTTGGGGGCTCCTTCTTTCTCTCGGAGTTCCTCATTTTCCTGTCTTTGTAAATAAATTCTTTTTTCTTATTCATCCTTATCAAAAAAAAATCTAAAAAAAAAAACATTTTGTACAATTCCCTTCCACTTATCCTTCTTCTTTTTCTTTCTTATTTTCAATTTCCAATCTCTTTTTTGTTTGCTGAAAAAAAAATCAAAAAAATGTTTTTCTTTAATTATCTTCCTTTGGTTTTATTTTCTTTTAATTTTCACCATTGCATCATTACATTCAATTTGTGGTTGATTTTCATTTTCATTCACCATCTCCTCATAATCCTTTCATTCACCATCTCATAATTCTTCATCTTTTTCATCTATACCAATTACTCCACACTTTTATGAACCTCAATTTCTTTCTAATCCACATTTGTCTCAGCCATTCATTTATCCTTCCTTCATTAACCATCTTCAAACCCCCAATTTTGGAAGTCATGGACCGATGCTGAAGAGAGCATTATAAAAATTTGAGATCATTAGTCCATCATCTTGCGTCTCATCATCCTAAAAAAAAAGGAAAAAGAAAAAAAAAGTAAAAAAGAAAAGAAAAAGGAGCAAATTTGCAAAGTCTATAACTTTTGTCCTAAAGTTAAATCTTTTGAAAAGGAGCAATCAATTTTTGAAATGAAGTTTGGCCATTTTTCTCTATCCAAAAAAAAAATCAAAAAAATATTATCCCTTGCTACCCACTTTGAGCCTTAAAATAAATATTTTTCTTCATTTAACCCCGGACAAGGATCACCCCTACACTGGGGGCTAGTGCAATAGTTCTCCATCTGACTCATTTCATTGGGGCTGATATCCCATTTGTTTCACTTGTCACCCCCACATCGAGGGCCCGCCCAGTTTGAGTGTTTCTCTAAAAGTGCTCATGGATTTCCTCAATACCTGGGGGCTTTTTATGATGTTTGAAGACAGCTAAATCATTCTTCTGCTAAAAAAAAAAATTCAAAAAAATAGAAAAAAAAGGGGCAAAAAAATGGAAAAGCAAAAAAAATGGAAAATCAAAAAAGAAAAATGAAAAAAAACAAAGTGCAAAGAATAAAAAAATATTGTTTGAATAAATGTCTCTCATCCATCACATTGCACTAGAGATCCTTTGTCCTAATTAACCCTTAAACACTTTCTTTGAGCCTTTATACCCTTTCTTTCATCACCCATCACCCCCTAGCCACATTACAAGCCAATAAAGTCCATTCTGATCAAATATTGATTGCTCACATTTTCTTAAACTTTGATTTTGGGACAATAAGTCTACGCTTGTGTGTTTTTGCTCCTAAAAAAAAAAGAGAAAAAAAGAGAAATGAGAAAATTGGAGTGATGAGACATATATTCTTCCTTGATTGAAGATGGGCCTAAAGCAAGTTGAGCTCCGGGTTCGCCCCTCTTCCATGACAGATCTTGAAACTGATGCTTGCCGCACTTAGGGCTTGCCGCCTTTTCTCTTCTCTCAGCGCGATAAAAATGACAAGCATTTGTTCCTCACATTGATGCCAGACTTGGGGGCTTGTTACAAGCCTAATCTCCATTACCCTCCACAAATCTTATTTCATTTCCTCCATCCAAAACCCATCCCTTCATCCACCAGCTTTGACCAGTATTGTGTTGCAATGGTGAAGATAAAATCTTTTGAAAGTTAAAAAAAAAAAAAAAAACTTGTTTATTAGAAAATCTTTCAACTTTCTTTTTTCCACATGATCATTCAAAAATTCAAAAAAAATATATTAATTTTGCTAGGTTTTGGTACCTAGTCGTTCTTTCAGGGTAACCAACCCCTGCACACTTTCAGGGTAATCAACCCCTGCACTCTTTCAGGGTAACCAACCCCTGCACACTTTCAGGGTAACCAACCCCTGCACTCTTTCAGGGTAACCAACCCCTGCACTTTTTCAGGGTAACCAACCCGTGCACTCTTTTAGGGTAACCAACCCCTAGTACATTTTTTCAGGCATTAGAATTCCTCGTAAGAGTTGTCGAGTGTCTGTCTTGATCTCATTGGCCTAGATGTTAGAATTCCACATTCGTGTTGTCGAGCATCTAGTGTTTTATCCCATTAGCCCAAGCGTTAGGATTCCCTAGATTTGTTGTCCAGGTTGCCAAGCGTTTATTGCTTTTTATCCTTTGTGTCAGGCATTAGAATTCCTCGTAAGAGTTGTCGAGTGTCTGTCTTGATCTCATTGGCCTAGATGTTAGAATTCCACATTCGTGTTGTCGAGCATCTAGTGTTTTATCCCATTAGCCCAAGCGTTAGGATTCCCTAGATTTGTTGTCCAGGTTGCCGAGCGTTTGTTGTTTTTACTAAGTATCTCATGTTTTTGATCCACCTGTTGATGGGCTCCGGATCTGGTATCTTTGTTATTCTGTTTGCTTGTTTGGCCAAAATTGGCTGCTTTTGAATTTGCTTTAACTTTCTCATCAAAAGTCAACCGGAGTAATCGACACCCGAACCTAGAGTTTTAGGTTTCGTAGGCTGTTTTATTTTCTTTTTAGGTTTTCTAGCGTTTTCCTCTTAAAAACGTTAGTGGCGACTCTAGCTGTTTACTGAATATGTTTTTAGCGCCGTCCCCGTCGCGACTCCGGCAGCAGAGTCGCCATCTGTCGCAACCGGAGTCGCGACGGGGACGGCGCTAAAAACATATTCAGTAAACAGCTAGAGTCGCCACTAACGTTTTTAAGAGGAAAACGCTAGAAAACCTAAAAAGAAAATAAAACAGCCTACGAAACCTAAAACTCTAGGTTCGGGTGTCGATTACGCGTGGGGAAGGTATTAGCACCCCACAGCGCCCATCAAAGACGGTACCCAAGATTGATTGTGCAAAAATTATTAATGGACTCATTATTTACAAAGAAAAAAAAAGATATTTATTATTTTTTTTTGAGATTTATTATTTAAAAAGAAAAGAAAATTAGATTATTTACAAAACAAAAATATTTATTTTATTTTATTTAGCCTGATAGGTGTGAACCTAGTCCTACGTACTTCCCTTAAATGGAAGATCAAGGCCACGTAGTTCTAAAGTTTTAAATTGATTTTTAATTTGATGTGCCTGGCGGGGAGTTGCCCGGTCTGAAGGCTTAAAGTGATTTTAAAAAAAAAAGGGTGCCTGGCGGGGAGTTGCCCGGTCTGAAGGCTTAAAGTGATTTTAAAAAAAATGGTGCCTGGCGGGGAGTTGCCCGGTCCTACGTATCTCCGAAGAGAAATCAAGGCTACGTAGTTCTAAAGGTTTAATTAATTTTTTTAATGTTTTTGTTTTTCTTATTTTATTTTGAAAAGATTTTTATTTCATTTTTTAGAGTTTTTTATTGGGTTGAGAAACAGAAACAAAAAAAGAAAAATAGAAACAGGGAAAACAGGGAAACAGAAACAGAAACAGAATGCAGAAACAGTATGCAGAAACAGAAATAGAATCCAGAAACAGAAACAGTATGCAGAAACAGAATGCAGAATGCAAAACAGAATGCAGAAAACGGAAATGCAGAAACAGGGAGACAAAAACAGAAGCAGTAATCAGAAACAGTAACTAGAAACAGTAACAGAATGCAAAACAGAATGCAGACACAGTAGAAACATGATACATAAAATAGAAACAGAAAAATAGAATAGAAACATAAAAGAAAATAATACAGAAACAGAAAAAGAGCAACAAAATAAAGATAGAAAAAGAAAATAATACAAAAATAGAAAAGAGAAACAGAAAAGAAAAAAAAAGAAACAGAAAAAAAGAAAAAAAAAGAAACGAAGCACCAGTGAGGGCTATGAGATGGTGGCGGCCAAGGGAATGAGGAGGAGCGGCAGCAGCAGCCAAGGGGAAGAACGACGGCGCGGTGGCTGGAAGGAGGAGGTGCGTGGTGCGGCGGCGCAGAAGGAAGAACGAGGGTGGAGAGGCAGCGACGGTTTAGGGAGAGTGAGGGAAGGGAGGCGGCGGTGGGAGAAGGGAGAGGAACGGCGGCGCTGTGGAGCGAGAGGAATGGAGGGAGAGGTCGAAGGTTTTGTGGTGTATGGGTGAGGGGCGGCGAGGAGAAGAAGAGGATTCAGAAATCGAAGAGGAGAGGCATGGGGTGTGGGTGGCGGCTGTTGAAGAGAGGAAGGGAAGGTTAGGGTTTCGAGTGGGAGAGGAGATGAGGGGACGAAGATGGCACGGTGGCGAGGTGGAGGGAGGAAGGGCGGCGGCCAGGAGAGGGGAAGGGAGGTGGCTGAAGAGTGGCGGCAGATTGATGATGGTGAATAGTGGTTCCTCCCTCCCTGCGGATTTCGAGGAGAAGGGGATTATATGGTGTTAGAATTAGGGTTTCTGGGATGTGAAGTTACAGAACTATCCCTAGGGTTTCTGCTGAAGCATTTTTGGTCTATTTTTTGGTTTTGGGCCAGTTTGGCCCATTTTTATTTTTTAGAAACTAAAGTAATTAAAAATAAACTCAATTAATCTAAACATCCTATTTTTATATTTTCACTAACTAATTAGCTAACTATTTTTTTATTTTTCTTTTTTCTTTTTTTAATAAAAATGAAACATAACGAAAAGAGAAAATAAAAGACCCGGACAAAATTGGGTGCTGACACACACTATTTTCAAACTATACCAAGAGAGATATAAGGAGAAAGAGAGAAATGAGAGATATAATATTGATGTGTGATGTGATAGAAATATAAGAGAGATAAAAAAAGAAAAAGAGATAGGAGAGTTAGTAAAGTATGAATGAATAATAACCCAAGTAAATATTATTGCAAACCTAGCAGTGTACAAACACACTGCTATTTCTTATTGTCAAATTAACATGAAGGAAACCAAATATAAAAGACAATTATCCATGATTGAGTGGACTAAGGGAATGATATTCCTGTCTCACACAATTTATTTGAAAGCAGCAACAGCAGCAACAACAACAACAACATACTATTCCAAACCAACAACGTCTTTTTAGATGGAGATACTGTTGGGGATTCCCCTGAAAGTCATTCCCGGCTTGCTTGTGGGAAAGAGCAGAGTGTACTTCATCTTAACTGGCCCAACTCGATTTTTTGACTTTTTATCCTCGTTCCTCGAACCGAGTGTTATCTCTATTTTTTCCAGCATTTTTCCAAAATTCTTAAAGGCATCTAAGGCATCTGTATCAGAAGTCCAATATTGAGCATTGTCTCTATCCCCAAGGTACTTCTCTTGATCCCCATGTGTTGATAAGAATTCTATGGTTACAAGATCAATGAGAGCTAGACGCTGTGGTGTAATTGTCATCAAGTAAGCCTTCTGATAGTCATCCGCTAGATCATCATAGTCAGCAGTACCTTTCTCAGGCATGAATCGCCGACTAAGAGTTGGTCGATTCAAGATGAGACCTCCATAAGGGTACTGTCCAAAATTAACAGCTGCATGAAGGGCTGAGGAAGTCCAGATGAGGGTGGTGCAGGATTCAATCAACTCGTGGCGAGTTTCCATCTTATACCACCATGACTTGTCTTTCAAGTCAGCATGACCCTCGTGCACAACTTCTTTCCACCAAGCTTGTAGCTCAGTGTCTTTCTTGACCGCATCGTCTGTTAGGTAATATAAGGACACATATTCTTGAACCCATGTCTTAATAGCACCCCAAATGTCTAGTCCATCAACAGCATAAGGGTAGTCCTCTATCACAAGACGAAGACCATGAGGGGAAGCTGAATCCTCAACTGCCATTCCTCTGAACAAAAATCATTATTAATGTCAAAGTTATGTCAAAGTTATTATTTACCAATCATGTCAACTATATAAATGCAATTAGAATTGTAAGGATTAATTAATTACCTCTTGATGAGATCAGCAGGCAGTGCTTGGTCTGGAAAAACCCAATCCTTGTAAGTTATAGAAGCCATTTCCATAGCATACCTTCCCCACAAGAATGTTTGTTCAATAATACCACCTGCATTGATTAAAGTTTGTCTTGCAAGTGCATTTATATTCATGGTATCACGGAAATGAGGATGTAACAACTTATAAATAGGATGAAGAACACTAAGCTGCCGATGTGTTGCTATGACGAATGGTTCAACAACTGCATGAGTATGTAGCCTGTAATCAATCCATGGAAAAATATATGTTATTAACAAGTGCATGTATAAAAGTGTAAAACTAAATTGACTGGTTGTTGTATATTTATCTATATATACCAGTGGCTGATAAGTTGGTGAAAGCATGAGTCATTTACAAGAACATAAGCCTTAGCAAGTAGCCATATAGAACCTTCAACACCCTGAGCTGCAGGCAAGTAGACATTACTAACAGCACCACATTTCTCTCCATCAGAATGTGGCAGACTTAACTCAATGGCCAACGGCTTTAAAGTTCCATCATTTTTCAAGAGAAAAATGGTTCTGGAAGCATAAGCCTTTGAGTCTGTTGAGTTTATAAGCCTGAGATATGGAAAAATGTTATCATGGTGATCTAGTAGGAACAATTTCTTGTTCTCGATAGCCTGCAAGTTCAAAGAAACGAAACTTGGTCAGTTTTATTCATTGAAACATTAATTTTTTTCATAAGCAATAAGTATAATGATTAGAGCACAAGGCGTGCTAAACCCATATACAAGGAAGAAGAAACTGATACAAAAAGATGATCATTGGAACATTAATATCAACAATGATGGCACTATAACATGACTGCAAAGTAATATTAAAATTTACCATAAAAATTACAACTAACTAATTATGTATATGCGGAACAAAAATTTATCTTTACCGCATCTATCGTGAGCCCATCTAAGTTGGCCTTTATATGCTCTCTAGTTATTGTGCTTGTATGATCCCCATAGACTCCACTGTCTAGCTTACTTTTTGGAGGGAACTCCTGCAATTAATTTGGAAAATTATGAGGATTAATGATGTTAAAAAATACATGGTTCATTCATGGTTATACAATGAATGAGTGAGTTTACTCGAAGGATGCGAACTACGCCAGGATTTACTCCAGCAATGATCTCTCTTGCAAATTCTTCATCAGTCATCCATCCAGAATAACCCGCTGCTCAAAATACAAAAGAAATTAAATAACAATGTCAAAATATCCGTTATATTTCATGCTGTTATTTTAAATATTGTAATAAAATCATTACATTTTACTTAATTGAAAGTGTCATTTGAGAGGTAATAAGTGCCCGTTTTAACAAGGGTAGGATACCTTGAATCACTTCAGGTGTTGGAAACAGGCGGGGCGCCTGTTGTGCACGTTTCGACCAGAATGCATCTGTAGGCACAATATGTCCTCCTTCGTATAAATTATACACGTCATCAAAGCTATCAAACTCAGGAATATCACCTATTGAAGGTATAGGGGGGAGTATCAGGTGACCCAAATTTTCATCTCTTGGAATATAGAACTCCCCTTTGGCTTTGCTCTCAGTCTTTGCATCTGTTAAGATAATAAATAAAATAATAACCAACAACGAATTCTTTTCTTATATATAGTCATGAAAATTTGCCAATGAGAAAATTAGACTATATTTACTATTAGTAAATCAATATTTTTATAATTAATAAATTATAAAAATATAAATAATTTTAATTTGAGGTGAAAGTGAAAATGGAAATAGAAAATTGTTATCTTATCATTTTAAGTTCTAACCAGCTCCCCTCAAGAATAAGTTTTACATATGATGGATATGATAAAATATGGGACAAGAATTAATGCATTATTATCTTATCCTACTAGCGTAACTAACAATATATATAGTTACGGTGTTTTATCATGTCTCTTTGTTGAGTTCATTAAAAAGACAATATATCCTAACCTGCAACTGTTGGGTCTCTGCCAGTTCTTCCCCTGCGAGGTAAAGGATAGGTAGTCGATCCTCCAAGAACTGGACGAGCCAAACTAGAATCTTTGTCTGGGTCACCCAAATCATTGTAAACATCATAATCATAAATCCTATCCCATTCCTTGCGTTCCCCTGTTCCATCTCCTCTTAAAATCTTCAATTCTTCTTCTCTGTAGTACACTAGTGCAGGTGGTGTTTTACTTGTCACATATGTCTGCAACATATATGCATATTAATTTCATGCATGTATATATATACACGTACAATTAAGTAGAAAGATTAATTAATGCAGCTAGGTAGCTTACATCATTGGAGAAGAAAATGCGATCAGTTGGATATATCTTGGTGTTGTAAATCCATGAGTCGCAAACAAAGTAGATAGTTCCATGGTTAGGAACACTGTCAAGAGTGAGACTGACAAGAAAGAACTCTGTATCCATGTAGTTCTGGATAATAAATGCTCCAGGAATTCCAAAGTTAGCATCATATTCCAAATAAACACGACATGCAGTTTGGCCGGCTCTTAAGATTGGCAAGTTGTCGGTCATAGCTTCTAAATAAGCTCTTTTTCCAAGCAACCCTCTCCCGTGTTCTGCAGAATTTCATTTCATGAATTAATAAGTAAAATTATGAAAGCGTAGCGTAATGTAGTCCGAAAAAGCAGTGTAACGGTACGTAAGTGAAAGAACTTACCATCAGCATGGTCAGCACTGATTAACGTGACGGCGACCTGTCTGTCTGTGATCAACGGGGTGGGAGTAGGAAAATCAAGTGTCGATGTGTCCGGGAGTGGGAGTGGGGGCGAGAACGGGGACCGGTGATCCGGCACGGGCGGGAGTGGGAAGTGATGCGGCTTATCGATATGCTTCACCACCGCTATGCCTGTGATCGTTTGCTGTTTCAAAGCATCAAGGGACGTCATTTTCGCTTCACTACTACTCTCAAAATGCTCGCTCTTAGCTTCTGTGGAATAAACCAAGCAAACTCGCTGGGTATTTATAGAGATTATTGTAGACTCAATACGTTATAGAATAAGCCTTCGCCATTGACCATGTGCAAATTAAACATGTCAATGCTAGCTCAAGAAATTAAACAATTATACAGGGTAGAAGGAACACGGATTGATGAAGTGCTAATGTACGTCACGTGCTCACATTGCTCGCGTCACATTGCCCTAATTTCTATATTGTATACAAAGTGTGGAATAGCACTTACAAGTAACAATGACTTTTTTCATATAAAAATACACAAATATATTGATAAACATATAATAACTGGAGACACTCATAAACACTTCCATTTTTTTCACTATTTCTCATTTCTTATCACATCAGATTACATATCATATATCATATTCATAAATTATCTTTGTTATCTTCTTTTATCTCTAAATGTCTACGCCTAAAACATGTCTACTAAGTATAACTCAAAATACGAGGAGAAACACTAATTTAGTGGCTCAGCGGTTTACTCACGACACCATTATTTGCTTTTGGCAATCGGGGCATATGCAACAAGCAAAAAGTGTTGCCTAGAGGTCATCGGGAATTAGTTCATGCTTGTTGCTATAAATCATTTGTTTTAAGCAACACATTTTTTTAGCAATACTAAATAAGTGTTCTCTATCTAACAATAAGGAATAATTATTACGTGATAAGTATTGCATTTTCCCTACAATAGGTTACATTTTCTCACTGTGTTACTGTTAGTAAGAACATTTAGATTGCATGGAGTAACTTGAGAGAAATAGGGGTAGAAAGACCCAAGAATCTTTGTTCACATAGTTCTGCCAATTGAGCCTACCTCTGCGGCTATAGAGTAGCTATAGCTCCGTTATCATTCAGATTAGCTTTTAGGGTTACGATGTTACAAGATATATAAGGATTCTAACGATCCAGATTTTACAAGATAATATCCTATTAAATCCTATCACAATCCCCCCAACAAATCAGATCCTAAAACAAACAAATATTGGCTTAAAACATAAACAATTAAATCACCAGAATTTACGGAGTCCCAGCGCCAATGTGATGGGAATGTCAGCGCCAATGCGCTGACACTTTGCTTGGACGCACAAGGTCCCAGCGCCAATGCGCTGGCATTATGCTAGGATGCATCTGATTGTCTTAATTCCCAGCGCCAATGCGCTGGGTATGCCAGCGCCCGTGCGCTGGCATTCTGCCAAAAGCACTGTGCAGCAGACGATGCAAGAAGACAATGCAAGCAGACGATGAACCACGCACATTCCTGATGAGCCAAACTCAACAATCTCCACCTTGGCGAATTCTCAAACCCTTATGAAGATCAACTGCTCAGTCTCAGAATCTCGACTTCCGGGATTGTGCTCCCCATCTTTTTAACACCGTGAAACATGTAACAAATCCAAGCAATGCTTGAACTTGTCATTGGTGACTGGCTTGGTCAACATATCAGTTGCATTCTCAGAAGTATGAACTTTCTCAAGTCGTATCTGTCCTGACACAAGCAACTCTTTGATCTTGTGAAATTTCACATCAATATGCTTTGTCCTAGCATGATACACCTGATTGTTTGACAAGAAAATGACGCTCTGACTGTCACAATGCAACTGAACTCCACCTTGCTCAACACTCGACTCTTTCACTAACCCTGTAAGTCATAATGCCTCTTTTGCTGCTTCAGCAAATAGCATATCATCCACATACAGTAACAAGAAAATATAAGAATTATCATCAAGGCTCCTCACATAAACACAGCAATCATAGTCACACCTTCTGTAACCAATCCTCAGCATGTATGAATCAAACCTTTTGTACCACTGCGTTGGTGACTATTTCAACCCATACAGAGACCTCTTCAATTTACATACCAGTTGCTCCTGACTGGAATTAATGAATCACTCAGGCTGTTGTATGTACAATTGTTCATCTAAATTACCATGGAGGAACGTCGTCTTCACATCCATCTGCTCTAAATGCATGTCTCAAAATGCTACCAAGGTTAGTATTTCCCTGATAGAAGTCTGTCTAACAACCGGAGAGAAATAATCAATCCCCTTCCGCTGTGAATATCCCTTTGCTACTAAACAAGCCTTGAACTTTTCCCCTTCATTTTCTTTTACTGGTGGCTTCTTCCTGTACACCCACTTGCAACCAATGGCTCTCTTCCCAGGAGGAAGCTGAACTAGATCCCATGTCTGATTCTTCTTCAGGGACTCCATCTCCACCATCATAGCACCCATATCCACTTATCTCGCTCTTGGCTAGCCATAACCTCACGAAAAGTATATGGATCTCCAGAACTGGTAAGAAGAGCACATGCAACTAAGTCTTCAAGCCCATATCAGAGTGGTGGTACTACCTAAAGGGCCTCCCTATCACGCATAAGATTATAATCTGGTGCTCCACCTGAATCAACTGGTACATCTTCTACTTTAGTATCAGAACCCGTGTTGGCTTGCTGATTGTGTATCGTCTGCATCGAACTGTGTGGTGCAGACGATGCTGCATCGTCTGCTGCATAGTGTTGCAGATGAAGACGATGTTGCATCGTTTTCAATGGCTCTACTGCAATCTGAATCTTCCCAGATGTGGAAATTTCAACCTCTGAAGTAGTCTCATATGTAGAATCTGACTGCTTCAACATGAACTGTTCATCAAATACAACGTTTCTCCTATGAACTGATTTTTTCAAAGCTTGATCCCATAGCTTGAACCCCTTCACACCCTTGGTGTAACCAAGAAAAATACACTTCTTGGATTTGGGATCCAATTTGGATGGCTCACGACTAGATATATATGCACATAAGCTAGACACCCAAAAAATTTCAAATTTTCTAAATTAATGGGATTATCTGTCCACACTTCCTCTGCAACCTTTCCATCCAATGAAGCTCTCGGAGACCTGTTGAGTAGATAACATGCCATGTTCATTGCCTATGCCCAAAAACCTTTAGACAGTCCAGCCTGCAATCGAAGGCACCTTGCCTTCTCTGTGAGAGACCAATTCATCCTCTCAGCAACACCAATCTGCTGTGGTCTCTTCTTAACTGAATAATACCTCTGGATCCCGTGTTCTTGACAAAACTTCTTGAACTTTGCATCAGTGTATTCTGTCCCGTTATCTGACCGCAGATACTTAATTTTCATCCTTGTCTGATTTCCCACCTCAACCTTCCACAGTCTGAACTTCTTGAAAACTTCAGATTTATGCTTCATGAAAAACACCCAGACTTTTCAAGAAAAATCATCAATAAATGTAACAAAGTACCTGAACCTCCAATGGAAGCCTCCCTAATAGGCCCCCTCACGTCTGAATGAACATAATCAAGGATTCCCTTTGTTTCATGCTTCCCGGTCTTGAAACGAACACGACACTATTTGCCTCACACGCAATACTTGCACAAGTCCATCTTGCAGCTTCGAACACCCTTCAAAAGATCCCTCTTATGAAGTGCCATCATCCCCTTCTTACTGAGATGACCCAGACACATGTGCTAGAGCCTAGTTGCATCATTGTCAGTTTCAACATATGCAACATCACCTACAACGGTGCTCCCCAACAAGCGGTAAATATTCCCTGCAGTACGCTTTGCAGTCATCATTGTCAATGCACCTTTGCAAACTCTCAAGGGCATCTTTACCTCCGTCAGAACGGAAAGCGTAACCATTCTCCTGTAGAGTACGCAAAGAAATTAGATTCTTCCTCAAATCTGGAACATGCTTCACATTACCCAAAGTACGCGAGCCACCATGATCCATAGCAATTTTGATATGTCCGATGCCGGTGATATCACATGTTTTGTTATCACCTAAGTAGACAAATCCAAAATGGCCAACTTTGGACGAACTGAACCACTCCCTATACGACATCATATAGTAAGAACATCCAGAGTCAAGAATCCAGACATCTGTGCATTTGTGGATGTGCAAGAAGCAAAACAGAAAGCATGGGACACGTGTAAAGTGCAGAGGATTCGTCCGTTATGTAGCAATTGAAGATACAGCCTATAAATAGAGGGAAACAGGCAAGAAGAAGAGGTCTTTCGTCCACATCACAATAGGTCCGGTAGCGGTAATTCTCAAACCCCACAGCCATAAGTCCAAGCGAACGCGACGTAGTGCGACGGGAACGAGTCAAACGTGAGTGACTGAGTGATGCTCGACTGACCAAACCTTTACATTTCCTTGCAAACCCTTTTGTATTTTTGCACTTTAATTTTAATGCTGTTTTCCTTTTTCTTCTGCTTTGTCTTTTCATTTACTTTAAATACTGCACTTTCTTTTCTCTAAAACGATGAACCAGTTCGTTCAACCACTTTCAACAGACACCGCGCACACCCATCCACTCACACCATTTCGCACACTCACGTTTTCCATATCTAGAGCCCGTAAGAGGATCATGATCCATCCTCTTCATCAACATTTGAATCCACTTGTGGATTTACCTGGTTTACCAAAAACCAACGTAAACAGTATGCTATTTATTTTAATATGACTTATGAGTAGTAAAAGACATGAAATATCGATGCCTAGTATTGTGAAAGAGATGAAATTAAAAAAACTTACTGAAATAATCTAAATATATGATAATAAAAATAGACTCAGCACAATGTGTTTCAACTCTCAAGCATTAGCAGGGAGTTTCTAAAAAAAAAAAAGCCATTAATAATAGGGAATACAAACCTTAACAACCACTCTCTATCTCCGCCACCATCCCAATATCTGTCATCGCCACGTTCTACCACAGCACAACTAGAACCCGTGGCCAGTGTCCCATGAGATCCAATTCCCACCATCGACGCCGATCTCCTTGAATTGGCCACGACAGAAAAGCCACTGGTTTCAGTCTGTTGTTCCAAATCACAAAACTGTTGTCCAGTATTTTTTTTCCAATTTTTTTAATTACCTAAGTTGTACTAGGAATGCTTTTGATTTGAAGTCCAATTTTTAACTTTATATATATATATGAGATTAAACGAAAATTTTGCGCTATATGTGATTGTGTCCATATTTCTCCATTTCTTTTGTTATATGATTTTTTTGAGCTTGTGCTATGTTGGGGTTGGCCGGAATCGGTTAGGAACTCAGGGTAGAAGGAACATGGATTGATGAAGTATTATTTATTTTTTGTCAACGCTCTAGCTGAAATAAAATATTTTCTTCTCAAATTCAAGTACGTCACATACTCACATTGCTCGCGTCACATTGCTCGCGTCACATTGCCCTAATTTCTATATTGTATACAAAGTGTGGAATAGCACTTACAAGTAACAACGACTGTTTTCATTTAAAAATACACAAAAATATTGATAAAGATATAATAAGTGCACATATTCATAAACACTTTCATTTTTTTCACTATTTCTAAATTCTTATCACATCAGATTACATATCACATATCATATTCATAATTTATCTCTGTTATCTTCTTTTATCTCTAGATGTTTACGCCTAAAACATGTCTACTAATTACAACTCAAAAATACAAGGAGAAACACTAATTTAGTGGCACAACGGTTTACTCACTGCACCATCTTTTGCTTTTGGCAACCGGGGCATATGCAACAAGCAAAAAGTGTTGCCTAAAGATCATCAGGAATTAGTTCATGCTTGTTGCTATAAATCATTTGTTTTAGGCAACACATTTTTTAACAACACTAAATAAGTGTTCTCTATCTAACAATAAGGAACAATTATTACGTGATAAGTGTTGTCTTTTCCCCACAATAGGTTACATTTTCTCACAGTGTTACCATAGAGTATAAGAAATTGTTGTCAAAGGGAATAGGTAACGCCAGAACATGAGACAATCAAAAAGTGTTGCGTTAAGTTTAGGAAACAGTTTTTGCGTGTATTGTTACACTTTTCAATTGTTGCCAAAAAGCAAAAAAACAAATGGTGTAATGACTTGACTTGTGTGTTGATCCATAAATACTTCTGGCTTGTTCCTCACGGGCCACAAGCCTCTTCCTGAAGAGTAATATAGCTAAATATTTAGCATTAAGAGCAAGAGTGTTAGCTAGAAAAAATTCTTAGGAGCCGAAAGTTGATCAAGGAGAAGAGCCAAAAGATCAGGGGCACTGTGGTGCTGATGCCTAAAAATGTGTTGGACTTCATTGGCTTCTCGATTCTCAATCCTAGGCACATGTTGGATTTCGACTTCATCAAACTTTGTCAATAAATGAGAAGTCTTGACGAAATATTTTATCAAACTCTCACCTATGCACTTATACTTTGGTTAGTTTTTTTACCACCAAACTCTAAATCACCTTTAATCTCCACAGTCCTCACTCCTAAGACCAGCATCATCTCGAACCCAGGAATTAACTTCATACTCTACTTCATTATTCGAGCAAAAACCTTGAATTCTAAACTTAAACCTGGTGGGAATACCTTGAGCAGATATAATCAACATTCCTATTCCCGTTCTTTTTTGGTACCTTGATCCATTAAAAAAGAGTTTCCAAGGCTTAAGTCTGACAAATGTTTCTTGCATTTCGTCTAAAGAATGTTCGGGTAGAAAATCTGCTACAACTTGGCCTTTCATAGATTTTAAAGGCGCATAACTCAAGGAGTACTCAGATAAAGCCAACGCTCATTTACCAATTCGACTATACAAAATAGGCTTCGACATCATGTGTTTTATTATATCAAAATGGGAAAACACAAACACGTCAACTGGCTTAATATAATATTTTAATTTAAGGCAGGAAAAGTACAAATAGAGGCACAACTTTTCTATCAAGCTATAACTAGTTTCTGCATCGTTCAACATTCGACTAAGGTAGTAAATGGCCCTTTCGATGCCGTATTCATCCTCTTGAGCTAACATTCTCCCTATTGTTTCGTCCGGTGCATAAATGTACAATTTCATAGGCCTATTAGTTACAGGGGGAGCCATCACACGAGGATTGACTAAATAACTCTTGATATCATTAAAAGCCTCTTGCTGCTTAGTTTTCCGTCAAAATTCTTCCTCCTTTTTCAGTCAAAGTAGTAGCGAAAAGATCTTCATCTTGCCACTTATGTTTGAAATAAATCTTCTAAGAAATTTGATCTTTCCTAGCAAGGATTGCAACTGCTTATTCGTCGAAGGGGGTTGAGTGTGGAGAATTTCCTTTTCATTGTTTTTATTGATTTCGGTCCCTTTCTTATAGAGCACAAATCCAAGAAAATCTTTTGCAACAACACCAAAAGCATATTTATTGAGATTCATTTTTAGACAAAACTTCCTCATTCTTTCGAATGATTGACGAAGATGGTCTAAATGGTCATATCTCGACGCAAATTTGACCACTACATCTTCGATATAGACCTGCATAAATTGACCAATTAAATCATGGAAGATAGTATTCATTGCCCTTTGGCAAGTAGCACCGGCATTTTTCAAACCAAAAGTCATTACCACCCATTTATATGTTTCCAATGCTCCAAGGCATCAAAGGCAGTTTTGGGAACATCATCTTCAACAATGAAGATTTGGTTGTAACCAAACTACCCATCTAAAAGACTTAAATATTCATTGCCAGCTGCTGAATTGACTAACATGTCAACAATAGGCATTGGATATTCATCTTTTGGAGTGGCAACATTCAAGTCCCTGAAACCAATGCACACTTGAAGAGTGCCATTCTTTTTAATCACGGGGACAATATTTGCAAGCCTATCTACATACCTTGCAGTTATGATAAACTTTCTCCTTAGAAGTCTTTCAATTTCTTCCTTCATCTTCGACACAACATCTGGAGAAAATCTCCTTGAGTTTTTTTACTGGCCTCTTATCAGGACGAATAGGCATTTTCAATTCAACCAAATCTCGACTAAAACCCGACACCTCATCGTAATCCCACGCAAAATAATCCTTGTACTCATGAAAAATCTTGATCATTTGTTCTTTTAACTCTGGGTCGATCAATGAACTAATGTAAGTAGGCCTCCTTTTTGACTCATTAGCAGAGTCAATTTCTTCAAGGGGATCTTGAGCCTCCATCTTCTTAACTGAGTCAAACAAAGGTTTCTCAAAACCTAAGGGGCTGTCATCATAGACGCAATCAAGCTTCGTTCTTCGACTGACACGTCAAATTCGACTTGGCTTTCATCAACCATTCTCTTGCTGAATCAGAGTTGATATTTTCGGCTTGAACAACCATCTCCAAAACCTTGGCCTCTTGGCCTACTTGTCCACCAGCTGCTCGAACTGTTTGAACCATTTTCTCGGCTTCAGTAGCTGTCTGCAAATTTCTTTCGGCTTCTGAAACCGTCTCGTTTAAAACACCTTCGGCTCCTAAAGCTGTTTTCTTTAATATATTTTCAGCCTATAAGGCCGTTTTGATATTGCTTTCGGCTATATAAGCTGAAATTCGAGCTAAGCTCAATTCATACATCATCCACCATGTGCCACTCTCTAGTGGCATCTTCATCTTCAGCAGTGTTAATTCACACCTTTGGTAGAAACCATAATATGGACTCAGCTTTACAGAATAAATGGTTGGCTCTTCCTTAATCTCTCTTGCAATATCATTGTGGGGAGCTATGATAGCTAACTTCTTGTTGAAGGTTTTCTTATTGACTTGATCACACTCTTCCAAGAAATAGCTTTGGTTGGCATATAGATTCTCGAGCACACCATCCTCCCTCCAAATTGACAATTTTTGGTGAAGGGTAGAGGGTACTGATCTGACCCCATGAATCCACTCCCTTCCTCGGAGTAAATTATAGTTTTCTTTCGCAAACCCCACCATAAAAAAATGTAGTTCTTATCACTGTACCCACGGTAATTTTGAGCGGGATTACCCCAAGTGACTTGTTGGTTTTCCCTTCATAGTCAGATAAAACTATATTATGAGACTGTAAATATGCCTCAGTCTTCCCAATTTTCTTCATTAAAAACCTCGACATTAGGTTTATGGCAGCTCCTCCATCGACCAAAAATTTGTTTATACCCTTACCTTCGACGTGCGCCCACACGAACAAAGGCTTGAGGTGTTTCTTTATTTCGTCATCTGGCTTCTTGAAGACAGTGTTTTGTTCTTTGCCCCCCACCCCCTTTGTCATGATTTAATAACATAAGGGGTTATCATCATCCTCATCTTCAACATAATAGTCATCTTCATTCTCTGTAACCTCAGACAGTTGGTCCAACTTAGCAGGAAACACTGAAACCACATTGCAGATAATGTCCAAACCATCATTGTCAGAGTAGAAGTTATCAATCAACATGTCCTCTTCCTTAGCAGTTAGTGCCTTTGGGCGTATCATTTTTTGCACGCAGGGATCAACGTTCCGACTTAAGTTAGTAGTGGAAACTGGCCTATAAGCCAAGTTCTTAGACACTTTGTTGCTGCTTCGGCTAGATTGGCCTGCCTCAAGTACAACTCTTCTCTCTTTCTCCCGAGCGGCCTTCTTCTTCCTTTGATGACGCCTCTACTGAGTCCTTATCATATGATTCTTGCCAAAACAATTCTTTGGGGCATGTGAACAGTTTTACAAAACACGAGAATTGTCTATATAGGAGGAACTGTGCCCCACTTCAACCACTTTGGTCTTAGAGTTTGGATTAGACCTAGAAGCAGTGGCCCATTGGTTGGGTCGAACTATTGCAGGTTGAACAAAGTTTCTTCCCTTGTGGAGTTGGGCATTTTATGACCTCTGAACATCCTAAAATTTCCAAGCCCAAGTTCTATTTAGCAGGAAGTCGTTGCTTGACCACTGGCCTCTGATAAAGCCTCTTGGTTGAACTTTCCACAGCTTTAGCAGCAATTCAGTCGAACACTGCACTGCACCTAGGGCAGAATGTAACTTCAGCATCCTTCTCCTTGCACCTTGTCGAGAATTTGAGCAAATTCTCGCCAGCATTGGGATAAACATCTTTCATTTTTCATCATGTCGTTCGACCTGCGCTTCGACTTCACTCATCCTAACATCAGGTAACTGGGTCACTTCGACCATGCAAATCCCAGTCGGCTTGACCAAGTTGGTATGCTGAATCTGCAAGGATCTGAATTGATCTTCATAGAAGTCTTCTCCTTTGCTTCAAACACCAATCTACCTTCCTTCATTGCAGCTTGAACCAAATCCCTGTATTTAGTGCATTGGTCAGTCCAGTAGCAAAAAAAGTCATGATATTTACATAACCAAATCCCTTTTGATTTGGCCATCCTTTACCAGGATTTCATAAATGGCATCACATTTGGAAATCTCAAAATTATAAATTTTAACAGGAAATTTAGCATTTCGAGGTGTATCAATGTTACCCGGTTTTCCCTCATAAGGCCTTAACATTTTACATACATAAGGAGGCCCCTCCTTGAGCTCAGCTAACTTAACCTCACTGCCTTCCATATTCTCATATAGCTCAAAGGCTAATGGGCCCTCGCAACCCGAGTCACCTGTTTCGATATAGGCAACTTTTTCTTTTTTATGTAGCTTGTTATATCTTACTTTATCTTGCTTAAGATATTCAACCTGCCTTATTCTATCAGCCAGTTAGGCCATATCCCTAATATACTGAGTGCCAATTTTCTTTTTGATCGAATAATCTATGCCTCCAGCGGCCATTTCAACCAATTCAAGCTCAGGAACTTAAGTGAAGCACTTAGACTTCATTAGCCAAAACCTGCCCAAATAATCATGAACAGATTCTGACAAACCTCTCTTGACACTTTTTAGTTCTTTGAGACTAATTTTGGATTCTCCTCTGAAGTATTGATTATGGAAAATCCTTTCGAATTTATTCCAGTTAAAAATAGAATTTGGTGGCAAAGTGGTGAACCAAGTGAAAGCATGCTTAGTCAAAGATCTGGGAAGGTATTTCATCTTCAAATACTCATTATTTTCCAAATCCCCAGCTTCGATCTAGTATCTAGCAATATGTTCAACAGTCGATTCCTCATTGTCCCCTGAGAACTTAGTAAATTTGGAAACCTTCCAACCCCTAGGAAGTTCAGTCTAAAGGAAAATTTTAGGAAAAGCAGAAACAAAATGGGGTCGATTCGCATACCCCACATTGAAACCGTGTTGATTCATCAGTTGCTCCACTATGTATGCAATGTTTGTTGCCCCCAAGGTTATGTTGTCAAATTCTCTCCACTATTTGGTCTGCATTTTGGTTTCGATTAACTAAAACCACATTACCCATATTTTGACCAGGATTATTATCTTGATTAACTGGTTCATTCTGGGGAACTTGTTCATTTTCCTGAACCTCCAAAGCATTCTGTGGCTGATTTGGATCGAGAAATTTCGACCAGCCTGAGCAACTTGCTCGACTATGGGGTCTGGTGCGCCAAACACATCAGCAACTCGACCCAATTGTGTAGTTAGTTTTTGATAAGCTATGGAGGTGTCTTGAATCATAGGATCAAAGACGATGCCAATTTTTCGGGTCAAAGTATTGACCAAATCATGGTGTCTATCATCCATTTGTTGCCTAAAAGAATTCATAACAGTATTTGTTAGAGTGATTGGGGACATATTTAAAACAAACCCTGAAGGTCCCATATTTCTAACCAAATTCACTCCTGATCCTGATGTTAGGAACTGGTTTCCAGGAGAACCAATCAAGACAAGGTTGTCAGAATACATGGATGGATAGGCCCTTATTTCAGCCATTAAAGAAGTAGGCATACCGTAAGGTTGACCTCCCGAACCCTGGGTGTACCTTATGTTAGTCCCGAATCCTGGTTGGACCACACCAACCAGAGCCTGTGACATCACAAGAGTTTTTGGACTTGGGATAACGATTTGGGGTGTGACTTCACTCAAGACTGGGCCAGTCGAAGTTGGAATGAAAGCCTGAGTCGAAATCAGTCCCATCGAACCTGGGACCAAATTCTGAATTCCTGGTGCGCTTGAAGGAAAAACACCTTGTCAAGAGCTAGTCTCAATCCCCTAGGGATTTTTACTTGAGTTATTATTTGTCAGACGATCAACGTTCGACTCCCCTCCACGAAGGTTATTGGCATTTGAATTGCCATTTGGACCGGGATGAGACCCTAACGACTAATTGTTTCTTGATCGATTAGTCATGCTAACGTGTCTACCACTTCTTAAAATCATACACTTGGCAAAATGGTCAAGAAATCAATTTCAAAAACGGCACTAGAAAAATTTCAAGCAAAGATGTCCCACTGAGCGTGCCAATTTGTTTACCCAGAATTTTGGTAAACAGTAAGAAATCCAAATATTGATAAAGAAGCTGGATTTTAATCCTCTTTGGGTTCTTTAGCCGAAATTAAAGTGCCTTTTGAATGTATGAAATGTAAAAACAAGTCAAAATCCTTCAAAGGATTCGACCAAGAATGAAGAAGAAACATTGCAGAGAATAGGATTCATGATAAAACAAAAGGTAGATATAGGAGGAAACACGTAAAATTGCATTGAATTAAATACACTACTACAAAATTGTCTTTTTACACGCCCCTGTTACCACGGTACCGTGTGGAACTGTGGTAAAAATCTGGCCGGAGCTCTGTTACCACAGTTCCGTGTTGAACCGTGGTAACTGAGGTGCTCTATTACCACGGTCATATGGTAACCGTGGTAACTGAGATAGTTTGTATTATTTTTTAATTAACACTGCTTATTACCACGGTTTGTAGGTGAACATGGTAATAGGTTTTATTACTTTTTAATTAACATTATCTGTTACCACGGTTCTTACAGTAACCGTGGTAATAGATTTTATTATTTTTTTAATTAACATTGTCTATTACCACGGTTGTCAGAGGAACCGTGGCAGTAGGTATTATTATATTTTAATTAACATTGGCTATTACCACGGTTGTTATGGGAACCGTGGTAATAGGAATTATATGATTAAAAAAACGGTGATTTGTTAGCTAGGAAACCCTTGTTTTTGGAGATCGAAAACCCATTTGTCTTCCCCTTTCTCTTTTGCGACTCCATCACTCTTCAACCTCGTCATCGCCGCTCCTCACTCCTTGCCACTGCACCTCATGACCGGCACTCCTTGCTACTGCACCTCATCACCGACACTCATTCTCTCCGCAATGGCATTGTCGCTGCTTTGCAAGCTCGTCGACGCCAAGCTCGTCTCCACCAATCGCACTCTAGCCGCTCTTTTCTACCTCACTTGTGAGTAATCTTGACCTACTTCTACTTCTAGGGTTTTGTTTTGAAGATTTTTGTTGTTGTTCAGTACTAGGGTTTTCTTTTTTGTTGTTGTTGTTCAGTACTAGGGTTTCCTCCATCGTCTAGTCCTGTCAACCCTGACCGTTACGCCGTAGGACGGTGCACAAGGCGCGTCTCCTCCATTGTCTAGTCCTGTCAGCTATGTTTTTTCTTCTTAAATGCTTCAGCATGCGCTGTTTCCCAATTAAAACTTCTAATTGCTTCCTTCTTTACTCTGCAACTTTTCAGCATGCACGTTTCACACATAAGTTTCACAATTCTCAAGACATCCTCTTAATCGCCCTCTTCTTCACCCCTCAAATTCCCTCGTTTACTTATAAATTTCAGAAGTATCTCTCATTTGTTCTCCATCCTTCACGCCATCATCTTCCCTGTATCCTTTGTTTTTGTGATCCTTCTTCCTTAAAAACAGAAATGGCAAACGGCGTGACTATCTTTCTTCCTTTTACCATCAATTTCCCAGAACTAGATCTCTATCAAGTTCCGGGCACCAATGTTTTGCGTCACACACGTATGTCTGCATGATGCCTCTGATGAGCCATCGTACCCAGAACTCATCTTGACCTTTTGGTCCTCCTTGTCATTTTTTCACAACAGAGGCTTTCTTGGAACAGTTCTGAATCATGACTTTTCCCTAACCAGAGAGAAACTTGTTGAACTCCTCAATAGTGAGCATGAAGGAGCGATGTACTCTGAATTCTAGAAAAGAGACTGCAATGAAGAAGATATTGATGTAGTCATCTATTGCATGGAAAATACCTCTCTCTCTCTCTCTCAGCGCTCTCTACGCATCCCTCACCTTTCCTGCCAGAGTTTTACATCTACTAGTCACAACCGTGCTTTATCCAAGACAAGATCGTATGAGGAATGTGCTTGACAAAGACCTGTTTATCATGTACTCAATTCTGAATCAAGAGTACATTAATGTTGTAGACATCGTCTACAATCATCTTGCTTCTGCTCTGGTTGACAACCAGAAAGCCATTCTCTATAGTTTCCCCGTAACCAAACTCCTCAAGGGTCCAAGTGGGTTGCCCTTTTTGGATTGGAACGCTTTGGAGGAGGTGGCTTGTCAGGTGATCGGAGTAGAATTCTTCCGGTCAAGGGGTCTTGCCATTAACGATCCACTTCTCTCTAAAGACTTGGATGACTCTTCGAAAGACTCCAATGATTCTATGGAATCGATTCTAGAATCAATAAGCTCCTCCCTTTTTCCCTAATTTCTGGCACAACATGTACTGCTTGGCTGTATGGTTTTATTTTTAATTTGTTCTAATTTTTCTTCAAGTTGAAGTATGAATCTCCTTCTCTTTGTATTCATTGTTATATTTTTTGGAAATATAATTCCAGGAAATGTTGTTGACACCACCATTGTCCATCCAAGGAAGTTCGATTTTTATCTCAGCAGTCATGCTGGAATTCAAGGAACCAACATACCTACTCACTATCATGTACTGTTGTTTACGCTGGTTTTTGGTGATCAGGGTAAAACCACAAGAAAATACAAATGTTTATCAAGAGGCTAGATTCTATCCTCTTTTCGGGTCCAAAGGAGAAGGAAACCTCCCGTGTGCGCGTGCGGAGTGTGTGAGATGGGCGGAGAGGAACCTGTCGAAAGTGGTTCGAGCGGAGAGGGTGCGTGTTTGGGAAACGGGTGCGTGTTTGGGAAGGTGTTATAGGCAGAGAGAAGGGGTCATAGACATGAAAGCAGGGAAACAAAGAAAAAAAGAAAACTGAAATTGCATTAAACAAATAAAAAGGGTACAGGGAATGTAAAGGTTTGGTCGATCGACCACCACTCAGCCACTCACGTATTTTCTCATTCTTGTCGCGCTGCGTCACTTACAGATGAACTTATGGCTTGCAGGGGTGAGGATTTAACGCTTCCGGGCGTGTCGTGATGAGGGCGAAAGACTCTGAAACCTGCCTCTGATTCTTCTATTTATAGGCCAAGCCCTTCAACCGCTCGTGGTAGTTGCTTCTTCCGATTCTTACATGTGTCCCTTGTCGGTTTTCTTGTCTCCCACGTCTCTGATGTGCTTCAACTGCTCTGAACCCCCTATCAGATAACTGCTCTGTAACTTCCGTCGAGTAACTGCTCTGTGCACGTCCAGGCTTCAAGCGGCGGCAAAATTTTGCTATTCAAGGCTTATGGTTGAGACCAACCATTACTCATGTTTCTCTGCTTAAGTTTGAACTTCCCGTCGACTTCGACTTCGATATGTCATGCAATTGCCATTTCAGTAGAAACTTAAAGGTTGCTCTGTTAGCCCGCACTCAGTATTTCTTTCCCCGTCGAAACCAGCTTCTGGTGCATGCTACAACGAGTCTGAAACTTGTAAAATTTCAAGGCTAACAGATGCCCCCCAAAATATCATACTTTAAAGGTATTCCTTGCTGCTGAGAAGTGTGATATTTTCATTTGAATTTTTTTTTACATTCTCTCCTTATTTTAGAAAAAGGGATTTGGCGGTTCTATCTGTGTAGTATAGCAGTTACTAGCCCACCACGCAAGTAAATAGGCAATGATCAATATTGCGTTTTCGAGGTCTAGGCCAACGTTCCTGAAGTGACTACTGGGGATTTAACCCAATTTAAATGATGATGCTTTTTTTTATATCCATCAGTCTCATCACTATCCCTTCAGTTTCCCCTTTTTCTTCCCCTATAAATAGGCAAGGTTGTACTCCTTCTTCTTCCTTTGCGCATTTTCTACTTCAGCCTCAGTTCTCCTTTCTTTCCTGAGAATTCTTCCACTCATTCAGCTTCTGTTCCTTTTGCGAGCCGCATTAAGGGCCCTCTTCCGTCAGGCCATCGTGGTTATGTGCCGGAACCTCCCCTAAAGGCGGAGAAACTTGCAATCTGGAAATCCCAGGTACTCATTCCCTTCTCTATTGGGGACTCTACACATGCCTTTTTAGGCCCATACCACGGTGAACCTTCTGAATACCTTAATGAATTTTTCCCATGTCCTCTCGACACCTAAAAAATTCTAGCATTCAGAGATTCTTATGAAATCTCATTCCTGGAGGAACCTAATCGAGTTTTCAGGTCCTCCCCCATGACCAAAACTGATAGGTACTTGTCATGGCTTAATAGGGTAGAGGCCAAAAAATCCGAATATTGGAAGAAATTGGGGATTTTTTTACCTAATTCAGCTATCCCGATATAGCCTGAACTATAACCCTCCGATGCTATTAAGCTCTTTTTTCTTCTGGGAGCGCTCGACCAATTCATTCCATGTTCCTTTGGGCATGATTTCACCCGCTTTATTTGGCATTGCTGCTATTACCAGTCTTCGACCGACTGGTACAGTTTACAAAGTTGGTGAGACCGTTCCTTCGACCCATATCAAATTTCCCCTTCACATGTTCGCCTATAACCCCTTCATCCTTCAATTCTCTGGAACATCTGATGAAGTAACTGACCTGGAACATGTTGCCTTCCTTTGGCTGTGGCTTTCAGCCTTTGTGTTTTGCAGCAAGTCTCTGCAGCTGCCTAAGAACTTACTCTCCTTAGCAACTCTCTTGCATGAAGGGGTCGATATTGGCTTCAGTAAATTACTTTTAGCCTGCCTATACCAGACTTTAGGGGAATCTGTCTTCCATCTTCAGCACTGTGTTAAAATTTTTTTTTCCCTAGGGGGCCCTTTGTGGCTCCTTCAACTTTGGTTGAATGCGGTTTTCGAACCAAAATTATCAGCGGTTTACCCCAAAACCATCTATACGACCATAGAAGGTCCTAGACTCAGCTATTTCATGCCCAAATCGAAGAAGTCTTTTGCGAAAGGGGATTTCAGGAAATGCTTTTCATATTTCCTTGACTTAAAAGACTACACTACATCGATTACTCACTTCAGTCGTCGAAGGTGCGGTCCCAACTGGTTCGCCAGGACCTTTCCGAGTGAAACCGTTGGACTTCATGCTGAAAGCCTAGCTATCTGGGTTGAATTCTTAACTCCTACAGTTCTTCTCTCGGGATTTACCGAAGAGGAGAGCTGTATCTTCGACTATCAGCCGCAACTGATGGCTCGACAATTTGGGCTCAGTCAACTTCGACCGACCCCCATGTTTAACAAGTCTCAGGTCGTGTTTTATATAGACACCGAGGTCAACTCTGATCTCATCATGAAAGCCTTCAAATACTATGCGAAACGAGCCTCGGTTCTAACCCCCTTCCATCTTGAGCCATCCTCTTATTGCACCCAAACCTTCAACGAGTGGTGGTCTCAATATTACACTTCAATCAGTCTGACTATGCCTGAATGCATCAAAAGAATAACTGCTGCTTTTTCTGATTTACAGACCAAGGAGCCGAAAAGAAAGTCTGGAGGTATGCACATCAAATAAATTCAACGATTTCAAAAGTATTTTGAAACTGTTTACTTGCCCGATCGAATAGAAGACACTATTTGGCGGGCGACTTCTACTTTGAGGGAAAAACTCGAGAAAATGTTTCCGAAAATTTGTTTTTGTTAGTACAGATAGCAACCTGAGAGGGGGGGGTGAATCATGTTTACCCGATTTTCGCCTTGATAATTTCTTTCTTTCAAGATAAATGTAATCACAAACGATTGCAGCGGAATTAAGCGTTGCTTGAAAGTAAAGATGAAGGATAGAAGAATTCACACACAAAATTTTATCCTGGTTCACCTTCTATCTACCGAAGGCTACGTCCAGTCCCTCAAGAAAATCCCTTGAGGATTTTTCCACTATTGATAAAAATCTCTTACATGTTCTTACACCAAGGACCCTAAGAATTTCTATCAATTTCCTGTGAAAGTATACCACTTTCCACAGCCCCTGAAAGTAAACCACTTTCAGTTCCTGAAGGCAAACCACCCTCAGACCTTGAAGGCTTGACCACCTTCAATCAACACCCTGAAAGTACACCACTTTCAGTACCAATAACCCTTCACCGAGATCCACGGTGAATACTCAATCTAACAGAAAGAGATGAAGAAGAGTTTACAATTGGCTGTATCAATCCTTTAACATACAAGTGGATTGATCATGAGAATTTATGCTTTAAGGCTTTTAAGCATAACAAGATTATGAGTTCCTCAAGATATGAACAACTAGAGTGTTCTTATAAACATGAAGATCATGAACTCAGAATTTAGGCTCTTGAAAGTTTAAGTTCTAAAAGACTTAATGAACTAATTTTGACAAAGCTTTGGCCTAATGTTGTATTCTCATGTGTTGTTGTGTTCTGGACTCAAATGGACTTTATATAGGCAAGGGAAACGTCCTTGAACCAATGCAACCTTTCCCAAAAGGTTTGAGACACAATGGTTCATGAAAAGATGCAACTTTTCGTGTTGGTAATCGATTACATCACTTAGTGTAATCGATTACACTAATAGCCGTTTCAGTTTGAATTTAAAATTCAAACATGTAATCGATTACAAGCAAGTGGTAACCGATTACTTGCCTATGTGTAATCGATTACCAGAAAGCTGCAATCGATTACACTAAAGTCCATCTTCCAGAAACTTGATCTTTTAAGACCGGCTTAAGTTTTTCTACTTCTTTTAAGTTATGAAAACATTAAGCTTGATTAGTTTAGGTGTTTTAAAGAGCCTTTATGCTTTAATAGACCTTTAGAAGCATAACTCACCTAAACTAGGACTTCTAGGTATTTGATAAACTTTATAGCGTTGTTTCCTCTAAGTCTTCTTTTCTTCTTTTTGTCGATGAGTTTGTCGTCATCAAAACCTCAGCCAGGGTCAGGAGTAAGACCTTCTTCACAGTTTTCCCCCAAATGTATATAAGTTCCTACATACTTTAATGCATTAAAGGCCAATATTTCCACCTTTACCGAATTGTGAAATGGCCTTAGCTATTTCAATTACTCCTCAACCTTCTTGGCTTTTAGTGAATGCATTAAACGTATTGGCTAATGAGGAACAGCCGCCCCGCAAAAAGGTCATTTGGTCTAAACTATTCAATTTCAACTATCACGGCCATGTTCACATCGATTAATGTTACGTGATGACAGGATAATATATGATGTTTTTAGGTTGTTTTTAGTCTTTTTATTTTATTATTTTTGAGTCACATATAGGATTTTTAGTATTTTTACATAGATTTTATATTTATTTTGCATTCTGCATATAGATTAGCTTTTATTTTTTTTTCTAAACTTTATTTTATATTTTTAGGAATTCTTATAGCTATTTTATATTTTTAGGAAAAGCTGGTATAGTTATCATTTTTGTCCAGGGACCGATTTGTAAAGTTTCAGGAAATCAAGGATCAAAGTGTAACAGTTCAAGAGTGGAGGATGAAAAGTGAAGTTTGAAGGAGTCAAAGGGCCAGAATTGAAGTTCTAACAAAGAGAGGACTTGAAGTGAATTAAAGAATGTGAAGCAACCCTCTTTGATTTGAGCACATGTAAAATAAGGTTTGAAGGATTAATGGTGGAAGGAAGGAGTTTCAGAACTTATTAGGGGCTGAATGAGCCTAATTAAGCCAATCAATTCCACCATTGAAGAAGAAAGGAATCCAAGAAAAAGCTGCCAGTGTTCGTCCCAGCGCTGCAGCGTTGGAAGACCCAACGCTCAAGCGCTGGACCTCTGACTAGGATGTGAGTCAAAGGTTGCACCCAGCGCTGCAGCGTTGGAAGCCAGCGCTCAAGCGCTGAGTCTGTTTCTGCACGTTGGATTTTAATGCTTCCCAGCGCCCAAGCGTTGGGAATGCCAGCGCCCAAGCGCTGGAGGTAAGGTTTTTGCTATAAATAGTGAGCTTTTCTTCACTTGTAAGACACACCTATTCAGAATACAACAAGTGTTCTTCTTTCCTCCTTAAAGATCATTGTTCCTAGGAATTGTGGGAAGCCATACTTGAGCTCCTATCCAGGGTAATTCGATGACTCTTTTAGCCATGCTTGGCTAATTCTTTTTAAGCTTCTTGGGTTGTTTTAGTTTATAATTTATGTTTTAGTATTGTTTCTACCTTTCTGAATAATATATCCAGTTCTTGTTTTATTTCCTTGTTCATAATTCTATCTTGATGATCACAAGTGTTTTTGCTTATTGCTTATACGAATGAGAATTGGTAAGTAGTAAGGGACCTAGGATTAAAAAAGGCTATAAGTATATTTCGCTAAGAGATTAGGAAAGACGTAGCTTTGTGTTGGCCGGAACTCTATCTTCATCTTCTTCTTTAGTTAACTAGATTGCAAGAAATTGGGTTTAGTAATTAAAAAGAAAGTTTTACAATGTGTAAGAGATTAACTTGTAGATATAATAGGCTATAGCACCTTGAACTTGGATTTATAATTTAGAAATTAAGTAGATACTTGCTAGCATATTTTATATTCTATGTCAATCAACCCAAGAACTTAATCCTCATCATATTTATCTCTTCTTTATTTTATGCTATTGTTCTTACTTGCTATAAAACCAACAACATATTTTCACCTTTTAATTTTTCTGTTTAAGTACTAAATATTATAATAATAAGAACACCTATCCCTTGGGTTCGATCTTTTTGTATTATGCGATATTGAATCGTACACTTGCGATTTCGTTATCATTACGTCAGGATTCTTGATCGTGTGGGTCAAGGTAATGCAAGAAAGGGATTCTCCGTATTGCTTTTACTGTCTTAGATTTTTGCAAACTTTGAGATCTGCAGCTCGACTTCTTCCACCAAAACCAACTGCTTTCGACACCGATGATGATGAGAATGAAGATGACGAGGATGACAACACATCCTCTAAGACCAAGACGCCGAGCAAATCTACTCAGGTTAGAATCTTCAACGGCCCCTTTCTTAGGGATTCATTCATACTTGCAATCCTCACGCTTCCCCCTTTTGATATCTTCGCAGAGTCAAAAAAGGGCTGGTCCCAGCAACACCTCGCAGGTTTCTAAGAAACCCAAGGGAAAGGAGGTTACCCCTATCTCTCTTTCGAGCGATGAGGATGGCTCTGAAAATAATGAGGTATAAGCTGCTCTCCAGTTTGTTCTAATTCAACCTTTCGACCTCCGTTAATCTTTGGTTTTCCTTCGATTTGAACAGAATACCCGACCAACGGAGCCAGAAGCTCAAAATCAAGGTGAACCTAAAGTAAATTCACCTATTCATGACGATGATCCTCCAATCGCAACGCCGGCTAGGATTATATCTTCTTCAACTCCTGTTTTCCAAGATCTCCCTTCAAAAGAACCAAGCATGAGTCGGGGATATACTTAGAGTTCCGAAAATTCGAGCCCTGAGAAAGACAACCCCCATCAAGTAATGTTTCTTTCGACTTCATCTTTCTCAATGAACCCCTGCGCCTTGACTTCAATATAGAGCTGATCCCTTTCATTTTACGCAGGGCACCCCAATCTCCAAAGTCTCTACTGCTGGAAGCTCGAGATCTCAAGTAAATGAATCGCCTTTGAACTCTTTCAATTCCTCGAACATTTTTGGATCTTCAAAAAGTTTTAAACCTCCTGCCCTTCCCTCTTCTTTAAAACAACTATTGGGCCACACTCTACCTTTAGCTTCTCAATGTCTCGATTGCCCCATTGTTTATCACTTCCTTGATGCTGATGAAAATGTTTTCCCTTCACAGGAAAACCTGAACCCTGAGCCTCGAGAGAAAGAGAGCGATCCAATGACCAACACTGCTGATTCTGAGGTTTTGGAAGTCCTTGGAGCATTCTCTCCATCTACAGAAATAGCAGTTGATACTTCGAACACTCAAGGTTCGACCCAAACCAGGTTTTCCTTCGAGGACATTGCAAAGTTGGCAGGGAATCCCATAGATCTTCTGAAGAAGTACATGGAAGCAACGGCGATGGTGGTTGACAGTCGAAGTCAGCCGACTCCAGGGGTTGAAGTCGACGCCACTAAAACTGAGGTTGAGTCACTTTTAATGAGGTTAAGGTCTCTGGTTCTTGAACAAGACCTATTTTCAAACCTCAAGGACCCAACAATCGCCGCCAAAATTAAGGATCTTGTTCGAGTCTTGACTGAAAAGACGCTTATTGCTGATCAGCAACGTGAGGTCTTCGCTCTTCGATCTTCTGTGAATGATTCCATGGTTAGCCTCGATCAACTTACTGCCTATCTGCAGACTTTGAGCTCCCACGAAATGGCACATCAGCTCGTGAATGGGGAGCTCTCTCGGATTCAGAACATAATCGTCGAGACTAACGTGGCGGAGAAGGAGTCGACTAACAGGCTCTCAGAACGCGATCATCAACTTGAATAAAGAATGAGGGAGAAGCAAAAGTTTCTAGACCAAGTGCCACAACTTACAGCTCGAAGGAATGAGACGGAAAGCCAAGTCATCCCCAAGATCACAGAAAGCGTTAGACTCGGTTCTATTATTGCGGATGACAAACAGAGAGTCATAGTAGTCCAGGGAAGGATCGAGAGACTGAAGAAACAACTTGCACAGTTCAGTTCCAAGTCATCATCTTAAATCCCACTTTTGGATTTGAACTAAACGGCCATGTTAGCGGCTAGATTTGTAAACGACAATCTTTTTCGTATTTACTCATCCGCTTTTGTCTTTTTGCTTGCGACTTTTATTGTCAAGGTCATCTTGACTTTTACATCCGAATGGATGTCTCTGAACGTTTCCGACCTAACCATATCTTTTTAATCGAAAGTAGGGCCCATATCGACGTAAAGCGCTAAGCTCATTCTTTAAACATGTTCTAAGCAAAATCGATAAAGGAAAAACATGCTTGTGATCGCATCGTTTAGATTCTAATATGGTGTCAAAACTTCTCTGATGTCATCGCCATGTTCTTACACAAAAGTTGCACACTTTTTACCAAGTATTGATTTAGTGACGCTTAACGGCTTTCCGTAAACCGTTTAATTGCCATGTTCGATCGGGCTATCCCTTGTCGAACAGAAACTTCTTCCTATTCATTTTCTGTAATGGGTTAGGGCCAATTTTCATGGTGCATCTCCTCTTAAATTCATACACCATGAGGCTGCCGTGACTTGCGTCGTCTTTTCGCAAACATTCAGCCAAAATCTCAATAACTTGTGGGTAAACCTTATTTATCTTTTCGTCACGTTTTCTAACAATATTTAAATCGGGTTCATGGGTTTCAGTAACCACTATAGTGTAGACTGCCGTAGGTCCCATGAAGTTGAAATTTCGGACCTTATCCCTAGTAAGATACCCGGCAGTGGGTTCTTCGACTCCTTTTGAGCACTTGATAAACTCCAAGGATTTCCCTCTCTCTAGGAGTTCCGTCTATGAAATTTCTTCAGGAACTGCCGAAGCGAATTGTGGTCCATTGGTATAGTCCACTTCGAATCCATTTTGATCCAGTGATTGATTTACCGTGTTGGCAACATTCTGTTGCCCCCCAAAATTATTCTGTCAAACTCTTTCTAGAATTTGATCAGCGTTTTGGTTTCCGTTAACCAAAACCGAGCCTTCCTCGTTTTGGCCGTCATAAATTTGGCGAACGGGTTCGTTCTAGGGAACCTGTTGGTTTGGTTGAACGTCGACCATTTGCGGCTGAACGTTCACACTTGGGGTTGAATAGGAAGAGGTACTTGTCGAATAGTCTGTGCGACTTGTTTGACTATGGGGTCGGGTGGACTGAAAACATTCGTTATTCTACCCAATTGAGTAGTCAATTGTTGGTAGGCAACTGTAGTGTCTTTAATCATGGGATTAAAGACCGTACCAATTTGTTGAGTCGAAGTATTGACCAACTCATAGTTACTGTCGTCCATTTGTTGCCTAAGCATGTTTACCGTGTTGTTAGTCAAGGCAAATGGTGATGCGTCGAAATTCGAATAATGGTATCCCATATTCCTCGATCCAACGGCTCCTGATCCAGGCGCCATGAACTGGTGCGTTGGGGAACTCATTGAAGCAATGTTATAAACTGAGGGATAAGTTCCTATCCCTTGCATCAACGACAACGGCATCCCGTAAGGGTGATTAACCAAGTTTTGGAGGTTTCTAGTGTTGTTCCAGAAACCTGGTTGAACAATGCCAACCACAGCCTGCGAAAGTGCAGGGCTCGAGGAATTCTGGATTGGCATTAGGACCAATACTTGTGACAGTATTGGTCCTGCAGTGTATGAACATGACGCCTGCATGGAGTTCATGTCGACTTGCATCATTACTTGTGGTTGTGTCAAATCCTGACCAGTCGAAACTGACGGTTGGGTTTGACGTGGTTGAACGTTTGTAACTGTTGTGTCCGGAACGGAAACAGCTTCCAAACATGCAGAAATTGAAGATGTATCAACATTGTTACCAGTGTTAATCTGCATTTCTTTACTAACATTAAGACCTGCATTAGATCCTGATGTTTGGCTCGTTTTTGTACGGTTGGTCATACTACCACTCCGTAATCTCGTACACTATTCGAATTCCACTGAATATAGAACAATCGCTGAACTAGTAAAATTTCGTTTTAAGGCACAGAGATGATTTCAAAAATGAAAACAACTCCCTCGTGGTTCCACCGGGCGTGCGAATTTGTTTATGTTGGTTTTTGGTGACCAGGGTAAAACAACAAGAAAATCCAAATGTTTATGAAGAGGATGGATTCTATCCTCTTTTCGGGTCTTAGGGAGAAGGAAACCTCCCGTGTGCGCGTGCGGAGTGTGTGAGATGGGCGGAGAGGAACCCGTCGAAAGTGGTTCGAGCAGAGAAGGTGCGTGTTTGGGAAACGGGTGCGTGTTTGGGAAGGTGTTATAGGCAGAGAGAAGGGGTCATAGGCATGAAAGCAGGGAAACAAAGCAAAAAAGAAAACTGAAATTGCATTAAACAAATAAAAAGGGTACAGGCAATGTAAAGGTTTGGTCGATCGACCACCACTCAGCCACTCACGTGTTTTCTCGTTCCTATTGCGCTGCGTCACTTACAGATGGACTTATGGCTTGTAGGGGTGAGGATTTAACGCTACCGGGCGTGTCGTGATGAGGGCGAAAGACCCTGAAACCTACCTCTGATTCTTCTATTTATAGGCCACACCCTTCAACCGCTCGTGGTAGTTGCTTCTTCCGATTCTTATACGTGTCCCTTGTCAGTTTTCTTGTCTCTTAAAGGTTGCTCTGTTAGCCCGCACTCAATATTTCTTTCCCCGTCGAAACCAGCTTCTTGTGCATGCTTCGACAAGTCTGAAACTTGGAAAATTTCCAGGCTAACAACTGTATGATGAGAATAACTTCAAAGCAGATGAGTTGCAGGGGCTGACAATTAATTTATGCTACACGTATGTGAGGTGTACTCGATCAGTATCAATAGTTCCTCCTACATATTAGGCACACTTAGCAACATTTCGATCAGTATCAATAGTTCTACTGCTGAAGTTGTTTTTGCATAGAAGTAACGAGATATTAAGATAATTTCATATAGACCATGTTTTAGTTACCACCCAAAATTACCTTTTTCCTAGGCATGAGGTAGTTTTTTGTTTGGGTAGTGTTTATAATATTATGATTGCATGATGGATTTGATTTGATCATTCTCTAATTTGTACGTAGCATAATAGATTATTGAAAATGCCATGTTTTCTCTGCATAATTCTGTTTGATAGTCGCTCAGCTCCCCTGGACAATGAAGAAATGCCTCTCTAGAGGTAAAAAAAAAAAATCAAACATATTTCCATGGTTCATAGAGGAACCGTGGTAACAGAGGTAAAAAAAACAAACAAACATATTACCATGGTTTAGATAGGAACCGTGGTAACAGAGGTAAAAATAAAAACAAAAAACCAAACATATTACCACGGTTCCTCCTTGAACCGTGGTAATAGAGATATGATATTACCACGGTTCCGCCTTCAACCGTGTGGTAACAGAGGTATGATATTACCACAGTTCCGCCTTCAACTGTGGTAATTGATATATTACTACGCCGAGCAATACCACGGTTTAACGGTGGTAATATGCTGCTCGGAACCGTGGTAAAATGACAATTCTGTAGTAGTGAGAGGTTGGTTTCGCTAAATACATACTCAGAAACTTTTAGTTTGTTATTTGTCTCGATTGCTTGGACTTTGAGCAAGTACAAGAGCTTCATCGAGCAATTATTTGCGAACCCTTATTTCAAACTTGAAGTCTCCTATTTATAGGCCTAAAAACTTAACCAAAACTAACAGTAAAGAAATATGGACCTTACACGTGTCTTGAATACTCTCTCTGTTTTCCATGCATCTGGTAAGTCTTTAACCGCTCCAAACTCTAGTTGAAATGAACATCTTCGTTTCTTTATCAACAGATGTCTAAGTTCATCTTACACTACGACGGATTTAGTTGAATCATCTTTAGTCGAAACCTGTTAATTGTCAAATAATACTTCAACAACATTTTTAGAGAAACTGTATTTTATCATTTCGACCAAAAAAGACTTAGTGAAATTTCAGACTAACAACTATACACTTGCTAACCCAGTTGGTTTATCCTTAGTTATTTTACTTAACCTTTAGTACTCTAATTATTCTAGGAGAATTGTTTTATGTTTATTCAACGGGTGACTTGCGAGTGAATTATAATATTTTCTCTTGTGGATCGACTATAGATAATAATTTTCAATTAATCTATAGCAAAGTCCAATGTTGGGTTTCTCTTGTCCTCAGTTATTTGAGGCCCCGAAACGGCCTTTGAGATAAGTTTTCTATCTTGACTCTATTATTATTAGTGATTGCTGCTGCTTAGTTTTTCATTTTGATTTTACTGTTTTTCTTTTGTCCGTGGTACAGGTAATATTAGGGGTGGGAATAGGCTAGATCAGGCTAGACTTTGCGTAAATAGGTTTGGCCTATTTAAAAAGTTTAAGGTCTAAGTCTGGCCTGTGGCCTATCATAGGTTTTTTATTTTGCTTGGGCTTGGTTTTTTTGAAAGCCTGGCTGGTCTGAAGCCTATTTATAGGCCTATTTTCGCATAAGGCCTTTAAAAAGGCCAACAAGCTTACATCTAAACAGATCAACATCTAAGCAGGCCAAGAAACCTACATCTAAATAGGCCAACTATGTTTGTCAATCGACAAGTTTCAAAAAGGCAAAATTAAATTTTCTACAAATACCAAAGCTGGTGATAGGTTGGATGGATGTAAATTGAATTTAATATTTTGATTTATTTGTATATTTTATTAAACTAATATATTAAATTAAGATGTTAATAAACAGGTCGGCTTTGAAAGGTTTAATAGGCTTTTTTATAAGCCTAAGCCTCTTGATCTATTTAGCTAAATAGACTTTTTAAAAAGCCTGAGCCTAGCATTTATATTAAACAGGTCAGGCCAGACCAGGCTTTAAACAGGCCAAGCCATAGGCCCCTGTCGACGGCGTGGCCTATTCCCACCCCTCAGCTAATATGGTTGCCGATGGCATGGTAAATCTTTCTTTTTCTGTTGGTTTAACAATCTGGATGAAAGAGGTTCCAGATAATGTATGGCTGTGTGACAGTTTCTTCTTAATATATATTCAGTTTGTTTTAAAAAAAAAAGTCCAATGTTGGTTGTTGTATAATGTATTTTTTTATGGGAATAACGATTTTTTAACGCAAAGCCAAACCATAACTGTCCACGACGATATGGAGAATGATAATCGATGCATTTTAATTTGGCTTAGCTACCGATTGTTCATATGCCACCTACCAGAATATCATTAACAAATCATGATATAAGGATATATTTTCATATTCACATTCATTCGTCTTTGAAAGAAAAGAAGATTTATTCATTCACTCGCTTTCATTAGCTAATAAGGGATGACTTAGTTAAATATTTGTCATTTTCTCGACATAGATAAGAGCAATTTATTCCCTTTCTCTTGAAGTCGGTTCCAAATGTAGAAAAACCCATCCAGCTGGAAAAATTCACTCATTTATTTTCTTATTCAATCCATCAATGGGAAAGAAATCGTGGATGTTTTTATTATACAACACTTGCATCATCGTCTATATTTAATTTTACGCAATTTCACCAAAATCTAACAATAAGCGATGAATTTAGCAGGATCAGTATGAATATAAAATGGAAAATGATATGTAAAGAGATAGCTACATGTAATAATAAAAAAGAGAATATAAAAAAAGTAATAGATGTAATACATGATAAATGATATAAGAGAGACATAAAAAGAAAAATTTCGTGCACAATTTATATATCTAAAGTATAAATTGAACTTATTAAAGCTTTGATCATCAAGATTGTACTTATTATTTTAGTGTTTACAAACAAAGTTTTATTCTTAAAACTGCTATATCATTTAAAAAAAAAAACTACAATATCAATTAAAATATATTATCTTTAAAGGGTTAAACTAAAATAGATACAATCGTTTCATGAACCAGAATTATTTCTAATTTAGGCAGTTTATTTTCACTAAGACAACAAAAGATTTTAAAGTTAAATAAAATTAATTGATTTTAAATCTTTGTAGTTAGTAGACATAGCTTAAAATCTCTTAAAATCAATTAATTATATTTAATTTTAAAATCTTTTGCTGTCAGTGGCAGACTATGTGGCGAAGTTGAAATCGTTGTCTAAGTACTTCTGGTTCTTCAACGTGAACACCAACATGCTGTGGACGTGCACTATTATAATGGATCTATGACCATTACAATTCCACCACGACCTTTGCTAGACTTGATATGTCTGTTCGACGAAGAGATGCAGATGCATGCTGCTAGTGGTGCTGATCGTCAAGAGGTCACAAGTACCTTGGAGAGCGATGCTAAGTCGATTGACCGTTGGCTCAGTAGGGAGCAACAATGGAGAGGGTAGCGTGCCAGGATGTGCATGGAGCATGAGCGAGAGTTGGAGCGTCAGACGGCTAGACGTAGAGTTTCGCGGGGTCCTAATCCATAATGTGTTTAGGGTTTGTTCGTTGATTTAGTCTGTACTGTACCTTGTCCTTATTACTTTTCAGCTGTTAGGGTTGCACTGTTCTAGAAATCTTCCTGCGTTTTGGCTCGAAAAGTGTGATTTTATCTTCATATCTTGAATAATTGTCCTTTGGGCATTTTTATTTAATGGTTATCTTGGTTTGAATTTCTCCACTGCCTTGTTATTCTTTTATTTTGTTTAATATTTATGATAATAACCCTCGTGAGAATCGGGATGTTACACTCCTTGTGATCATGGTAGGGTCTCTGATTGATGTCATGTGCGTCCACGTCATCCAGATGAAGTCGTCGCTGACGCACAGTCTCATACCCCTTCCTAACACATCTTCATTGCGCCGCTCTAGGCTTGTCCTTTGTATAATAATCTGTCTTCCCTCTAAAAAAATACTACATGGGAAGTGCTCGTAAATCCAAGCCAGAAGGAGTAAGTGTAACCAACAAGTTGCTTCATCTCTCTAAAATTGGCATCCGCAAGCTGGTCATATAATCCAGCAAGTGTCATGACTCCCCACTCATACATGTCAACCTTATCTAGGTCCTTGAACAATGTCAAGTAGGAAACTCTACTATATCTATGACTCTTGTTCGTGAACAATGTCACACCAACAAGATGAAGTAGATAGTAGTTAGAAGCATGCTCTCAGTGCTCCTTTGAAATAAATAAAAGTTCAAATGATAATTAATGTAGATGTTAATGCAAATATTAATGATAAGGTCACAAGAATCAAACCTGCAAGTGCCTCCTCATAACGGTCACAGAGCCATGAGAACCTCAGGTGCAAACCCCTGTTAAAAGTAAACTCTATGAACAACTTGTCCCACCTAGCACCAAGTAAGGTGATACAAGCCTAGACCGCCTGCTCTCGACTGATCACTGGCAACATAAAGAACTTCCCAATGATTGTGAAGTGCAACAAGCACGACAAGTCATCTAAAGTGATGGTCCTCTCCCCAAATGACATGTGAAAGAAGGAAGGCTCCTTGTGCCACCTCTCCGCAAAAGTATAAATAATGATCTTTTTTTATCATCGAGTAAGAGTAAGAGACGTGTTGATATAGTGTAGACCGCTCCACTATATCAAACACCGAAGGGTGGGGCTCACGGCTCAACTTCGCTAGCTTATTCCCAATAGTAGCGATTGTGAGGTCTCCTATGGTAATGTAATCCATAAAATATGTTCAAACATCAAGAATAAACAACCAACATTAAAATCCTGAAAATATGTTCAAATACCAAAAAACCAATTTAGAACCCGGAACAATACAATTTCATTGCATACCAAGATCTAAAACCCGAAACTAAACAAAATTTTAAAAACAACCTTCCGGTTTCTAAAACACAAAACCAATATTAAAAAGAAAAACCAAAGGGTTTTAGGTTCTAATTCCTGTTGCAAATGTAAACAAAAAATTTCGAGTTCTAAATCCTGGAACAAATGTAAACATAGAAATTCCTGGATTTAGATCTCAGAACACATGTGAACAAAACATTAAAAAAACTTCCGGGTATTAAGTCTTGATATGTATGACTTTGAAATACCTTCCGAGGTTTACATCTCGGTAAGGTAGTAAGCGAACCGGGGTTTAAAACGTGGAACGACGAAGCTCCGCAACAATGGCGAAAGCTTCTTTCACAAGAAAGGAAGGGGAAAGGGGAAGATCCGTCAAAATGTAAAAAGAAAAGAAAGGAAAGAAGAACATTGAAGCTTACCTCAAGATGAAGAGGTTGAAGCTTGATGAAGATGAAGAGGTTGAGTGGGAGTGAAAGTGTGAGTGAGAGTGAAGAATCATGTGGGGTGTTATTGTGATGGGAGGGGTATTTTAGGGTTTTTTTTCCATTTTGGGTGGGGTTTGAAAGGGCATTGTTATTGTTGTCATCCCCATAGCTAGTTATGTCACCCCCAAAGTGAGGAAAATACAAAAATACCCTTAATTAAAAATACCCCACCCAACACCCCACCTTCACCACTTTCCATCCTCCCCCCCCCCCCCCTTCCTCATTTTCATCCTCACCATCCCCATGTTGACAACCATTCTTCCTTCTCCATCTCCATTCCTCATTCACCATCGCTTTCTCCGTCGCCCTCCTCACTACTGCTGTAACGCCTCAATTTTTGGATCAGGGGTCACATAGTAAATAAGAAAACTTTCATGAAACCCTCTCTCAAAACTCAGTTTGAAAAACAGAACGTCAACTCAAATATGATATAATAATAATAGCCATAATTATTGATATCCAAACCGCAAGTGCACGGTTGATTATCGTGTAATAAAAAGATCGAACCCAAGGGATAGGCGCCTTCTTATTAAAATGTTTAGTACTTGAGCAGAAAAATAAAAGATGTTTGTTGTTGATGGTTTGATAACAAGATATAGCAATAAAATGATAAGAGAATAAGATGATGAAAAATAAGCTCTTGGGTTGAATTACGTAGTCTATAAAATATGCTAGCAAGTTCCTACTTAATTTATGAATTCTAAGTCCAAGTTCATGATGCTATAGCCTAGTATATCTACAAGTTAATTCCTTACACATTGTAGAACTTTCTTTCTAATTACTAAATTCAATTCCTTGCAACTTAGTTAACTAGACAAGAAGATGAAGATGGAATTCAGGCCAACATAAAGCTACGTCTATCCAATTCCTTAGTGATATATACTTATAGCCTTTTTTAATTCCTAGGTCCCTTACTACTTACCAATTTCCATTCGTATAAGTAATAAGCAAAAACACTTGTGATCATCAAGATAAAATTAAGAACAAGGAAATAAAACAAGAACTGGAAATATTATTCAGAAAGGTAGAAACAAACTAGAACATAAATATAAACTACAACAACCCAAGAAACTTAAAAAGAATTAGCCAAGCATGGCTAAAAGAGTCATTGAATTACCCTGGATAGGAGCTCAAGTATGGCTTCCCACAATTCCTAGGAACAATGATCTTTATGGAGGAAAGAAGAACACTTGTTGTATTCTGAATAGGTGTGTTGGTGTGATTTTTACAAAGGATGAGCACTCCTATTTATAGCAAAAATTTGCCTTTCAATGGTGGAGGAGTTGATGGCCATTATGGCCTTCATTGGCCACCAATTAACTTTTGAAAACTCCTTCCCACTACCATCAATTCTCCACTCATCCTTTAATCCTTATTTTCCATGTGCTTAATTTAGAGAGTGTTGGTTCATATTCTTGATTTCCACTTTAAGTCTTCTCTTTGCTAGCACTTCAATTTTGGCCCTTTAACTCTTTGAAACTTCACTTTTCATCCTCCACTCTTGAAATTTTACACTTTGGTCCTTCCTTTCCTGAAACATACAAATTGGTCCCTGGACAAAAATGATAACTATACCAGCTTTCCTAAAAATATAAAAATAACTATAAAAATTCCTAAAAATATAAAATAAAGTTTAAAAAACAAATAAAAGCTAATCTATATGCAAAATGCAAAATAAATATAAAATCTACATAAAAAGAATAAAAATCCTATATGAGACTCAAAAATAACAAAATAAAAAGACTAAAAAGACCCTAAAAATATCATATAAAATCCGGTCATCACACCACTATACCCAACGACAGCTTGTCCTCAAGCGACAAAACTTAAAGAGAAACTCGTCCCTGAGTTTATAGAAAGTTTATCTGATTAAAACTTGAAGCACAAAAACCTTTCCAAGAAAGCTTAGCGGATTTGGAAGACCTGCATGTTTAAAGATATTTAATCAAGAAAGTTAGGCTTGGATTTTCAACATATTTGAGTTCATCAAATTAAGCTCACAAAATGATATTCTCCATGAAAAACAAGAAAGCTCAATAATCCTGCCTATCATTCAAATCAAAACTGAAACAGTGCAACTAAGTAACTTTGAAGAGATTTCTGAAGGTTATAACTTGGCCAAAGGGTTGAACAATTTAAGGTGTGGATTTCAAGATAGCATTGGCAACATCGAATCATGAATTCAAACATTACAGCAAGAACAGCCAGTAACAACAATTTGTAAAACCGTGGACGATACAGGAAATCTGGAAGCAACATCAATTATAACACTGGATGATAAAGAACAGAATATCAAAATTACACACTGAACAATACAAAACAGGATTTATCAGCATTGAACGATACAGAACATATTTATTGGACTATACAATATCAGCATATCAAAATTACACATTGGACGATACAATTAAACAGGCCTCAGTAACATAGTATCATTTTGTTAAAGGGAATCATTTTGTACCGTACGTTAGTAACACCACATTTTTCAAGTGCGGTAATATGTTTCTTGTCAAAATAACTACAATCCGCACTTTAAAATGCGATACGTAAATTTACCGCACTTTTTAAATGCGGGAAAAAGTATACTATACTTAGAAGGTGCGGGTGAAAAACGGAAAATTAAAGGTATTTTTAGATTTTTTGAATTTTGAAATAGTATCATTAGCTGTGGGGATGAATTTTGAAACCCACCTAGTTGGGTGTTGATTAATTGAAACCCTTTTAACAACACCGAACAAGGTGGTGAGCCGCTTGTGGAAACAAATGGGCTCGGCCAAGAAACATGGGGAGAGAGACTCAGTGAAAGAAAAGAAGTCTATGAGATGAATCCCATCCTGTGTTTGTTAGGGATAAATGGTGCGTCGAGTAAGTCCTGATCCACATGGAATGTTTCTTTCGGGGACACTAGATCATCATCCCTGGGAAAACAACCGTTCGTGGAGGAACTTCTAGAAGACACGATGCGGTACAGTTGGCTACAACATGCAGATGGTGTGGCAAGGTAAAAGATCCATTGGCTCATGAAAACCGGAAGCAAAATGCTGGTGCTTCTAATCTCAGGGGGCGTTTGTTTGGGGGTTTGAAAAAGGATTCCTGGGAATGTTGGTCCGGCATCCAGAATACCTGTGTTTGGTAGAAGTTTTTTAAAAAGTACTCCCTGGGAATCTTTCATTCCTGGGAAAGTGATATTCTCATTCATAGGCACTTATTCCCATGGTAGAAGGGTGGAAAAGTTGAACCAGAAAAACTAGGAATGATAATTTTTTTGTGAAATCCCATATATGTCACTACCCACGTTTGGGCAATTTTACAGACATGAAAAACAAACTTATTGATTGATTGGATGATGTTGAGCCAAGGTATAAGGTCACAATAAATATTAAGTAATGCAGCCTGCAACTAAAAGCTACTGCATATTTCAAGAAGCCTTTAAGTTGAAAAAATATGTTTTAAAAATCATAGAAATAATATTTTTTGTCCTCTTATAAAAGGAGAACATAAGAAAATTTAGGTTTAGCGATTTGTATTGGGATGCTTGATTGAAGATGTTTTATGTACTCTAAGAATAGTTTTGCCTCACATGAGTTATGATGCTTTAGTCACTTGATTTGTTTTAGTATATGGAGTAAAAAAATCATATGTTAAGCTTCATGTATGTGTTTTTAGATAAGTTTAGAAATTCTTTGAACTAAAATAAAAAGAAGTTCATGTAGTACCTTTGCGAGAATTTGGCCAAAACAATATGTCAAGCTAGAATATCCCTTTATCTTGTCTTTTAATAATTACATTGAAAAATATTTAAATACTAAACAACAAGAGGGTATTTTAAGAATTTCAATATATATTCCCGAGAATATACATTTTTAACCAAACGCATGTTATAATTATTCCTAGGAATATAGATGAAGATTTCCAGGAATTGAATTAGCAAATCAAACACATTTATGCCACGGAATAACATTCTCATTCTTATATTCCCGGGCATAAGATTCTCGGGTATCCTTTTTCAATCCCTCAAACAAACTCCCACTTAGGATTTCGTTTTTTGCTGTTTTATTTAAAGTTGTTCCTTTCTTGCTGTGCCGGTGAAGAACACAAAGCTATATCGCTGAAGCATAAAAGTTCAAGGTGAGAATGAGTGATTTCCATTTGCAACTTACTCGGACATTTCTATTTACAACTTATTCTCACTAGTCCATTGTATAACAATTTTATATTCTTATACAAGAGAAGGTGAGAATGAGTTGCAAATGGAAATCGTTGTTGGTTTATTTATTTGGCATGTGGTGAATGTTTTATCTCAAAAGAAAATTAGAAGGTAGGAATGAATGATATGGCTCCTTTCTATAAAAAAAAGGAATGAATGATATGGCTAAGCGGTGATGATCATGGTCATTAACAAACATTTTGGCTCTACTAGTGTCGTCATATGTTCAATTTAATTGATTTTATACAATGAATGTAGTAATGGGTGATACTAGTGCTACAAGTAAGCTGTTTCAGATTATGGTTGCTCTAAACTTCTGTTCTTCACTTGGGTTTTACGTTTAAGTGAAAAACAGAAGTTAACGACTATCATAAACTGAGCAGTTTATTTGTATCATCCATGAGGAGGTCTGTAGTACCTATCATGGTTTTCTTTATGTTTTTCATTGTTTATGGTCTATTATCTTATGTAGTATTTATTATACAGGAGTTGCATCTTCAGAAATCAAAAGTATGGAACACTTGATATGATAAATTATTTTTGTCACATAACTTTCAACGTCTTTTGGATTATATTTAGAAGAGGGAATCTAAAAATCCGTAACGGCTAGTTAGAAGCCGAAGGGCCACCCGAGTTGATCGGAGAACATGGTCGAGCAGAATGGTAGCTGATTCGAGTGGGTCTAGCCAATTGGTAGCACAAGTAATCGGCCAAAGCAAATCGAGTGCACAAGGACAAGATTCATGGAAGATGCAGAAACATAGACATCAAGTAGGATGAACCATCAGGTTTCTAGGAGCTTTCCACGTGCAAAAATAGTTAGCGGGCTCGTTCCCACGGAAATAGGAGAAAGTGGTTGCGAGCTAGCCGATATAATGATGAACTACTGAAATAAAGTCTCTAGGCTGACTAGGAGAGAGAACGACGATACCCCACGATTTTGTAAACACTTGTAATGATAGGAGAACATGCGCTGTCGCATGTTCCTTCCAATCGCTAGGTAGTTAGCCGATTTGCCTCTATAAATAGAGGAAGGGTCATTTGTACACACACGCAATCAATCAATCAAATCTACAAATTTCTCGCTTTTTATCTTTATCTTAGTTTTCAGCACTTTACTTTTCAGTCATTTAAATTCTTGAACGCTTTCTACAATTTATTTTTCAGCCGATTTACAGCTTTCAGTCTTTATTTTCTTTACCTCTTTTCAGTCTTTTACATTTCCTTAGGAGTAGACCGTAGTTCATAACTAAAGTCCTATTTCAACACTCTTCAATAGTGAGGTACTAAGAGCTTTTTGAAGTATCTTAAAAATTCATATTGAGGAATAGAGTCCCTTCCTCAAGCAATAGTTTGATTAGGGAATTATAGTTGGTTTCCCGGCCGACCACATGGCTTCCAGATTGACCGAATTCATTTTTTAATCGACCAAATCAATTTGTGAACCAACAACAATCAAGGGTTTTTTTTGTGCTCCTGAAGAGGGAAATCCAAGACGCAAGAAGATGATTCTCTCTTTTCCACCTTCCTCTTGTTGTTCCTCGTCAAACCTTGTTAATCTGTCTCTCTACTTTTGTTTTAGATATGGAATGAATTTCTACCTGCTGAATGCTTCTTCTTCTTTAGTCTCTTAGTAGTTCCGCTTAAGGCTTGTTATCTATCAGAAGTTAAAGGTTTAAACTTCCATAAGAGTTGTTTCTCTTGTGTTTGTGCACATTCCACCTACTGAATGCTTCTTCTTCTTTAGTCTCTTAGTAGTTCCGCATAAGGCTAGTTATCACTCAGAAATGAAAGGTTTAAAAAACGGTAAGAGTGGTTTCTCTTCTGTTTGTGCTCATTCAATTGAAGAAGATATTGTACCTCAACAGTCACCACTATGCTCAATTTTCAGATGGTTCTGTGAATCTCTGCCTAGAAAATAGAGAGTACTTAACCGTGAATTTTGAAATCACGAATGCATGTTTTGAAATCGCATTGCTTGTTTTTACTTTTTCACATTCACGGTTTTAAAAAACAACAAATCATGAATGCATGATTGGAATGTATAATCATTTGATCAAATGATAAATATGCAATCGTGAAAACAAGTTCTTGTCGTGCATCATTATCCCTAGGGCGAGTAATGCTATACTTAACCTGTTCACCATAATATAATGCTTTAGTATTTTTTCCTTGATTATCATTTTTCCCTGTTATAATTGAATTTTGCAAGATGGGAGTTTTTATTCTAACGTAGTACGCAAAAGTAGAAGATATCAACTAGGGAGATTTTGCAATAGGAAATATGTATAACAGGAGAGAAAGTTATGCCGGATTTGCTGTTTCAACTTGGACAGCTGATATGTCCTTTAAGTAACCTTGAGACTTGAGTTCTTAAATGTCAATAGAACTGTGGTATTGATGTGTGGTTATAGCATATACCTAGACACTTTGAGTTCTTTAATTCCAGTAGAACTTACTTTTCCCCCAAACCCTTTTCTATATTTTTCAGTTCTATCAGCTTACTCACTCTCACTGTTACAGGCGTCATTTGCCTCGCTTTACAAACTATTCTGCCTGCACTGTTTGTGGGAAATCCTGGACTTAGAATTATTCATGGTATCTTAGGTAATGGTATCATGACACTTTTTTCTCATTCATAGATTCAATTAGGCCTCAATTGGTAATAACAACTTCCATTGAACCTGCCTTGTTAATGCTTATGAGTCCAATTGTGAACTTCAATTATCCGGATGCTACGCTCTCTTCTATCATCTTGTTTTAGAAAACAATTCAAATTGGTTGCTGATCGCCACTATTTAGTATGTGGGATTTCTTTCCTAATCAGGGTTTTTAGTTACCAGATGGGTGCTACCAACACAAACGCACTCTGTAACATGCTTCTTGGTCTATTTTTAAAATAGTCAATGTACTTTCTTTCTTTTCCTAAAAATTGTATTGACTTTTGATAAAATAAGTCAATCGCATAAACTTCGTTTGGATTGAGGGAAGGGATGGAACAGAGCAAAGTGGAGATGAGGGAGGATATGTTCCATCGTTTGTATTACTTAAAAAGGGATGGAACTCAATAGAACTCGGGGTACATATTCCATCACATACCACTCTTTCATCACTTTTATTCCCCTCCAATTTGAGAGGGATGGAATGGAACAAAAATGTGTTGAATCATTAAAATTTTAAAAAGGAAAATGAAACTTTCACATTCCTCCATCTCTTCACCTTAGGAGAGAAAAGAGAAACAAAGAGAAAACTAGTGATTTGATATAAGATGCGATAGAAACCGTAAAGAGAGGAAAAAAAAATGGGTGAAAATGAATTATAAGATAGTGTCGGGTGTGTTAATATCACAACTCATATAAAAATACCAGCTTATCCTCACTTTATCCCACCCACAGTCAGATTGTTTGAAGTAACTGTTCGCTTTTGCGATCCCACTTTACTCTGCAAATCGTTGCCCATAGCTTTATTTGGCACCTCTTCACTAATTTGGTACTTAACAGTGTGATTGGCTTGGAGGTAGGTACCTGTGGGCAAGGTTGTCAGACTCGAGATTCTACGCAGAAACGGAGTAGGGGTGCAGACTCGTAGAATCGTATAAACGTAACACGGACGTTACGATTCTACTAATATATATAAATATATTATATGAATATAAATTCATAATAACAAACACTTCAATAGACTTGCATAATCCATAATATTGTCATTGTCAATAATAAAGTACTCCAGTACCAAAATGTACTATTAGAAAGCATTACATCTCAATGTACCAAAAAAAGGCTTTACATTCAATGTACCTAATGAAACCATTACATTCCCAATGTACCATAAGAAAGCTTACATCTCAATGTACCAAAAAAAAACTTTACATCTCAATATACCAAAAGATTTTGGTTCGTTTGAATGAAGGTATGTTTTGATTTAAGAAAATTTGAAGCAAAATCATGTTAGGAACAAGGTTCATTTTCATTATTTCATATGGGATAACTATTGTGGCCTGACAATTCTGCCTAGAGAGACAAACCAATTGGCCCCATTACGGCGAATGACGAACCACGAGTGGAGGAGCGCGACGGTGACGACGAAGGGCTGCGTGACTCAGCCTCATCTAGAACTGAAGGTTGTGTATGGCTGGGAATGAAGGGAAAACAGAAAAACGTGTTTTTTATTTGAAATTCTAGGGTTTTTTTCGCATCTGGTAGAATCGAAGACGTGACGGCGATTCCACGATTCTACCCATTCGACGGCGATTCCACTCGACTCCACCCAGATTCCGATTCTACAACCGATTCAAGACGGAAGGACTTGTGGAAGCGTAGAATCGCCCGATTCTACGAGTAGAATCGCGATTCTGACAACCATGCCTGTGGGTATGTTTTTGGACCCTTTTTTATTGATTTTCCAATCCATTGTCCATCAAATTGGGAGCCATGTCTTCAAATTTTGTAATCCATGTAGTGTAAAAATCTTAGTTAACAAGACCATTAGACTAGGAAAATGAAAAAGCACTTCTGATGAAAATAGGGTCGGCTTACTTTATATCTTTACGTGAAAAGTGCAACATAATAATTTTGAACTTAAAAAACTCTATGCATGACCATGAATGCAATTTCATGTGTTTTTATATTTTCTGGAATGTTGTGCATGATGTAATCTTTGTGGGCCACTTTTGCAGTAGAACTGTTCATAGCTGATAGACTATGAAATTTGTTGTGCAAATAAGTGATATATAGAGTGTAATTGTAAAGTAATCGCTTATTGAGAAGAATGGAAGCAGCAGTGGCTACCGCATATGCGGTGAGTCCAGTACCGCATATGCCGTAAATGACGTAGTTGTCGTGCATCTGGCATGTGCTGCATATGCGGTGACATGCGTACCGCATATGCAGTAAACGACCTTGAGGTCATGAAGTAGTGTGAACCGCATATGTGGTGGTACATGTACCGCATATGCGGTATGATGCTGCTTAAGATTTTTTGTTTATTTGTTCTGTTTTTAGAATCTATTTTAGTGAGATTGTGATAGAATTTAGTGGGATATTATTTTATAATACCTGGATCACTAGAAATCCTTATATCTTGTAACACTGTAACCCTAAAGCATAATCTAAATGAAACGGAGCTATAGTTACTTTATAGTTGCAGAGGTAGGCTCAATTGGCTGAACTGCGTGAATAAAGTTTTGTGTCTTGCATTCCTTTATTTCTCCATTCTACTCTGTGCAATCTAGGTGCTTTTGCTTACAATTGGTATCAGACGACAATGATTTCTGGAGGTGCAAAGTTCGATGTTGAGATGTTCGATGGAACAGACAATTTCAAATTATGGCAACGGATAATCAAGGATTTGTTGGCTCAGCAAGGATTGTAGAAGGCACAGCGAACGGAGAAATCGCTGGATATGTCGTACGTTGATTGGTTGGAGATGCAAGAGAAGGCTGCAGGGTTGATACATCTATGCGTTTTAGACGAGGTGATGTATCATATCGCGGATCTCACGACTCCGAAGGCCGTTTGGGACAAATTGAAGAGCCAATACCAGTCCAAAACGTTAACGAACAAGCTATTCGCAAAGCAAAGGCTTTACAGTCTGAGGATGCGGGAGGGAGCTAATCTGCAATATCATGCCAACAACTTCGCCACGATCGTCATGGATCTGCTGAGACTCGGTGTGAAGATTGACGATGAGGACAAGGTAATTATATTGTTGTGCTCATTACCAAGTTCCTATGATCACTTGGTGACTACTCTTACATACGGGAAGGATGCTATCACACTTGCTGCCATCACATCTACAATCTTGTCTCACTCTCGAAGGAAATAGAATGTAGAGGAGGGAAGTCAAGGTGAAGGTCTGTTTGTGCAGGGAGGTCAAGATCTTGGACGAAACAAGGGTAAGTCTGCAGGGAAGAAGAAGCGTTCTAAATCCAAGCAGAGGAAAACAACAGAGTGTTTTAATTGCAAGCAGATTGGTCACTAGAAGAAGGATTGTTCGAATCCTTCTTGTTCTGCGAATGTGGCTTAGACTGATGATTCCGGCAGTGAAGGAGATATGCTTAGTGTTTCATCCGGAAAACGCACAGATGTTTGGATTCTCGATTCTGGTTGCTCTTACCATATGACGTCGCACCAGGAGTGGTTCAGTTCATTTAAGGCGGGCAGTTTTGGGTTTGTTTATTTGGGTGATGACGAAACATGTGATATCACTGGCATCAGACAGATCAAAATTGCTATGGATCATGGTGGCACGCGTATCTTGGGTAATGTGAGGTATGTTTCAGATCTGAGGAAGAATCTGATTTCCTTGGGTATTCTACGGGAGAATGATTACTCTTTACATTCTGATGGAGATAAAGATATCCTGAAGGTTAGAAAATGTTCATTGACAGTGATGAATGCGAAGTGAACTACAGGGAATATTTACCGCTAGTTGAGGAGCACCGTTGTAGGTGATGTTGCATCAGTTGAAACTGACAATGATGCAACTAGGCTCTGGCACATGCGTCTGGGTCATCTCAATGAGAAGGGGATGATGACACTTCATAAGAAGGAACTTTTGAAGGGTGTTCGAAGCTGCAAGATGGACTTGTGCAAGTATTGCGTATTAGGCAAACAGTGTCGTGTTCGTTTCAAGACCGGGAAGCACGAAACAAAGGGAGTCCTCGATTATGTTCATTCAGATGTGTGCGAGCCTACTCGGGAGGCTTCCATTGGAGTTTCCAAGTACTTTGTGATGTTCATTGATGATTTTTCTCAGAAGGTCTTGGTGTTTTTCATGAAGCATAAATCTGAAGTCTTCAAGAAGTTCATATTGTGGAAGGCTGAGGTGGAAATCAGATAGGGAGAAAGATCAAGTATCTGCTGTCAAATAACGATACAGAATACACTGATGCAAAGTTCAAGAAGTTTTGTCAGAAACGCGGTATCCAGAGGCATTATTCAGTTAAGAAGACATCACAGTAGAATGGTGTTGCTGAGAGGATGAATCGATCTCTCACAGATAAGGCAAGTGCCTTCGATTGTAGGCAGGACTGTCTAAAAGTTTTTGGGTAGAGGAAATGAACATGGCATGCTATCTATTCAATAGGTCTCTGAGAGCTTCATTGGATGGAAAGGTTGCAAAGGAGGTGGGAACAGGTAATCCCATTAATTTAGAAAATTTTAGAATTTTTGGGTGTCTAGCTTATATGCATATATCCAGTGATGAATGATCCAAACTGGATCCAAAATCCAAGAAGTGTACTTTTCTTAGTTACGCCAAGGGTGTGAAGGGATTCAAGTTGTGGGATCCGACTTTGAAGAAGGTCATTCATAGAAGAGACGTTGTATTTGATGAGTAATTATGTTGAAGCAATTAGATTCTACAGAAGAGTCTATTTCAAAATGTGAAACTTCCAGTGCTGGGAAGATTCAGATTGTCGTGGAGCCATTAACAGTGAGTCCGATGCAGGTAGTACACGATCAACAAGCTGAATCAGGTTCTGATGTTGAGACAGAAGATGTACCATTTGATTCAGGTGGAGTAACATATTATATTATTGTGCGTGATAGGGAGCCCCGCCAGATAGTACCACCAGTCAAATATGGGTTTGAAGACTTAGCTGCATATGCTCTTCTTACCAATTCTGGAGCTCCATCTACTTTTCGTGAGGCTATGGCTAGTCTAGAGAGAGATAAGTGGATGGGTGCTATGGTGGAGGAGATGGAGTCCTTGAAGAAGAATCATACATCGGATCTAGTTTAGCTTCCTCAGGGGAAGAGAGCCATTGGTTGCAAGTGGGTGTACAAGAAGAAGCCACCAGTAAAAGAAAATGAAGGGGGAAAGTTCAATGCTCGTTTAGCAAAGAGATATTCACAGTTGAAGGGGATTGATTATGATGAAGTTTTTTATCCGGTTGTTAGACACACTTCTATCAGGGCAGTGTTGTCCTTGGTAGTACTCTGAGATATGCATTTAGAGTAGATGGATGTGAAGACGGCGTTCCTCCATGGTAATCTAGATGAGCAACTTTACATGCAGCAGCCCGAAGGATTCATTGACTCCGGTCAGGAGAGACTAGCGTGTAAGTTGAAGTGGTCTTTGTATGGATTGAAGCAGTCACCAAGGCAGTGGTACAAGCGTTTTGATTCATACATGCTGAGGATTGGCTACAGAATGTGTGACTATGATTGTTGTGTTTATGTGAGGAGCCTTGATAATAATGGTTCTTATATTTTCTTGTTGTTGTATGTGGATGATATGCTAATTGTTGCTAATCACTTACGTGATGGGAGTGATTTGAAGACCAAACTGGGTACGGAGTTTGACATGAACTAAGAAGATTCTTGGGATGGAAATTCACAAAGACAAAAGAGCTAGACAGATTTCTCAGAAAATCTATGTTGAAGGTTTGTTAGACAGATTTGACATGAGTAATTCAAAAGCTGTGAGTACTCCATTAGCAAATCACTTTAAACTCTCAGTGGATCAGTGTCCAAAGACAGCTGAGGAGGTCGTTATGTTGAAAATTCGTTATGCCACTGCAGCTGGTTATCTGATATATGCTATGGTCTGCACTAGACCAGATTTGGCACAAGTTGTGAGACAAGTCTGCAAGTTTATGTTCAAACCAGGGAAGCATCATTGGAAGGCATTCAAGTGGATACTCAGGTACTTGAAGGGTACACCGGGTCAAGGTATTATGTTCAGTAGTGAACAAGGTGATCCAAGAGTTGTGGGATATGTTGATTCCGACTATGCAGGTGATATTGACAACATGAGGTCTACAATAGGGTATGCGTTTACTCTAGTGGGTAGACCAATTTGCTGGAAGTCGTCAGTTCAATTCGTAGTGGCTATGTCTACAACTGAAGCTAAGTACATGGTTGTAGCTGAGGCAACAAAAGAGGCATTATGGCTTACAAGGTCAGTGAAAGAGTTGGGTGTTGAGCAAGGCGGAGTTCCGTTGCATTGTGACAGTAAAAGTGTCATTTTCTTAGCAAACAATCAGGTGTATCACGCTAGGACAAAGCATATTGATGTGAGATTTCACAAGATAAGAGAATTGCTTGTGTTAGGACAGATACGACTTGAGAAGGTTCATGCTTCTGAGAATGCAGCTGATATGTTGACCAAGCCAGTCACCAGTGACAAGTTCAAGCGTTGCTTGGATTTGTTACATGTTTCACGGTGTTAAACAGATGGGGAGCACAATCCCGGAAGTCGAGATTCTGAAACTGAGCAATTGATCTTCATAAGGGTTTGAGAATTCGCCAAGGTGGAGATTGTTGAGTAATGACTCATTGAGGAGAATGGAAGTAGCAGTGGTTAATGCGTATGCGGTGAGTCTAGTATTGCATAAGCGGTAAACAACATAGTTGTCGTGCATTTTGGCATGTACCGCTTATGCGGTGACATGCGTACCGTATATGCGGTAAACGACCTTGAGGTCGTGAAGTAGTGATGTACCGCATATGCGGTGGTACATATACCGCATATGCAGTATGATGCTGCTTGAGATTTTATGTTTATTTGGTCTGTTTTTAGAATCTATTTTGGTGGGATTATGATAAGATTTAGTGGGATATTATCTTGTACTATCTGGATCACTAGAATCCTTATATCTTGTAACACTATAACCATAAAGCATAATCTGAATGAAACAGAGCTATAGCTACTCTATAGTCGCAGAGGTAGACTCAATTGGTCGAACTACATGAACAAAGTTTTGTGTCTTGCATTCCTTTATTTCTCCATTCTACTATGTGCTTTTGCTAACAGTAACTAATTCTTTTATCATAAGAGTAATATAGGAATATAAAATTTATAATGCATTCAGTTACATCATTTATCCATACATTGGAGAGAAAAATGTGTTCCGCTTCATCATAAAATATTCAAACAATGTAAAAGGATTTTTATACCGTTCCATCTCATTCTATTCCGTTTCATTATGTTTCACTCCGCTCTATTTCATTATGTTTCACCAATCCAAACACGATAAAATATGTGCAAGAGCATGTTTAAAAGAGTGTGTTCCTAGAATTTTTTTTAGTTACCCTCATTTTGAAAGATCGCAAATCGTAAACATCTTTTATTTCTAATGATGATAAATTGTGTTCTTTTTTGCCTTCTAACATATTCTGATTTGATTGTCCAGCTTCTCTGATGGTTGCATGAGCCAATTGTTTTCGCCCGTTGAGAACCCAAAATGAGTGTAAATACTCCATTTTCTTTTTCATCATTCATTCACTTGACAACTTTTTATAATGGCTCTGATGATGCAAATGTCTTAAGCTTATCTTTTAAATTGCCATCCTAGAGAGGAACACTTACCATTTGATTTTACATAATTATCTGTCGTTTGTTAAGAGAAGCAATATAAAGGGGGAAAAGATGAAGAGAGAACAAAGGGTTTGTTTGGTTGGTGAAAATATTTCCTCTTTTTATTTTTTGAATTTTTAAATTTAAAAAATATGTTTGTTTTAAACTTTTTGTTTTTCGTTTTCATCCTCGCCATTGCCATCATCACTACCTCCATTACTATCGCCACCACCGCTATCATCGTCGCCATAACCACCGCCACCAACGCCGCCTCTATTGCTCCGTTGTTGTTGTCGCCACCACCACCACCACCAACCTCCACCGCTTTTCATCTCACTCCTTCTAATCATTTTCAGTTTTGGTGACAATGAAAATGATTTTTTCTGTGTGTTTTTTGTTTTGATCAAATTTTAGAAAATATTTTTAAGGACAACATTTTCTAAATACCAACTGAACATGTTTTCAACTCGAATCTCTATAATCTACGAAAATGAAAACAAGAAATGAACAAACCAAAGAATATAACCAATTCGGAGTAGTACAACTGGTAAATAGTTGAAATAATACAGCTAAACACTCTTTTTTTCTCTCTATCTCTTTCTTCCAATTACATCACATCATATATCATACTTATCTTTTATCTCTTCTCTTTTCCTATTTCTCTCTAGTGGCCCTTTAGATGTCTACTAATCTTTATTCTATTACCATTAAGACAAACAAAGCTATATAGTAGCATGTTCCCCTCCAAACACACCATGCATCAACAAGAAGCATGAGGAGTTTGTTAATTAAGGAATGAAAAGAAAACAAATGTGATATTTAAAAAGAAAAAGGCATCCTGTTACTAAACTTTAACGGATTACTCCAACCGCCAAACGTGACGTGCGCGCGTTCCTATAAATACCGCCTCACTATGGCGCCAAACTGCATTTCAATTACACTCTGAACTGAATCGTCCCTTTCAGAGCGAAAGAACAGAGTAGCGTGGTGGGGAAGAAAAAGCTGGAACAATTTCATCAAATTTCCAGGGTTCCGTTTTCGGTTTCGATCTTCGCAATGCAGAAGCTAGGATTTCCAATCTCCAAGAGCCTCGACCAGTTCAAATCGTTGTACGGTTCTGCATCGGGAACTGCTAAACCGTTACCGTCCCTCTCTTCGCGTCCTTCCACAGATTCCATCGCATCGGGAAGTTTCGCGAATCTGAAGCTCACCGCAGGTTTTGATCTGAGTTTCATTTCGCTTCATTTTCCTGATTTTTGTTGTAGCCATTCATCGTTGGTTTCTTCCTTCGCAGAGAAATTGGTGAAAGAGCAAGCTTCGGTGAAGACTGATCTTGAGATTGCGGTATGGTTATGATTTTCTTTTGTGATTGTGCGTGCGCTTTTAGACGAGTAGTGAGCGCACGTTCAAATTTTTGTGCTTAGGGTTTCGTTTTTCTGTTCTGTTGAAAGATTGCTACCTTCTTGTTCTTGCTGTGCCTGTGCAGAACACTAAGCTGAAGAAATCGTTGGAGCATGTCCATGCATTGGAGGAAAAGCTGCAGAACGCTTTTAACGAAAACGCGAAGCTCAAGGTGAAGCAGAAGGAAGATGAGAAACTCTGGAAAGGACTGGAATCTAAGTTCTCGTCCACTAAGACTTTGTGTGGTCAACTTACTGAGACTTTACAACAGTTGGCTGGTCTGGTTCAGGATGGTAGGGATATTCAGTTTTCCTGTGTTTATTATAATTTTTTACCTTTTTCTTTCGTATTAGTCAAATGTTTTTTTGTTTGGTGATATAGCGGAGAGAGATAAGGAAATTTTGGAAAATAAACTGTCTTCAAGTTCAGAAGCTCTTGATGATTTGAATAAACAGATGGAAAGATTGACTTTGAAACTAGATTCTGCACAGGAAACAATTAAAACTCGTAAGTTCTTTTTGTTTGTTCAAAACTTGGTGAAAAAGTTGGTCTGATTATGCTTCAATATGTAATATACTTTTATCCTTATTATAGGTGATTATGAGCTCGAGAAGCTCAAATTTGCTGCAGAAGAAAGGGAGAAAATTTATAGAGATGAACAGGGCAGAGCTGCCAATGTTATACAAGAGAAGGGTGAGAATGAGTTTTAAATGAAAAATACTGCAAATTTATTTGGCATGTGGTGAATGTTTTATCTCAAGGAAAATTAGAATGTAGGAATGAATGATACCTAAACAGTTTCAGATGATTGTGGTCATTAACAAACATTTTGGGTCCACTAGTGTCATATGTTCAATTTAATTGCATATATATAGAAGGAATGTAGGAATTGATGATAAAAGTAAGTTTCAGAGTAGGTTGGTGGTTAACTCTGCCCTTCTCTAGGTTTTCGAGTTCAATTTAATGGTATATATATATTTTAGTCAATTTAACTTCTGTCCTTTGCTAGGGTTTCTGTTTTTCATTGTTTATGGTCTATTATCTTTTGTAGTATTTATACAGGGCTTTGGTCTTTAGTGGATTTGATTTCTTGGTCTGGTTACTGTCATTTATGTAGCTAACCTGAGGTTCCATTATGTAACTCTAACAATCATCAGCAAAAGCATGGGAAAAAGGTAGTGGTAATCATCCCTTTGTCTACATTTGTAGCCCTTGCATTCATGTAGTTGGCATGTTGAGTTATAAAGGGGGAAAAAGGAATCTGTTCATGCTTAGTTAAGGTGAAGGTACTTGCTCTTGGAGGTGAGGTAATAAGCTAAGAGGAATGAGTTAAACTGAAGGCTAGACTAAGAAGACACTCATGATGTCCAAATTAACATTATGCTGTTTTGTTATGGATAATCCTCTACTTAGAAGTGCTACATGTATAATAAATATCATGGACTAAGATAACCCTGAGTGGCTTTCTTCTCATGCCACAGTGAGTTTAGCACTGTTCTTTTTAGCACATCAAAATCAAATAAATATCTTTTATATTATTGAGTCTTTATTTTTTCTTTTCCTTCTTTCCCTACTTCAATCCTTGTAATTTCAACAACTGAATATCCAGTATCCTGTACTTGCTACTAGTTTGAATTTTTAATGGAATACTAATTTGTTTGCAGATACTAAAATAAAGAATTTTGAAGAAAGTTTAACAGCTGGTAGATTGGATATAGAGAACTTGAACACAAAGATAAGAGAGGTTCACCTTCAGTTAAAAGTCAAAGAAGATGAAATTATGCATCATTTAACCAGTCAGGAGACATTGGAGAAAGAAAAGAGTGATCTTCAATTGTGTAATGCTCAGCTTGCTGAAAAGCTTGATATGTCACTTCAGGAAATTAAAAACCTTGAAGGATCACAGAAGGCGTTGGCTGCACATTTGTCAAATTTAGACAAAGAAAGCTTGAATCTTTGCAGCAAGTTTGATGAAATGAACTCTCTCTATGCTTCTTGCTTTGAGTTGGTCCAACAGGAGAGAGAAGCTTTCTCTAAGCATGCTCAAAACCAGTATGGTGAGCTTAATCATAAATTCTTGATCTTGTCATCAGAAAAGGATGCAATTCAAATGATAAATCACGAGTTAAAAAATAGTGTAAATGAACTTGAAAAAGTCCACAAGTCTACTGTAGTCCAACATAAGGAGGACTGTCGATTAGCAGCTGAGAGAATTCACCATTTGGAGTCAGAAGCTGAAACTTTGATCTCTAAAAAGGCAGAAGCTGATGTCATAATTTCCAAATTAGAGGAGAAAGCTGGCACTCTGTTAGAAAAATCTAGCTCATTAGAGAACCAAATGGTATAACCGTGAATCTGCTTTAGTTAATAGCCTATAGCCTATTAACATGAATTTTCTTGTTCTTATTCAAGGTAACTAATTCTATGCAGCAAGGTTTACTTCTGAAAGTTTCAGCATTAGAGACTGAAAGCAAAGAAAATATGGAACTAAAGCAAGCAGAGATATTGAAGAAATCAGAGGAAATAGATTCTTTGCAAAAGGAGATATTAAAACTAGAGCAGCGTGCAGATTCTCTTGATAAAGAAGTCATCCAGCTTCATAATAGCTTAGAGGAAAAAGAACAGTGTATATTGCAGAATATGCAACAGGAAAAGAAGCTGGGAGACCAGCTTATTGAGGTTTTGAAGCAAATATATTGTACATACTGCATGTTCCTAAATGGTTTGGCAATTATTTATGTCTTTTGCACTCCTTTGCAGAATCAATCATTATTGACAGCTGTTGAAAGTAAACTTTCAGAAGCTAGAAAGCAGTATGATCAAATGGTAGAAAATAAGCAGTTGGAATTGTCAAGGCATTTAAAAGAAATATCTCAGAGAAATGATCAGGTGTTGTATATAACTGGTTACCTACTATAGGTTTTTGATTTATGGTGCAATGATATCATATAACAATTGCAGTATTTGAACAGGCTATTAATGACATTAGGAGGAAGTATGAATTTGAGAAGATGGAAGTTGCCAACATGGAAAAAGACAAGGTTTTATATGATATGTCAGTCTTTGCAGCACATAACTTTCATTAACAAATTTCTGACCTACTTTAACCATCAGGCTGACAAGGCTATTGCAGAGATTGAAGCTAGGTGTAACAAACAACTTGCAGAATGCAAAGATGAATCAAGGCAGCACTTGATGCACATTCAGGAAGAACAAACTAAGCTGGTTTGCATAAAAGAGACATGAATTTGAAATTATAGACTAACTTAGAAATATTTTTCTATTCCATCCACTATTTCATGGTATTATAAGTGGTCTGATTTGTCCTTTTACTACTTTATGCACTTTCTTTCAAATAGGCCTTGCTGCTTTTAAAAAATCAGTGAATTTGCGATTAGTAACTAAACCATATATTCTGTTTTATAAATATATCAAAATTTTATGAAATATTAAATTGATCTAAGTACATTGAAGTGTGTCTTTAGCTATTATAATTCTACGCTCTTTGTTGGTGGGTACATGACTCAGAGTTGTGAGAATTTTACTGCATAACTGCTTTTCTTCTGAGAAATTCACTTAACATTAAGTTGAAAGAAGTCCAGCCACTTGGTCAGTTGATTTCCTGCTCTATATACAGGTTACGCAACTGCAGCAGGAGCACAACAAGAGACAACTAAGCCTGATAGCTGAACACAATGAACAGCTAAAGCGTACCCAACTTCAAGCTGAAAATGAACTGAGAGAGGTGCAATACACTCACACACAGCACACAACTTCTAAGATACGACTAGTGTATGAAATCACTTCTCCTGATGATACCTTGATCTATACAGAAAACAATGTTCCTAAGGAGTGATCATGAAGCTCAGATTAAAGCATTGAGGTGTGAGCTCGAAGATGAGTGTCGGAAGCTTGAAGAGGAGTTGCATCTTCAGAAATCAAAAGTATGGAATACCTGATATGATAAATTACTATCATCAGACAACTTTTAACGTCTTTTGGAATATTTTCAGGAAGACAGGCAAAGGGCTTTGTTGCAGTTGCAGTGGAAAGTAATGAGTGACAAGCCAAAAGAGGATCAAGAAGTGAATTCAAAACAGGTTGACACTTTTTACCAATCTCTTTGTTCGCATGTGATTCTGATCTCATATATGCTCATATTAGTTATTTTAAATGTTGGGCTGTGGATATAGTATGTTTGTCAAGATAGTCTGTATATTTTTATGTTTGTCTTGCAACCTAAAACCATTCGTGAAAATATCAATATGATGACAATCTGGGAGATAGGCGTTAGAATACATTAGCCAGAGTTCAGTTTGTGCAAATTGAATCAACGAATTTCAATTAAATTTGTAAAACTAAAATAATGCTATTTTTCATGGACAGGATTACTCCATTTCTTCAATTAAGAGAAAGAGTTCTTATGGTGGCAAAATGAATCAGCATGACCAAGTAAGAACGGAAATTGAAATGAAGATATTTCACTCTCCCTCCTTCGTACCATGTTAACATTATGTTCTCATCAAGTCACCTAATTTGTTTTTTCTTTCCCTCCTTCGTAGGACTCTCCTTCCTTTGAAGCAACAGAACCACAAGTGCCAAAATTGTTAAAGAAAGTGGAGAACGTAAAAGCAGGAAGTGCAATGAGTATTCCCAAGCATCATAGAAAGGTTAATTGTTTCTCTTATGGCCAAGAGGAGGAGCCTTTATGCTGCAGCAATTACATGGAAAATGATAAACATTTTAGGGCTTTTAATTGGTGGCCTGAAAAGATAATAGAAGTAAATAACTGACGACATTTTGCAATTGCCTTAGCTCCTTAATTCAATGGGCAGGTAACTCGCCGCGAATATGAAGTTGAGACATCTAATGGAAGAACGATTACAAAGAAAAGGAAAAGAAGTACTGTCTTGTTTGAGGCATGCATCTATGTCTCTTTAAATTCTATTACCTTATAGATTTACACATCAACTACAAGTGCAGACGTACATGCCATTGAATATTGAATTTCTTCTCTTTTTCAGAACCCAAGGAAACAGAAGATAAATACACCAACAACAAGTACCCCTGGAAGTGTTGTCAAGGTAACCAACTCAGCTGAATTTTCCTTTTATTGGTTTGCCATGTATAGCTTGCTTTTAGCATCTTTGCTTTAAATTATCAAGGTGCAAATTAGCTGCTGTGTATTTGGGTGAACTATAAGAGGATCATTTATTTTATTATCTCAGACTTCATATATAAACTTTATTATTACACTATGCTGATGCTACTAGAAATCAGAATTAAGAGCTCATATAATAACGATTGTTTTTATTTAATCCAAATATTATTTCTTATTTTTGAGTCGTTTCCTTGTTCATTATTCAATGAGTAAACTATCTTTATTCAGGAAATGCAAGATTCGTAACAATGTTCCATTAGAATCTTATTCTTTCAATTATTGTTCGGTCTAGTTATTACTTTAGTATATTTAAAAACAAAAAGAAGAAAGACTTACTGGAAGTTTTTTTTATCCCTTTTGTGTCTGAGAATTTTGGGCAAACCAAATCTGATGGAATATTATTACATACCTTGTAAAGCTGACAAATAAGTGTTTTTGCAATCTGCTATACTGTTTTGTTGTGTCTCTTTATGCGGGTTTTTATCCGCATGTCATGGATACAGAGCATGAAGGGAGGAGGCCATACTCGTCCTTCAAACATTGGTGATCTGTTTTCAGAAGGATCTCTGAATCCATATGCGGATGATCCCTATGCATTCGATTAGAGGTACTTACAATCAATAACTGTAATCCTGAATTTTATGTCCTTTGAAATATGATGCTTCCTCCTACTAAAAGCCATAATAAAAATACTGAAGCTCTTCCATAACTTCCCAAATTCTCTGATGCAGAGCTTGAATCATTTGCTTAAATTAAGATTGACTCGTACTAACTGAACACTAATTATTCCTTGAAATTCTATAACTTGTCTCAGACTCTCAGCCATATCCTCTGCCTGGGAATATATAGCTTGAGACTTGTATATTCATAGAATTCCAACCCTATGTTATCTAAAGCTTGGTTGGTTCACTTTTGTTCCTTTTCGCTTGCTTACACTTCATCTCCCAAAATCCTAGAAAGCTGTTGAATGTTTTATGATAGTATATCTGCGGAATCGTCTATTCTTTATTTAAGCCTATGTCCTTGAACAACCACATGAAGAACAAGATTTTTTTTAAAAAAAAAAGTTTGAATTTCTTGAAGCAATTGTGTGTTTTTGCTACATTATTTACAAGTCACAGCTTCATCAAATATTCAGATCTGGAAAATTAGCTTAAATCAAGGCTTTCCTAGGATCCATAAAATTGTAGAGTCGTCTTGAGTCACGGTCCCTGTCTCTCTTGATGACTCTTATTTTACCCAATGCCATTGTAACCTATTATTTATATAAATGGAGATCCAGATTTATTGAACTTGAAAATTAGCCAAGCTGAGTTTAAAATATAGCAAAGTTACCATAATTCCTAGGATTGTTGATAGATCTCATGACTTCCTTGTTAATATTTTATTTTTTCACTTGTTTTGATCCTTGGGAGTTGTGATACACGTGCATCTTAAATGTATTATGCGGCGAAATGTTCATATGGTTAGTTCTTGTATAACCCAGTGACTTTTTTCTTCTCTTTTCGCAGAAGATATAGGATAACCCTTGCTTTCGGGAAGTATTAATTTACAATGCCTGTCAGCGTGGGAGTAATTGTTACTCTTGATTAGGTTATTTTTCTAAGCGCAACAATCATGCTGATTTTAAAGCACAAACATTATCTCCACTTCCCATACACCTCATTCATCGTATATATGATATATCACATTTTCCCCTTCTCTTTCATCAACATTGGCAGCTTTTAGAATGAGGATAGATGAAATTGGTCCAATGTGTATGTGTTAGGTCTTTCACCGGTTCATGAGCATGGTTATGGTTACCTGATATAGCAAGTAATGTGACCTGTTAAATTGAGAAATACCAATTAAATGATAAATCCGGTCCTCATGTCTGAAATATAGAGCCTCTTATTATTTTGTAAGCCAACCGCTTTATCTTTAGTTTTTGTCCAAATATCTACTATTCTCAAAAAAATCTTCATTATTTTTTTTATCAAAATATCATTGGAACATCTAAGATTATGGTAGTTTTACTCAAACTTTACCTTGAGTTATTTACACAACCTCAAGAAAAGTCATTTTTCTTTTAAACCACTTGAAGACGTTAATTTTATATTAGTCAATTTTCCAAATTATTATTAAAACTAAAAATTTAACAATGGTGGTAAGTTTAAAAACTAATTCAAATAAAAATTAAAAAATAATGTAAAAACAATATATAGTACACATAATTGTTTTTGTTATCGGTACACTGAGGAAATCTACACACTATCATGACGTTAATTTCATATTATTAGAATTTATTTCTATAATTTGTAATATAAAAATTTAAACTTTTGTAGCATTTAATACTGTTAGTAAATGATTTTATGGGTTGAATTTGGTGTGAATAATGTTTTGTAATATTATTTTTATATTTCAAAAATAAAACTCAAATAACTATATATCTATTGTTTTAATTATTCAGTTATCGTAAACAATTTATACAGTTAAAGAAAACATGAAGAAAGTACAAAAAAATGTCATCAAACTTGGTTAAAATGATTTTTTTCTGATAAAATGATTGTGACATTTTACGTTTAACAATAAAGAACTACGTTTAACAATAAAGAACAACTATATGAAATATGTGACTCTAACAAAAAGGTTATGTTTCTTGCACAACATATACTACAACACCGAAGGGATATATAGAAATGACTTAAATAACTTTTTAATCCCCATAAAATACTTCATTTATGTTTTTTGTTCTTTGGAAAAAAAATTCTTTTTCATCCTCTGAAAATCACACATTCTGTTTTTCATCTCTATCGTTTGTTTTTCCATCCGAATCAAATAGAAGTCCAGGTCAGCAATACCGATGGCATTTTTTTTGGTCCTTGTAATAAATACAAATTCCGTTTTTCATCCTTCTAAATGTCAGATTTAACAAATGGTAGGGACGAAAAAGTTTCATTTGCATGGAAAAATAAACGGGAGCGACAAAAAACAAAATGCGTGATTGTCTGAGGATGAAAAAGAAGAAATTTTTTTTGAGGGACGAAAAATAGTATTTTGCAGGGACGAAAAAAGTTATTTAAGCCTATAGAGATTGTTGCAGTATTTGACGATTTTGAAATGTTATACTATGTTGGCACCTAAAAATCCGTAACGTTTAGTTAGAAGTCGAAGGGCCACTCGAGTCGATTGGGGAACATGGTCGAACAGAATAGTAGCCGATTCGAATGGGTCTAGCCGATTGGAAGCACAAGTGATTAACCAGAGCAAATCGAGTGCACAAGGACAAGATTCAAGGAAGATGTAGAAACCTAGACTTCAAGTAGGATGAATCATCAGGTTTCTAGGAACTTTCCACGTGCAAAAATAGTTAGCGGGCTCGTTCCCGCGGAAATAGGAGAAAGTGGTTGCGAGCTAGTCGATGTAATGAGGAACGGTTGAAACAAAAGCCTCTAGGCTGACTAGGAGAAAGGGAACAACGATACCCCATGATTTTGTAAGCACTTGTGATGATCGGAGAACGTGGGGTGTCGCATGTTCCTTCCAACTGCCAAGTAGTTAGCTAATTTGCCTTTATAAACTGGGGCAGGGTCATTTGTACAAACACACACAATTAATCAATCAAAATCTATAAATTTCCCGCATTTTATCTTTATTTTACTTTTTAGCACTTTACTTTTCAGCCATTTAAATTCTTTATCACTTTCTGCAATTTATCTGTCAGCCGATTTATAGCTTTTAGCCTTTATTTTCTTTACCGCTTTTCATCCCTTTACATTCCTTAGGAGTAGACCTTAGTTCATAGCCAAAGTCCTATTTCAACATCCTTCAAGAGCGAGACACGAAGAGCTTTTTGGAGTATCTTCGGAATCCATATTGAGGAACAAAGTCCCTTTCTCGGGCAGTCGCTTGATTAGGGAATCATAGTTGGTTTTTCAGCTGACCACACGGCTTCCTGATGGATCGAATCCATTTCCTAATTGACCAAACCAATTTGTGAACCAACACACTAATTACCACAAATTTGTGTTATTTATTGGCGAAGGTCGAAAACCCCTACTAAACGTTTTATCTTTACTTTTCACGTTTAGCGACAGTTTTTGCTAAGTGTATGTCGCACAAACACGGGTCTATGTATAAGGACACTTAACAAAAAGTTTGAAACTAACTTTTAATCATGTATAAACAAAGTGTTGCCTTAGCTGGAAAAATGATGTACTTTCTCATTTTGCTCGATAACCCTAAGAAAAATGATGTACTTTCTTATAGCAACACACTCCTCCTTAATGTGCGATATATGATTAATCACTTTAACCACTTGCTGCAAAGTTGTGAAAAATTAGTCGTCTTAATACAAATTAACATGTCCAGTACAAATGGGTGTCTACAACATAATTTATCTAATTTATTTCTACTACTGACTATCTTCATCTCTCCACGCTCTTGCAAAGTTGTTCAAATAAGAATGAGAGTAACTTAACAAAACTGCATTAGAAAAAAACAGTTTATGTATATCTCCACTCCTCTCGTCCATAGAGATAGGCCAACATGATCGGTGTAACCAATGAGGATAGATAAGTTCTTAGGCCATCCTGGGAATGGCGGTTGCTTATGTGGTGGTGATTTTTGTGCTGATTATGGCTCTTGCTGCTGTGCTGGTGGCAACTTCTGCTCCTCGTGTGTTGACTACTCAACATGAGCAGTCGCACACGCTCTGTGTGTGGATTCAGTTTGTGATCTGCAACTACTTGAAGAGGCATATGCGACCCCTCTAGTTCCATACATGATAAAACTGCACCAAATAAATTAGATATAGATATAGTTAAAAAAATACAAACAGTCGTATCATTAACAACAATTTCACAATGCTGCAGATTCTTATATCACACTACAAGAATGTGCTCATTTAGCGTCGAAAATTAGGGTCGGGCACGACATCGACGCTAAATTTGACTCATTTGCGTAAGCTAAACTGACTCAAACTCGGGGCAAAGAGTTAAAAAAAGCTACTTAAATGTTAAGTCAGACGAGCAAACCCAACGTTGTGTTGGAAAAATGACAACTAGCGGCGGTTACAGTCGCCCCTAAGTCCACCGACCAACTTAGTGTCGACTTTCAGATGTGTAGCGGCGGCTTAAGTGTGACCATACTTTTGCTGGTGAACTTTGCGTCGACTGTAGTTGTAACTGTATGGTTTCAATGCACGGTACCCAAGGCCCAACATTGGCTTTGACCGGCTTTAATGTGGCACCGTGCCCCAAGAAACACGTCTTTACGTTTAGTGTCGATGCTGACACTAACTATAACTGGTTTCTCTGCCCCACCCCCATTACAAGTCTTCTTCTATCTTCTCTCCCTTATCTCTCAAACCCTAATTCTAACTTATAACTCTTCTTCTGCAGATGCACCCTCACGCTCTTCCCAGCAACTTCATCTCCACCCCACGGCGCCCTTATCCTCGGCCCCTCCATCGTCATTCGCTCGCATCCGGCCCTCTTCCCTATGTCGTTGGCCCCTTCAACGGCGTCACCTTTTCCATCACCCTTCCTCGGCCCCTCCGTCTTCCGTCACCCCGATCTTTACCCGCTTACTCTGTCATTTTCCTTCCATCCTCCACCACCCTCACCCTCTGCCATCACCCTCTCCCTCAACCCCTCCGTCCTGCGCTGCCCCCATCCCGACCTTCTTCCTTTATGGTCTGTTTGTTTCTATGGAAAACTGGGGTAACAAATAAGGTGGGAAGGGAAAAGAGAAGGAATGTTGAATCTTAGGTGTTTGGAAGAGCCAGGAAATTAGTGGGAGGGAAAACTATACAAGAAAAGCAAGTTGTCAGTTTTCCTTGCTAGGGTGCCGTGAAAACTGACGAGAGAGTGATTAAGCATGTGAATTAACTTCTTTACCCTTCTCCAAACTTGTTGCCCATTAATTAATATTGTTTCCAGATTTTAGGTAGAGGAGAAGGGGTTCATGAAAACTATGGTGATAGAAGGAGAAAACATGTTGAATATTGATAGGGGTGATAAAAAGTTGTAGGTTTGTTGCTAGACGATGATGAACAGTACTGTATAGAGGGCATAACACTTTTTATTTTATAATTACATTATCCATTTACATAATGACGATGATAGTTTTTCATAAATGAATTCACACGCTAGTTAACTTTTCTCGCATGTAACAAGAAAATTTTGACCAAATACAAAAAAATTAATACATTCATTATTATTTGGTTAAAAAAAAAAAAAAAAGGGTCTTGGTTCCCATAATTAATAATTAATGTCTATAAACTTTAGTAGATTAAACACAATACACAAATTATTTTCACCATTTTAATATACTAGTGTGATGACCCGTGCGTTTCACAATAATTTAGGTTGTTTTTTTATATATGAATAAATTAATTGTTAAATTCATGCTTTTTGTGATATATATTACATGTTAGTAAAATTAAGTATAATTGTAAAAATATAAATAAGTAAACAGGATAATTAACTTAGTAAAAAGGAGTGAGTAAATGAATGTTCATTCAATACATCAAACATTACCAAAAACTTCATAAACACTACATTTAAGGTGGAAATCTGTAGTTTTCCCGAATCATCCAGTATACAAATTTTAAGACCCTTCTTTGATCATACTCTAGAGAGTGCTACGTATAACTGACCATAAGTGAAGACGGACCTCAGAAAAAAGAGTCCAACTTGAGCCAATGTTTGTCCTTGGCTTTTGTTTTTGGTCATCGCAAAGCATACAGAAACTAAAAATTGTCTTCTTTGGAATTTAAATGGAAATGTTGAATCGGAAGGAACCAAGTCCATTCTAGGAATGTGTATTTTGTCACCAACATTTGTTTCAGTGATAAAGTTGCACTAATAACACGTTCTCCTAGTTCATCAACAATTAACCTAGTTCCATTGCATAAACCTGCTGCTTGGTCTATATTTCGCAGAAGCATGATTGGAGTACCCACTTTCAACAATAGTCTATGGTTAGGGATTCCTGAGCTTTTGACGTCGTTTAAAAATTCAGTGGTAAACCACTCACCTTGAATTTGAGAATCCTCATCAGAGTGCAAAGTACTGTCGGAGCTCAAATATTCACGTTCTGCTACAACTATCAAGCCAAGCATGTAAGTGTTTATCATTTTAACAACCTCCAGTGTCGGAGCCAATATTTCTCTATCTTGAAAGAATTTCGGGTCTTTCATGTTGCGTGAAAGGTTTGGATATGTATATTTAATCAACACCATTAATGAGTCAACACAATTTGAGGACTATGAAATTAAGATAAGATTATTAAGCACTCTTTTATATTATTAAGATAAGATTAATATAGTTTATAAATTCAAACTAATAAATCATGTCCTATGAAATTTTCTAACTGATGTTCACTAAATACTTACTAATAAAGGCATTAAAAGTAATTTATTGGAGTTGGAATAAACTCATACCAAGTTAAATTGACTTTCATGTATTGCATGAAAGATTTTTGTTTTCTGGTTGTGCACTTATGTGAAGAATCTCAAACTTGAAAGCAAGTTGTTCTTCTTTAATGTGTCCGACTACTGTGTTAAGATTTAGGAATAGGACCCGTCATTATGATTCTAGTCTTTTTTTTAAATGATTTTGATTTCATGAAACTAAATTTCATAAAAGAGTATGTGCAAAACCTCTCTCCCTCTCCTTGGGTGTGGTGGTCCGTGCCATTTGGGTGTTGTGAGTTTTGGTTAAAAATGAAGAGCCTTTGTTGATGGTTTTATCGTTCAAGGTTCATGCGGTTTGAAATTTGGGGCAAATTCAATTCCAATTTAAAAGAATTTGGGATTGAATTCCTATTTCAGATAATACGAATTCCAATTGTAGATAATTAGGGGATGAAATCAATTGCAATATAAAAAAGGATTCAAAATTCTAGTTTCCTAATTTACACTCAACAGAAAACAAGTAAGCGATCTAGACCATTGAATAAAAATTAATATATCATATGGTTAAAAAATGTGGTTTACCCCTAAACCACCCACACTCGTCACATTAAAATCCACTCATTAAATTTTACATCCTTACTACTCACAAAGGCTTTGAAATGAATTACCAAAAGCTACCTTAAATATACCAGATATCTTTGGTTTCAAAGATTAAAAACACATCATACTTGAGGCCCAAATGAGTTTTACTCGAGTGACAATGTACACGTAGTCAAAATGGTGTTGGGACCAAGTCTGGATACCACTAATTTTTCTCAAGTTTTTTTCATAATTTTTTTCATTTTTATGGGTCCAAATTGCTTCTCATAACTTCTCCACCACGTTCCATATGAGTTGTTGACTCACCTTAGCCTTTTCCAATCTGATATGGTCTTTGGGTGTGAGCTTTGAAAAAGCAACTTAAATAACTTCTCTACCATGTTCCATACATTGTCTGCATACAGTAGATTCAATAGAACAAAAAATAGAAAACAAAAGCATAACTAAATTGAGGATTAATCCTTCTGCTTCTTGATAAGTGTGATAAGTATAACATTAGAGCCTCCATAACCATCTTCAATCAAGTATCTTCCAAAACCCTCTACAAACTATCATCAAGAGCAAGATCAGCACTTTCTTTTACAAACCTTGCCACTTCAGAACCCACTAGAGAATATGCTGCCATCAAAGGATGGACAATGATCATAATATTTGGTTTGTACTCTATCAGCCCTACCACCCCCTCTCTGAAAATGAGAGGGTGCAATGCCAATTTCAAAACACTCCTTAATTTATATTTTCATAATATGTGATTTAGATATTCTTCAGTGATATAATTAATAAAAAAAGAGGAAATTTCTTCCACTAAAGAAATTAGTGCAATTTTGAATAGCAAAAGGGAAGGACTATCTCAAAGAAGCTGCAAGTACCATGTTACTTTTACGACGAAACATCGAGGAAACATATTCAGCAAGGAGGTACTACATTTTAAAAAAATTATAATAACAATGTTATAATTATGACTTACATCAACAAAATAGGCAAATAGGAGTGAAAGAAATATTGAATGTAATTAACTTTGAGTAGTTGGTGAAAGTGCTCATATGTAAAGAGTAAACCAAGAGCAAGTAAATGATGACTTACTTTTCAACATTGCCATTGTCCTCAAAGCAAGTAAACATGGAACCCCCGAATCACCTGAAAGTAAGATAGAGCAACCATCAATTCTAAAATATTAGGGTTCCACTTACTTCATACTTTTTTTTGGTTACATTGTAAACCTTTTTGAACAACACAAATAATAAGAAATTACAGAGAAAAAAATGAAATTTCTAGCATTTAATGATTTTTGAACTATAAGTGAAAGGTGAAAAATGAAATGGTCCAACAGCATAAATAGACTCAACATAATGAATTAAGAATATTTATACCTTTACTAAATTATTATGAAGTGCAACAAACTCAACATCCCATATATTTTTAGTATTTATTCAATATGGTATACATCACTCTCCTTGAGTACAACAACGAATTTTCTCCAGTCAATAATATCATTAAAGGAAGGTCATAGTAATTTGATAATATCACTGCAAAAACAACAATTACAATACTTCAGGCCAGTTACACGGTTGTCTAACAAACAAAATCCATTTTAAAAGCCAGAACATCAAAGCCAAAACAATTAACATGTAACAATAATTGATTCAAGCCAAGTTATAGATAAAATGTCACTCCTGTAACAACTTGAGCAAAATTATATATGTTATCTGCTTAGGTGGGTTTTAACTACTATTGAACTTGAGATTTATTTATCACCCACAAATAAAATACTTTATCTTCAACCATGGTGATTGGATGAGTGAAGTTTCAGGGGGAGGTCCTAAATTTGATCGAAGCCTTCAATTTTGTTAGGCATTATCCAACCTTAAAATAGTTTCACTTAAATGCATGTCCTTATCCAAATTCAGCTAAAAGGAGAAAGAAGCACTGACCAGGAATGAGGACAACAGTTTGGCATATCCACCATGGGACTCAATGAATGGAATCTGCTAAAGCACTCAAAATAAGAGAGTTACGTATTAGAAGCAAGCATATTCGAATAGTGAAAAGGTCAAAAACAAAAATTTCAAAAAAAGCAAAACAAAATTAAAAAAAAAACTACGATAGGAATAAGAAGAAGAATGAAAGTTCCAGAATGATGAAAGGCATAGAAAACGGGTTGAAAGGAGAAGGTGCACATAAGAAAATAATGAAAAGTAAGGAGATAAAGATGTAGGATGGAAGCATAACAGAGAAGATTTTCAACTGGTCTGCCCCTGATCTTAAACACTATTGATATAAATATGATGGTCATGAGATGCACTCAAAATTAAAATATTTTGAAATACACTATTTCTCCCTTCTCACACCACTGCCTTGCGCCCCTACTAATCATCCATCCCTTTTAACTTCCCCTACACCAAAAGAGAAAGTAGTGAGAATTAATTTCAGAAATAAGAAGAAGTAAAAATCAAAACATTAACCATTTATATAATGACGATAATAGTTTTTGATAAATGAATTCAGACGCTAGTTGGCTTTTCTTGCATGTAAAAAACAATTTTTGACCAAATACAAAAAAAGTTAATACATTCATTATTTGGTTAAAAAAAAGGGTATGGGTTCCCATAACTAATAATTAATGTCTATAATTTTTAATAGATTGAACACAATACACAAATTATTTTCATCATTATAATATATAGTGTAAAATAGTCAGAGAATTATATTCATTTTTTTCTGTCACTTTTCATTCTATTTTTCCTTCTTTTTCTCCCAATCAGAGCAACTTAGAAATCACCTCATTTTTCCTTTGTATTCTTTTCTCTTGTATTCCTTCCTCTCATTTTCACCTCTGCATCCAAACAGAGCATTACTATTTCCCCTCCGTCCTACACCTCCATCACCCTCTGCCATCAGCCTCTCCCTCAGTCCCTTCGTCATCCACCATCGGATCCCTCATCTCCTTGTCGCCTCTACCGCCCACTGCCATCGTAGATGATGTTGTCGCTATTATTGCCTCCCAAGTACCATTGTAGACCTTTTTTTTATTTATGTTACTTATATTTTTTTTATTCTTGTTGTGTTATTTTTAAATGTATTAGACCGAATGTATAGTGTTAGAAGTTATAATGTGTTGAATGTATTGTGTTAGAAGTTGTAATGTGTTAAGATAGTGATTTTGTATAATATAATTATTTGTTATTAATAACTTAGTTACGCATTGTTAGATTATCCACAGCGTAGTGGAAGAGGCTAATAGAGACAATGTCGTTGGAGTACCTGCAACTTGAGCAGTAGAAGAAACTCTAAAAACTGCCTCTGCCCTTGAGAAATGTTTTGTGAAAATGATTAATAAGGCTCAATAAAGCTAGCATTGCAAAAAACAAAGATGACGGTGTTGGTTCATGTGGTGAACCAATGAAGTGATTGTAATAACATTATTAAATTATTTATATAAAATTATTATTGTTGTTTATTATTGCTAATGAGAACTTTTGCCTATGATTGTTATGAGAAATGTGTTAGAATTATTTTCACCGCAGTAGCGTCAAATTTATGTTAGAGATTCATAGTTATCCAATTCCAACTGTTGTTTTTTTTTTCCAGTGGTAGATAGAGTAGAGTAGTTATGATTAGTGAAATATATATATATATATATATATATATATATATATATATATATATTATTTGTAACGGAGTACCAAGCATCGTCATTATATGATTTAAACTCAGTGTTGTAGCTTGACCGCTTAATCTGTCTCAATTTTCCTATGAAACATTGAACGGAGACAAGTAATAGGAAAATTGTATTGATTAAGCAAACAAATTTAAACCATGCTTCGACGACGCATGGTACTCCGTGAACAAAAATAAGCGTGTGTGTGTGTGTGTGCATCAATGATCAAACCATTCAACTCTATGTACCATTGAAAAACAATCAAGAGATGAATCGAAGTTGGATACTTGTGAATTTCAACATGAATTTGACGGTGCTGAAGTGAAAATAAAATAAAGATTAGCGTCAGCTATACGTGGACCCATAATAGAGTCGGTCTATACGACCAACGCTAAAAATTACGATTTAGCGTCAGCTGTTGTCGCCGACGAGTTGCGTCGGCTTTGTATTGGCTGAACCGACTCAAAAAATTGTGAAGGCTAAATAACCGACGCAAACGGTTAGCTTCGAACCTTTTAATGTCTGCCCTGATTCCGATGCTAGACTGAGGCCAAAATCCCATTAGAGTCGAAATTATGGTCTAATGTGTTAGGTTTTTCACCCAGGCATAAGCATATGGTTACCTGATATAGTAGGTAATGTGATTTGTTAAATTGAAAAATACTAATTAAATGATAAATCTCTCATATGTCTAAAATTTCAAAAAAGAGCCTCTTATTATTTGTTAGGCCAAACGCTTTATCTTTATTTTTTGCCCAAATCTCTCACCATTGCCGAAAAGTACCAAAAAAGGGAAAGTCTTTTTTTTTTTGTCCAAACCACTTGAAGACATTAATTTTATATTAATCAATTTCTCAAACTACTAAAACTAAAATTTTGTTGGTACATCAAAACAATTAAAACTAAAAATTTAACGATGGTTGTAAGTTTAAAAACTAATTCAAATAAAAATTTAAAAATAATGTAAAAACGATACACAGTACACATTATTGTTTTTTTCAGTAAACTGAGGAAAATTAGTTCACATTACTGCGAAGTTAATTTCTAAATATTAAAATCTATTTCTATAATTTGTAACATAAAAGTTTAAACATTTGTAGCATATTTTACTGTTAGTAAATAATTTTATGGGCTGAATTTATTGTGAATAATGTTTTGCAATATTATTTTTATATTTCAAAATAAAACTCAAGTAATACTATATGATATATATCTATTGTTTTAATTATACAGTTATCATAAAAAATGTATACAATTAAAGGCAAAATGAAAGTAAAAATACAACAAATGTCATGAAACTTGGTTCAAATGATTTTTCACTAATAAAATGATTTGTAACATTTTAAGTTTAACAAAAAAAACCGTATGACATATACGACTCGTATTCCAGTTGAATAGATCGTGTAACAAAATGGTAATGTTTCTTGGACATACATATGCGACAACATTGAAAAGATATATAGATTGTGGTAGTTTTTGACAATTTTAATATGTTACATTTATTACCACAAATTTGTGTGTTTTATTGAGAGTATGTCACAACATGGGGCCTATGTATGAGGACTCATACCAAAGCGTTTGAAACTAATTTTTAAACATGTATAAACAAAGTTTTGTCTTGACTAGAAAAATGACGTACTTTCTCATGTTGCTCGGCAACATTATGAAAAATGATGTACTTTCTTAGAGCAAATCGCTTAATGTGGGACATATGATTAATCACTTTAACCACTTAATGTAAATTTTCAAAAAATTACGAGTCTTAATACAAATTATGATGTCTTGTACAAATGGGTGTGGGTGACTACAACGTAATTTATTTAATTTCTTGTTACAGTGACTACCTTCATTTTTGCACGCTTCTGCAAAGTTGTTCAAATAAGAATAAGAATAACTTAATGAAAGTGCATTAAAAAACTAAACAAAGCATCTTATGTATACCTCTAATCCTCTCATTCACAGAGACGGGTCAATATGATCGACGCAACCAGTGAGGACAGATAAGTTCTTGGGCCATCCTGGGAATGGTGGTTGCTGATGTGGTGGTGATTGTTTTGCTAGTTGCATTTGCCACTCCTCCTGTGTTGGCTACTCAACATGAGCAGCCGCACACGCTCTGCATGTAAATGCTGTCGGTGATCTACGACCACTTGCATAGGCATATACGACCCCTCTAGTTCCAGCCATGATAAAATTGCAATAAAATAAATTAGATATAGTACCAGATTCTTAAATAAAGAATGTATTCTCTTACACCAAATTTTAGAATGCGGTAGCATTGTTAAGAGTATACAACATTACCATCTCATCATCTTTACCTGACGCATGCGCTCTAATGCTCTCTCCATCCTCCACTGACGCTCCAAACACAACTTCCTATCCATGGTTCAGACATCGTCCGACTCCGGAGAAAGGGGTGGATGCTAGGCAGCATGCCGAGTCATCTCATCTTTGAACGGGCATATCTCATCCAAGAGAGGTTGAGGTGGAATTATGATACTCATGGAACCGCCGTAGTACAACACATCTTCTAGAAGTCCATAACGTTCGTATCTAATGACCCTAATGCAACCGTTGTAAGTAGCCATACTCGTGACGCGGCTGAAACTCCACGCGCTCAAGTCCTACTGGTCAAGATGGTGAACTTCGTCATTCCTCTGTATGGAATACCCAGGGTCACACCAAACTGCATCTGGCGTTAGGTGTCCACACAAGCATACAACAAGTAGTGCAAGGGTTAACTCCAGATATGACTCTCGAATAATATCAACATGTGGAACATATAAAAATATAACGAGTCAAGATGTTAACAATATAATAACAAGATATAAAAAATAGAATAAGTCAACAACAAGATCTCAATAATATTCAAAGGGAACCTAGGGTTAGTCTAGGTATGCATTCACAGTACGCTCTTCATACTAAAAACAATGATACGGATAATTAGCGTCAAACACTTGAGAATGACGGGACGATCACGGCTCATCCGACAAGAAGAGGGACAACAAGGCCGTTTGCAAGGCCAGCCACTTGAACAGGAACCACCAGATGACTACCGGGCGAACCAATATCAAAGGAACGATCCTCGAGCGAACCAAAAATCACAAGAATGACCCTTAGTCGATCCAAAAAGATGCAGATGCCTTGATGTTAGTCAACCAACCAAATCAAATCGTCCACTAATGTTCAAAACATATCCAATGACAAGGATATAACAGTAATCTCAACAATATTTTGCATGGCATGACATCATCAATAATATACAAGTAGTAGCATCTAAACACATGAACATTTATTTCCAAGTAATATCATGTGATACAACACTTAGGAAACTAATCAAGTAAATTTTACATAATCAAATATATCAAATAATAACATCATTTTTCAAACATATGATATATAATCAAGGACAACATAAAATCACATAGCATTATCACATGCAGACACGTCTAAGGACTGAGTTACCCTTACCTTGGCCTATTAAGGGGTTCGAACTCAATTCCAAGAAAATATCTCCGAAGAAGATAATGCACCTTCAAGCAACGTTTAATCATACGTACACAAATAATTAATTTTACATACAACTCATGCATGCAGGTGCATGATATATTATTATTATCGTAGTCCCTTTTATTTCCCAATAATAATAATTAATCCAACTTCTATTATATATATAATATACCCATAAACTTTATTTTAATTCATACCAAAAATATTAATTAAATAACCACTTCCTCTCTCTCTATATATATATTCGAAACATATATATATATATAAATGTTATTTTTTTTCCAACTAATACTAATACTAGAATATCCAAAATAATTAAGTCCAACAAATAAAAACAAAAGCCCATCCCCATCCCTTTTTTTTTTTTAACCTGCGAGATTATTTTAAAAACAAATAATTAAGTCTAACAAATATATATGTTCTTTTTCCAACAACCAATTTTAAACAACCTAACAAATTATTTTAAATTAAATACTAACATTATCTCAACATATCACCATAATTAAATTTAAAATTCTAGCTTCCTATTGACATGCAAATTTTTGAACTACACTATTATATATATATATATATATATATATATATATATATATATATATATAATTGTCAAATTTCCCTTATCTCAATTAAAACAAACCATATTTAATCTTAATTATGATGACAAATTCAATTTTAAAATTCTAACTAACATATCTTTAACCAATTACTAGCATATTTCATAAACTTAAAATTCAAATCTAAACAAATTAACAACCATCTATCAAATAATAACAAAATCCTAAATTCAATTATGGATTATCTGGCATTAAAACTAAAAGATGAAAAACTACCAAAATCCCCCAAAAACCCTAACATGGCCGTAGCTATAACAACACCATGGGGAGGAAATTTTCAATTTTCTAAGATTAAGCCATCACTCATTTAAGCTTCTCATAATATTTTATGAAGAACATACAAGAACATATGAACAACAAAAGCCTTAAACTTAATTTTTTTAATTCAATTCTTAACCCAAGTCCCAAACTCCTACAATAACAATACTATTACAAAAAACCCTATACTAAAGAAGATCAAACCAACCTCTTATGAATAACACGAAGAAGAAAAAAGATGAACAACGAAGAACGTCAAGAACTCTGACAATCCAAGACTCCTTCCTTCACGAACCGGAAACTCCAACCAAGGAAAGAAGAAGAATTCGAAGAGAAAGGAGGGAGAGGAAGAGGGTTTCGACTAGGAGAGAGAAGAGAGCTTGATGTTTGATGATTCCTCAAGTGTGTTTTCAATGAGGGTGAGAGAACAGCTCCAGGTGAATGAAACCAATGAGATAAATGCCTCTATTTATAGCTTTTTCTTATAAGCCAAACTGAATTAAAATTAAGCACAAGGGGTACTTAGAAACCCATTTACAAATAAATTTCAGAGTACCAGTTATTATCAACCAGTAATAGAAAATAGATACATGGATTTAAAAGATAGAAAAATAGCCATCATAAGCAATAGCAGGCCCTCAAGACAACTAATTCGCATGTGAAAGCCTCTATTTATAGTTGAGGCTCAGCCCAGGCTTACTTGCTCCTTAAGTATTTATTTACCACCTATTAATAAATTAAAATCTAGTGGAAAATTCTGGACTAATAAGACGAAATGATACTGCCAACTATGCCCTAGTTGATGCAGAAAAGAAACTCTTCTAAAACTTTCTTTTCGATTAAATAAAAATAAATTCCAAAAATAAAGATACTAGAGAATATTGCCTCCTAATATTCAGATTTCTTATAAATATAATAAATCATTTTATCTAAATAATCATTCTTACTAGATTTAACAACAAAATTCAATTTATATATATAAATATATATATATATATATATATATATATATATATATATATATAGGGAGCGTATCAAGTGAGAGCGATGTTTATTATGAGAGATGAGATCATTAGATCTTGGCCATTGAAGGGCCAAGATTAAAACAAAATGTCATGTGACTTTTTTAAAAGTCATGTGACCACTAAATGGTTGTACGACCATGGTTTAATGCTCTCATATCTCATAAAAACATTACTCTCACTTGATACGCCCCCATATATATATGTTTGTGTGTGTGCATTAAATGCCCCTTATATATATATATTTATAAATAAAATTTTATTCTTCTACCACTTATCACATAACACTTTTTCAATTACCCTATAAACATATTTATTTAATTAATCCAAAAAAATTAAACAAAAACTATCTCTCTCCAACATATCAATAGGCCACGCGGCATATATATATATATATATATATATATATATATATACTCATTTTATTTTTTATTTAATTACAACACCTTAATTAAAATCCTACAAATATATTAATCTACAAAACAAAATATTTCATCAAAGAAATATATTATATGCCACACATATAATTCAAATAAAGAGAAAATATTCTCTTTCTACCAAATAACCAATATCTCTATTATTTACAACAATCAAACAATATTTAATGCACATAAATTAAACCAATAATATTCATGTGATAATATTTATTAATAATAATAATATAGTAAAATACCAAAAATATCCCTGGGCCATTTCTCAGGGTCTTACATCTTGCCGCAGCCCCCTTTTCCATTTTAAATTCATCCGTAGGACTCCCGTTTACCAACACATAAACATATGAGGACTCCAAACATCTATGAAATCCATTTATCACAAAAATTCATTCTTCTCATCATATACACTAGAAAATCCCACTTCATCAGGTCATATGCCTTTTAATAGTCGACTTTAAAAATCAAAGCAGGAGACTTACGGGTCTTAGATTGATGGATGACTTTATTTGCTATCACCACCCCATCCAACATATTTCTACCCCTAACAAAAGCAAATTGTGACTCCTCGATCAGCTTGGGAAGAACCAATTTAATCCTCCCTACCAGAATTTTAGACACAATTTTATACATACAACCCACCAAGGAAATTGGCCTAAACTTATTTAAATTTTGAGGAGAATCCACCTTCGCAATTAGAGGACAAACGTTGAATTAGACCCCCTAGGACAAACTCCTTTTGAGTGGTAGTAATCAAGAACTCTCTTAACAACATTCTTCAGCAAATCCCATAAAGACTTAATAAATTTGAAGTTAAAGCCATCCGGACCCGGGCTTCTGTCTCCTTCACAATCCCACACTTCCCCCTCAATTTCCTCCAAATCAAAATCAGCCGTTAACATACGATTATTATCATCAGAAAGTATATTGATAGGTACTCCATCTAATTTTGGTGCTTCCCATCTATCCTCCTTAAATTTCTGCTCAAAAAACTCCTCGACATACCTCTTAACCTGTGAAGAAGAGTTTCTCCTTGACCTTGGTTGAGGTTTTGATGAAGACAACTGCATCAACAAAGAAGAAAAAGTTGAAGACCATGAAGAACATGACCACAAGCTTTCAAGACATTCGGTTAAGGTTCATAGGTTTAATTTCGTAGGTCTTTACCTTTGATGGATTGCTTTTAGAATTCATAATCACTTAAGGGCTCTTTCAAACATGGTTAGTAAGAGGCTAAAATGTTTTCTAAGATAAGAAGGTATAAATCACTTGAATAGATGTTAAAAACATAATAACAAGAGTTTTTTCACTGCTGTAATCAATTATAGCATCAAGGTAATCGATTACAAGCATGTCAGGTAAGTGTAATCGATTACCTCATTAAAATAATCAATTACATGACCATCATATTCATGTAATCGATTACTACGCTTGTTGTAAATTACCAGCCTGACAAAACGCGTTTTTTCATGAACCAGTGAGTTTTTGAACGTTTTTTAAGGGTTGCAATGGTTCATGATGACTCTCCAGAGTCTATAAATACTTCATGGAACTCAGAATTCGTGGAACAACTTTCAGATAAAAAGCTTACATGATTTTAAGTGATTTCACAAAAACTATGTTCATGGTTTTATGCTATCCAAATTTTGAAGAACCAAAATCATAAGCCCTTGAGTATTAGAGTTCTGGAAAGAAATCTTGATAAGGATTCTATCTTCTAGATTGGATAGAAATTTCTAAGCCATTGTAAAATCTTATTCTTTATCTTAAATCAGTTTGATTCTTGGTCCACCATAGTGTTTGGTGAAGATCACCATAGGGTTTGGTGATAGGGAAAACGTACTTTGGATTGGGGTGATTCAGAGTCCACCGTAGGGTTAGGTAAATGCTTCGTAACAGCAAAGTGGTATGCTTTCTTGAGGGTGTTCTTGAGAGTGTTGGTATGACGCTTGTACTGGACATCATTTACATAGTGGAAAATCTCTAAATCAGAAAGGAAGACTGGGCGTAGCCTTCGGTGGTTGAAGGTGAACCAGGATATATTTCTGTTTGTGACCTTCGTATCCCTTATCTCTTTACTTTCATCATTTCCTTTTATTCGCATACTTGTGAATCATTCTAAATTTACTTAATACGCTTCTGTTACGTTTAAATTTGATGTTTGCATTTTTAGTTTGATAATATTTCTGCAAACTTAATTCACCCCCTCTTAGGTTGCTATCTAGTTTTACAATTAGCATCAAAGAAAGAGTTGAGTAAGCTATTCCTAGATCCATAATAGATGGTATCCTCTAAACCTGTTTTAGGTGAAGGTTATAGTGTAAATAGACCTCCTAGTTTTAATGGTGAAAACTATGATTTTTGGAAAATAAGAACCAAAATATTTATTAAGTCTTAATACTTAGAGATTTGGACTGCTATAGAAGAAGGTCCTTTCATACCTAGTATTGATGTTAATGGTAGTAAACAACCTAAGCCCAGTGATGCATGGAATGCAGATGATAAAAAGAAAGTTTAATATGACTTAAAAGCTATGAATATTCTAACTTCAGCCTTAGGAATAGGTGAATTCTTTAGAGTGTCTACTTGTAAGTCCTACAAAGAAATATGGGATACCTTAGAAATAACTCTTGAAGGAACTGAAGAGGTTAAAAGGTCTAAATTAAATACTCTTTCCCAAGAATATGAAATATTTAGAATGTTACCAGGAGAGACAATTCTAGATTTGAAAAAAAAGGTTTACCCACTTGACTAACCATTTGATTGCTCTTGGAAAAGAATTTTCTAATAGTGATTTGAATTTGAAGGTTCTAAGATCATTAACGAGAGCTTGACAACCAAAGGTAACTGTTGAGTTTGGCTCATATAGAGTTGCATCGTCTGTGTAAGAGATGCCTGCATCGTCTGCCTCAGAGATGGTTGGATCGTCTGAGTCAGAGATGCATGGTCTGCAGAAGACAACTCATAGGCATTGAGACCCTGTAATATCCGTTGTAGTTAGGATTTGATTTGTCAAGGGGATTGTGATAGGATTTAATGAGATTCTATCATGTAGAATTAGAATCCTATATATAAATATGTTGTAATACTGAAATCCTAATTATTCTGAATGAATCGGTGCTATAACCATCTATAGCCGCAGAGGTAGACAAAATTGGTTGAACTGAGAGAACAAATAATTTGTGTTCTTTTTAACCCTGATTTCTCCTAAGTTACTCTGTGCAATCCAAGGTGTCTGAACCAACAATTGGTATCAGAGCAACCATCACTACTGGCTGTGCAAGATTCAACGTTGACAAGTTCAATGGAACGGGAAACTTCGGTTTATGGCAATACAGAGTCAAGGATTTGTTAGCTCAATAAGGATTGCAGAAGGCGCAGCGTGAGGAGAAACTAACGAGTATGACCGACATAGATTGGACAAAGATGCAAGAGAAGGCTGCTGGATTGATACGTCTCTGCGTTTCTGACGAGGTGATATTTCATATCGCGGATCTCACGACTCCAAAGGCCGTTTGGGACAAGTTGGAGAGCCAATATTAGTCCAAAACGTTGATGAACAAGCTATTTGCAAAGCAGATGCTTTACAGTCTGAAGATGCAGGAGGGAAGTGATCTCCAAAGTCATGTTAATCATTTCACCACGATAGTTGCAGATCTGCTACGACTGGGGGTGAAGATTGATGATGAGGACAAAGAAGTTATTCTGTTGTGTTTGTTACCAAGTTCCTATGACCACTTGGTTACTACTCTTAATTACGGGAAGGACGCAATCACGCTTGATACCATCACGTACACACTTTTGTCTCACTCGCAACAGAGACAGAATGTAGAGGAAGGAAGTCAAGGTGAAGGTTTGTTTGCTAAGGGAGAACAAGATCGTGGAAGGAATATGGGTAAGTCTGCAGGGAAGAAGAAACATTCAAAATCCAAGCAAAAGAGGAATACACCAGAGTGTTTTAACTGCAAGCAGGTTGGTCACTGGAAGAAGGATTACCCAAATCCTTCAAGTTCTGCAAATGTGGCTCAAACTGATGGTTCCGACAGTGGAGGAGATATGCTAAGTGTCTCATCAGGTAAATGCACATATGCATGGATTCTCGATTCTGGATGCTCTTACCATATGATGTCGCACCGAGAGTGATTCAGTTTGTTCAAGGCATGCAAGTTTGGATTTGCCTATTTAGGTGATGACAAAACATGTGATACCACTGGAATAGGGCAAATTTAAATTGTTATGGACCATGGTGGCTCGCGCATACCGGGTATGTACTAGATTTGAGTAAGAATATGATTTCCTTGGGTACTAAATCATACCATAACTGCCGCTTTCCTTCTGAATCGCAAGGGGCACATACATATCTTCATTAATTAGTTTATGCTAATCTGAATTATTTGACACGAAGTTGATCTACGAGGTTGATTAACTCAGAGGAGTTTCAAATCTTCTTTATCAAATCAAGAAACAATCATTCGAACTAAAAAAACTGATAAAAAAGTTGATTTGATCGATGATGCAAGAACCATCTTCCAACTAGAAACTAACACCACACCCGAGTGGATGAGAGATTACTAAGAACTTGTTTGGATAGCGTAATTGTAAGCTAAGCGTCCCACATGTTTCAAGCCACATTATTAGCTTCTAATTAATTATACCTTGGGCCAAAGGAAAAGCAATTTCAGAGAAAACAATGCCTAACTGCTCCATATATAAAACTATCCGTCACCTCAGACGATGAAGCGTTCCATAAATGCAGCTTATTATTGAAATACCATGTCTGAATGAGAAGTCTCACGTTCATGTTGAATGAAAAAGAAAATGTTAAAAAGTTTAGAGGATTTGCACACTCAATAACTTATAGATTTTAAGTGAGTAATGTGGTGTTTACACTTGGAATAACAATAATTTCCCCATCAGTGTGAGTTCTGTTGGGATATTAAGTGTGAGTAACACGTTGAAAGAGAAAGAAAAAGTTGAACACTAAATAAGTAAGAGTGCCCATATACATAATGTCTTTAAGGTTTTGGGTGAAAGATTTGGTGCTTAATTCACTTGTCGTTTGCTCTTTAGCCTAATGTGGAGATCGCTCAGAGTTTTATGAGTGTCGTGGCCCAACAGTGATATCAAAGCCTATAGTTGGTTTGACCATGATGACGACTTCTTATGTCAAAAGTCTTCCTAGTAATGGTCGATAGGCAACGTGTCCCGTTGGTGGAGAGTCAGGCCAACGGTGATGCAAGTATTTGAAGACTTCTGCTTCCTTGAGATGAACTCACCTAAGGGAAGAAAAAGAAAGTGTTGAGCACTCTTCATAAGTGAGAGGACTCGTACACCCAATGTCCAATGCACTTGTGGTTTGCTCTTTAGCCCAATGTGATCATCCCTCATAATTTTATGTCTCTCACAGCCTAACAAGTTCATCTCAGCATCAATGGAACACGCCCTTAGTCACCGCATTGCGAGAAACACTTTCAATATAAGTCATCACCATTGAGTTTGTCACTAAAGTAAATCACTAGCCTTGCATCACAGTCAAACTTTAATGAATTACTAGTAAGTTAGTAGATAAGAAGATTGACTTTAATTCACTTGCTCACTTTGACAATCTTACGTGAGATAAGCTTTATCTTTTTCCTGAATTGTGCAACATAGAAATTATATATTAGTTGTGGTTATTTAATGTGGAATGTGTATGGATTATCTATTTATTGCTTCACCATCTCGAATTTATGGAGCAAGAAACATAAATGAGCATGACGCAACACATTAACGCCCCAATGTGCATTTAATGTGAATGGAAATGTACTATAACCGACGTAAGCTAATTAATGCTATTGCTATATTTCCAATCTTCATTTGCTGCTATTAATTGTAGTCTTTTCTCAACTATAGGGCAGAGTGATCATCATCATCTTAGTCATTGGAATTAAGATTAGATTAGCTAATTTTAAACGTAAGGATTACCATAATCTCAGTCTCAACATTTTCCAGTTAAGCCAAATTTTGGAACATAGTTTTGCACTATTTTATGCTGTTGTTCATTTACACAAACAGAAAAACATTTGCTGATAATTTTTATTGCTGGAGCTCTAATTCAGTGAAAAACATGTGGTATGTCCTTATTTTGACATGAAATTGAATTAACTTTTATTCTTTGGTAGGACAGGGAATGAAATCAATGAGAATTATATCTCAATTACCATGAAGCCTCAATAAAATTTGTTTATTTTTCCATTCACTTCAACTTATGGAATTAACAGCCTAATTTAGCTCATGAACACAAACTTAGTTCACATGATAGAAATGACCCTGCTGCATGTTGAAATCTCTGTTCTCATTACTAGAAAAGGAAATCACAATGCAGAGAACAATTGTTACAACTTGAATAAACATACAGTTCTGAGTTAAGAGGTCTTAATTTCAAATCCTGAACTAGCAAACTGAAATTCTACTATCAAAGACAACATACATAAATTTAGGATGATGAAGAACACACTAAATCAAATTTGTACATAGATATGATTAATTATCATACACTAGGTTAGTTTCTGATGAGCTACACCAATATATTGGCACTCATTCTAATAGTCAAATTACCACTACTTAGAGGTAGTAGAATAATCACCACCCTTTGTTTAGAATATAGCTACAAGATAAAGATAAATTTAGTCTATTCAGAAGGGAATTAAAATATAACTAGGCTTATTGAACAAGCTTCTGCTAGTTCCTGATGATCAGCACAAGAGGCTGAACCTTCTTCTCTTCAAGAACTGTGAAGGGCTCTGATCTGGTGGGTGCATGAATTTGCAGTTTGGGCAGGAAGGAGATGACTTGCACAGCATTACCAACAAGTGACACCTCATGCAAACCGCTGCAATCATCTCATTGTGATCATCACTACCTTGATCTGATGATAACCATGACGGAGTTCGAGTCGAAACACATGAATCCTTCTTGTTCTTGCTTGATTCAATCAAGAGGGAACTAGAATTCATCTTCTCACTCATATCATAGCTGTCTTCTTTCTTGATCTTCTTCACAGATTGATCACATGTCAAGTTCAGCTCAAGGTCTAAGCTCATTTGACCAAGAGATGCCTCTTGATCAGGTTCTGGCAGGGTTTTAAATTGCGGTCCGCAACTCTCATAGTCGGGTGTTTTCATATTCATCCTTGTGTTACACAAGTGTATCTGCCCTGACTGCATGAAAAAGATTGATCAATATAAGATAAACTCAAAAGAACCAAACTACAAAAGGTAACACCTTAAGCTTTCTAACAAGTTTGACAACTTATAAGTTATTTATGAATAATACCTGAATAGTGAGGTATTGTTGCCATTTATCTGAAGGCAATGGTGTCTTGAGGTGTAGCTCTATGTCAAAGATGGGCTTTCTTTTCTCTGCATCAGTGTGATCCTTGAAGAATTCTTTAGTGAGTGTCTCTTCCCAGCTTCTCTTCTTTGGTGAAGGTTGGAATTCTGCAACAGCTTCTGTTTTTGGGCTCTCTGTCAAAGCTTTGTGAAGCGATACCATAGCTTCAATGATCAAGAGTGGTTTCTCAACTCTTTCAATATAGTAGTTGGGAGTATTATGTCTATGAGTTTGAGGTGGTTATATAGTAGTGGGCAAAACATGAAAGCCCCAAACGCCAAATTAATAGGTGGTCTTTGCCTACCATTATGACGTGCTGTTGAAGGTGGCTAAACTTAATTTCACAGTACAAACTTACACACCCTAAGTTTATGGCAAAATAAAAATTCATAAATAGGGTTGAGCAATCCAAATTAGCTTTTTGGGGTAAATTTAGACCTCACAAATTCAAAAATGGTGTTAGAATCTATCTTAAATTTATTTATTGGAGATTACTCATATATAGTCACGTGCATATGTCTAGTTCTATAAATTCCATGATCCTGAAGTGAGGTTTGGGTCAATGTCTCACATTAACTAGAGTTATGGTCAAATAAGCCCGTATATAAGTATATAAATCTCAACTTTCAGCTAGTTTTTAATATAGAGTTAGACCTAACTCGAATTGTACCTCTTTTGTCCACCGTGACTTCGGATCAGGATCATCTAATTGAAAATTTTCTCATGTTGAATATTTAAAGAGGCTCATCTATACCTCTTCATATATATTTAAAGGGTCTTCTCTTACCTATTTATTACGTACATGTGAAAAGAGAGATACACGCAAAGATATCATGAGAAAATTTTCACGTCCTTGTCCTTGATCCACTTCACCTTATAGAGTTCCTTGATACGTAGGTTCGAACCTGCATTTAAAGTTTGATCAGATTATATGTGAAATTTGAACTAAAGATATATGCAACAGAAACTAGAGGACTAATCTTAGTATGAATTAAATCAAATCTTGTTCTCCCATGACATGCTATAAATTAATTTGGTACTTAGTCGGTGAGAAAAGCTAGGGAGGAGATGTGTATGGCACGGGTCATTAATGTTGGGAGTCTGTATACAGTTGAAAGGAAGGTCTTGAATGCCAAGGGGTTCTTTAATGTGGATAATAACTCCAACTTCCCCAATTAGGTCACTCAAAACACTAAAAAGAGTAAACTTTCATCTGAAATTTCACACCAGATAACTGACTCTCTAAAATTGCAAATTACTCATATTAATTCTTAAGTGCCGGAATTGTACCCTCATAAAGATAAAGATTAATGTAATTAGTATTTACAATTCATTTCAATCAAGGTACAAAATTTTACATCATCAAAGACTACTATAGTAGTATCTTCTATTAGTATTAAGTTTATGAATTTGGGATTTTACTCAAACTACAAATTTCAAAGAACAACATAAAGGAGTTGGTCAACTAGAGCATGTTTGGATCTCTCACTTCTAATAAGTTGGAGGTTCGAGCTTCCAATCGTACAAATTGGGGTGATCAGGTAAATGTAAGTTTGTTATAGATGTTATTTGAGCCGCTTATAAAAAAAAAGTGTTATTTGAGCGACAACTTTCTTTGTCTTGGATTATTACACTATCCTCTCATCATAATTTTTTGTTATCCAAAATAAATTTCAAAGAACAGGAGGTTGTTTTAGATGGTACGCGTTTGATTCGCCTTAAACAACGTCTGTATGCTTGACCCATCATGATTTTTCCGGCTCGAATATGATTGTATTTTGTGGAGAACACCTATGTTGCTCAGAAAAAAAAAAAAACTACATAAAAACTAAAAGTAGTCATGGCTATCAATACACTTTCAACCATCAAAACGAACCGATCCAGTTCCATGGATGAGCACAGCATTTAACACTCTAGTAGTAAAGGCTCTCGACACCTTCGGCCATTAAATCATGAAGTGGTATGAGTTACCCAAAGAAATGAAGTGAAATTTAATGTTCCTTCCTTCTCTCTCCAAAATAAATGTTTAGAACAACCACTCCCCATCTCCTCCCCTGATTCCTGCAGCTGCATTTCATGCTCATACATGCCCACTTCCTCCAAAGATCTTGACAAATTTGCTTTTATGTTATGAGTCCCCCTTAAAACAGCAAAACAATTAAGTAATTGTCGTTATATGCAACTGAACCATATAAAAAAACACAAAGAGACATATATATATGCAGGCATCAACGTGTTCGAACATGCTATCTCCAAATAAATGGTTTGGCGCACGGTATGGTTATGGTATCACTTGAAATCTAAAGTAATATATCATATTTCTGTCTACGTTATCCATACACAACTATGATAAACTACTCTCATTATCATATAGCGGGAACAGGTTTCTTAGTGAGGACTCAAACTTGATTGAGATATTGCAAGTGCTAATTACATTAACATATGTATAGGTACAATGGAAATGTATAGTATAGACACATGCACTTTATAGACACATGCACTTTTACGAACTTCTTAATGGACCGTAAACTCTTTCAAGTTTTCTCAAGTTGAAATTTTGCGTTTATCTTTATCTTTATAAGTATTAAATCGGTTATCAATTCTTGAAATATTAATGAAGAGAGATATAAAAATAATATTTCATTTGACATTATCAATTCAATTGAGAGGATCCTAATCTACTTCGTAACCAAAACCAACTTTTGATTTTTGTACACTATTCTTATAATTAAACTCCTCTAGTTTTTTCATAGAAATTATGAAATATCTCTAGAATTTTCTACTTTAATTTTTTTTTAAAACAAAAAATGCATTAATCAAAGCTTTACTGTAAAAAAGAAAATTAAAGCTTTGAGAACAAAGCTCAAAAGGAAACTGAGCAAGAAAAGGCGATTAGTACAACTCATAAGGATGTATTATCTCTAAAACTCTCTACTTTCAAAATTATAAATTACATCTCTCCCTTAAATTTATTTGGTGTAGTGCTAAAACTAAAAGCAACAAACAACAAAGCAAAAACTAAACAAGACTCTTCTATCTAAAGTAAGTAGCGACACCAGATCTTGAGGAGGGAGAGATCACTCAAGGAAACACATTGTTTGTTCAAATCCAAAGCAGCTAATCAATGAGCACAAGAGTTTGCCTCATGACGAACATGTTTGAAGAAGACATTCCAAGGGCGTACATAGCAATGGAGATAACCTCATCCTAGACATCATACAAAAGAGAAGACATGGCATGGGGCTTCATGCAAATGAATGACATTCAAGGAATCGCTCGCACAAATCAATCGAGATATTCTAATTCCCAAGCCTGCAGCAAACCATGCTTGAAGGACAAAATCTCAGCATGAAGAGGACAACTACCATGAAAGGAAGATGAAAAAACCCGCCACTCACTCGAAAAAGGAGTGGCAAATAATGCCACTAGATCCTATCAAGTTGCTACTTGGGCGAAAACTAAAAACACTAAGACTAGCAAACCTAAGAGGATGGTGTATTTGGTACACAAAATTTCACAATTCAAAAAAATTGCAAATTTAAACCAACAACACCACAACATTTTTTGCTTTTTGCAAAAGTTAAAAAATGTAGCCATAAACACGGAAAATGTTTCCTGAACTTTATGCAACAGTTTTCGACAGTCTCATGTTCCAACATTACCTTTTTCCTTTGGTAACGGTTTCTCGTACTCTATGGTAACAATATGAGAACATGTAACCTATTTTGTGGAAAAAAACAACAATTATTAGGTTATAAATGATCCACATTATTAGATATGGACCACTTATTTAGTGTTGTGAAAAATGTGTTGCCTAAAACTAACCCTTTATGGCAATAAGTTCGAACTGATTTTTGATGCATTTTCAGGCAACACATTTTTCCTGTTGCTCAAACCAGTGTTGCTAAACTAAAAAATGTTGCAGTGAACTTTTGTTAATCTATTACCTTCCCAAGTTAATATATAGAATATTGATCTGTTACCGAGAATGGTATCACGATACTTTCCAGTTAGTCTATTAACAAAACTGAAAATCTTCAAGAAAACTAAAAAATCATGCAACGAAAACAAAATCAAAGCCATGTACATAATCCACGATATGATAAAATGATAAAGAACAAGTATTATGTATTAATTACTCAGAAACAAGGGTTGAAGAAGATCACACCATGAGATTTATACTGGTTCACCTCCACTTACTTGGAGAGGCTACATCCAATCCCTATCTTGTGATGAGGTTTCCATTATGATAAGAATCCAATTACAAATTTACACCAAGCACTCTTGAATCTCTTATCAAAAAACAAAACCCATGCAAAACCTTACTTTCACACCTCACCAAACTCTATGGTGAATCCAATTCTACGAATTGAATCAAGATGAAGAAGATTTTTCCCAGCAAAGGTTCCCAAATCTAGAGAAAAGAAAAATGAAAGATGAAGAGCACACTTAGACTCATGATACTTTCCTCTCAATCTTAAATTTAGAAAGTGTGTGTTGTTAATCTCTTAGAATGTAATGGAAAGTCTTTTTATAGAGTGTTAGAAAACCCCTGAAATTCAAAATTAGAGACCTAACATAGAGAGAAAAAGGATACAAAGAGTTCTCTCTCAAGAAAGTGTTGAAACCACAAGTTTTAACAACTCCGCAGTAGTGGTTAATCGATTTACTCCTCGTGTTACTTGATTATCCTTAGTGAAATTAGCAAGATACCAGAATCTATGAATTTATTGACCAAACTTGTTGTCTCTACTATGGAAAACCTTAAAAAACCATTTTTAAAGCATTTTTCCTATGGTTTCTAGTTATTCCATTAGAGATTAGAGAAAAATATTATCATGAAAACTTAATATGTTCTTCCCTAAATGAAAATCTAAGCTAGGAAGCTTTAAACTATAAAAAGTAAATTAAGTATAACAATCTTCAAGCTTTAGATCTTCATTCCTTTTTCTTATTTGTTGGTGTTGTTGTTATCATTAAAACTTGATAGAATTCAAAGGATATGATACTTTTTCACAAAAACAACAATCCACATTCAGCTTAACAAAAGAGCTTAGGGGAGGGGGACCGAACTAGACGAGCAAGTTGATTCTAATAAGGAACGAGACTGCTATCCAGATGAGTGTCGTAATCACTCATTGTGGAAGATATATGATGCAAAAAGACATCAAATGACGATGGAGGATCATCAAAAGTGGGATTATTCCGCCAACGTTAAATCCATTAAATGATAAGCACAAACCTTTAATGGTCTTAGTGGTGGAAGAGAAAAGCCAACCATGTTTGAAGATTACTGTGAAGAAAAGTAGCAGATGGAAGAACACCACACCTAGACCAAATTTTTAAGCATGACAGTAGTCCCAGAGACAGTGGAGTGTTATCTCTCCCTTAATTTGAACTTTTATTTTTTATAAAGGTTTTTTTTTTGAGATATATTGCTTTTGACTTAAACCTTTATGATTCAATCATAGAAAAGAAGACACATGTTTATCTCCTCTGAAATTGTGTGAATATTAGCTTCATAGCTAAATATTGATTTGAGCAGATAAAAAAATATTTGAAGAAATTATTTTTGTGATTTTCAATATAAAGGAAGCAAAAAAAACCGTAAAAGAATTTTTATGGAGATAACAAAGAAGAACACATATTCATAAATTCATTCACTTAATTCTCTTATTGTTTTCAATTCAAAAACTTATGTAAAGGTTCATTTCATCTATAAAGCTAGACTACCCACCTAACTATCGCTACCCTAGATGAATCTATCAATTGGAATTCCTAGACATAATCTCTTAGTGTCGAGAAAACCCCCCATAAGGAACATTATAACTTCATTCTAGCTCAAAGAAATTCCCACTGACCAATATGTCTTAAGTCAAACTACCCTAGGCTTGCGAATACTCGTTGTCACAAAAAAACTCATGTTAAAACTCAGAACCCCACCTGTCACGTGAAAATCCATTATTGTTCTTATCCAAGATATTCTCACCCTAAGACAACTAGTTCATTAAGTGGTTTCTATCTTGAAATGGGCCCGCAATTATCTCTCGATCTCATGCTAGTGTATAGAAATCTAACTCAAATCAATGATACTTGAATTTTAGAAAGTGAATCGTTAAGACATTGTTATGATCTAAGACATTGGCATTCTACCTTCATTGAACTAAACATGCACCAACTCATATCAAACTCTAAGACATTGGCATTCTACCTTTACGCAAAAGGTGTTTTGATTTGCATGCAAAGTTTTTGAGAGTAAATTTTTAACTATCAAATGAATCTAACAATGTCCTTCCTGAGTTAGGAAGATATCAGAGCAAGACAACTTAAAAAAAATACGTGCCCACTGGACACATCATTTTGGTGGCTATTTTTCACTGGACTAATAAAATGAAGAATCACTTGGCACAGTTTCTATGTTTGTTCTTAGTCAATAGCTGTTGACTTTGATTTCCTGAACTTAGATGTAGTTGCCTTTATGCAGATATTATAAGTGAAGGTGAGAGGTTGCTATTATGGCATACAATTTTGATCAGCTTTCGTTGATCAGATCTGTAACAAATATTCTGTAAGCGCAAGCGATCATGATACATTGAACATTATCTAAATGTTAGTGTCTGCAAAGCATGATATTTACAAGCTAAAAGATATTCTGGCAATAATCAGAGTGAAACATTCTGTGGCCTTTAAGTGGAAATGGTATATCTGTGAGTGTGATGAAGATTTGAAGCTTATGTGTTTTACTGTTCATCAGATATTCATTTATTTGATTTGCAATGGCCGTAAATGAGTCAAAGTGTGCTTTATAATCTTCTTCTTTCAGACAATTAAACATTTGAAGCATTTGTGATAATGAGGGGTAACAGAGTAGTAAATAATTTGCTATAAATTTAGAGTTACCTCCCTTCCTTTTTCTGAGAGCAAGACGTGATCATTTCTCATAGCAGCAAGAAGATCCATCGAAGATTATGCTGGATACATGAGCAGGCATATCCATATTTATCACTTGCTTCCTTTGCTAGGTAGATGTGGAATCTTTCTTCAACCTGTTCGTTAGCAATTTCTTAGTAGTCCTGTATACTCCTTTCTTGAGATAGTTTCTTCGAAATGTTCTTCCTACACTGTTATTTGGATCATGGTTGCGTTTGTTCGAGGAGAACATATACTTCCATAGATCTTTAAACTCTGCATCTGTGAAGATGTTAGTACTTTTCAGAGTGGGCAGGCTCTGATACCAATTGAAGGTGCAAGAAACACACAAGAAAGGGGGGGTTTGAATTGTGTGACTCAATTTTAAGTTTCTTTCTTGATTTTTGACAATCAATTTTATGATCATTTAACGATACTAATCCACACAATATATGCAAATGCAAGCAGCAGAAATATGACATAACTACAAAATATAAAGCACACATAAGTTTTATCCTGGTTCACCCTCATAATCGACAGGGCTACGTCAAGTCCTTGACTTCACCAAGATTTTCACTATTTAAGCAAATAGTACAAGTATTGTCAGGGACTTCTCCCAACAAGTATTCTAAGGACTTCTCCTATCAAGTATTAGAAGGACTTCTCCTTACAAGTATTATCAGGACTTCTCCTTACAAGTATTCTACAGGACTTCTCCTGACACCTTTTTCAAGGGTTGGCTTCTCTACTTGGTTCTCTTCTTAATAAGAGTGGATAGAGGAAATTAAGCTCAGTTTATACAGAGAGGATAGGAGTTTGGGTTCTCTGTTTTTGAAGGGTGTGTAAGTTGGGAAAGATAAGAGTAATACTCTATGAATGTTTCTCACACACAAGCTCATATACTCAGGCAGAGGTAGGCTTGAAGCATGCTGAGTATGAACCAAGGTTTCTTGGCTCTTGGGACAGACTTAGTTGGCATATGGAAGTTTAAGTCTAAGTTTCCCAATAATTTCGAAGGCAGGGTTTTCTATTTATATCTTCAGTTGCTTCTTCTTCTTCAGAATGAGAGAAAACCTGTCCGAAGAGCTTCTTCCTCTCTGAGCTGCACATAACGGCTAGTTCTGCATCTCTCAGCAGGTGTAAGACATGATCTGAGGATCATTGATTCATCTGGGTTGATGTCGTCTGGCTCCATGCTGAGCAAGTAGCTTTGAGCTATGTCTTCAGTATTTAATGCGTGAAGAACCAGCTGTGAAGTTTGTTTTGACCATTTTACCCCAGTGCTTGCCAGCTAACACTCATCACATGCTTTGGTCAGATATTTGAATTTCGACCGTTGAGAGTGTACGATGCTCAGAGATTCTTGCCGTTGATTCCGCGATGTCAGCTTGATTTGAGGGAAAGTAGAATATCAGTGGGACCGAGGAATATTGTATTAATTGTGTCCCTTTCTACTTTCTGCTGCGGCCAGTACATTAATAAATATGTAGACGAGGTAGGAGTCTTTTGATCCAAGAAGTAATAACTCAAGATGAGGAGAATAAATTCTTTGATACTTCTGATAACCTGATATCCTCGAAAAGCACATTTCTTGATCTTTGTACCTTTGATGCACTTGACGCTTGAGCGGACGGATTTTTCCTTAGTAGTTTGGCAGACGTAGTCTCCATTTAACGCTTGAAGTTCCGCTGCAGTGTAGTTTGTATTGGCGGACGAAATTTTCTTCATTTAGTTCTTCTTAACTATTGGAATCTTCTTGGCTTGTAGAAGACTGAATCTTTTCTTTTGGTTCCATAGAAGTTTTCCATCTGAGAGAGTTGATTCACAACTTCTTTTTATGATGCTAGAGAAACTCCGAGGCCGAAGGTGTTTCTTCATAGATTATCATGCTCTTTCAACTTTGAATAGAGAAGTCATCTTTTGATTACTGTAGGCTTAAGTGGCAGACTGTTTTGTCTTCTTGAGATAGGCTTTGACTTGAGCGAGCAGACTTTGATGAAGTGTCCTCAAGAGAAAATGTTGGATGTTGTTGCCGCTTTAGGAGACGTTCTGTATAATATGTGGTTAAGGAGAAGTCCTGCAAATACTTGTATTTGGAGAAGTCCTGTGCGAATACTTGTCTGGAGAAGTCCTGTGACTAATACTTGTACTGTTCTGTTGAATAGTGAAAATCTTGGTGAAGTCAAGGATTGGACGTAGCCCTATCGTTCTGGGGGTGAACCAGGATAAATTGTTGTGTGTTATAAGCTTTATTATTCATGCTTTAAATTTCCGCTGCTATCGTCTGATACATCTTTTTGAACTAATATTGTTTTGAAAACAAATTTTAAAAATCACACACACAATTCAAACCCCCCCCCTTTTCTTGTGTTGCCATTACTTTATCAGAAGTTCTTGAGAATACTTGGGAGAAGTCCTGTCTAATACTCTGTAGAAGTCCTGTGTCGAATACGTGTACTATTCGGTTGAATAGTGAAAATCTTGGTGAAGCCAAGGACTGGACATAGCCCTATCGTTCAGGGGGTGAACTAGGATAGATCTTGTGTATGTTGTTTTTCTTGCTTGCATCGTCTACACGTTTACTGCTTGCATCGTTTACCCATTTACTGCTTGCATCGTCTAAACGTTTACTTCTTGCATCGTTTACATATTTACAACACGTATCATTTATAACTTTATCGTTTACGCTCTTACTTATCGTTTTCCACTGCCATCGTTTATGAAAAGCTTTTGTGAACTTATAATTGTTTTTGAAAGTCAAGTTTTATATGCACACAATTCAACCCCCTTTCTTGTGTTGTCCTTGTTTTATCAAACTCTATTTGAGGCCTCACATATATTATTGACCTGTAGATCACACTGAGGGTAGTTGCTGAATGCTGCCCTGCTCCACATTTTAGCTGGTATCTCAGTCAGGTCCCTCCAAGCCTGTTCATTCAAGTTCTTCAAGTTGTCCATAGCTCTCTCGTACTGTGGCATTGTATTTTATCTTGTCGCAGCCCATAGTACACCTTTCATCTCCTCCCCAGGGTACTTCTTCTTCCAATTTCCATATAAATGTTTGACACACACCTAGTGATCCACATTTGGATCCATTGCCTGCAATGTAGATTCCAAGCCCTGGTGTTCACAGTAAATGAGATTAGTTAGTTAAACATATTAACTAATTACTGAAATATAGAATAAACAAACAACCATAATAACACATACCTTTTGTTGATCTGATATGAAGCACCACTGCTTTGGCTGAATTCTGTTCAGGTCATTCATAAGAATCTCCAAAAACCATGCCCAAGATTCTTTTGTCTTGGCCTCTACAACAACAAATTCATAGGCATAATCTGATTATTCCCATCTTTACCAATTGCACTTAAGAGCTGACCACCATATAAACTCTTAAGGAAACAACCATCTAATCCGATCAATGGTCTACATGTGGTAGCAAAGGAAAATTTACAAGAAGCAAAATAGACATACATTATTTCAAAAACAGGTCCAATGGTCAACAAACAAATCGACTTCATCATGCCCCCTCAACATCTTTCAGAAATTGAAGCACATCTGAATCATCATTAAATGACCTTCTCCCATTGAAAAACCCTAGTTCAGGATTTCTATACCACAGAGATTTAAATGACGCATAGCCCAAGCTTCTTATCAACTTACCCAAGTCTATGGAGTTAATTTCATCCACATCCCAATCCTTCACAGTTTCGCACGAACCTCTAACATACTCAAACCTAGAGCCCCCATGCCAAAGTATCATTGTAATTTCAGTTACCCTAGTAGGCCTACAAATGACAAAAACCAACAATCATATTAACTAGCAATCAATTTTCACACCCAACCCAAAACAGTACTGCATAAAATGACAAGATGGACAAAATAAAGTAATGGAAACATACCTAAAGTGCATATACTCCGGCAGTTTCTCCCCTCCCAACAAATTCGTGTCAAAAGCGGTGTTCTCGCATGTGCTTTGGTCAGGGACCACAGACACGCTACATGTTGGATTCGTTCATCGTGCTTCACTACGCCTCCCACGCGATCTGGAATCGTCCGCCATTGGAGAATCCTCAAGCTTCACCGTTCGATCAACCTACCTCCTATGGATGAGATGAGAGTGAAGACCTTCCTTCTTCTGAAATCACACTCAATTACTATTTTTGTCTTGATTTGAGAAATTAGGGTTAGGTTTTTGTTTTATACTAATTTTCCATTTTTCCATTTTTCTTTTTCTTTTTTCTTTTTTTTTCCAACAATCCACGTCACGAAATGGCTAGCACATAGGCCCCTCCATTAATGATTAGACGGAGAACTGACGAAGTGACTTAATTGGCTCAAAAAAAAATTCTCAGGACTTAAATCAAGCGTTTTGAACATTAGGGACCCAAATCGCACAAACATAATAGATAAGGGACTAAAATTGCAATTAAGCCTAAAACATAAAAACTAAACATGGAAATGTGGGACAATTGGAAAGGAAGAAACCGAAGCAAAAGAAATAAGGGTCCTACCTTCATGGACCATTGAAGGCATAGAGAGATCAATGCTGAATCTCAAACAGGTTCACCTGCCTTCATTAAACAACTTTCAAGTCACTTAAATGCAGACTTGAACAGTGACCAGCTTGAAACAACCTTACATTATTCTTGTTCATCTTAATTTCTTGGTCACTCTCCAGCAGGTTTCCTCTGTTAAATGGGCCCAACCCACCTTGCGTTCCCTTCATTTATGTTGCCCTCTCTTCCAGTTTCAATCACTTCTCACATTTGTATTAGAGACACTGTCAGAAATTCAGAATCTACATATCTACCTTAGCTCTCACATACACATTCCTTTATGGTCCTCCTATCTACCACTACCACATTACAGAAAGATGCACTTAATTGAATATTGCTTTTTATGGAAGTAAACCTTTCTGAAAATATGAATCTTCAAACTTCAGTATGAACACATGGGATGTAAAGGAGATATACAACGGTTATATATGCTAATTAAAGAGGCGTATAATACACTTTAGTAAATGCTTTTAATGATAAATATATTAAATAGTCTTTACTTGTATTAGAGTATAAATACTGTTATTAATTAACTATTTTATTTTCTTAATCAATACTACACTAGTAGGCCATTTTTTAAAATTTATAAGTAGCATTTGTTTTATGCGAAAGATACACAAGTTATTATTAGTAATTATTATTACAATAAAATTCTAAGAACTAAAAAATGTGAAAAATGGCTTTAGATATTAGAACAAACAAGTATAAGGTGTTGGTAGGACACGATGGGAGGAGATTTGCTTGACGCTAACCAAACTCTAAATTTCAGTGAACTTGACCAATGAGCATAGAGTCGAAGAAATCTAACAATATGTTTTAAAAATTTCAATGAGTGGGGAGGATATGAGAAAGGTGAAGATAAAAATATGGTACCCAACCTCATCATGCTAGGTTCAGGGAAGTCTTCCTTAGTTTAATTTTTTATTTAATCTTTTTTAATTTTATATATTTCTTAATAAATCGTGTAGAAATTATACTTAATTTAAATAATTTATAAAAATATACATCAAGAATCTTAAAATATACTATGATAAAATAAATAATTAAATCATATTTTTAGCAAAATATGAGTCAAATATTAATACCTTTCTACTATTATAATTAAAATTTTGAAATTATTACAATAATCTCTGTCCTCATCCCACCTTTTTGAGTTCGTGAACAGGATCGGTTTTTTCCTAAACCCGCTCAAAGTAGGGTTTTCTCATCAAAGTCAAAGTCTGATTGGAGGTCCCCACTTTCAAGTTTCATTGTCATGCTTAGAGTTGACTCAAAACATATAATAATTAAATTTGTAATTAATTAATATAATATTAAATTAAAGATATCTAATTGATAAATATATATCATAAAAAAATTATTTCATTGCTATTAATTATATCATTTTTGAGGTTTGTGCCAAAAAATATATAACTTTTGGGGTGATTTTCTTATTTTGTGGGATGTATGTCTATTGAGAAATATTCTTTCTCGAATTCTCTTCGACTATGAATAAAAAAAATCTTTTAAAACAAATAGTAAAAGAATTCTTAGTATATATATATAATTTTTTTTGACTTCTTTTATTTGAGGACATTATTAAGGAAAGAACAATGTATCATTGTATAATCTTAATTTATGTGTAAAATATATTTTAATAAGTATATTAAGTTTTGATTTTGAAAAACCCAAACTAATTAAAGATAGGAAAGTATTAAAATTTAAATAATAAAATATTAAAAATAAGAGATATTATTAATATATGATAGAATCAACAAGGTCAAGCACAATGGGTAGCTGGGTCCAGAGTTCAATCATTGAGTAGTGTGTACGGAAAATGATTTATTGAGAGAGACTTACCAACTAAATGTGATATTCGAGTCTTAAGGGGATTAGACTCATATCTACCAGTTATGGGATATCTTGCAAAATTAAAAATATATATGAGAGAGTACAGTAATCCTAATTCTATTATCCAAGAAGATCAGCTATAATTCTATTATATTTTGCATGACAACCTGAATGTATATATGTATATAGCCTCAGATAGGATTAGGAAGAGTCCATGCATGGACGTTGAATCACGTTGTCAACACCACGTACTTGTTAAATAATTCAATAAATCTTTTTAATAAAACAAAAGTATTTAATATATTCATAATCTACAAAAATTATTTTTATTTAATAATTTTGTTTTCCAGTGTGATACTCGTATTAAGTGACCCAATATATTAATGTCATATTTGTCTTTCTAGGAAAATGACGAAGTTTGGGAAAAAGAGGAAAACAAAAGTAGAATATGAACGGTTCAAGTTGGAAGAAAAAACTATTTTGTCACTAACTTGAAAAGTTAGTAAAGTTAAATTCTCACATTTACTAAGAGTGAAGTAATTTTTTTAGCAAACTAATAACTATATTTTTATAAATAAACATTTAAAAAATATTAATGGGATAATATAATTGTTGACTTATTTGATACATGGCCCAACTCATTTTGTTTACCCTACGTGGACCAGGCGTAAGGCATCACATCGAAGTTAAAAACTTTATTTATTATCTCTATATTAAAGAAATGCATTAGTTCTTCGATCATGGTAGCGGAATTACTGAACTATTATTATTACTGGAGCTATCTAATCATGGCTGCAGAGCCTACTAGTAGTACTACCTACAAAGGAGCATCTTGTGTGTCATAAAAATTGGAAAGAGTGGTAGGTTCCTATCGTTTTATGAATATTAATAATAGCGTTTATTAGAATAAAATCAATATCAATATATTAATTGTGAGAGACAGTTCGGTCACCATTAATGTATTAACTCTCTATATGTCATCTTCACTTACAAGTTTAAGAATCAATTCTTACTTTTAAAATATTTTGTATATTATAAGATATTTTAAATTTAAGAATAATGTTACAAGATACATAAGGGATCAAATATTTAAAATTAAAGATTTAATTATGAAATGTTTTTATAAGATTGCAAGAAATACACCCTTGTGTTCTTAGGGGTGGTACGATTGATCAGAGCCACCCGGAGGACTACCCCCCTCGCCCCCAGCCAACACACAGGACGATCAGGGGATGGTCACCACCTAGCCGACCTAGGGAAAGCTTCTAGAAGGGCCCACCGAGCCACGTGACATCCTCCTTTGTTCTATTGCCTACCACGCTGCTGCAGATCTCGATCAAGCAGACTTGACAAGGACAGGTGCAAAGCCTCCTCTAGAAGCTCTCTGGCACACTATAAAAGGCCAGGCCCCTCACCTCATTAAGATACATGATCTTAACCTCATATAACTCCATATCCTCCCTGTGCTACTAACTTAAGCATTGGAGTGTCGTCGCAGGGATCCCCGGGACGTTATCAACGGCGGAGCTCGGCAGCCGTCCACCCAGCCACCCTCACCGGAAGCACCGTTTCCTTCCACAAGAAACACCCTCTTAGGGTGATTGAACGACAATTCCGTTAATTGGCGTTGTATGTGGGAATGGTAAAGCTCCCTAACTCCACATAATGGCACAAAAGAAGGTAGTACGACAGACTTCATGAGCGGCGCAAGAAGGATCCGTCTGAGTAGAGACGGTCGAAGAGAATGAAGTCTTAATAGAATAAGAACAAGTCCACCAGGTCGACCAAAAACTCGTAGTTCAAATAATACCTCCCACACCTTGACCCCAAAATCAGACGATCGCGCAGACACAGAACGATTGGGAAGCACTAATCAGGCTCGAGGAACGGATGGCAGCGATGGAGAGGCAACGACTACAAGGGTCCGAGGACCAGGCGGTAACCATCTAGTGACTTAGTGACCATATTTGTCGCCTGGAGGAAGACAGTGATCAAGGCTGGAGTCAAAATCACACCCAGCTGTCCCCACCCCGGAGATAGACGGTCGAGGACCAACCAGTCCAGACAATTGACCCTCAGCCACCTCGGGCTGAGCAAGAAAGGGATCCACGACCGGGAAATCCTCTCAGCCAGGCCATCATGCAGGAACCAACACCACCAAACTTCCTTAGGACGTCTAAGATGCAACAATACGATGGAGCGGATGATCCTAGAGCACACTTGTATTTCTTCCGTAGCACCATGCAGTGCGCAGGGGAAACCGATTTGTTGTGTTGTTGTTTCTTCCCAATGATCTTAGGATGGGTCCCCCATCGCTGGTTTCAGTCCCTACCAGCTGACTCCATTCAACAATGGAGCGACATCGTAGAGCTCTTCACACAACATTTTTCTTCCAGCAAGGAACTTCCCAAGATGATAGAGACCCTAGAACAAATCAGGCAAGGGCCACATGAGTCCCTATGGAGCTACCTTTCCAGGTACAACAAAGAGGCCAACCTCACTCCGGGACTCTTGAAGGAAGTGCACCTCCTGTTCGCTAGGAAAGGCTTACTCCCGGGGCCTTTCTGGAAGTCCTTAAGCGGAGTGAAGCACAAGACCAAGTTGGAGTTTCAACGACAGTAAAAGAAGTTCATAAATCAGGAAGACACATAATTCACCCTCAAACTAAAGAAGACTAGACTGGTAGCAAACAGTAAGGAGCGGGGACAACCCTCCTCCAAAAAGGACGACCGGAAGCCTGAGCGGCGAAGAGAATAACGGGACCCCTACAAGCATAGGAGGAAGTTCGACCCCTATGCTTCGCTGAACGTCTCTTTGTCGCTCATATACCATGAGAATCTCCACAATGAACTTAGGGAAAAACCCTATTTGATCCGACCAAAGAGCGTCACCGATACCACAAAGTACTGTGAGTACCATGACGGGTTAGGGCACACAACAGACGAGTGTTTCCGATTGATGGACAACGTGGATAAGAGAGGGTCGCCTCAAACAGTATGTTAGTCGGCCGTAGCCAACCAGCCCACGGACATTCGCCAACCAGTTTTGAATCCTACCCGGCAGGATCGACCAGTCTGATCACCTCAGTGAAGAAGGGAGCGGGCGCACGATTTGAGGGACCATGGCCAACACCACTATAGAAGAAACAGCCGAGAACGATCCCACGAACATGATAGATCAAGAGAACGCAACTGTAAGGGGGACCACTAGAGACGGGTTCAGTGGTCTTGCTCCATACCCGGCGACTTCTTATGCGAGGGAAGTAGTGCTAACTCCAGGAACAAGAGTTTACGAGCGGTCATGCGCGCTGACACTAGGCAGAAGCCCCCTCGTGACAACGGATAGACTACGGAAAAGAGATAGGGGAGGAGGGGGACCTAGTGGTAACACGCGTGGTGATAGCAAACCATTATGTTACCAAGGCCCTGATAGAAACAAGTAGCTCAGTGAACATCATGTTTTACACAGCCTATAAGGAATTGGGCCAATCAACCAAGGACTTGTTCTCGTATGACAGCAACCTAGTGGGTTTCACCGATTATCAGACCACCCATTTGGGGTACTTCGACCCATGGCTTTCACTGGGTGAAACTTGGATCTGCAAGATGGTTAAGACACGTTTCCTAGTGGTCGATTACCCGACGACCTATTAGGTTATTCTGAGCTGACCAAGTCTCAACGCTTTCAAAGCTCTCGTCTCAACTCACCATCTCATGTTGAAACACCCATGGAATGATCGGGTAGTCAAGGTGAGAGGAGACCTGAAAATGGCATGGAGCTGTTAACGAAAAGTTGTAAAGTGGCTCAGGAGGAAAGAGCAAGAAAGAAGCAGAGGCCACAAGATGGAGACCATGAGTCATTCTCCCTAATGGACGTCGACCCAAGAATTGACCACTCGGAAGATGATCTATGACTTCACCCTAAAGGAGAAACCAGAGAAGTACGATTTGGAAAGACTCAAGCCCACACCACCAAAATGGCAGAGGACCTAACAAAGGAACAAACTATTCATTTGGAAAAACTCCTTAGGGAGAAGGGAACTTGTTTGCCTGGAAATCCAATATGCTCGGGATGCACCCGGATCTGGCCTGTCACAAACTGGAAGTCGACCCTAAGCATAAGCCGGTCGCTTAGAAGAAGAGACGCATGAGTGAGGAAAAACAAGAGGTCATCAAGCAACAGACGAATGAACTACTCCAACCTGACTGTCAAACGTTATACTGGTAAAGAAAGAAAACAGGAAAAGACGCATGTGCGTCGATTACACTAACCTAAACAAATCCTCCCAAAGGACTCGTTCCCTCTCCCCAATATAGATGCTCTGGCTGACAATTCATCCGACAAAGAGAAAACCGCGTTTTTCAAGGTACGTTTTGTTATACCATGTTACCGTTCGAACTAAAAAATGCAGTGGCCACCTATAAACATATGATGACCAAAGTCTTCGACTGGTTGATGGGAAAACCAGTGGAGGTATACATAGATAACATCATCGTCAAAACCCCCACGGGAGGAGACCGCACAACCGATCTAAGGGCTATCTTCCAGCAACTGAGGAAACACAATATGTGGCTCAACCCAGAGAAGTGCACCTTCAGAGTATGAGGAGGAAAGTTCCTAGGGTTCATACTGACTCAGAAGGGAATCAAAGCTAACCCACACAAATGTGAAGCTATAAGAAACATGAAAAGCCCTCTTTCAGTCAAAGAGGTGCAGTAGTTGGCGAGACACCTAACAACCCTTAGCCGTTTTCTCCCAAAGGTCGCCCTCCGATCACTGCCACTCTACGAGCTAATGAGAAAAGGGAAAGCTTTTGAGTTGACCCCTGAGGCCGAGCAAGCCTTTAAAGACTTCAAGGAAACATTAACAAAACCCCCCATCCTATCAAGTCTGGTCAAGGGGGAAAAGTTGTACGTGTACCTGGCTGTAGGGACAAGGAGATCATTTTCGTACTTGTCCGAGAGGATAAAGACTCTCAACAGCCAGTGTACTTCATCAGCCGGGCCTTACAAAGAGTAGAAATCCGTTACCAAAGGCTAGAGAAAGTGGCCTACGCCTTATTGGCAACAACGTGTAGACTGAGACAATATTTTCAAGCTCACACGATTGGATGGTCAATCGAGCTATCCGAGCACGACATCCACTATGAATCAAGACAAGCCATCAAGTCCCAAGCCTTAGCCAAATTCCTAGCAGAGATGACGGAGGAGATGGACAATCAGGCTCCACTATCCTGGATGGTCCACATCGACGGGTCAAGCAATAAAAAAAGAGGAGGAGCGGGGATTGTCTTCGAAAGCACCTCAGGAATTTTAGTGGAGTAATCGCTCCATTTTGGTTTTGCTACCACCAACAACCAAGCGGAGAACGAAGCTTGCATTGTTGGTCTACTAACGGTAGCTAATCTAGGGTCCCAAGAAGTAATCATTCACATTGATTCTCAACTTGTCATATCCCAAGTCCGAGGCGAGTACCAAGCCAAGGAGCCAATCCTCCAACATTACTTAGAACATCTGAAAAAATTGTGCCTAAATTTCAAGAAAGTTGACTTCGTCCCTGTGCCACAGTCGGAAAATGAATTCTCTCCTGTCTGGCGAGCACCAAAAAGCCCAAAAACAACCAATCAGCCATACAAGAGACACTCAACAACCCCAGCATTCAGGGGCCACCACTGGTTCTCCAAGCCACTATGACCGACGACTGGACCGTGTCGATCAAGAAACACTTGCTGCAGAACTTGCACCCCGAGGACGAGCTAGAAAACGGAAGCTTATTTAGTAGCAGCGTGGTTCTCTATGATCGACGACACCATGTACAAAAGGGGCTTCTCTAATCCCATTTGAAGTGCCTGGACCCAGAGAAAGCTTCATAGGTTTTAGCTGAAGTGCACGAGGGTAGCTATGGCCATCACCCAGGAGGAAAAACCTTATCCAAAAAAGTTCTCTGAGCTGGCTACTACTAGCCAACCCTCCACCAGGACACAGCCGACCATGTTAAACATTGCGACCCCTTCCAAAAGCATGCATATATGCACTAAGAACCCCCTCAGAACTTATCAAGTTTATCCTCCAGATGGCGCCCTTCTGCTAGTGGGGTATGGACCTGCTCGGCCCTTTCCCCAGAGTCCCGAAGCAACTTAAGTTCCTTGTCGTTGCGGTCTACTACTTTACCAAGTGGGTGGAAGCAGAACCACTCGCCACCATCACTTTCACAATAGTCCAACATTTCTTCTACAAGAACACCATCAGTCGCTTTGGGGTACCTTGGCCGGTCATCACGGACAATGGGACTCAGTTCACTGACCAAAAGTTCCAAGAGCTGCTCGATGGCCTCCATATAAAGCAACACATCACCTCAGTTGAGCACCCCCAGGCTAATGTGCATGCCGAGTCGGCCAACAAAGTCATTCTGAAAGGAATCAAGAAGAGGCTAAAGGAAGCGAAAGGGCAGTGGGCCGAACAACTAGACCATGTACTATAGTCATAACGGATCACCCCCCAATCGTCCATAGGGGAGAGTCCGTTAAGACTCATCTATGGGACCGAGTCAGTCATCTCAGTGGAAATAAGGGAACCGAGCGTCAGAGTGCTCGGATTCGACGAGGCAACAAATGACAAAATGATTGATGAAGAGCTTGACCTGGCAGAAGAAAAGAGAAAATTGGCTAACCTCCGGGAAAAGATCTCCAAGCAACATGATAACAATTCTTCAAGTGTACAGATTAGATCGAAGTAGTATAAAAGATATCGTTCTCCACAGGGATTGACTTTTGACTCAAAATCAGTTTTCTAGAGTTTGAAAAAGAAAAGATATATTTTTTTGTTTTTGGATTTTAGATAACAGCATAAAAACTGAAATAGATTGAATTGCAAACTTAGATAAAATAGCACTTGGGTAATAGCTTCACCTAACCAAATTATGCTTTTCACAAACAGATAACTATATGAACTTAGAAATCATTTCATGGTGATGTAGCCTAATCCTCTATTTGTTAATACCTTAATCAAATAGAAATTTCAATTACAATTACCAAACCTAATACCTTAGTGTCTAGTTAATCAAATTGAAGCATTAGTGTTCTTAGTTCTGGCTAACACAACAAGTTTCCACCCGTATACCTAAGTGGCGGATAAATCGATTAATCTAATCTCATTTCCCTTTAATCCTACCAACTACCGTTGTGCAAGAAGAAAGCATGACACTTGCGTTGACTCAAGCAAAATAATCACAGGGAAAAGATACAAGAAACGATAACTTTATTCATATAGAGCAACATAAAGCTTAGATCATACTCAGGAAAAGGATTCACATAATACCCAAATGCTAAAAAACACTAGCCTAGCATGGCTAGATTAAACATAAAGACAATAAAGAAATAAAACCTGGAACAAGGGCTCAAGGGGCCTTTTACAACTCCAGGAACAAAGCTTAGTAAAAATACAAGATTAAAATAAAGTAAAACAAGTGTTATATTTATAACCAAGTCCTGCCTGCCTTCCAACGCTCAAGTGTTGGCTTCCAACGCCTAGGCGTTGGAAATCAATCAATTCTGGGAAATCAAGAAGAGAGCCAACGCATGAGCGTTGGCTCCCCAACGATTGAGCATTGGGCTCGTCTGCTGTTTCACATTCTTTGCCCTCTTCTTTCCTCCCTTGATGGCACACTTTTATGGCATTAAAGGGCTTTCATGTGGCCTTTTCTTTGTTCTGAAACAGGTGAAACAATTATCCTTTCTCTTCAATTCTCCAATTAGGCACATGTTAAACAAGCAAAGGAATTGATGCTTCCTCTTCTTCTTTAATTCAGCCACACTTCTTCATTTAATTGCATCAAGATCCCCACAAATGTTCTTCAAATTGACTAGAACCTCTAACAAGGACTAAACTATAATAAACACAACTAAAAAGGACTAAAACAAAATACTAACTAAACTATATGCGAATGCAAAATAAAATAAAAACTCTAACAAAATAAAATAAAAACTATATGAGACTCAAATAAAAACAAATAAAATAAAGAAAAAGAATGTAAAAAGACACATAAAACCCCGGGTCATCACAACACGCCTCCATGTGATACAACAAGAAAGTAGTACTTAGGCAGTTCTCGCCTGATGACCTAGTCCTCCACCGAGCAAGCATAGGGGCCCGAGTGATAGAATGGGGAAAACTTGCAGCTAACTAGGAAGGACCCTATACGGTTATTGGCACTATAGGAAGTGGAGCGTACAAGTTACAAAGGCTAGATGGAGCGAAAGTACCACGACACTGGAACGCCTCTAACCTTAGGCGCTATTATAATTAGTTTCATCCTCTTCTCTTTTGGGAACAAGGATGAGAGGACTCAATAGATACAAAGGCTAAAAAAGACACAATCGGTCGATAAGGACCCCCTTTTTTGTTTGTTTTCATTTTCTTGGACATTTGCAAGAGACCCCCTGATCCCCACACTGTACTTTTCGACAAACTCAATGAGAATGATTCAGCTCAGAGCACATATCTTTTACCAACTAAAGACAATACGATCGTCATTGGCAACGAACGTCCGCGTTCAACTGAACCAATAGCTCGAGCCAATAAGCCCGATCTACAAAGTCACAAAGAGGACTAATCCGATTGGCATTGGCAGTGAACGCTCGCGTTCAGCTGAACCAATAGCCCAATCTACTAAGTCCCAAAGAGGACTAATCCGATCAGCATTGGCAGCAAACATCCACGTTCAAATGAACCAATAGCCCAATCTACTAAGTCTCAAAGAGGACTAATCCGATCAACATTGGCATCTTCACGTTTAGCTGAACTAATAGCCCAATCTACTAAGTCCCAAAGAGGACTAATCCAATCAACATTGTCAGCGAACGTCCGTGTTCAGCTGAACTAATAGCCCAATCTACTAAGTTCCAAAGAGGACTAATTCGATCGGCATTGGCAGCGAACGTCCGCGTTCAAATGAACCAATAGCCCAATCTACTAAGTCCCAAAGAGGACTAATCTGATCATCACTGGCAGCGAACGTCTCCATTCAAATGAACCAATATCCCAATCTACTAAGCCTCAAGGAGGACTGATCCAATCAGCACCATCAAACTAATCTGATTGGCAAAGAAAACCCACGCTAGGCTACTCGAATGGCCAAGGATCCCTAAGTCTGATAAGACTTGGCCGATAAACAATGGCACAACTAATCCATTCAACACCTCAAGAAAAATACAAAAAGGAAACTTAGCATGTACAAATAATCGGGAAGAACACAACACTTAAAATATTTCATTGATAATAGAAGGGGGCGTAGCCTAATACACAGTACGAGTAGGGGCATGTCCCATTACATGAAACGGAAAAAAGGAAAATGGCATGGCACAGACCATGGAAAGTAAATTACATGTGCAACATGAAAGGTAGCTCAATTGTCATCCTTCTCATCATGGGCAGCTAGTTCTTCCTTGACAACAGTAGAAGTAGGCTTCTCATTTTCGCCTCCCACAATCGAATCCTCTTCCTCCACCAGGACAACAGATCCTACAGGAAAGATCGGCTTGAAATCTTCACCAACAAAAGTTCCAGTTTGACCTTCAACAACCGCTCGCCTATGATAAAGGTTTTTTCCTTGATTGAACTGATTTGAAACTAAACCCTTAAGATTTAATCGTAATAAGCAGATACGGGTTTTGTCGTCCTATAAGAGGTGTAATACTTATGTCATTCAATGGTTAACAAACTTAAATGATGGTTTCACAAAAGATTTATTGTTTATACATGAAAATAAAAATGAAAACAAGTAAATTGGTGGAGAAACAACAAGAATGAGAAGCTTGCTGGGATTTAACTTCATTGATTGACCTTTTGGCATTCTAGTGATTCTCATACAAACCAAACCTACGAATATGATTCATCTACACCAGTTCAACCTTACTCCATCGATGTCTCGCATGAGTGGATAGCAATAACTCTCTAATCCTAAACATTGATGTCTCACATGATTAAGAAAGATAGTTATCATGAAGTTTAGGAATTTAAGTGACTAACAAACCTAACTCCATGTCTAGCAATTAGGATTATTAGATGATTAACTCTAGTTCGGACTCAAAACGTTGTAGCTTCCGCTCACAAGTTGAATCGAGCAAAATACCCTAAGTGATCAATCAAAGATATAGCATGAAGAACAAGAGAAAACCACTAAACCATAGATAAAGAACATGATTTATATTAAGGAGATTCACAAAGAATACATAAGTATCAAACAACTACATCAAATCCCAACAAAAGAGAGATTTACTATCCATGGAAACAGGTAGCTTTACAAACATGATGAAGAATAAAGAATAACCAAATACGCTGCCATGTCTCACCATCGAATCCGGCTCTCAAGCCTCCTCTTCAGCCTCCTAAGCCTGTTCTCTTGTCTCTCCTTCGTGTTCTCTCTGTTTGGGTGAGTTTCCAAGTGATCGGTTCTATTCTGAGCTGAAAAACATGACTTTTATACTATTTTTGAATTACTGGGCACTGAGCGGCCAAGGCGTCAAAGAGCGCCCTCTGAGGCCCGCTGAGCGGCTTTCACACACTTAAACCTTAATTTTCTCACAAAAAATTGTACTAATTCACGATCCAACCGTTCAAATTAAATTTCCATGAGTTAGGAACCATATATCCAAATTTTAGGATGATCCAACGGTTAACGAATGCGGTGTTGTAATTTCACTTAGACAGCTTTGAATTTTCTACATCAAATAGTTGAGATTAGAATTGAAGTTTTCATAAAGCCTAACCTAAACCTAAATAATTAATAATATAATCTATTCGGAATTAAAATGATATGAATCGTAGTACACAAGTCAAATAAATTCCTAAAATAATATCCAAATATACGTAAAAATGACACTCATCAGCCTATAGTGGGCATGTTCGGTGCAAAGACTTGGGTTCATAACGCTCAACTGCGCGATAGCATTCTTAAATGAACCCTTCCTGATTCTTTTCATGTTCTCCTCCAAATTCTTCTTCTCCACCAACCAAGCAACAATCTCCTCGGTGTGCTGGTTGACCAGCACCTTCAACTGTCGATTGGACTGCTCAAGCTCTTGATTGGCCTTCCCAAGTCCTTCATTGGCCTGACTAAACTTCTCAACCTACTGAATCAAAGCCTCCTTAATTCCCTCAGATTCGATCAATTTCTGTTTCAGCTCACCGATCTCTTGCTCCTGCTCGGCCACGGTGCCCTTCAACTTGTTATTCTCTAAGTCCAATTCAGCAATCTTCTCATCTTTGGTGACCATATCCCTTTTCATCTTATTGTTACACTCGATCAATCGCTGCTTGATCGCCTCCAACTCCTCAAACTTGTCAGAATACTCCTTCAAGGTAAGAGTATTGGAGCTCAATCGGGTGATCAATAGGGTTTGAGTGTAACGCATGACTGAAGAGAGACACCCAAGAACTTGCTGACAATAATCGTACATATTGTTAGCAGTGAACGAATCCATGTGCTCTTGGTCACACTCCTTGAAGACGAGTTGGTCCATCTGCTCGGTGTACTTCTCAATGTCAAAGTCTTCATCATTCCTAACAGAAGTACCCCAGGGTCCACGGCCGGGCTCCGGAGGTGAAACCTCCATACTCGGGGGAACTACCCCCCATCCACGTGTCATTTTCCCTTGTCTTTTTCCGTAATTGAATACTTGGGAAAAGCGAAATCTACAGCCGGACCAAACTTCAAAATTTTGTCAACCTTTGGGGTAGACTTAGCAACTTTGTCCACCTTAGGGGCGGACTTAGAAATGTTCTCAACTCTTGGGGTAGGCCTGGAGGGTTTCTCAACTCTTGGTTGCTTACTGGACCGCTCCCGATCTTGGACATCCAGCTAGCACTTTTGACTTGCTAAACTTTGTTGTTCGGTCACATCTTCAACAACCACCATCTGATCGTTGCCACCAGTCGATCCTTGCTCACTTTCTTCATCACTTGACTCCAGGTTAATGGGATTTTTCTGATGAACAACCTTTGTATTTGGGGCCTCTTCCTCACTCGACGAGCTCCTCAGCCCGTCATTTTCGGTCAGCCTGATCAGCTCCCAAACGGATGGATCAATCTCCATTTTCACTGGAAAAAAAAAGACATCAGCACATAATAAACTAAGACCGAATCTGATCACCCTCCAAAATACTTACAAAAGCATCTTCATAGTAATCGCTCATCGACGGATCAACTGTTGACACTTGAGAAGAAACTTAGGATAACCTTCCTCGTCAACCGTCACAGTTTCCTCCAAAACATGGAAAAAATCATTGTCTACTTCATTTAGCTTCCGCACGTCATCGATCACTACCATACTTGCTCGCATTTATCTCAAAATTCTTATCGCTCCAACACAATGGGAACTGTTGGGAAACAATTCTCCATTCTTATCTGTTTGGTACCACCACGATCTCCCATCGCCGTTCGTGGTGACCCTAAAGAAATCAGGTTTACAATCGTTGTATGAATCGGTAAAGTTATGCAACACCTTCGTCACTCTATATTTCAAACTCACCATGCCACGACCACCCTTCCCATGGGTGTGTGAAGGTACGAACATGTGAAAAAAGATCCGTAAAGAAGGTGCCTTACCGAACACCTCACACATTGCTTTAAATCCCCTAGTGAAGGCCAACCCATAAGGGTGCAATTGAGAAGGGGCCACATTGAGGTAGTTCAGAACGGCCATGACGAAGTCCGAGAATGGCATCTTGACCCCCAACTTCTTCACAACGGCTAAGTGCATATACAAGCTGAAAGGGGGCTCGTAGCACAACCGCTCGTCTACGGTGGGGGTATGAACCTCATGACTGGCACCCACGTCAGCGCTTGTCATGATCCACATCCTCCCAAGGTATCGCGGATCGTCATTGGCAAGCCTGAACGACATGCCCAATATTTCCGTAGAACTCATTGTAACGCATGAACTCGGCCCACAAGTCGGGATATTTCTTCTTGTCTTTCTTCGTCTTATTCGACTTATTCCACTTCCGCGGAGGGGCAAGCAGATACCCTGATACTCGACTACCTTCTTACGAACCATTTTCGCCAAAGACTAATTTGCAAGGGGGCTTGAGTTAGGTTAACAAACTTTCGCAGCTGAAAGGTGACCGCTCGGCCACAGGGAAACCTGGTACGAACACCAACTCGTCCCCCCCCAACACCGATCGCATTGCACTCAAAACAAGGAAAAAGGAAGAAGAGGGGAAAAGAAGAAGGGGTTAAGGCTAAAGAATCTACCTTGCAGAAATTCATCACGTAATCAGCCGACCACCACAAAGTACGGACTATCACCGCCCACTTCAACGCTACTTCACTCTCCACAGGCACCTCTCCAAGAAAGCAAAACGTAAGTATGGGAACAATGTACACACTCCAACACTTATATAAACCTAGCATCCGAAGATGAAAGAGCACATTTATTGCTCTCTTGATGACCCCACGCGCGCGAAGCTCAACAGGCGAGCATTATATGCAACAAACAGTCACCTCGGATGGGAAGCGATGCATTAATGCGCCACCTGCAAACACGCGCCCCAAGAACGAAACATCACCTCATTCGTACTAGTCATGTCTCTTCATCTTCTAAAAAACTGAAAAGACACCCTGCGAACGACCACGTCATATCACATCCGCTGCAACAACCATTCGGCCGCAAGCATTTACACCCCAACAGTTGGGGCCAATACCCATACACGAACGAGTAAACTCAAATGTAATCCAAATTTTAAATTGATGAACCACAAGAATTCAACACAAGTCTATCCTGGTCAACGACCACTGAAACTCACACGACACATCCGAAAAGCAAGTACTACCTCTCGCTACGCAACAAATTGCCTACCGGAGCTAGGGGACAACTATTCTGAGGGGAGGTACGATCGACTGAAGCCACCCGGATGACCCCCCCCCCCGACCAAGTGCTCACCCTGCTAACACGCAGGACGATTGGGGGACGGTCACCACCTAGCCGACCTAGGGAAAGCTTCTAGAAGGGCCCACTGAGCCACCTGACATCCTCCCTTTCCCCTATTGTCTACCACGCTATTGTGGACCTCGGTCAAGGGGACTTGACAAGGACAGGGGTAGAGGCTCCTCTAGAAGCTCTCTAAGACACTATAAAAGGTCAGACCCCTCACCTCATTAAGGTATATGATCTTAACCTCTCATAACTCTCTCTCCTCCCTCTGCTACTAAATTAAACATTGGAGTGTCTTTGCAGGATCCCTCCGGGACGTTATCAATGGCGGAGTTCGGCAATCGTCCACCCAGCCACCCTCATAGAAAACACTGTCTCCCTCCACAACAGACACCCTCTTGGGGTGATTGAACGGAAATTTTTGTTCACCTTTAATAGAGTTTTGTTAGCACTCTGGTAGAGGTTGATTTCTACCAGCAAAATTAAGCTAAGAACACAAAAAGTGGAGAGCAAATGCTCAATTTTCTTTTTGCATTTTCATTATTTTTAGGGATTTTATTTGATTGTTATATCCTTGAAACAAGGATCTCCATACAAGTGTCTATCATCTAGAGCCATTAACCAAAAGAACAATATAGAGTCATGGAATTAACATGAAAAAAAAGACTTAAACTTAGTTTATCGGCCATTAGGCTTAGATGGGTTGCGCTTGGGCCTAACAATACCCTCTTGAAGTGTGGACTTGTCCTCAAGGAGGAAGTCTTAATTAAAAGTAATATAAAATATCTTGTTTTTGATTTTTTTTTACATCAAGAAAACATTTAAATTACTTTTCTAGAGATTGATCCCTGGATTTACCCATCCTTAATCCATATGTCCTCAACTCTCATAATTTGAGCTATCCTTTGAGAACCACTATCTTTTTGTTGATTGATGTAAAAATCCTTTTTTGACTTCACAAAATAGTCTTACAGATGAGTTAATGTACTCCTTATACCTTTTTTAGTATAATAATTTTTGGCTTATAAAAAAAAAGGCACACCTGATACATCAGCGCTATGAAAGTGGCTCCCGTCAAAATCAAAGAAACTAAACCACTCAGTTTATGATGTGTGACAAAAGTCTTGAGATTCATCTTGTGGTAATTTAAAAAATAGCAGTGATAAACTACAAAGCATTCACATTTAATCACCAAAATTTCAAGTAATTTAACAGCAATTTTTGTTTGTAGATTGTTCAGTTCATGAAATCCCCGTGACATTGAGATGTTAAAAAATCAATTATAACAACTAGGTCAGGGTATTGAAATAGATTATTTCTTTTGGGAGTTTATCTTCTCTCTTCTTCTAGCTATTGGTCTGATACCTTACATACCCAAAACAGCCATAGTAGAGAAGATGGCCAGCACGAATAGTTTGACAAGGATAGTGAGTAACTCCTAGAGTCACTAGATCAATCTAAATTGACATATGATGTAATAACTTTCTTTTAGTTGCCCCCTCAAATCTAAGTTCTGGCTCTGGGGGAACTCGAATATAATGTAAAATGTATGATTTAAATGTACACAACCCTGCACTGTGGCGAAGAAAACTAGATGCAAACAAACATAAATTCCTTTAGTGGAATAATTTACACGCTCAATAAGCGTTTTTCATTGTACATAGACGACACACAATTCTTGTACTGCAAATAACTTAATTCGTTTGCTTACCAGCAAGATCCTAAACATGTACTCATAATTCATGGAAGATTAACTTGTTCTTTAACAAATCGGCGCCAATACCAGTGTTTGCCCCATATTGCAGACATTGAATCCAAGGGAATCCCTTTGGTCTCTGGCAAGAACAGAAAAACAAAGAGCGTGCTCACTGCAATCCAACCAGCATAGAATAGGAAAGCCCCGAACTTAAAGTGACACAGCATTGTCAAGAATGTCTGGGATAGAATAAATATTGCTAAGAACTGCACAGCAATGGCTATGCTTTGCCCAGTGGATCTGATCTTCAAGGGGAAAATCTCACTTGGGATTAGCCAGCAGAGAGGGCCCCATGAACAGCCAAAACCTGCGGCGTAGAAGCACATTAGCACCAGTACCAGTATTGTGCTGCCTTTTGACATGTGCTCTGTACCATGTACCCCTGTCTCCAGTGCTAGCACAACAGCCACTGCAATCTTCACAGTGATCACATAAATTAGAACAACTCTACAAGTGCATTATAGGCTTATAGTATATACACTCAATTTTTTCAACCTTAATTAAGGCCACTAAGCAACAATTATGCAGTAAGAGACCCCTCTAATAATCAAGGCCAGTTTGAAATAAAATATTAAGTTTTTCTTTCTAAAAAATAAAGATGTTTTTTTATTCGATTTAATATATCATAAACTAGTTAAAGAAAAAAACATTCCAAAAACATTCAACATAAAATGCATCTTTTTAACTTTTGATTTTATTCCTATAAGTTGGCATTGGTAGTGTTATATGAAATGTTAATGGTGTGGTATTAGGATGCTTTTCTAAATATTTAGGTTTCAAGCTATCTTAAATTGTTTTTTTTAAAGGCCAAAATTATATTCATAGGAAGCACAAGGGGTGATTCAACCCATTACAAGAACAAGAAGAACGCAAGGGACAACTAAGCCTATTTAGATTGCACTAGTTGTTGCCCAGCTCTCTCCAGAAATAGAAGAAATACAACACCCTTCTTCAACTTAATCTTTAACACAAAAAATAACCCCTAAAAGCACTGAGTTAACCCCAATACAATTCACCCCAGAAGCAATCAAACGTTACCAAGCCCCCACAACCAAACTGTGGACACAAAAAAATCAAATGAATAATGATCACCTACAACTACAAGGAATGTGATACATGATCAATGAAATAATCAACAAAACAACTTACTTCTCCAATACCCTTAGAAATAATATTAAATCCATAAATTCCCCTTCAAATGATAGTCACCACAACCAACAGTAACACTTTGAGATACTCCCAGCATGTCCCAAACCAGCACCTTGCTTGAAATTCATACCCAACAGATTCCAAGGGACCCGAAACAGCAGATATAACCAAAACAAAGAAACTCTGCCATAGCTTTAACCCCAGGACACCTTCTCATCCCTGCATTCCTTTCAGTTAATATATTTTCAACCCAACCAGACATTTTATTATATATTGCTTCTACAAACAGCAAGCTACATATTAGACCCTTTACACCTGCCAATTAGATCCCCCTTGCCAAGCATAGTCTCGGATTAATTGACTACTCGTAAAAAGAAGACTTAAATTCCTTCATTTTGCTCCAAGATCTAAATTTAACTAAATCCACTACCCTATCAACAAATACAATAACAAAATTAAACGTAACCTCATTCCTTTGGAGCCAAAGGGACCAAATGCTTGCTGCCCAAACTGATAGTCAGCCCAATTTTTTACTTTTAAACAGTTCATGGCAATGCTGAAGCAGATGGGTTCTACACTCCGAAGGCAGAACTGAAGCAACTCCTAGCCAACTGAAACACTTCATCCAGACCTCCCGCGCGAACTTGCAAGAGAAAGAAATGTGGTTCAGATTTTCCTGTCCTTCCTGACACAGAATATATAAACAGTCAGGGCCTGCTTGAATATTGTTCCTTTTCCTGAGATTCTGCCTTGTTTGGATTCTTTCCAATAATACTTTCCAAACAAAAGCCAAAACATTTGAAGTTTTAAAGAGCATGCTGTCTTCTCGAGAACCCTGCCTCTGTCGAGCCAAGTAGGCTGTTTAGACAGAAAATTCACCATCTGCAGAAGCCAGCCACAACCACATATCATTATCATCTACCCCTTGTCTCAGTTGAACAGAGACAATATCCTGTAAAAGATTTTCAAATAAATGATCCTCCCAAACAGTGTTGTTAATCGCGGACTATAGCGATAAGCCAAAAATCCGCTAATTCCAGCCCCTCAAAGCGGAAAATAGCGGAAAAAGCGGGAAAGAGCGGAGTAGCGGTAAGCCAAAAATGTGCTACGCTATAGCGCCGCTATAACCGCTATTTGACAACATTGCTCCCAAACAAATTTGTTTCTTCTCCAATTAAATCTCGACTCCCACCTTCCTTCCACCCATTCTCCCAAATCTGCAATAGTACATATTTGCTGTGAAGATATATCAAAGAATCTCTTTTACTTCATTATGAAGTTCCCCTCCTCACCCACCCACTTGTGAAGCCAAAATAAAGTTTCTCCCATCTCCCACTTTTTTACTCACATTTCCCTCAAACCACTCACTGCCCAAAACAGCCATGTTTTCAGTACTATCCTATTAAAAGCCCCAAATTTAGCATAAAGTTTCCTAAACCACAAACTTTCTTACTCCCTCAATAACCTCCACCTCCTCTTTGCCAACAAGGCCCTCTGAAACACCTCAACATCCTTTATATCTAGTCCTCCTTCTTCCTTTGATCGACATACCCTTTCCCATTTCACCCAAGTTATTTTCTTCTCTCCAACCCCGCTACCCCACAACAAATCTTTTTGAAGTTTTTACATAGGTTAGAAACACTTTTTGGAAATTTAAAGAAAGAAAGAAAGAAAGAAAAAGTGGAATGGAAATAGAACACTCCTAACAAGACATGCTTTCCCTCCAAAGGATAACATATGCTTTCAAGAAGGAAGTCTCTTTTTCAGTTTCTGAATCATTGGTTCCCATGTAGACCTTTTCCTTGGATTAGCTCCCACGGGTATTATACCCAAATATACAAAGGGGATCTCCATAATCTAGCAAATTAATATCAAAGCAAACCTCTGAATTGCATTTCTCACCAATGATATTCCCACTAAGTTGCTCTTAAAGAAATTCACCTTTAACCCTGGAATTAATTCAAAACACCTCAACATACTCATCATCATCAACACATTTTGAGTAGAAGCTTTCCCAATAAATAATGTGTCATCCACAAATTGTAATAGCGATACCTCCACTCCCTCACCACCAACTTTGAACCCTTTAAACAAATTCAGCAGCTTGTCTCATCCTTCCACTTAAACATTCTGCCACATTCAAGAATAAAGAAGGTGCCAAAGGACCCCCTTCTCTCAACCCTCTCTCCATAGTGAACTCAAATGCTTTAATTTTTTTTATGTGAATTGGGTTTCCCAATGTAGAGTGATTTAGCCTTAGCAATTGGTCAACAATAATCATACAATTAGATCATGGAAGTTGTTGAATGTTTTAAATAGGATAGATATGTTTCAACTAGGGGTTTGTTTGTTGTAAGGCTGTTGAGCACATTTACATGAAACAACTATTTTGCTAATAGCTTAACTGAAAGAGGCTGCTCTAGATAGACTTCTTGATTTATGGTGTGTAGTGCAACTCACTTTAGCCCTCATGGACTATTGCTTGTTTTAAGTGTAACATGGTATATTTGGGAAGGATGATCCCAAGGCTTTTTGCAAGGATTTATTAATAAAATCACTTTTTGAAAGATTAGTAGTCTTGCAACCCTAGCTATGTAGTGTGTTTAACTTGTAAGGACTAAGGACCACATAATAGTCATGCCAATCTACCTATGTTGTCAGCTTGGGAGTAAGGGACTTTTTCAGTAGAATAACAATTTAGTTCATAAAAATTTAAGGAAAGAGGTTAGTGTAATTCCCAAACTAATTATCTACATCATAATTCATCTAATATGAGATTATTTAAAATTTGAAGTAATTAAGTAAGGCATTTGGTTAATTACCTCACCGACAAGCATTTGAATGCCACCAAGTATGAACAAGAATCTTCTACCAAATCGATCAACAACAGCAGTAGACACCAATATAGAACCAAGGTTGACGACACCCAATATAATAGCTGAAAGCAATGCAGAGTTGTTGCCAAAACCCACAGATTGAAACAGATTAGGAGCATAGAACGCCACAATGTTGATCCCTGTAAGCTGCTGAGACAAAGGGATAGCAAACGCCATCACCAGCTGCGGCCGATACTGCTTCTCAAAGATGGTGAAAAAGCTCTCCTGCTCCACAGTTTTCGAAACTTGTGACGATCGAATCACGTGCTCTAATTCGGGTTCCACATCGGTTGCGGAGAGGCCTCTCGCTTTGCGCAGCGCGTGCCTCGCTTGGTCGATCTTGCCGCGTTCGACCAAGCTGCTGGGAGTGTCGTGGATTAGGAAGGCGCCGAGGGTCATGATGGTGGCCGGAACGACGGCGAGGCCGAGGGAAAGTCGCCACCCCCATGTGTGCTTCGCGGTGCCGTAGTTGATGCAGTTCGCGGCCACCACGCCGGTTCCGATGAAGAATTGGAAGCCGGTGTTGAACGCGCCTCGCCATTTCGGTGGAGCGATTTCCGAAAGGTACAGTGGCGTAGCCTTGAATAGTTGGAAAATCAAACAAACACAAGAATTTTTATTATTATAAATAGATTTTTACACAAATATTTAATAAAATTTAATCACTTTTGTTTATTAAAATTAAATTTAACGATTTAATTGTATTTTTATGTTAAAGTTTTTCATTCTAGTTTATTTTGTTATAGAAATTTTAGTATCATTTAATATAAAATTTTCTACTAATTTCATGAAAATTTACAGATTTTTCATATTTACTTATTATATTTATTAAAAGAAAGTGAGATAATATTAAATAGATATTGAAATACAATTAATAGAATAAAAAAAGTTAACAGTAGATCGTAATTTTTTTTTTAAAACCAATATATTAATTAAAATCATTACATGTTTTATTAACATTAACAAGTATAATTGTCCCATGTGAACCGAAGAGTAATAATTTTGTACACGATACATCGTATTAGGCCCAAATTTGCTATGGCCGAAAGATCATGCGATGGTTTAGCCCATCACAGAAGGGAGATGTTAATATTTTTTGACAAGAAAAAATAGGGAGATGTCAATGGACCAATAAACAAAAGGAGATGTCATTGCTTCCTAAAGAGAAGAATTTATTGGAAATTAAGCAAGTACTACTTGAACCAACCATTCATTGGTAGAAAAGAATTTGTTTGGTTTCCTTTTAAAGTTTTTTAATGTAAAATTATTTTTAGAAGTAATTTTAAAACTTGAAAAAAGTAAAAAGATGATTGAGTGAAATGTTTTACAAAGAAACAAGACATATGATTTAGGCTCACCCAGTTGAACTTATTTGAGCTTACTTTATAGTATAAACGCCCATAAAAGTTTTGAGAGAATTTATATAAATAGTTTATAATATACATAAAAGTTGTTTTGAGCTTATTTTTATAAATTGTTTAGATTAACTTATGTTATAAATTTATAACATACTTTCAACTTACTTCAATAAGTTTTTTTAATTAATTTATGAATAAGAGCTTATGACAATAAACACTTAAGTAAGTTATTTATCCAAACACTTACTCCCTCCTTCCCTTATACACGTCGCTTTTAACTAATTCTCTAGGATTAAGAAAACTGATTAAAATTAGTTAGTTACTAATAATTTTGTAGTTTAGTATAATAACTTTTCCAAATCACCCTTATTTAAAATATCTCTACCTTAATGTTTCACTATCTCTAAATGATAATGGTCTTGGAAATCAAGTAATATTTGAAAAATAGGAATGTTAAGTATTAAACATAGGGGTAAACATGAAATAAAATAATTAGTATTTCATAGTTATTTTAAAGTTACTTATAATTTGGAAATTAAGCGACTTATAGTACAAGATATGGGGAGTATTTAATAACTAAAAACAAAAACAAAATATATCTCTAAGATATTTTGGGATTTCATTTTAAAAACTATTTTAAAAATATCTATTTATGCTACCAAAAGGATCAAATATGTTTTTTTTCTGCTTTTAAAACCTAAAAGCATATTCCATAATTTGTTGACAAAATAAATCATTCCTCAGTTCCCCCAACTTTTGGGGGAATAGCTTCTGTGATAGCACACTGAAAAGAAGGTTATGAAAAAAGGTGGCATGGATCTGATGTGGGAAATGGGTCAAAGCATTACTATTAAGTGGGATGGCAGAAAATAAGGGCAAAGAAATTAGGAGATTAGTTGGATATTAAACTTTACTATTCTTGCTCCCTGTCATGTCTTAACTCTACCAAAACCATGGGGCAACATTTCTTGTTTTTGTCATGCTATGTCTATTGTGCGCTAAAGTAATAAAAAAGTTAATTTATTTGTACATCATCTCATTGTACTATTTTTAGAATTTCATTTTACGATGTTTTTTTTTATAAAAATAAAAAAGAGAATTTAATTTTACGATCAGAAAAGAGGACAAACACGTTTTTAAACATGCCGTTAGTTAATTTTATAAGATGAAATTTGAGTGAATACTAACATTTCAAAGTACAACATAAGTGATTGAAATTTTGAATAGATGACTCACTTGATTAGTGAAACCAACACCAAGACCGAGCAAGATACGACCCAAGATGAGCATAGCAATGTTTTGGGCAGCACCATTAATAGCACCACCGGCAAAAAAGATGCAACCACCCAAGATCATGGTGTTTCTCCGACCCAACGCCGTCGTGACTCGGCTGGCTAGGATAGTGGAAACTAGCCCCGCTAGATAAAGGGACGACGTGAATAATGTCAAGACCTCGCTGTCATACACACAATACATGTTTGTTTCGGCGCTTCTAGCCTTTCTCAATACTTCAGGGAAGAATTTTGCCAGAAATGGTTTCATGGTAGTCACGCCGCCTGAAATTTTTTTAATTAATTTTAAATGAATATTCCGTTTAATCTTTGATGGAATTGGATGATAAAGTAAAAAGGCAACTTCTTCAAAGGTTAAGGGACTCTGGGTGCTAATAAATTGCAAGAGGGACTAAAAATGCTAAATCTTGAAAAGTAAAGGACCAAAGGTGCTATTAAGTCTTCCTTTATTTACAAAGTTGTTGGATTATCGGTGTGTGGTGATTTTTTAATTTTGAACTTAATAGTAATTAATTAGGGCAAATAGAAAAAAAAATTCCAAATCAGCTTCATACGTGCCGAAAGCCAAGTGAGCTGGTCGTGACACTTAGCCATGACGGTCAACCGGAGGGACTAAATTCAACAATTTCATGATAGTTCAGGAGGTACACCCACTTTTACGCCGACGAGGGACTAAAACCAAATTTCATTGAAATTACACGAATAAAAAACATATTTAACACAACATTTATTGTTTGTCTTTATCTCTCTTTCAATCACATTATATCATACTATATTACTCCCTCCGTTCCTTTTTATAAGAGACAAATTAAGAGATGTCATGGTCCTTTTTATAAGAACCGACTTGAAATTTGTAGTGCATTAATTATTTTTTAACAAACTTACCCTTAATTAATTTGATTTTCTCCCTCGTTCCACTATGTAATGCATTAATGATCAGTATAAATTTTAAAAAGTAAATTTGGGCAATTTTGAAAAGTTGATGTAAATTGAGAACAAATTAAATGCTAACAGCCACTTTAATTACTTTTATTAAGAGGTGTGCAATGATTGTTTGACTCTTATAAAAAGGAAGGGGAGTAAATACTTATTACCTTCTCTAGTCTCTTCTTTTCACTCTGTCTACACCTATCAATACCTATCAGTGGTCTATATCCTTACTGTGTTTATAAAGTAGCAAAACTTTTTGCAAGTGTATTTTTTTATTCACAGAAATTGAATACAATAATACATAAAAAGAATACCTAAAAAAAAAAAATTAACCCAATAATTTACTTATAAAAATTCGAATTCCTCACCACTTTGAATTAACAAAAGTAGTACACATAAAAGTGATATTTTTATTAACTTTAATTAATATAATTTTTCATGTTTTTCACATCTTGTATAACTTTTTTATCCATTCTTTCACTTTTTGAGTTTTTTCTCTTTTTTATCTCTCTTCTATCCATTGATATTTTTTTATTACAACTTGTAGAAATATTCTCATCACGAAAATTAATATAATTGACTACTATAAACATCTTTTGAGATCGTTTTTTTCTTCTTCTTACAGGTGTTCCTTTGAGATGATTTTGAAGTCACTTATCATTTTAAGAAACAATAACAATATTTATATTATTTACTACGCAAAATATATACATTCTATGTTTAAAAAAAAACATATATTTTTCGTTTTCAATTAATAGAAAATATAAAAGAAAGTAAAAATGCTAATACGTCCAAAATAGCATTATCATGAGATGAGAAACAACAACTAGACTAATACACTAACAGGAAGAAAAAAAAGGTTCACCTTGTGGTCCAACTATTACTACAATTATCAAAGGTTCATTGCATGACGCATGTGTTAAAAACGATTTACCAGCTGGTCCAATTCCCGTGATTACCAAACGTTCATATATAGCTTCAAAAAACGCTAGCTCCCCCTAACACCCTATGGTTTCTTACTTTTTCTCTTTCTACAAATTCAGTACCGGAAAAGGAAACCCTCAAAACGTAGGAATGGGCATTGTTTAATTACACTACCAAATAGTTAGCTCTTCAATTCTGCTATCATGGCTAGCTAGCTTGCAACCCCTTTTGTTTCTGTTCTTGATTTTTAAGGACCAAAATCAGACCCCTTTTTATGAAAGCAAATGATCATGCAGCTAATACGAATCACTTCTTTAGATGAGGGACTCAAATATCAAAATATATACATAATAAAATATAATAAGAATCCAAAAAGATTGGGGAAAAATTGGAAGAGCTCAAAGGGTTACTTTGTCCAGAGTACACCAGAAATTGGGAGACTAATAATAAGCTAATCCGTTCATCACATACATACATTTCTCATAGTGCACCCTAATTTTCACTGCAAATTAAATCACAAAAAGAAAATTTTCAGAAAAGTACCTGAGATTCCGATGTCAAATCCAAAAATGAGTCCGGCGGATGCAGCAACGATGCAAGTGAGAACAACTGAGATTGTTATTTTTCCGCCGTTGAAGCCATCATTGGCAGAAGCATCAGCGGCGAATCCCCCAACAGCCATTTCGGTGGTACTGTTCTCTCTGGTGTAAGGAGGTTGATGACGTTCATATGAGCATGAGAACAAATTTATAGACTGAGCCACTAAGGGACCTTGTGGGGCCAGCTTCTATTTTCTTTTATTCTTAAAATTGCACATTATTTTGTTTCCATTTTCTATTTCAACCCCAATAAATTGTGGTGAATTGAAATTAGTCATTCCAAAAAACTTTCACAAATTTTAGTGTATGATGTTAACGAAATATATAATTTAGTCCTTGTCGTTAGGGTCTGTCAGTTAAGGGATGACGTGGCTCATTGAATGCTTACATCACCATATTACATGGCATGACACACCATTCCATTAATCCGACGTGTAATTTTAATTATGCCAAATTCGGCAGCGTTCCGTGTTTGACATGTTTTTAAGATCGAATAGAACATGACATAAGACTCTTTGAATGAGACAATTTGGTTCCACGGAATAGGGAGTGTAACATCCCATTTTTACACCTACTAAAATAACAAGAGGATAATAATAATAATAATATTATTATTATATTATTATTATTATTATTATTATTATTATTATTATTATTGTTGTTTGATGTATGCTTATGATTTTATGTGTTTTATGTGTATGAAATAACAAAATTATAGTTGATGGATAAATGAGTGTTAGAACATGAAATATAATTCATTAGAGTTTAAGAAAGTTTAATCATGAGAATTGGTGAAAGAATTCTCATTAAAAGTTGTTATTTTATGTGGAAAAGTATAGTTTAAGTATGTTTTGGTTAATGGAAATTAGTTTAGGAAATTAAGTGGGGGAGGATGTCAAATTGCAAAGGAGTTTAGAGACCGAAAATAGAACTTTTGAGAAGTTTTAAGTGAAGGTTAGGGTTACTTGTTGGTGACTTGAGATGGTGAAAGTCACCATGCAAGATGACACCATGATGCTCGCTTGTTATCCTTTGAACTCTTCACTCCCTCTATATAAACAGACTCCCTTCAGTTCTGAGTGTTCACAACGCTCCTCTCTAGCTGTCTCGAACCTCTACTACCTTGTAGATAGAGATAGAAACTCCAACTTCTCTCTAGAAAAGCCTTACACAATCAACTTTGTTCTTCATCAGTCCTTCACGAAAACCTGTTTGAATTCCTCTGAAACCTTTCAAATTATGCTTCTGGAAGCATAAGGATGAATTCTGGAAAGTTTGGCTAAGTTCTGGGTAAATTCTGTTAATAATATGTAATTCAGTTTAAGAATTTACCGCTACACCAACACTGTCACGCCTGGCATCCGGTATTAGTAGAGGGTGGGAATGCCGCAAGAACCAGGTCATATAATCCGGGGAGGACTCCGCATGAAACGAAACCTGGAGTCCGAGGGGGATGACGGCATCTGTGAATGCTGCGAATGCAGCATCTATGTCTTCTGCAGCGGGAGGTGGGCCAGGAGGGGATCGCGGAACAGTCTGGACATGGCCAAATTGGCGGAGGACCCTATCAGGCAAGTATGGTCGGGTGGCGTCGGGTCCGCAGATGTAACCGGAGAAAAGAGCCACTGGGTGCAACGGACGATGGTCCCTATGCCCACTGTATGGTGTCCAAATGACTGCATGGGCGTCCATGTCATCCAAATGCTCTCTCCGCGTCCGGCAAGGGACCGTCCCTTGCTTCCCACACTGCCATCTGGCCGCTCTCGGCTTGTCTTCTGTATAGCTCAGCACTGAATGTCTGAAGAACATGGTCTGTGGGAAGTGCTCGTAGATCCAGGCCTGTAGGAGGGATGTGTAGCCACTTAGCTGTTTCGTTTTGTAGTGGCTAGCAACTCCAAGTTGGTCGTACAAAACCGCCAACGCCATCGTCCCCTAGGCGTAAGTCCCGACCATGTTCAGGTCCTCTAACGCCGTCAGGTATGTCACACTGCTGAAAGTGTGACTCTTGTTGGCGAACAGCGTCACACCAACAAGGTGAAGCAGATACAGGCGGGCAGCGTGCTCCCATCGCCTCTCTGAAAGTTAAAAAATATAATTACGCGCCGAAACAGGTCATACTATAGAACTAAAAGTGTGTTTAGATTAGTCATTGCCTGCTACCGCCTTGGCGTAGTGCTGCGCCAGCCATGAGAACCTGAGGTTGCACCCCCTCGTCTTCCCAAACTCCACCCGCAAATCCTCTCGGTCAGCACCAAGCAACCGGGTGCACGCCTCCAGGGCAATTGCTTCATCGATCACCGGTAATGAGAACATCTGGCCGTGCACAGGTATGTGCAGCAAACATGAGACGTCGTCAAGGGTGACAGTCATCTCCCCGAAAGGCATGTGGAACGACGACGTCTCTGCGTGCCACCTCTCGACGAAGGCAGACACTAGTCCCTTGTCCATCATCGAGTACGAGCAGGACACGAGGGGATATAGTGTGGACCTCTGCACTATCTCCAAAACCTCAGGCACGTCCTCACACGAGAGGTTCGCTAGCTTGTGCCCGCAGGTTGTGAGCGTCAGATCGCCTCTATCAACGTACTCCTGAAAATAAAAAACAGCTCCATGTTAAAAAGGTCAATTTTTATATAAGACATTAACCATTACCATGCTTGAAAATGTCCATGCTTATCGGGTGCGACTCCAAATACGACTCCCAAAGTATAGGTGCAACGTGCTCCGGATAGTTCCGGAGCAAGGACAAGTCCTCGGGACCTCCTGCAAATGGAGGCTCCCGCTGAAGAACGAACTCTTCAGCCTCTGCCTCAGAATGAACCTCCGCTGCCGCTGATAGTGGTGAAGGAGGTGGAGAAGGTGAAGGAGGTGGAGGAGGAAGGACCTCAGGCCGAGCAACAGCTGCTGGTGGAGGAGGAGGTGGAGGTGGAGGTGGGGCTGAGGAAGACGCATCGGCTTTGCGTTTCCTGTTCGACGCCGTGGGTGGAAGACGCCCACCAGGAATACGCCCGCTTCCGTCGCTAGTGTTCCGGCCGCGTCCTCGACCGCGTGGTCCGAAATGAGTCCTGGCCATCTACGTTAAATAACAAATGCAAATATGAGTCCAAGTTTTAAAACACTACAGTAACACATGCTTAACTGAAAAAACCAATAACTGTCAGTTGCACTTCCGGGTTTTACAACACGGAAGCAAAAACCAAATGTTTTTATTATTCCGGGATCAAAAACCCGGAAAAAACCAACATTGGTTTACACTTCCGAGTTTTAAAACTCGGAATAAAAAACTTCTTCCTTCCGAGATTTAAAACTCGGAAAGAACCAACTTTGGTTTATACTTCCGAGTTTTAAAACTCGGGTCTAGACAATTCAGCCTTCCGAGATTTAAAATACGGAAGCAAGCATAGGTGTTTTCCCTTGCTTCCAAGTTTTAAAACCCGGAGTGAAAAAATATTGTGTTTTACACTTCCGAGTTTTAATACCCGGAAGCAAGCACAAGTGTGTTGCCTTCCGAGTTTTAGAATCCGGAGACAAACAAACCTTTGTTTAATAATACCGAGTTTTAAAACCCGGAAGCAAACAACGTGTTTTCATTCCTTCCGAGTTTTAAAACTCGGTTTTGGCCCTAAATTCTATACTTCCGGGATATAAATCCCGGAACTCTAAAAGCAAATAACATGTTACGAGATTTAAAAGACGGCACGTCGAAGAGCTGAAGAAATGTAACGTCATGAAGAAATGCAGGAACAAGAAGGGTGTGAAGCTTACCTTGTGTAGTTGATGATGACGACGGAATGGATTTTATATGATGTTTTTAGGCTATTTTTAGTCTTTTTATTTTATTATTTTTGAGTCTCATGTAGGTTTTTTATTGTTTTTATGTAGATTTTATATTTATTTTGCATTTTGCATGTAGATTATATTTTATTAGATTTTATAGCTTTATTTTATATTTTTAGGAGTTTTTCTAGTTATTTTGTATTTTTAGGAAAAGCTGGTTTAGTTATCATTTTTGTCCAGGGACCAATATGTAAAGTTTCAGGAAGTCAGGGACCAAATTGTAAAAGTTCAAGAGTGGAGGACTTAAAGTGGAGATTGAGAGAATATGAGGGCTTGAATTGAAGTGCTAACCAAGGGAGGACCAAAGTGAAAAAGAAGAATATGAAGAATCACTCTCCAATTTAGCACATGGAAAAAATGCTTAAAGGAATTGATGTTAGTGGAGGAAGGGTTTCAGAATTGATCAAGGCTGGTTAGTGGCTTTTTATGGCCATCAAAACCCACTACCATGAATGAAGAAGGAAGGAAAAGCTTGAAGATGAAGAAGCAGCGTCCCAGCGCTCAAGCGTTGGGATCCCAGCGCTCCAGCGCTGGGGTTCTGACTAGATGATGAGTCAGATGGTGACCCAGCGCCCAAGCGTTGGAAAGCCAGCGCTCAAGCGCTGGGCCTCGGACAGAAAGTGGATTTTTAATGCATCCTAGCGCCCATGCGTTGGGAATGCCAGCGCTCAAGCGCTGGAGGCTGGAATTTTACTATAAATAGGGCCCTTTTCTTCACTTGTAAGACACACCTTCATAGAATACAACAAGTATTCTCTCTTTCTCCCTCAAAGATCATTGTTCCTAGGAATTGTGGGAAGCCAAACTTGAGCTCCTATCCAGGGTAATTCAATGAATCTTTTAGCCATGCTTGGCTAATTCTTCTTTAAGTTTTTGGGTTGTTTTAGTTTATAATACATGTTCTAGTCTTTTTCTACATTTCTGAATTTTATTTCCATTCATGTTTTATTACCTTATGCTTTATTTCTATCTTGTGGATCCCAAGAGGTTTTGCTTATTACTTATTACATAAGGCCATTTGGTGAGTAGTAAGGGAACTAGGTAATAAAAAAGGTTATAAGTATACTTCGCTAAGGAATTAGGAAGGACGTAACTTTATGTTGGCCTGAACATCTTCTTCATCTTCTTCTTTAGTTAACTAGGTGCCAAGGAATTGGGTTTAGTAATTAAAAAAGAAAGATCTACAATGCTTAAGGAATTAACTTGTAGTTACACTAGGCTATAGCATCATGATAATGGTTTTATAATTCAGGAATTTAGTAGGAAATTTCTAGCATGTTTTTATAGACTATGTAAACCAACCCAAGAGCTTATTGTTTATCATCTCTTTATTCTATTATTTTATGCTATTGTTTCTTTCAAGTTCTCAAACCAACAACAATTATACATCTTTTTATTTTTTCTGTTTAAGTACTAAACTTAATATTAACAAGAACACCTATCCTTTGGGTTCGAACATTTTTATTACGCGATAGTAAATTGTACACTTGCAATTTCATTATCAAGTTTTTGGCGCCGTTGCCGGGGATAGGTTCTTTCAAGTTCTTGTTTTTATTTTATTTAGTACTTTTTGTATATAATATAAAAAAAAAAAAAATATTACTGCCTAACAGTTTGTTGCCATGTGGAAAGAAGATCCTTTGGAAACTATAATCTTTGAGGGGTTGGATTTTGAAGATATAGACAGCAATGACGAACAGGTCATTGAAATGGCAAGATATCTGGAGGCTGCCCATTTTTTCCCTTCAACAAAAAATTGGGTAGAGGAGCTGAAAAGAGAGGAAGAAGTTCAAGAGGAGAAGAGGGAATTGAAGCCCTTACCTTCCACTCTTAAGTATGTATTTCTTGAGGGAGGTAATAATAAGCCAGTCATTGTGAGTAGTTCCCTCTCTCCTCTTGAAGAAGAAAAACTGGTAAGAATTCTTAGAACTCATAAATCTGCTTTGGGTTGGACTATAGAGGACATTAAGGGCATAAGCCCCACTGTTTGTATGCATAAAATTTGTTTAGAAGAACAAGTTAAACCTGTAGTCCAACCTCAAAGAAGACTTAATCCTGCCATGAAAGAGGTGGTAAGGAAAGAAGTGATTAAGTTGCTTGATGCAGGGATCATCTATCCCATTTCTGATAGTGAATGGGTCAGTCCCGTTCAGGTAGTTCCCAAAAAAGGGGGAATTACTGTGGTCCCGAATGAGAACAATGAATTGATTCCCACCAGGAAGGTAACTGGTTGGAGGGTTTGTATAGATTACCGGAGGCTAAATTCTGCCACCCGGAAAGATCATTTCCCCCTTCCCTTTATTGATCAAATGCTTGACAGGTTGGCTGGCCATGAGTACTATTGTTTCTTGGATGGTTATTCAGGATATAACCAAATTGTTGTTGATCCTAAGGATCAAGAAAAAACTGCTTTTACTTGCCCCTTCGGGGTGTTTGCTTATAAAAGAATGCCTTTTGGCTTGTGTAATGCTCCAGGAACCTTCCAAAGATGTATGTTTGCTATTTTTTATGATTTAATTGGTGAATGTATGGAAGTGTTCATGGATGATTTTTCTGTGTATGGCCCCAACTTTGAAAAGTGTTTGAGCAATTTGGAAAGGATTCTTGTTAGGTGCCAAGAAAAGAATTTGGTACTTAATTGGGAAAAATGTCATTTTATGGTAAAAGATGGCATTGTGCTTGGGCACAAGATTTCTGAAAAAGGGATTGAGGTGGATAAGGCTAAAACTGAAATTATTGAAAATCTACCTCCTCCCACTAATATTAAAGGTATAAGAAGTTTTCTTGGTCATGCAGGTTTTTATAGGCGATTTATAAAAGATTTTTCTAAAATTGCTAAGCCTATGACAAATCTCCTTGAAAAAGAAGCTCCTTTTATCTTTAATGATGAGTGTTTGGCTGCTTTTAAATTATTAAAGGAAAAACTTGTTTCAGCCCCTATCATTGTTGCTCCCCAATGGGATTTGCCTTTTGAAATTATGTGTGATGCTAGTGATAATGCAATAGGGGCTGTTCTTTGTCAGAAAAATGGAAAAGTTTTGCATGTGATTTATTATGCTAGTAAGGTTCTGAATGAAGCTCAAAAAAATTATGCTACAACTGAAAAGGAGTTGTTGAGCGTTGTCTATGCTTTAGACAAATTCAGACCTTACGTTTTGGGTACTAAAGTTATTGTGCATACTGACCATTCTGCATTGAAGTACTTGTTTGCTAAGCAGGAAGCTAAACCCAGGCTGATCAGGTGGATCTTACTCTTGCAAGAGTTTGATCTTGAAATTGTGGACAGAAAAGGGAAGGACAATGGTGTAGCAGACCATTTGTCAAGGCTTGAAGAAGGGAACTCCGATCCAATTCCTATTCAAGAGGAGTTCCCAGATGAGAGGCTTTTAGCTATCCAAGATATAGCTCCATGGTATGTACATTTAGCTAATTTTAAAGCTGCTGGTGTGTTGCCTTCTGATTTGACTTGGCAACAAAAGAAGAAATTTTTGCATGATGCTAAATTCTTTTTCTGGGATGAACCTTATTTGTTTAGAGAATGTTCTGATGGGATCATTAGAAGGTGTATTCCAGAAAAAGAATTTGAGGCTATTTTATGGCATTGCCATGGCTCCGATTATGGAGGCCATTTTTCAGGTGAAAAGACTGCAGCTAAAGTCCTCCAAAGTGGTTTTTATTGGCCTACTATTTTCAAAGATAGTAGAGCATTTGTGGTAAGGTGTGATCGCTGTCAACGAACTGGTAATATCTCAAGAAGGAATGAGATGCCCCAAAAAATGATTTTGGAAGTTGAGCTTTTTGATGTTTGGGGCATTGATTTTATGGGACCTTTTCCACCTTATTTTGGTTGCCAGTATATTTTGGTTGCTGTTGATTATGTTTCTAAATGGGTTGAAGCATCAGCCCTTCCCACAAATGATGGAAAAGTTGTTTTGGATTTTCTGAAGAAAAAGATTTTTACTAGATTTGGGGTGCCAAGAGCAATAATCAGTGATGGAGGTAAGCATTTTTGTAATAAAGCTTTTGAAGCTCTTTTGAAAAAATATGGTGTTAATCATAAAATTGCTACCCCCTATCACCCCCAAACTAGTGGACAAGTAGAGGTTTCTAATAGGGAGTTAAAAAGGATTTTGGAAAAAACAGTTGGTACCTCAAGGAAAGATTGGTCAAAAAAATTAGATGACACCTTGTGGGCGTATCGAACTGCGTTTAAAACTCCTATTGGAACCTCTCCTTACCAGTTGGTTTATGGTAAGACTTGTCATTTACCTGTGGAACTTGAGCATAAAGCCTTTTGGGCTTTGAAACAGTTGAACATGGATCCCAAAGAAGCTGGGGATAAAAGACAGGTACAGGTACATGAGCTGGATGAATTTAGACTCCAAGCATACCACAATGCTTGGATCTACAAGGAAAGGACAAAGAAGTGGCATGATAAGAAGATTCTGCCAAAAGAATTCAATCCAGGACAGTTTGTGCTGTTGTATAGCTCAAGGCTGAAGTTATTTCCTGGAAAGTTGAAATCAAGATGGACAGGGCCGTATATGGTTACTAAAGTCTTTCCTCATGGTGCGGTTGAGTTGGAAAATAATGTTACAAAGAATGCTTTTGTTGTCAATGGGCAAAGACTGAAACCGTACCTAGGAGGAGATATTGTAAGACAAGAGGTCTTTGCCATATTTGATACCCCCAATTGATTAAGGGGAAGGGTCTATCTCGGACCTTAACATTGAGCTGGTTGGGAGACAACCCAACTTAGGATAGTTTGAATTTTTGTCATTTAAATTTTTGCACAACTCTTGTACATAAATAAAAGAAAAGAAATTTTATGTTTTTGCTGCAGGCGAGGCCAGCGCTCGAGCGCTGGAGGCCAACGCTCATGCGTTAGGCCCCTGCTTCATAACCTCTGATTCCAGTTGAACCCAGCGCTCCAGCGCTGGAGGGCTAGCGCTCATGCGCTAGGCCCCTGGAATCCACCCAGTTATTTTTCTAATTTCCAGCGCCACAGCGTTGGAACCCAGCGCTTAGGCGCTGGGACCTCTGATGCCCAGTTTTTATTTTAATTCCAGCGCCCAAGCGTTGGTATCTCCAACGCTCAAGCGCTGGAGCTCGGGCAGATTTGCTGTTTTGTTTTTGTTTGCTGTTTTTAGTTTTTAAATAAATTTTGTGTTCATCATTTTTCTGAAAGTTTTAGATTCTTTGAGTTTTCCCTTGTTTCTACACTGGTTTTAATTTTTGGGAACTCAAGAACTCTTGTTTTTAAAGGTGAACACAATTTTTCAACCCATGATCTTTTGTGCTGATTTTGGAACTAACAAGTCAAGCAAGTTTCTACTTGTGAGACTTTTGTTTGTTCATTGTTACAGGATAAGGTACCAAAAGGAGGAAGAGCCCTCTTGAACTTAAGTGTTCAAAGTGATTTTTACATTGAGGTTCCCTTGGACCTTTGTGGAAAATTTGTTACTATACCAGCTTATTAGTTTTTGTTTTTGTTTTTATAGTTTTTAGTTTTTTTTATTTTTATTTTTAGTTTAGTTTTATTTTTGCATGAGTCTTGAGTATATTATCCATTCTGATGTTGCTATAGCTTTGTGAATGCTTTATCTGATTAAACTGCTTTGTGAAAAATTCTATGTTTTTAAGCAGTTAGGATTGCATGCTGTAGAAAGGATTTTTGATGTCTTGATTGTTTGGTTGTTGGCTAAGTCTTTTTCTGAGTTCTAAAAAGGGTACCACTTACCCTATCTTTTTCTGAGAGCTGAGGACTCTGAATTCTTGAATGTGAAATTTTTCTGCCTTGTGTTGCATGTTGATTGGAGTTTTGTGTACTTTGTGAGTTGAGAAGAGATTATAGGCATTTTTGAAAACTCAGATTTTTGCTTAAAATATTATATCCACTAGTAGCCCCTTTTGAGCCTTAAAAGAGTCATTCTTTGGAGCCTACTTTGTGTGATATCTTTAAGTTGTTATAGTGATGCATGTGCTGAATTTGTAGAGCTTTGTTTGTTGGGTTTCTCTCTAAAAAAAAAGATGAAGGAAAAAATTGAAAAAATAAATAAATAAATAAGGTATGTGCCTTAGAAAAATAATGAAGTAGTGGGGTGAGAAAGAGTATGAGGGGAGTAAAATTCAAGTCATTCATCCCATACATTCCACTACTTTGTTCAAAAAAAAGAGAAGAGAAAAAGAGAAAAATTGAGAGAACCCTTGTGTTGAATTGTTTAAGCTCTTAGTCAAAGAAAAATCACTTAACAACAGATTCTGAGTCAGCCAATAGAGTTGCCAAGTCTTGAAATCCATACCTTGAAATGAACAACCCTTTGGCCAAGTTATAACCTTCAAAAATCTCTTCAAAATCACTTGGTTGCTTTACTTCAGTTTTGATTTGAATTATAGGCAGGATTATTGAGCTTTCTTGTTTTCATGGAGAATATTATTTTTGGTGAGCTTAATTGATGAACTCAAACATGTTAAAAGCCAAGCCTAACTTTCTTGATTCTTTGTCTATAAAACATGCATGTCTTCCTTTTCTCCTAAGCTTTCTTTGAAAGGTTTCTGTGCTTCAAGTTGTAATCAGATAAAACTTTCTCAAAACCCAGGGACGAGTTTTTCTTTAAGTTTTGTCGCTTGAGGACAAGCTGTCGTTGGGTATAGTGGTGTGATGAGTGGATTTTATATGATGTTTTTAGGCTATTTTTAGTCTTTTTATTTTATTATTTTTGAGTCTCATGTAGGTTTTTTATTGTTTTTATGTAGATTTTATATTTATTTTGCATTTTGCATGTAGATTAGATTTTATAGCTTTATTTTATATTTTTAGGAGTTTTTCTAGTTATTTTGTATTTTTAGGAAAAGCTGGTTTAGTTATCATTTTTGTCCAGGGACCAATATGTAAAGTTTCAGGAAGTCAGGGACCAAATTGTAAAAGTTCAAGAGTGGAGGACTTAAAGTGGAGATTGAGAGAATATGAGGGCTTGAATTGAAGTGCTAACCAAGGGAGGACCAAAGTGAAAAAGAAGAATATGAAGAATCACTCTCCAATTTAGCACATGGAAAAAATGCTTAAAGGAATTGATGTTAGTGGAGGAAGGGTTTCAGAATTGATCAAGGCTGGTTAGTGGCTTTTTATGGCCATCAAAACCCACTACCATGAATGAAGAAGGAAGGAAAAGCTTGAAGATGAAGAAGCAGCGTCCCAGCGCTCAAGCGTTGGGATCCCAGCGCTCCAGCGCTGGGGTTCTGACTAGATGATGAGTCAGATGGTGACCCAGCGCCCAAGCGTTGGAAAGCCAGCGCTCAAGCGCTGGGCCTCGGACAGAAAGTGGATTTTTAATGCATCCTAGCGCCCATGCGTTGGGAATGCCAGCGCTCAAGCGCTGGAGGCTGGAATTTTACTATAAATAGGGCCCTTTTCTTCACTTGTAAGACACACCTTCATAGAATACAACAAGTATTCTCTCTTTCTCCCTCAAAGATCATTGTTCCTAGGAATTGTGGGAAGCCAAACTTGAGCTCCTATCCAGGGTAATTCAATGAATCTTTTAGCCATGCTTGGCTAATTCTTCTTTAAGTTTTTGGGTTGTTTTAGTTTATAATACATGTTCTAGTCTTTTTCTACATTTCTGAATTTTATTTCCATTCATGTTTTATTACCTTATGCTTTATTTCTATCTTGTGGATCCCAAGAGGTTTTGCTTATTACTTATTACATAAGGCCATTTGGTGAGTAGTAAGGGAACTAGGTAATAAAAAAGGTTATAAGTATACTTCGCTAAGGAATTAGGAAGGACGTAACTTTATGTTGGCCTGAACATCTTCTTCATCTTCTTCTTTAGTTAACTAGGTGCCAAGGAATTGGGTTTAGTAATTAAAAAAGAAAGATCTACAATGCTTAAGGAATTAACTTGTAGTTACACTAGGCTATAGCATCATGATAATGGTTTTATAATTCAGGAATTTAGTAGGAAATTTCTAGCATGTTTTTATAGACTATGTAAACCAACCCAAGAGCTTATTGTTTATCATCTCTTTATTCTATTATTTTATGCTATTGTTTCTTTCAAGTTCTCAAACCAACAACAATTATACATCTTTTTATTTTTTCTGTTTAAGTACTAAACTTAATATTAACAAGAACACCTATCCTTTGGGTTCGAACATTTTTATTACGCGATAGTAAATTGTACACTTGCAATTTCATTATCAGCAGGGCTTGAGCTTCGAGGGGGAGGAAGAGCGAGGGAGACGAACAACTTGAGCTTCGAGGGAGAGGAAGAGCGAGGGAGACGAAGAACTTGAGCTTCGAGGGAGATGAAGCGCGAGGTATAGAATCCGGAAAAGTGAGGAGGGAATGGGGTGGGGTGTGGGGTTAAAAGGTACAAAGGGTATTATAGGGATTATGTATAATTTCCTGGGGTGCTATTTCCAGTGCTGGGGGTGTTAATTTTAACACCCTATTTTGTTTCCATTTTCTATTTCAGCCCCAATAAATTGAGGTGAATTCAAATTAGTCATTCCAAAAAACTTTCACAAACTTTAGCGTATGATGTTAACGAAATATATAATTTAGTTCTTGTCGTTAGGGTCTGCCAATTAAGGGATGACGTGGCTCACTGAATGCTTACATCACCATATTACATGGCATGGCACACCATTCCATTAATCTGACATGTAATTTTAAAATGCCAAATCATTCTTCATCTTCATCTTCATCCCTTATTCGGTAGTGTTCCGTGTTTGACATGTTTTTAAGATGGAATAGAACATGACATAAAACTCTTGGAATGAGACACTTTGGTTCTGCGAAATAGAGAGTGTAACATCCCATTTTTCCACCTACTAAAATAATAAGAGGATAATAATAATAATAATAATAATAATAATATTATTATTATTATTATTATTATTATTATTATTATTATTATTATTATTATTATTATTATTGTTTGATGTATGCTTATGATTTTTTGTGTTTTATGTGTATGAAATAACTATATAGAATGATGGTTGATTAAGTATGGTATATAAAATTATAGTTGATGGATAAATAAGTTTCAGAACATGAAATATAATTCATTAGAGATTAAGAAAGTTTAATCATGAGAATTGGTGAAAGAATTCTCATTAAAAGTTGTTATTTTATGTGGAAAAGTATAGTTTAAGTATGTTTTGGTTAATGGAAATTAGTTTAGGAAATTAAGTGGGGGAGGATGTCGAATTGCAAAGGAGTTTAGAGACTGAAAATAGGACTTTTGAGAAGTTTTAAGTGAAGGTTAGGGTTACTTGTTGGTGACTTGAGATGGTGAAAGTCACCATGCAAGATGACACCATGATGCTCACTTGTAATCCTTTGAACTCTTCACTCCCTCTATATAAACAAACTCCCTTCAGTTCTAGTGTTCACAACGCTCCTCTCTAGTTGTCTTGAAACTCTACTGCCTTGTAGATAGAGATAGAAACTCCAACTTCTCTGTAGAAAAGCCTTACACAATCAACTTTGTTCTTCATCAGTCCTTCATGAAAACCTGTTTGAATTCCTCTGAAACCTTTCAAATTATGTTTCTGGAAGAATAAGGATGAATTCTAGAAAGTTTGGCTAAGTTCTGGGTTCGAGTTCATCGTGTTCTTCATAGCCGTCGTGGCTTTGAAGACTCTGGTGAGATCACCGAGAATCATTCGAGTTTTTCTCCCTCATCTGAACTTCGATCGGGATACTTCCACCACCTTCATGCTTTTGGGAGCGAGGAGATTCCAACACCGGTCTCAGATCACCGCCGGTGACCACCACCGCCGTGAACTTCACCGCTAGTTCAGCTTCTCTAGCGACTGGTTTTCAGAAAATTGCCAGAACGTCATTTTCAGGTTCTTTTGCTTCCCAATTTCATTCCTTAGCTCATTTAGATGACGTTGAGCATGAAAAACATAAATTTAGGGTTGTTGATTAGCATAATCGAAGAAGAAGAGAGCTTGAACATGAAACTCTAATTTCATGAACTGCTTTCTCTTCTGAATAGTTAGGCCTGTGCTATACATCTATGTGGTTCTGGTAGATCCTTTAGATGAAGTTGTACAAATCAGAAGAAGGAGAAGGATCCAGAGAAGAGGGAACCAAGTTCCACCCTTCTTGGCCATGGAAGTCATCACCTTCCAAGTGAAGCTTCATCCCTGGCTCGTCTCTGAAAGTAGTACAAAGATGTTTAATGAGGTTTATAAGGTGCCAGGACCAGAAGAAACACGAATTGGGACAAGGGTTGTGGGTGGTCACTATGAGAACTTGAGCTATGAAGTTTTACAAACCCTAACCCTAGTATGCACTTGAGAATTGATTAAAAGGTTGTGCTACATGTTGATGATGATAATATACACCTCTGACCAGAATGGTTTAGAGAAATGAAGAAGGAAGGAAATAATTAGTTGAAGAATAACTTAATCAATTGAGGAGTAATTAGGAAACTAATTGGTTGAGAATTGTTTAATTTAAATCAAATTAAGGTAATTAGTGAAGGCATGAATACTACGATCATAGTTGAGTTAGTTAATGAGGATGGATTACTTTGGTTCATAGGGGATAGTGATCAATGTTAAGTAGAACTTAACTATGTTTAAAAGAAATTGAGTAAGAAAGAAATCATAGCATGATTAATTCCTGTAGCTACCTGAACTAAAAGAATTGTAACTGCAATTCTTATGCAGTGGAAGCTACAAGGAATGAACGTGGAAGCTAATAGCAAGGACTTGAGGTAAGGGGGAGAGGGCGTCAACTCAGGATATGGGAATAGCCTGAATGAATGAGTTTTTGGACCCTCCTTAGGTCTCTTGCTTGTTGCTTGTGGTTTGTTAATAATTGATGAAATTATGTTATTTGATTATGTCAGATGAAATGATGTGGTCTGTTGATACTTGATAAGATGATGTTATTATTGAGTTATTATCTCATGCTATATGTTGTTGATGTTTGATACCATATGCTGTCTCTGACTAATGATGTTGTTGATATATGGTGTGGATGAGACATGAGATTGATGATATATGATATGTTTTCACATGCCAATAGATATTGATGATGATAGTTTATGCTGTTGAATGATATATGTATTATAGAAAATTGTATTAAAGAAGAAACTTAAAACATACTTATAAGCTAAAAACAACCCAAGAACTTAAAAAGAACTTAGCCAAGCATGGCAAGGAGAGACATTGTATTAACCTGGATTAGGATTTCAAGAAAGGCTCCCACAATTCTCAGGAAATAATGCTCTAAGGAAGAAAGAAAGAATAGCTATTGTATTCTGGTGTGTTTTTCAAGTGAAGCATGCAGTCCTATTTATAGCATTTTCTAACTACATCCCAGCGCTTGAGTGCTAGAATCCCAACGCTTGAGCGTTGGGTTTAATGATACCAGATGTAGGCAAACAGGGGCCCAACGCATGAGCGTTGGCCCTTCCAATGCTTGGGCGTTGGAATTAATTACAAGAATGTGGTAAGTTAGGGACTCAACGCATGAGCGTTGGCCCTTCCAACGCTTGAGCGTTGGGTCAAATTAAACATTGGGCTTCAAGTCAGAGTGCCAACGCATGAGCGTTGGGCTTCTAATGCTTGAGCGTTGGCACGACTGATGTTTGCACTTCTTGGCTGTTTTGCTCTTCAGTGTGGTGGAGTTGATGGTCATTGATGGCCTTCATTAGCCTCATTTATGTCCCGTCTTAACTCTGAAACAACCATTGTCATTAATCCTCCACTCAAACCCTTTTTCCCATGTGCTCAATTGAAATTGGTGCTTCCTCTTCCAGCTTCTCACTTTTGGTCCTTCCTTTCCTGAAGTTTACAATTTGGTCCCTGGACAAAATGACTATTTCTACCAGCTTTTCTAAAAGACTAAAATACTAACAAAAATTCCTAAAATTATATAAATAAAGTTAAAAAACAAATAAAATCTAATCTATATGCAAATGCAAAAATAAATAGAAAATCTTAATAAAAAGTATAAAAATTCATATGAGACTCAATAAAATGAAAATAAAAAAGACTAAAAAGACCCTAAAATTATCACATCGGTCTCGACCGTCTTGAAGAGAGATTGGAGACGAGCACAAGTGACCCTCTTAAGGGACACAACCTCGTACAAACTGAGTAGCGAGCGTAAGTAACCCTTCTAAGGGATACGGTCCCCACATTCTCAAGGGAAAGCTTCTTGACAAAAAGCAATCCACAAGAAGGAATGCAAATCGGTAGCAACAATGAAAAAACGCTAAGGTGATGTCATTAAATATTAACCAAAGAGCGTCTAAACCTATAACGATGCATATTTATGTTAAAATGAATTTTGCAGAATAAAAAATGTTGAACGACAAAATAATCCCGCAGGTTAATGCAGGTCAGCTTCGATAAGAAGAACACCGAAAGGTGAAATCGCACAAGATTGAACCAAAGAGTGTTTTAAACTGACATTGTCTGCTAAGAAAAGTCCTCCACAAGGTCGTCCATTGTTAAGCCATTCGAGGGGAGGAAACACAGCCTGACAGTGAAGCTTGTTCCTTTACAAAGGAGAAAGTACAACTCAAAATGAACGAAAGCAGGGAATGAAATTTCAACTAAAAAAGCATGGCTCCAGTCTCTTCCTCGCAAGGTTTTCGGTTGACACGATAAAAGGAGCGAAGGTTCATTTCTGGGCGCCCATAAGCAATGGAAGATCGAATCTCGATTGTCCTAGAACAGAGTGCTTATTTCCACCAAATTCTGGTCATCTTAGTCACAATGTTTGTCTCAACGGGCACAAGTCTCACAATCCGGTCAGCAGCGTGGGTTACGTCTGGGTCATCTTCGACTCAGTGGTTCAGAAGTAAATAAATAATAGAGAAGGAATAATCTCTAGCTGGATTGTCTCATGCAAGTTTCAGTGGAAATCAAAAAATAAAAGAAACTCAAAAGTGTAAGAAAAAAAATAGTGCATAAATTATCCAGAATAAAGCTATTCTATTAATAATCAGGAAAGAGGTTACAAGAGAAGGGTTTGGACGACATTCCATCACAAGAAGATGGGATGATCGAAGGAATATCCAAAAAATTAAATATAACTCCTATCAGCTCTCCTAAAGGTGTCATATCTAACAGAGAAGGGAAGAAGAAGATTCCCACTTGATTTTCATCAATTCGGTGTGCTCCCGGGTCCCTCCGTAAGCGTCTTGCACTGATCGGGGCCTCTCAGCATGAATAATTCCACTCTATCCGCCCATCAAGAGGAATATGGAGTCAGTGCACACATCCAGGGATCATCGCGATCCTTCCTTAACCCCAGTTTCCTCTTTGAGGAGCTTGTATTGACGCATGCCCCTTCCATGCTTCCACTTTGTAAAGAAAATGGGTTTTGGCTATGGGCCGGGATGCAGAATCTGGCGGTGAACAACTGCATCTGAAAAGACGGGGACAAGCCTTGGCCTTTTGGGGACCAACCTGGAAGCCTCTGTACTATCCCCTTGACTCTGGTTCCGTGTAGCAAAGTTCCCTTCGTTAATAAGAACCGGAGGCAAGTGTTGTAATAGATCTCCTAGAGGAAGAGCCCCTCCCCTCTTCCTCAATGTAAAAGAAGTCGGAGAGAGGAATCTCCTTGGACCCACCTCGGCCCGTCGGTCTGTAGCCTCTAAAGAAGGCCCCTCGGTGAATAACAACGTCTTCTCCTCTAAGGAGGAATCTTGCAATGAATTGAACGTCTCTGCCAATACCTTCCAAGACTATCATCTCAGGGGTGGAAGAAATGTAAGACACAATTCCCATAGAAGAGATGATTCGAGAGGGTCAAGGAATTTTATTTTTTTGATAAGCAGGGTCAAGGAAACTAAACATTTAAAGGGAACGCTGGGTCCTTGGAAGTATCCTTGATTGTGCAAAATTTTTGTTGGAAAAGAGAAATGCATTTATGAAATTACCCTCGAAAACTCCTAAAGGAATTTAAAGAGGTGGAGGTTTTACTAGCTAGTACATCCGGTCGGAAGCAACACAACATTACAAATACATCGCAGAACCGACCGACCATCGCAACCCTGCTCGGATCATAGTCCAGCCAACTCGACCAAGCCACATCCAGTATGGTCAAAAACTCCAACTTGGATCAAGCGCAATGCTGGGCATCAATCCAATTCTTAGAACAAAACTGGGCCAAAACAAAATGAGAGACTCGATTAAATGCGGATGACCCATTACTCAAATGAATGGGGGATCCAAGACGCAGCAAAAGGGATCTCGGCCAAAAAGCTTCACATATCTTGCATGCCAACATGTGCCACGCCAAGCTGGGGGGATCTTGTTCTGGTCGGCTCTTCAGCCATACGATCCAACCACGTAGCAGCTGTCCCACTAGGGATGCTCTTAAGCATACACCTAAGAGATAGCCTGCACGACCAAGCTAAGGGACGAGCATTCCCATCTTAGTGGTACCTTATCCAACTGTCCCATGCACAGGCCGAAGGGAAAGTGCTTCACAGGCCGCTCGGCCTACAGCCACTCTTGCTCGGAAGCCTCACTCATGAGTTTCCCCAACACCGGCAGAGACACCTCTGGCGCCTCCAAATACCAGGTTCTATCGTCTCACTATGGACTTTTGGAACTCCATGTCCACTTTCTCCCTTTTCCCTTCCACACTTACTCACTCCTTACATTACAAGTTTGCTATGCATTCTTATATGTCTGATCTGAGCTCTAGGACGCTCTCAGAGCTCCCTTACTGACTTGAGCGTCAGAGTGTCTTCTACAAGTCCCCCCGATGCATTGGACGTGAAGACTCCACCTCATTCACGTCGGAGCAAAGCGAGCGTCGCCACAACCTTGTCGAGAGCACCACCGTCCAGGATTCACGCCCGAACATGATCAAGGATAATTTTATAGACATTTTAGATTAATTAATTAAAGTCTTCTCACTTCTTTTCACTCTTTGGCTCAGAACATGTATCTTTCTGATTTCTCTCTCATGCCTTTTCTGAATGTACATTGAAAATTCTAACCTAAAGCATAAGCATAATGCAGATGTGTTTGAGTATGAATTTAAGATAAGATTGGATGTTCATACTTATAGGAAAAAAAGAAGATGTGAATGAGAAGCTTGTTGCCTAACACATGAGTGCTTGTGAGTGCACACAATACACTCGATCCTCGTTGCTTCGCCCCGATTGCTTGGACTACATTGTCGTCTATTGAGCTTGGTCCAAACTTGCGACGTTGCACTTGCAATCGCACGCACACACACTATTTCGGCGGAGTGTGTATTTATAGGCAGAGGTGCAAATATGACCATTGCAAATATTTGAAGCTCTAACAGATATTTTTCAAAGATATACTCAACAAGTACCACATGGATGATTCAAAGAAGATGAGCACTCATATGCATCATGGTGTTATCTTAGACAACAATGACCTTGGTACACCCATAGACACAACCAAATTAAGGGGTATGGTAGGATCGTTGCTATATGTTCCTGCTAGTACACCTGACATTATGTTTAGTATTTGTCTATGTGCACATATTTTATTCAAGAGAATCACATCTTAAGGTTGTTAAAAGAATCACCATGTGAGAGATTGTGTTGAAAGAAAAAGTAAGAGTGGTAGATAATACAAGTGGTACATCATGTTGCCAACAATTACCATGGTTAAATTTCTTATGAAATCATACTCTAATATTGTGTGATAATACAAGTGTCATTAACATTTCAAAAAATCTCATACATTATTCTAGAACTAAACCTATTGATATTAAACATTATTTCATTAGGGATCAGATAGCTAAATGCGATATTGATGTCTTTTTGTTAAAACCGATGATCCAACTAGATACAGACTAACATAAATTCCACTCCATGTCTGGAATAATGAACACGCTCCATGCTTAAATAAGCGTTTGTCCTTATAATTCTAGTACTGCAAATGACTCTATTCCTTTGGCATTATACTAACAAAGATCCCAAACATTGTGCTGAAAGTAAAGGAAGATTATCTTGGTCAACCTGTTCTTGAACAACGAACCGGCGCCAATACCAGTGTTTTCCCCATATTGCATACATTGAATCCAGAGGAATCCCTTTGGTCTCAGGCAAGAACAGAAAAACAAAGAGCGTGCTCACTGCAATCCAACAAGCATAGAATAGGAAAGCCCCAAACTTAAAGTGACACAGCATTGTCAAGAATGTCTGGGATAAAATAAATATGGCTAAGAACTGCACTGCAATGGTTATGCTTTGACCAGTGGATCTGATCTTCAAGGGGAAAATCTCACTTGGGATTAGCCAGCAGAGAGGGCCCCATGAACAACCAAAACCTGCGGCGTAGAAGCACAGTAGCACCAGTACCAGTATTGTGTTGCCTTTTGACATGTGCTCTGTACCTTGTACCCCTGTCTCCAGTGCTAGCACAACAGCCACGGCAATCTTCACAATGATTACACAAATTAGTCACCTCTACAAGTGTATTATGCAGCAAGATACCCATATAATAAGTTCGAGGTGCATTTGACAAAAAAAATGAAGTAAAATTCTGTCCAATAACACAAAAGATATTGGTTGGCCAACAAAACATTCAAATTCTCTTGAAATGTATAAATATACAAATACACTCTAAATAATAGTAGTGTTCCGACTCTAGCTATGTAGTGTGTGTAAGGACTAAGGACCACTAATAGTCATGCCAATCAACCTATGTTGTCAACTTGGGAGTCCGGAGGGATTAAATAACTTCATGCTACGTGGATTAACAATTTTGTTTATAAAAAGATTGACAAAAGAGATTATTGTAACTCTCAAAATTATTATTACCTTAGACTTTGTTTGTTTCGGATTAGAAAATGAAGTCTAGAAAAAGAATTTTTTTTTTATAGAATTTAGAAAAAAAACATAAACTAATTTGTGTTCGGTTACACTAATAAAGATTATTTTTTCAACTTATGTCATTTATCAAAATAATTTTTTCTCATAAGCTAATAATTTTTTAAATAGGTGAAACAAACATCTTAAAATTTAAAAATAATTTTTTATTTAAGTAAAAATAATTACTTGAAAAATTGAAACCTTAAGAGTCGCACTCTTAAAAAGACCTTTTGAAATCCACCACATTTATTTAGGTCCGAATTGCGAAAGAAAAATTTAATTCACCAAAAGAAAAAATAAGACATAGGTTACCTCACATACAAACATTAAAATGCCACCAGCAATGAGCAAGAATCTTCGACCAAACCGATCAACAACAGCAGTAGACACCAAGATAGAAGTAAGGTTGACGAGTCCAAGTATAACTGCTGAAAGCAATGCAGAGTTGTTGCCAAAACCCACAGATTCAAAGAGGTTAGGTGCATAGAATGTCACAATGTTGATCCCAGTAAGCTGCTGAGACAAAGGGATAGCAAATGCCACCACCAACTGAGGCCGATACTGCTTCTCAAATATGGTCATAAAACTTTCCTGCTTCATAGTTTTAGAAACATGTGATAATCGGATCACCTGTTCCAATTCGGGTTCTACATCGGTTGCTGAGCCCCTAGCTTTGCGTAGCGCGTGTCTAGCTTGGTCGATTTTGCCACGTTCGACTAAGCTGGTGGGAGTGTCATGTATTAGGAAGGCGCCAAGTGTCATGATGGTTGCAGGAACGATGGCTAGGCCGAGGGAAAGACGCCAACCCCATGTGTGTTTCGCTGTGCCATAGTTTATGCAGTTTGCAACCACCACGCCAAATCCGATGAAGAATTGGAAGCCTGTGTTGAAAGCGCCTCTCCATTTGGGGGGAGCAATTTCCGAAAGGTACAATGGGGTAGCCTTCAATAGATGGAACATGAAACAAACACAATTTTCATTAGCAATAGTGAATTTGTATTAATAAGTAATTTTTACATAAATATTTAGTTAGATTTCACCTTCTTTCAGGTTAAGTAGGTTGACAGTTAATAACCAACTTTGGTTATAACTTTTTTTTTATAAGTAAAGGGAACTGAATCTTCATCTAGCATCTGATTCTTCAAGTCTTGCTTTTGCTGCTCAATCATCTCAAGCTTCTACAAAGGCTAATTATGCTAACAAGGAGAAATGAAAACTTTTATGCGCTTTCTGTGGTCGACTTGGCAGATGTTTCAAGAAGCATGCCTATCCAACTTGTTTGAACAACAAATTCAACCCTCAATCTCAATCAGTTCATCAAATGTATGCTACTAGTGAATCTGATCGATCCTTGTATCTCAACAAGCCAATACCAACAACTACTTGCCTTGTTGAAAAATAAAGTGAGTCAAGCTTCTACTACAGAATCTTCTATTTCTCCAGATCTTTTTGCATCAAAGGTTGTATTCTTTCTGCATGTTCCTCTTTTTTAACTTATTCATTTTTTTGGATTATAGATTTAGGATTCTCTTGTCATCTATGTCATTGTCTTTCTTTGTTTGATTCTTGTTCGTGCGTGAATTTTGGACGGTGGAGCTCTCGGCGGAGCAGTGGCAGAGCTCAGACTTCCTCAGTCGTGGTTGAGGTGGAGTCTTCATCTTGCAATGATCGAGGGTGACTTCCAAAAGACACTCCGACACTCAAGTCAGTACTGGAGCTATGAGATCCTCCAAGAGCTCAGCTCAAACATGTAAGAATGCATATCAAACTTGTAATGTAAGTAATGAGAGAGAAGTGTCACAATGGAACAGTCGAACCTGTATTTATAGGCATCAGAGTATGAAGGCCATGAAGGGAAGCTCTTAAGTGAGGCTTCCGAGCGGGAGTGGCTGTGAGAAGAACGGCTACGTAGAGCTTCTTCGGCCTTTGTCCGGGCCGGTCAGATTGGGTACCACTAAGCCGGGAGTGCTCGTTCCTAACCCAGGTCATGCAGGCTGCCTCTTAGGTGTATGATGAAGAACATCCCTAGTGGGCCAGCTGCAACATCGTCGGGTCATTTGGCTAAAGAGCGACTCGAATAGCGTTATGTTGCCGCCGTAACGAGATTGGTTTGATCGTGTCCCTTTTGAGGTTTTCTTGAACCTCGGGGAAGCTTAAACTTGTCTTTGCTCACCGCTGCTCTTCATTGTTCTTTTCATAAAACAAGTGAACTTCCGTCTCATTTGTTATTCAGTTAAATCATTTCATTTATCAGAAAAGATCGCAATATGATGAATGTTTATTCAATCATCTTTAAATGATATCACCTTTGCATCTTTCATTATTGCTTTCGATCTGCATTCCTTGCTTGGATTGCTTTTGCCGGGTAGCTTTTCTTGAGGCGGATGGGGTTGTATCCTTGAAAAATGTTACTTACATTCGCTGCTCAGTCTGAGTGAGGCTGTATCCTTTAAAAGGGTTACTTGTTCTCGTCCTCACGCGTTCCTCAAGACGGACAAGATTGCATCCTTGAAAAAGGTTACTTACATCCGCCGCTCGATCTGGGCAAGGTTGTATCCCTTCAGAGGGTTACTTGTGCTCACGGCTGAGTGGACCGTATCCCTTAAAAAGGTTACTTACAGCTTCCTTTCGGCAGACTTTATCCCATAAAAGGCTTACTTGTGTCCTCTACACGATCATCTACTTTTTTGAGACAGTCGGGATCGTATCCCTAACAAGGGTTACTTTCACCCGCCGCTCAGGTTGAACAGACCCTATCCCTTAAAAGGGTTACTTATGCCAGTGACCTTCGACAAGGGCGGAAGGACCGTATCCATTAAAAAGGTTACTTACGCCTTCCTTCTCGAGGACTGTATCCCTTAAAAGGGTTGCTTATGTCTTAGATCCAAAACACTTTTCAAGACGAATGAGATCGTATCCTTGAAAAAGGTTACTTACACTCGCCGCTTGGTTTGAACAAGACCATATCCCTGAAAAGGGTCACTTACGGTCATCCTGTGCTACACACGCAAGAACACTTGCAAAACTTTTAGAACATTGTCATATTTATTCAATTCATAAAAGTGATTATGATAACAATCAACATATGAAAAAGAGATTTGAGGTGGTAAGAAGAAGCAGTTTGCTTGATCACAGGTGGAGTAGGTAGCTTTTCGCCCTTTAACCACCTGCTTCAAGCTCGGATTATTGGTGTGTTTTTGAAAGGTGCAAACGGGATGGATACTTTCTGGCAATCGTGTTGTGCAGTACTTCATCCTTTCGGTCGTGCCCTCCTTGCTTTTCCAATTGAATCCGTCCAGTAGTCGCCCTTATCAAAGGCCCTTCCTCTCAGAGCTTCTACAACAGCTGGCGTAGCAAGATCGGGCCCTCTTCTCGACAAATCTCCCCTTCATGATGTTCAAAATCATGTTATAACAGTTCCGAGCAACCTCATGACTTCCATGTAGTGAAACTATATCCCCCTGTTTGATGTCGAACTTCAACATTAGGTATTTTGTTGAAATCAGAGCCCCCGGGTCGTTCAGGGACGGTCATCCAAAAAAATATTGTAGGCATACGAACAATCTACTACAAAAAACTTAACCTTAATGGTTTTTCTCTACTTTCCCTTCTCGAGAGTCATGCGGACTTCAGTGTATCCCTCAGGTACAACCGCATCTCCCGTGAATCCAACTAACTCTGTGTTGAAAGAAATCATATCCTTCTTGGAAATATCCAAATCTTCGAAACACTTGTACAACATGATATCAGCAGAGCTTCCAGGATCTATAAAGACTCTCCTTACTTCAATGTTCTCTACGACGATCGTAATAACTATAGGGTCATCGTGGTCTAGTTGTATGTTTCCCGGGTCTTGACGTTGGGTTCAGGAGCGCACGGGTTCATCCGTGAGATTATCTCGGTCTCTCCGAGGCCGAGACCTTCATAATAGCTTTCAAGTCCTTCTTCCCTCCTCCAGAGAATACCCCAACAACAAATTTTATGAAAGCTCTAACCATCGCAGCATTGCCTTCATCATCAGAGGATGAAGATCCTTTGTCCTGCTTGGACCTCTTTTTAGAGTCGTCCTTTTTAGCATGTAGAGGCACAAATTTAAACTTTTTATGCTTCTTTGGGGATCGATTCTTGCCCAATCGGTAAGATTCCCTGGAGTTTGGGCTCCTTGAGCTCCTTCTGTAGTCATTTCGACCCCCGGTATCAGCATCTTTGGACACAAACTTCTTGAGTTTTCCCTCTTGGATGATCTGTTCAATAGCATCTCTCAGTTGGACACAATCATCAGTGTTGTGCCAAAAACAATTTGCAGAGTAAATAGGGTAAGAGAACAGTTGTATTCAAAAGGAACACTGGACTGCATCAAAGTTTGCCTCCAATAATTGAATTGATTCTCTTACATAGTAAATTCAGTAATGGATGAAAATTTGTTTATTTACACCTCAGCAACTGTGCTTGGGCTGTAAAATGTGAGCAAGAATCTCAATGAAGTGGAGATAAAATTTTCATATAACCCTGCATTCCTTATGCTTAACAATCTGATTGTGGCACCATCCTTAAATCACTCATTGCTTTTGAAGTTATAGTGCTTTCTTTTTTACTTTTTCTCTACATTTTTGTTTTAGGAAAACTTAATGTATTGTAGGTTTTACCAATGTAGGATCAGTTCATAGGCTCGAAGAAACAAAATAATTTATTGATTTGAATTTGCTGGTTTTGCCTTATATTCCCCTACATCCCCAACTGTTTGATATTGCTTTGCTGTTGAAGACAGCTCTCTTTTCTATCTGGAACATTATAGTTCCTCATCTTCTTGAGGAATAAGAATGAAAAATATCTTAGTCTTTTTATTCCTAGCTATATGTGTCTTTGTATGAATGTACTTTTTTCCTAGTTTCTGAGAAATGTCTTCATCTCTCTGGTGCCTCAAGACTCAAGAGTTGAAGGATATTTATTAATCAGAAGTGTAATTGAATGCGGTTTTTCTTGTTTGGGGGATATTGAAGAATGTTTATAGGATTTGGAGATACATACTTGCTTTCATATCGGCAATTGCCTAATTATTTATTAGGTCAAAACAAATTTGCATATGGAGATTTATTAACCTACGCTTAACCTTTTTAATCATGTGAATCAGATTTTCTGCAAAATGGAATGGATTCATCTCCAGGAAAAAGTCTGGAAGGAAGTTTCAGGAAGTCTAGCTCTGGTATGTATTGAAGTAGGAGAAGAAGAAGAGGAAGAAGAATATGATGTGTGAGTTGTTTAAAAATGATGATTTATGTTCTATCTCTTGGAACCTTTGTTTTAATTTTGAGATGAAGACATCTAGACATACATATATTTTTGGGAGTTAATTATTAGTTAGTTTCGTCAGCTTGGTGTAGTCATAACTTTTAACTAATGCATATTTTGATATGCTAGCTTAAAAATTTCTTGTTGCTATTTTATTATTGATATATTTAATTACTTTCAAGCATTAAATATATGAGATTCATGTATACTTTTTAAAACACATTTTGTGGTCTAAATTGTGTTAAAAAAATCTATTCAAAATTCTGGGTTAAAATGTGAATTTTGGCTTAAATGCAAATGCGACATGTTATAATCATTGCCTAAAATGTTCAGGCACAGCTAAAATCGTGGCCTAAATATGGTCCCACTCATATAATAGCAACGGTTTAAAAACCGTGGTGTAAAGAAGGAGCTGTAAACCGTGGTGTATTGAAGGGGCTGTAAACCGTGGTTGTAACCGCGGCCTAAATATCAAAGCAACGGTTTGGAAACCATGGTTTAAAGAAGTAGCTGTAAACCGTGGCCTCAACCAGCGTGGTTAAACCGTGGCCTATTCGTGCCACGGTTATCAGAAATTGGTGGCCTAAAGTGTCAAACCGTGGCCGATTAGCAAAGGCCACGGCTGCATATCCCACGGGCAGGAATCCGTGGCAAAACCGTGGTCGAAGGTTATTGCCACGGTTTTTTTACATTAAGCCGCGGTTTTCTGGCCGCGGCCGAAAGTCAAATTTCTTGTAGTGATATGAGAAGTATCTTTTCATATCCTAATACTTGTTATTCTTCCTAAGAGGCATGAGACGAGGCATGTTTGCAAAGACAGTATGCGCAACTTCCTCATAAATTCGAGCGGGAGTAGTGTTGAGAATTGAATAATTCTTGTACTTTTTCCCAAAATTCTTTGCATAGTTACCCTTATCGCTGCCTTTCCGATCATACTCCTTCTCCTTTTTCCCGAGACTCTTACTCTCATGGAACTCATCCATTGGTCCGCTCGTTCCAGCCAGGCTATCCTCCATGTTGACATACTTCGCTGATCGCCTTTGGAACTCATCCATGTCAACCAATGGAGTCTTTTCCAAAGAGATGCGGAAAGGCGTCCCAACCTGGATTGCCTCACAAGCTAAATGCAATTTCACATTCTTTTCTAGGTTAATCACCTCCTGCATTGCTTCCTTGTAGAATTTTGTTAGGAAATCTGTTAATGATTCCCCTTTCGTTTGTCTCATTTTTCCAAGAGTACGAGACGTCTTTGGTAATCCTTTGATGGTGATGAAATGATGCACAAACAGATGTGATAGATCTTTCCAATTCCTCACTGAACTCGGAGCCAATGATTGGAACCAACGCAAAGCTGCTTTCCTCAATGTTAGTGGAAAGATCCTGCACATTAACGCATCTATTTCTCCAAGAAACGTAACCATTGTGATGAACGCATCCAAGTGCTCCGTTGGATTGGTCTCCCCAACATAGGGCTCAATACCGGCCGATTTCCTAAAATCTTTAGGAATCCTGATATTCATAATTTATGTGCAGAACGGAGTAGGTAGCCTCGAATTGACTCCTTCCTTTAGAACAGATTCTCCTTCTAAGACCTTCTCTCATCGATGATCCTGAATATGTGTGGGCTCTTGCGGTTGTCGTCCTTCACGCTCTGGAGAATTCACCACGTGCATGTTGGCAGTTTGATGTTGCAATCCATGGAGCGATCGCTCTAACTCATGAATTCCTCGTTCCATGTTGCGCAAAAGCTCCTCTGCACCTGCCTGCGATTGATGCTCTGGAATCTCCTCTTGAGGAGTCTCCTCCTGTCGTGAAGGTTCTCTCTGGATTGGAGTTCGTTGTGGAGGTGACAAAACTCGCTGAGAGTTATACTCCTGAACTATCACCCCTCGAGAATTGACTCCTTGTTGCATGAATGTTTGGACCACCATGAAACTGTGTAGTGTTGCTAAATGCCCGTTCAGTGGTAGAAGATGGCTTCTTTTACCGAGTAATGAGGTGATACAGTGTCACCAATTTCTTCTCCTTCAAAGAGAGAGAAAGAATGACCAATTTATCGTCAAATTCTTCCCCACAGGTGGCGCCAAATGTTCGTGTGTGAATCTTAGACAGTGGTCCTCTCGACAGAGTAGTGGCGGAGCTCAGCCTTGCTCATTCTTGGTTGAGGTGGAGTCTTTATCTTGCAATGCGTGGGGAGGGGGACTTGCAAAAGATACTCTGACGCTCAATTCAGTGTTGGAGCAATGAGAGCCTCCAAGAGCTTAGCTCAAACATGTAAGAATGAATAGCAAACTTGTAATGTAAGTAAGGAATTAGAAGTGTCTTGATGGAACACTAAAACCTGTATTTATAGGCGTCGGAGGTATTGCAGGTCATGAAGGGAAGCTCTTAAGTGAGGCTTCTGAGCGGGAGTGGCTGTGAGCCGAGCGCCTACGTAGCGCTTTCCTCGGCCTTTGTCCGTGCCAGTTGGATTAGGTACCACTAAGCCGGGAGTGCTCGCTCGTCCCTAACCCAGATCGTGCAAGCTGCCTCTTAGGTGTATGCTGAAGAGCACCCCTAATGGGCCAGCTATGATGTCGTCAGGTCATATGGCTGAATAGCCGGTCGGAAAAATTCTTACAAATCAATTCAATCAGTGTTCATTACGTCGCCAAATAGCACTAAGGTTGAGGTTCAGTTTGTTGGTAGTGTAGTCTTGACTGATGCACTCACTTTGCATAATGTATTTTTTGTCCTTTCATTCAAGGTGAACTTAATCTCGGTCTGTTCCATGATTCAAACCTCTAATCTGTTGGTAACTTTTTATCCTACTTCATTTGTGATACAGGAAAAAAGCCCGAGGAAGATTGAGAGGGGTGAATATGTTGATGGTCTTTATTACTTGAAAGGACCTTCCGTGTCATCCTCTTGTACCACTGCATATGTTTTCGCTTGTCCTTCTTGTTCTACAGATTGTACTTTTTCAATACAGCCAGTCAATCTATGGCATGCTAGTTAGGTCATTTATCAAATAAAAGATTTTCTTTGTTAAAGTCTAAACTTCATTGTAATTTTCAGGTTCAATAAGACTGATCTTTGTCATATTTTTCCAGTAGCTATACAAAAGAGATTATCCTTCGTGTCTTCTAACAATTTTGCTGAATATCCATTTGACTTGATACACTGTGATTTATGGTGTCACTTTCATATTTCCACTCATTTTGGACATGGGTATTTTCTAACTATTGTGGATGACCACTCAAGGTTGACTAGGACATATTAGCTTAAGACCAAATCAGAAGCCACACCAGCCATTATTGCCTTCTTTTCAATGGTAAAAAACACAATTTAGGGTTGTAGTCAAGGAAATTCAATCTGATAATGCCAACGAACTACATTTCACTGATTTTTTGGGCTTCGCAAGGTGTTCACCATCATTTTTCTTACGTAGAAAGCCCACAAAAAATTCAGTGCTAGGAAGGAGACATCAACATCTCCTTAATGTGGTCAAGGCTCTTTATTTTCACTCCAAGATTCCTCTATCTTTCTGGGATGATTTTGTATCATGTGCAACTCACCTTATCAACCTTACACCAGTCCCAAATCTCATGAATCTCGCTCCATACTATCTTTAGTATAAAAAGGAACCTTCATACCTTCATACTATGTTTGTTTTTTTCATCTACATTTCTTCACCAAGACACAAGTTTATAACAAGGGAGATTCCCTGTGTATTTATTGGTTACAAGCAGGGAAATAAAGGCTATAAAATGTATAATCTAGCTACAAAATCCTTTTTTTTATCTCTAGGGATGTTCTTTTCAACAGTCAGTTTTTGATCCCTCTTCTCTGGATTCCTTTTTAGAAGTTCTCTTGCTTCAAGCAACTTCAACGTTTCCAACTTATAATGTGAATCCACCACAATCCAACCCATCACCACCACCTAATTTTCCTGACAATCCAGTTTTACCTCTTAGAAGATCCACAAGAGTTGTTAGGCCTCTAAAGCATTTGGCAGATTACACTTGTGCTAACCTTACCACAACTTATCCCATCACAAATTATATTTCCAATGACAAACTTGCACCTACCTATAGAACCTTTTCCCTGCAGGTTTCATCTACATATGAACCTACATTTTACCATCAGGCTGCTAAGATACCTGAGTGGCAGATTGTAATAAAGGAAGAGTTAGATTCAATGGAATCATATCATACTTGGGATATTGTTAAACTTCCAGATGGGAAGCACACAATTGGATGCAAATGGGTGTATGGTTGAAGTTAAAGCCTGATGGAACAGTGAATAGGCACAAAGCCAAGCTTGTGCTAAAGGATTCACACAACAAAATGGGATTGACTACTTGGATACCTTTTCCCCCATTGGCAAAACCATTGGTTTCTATGAAGAATTGGGAGCTATATCAGTTGGATATTAACAATGCATTTCTAAATGGGGATACTTTTTGTGAAGTCTACGTGGAAATTCCAAAGGGCCTATTTTGTTTAGAAGGAGAAACTTGCTTGAAAATTGAACAAGTCTATTTATGGTCTGAAACAGACATCAAGACAATGGTTCTCAAATTTTTCCTCAACATTACTCAGTCATGGCTTCAAACAATCCTATCATGACTATTCTTTATTCACTAGGGGAAGTGTTTCTTCATTTGTGGCACTACTTGTGTATACAGATAACATAATCATAGATGGGCCCTATGTGTCTATGACTAATTCAGTCAAGCAGTTGGTGAAACATGTTTTCAAGCTAAAGGATCTGGGAAAGTTAAAATATTTCATAGGACTCGAGGTGGCTCACTCTACACAAGGAATTTCTCTCACTCAAAGAGCTTGCACTTTGTCTCTATTATCTGATACAGGTTATCTTGATCGCAAGAAAGCATCTCTTCCAATGGATCCAAATCTGAAATCATCTTCTGCTACTGGAACTTTACTCCTTGAGGATGCTTAGTATAGGTGACTTATTAGTAGGTTACTAATAAGTCAGTATATGTCCAAACCTACTAGTGTTCACTTGGATGCTCTTCATCATTTGCTCAGGTTTCTCAACGGAACTCCTGATCAAGGCTTGCTATTTTCCATGCACCTTCCATATCTCTTACTACTTGTAGTGATGCAGATTAGGAGAATTGTGTTGATACACAGAAATCTACCACTGTTTTCTGCATCTTCTTTGGAAATTCTTTAGTCTCAAGGAAGTCTAAAAAGCACGCCACAATCTCTATATCCTCAGAAGAAGCTGAGTATAGAGATTTAGCTGCTATCTCAAGTGAAATTCAGTGGCTATCTAGAATTCTAAAGGATCTCCAGGTCACTTGCTCTCCAGCTATGGTTCTTTGTGATAACCAATCAGCAATTCATATAACATCTAATCTCATTTTCCATGAGAGAACTAAGCATATAGATATAGACTTCCATTTTGTTCGAGAGAGAGAGAGTTCAATCAAGACTTTCGAAGCTGATCCATGTGAGGAAACAACAACAATTTCCAGGTCTACTCACCAAACCGGTTCCTCTACCCATTTTCAAGTCATTGTTATCCAAGATGGGAATCCATAACATCTTGGAGAATTAGTTTAGTTAGTTTATGCATTAAAGTGTTAATTGATCATGTTAGTTGTTAGTTTCCAAATTAGGTAGTCAGTTGATAACCCACTTCAGTTATAACTGAAATATGAAGTTTATTAAATAGGTTCTTGTATAAATAATTGTACTTCTACTTTTGTCAATGAGAGAATAATTTCACTTCATTCATTTCTGTTTTAGACTATTAGCGCATAATTGAGTGCAGTTTTTGAAAATTATATTTAAAAACAGTTTTTAAAAACTATTTTTTAAAAGAAAAGTAAAAAAAAAATATTGAATGAGATGTTTTCCAACATTTAAAAAATTGAAATTTGAAAACTAAAAATAGAAACTGAAAACATCTTTTAACTGTTTCTGTTTGATTGCAGTTTTTAAAAATTATTTTCTGTTTTCAAAAACTGAAAGGCATGTTTGATTACAGTTTTAAAAAACTATTTTCTGTTTTCAAAAACTGAAAAATTTAAAAACCTGCTTGGCACAACCTGTGTTTGAAAACTGTTTTTAAAAACAGTTCTTATTTTCAACTTTAAAAACTAAAATACATCTGTTTGATTGCAGTTTTTGAAAACTGTTTTAAAAACAACTAAAAGATGTTTTCAATTTCTGTTTTTAGTTTTCAATTTTCAATTTTTTAAATGCTGGAAAACATCTCAGTCAACAGTTTTTTTTTCGGCTTTTCTTTTGGAAAATAATTTTCAAAAATAGTTTCTAAAAACTGCTTTTAAAACAATTTTCAAAAACTGCAATCAAACAGATCAAACAGATGTATTTTAGTTTTTAAAACTGAAAACAAGAATTGTTTTCAAAAACAGTTTTCAAAAACAGGTTGTGTCAAACAGGTTTTTAAGGGGGTGTTTGATTATAATTTTTAAAAACTTTTTTATGTTTTCAAAAACTGAAAAATTTAAAAACAACAACTATTTTTTAACAGTTTAAAAAATGAGTAAAGGCATAATGATAATGGCTTTTATTTTACTCACTTGATTAGTGAAACCAACACCAAGACCGAGAAAGATACGACCCAAGATGAGCATAGCAATGTTTTGAGCAGCACCATTAATAGCACCACGGCAAAAAAGATGCAACCTCCCAAGATCATGGTGTTTCTCCGACCTAACGTCGTCGTGACTCGGCTGGCTAGGATAGTGGAAACTAGCCCCGCTAGATAAAGGGACGACGTGAATAATGTCAAGACCTCGCTGTCAAACACACAATACATGTTTGTTTTGGCGCTTCCGGCCTTTCTCAATACTTCAGGGAAGAATTTTGCCAGAAATGGTTTCATGGTAGTCACACCGCCTGAAATTTTTCAAACAAAAAATTAAATTGAGGGTAATTGCAACAAAATATCTACATATACAATATCCAAGATTGCTGGGAAGAATTTTTAAAGAAATGGTTTCATCGTAGTGACACCTCCTGCAATTTTCATATCCATTGTAAAGTTTAAATGCAATTACAACAAAAATATATACATATACAACATCCCAATTGTTATAATTGCAATAAAATCATACGATCGAGTCATTGGTAATTCAATATCACTAATAGAAATCATTTTTAAAATTTGGAGACTCGTACATTATATTAAGTCGGTAGATTCCTTCAAATAAATATTTCTTTATATTTCACCGTTTAGAGGAAATCATTCTTATTTTTACATCAAGAGGCATTATAGTATTATTATTCATTGAATTCAGTCAATAATTATCAATATTGTACTAACATTTTCTTTGATGTGATAAATTCAAATACTGATATATTGCTGTTGTGTAGATATATAGTAAAATGATATAACAGAAAGTGTAGATAAATAGTGTGGCCCCAACACTATAAATACGGGACATATCAATTGAAAAATATTATTCCCAAAACTCTTATCTTCCTTCCTACTCTCGACTCTCAATCTTCTTTCTCTGTTTGTTCCAACAGATTGGTATCTAGAACCACATACGACTCAAGGGTGTGGGTGAAATTGGGGAAATAGATGAACCCTAAATTTCTAATCTTTCTGTAATCTCTCTCTGTCGCATAGCCTTGTGGGGGTGAGCAGCGATTGTAGCAATCTGCCATCATCGTTCAAGAACTGGAAGCAAGTTCTAGCGATTGAAGCAATTTGGCATCATCGTTCTGGAATCAGAAGCAAGTTCCAATGATTGAAGCATTTGGGGAACCATCAATTCAAGAATGGGAAGTAATGGTTCGTTCCCAACCAACTTACCATTTTTTTATGGAAAGAATTGGGATCAATGGAGTGTCAAAATGCGAGTTATCTTCAACGTTCAAGATGTCAGTGAATATGTTAATGATGGATATGAACAACTTGTTGCAAATCCCACTGAAAATCAACGTGCAGCCCATAAGGAGGCAAAGAAGAAAGATCAGAAAGCATTGTTCTATATTCTCCAGTGTGTTGATTCCAAAGTTTTTGAGAAAATCGCAGATGCATAGACCTCGAAGGCAGCTTGGGATATCTTGGTGAAATCTTATGGTGGCGATGACAAAGTAAAGAAGGTGCGTCTTAAATCTCTAAGGAGACAATATGAGTTGCTCTAGATGAAGCCTGATGAGTCTATTGCTGATTATTTCTCAAGATTGGTCACATTAACGAATCAGATGAAGAACAGTGATGAAGAGTTGAAGGAACAAACGATTGTTGAGAAGGTACTGCGAACCTTAACCCCCAAATTTGATATGCTAGTGGTTGCAGTAGAGGAAACAAAAGATCTTAGCAAGTTAAAACTTGAAGATCTTCAAGGAACTCTTAAAGCCCGAGAATTGAGGGTGAATGATAGAGACTCAAAAAATGATGCTGAGCGAGCTTTGATTGCACAAGCCAAGAAGAATTCTTTTGAAGAGAAAAAAAGAAGTGGAAGAAAGGAAAATGGAATTCTCAGAAGGAGGGTTCACAAGGAAAAGAAAGATCACTGGATAGGGCTGAAAGCTCAGGCAAGAAAGGGGGAGACTATGGAAAATTTTCCGAAAAAAAGAAGCCTTTCGACAAGAGCCATATGCAGTGCTTCAAGTGCGAAAAAGTATGGACATCTAGCAAACGAATGCAGAAGTGGGAAAGGTGGTTCATGGCAAGGAAAGAAATCTAAGAAACCAGCCGAAGAAGCAAACTTGGTTCAGGATGACTCTGACTCAGAACCAGTGATGCTAATGGCCACCACTTGTGTTAAAGATAAAGATTCTGGTGTTTGGTACCTGGACACAGGTTGCTCTAATCATATGACAGGCCAAAGAGGTTGGCTCACTGACTTTTATTCAAATGAAAGAACACAGGTCAGATTAGCGGATAACAGAAGTATGTTGACTGAAGGCATGGGAAATATGTGCTTCAAAATTGAAGGAGGAAGATCAGTGCTCATTGAAAATGTATTATTTGTACCTAGGTTAACATCTAACCTGATGAGCATAGGCCAGTTGCTTGAAAGAGGTTTTTCTGTGGGCATGGTAAATGGGGTATTCAAACTCTTTGATAAGGACAAGAGATTTGTTCTCAAAACTCCTTTGTCTTCTAACAGAACCTTCAAAGTCAATATACATGGTGTCAACACTCAATGTCTTCTGACTACTACAGCAAACCAAGTAGCTTGGCTTTGGCATCAAAGGTATGGACACCTAAACTTTAGGAGTTTAGGTGAACTAAAATCCAAGGAACTTGTGATTGGAGTACCTAAAATCTTGGCACCTGATAAAACCTGCACTGTTTGTCTAGCTGGAAAGCAAACAAGGTTACCATTTGCTAAGAATCTGGCCATGAGAGCTAAACATATCTTGAATGTAGTTCATTCTGATATATGTGGCCCTTTTGAGATAGAATTAATTGGGGGAAGTAAATATTTTACTTCCTTCATTGATGAGTTTAGTAGAATGACTTGGCTATTTCTAATCAAAGCTAAGAGTGGTTCATTACCTGTCTTTAAGCGGTTTAAGGCATTTGCTGAAAAACAAGGTGGAAGAGAATTGAAAATATTGAGGACTGGCGGAGGTGGAGAATATACCTCTACTGATTTTAAAAGTTTCTGTGAAAATCATGGAATAATTCATGAGGTTACACCTCCCTATACACCTCAGCACAACGGTCTTGCTGAAAGAAGGAATAGGAGTCTTGTAGAAATGGCAAGAAGTATGTTGAAGCAGAAAAATTTCCACATAAGTTCTGGGGTGAAGCAGTCTCAATGACAGCCTATGTGTTGAATAGATGCCCAACCAAAAGTCTAAAGGGCAAGGTGCCACAAGAAATGTGGTCTGGGATAAAGCCTGATGTACATCATCTGAGGGTATTTGGATCACTAGCCTTCAAGCATATACCTGCTGCTAAGAGAACCAAACTACAGGATAAAAGTGAAACAATGATTATGGTGGGTTATCACCCCACCGGGGGCTATAGACTCTACTGCCCAGAAAGTAACAAAATATATATCAGCAGAGATGTGCTTGTTAGTGAAGATGAAGAATGGGACTGGGAAAAAGGTGGAGTAAAGTCAAGTGTTGCTTTCCCAGTTCATATGGATAATGAGATTGATGTACCCGATCTTGAAAATGAAGCAGAAGAAGAACTACATGAGTTTGATCACCACCAAGCTACTGATGCAAGTAGTGGCAGTGGGGATGGTGCTGCTGTGGATTATCATCCTTCAGAAATTTCACAGAAACAGAAGATGTCAACAACACAAGCACTGAGAATCAAGTGGAATCAAGGCCTCTAAGGCAAAGAAGATTGCCTACAAAGTTATCTGATTTTGAATTAACATCAGATAATGCAGATAATGCAGTAAATGAGGAGTGTGAGCTGATTCACTTTGCTATGCTGGCTGATGTTGAACCTATAAACTATCATGAAGCTATTAAGGAGCCAGTTTGGAGGAATTCTATGATTGAAGAGTTAAATGCAATTGAAAGGAACCAAACCTAGATCCTAACTAAGCTGCCACCTGATAAGAAATCAATTGGTGTAAAATGGGTTTTCAAACTCAAGTTGAGTCCTAAAGGTGAAATTTTGAAGTGACTTATACTTTTATTATCATTATCATTAAGAAATAATCAAAATATGTATATATCATTTTATATTATTTACTACACACAATATGTATACATTCTTACGTACTTTTCGTTTTTGATGAATGATAAATATAAAAGAAATATAAATATTAATATTTTAAATCACGGACCGAAACAGCCAATGAAACAGAATGACCGGGACCCGGAACCATGGCCGGTCCATTGTGCTTGCCGATCAGTTCTGCAATTGACCGGAGACACGTTAGGGGAGCCAGGATTTTAACCTTGGACAACTAGATCACATGCAACCACATTTACCACTGAACCACATTTCAGATTTATATAACGTGCGCAATAAATTAAATTTGTCCAAATTGAATTGACTTACCTTCCACACAAATTCATTATCTGTTTCAAAAACGATAAAATATTATTTGTTTTATGCAATAATCATTGTTTGCTTTGTTTAAGATTTTTTTTATTTTTAATATTATATTAGCCATTGTTTGATTACTTTTTATTGGTTTATTACTTAAAAATTGTGGTTTTCATTTTTGATTGCAAACATATTATATATTAGTTTGTGTTATGAATTATTTTTTAATTTACGCTCGAGTCAACCGGTTCGAGTTAACCGGTTCTACTAGTGACCCACTAATCTGGTTATTAACTCTATGGAAATTGTGTTTGGTGCCACCTTTATTGAGTGTGATGTCACCCCTATATTTTGTTATTCCTCAAAATACCTTTAAAAATACATTTGTCCAAAAAACTTTTTTTTTTCAAAAATCTATTTTCTCCAAAATCCCACCCCCTATCCCCTCAACTGGTCACCCTCACCATTCCTCCACTCTCATCCATATCTTCCTAAATATGGAAATGAAGTAAAGGAGCTAGTCATAACCCATGGTGGGTTGACCTGATTGCAAGAAAAATTCGAGTTCATATTTTTTTTTCGCATTCTGGTAATTAATTGCGCTTGTAAGTGCGAAATTTGCTTCACATTCGCACTCACAAGTGTGAATATGTTGTTTTAATGTATTTATTATATACGCAGCTTTAAGTGCGATTTGGAGGCAAATTTCTCACTTATAGGTGCGACAGACATGGATATTAAAAAAATAAATAAAGTACTATTTCGCACCTATAAGTGCGAATTGGAGGAAAAATTCGCACTTGTACGTGCGATACACTTTGATATAATAAAAAAAATTCAGAATAAATTTTGGGGTTTTATATTAATTGAAAAAAAGATGTCATGTATCTAGACATTCCTAACATCAAAAAAACTGAGAAAAACATCTAAAAAAATTCAAAAAAGACACCAAATGATTTTTTAAAAATATGGGACCACCACAGTTAGTCTAGTTGACATCTTTAGAAATTTATGGTGAAATATTTTTTTTCAAAAATTCAAAAAAAATAGTAAATGATGGAATTTGGGCTCTGGACATCGATCTTATGACAAAGCGATAAGCGTCCAATTACTTTTTTTCTCTTCAACTTTGTAATTCAGTCTGTCGCCATCCGAGACTGTTAGAAATTAATTGTTCAGGGCCAAGGCCATACTGCCCCTGCGGTATCAAAATTCCTCTTTCGCTCCTATAAGTGCGAACAGACATATATAATCGCACTTATGAGTGCGAATATGAAGTTACCCCTTATTTTTTAATTGGGTCGCACTTATAAGTGCGAATACTAACTAGTATGTTATTCGCACTTATAAGTACGAAAACAATTATAAGTGCGAGCAGTTAATTAGTTTTTTTTTCTAAATATTTGAGTTAATCGCACTTAAATATGCGAATTAGAAGCATAAATCGCACTTATAAATACGAATTTATTGTGATAAAAATATAGAGGAAAATGACATCTCGAGAATCAAAAAAAAATTTAAGGACATTTTCGTAAATAACCCTGTTGTGGGTGGCTCCACGTCTAATTAGGGTGACACCAATCACAACTCCCTTAACTTATTAACCCATTACCTCGACTTAATTGATCGATCATCGGTCCAGCAAGAAAAAGGCTCACCTTGCGGTCTAACTAATGTGGATTACCAAACATTCATAGCTTTGAAAAACTACCGGTAACACCCAATGCCAACGGCTCACCTCTTTCTCTTTGAGTACGAATTCAAAAACGGAAAGGGAAGCCCACAAAACGAAGAAATGGCATTGTTTAATTACACTACCAAATACTAGCTTTTATCAGTTCTGCTATTATTTCTAGCTTGCAACCCCTTTTGTTTCTGTTCTTGATTTCTATGGACCAAATTTTTACCCCTTTTTATGAAACAAAATTATCCTGAGTGATGGGCAAAAACTTGAAGGATAGGAGAAATTTGATGACTAAGAGAATCTCCATCTATGGTTGGATATTGGTGTTGTTTAGCACTATTTTTATGGTTCAGAATGTCACATAAAATATAAATATAAGTAACTCGTAAACAATTAATGTAAAATTTCCTGCAATAGTAAATCTCAATTTTTCCCATAAACAACTTATATATTTATATTTTTTTTAGTTTAACTTAATGCAGGAGAGAAAATGACATGTGAAGAAAAAATAAGCAAAATTACTTAGCATTAAGAACTGGTATAAGAACTAAGCATTAGAGATATATATGCTCTAATAAGCTAATCCGTGCATCACATTTCTTATAGTGCATCCCTAATATTCACTTGAAATTAAATTAAAGAAATTTTAAAAAAGTACCTGAGATTCCGATGTCATATCCAAAAATGAGTCCAGCAGATGCAGCAACGATGCAAGTGATAAAAACTGAGATTGTTATTTTGCCGCCGTAGAAGCCATCATTGGCTGAAGAATCAGCGGCGAATCCCCCAACTGCCATTTTGGTGGTTCTGTTCTCTCTGGTGTGAGGCAACGAATTTATAGACTGAGAGCCTCTGAGGGACCTGTGGCCAGCTTCTATTTTCTTTTATTCTTAAAATTAAAGAGAAAATTAATTTTGAAAATCATTTCAACAGTAAAATGAGTTAATACAATAATAAATATTTTTGAAATTTTACTTTTTGAAAATATAAAAATTTATTATCAATAGTGAAATTTTTTTATTGATGATCATATTTAATTTTCATTGAATAAATTAAAAAATTAAAATATTAATTTTATCGATTTCTTTTTTATAATACATTATCAAATTTACTTTGATTAAATACATTTATTAATTTATTTTTTAAAAAGTCAAACACATTTTTAAAAAGTAGGATAATTTTTTTTAAATAATCATATAAAATACTACTACTATAAAATACGTTGAAGAATGAAGACCGTTTAAAATAATGTTTTGCTAACACTGTATCACTCCTTATGTGATATATTCATTTAAAAGTTTGTGTAGATTCGTTTAGTGTGTTGTGAATGAATTATATCCAAATTGGGTTTTTTTTCTTCCTCAAAACGGTGGTTTTTTTTTTTAATAGAAAAATTGGGTTACTTTTTGTTACTTAATGCTAGATTTTAATAATACATCATTCGCGAAAGCCTTGCCTTGAATCAGCATATATATCTTACTTTATTACCAAAAAAAAGCATATATATCTTACTTAAAATGATATAAGTTCATTTACAATTAGTTGGTTACTTACTTTTTCACATGCTCAGGTGCTCTCACTAGCTAATCTCACCAAACATTCTCATACAGAGGAGGCGGTGTCCAACATGTGCCTTACTGTGCCATTCAGAAAAGGGTTTGATTTTAACACCCCACCACAACAATTCTCACCATTTAAAGTGGTAATTTCCAAAATGTCCTCTATTTTATTATATATCAGGTTTTTTAAAATCCCTTAGTGCATTTTTAACATAACGGGATTTAACACTGATAGTGCTTTTAAGATATTCGATTTTTAAAAACTTGTGTTTTTAACATATGAGGATTTTAAATCTAGTTGTGTATTTTTTAACAAACATAAATTTAAAACCCGGTTGTGTATTTTTAAAGTATTGTGTTTTTAACATATCAGGAATTAAAAGCTCATAGGTGTGTCCCAGAGTGATAACTCAAGTGGTAAGAGTTAAGGACATACTGGTTAGGTAGGGGGAGATCCAGGGATCAATTCCTCACAGAGTAGTTTAGGTGTTTTCCGATGTACCGAAAAAAGCCCATATGTGTGATTGTGAGTTTGACGAACCTTGTACTTGTTTGTTGTGTGTGTATTGTTCTAAACTTTTCCTTGACAGATTCGTGTTCGTTTTTATCGATGACATTTTGATCTACTCGAGGATTAGAGAGGAGCACGAGGAGCATTTGCGTCAGGTGCTGACCGTTCTGCGAGAGAAGACTCTTTCTGCGAACTCGGCTACGTATGAGTTCTGGTTGGAGGAGGTGAAGTTCTTGGGTCACGTTATTTTCAAGGAGGATATTGTCGTTGATCCAAGCAAAGTTGAAGCATTGATGTCGTGGGAACAACCGAAGACTGCGACTATCGGAGATTCTTTGAAGGTTTTGCAAAGATTGCAGGACCTTTGACGAAATTGATGAGGAAAAATCAACCTTTTGCGTGGATAGAGGAGTGTGAGTCCAGTTTTCAGGAGATGAAACGACGGTTGACAGCCACACCTATTTTGGCGCTTCCACAGTGTGAAGAACCTTATGAGGCTTACTGTGATGCTTCCTACCAGGGTTTGGGTTGTGTGCTGATGCAGAACCGGCAAGTTGTGGCTTATGCATCGAGACAACTGAAGGTGCATGAACGAAACTACCCGACGCATGATTTGGAGCTTGAAGCGGTGGTTTTTGTTCTTAAGATATGGAGGCACTATTTGTATGGGAGCATGTTCGCAGTCTTCAGTGACCATAAGAGCTTGAAATACTTGTTCGATCATAAAGACTTGAATATGAGGCAGAGACGCTGAATGAAGTTTCTCAAAGACTATGAGTTCACCTTGCAGTATCATCCGGGTAAGGCTAACATGGTGGCTGATGCTCTTAGTGGCAAGGCTATCCATGTTTCCTCTATGATGATTAAGGAGTTGGAGTTACTCGAGGCTTTTCATGATCAGAGCTTTGGATGTTAAGGTGGCACCAGGGACGTTGAGCTTTGGGATGGTTACAGTGTCCAGTGAGTTATTGCATGAGATTAAGGTCAAGCAGATGCAAGACCGAGAGCTGATTAAGAAAAGAGAAATGGTCAATGCAGGAAAAGCGCCAAAGTTTACTGTTGAAAATGATGGTTTCTTGTGTTGCAAGGGACAGGTGTGTGTTCCGAGTGATGCTGAGTTGAGGAGGTTGATCCTTGACGAAGGTCACAAGAGTAAACAGAGTCCTCATCCAGGTGCAACAAAGATGTATCAGGATTTGAAGCTACACTTTTGGTGGTCAGGTATGAAGAGAAATGTTGCCGAATATGTTGCTGCTTGCCTAACTTGTCAGAAGGCGAAGGTTGAGCATCAGAAACCAGCAAGGTTGATGCAATATCTTGAGGTGCCTGGGTTGAAGTGGGATAGCTTCTCCATGGATTTCGTGGTTGCTTTACCACTCACTCAGAGGAGGTTTGATTCTATCTGGGTGATTGTTGATCGATTGACGAAGTCTGCACACTTTCTACCAGTGAAGACCACTTACAAAGTGGAACAACTTGCAGTGGTTTATATTGCAAAGATTGTGCGTCTGCACGGGGTTCCTTCGACCATAGTTTCCGACAGAGATCCGAAGTTCACTTCACACTTCTGGAAGGCTCTTCAGGGAACTCTTGGTTCGAAGCTGAGTTTGAGTTCTGCTTATCACCCACAGACTGATGGGCAGACAGAGAGGACGATTCAGTCCTTAGAGGATCTTCTTCGAGCATGTCTCTTGGATAATCAAGGGAGTTGGGATGAGCTTTTGTCGCTGATTGAGTTCACCTACAACAACAGTTTCCATGCCAGTATTGGGATGGCTCCGTATGAGGCTTTGTACGGGAGGAGGTGTAGGACACCGTTGTGTTGGTTCCAGGGTGGGAAGAATTTTCTAGTTGGGCTAGAGTTGGTCCAGCAGACGACAGAGAAGGTGAGACAAATCAGGGAGAAAATGAAGACGTCCTAGAGTCAGCAGAAGAGCTATGCAGAACTGACGAAGGGAGTTGGAGTGTGCACCAGGAGAGCATGTATTCCTTCGTGTGACCCCAACTACCGGAGTTGGGAGGGCGATTAAATCGAAGAAGCTGACATCAAAGTTTATTTGGCCATATCAGATCATCGAGAGGGTTGAACTAGTGGCTTATTGTATTGCTTTGCCACCTTTCTTGTCCAAAATTCACGATATTTTGCATGTGTCCCAATTGCGGAAATACATTCCAGATCCGTCACATGTTATCACTCAGGATGACATCCAGGTGAGGGAGAACTTGACTTTCGAGGTTCCACCGATACAGATCGCTGATCGGAGAGTTAAACAGTTGAAGAACAAGGAGATTCCATTGGTGAAGGTGATTTGGAACCAGACCACGTAAGACGCCACGTGGGAGTTGGAGGAAAAGATGATGTAGAAATGAAGTTCTGGATGGATTTTCACAAAGGCAGAAAGAACTGGGCAAAGAATACAAGTTTCTGGTCGCTCAGCGACCAGAACAACCTCACTGGCCGCTCAGCGCCTCAGGACAACCGCTGAGCGACCAGAGCACCCTCTCTGGTTGCCCAACACCTCAAGTGGGTCACCCAGTGACTAAGTCGGTTGAGGAAACCCTTCCTTGAAGAAAAAGGTCGCTCAACAACCTGTTTAAGTCGCTCAGCGACCTGCTCTGTTTTTGCCTATAAAAACAGAGCCTCGACCAGAATTGAAAGAGGGAGTTTTTACATTTTCTTACTATCATAGTTAAGCTTAGATAGTCAGAATTAGTGAGGATTTGAGTTAGAAAGAGGATCCAAGAGTGAGGAAGCAAGCTAGGAGTGAGAGTGAAAGTCTTGGAAGCACAGTTCTACGCCGCCGAGGTGGACACACAACGCGGACGTCACCAAGCTTCCGGTTTCTATTCTCCCTTCTTGTAAGCTTACACCATCCATAATTATGGGTTGCTAAACCTCTTTGTTGGGATTTAGTGTAGTGTTGCAACTCAAATGTATCCATGATATTCTAATGTATATGAATCTATGTTATATCTATTGATGTTCATGATATGAGTTTAATTCTAATGCTTGTTCTGATTTGGCCGGTTAGAACATGATCTTAGGTTCTTTGTGTGAGTGATAACTACATAATTAAATCTGAACTAATCATATCATCTGATAATACCGATTGCTAGACATAGAATTGTTATAATTAATCCTGTTAACACCTGAGTCTAATGTTGTTGCTATATTAAATATGCGAGACATCGATAGTTAATAAAGTGGCTGATAATCTTCTCATGCTAGACATAGATGAGTGAGATAAGAACCTGTGAGGAGAAATCAATGATATAATGAATTCTATGCATAAAAGTAAGGATACAGGGAAAGTTGTAATATGAACTAAATCCCAACAGTTTCTCTATATGCTTGAAAGATCCTTATTTATTTGTTTATGTTCTTAGTTAAACAACCCTTCAAACAATCTTATTTTTATCCATTGTTTAGTTAATTTCGCTACAGAACGACTTTTGTCTGCAATTCTCTGTGGTTCGACAAACACCCGTTGCTATGCTACATTCGTATCTTGAAAGGGATTTAAATATAGTTAAGTGACAATTTTATAAATTCTTTTGTTGAACGGTTTTGAATATTCATAAATACCTTTCAACAATTGTAAGACCCTCTATTTTTGTAAAATTCCACTTTGGTCCCTAAACTTATTGTAATTGTATTCTAGCCCTTGGAGTTTATAATATTTGTGATTTGGTCCTTGAATGTTGTCATAATATAATTTGAACCTTGTTAGACATTTTGCTTGAGAGAAGTAATGTTTGATGATTCTACTTTAGTGGAGCTGAGAATAAAATAAGATCCTAATAGATTTGATTGATACTTGATTGTAAGAATATTTTTGCTTGAGTTATAGCAAGATGAGCTTTAGTTTAGTGGTTCAGACTGTATTTCGGTTACGTGGCTAGTGTTTGAATCTTGGTTAAATGCTGATTTTTATTTATGTTTTCCTATTTTCCTATTATTTTCGAAGAAGGGAATATTCTTTTGTTCAAGGGAGATAGTTTTCTAAATATAATTGTTGAGGAATAAGTAAATAATTCAATAACATGAATTAATTTAACCAAAAACGAGACCGGATATATTGTGTTGGTTAGAGCTTTTGTAGGGGGAAGTTTTCAGCTACAATTCCCTATTTCTTAGGGCTGAAAATCGTGTGAAATCAAGCCTTGGTCAGCAAGTACTCTGTTATTTCTCCTTTGTGTTTTTGCTGAGTAAAAAAAATTAAAAGAAAAAGAAGAAAACAACACCTTTGCTAGAGTAGGGAATATGCTGCTAAATAATAGGAGCAGAAGGCTGAAGGAAAAACCTCCCACTACTTGTGTGGGTCGTCCAACTACTAGAAGAGGAAGTTTTGAATTCATCTCCCCACTTCTCACTCAAACACGTTAAAATTTTTGATGGAAAAACCTAGCCTAAGTGCTGAACCATCATCCTTGCTGCTGTATCCCCTCTCCTTCTTGTGAGAAATAAGCCAAGCAATTCCTTCTTACCTTGCATTGGTCGACCATCACCTCTTTCCCATTGGTGTTCAAGCTGGTTTCTTCAATTTTCTCCGACTGTGCATTGTGATAATCCTTTGGTAAGTGGCCAAACTCAATCCATTTCTAAGTGTTTCATTCTTAGTTGAAAACTCAGTTTCTAATCCGATTTCTCCTCTGTTTTGGGTTCGAAATTCTCTTCACAAACCGAAGATTGATCACGTGATTCCTTCCATTTCTAAGACGAGGACGGACATTGGCGTGTAGAGGATGAACACAAGATTGTACGCTCAGTTCCGGGGTCTTATTCGAAGTAGGTTCACCTAAAAACCCATTTTCCTCTACTCTAGTAAATTTTAGGGTTGTGGCTTAAATTTCAGAAATTGGGAAAAATTTATTTTCGGTATGATTAAGCCCTGGAAAGTGATGTTTAATGATGTTAGAATAATTTTTATAAAAACCCTTGGTGAAAAAACCCTTTCGGAACTCAAAACGGTGAAAAATTGTGTTTTTGGTCGTCCTGGACAGAGAGCCAACGCATGAGCGCTGGCTCCTGGGCGTTGGGAACAGGGTTCTCAGGCAGGGAGCCAATGCATGAGAGTTGGCATCCCAATGCACATACGCTGGGCCTATGCTAGCCTAGTGCTGTTTTTTTTTTGTTATTTTGTTTAATTGGGTTTTGGGGCTTTTCCTTCTTCCCTATGATTGATTGAGGGTATTATATGTTTATTATCATAGGTGGGACTTGAATTTCATGCAAAACGTTAGAAGGTAAGGGTAACTTCTTTTAGGAATTGATTGTCATTTTCCTGTTGAGTATTCTGTTTTCGTTTTGCCATGAATATTGTGATGACTTGTCAATTGATGCTGAACAAGTATTTTTGGAATTATCTTGTTGTTTAGAAATGCGGAAATTGAAATGAGTTGCGATATAACATGTTGAGATGTTTTAAGAGAGGAATTTGACTAAATTTTGCATTTGATACTATAACTGAAAAATGTGTGAACTGTTGGTTCATGATGATGTGATTATGTTGTGTCATAGCACATGCAATATTATTTAGGATGTTTAGGTTGATTTGACGGCACTTTGTCTGGTGGGATCAATCGAGGGCAATGTGGTGGATCTTTGTCCCACATGATTGTCCTGCCCTTGTTCTGGGGAAAACCTTGGCCATAACTATACATATAGTTATTATAGGAATAACTTGCATATTTTGGAGAATTAACTGGGATAATTTTGAGAATTGAATACTCGGTATTTAATGTTGTTAATTTACTGCTGTTGGATTTTAGCTGTAATTGGCTGCTGTTTGGAAAATTCTACTGTATTCTATTTATTGTTGCTGTTGTATAAAAAAATTTCTGTTATTGTTTTACTGTATATTGCTGCTGTTGTTTGCTGTTTCTGTTTCCGTTTAATTATCACATTGTGATAATTATTATTATTGATGTTTTTTAAGTTACCATTTACTGTTTGTCTGTGTGTTTTGTTTGGCGCTTAACTCCACATATGAGTAGCACGAAGATTAAATTGAAGACGGATTTTGGAAGTTGCAGTTGAAGGGAAGATGTTGAAGAAACATAAACTTTATTTCTTGAAGGTGCGATAAATACACAAGAAAGGGGGGGTTGAATTGTGTGACCAATTTTTTGTTTTTAAAAAAACTCTTTTTCTAATTCTTTAATCTGTCAACCATCTGCTTAGAGTTTATTTATTTTTGTTACAAGATTTTCATAAGATAAATTGAAATGCAAGAGATAGTTGACACTCGTTGAGTGTTAGAGACTTGTTCATCGATGAGATTTGATTATAAGGATGTAAACTAAAAGTGATGAGGAAACAGTAAGGCATGAAGGTAAAGCACACATAGTTTTTATCCTGGTTCACCCCCATAATTGACAGGGCTACATCCAGTCCTTGGCTTCACCAAGATTTTCACTATTTCAACCAATAGTACAAGTATTATCAGGGACTTCTCCCAACAAGTATTCTAAGGACTTCTCCTATCAAGTATTCGAAGGACTTCTCCTTACAAGTATTCGAAGGACTTCTCCTTACAAGTATTCTTAGGACTCTTCCTTACAAGTATTATCAGGACTTCTCCTATCACCTTTTTCAGGATTTTTCTTTTCTACAAAAATCTCTTCTTGATAAGAGTGGGTAGAAGAAATGAAGCTTGAGGAACAGAGAGATCATAAGCAAGCGGATCTCTTGTCCTAAGTTATGTGTGTAGAGTATGATGAGAGTAACACTCTATAAGATCTCTACACACATAAGCAACCCAGCTCAGGTTTTAGATGTGACTTGAAGTTTTCTGAGCTGAGGCCAAGGTTGCCTTGGTCTTTGGACGAACTAGATTGAGTTGTGTATAATTTAGCTCTAGTCGCCAAGTTGCTATGGGAGCAAGGTTCTCTATATATATCTTCAGTTGAAGATCTTCGTACATTCTCCACAGTAGGAGAGAAAACCTGCCCGCAGTGCTTCTTCCTCTCCGAGAAGCACATAACGGCTAGTTCTGCATCTCTCAGCAGGCATAAGTCACGATCAGAGGCTTTTCTGCAGGCATAACATATGATTTGAAAATCATCACTTCATCTGGGTTGATGTCGTCTGGCTCCATGTTGAGCGAGTAGCCTTGAGCTGATTTCTTCGTATATAACGTGTAAAAGTTCAGCGGTGAAGACTGCTTTGACTCTTTTACCCCAGTGCTTGACAGCTAATACTCATCACGTGCCTTGGTCAGATTTTTGAATTTCGACCGTTGAGAGTGTACGATGCTCAGAGATTCTTGCCGTTGATTTCGCGATGTCAGCTTGATTTTAGGAAGAGCAGAGAAGTAGTGGGACCAAGAGGTATTGGTTTTACTGAGTCCCATCTTTCTTTCTGTGATTGTCAGGTTTTGATAACCGTGCAGACGAGGATAAAAGTAATTATTCAAAAGAATAATTTCTTTAATACTTCTGTTGACTTGATCTCCTCGAAAGACGTACTCATTGATCTTTGTATCTTTGGCGCGATTCATACTTCGGTGGACGGATTCTTTCATTCAGCTTTGGCAGACGCAGTCTCCTTTGAATGCTTGAAGTTCCGTGATTGGCCTGTATTGCCAAACGAATTTCCTTCAGTCAGTTCTTTTCTAAGAAACAGAATATTCTTGTCTGAATTCTTTCTTTCACTGAAGCTCTTCATCGGAGAGAGTTGATCTATAACTCCTTTATATGATGCTAGAGAGGTTTCAAGGCAGACGGAGTTTCTTCAAGATTGTTATACTCTTTCTCCTTAAAACAATACAGTCTTCACATTTGATCTTTGTAGATTCGGGTGGTGGACTGATTCAGCTGCTTCAAGTAGGCTTGATTCGGGTGAGAAGATTTCCATCAGGTAGTCGTAAGAAGAGACGCTGGTCATTTGAAGCTTGTTGATTCATCTCTCTTGATTCACCAGACAATCTTGTACTTTGAATATCTTTCTTTCTAGCGCCATCCGACTAATTTACACGAACCGGACGAACTCTTCTGGCAAATTGATTCTCTTGATAGGGCAATGATGTTTATTCATTTCTTTCAGAGATGCTTGTTCCTGTCCATGATAATTTTCACTATGTTAGGAGCTTCATCACTAGATTCTAAAGAAATTGTTAATTATCAATATATAGTATAATAATTCGTTTGATTATTTGATTCTAACATTTCTGTTTTTATTTTATAAATGATTTGGCAAATTTATGTTGCTGATAATTATTTAGTTTTACTGCATGTTAAATTATGTTAACTATGGGATATTTTCTATTGTTTAATAATTATTGAGGGACGTTTCATTTTGAAAAAAAATTGAGGGGTCTTTTTGAGAGGTTTACGAAACTTATTTTCCGCGTATTTACAATGTGACCCCTGACCATAAATTGGGGCGTTACAGATAGAGGTGAGGATTCCGACTGAATGTGAAGGGCGGTTAGAAACTGATTATAAAGCCCGAATAATTCAGCGGGATTGAGAAACGAAAGAACAGAATGCCTAAAGGTCCATCAGGGACATAACTATGCCTCAAATAAGCTATGAGTTTGACGGAAGTATTGTTCCCCCGACTAATATATCAAAAAATTTCCAGCTGCCACCACACTACATGCACCTAGTAAGTTAGCACCAATTTGGAGGGAGTTCACTAGAAGATCCTTATGCTCACATGACTATGTTCATAGGTCAATGCACCCCATTGATGTTGTTCCCCTTTTCCTTAAGGGATGCTGCTGCTGCAACTTGGCTAAGGTCTCAACCCCAAAACAACATTGTATTATGGGATGACTTAGCCAAGAAATTTGGGACAAAATTCTTCCCATCAACCCGTATGTGGAAATTGAAGCAAGAAATCAACTCATTCCTCCAGATGGATCATAAGAACTTGTATGAAGCTTGGGTGTGGTTCAAGGAGCTCCTGAGGAAATAATCAGGCTATAACATTCCTCCTGCTGACCAGGTAGACAATTTTTACTCTTCATTGACTGACTATAGCAGAGATAAGCTGGATACTGTAGCAATATGAGCCTTTGATGCTCTAACCACCCATGAGGCCTTGGAAATAGTTAAAAATCTGGCGGTCAAGGCCATGTATTCCAACAATGACAGGAAAAATAAGAGGAGTGTTTATGAGGTGGAGGCATATGATGTCGTTCTTGCCAGCAATAAGAAACTGTTGCAGAGAATGGATGCCATGTCTCAACGGATGGACAAATATGGCCAGAGTTTTAGGGATACAAAATTTGATGAGGAGATGAAGCTGCTGGGCAACCATTAGAATAATCCATACTCCAAAACATTCAATCCAGGTCGGAAGAACCATCCCAACTTTGCTTGGAGACGCCAAAACAAAGCGAATCAGAAAAATCAAGGAGGAAGCAAGAAGATCCTAGAATATATTGTGGGGAAACTAGGACAAGCCACCAATTCCATACGGGTTACACGCAACAATTTCAGTTACTAGGGAGCTTCCATCAAAAAATCTTGAGAATCAGGCGACGAAAATTATTAAGAAATTATCTTAAAGGAGTCCAGGTATGTTCCCTAGTGACACCATTCCTAATCCTAACAAGGAAATTTTTCTACTATTATTTTAAGGAGTGGAGTGACCTTGGGTGAGAGGAAAGAAAAAGTGAGCAAGAAATTTGAGAAAGAGAGAAAAAAGATTGAGAAAGAGAAAAAGAAGAGGTAAGAACTACAAAATAATACAAAGTTGCCTTTGCTCTTTGTCCTAGTGATGCAAGTAAGAAGAAGCTGGAGAAGCAATTCTCAAAATTTGTGGAGATGTTCAAGAAGCTCTACATGAACATCGCCTTCTCCAAATTCTTAGAGAAGATGCCTCAATATGCAAGATTTATGAATGAGATACTTTCCAAGAAGAGGAGGCTGAGTGAAGAGGATGAGTCGGTGATGCTTACGGAGGAGTGTAGTGCCATATTGTAGAAGAAACTCCCACTGAAAATGAAAGACCCAGGAAGCTTCACATTTCCTGTTAAGTTCATCGGCATGGAAGAAAGGAAGGCTCTTGTTGATTTGGGGGAAATCATTAATCTAATGCCCCTACTTATGTTAAAGAGATTGGGTATTGGAGAATTGAGGCTTCAATGATGACTCTTCAACTTGTTGACCGCTCCATAGTTACTCCACGGGGGTAGTTGAAGATGTCTTGGTTAAGGTGGAGAAATTTGAATTCCCGGTGGATTTTTTGGCTATCGATGTGGATGAAGATAGCAAGATCCCACTGATCTTAGGAAGGTCGTTCTTAGCCACAACTCAAGCAATAATCAATGTGGGAAAAGGAACGTTATTTTTTGGAGTGGCTGATGAGAAGATCACCTTCAATGTTTTCAACCACAATGTGACTTCTAAGAGGCTGAATGATGTCTTCATGGTGGAGATGATGGATGCATGGAGTGATGAAAGTTTGGAGCATTTTTTCAAAAAGGAGGAGGTCGCTAGCTTAAAGAAGATAGAAGTTCTGAAGAGCAACCAATCCAAGATAGTCTATTCTATGATCTTGGTCACTAAGTCAATACGAGGTAAGGAGAAGGAAAACGAGTAAGGAAAATGAAAAACCTTCTGTTTCTTTTCCTACTAAATTTTCTGGTTGTGTGACTGCTTTGGAGAATGCTTGTAAAAACTTGATCCATGCTTGTGTTGAGTTGAAGAATCCCGCGAGTGCCATGTACTATGGGATAAACCCCGGATAGTTTTATGAGTCCGGGGAAGTCTAACAAGGACTATAACATTGTGCTTCTTGGGAGAAACCCAAGCTTCAAGAAAAAAAGAGTTTGCCGCTTTCTAGTTTTTGAGTCTTGATTTTATGCTGAGTCTTAGTGTCTCATGATTTATTTGAATTATAGTTGTGGTATTTGTGATTGTGTGCTCATTTTTGCAAGGAATGAGGAGTTTGCAGGAATTAATTTGAGCTGGAGGGCCCAGCTGACAGAGTCCTGGTGCTATCACTTTTTGCTCATATTGAGTACAGAGTTCTTCTTAACCACTTATATCTCTAGTTATTACATGATCATGCGTTTTACGTTTTAGTTGCACACACTAGTTTTTCACATGCTTTGATCCTCAGTACTCACACTTTTATCCTTGACCAAGCTTGTTGGTTTTTATTGATAATTCTGGGTTTGATGCTTGCTTGTTATGAAAGTGAATGATGCATGGGTTTGAGTGAATCTTGTGGGACATGTGGAGAGTTAGGTAATAGAGACTTCAGTGAGTTTTGGGAAAGTGCAGTGAGGTTACAAATATAAGAAATGTGTGGGGAACGAACATGAAAGTGTAGTTTTCCTCTTAGCCTTTACATTGAGTTTACACTCTTTGGATGTGAGATTAATAAAAAGGCACAAATGTGAAGCATAACGTGAGAAAGCAGGGGAAGGACGTGATTAAGGGAATGAGACGTATTTACACCACTGAGCATACCCCCATTTATGTCCCTACCTTGCAAAATAGAAAGAAGAATTCACCCTGAGTTAGTAATAACTATGATGGGCTATGAAGGAGGGGCCAAAGGCAAAAAAGAACATGTTATTAGAGATAATAATTGTCTGCTGTTAGAGATGCGCAGTAACGAGCACAACATCGTCTGGGATCATATGCCGTATTAACTGACAAAGGAACGCATCGTCTAATGTTGGAATAATGTATCGTCAGCCTAACTAAGATATATCGTCTGACCAGACATGTCATCTGAGTCCACGCTAGCTTTAAACCATTTATCTAGTAATAAATAATATTATCTTGTAACCGGGATATTATCTTGTATTTATTATTATTTATGATTCCCAATGTAATAGTTGCAATAGTTGACATCGGAATATCCGTCGGTCTCTCTGTATAAATACAGAGCTTGTAACCTTGAATAATTAGGAATTGAAGTTACAGAATAAATAATAAAAGAAGAACCTACACAGAGTTCACCCTTTGCATCTTCGATTTCTCATTTTCTTTCAAGAATCGACTTCGATTCTTAACAAGAATACATTTAATATTTAACGAAATTCATTTATGAGCTGTCTAAAGTTGGCAAGGCCAATCCCCGAGGAACATCTTTGTAATCACATGCTGAAGTGTCAGATTGTCAACGGCTACTATTTACAAACAAGGTACAACGTTGTGAATAAACAAAAGGAATTTATTCACTCTCTCTACCGAAGCATTAAATGCCCATCTGCTCAATCATTCTCAGCATTAAATGTTTGCTCGGTCACACAAGCAACAACATTAAATGCATTTTTCAGACACATTAAAGGATTCAGAAATCTCAATATGTCTACATCAAGTTAAATCCAAGAGGAGATATTCAGAGATTCAGACTGCTGCAAGCTATCTGCTCCATCAGAACATCCATTCTAAGCTTTCAAAGGTCAAGAGCATTTAATGAAGAGATTTGTTACTCACAATGAAGATATTCATGAAGAAATCACGTGATTCTCTCACCTTCGTTCAACCACTACCCGAACACAAGTTTTCAAGTGAAGCTATAAAAGGAAGACTTGAAGAAATAAAAAAAACAAGAGAAAGAATCCGAACTTGCTATCAACTATCTACTGTCTTCTAATTCTCATTTTTCTTAAGTGTCAAAATCTTCAAGAGAATAAAATCTTGAAAGTGTGAAAAGATCCTAAGTGTCAAACACTATCAAGTCTTCACACCCAAACAGAGAACCTATCGTCTAATCCTCTCTATTTAGCCAAAACTCGAGTATATTCCCAAAGACTCATATCCACTATACTTTGAGTTATTTGATCTTAATCTTTCTACCTCACTCTTTCTGAAGAGACTTTGTAGAAGAGAAATTCTTGTTAAAAAATTAGGAGAAGTCCTGTAAAATACTTGTAAGGAGAAGTCATGTTGAATATTGGGAGAAATCCTGTTGAATACTGGGAGAAGTCCTGTTGAATACTGGGAGAAGTCCTGCTGAATACTTGGGAGAAGTCCTGTTTAATATTTGTACTGTTCAGGGTTGAATAGTTGAAAATCTTGGTGAAGCCAAGGACTGGACGTAGCCCTACTGATTTTGGGTGAACTAGGATAAATCTCTTGTGTGCTGTTTTTATTGCTCGCATCGTCCAATCGTTTATTGCTTGCATCGTCCAATCGTTTAACTGCATGCATCGTCCAATTGCTTAACTACTTGGATCGTTTATAACCTTACAGCACGCATCGTCCACCCTAGCACATGTTTCACATCTGCTTATAAACCGATTAGTGTTATCATCTACATCAGTGTGTTGTGTTCATATCTTTATCGTTTACACTCCGATTAATATCATTCCGCTGCCACAGTTTATGAAAAGCTTTTGTAAACTAATAATTGTTTTTGAAAATCAAGTTTTTATAAGGACACAATTCAATCCCCTTCTTGTGTTATTCCTTTCATTATCATTAGAGACCCTCATACAACGACCAAATGACTTTAAGGTTATATAAATGTGAAGTTTGAATCTCTTACAAAATTCAATTTGGAAGCTGTTAAGTAACTTTCATTATTTTATCAATATATTATTGATGAACGTCAGTTGTTTTGTGGTGCATTGGGAACATGGAGAGGAACATGAAGCTGCGGTGAATAAGGTTTGCAGCATTGTTACAAAGGGCATAAAAGATTAAGAGTTGAAGTTCTTTCCGTTGACGCAACACTTTAATCCCCAGCAAAAAGAGTTTTTTTGGTCTAATACCAATGTCCTTTCTTGCCAAAAAATTACCGACAGCTAAGACAATAGAAAACAGACCCACAGTTAAGACTGTCAAAAATTTATCGACGGTTAAAACTGTTTAAATATTTCTGACGGCTTTTTGTTAAGATCATCAATAAATTTTACCGACGATACTCGTACCTATGAATTCTCATCGAGTCTAACATTTGAATCGAGTGACGAGCCCTCCAACCGGGTGAAGGGAGGTCACCACCTTGTTCAGTCGAGATCAAAGCCTGTCGAACCTAATGGAGGGCTGAGGAGTCCGATCCAAAACACTTTTTTTCTTTCATCTATTTTTTATTTAGAAGAGGGTGTTGTGAATGAAATCTTTTCCTTATCATCATTGCCTTGCAATCCATCATATTTTCCTGTGTCCATCACACCTTTCCGTATAGACAATTATTAGGACATAAAATTATATTTTCCTTTTTTTTTCAAAAAGTTATGATTTACAAACATTCTTTAGGTGTAAACACCTCGAAAGAGAAAAGAAGATAAGAGATATAAGTAGTGAATGTGATATATGATTGATGTGATAAGAAGTAAGAGATAGAGAAAAAAATGAAGGTATTTACGTGTGTTTGCTTATATATATTTATTTTTTCAAAATAAAAAATCCGGGAAATCAGGATATCATGTAACGTGGATGGCCATCTGCATGTCACTTATTACATGTGGGACACCGACGTTTGACTTTAACAACCCATGAGACCCATTTATGTCCCCTTCTTTGTGATGCATTTCCGATTTTATCACACAACAAAACAGTGCGACTCTGAAACTGAGAAATTTGCGGAGTGAAACAACGACAATGTCGACACTGAAAGTCCCCCAAGCTCTTCCCCCCGTCGCCGATGACTGTGAGCAGCTCCGGAAAGCCTTCGCAGGTTTCACCATTCTGCTCATCAAATCCTTCTTGTGTTCTTCAGAACACCATGTTTCAATGATAGTGGAATGTTGTGTTATTGATTTGTGAAATGATCAAGCTTATTTTTTTTAAATTAAAGGACAGAGAATAATTAATGGTACTCTAATTCAGAAAAGGGATCATGGATCTGTTTTTGCTTAGTTGTGATCGGGACAGGGATAACAGATTTGAATCTTGTTGAAGTATAAATTAGTCCTCTGTGTGATTGTTATGATTTCTCTTCTTCTCTGAGTAACCTGTAGTTAGAGTTATGTAGTTCAATTTGTTTGATTAAGTTTTTCCGAGTTACATTGGAAAGGAAAATGATTTGTACACATGTGCATAAACATCCAACAGCCACCGAATGCGAAAGGAAGGAAGAGAATAGAGAAGTAATGGACGTGATATATACAAAAGGAGATAGAGTAAAAAACGAGGTGTCTGCCACTGTTTGTATGTGGAAGTATCATTATTATTTTGGAAATCATCCTGTTCATGATTGTTTTGATTTTGGTGTTGAGGATCTTGTGTTGTGTGATATTTCTTTTCAATGCTTATCACATTTCCTGGTTCCATTTATTTGGATTTTTCATGACTTTCAAGTGAATCAAGTGTTCTAATGTGATTGCAGGATGGGGAACTAATGAGGGACTGATTATATCGATCTTGGGTCATCGGAATGCTGCTCAAAGGAAGGTTATCAGGGAAACTTATGCTCAGACTTATGGGGAAGATCTCCTCAAGGCCTTGGACAAAGAGCTGACCAGTGACTTTGAGGTACAAGAATAGAGTTTTTCAAGTTAATAATTGAAGATTAATAGTTTAATTGACTAAAAGAAGATCAAAGAAAAGTGCAGATTAAATAAAAATGAAAGATCTAAATCTAAAATGGTCTGTCTTTAGACATAATTTGTGAAATGAGTCACAATATAGTTTCACTTTATCCTCATAATCAATTCCAACTAGTTGGAAAAGGGATTTATTGTAGTTGTTGTTCATACTTATAGATGCACCTGTACATACATCTTGCAACTCGAACTGATTGTTGACTATAATTCATGAACCAAGTTACCATAAGGAACATATGGTGAAAACAGTTGATATGCATTATTTAACTGATTGTGAAACACAGCACACTCATTTTATCTTAAAGTCTGAGTTTTGGTTAATTGAAATTTAAATACATGTTAAAACCTAGCTTACGGGCCAACTAGCCAAGAAGACTTAATAAGCTGATTAAATGGGTAACGTGATGCCAAATTGTTCCGTAATGAAAACTGATTATAGCACTACAGACATATTATTTTGGGGGTATGAAACTGATATGCATTTTGAATTTTCTCTTCACTAGAGGCTGGTTCACCTCTGGACACTTGATTCCGCTGAACGCGATGCTTTTTTGGCAAACGAAGCAACAAAAAGGTGGACTTCAAGCAATCAGGTTCTGGTGGAAATAGCCTGCACTAGGTCCTCTGAACAATTGTTTGCTGCGAGAAAGGCTTATCATGCTCTTCATAAGAAGTCTCTTGAGGAGGATGTTGCTCATCATACAACAGGGGACTTTCGTAAGGTACTGATTCTTTACCATAAACTTGTTATAAGTTGAAATAAACATTGAAGACTCATTATGCATATATGCATAATTCTTGGCTTGTAAATGGTACATATCTAGCATATCTATGCAATATTTTTTCCCTTAAATGGACTCTCAAAAGTTTTATTCAGTGGATTAGAAATGGTTAGGAGGCAAGTTGTATATTGACACTGCCAGTTTATTGTTCACATCACTAACCGCTTATCTGATCCTGATTCCTGTGCAATGTTCTTATCAATTTGTTTTGTCAGACTAGATCAATTGATGTTATTTTAGGGGATTATACATTACAATAAGATCACTTTGTGTTAGTGATGTATTTGACATTGGTTACTGTGCAGAACTACGCGATTTGTATGTGTATAGATTGACTTGTGATTTGCTCCACCTTTTATTACTCTATGAACTTTAGAAATATTGATTATCCTAAACTATAATAAAATCTTTTGTGGTCCCGTCAAGTATTTTAAAGCTTCTTTCTGTCAGAAAAAACTGACCAAATGTAAGTTCATGATTTTACAAACATGAACTGAATGTTTATTTTGTATTTTATAAACATAAACTGACCAAATGAGTTTTTCTGTCACTCTCTATTCATAAGGTCAAAATTAGCTTACATTTTGTTTTTCTAGCTCCTCTTACCTCTCGTGAGCTCTTATCGATATGAAGGAGATGAGGTCAACTTGACTCTGGCAAAATCTGAGGCAAAATTACTGCATGAGAAGATTTCAAATAAGGCTTACAATGATGATGACCTCATCAGGATTTTGGCTACTAGGAGCAGAGCCCAGATTAATGCAACTTTGAATCACTACAAAGATTCATTTGGAAAAGATATCAACAAGGTACATATTATCTTGCTTTGAAATTGTAACATGTTACCTAATTTGCTTCATTGTCATCTCACTTTTGTTGGTCTTCGAGATTGTCATATAGAAACAATGCATTTGACTTGTGCACCTGGCACGCACTGAATTTGCCTTGAAATTTTAGTAGCACGCTATGTTAGTTTCTGGGGTAGAGTTAGACATAACCTGAATTCTAAAAATGTGGCAGGATCTCAAAGCTGATCCAAAGGATGAGTTCCTCTCTTTACTGAGAGCCACTGTCAAGTGCTTGGTCCGTCCTGAGAAGTACTTTGAGAAGTTTATTCGTTTGGCGATCAACAAGCGAGGAACTGATGAAGGAGCCCTTACACGAGTGGTGGCCACGAGGGCGGAGATTGATTTGAAAATCATAGCAGATGAGTATCAAAGGAGGAGCAGTGTCCCTCTTGATCGCGCCATCATCAAGGACACCACAGGGGACTATGAAAAAATGCTTCTGGCACTTTTAGGACATGATGATGCTTGAGATATCTTGTGTGTGAGGTTTGTGCTTATGGCAGAGGTACTAGATAATGTGCTGCTTTCGTGGTTACATGTTGCTGTTTTTTCGGCTTTGGTTGTCTTCCTATGTTAAATAAACTGACGATATTAGAACATTTCTGTGGGATTTTGAATCTTAAGAATTGATTGAGTGCCAAGTCTATTTGGAACAGTGCAACACATGTGTGGTTTTGATTTTGTAAATCAGGACATTGCCTCTAGGGTCACATTTACAATATAGTTTGTGGTGGCATGTGATGTGCTCACCTCTCTCCTTTGTGTCTTTTTCTTGCTCATCATCCTTTTGGTTCAAGGAATGAGAGTAAAGGGATTTTAGTGGAGTGGAGGGGAGAGAATGGGTAGAGAGGGGGGAAATTTTAAATTTTATCATGTTTGGTTAAGAGAGGAGAGGAGGGAAAATAACATCATTCATGTTTGGTTCTGTAGGGGAGGAGATGGATTTTAAAATAATATTAGGTTTATTCTCCTTACTTTTATTAAGAAACTAAACATCCTAATGACATTTTTCTCTAGTGAAAATTTCTCTCTTCAAACTCATCCACTCCCAGGCAAACCCATCTATTCTCCTACTCTGCCCTCCTAAAAACTGAACTAATTATGATAACTTGAAAAAACACCTTCATTGTCATCCAACCTCATCCAACCAAACGTTATGTTAGGATTTGATACATTTCCAAACCCCACTTTATTTTTCATCTTATTTCCACACCATTTGTCTTTCTATCTTTTCTTTTTCTAAAATACCATTCAAAGAAACAATTATTTTTCATCTTATTTCCACACCATTTTTCTTTTCTTTTTCATCTTATCTCCTTCTATAATGATAGAGATGTCACACCATGGTTGCCTCGTTGTTTTATTTCATTGTTTTCGAACATCTAATAGCAGGGATTTGGATCACCTGCAAAAAGTTAGATCTGACCATTAAAATTAGGGTTAATGGTTCAACTAGTCCCTGAAGTTGTATCAAAATTTGTGTTTGGTCCCTCCTCAAAAAAATGGCGATTAGTGGCAGTTTTTTTACAATTACTGGCTGCTTTTGACCGCCACTAAATGTCATTTTTCTTGGAAGGGACCAAACACAAATTTTGGTACAACTTCAGGGACCTGTTGAACCATTAACCCTTAAAATTAACATAATTTAATTTTTGAATTGTAAATTTTTCATTTCATAAAATGAATCTAGAGGTGTGGTTTTCTTCAGTACTAAATACAACGGCTTTTTTGTGAATATTACAAAAAATATTAGTATTACAAAAAATATTAGCTTAATATGGTAAAAAAAAATTATTTAGCCAAAAATGGTTGTTTTGGACATGCTGGGGTGTTCTATGAGACTTGTAGTCAGATGTGAGAGTGGGTGACATGTTTGATTGGGGGAAACGAGTGGTGGGAAGCAGTGGGGGAACACGAGGAGGGGGGAGCACGAGGCTGTCAGGGAGTCGCATGGCAGATCGTGACTCCCAGCTGACAGCAAGTCGCGTTGACGAAGGCAACTTGTGGCTCATGCTACACGTGGATGGAGTCGCATGGGAAGCTGCGACTCCCATCATTGGTGTTTCTAGCGGTTCCTCCCCCTATAAAAGGACCGCCAGTATGTGCATTTTTCCTCACACAATTGTATCAATTTGCCTAATTGTCCCGATTCTCATAATTCTCCCAAGATCAAGCTCAAGTCTTCCTACTCTCCTCCAGCCCTCTCACTCTCTTTAAGGTAGAGTTCTCAATTTTAAAGACTCGTCAAGCTCAACACCTCCCACTTTCTCATTAGTTTGCAAACACAAGATATAAAATTTTAGAAATATTATGTTTATATTATTGTTTCTTATTTAGAAATATTAAATTTTAGAAATTTTATTGTTTTGATGATGTTTATTGTTTAGAAATATAAATTGTTTGTTGATCTAATAGAGAGGTTATAGAGTTTGAAAAACTAATGTAAGGGGGTGGAAAATGTGTTTTGCAATGGAGAAATTGTGAGAGCACAGTTAATGTATTTATATTGTTGAAATTCGCAGCCTGTACTGCAACTTCAGCTCATTTTCCATGCTTTAGGATACAAGTCGCAGCTTGTTGTGGGACTTCCATTAGCATACAAGTTGCAGGAAAGTGTGTGACTCCTAATCAACACAAAAGTCGCATAAAGGCCAATGACTCCTGCCACTTGAGTTGCACAGAGCCATGCGACTCCCACTCCCAGCCACGTCATGCCCATGTGTACCAAACAACCATATTTAGCTAGGAAAAAAATTAACATATTGAGCTAATTTTTTTTTTGTAATATTCGAAATAAATGCCAAATACAACTTAAGGAAATCAAAATATAATCATGTATGTTGTGGGGTACAAGATAAAGTTGTTTTTAGTTTGATTAATTTCCCACCACGTAGGTGCCGCCTCTTGACAATCACAAATATTGATATTCGATTATTTAGGGTTTTTTAGACTTTGTTTTAATAATGTAAAAAATATTAGGGAAATATGCTAAAAAAAAAATTAGCCAACTATAGTTGTTTTGGCGTTGGCAGCTGAGATGGCCTGGAAGGGGGAGTCGCGGCCCTAGAAGCGACTCCCAAGAGGGAGTCGCAGGGCTTTATGCGACTCTCAGGGGTCACAGAGCTTTATACGACTCCCAGGATTCGTGGGGCTTTATGCGACTCCCAGTCCCAAGATTCGCAGGGCAGGATGCGAATTCTAACAGTATAAATCACCTGCTTCCACAACTTTTCCATTGCAGAAACCGTTGACTTTGCTTCATTTTCCACTCTAAACCTCAAACCCTGAACCCAAAACCTCTGCGATAGATCAACAAATTGTATTTGTTTACTACAATGGTAGGGCTTATGAAGGCGGGTAAGGTGTTATGTTTGAAGGTGAGACAAAGGCCATATATATGAAACGAGACATTTCTTTCCAACGTTTAAAGATGAGAATTCATGAGAAGTTACAACTCATAAGTAACCAGGTTATTTCGAGCGTTACGTATAGATTTTTGGCTTCAGATAACCCTATTTCTTTTAGAAGTCTTTAGATACGTGATACTGAAGATGTCAATATCATGATGGACACTTTTAGCCAACAATCATCGATGAGAATGCAGTTGTTGTACATTGATATTGCTGAGGTCGGAGGTTCGTCAATACTAGTGTCAATGTATCCGATGGATACGCAACAGATGTTGTCGGATGAAAGGGTTAGGCATGTTGAGGAGGCGGTTGCTGAGGCAGAGTCTATGAATTTTGGGAACACTGTTAATTTGGTGGACGATATTGACAACATCGACACTAACAATGTGGATCCTGAAGTTAACCATTCAGAAGATGAAGTGGATGAAGACGATAGATTGCTTGAAGGAGGTTTGTCAGACTCAGGCATAGAGACTGATTTGGGTGGTAATATAGGACCTCAGATAGCACATACTCCTCTTCCTATTGCATCGCCTGTACCGGTGAACATATAATTCGAAACCCAAGGTATGTACATTCTCAATGGCTCTTTAGTCCTTCAATTTATGTAATGTCATGGCTTCATTAAATCTTTTTGTTTAGGTGTCCCAAACTCCACCCCTTTCTGGAATACTTCATCCCATTATACATATGTTAATTGGGACCACCCAGATGAAGAAACCAATTTTTCCCTGGTTTGGTTGTGCATGGGTCATGGCGAGTAGGTGAAAAATTATATGAAGATTTACGTTTCAAAACCAAGTAAGATGCTCAGACGGCCATGAAGCACTATTGTATAAAAAAAAAATCATACATACGTTGTGCAAGCATCTTGTTCTAGATATTTTACCTCAAAATGTCCAAATTCAGCAAATGGCCGTCAGTGGAGGATGAGGGCAATATTGTCCAAAAAATAGATGACTAGGTAATATCTGATGACTGGATTTTGTATGATAATTTTAGGGTCTTTTTAGTCTTTTTATTTTGTTATTTTTGAGTCTCATATAGGTTTTTATTTCTTTTTATTTAGATTTTCTATTTATTTTGCATTTTGCACATAGATTAGCTTTTATTTGGTTTTTAAACTTTATTTTACTTTTTTAGGAATTTTTAGAGTTATTTTTATATTTTAGGAAAGCTGGTAGAATTAGTCATTTTTGTCCAAGGACCAAACTGTGAATTTCAGGAAAGAAAGGGCCAGAAATGAAAAGTTCATAAGGTAAAGGGCTGAAAGTGAAGTCTCAGCAAATAAAGGACCAAAAGCAAAGAAGTGGAAGATGAAGCACCATTGCTAATTTAGCACATGGGAAATGAGGCATGAATAGAGAAATCAAGTCACTTTGCTGTTTCAGAATTGAAAGGGAACAAAATGGAGGCTAATTAAACCATTCAATTCCACCATTGAAGAAGAAAAAACATCCAAGAATAATTGCCAGCAGACGAGCCAACGCTCAAGCGTTGGAAGTCCCAACGCTCAAGCGTAGGAACTCTGACTAGGATCCAAGTCTGCAGTTCTTACCAACGCTCAAGCGTTGGCAGCCAGCGCTCATGCGCTAGGCCCCTGTTTGCAACGTCTGAATTTAATTGCACCCAGCGCTCAAGCGTTGGGATCCCAGCGCTCAAGCGCTGGAAGGCAGACTTTGTGCTATAAATAGGAGTTTTCATCCTTTGTAAAAAGCATCCCTTACTTCAGAATACAACAAGTATTCTTCTTTCTTCCTTGAGAGCATTGTTCCTGAGAATTGTGGGAAGCCATACTTGAGCTCCTAGTCCAGGGTAATTCAATGTTTCTATTAGCCATGCTTGGCTAATTTCTTTTAAGTTTCTTGGGTTGTTTTAGCTTTTAAATTATGTTGTAGTTTTCTTCTACCCTTCTGAATAATATTATAAGTTCATGTTTTATTTCCTTGTTCTTTATTTTATCTTGATGATCACAAGTGTTCATGCTTACTTCTTATAACAATGGAAATTGGTAATTAGTAAGGGAAATAGGATTTAAAAGAAGCTATATGATATATCACTAAGGAATGAGGATAGACTTAGCTTTATGTTGGCCTGAACTTCATCTTCATCTTCTTCTTTAATTAACTAAATTGCAAGGAATTGAGTTTAGTAATTAGAAAGAAAGTTCTACAATGTATACGGAATTAACTTGTAGAAAATATAGGCTAAAGCATCATGAATTCTTGTTCGAAAATTCAGAAATAAAGTAGAGGTTTGCTAGCATATTTTATAAGTTAAGTAATTCAACCCAAGAGCTTAATTTCTCATCATCATCATCATCTCTTTATCTATTTATTTATGTTATTTCATATTCTTGCTCTAATCAACCAAAAAGTTAAAATCAATCTTTTATTTTCTGCACAAGCTCTAAAGAAATTAATAATTGGACACCTATCCCTTGGGTTCGATATCTTTTATATTACTTCGATAATCAACCGTACACTTGCGGATTTGACTATCAATATCCAATGGAAGGGCCCGCATACGTGTGTTAGTGCAACAGGATCCATGGACCATGAGAAGTTGAATTCCGATTTCATTTCCACTTACATTACAGGTATCACACTTTTTAATGGCTATTACACACTTGCTCTTCATGTTAATTATATGGACTTACGTACTTGGTGAAGTGTTTGGTAAAAATATAAAGTTTTTAGGGTTTTGAGGCTTTTGGGCTGAATTGAAAAGTTGGTATTTTGTGTGTGCTTTTGCTTTTAAAATCTTGTTTAAGGCCTTCAAATTGATTTGTAAGCATCTAGCCTTGTTTCTCTTTAAAAGGTTTAAAGTTTTGGGAATTTCTGAATAATGTAACTTAGAGTTTTCAGAGTTCTTTTGACGGTTGTCAAAGTTGCTAAAATGTTTTCGATTTCCAAGGATCTCCCTAAGAATTATGACAATTTCCTAAGTAATAGGAACCTTGTTAGACCAGTAGCAAGACCTTAGGTTTGAGTATCAAGTTCTAAGCTAGGATATGTTTCTTGAAGGATTACGAGACTTCTGACCGACCAGGACGAACAAAGCTTACGTAACTACCCGGATCGAACATTTCTTCGGTAAGGGCACTTCGCTACATTAGCTACTAGCACATGTATATAATTATGTGAATGTATGCACTATGATTTCTAGTTGACCGTGTTCTGAGAAAGACCCAATTTAGAATTGTATTGATTGAAATATTAATGCAAGTATCTAAAGGCATCTGATATGCTGGATTAGAATTGTTTGATGTATGACATCGTTGGTTGACTTCTAGATTATTTCTTGGGTGATTTTTGCTATATTGATAATTGTAAGCATGATTTCCTTTCGACATGATTTATATATTCTTTAGATATGTACGTATGCTCTACATGGACAAGGCAATAAACTCACTTAACACCACTTAATGCATTGTTGGTTTTCAAATTCAAAGGAATCCAAGGCTTAAGTGTGTGATCAGCTCTTTTTCTGTTTCAATTGGGAAGAGAGGGGGCCGCCCATACCATCATCATTAGCCATGATTCCCCTTCAACACTCATTAAAGCCTTAGATAAACCATTATTCCCCCTTAATAGCCATAACTCTCTCTTAAAAATCTGATTTAAATCTCTATTAACACCCATTATCCTAATTTTGAATTTGAAATTCAAAAATGTCTAGCCACTCAAAAATTCAGAAACAAAACAAAACCTTCCTCACCAAGGTTTGAACCTTTTCCATGTAATCAAAATACAGAATTCTTAACCGCTAAGCCAAAGTCATTCTTGTTACAACTCAAGCAAAACTATTTAAATGATCCTCAAGAAAGCAAACATGACCCAACCAAAGGTCAAATAGCCCAAGGCTAGAACTTCATTAATTAACTTAGGGGTCAATTTACAAATACAAGAAGTCCAAGGACTAGAAAACACTTACAAATAAGTTCAGGGACTAAACTGCAATTACAATAAATTAGGGGTCTTACACATAGGATCTCCTCTCCACCTGTTAAAGTGTCAACCCAGAGGTAGGCTCTGGTGCCAAATGAGAATAAATAAATAGACACGAGAAAGGGGGTTGGGGTTGGGGTTGAATAATGTCTTTTAAAAATCCTTCGAAAAAATATATAAGTTCTTTATAAAACCAGTTTAAAGAATCCTGTTATTGTTAATAGCGGATAGACAATTAGAGTTTAAACAATAAGTAAGGTAGTAGATAATAAATAAAGAGCACATGGAATTTTCATCCTGGTTCACCCATAACGATTGGGCTACATCTAGGCCTTGGCTTTCACCAAGATTTTCACTAATCAATCAAAGTATTATCAATGACTCCTCCCACAAGTATTATCAAGGACTCTTCCTAAGTGTGTTTGCTTCTAACACTGGTTGGTCTACTGGGAGACTATAGGCAGGTAAGGATTTCTTCTTTTGGATTCACTGCCTAAGGTTTGGGATATGGCTCCATAAGCTTTTGATGAACGAAGATCCTGGAAGACCTTCAGCTCTTGAAGTTGATTGGAAATATTTTCATTACTTGAATCTTCAGTGATGTGGCTTTTATACGTCTTCATCGTGAGAGAGAGTTGGAGAAATAATCCCTTGAGAACCTTCTTCAACAGACATGTTCCAACAGACATATTAGCTTTTGGTTGAGAGGCTCTCCATTTGTACGCAGTACGTCATCGTCTCCTGTCTTCGGAGTAAAAATGCCCGTTTTTATGCTTCATATAAGCAGCCATAAATGCATGAGTACTTTGACCGCATAAGTTGATGTGAACAGTTGATTATGCAGTCGAAGCTTCTTCCTTCGAGAAAAGCTGAGTTGATGAGACTTCTGACCTGACACACCTGCTCCTTTTGTCTAAGTTCCTTGGTAATTGCGCTTAAGTTTTCTCGTGAGTATGAAGACAAATATGAGGAGACGGCTTTGCTGAGTAGAGTTCCACAAGCTTGAAAGACAGGTTGATGGTGGACGAGCTTTAACATTGTCTTCTTCACTTCAATGGACTGATGGTCTTCGTCTTTGACGTTCATTGAGTCTCTAAGGGCTTCTTTTGACTGTCAGCTTAATTTACCTATTTAGGACTTAACTTTGTAATCATCAAAACACAAACAAGGGTTAGTGGCAAACATTTTTGTGGTACTAAGCAACGCCATCTTGACTATGGTGAGGATCATGACGATCAACCAATGAATGATCAGTCTCGCTGCCCCCACTTAAACAATACTAACATGTTCTGGATTGTGGTTGTCTCTCCTAGGTAATGACTTTTCTTGGGTTTAATATAGTAACTAGACCAACACCTTATTGATTCCGGTTCAATCTCTTAAAATGTTGAAAAATAAATATAAAGAGTAGACGAGTTAAATAAAAAACAAATTAAAGTAAAAATAAAAATTACAATCGAATCGAATTGAATTCTGAATTTTATTTTGAATCTAGATTCAATATGATAATTCAAACTGAACTCATACACACACTAAGTAATTTCACGCATGACACCAGTAATTTTGCATAAATTTAAATTAAATAATTGTATGTTTGTTAATTTTGATTTTAAATTTTCGTTATTTAATGCTAAAAGTTCAAATTCAGCAGAATACTTGTTTGAATATGGATGTGGTGACCTTAAAAAATAAAAATGGATTTGGTGCGTAAACAAACATGGATGTGTTAAAAAAAAAAAAAACAAATATGGATGTGGTGAATGGTCGATTGTGCGGGAAAAGATAAATCTCACAATCTTCCATTCATTTAAACTTTTTTGAATAAATTGTTATTTTGTTGAGATAAAACAACATATCACTTTAGTTGTTAAAATTCATCATGTGATCGAAGATCCCTAACTGAATTGTAAACAAACTCATTTTTCAAGATTAGGGGCGTTCTTCCCTAGACAACATATCTTTTGTTGCCCCTCCTCAAAGTACCAAAAATGAATTCAAAATAAATGAGAAATCCAAATTTATTTTTCATTTATTTCAAAATTTATTTATTTATTTTATCATTTGTATAAATTGAGACTTCATAATAATACAAAAAAAAAAACCAACCATGTCACAAATTTAACAGTTATAGTGAAGGTAGTTATTCAGAAGTATTTATAACAACCAATTAAATGGTTTTTATTGAGTACTTTTAGAAAAACAATTATTTTAATTATTTCCTTTACAATGAAACAATTTCCTATTTTAGCGTGATTGACCAGTATGCAAAGGGGCATTTATCAACAACATCTTTGTTCGTAATCATAATACGAAAATAACCGTTTTTAATGAGTCATAAAAGAGAGTAAGAGAGAAAATAAAGGTGGTTGCGAATGCGAAAATTATTCCCTCTCTTGACTAACTCCCATGACAACAACACAGGATTTGTTGTGTGACGATGCACATGCACACCCTGCTATTAAAGAGTGGAATTGCACCCTGCACGAGCCGTACACGTACTACGCTACCAACAACAAAATCAAAGAATAAATGTTAATTCACGCATCAACACTAGCTAGAAAATGTAAATAGAGATGAGATATAATATGTGATATGAAAGAAAAAAAAATGAAAAAAAAGAAAAAAATGATGGAGAAAATGAGATGAGAGAGAAACAAAAATTTAAATGAATATTAACTCAAAATCAAAACTGAAAAGAGAAATACCAACAATACTCACTCTATCATCTTTTTCTAAGTCTATCTTTTATTGATTTAAATTAATATATGACTCATTAAATCATATAAATTACACTCTTAATTTAGTGGATTATACATTAACTTTTGTGTGTTTAATTATTTTAATAATTTTAATTCAAGTGTAATAAACGCCAAATAACTTATAAAAATGTGATTTTTAGAAATTTTAACTCTTTGACTTAGTAGTTCAAACCACTTTAAATCAATAGAAAAAAATTTCTTTTGAAAGCCGTTTATGACTTAATAAAAAATCCACAAACAACATGATAATTCGTTACTGATGATACTGGAAAAATAAAAAAAATTGAAAATCCCCACAAAACCAAAAACCTCACTTTCTCTCCAACAACACACACAACCCTTATATTGTTATTCCTATTTCGTTGTTTGTTCCTGAGAAAAGCTGCCACAGATTCACAATGCAGCGCTGCACACAGTGCCAGTGCTACTATCCCAACTAACCGACCACTCCGCAAACAATTGCAGAGTTTTTGTTTTCCATTCCTCTCTTTGCAATCGTCATAGTGTCTCTCTGTTTCCTTATTCTGTTTTTGTTTTTTTCACTCCCAAATCCTCATCGAGATTTTGAATCCACCCTCGATTTTCTTCTCTCTCTTGCGATCACCATGATCAATGTGCCTGACGAGATGAGGAGGAAGCAGCAAGAGCTCGAGCTAGCTTGGCTGAACGCGGCGGTCCCCGGCGCCGGCGCTAACGAACCGCCGCCGCCGTCGTTCTTCGACATTTACCCCGGCCATCACGTCGTCTCTCTCGCGTCGAAATCTTCTTCACCGTCGAATCATCACCAGTTCGATTTCTACGGCGATGGAGTCTTGTTCGGCGATGATAAGTGGGTGAGTGACGACGATGTCGTCGGCGTGCACTTGTTGTCTAAGGATTTCTCCGGAATGAGTATTCTGGAGGAGCAAGTGATGATGAACAGCAATGGTGCCAAAACGAGTAGGGGAATGGTGCCAATGATGCCTTCGTCATACACGTACAATGCGCAAATGCAAACACAAACGCAAACGCCTTATTCTTCATACAACGTTTCAGATGAACCAAGTGCTCTGTTTCAACAACGAAACGTGGCCACTACGAAATCCAATTGGGGAGGTTCTGTTTCGCAGGGTTTAGTCTCTGATGTGAATTGGTCATTGCCTTCTTCCTCTAAAGGAAGCGCCTTTGCTACTTCTCTCAACTGCGGGAACAGTGATTGCTACGGTGGTGGTGGTTATGCGCGTGTAGCTCAGATTCAGAAACAACAATCTTTTGCACCTTCACCTTCACCTCACTATCCTTTCGATTACGATCCTTTTCTTTGCTCACCGAGAAGATCCTTTGAAACGCAACCTAAGATTGGTTTGAATCTAAACAACGCTAGACCCTCACGTTGTTTCCCTGCTGCAACGAGAGAATCTCCCAACTGGGAACACCAACAGCAGCAGCAGCAGCAGCTTCCTCAGCAGTCTCTGTCTCCAGGAAGAACAGGATGGGACCCTGTCGCGTTTCGTTGTGATAACAGCTTTATCATACAAGGGAAAGACGTGAGACCACGCTGTGCTGAACACGGGTGCAATGGAAATCCTCTGTGTGGTGGTGGTGGAAGAAAGTATTCATATTCCCAATCCCAATCCCAATACCACCGTTTGGTTGGAGAGGAAGTTCCTCTTCCTCAGGTTGTTGTTCCTGCTCGTGTTCCTGCAACTAGCCACCATGGAAATAGTAGCAGTGGTGGTGTTGCTGCAAGTGATGTCACGCAGCCATTGCTGCTGAATTTCGGTTCTGTGGCTGAGCTTCAAGCTTACATGTACCACATGGCGAAGGATCAGAATGGTTGTCGGTTCTTGCAGACCATGGTCGAAGATGGGACCCCTGAAGATGTTCAGATAGTGTTTGAGGGAGTGAGGGATGCTGTTGTTGAACTCATGATGGACCCTTTTGGGAATTACCTTGTGCAGAAGTTGGTGGAGTTTTGCAGAGACGAACAGAGGTTGCAGATTGTGCTAATGTTGACTAAAGAACCAGGGCAGTTAGTCAGAACCTCTTTGAACACACACGGGTATACATAATTATAATTATGAATGCTTCTCAATTTCAACCAAGAAACTGTTAATTCCTTTAATCTGTAGGACATTGCACAGGTTAATTTCATATTGGCACTCTGAACTAATCAACTGATGATAATTACTGTTTCAGCACTCGTGTGGTTCAGAAGTTGGTTGGGAGCCTCAGGTCTAGGCAACAAATTTCATTGGTGAGGTCTGCCATTCAACCTAGTTTCCTTGATCTTGTCAAGGATCTGAATGGAAACCATGTTGTCCAACGTTGCTTGCAGTGCCTTAACAACCAAGAAAACGAGGTATGTAGTATAACACTTCTCTCTTTTTCCTTTTTACTATGTTTTTTATTCTATATTTGACCTTTGTTACTTTTGAAGTGGACAACTATTGTTGATACTTTTACACTTGATTGCATAGTATGATTTCATAAATTAATTGCATAGTATGATTTCATAAATAAATTGCATAGTATGACAATTTATTTAGCACTGATGTGATCAATAAAGGGAAGAAAAATTATTCGTTGTCACACATTTCTGGTCAAGTGTGTTAGTAAGGTAACATTTCTCGGATAATGTTATGCTAAAAATTTGTAAGGCCTTGTCATATCATGATGTGTCCACGTCGAACTTAGCATTAAAATTAATTACATCCGGGTTTGCAAACAATTGAGGATTAATGCCGCCACAATTTCTGTCATGATGTTGTTGTAAGGACTCCAAATTTTTTTACTTTGACGCCGCAATTGCAGTTTCAGACAGTAATTTAAAACCCAACCCTGAGTCATGCATCACCTTTCTTGCTTTAAGTAAGTTGGGCACCACAAAGGTATAAGGAAATTAGATTGCAACCATTTCTCATTATTAATGAAGCAAACCTACAATAAGTCAAGCAATCATGATTTCTCATTCAAAACCTTGATTAACACCACTATTCTGGCACAAAATAGTTTTTAATCAACACCTCATAGAACAGAGAGCTCCTGTTATATGCAAGTTGTACAAACTGGATTCAGTCATGGCTTGGCAAAGTTTTAGCTTCTTTTAATTTGAGCTCTCGTACCTATACCTTGACTGTTTCACTTCCAACTAGCTTATATATATTTTAGAGAAGTGTCTCCGTTATTTTGTTTTGTTTAACCTTTATTCCTAGTATGATAGTCTCTGAATCCAAGTTTTACATTCCATTTCAAAATGCCATGAGTAGTGTTTAGGAATGTAGTGTAGTACATACCACTTGATAGCTTAGTTCTGTCAATTTTAAACCTTAATTTTACTATCCTGTACTTTCCAGTCTAATCAATTTTTCGCTTCTGGGTTTTGGTTATGAATAGACCTGTCCTTCTATGGCCAATTTTGAAAATAAAAATTAAAAGGTAAGTTTGCTGTGGAACAAAGTGCACCATGGTGTTTTCTTGGAAAACCATATTGCTGAAGTCATTCTCTACTTGTCCTGAATATTTTTTTCATTTCCTTAAAAGGATGATTTCTCTGCGTATAAGAACCATGTTGTGGTTGAGAAAGTACTGATTACTGACCATTGGCACGGACTTAAAAATTTCAGTTAAAAATGATCCATTACTTGATACAATTTTCATTTTGTGATAGTCAGTATTGTTAAAGTGGTTGAGTTATTGACACTGTGATTGCTCTGTCTTGTGTATTAGTTAATGTGTAGATTTAACTTACATGCTGCAAGGTTAACAGCCTTTTTGGGTTTTAGGTAAGGATAGTGAACAAACCTTAAAGCACTCAGACATTCCTCAAAGATAAACTATGTGTGAAGATATGCTGAATTCTTAATCAAGCTTGAAATGGATATGATTGAAATCTTTTGCATATTGAATCTAATGTAGTTCTGTAGTCATTCTGGGAAACAATCTTGTTAGAAGCATCATATAGTAGCTAGAGTGAAAGAGACATTATTCAAAGTATACTAGTGAGTAGTGATGGTTTTCATGTAAAGAAAATTAGAGAAACTGAACTAAAAGTGTAAGTTTGATAAATCTATTGATTCAAGGTAACAGTTGTGAGTTGTAAATAATAACGGTTTTGCTTATTGATTGTATAATAATTTTCATGACTGATGATTTGTTGTTGAAGTTAAAAAACATTAGTGTGAAGACTTGCCTTAACATTTTCTGATTTTCTCCCTTATCTTCTTTATATTGAATATGCTATTTTAGTGGATTATAGAATTTACTTTTATGGTGGAATTTCAAATTTTTCAAGCCTGTGCACGTTCTTTAACATCTAATTCATCATCTGTTTTATCTTGGACCTGCAAATTGTTTCTGAAACTAATTATAGTTTCTTTGTTCTTGTTTCCCTCTATATTCATGACAGTTTATATTTGATGCTGCTGTAAAGTTTTGTGTTGATATGGCTACTCATCAACACGGGTGCTGTGTACTGCAACGTTGCATTGATACTTCCACTGGAAAATGTCATGATAAGATAGTCAAAGAAATCTGCAAACATGCTCTTCTCCTGGCTCAAGATCCATATGGGTAATTTGCCTTTGTTTTATAATGCCTAGATATTAACTAGAAGGAATGAATTTTTTCTTAACAACAAAAATTATAAAAAGTCATGCAATTGTAGCTAGAGGTTCTTCAAAGCTACAGGAGTAGGACATAACTTAATAAAAAGTCAAAAAGAAAACAGAAAAAAGTATTGTATGTAATGACTTAGATCAACGTAGCCAACTAACAGCATATGACCTGTCTCAATGAAACTTTGATATAACATCCCTGAAACCAAAATTAGAAATAGTTTCACTCAAATTAATAACTCTTGATTAAGCAATTGAAAGGAACTACATTTTGGGAAGCACCGTGGTAGGTGACGTTGCATCAGTTGAAACTGACAATGATGCAACGAGGTTCTGGCATATGCGTCTGGGTCACCCCAGTCAGAAGGGGATGATGACACTTCATAAGAGGAATCTTTTGAAGGGTGTTCGTAGCTGTAAGATTGATTTTTGCATGTTGGGCAAACAGTGTCGTGTCCGTTTCGTGACCGGGAAGCATGTAACAAAGAGAATCTTCGACTATGTTCATTCAGACGTCTGGGGGCCCACTAAGGAGGCCTCCATTGGAGGTTCCAGGTACTTTGTTACTTTCATTGATGACTTCTCTAGGAAGGTCTGGGTATACTTCATGAAGCACAAGTCTAAGACTTTCAGCAAGTTCAAATTGTGGAAAGCTTAGGTGGAGAACCAGACAGGAAGGAATGTCAAATATCTGTGGTCAGATAATGGGACAGAATACACTGATGCAAAGTTCAAGCAGTTCTATGAAGAACACGGATCCAGAGGCCTTATTCAGTGAAGAAAACACCACAGCAGAATGGTGTTGCTGAGAGGATGAATAGATCCCTCACGGAGAAAGCAAGGTGCCTTCGATTGCAGGAAAGACTGTTAAAGGGTTTTTGGGCAGAAGCAATGAGCATGGTATGTTATCTTATCAACAGGTCTCCTAGACCTTCACTAGATGGAAAAGTTGCAAAGGAGGTGTGGACGTAATCCAATAAATCTTGAAAAATTGAGAATTTTTGGTTGTCCAGCCTATGTGCATGTTTCTAGTGATGAGAGATCCAAATTGGATCTCACGTCCAAGAAATGTGTTTTTCTTGGGTACACTAAGGGTGTGAAGGGGTTCAGATTTTGGGATCCAGCTTTGAAGAAAGCAGTTCACAGTAGAGACGCTGTGTTTGATAAACAGTGCATGTTGAAGGAGTCAGATTTAAGGAAAGAGACTACTTCAGAGGCTGAAACTTCCACTGGGAAGGTTCAGATTGCTGTTGAGCCACTAAAACCAATAATGCAATATCGTCTGGTGGTCGAGGCATCAGACGATCAAGTCACGTCTGGCTCCCACAATCCTGGGCAGACATTACCCGATTTGCAGGCCAGTGCAGACTCTGATACTAAATCAGAAGATGAACCAGTTGATTCAGGTGGAGTGCAAGACTATGTTCTTGTGCGTGATAGGGAGCCTCGTCCGAGATCACCACCAATCAGGTATGGTTTTGAAGACTTAGCTGCTTATGCTCTTCTTACCAGTTCTAGAGATCCCTCTACTTATCGTGAGGCTATGGCAAGCCAAGACCGACACAAGTGGATGGGTGCAACGGTGGAGGAGATGGAGTCCCTGAAGGAAAATCAGACGTGGGATCTTGTTCAGCTTCCTAAAGGGAAGAGAGCCATTGGCTGCAAGTGGGTGTTCAGGAAGAAGCCACCTGTAAGAGAAAATGAAGGGGAAAGGTTCAAGGTTCGCATAGTAGCAAAGGGCTGTTCACAGCGAAAGGGGATTGATTATGATGAGATATTCTCCCCAGTGGTTAGACACGCGTATAAGGGCAGTATTGGCCCTGGTAGCATCCCGAGCAGATGGATGTGAAGACAGCGTTTCTTCATGAGAATCTAAATGAGCAATCGTACATGTATCAACCTGAAGGATTTGTTGAGTCTGGTCAGGAACGTCTGACATGTAAATTGAAAAAGTCTCTGTACGGGTTGAAACAGTCACCAAGACAGTGGTAAAAGAGGTTTGACTCATACATGCTGAGGATTGGCTACAGACGATGTGACTATGACTGCTGTGTTCACATTAGGAGCCTTGATGATAATTCAGTAATTTTCTTGTTACTGTATGTGGATGATATGCTGATTGTTGCGAACCACTTGCAAGACGTACTGATTTGAAAACCAATTTGGATAGGGAGTTTGACATGAAGGACTTAGGAATTGCAAGGAAGATTCTTGGAATGAAGATTCACAAGGACAGACGAACCAGAAAACTGTGGTTGTCTCAGAAAAGCTATGTTGAAGGTGTGTTGGAAAAATTCGACATGAGCAATTCGAAAGTTGTGGGTACTCCGTTGGCGAACCACTTTAAACTCTCGGTGGATCAGTGTCCGAAGACAGCTGAGGAAGTCGAAGGTATGTCGAAATTTCCGTATGCTAGTGCAGTTGGTTGTTTAATGTACGCTATGGTCTGTACTAGAACAGACTTGGCACAAGCTGTGAGTCAAGTCTGCAAGTTTATGTCCAAACCAGGGAAACGTCATTGGGAGGCAGTCAAGTGGATACCCAGGTACCTAAAAGGTACAACGGGTCACGGGATAATGTTCAATAGTGAACAAGGTGATCCGAGAGTTGGTGGATATGTTGATTGCGACTATGCTGGTGACATTGACAACAAACGGTCTACAGCAGGGTACGTCTTTACCTTGGTAGGTGGGCCTATATGCTGGAAGTCGTTTATCCAATCCATAGTGGCAATGTCCACAATTGAAGCTGAGTACATGGTTGTGGCTGAAGCAGAAAAAGAAGCATTGTGGCTTACAGGGTTGGTGCACGAGTTGGGTGTTGAGCAAGGTGGAGTTCGGTTGCATTGCGATAGCTAGAGTGTCATTTTCTTGGCGAACAATCAGGTGTATCATGCAAAGAAGAATCACATTAATGTGAGATTTCACAAGATACGACTTGAGAAGGTTCACACGTCTGAGAATGCAGCTGATATGTTGACCAAGTCAGTCACCAACGACAAGTTCAAGGACTACTTGGATTTGTTGCATTTTTCACAGTGCTAAACATATAGGGAGCGCAACCTCGAAAATCAAGATCCTAAGAGGAAGCAGCGGATCTTCACAAGGGTTGGAAGAAATTCGCCAAGGTGGAGATGGTTGAGTTTGACTCATTTTGGTTGCCTCGTCTGAGTCGGAAATACTAGGATCATCTGGGTCAGAGATGCTCAGATCGTCTGAGTTACTTGGAGATCGTCTGAGGTAGACACGTTAGGATCATCTGACTTAGTATTGCTAGGCTTAGTCTTAGTCATAGTTACGTGGTCTGTCGAAGACAGCTAATGTGTACTAGACTCCATAATATCCGCTGTAACTAGGATCTGATTGGTTAATGAGATTGCGATAGGATTTAATGATACGCTTTCGTATAGCATTAAATCCTGAGTATAAATATGTTGTAACACTTAAACCTTAAATTATTCTGAATGAGAATCGGAGCTGTAGCCATCTATAGCCGTAGACGTAGACATATTGGTCGAACTGCATAAACAAATGTCTGTGTTTTTCTAATCTTTTTCTCCTAAAGTTACTCTGTGCAATCTAAGTGTCTGAGACCAACAGGTTTCTCCTTTGAAACTTAAATTAATTTGTTGGGCTTTATCTGCTATTTCTTTCAAGTAGTGTTTTTTCCTAAATGATGTGCAAAATTAAAAATTCTTCCTCCTGCTTCTGCAAGGTATTCCTGCTTGATTTTCTTTTCTTTTGTATTCATTTCTGACCCTTTATCTAACCACCTCAGTAACCATAAATACAAAATTTGGAGGTTATTTAAACATGGTTATTAAAAGTCGAAACACCATATACACACCTTTGGTTTATTGTTTATTTATTATTACTACTCTATAATATATTTGTAAGCTAGGAGGGCATCAAAGTAACACTTCCAATTTGTTATCTCCCAGAAATTATGTTGTTCAGTATATCATAGACCTGGAGAACCCAAGTGTCACAGCCAAACTGATTTCTCTGTTCAAAGGGAACTACATAAACCTCTCCACACAAAAATTCAGCAGCCATGTGGTTGAAAAATGTCTCAACGAAGTTACAGAGAGCAGATCCAGGATAGTCCAAGAATTGCTGTCTGTGACTCACTTTGAGCAGTTGCTGCAAGACCCATATGCCAACTATGTCATTCAATGCGCTCTCTCAGTGACCAAGGTTTTATTGAACTTTATATTTTTATTTAGTGTATGTGTATCAAACTACTATGCCTTACCTACTCAATTCAGGATTTTGATGCTTCATTTCTTGTTTGTTTCCTTTTCAAACAGGGTCCTCTGCATGCATCTTTGGTTGAAGCAGTTCGCCCCCACAAAATCTTGCGGACCAGCCCATATTGCAAGAGGATTTTTTCAAGAAACCTGCTCAAGAAGTAATTGTCTGGGTCAGACAAGATATGTTGTTGTTCTCACTTAAGATTACTATTATTCTCCTAATTGAGACCTTTTTTATTTCATGTCTAAGTTCCAACTTAGCCACTAGTATATGTTGTATCTTTGTCTGTGTGCGCCAGAATCTGAGCCTAAGCTGCAGGAAACATGTTTGCTATTGCAACTAGCCTCTCATAAGGAACTTCCAAAGGACTAGTTTTGTTTTTGCAGATGCTTTTGGTTCTGGTGCATGTTGTATTTTTCTGTTGTCCACTGTTGTCCTATGTGATGTATGGGTACCTTATATATGGTATGTTGGGAGTTTCTAGGTCATGTACACTTTCCTGCATGTTCTGTTATGGAACTTTTTGTCTCAAGTGTGGGTACTGCCTTTTGAAATTCTAGATTTAATAATATGATTTTATGGCTTAGTTGCTGAGGTAAAGATGTTTAAATGATGTTAAATTTCTTTTTTTCTTTAATGTGATCGCTGCAGCTCTAGGTATTGTGAGAAATTCATCATATAGCGGGAGTGTATTCAAAGACCTTTATAATTTGTAACAAAAAAAATAAGGCCTTTATAAATATATGCTAAAATAACATTTTAATTTTTGCATAAATACTCTTCATTTGAAAATTATTGATTTGTAAAATTTTTAAATAAAAATAATTTCTTTTTGTTAAATAAGGGTTTAATGTCAAAAACTAATGTATCAAACCAGGAGACTGAAACATTTTTATTACAATTTTTTAATGAAAAAATCACTTTTATATTGGAAAGAGAATTAGTTGTATTTCAAGTCTCTATAGTATTGCTCTATTTTGATTCTTCAATAAATTTTCGGTTTAATCGCAATTTTGGTTCCTTAATTTCTACTATGTGATGTTCTCCCCCTAGTTATTTTAGCTAATATAGTCCCTCTACTTTTAAAACTAAGCAAATTAGGTCCATATCTTAATTTTCATATGCATATAATTACTAAATCTTTATTTTCTTTTCAAATAGTTTAGGGTCTCTGATATATGATATAATTTAAAAAGTTAAAAAAATTAGTAAAATTTTGTTAAAACTTGGAAGGATTTTGTAAGATATGAGATTAGAGTTTAAAAAAGTGGAAAATTGAGATTTTTTAAATTTTGATTGAAATTAAATATTTTGATTGGTTAATTTTGAAAGGAATAACATCTACAATGATTACATGGGTTAAATCTATGAAGATTTTTCTTAAAAAATGAGAATTTGAGAGTTTTAAGTAAAATAATAATGATAGAGCGAGTTTTCAGTTGGCAAACCATTTACATTTGAGTTTTAAACTTCCTCTAATTAAATGTAATGATTGGCAATGCACAAAATTTTCTGGAAATCAATTGTAAAGAGGTTGCGTTTGATGCAAGTGGAGCTTCTGCAAGAATGCGGTGAAAGGATTTGTTGTGCCGGTCTAGGGGTGAGAGAAAAAGAGAGAAAAAAAAGAGAGAGAGATTTTGTTGTTCCGGTCTTTTGTTTTGCTCCTTGCATAGAGTTTATTTTTTGGGTTTGGTGTTGTTGCTTTGTTGTTTCATTTTTGGTGTTTGGGGGGGGTTCAGATTGGGCAGTTTTGTCCAATTTCTTTCTTTTTGGTTGTTGTTGTTTCCCGTCTTGAGTAATTTTGATTCCAGGTCGTTTATTTTTTTTTAAAATTGAATTTAAAGGGAGTCAAGAAATAAGTCCTCTCGACAAAGGACACAATAAAACGACATAAAACGCAAAGAACGAACACCTAAACCAATATAACCTAGATAACAACACCGACAAAACGCAAAAACGAGTACCCACAAGAAAACAAACAATGCCGCAAATCGCTAAGGCCGGAAATCAACTGTCGCCTCAAACGACCCAGCAACACGACCAAACAATCCAAGACAGAAAATCCCTTCCATCACCAGCGCAACACATCTAGAACTCCTTTATTCCTTGACGGCACAAAGAGCAAGTCGTTTGAACACCAGCGCTTTGAATTTTTTATTCTATATTTTATTACTCCCTCCGTCCCAAATTATAAGGTCTTATTCAGACAAACACGCTTATTAAGAAAATATGTAATAAGCTAATTAATATCTTGGTTTTGTTACTTTTTATACAAATCTTCCATATATACCCCTATTTAAAGCTCTTACTTCAATGTTGTTAAGCCTGTTTTGGAATTGAAAATTTAATGAATGCAAGGGTAGAAAAGGAAAAACTGATTATATTTTTTTTCTGAAATCTAGAAGGGGTCTTATAATTTGGGACATCAAGTTTATCTCTAAAGGGTCTTATAATTTGGGACGGAGGGATTATTATTTAAACCTACTGCTTTTGGATTGAATTAAATTCAAATCTAGAACTAATTGAATATGATAATAAAATTAAAATTAAAATATTAAATAAATTGGATCAAAACATTTTCCTCTTAAAAGTTAAAGTAATTTAATATGTTTTCAAAAAAAAAATATTAATATGTGATCACCCTCAAAATCATGTATTTTACAAGTTTGTAACTTTAACGATCATGATTTATTCTCATTTTCTCATATAAAAATATTTTTCACATATGATACATCTCTTTTATATATATATATATATATATATATATATATATATATATATATATATTACTTTAGCTTTCATTTAACGGAATCAAAGGAAGGTACAAATAGAGGATACTCTTCCATCCGTACATGGAGTGGGGAACGAAAAGCCCTATTAGCAAGAGAATCAACTAAGGTGCTAATTGTGAATCAAAATACAAAAACAAAATATAAAAGACAACTCCAAGCAATTTCGTATAAAGATGGAAATGTACCAAATCAGGGGAAAAGCATTTCACGCAACTGAACTATCACCAGCGCCCAGGTTGTTACGAATCCAAGCCTTGAACGAGATATATGGGGTTGATGGAACACGAGTAGTGAAAGAAGCAACGAACCACAATTGTTGAAAACTTGGGCAATGCAAAGTTCTTGCACTTTGGTTACGACCTTAATTTCCCTGAGCTTCTTCCAAGATACTTGTGAATGAGAAGAGGAAGAAGGTGTCTCCCCTGCTTCAGCCTTCATGAGAAAATTATACCCCGATTTTTTAGTGTAACCACCATGGGCAGTGAAGGGCCACATAACACAATCATCGACAAGCCTTGAGGAAAGAGAAACCTTTACTATTTTATCCACTTCCAAGGGATCAAAAGTGGTAGAAATAAGAGCTCTATCCCAATTTCTAGTATCTGGATCAATATAAATGACTTACAATGGAGACCTGTTGAGCATTTGAGATATAAATACTAGTCTTTGATTAAGAACAGTAGGGACTCATTTGTCATGCCAAATGTGAACCTTATCACCGGAACCAATCATCCGAATAGCACCATCATCAATAATCTTCCTAGCTATAAGAATACCGCGTCATGCATAACTAGGTCTGAACCCCAACTTTGCATTCAAGGTAGATATATATATTGCTAAAATATACAATCTTTGAAGACTTTATGCAATAGGCTAGAATCATTGGGATTAAGTCTCCACCACTTCTTAGCTCATAATGCCAAATTAAAATATTCCAACAATCTGAAACCAAACCCACACTCTTCTTGGGTTGTGCAAGTTCTTGCAGCTCATCCAATGATTTTTTTTTTCTTTTTCTATCAACATTCTGGGACGGATCCAGAAATTTCAGGTCATGGGGCAAAAAAATTAATGTAAATTTGCAACCTTAAAAACATAATATATTACTATATATTAAAAGTTTGAATACACATCATAATTGCTCTATACGAAAGGTATTTACATATTGTCTTTGTCGAAAAACTAAGTGTTCGTTTGAACTGGCGTTGGAAACGTGGTGTTTGAATCAATGTTATTTTTCAAGTGCGTATCCAAACGGTTACTAGAAGTTTTAGAACGTCGTTTCTCTGAATGCAAGGCTCATTTAACCTCTGAAACGTCAATCCAAACAAACCCTAAATTCTTTTGGTTCACAATGGCCTTTTTGTAGATAATACCTCCTTTTATTTCATCTCTATCACTAGGGTGATATTGTGAAATTCTTGGCCTTAAACCAGGATCATTAGGAACCTTTTTTAAATCAAATTCCAAAAATCTTTTTTTCATAGATGAGCCCAAACTTTTATTAACTGTTTGAGGTTGAGAAGAAAATGATTGCTCCAATGTCGATTTTTTTTGAGAAATTTTTCCATTGCTAGAGCCTATAGTTAAAATCAATAGAACCATAATTATATTTTGGTTCACAATGGCCTTTTTGTAGATAATACCTCCTTTTATTTCATCTCTATCACTAGGGTGATATTGTGAAATTCTTGGCCTTAAACCAAGATCATTAGGAACCTTTTTTAAATCAAATTCCAAAAATCTTTTTTTCATAGATGAGCCCAAACTTTTATCAAGTGTTTGAGGTTGAGAAGAAGATGATTGCTCCAATGTCAATTTTTTTTGAGAAATTTTTCCATTGCTAGAGCCTATAGTTAAAATCAACAAAACCATAATTATATATAAAAGAGAAAATAAACATGTAAAAGATTAACATATACACTTCAGTTTTGATATATTTAGAGAAGAAAGTTCGTGGGTTATTTATTGACATGTTAACTTTCTTCTCTGCTATTCATGTTAAAATATAACCCATAGTTGTTAACCGCTATTTGGTACATAACTTTCTTCTCTGCTATAGTTAAAATCCAATGGACAGTAATCCTTTGTCCTTACTGCTACTTGGGGAATATAAACAAAAAGGTTAGAAAACAATTAGAACAAAAATGTCATAATTAAGCTTTTAGTGGCATATAGAATGTAAATTTATACAGTTATAGGGCAGTGATTTCTGTGTGGGGGCAAATATATATATTATATTGTGGTATAGTACTATTTTTACAAACAAAAACTCAAATTGTGGTGGGGGCATGGGGCAGTGATTTCTGTGTGGGGGCAAATATATATATTATATTGTGGTATAGTACTATTTTTACAAACAAAAACTCAAATTGTGGTGGGGGCAAGTCTCCCCCTTCCTCTACATGTGTATCCTGTCAACATCACATCCCAATGGAATCTATTAATCATATGCTCAATCTGTTGACAAATGGTTTTAGGAAATAAAAAAACATCTCGTATTATGTGAAAGAATAGCCTACAGATTTAATCAGCACTTCCTTACCAGCTTTTGATCATGTCACGACATACAAAAGAATTTATATTTATGAATAAACAACTTATATTTATATATATTTATTTGCAAAAACCACTAAAATCATTCCACAAGGTAATAAAATTAATATAAGTTAAAAATGCACCTATCATGGGGCTCAAACCCATGACCACAAGGTTAAGAAACTTGCGCTCTACCAACTGAGTTAGATGGGCTTATCAATTACATGTAACAATTTAAGCTTTTTAAACATGTTTATTTTACTAATCCTATGATTTTCAGATTTCTGATCTAAATTTGTTTTATTTTATTTTCCATTTGAATTATCACCATTTATACTTTAACTCTTTTATTTCGTAAATGAAGTAATATAGTGTATTGATTACAAATGAAATAAGAATAACACTTTTAATTCAAACCAGGAGTAAATAACTAATGTATTTTTTTTTTGTGACTAGGAAAAAAACTAATATTTGGTGTTTCTTTTTTCTATATATAGTATTATAGTAGAAGTTGGCACTTAATAGTTAGGAATGAAATCTATTTATATGTTATATGAAGAAGAAGTTTGGCAATTTGGAGGGCAAAATAGTTATTCAATAAACAATGACTCATATATATGTTTTTTACCATGGACTTTTCGGTAGTTGTTTCCACTATCTCTTACTTTAAATGAATTTATTAATATTTAGTGCATATGAGTTATGGAATTCCATAGGTCAAACATAATTATTTTTATTTATTTAATTCTTAATTAAATCATAATTTATATTAATATATATCCTTAAAAGTTGAATGTGGTGAATTTAATATTAAATCACTCAATAAAAAAAAAACTCACCACTAACCCTTTTCCATACAACTATATAAATTAGTAACAATATTCATTCAAGATATGCATTTCAGATACTTTTTGTTGAGGTATTTGCTTTAGTTGTTGCAAAGGCTAAACTTTTAGCCATTTTGCAGGTACATATTCCCAAGGGGTTTGGTATTGGTGTATTAGCTTATAATGTCTAAATGTGCTATAACTTTATGTTAGATTTCCTAATAATTTTCTCTTTGATTTCATCATACTTTATATTGGGTGGTTTTCACATATCATTGAATCTCCCTAATATTTTATGTTATACAAAGACGGGTTTTTAAGTTTTTTCACGGTTGAATTAGTTAATAAATATAATTATGTTTAATTTCCTTAGTCTATTTACCAGTTTCTCATCTTTTTGTAATACAGGATGTCCCAATCTTTGAATAAGATATCTGACATTGTTGCTGGAAAGATCGAATGGAAGATTAAAGTCTATGTGCTTCATTTGTTGGAAACAACAGATTTAAAAAGTCTTGAATTGTTAATAGTATTGCACTGCTCTTAATTGATGAACAAGTATTCTAATTTATTTATTTTTTCTATTTCCATTTATAAAGAAGTTTGACAGCCTGAAGGGTAAAACTGTCATTTAATAAACCATGGCTCATGAATGTATTTTTATCATGGATTTTTCTGTAATTTGTAGATTAATTCATAGAAGATCAATCATGGTCATTCGTTAGTTTTGATCTTGAGAATTGATTTAAAAGTCATCATATTCTCTTAATGTTCATATGAGTTAGGGAATTTCATAGGACACACACAATTAGTTTAGATTTATGGAATTATTAATTAAATAATAATTAAAATTGATGTTCAGTTTCAAAAAAAAAAATTGATGTTAATTCTTAAAATTAAAAGGTGGTGGTTTTAAAAATAATTATGATATTAATGAAAAAATAACTTATCCACTATCCCTTTACCCCTTGATATTCTATTTACGGTTTCAGTCCTCCCATCAATGTCATGTTATATTCATCTACTATTTACCGTGAAATTATTTTTAATGGATTTATTATTATTTAATTCATATGAGTTATGGAATTTCATAGGGCAAACATAATTTGAATTATTAATTAAATCATAATTAATTTTAATATTAATCCTTAAAAGTTGAAGGTGGTGGATTTAATATTAAATATGATATATGATATCACTTAAAAAACCTTACAACTAATCCTTTTTCCATACAACTAGTAGCAATGTTCATTCAAGATATTCACTTCACATTGTATGTGTTGATAGCAATGTTAATTTTTTTTTCCTCTACTACTATTTTCCTTTTATGTTTAAAATAAAAGAAAATTTTAAGTTATGAAATTCCATAAGACATAATCAATTAGTTTATATTTATAGAATATAATAATTAATATTTATTTAAATACTTAAAAAATTAAGGTGGTTGTTTTAGTATTACATTTTATGTGAATGCAAAAATTACTTACTAGAAAATAATGTTAATATAAATTTTGGGATTCCTTAGAAAAACTTTCCCATACAACTATTTCTCTTTCACATTTGAAATAAAAGAAAATTTTAAGTTATGAAATTTCTAAAACATGATCAATTAGTTTAGACTTATAGAATATAATAATTAATATTTATTTAAATACTTAAAAAATAAAAGAGGATGATTTTACATTAAACTTTATATGAATAAAAAATGACTTACTAAAAAATAATATTAAATACAATTTTGGCATTTCTTAGAAATTTATAGTTCTTTCACCTACAATAAATTTTTTATTTCGTTTTTTTTTACATTAGCTATACACTAAATTAAGAAGTTAATATTAATTATGGAACTCCATAGGACATGGTAAATTATTTTTTATTTATAGAATATTTTAATAAACATTAATAGTAATCTTTAACATTTAAAGGTTATAGTTTTAACACTAAATTTGATATGAATGTCAAAATAAATATTAGACTAACCCTTTCACTTTCACCAATTTTTTTAAGATCATAATTAATATTAGTTACACACTAAATAATGAGGTTAATATCAAATACAAAATTACATAGGACATGATAAAAAAATGATTTTATACATTTTTTGCTTCATCCATGGGTGGATTTGGTGTCTTTATATATCAGATGTCATGCTACATCCTTCTTATATTTACCTTAAAATTATTTTATTATTAATTAGTTCATATAAGGTACGGAATTTTATAGGACACACATAATTAGTTTAGATTTATGAAATTATTTAATTTATAATGATTAATATTAATATTTATACTTTAAAGATAAAAGTGGTGTTTTTAATATTAAGTATGATATAAATGCAAAAATTAATTTTTTTCATTATCCATGATTTTAAATGAAATTTTTATTATTTAGCTCATATGAGTTATGGAATTCCATTGGGCAAACATAATTAGTTTATTTATTGAATTATTAATTAAATCACAATTAATATTAATATTTATCCTTAAAAGTTGAAGGTGGTGGATTTAATATTAAATATGATATCACTCAAAAAAGACTTAATGAGAATGGGAAACTAAATTATCTGAGGTTATTGCTAGATTTTACAAAGCGGTCTACGTCATTTTCGCACATAAGAAGAGTAGGTGGAGTGACATATGAAACCTTCAAGGAGGCGTGCCATGCTATGGGCTTGCTTGAAGATGATAAAAAATACATTGATGACATTAAAGAAGCGTCGCATTGGGGTATTACATACTATATTGGAAGATTTTTGTTATTTTGTTGTTATCATATCAGTTTTGAAGAGCAGAATATGTTTGTGAAAAAGTCTGAGACCATTTAAGTGATGATATTTTGCATAGACAAAGGCTTCTAATGCATCGTAGAGGTGAGTGAATTTTGAATCAAAACTTATATAAAAACAACACTATTCCGAATTAAATTTACAACGCATTTTTTTTCTAACACTACTACTTATAATGTTGTTGCAAATTTAAAGCTTACTGAGGAGCAAATAAAAAATTTGGCACTTGTAGAAAAAGACTATTGAAAAGCAACAATTGGCCAGTAGTCGACTCCCCTCAAATGCGTCAAATTGATAGGTCCACAATATCAAGTTCTCAAAATAAGCTTATTATGGATGAATTTTGTGTTATTATAGACAAGCTCTAACCACAGAGCATGTGCATCTTCTATCTAACATGACATCAGAACAGAAAAATGTTTATGACATTATCATATCAGCAATTAATCACAACAAATGGGGTTAATTTTCTCAATTGTTATGGAGGAACATGGAAAACATTCATATGGAGAACATTAGCACCAACTACAAGATCCAAAAGAGAAATTTCTTTAACTGTTGCTTCAAGTGGGATTGTAGTTTTGCTCATTCAACATGGCCAAACAACACACTCTAGGTTTTGTATTCCTATTAATGTTGATGAGGATTCTACATGCAATATCAAGCAAGGTAGTTCATTGGAAGCATTGATCATCAAAGCTAAAGTCATTATATGGGACGAAGCACCCATGACTCACAAGCATTGTTTTGAAGTTGTAGATCGAACACTTAGAGATATTATGAGATTTACTAATAAAAACAGCTTAGAGACTTTAGGCAAATTTTATTAGTTGTGCCTAAAGGGTAGAAGACAAGATATTATCCATGCCACTATTAATGCTTCTTATCTTTGGGATCATTGTCATGTACTTTAACATTTTTCTGCATAGTAATATCTTTCAATTAAAAAGTCATTATCAAGCTAAATAAAGTTTAGCCCATTGAAAAATATATTTTATTGAAAAAAATATTAATTTAGTTAAACACTTTGTTACCGACAATTTTCATACTTGTGAGGCTCCAAACCGGGAGCATAACCATTGAAGTTGAAGAGCTAAATTTTTTTTCCAGGGTGGATATTAAGCATAGGGGCCGGAAACATAGGTGAGCAGATAGATGATGAAACTAGGTTGTACATACCTCATGAATTTTTACTCTCAAATTCAGGTCAACCAATGGCTTTTAAAGTTCAGTCTATTTATCCTTCTTTCCTAAAAAATTACACAAATCCACATTTTTTTCAACATCGTGCTATTTTAGCCCTTACTAATGAGATTGTTGATAATTTGATGAATATATGATGTCATTGTTTCTTGGAGAATAGAAAATTTATCTGAGTGCATATAGTACATGTGCATCAGACAACTATTATGACAGCCAAGATGATGTTCACACACCTGAGTTGTGAACACAATAAACTCTTCAGGTTTACACAATCATCAATTAAGGTTATAAATTGGTATTCCAGTAATGCTTCTAAGAAACATCAATCAATTAGCTGGAATGTGTAATGGTACACGTCTGATCACGACTCGAATGGGGATGTACGTATTAGAAGCAAATATTATATCTGGATCAAATGCTAGACAAAGGGTGTGCATACCAAGATTATCATTAACTCCATTTGATAGGAGAGCCCCTTTTAAATTCCAAAGGAGACAGTTTCCTATGACACTCTTTTGTCAAACAATGAACAAAAGTCAAGGACAACCATAGTAAAATGTCGGTGAATATTTGGCAAAACCAGTATTATAACATGACCAACTATATGTAGCGTTCTTCAGAGTTAAAAATCATACATGATTAAAAATCCTCATTTGCGACAATGATGACAATGATTCTCATAGTATTTCAAATGTAGTTTACACAGAAGTCTTTCGCAATGTCATATGAGTAAGTTCTTTACATCTTTAAATACAAAAAAAATAAACAACATTTCAATCCAATGAGTCAAGATTAACTCATATAATTAATATTTTATTTTTTTCATTACAGGAAATGTGGAATCATAATAACACTTGTAAGTTCTGTCCTCCATGTGAATATTGTATTATTATTTTTTTGGTTACATGAATATTGTATTATAATTTTCAATAACAATATTTCATTATAAAAAATCATTAAACTAACTATTATTGATCCCTACTTCTTTCTTTTTTTAAGGTAATTCTTCAAGGCAATCATTATTCTCATTTTTATTCTCAACGTAATTATTTCGGTTGCAAAATAATAAAGAATTTTTTACAGTCAATTATTAGCTCATATATGTTACTTCATCTCTGTGTAATGCACTATCAAATTATTATATATTAAAAACAAGACACCGTTTATATAAACAAGGAAAAACAACACAATGAAAAATACCAAACACACTCATAAAAAAAACTCTTTAACAAAAAAAACCATACACGTTCATCACAAAAAAATAGCGCTTCAATAAAAAACACAGTTATAACAAAAAACCTTAAAAAAACATATTTTTGATATGAATTTTTTTTCCCTCGTGCACCGCACAGGTCACAAATACTAGTTAAACTAGTAAATAGCCCGTGCATTCCATAGGTTTTTTCTTTCCAATTTTAATGTTTTAATTTTTGTAATATTATTAAATTAAAAACTTGTTTTTGGTATTTAAATATAATATCTGTCCATGTAATCAAGTATTAGATATTGGCTTGTAATATTCGCAGAAAAAAAAAGATTATAATATTTAATTACATATTAAAAGATAAAAAATTTAAAGTTTTAAACTCAATATAGTAAAGTACTCAAAAAAATAGAACGGATTACCACCAAAAAAGAAAATAGAAAAATAACAATAGATTTTTTACCTCATTAACTTCATATCATAATATTAGGATCTTAAAAAATAAAATAATGAAAAATTAACAAAAGTTAAAAAGAGCTCACTAAACAACCAAAAACTTATGTTTAAAAATAACATTTTTATAGAGTTCCTATAAATAAAGAACCTACTCCATGAAATTTAGTGAAAAATTGAATATGTCAACGCTTGGGCGTCTGGGATTTAATCAATTCTAGACAATCAGACAGAGAGCCAACGCATGAGCGTTGGCTCAAGCGTTGGGCTTGTCTGATACTTCACATTCTTTGCTCTCTTCTTTCCTCTTTGATGGCACACTTTGATGACATTGAAGGCTCTTCATGTGGCTTCATTCCTTCTTTGCAACAGCTGAAACCATCATCAATTCCTCATTTTAGCACATGTTTCTTGCTTGTTGCTTCAATTCTTCATTAAACACAAAACCATTCAGCTTGTAACCTCCTTCTCTTCATCATTTCTTCCATCAATTCTTCAATCAAAGCACTCATAAACCACTTAATAATGACCAGAACTCTAACAAGGACTAAAACTATAATAAAACAACACTAAAAGGACTAAAAACACAATAATTTCTAATCTATATCCAAATGCAAAAATAAAACAAAAACTCTAACAAAATGAAATAAAAACTATATGAGACTCAATAAAAATAAAATAAAATAAAATAAAAAGACACTAAAAAGATCATATAATTTCCAGTCATCAGCGAGCTCTGGCAACTCTATAGAAATAGGACCGTCAAACAACTCATCCTCCCCCTCCAGCAAAAGTAAGGTCTCAACACCATCAGATGGAACCACCATAGACCGAGAAGGCCGCCCACTCTTTTACTTCTTAGGGCACCCAAGAGGCTTCGAAGAAATCCCATTGAAACTCTGAGAATCCTTTTGCACAACATGACCCTTCTTCAAGATAATAGCCTCATTAGGAGAGGGTGCGATCACCAAATACCCCTCAAGATTAGACAATCTCGCCGCACAGAAGTTGAACCATACAAAAGAGAATGTCTACTCTCACTACTTGAAGATGATATCGGAAGCTCCAGGTCCTCAGAGCTTCTCTCCACCACCGCCCAAGCCCCGCAAACGAGTGAATCGTGCCCCTCCACTTCCAAGTCACCATCTTCAAAATAACCTTAATCAACCTAAACAAGATCTATAGTGCCCAAAACAAACATCTCTAGGAAGAGAGCCTCCACTAAAGTCCTTGACTCCAAATCACACAAGCAATTTTTAACCTTAACCAATCTCTCCTCGATCGGTGAAGATAAGGCCTCACGAGGTACCGCCGGCTTCCCGACTAGAACATCCATCCTAGATGAAACCCTTGAATCAGTCCCCTTCACTTGCCTTCCTTGCATCCACGAACCCCCCAACATCTTCCCTCGAAGCCAAGATCCCGCGCCCACCTCCAAGGGAACCAAACTAGGAACGCCCAAAAAGGGAAACCTCTCTCTCTTCACTGCCAAAAAAAGCACCTCCTACCTTGAGTCTGTCCAAAAACTTGATTGTCATCTCTTCACAAGCCAGGACGCAAATCTGACAAACCCAACGCACCATCGCCTTCCCTTCTTATTCACACACTGAATAAACACCTTCTATGGTTTTCCATGTTGCGAAAATAAGTCCCTGATCTGGTTGTACCTAACCACTTCAAAGTGAATGGGCAAAGTAAGCATCACAACTATGGATTGAGTTATTTTATTTAGTTCATAAAAGTAGATAATCCCTATTAATAGTTATGATGCTTACTTTACTTCCTAAAGAACCAAATACGAAAATCTTCTATCTCTAATTGGTCTCTTAATTTCCTATTCCACCAAAAAAGTAATTTTTTATCATATCTATTAAAAATTGTCACGTAAGTATGTTGTTAGGGACGAAAATAGACCATATTTCTCATACAGGCCTAAAGCCTAACCTATATTAGGTTCAAGCCAATCCAGACAAGATGAAATTAATAAATAAACAGTATTAGAACCTTTTTAAAAGTTTATTTAAAAAGACCATGTTTGGGTCACATGCCAATCTATTTAAGTAGATATATTTAATAGAAATATATTTATAACAATAGATACTCTTACTGAAATAGTTATAACTTGAAATATGTTGAATTATATAGTGATTTTAGTATAGAAGCGTCACTTATTTAAATATTTTATTATGAAGTAATACGCTTTGAGACCTTAGAAACCCAATATAATCCAATCTATTTTCATTCCTATATTTGGTGTTTATAATTTTATCTATTAGCTTATAATCTTGTTGCCTTGGTTATAGATATATTGTTCTAATTTATTTTAACCCCTCAGACCATTTGCTTCATGATCTATTGATAAATAAGTTTGTTAGTTTATGTAAATGTGTCTGTTTTTAATTATAAGATTCCTTAGAAAAAATTTAGTGTCCCTTGATATAAGATTTCTTATTAATTTCAAGAAAAAGTTATCTTTTCCATATTTACAACATTAAAGAGATAGTGAAATATAATTACTATAATGAAGAAAGAGTTAAGGACAAATATGGAAGATTGTATAACTTTTTTGAAACTAATACATTAATTAGCCTCATTACATGTTTTCTTAATAAGCGTAATTGTCCTTATAATTAGGGACAGAGAGAATATTATGAAAGAGTCCTCAATTTTTAAGTAGCCCGACCGAACCCAATTATGCAAAGCATAATCTAATATAACTTATTTACACCCCAATTTGTAACTCTCACTTATTTATATTTTAATTGACATAACAAAGATTTTAATGATAGGACAAGAAATTGATACACTCAAGGACAGAAGATACTAAGAAGGATGTTATAAATTTTCAACACATACTATTTCCAGGAATTCAGTCAAATAGAATGACGCAGGAAGCAAAGTTTGCAATCAAGCATCTAGGATAAACATGCTGTAAAAATTAAAAGATGAAGAAGGTCAGTGAATAACTCAAGGAATTATATTGAATAATTGGCTAAGAAATCGCACGCTAAGATGAAGGCGAGGACATAATTGAAGCTAAAGTGAATCCGTGTTTACAGTTTATTTACAAGAGATAAAATATATTCCCAAAGGATAGCCTTAAGTGGTAAGAACCAAAAATATATATGTTGGGGAGGGGTCTAGAAATCAATCATTGGAAGGAAAATTTGACTGATAAAAATAAAATAAAATAAAGGAAATGGAAAACTTAAAAACACATTAAAGAAAAAGACAAAGCCACGAAGGTGAAGAAACGACCTTGTTACCCTTCAACAAAAGTCAATGTTATCTTTTAACCTGCAAAACCTCGGCACTGACATTAGTAAACAATTTTTGCACTATACTTGATATTTAACAAATTAGAATGTCAATTACATAAGTCAAAACAGATAAATTTACATTCATTGTTATCCATCGTTTTACATTTTACATAAACAAAATACATATAAAAAAGAAACTCCTCCCCCAAAGAAGTGGAAGATAAAACTATGATGGTGTACGCCTTTTCTTCTATACTGACCATGCTTGATTCATGCCAAAAAATTGATCAAAATGTAGTTATGTAAAATTCTTGACCACCGATAGCATATTTGAAGATCCTTCTATAATTGATTTTGTAGCCAAAATCAATTTTGGTGAGAAGCTTCTATAAATAGATTCTTAGTGTCAGAATTGATTTGAAGAAAAATAAGCTGATTCAAAGTTCAAACAGACAATTCTGTAATGTCTTTTAACTATTCACCTAAGTTGGAGAATGTTAACTGCCGGTAGAGTAATATGTTCTCTTCATCATCAAGATCAAGATCAACACCATCACCATCATAATCCCTAATAGACAACTCTTCTGAGGCAATCTCTTTATCCATGGCTAACCCATCTGATTCAATTTGCTGCATCTCTGATTCTATTAAAACCTCCATCCTAGCTCGTTCCCGGTCTCTCGGATAGGTCCTATAAAGAAATGAGTAGATTAAACAGCACAGAGCCATTGGAATTCCTATTGCTGTGTAAAGAGACTTGGCCAATGATGCAGCATTCTCTCTATCTGTTGAAATCTCTAGAGATTGACTGGATCCTTCAGGAATAGGCTTATATCCATAAACATGCTGAGCCAGAATCCCCACTGTGGGGGGAGCAAAAGATGACAGTATAGACTCAAAAGATCGGTCCAAGGCATATACACTTGTTCGGGCTCTCTCCGGAACTATCTCTGCAAAAATAGGACTAATGTCCAAACAGTTCAACTTGAATAAGCTTTGCTACAATCACACAGAGCTCTTTTTCCAGTTCTAGATCACAATAAAAGCAATAAAGTACCCTATGATTACCACTCTATTTCTGCATTAGGCACATACAGAATGGTTTGCAGAAAGCCATAAAGTAAACACAAACTATTGATAAAGATGTGCAAAAACCAAACAATTTAGTACTAATTTTTAAAAAATAAACTGAAAAAGTTCAACTTATTTGGACTGTTCAGAGCTAATTGGAGTTACCTATTCATAGTTCTACAAGTCATTTTGAGCTATTCAATTCTGTTTTTTTCAAGGTTGTAAGTCCTATTCCAAGGTCAAGGGCCACAAGCCTAGAAAGGACTTCATATTAGTACTTACATATGTTTTAACAATGAGAGACCACCGACGTGTTGCATCATATTGAATAACATGTTAGCTCAATTAACCATTTTTACAAAAATTGGAAGGTGTGAACTGAAACATATTTTCAGAATGTTTGTGGCAAATACAAAATAAGGATAATTAAATAGGAAAATGATCAAGCAAACAGAAAAGTGGTTAGCATGAAACACATACTTATTTGTAGCTGGAGCATTCCAAGATATGAAGAGCCCCATGATGATTAGAATCAAACCATGAGGTATTGCTGTAGACGGGTCATCCGGTAAACCCAGCAGAAGAATTGCGGCTAGGGGGATTGCTGATCCAGAGCTTATCTGCGCAAGAATTACCCTCCCAGAATTAGGAAAACGCCTAGAGAGCATATCCCCCATCTTACCTCCAAACAAACCCCCAACAGAACTCGCAATCACAAATAAAGCTATGAGAAAAGCTGTTGTCTTATGGGAGAATCCGGTAAGCTCTAACCACATCGGTGCAAATGACAAAGCTGACCAGGGAAAGGAGCCAGTGACACCTTGTGCAACAATAATCTGGAAAGACGAAATATTCGATACCGACTTGGCTTCCTGGACCAGATCTTTAACTTCTGACCAAAATGTTTTCTTTGGTCCTTGATTGCTATTGTTTGTACCGTTATCCGAGAAGTGTGGGTCGTTGGCGAAGATGTACACTAAAGCACCTACTATAATGCTTATTAATCCAACAATATGAAAGGAAATTCTCCAACCAGCGATGCCAAAGACTGTAAATGGAGCTATCAACACTGAGAAGAGGCCACCGATAATTGAGCCAAGATTGCCAGTTAGTTGAAGCCATCCGAAAGCCATGCCACGATTGCTATCGTCAGTTGAGTCAGCAACAAGGGACTGGATTGCAGGGGTGACTAGTGCAAGGCCAATTCCATTTAAAGCTCGCGATACAGCTACCTATAATACAATGACTTCAAAGTTCAAAGTGAATTCAATCAGCTGGATATTTACAAAAGGGTAGCAATTACACTGACACTACTTTAAGAGCTTCATATATATATGTGCCTACTGCCAAATCCAAAAGGAGAAAATTGCCAACATGCTATTTGGAAATTAGAGTGGTCTTGACTCTTGAATACTAATTTCTTATACATTTCTGAACACTTGCAGCTAAATGAATAAAGCCTAACCTTTTCTGCATTTTTTGAAACATGTATAAATCGAATGTTGAGGCTGTAATTTAGAAGTCTGAGGTGCTGAAGTCTAAACCAAACTTCCGAGTAATAAGATATTTGTTAGAGAAATTGCAAAGTTTTTATGCTTTTTGAATATTTTTTTCCCAAGGTATCCCACAACCGACCGCTACAAGACTAATCCCACGAGGTTCGGAGATCACATTAAATGGCTAGCATCTCCAAATGATTCTCCTTACGCACCGTTCAGAGATAAAACCCTGGATTAAATAATTAACGAGCTCAACTATTTACCTGCTAAGTTTGTTGGTATGCTTTGAAAATTTAGAGACACCCTTTTCCTACCTCTGGGTGTGCACACAAAATTCAACCATATATTGAAGATATAAATGTCTAAATGAGCAGCTATGGTCTAATTTGTTTAAACCCCTGAATTTTCCCCCCAACTCCTTCGATTCAAAAGTATGATATTCATTTTTCATCTACTAAATTGAATTTGAGAATGCTGTTTGAATGAACTATGAAGAACTTCCGATCCCTCCCACCAACCCGATCTACTACTATGCAAAGGAAACGTCGTTGGAAAGAAGCAAAGAAGAAGAGAGAATTGAGCGGTGACCTGAAAGAAGGTGGAGGAGAAGCCGACAAGGAAAGTGGCGGCGGCCCAGAGAAAAGCGCCGAGAGCTATGACGTGTGCCCGGTTGTGGCGCGTGGCGAGATACGCCGCTACAGGGTAGCACGCGGACTGCACGATGGAGCGGAAGAGCGTGAGGGAGCCAAGTCCTGTGGGGTCAGTGTGAAGAGCTGTGCCGACTTCCTTGTACACCCCGGGGAGGAGTGACTCGTCGGCTCTCTCCATGATCCCGGCCAGGTTCACCAGCACCAGCGTCACCGTCTCCGCCTTCATCTTCATCTTCCTCCTCCGTTTCGAATTGTGTTGTTGCTAATTACAGTTACAGATACGGTTTGTTAGCTGCCAAATGCGGTTGCTTTGTCTGTCTTTGCTTTTGTAGTTGGTGAATGGTGATGTGGATCTTGGAATCCCTCATTCGTTTGATTCCTGAGACGGTGCCAGTCCAGTTTGACGTTTGCAATTTATTTCTTCCTTATTTCTATTTCTATTTCTTTGGGAGTTTTTTTATTTATTTAATTATTTTTACAATTTTAAATTTGGTAAAATTATTATGTATAGCAAAGTTCTTTTCCTGCCAAGTCCAAAACTTGAGCCTAAAACTTTCGCTTAAGCTAGAAGTGTTCGTTGATCAATGCATTTCGTACTATTTCTATGTTTATTTATTTCTTATAATAAAACAAATATTTTAGTCTTACTCTCTACTTCCTGGGTGGGACTGGTCTGGAGTTGAAGTTAGATGCCAGATGGCATGATTTGAGAGGGTTTAGAGTGCCAGCAAGGCATTCCTTGTGGGTACGTGTTAGTTGAATGGAATAGTCCTTCACTATAATATTCGTTGGTATCTGACTATTCACTTTCTTCCTTGTTTTTTCTTTGTGCTTTGCTTATCTAATTCTATCTGAATTCTCTAAAATGGGTGAACTCAGATTATAAAATAAAATAAATTATCTAACTATTAATTATGTTGTTTTTATTGACTTTTTATATTATTAATGGTGTGATGACTTTATCCTCTAAAGTGACTCTACTCACTTTAGAGGAGTCAAACCCTAGTCATTCAATTTAAATCAGACTATTGATATTAAAAACATATATTAAAAACATGAACTGTCAATTTAATTGAATATTTTATATTTGTGACTACAGTGCACTACATCAAATCCAACCCCAAGGTATATGGTTATACAGAAATTTTAACTAATTAAAAATAGGGTTAAAAACAAAATGTGAAAAAAATTGTTGCTCACCCTCCTATTTTGTCATATTTAACTCCTTCTTGTTCATATGAATCGCCTGACATAGACTTCTCTATGGCCCACAGCACAGTCAAAGAAAGCACAAGCCTCTTATATTTATCTCCTATTCTCCTTAGTCCTAAATAAGATTACTTTATATATCGGGTTAATGGTTCAATAAGTCCTTAAAGTTGTATTAAAATTTGTGCTTGGTCCCTCCCCAGAAAAATCATGTTTAGTGGCGGTCAAAAACAGACAGTAATTGTAAAAAAACCGCCACTAAACGTCATTTTTCTGGGGAGGGACCAAACACCAATTTCGATACAACTTCAGGGACCTATTAAACCATTAACCCTTATATCTCCTAGCTTGAAACGTAAAAAACATGGTTCTTGTGATTTATATTGTTGCAAAAAAACCTCTGCTAGGTTTTCACCTTTGCTAGCTGCGTGGTCATCCACTTGGGGGCTTCTCCCCCTTGAGAGGTTTTCCTCCTCGGTGGAGAAGACTCTCTATAACGCCCTCATTTCCGGTCAGGGGTCATATATAAATAAGTGAAAAATATAGAAACATCACTCAAATAACTCAATTTTCAAAAAGAATTCGGCTCTCAAATATAATATTTAACATACAAGTCTTCAAACCATCCTCTAGCATCTTTTTTAGCTGCTCACATTTTATTCTTCATTTAAAATCCTCTCGCTGTAAATCTATGGAGTTAAGCGCTCAAACAACAAACAAGCAAACAGAGCATAAAATAATCAACAAGAGCAACAAACGAAAAACATGCATAAATAATAAAACAGTAACAACATTACTACATACAGCAGCAACAGAATATAAACTGAGAGCAGAAACAGCAGGTACAACAGTTCTTCAAAATATCAGCAACAACATTATACAGAACAACACCAAACATTTAGATAACAGAAACAACAACAGTTGATATCCTCTTACAACCCTAGTTAAATTCCACAAAACAATGCTAGTAATTCCTCAAAATGCAACTACATGCTCATCTCTGGCCACACACAATATATCGACCCAAACGGGGGTGAATTCGTCCCAAACGGGGATAGGAGGATCGCATGGGACTAAAACCCATCTCATCACCCTTAGGGTAGATCACATGGGACTAAAACCCATCTCATCATCCTCAACCTCAAAAAATGCATATGCTATGCCCGAAATCACCAACCTCAAGAGGTCAACAGTTCTTAACATCCCCATGTTCATAGTTTTAGCATTTATAATTCAATTTCTCAATCCTCAACATCATGTTATCATAGCATTCAAAGGAAATATCTCATCCTTAGTAACAGAATCCAACAGTCCATCATCAATAAACAATATTCAGAAACAATTGAGGCATACATCATCCAATACAAATACACAACAATAGGAAATAGCATAATGAATTAGAAACTCAGTTTTCAATCACTTCATTCAACACAACAACAAAGAAACAGCCACAAGAAAAACAGTATAAAGCATGCATGACTTGAGACTCTCTAGGACGTGAGTTACCCTTACCGTTGATTGGGTTGCATAAACGTGCTCTCCCACCCTGCAAGATAAAATAATAAACAAAAATCAACAATCATTGAAACAAGGGTGGAAAATAACCCCCAAAAAGACTTTTAAACAATTAACAAAAATAGCAATTTGGCTGACAGGGGCCTAGCGCCCATGCGTTGGGATGCCAGCACCTTGACGCTGGCTCCCTGTTTGGCAGGTCGAATAGTGGCAGAATCCCAGCGTCATGGCGCTGGGAGGCCAGCGCCCAGGCGCTGGCTCCCTGCCAGGAGCCCAGAAAACAGCAGTTTTTCATACCGAATCAATTTTAAAACCCAATTTCTCGAAAACAAAGTTTTTCCATGGCAAAAATACATAGAGGAATCAATTGAAAAGAGAAATTTTCTCAAAACATAAGAGGTTCTTTAAGCACAAAGGCATCTTGAATAAGAAGGTACAAAAGTTTGATGAAAATGTTCAATTCATGGAACAACGTCTCAACAACAATACAAATTTGCAACGTTATGAAAAACTAGAGGAACCAACCTGAATTTAGACTGATCAAAGGAAAAGAATACGCTCGTCCACCTCGACCTCAAACTCGAACAACGATCGTCAAATGATTATGGCAACGGCTAAAACCTTCGATGATGGAACACGTTAATTCTCGGAAAGAAAGAGAAGAAACATCTTCGGTCTTCCAAGAAGAGAAGAATACTCGAGCAAACAGAAACAAGAAGGAAAAGGAATTTTGATTCTCCAAGGAAGGAAGAAGGTCTCGATCACAACAACAACAAGAAGGAAGGGTTTGATTCTCAAGAGAAGGAAGAAGAAGTTCGGCAATAGCAGCAGCATTTGAGAAATTTTTAGCACTAGAGAGAGAGAGTTAGGGTTTAGTGTTTGGATGAAGAACAACAATGGACATCCACCACTTATAGAGTGGTTCTAACCCTAGAGGAATGAGGGATTTGGTTTTAGATTTCCTCATCAAAATATAACAAAATCTCTATCAAATCTTTCTCTAACTGCTCTAAGTGATAGCGGTTTAAAACAGAATTGGATCTTCCTTATTTAACAGAAAAAATCTGAATATTAACTACCTAATAGATACGATTTCAAAACAAATTTTATTCAGAATTTTATATCTCCCAAAATCAGAAATATTAACCCTCTTTTATCTCCTTATTTTCGAACAGAAGCAAGCAACAGATAACAGAAATAAAATCTGCAATTAAATAAAAGATGTCATGAATTTACTATCACTCAATAAACAATATCCAAAACAAATATTCAGAGTATATAAAATCTAAGATTTCAGATTTAAACCCTATTAAGTCTTTAATTAAATCAAACCCTAAAGATATTGTTTTTAAATCAGAACAGAATCTGCTCTGATTAAAATTAAATCACCACATTTAAGAAATCAAATCTTCAACATATATCATTCAAAAACTTAGAGATATTCTCATATCTCTACACTCCAATATGAAACCATAACCAAAATAAGTCAAACAAAATCCTAAAAGGTCAACAGGGACCAAACTCAAAACTAAAAAATAGTCCAGGGACCATTTCCTAAATATGAAATAGTTCAGGGACCAAAACATAAATATCAAAAATTGAGGGTCTTACAATACTACCCCCCTAAAAAGAGTTTCATCTTCAAAACTAAACGTCGGAAAAATAAATCAGGGTAATGCTCCCTCGTCTTGTTCCTTCGCGACCTCGTTCTTGTCTCCAGCTTCCTCTCCAATAATGGTAAAAACTCTGCCCTTGGTGGCAGGACGCTTCCCTTGCACAACATTCATAGTTCCTTCCGTTTTAAGAATCCGACAATTCTTCGCAGTTTGTCCCAGCTGATTGCAATTCCAGCAGAGAAAAGGCTTCTCTGTGCAGTTGTTGGCATAGTGCCCCTTTTGATTGCATTTGAAACATACCACCTCTTCTAGTGGCCTTAGCTCTCCCCGAGTGTCCGAATTACCTTCAGTGGATTGGTCTGAATCATTGGCACGCTCCCTGGTTTGAGTACGTCGATATGGTTCCTTGCCTTTGACATTATTTCCTTGATGTGACCTAGTCGGCCGACCTCTTCCTTGTTGTTCCCTTCTGCGGTTGTTGGTCGCCTCGATGTCCTTTGTTTTTCCCTCCCGTATCAAGTAATGTTCGATTCCTATCGATTGCAACGCTCTCAACAATGTAATAGCATTCGCAGCAGACCGGTTCGCCTCCTCTTCAGCACGAGCCGCAGCAGCATTCTTGAATCATTACTAAATTAGCTAAGTTAGTGATAGCGGCGGTCAACTGATTTATAGCGTTCTGATCAGCCATTTCTGTATCTCGACTTGATAACCTCTTACTTCTGCTTGTAAGAACAGTTAACAGTTAATCTAGAAAAAGAAATAGCAAGAAGTTAGATAACTACTCTAATTAATTACATCTAGTAGATCGTTCACTCAAGGAACAATCTCAAACAAATAAAATTAATAGACATTTAATTCAAACTATTCTTCTTTCGATTGACACCCCATCAATCGATTTCAGAACGCAAAAACCCTAACAAACAAAACTACCCAACAGCTCTGGTTTTCTCAACCAAAGCCCTGATACCACAAATGTAACGCCCCAATTTCCGGTCAGGGGTCACATAAGAAAAAGTGGAAAATATATAAACCTCTCTCAAATAACTCAATTTTCAAAAAGAATTCGGCTCTCAAATATAATATTTAACATAGTAATATTCCGATAAATAATTAATCAACGCGCAATAAAAATATATGATAATTTGCACCACAACGTGCTAAGTCATTTTCAAAATAAACAGTGGAAATAATTTTCTTCAAGTCTTCGAACCATCCTCTAGCATCTTCTTTAGCTGCTCACAATTTATTCTTCATTTAAAATCCTCTCGCTGTAAATCTATGGCGTTAAGCGCCCAAATAGCAAACAAGAAAACAGAAAGGGTTCACTCCTAAAACAATCAACAAGAGCAACAAACGAACAACATGCATAAATAATAAAATAGTAACAACATTACTACATACAACAGTAGCAGAATATGTAAGTATAGATAGCAACCTGAGAGAGGGGGTGAATCAAGTTTACCCAATTTTCGCCTTAACAAACCTTCTTACTTTCAAGATAAAATGATCACGGTCGAGTGCAGCGGAAATAAACGTTGCTTGAAAGTAAAGATGGAGATTAGGAGAATGCACACACAGAATTTATCCTGGTTCACCTTCAATCCACCGAAGGCTACGTCCAGTCCCTCAAGAAACCCCTTGAGGATTTATCCACTATTGATAAAAATCTCTTACAAGTGCTTACACCAAGTACCTTAAGAATTTCTATCAACAACAACCTGTGAAAGCAAACCACTTTCAACAGCCCCTGAAAGCACACCACTTTCAGTCCCTGAAAGCAAACCACTTTCAGAACAATCTACCTTCACCGAACCCTACGGTGAATGTTCACTCAACCATAATGAAGATGAAGAAGAGTTTACAAATGGCTGTATCAATCCTTTAATATACAAGTGGATTGATCATGAGAGTTATGCTTTAAGGCTCTTTAGCATAAGAAGGCTCTTTCATTTCTGAGTTCTTCAATATATGAACAGCAAGAGTGTTCTTTAAACAATGAAGAATATGAACTCAGAATCTAGGCTCTTTGAAAGTGGTAGAACAAAGGCTAAATGAACATAAAGAGCAATTCAAGAGCAATTCAAATGGACTATTTATAGGCATGAGAGAACATCCATGAACCAACACAACCATTCCCAAACGATTTGAGACACAATGGTTCATGAAATAATGCAACTTGTCGAGCATGTAATCGATTACAGTACTTAGGTAATCGATTATGCTATGTGACCGTTACTATTTGAATTTAAAATTCAAACGTTTAATCGATTACGAGCAAGCAGTAATCGATTACTTGCCTATGTGTAATCGATTACCTTAAGGGTGTAATCGATTACACTCAAGTCCAAATTCCAGAAACTGAAACCTTTAAGAACGGCTTGAGTTTTTCTACCTCTTTTAAATTATGAAAAGGTTTAACTCAATTAGCTTAAATCTTTTTAAAGAGCCTTTATACTAGAGAAGCCTTTAGAAGCATAACTCACCTAACTAAGACTTAGGCAGATATTGAATCATGTTGCATTGTTTCCTATAAGTCTTCTTTTCTTCTTTTTGTCGATGAGTTTGTCGTCATCAAAACCTCAGCCAGGGTCAGGAGCAAGACCTTCTTCACAGAATATAAACAGAGAGTAGAAACAGTAGGTACAACAGTTCTTCAAAACAGCAGCAACAACATTATACAGAACAATACTAAACATTTAGATAACAAAAACAACAGCAGCAATTGATATCCTCTTACAACCCTAGTTCAATTCCACAAAACAATGCTTGTAATTCCTCAAAATGCAACTACATGCTCATCTCTGACCACAAACAATATATCGATCCAAACAGGGGGCGAATTCGTCCCAAACGGGGACAGGAGAATCACATGGGACTAAAACACATCTCATCACCCTCAGGGCAGATCACATGGGACTAAAACCCATCTCATCACCCTCAACCTCAAAAGATGTATATGTTATGCTCGAAATCACCAACCTCAAGAGGCCAACAGTTCTTAACATTATCCAAAAAAAATATTCAGAGTATATAAAATCTAAGGTTTCAGATTTAAACCCTATTAAGTCTTTAATTAAATCAAACCCTAAAGATATTATTTTTAAATGAGAGCAGAATCTGCCCTAATTAAAATAAAATCACCACATTTAAGAAATCAAATCTTCAACATATATCATTCAAAAACTCAAAGATATTCTCATATCTCCACACTCCAATTAGAAACCATAACCAAAATAAGTCAAACAAAATCCTAAAAGGTCAACAGGGACTAAACTCAAAACTATAAAATAATTCAGAGACCAAAACATAAATATCAAAAATCGAGAGTCTTACATTCTCCTCCTACTTGTTTAGGTGTTACCCCCACATTAAGTGGGTTCCTACCGCATTAGGTGGTTTATTACCCAAATAAGTGGGCTTATTTTTGCTTTCTCTTTTCTTTTGGCCACTCCCTCCATCGTTTGGCCACCACCGTTCACCTTATTCTCCCCTTATCACCAGATCTTCGACCACAATTGGATCCGCTGCCAACAACCAAACCATCAGGATCCCGCCTCTTCTCTTCCCCTATCGCCAGATCTGCGACTCTCGTCGTCCTCGAATCATTTTTGTGACCCTCAACCTCCTCAAATATGCGACCCTCAGCCTCTTCACTAACATTTGCGGCCTTTAGCTAACAACCATCACCCATAATCATCGCCAGCGGCCATGGGCCACTTCCTTTCCCCTTGGTCCTGTGTTGTTGTGCACTCCATCTCACTCTAGTGGCTTGCCTCAGCTATTCTTGGTTCTTGTTTGGTTGTGCTTCATGAGCACCATTTGTCGATGATGACCTTGATGTAGGTGATCTTATGTGGTTTCGGCAGAGCCGACTAAGCTTGGATATTAGAAAAAAGAGACACAAAAACTATAAGATTAAATTATCACTTTAAGATTAGTAGATCAAGAATTGGATAGAGATTGAGAGTTTGCTAGTTGTGGTCATTTTAGTTTTGTTGTTGTTACTATTTGGTTTGGGTTACACTGTTACAAATGTATTATAACATTCTAGCTTATTTTGTATTTAATACCCTTGATGCTATGCTCTTAGCACTCTTTCTAGGATTTGATACCCTTGATTTGTAAGTGTCGTTTTATTTGACTTGAAGTCTTAATCTTAGGTATCTTCGAAAAAAATACAGAAATAAAAGGACTTAGGAAAATCATGCCTTTTCTTTCGCTTGCAAAATTTTAGGTTATAGAACTCGGGATCTAGCATTACGTTTTTTTCCCCAATGATCTAGCATTAGATATCAAGTGTTAATTGTCAAAGAAAAAACAGATATCAAGTGTTTTTTTTCCAAAGATATCAAGTGTTAGATGTGATATCTTTATTTCTATTGTGCGTGCCTACTTTTTCATTTTTAGCAACATTGTAATAAGGGTTTTAAAATTGGCATCTCAATCACCCAATTTACCACCCCAATTTATAAGTGACTCGACCTTCCGGGATTTAAGAACTCGGAATACAATATACCTTTGAATTTTGGGTTGTAACTCTCGGAATCAGAATTATTAACTTTCATTTCGAGTTCTTAAACTCAGAATACTTCTTGGACTTTTTGTTGAGGCTTAGAATTTTTAGAATTTTTTTTTTTGCATTCAAGTATCTTAATTCACAGAAAACAATTTCTTGAACTATGTTTCGGGTTTTGCAATTCCTGGAACACAAATTTCTCACATTCCGAGAACTGCAAACCTCGGGAACTTGAATTTACATTCTAGGAATTAAGATCTCGGAATGGAAAGATGAAATTTCTATTCCGAGTTTTAAAACTCGGAAGAAAACAAAAACTAAGAACATTGAAATATATACATCCAGACACAAAAGCATGCTACTCAGTACATAAATGAACATTGAGCAAACATGATATGAATATCAAAGCATGATGCACATATATATGTACATCCAAATACAATGTACATAAATATCCAAACATAATCTCGTCGTACATTCACATACAAAAGATACATAAATGTCCAAATACACAAAATCAAGATGATGGTGCTCCTCTAGATGATGAACCTCCCTTAGTCCTCCTTGCATAGATGAAGCTTGCCATGTTCCTTCACGCTGTGTAATCCAAGATCTTTTGCAGTCCAGCTCGGGTAGGTCCACCAACCGAGGGCGTATCTTCACCTTCTAACATTTATCTAAACCACTGTTCTACTCGATGCAGGGCAGCCCGAAAAGAAATCAATTGGGATGTCAGCGGCGAATAAAAAAAGTAAAAACTTAATTCTACATAGTGACATTGAACTTACCACAACACTAAGATAATCTTGCACTGAATCAGGGACAATGCATGGATGGGGGACTCGGATATACCAAGGCATGTACTCTAGAACAGCCTCTACTGAAAAAGTAGCTAAAGTCCCAGGGTGGATGCATCGAGTGTCTGTATCGCTGAACAATGCACCTGTCTCCTTCACTGTGGTAGGTGTGCCTCTAACGTCCTAAGGGTGGCAGGAGACTGGCTGCAAGTACCCAAACTGGCGGAGGACCCTCACAGGGAGATGAGGTCGTATATTATGACTTGCACGTATGTAACCTAAATACAAAGACACCAGTTATCGTGGTCGGTACTCCTTGTGGTTAGTGTATGGACTCTAGATAACAGCCTATGTGTCCAAGTCGTCCAAATGCATTCGCATCACCCTAATTGGCTTGCACCCCGTGCTGATACAACACCATCTCCTAGCTCTAGGCTAGTCCTCAGTGTAGTATTTCCTCGTCGCCCTATATATGATGTTGTTGGGGAAGTTCTCGTTAATCCAAGCATGGAGGAGCGATGTGTAGCCACTCATCTGCTTTGTCCCTTTGTCAGAGGCCTCCCCTAGTTGGTCATATAAACATTTCAGCATCATAGCTCCCCATGCATATGTGCACACATCATCTAGTTCCTCGAACATCGAGAGGTAGGCAGCAACAATGTAGGTACCACTCTTGTTGGCGAATAGCGTCACGCCAACAAGATATAGTAGGTAGCACCTGGCCGCGTGCTGCCATCGCTTATATGAAATAAAGAAAATTTATACCAGAAAGAATGTTCATAGTAATGTAAATTATTGACCAAGTGCATCATATTAATGAAATGGAACCAAATATGCAAGCGCCTTCTCGTAACGGGAAATGAGCCACGTGAACCTCAAGTGCATACCACAGTTCTGGATGAACTCTGGAATCACGCCCCCGTGCCTCGCACCTAGAAACGTCACGCAAGCCTGAGCAGCCATCACCCGGGTTAGCACTGGAAACGCAAAGAAACTCCCAACAACTGACAGGTGCAAAAAACATGACATGTCATCTCGAGTGACATTTATCTCCCCAAATGACATGTGGAAGGATGAAGTCTCCTTATGCCACCTCTCGACAAAAGAAGAAATGATGCCCCTGTCCATCATGGTGTAGAAGCAGATACCAGTGGATACAGTGTAGGCCGCTCCACTATGTCACGCACTTCTGAGTGGCCCGCATAGCTCAACCTGTCTAGTTTGCCTCCACAAGTGACAACTCTCAGGTTTCCTCGATCAATGTAATCCTGAAAATATATTCTAACAAGAAGGTTATTAATGAAAATCATTTAAATCCTGAATATGAACATCAATATTTAAAAAAAAATGCATATCAGATGATTTTTAGATAGGCGTGCCACACCAATGATGCCACGTGGTTTGGGTACCTCCACAGTAATAAAAGATCGTGAAGTCCTCCTTGAAATTGTGGCTCAGTCAGAAGAATGAGGGGCGGAGGTGGAGGCTGAGGCTATGCATCAGATATCTTAAGTTGAGGACGAGGTTGTGCATCAACCTCTCACTGAGGCTGAGGTTGTGCATCAACCAGTTGAGGCTATGCCTCAACCTCCTGCTATTGATGCTGTTCCTATTCCTGCTCCTATTCTAATGAACGTAGATTCAACCAATATTTTTAAACATGCATTGCTATCATTATAACTATTACCAACTCATACTCATATCAAACATTAATACAAGAGATATTACTTCTTGTAGAATCTAAAAAGTAGAATTGGTTCAGTCTCACTTAAAGCAAAACCAAGCATGCACTTACTCATTACAATTTAATATAAAATTAAAAAAAGAGCATGAATCTGTAATTTGATGCAATTGTCAAAAAAGAAATCTTCAATATACTTTTGGATTCTAAAATACGGAAGAAAAAAATATTCCGGGATCTAAATCCCGGAACTACAAAACTAGAAAATAATTTATTCCAGGTTCTAAAGGGAATGATAAAAATAGAAAAAAAATTCCGGGATCTAAATTTCGGAACTATAAACCTAAAAATTAGAGCTTTACATCATTATCTGATTTTATTCAACTTGTTGCATATCAAAGTTCACCTACATTTGGATCAAATAAATATTAGAGATAAATGAGGGAGAAGAAACTTGAAAGGAAATATATAGATTTCCCATGTTAATGTGGATGGAAAAAGTTTCCACGAGTCAAGTTAAAGAATTTCTTACTTCAAAATGGAAGAAAACTAGCTAGGAGACAAAACTCTAAGGGCCCGTTTGGTGGACAGGATAAACAGAGACAAGATATAATAGTAATCATATTCTGTTGTTATCAGTTGTTTGTTGCGCTAGCAGGATAGGATAACACTATCCTGTCCCTTATCCTATCCTGTCCATCATGTGTAAAAGTTATCCTGAGGGGGAGTTAGGATAAAAATTATCCTGACAGGATATGATATTAGTTTTTGTTTGTTTATTACTATGACCCAAAATTAATTTCAATATTTATATTTTATATAATTTATAATAATATTAATTAATAAATATAATTTTTTTTATTTTAATAAAATATTAATTTTATTACGTATCAATTACTAATTGTTATTGTTAAGTTAAATTATTTAGTTACTGATAAATTTAATTAAAAAAACTTATTTATAAATGGTGAAAATATTGGATTTACTCATATAAAATAATTAACTTTTCATTATCACTTACTACTACTTAGTTAACATTATTTTTTGTTATTTATATTATAATAAAAATACACAAAATAATTCTTCACTAACAATAAAATAGGCTACTCACATATATATATATATATATATATATAAATATTATTTTTTTAATAGTAAATATAGACTAATTTTATATTATCATATGATATTATTTAAAATTATTTCTCTACTTATATAATTATAATTAATAATTTAAATATAAATTATCTTAGAAAGAATAATATCTTTTAATAAATTTTAAAAAATTTGATTAATTTTTATCATTAATCACTTACCCCTACTAAGTTAAAACTCATTGTTACATATATAATAATTTTAATTAAAATAGACTCCTCTTGAAAAAATTAAAATATCCAAATTAATAAAAATTAATTTTATTTTAGTTAATATTAAAACATAAGCTCATTTATAAAAATGTAAAATTAATTAAATTTAATAGAATAATCACTTTTTAAAAAAAAACTATTTAGAAAATTAAATTTTAAAAAATATTATGTATTTTTTATTTCAAGGAAAATTTGATACATTTTTCATTGTTTGTATCATATTCCATCAATATTCTGTCCACCTCAAACGTAGGATATGATAAGAGTCTATCCTGCTCTTATCATATCCTGTGCTTATTCAATCCTTTATCCTATCCTACTCTTATCTTATCCTAACTACTAAACGGGCCCTTAGGGCCATTAGATGGTCAGGATAGGATAAGGAAGATAAGAGAGTTGGATAAGAACAAGCTAGACTTTTTATCTTATCTTTTGTTTGAGGTGAACTAAATTACGACAGAGCATAATATAAATGATAAGAAATGAATAAAATTCTAGTTAGACTAAAAAGTGCAAAATATTTTTTTGAAATTTAATTTTCTAAATTAATAATTTTTAAAAAGTTATAAATCTATTAAAATTTGGATTGAGAGTAAAAATTGGGATAAAAAATTCTTATCTTATCCCGCATGGTTTTAACCCAGCTCTTCCCTCAACATAGTTTTTACATATGAGGGACATGATAGAACAAGAGACATGGTTTCATTATTCTATTCCGCTGACGCAACTAATACAAGATTACAAAAAGATATGATTCATTATCTTATCATGTTTCCTTATCTTGCCACCAAACGACCCTAAACTTTTCTCCATTCTTTTTTTTTCCACCTATTTTGTATAATGAAGAAACCGTTTCCTATGTTGAAGATAAAACCATTTTTCTCCCTAGTTTCACCTTTGCACCCCATGAAGAAACCATTTCCTTTGCTTTTGGTTTTTTAGTTCAATGGTGACAACAAGGAAATAGTTTTTTTTTCGAGAGGGGATTATTCGTAAACAATCTGTTAGAATTTAGGCTGGCCTGGACTATTAGGGTCAGCCCGCAACGAGACAACATATTCTCGAGCTGGAGCGAATTACACTGATGATGGTTACTAATTTGAAGCCCAACCCTTCATGGGCTGGCCATGGACCATTAGTTTTTAAAAAACTTCACTTGAAAAATGATTTTATTTTGTGTGTTAAATATTCTTCCAATTTCAACTCCTAAAAGTCACCCTACATAGAAAAAACTCATTAGAATAAGAAGTAGTAAATATTTTTCCATTACTTTTATTTATTTTATATTAATTTTTAAATTGTTTATAATTAAGAACTAAGAAAAAAATTGGACCAAAGGGCTGAGGTACCCCTTTACCTGTATTAATATATTTCTTTGCTTATATAAAAAAAAAAATAACTCGGATAAACCCATCTTTACCTATTTTCACCAAGTCTATAATTAGTCCCTGAACCAAATTCATTCCTGTTAATTAAGGTGAAACTATATCTGCTAGAAGTAAAACAGATAGAGAACAAGTAGTGATTCTAAAGGCTACTGCTATATTTAGTTTTTAACAATTTCACTTAATTAAAGACATCTTTAACGAAAATGTATACATATATATTTGAAGGATAAGAAGTGGGGAACAAGTGGGGTTAAGAAAGCCATTCTGGGTTGGTTGGGGGATGACAAAGATATTCCTTTGATCTTGCTGTCTGATGAACCCGCAAATCCTGAAATTTAGAGAGATGCGAAGATATATATTATTTAGCCATAACAAGATTCATGAGCTAGAAGCGAGATGGTATGGTCATACCTAATATATACATATTATACATACTTTATATTCCCTAAACTTCATAACCCATTATTGAAAAACAAACTAGATAGGGTTAGTTTAGTGGAACATGATAATTTCTCATACCTTGCAGGCTTGACCCGTTAGTTTCCTTGAAGTGAGATAAATGTAAGTCACGATAAGTGTCATTTCAACCTAACAGTTTTCCTTAACTGGACACTATTTTCTCACTTTAAATTTTTGTGATGAAAAAAACCCATTGTTGAGGTTACAAATACATGTAATATTCTCATCTCAATGTCTGATAAAACCCATTGTTGAGTCTTTATTCTCATCTCATTTATTTGCATTATCAGTTGAATATATTCCTAAAAAAATATATAAAAAATTACTTTTTGTTTTTACTTTCATGAGAGATTTAATGGATATATCTTTTATTATGAGATATTATGAAATAAAAAAATAAAAAAACATCATTTTGACTTAAAAATGTATCTTGAGCCTAAAGTTCGAAGGGTTAATTGTTCTGAATGTAGCTTTTAGTGGCATAAAAATGTATCTTAGAAATATAATAATGGACGTTTATTGGTTATATAAACTTAGACTTAAATATGTTTTTAGTCTCTAAAAATATAGTTAATGTTGTTTTTAGTCCATAGAAAAATATAGGTTTAATTGCAACTTTGGTCCCTCACTTATACACTTTTCACGATTTTGGTCCCAATATAAAAAATCCACGATTTTGGTCCCTCACAAATGCTTCTGTTAGCAACTTTGGTCTTCCGTCCTCTTTCCATCAGAAACTTAACGTTTTCTGAAAAAAAAAAAAAATAAATAAAAAAAATTAAAACCCAGAACATTCATAGAGTTCTTCATCCTCCTTCCATTATCTTCACCAAAACCCAGAAAATTAAACTCAAAATCAAGCTCTTTCTTCTATGAGAGCAATAAAAATCAACAATCCGAAGTCAAACTCAATAACAAAAAGAAAAAATCCCAGCAAATCAAACTCTTTTTTCTGGTAGAAAATCAAACTCAACCAAAAAGAAAAAAAAATCAGGGTTTAGGGTTGTTGATGTTCTACTTCTAGGTCGTTTAACCACAAAAGAAGACAGAGAACCGATTTGAAACCCTCTCAACTTTATCTTTCAGATCTGCATCACCCCCAAAAAATTCACAACCCTTTCAAATCTACTTCCCTTGCGCTGCGCCGCCGCTGGAACCACATCGTTCACCTGCCGTCAAACACCATTGCTTCCGCCTTCAACTCCCTAGACATGCGAATTGAGCCACCTTTCCATGCTTCCCCTGAGATGCGAAGTTTCGTGGGTTGGGTGTGGGTGGGGTTTTTGAGTTGTTGTGTTTGCTGGAAGTTGGGATGGGTTTCCTGGGGGAGTAGACGATGGGGGGAGTAGACGATGCAACCCGTCTACTCCCCCATCGTCTACTCCCTCATCATCGTGCAACCCGTTTTCTCAAAAGCTTTCGGGTTGGCCAGAAAACAGCTACGAATGCGGCGGCGGCGGTCGACGACGTCCGATCGTTAAATTTCTTTGGAGGTTTTCATGCAAACGTTGTGGGGATTCCATTGGTGGTGATGGTTCCTTCATAGGGCTCACAATCTCACCGGAAAAGAGGAGAGAAGGCAGTGGTGGCGGCGAGAAAAAAAGGAAGGAGATGACAAGTGTGGTGGTGTCTTGTGGCCTGCTCTAGGGATCCTGGCGGAGGACGAACGAAGCAGGGCTAGTTCCGTTGGTGGTTCGGCCACCGATTCTGGGAATGAAACAAAAGAAAATTGAAGATGGAGTAGAGAGGAGACGAAGAAGAAACGTCGAGAGAATGGAAGAAGGAAGAAAATAACGTGAAAATAACGTTTGAGGAGGGGTTTTTTGTGTTTTGGATTTTTCTGGGTTTTATGTTGAAGAAGATGATGAAGATGTTAGAAGAAGATGAAGAATGTTCTAGATTTTTAATTTTTTTTCTTTAGAAAACGTTAGATTTCTAACGGGAGGACAAGACCGTGGACGGAACAAGGGAAAGGCTGCTGGAAAGAAGAAGCGTTTTCTAAAGAAGGTTGGTCACTGGAAGAGGGATTGCCCTAATCTCTCTAACTCTGCAAACATAGCTCAAATGAGTGATTCCGGCAGTGAAGGGGACATGCTTTATGTCTCGTCTACTAAGTGCACAGATGTTTGGATTCTAGACTCTGGGTGCTCTTACCACATGACGCCGCACCGGGAGTGGTTCAGTTCGTTTAAGTGTCTGGAGAGAAATTAGGAGGAATGGCAGAGAATGTGGAAGCAGATAGACCAGCAGATACGAATTGGTCTGGGTGTCATTTCAGTAACGGTAGTTTCCATGACGATCGCGGATTATTCCTAGTTTGGGAGGTTCCACAGGAGAAACAGCGTTGGAGTGACAAGAACTAGATGCCATAATGTAAAATTGGAAGTAAGGATTTTCAAGGAATTGGGCAAAGATTAAGGCTCTGGAAACCGAGGAGAATCAATGATAATTGGTTGGCTTTTGTACTGGTGCGTCTAATAGGAGAGAAAGAAGATGAAAGCTTATGGTAACCGATGCAGATATTTATATTTGTAGAGCATGTAATCAATTACATTAAGTTAGGTAATCGATTACTGGAAGTTTATTTTGAATTTAAAAATACAAAACGTAAGAGGGTAATCGATTACACGGTTTGGTAATCGATTACCAAAATTCTCTGGAATTTATCCTGGGCCAAAACTTTTAGGTAATCGATTACAACATATGAGTAATCGATTACTCAATATCTCTAGAAAAATCCATGAACCAAGTTTTTATGGGTAATCGATTACAACCTTTTGGGTAATCGATTACTCAAATTCTTTGGAAAATTTTGTAGGCTAAAAAATTTATGGTAATCGATTACAATATATGCGTAATCGATTACTTGATTTCTCTGTTAAAATTGCTGGGCCAAAATTTTCCATGTAATCGATTACTGAAATGTAGTAATCGATTACGCAGTTTGAGAATTTCCTAATTGGATAATTATCAGAGAATTTTGTGAAGAAGAAAGATATTTACTATCAACCTAACATATAAGCACATAATCAAACATCTATTTCATCCAATATTCCTAATTCTCTCTTTATTTTGAAGACAGACTCTCTAGGTAAAGGTTTGGTAAAAATATCAACTAATTGATTATGTGTATCAATGAATGCAAGTTCAATATCCTTCTTCAGAACATGATCACGTAGAAAATGATGTCTAATGTCAATATGCTTAGTTCGAGAATGCATGATGGGATTTTTGGTAAGATTAATGGCACTTGTATTGTCACATCTGATAGGAATGCATCCCAAGTCTAAGCCATAGTCTTTCAATTGTTGTTTTAGCCATAATATCTGTGCACAACAACTTCCTGCAGCTATATACTCTGCCTCTGCTATGCTTAGTGCAACACAGGCTTGTTTCTTACAAGACTAAGAGACTAGTGCATTTCCTAATAGGCTTGTTTCATTAGTTACCTTCTCAACTCATATATATTTTTGACTAGGTACTCCTACATTTTTGTAATAAAATTTACTTGGAGTATGTCCTACCTTATTACAATAACTACAAACATATTTACTTTGTCCTATACCATTCCTAGGTATATAATTATTTTTCCTAGAATGTATTTGGGTATTGAGATGATTATTCCTATTGTTCATAGTTTTAGATGAGCTAGCATGCATATGTTTATTAACAAAAGTTCTAATTGTTTTTACTTCATTGTTTGCTTTAACAAAAACAGTTTTCTTACCTTCTTTTGTCTTCTTCTGGGGTGTAAATCCTAGTCCACTTTTATCATTTGAATATCTTTGAACATTTAAAATATTATCTAGTTTTTGTTTTCCTAGATTAAAACTATGAACCTTTTGTTGTAAGTCATCTATTTTTACTTCTAGTGTATTGCATTTGGTGCATTCATGTGGTGTATCTAACTTGGTTTTAACATCATCTAATTCATCTTGTAATATTTTTCGTTTTACTTCTAGAGATGAAATAATAGCATTTTGTTTGATACTAATTTTAGAAAAGCTACGACATAATTTAAATACGTTTTCAATTGCAAATTCTAAGTCATCAAATGAAATATTCTTACTAATCTCGATGTCTTCATCATCAGAATTGTGTGAGGCCATCAATGCGAGGTGTGCCACTTCCTTTTCAGACTCCGATGAAGAACATATATCGTTTTCATCCCATGCAACATAGGCTTTCTTTGAATTTGATTCCTTCTTTTCAAATTTCTCTTTTAACCCATGTTTCTTCTTTTGAAGATTTGGACATTCATGTGAAGAAGGTCTCGTCCTTGGACTCGGCTGAGGTTTTGATGAAGACAAACACATCACAAAAAGAAGAAAGACTTCAGAAAAGAAAAGGAAGACTTCAAGAAGACTTCAAGAAGACTTCAAGAAAGAAAGGAACAAAAAGAAGAAAGACTTCAGAATGTCAAGATCAATCATCAAGGTTCTTGCTTTAAGTAAGTCTTGTCAACTTAGTGTGCTATGCTTTATTAAGGTTTAATTGTATTTGAAGGCTCATAAAAGATCAACTAATTGAGTATAATATGCTCTCACAAGTAAATCTTGGTAGGAACACTCAATTAGGTTTTAAACAGTCAAAAACTGAGTTCTGGACTGTCTGTAATCGATTACAGATGTGTGTAATCGATTACAGGATGTGTGTAATTGATTACCACATGTATGTAATCGATTACCAAGTTTGAATTTTGAATTCAAACTTCAACGGCATGGTGTAATCGATTACCAGGCTTCTGTAATTGATTACCAGGTCGACAGATATGTTATTTCATGAACCATTGTGTCTCAAAACGTTTGGGAAAGGTTGTGTTGGTTCATGGACGACCTCTAGTGCCTATATAAAGTCCATAGGCGCTCAGAAACATCAATGACTTGGTCCATAACTTTCATATCCATTAAAGTCATCATTCTGAGTTTATGTTCTCTCATTTTCATAAGAACACACATGCTGTTCATCTTTTGAGAAACTCAGAATAAGAGAGCCTTCATTGTAATTGCCTGGAGCATACAAACTAAGATCAATCCATCTTGTCTAAAGGATTGAATCAGCCATTGTAAAGGCATCTTCTTCTTCATCTCTTGAATCGGTTTGATTCATTCACCGTGGTTTTCGGTGGTTGTAAAAAGGTCCATCGTAGTGTTCGATGGTTGTGGAAAAGTTCCTTTGAATCGGGTTTGATTCAAAGTCCGCCGTAGGGTTCGGCATTTGTGGAAAAGGTCCTTTGAATCGGGTTTGATTCAAAGTCCGCCATAGGGTTCGGTGATAGTGGAAAAGGTCCTTCAAAACAGGTTTGATTCAAAGTCCACCGTAGGTTTCGGCGTCATCAATTGGTGTTTTGCCATCTGAGGTTTGACAAGAGTTCTTAAGGTTCTTGGTGTAAGAACTTGTAAGAAATCTTGATCATAGTGGAAAAATCCTCAAGGGGTTTCTTGAGGGACTGGACGTAGCCTTCGTTGGATAGAAGGTGAACCATGATAAAATCTTGTGTGTGATTTCCTCTTCCCTTCATCTTTTACTTTCAAGCAATCCTTAATTCCGCTGCAATCACAACTATCATTTTGTGATCATCATTATCTTGGAAGTAATAATTTCGATAAGGCAAAAATCGTGCAACTCTGATTCACCCCCCTCTCAGGTTGCTATCTAGGCTAACAATTGGTATCAAAGCGTAAGTTTTGGTAATTTACTCCTAAGATCCGGGAGAAGATGTCATCCTCTTCTAGTCATGAAACTAGTGAGGGATTCAACATAAACAGGCCACCATACTTCAATGGAGACCACTATGACTTCTGGAAAATCAAGATGAGAATCTTTATAAAGTCATTAGACGTGGAAATATGGAGAGCCATTGAAGAAGGTCCATTTATTCCTATGATTGAAGTGGGTGATAGCACACAACCAAAAACAGAAAGTACTTGGAGTAAAGAAGAAAAGAAGAAGGTTCAATATGATCTTAAAGGAATGAATATCCTTACATCTGCTCTTGGCATGGATGAATTCTTCAGAGTATCCACGTGCAAAACGTCAAAGGAAATATGGGATACTCTAATGGTAACTCATGAAGGCACTGAAGAAGTGAAGAGATCAAAGATCAATACTCTTTCACAAGAGTATGAGATGTTCAGAATGTTACCAAGGGAAACGGTGCTAGATATGCAGAAAAGGTTCACTCTCTTGATCAACAATCTAATTGCTCTTGGAAGAAATTTCTCCAACAGTGATCTGAACTTAAAAGTCCTAAGATCATTATCAAGAGAATGACAACCAAAGGTAACAGCAATTTCTGAAAAGAAGAGTCTTTAAAAAATGACATTGGCTTCACTCTTTGGCAAGTTGCAAGAACATGAACTTGAACTCAAAAAGATGGAACAACAAGAAGCCATTGACATGTACATTCGACCTATTGCATTGAGAACTAAAGCTACAAGATATGATAGTGCACAAGAGGAAGATTCTCAATCCGATAGTGATGATGATGATGAGGATATAAGAATCATTGTGAAAAATCTTTACAAAATCCTCAAAAATAGAGATTGTCATAATCTTCAAAGAAAGAAGCATGGCTTGAAGAAGAAATCTGAGAAAAAGGTTTCCAAATCAAAGAAGGCTTACATGAGAGAAAATGAAGCAAGTTCATCATCTGTTTCAGAGAATGAAGAAGCACATCTCGTTCTGATGGCAACACATCATTCTGATGGTGAAAATGAAGAGGTTAGTAAAGCAATTTCATATGTTAAATTACAAAGTATCTTTGATAGATTGCATGATAGTTTATTGAATGTTTATGAAGTATATACATATCAAAGTAGGATCATCTCATCTCTACAAAGTAAAACTAAAAGCATGCAAGATGAGTTAGATCAAGTAAAATCTAGAGTTGATATTCAAAGTGATTCTACATCTTTAGATCCGTGCATAATCCTTGAGTCTAAGATTGATGAATTAACACAAGTGGTAAACAATGGTAAAGATGATATGGATAAGTTGTCATGTAATCAAAGACATTCCTTTCATAAAAGTGAGTTAGGTTTATCTGATCATAATCATCCTAGTGATGTTAAGAAAATCACTTTTAGACCGAGTAGTTCATATAACTTTGGTCACACAAGGAGAGTACATGATGGTGCTCAACTTAGAAAGACATATATCAAATCTTTCTATCATCTTAAAGAGAAAGTGCCTAACATGATATTTAAGTGTTCCTATTATCCTAGTTATCAAAGAAATGATGGAGTCCCCAATGAAAGATTCATATGGGATGTGAAAGATACTAACCCAAAAGGACCCAAAGACAATTGGGTACCTCAAAAATACCATTAAGCTTACTGTGCAGGTGTGCTTGAAGACCTTGTGATCATAATTGTCATATACAAAGGATGGTCTTTCAAGACACAATATTTAGAATATGGTATTGGTAAGAGAAATTCTAAAACTTTATATCTTTCAAATAATATTAAGTACAAGAGTAATGCATTCTTAGGCATCTGCATTTATATCATAGTTCTCTGTTAGATATATCTTTCATGCAGTGCTTATCAAGTCTGGAATTTCAAGTTTTTAGTCATTTTAATCGATTACATAGGTTTAGTAATCGATTACAGGGATTATTTTGGCCCTGTTTCTTTTCCAGAAAGGAGGGTAATCGATTACCCATATAGTGTAATCGATTACCTCCTCGAATTTGAATTTTTATTCAAATTTTCCAGCATGTAATCGATTACCTAAAAAGGTGTAATCGATTACATGCCCGATGGTATATATATCTGGGTTCTTCAGTTCTTAATCGATTACACAGTTATTCCATTTCTTCTCTCTTTCTCGTGCGACACCAGAAGACATAAAATCCCCATATCTCCTTCAATTCTTGTTCGTTTTCAAGAATTCTTTGTGGGTTTTGCTCCTAATTTCCGTCTCTATCTATTCATCCCACCAATTGTTGTTGAATTGGTCTAGATTAAAAAGCCCAAATTTGGTCCTGTCAAACCCTAGAACTCGAAAATCTTCAAATTCAGCTTCCATGGCCTCTTCCTCTCGTAAACCTCATCGTTCTAAGAACCCATCCATGGGTGCTTTGGACCTCTCAAGGCTGTTGGCTACCGAAGAAAAGAAGCAACACTTCCTTGCTCACTTTCTTGATCGGGCAGTTCTCACACCAAAGTATGGTGCTCTGGATTCCTTCATGACAGCAGGGATGACATTTCCCACTCTGTTTGATCATCAGGGACTTGACTCGTTCATTGAAATAAAAGGTAAATTCTATCCCGAACTTGTCAGAGTTTTCTATTGTAATCTTATTAAACGTGGTGGAAAAATCTGCACATCTGTCAAGGGTATTGACATCTCTATGACCCTTGATGAGTTGGGAGAATGTATTTCTATTCCTAGCACCGTAGCAAAATTAGGTTCTGAATTGCCTTACCCTTGGGAAGAATATGATAAGAGATCATTCTACTTATCTCTATGTCGCTTCTCTGAAGAGCAAATTCAGTCTAAGAAGCAGCGGGTTGATGCAAACCGTACTAGAGATACCCTTGCTGTTGGGTTTCTCACTGTTGAAAACAGACTGCTGTGAAGAAGGTCTTGCTCCTGACCCTGGCTGTGGTTTTGATGACGACAAACTCATCAACAAAAAGAAGAAAAGAAGACTTCAAAGAATCAAGCACTCAAGTCCATCATTAGTCTAGAAAGTCTTAGAATTAGGTGAGTTATGCTTCCAAAGGTTTATTAAAGCATAAAGGCTCTTAAAACACCTAATCTAATCAAGCTAAGAGTTTTCATAACTTAAAAGAAGTAGAAAACCTTAAGCAAGTCTCAAAGAACAAGTTTCTGGAAAATGGGCTTCTGAGTAATCGATTACATCATTATGGTAATCGATTACACCAAGGCAAGTAATCGATTACTCCAGTATTGTAATCGATTACATGTTTGAAATTCAAATTCAAACTGAAACGGTCACTTGTGTAATCGATTACACTAAGTATGGTAATCGATTACCAGAACGAAAAAGTGCATCTTTTCATGAACCATTGTGTCCCAAACCTTTTGAAAAGGGTTGTGATGGTTCAAGGACGTTTCCCTTGCCTATATAAAGACCATTTGAGTCCAGAAAACAGAACACACACAACACACACAACACACACGAAATATACACATTTCACATGAGAAAAACACATTAGGCCAAAGCTCTTTCAAAATTAGTTCATCTTTTAGAACTTAAATCTTTTGGAGCCTAAATTCTGAGTTCATGATCTTCATGTTTACAAGAACACATTAGTTGTTCATATCTTGAAGAACTCAGAATTGTATTATGCTTAAAAGCCTTAAAGCATAATTTCTCATGTTCAATCCAATTGTGTGTTAAAGGATTGAAACAGCCAATTGTAATATCTTCTTCATCTCTTTCTGTAAGATTGAGTTTTTCACCGTGGTATTCGGTGAAGGGTTGTTGTCACTGAAAGTGGTTTACTTTCAGGGTTTTCATTGAAGGTGGTTTAGCCTTCAAGGTCTGAGGGTGGTTTGCCTTCAGGAACTGAAAGCGGTTTGCTTTCAGGGGCTGTTGAAAGCGGTTTGCTTTCACAGGATATTGGTAGAAGTTCTTGGGGTCCTTGGGTTAGGAACTTGTAAGAAATTCTTATCAATAGTGGAAAAATCCTCAAGGGGTTTTCTTGAGGGACTGGACGTAGTCTTCAGTGGATTGAAGGCGAACCAGGATAAATCTTGTGTGTGATTCTCTTTATCCTTCACATTTACTTTCAAGTATTGTTCATATCCGCTGCAATCACAATAATCAATTCGTGATCATCATAAACTTGAAAGTAACGATTTCAATAAGGCGAAAATTGGGGCAACACTGATTCACCCCCCCCCTCTCAGGTTGCTATCTGTTCTAACAACTGCTTCACTATTTTCTCAGTTATGTGATCTTACCTCAGAGTTCAAATCATGCTCAGATAAGCGATCTAGAGTTACAAATTCTATATGGCATGATTAATCAAAAGTTTATTAATTGGGCTTATTTGGTAATGATACATATGTTGCTGCAAGAACTAGCCCTCTTCCATTTGCTTCTGCAATCTCCATCATTCTGAAGAAGAAGGGTGTTTCTACTCATGGAAAGTACTCCGTTAAAATGGATGGTAAGGCTCAGCGCATCGATCTGAACATTCTGAACAAGATGGGATTCATTTAGGATGTTGATGGGTCCTTCAGGAACAAATCTGACCTGACATCTGAGGATCCTCCTGCTCCTACTCCTGCAGCCTTCTTTCCTCCGTCTGAGAGTGCTCCATCATCATCTGCTGGTACCGATGCTTCTACACAGCTTATTCTTTCACATATTGATAGCATGAAGCATTTCATCAACCAGCGCTTTGATCGCATGGAAGGCCGGGTCGAGTCCATGTACACTACCTTGCGTGCAGATATGGATCTAAGCCTTCGTGTAGATCAGATGACTCGTTCTCCTCTCCATTTCTCCGATGAGTCTGAAGACCTCTAGACTATTTTTATTTTTATTCAGCCTATTTATATTTTGGGTTGTAATAGTTTAGACATAACTTTTGGATGGTTTGATTTCTGCTTGCATGTTTAATTATGTATTCTGAACCTACCTGGTTATGCTTTAATTGCGTGTGATGCATAAGTTTCAAAATTCTGTCTTGATTACCCCCACTCCCTACGATTCAAATGTCTATACTACTTTTTCGCATGTATGGAGTATGCTTGGACTCATCTTCTTTTTCATGAAGTCAAAAGGGGGAGAAAGGGTCCTGTGCTTTGTAAAGTTTATTTACAAGAAAAGCTACAAGTGGAACAAAAAGGGGGAGAATAGTTCTGATATATATATATATATATATATATATATATATATATTATGCTTCTCTTTATTTCGATTATCCTGGAATATTTTTTGTATGGCTTTTTCTTCTTTTTGATGATGTCAAAAGGAAGAGAAAAGTCTTGTGTATGCTTGATCATTTTTCAGGATACTGTGCTTCAATTGCAAAAAAAATGGGGAGATATAATTGCAAAACCGAGGGGGAGATATACAAGACAAGAGAGAAAGTCAAATGATCTATCAATGTTCAAGCATGATGTTTGTCATCATCAAAAAGGGGGAGAATGTGAAGAAGGTCTCGTCCTTGGACTCGGCTGAGGTTTTGATGAAGACAAACACATCACAAAAAGAAGAAAGACTTTAGAAAAGAAAAGGAAGACTTCAAGAAGACTTCAAGAAAGAAAGGAACAAAAAGAAGAAAGACTTCAAGAAGACTTCAAGAAAGACTTCAAGAAAGAAAGGAAAGACTTCAAGAACCGGCTCAGAACGTCAAGATCAATCATCAAGGTTCTTGCTTTAAGTAAGTCTTGTCAACTTAGTGTGCTATGCTTTATTAAGATTTTATTGCATTTGAAGGCTCATAAAAGATCAACTAATTGAGTATAATATGCTCTCACAAGTAAATCTTGGTAGGAACACTCAATTAGGTTTTAAACAGTCAAAAACTGAGTTCTGGACTGTCTGTAATCGAGTACAGATGTGTGTAATCGATTACAGGATGTGTGTAATCGATTACCACATGTATGTAATCGATTATCAAGTTTGAATTTTGAATTCAAACTTCAACGGCATGATGTAATCGATTACCAGGCTTCTGTAATCGATTACCAGGTCGACAGATGTGTTATTTCATGAACCATTGTGTCTCAAAACGTTTGGGAAAGGTTGTGTTGGTTCATGGACGACCTCTAGTGCCTATATAAAGTCCATAGGAGCTCAGAAACATCAATGACTTGGTCCATAACTTTCATATCCATTAAAGTCATCATTCTGAGTTTATGTTCTCTCATTTTCATAAGAATACACATGCTGTTCATCTTTTGAGAAACTCAGAATAAGAGAGCCTTCATTGTAATTTCCTGGAGCATACAAACTAAGATCAATCCATCTTGTCTAAAGGATTGAATCAGCCATTGTAAAGGTATCTTCTTCTTCATCTCTTGAATCGGTTTGATTCATTCACCGTGGTTTTCGGTGGTTGTAAAAAGGTCCATCGTAGTGTTTGATGGTTGTGGAAAAGGTTATTTGAATCGGGTTTGATTCAAAGTCCGCCGTAGGGTTCGGCGTTTGTGGAAAAGGTCCTTTGAATCGGGTTTGATTCAAAGTCCGCCGTAGGGTTCGGTGATAGTGGAAAAGGTCCTTCAAAACAGGTTTGATTCAAAGTCCACCGTAGGTTTCGACGTCAGCAGTTGGTGGTTTGCCATCTGAGGTTTGACAAGAGTTCTTAAGGTTCTTGGTGTAAGTACTTGTAAGAAATCTTGATCATAGTGGAAAAATCCTCAAGGGGTTTCTTGAGGGACTGGACGTAGCCTTCGGTGGATAGAAGGTGGACCAGGATAAAATCTTGTGTGTGATTTCCTCTTCCCTTCATCTTTTACTTTCAAGCAATCCTTAATTCCGCTGCAATCACAACTATCATTTTGTGATCATCATTATCTTGGAAGTAATAATTTCGATAAGGCGAAAATCGTGCAACTCTGATTCACCCCCTCTCAGGTTGCTATCTAGGCTAACAATTCAGACTTGATGTGTCCAAGTTTTCCGCATTCAAAGCATGTGAACCTTTGAGATGAAGAGGGTTCACTTTTCTTTTGAAAGTTTCTATTGTTATTGAATTTCATACCTTTTCTTTTGAAAAGCTTTCCAAGATTCTTCACCAGAAAATTCATATTTTCATTGATATCTTCTTCAGATATAAAGAAGAAGCTTAAAACATATTTATAAGCTAAAAACAACCCAAGAACTTAAAAAGAACTTAGCCAAGCATGGCTAAGAGAGACATTGTATTAACCTAGACTAGGAACTCAAGAAATGCTTCCCACAATTCTCAGGAATAATGCTCTAAGGAAGAAAGAAAGAATAGCTATTGTATTCTGGTGTGTGAAGATATATTTACAAAGGAAGAAAAAAGCTCTATTTATAATAAAATTGTCTCGTCCCAACGCTCAAGCGTTGGCATGGCTGATGCTTCATCTCCTTGGCTGTTTCATTCTTCATTTTAGTGGAGCTTCATGGCCATCAATGGCCTTCATGTGGCCACCTTCTTGTCCCTTATTAACTCTGAAACCTCCCTTCCTCCATCAATTCTCCACTCATGGCCTATTTCACATGTTCTAAATAAGAATGGTGCTTCATCTTCCACTTCATTTTCAGTCCCCCAATTCCTGTTATTTACACTTTGGTCCCCACAATTATGCTTAATTTAACCAGTTTCCTAAAAAGACTAAAAACCTAACAAAAACATCTAAAAATAGACTAAAAATAGCTAAAAACACAAAATTACAATTTTCCTACATGAAAATGCAAAAGTGAAGAAAATCCTAACAAAATGAATAAAAATCTAAATGAAACTCAATAAAAATACTAAAAAACGAAATAAAAAGACCCTAAAACCATCATATGAAATCCAGTCATCAGCGATCAAGCCGCAATTTCATAGATTGGCGATCAAGCTGCAATTTCGTAGATTGGTGATCAAGTTACAGTATGGCGAGTTGTTTCATGCTTCTAGGGCTCAGTTGTACTTGTGGGCTGGTTGCAACTCCTGTGGGGCGAGCGACTCATTCCTGGAGGCTCCAATCGACCTGATGACCACTTCATTCCACGCTAGGCGTGTCGACCACACCCAGAGTCACGCTCACTCACATTTTCGTGCTGGGATTGGTGACATATTTATCCTTCGCGCCCAGGCCTTAGGAGACTCATTTCTCTATAGGATGTTGTACTCTTTTTCCTTCAGTAGGTTTTTATCCCACGGGGTTTTTCCTAGGAAGGTTTTAACGAGGCACATTCTATAGGGATGACCGCCCCAAGAAAGCGGGGGTTAGGATTCCACAGTAAGCACTCTTTGAAGACACACTTCATCTTCGTGCCTCAGATTCAGTGTCTTGTGGGCTTATGGACCGGGCAAGCACCTTCCCCTGGTGGCGGGCCATGAAGACTTATGAAGACACACTTCGCTTTCATGCTTCAAGCTTGGTGCCTTGTGGGCTTGTGGACTGGGCGAGCGCCCCCGCCCAGTAGAAGGGCGACCAGGCGATAGGTTAAGGCTGTTGGGCCCAGTGTTTCAAGGCCCGATGGCCCGTAATATGAATTTAATATGTATTTAATGGCTTTAATAAGGTTTTAATATTATTTATGACGTTTAAAGGTCATTTATGGCTCTCCCTCTATATATAGCTAGAGGGGGCTCATGTAATAGGGACCTCTCTCAATACATCTCTTTTCTAAACCTAATTTCTGAGCACTCTATGTTTCTAGAATATCTTCTATGTGCTTGGGTGTTGTAGTTAATTTTTGCTTTGTTCAGATACTCTATAATTTTTATGAATGTTTCTTTCCAACTATGTGTTTGTTCTCTGTTATAATTGAACTCAATCACGAGTGGGTATTTTGCTAGTTTCTGCACAATGAACAGGTTGGTAGGGAATAGGGATTTGTGCAAAATCTGATTGAGTTTGTACGCCTTAAATATTAGTGTAATGCTTAGTTGTGTTGGTCAGACTTAATTGTGTTTAATTTTTGGTTAAGTAGAATTAGATACTAAAAAATTAGCTATCACTATTTAATTAAAATGTTTATTTAACAAAAAAAAATTAGTAAGTAAATATCATAACAATTACCTAAGTGCCCTAAGAAAAGTAATAATTTCGTGTACAAGTTTACTTCAGAATTTAGAAGAGATATAAATTAGTCCCTAAATAAGCCCGGTCCATGAACACCTTCCTCTACCACCAAACATATAGATCTATTGGCGTAACATTGTTCAAATTCAAGTAGATGGCTCGTCTTATCCGGGTTGAGCATCATTTCCTAAGTGGAAATTAATGTGGTTGGAAAAAAAATGAACACCTTGCTGTGTCTTTCTTTAGAAACCTGGTATCGTCAGCCTTTGATGTACTCGCAATCGCATCATGGCTTACGTAAATGTTACGAACATAAAACATAAAACAAGAAACGGGGAAGATGACGAAAAAAAGCCCATTTAAGTAGTATAATAACGCCAATTTAATTTTAATTAAATTTTCTGCACGATAAAGTAACCGAAAAGTCATAAACATGTCCTCGTCTGAAGCCATGACTGAGCAACGCACTACCTTAATAGCAGGAGTATTCTATTACTTGATATATCTGATTTTTAGTACACGTATTATTAGCTTTATATCAGATAAGATATAACAACGCTTTTGTTCTTAAAATTTTTTTATAAGCTAATTTTATTAATAATAAGCACGAAATGGTGCTTAAACCTGTACACAAATTGAAATCAACGAGACAAATGATTTCAATATATCAATTCTACAAGGAAAAAAGCAAGAAGCAAGAAGCCAGCAAAGACAATAACCACCCAGCCCTGCTCTAAACATATGATGGTTCTGAAAACAGAAACCACAATTGCTGTCAAGAGCATATATTGAAACACAACACCCCAACCACAGAAGTCCTGAGCCCATCCATCAGTAACTTCAAAACCAGCACAACTATCATCTGCACTTGTTGAGTTGGCTCATTAGGAAAAGGAAGCTTGCATCATCTACCGGCACTGTTTACTGCTTAGTGGTGCATCGTCTGCTTGCACCGTTTGCTGCACACTGGTGCACCGTCTACTGCATAGTGCTGCATCGCCTGCATGCACCGTCTGCTACACTGGAATTCTGTAAATTCTGTTACGTAATCCTGTTATCTTAATTGTTTCTGTTTTAAGCCAATATCCATTTGTTTAATTTAGGATCTGATTTGTTGGGGGATTGTGATAAGATTTAATGAGATATTATCTTGTAATATCTGGATCATTAGAATCCTTATATATCTTGTAACATCATAACCCTAAAAGCTAATCTGAATGAAACGGTACTATAGCTACTCTAGCCGCAGAGGTATGCTCAATTGGCCGAACTAGGGGTGGCAATATGGGTTGGCGGGGGCGGGCCAAACCCGACCCGTCAAAAGCCCGTCAAAATGTGGGGCGGGTTGGGTTGGCCCACATTTGGTATATGGGTTGAAAGTCTCAACCCAACCCATATTTTGGCGGGCCGGCGGGTTGGCGGGCTGGCCCGCCAAAATTTAATGTAGTGGAACAAAAAAAGTAATTATGAGAAGAAAGCACAAACCAACAAAGTTCTACATTCTCGCAAGTTGCAAAAATACACAAATAACACAAGTCAGAAGCCACAACTCATAATTGTCTCTTAACACAACAAAAGCAAACACAAATGACAAACCAATAAAGTTCTACATTCTCACAAAATATAGCAAAGCAAGCGTTAAGTGCAAACAAGAACCACTAAACTAGAATCATGAATCAATTTTCATATAAAATGTAGTACATTTGAACCAATTTTCATATAAAATCTAATTATGCAGTAGAGCTGGCGGTGTTCCTACCAAGAACATTCATCCTTGCTAAGTAATAGTTTTCCCATACTTGGATCTTCCCTGCTTCCCTAAAGGAATATTATCCCTTTTTCATGGTAAAAAAGAGGCATTCATCTCCTTTTTCATGGGCTGATAAGATATCAGAATTGGGGAAGATCAATAATTCAAAACAAATAGAAATCATATGAAAATGAGGAAAGATTTAGCAATCATTCAGAGAAGCTAGACTAAATTTTAGTGGGGAAAAAACACATTTAGCAATCTTAATACACAGAGGAAAAAAAAACCTATGTTTCACCATGATATATACACAAATTCCAGCAGGAAGCACCTCAAACTAGGAAGCAAGGACAAAATCGAATTACAGATCCAAAGAGAGGAGTGATTCAACGAAAACTTACCAATTCGCGACGGAGAGGAGAGCGCAGCGTTTGCGAGATTCAGTGGCGGAGAGGAGAGAGCGGTGGAGAAGAGGAGAGCGCGGTGGCGGAGAGGAGAGCGCGGTGGAGAAGATGAGAGCGCGGGTTAGGAGAGGAGAGCACTGCGAAGGAGATGAGAGTGCTACGGTGGAGGAGACGAGAGCGCCGCAGAGGATAGGAGAGCGCCATGGTGGAGGAGAGGAGAGCGCGATGGTCGGTGGAGGAGAGAGGAGAGCGCGAGCGGTGGACTGAAGTGTGTAGAAACCCAAATCCTCACTTTGGAAACCCTCACACTGAAGTCTATAGTAGTGTACTGATTTTTTTCCCTTTAGTTAAAACCAGAAAAAAAAAAAAGCAAATAAAAAAAAGTGGCCCGGCGGGCTGGACCGACCCGACCCGCCAAAAAAATGGGTTTCTTAAGTGGATTGAAAGTGGGTATTTGGGCTGAAAATCCCAACCCAACCCGCCAAAAATGGCGGGCCAAACGGGCCAGCCCAGCGGGCCTAGCCCATATTGCCACCCCTAGGCCGAACTGCGTGAACAAAGCTTTTGTGTCTTTCACTACACCAAAAAGCCATTTTCCTGGCAGACATTTAGCGGCGGTTTATGAAACCGCTGTCGCTTCTTGATATCACGCCTAATTTCACGGTGGTTTTGACAACCGCCGGCAAAAACTTGTACATTTTGCGGGCATGTTCTTTCAGACGTTACGATGGTTATAACCACTGGTAATTATTACATTTTTATTTTCCTCCTAATTTTGCGGCGGTTGTAACCGCTGGCATGTTTTTTCACACTTTACAGCGTTTATAACTGCTGGTAAATGTTTTTTTTTTTGTTTCAGCTTTAGTTAACCCGCGAAACAAATTATTATTTCCCTCATTCTTTCCCCAAATCCCTTACTCCTTCTCTCCCCAAAACCCTCAACCTGTGAACCCACGACTACCTTCACGTTATTCTTCTTCGACGGCGGCATCGTTTCTTCTCGCCGTGAATCATCCCTTCACCGTGCCTCTTCTTGTCGCCATGCTTATTCCCTTCGTCGTGCCTCTTCCCTTCGTCGTGCCTCTTCCATACCCAGCACCGCTGCTGCTCCGTTCCTCTTCATCAACACACTGTCGCTGCTCCCTTCGTCGTGCCTCTTCCATACCCAGCACCACTGCTGTTCCATTCCTCTTCATCACCATGCCGCCGCTGCTCCGTTCCTCTTCAGAAGCTTGAGGCTCTCAACCAGGTAGGGTTTTAGCCATTGTTGAATTTATTTATCATTCTGACAGTATACCTTATTGACTGGCTTTCTCTATTGTGGTACTTTCTCAATTTTATGGATAAATTTCTGTGCAGTTGCATTGTGTAATATATGTTTTTTTACTTGTAAATGTAATTATTGATATTAATGTAATGTGAACATATTCTTTACCATTACCATATTTTGATTGGTAGTTTCCTCTTGCTTGAGGCAGTAATTGCTTCTCTTAGGTGAATTTTTAGCTAAAGAGGCAGTGATCATGGCATTTCAATACACCCTTCCTTTTGTCACATATAGTAGGAGCTAGTGCCTCAACTCTGCTATGTCTTGGGATCTATAATATATATGTGTGTATGTGAATCCTGGATACTAAAGTTTGCCAAGTAAGATTCACACATAAGAAATTGATAAAGTTTGCCAAGTAAAATCCAAAATAAGAAATTGCGAAACGTTTTCTGGTTTTGTTAGGATATAGAATCCATTTTAAGATCATTTCACACTTGAGTAACTTCACCTGGATTTATGGTTTGACACTTGGGTTTCAAGTGAGGAAACTATGCTTGGGCAATTTAAGAAAGATTGAGAGCATGGGTTTGAATTACGTTGTAAGTTTCTAAGAGTCGCCAAGTTCTTCAGTCTTCAAATCTTCTATTTATATGACTTTGAACTTCTCTTCTTTCTTCCTGTTGCCCAACGGATCTTGTAAGACCCTCAATTTTGAGTATAGTATTTTGGCCCCGTAACTCCTATAATTATAGTTTGAATCTTTTGAAGTATATTAATTATATTTTGTCTCGAATTATTTAGTAATTCGAGTTAGTGTTTGATTGATATATTAAGTTTTATTTATGAGAAATATGTGTTTGAGTATAGAATTATGTATTGTTTAAGCCTTGGCTGAAATGGCAACGTTTTGAAAGAGAAGTTGAGATTGTCCTGTGAAATTGGTTGAGATCGTCCTGTGAAACTGGTTGAGATCGTCCAGTAAACTGGCAGACTAAGTTGGCAGACTAAGTTGGCAGACTATGTTGGCAGACTAAGTTGGCAGACCAAATTGGCAGACTATGTTGGCGGACTATGTTGGCGGACTGTTTTGGCAGACTGTTTCTCCGTTGGCAGACTATGACTCCGTTTTGTCTGGTCTGGTCAGCCGCTATTGTTGACTTTAAAAGTGAGTGTCAAATACCTTGGGAATGATAAACTTCCGTTTTTATTGACTCTTATGAGATAAAATGTTAGAAGCATTCATAAGCATTAATGGCTTGCCGTTTTCTTTGACTTAGAATATATTATTCTTTTCTAAGTCGGTTTCCTCACTCTATAAATACCAAGCTTTGTCAGTACGTTAATCTTTCATGTTTCCCACACCTTTCTTCTCCTCGAAGTAAGCTGAATCCTTGACATTTTTCTGAAGCGTTCTTGTTGGTAAGTTGTTCAGACTCTTACTAATTCTGGAATTTCCATTGTATTCAATTTAGTTCATCTTTTTGAAGTTTAACTTGATCTATTTCCCTCGCGGCCATATTCTTCTTGTTCGTTGAAGACCAGAGCTGTTCGTTGTGAGTTCTTCTTGGTTCGTGAAGGACAGAGCTGAAGTTTCAAATCTCTTAATCTTTTAGGTCATTCGAGGTTGGTTTCTTTTCTAGTTCTTACGTTAGAACTCTGTTGTAATCTTTGTATTTCTAAAATAATCCTTGAAGGCCATATAGAATCTGTTTTAAATCATTTTGGTAATGGTTTTTATCCATAAAGAAGTTTGGGTTTTAAAGAGATGAATTTAACAGTGATTTTACGTGAAAAACTCTGATTCTAGACTCCCAGACTGTGGGCCAACGCTTGGGCGTTGGGATCCAGCGCTTGGGCGCTGGATTTCTCCGAGATTTCACGTAATCAGGCATTGCCAACGCTGGGGCGTTGGGTTCCAACGCGGGAGCGTTGGGAAGCACTCTGTTCTGCCCTGTTTTACGAAAAATTCCGATTTCGACCGTTTTGAGTTCTGTTTCTTTCCAGATTTCATCCTAGCCTTAAGAGAGTTAATTAAATGAGTTTACATGCTATTTCTAGGTTGAAGAACAAGTGTCTGCAACCTAAGAGAAGGTAAGGGTAACTCAATCTTAGTATTACGATATTATGATATTTTTGTGATTCTGATTGCAGAATTCGAACTGTGATGGATTATGAGTTTGTTTGAATACTATTGATGATAGTATAATGTAACGAATATGTTTTATGGTGATAAGATTGAATTGCTTGAATATATATTGTAAGAAGAGCTTACTATGTTGTGTATTGACATAACTATGAAACGAGTGAACCGTTATTGTTCATGGGGATTCGATTACTGTCATGACAGGTGCACTACAGGTGCATGATTTTAGGTTTTGATGTGGCGAACTATTATGCATCGCGGGATCATGCCGAGGGTGGTGTGGAAAAGTCTCTTCCATGTTCTAAGTCATCCTGGCCAGATACGGCAAAAACCCAATGAGCTATGTGCATTATTCGTTGAAAGGCTAACCAGCATATGTGTTGTGATGAATGAGACTTATTCTGTGAAGTTATAAATTATTGACAGATATATTGTGAATTGTTGTATCAGTTATAGTATAATGGTTAATACTGTTTGCTCTGTAATGTACTTCTATACTGTATTTCTATATCCTTATATTTGAGTTAACCCTTTGCTGTTTTTGCTTGTGTTTTCTTTTAATTTTGGCGCTTAACGCCAGATGACCAGCAATGAGGGAAGACTTGAAGGCTGTGTGGATGCAAGCTTGAGGAAACTTTTGGAGCAGATTGAAGATGACGTTTAGTTTCCGCTATTTTGTAAACTTAGCACATGTGTGCAATACATTACTTTCATTACGTCTTGTTTTCCTTACTGTAATACTACTGACTATGGGCTACACTTATTAAATATATGTGAGACGTTGTTTTGGAAAACTTGAGATGTTTTGAAAGGCTTCTATTTTCCGCGTTTTTCAATGTGACTCTCGACTTAAAAATCGGGCTGTTACAGATCTCTTCTTCTTTCTTCAACGGATCTCTTCTTGACCATTGACAGCTAGCATTTAATGCATTCTGGCTTTTCATTTAATGTTGTGCAGAGATAGATATTAAAGCCGTTGATATTCTGACTTGTCACGAGATTCGAGCTCTTTCCTTCGGTTGTGCTTGACAGCTGTAGACAGTGTGACGTTTGACGATTCATCAAACGATGCTTTTTTGAACATATACGGATGGCACATGATGGTGTTATTTTTCAAAATGTTGTATGTTGATATGAGGGCGTTTGGGATTTGCACATTATGCATATATTGTGTTGGGTGCAAGCATGGTGGAAACATTTCTCGTATTCGATGTATGATTTTTCTTAGAATTTTTAACATATATATGGACTCAACTGGGGTGGTGAGGAAGCGGGAAAATTTGTGGTGCCCTCTATTACAAATGTAAAAGCTACATTGTGAATTCTTGTTATTTCAGTATTGGTATTACAAAGCCTTATATAGAGGCTGAAAAATAAATCTAATTTCTAACTAATCCCTAACAAACTAAAACTGAATTATAACCTACTAACTAACTATTAACTAACTGAATTAACATTCTTGTTACGCCCCCGCAAGCTGGAAGTGTTATACAATAACACAACCAGCTTGGAAACTACATAGTGAAGCTAAAACCCAGTCTCGAAGACTAGAATCTAGCTTATCCGAAGGTATCATTGACACCCCCCTTCAAGCTTGAATGTAAGACACACATTCAAAGCTCGGACAAAGGAAAAATAGTAGCAGAACCCAAACTGATTCCAGCACTCATGTAAGGACCAAAATTTCCACTTGGAATGCAGCTAGTGCTTGCCCCTGAACCTGATCAACAGCTGCAACAGCCAAAATTTGCAAGAAGCACCTGGGCAGCTCTGGAGAATACTGATAGTGCAACCAACCAATATTTATATCAATAAAACCAAAAACCAGTCTGTGTAAAGAAGCCAAGAACGTGATGCTTTTCTTGAACAAATTCAGGAGCATAGGTGTGAAATTCAACATAACCAAATAAATCAGAATTGAGAAGCCAATTTCATGATGCAACTTCTGGTTCAAGACCTCAATTTCTGATTCAGCATAGACATAATTGAACAACTCAACTTGTGCATGGAGTAAAACAATTTCCAGAACCAAGTGAATCTCCACTTTTCTCTGAGACAATTGCACAAACACCTTGTGTGCAACCTCAGAACACACTCAACTGAACCACCACCATTTCTGCATTCTTAACAGAACACTAGGAACTTGCAAATACTGCTTCTTGTTAAATAACATAGCACTGTTTTCCAGCCCAAGGTGTTAGCTAAAAAATGCAGAACAAGAGGTGAAAGTGGTAACAAGAACAAGATGATCTCAAAATCAATTGTGGAGACACAAAGCAAACAGGAACTGAATCCTCCAAAATCAACCAACTTGAAGACCAGTCAGGAAGTCAATTGCACAAACATCTTATGTGCAATTTCCAGAACCAAAAACAGAGAGACAAGAGATAACGAAAAACACCAAATACATAGGCATCGGTGCAAGAATTCAACAGAAATTACCACATACATAGGCAGTGGTATGAAAACGCAGCTTCAATAACGAACATAGGAGGATCGATGAAGCCATAAGAAAGATCGAAATCACACTTACATAGGCAGCGATGTGAAAGAAAACAATGGCAGCGACGAACATATGAGGATTGCCGACTAACCAAATGAAACAAGAAGTCTGAAACAATCGAAGCCAGAAACCCAAATCTGAAGCTCTCGACCACCAGAAACCTTCTAGAAATTGAAGATGGAACAAATCTTCAAACCGAAAATACAAACCGCGAACCAAACGTGAAATCAGAAGCTGATCGAAGTCAGGAAACTGGAGCAAACGAAGCCAGAAAACTGAAGCTAAGATGTTGAAAACCATAATCGCGAGGCAGAAATCGAGCAAGAAATCACTAGATCATTGAGTCAAAACTCGAATCACAGAGATGAACCACGAATTTGATGAAGAATCAGACCAATTGAAGAAACTCTTCACGAAATCGAAGATGAGCAAGGCTCCATCGCCAAACACAAGCCACGAATTAGACGTGGAATCAAAAGCAGATCCCGAACTCGTTAGCGAATCGAAAAACTGAAATCAAATGTTCGCCATGCAGAGGACGATCCAAACGCAGGAGAACATGAAGGATGTGGAAACGATAAAGAGGAAACAGAACGAGGCTTCAATCGAAGATGAACAGCGAAGCTTCAATCAGAAAACCTTCTGGAAAAACCGGAAATCACCAAGAAGAAGAACAAAGCTTCAATCTGGAAGAGAAAATGGCTTCAGAAACCAGCATCAATCACCAAGAAGAACCGCATCTGAATCAATCAGAGTAGCAGCAGAGCAAAATTGCTCTGATACCATATTACAAATGTAAAAGCTACATTGTGAATTCTTGTTATTTCAGTATTGGTATTACAAAGCCTTATATAGAGGCTGAAAAATAAAACTAATTTCTAACTAATCCCTAACAAACTAAAACTGAATTATAACCTACTAACTAACTATTAACTAACTGAATTAACATTCTTGTTACCCTCCGCCAGTGGGAGTGTGAAAAATTATTGTTGATGGTTCATCTAAGGGCATGCTGGGCCAAAGTAGAATAGGGTGTGTTGCCTAATAGTGATGGAGCGATTTGTGGTTTCTTCTCAAAGGCGATGGTGGATTTGTGAGCTTATGAAGCTGGGGTAAAAGTTATTCATAGTGCTCTGTTGTTCTATCAACAATTTAATTTGCATGGTATTTTGATTAAGGGTGATTCAGCTTTATCTATTGAGCGGGTTTCTTCTAAATCGCATAGACCTTGGAAGAACGAGTTTAACTTGATTGATATTGCTATGCTAGGCGTAGTGCATATTCATAGGGAATCAAATTCTGTTGCAGATTTCCTTGGTAAGATAGGTTGTGATAGACATATTCCACATTACGAATTCTTTTCTCAGTTGTGCCTTGTTTGGCTTTTCCCACCTAAGAGAGATGTTCTCAAGATTTTGTTATATGAATAAATTTCTGTTTTAAAAAAATGCTTAATTGCACTTTTAGTCCCCCACTTTAGTCCATTGTGCTATTTTGGTCCTTAACAAAAATCATTAGCAGTTATTATCCCCACTTTAGTCCACGTTAACTGTCGTTTGCAATTTTGGATTCCCGTCCAACTTTTAACAATTTCTGTGTTAAAATTTAATTAAAAAATGAAGAAAATGAATAATCAGCAACCTTCGTCATTATCATTAAAAATTTACCAGAATTTAAGATTCTTAAAACAAAAAAAATAGAAAGCAAGTTTTTTTCCAGATTTTATCAAATCCATTTTTCCCTTCACATTTCTAAACGCCGAAATCAGTTCTCATAAAAAGGGAAGGGTGTAAAGATTTATTAGAACACAAAAAAGTAACGAGCACAAATTAAGAACACAAATTGATTAGAAACTAGGAACCTGCTAAAAGAGAGAACCCAGGACCTGTCGAAGCCAAACCAATCAAGATCATAAAATTGGCGAGGGCTGCCTTGCGACATGGAGGAGGGGATTGTGAAGAAGGTCTCGTACTTGGACTCTAGTTGAGGTTTTGAGGAAGACAAACACATCACAAAAAGAAGAAAAAGAAAGACTTCAAGAACCAGCTCAAAACGTCAAGATCAACTATTAAAGTTCTAGCTATTAGTAAGTCTTGTTAACTTAGTGTGATATGCTTTATTAAGGTTATATTGCATATGAAGACTCATAAATAATCAACTAATTGAGTATAATATGTTCTCACAAGCAAAACTTAGTAGAAACACTCAATTAGGGTTCAAACTTTCATAAACTGAGTTATGGACTAAGAGTAATCGATTACAGGAGCTGAGTAATCGATTACTAGAAAATAGTAATCGATTACCACATCCATGTAATTGATTACATGTTTGATTTTTTGAATTCAAACTGCAACGGCATGCAGTAATCGATTACCATGATAATGTAATCAATTACCAGGTCGACATATGTGTTGTTTCATGGACCAATGTGTCTCAAAACGTTTGGGAAGCTTTGCGATGGTTCATGGACGACCTCTAGTGCCTATAAATAGTCTCTTGATGCTCAGAAACGAGTAACCACTTGGGAAACAACTTTCATATTCATTGGAAACATTATTCTGAGTAATTGAGCTTTCATTTTCATCAGAACACTCATGTTGTTCAACATTTGAGAAACTCAGAATAATTGAGCCTTCATTGTAATTTCCTGGAGCATACATACTAAGACCAATCCAATTAGATAAAAGGATTGCATTAGCCATAGCAAAAACTTCTTCTTCATCTTGAATTAGTTTGATTCTTGATTCATCGTAGTGTTCGGTGGTTGTGGAAAAGGTCATTTGAATCGGTTTGATTCAAAGTCCGCCGTAGTGTTCAGTGTCATTAGTTGATGGTTTGCCTTCTGAGGTTTGACAAGAGTTCTTAATATCCTTGGTGTAAGTGATTGTAAGAAGTCTTGATCATAGTGGATAAATCCTCAAGGGTTCTTGAGGGACTGGACGTAGCCTTCGGTGGTTTGAAGGTGAACCAAGATAAAATTTGTGTGTGATTCTCTCAACCTTCATCTTTTACTTTCAAGCAAGTTCTTATTCCGCTGTATTCACAATCAATAATTGTGATTCTGATTATATTGAAAGTAATCGAGTTTTGATAAGGCGAAAATTGGGAGAACCTAATTCACCCCACCCCCCCTCATAGGTTGCTATCTACACTTACAATTGGTATCAGAGCGTAAGTTTAGGTAATTTTCTCCTAAAGATCCAGGAAGATGGCATCCTCTTCTAGACCTAGCACTAGTGAGGGGTTCAACATAAACAGGCCACCATATTTCAATGGAGACCACTATGACTTCTGGAAAATCAAGATGAAAATCTTCATAAGGTCATTGGATGTGGAAATATGGAAAGCCATTGAAGAAGGTCCGTTTATACCAATGAATGATGTGGGTGATAGCACACAACCAAAACCAGAGAATACATGGAGTGAAGAAGAAAAGAAGAAAGTTCAATATGACCTAAAAGGCATGAACATTCTTACATCAGCTCTTGGCATGGACAAGTTCTTCAGAGTATCCACGTGCAAAACTTCAAAGGAAATATGGGATACTCTAATGGTAACTCATGAAGGCACTGAAGAAGTAAAGAGATAAAAAATAAATACTCTTTCAGAAGAGTATGAGAGATTTAGAATGTTACCTAGAGAATCTATTCTAGATATGCAAAAAAGGTTCACTCTCTTGATTAACCATTTAATTGCTCTTGGAAAAGATTTTTCCAACAGTGATTTGAACTTAAAGGTTCTTAGGTCATTGTCAAGAGAATGGAAACCAAAGGTAACAATAATATGAGAAAAGAGAAGTCTATCAAAAATGACATTGGCTGCACTTTTTGGCAAGTTGCAAGAACATGAACTTGAACTCAGAAAGATGGAACAACAAGAAGCAGTTGACAAGAACATTCGACCTATTGCATTGAGAACTAAAGCTACAAGATATGATAGTTAACATGAGGAAGATTCTCAATCCGATAGTAATGATGATGATGATGAGTATATGGAAATGCTTGTGAAGAAGCTTGGCAAAATGCTCAAGAAGAAAGAATGTCATAATCTTCAAAGAAAGAAGCTTGGCTTAAAGAAGAGATTTGAGAAAAAGAATTCCAAATCAAAGAATGCACACATGGAAGACAATGAAGCAAGTTCATCATCCGATTCAGAAAATGAAGAAGCACATCTCGTCTTGATGGCAACACATCATTCTGATGATGGAAATGATGAGGTTAGTAATGATAAATTTTCATATGATGAATTGCAAAATACCTTTGAAGAATTGCATGATATTTTCTTAAACATTTCTAAAGTATATGCAAAACAAAATAAGATCATCTCATCTCTACAAAGTAAGACTAAAAGCATGCAAGAGGAGTTAGATCAAGCTAAAACTTAAGTAGATATTCAAAGTGATCTCATAACTCTTGATAAACGTGCAACACTTGAATCAAAGATTGATGAATTAGATCAAGTGGTAAGAAAGTGTGAAAAAGGCACAAATGATATGAATGATCTGTTAAATCATCATAAGCATGTTACTTGTAAAAGTTATCTAGGCTCATCTGATCAAAGTCATTCTAATGGTATTATTTTTAGACCAAGTAACTCATATAACGTTGATCACACAAGGAGAGTACATGATAATGCTCAATCTAGAAAGGCATGTTTCAAAACTTTCTATTATCCTAAAAAGAAAATGTCTGTCATGAAACCTAAGTGCTTTTACTATACTCCTAATCAATGCTTTCATAGAAATGATGGAGTCCCCAATGAAAGGTTTATATGGGATGTGAAAGGAACTAACCCAAAAGGACCCAAAGACTATTGGGTACCTTGAAAATACCATTAAGTTTATTGTGCAGGTGTGCTTGAAGACAATGTGATCAGAAAAGTCATTTACAAAGGATGGTCATTCAAGACACAAATATAGAATATGGTATTGGTAAGGAAAAACTTTAGACTTAAAGCTAAAATCTACAACTTTCAAATGATATTGTGAAGAAGAGTAAGCTTTATAAGCATATGCATCTGTATCACAGCTCTTTATTAAATAATTCATTCATACAGTGCTTACCAAACTTGAAAAATCAAGTTTCTGGATATAGTAATCGATTACACAGAATAAGTAATCGATTACAGGGAAAATTTTGCCTCAAGATGTTTTCCAGAGAAATTCAATATTCGATTAACTGAAGTCTAGTAATCGATTACCATGAAAATTTTGGCCAGAAAATTTTCCAAGGACTTCCTGTAATCGATTACCAACATCAAGTAATCAATTACTTTGAAAATTTAGGCCCAGAAAAATTTGCTGAGATTTTCAGTAATCGATTACTACAGGGCAAAAATGCAAAATTATTGGTTTTCAGACTTTGACTTAAATTTTCATATGCTTTGGTTCGTTTACCATAACCCCTATAATATGCTATGATTATGCACTATTGTTTTGACATAAATTCTTTGTCGTTACGCTTCCCTTTATTTCTATTATCCTGGAATATTTTGTATGGCCTTTTCTTCTTTTTGATGATGTCAAAACGAGGAGAAAAGCCTTGTGTCTGCTTGATCATTTTCAGGATACTGGGCATTAATTGCAAAACAAAGGGGGTGATATACAAGACAGGGGGAGAAAAGTCAAATGATCAATCACGTTCAAGCATGTTGTTTGTCATCATCAAAAAGGGGGAGATTGTAAAGAGGGTCTCGTCCTTAGACTCTGGCTGAGGTTTTGATGAAGACAAACACATCACAAAAAGAAGAAAAAGAAAGACTTCAAGAACCAGCTCAAAACGTCAAGATCAACTATTAAAGTTCTAGCTATTAGTAAGTCTTGTTAACTTAGTGTGATATGCTTTATTAAGGTTATATTGCATATGAAGGCTCATAAATAATCAACTAATTGAGGATTATATGCTCTCACAAGTAAAACTTAGTAGAAACACTCAATTAGGGTTTAAACTTTCATAAACTGAGTTCTGGACTAAGAGTAATCGATTACAGGAGCTGAGTAATTGATTACTAGAAGATAGTAATCAATTACCACATCCATGTAATCGATTACATGTTTGATTTTTTAAATTCAAACTGCAACGGCATGCAGTAATCGATAACCATGATAATGTAATCGATTACCAGGTCGACAGGTGTGTTGTATCATGAACCAATGTATCTCAAAACGTTTGGGAAGCTTTGTGATGGTTCATGGACGACCTCTAGTGCCTATAAATAGTCTTTTGATGCTCAGAAACGAGTAACCACTTGGGCAACAACTTTCATATTCATTAGAAACGTTATTCTGAGTAATTGAGCTTTCATTTTCATAAGAACACTCATGCTGTTCAACATTTGAGAAACTCAGAATAATTGAGCCTTCATTGTAATTTCCTGGAGCATACAAACTAAGACCAATCCAATTAGATAAAAGAATTGCATCAGCCATAGCAAAAGCTTCTTCTTCATCTTGAATCGGTTTGATTCTTGATTCACCGTAGTGTTCGGTGGTTGTGGGAAAGGTCATTTGAATCGGTTTGATTCAAAGTCCGCCGTAGTGTTCGGTGTCATCAGTTGGTGGTTTGCCTTCTGAGGTTTGACAAGAGTTCTTAAGGTCCTTGGTGTAAGTGCTTATAAGAAGTCTTGATCATAGTGGATAAATCCTCAAGGGTTCTTGAGGGACTGGACGTAGCCTTCGGTGGTTTGAAGGTGAACCAAGATAAAATTTGTGTGTGATTCTCTCAACCTTCATCTTTTACTTTCAAGCAAGTTCTTATTCCACTACATTCACAATCAATAATTGGGATTCTGATTATATTGAAAGTAATTAAGTTTTGATAAGGCGGAAATTGGGAGAACCTAATTCACCCCCCCTCTTAGGTTGCTATCTACACTTACAGGGATTCCATGACTTCAACGCAGAACAGGAACTTCTAGCAAGATCTTCAAACGCATCTCCTGCTCTCAAAAGCTAGAAACTCAACCCATAATCCTAACCCATAAATCCAAACCGAGAAACCTAACCTATAATCCCAACCCAGATTCCAAACCCAAAAATCCCAACCTAGAAACCCTAACCCATAAATGAATCAACAACAATATTTGTGTTTTAGAGTCTCCACTCCACAACAACAACAGGCACTACCCATAAAAAAACTCAATGCGGTACCCCTTCACCTCAACGAAACAAGGACCGAACATGAGAATGTTCATCAAGGAGGGGCAGAAGAAGAAACAACAAAGATGATGAGGGGGAGGCTGAGGGACGAGATCTGGGTTCAGATCTCCCTTATCACCGCTCTCTTCCTCGACTTCATCAATCTATTTCTCTGGTATGGGGGACGCTGAGGCACGAGATATGGGTTCAGATCTGGGTTGGGGGTTCACTGCCATGGTTCTTCATCGATTTCTTCTTCGTCGGTTTCGACCTTGAAAACCAGGACTCCTTCTTTTTTCTACTTCGTCGATTTCTTCTTAGGCGATCTTTGGGGTCTCGAACGGGAAATTTCGAGGGATAGGGTGATGGAGGCATTAGTTTATGGCAAGAAAAAGGAGAAGGAAGTGGTGGGTGGTGTCTTTGTGTTCCCTGCTTATTGAAGAGAAAAAGGTAGCGTGAGATAAGAAAATGAAGTGGCAGCACCATGTTTTCTCCTTGCGGGAAGAGAAAGATCCAAAGAGTGAAAAAGAGAAATTGGAATTTTATGAAATTATGGCTAAAAGGGGAAATGGAGTTACGGTGCACTCAAAGGAGGAAAAGTATATTGTGAGTTGTAAAATTGTAATGAATTTACTGGGTTTTTTTATGAAGATGATGATGAATATGTGTGAAGAAGATGAATATTCATCATGTTCATGAGTTTTTGTTTTTTATTCTTTATTAATCTTTTTTCCAGAAACCATTAAATCTTGGACGATTTAAAAAAAAAATTAAAAATACAAAGGGCAATAAGAACCAAAATCACACCCATTCAGAAAAAAAAAAATTTGGCACAGACTAAAAGAAGTGCAGTTAAGCCTTAAAAAAATATATATTGTCAAATTGTTTTTCTAAGGGATAAAAATAAAATTTAGTTAAAATCAGAGGTTCATATATATGAAAATAAAAATAAGTACAGAGGGAACATGATCCACAAGTTCTTATTGTTTTTGAAGGACACAAGTTCTTATTACAACTTATTTATAATACATAATTTTGTGAAAAATAATCATAATTTTTTCAATAATTTCATGTTAATATTTCAAAGTAATTTTTCTATTTCATGAAGTCACTTAAAAAAATTGACATTGAAATGATACATCAATAGGGGCTATAGTAATTTCATGAAAGAAAATTTTGAGAACCAATTTCCATACTAGCTACTTCCCGCTGTACTGCTGGTCTACAAAGTCTAAAACGACAATGATCGAATCACAATATGCGAGGAGGATAGAAAATAGAAAAGAAAAGAATATATAATAGTTTTTTTAAACTAATAACTCAATGTCTATTTGCTTTTAAAAAATAAATAGATACCGAACAAAATTAAAAGGCACAAATGCCAAGTGATGCTCTGTATGCTTAATTTTTCTGACACGAGAAGATACAAAGACCAGAGAGAGGGAGATGGAATTGCAATCAATAGCCATTCAGCATGTATTGATTGCAGTGTCACTCACTCCTTACAGAATGTGACACTGAAAACTGAGGAAACAGAGCACTCCATAGAAGAAATTGAGGGAGAAAGTTTGAGGAGGGTAGGGGATCATCATTGCAAGACACCAGATTATTCTCTGGCATGGACCACCATGATTTGGATATTGATAAATGAAACTTTGACGCCCCTCCACCTTTTTATCTTAGAAGAAAAAAAAGATAAAAAGAGAATGATTTGATAGGTTATGTTATAAAACTGTTGAGAGATAAAAATAAAAATAAACGGAAAATGAATTGCAAAATAGTGTAGATTATAGACACATGACAACTCACCATAATTCCAATAGGGAAACACTCACATGTCACTAAATCCTCTCAGTCTGTCCTCTTCTTTGATATTCCCCTGCCCTAATAATAATCTCTTTCATATCATCATCATCATTTTTCAAAAGTATTACTACTTGTATAGTATTGCTTTTCTGGTTTTTGAAGAGTTGAAATTATTAATTATGATAGTTTGATACCCTTTTGTCCTTACGAATTCCCTCGGTCTACCAACAAGTGTAATTACAGTTTGTAGATACCGGAATCCCTAAATATTTAGTTGACTTTGATCGATGGGGATAAAAAAATTTTGTTGAAAACTACTTAATGCATTTAATTTTTGGGTCTTAAGAAAATTAGTCTTATATAGGAATATCAATGGGTACGGGTGAACATGAATAATACATATTCGCACCTGCTCGCAGATAAAATTCGTACAAGTACCAACTTCATACTTATATGAATATCCATTAAGTGAATTTTTAACGAGTTTTAGAATATCTACGGGTATCCATGAGTACTTGTGGATATATGCCGGTGAAATTTGTTAAAATAAAAACTTAATTTTATATAAGTAAATTATTTTAAATAATAACAATGCTTTACGTGGAGATACAAACATGATAAAATTGTTTGTTATTTAACTTATATACACATTTATCTAATTATTATCTATTTACATATATGCATATCAAATAATAATATTAAGAATTTTATATATATAGAGGTATATGATATATCGGGTATCCATAGATACAAATATGTTGATATTTGTAGCCAGCCCATTAATAAATGGATAGAAAAAATATCTATTAAATAAATCTATGAGTATCTAGTGTGAGTAAACTTACCCACTATAGGTTTTTTTATCCACGGATATTCACGGGTATGGGTAATTTTGACATTCATAGTCTAATGACTGTTGACAGTACGAATATTTTGCTGTAAAAAGAATCTTTCCGTCTCACCGTAGTATAAATGGGAACGAGTTTTAATCCATTCACACATCTTTTTCTCTTATATCTCATTTACACTCACATTTCTATTTCTCTCTTATTTTCTGATCAATTCATTAATCATATCTTTCATTTCTCTTTCTTCTCTTCCTATCTCGTACTTGGTGTAAGTGAGATTTAAGTGTGAATGAATATTTATTCATATGGGAACAACTTTGATATATTCGCATCCTTATTTCTTTTCCATCTCATTTACAATCATTTTCTTTTCATATCTCTCCATTCTTTTCTTATCACATCACTCATTATATTTCGAGTTAAATGTGTTTTTGGTCCTGAACTATGAGCGAGATTTAGTTTTTATCCCTCGCCAGCGTAAAGGTAGATTTTAGTCCCTAGACTATGAGAAATTGTTGGTTTTAGCCCTTGCCGCCGGTGTGGTCAACGCCGGAGCTCCATTTTAGCCTTGCGGCACTGCCACGTCAATTAATGAGCTTACGTGGAATTTCTTTTTATTTTTCATTTAAAATTAAAATTAACCTAATCTTCAATAATACTAAACTTTTCTAATTTTAATTAAGTTGATTTAAAAAAACTAATTAAACTTTTTAAATCCTAATTAATCAGGTTAATTTAAAATTAGATTTCTTCATCAAATATCGAGAATCAGATCAGATTTGTTCACCTTCCTCAAATTTCTTCATCATCTCCATCAAAGTTCTTCCCACCAAACACACAATCCAAATCCTTCACGTTTTCAACCAATTAAGGTTACCAAACCCAGAAAGTTTACCGCAAACTCAAACCTTGAGATGCAAAACCGAGACATGTTCGGAGATCAAGTAGATTTCTTAGAAAATTAAAACCCAGATCAACGATGGTGAAGATGGAGAAGAGGTCGCGATTGAGGTCCTGGTCGCAGGGGAGGTTGTAAGTAACGGGAGCGGAGGTACAGATCTCGTCCCTCAGCCTTCCCCAACCCGGATCTGCCCAAAGACCAACAGAAATCTCCTCCCTCAGCTTCCCCAGTAACAGAGAATGTGATCGATGAAGTCGAGGAAGAGAACGATGGAAATAGAGATCGAAGAAGATGATGAGGTCTATGGTGGTTGCAGAAGATGATGAGGTCGAAGAAGACGATGGTTACATAAATCTCATCGTTTTACACAAATCCACGATGGTGAAGAAGGAGAAGATGTCACGATAGAGGTCCTGGTTGCAGGGGAGGTTGTAAGCAACGGGAGCAGAGGTCGTAGGAGGTGATGGTAGTGGAAGAAGAAGAACCCATTTGGGCGTTTCTAGGTTTCCTGGGGGAGTAGACGATGGGGGTAGACGATGAGTGTTTCTAGGTCCATCGTCTATCCCCCCTCCCCCATCGACACTCCCCCACTTCCTCAACCTCCAACCCTTAATCTTCATCTTGCTCCAACTTTTTCTCAACAACAAATCAGAACTCTTCAACAACAACAACCACCATCATCATGACAAAACCATCACTCAATCCTCACTCACCAACACCACATCATCATCATCATCATCAACCTAGTAAAATTCATCATTATCTTCTTCATCTCTTAATCGTCATCTTCATTTTCATCATCATCATAAACTTCATCCCTTACCCAAACACCCAAAATCCCAAACCAGAACCATCAAAATTCCAACCAAAACCAAACAGAATAACTTAAAATCAAGGAAGGAAATTCCTTCGGGAAACAAAAATCAAGCTTCCGCTAAAGCTCTTCACTCACCAAAACAGAGAGAGAGAGAGATTATCAATTGGTGAAACAAAAATCAAGCTTCTAGTTCATTGACCAAACCCCCATTTTCAAATCTACATCTAGTTCCCCCTTCTTTACTTTCCTTGCTTTCAGATATGCATCTTCCCTTCTTTGCCTTAGATCTGTAAGCTCGAATTGGATCTGGGGTGGCGAGTGGCGACGTGGTTGGGGTTAGTGGTGGTGGCGTGATTGGGGGTGGTGGCGCCGCGTGGTTGGGGTTGGTGAAGGGTTGGATGAAGATGTTGAAGATAGCCGGCTGTAGTTCTTACTGGTTAGCCTCGGCCTCGGAAAACGCTAATAAGCAATTTTTTTTAAGAAAATTCAAATGACCGTACCACAAAATGTGAAACGGACGAATTGAAAAACTTACCAAAATGGTATAGATGCACAACAATAGGGAAAGACTCCTTCAAGTAGTCTCAAATGCATTTTAATCGAACACAAACATTGACAACTAGTATGCATTTGAGATAAAGGATGACAAGGTTTGTGTTCCCTTCAAATGCAATTGAGACCATTTTGAGGAGTCTTTTCTTGATTGCCATGCATCTAGACCATTTTGATAAGTTTCTCAATTCACCTGTTTCACATAATGTGGTACAGTTATTTGATTTCTTTTACAAGTCATATTAGTCCATATAGACCATATATTAATAATCAGCTTATAATAAAAAACTCCTTACAAAATTTTGATATAATCAAATTAAAACAATTCAGCAACAGTCCATGTATAAATATCACATTTTCATACAAGAGGATGAATTTTTAAGAAGAAAGAATGCATAGCCAAACATTTCCTAAAATCCCTACATAGTGCTTATCATTTTTTCATACAATCCATATGTACTCAACATCAAAACAATAGAGTTTTCTATTTCAACATCGCCACCTTTTGCAGACATGCCATTGATGGTTTGTCATCTGCCAAGTGAATGATTTGTCTATTTCCATGAAGTGTGTGCGGCCCCTTTCCGTATAGCGTGCGTACATTTATACACCCAAATCATTTGGAACTCGGAGTTGTAGTCCAAGGATTACTGCAAGGTTCAAATTAGGATATGTGTACATCAACTATGAATGTGTGTTCTTCCTTCATTCCACTTTGGCAAAAAAAATTCATAGCTAGATAACATATTTGAATACTAATATGAACCTTGCACAAAGATGACAACTAAGGTGATGATAGTAGCACAGGTCGTGGTAGTGGCAGCGACGACATTGCAGGTTATGATACCAGTGAGACAGCAACGAAGGTGACAACAATGGCAGTGAGGTGGATCGATAGAGTAGTGGGGTGAGGGTGGCGTCAGAAATAGTGGCATCACGACGCAACTGGTAGCGGAGAGGGAAGGAGAACTACAAGAATATTGGGTATTGCCAACGGTCAAGAAACTGTTGTAACTTGGGTAATTACCAATGATCAAGCCATCAGTAATGTGGGCTTGCTAGAAAAAAATATTAACGAAGTATTTGTGTGTGGACTCCCCTGGCACCTCTGTCCGAATCCCCACGTCAAGCACTCCACACTCTCCCTTATCACGCTTTTATCTCCTTATTCTAATACTAATATTACACCTCTTTCACCTAGTATATATTTTCTTCTTCTTTTCATTCACTTTCTACTACTTTACTCCTCTTCTTTTCTTAAATTATCATTCTTTTATTTTTATCGCACCCACCTCTTCTCTTTACACTCCATGCACATAGAACCGTAATGGATTCACTCTCTCTCCACAACTAACCAAAATAGGAAAGCCTAACTCACATGTACAAATATTAACACACACATAAGGATATATATATATATATATATGTATATATATATATATATATACATCAAAAGGATCCAAAAAGAAGACAAGGCCACTGCCTAGTCCATGACCCATCAAGGCACAGTGTCGTCATATTTGCTAAACCATACAATCATCCATAACAAGTATTAACAAAAGACTAACAAGCACATCCATATCTAGATCAGTTATACATCACTACCACCATTCTCCTCTCCTCCGTGTGCCCACATGTCCTCCACATTTCAGCTAGGTGTGCCCTCTATAGTAACCGGGACCTTCACCATGCTAGATATCTCTCCAGTGTGAAACTTAGCTCTATAAAATCTAGCATCACCTCTTATGCTCCGAGGTGTAGGGACACTCTTTCTAGAGGTCGTCATCAAGTGGGGTATGTTCCTAGCAGGAATTGGATCTGCAGGTGGGTTCTCAGGCTCAAGGCCATGCTCCAATTCTGGCACCTCTGGTGGTGGAGATGGTGGTGCAATGTCTGGACAAAGATGAGGGACTAAATAATAGGTGGAAAATAAAATGCAAACGACCTAGGTATAGCAACTAGATAACCAAGAACATGGTACCCGGTTGCCTTTAACAGAACACTGACATCCCTACATATCGACAAAAGCCTATAATAGGGTTAACCTCCCAACCCTAAGGCACAAAGAAGTCAACTAACATTGTCTCAATGGGAGGCCGAGCCATCCCCTAGGATCCTGTCACAATCTAAAAACAAAACGCAATGGTAAGAAATGTAACCAATAAAGCATAAACCGACATATAAGGAAACAAAACATATATCAAGTAAAACCATTATTCACACCCAGGTCACATCATTCATACATATTAATTATGAAGATGAAATGTATACCACCCTTCTTGTGCCCTTACTTTCCCACTCGGAGACAGTAAGTATGACACACCATTCACAACTTATGAATGATGGGCCCATTGGCTACACTCAGTCAAACTCACTTCGAACGTCGCTTTGGATCATAGGTACCAACTCGGGCCCATTTTCTTTACTGAGCAATGATTACCATACTGGTTTTCAATCGGGACGGGGCAACCTCTCATGGCCTTCCCACTCCACTAACCAGAACACAAGGGATCCCAAATCAATGACCTAGTGTTGAGTCATACCAGTGGATCATCCCCAGGCCACCTCATCTATGAAGTGCCTCCTTAGGTATCTCGGGCATCCACACCGGGTGCACAACGGGTTCCCCATGGAAGTTGCCGCGCAATCCTACTCCTTATTTCCCTTTAAACAATTCACATGATGCATGACAAGCATTCACAAACGATTCAAACATCTCCACTTTACATCTTCTGCTCAGCTAAGCCACACAAGGCCTGCATTATCTCAAAACCCTAGGTTAAGCCTACTTCGATTAACCACACTCGGGGAGGCATCCTAACTTTCCACCGTTCACTTGACGGGAATTCCTCACTTGAAGGTTGACCATGAATCTTGTCCTTGGAATTTCTTAACCAAATCAGTGGTTGACTTGACGTCTCAATGCAAGGAAAATATGCATAAACCTTTTATGCAATTACTCTAATTGCCATTCCATATTCTATTTATCCTAAGTTCAATTATCCACAACGCAAAAACCTTTGCTTTATAACTTCGGTAGCTCGGTCAACCACTAATTCATAATTTAAAGACTAAGGTTACCTAATGCCATTTTGTAACTTTGGACCAAGTCCATATTTTCCCTTACTATTCATCTATGCCTCCAGATGAGTACTCAACACATTTCATAATATCAATGCAACACCCATATGAGTAGAGTTTAGTTCACATTCAATATTCAACATTTCATAACTCAAAGCATGTCCAAAACAGATTTCACATGTACATGGCATAGAGATAAGATTTATAAGTATTTCATTTCATTTTATCAAACCGTGTTTTGTCAAACAAGTCAAATTCATCTCATAATCATAGAAAGACAACATTGTCTGTAGTAAATTCCAGAATAGCAAGGAGTCAAGCAGAATAACAAACCAAAAGTCACATAGCATTCATAAAAGCAACACAAATTTGCCACCACATATCTGAGGGAAATTACAAGGACACAACAAGGGGGGTGGATTGTGTCTGTGAAATCTCTTCGCGATTGAGAACGTTTAAGAATCTTCTTAGCGATATTTGCTTGTGTGCGGTCTTCTAAATAAAGGTGCATCAGATAGACAATGGTTGCTAAAGACAGAGTTAAATCATAAGAAGAAGACACACAAGATTTATACTGTTTCACCCTCAATCAATTGGCTACGTCCAGTCCTTAGCTACAACCAAGATTTCTACTAATCACAATGACTATTATCAAGGACTCCTCCTACAAGTATTCTATGGGACTTCTCCCTACAAGTATTCTAAGGACTTATCCTATCACAAAGTATTCTCAAGGACTTCTCCTAACAAGTATTCTTTCCAAGCCTATTCAGGCTTAATCAAGTATTCTAAGGAATTCTCCTTACGTTGAGTATTCTCAAGGACTCTTCCCTTACAAGTGTTCTCAAGGACTTCTCCAAGCACTAGGTATTATTTTCCAAGCCTTTTCAGGCTTAACAAGTATTCTTAGGACTTCACCTTACACCGATTATTCTCAAAACTTCTCTTTGCTGAGTATTATTTCCAAAGCTTCTTCAGGCTTTCTGCAAGTATTCTAAGGACTCCTTATATTTACCCAGTATTACAAGGACTCCTCTTATCTCCTGAGTATTATGAGGACTCCTCCTACTTTCAAGTATTCTTGTGCAAGCCTCTCTAGGCATAGGCAAGTTATGTTAGGGGTTTTGAAGAAGCAGTTCTATCGCTGTCTATGAAGGTGCGTTTGATAGATCATGGTTGCAGGCTACATAGAGCAGTGATTGGATAGACATTGAATATGCTTTAGAGATCACTATCCTAATCTCTCTCAGACTTTGATCAATACTAAGTTTATAGACATGGTGGATTACTTGATCAAAGCCATCTAACTGCTTAATTCTCTTTGGTTCAGAACATGTATATTTCCGTTGAGCCTTTCTAGTTTTTCTCTCATGATTTTTCTAAATGATTATAGTAAGTTCTAATCTAAATCATAAGCCTGATGAGGATGTGTTTGAGTATGAACTTAAGAAAAGAGTGAGTTGTTCGTACTCAGAGGAAACCAACAAGATATAAATGAAGTGCTTGTTTCCAACACAAACCATGTATCTTCACCCTAATTGCTTGAACTACATTGTTGTCTATTGAGATTAGTTCAAACCTGCTCTCGATGCACGTTGCCCTTGCAATCGCACGCGCACATACTGCTTCAATGAAGTGTGTATATATAGGTAGAGGAGAAAATGTGACCGTTGAAGTCTGAAGCTCCAACGAATATTCTTCTTTAAATGAATTGTAGTTCTATCGGCTCTTTTCTTCTGATACTCAAGTTGTCAGATATTTAAAATTGAGTCTTCCTGTTGAATGTAGCTTGCTTTAGTGATTCAACTTCTATTGTCTTCTTGACTTTTTTTGAATCCTTCTCCTGTGCGTTCTGAACTAAGACTCGTTGAGGCAAGTTAGATTTTATGCTTGGTGAGAGAAACCGTCAGAGAGTACGCCGCATCAATAGTAAACGGTAGTTTTTTTGATTGAGGCCATTGAGTGCTTCTACTTTGAGAGAGAGAGAGAGAGAGAAAGAGAAGGAGAGAGAAAGAGTGAGAGAGAGAGAGAGAGAGAGAGAGAGAGAGAAAATGCGTCTTTGGGAAAGGTTCCCTTTCTTCCACATTGCACTTGCCTTATTGAGAGTGTGACTGAAGATTAAAATATTCTTCTTACAATGTTACAAAATTCTTCAGTGACAGTTGCTCAAGGTTCATACACGTGTTTGATGAAAGAGCCCAGTGGTCTATGCTTCTGAAACTCTTCATGAAGTGTAGACATGAATAAGTTGTACCTAGCTTCCAGTGTATTTGATCAATTCATCATACTGGACAATCAACGTACAATAATAGTTTACCAATAATGAATTGGTATGTCTTGATGAGCAAATCATTATTCTAAACTTCATTGAGATGCATAAAACCTTTTGATATGGCAAGGCTGAGAGATTCTATGCAACTCAATTTGAAAAGCTAAGTTAGACTAAATAAGGCAATGTCTCCTACTGACTTCATAGTCTATAAAAAAAAAGGTTGGGATGCCTATTGTCTAGCTTGAGGTCTTGAATATATTCTGAATAGTCTGCTCAAGCTTTGTACATACGATAGGAGCTTTGATGAAACTTCTTGTGAATAAGCTTCGTCTTTTAGGTCCTTCTCCAGCAATCTATTCCTTTTGATGATTTATACTTGCTGAGTCATCATTTTAGATAGGGGAAAATATGTACTTCTTCTTAATCACTTCACAACAACTCAATTATACAACATTCCAGGGCTTGGAAACCACTGAACCGAGGCATGCAATGCCTTTAAGGCTAGGGTTGATCTCCCTCAAAGGGAGGATGATGAACCCGAGAGGTTGATGGAAAAGCCATCCCTCTCTTGGCTTAAACTGCCCTTAAATGACACATGCAAGCATTCCAACATGATCTACAAGTTTCCAAAGTCACTATGAACGGTTCAAACAGCTTCGATCATCGAGAATTTGACATACATGAGGAGTTTTTGGCCGAAAAACTAAAGTGAAAGTTCACTAAGAGCAACTCGGTTTTTCTTAAAAAAAAGTGATATTTAAGCTCTAGAGAAGATGCAGAACAAGAAAATGCAAAGAAAAAACAATTTTGAAAATTTTCCAACCAACCTCGCTGGGGAAGACGGTGGTTGACGGCGACGGACACGACGACGATCGGAACAAAGCTTAGGGTCGTATAAATCTCATTGTCAGGAACTCAATCATGGTACTCCCATATCCAAAAGCTTTTTTGTTAGAGAGAAAGGTCGAGTTTCGGGTCACAACTCTCATCGGAGAACACGCCGGGTTCTGAGTTCGTCTTCAAGGCTCCATTTCTTCGTGTTTTTCCTTGGTTCTTCAGCCCATATTACACATGCAGATACTTAGAAAGTGAAAGAAACAAGTCTCACTGAGATTGGACAAAGGGTGAGGAAGAATGAAAAAGATGATGATGGTGATCGAAGATGAAGAGAAACTGAGATCTCTCTCTTCTCTGGATGGTTCTGATGAGAATGAGAAGGATTGAGGACTTCAGGGCTCTTTCCTGCCTTATATAGGCACGATTGAGAGTATAATACTTGTGATCAAGTTTTATCTCACAATGTATAATTTTACAACTTATAGCTCATGAAATGTGATCATGGTGCTTGATTTTCTTCTCTGAAATTCATGGGAATTCAAAGTTAGAGGTTTGAAATGAGAAATTCAGAGGAATCTCATGATGATGGACGAAATAGTGATGTGAAGATGAAGAGTGGTGGTTGTTGGAAGAAATTAAATTTTAGTCCTCCTAGAATTTCTGTTTAACACTTTGGTCCTCCTCAAAATATTAAATTTTTAAAAAAAGCTAATAAGAGTTTTTACAACTCTTAGACGATAAATTTGAGGTTCAATGATTTAACACCACCTCATATAAATTTCCTAAAATTAATTATACTTACATATATTTAACTAATCCTCAAAAATCATATATAAGTACACATACAAAGCACTTATATTTATTTAGTTATTTTTACGATTATTCTATAGGGATATGTTACTAGCAGGTCATTGGTGGGATATGACACTTTGACCGCCAGTAATTGGCCGGAAGAAAGGCTTTGGGGAGAAAAATGTCGGCAGAAAATATTTCAAAGGACTATTTCGAAGGTTTGTGCTTTCTGTAAATTCATCGGTCAGTTCCAACGGCTTACTCCATTGACCATTTTCGCGGTTTCATTTGAAAAATTGATTTCACCGCCCATGTACCGATGGTCATGTCACTACTTGAACCATCAGTAAGTTAGAAGTTTATAGGCTACCGACGGCTTCAACGACAACCTAAACCGTCGGTAACCTATTTAGAAGCATTTCCAGTCACTTTCATTCACGCCTCCTCTCACCTCTTCTCTCATTTTTTTATTTTATTCTATTATTTATAGTTTTATTTTATATTTAGTAATTTCTTTTTTGTTTTTTGAATTTTTTTTTTCTTTTGTAGTATTTGCCGCATTTGTGTACAAAGTTTGAGACATCATTGAGGTTAGTATAGTTTTATTTGTGTTTGCCTACGTTTAATAATATATAATTTTATATGAAATTTATATGTTTAATAATTATATCTGCTATTTCATTGTAAGTTAAAATTTGTTAGTATTTTAGAATATTCTAATATGTGCCTTATTAACATAATAATTAATGGTTTGGAAGAAAAAATACCCCCTCTACTAGGTGTGATATTTTTCATCAGATGTAAAATATTTAATTTTGAATTCGTTACTATCTTTATGACAATATTTTGGACCCTATTAGTCTAAGTTCAGTATAAATGTATGTGTTCCTGAACAACCATGAAATAATTGTAATTTAATTAATTAAGTATTTGTCAAACGGGGAAAATTAGTAGGAGATGTCAAATTTCTGCAATTTGCAATCAACTAAATAATTTTCATAGTCGACAACTACCTAATTGGTAATTACTATTATATTTGTGATTTTTATGAATATTATATATATATATATATATATATATATATATATATATATATTTTGTTTTGGTCGGCTTCCCAGCCATATGACCCAATGACGTCTCAGTCGGTCCACGTGGGAATGCTTTTAAGCACCCTCGACAGCATGACCTAGCTCAGGAACGGGACCTCCGAGCACACTTGGAAAAGTGTCAGAGCGGCCTGACCAAGGGCTGAGGGGAACATCCACAGTGCTATGGCTTAGAGCCATTTCCCGGTCGGAAGTCCCACTTAAGAACTTCCAGCACACCAGCAACGACACGCAGCACGACCACCGTGCCTATAAATACACGTTCTATCATTCATTTACTTAGAAAACACTTCATTATCTGCATATTCCTGAGTTCTCTTGACTCTAGGACTCTCTCTTGGCTCTCATACTGACTTTGAGCGTCGAAGTGTCTTTTGAAAATCCCCCTTGCGTATCTCCTCAACCGAAGACACCTTGCACCATGGCCACCCCAAGCTGAGCACCATCACCAAAGCACCGAGAGAGCCACCGTCCAGAGCTTAGGCGCAAACGTTTGATGCCGTATGTGGGGAATCCACAACCCTTCGTCTTGAAGCTATCTTGTAGTTTTTCAAATTGGAAAAATAAAGTAACAATGAGTACATTCACAAGAGACTTCCAAAAGAAAAATTCTTTTCCTTCGGGGAATTCAGCTGAACACATTTTCTAACCTTTTTTCCAAAGGATTCGAGACCTAGAGGTTCCAAAAGGTTTGGCTGAGCTGCTTGATGCGTAGTCCTTTTCTGCACAAACAGACCATCAGGAGCAGTTATAACCCTTCAAGAAGTGTGTTGAACTAATGCACCTCAGTATTCTAGACAAGGATGATGCGATCATGTGTAGGCTGTTCTTAACAACACTCAAGGGAGAAGCTCTGCGATGGTTCAAGTCAATTCCTGAGTCCACTATCTACATGCGGTGGGGAATCAGTGACCTCTTTAGGATGCAGTACGAGAACTTAGGAAGTGCAAATAGGAAGAGGGGGAAATTTTAGACAAAGGAAGCCAAGTCTTACACAAAGGTGAAACAAAGGAACGAAAAGTCTCGTAATGAGTTTGTTCAACGCTTTTGTGAGGAAGGTGTACAACCGAACAGACTAAACCAACGAGAGATCTTGATTCTAACTGTGCGTGCAATGTTCCCTGGAACCTCGTTCTACATTTCCCTAGTTAACAATCCACCAGCCATTTGGAAGGAATTTGAATAAAGGACAGAGGATTACGAAAAATCGTGTGACTTGCATAAGCGGAGCAAACAGAAAAATGGTTTATGCCTAACCCCGATGGCTTAAGGGTTAACACAGACAAAGTTTTTTCCTCGAGATTAGGGGACAAACATGTGATTTGTAACCGCGCAACATTCAACAGAGGAAAACCTCCTAAAAGCGGAGGTGAACTTCAAGCTCAGGGGATTAGAGATCATCCCTTAATGATCTCGGCCATGGTTGATGGGGAAATGTTTAGGAACATCATTGTGGAACTTGGAAGTTCGATGGATTTAATTTCCTTAAGATGCTTTATTCGGCTCGAATATGAATCAAAATATTTAACACCCTGCTGACTAATAACATTGGTTTTGGAGGTAACACCATAGCCTCTGCTGGACTCAAAAGTTTTTCTTTTTTTTTGTAAACATGTGAGATGACAGGAAAATCTGAGCGGCGAAGGTTCATTTCCTCGTATTAGTCCTCCTCCTGGATGTTGATATCGCTCTAGGCTAACTAGCTTTGTTCAACATGGAAGCAGTAATCTCGGCACAAAGTAATTCTCTAAGCTTCTGGGCTAAAGACGGTACTATGCAAACCGTGGTCGGAACACGTGACAAGAGTGGTAAGGATGATAGCAAGGGTAAGAATATGTTAATCTTGGGGGTGCTTGGTGGATACGTCAGCTACTCGTATAGAAGATTTGTTTCATCATGAAGACTTTCCAAGGAGGAAAATCTCTAAAATCTTCCCAGCTCTTATATCTTCAATTAAAGCTATGTTAAGTTTGTTTTTACATAGTTAACTATGTTTTTACATATAACAAATTCAATAAAGTTGCGTGCAAATTTGGTCCAAACCTTTCCTTTGTGTTTGTTGTTCATGCTTGCAGAATTAAAAAGTACAAACGTACCAGACCTTTAAAAAGTGATCCGATTAAGGAATATTGTCTGCACGTCTTGGCATGGGTCGACGAGAACAAGTAACCCTCTTAAGGGATAAAACCTCGTTTCTCCTCCAAAAAAGAGCGGAGAAGGGACATAAGTAACCCTGTTTAGGGATACAACCCACCGAGCGGCGGCTGTAAGTAACCATTTTCAAGGATACAATCCCAACCGCCTTGATTAAAGACATGGGCACAAGTAACCCTTGTAAGGGATTCTATCCACAAGGTGGCGAGCACAAGTAACCCTTCTTAGAGATACAACATCAGTGCCCACACTGGAGTAGAACAAAGGAGGGACATAAGTAACACTTTTAAGGGATATAGTCCACCAAGCGGTGGGTGTAAGTAACCCTTTTTAGGGAAACAATCTTGTTCGTCTCGATTAAAGATGTGGGCGCAAGTAACCCTTTTAAGGAATACAGTCCACTAGATGACGAGCACAAGTAACCATTTTAAGCGATACAGCCTCGTCGCCTACACCGGTGCAAATCGGAGTAATGACTAAAGTGACCCTTCAAATGGATACAATACAATCAAGCGACAAGTGTAAGTAACCCTCCTAGGGGATACCATCCCGACCGCCTCGGGGTGAAGCTGCTTGACAAAGCAACCTTACAAACGAACGCAATTCGACAGCTAGAAGGAAAGACAACTGTTAAGGTACTAAGATGTTTTGCATTGCAAGTCATTTATGAGATAATTGATTTTAACATTTATCACAAGATCCATTTAAGTGTTACTTGTTAAAATCTGACAAATCTGACCAAGTATGATGGTTAAGATAAGGCGAATACAAAGAAGATGGCAATGTAGGTAAAGTTGTGGTGGCGCAGACACAAATCGAACAAAAATTCACCCAACGTGGAAAATCTTCTCGAATTAAATTCTTTCAGATGAAAAAGGCGTGAGACATTAGAAAACACAAGATGAGGTGAAGCAGTAAAGGAAAAAAACCAGAAATCGCATTATAATGACAAAATGTTACAATGGGATTCAATAAGAAGAAAGTAGAAGAAGGTGATCCCAAATACAAAATTGATTAGTAGGGTGGAAGATTTCTCGGAGAACATTGTATCATGGGAAGTTATATTTGATTCATTTGTTATTAAAAGGCATCCACAAGTAGGAAGAATCGACGAATAACATTGCATCATGGGAAGTGCTATTAAGGGCTAGTTGGATCGTTAAAAGAAATATTCTAAGGGAGGAAGATTGTTCCCTTGTACTCTCCAATGACTCCTTCCTTCATATTCCAGTGGACCAAGATCCTACGGGTCTCGAGCCCCGGGTTCAAAACTGTGAGTTGGTCTATGGCATTCTGGAAAGCCCTTTCGCAACCTTCATCCAACATGGATTTTGCGGAGAGGATGTGTGTGTTCACCTTGTGAAAGAGGGGCTTTATATGGAGGTGCTTCTCCTCAGATCTCTTCAGCCAGTCAAAAAGAGACTTCCTTCTCCTCTTTTAGAAGGCGAACTTCCTAGACTAAGAGCGCCTCTTTCTTTTCCAACTCGGGTATGGAAGAAGAGCGATCCTGCAGGTCTTCAACTTCTTTGGAGAGCCTTTCATTCTCCTCCTCTAGACAACGGGTCTTCAATGTCAGCTCCTAGCTTAGTTCCGAGCAATATTTAAATTCTTTAGCCTTGTCAGAAAGGTCACGCTTGAAGGCAGGGAAGACGTCGTGCTTGAAGAGGTAGGCATTAGCAGCATGGAGAAGGGAGCCATAGATCATGGAGTCCATGGCACCAAGTGGGTCGGTGTTCATAGAAGCTCCAAACTGTGAGCTTCTAGAAGCAATGTCCTTCATCACGCCCATTTGGGAGATGCAGTGGTGGAATGCGTCCTCCCACTTCTTGATGGTACCCGGTGTCAAAGGTTGGAGCTTGGGCAGCTTAAGTGGGGGCTCGAATAGGTTAGACAGAGCGTCCGACCCTCTCTTTGAGCCAATCAAAATGGAGTGAGTGGACAGAGGAATGACGTCAAAGATTGAGAAGGATGGCCTTTCAGATTCACTTTCGATGCCACCCTCGCCAGGCTTGCCAACAAATTTTCTTGCCCAAATTCCCATATTTGGGGGAGCGGGGTTCGAGAGATTCATCCCCTGCGCCACCAAGAGAATGGTGGTCATAGTTAGCGACATGGAGCAGAGAGACTGAGGGAGAATCGCCCTCGACACTTCTACTTCCCTCCTGAGGGTTTGGTTTGTTAGTTTCTAGGATAGGGTAGTCCTTAAGGTAGCAATCGTCAGAAGGGGGCTGGACAAGAGTTTCAATGCTAGGGACGACGACAGTGCTTCAGGTGTCATCTCTTATGATATTAGAGTTAGGGGCGAAAGAGGAATCTTCTGCATCGGACCAATTTTCAACAAATTCATCTAAATCGTGGTCCAGATTCAACAAAGCATCAAATTTTGACATTTCTAAAAGATAAAAAGGGGCCTTTTTGTGAAGAAAAGGAAATTTGAAACGGCTAAGATTTCCCTTTGAAAGAAATACCTAAAATGCGAAAGGTGTGATGAGAGTTTCACTAAAGAACATGAGGATGTTATAGACCCAAGGAGTCAAAAAAAGTGAAGGGACACGATTGAAAAAATAGGAGGCAGAGCCTGCAAACCGTTATATTAAAAAATGGTCAATGGACAGATGTTACCGAGCAGAAATGGAGCAACGGTTCAATTACATGAACAACAACCGGTTAGAAATATACAAATCCTCGGACTGCCATTTCAACGAGCAGGATTTACAACTTATTACAAGTCGCGAAAAACACAAGAAAAAATGCATGTTATAAAGACTTCACATAACTGCCGAGGGGTCTCAGATATAAACAGAGGGATCTCAAGGCAGCAGGAGGAGTCTTGGCTAAAGCTTCATGAGCTTGGCATGCCAACTTCTGACACGCCAAGCTGGTGACTCTTGTTCCAGTTTTCTTCCTAGCCATATGACTCAAAGGCGTCTCAGTCGGTCCACGTGGGAATGATTTTAAGCACCACCGATAGGACGACTCTCACACCTAGCTTAGGAACGGGACCTCCCAGCATACTTGGAAAAGGGTTCGAGCGGCTTGACCAAGGGTTGAGGGGAATGTCCATAGTGCTTTGGCTTAAAGCTATTTCCTGGTTGGAAGTCCCACTAAAGGACTTCCACCACACTTGCAGAGACACTCAGCACGATTACCGTTCCTATAAATACATGTTCTATCGTTCATTTACTTAGAAAGCACTTCATTATCTGCATACTCCTAAGTTCGCTTAACTCTAGGATTCTCTCTTTGATCTCATACTGACTTGAGCATCAGAGTGTCTTTTGCAAGTCCCCCTGCATCGCTCCTCAACCGGAGACACCTTGCACCATGGCTAGCCCTAGCTGAACACCACCACCGGAGCACCGAGAGAGCCATCGTCCAGAGTTCAAGCGCGAACATATATATATATATGTGTGTGTGTGTGTGTGTGTGTGTGTGTGTGTGTGTTTGTGTGTGTGTGTGTGTGTGTGTGTGTGTGTGACCTACATGAATGAGTTTCATTATATTGTCATGAAGAGCACAAGGAATTAAAAACTAATTTTTTTTTACCAACGAAGCATTTTCATTAGTAATGAAAGGGTATTTTTTTTTGTTCAAATCGGCGTATTATCGACGGTCCAAGTCATTGATAGGTTACTAACGGCTTAAACCGTCATTAAATTATTGAAGACTTTTGATAAACCGTCGGTAAATATTACTATCAAGCGATTTACCGACATAATTTTTGGCCTTCATTGATCATTGGTAAGGGTTTGAGGTTCGAGGGAGTGAAGGATATGGGGTGAGGGTTTGAGGGAGTTAGGGAGTGAAGGGGCTTATATGAATGGTGGGATGGAGAAATCATCGAAGCCTACTAGATGGACAGATCCCAACTCACTTTAACCTCAGCCCTAAGCACACTAAGCTGACCGTCGAATTAAATTTGCAGCCAATTGTCGGTGGGGGGACACTAAGTTGGCCGATGATCTTAGTGTCCATCGTAATTGACGCCAATTGTCGGTAAGTTAAATCTAACTAGCACCGACTAAGGCGACACTATAGTTAAGTGGTTTTCTTTTTTATATTTTGCGTTGGATTAGTTGACGCTAAAGAGCAAAAATTAACATTGCCATTAGGATTGAGTAGTTTTTGACTCTAAAATAATCATTTCTTGTGGTGAATTTCTATAAATTAGTACGTGTGAATCCAATTGTAAAATCTTATAAGTGATTTTGTCCATCACAAAACTTGAGTTTTTTAAATTCATCCCGAGATTAATTTTAGAACTAGAGGGTTTATGCATCTAATAATCAAAGAAAATAAAATACTACGGCGTGTGTGGATCACAATCTTTGAGATTTATTTACACTCCATCCAATGATAGCTGTGTGTTATGCATGTTGAACTTTGTACGTTTTATTGTTTGTCTATTTCCAGCATCCATAACTCATGTATTATTGAACTGATAACTTCGTTCGTACACAAATATGGGGCCACAGAAGCACACATAATTGATCAAAATACATGCTTAGCAATATAATATTGCATGGTTTTTTATTAAATTATTATCGCAATTTTATGCTGGTTGTGGTGAATATCAAGTCTCATTTTTAAGGTTCAAACATTTTACCTACAAGTTCAAAGAGCTATTTTTTACCACTGTATATTTTTTTTGGCTTAATATTGCATGGTTTAATCTTTTACAAATGAGCATTACAAAGCTCATAAATTTGACAAAATATTTCCATTAATTGTTGAATGGCGCCATGCATGCCACTTGTACTAGTGAAACAATTCTAAATTTTTTGTTTTTTATTAAGAAAAAGAAGTCACAAACGAAATTAAAGTCATGGTGGACTCCAATTCCGTAATTCTAATTAAAGTTCACCTAACGGAGAATTATATATATATGCCAGAAGGTCATATTCTGTTTCTATTTATAATCAAACAATGACCTTACTTTGTACTAAGTGTATTTAAATACTTTTTCTCCTTTTTTTACTTTGGTCTGGTTATTAACTATACATTTTGACATTAGAGAAAGAGTAAAGTTTATATTTTCTATAGAAACAAAAATAAGTCTTTGTCAATATATGTCATTATCCATCTAGATTAAGATTTGAGGAAACTTTGTAAGCATATTTCGTACTATTAATTTTTCTTATGGCTATGATTTAAACTCAGGTTCCTCTACCAAACACGATTATATTGGATGAGTGCCATGTATTCAGGTTAGCATTTCTCTTTGGTTCAGCTAGAAACTGGAAACCTAAGAACCAGAAAGTTAATTATAACTATGGATATACTTAATTTAAAATATAACAGAAAAATGCTCTATTTTTTCTTCACATGACTCTAATAATACTCACTATATATATAATTATATATATATATAGATAATTTCAAAAGTAAAATATGATAAAGACAAAGAAAGTAAAATAAAATACGGCTATGAAGAAAAAGTCAATCTTTTAAATTGTTGATATCATAGTGTAATCTATATGGATTAGATTGGAAAGGAAGTTGTGTATCACATGAAATGCATATGAAACATTTTTATTATTACATATACAAATTCTTTAATCGCGAGGTGTAACGTGATAGTTGCTTAACTCATTCTTTAATATGAGGTCTGGAGCATAAGGAGCACTTGTGATGAATAGATTAGCTATTGGTTTCAGCTGTGGATATCTCTAGTCTAAAAAAAATAAAGGAGTTCTTTGATCATGAAATTACATGCTCTCAATTGATGGTTTTTGTTTTTATAACAGAAAGTTTGAGTGGGTTTGACTTCGGTTACTACGAGCTAGGGAATATCTCCAGGGCCTTTGATTGCTTACATAGATTTTCACATATCGCCCAATAACACAACTCTCATATCAGCACTAGAATTTAAATAAATAACCTTCTGAAGGGAAGTGATCCATGCCAACTAACTAAACCAACACGTGTTGGTCTAAATTGATGGTTTTTATATAATATATATATATATATATATATAAGATTTTAATTAAACAAGTATATGTTTTTTGGAAAATCCTAATTTGACATGTAATTAGACTATATATTAAACAAAAAAAGTTAGATTGTCGTGGAGTTGGATCGTATCCAATGATGTAGATATATAACAACTTTGAGGAGCATGAGCATATTGAAGAATGAGGTTTTCACACGGTAGGAGGTAAAAGAAGCTACCAATGCACTATACCATAATAAAGTTAGAGTCATATATATTGTTTTGTATTTATTATCTATAATTAAAAGAGTGTTCTTAAATAATTTATCTTATAATTGTTTACGTACGACTTTAATTTTAATATATATATATAAGTAGTTTTATTTGTCATAAATTCTAGGTGTTTTTATAGGTGTTTTCATTATAAAAAAGAGGGGTTAGCTAAATGACCCCATGATTAACTGGGGTCATTTAACCCCATGTTGAAATGGACCAATAAGATTGTCCCATAATTAAAGTTAAAAAATAATATAAAAATAAATAAAATAAATAACACAATCTTATTGATCAATGTAGACATGGGGTTGAATGGCCCCAATTAATCATGGGGTCATTTAGCCAACCCCTAAAAAAGAAAGTGAGTTTGAGTATGGATTTACCCAAAAATAAGTTGGTTCTAATTTAGAAATAATGGAACTCAGACCCGATCTGACTTGTTATCATCTCTTTCAATGCTTATAAAAGAAAATAGAGAAGCCACGAATCTTGCCACAAATTGCTCCACAAGAAAATATCATTCATTGTTGAAAAGTAAGACAAAAAGAAATCAAGGTGCGGGTAGTAACACCAACGTACGATAATAGAACATATCTCTCATCCATTAATGGAATATTTTCGTTGGGAAATATCATCCTTTTATGATAAAATCTGAGAAGCATCACAAAGCCAACACGAACCATCGAACCCAGTACTAGAAAGAAAATACGAATTGAAAAAGGAAAGAAATTTCATAAAGCCAAAGCACATGAAAAATACTTCTTTTGCAGCAAAAGACACGGCCAAAATGCATTTGAAAAAAAATTCCACACTTTTTCTTTCATAGATATGTTAATTAGACTTTAGGTTAACTCTCATAGTGGTCTCAGTATTTGCGTCACCGAAGCAATTTGGTCCATTTCCGGAAAATACTAAGGAAAATGTCCATCTTGTTTGTCAAGTGTCTAAATTAGGTCACTCCCTGGAGATCGGAGCTCCGGTAAGGGCCTATATGGTCTGGTGACTGGATTAATGAATCATAAGTGAAATTAATAATAAAAAAATACACGTCATTTAAACAATTTAAACCCAGAAAAATGAAAAACCCAAAAAATCCCAGAGAATAAAAACTTCATCATCTTCAAATCTTCAAATCTAAAGCCACCCCCTTTCAACCTCAACAATTCCACCTTCATCTTCTTCACAAAAAATCAAAAATAAAGAGATAGAGAAAGAATCCCCAAAAACAAAAATCTCAAATCCGAAAACCTAACCCAAAATCCCTAAATTCAGATCAGAAGCAGCACTCACCAAATCCCTAATTTCTCATCTCCTTTATTTCCCCTTCCTCATTCACGCACAACGGTCACAATCCCTTATTTCCTCTTCCCCATTCCAAAAGATGATTGATTCATCATCACCACACACAACATTGTTCACAAAAAAGGAACCATTATTAAATAATCTCTTGTTTCTCAAATGTCAAACCAGATCATAACGTAAAAGAAAACAGAGAAGGAAGAGAGAGGGTAAAATCAAGAGTGGCTCCGCGACAATGCGCGGTGGTTGTTGGTGGTGGGTTCTGGTGGAAGTGACGCATTGGTTGGTGGAAGTGACGCATACGAGCAAGGGGATGAGAAAGATGGAGGATCGAGAAGGTGCAAGAAGACGATGCGGTCTATGGTGGCTGCAGAAGACGATGAGGTCGAAGAAGACGATGAGGTTTTCAATTAATGTCTTCTTCGACCTCATCGTCTTCTTTGACCTCATCGTCTTCTGCAACCACCATAGACCTCATCGTCTTCTTCGATCTCCCTTTCCATCGCTCTCTTCCTCGACTTCATCAATCTCTTTCTCTGTTACAGGGGAGGCTGAGGGAGGAGATTATTATTGGGCTTTGGGTAGATCTGGGTTGGGGAAGGCTGAGGGACGAGATATGGGAAAAATTGTTACTTGCTCTCTGATTCGCGACCTTCCATGCCGATCTGGACATGATTCGCGATCTGGGAAAAACTCAATTAGGGATTTTGGTGAGTGCTGCTTCAGATCTGAATTTGGGGATTTTGGGTTAGGTTTTCGGATTTGGAATTTTTGTATTTGGGGATTCTTTCTCTATCTCTTTATTTTTTATTTTTTGTGAAGAAGATGAAGGTGGAATTGTTGAGGTTGAAAGGGGTGACTTTAGATTTTTCAAATTTGAAGATGATGAAGTTTTTATTCTCTGCGATTTTTTGGGTTTTTCATTTTTCTGGGTTTAAATGATGTGTATTTTTTTTATTAATTCCACGTATGATTCATTAATCCAGTCACCAGACTATGTAGCCCTCACCGGAGCTTCGGTCTCTAGGGAGGGACCTAGTTTAGACACTTGACAAATAGAATGACATTTTCCCTAGTATTTTCTAGGGAGGGACCAAATTACTCCGACGACACAAACACAAGGACCAATATGAGGGTTAACCCTTAGACTTTCAAATATTATAGACATTTCAAATACATCCAATTTTTCACTTAATGTATTTATTCTTATCTAATCACATCATTTAAAATATTCATTACGTCTCTTACTTTAGATGTTTTCTTATATAAGCCAAAAATGTATTAAACAAGAGTAAATAAGTACTCCAACCATTAATATAAAAGATAGAGAAAGACAAAGAGGATTAAGGACATCAATCATTAAAGAAAACCAAAAACAATAGACAATCCCCACATTGATGAGTACAAGCCCCAACATCAGAACGAATGCACCTATCTTACTTTGGATGTACTTATTCGATGTCTATGTAACATTTTTTATGACGGATTTAATTCGAAAATTTAAAAACCCAATAAGAATGATACATTTTTTATATATATATATATATATATATATATATAAAAGATGTATCATATGAGAAATATGAGAAAGATGTTTTTATATGAGAAAGTAAGAATACATCATGACCGTTAGATCTAATCATGAATGGTTAAGATTAAAACATGAAGTCATGTGACTTTTTAAAAAGTCACATGACATTTTTAAATAGTCATGTGACTATTAAATTGTTTTAATATTGACCATTCATGATTAGATCTAACGATTGTGATTTATTCTCATTTTCTCATATAAAAACACTTTTCTCTTGTGATATATATATATATATATATATGAGGATGTATTTAGTGAGAAAGCTCTTCTTATATGAGAATAGTGAGAATAAATCGTGGCCGTTAGATCTAACAATGAGTGGTCATGATTAAAAGAAATAAGTGGTCACATGAGAAGAGTTTTCTCACTAGATACACCCTCTATATATATATATATCATTTCTCTCTTTAAATTTCATCTTCTATCACATTTCGTGATGTTTAATTTTCAATTCAAAATAATAATTGAGATCTTATAAATCGGAAGAACCAAAAATTTTCATGCACATTCACTCAGTAAAATACGCTTATTAAACTAGATGAATGTGTTATCACATTTACCAAACATAAATCCAAAGAGTCATTAGTTTTCAGCTCTGTACCTAGTGTACACTCTATTTATCTATAAACTCTTAGTTGTATATGGGCACAGAGAAACCACTTGTACTCCATTTAATGATATTTTGTTTACCCAAAAAAAACTATTTTTAGTGTAGAAAATAGTGGTGCGTTCCGAACATTTTTCTTTTCTCAAAAATGGATTTGACTCTTCTAAATTGAAGAAATTAGTTTAGAAAATAAAGTAAGTCATCACAACAATTAATTGGGAAATCAAGTTTGTGGTTTAAAGAACACGATATATGGTTACATTTGTTATACATATGCAAGTATATGATCGCAGTTGCAATTGTTGATTACTTAATCAACAGTTGCAATGTCTTACCTTATCTTCAAAAGTGACTTCTATTGAATTAGAAGACACAAAAGACAGGTAGAAAAGCATTTGATTTCTTGATTCAATAGCTTACAGGAAGAGCCTATCTTATAGTATAATTTAGCTTACTAATTAAGGAAAAAATATTACAATAGTAATGTCATGATATTCTTTCCCTAAATAATGCTGATCTCCTCCCTAATTACTGTTGATCCTTTGACCATATCTGACTTGATTCTCTTCTTTAATTCCTAAATATTCTGACACTCCCCATCAAGTTGAATAGTGGAATCTCCAATACTCAACTTGTGCAAGACTGTTTCTAAAGTTCTTCCTGTTACTGCCTTAGTGAGAATATCAGCTACCTGATCTTCAGATCTCACGAAGGGTAGCTCAACATTGCCATCTTCGATCTTCTCCTTTATGAAATGCCTATCCATTTCAACATGTTTTGTTCTATCATGTTGAACAGGATTCTCAGAGATGCTGATTGCTGCATTGTTGTCACATCTGAGCTGAGTTGGAAGTTTCACTGGGTAACCAATCTCATTCATCAGTTTCTTTAGCCAAAGAATTTCAGTTATCCCTTTTACAATGCCTCTGAATTTTTCTTCTGTACTTGACAATGCTACTACCTTTGTTTCTTGCTTCTCCAAGTGACAAGATTTCCTCCAATTAGGGTAAAGTACCCCGCTGTGGATCGTCTATCATTTGGGTTACCGGCCCAATCAACATCGTTATAGGCCTCAATATCCAGATGTCCATTTGTCCTGAAAACTACCTCTTCCGGGAGTACCTTTGAGATATCAGACAATCCTCATAGCTGCTTCCATGTGCTCTACCTGTGGATGATGCATAAACTGACTTACCACCCCAACGACGTATGCAATATCTGGTCTAGTATGGGCTAGGTAGATTAGCTTTCCCACCAACCTCTGATACTTCTCTTGATCAGTTGGCTCAGTTCCTTCAACCATCTTGAGTTTATGATTTACCATTATTGGAGAATCATTGGGTTTGCAATCTACCATACCAGTTTCTGCTAACAGGTCCAGTATATACTTTCGTTGGGAGATATAAATCCCTTCTTTAGATCGGAGGACTTCAATGCCCAAGAAGTATTTCAGCCCCCAAGATCCTTCATCTCGAATTCTGTGAAGAGGTTCTTCCTGAGCTGAGAGATTTCTTCTTCAGCACTACCTGTTATGATCATGTCATCCACATATATCATGAGGCAGGTAACCAAATCATCTCTTCTTTTAAGGAAAAGTGTGTGGTCGGCATTGCTCTGTCTGTATCCATATCGCTTCATAGCCATAGTAAACCTTCCAAACCATGCACAAGGAGATTGTTTAAGCCCATATAAGGCCGTTTTTAACCTTCACACTTCTTCTCCTTGGAAGTCTCCTGAGAACCCAGGTGGAGCCTCCATATATACTTCTTCTTTCAGATCTTCATGTAGAAACGCATTCTTAACATCAATCTGGTGAAGGGGCCAGTCCTTATTTGCTGCTACTGAGAATATCACCCTGATGCCGTCAATCTTGGCAACTGGGGAGAAGGTTTCTGAGTAATCAATGCCATAAGTTTGTGTGTAGCCTTTGGCAACTAGCCTTGCTTTGTATCGCTCAATGCTCCCATCAGCCTTATACTTGATGGTGAAGACCCATCTGCATCCAACTGGTTTCTTTCCTGCTTGTAGCACACATTTTTCCCATGTACCATTCTTCTCAAGAGCTTCCATCTCTGTATTCATTGCTTCCTGCCATTCACTCTTCTTGCTTGCTTCCTGGGCTGTTTTTGGGATATCTTCTGAGAGAAGAGTAGCTGAGAATTCTTTTGTACCTTCAACAATTCTCCCCTGGCTATATTTACTGGATACCTTGAGGCACAGGGCACATGATCCGGTGAGTATCGATTTGGAGGCACACCTCTATTTCTTCTAGGAGGTAGGACACACGCTTCTGACTCTGGCTCTTCTGGTTCTAGACAGTTATCATGAGCAGTGGCATCATTCAAATCAAGTGACAAATCATTAGAGTTAGATTCATTTACCTCATGTTGGACATCTTCCGAAGTCGGGACATTGGTTGTGTGTACTGGTCCGTCGGCCCTGGCTACGTTGATAGGAGTAGGTTCAGTGGCTCCATCTACCTGCTCTGTTGGAATAGTGTCGGAAAAACTTAGATTGTTTAGCCAACTTAGTGATTCACTAACGTTCTCCCCCTGAGCACGAAGTTGGTGGTAGAAGAACTCAGATTCTAAGAAGTCACAATCCATAGTGACATGAATGGGACGAGTGGCAGGATTATAGCACCGATACCCCTTTTGGTGCATTGCATACCTCACAAAAACACATTTCTCAGCACAAGGATCAAGTTTGGTTCTGTCACTTTTGGGAACATGGACAAACATAAAACACCTAAATACGCGAGGAGGCAAGGTTAGAATTGAAGGGATAGTGGATTGAGTGGCGAGGGCTTGTAAAGGAGTTTTGTGATCAAGGATTTGGGTAGGGAGGCGATTGATGAGATATGCAGATGTGGCTAGAGCTTCGGGTCAGAAGGAGGAAGGGGCCTGGGATTCAAGTAACAGTGCACGAGTCATCTCAAGTAAAATTCGATTCTTGCATTCGGCTACACCATTTTTTTGGGGTGTGTTGGGACAAGAAGTTTGATGGATAAGACCATTTTCCTGAAAAAAATCTCGCATAGACTGATTCACAAATTCCCCACCATTATCAGAGCGAAGAATCTGAATTTTCTTTTGAAACTGAGTATGAATCATTTTGTAAAACATAAAGAAGTTCTCAGGAACTTCAGATTTGTGTTTCATAAAGTATATCCAAGTCATGCGAGAGCAATCATCCACAAACAATACAAAATATTGAAACCGACTTTTATTAGAATTTGGAGCTGGACCCCAGACATCGGAATGAATTAATGAAAAAACAGAATCAACTTAGTGTTATTTGGGGAAAAGGAAGTCCTATGAATTTTAGCACGAATGCAAGTTTCACACTTTAGAGGAGTGGATTTATTGGAAAAAAAGGCTAGGAAATAAAAACCTAAGGTATCCAAAGGAGGGATGACTGAGCCGTCGGTGCCACAACCAAAGTTGTCAGTCAGCCGTCCCGTGAGCAAGCATGGCATGACCCGGGTGAACCACCTCGTCAACGTAGTAAAGACCTCCTCGCTCAGTACCACGCCCGATGATCTCCTTCGTAAGAATGCCCCGCAAAAGGCAAAAATTTGGATACATTAGTACCACACAGTGAAGTTCTTTGGTCACTTGACTAATGGACAACAATTTTGAAGATAGAGTCGGGAAATATAGGCAATTATTTAATTTCATTTTTTCAGAGAACACAATAGAGCCTCCTCCTTTTGCAGTGACAAGTTCTCCACTAGCAGTCTCAATGTGAGTCTTAGGTGGTGAGGATAGACTTAAAAAATCCTTGTGATCATAGGTCATGGTGTCTGTAGCTCCACAATCAAAAATCCAGTCAGCTGATTTATCAGGACAAATATTGGTAGCAAATTGGGTTTTATAGGCTTTGGATTTTGAAGTAATTTCTTTTTTGACTAAAAAATCCACATGTGGCCCAATGCTATTACAAGGCCTAATTTCAAGATCAATGCAGTCAGTATCCACAAAACAATTAGGTGGAAAGAATTTCGGGTTAGAGTATGATGGGCTTGGGTCATGACCCCCAAACCCATTACCTTGTTGCTTACCCTGATCATTGTTCCTTGCTGTGCCGCCACCCCCTTCATTGTTGCCTCTAGGGTTCGCGTGGCCAGTGATTGCTGCGCCGCCACTCATGCCTCTTCGAGATTCATCGTCCCTTCCTGGTGTGCTATGACGTCGACATGGTGGCTGGTGAGCAGCCTTGATTTTGTGGTTACTGGCCGTGGCGGCGGCGGCTCTACCGATTTGTTGTTCAGCTCTCTCCTTGTGGTTGTCCTCCCACCATTCTGGGTAACCCACGATCCTAAAGCATGTTTCCTTAGTGTGCTTCTTCATCCCACAGTGGGTACACACTAATTTTGACTTGTCTTCCTTGTCCCTGGAACGAACCTTGGTTTTGCCAGCCGCTTGCCCCGCATCCCGGTTTCCTCGATCCCCCGCTGTTCTGGCTACCAGACCCGCACCGATCCCCGATGATGAGTCGACCTCAGAGGTTGCCGCTTTCAAGATGTGAAGCCTGGAGGCCTCCCGCCTTGCAGTGGCATAAGCTGTTTCGACTGAGGGGAGAGGATCTCGTTTCAAAATATCTCGTTTGATTGGTTCAAACTTGTCATCGATGGCTGTTAGAAGCTGATACAACCTTTGTTCTTGTATTTTGTTGTTGTAAATTTGGATATCTTCAGGGTCTTTCATCGGGTTTGGGTCTCGCCGATCAATGGAAATCCAGAGATTCTACAGCTTGTTCCAACAATCTTCTAAGGTGTCGCCACCTTTCCGCAATGAATTCGCCCTCCTGTGAAGATCAAATACCTGCAAGGAATCAATTCCGGTATCGTATGTCAGAGCTAGCCCATCCCACGGGTTCTTTGCTGTCGGATACTGTGAGACATTGTTCACCAGATGTGATTCGATGTTCTGAATCAACCAGATAAATACACACCGATCATCTTGCTCCCAACGTGTGTATCCTTGATTTGTTTTTGATGGTGCTGCAGGTTCTCCAGTGATATGAGTACTTCGTCCTCTGCCTCCAATGGCTTTCTTCATTAAGGTTGCCCATAGTGGATAGTTATCTCCACTGAGTTTAATTCTGAGAGACAGATTCTCAGAATGGTTGTCGAGGGTTGTGTTCCAAGACTGTTTCGTAGCAAAGCCGCAATCTGAAGTGTCAATTCATCAGGGATGTTGACTGGTTTCCGGGGTGTGTTTTGAGTTGTGTTGGTGTCATAATTATCTTCAACTTCTGACATGGTTTGTTGATTTCAGGTTGCTAGCTCAGAAGAAAAAAGAGAAAGAAGATGGTGAAATTGGTCTTACTTTCCAGAATCAAAGAACGCTACTTTGATACCATATTGAATTAGAAGACACAAAAGATAGGTTGAAAAGCATTTGATTTCTTGATTCAATACCTTACAGGAAGAGCCTATCTTATAGTACAATTTAGCTTACTAATTAAGGAAACAAAATATTACAATAGTAATGTCATGATATTCTTTCCCTAATTATTGCTGATCCCCTCCCTAATTACAGTTGATCCTTTAACCACATCTGACTTGATTTTCTTCTTTAATTCCTCAATATTCTGACAACTTTCACACTATTTAAGAGCTAAATTCTCAAAAAAAATCCCATAACTAAGGAAAAAAGTTATGTTCACACCCCATTCAACCAAGAACTAGAAACATATAAAAATATATAGACAAAATAAATAAATGATATCATGAAGTGCATGTGATATGTGTTGGGAAGAAAAGAAACAAATAAAAAAGAGATAGTAAGTAAAAATGAAATGAAAGATAAAATAGAGGGCAAACACATAAACACTAACTTATATGCGAAGGAAAGTTAATATACACTTATGTAGGGCTATGAAAGACATAAATCTCTAAGATATTTTCACATTAGGTCAAAGAGAGTAAACAACACAAGTGAATTGAATACCATAACTTTTATCTAAAATCTTAAGGTATTGAGTGCATGAATAGTTTAATTATAAAATACTCAATATTTTCATTTTTTTCAATTGATGTGAGACTTACTCATAGTTAATATCCTAATAATTGGTCACAAAAATTTGAGCCCCGTTAGCTAAAGAACATTTGAATGATTTATTTCTAACAACTAGTAAAGTCTACATACATTGCACTAATTTAAATTAGATTAACATTTGGAAAAATGTTTGATAGACACACCTGAGTAAGAATGAGAGAAAGTAAGATAAGAACAATAAATGATAAATATCATGTGATCTAATATAAAAAGAGAGATAAACAAAATAATTAGGTGGATGAGTTCATGTATTTGATAGCCACGCTAGACAAAAATTTGGTACAGCACGTAGGTTACAACAAAAACATATATAAGAGAGTTAGCTCCCAACCTTTCAAGTTTGGGACAGTAACTAGCTAGAACGCGCCAGACAAGGAACTAACTCCGCATGAAGACCTGCAATATTGCAAAATGCAAACACAATATCTTGTTATATCTCTGACTCTCTCTACTTTAATCGATGATGCTCTCCATAGTTGATGGCAGCACTAAGCCACTCACGCACCGACTTATTCTTTTACAAATAGTATGTTTTCCTAATGTTTTTCTTATAAATGGCAAGCACTAGACAAGGGTTCGTACGAGGAACAGTTTTTCTTTTCTTATTATTGGAGAATTTAGCCGCAGATTCGCTTTACCATTAAACTATTACACCACATATTATTGGTTTTGTCTGCATAATACATTAATAATGATAACTATAATATCACAGAATATATATGTGCTCGCAGTGAAATTATCATAACCCTTGTTATCATTAGTATAGTCATAAAATGCTAATCATACGTACAATCATGTGCCAGAAGCCCAGAACTATCATTTCTGCAATGTAAGTAACACTAAGAAGATCATTTGGTCATCGAGTATAAATTAAATTAAAGTAGTATTTAATTTACACATACCATACATGATAAAATTAATTAATTAACATCATACTGGCTAGCTACTAAAGTTTTTGCACAATAATATCAAAACAAAATAAAATAAAAGAAGAAAAAGATGAATAAGAATTGTTAGCTGCAAATTGTAACCACCCACTATCTAATGATAAACAACATCATGATGATGAGGATCTTAATTGATTGCAGCAACATAATATAATATTCTACCATGTAATGATGATGATGATAACAAGTTTAATTTCTTCTGTAACTGTTAAGTCTAATCAGAGGAACAAATCCACGAATCAACGGCAGTACCTTCCCCTCTACCAGAGTTATTCTCCAATGTCTTGTCATTGTTCAATGTGCTCGAACCACCACCACCACCTGAAAAGTTCAACTTGCCGCCGCCGCCACCACCCCCACCTGAATCATCTTTCCCACCACCACCACCGCCGTAACTTCCATCCAACGACATTAACGGATCTCTTCTACCTCCTCCATCACCACCACCCTCAGTTGCAACAAGTTGTGCATTCACACCAAGATCCTGAAGCGATTGTACGGACAAACCTGCTTGTGACTTTGCACCGAACCCTCCAATATCAAAAGCGTGAAGAGGCTGTGAAGAAGGTTGAAATGATAGAATAAGGTGATTCTGCATGCTCAACATGTTGTTGTTATTGTGATAGGGTAGACCCAGATCAGGAGGTAGTTGTTGTTGCTGGTAGTTAATGGAGCTATTAGATGAGGAATTGTTGGTGGCGGAACCTAATCCTATAGCATTGGCATCAATCATGTTGTTATTGTGCATCAACGATGATGAAGAAGGAAAAAGCAACGGGTTTTCATGATGATGATGGTGAAGTTTATGTGGTGAAGGGCGAAGAAGAGGGTAAAAAGAACTAGTTGTGTCCAAGTGAGAGGAACTTGACCTTAAAGAAGAGGACCCCGTGAGAAGATCGAGCCTGCGAGAGTAAGACGAGCCGGAAAACGGTGGTGCAGGGATTCCGGTGAACTCTTGAACCATGGCTCTGAAATTGGAGGTGTCGGTGGTGAGAACCGTGGTGGGTGCTCTCCTTGAAGCTCTGGTTCGCTTCTTCGGGTTTCGTGGAGAAGTGGTTTGTGATGCAACAAACTTTGCATTGTGAGGGTCGTCGTGGACTGAGCGCAGTTGAAGTGATGGATCCGTGGTGTCGACATGGCCAACAAGAACCTGAGTTGGCAGCAAAGCTGATGACGACGGTGCTGGTGGTAATGATGAAGCTCCTGCAGTACTGCAATCGGGTTCGGATCTTCGGGTTTGAGATGTTCCGGTTTCCAAATTGAGGAAAGAGTTTTGTTGGGGTTGTGAAAGAGCGTGTAGGTAGGTTGATGAGAGATCAAAGAAAGAGGGTTGGTTATGGTGGTGGTGAGTAGGAGGAAGAAGGGAACCGAATTGGGGAGGTTGATTGAGGAACGATGAAGGGAGAAGAGTTCGTGAATCGTATTCTTCATCACCACTAGAAGAGATACTTCCACTATTGCCAGAATCCATAGCTTGCAAATTAAGCAAAAGTGGGGGAACAAAAAGTGAGAGAAAAAAAATTAAAAAAGGGAAGAAGTGGAAAAAGGAGATGAAAATTGAAAAATAAGAAAAGCTTTGTGGTAGTGAGAAGGAAGAGGGGAGAGGAGACAGAACTACGTTGGTGGTGATAAAGAAGCCATGAATTCTGAAGATACACTTTTGGAAAGATCGAATCCTTGATCTGCAATGGAAGCAAATCTTTTCGTAGCTTGTCTATGGAAAAAGGTTTTCTATAAAAAGAAGAGAAGAAAAGGTTTGAGCATGTTAGATCTTGAAGGAGGGTGAGGGTAATTAAATTACAAAAAGGCCATGACCTCCTCGAAGGAGGAGCTAGCACACATAATGATAATAACTTTGGCCATAGTGGTGTGTTTGTGTGTGTGAGGTTAGGGTTTCAGGAAAGGAAAAGAAGGAAGTGAAAGAAGGGGAAAGGTTTAAGCTTTTGTGCGTTTGTGTTCAGAAAAAGAGGTTGTGATGGGGAAGATGAGGATCCTCTAGAGAGTGGAGGGTGGGGTCAGGGATTGGAGTAGAGAGAAAAAGAGGTGCCGGTGGCTGGCAACGGGTCAAACTCAAAGTGAAATGGTGAGAGAGACAGTGAGAGAGAGTGAAAGTAGGGGCTGTGAATGTGAAAGGGCGAAAAGGATGTTGTGGTGTGTTTGGGATGTGAACTGTGTGAACTTTTACCCAGACAAGGCAAAAAAAAGCTACACCTTATGATAAATTATTTAGAACTAATTCAGTTGGCGTAATGGTTCAACACATCATCTCTTAGTCATCTTTATATGCTTAGTGTAGTAATTAGTCTCACGTATATCAACTCTGGAATACAGATGACGACGTACCTCATTATATTTAATTAATAAGCCAATTAGAATTAGAGAGGGAAATAGAACAAAAAGTGAAAGGGAAAGGAGAACCAAAGATCGTAGGCCAGGTTAGACACCAAATTATATTGATCACTCAAATTCAACTATATACAACGTTTCATCAACAGTAACCTAGATATGTACAATCTTTCGCGTACTCTAAGTTTCTTAAATTCAATCATTTTATCTGTTGTATGACGTATTTTGACGATTATATATGAATATTATTAAGTCTACAGAAATTATTACATTTGTTGATATGCGAATTTATTTTAATGGTATATGTGAATTTTATGAATGCATTTATTTTATTTTTTAAAAAAGTACGTTGTAGTTGGTACTTTAAATAAATTAAACTATATATAACAAAGGCTCATTTTTACATAATTTATTTTAATTTAGTCATTTTAATGACCAATCTCACTTATTTAGGATGGAATTAAAACTCCATGTTCTATTAATGGGGCACAAAGTGGAGGTGTCCTTTACATGGTTCCACAAAATGGAACACCGTACCATTCTTAGTTTTTTTTTTAAAAAGTGGTTCGTCAAAAAAAATTGTAAAACATATGTGGCATCCCTCTTTTAGTCACTCAGCAACACCTATTTGTAAAGTTTATAAAAAATAATAAACTTTGTAATTTTTACTTATCAAAAACCGTCACATCCTTTTACCACAGTTAAACTGTGGTATCAGACGTCGAAGTAATAGATAAATTACTACGGTTCAAAGCGGAGCCGTGGTAATATCACATATCTGTTACCACGGTTGAAGGCGTAATCAGGGTAATATTGCAGCTCTATTGCCATGGTTCAGCAAGGAACCGTGTTATTATCATACATTTGTTAATGTCTTCTTATTACCACGGTTAAACACTGAACCGTGGCAATATGTCTATTTTTTTGTTTTTCTTATATTCTCTCGCCTTCATTAATTGTACGTGCAAATAAAAAAAACAGTCTATTACATTGTCAAAATACCAAATTAACTAAAACATGGTTTACAGGAGACTATAAATACCAAATAAACTATATATAACATGCAAATGGATCACCACCCAGGAAAAACGTAATTAACTAATTAAAACATGGTATATAGGAAACTATCCTAATATTTCGTTACTTTAATGCCAAAACAGTTCAGCAGTCCATTAAAAAAAAATAAACAATTCAGCAGTAGAACACAGTTACAACATAACATCTTCAACTGATCTCCGTGCTCCTGCTTGTGTTCCCAATTGCTTCTGATACATCGCCTTCAATGTATCTTCGAGCCCGGAATGCTGCTAAGCATGCGTAATATGCTGCTAAGCCATTCCTTATGTACATAATATACTACTAAGCCATTCCGAACAATTACTGACATTATATTTCCAAAAAATATAACAATGAATAAAAAGAGAAGGAGCCATATATTAACTTGAAGAAAAATTATATTCACTTAAAGAAAAATTGTACAGCCAAATTTAAAAAAAGCACAACATGTACTGCTTGGCTGAATTAAAAATCAGGGACCAGAGTTGGAGCCTAACGATTCCATGTAATCATTGAAGGAGTCATCCGAAGAAGAGCCCTCCGAGTCTTTGGAGGGTTCATGCAGTGGCTCACCAATGTCAATACCCCTTGACCAGAAGAATTCTACTCCGATCACCTGACAAGCCAGCTCCCCTAAAGGGTTCCAAGCCAAAAGGGGCAACCTATTTGGACCCTTGAGGAGTTTTGTTACGAGGAAACAAAAGGGAATGGCTTGTTGGTTGTCAACCAGAATAGAAGCAAGGTGATTGTAGACGATGTCTACAATATTAAAACGCTCATTATTCATAATCATGTACATGATGTACAGGTCATGGTCAACCACGTATTCCAGACGATCGACTCTTGGACAAAGCACTTTAATGACCAATTGATGTAAAACTCTAGAACGACGGTTGAGGGACGAATAGAGATGGCGCTCATAAATAGATGGATTTTCTTTCATCTATATGTTCTTCATCGTATTCTGCTTTCCAAAATTCAAAATACGTGTCTCCTTCATCCTTACTATTGAGGAGTTCAGCAAGTTTCCCTCTGGTAAGGAAAAAATCATGATCCAACAATGTTGCAACAAAGCCTCGGTTGTGTACAAATGTTAAGGAGGACCAGAGGTGAAGATGAGGTCTGGGTACATTGACTCATTAGAGGCATCACACAATGCTCGGAATGGTGTGTTACATAGAGAATTGGTGCTGAGAACTTGATAGCGCTCTAGTTCTGGGAAATTTACGGTAAGGAAGACAGATTTTGAAACCATTTTCCATTTATGTTTTTAATGAAGATTAATGAACACAGAAAAAGAAGGATGAAGGGAAGATGATGGAGTGATGGATGGAGAGATACTTCTAGAATTTATAAGCAAACGAGGAAAGTGACACGGGATGAAGAAGAGTAACCGCCATGACTATTCAGAAGTGAGAGTAAAGAGGATGTATTGAGAAATGTGAAACTCGTATGGGAAGGAGAGCCGGCGTGACTGTTTAGAAGAAGGAAACCGCACATGCTGGAGAAACGGCGCTGGGAAGCATTTATGAAGAGACCATTAAGTGGGTGGACAGACAAGCATTTAAGAGGGAAACGACGCACACTTCTTGTGTTTCGGAAAAACAAAACCCTAGTACTAAACAAAAACAACAATCTTCAAAACATAAAACCTAGAAATAGAAGCAGGTCAAGAGGACTCACCATTGAGGTAGAGAAGAGCGGCCAACAGGAGAAGACGGGAACGACGATGCACGAAGGCGGAGACGGCGTGACTGTCACGGCTCCGAGCAAGAGTGCGATTGACAGAGATGAGCTTGGTGTCGACGATCATGCAAAGCAGCGGAGGTGCCATTGCAGAGAGAAGGAGGGCCGGTGATGAGGTGCTGCGGCCAGGAACGGTGGTCATGAGGTGCAATAGAGAAAGGGTTCACAAATGGGTTTTCTGTAACACCCAAATTTTAGGTTGAGGGTCACATAGTAATAAGCGGCAATAATACTTCGACACCTCTCAAAACTCTCAAGTTTTCAAAACCGAATGTCTCACAAAATAATTACATTAATACTTAACCTATAATATATTAATTAAACATCAAGATATTAGAGAGGTGATTAAAAATAATAATAATATTTATCTTGCACCTCAAGTGCTAAACATTTCAAAACAGCGTAAAATAAAAACAGCGAATAATTTCTGTAAGATTCTCCAGTTCTTCTAGACCTTCTTGCACCACCTTGCACTAGCATCAAATTCATCCTTCATGCTCATCCTTTCCCTGATGATCTATGGCGTTAAGCGCCCAAATAACACACAGCAAACAGAAAGGGTTAACTCCAAACATAGGAAATAATTAACATCAATTGTGATAAAACAAACAAAGAAGATAAAAAGTAACAACAACACGAATTACAGAAACAACGACAAGAATATATTCACGAGTTCCCATATTAAAACATCACTCAACCATGCTTGTTAGTCCCTCAACCAAACACCCTCAGTCTCAGGGCAGTTTCACTCGAGATTTAACCCATCCTATCACACGCAAGTCTCAAGGCCGATTCCACTGGGATTAAACTTGTCTCTGCACTCACATGAGACAAAGTCCATCAACTCACTTGAGATTTAACCCATCCAATCACCTGCAAGTCTCAGGGAAGATTCCAAAGAGATTAAACTCATCCCATCGTTTACAAATATAGCCAATTCCTCAAAGGGTTCATCAACACCATGCATCTCAAAATAACTCAGATTATTTCATCAAATCTCAACGACATGTAAACCACATATAACATATTACAGCATCTAAAACAAGTCCAGAAATAGTCCAACGACAAATCACAATCAGAATCCACAACACAGAAACACAATTCATCACAAACCGATAATACAATTCCTACAACGAGTTACCCTTACCTTCGAATGAGTTGCATGCACTTGTTCTCCGACCTAACAAGATAAAACAAATTTACATAACAATCAACAACCATTGGAAGGGTGGAAAACCAACTCAAAAGGATTTAAAACCAATTAAAGCAAAACAACGAAGTTGCTGCCAGAGGCCTAGCGCCCAAGTGCTAGGTTCCAACGCCCATGCATTGGGTCTCTGTCTGGAAACCCGAACTGGGCAGAACCTCAACGCTCAGGCATTAGGAGTTCAACGCTCATGCGTTGGCTCTCTACTAGAAAGCCCAAAAATAGTGTTTTTCACAAAAAAAAAATCAATTTTAAACCCTACTTTTCGAAAACAAGACTTTTCCATGACCAAAACTCATTATAGAATCGATTAAAGACAATTTCTATCCCAAAATCCAAAGGATTTCCAAAACACTAAAATGTATGAATGAGGACAATGACTAGGGTTTTAACCAGAACAAGGAAAAGACCAACCTCGTGCCTCGGACGATCAAGAGAGATTAAGAACCAGGTTGATAGCCGTCAACGTGTCGCGGAAAAGCCAAGAGAATTTTGACCCAAATCCTTGAAGGAGAAGGAAAAGAAAAGGGAGAAAACAGAATTACAACCAAGTTTACTATGAAACATATCGTTGGAAGAGTGCAGAAACGGAAGAGTACAAAAACCTACCAAGGGAGATCACCACTTAGCACACTTGGAAAGGGATAGAAGATCAAAAGCTTGTCCTCAAAGGGAAAGGGAAACACAGCAGTAGCAACAACAACAAAAATTAGCAAGGAGTAGAATTGGTTTTTCAGCAGAAATTGCACTAGGGTTGATACTTGAGATAGAAACAAAAGGAGGCAGCCTCTACACTTATAGAGGTTGCAAGAAATTAACCCTAGGAGTAAGTAGGAGGGTTTTGGTTTTCAGATTTCTATCTTAATGATTCTGTTTCTCAAAGGTGATATGATCGGTTTTTATCTTAAAACTAATTCTTTATCTTATTTGTTTTTTTAAAAACTGAAACAAACTCTAACTGATTTGTGTACTCATAAATTTGACTTCTTCTCCCCCTTGATAAGCCTATTTCGAAATTGTTATTGTTCTTGAAGGTAATATTTTCAGTTTCTATCCTTTTCTCAAGCAACAACAAAATCTTTACTATAATCTTCCAGTTAATATCTCTACCATTTAAATTAAAAACAGAAACCAATTCAAAATTTAATAATGATATTATTAATTCACACAAAATATCTAATGAATAATCATAATCCAATATACTCAAAGTCAACGACCAAAACTCAAAAACAGCATAGTTTTGGGACCAAGCTCAACTATAAAATAATCCATGGACCATTTCATAAATATGAAATAGTTCAGGGACCAAAACATAAATATCCAAAAATAGAGGGTCTTACAATACTATCCCCTTAAAAAGAGTTTCGTCCTCGAAACTACAAGTCGAGAGACAAAACAGGGTTTCTCAAACAAATCAAAACAATAAACACTTAAGTCACACATTATTCTTCTTTTGATTGACACCCCATCGATCAATTTCAGAATGAAAAATTCCTAACAAAAAAATATATCCAACAGCTCTGGTTTTCTCAACCAAAGCTCTGATACCACAAATGTAACGTCCCAATTTCCGGTCAGGGTTCACATTGTAATAAGTGGAAATTAATAAACCTCTCTAAAATAACTCAATTTTTAAAAACCGAACGTCTCTCAACTAAATACAATAATACTTAACCCATAAATATTTTAAATAATCAACAAGGAGCGAGAGGTAATAAAATAATATGTTTGCACCATAAGTGTTGTTTATTCAAAAGCAGCGGAAATAAAAACAGTGGATAGTTCCTTCTAGATTCTATGATTCTTCTAGACCTTCTTGCACCATCTTGCACCAGCATCAAATTCATCCCTCATACGCATCCTTGCCCTGATTATCTATGGCGTTAAGCGCCCAACCAACAAATAAACAAACAGTGGCAGAAAGGGTTAACTCCAAACACAGGATAAAACAAACAAAGAAAATAAATAGTAAACAGCAGCACGAATTACAGCAACAATGACAAGAATATATTCACAAATGTAACACAACTCTCAAGTTTTCAAAACCGAATATCTCTCAAAATAATTACATTAATACTTAACCCATAATAGATTAATTAAACATCAAGATACTCGAGAGGTGATTAACAATAATAATAATAATAATAATAATAATAATAATAATAATAATAATAATATAAATCTTGCACCTCAAGTGCTAAACATTCCAAAACAGCGGAAAATAAAAACAGCGAATAACTTCTGCAAGGTTCTGCAGTTCTTCTAGACCTTCTTGCACCACCTTGCACTAGCATCAAATTCATCCTTCATGCTCATCCTTGCCCTGATTATCTATGGCATTAAGCGCACAAATAAGTGAATAGCACACAACAAACAGAAAAGGTTAACTCCAAACATAGGAAATAATTAACATCAATTGTGATAAAACCAACAAAGAAGATAAACAGTAACAGCAGCACGAATTACAGAAACAACGACAAGAATATATTCAGGAGTTCCCATATGAAAACATCACTTAACCATGCTTGTTAGTCCCTCAACCAAGCACCCTTAGTTTCAGGGCAGTTTCACTCGGGATTTAACCTATCCTATCACCCGCAAGTCTCAGGGCCGATTCCACTGGGATTAAACTCATCTCTGCACTCACATGAGACAAAGTCCGTCAACTCACTTGAGATTTAACTCATCCTATCACCCGCAAGTCTCAGGGAAGATTCCACAGAGATTAAACTCATCCCATTGTTTACAAATATAGTCGATTCCTCAAAGGGTTCATCAACACCAAGCATCTCAAAATAACTCAGTTTATTTCATCAAACCTCAATGACATGTAAACCACATATAACATATTACAACATCTAAAACAAGTCCAGAAACAGTCCAACGACAAATCACAATCAGAATCCTCAACACAGAAACACAATTCATCACAAATCGATAATACAATTCCTACAACGAGTTACCCTTACCTCCGAATGGGTTGCATTTACTTGTTCTCCGACCTAACAAGATAAAACACATTTAAATAACAATCAACAACCATTGGAAGGGTGGAAAATCAACTCAAAAGGATTTAAAACCAAATTAAAGCAAAACAACAAAGTTGCTGCTAGAGGCCTAGCGCCCAAGCTCTAGGTTCCTACGCCCATACGTTGGGTCTCTATCTGGCAACACGAACTGGGCAGAACCTCAATGCCCAGACGTTAGGAGTTCAACGCTCATGCGTTGGCTCCCTTCCAAAAAGCCCAGAAACATTGTTTTTCACCCCAAAAATCAATTTTAATCCCTACTTTTCCAAAACAAGACTTTTCCATGATCAAAATTCATTATAGAATTGATTAAATACAATTTCTGTCCTAAAGTCCAAAGGATTTCCAAAACACTAAAATATATGAATGAGGACAATGACTAGGGTTTCAACCAGAACAAGGAAAAGACCAACCTTGTGCCTCGAAAGATTAAGAGAGATTAAGAGCCGGGTTGTACTCGTCCAGAATTCGAGTGATAGCCATCAATGTGTCGGGGAAAAACTAAGAGAATTCTTGACCCAAATCCTTGAAGGAGAAGGAAAAGAAAAGGGAGAAAACAGAATTACAACCAAGTTTACTTTGAAACTTATTGTTGGAAGAGTGCAGAAACGGAAGAGTACAAAAACCTACCAAGGGAGATCACCACTTAGCACACATGGAAAGGGATAGAAGATCATAATCTTGTCCTCAAAGGGAAAGGGGAACGCAGCAGCAGCAGCAACAACAACAAAAATTAGCAAGGAGCAGAATCGGTTTTTCAGCAGAAATTGCACTAGGGTTGAGACTTGAGATAGAAACAAAAGGAGGCAGCCTCTACACTTATAGAGGTTGCAAGAAATTAACACTAGGAGTAAGTAGGAGGGTTTTGGTTTTCAGATTTCAATCTTAATGATTCTGTTTCTCAAAGGTGATAAGATCGGTTTTTATCTTAAAACTAAATCTTTATCTTTTTTGTTTTTTTAAAAACTGAAACAAACTCTAACTGATTTGTGTACTCATAAATTTGACTTCTTCTCCCCCTTGATAAGCCCATTTCGAAATTTTTATTGTTCTAGAAGGTAATATTTTCAGTTTCTATCCTTTTCTCAAGCAACAACAAAATCTTTACTAAAATCTTCCAGTTAATATCTCTACCATTTAAATTAAAAATAGAAACCAATTCAAAATTTAATAATGATATTATTAATTCACACAAAATATCTAATGAATAATCATAATCCAATATACTCAAAGTCAACGACCAAAACTCAAAAACAGCATAGTTTTGGGACCAAACTCAATTATAAAATAATCCATGGACCATTTCATAAATATGAAATAGTTCAGGGACCAAAACATAAATATCCAAAAATAGAGGGTCTTACATTTTTGATCTGCAAACTATGGTTTGCTATACAAATCAACATTTTATTGATAATAGAATATCTATTACCACGGTTAAGGTATCAACCATTGTAATTAGGGGTGGCAATATGGGTTGGCGGGGCGGGCTCGGCCCGACCCACCAAAATGTGGGTTGGGTTGGGCTGACCCACTTTTAGCATTTGGGTTGAAAGTCCCAACCCAACCCATATTTTGGCGGGCTAGCGGGTTGGCGGGCTAACCCACTTTAAGAATTTAGTGAAAAGAAAAAGGTTATGCAATGAGAAAAAAGCTAAAAATGTTGCTCTCATTTGTTTGTGCAATGAGATAAAAAGCCAAAATGTACAATTAGCAACACTACCACATTAACATTGAATTAAACAAGAAGATGTGGTTGCTCCCTATTTCTTTGTTTTATGTCGATCTTGTCATTGAGTTTTGATTCATCTCAACTAGATAATAATAAACAATAAAAAACTCAACGTAATTTCACACTAAGAATCAATTCCACAATTACACTAAGAATAAAAACCAAAAATTCATAATCAACTCACAAGTTGCAAAAATTCACAATCATCACAACTCATAAATGTCTTTTAAAACAACAAAAGCACAAATCAAAGTCTAACAATCTCACAATAACATAGTCTTAGTTCAAAGCTTTTAAGTTCTGAAGTTCTTAGTTCGAAACATTAGATACTCTCTTGGAAGAAGATGCATCCTCTTTTCCATTACCACTACTATCATCAACTTTGAAATCTTCATCACCATTAGGGACGAAAATATAGTTGGCGGGGCGGGACGAGCCAACCCGCCATTAACCCGTCAAAATGCGGGTTGGGTTGAGCTGACCCACTTTTAATATTTGGGTTGAAAGTCTCAACCCAACCCGCTAAAAAAGACGGGCCAAACGGTCTGACCCAGCGGGTCAAACCCATTTTGCCACCCCTAATTGTAATAGTCTTTTTTAATTAAAAAATAATAAAAACTATGTCTGTTACCACGGTAGACAAGGAACCATGGTAATAGAGAACCTCAGTTACCGTTTTTCGACACGGAACCGTGGTAACAGAGCTCCAGACACCATTTTACCACAGTCCGACACGAAAACGTGGTAACAAGGGCGTGGTAAAAGGACAATATGTAGTAGTGTTACTTACTTATGAATAAAATAATGAAATGCAAGTATGTCATGCATACCGAATAACATTACTAATTTCTTGTTTAATTATTTTATCTAATTTTCAAGTGAAGAGGTGATGGTTCATCATACAGATTTCAGGTAAACATTGATGTTACTTCGTAGCAGGTCTGGGGGAACACGACTGAGTGAAATAAACAAAGTTAATAGAAGAAGGAGAAGGAGATTGAATTGTGTTTAAGAATCTCTTTTCTTTTAAAGCTTGTTGAAATTTGATTTTCAAAAGACTCAAGATGCTCTAATCCAAAATCTGTGGAGTTTTCGTGTTGTGAACTTGTGATGAGTATAGCACGTTATGTAGCGTTTGAACTAACATTTTTATGACTCTGATTTAAAAGCTACTTTTAAGTCAAAGTTTTAAATAAGAGCTGTATATAGGAGTTAATTGTGATTTGAAAATAAAAACACATCTTAAAAATTACTTTTAAACTAAGTGTTTTTTGGTAAATATTTTTAATAAATCTTACAGTGACTTGTGTAGATGGTGAAATTTCATCTAGAGCACCATTCCAAGAGCAAATTTGACGGCAAATAATTTTCATGAACATCTATTAAATAAGAATGTGGAACACCTTCCAGCAGTTATCCTGATGCAAAACTTTTAGTTGGCTTGGATAATTTACAACTGAACCAGAGTTACTCCACTCCTTCATTTCATACATCAAAGCTTGGGTTTGGTCTTTCTTCTCACTATGGGGATTGTCAGATTCGTTAACCACAGTAAACTCTGCATCTGAAGAAGAAACCTCTTGTCCCTCGGGAGAATCATAGACCTTGTGAAAATGTCCTCTTTATTGACTTTGACCGAAGTTTTGACGAAAGCAATACACATCAACAAAAGAAGAAAAAGGGAAGACTTAAAGGAACCAACTCACAACATTCAAGACTATTAGATAAGGTTCTAGTTTTAGTTTTAAGTCTTTACCTTAGTTTAGTATGCTTTAAAGTATTATTGCATATGAAGACTCAAAAGTAATCAACTATTTAAGTATAACTTGTTTTCAAAGTTACAAATAATTAGAAACACTTAATTAGGGTTTAAACATCAATAAACTAAGTTTTAAATTTAAGTAATCAATTACATGCTTACAGTAATCGATTTGTAATCGATTCTATCATGTCAGTAATCGATTACATGCACGTGTTTGACACTTTAAACATAACGGCTAGTTTAGGTAATCGATTACCACGTTCTAGTAATCGATTACACTAATCAGCAGTCACGGTTTTTCGTGAACCAATGTATTTTTAAACGTTGGAAAGCCTTTGCAATGGTTCATAAAGAGTTACTAGTGCCTATAAATACTTGCTTGATGTTCAGAAACGGACAAGAACTTTCATTAATCATTTGGAACATTATTTTGAGGAAATTTACACAAATGCCATAAGAACGCTTATGCTGTTCAACTTTTAGAACTCAGAATAATCATGAGCCTTTATCTGTAATTACCAGAAGCATACTGTCTAAAGTACAACCCATACTAAAGGATTGGTCAACCATTATAAAAGCTTGTTCATCTTGAATCAGTTTGATTCTTGTACCCACCATAGTGTTTGGTGTTAGTGGAAAGGTCCTTTGAATCAAGTTGATTCAGAGTCCGCCGTAGTGTTCGGTGAAAGTCTGTAATAACAGAAAGTGGTGTGTTTTCTGGGTGATAAGACTTCTTAAGGTCCTTGGTGTAAGCATCTGTAAGAACTCTTGATCAATAGTGGAAAAATCATTGAATCAGGACGGGGGACTGAACGTAGCCTTCGGTGGTTGAAGGTGAACAAGGATAAATCATTGCGTGATTCTCTTATCCCTTAACTTTTACTTTCAGCAATTTACATTTCCGCTGCATTTACAATTGTTGATTGTGATTCTGATCAAAGTAAGAGTCATCTGAATAGAATTGATTTTTATAAGGCGAAAAACGTAAGAACCTAATTCACCCCCTCTTAGGTTGCTATCTATAGTTACACACCTTATTATAAGTAACAGAAGTGGAAAGGGGGAAACAAAGAAAATTTGTAGCAAGCATATCTGGGAAATTATTCAAAGACAAGTTTGTAGATTTAATTAGACAAGTCTGCATATCATAAGGTAAATAATCAATCTGCTTTCACCTTGTCTTGAGGTCCTAGGAGTTTCCCCATTAAAACAACATTTTGAAGAGCAAAATTCCACCCAAATTCGATCACGACAAGGCTTTGAGCAAAAAATCTAAATCCATGATGGCACTTGAACTTGAACAAGAGTTTAGTGCCCAAGATTATAACCCACTTAAAACAAAGTGGTTCAAACATTTTACCAAACAATAAGACTACAAAACCCAGCAAAACATAAAATGTAACAGAATGTAAAACCCAGAAAATGTAATTTTGTATAGCACATCATATAACCCACAAAAACCCCATAACACCAAGGATTAAAAGAGAATAAGCAGAAATAGTTTTTGTTAAAATAAGCAGGAAAGCCAGCCTCTGCAATTTGCTTCATGACACTTAGCTCCATCAACGGAGGTATTAGATTCCGATCTTGAGGCCATATTTGGAGGGGTCCTCGATCTCCTATCTAAGATTGCAGAGGCAAAGTGTTTTTTATGCCCTTGTGTTCTGGGATGAGGAGAAGGTCGTGAAGCCTTGAGAAGATGATGGTTTCTTCTCCAGTAGACATGGGCAACCTTGACGTTGCCATTCATTGGACAGAATGACCCTCAATGATCTCGTCACAGTTTAGTCGGAGAAGGTGACCTTCCCTTTCTCTTGAACGAAGAAAGCGTTGAAATTGACGTGATTCGAGAACCATGAACAAATACGGAATAACCCATAGCTATGCATATAATTAGTTATGGGAAAACTTGGCCATAGCTATGCATATAGTTAGTTATATTTGGTATAACTAGTATATTTTGGGAGATTTAAAAAATTGAATGATTTTACTGTATCTATGTTGCTATTGTTTTATTGATTTATTCACTGCTGTATTGTATGATATTATTACTATTTGGAAATTTCTGCTGTATGTTGTTTCTGGTTTCTTTGTTTATCACATATTGATAATTATTATATTTGTTGTTTTTCGAAGTTAGCCCTTTCTGTTTTGTTTGTGTGTTTGTTTGGGCGCTTAACGCCACAGATGAGCAGCGCGAAGAATAAAATTGAAGGCTAAATGTTAGAAGTTGAAGAAGAAGAGAAGCGTGAAGAAGCATAGATATTTTTCTGTTTTTGTTTTATCGAAGACTTAGAAAATTTATGTTGCTGTTATTTATTATTTTTACTATTTCTGTTAAATTATGATAATTATGGGGATTATTATGCTTTAAATATTTATTGAGTGACGTTTGCGTTTTTTTTTGAAAAATTGAGTGATCTTTTTGAGAGGTTTAATAACTTTAAATTTTGTGTTTTTACAATGTGACCCCTAGAAGAACAAAGAAACAAAAATTATGTGATTTGAATGAGAAACGAGAGGGAACGAGGGAGATGATGATGGTGCTTGACGATGATGAAGATGAAGATGAAGATGAGGAGAGAGAATTGGAGAGATTCTCTCTCTTCTCTTGGTTTAGAATGAATAAATGAGAGTGTGAGAGTGTTACTGAGAGAATTGATGGCCTTATATATGCACGATTGAGACTTGATTGAGTGAGATCAATTTTTGTCTCACAGTTGACCTTGCACCACTCAAAACTCATGAAACATCATCATGGTGCATATTATTCTGGTCCAGGTTTCATGGAGGTACTGTTTATAAGCTGAAATAGACCTTTGATGGAGAAAAACTCATGATTGCATGAGGTTTGGTGATGGGAGGGAGTGGTTGTCCAAGATTCAGATTCTAGACCCTCTAGAATTTCTCTTTACACTTTGGTCCTCCATCTAACTTCTATATGTACAACTCAACAAGACTGCACTAACTAAGAAAAAAGCCAAAGAAAATCATGTATACCTCTTATCATCCCGTCCACAGAGATATGGCAATATGGTCAGCATAAGCGGCGAATAAAATTAAGTCCTTGGGCCCTCCGGGAAATGGTAGCTTCTGATGTGGTGGTGGGGGTGATGATGGTGGCCCATCCGACTATGGTGGTGGTGCTAGCAGCTGCTCCTACTCTAATGCTGGCTCCTCAACTTGTGCAGGGATCCGCGCTCTAAGCGTGGATGTAGTCGGTGGTCTATGTTCTCCATGACAACCTGCTTCGCAACCACTTGTAGCTGACCTGCGCTCCACAAAGACATAGCAATATGGTCAACATAACTGACGAGTAAAAATAAGTCATTGGGCCCTCCGAGAAATGGTAGCTTCTGATGTGGTGGTGGGGTTGATGATGTTGGCCCATCCGGCTATGGTGGTGGTGGTGGCAGCTGCTCCTATTCTAATCTTGGCTCCTCAATATGTGTAAGGACCCACGCTTGGTCTATGTTCTCCATGACCACCTGCTTCGCGACTACTTGCAGCCGATGAGGCTCTTCTAGTTCTAGCCATAATAGAACTTCAACAGAATAAACGAGATGTAGTTAAATGAACAATTGTAAACAATATAAAAAAAGATATTTCACGTAGCTACTGGATTACAAAACCAGGTATGTATTCTAACACTATCGGATTTTAGAAACTAGTAGTATACCAAATGTAGCTATTTTCAAGTTATTGAATTTTTGAACCTGATAGTATAATAATTATAATACATTTTGGGTTCTAAAAATCGGTAACCTTCAACCCACCCGTACTACTGGTTTTAGAATTTGATATTACCTTAATAGACCAACATCTAAAACCGGTACATACTTATCTTGAACCAATACTGGGTTTTAGGACCAATACTGCCCTAAAACTATGAGGCTCTAAAATTTGGTATGTATTTATCTACCACAGTTATCAGGTTTTAGAACATGACACAGCCCTAAAACTACTAGATTCTAAAACGTGGTACGACGAAGCACCTCTCCCATGGCGGAAGCTACATTGTAGCCAACCTCAAATAAGAAATGTATACACAAATATTAAGAAGTATTTGAACGGAACTTACTAAATCTGGAAGAATGCGACAAGTGTGGTGTAAGGAAGGAAGAAGAAGCTCAAGAGAGGGGTGAGGAAGTAGTGATGAACAAGAAAATGAAGAGGAAGGGGGGTATTTTAAATTGATGGGATAATTTTGAGTTTTTGAAAAGAAGAGGGTTGTAATTTGGGGTGATGGGAGTTTTAATATCAACCCCATGGATTCGCCCCCATAATATGGAGTCCTTTGTGGATATGCTCCTTACTCTCCTTTGGGCTTGTGAACAAGCCCAATCTTCCAAAGGAGGGTAGTGTCAGGACACTCAATTCACTCCCTAGCAGGCCCAAATGTGAATCTGCCACACCCAAGTAGCTTATCAATTTTATTTAGTTTACTTTCATTTGTTTCATATTCTAGATTCTAGACTGTTATTGATCTATCTTCTGATGGTGAAAAATGTAGAGTTACCCTTCATTTAAAGGATCTAACTAATTAGATAAATGAAAAACACATGAAATGAAAATAACTGGAAGGAACCTGAGCATTTTGCTCTACCAATTTCGTTTGTTCTTAATTGCTTTCTTAGTAGTGAATTTAGATCTCATGGTTGGAGCTTCATCCTACCATAACAAGACCTCTATAATTTATTTTTAAAATTAAAATTACACGAACCCATTTGAAGATTAAATTAAATTGTAATAAAGTACAGAATAATTCAACCGTTTATATTTAGCGTGAAGGTGATGCGATTTGGATTGATTCATAGTTTTATTGGGTGGCTTCTCTCATTAATTCATTCCAAAGACATTGCATATCTGATAATAGAAATTGTTTTCGGCTGAGGTTAATACAATAGTTTGTGTTTTTCTTGATCCACATTGTGTGCAAAAAAAGATGGCCCAAAGAGAGAACCATGCCCATCCAACAGCTGTGGAGAAATTATGTCTGTTCGGTGCCAGGCTGGATCTGCATACGGTCTCCATAGGCATGAGACTGAATTGTTGTTGCTTTCTCGTTTCAGGTGTGCATTCAGCTTTCTTGATTTTTGTTTTTTTTTTTTTTAATTTTGAGACCTTATTTTTGGAAAAAATTAATCAATGAATGATAGATCATGATTTTACTCAAGAAATGTTTTAAATTTGAGTCTTGTGTAGAAAAAATTTCACTCTGTGAGCTAGCTCCATCGAAGTAAAGATATTTCCAACTTCAATAAAATTGTCTCTCGTGGATGATATTTGCATGATAGAAAGAAAAAGTAAATGCAGAAATTTTATATGAACATCATTTTAAACTATCCCACACAATTGAGCTTTTGATCCAACACAAAAGCATATCATATGACCAACCTCATTTACCTAGTGTTTGGTTGGATGTGAATTGATTGATGGGGAGGGGAGAGTTTATTTTAAACTTATCTTGTTTGATTTAATTTTTAGGATGGGAGGGGAGCTAACTAGGTCAAAACTCCTCTTAACTCAATTTTGTTAGTAATAAAACCACACAAGAAATGGGGGGTTTGAATTGTGTGTGTGATTTTTAACTTTTTTTCGTGAAACAACAGTTATAAGTTCGAAAACGTTTGTTAAAGAGTGCAGCGGAAATTATTATAAAACTGAACAATAAAGCACACACGATGTTTATCCTGGTTCACCCCCTTAATCGACCGGGCTACGTCTAGTCCTTGGCTTAACCAAGATTTTCACTATTTTATCAAAATGGTACAAGTGTTCTCAGGGACTTCTCCCAGTATTCTGAGGACTACTCCTTTACAAGTATTCTAGCATGACTTCTCCTTTACGAGTGTTGGACAAGACTCCTCCCAGTTCTTTTTCAAGAAGAATTGGTTTCTACAAAATCTCTTCAGTAAGAGTGGGTAGACAATATGAAGAACGAATTACAGAGAGAATAAATAAGTTGATTCTCTAAAGGGCTTTGTGTGAACGAGGATAAGAGTAGCACTCTGTGAAGATCTTCACACTAGTTGGCGACTGAACTCAGATAATAAATAAGTTGAGAATGTTGAGTGTTTGGCTTGGAGAGATTGGATCGCAAATAATAAACTTAGAAAGTTTGAATGCTTTGATCGTGTAAAAGTCGCCAAGTTGAATCTGGTGCCAAGCCCTCTATTTATATCTTTAGTAGGAAGATCAATGGGACCTTTGCTGAAGATCTGAAGATAGTTCCGTTTGAATTTCTCCTCTCTTGTGAGTAACGGATACTTCTGCAACTTGTGCTTCGATAAATGCAATCTGCAATGCATTTAATGCTTCTCTAATGACTGAGGTTGATATCGTCTGGTTCTTCAATGTATTTTGCCTTGATCAATAACTTCTGTAATAAATGCTCATGCATTCCAGCTAAGGAAGCTATTAATGTTATGATCAAAAGATTTGAATTTGAACGTTGTGGAGATACGATGATCAGAAAGGCTCACCGCTGATTCCGCAAAAGCAGCTTTAATTAAGGAATGTCAGAAGATTTGAATTTGCAAGTAACAAGGAATTTAATTTTGTCATTTTCGCCATTAATGCTCTGAAGAGACAAGTGGTGCTTGACAGATCATCCTGGGTTGAGCAAACGATCACCTCCTGATTTTTCTTTTGCACTAGTCAACCAAACATTCTGTCTGGAATTTAGATGTTCTTTCCTTCAGATGAACCTAATGACTGAGTGACCAGATGGACTCTCTGAGGCAGACGTTGTCAGCTGACGGGCTGATTCTCAAAGGCTGTAGCCGGACGAATTTTTCTACTATCCTTAACTTGAACATTTGCTTTTGATAATGCTTTGTAGAGGTCCATGCAGTGCTTTTTCCAAGTAGAAGGATGTTCTTGAGCATGATAAACATTGAGACGTTAAGAATTCTATTTTTGACAAGATCAATACTTAGCGAAATTGTTATTTATCAAAATATAATGCTTCATTAAATTATTTGATTCTAACAATCTCCCCTTTTTTGATAATGACAATTTCCTTTCGAGAAAAAGTTTTTGAGAGTAATAAAATTTTAAACTTCCTCCCCCTGAGTTTAAGATTTCCCTTCTTTTTTTTTTTTAAAAAAAATTACTCCCCCTAAATGTGTGCTCTTCTTTTTCATTCTCAGTTATTCTTCTCCCCCTTTGGCATTATCAAAACAAAACAGAGTAATGCTGCTAAGACACAAGTAAGCAGACGAAGAAGATGACCATTAGAATAGAGTAAATTAAAACATGACAAAGAGCAAGAAAAGTAAGAGTCAGGGAGAGATGGATGGCTTCAATTGCTCAAAGAACAGTTTCATTGTGTCCTGCAGTCGGTCAAAGCGAGTGTCCATGGTTGTTTTGAGGTTGTGCTGCATGGAGTCAATACGGTTATGCACATCATGACGAAGATCACGCCTCTCTTGAGAGGTGATAGTACGAACTGCCTGAATCTTTTGAGCGAGCATTGAGATCAATGCACGAATGTCGAACTGCGTGGAAGTGGAGGTATCATGGACCTGCGGAGGGACACGAAATGATGGCAAAATTGGAGTGAAAGGTGCCACAGTGGGTATCAGTGGAGAGGGAGGAATGCAGGGCCAAACGAAACCATAAGTCATCATCACGGTGGGCAGCATAGGAACGAGGACTAATGTCCAGGTCTTGAACTTCAGTACCAAGGGATCGACTTGACCAGCCAAATGAAGAGGGATGGAAGCCACATGAGTGACACCAGAGATGACCAGCTGCCAATCGAAGTGGAAGAACATGCGGCATTGAGGCAGAGATTGAACAAGCTTAAGGTCATGACATCGAGTGGGGATCCACAAACCTGCATTGAAGCAAAAGGGAAAACCAAGAACCTGTAGGCACACATCTGGAAGTAGGTGTGCATTTTGTGCAGTTGTGGAACGCTTGCGTTTTCCCAAGGCGGGTCGAGATCGACGAGGAAAGCGGGGCATGAAGGAGATCCGGTTGTGAGAGGGAGAATAGCGTCCAGCTGAGGCAATGAAGGAATTGGACCTGACCATTTAGGTATGGTGATGCATGCAGTGAGTGGATGGATGTGGAGCATGAAAGGAGGGAGCCGAAAGTGTTGACATAAGATCTAGATCCAGATCTTTATGGAAGGGAGTAAGGCTGGAGGAATTGGATGTTACAGTAGGTGACAGATAGGATGCATTAATATGAGTATTAATGTGAGCAGCTACTTTCCTCGAAGATGGTGCAATATGTTGACTATGACTCACAGCCAGACGGAGACAAAGATCAATATCATTTAGTTGAAGACCTTCGAAGGCATGAAGTATAGCATTTGGAAGAGCAGACTCAGGCAAGTTTTCCGGACTTGGAGATGCAGTGGATGAGGACGCAACGAAGTGCTACTGAACTGGTGGTGCACTTGAGGAATGTTTAGGCAGGAGAACGACTGGAGGGAAGCACCAACTGGATGTTGAAGAGAGGTGAGAGCATGTTCTTCTTCAGAGTCATCGTCAAGATCAATGAGATGAATAATTTTGGGAACTTCAAACAGCGTGTCGAGAAACTTTTCAGCTTCGCCTTGCAGCAGTCCTTTGAAGTGTACAATTTTTGATTGAAAAGGAATTTCCCAGGCACGAGCATCTGCAGAGCAGTGATGTTTCCATTGAGGTGATATGGTTGGCAAGGGAGAATTTTCGGAAAGCTTGACTCGAACCCAGTGCCTGTTGGCGATATTTCCCAAAACAGCAATGGTAGGTACTTTAGCGGCAGGACCTAAGAGAGGAAGATAAGTACAGCACTGGTTAGGTGCTAAAGTAACCAGAAAAATGCGGAATGCAGTAGCGGCTAGTAGTCCCATGTCTGGAACTGAAAACCATTTGTGTTCATAGGCAGGTTCACCATCACCAAGGGTTAATTCTAGACGAACAACTTCGATATCTTCATTAGAGCTAAATGTTCTAGAGTGAAGCTCTCTGTTGGAGAGAAGTTCCTTAATCAACAGTGTGCGAATCTCTGACCAATAGTCTTGAGGATGACCCAGCCATTGAGCAAGACACCTGAATCCACAATTGCCATCGTCTTCGACATCAAAGACATCGGAAATATAGTTGTGAAAGAGTGGAGGCAAGAACTTCAGATATAGTGCATGAGAGTTCGAGATCAGTTCAGCTGTGGTATGTACAGTCTTGGGAGGAGCAGTTGTAAATACGGGCGCTGCCGTAGACAATGTTGCCTGAGAGTTAGTCTGGTGAGACATGTCTGATTGCAACTGAGGATCCTTTACCAAACGACGACGATTGAGTGCTGGGTCCATAGTAGTGGTGCAGTCGCCGGACGGTGTCAGTTCATGAATCTTCTTATTATCTCGATGAGCTCTCATCTTGTTCTTCTTAGCCTAGTTGCTTAACAGGTCTTCAGGCACGACATATATGTCAATGCTGAGATTTATTCGACGGACATCTGAGATTTCTCTAGATTGACTCTCATGCCAGCAACATCTCTCAGATGTTCTGCTCCAAGAGTATTGACCATAATGTGCAGCTGGAGTTTTATCGCATTTTGGGCATTAATCGGGCAAGCAATTTGGTAAGTATTTGGGGTTACCGCTCTTGAAAGGTCGAGTAACAAGGGAATTTTTTTTCTCCGATAATTGATAAGATTAATTCTAGGCTTGCTTCTTGGAAGACTAGGCTCTTGAATAGAGCGGGTTGGTTATGCTTGGCTAAATCCGTAGTTTCCTCCCTCCCTGCTTATACCATGCAGGCTCGGTAATCACGCCACCATCCCCATTGATATCGCATTGTGCATTTGTTGTTGATAGGGGTTCTGTTTCTCCCTCCATGGCAGCTGCTGAGGGCGTCGTAGAGCCAGCAGTGGCCGTAGCTGCCGTAGCTGAATTCTTAACCGCCCCTGGGGAAATAACACAGTTCCGAGCCAAGTGGCCATAGCAGCCACACTTAGAGCAATGAAGGTGAAGCCCCTCGTACTCAACATTATACCAAGTGTTACGAAGACCAATCGCACCTTTGAATGGCTTGGTACGGTCGATCTCAACAAAAATTCGTGCGTATTTCCCTCTCTGCTTGTCTGTTGTATTCATAGCCACTTTGATTGGTTTCCCTATTGCGGAGGCTAGCGTGGATAATATATTCTTGTCATTGAACTGGAACCCTAGTCCTGGGATACGAATCCACACCATCGTGGAGCTTATCTTTGAATTCTCCGCGACGAAATCAGGTGCCCATGGCTTATCCGCAAGATAGTGATCATATATCATCCAAGGCGCACCCATCATAACCTTTTCCTTGTCAGATTCTTGCTCAAACTTGATAAGGAAATAACCATGATGTACATCACGAACCTCATAGCCACCCGAGAGCTTCCACAAAGTCTTTAGTTTCGCACATAGAGCACCATATCCAATATGCTTTCCAAACAATTTCACCACTAAACAGTCCTCCCATGGTTTACAAATATTGGCATATGTCTGAGGTTCAATGTCAAACATAGGAAAAAACTCGTTGCCCTCTACCAACGTCACCTTCATGAGCCCTTCCGCTAGAAGGTCGCGAAAGCCCGTCTCCTTCTCGGTTGAAACACCCAGCACCTTCTCTTTGAAAGTCGGTTTTCGGGAATTGGAACATCTGGCGGTTTCTCCATCGGCCTTGCCTTAAAAATCGGCGCACCGCTCTCGCTATCGACCTCCATCACCATAAATTCTAAGCTAAGAACTAAAGAAGATAAAATTCATCAAATTTCTAAAAATAATGATCTTTAAAAGGCTTAAACAAAACTCTTTAAAAGTTGAAAAAAAAATTAATTAAAAAAAGTTATTTTTTTAAGAAAAAACTGAAACAAGCCCTCTTCAAATCGTGATCCTTCCCTCCGATCCCCTTGAAGGCTTTTGTAGTTGTATCATGCAAAAGTATCATGTAAAGAAATATCTCATTTCTCATTCTCAAATTGCGTTGACCCCATAAATTTGAAACTGAGATTTTCACTCAATCACCCCTTAAACCGCGGCACCCTTTCCCCGTAAAGGTCCAACGAGAGGAATAAAAAGACGTCGTGCCTATGCAATCCACTACATGTGACACTGGAGTATTATAGAATCATTAACTGCATCGCTTAATGACGAATAAAGATGAAGATACCATGCACCACCACTCAATCATGAGATATTCATCATCATCATTATCATCTACTTTCTTCGATTACAGCGTCGAATGGTTTGTTTGTTTGTCACCAGTGCCATTAATCACATTCATCAATTTTATCAATATTCTGTAGGATTAATGGTGTTGTTAGAATGTCTTTGTTAAGGTTTTATCCTAATGCATGTGAACTCAACTACGAGGCCAGCTAAAAGCTTAAACTATAAGGCTTTGTTGAAGCTTTAATTTCGGATGACCTTGGATCATGTGAGGATGTGTTTTTCTTTACGTATCATGTAATGCACGTGCGTCCTCCCGCAACTCTACACCAGATACTGATAAAGTCAAGCTAGGAGACTTGAGTCCCAAGCCTTGCATAGCTTCTCTCTACAAACGTAAGCTTCGAGCCTTGAACCTTAAGCTGTAATCCTCGTGTATCATCCAATATTCCAATGATGCGTCTTAAGTCCCGGGAACAGCTTTTTTTGAGGCTAAAACTTTGCATACAAATTTAGTCATGGTCATGGTGCTATCACAACTAAAACAAGTAATGATTAACAAACTATGACTAGTTCCAATTCAGTCATGGACATGGTGCTATCAGTGTAGTGACCCATTTATAAATGTGTATTTTATTGGGGATAAAAAATTGAATTACCTTAAAGGTTAAGGTCTGTTTTATAATTGTAGTTTCTTGGAGGACCAAAACAGAATTTTGAAGAAAAAATTTAAATTCCATATGTGGTACATAGTCGTTAGTGTGTACTTTAGACAATGATTAATGAGTAGAACTTAGATAGTAATTAAGTTAAGTGTACTTGTGAAGGTGCGAGAGACGAACACGAGCACGGACTGAAGCTCGCCAGCAGGAAGCAAAGCACCAACAGTGAGGGAACTTCGATTGTCTTATCATATGATGTTTTTGGCATGTGAATTTTTGATTGAATGAGATGATTGTTGATAATTGTTTATTATAAAACTACACAGAAAGTGGCAAGGTAACTTGAAAAACTGCTTTCGTCCCACAGACGACTATGAAGGCCATTAGTGAAAGTGGTACGGAAACTTGAGAAACTTCTGCTGTCCCGCCTCCATTCTGAGTTGTGGTTACATCCGGATTAGAGAAATGCATGTTCACGAGCATATAGACTAACCCTTGGGTTGACTTATGATTGGATTGATTATGTTGTTGTGATATGAGACAGGTTTATATAATGTGAATTGAGATGGCTAAGATAAATTGTATGACGCTATTCTTTTATGCCTTACCTGTATCATGTGACTTGGTCGTTTCTGGAAGTTGATCCTCGGGCGGCGACAACCGCCAGGTGATATAGGTAGTGGGACGATCAAGTTCTACACTTCTGGGTAAGTCTCATATGTGCTGCTCAACGACGAGGACCCATCGACGTGGGAAGTAGACCATCGTACCCGGAGTTTGAGGTATATGGGTCAAACAATCGGAGTCCGAAAGGATGCTGATAGGAGTTGGAGCGACTTCGTGCCTGACTAGGAGATGTTGCGTTGGCCGCTACCCCCGCATACTATATTTGATAGGATTAACACTTCGTCCTTTCCTACAGTGTCAATACCGAAGCATCCATTAGTTTTCGTGGAGTCAGAGGCAGTACTTGTGTTCGTGATGGCGGAACCGACCAGCCTGCCTGCTCATCCCTGTTGAGTGCGTGACAAGCCCTTGCGAGGGATCAGCATGTCTGCACGCTTTAGAGCCCTGATGCAGGAGTTACCATAGGTGGATGTATTGACCGATGAGGAGAGCTCCTCGGGAGAAAAGTAGGACGACTTCGAGAATCCAATGGACGATTAGAGGGAGACTCGCAGGAGTAGAGTCTAGAGGATGCCTAGGGCCTTTTGGGGTATAGAACTTTTCATGATTAGTTAAAGCATGTAGGTTTGATCACCATGTGTCTGTATTATCTTTTGTTTAGGGAAATGTTAGGTTGAGATCTTTTTGCTTTTGTGTGGTCTTCCTGCGTGAAAGATCACAGGGAGCATGTCAAGCATATGAGATCTTTTGATTTAATGAATTCCTAGTGCTGTAACTTCCTTTGAGAAGTCCTAGTTGTATATGTAATTTATGGATATAAAGTTATCTATGTTTTGGATTTATTATGCACTTTATTAGAGTATGTTTAAAAAAAAGAATATTATTATCTGCTCTTCGAAAGGTTTATTATCATATTTAATTTCGGTAAGGTTACTATGGTGACCACTGAAAAATTGGGGTGTTACATTACCAGTCGCTTGGTTATGTTCCATTTCACGCTACAACTTCTCTTAAAACACATTTATAAGTTTATCGTGAAGGGCGAGAGCGACCCGTGCCACCTCATTTTGTGGGGGTTGTTGGTTTTGTGCCCGCGGGAGCGGTTGAGTCACCTCCAAATCCGCGTAATCGTTGTTTGATTGACTTGCTCTTCATGGATCGGAATAGATTGTCGTTCCTTGGAGGAGTATGATTCCTTTGTTGCATTCTTGTAGTTGCCATTGTAGAGTTGCAGTGTTGCACAGGAATTTAGTTTATCGAATTTCCACAAACACCAATGCTAGGGGTAGTGGAATATCGAACCTGAGTATTAGACTTTTCATATCCAACGATCATGTAGGCATCAGAGTTGGGCACCGACAAGGCACCCTGACTCTCAAGTCAATAAGGCTGAAGAGAAATAAGGATTAGAGTTAGACAGATTGTGTGTACGTACTTAAAGTGTGTCCACTTGAGGGGTATATACACGTAGGGTTCTAACAAACCTGAAAAAATCAAGTAGAGATATGACATGGTTATGTAGCAAATAATATTGAATAATTAGAGATATTAGCTGAATTAAAAATTCTTATTCTCATTACGTGTAGGACCTTTTCACTATTGTGTCAATGTACTGAGTGTATCATATTATTCATTAACAATCACCCTAAATACCCATCTGGGAGCAAATTAAAAACACTTACCGGAGTTTATTAATTATATTTTTTTAGTATATAAGCTCTAATAAATCCATATGCAAACAAGCTACTGGTCCTAATTAACTATTGGTCTTTAAATTTATTCCGTAATATTCATCCTAACTGTTGATCTTTTATTTAATGGCCTTGTCTAGTGCACGTGTAATTTTTGGTTAATTATAAATTGTTATGGCGAGAAGATATTCATATCATGTTTGCAATTCAGTACCAATGATTGCACACGCATGCGGTTCTGTGCAGGTTACTAACAACTCTTCTCGTTTGTACTTTGGAGTAGGACACCTTCTCAGAATTTAGAGAAAGAGATAGGAAAGAAGGAGGCATGAAACTCAGCAAAATGCATGCATTATATTATACTAGTAATTGAAAGATTCAATGGCGTTTTATGAGACCAGACACCAAATCCCGTCGTCACCTTCATAAATAGTATATTTAAAATCTGTCACGTCTTTTTCTTCACCCACTCACCCTTCCTTCCTCATTTTGTTATTTTCGTGCTTAGAATTAGACTCACCAACTCATTATATTATCTGTTTTGACACAGACGGTGACGACAAGGCAATTCTCTTGTTTTGTTTCCTAGCAACATTATATTTTTGTATTTGGTTCGAACTTCAAATGGTCTAACATACATATGAATCCAGGTCCAACAATTTTTTCGGCCAAGCCTTGTCTATTGTTTAGAATACATTCTAGTGTATAACCTGAACGGAACTATCCGATCAATTCCTCGAGAAGGGGTTTATTGAGGAGGGTACAGTGCTTCCTATGGCGATTGAGGGGCGGTCGGCCGCTGCTCTTCTCTTGGTGGTCGTCCGGGAGGGATTCCTGCAAAGACACTCCGATGCCAAAGTCAGATACTATAAGTGGAGGGAGTTATGCGAAGTTAGGGTGTGTGTACCTTTGTGAAGTGATGGAGTTGGGCTTTTATAGGGAGCGCCTGTCACCATCAGGCCTGCGGATCTAGAAGGATGTCAGCGTAGCAGGCAAAGTAGGTGACGGGGCTAGGGATAGTGTCAGTCTGGACAGTTGTCCCACACTGATATTTGTTCTGGTATTAGGGTACTGGTCGGCTACTATCGCATGCCTCGACCGGCTGTCCACCATCTTGGTCGGCCACAGTGGTCTGACCAGTGGAGGTAAGTGTCCAGCATCTGGTATTATGGTACTGGACAGACACCACTGCACGCCTCGATTGGCGGGGCTAAGTGCCTATGATGGTACTTAGGAACAGTTGCCCCTAGCTTCAGTGGGCACATAGTTGCGTGGTGAGATCTATTTCCTGTTTCCCATCGTTTGTTAGACATTCTACGCTCGTTATGGTCCTTGTATTTGCAATTTCCTAGTTTATTTAAAAATTTGTGTACGTTCGACCGCAGTTCTGCCGTTCTACTATCCCTACGTGTATTGCCCCCCAGCCGATAGGTCACGTGTTTGTGGGGCCGGTCGGGTGTGATTGCCGGTTGTGAATTGGGGTCGTTCGCTTTGTGCATGTGGCCGTTGGTGATGTCTTATGGGTTGTTAGGTGAGAATGCGTATCGTTTCGTCCTTGGGGTGCGTGCGCATGCGCGTGGCCCATTAATACGTTGTCAGCTTTTGATGTGACCGCTCACCTGCTCCCTAGTGGGCATTTTCCCTCCCTTTTGTTGGTGGGGTAATGAATGCGCCCTTTCGTCTTATGATGGGTTTGCCTATATAAGGGCCTGAGTTCCTCATTTTGTTCATATTGCAATTGGTGTAGAGCTTGGTATTTGAGAGCGCATACGAGCAACTTGTGTCGATCAGTTTTCTTTCGCGGTGGTCAGATTTGTTGTGCACAACCCTTCCGTCGTATTTCTCCAGGTAGACTCTTGATCTAACTGTTTCTTTTGCGTTTTGCTATTCTTAGTAGATCATCATTGGTTTAGTTGGGAGGGGGACGAGTGCGGCGTTTTGCCGTGTTTCTTGAGGTTGGACATTCAGCCACGAGCTACAATAGTTTGTTGTTCCCCTTGCGCCCCCTTTCAGGTTTACAATGGTGTGTTAGAAGGAAACAACTTATCAAGGCGGCGTTTTGCCGTGTTTCTTGAGGTTGGACATTCAGCCACGAGCTACAATAGTTTGTTGTTCCCCTTGCGCCCCCTTTCAGGTTTACGATGGTGTGTTAGAAGGAAACAACTTATCAAGGCATCCAGCTGCAACCCGCTCAGCCGGTCAACCGATCAAAGAGATCAAAGAAGGATAGGAGCAAGTACCCTGATCTGAAGGGAGATATCTTCAGATACAACGAGTTCTGCCGCGACAGATTGAGCATGGAATCCCGACTAGCTAACGTTGACCCAAGGTATCTTAAGCAGTCACAGATTCTGACAGGGGAGGAAGTAGGCGCTAGGCACGAAGTTCATGCCCCCAGTCGGGAAGAGCGTTTGTGTTACGAGCCCCCCTCCAATTTTTACATGCATTTGATTGTAGTGAGGCAGCTCGGAGTTCGCTTGCCGTTCTCTAAATTTATGATAAGGGTTCTGAACTACCTTTAGGTGGCCCCTTCTCAACTGCATCCCGGGGGTGGGCCTTCACTCGGGCTTTTGAAGCGTTGTGCGGGGTTTTCGACAAGGAGCCGTCCTTGGACCTTTTCTTTCACCTGTTTGTTCCCTCGCATACCCATGGTGGTGGGGGCCATGGTATGGTTAGTTTGAAGTGTAGGACGACCAAGGTCCTTCATAACTTTACGGATTCGTATAAGGACTTCAAAAAAATTTCTTCAGGGTGACGACGACCAACATAGATCGATCGTGCTGGTATCGCACTAACTCTAATGGGACTTTCTTTAAGCGGTTTCCGTTATGGTAAAGTGATAAGCACTTTGAGAGGAATGCTACCCAGTATAGGACGGATGATCCTCGAAGTTTGAGGCCTGACGATCAAGAGTTTCTCCTGGTTTTAGAGAAGACGGTCTTCATTGACGAGAAAGGAAATCCGCAATTTCTGTTGAAGTGCCAAAAGCTCCTTCGGCACCAAACGGTGACGATGAAGAGGCATATTCGTAAGTGTCGTAAGGTTTAGTCGGATATGTTTCTATACATAAAATGATTGACGTTCCTTTTTATTTCTTTTCAGTGAAGATGACAATCGACCCGACTGTTCTTGAACTGATCCGACTGATTGAGGCTAATGGACCCGCCAGCTCGTCTAGTGAACAAGTTGCTGTCAAGCCCAAGGCTAGGCAGTCGAAGCCAGTGACGGTCATAAGTGATGACGAGGTCAACCAAGAGACGCTTACTGTTCGGAAGAGGATGTTGGATGCTGCTGCTCAGGAAGGCCCGATGAAGCAACCCAAAGTTGCCCCCCCGGCCCCCTCCAAAGGTTGTCGTTGCTGTCGATGATCGTCCCCCCTAATACTGAAAAAACCTCAAGGTTGCTCCAACATCCGGGCCGGTGACCGAATCCGGTGGGCCGGATGCGGGTGACAAAGTCAGTTCCTCATCGAACACTGTCCAGGAGTTGTCGGTGTTAGTATAGATAGCAACCTAAGAGGGGGAGTGGATCAGGTTTACCCGATTTTCGCCTTAATACCTTCTTACTTTCAAGATAAATGTAAATGCAGCGGAAATAAACGTTGCTTGAAAGTAAAGATGAAGCGTAGAAGAATTCACACACGGAATTTTATCCTGGTTCACCTTCTATCCACCGAAGGCTACGTCCAGTCCCTCAAGAAAATCCCTTGAGGATTTTTCCACTATTGATAAAAATCTCTTACAAGTTCTTACACCAAGTACCCTAAGAATTTCTATCAATTTCCTGTGAAAGTATACCACTTTCAACAGCCCCTGAAAGTACACCACTTTCAGTTCCTAAAGGCAAACCACCTTCAGACCTTGAAGGCTAGACCACCTTCAATCAACACCCTGAAAGTACACCACTTTCAGTAACAACAACCCTTCACCGAGATCCACGGTGAATACTCAATCTACCAGAAAGAGATGAAGAAGAGTTTACAATTTGGCTGTATCAATCCTTTAACATAAAAGTGGATTGATCATGAAAATTTATGCTTTAAGGCTCTTAAGCATAATAAGATTCTGAGTTCCTCAAGATATGAACAACTAGAGTGTTCTTTTAATCATGAAGATCATGAACTCAAAATTTAGGCTCTTTGAAAGTTTAAGTGCTAAAAGACTTAATCAATGAACTATTTTGGCAAAGCTTTGGCCTAATGTTGTATTCTCATGTGTTGTTATGTTCTGGACTCAAATGGACTTTATATAGGCAAGGGGAAACGTCCTTGAACCAATGAAACCCTTCCCAAAAGGTTTGAGACACAATGGTTCATGAAAAGATGCAACTTTTCGTGTGTGTAATTGATTACATCACTTAGGTAATCGATTACACTAAGAGCCGTTACAGTTTGAATTTCAAATTGAAACATGTAATCGATTACAATCAAGAAGTAATCGATTACTTGCCTAGGTGTAATCGATTACCAGAAGGCTGAAATCGATTACACTTAAGTCCAACATCCAGAAACTTGATCTTTTAAGATCGGCTTAAGTTTTTCTACTTCTTTTAAGTTATGAAAACATTAAGCTTGATTAGTTTAGATGTTTTAAGGAGCCTTTATGCTTTGAGAAGCCTTTAGAAGCATAACTCACCTAAACTAAGACTTATAGGTAAATGATGAACTTTATAGCGCTGTTTCCTCTAAGTCTTTGATTCTTCTTTTTGTCGATGATTTTGTCGTCATCAAAACCTCAGCCAGGGTCAGGAGCAAGACCTTCTTCACAATCTCCCCCTTTTTGATGATGGCAAACACGTTCTTTGAAACTTGAAGATTAGATATGCTTCTTTGTTGAAAACTCTCCCTGTTTGATGTAATCCAATATATCTCCCCCTTTCGGATTCACTTGTTGAATTCCTGCATATAGTCTTTAAAGAATACAGAACCTTTCTCCCCCTTTTGACTTCATCAAAAAGAAGAAAAGGCCAAAACAGGCATACATCCATACAAGTGTATATTCAAATAAAGCATAGGGGATGGGGGTAAAGTTGTAAAAGAGTGATAAACAACAACCAACACTTATATATATATATAGAAACAAAAGTAGAAGTTACATATGGCAAATAGATTACAAATATAAGTAGGAGAGTTTAAATTACAACCAAGGAGAAAACCTATTTGTAGATATAGAGAAATCCTAGTAGTAGATAGAGAATTCCTATTAGTAGTTGTAGTACTATACTGGGACAAAGTTGGTCAGGATTTATACATGACTGGAATCCTCAGACATCTCAGAGGGGTCAAGATCCTTGAGACTCTCAATTTCCTTACGCATAAAGGAGTGCACTGATTCTATTCGATTTTCCACAATCAGAAATCGAGATCGAATGGTATCCTCCAGTTGACCCAATCTTTGAGAAAGGCGAAGTGTCAAGATGTCCATTCGTTCAAGGATGACCTTAGTTTACTGAGAAAAGTTGGAAGGTATAGCATAAAAAGGAGATAATCCAGCAGATGCAGCATTGGTTTGGACATCTATGCGGAATCGATGATGCACATAGGGATCATAGGAAGAGTCCCTTCGAGGAGTATTGACAGGAGATGAGACATTTGAAGGACGAGGAAGAGACCCCATGGTTAGTACAAGATCGAGGATGAAGACAGGAGATGTATGTGGATAGGTAGGGCGAAATATCAAGAGGCATAGGCTGATTTTATAGAGAAAAACTGTATGCGTAATCGATTATGGCAGTTAGGTAATCGATTACAAGATAGTTTGAATTTTGAATGAAAGGAGGGAATTTTGAAATACTGGCAGTTTTTGTTTAGGTAATCGATTACAGTAGTTATGTTAATCGATTACTCGAAGATTTGAAAAGGGCACGAGGACTGAAAGCAGGGGTAATCGATTACAGGATATATGGTAATCGATTACTAGGACAGTTTTATAGGTTCTAACCTATAAATTCCTATGTAATACATTACTAGAAGGACATTGAAGCATATAAGCAACTTAGATACATGCAATCATAATTTAAACTTGTAAACTAAGCATGTAATCATATAAGGTCACACAAAAATCATGCAAATATTTAAAACATGTAAACACATTACTTTAAATATCATGTTCATCTAATATACCTAATTCTCTTCTAATCTTAAAGAATGAATCTTTAGGAAGAGGTTTAGTAAAAATATCAGCTAATTGGTTGTGTGTAACTACGAAGGAAATCTCAATATCCTTTCTCATGACGTGATCTCGAAGAAAATGATGTCTTATATCAATGTGCTTAGTTCGAGAGTGCATGATGGGGTTTTTAGTGAGATTAATGGCACTTGTGTTGTCACATTTGATTGAAATGCAGCCCAGCTCTAAGCCATAATCTTTGAGTTGTTGTTTGAGCCATAGGGTTTGTGCACAACAACTTCCTGCAGCAATGTATTCTGCTTCAGCAGTACTTAGAGCAACACATGTTTGTTTCTTACAGGACCAAGAAACAAGAGCATTTCCCAACAAGTGACAAGTACCACTTTTACTTTTTCTTTCAGTTTTGCATCCAGCATAATCTGAATCAGAATATCCAATAAAATCACAAACACTCCCTTTGGGATACCACAAACCAACATTTGTAGTTCCTTTCAGATATTTGAAAATCCGTTTGACCGAACTCAAATTTGATTCCCTAGGAGATGCTTGATATCTAGCACATAGACACACACTAAACAATATATCAGGTATACTTGCAGTTAAATATAGAAGAGATCCGATCATACCTCTGTATTTGGTAATGTCTACTGGAACACCGGATTCATCTTGATCTAGATATATGTTAGACCCCATTGGTGTAGCTATGGCTTTGCAATCATCCAAATCATATTTCTTTAAAAGTTCCTTGCAAAACTTTGATTGGTTGATGAATATCCCATCATGTGATTGCTTAATTTGCAATCCTAGAAAGAAATTTAACTGTCCCATCATGGACATCTCAAATTCTTCTTGCATCATGTTAGAGAAATCCTTACATAGAGATTCGTTAGTTGCACCAAAAATAATATCATCCACATATATTTGAACTAATAAAGTATTACCTTTGGTTCTCTTGATAGACAAGGTTGTGTCAGCCTTACCCTTTTGGAATCCTTTCTCACAAAGGAATGTGCTTAATTTGTCATACCATGCACGAGGGGCTTGTTTAAGACCATAGAGTGCCTTCTTCAATCTGAAGACATGTGAAGGAAACTTGGGATCTTCAAATCCTGGAGGTTGCTTCACATAGACTTCTTCTTGAATGAATCCATTCAGGAAAGAACTTTTAACATCCATTTGATATAATGGGAAGTTTAAAGAACAAGCATAAGCCAACCGAAGTCTTATGGCTTCCAACCTTGCTACTGGTGCATAGGTTTCATCAAAATCAATGCCTTCTTCTTGATTATATCCTTGTGCAACCAAACTTGCTTTGTTCCTAACAATAATACCATTTTCATCTAGTTTATTTCTGAATACCCACTTTGTTCCAATGACATGCTAGTCAGTGGGCTTAGGAACAAGTTCCCAAACTTGATTCCTTTCAAATTGGTTTAGTTCCTCCTGCATTGCCACAATCCAATACTCATCCTCCAGAGCATCATTCACTTTTGAGGGTTCTATTTGAGAGACAAAGGCCATGTTCAAGATTGAATCATTTAAGCGTAGCCTTGTAGAAACACCTCTAGAAATATCACCAATAATATTATCAACTGGATGATCCCTGTGGGTTCTCCATTCCTTTGGTAGTTGATAAGTGTTATCTTCAATATGCTCTTCTTGTATTGGACCTTGATCTTTTTCCTTTTGAGAGTCTTCATTAATGATGATATCTTCTTCATCATTATTTGGAAGGTTGACTATTTCTTCTTTTGAAGAGTTAGACTCATCAAAGGAAACATGTATGAATTCTTCCATAGATAGAGTTTTCTTGTTAAAGACTCTATATGCTTTGCTTGTTAGGGAATAACCAAGGAAAATACCTTCATCAGACTTTTCATCAAACTTACCAAGGTTTTCCTTTCCATTGTTTAAGACAAAGCATTTTGATCCAAAAGCATGTAGATGAGAGATATTTGGTTTCCTTCATTTGTAGAGTTCATAAGGGGTTTTCTTCAGAATAGGTCTAATAAGAACTCTATTGGAAACATAGCAAGCAGTACTTACAGCATTAGCCCAGAAGTATTTAGGAAGACTGGATTCACTTAGCATGGTTCTTGCTAATTCTTCAAGTAGTCTGTTCTTCCTTTCTACAACACCATTTTGTTGTGGTGTTCTTAGAGTAGAGAAGTTATGTGATATTCCATTTTCATCACATAATTCTTGAAATTGATGATTCTGAAATTCTCCACCATGATCACTTCTAATAGAAGAGATCTTTAAAGCCTTTTCATTTTAAACTAGCCTTGCATATCTTTTGAATGCGTTGAAGGCTTCATTCTTATGAGGCAAGAATAATGTCCAGGTAAATCTAGAGAAATCATCAACAATAACAAGAGCATAAAGATTACCTCCGAAGCTTTTAGTTCTTGATGGTCCGAACAAATCCATATGTAGTAATTGGAGAGGTCTTGTAGTTGAGACTATGTTCTTTGGCTTGAAAGACATTCTGGTTTGCTTCCCTTTTTGACATGCATCACAAAGCTTGTCTTTCTCGAATCTTATCTTTGGAAGTCCAACAACTAGATCATGCTTAACTAGTTTGTTTAAATGATCTATGTGTATATGAGCCAGCCTTCTATGCCATAGCCATGAATCACTATTGTTCTTGGCCAAAAGGCATCTTACATTTTGTGGAATTTCATCCAAGGATATCATGAAGACCTTATTGACTTTATATCCGGAAAACTTAATCTCTTTAGTTTTCACATCTTTTACTACACAGATATCATTAATGAAACCAACTTTCAAACCTTTGTCACAGAGTTGACTGATACTTAGAAGATTATGCATCAAACCATCAACATAAAGAACTTTATCGATGACTGTTTCAGGGGGTGTGCCTATTCTTCCAATACCAAGTATCTTTCCCTTTTGATTGTTTCCATATGTGACAAATCCCTTTTCTCTAGGTATAAGTAAAGAGAACTTTGTTTTGTCTCATGTCATGTGTGATGAGCAGCCACTATCAAGATACCATAAGTCCTTTGCTGCTTTCATACACACCTACATGACAAAGTTCAGACATGGGTATTAGGAACCCAATAAGCTTTGGGTCCTTCTAAGTTAATGTTCTTCCTAACCCATATATATTCCCTATTTGGTACTCCAACATTCTTGTAATAACATCTACTAGGGGTATGTCCTATTTTGTTACAATAAGTACATGAATATTGATTGTAACTAGATGTTTGCCTAGGAGAAGGATTAATCTTCTTAGGAGGTCTATGAGAATTATTTTTCCTATTGTTCATACTCCTAAAAGAATTAGTCTTAGTATTTTTAAAAGATCCTTCCACTTTGTTTGGTTTTACAAACACAGTTTTCTTAACTTCTTTTGACTTTGGATGAGATGTATATCCTAGTCCAGACTTATTGTTTGAGTGCCTTTACACACTTAGAATATCATCTAACTTTTGTTTTCCCGTGTTGAAGTTATGAACTCTTTGTTGAAGATTATCTATATTTTCTTCTAGAGAACTACACTTAGTGCATTTATGTGCAATATCTAACTTAGATTTTACTACGTCTAATTCCTCTTGTAATATCCTACACTTACTTTCTAATGATGATATTAATTCATTTTGCTTTGTGCTAACCTTAGAGAAATTTTGACATATTTAAACATATTTTCCATAGTATATTTTAAATCATGAAAAGAAATAGAATTATAACTAACCTGTGTATCTTCAGCATCTGAATCATGTGAAGCCATCAATGCAACTTGTGCTTCTTCTTTGTCAGAATCTGATGATGAACTTACTTCATTTTCATCCCAAGCCAAGTATGCTCTTCGTGTGGATTGATCCTTCTTTTCAAATTTGTCCTTTAGACCATGTTTCTTCTTTTGAAGATTTGGACATTCTAACTTGATGTGTCCAGGTTTACCACATTCGAAGCATGTGATCTTTTGAGAGGAAGAGGACTCATTGTTCTTTTGGAAAGATCTGTTATTGTTAAATTTCGTACCTTTTCTTTTGAGAAACTTTCCGAAGTTCTTCACTAGAAGATTCATATTCCCATTATCTTCTTCTTCAGAATCTGCATCATAATCATCTTTGATGCTTTCTTTTGCCTTTAGGGAAATGGATCGATACTTCTTCTCATGTTGTTCATGCTCCTCCAAACGATTCAATTCCAACTCGTGTTCTTGGAGTTTTCCAAAGAGAGTTGCAAGAGTCATATTTGATAAACTCTTCTTCTCTGAAATAGCCGTAACCTTTGGTTGCCATGCTCTTGTGAGTGATCTTAGAACTTTCATGTTCAAGTCACTGTTTGAAAACTGTTTACCAAGAGCAATCAAATGGTTAATCAAATGAGTGAATCGTTTTTGCATATCCAATACCTTTTCACCTGGAAGCATTCTAAACATTTCATATTCTTGAGATAGAGTATTCATTTTTTATCTCTTGACTTCATCTGTTCCTTCATGAGTCACCATCAACGTATCCCATATTTCTTTCGATGATGTACATGTTGATACTCTGAGAAACTCATCCATGCCTAGAGCAGATGTAAGAATATTCATTCCTTTGAGATCATATTGAACCTTCTTCTTTTCTTCTTCATTCCAAGTGTTTTCTGATTTTGGTTGTGAACTTCCTTCAACTTCTTCTACAGGCATAAAGGGACCTTCTTCAATGGCTTTCCAGATTCCTGCATCTAATGACTTTATGAAGATTTTCATCTTGATTTTCCAGAAGTCATAGTGTTCTCCATTGAAGAATGGTGGCCTGTTTATGTTGAATCCTTCACTAGTTCCATGATTGGAAGAGGATGCCATCTTTTCCCGGATCTTAGGAGCAACTTACCTAAACTTACGCTCTGATACCAATTGTTAGTATAGATAGCAACCTGAGAGGGGGGGTGAATCAGGTTTACCCGATTTTCGCCTTAATACCTTCTTACTTTCAAGATAAATGTAAATGCAGCGGAAATAAACGTTGCTTGAAAGTAAAGATGAAGGGTAGAAGAATTCACACACGGAATTTTATCCTGGTTCACCTTCTATCCACCGAAGGCTACGTCCAGTCCCAAGAAAATCCCTTGAGGATTTTTCCACTATTGATAAAAATCTCTTACAAGTTCTTACACCAAGTATCCTAAGAATTTCTATCAATTTCCTGTGAAAGTATACCACTTTCAACAGCCCCTGAAAGTACACCACTTTCAGTTCTTGAAGGCAAACCACCTTCAGACCTTGAAGGCTAGACCACCTTCAATCAACACCCTGAAAGTACACCACTTTCAGTAACAACAACCATTCACCGAGATCCACGGTGAATACTCAATCTACCAGAAAGAGATGAAGAAGAGTTTACAATTTGGCTGTATCAATCCTTTAACATACAAGTGGATTGATCATGAGAATTTATGCTTTAATGCTCTTAAGCATAATAAGATTCTGAGTTCCTCAAGATATGAACAACTAGAGTGTTCTTTTAATCATGAAGATCATGAACTCAGAATTTAGGCTCTTTGAAAGTTTAAGTGCTAAAAGACTTAATCAATGAACTATTTTGGCAAAGCTTTGGCCTAATGTTGTATTCTCATGTGTTGTTATGTTCTGGACTCAAATGGACTTTATATAGGCAAGGGGAAACGTCCTTGAACCAATGCAACTTTTCGTGTGTGTAATTGATTACATCACTTAGGTAATCGATTACACTAAGAGCCGTTACAGTTTGAATTTCAAATTCAAACATGTAATCGATTACAAGCAAGAAGTAATCGATTACTTGCCTAGGTGTAATCGATTACCAGAAGGCTGAAATCGATTACACTTAAGTCCAACACCCAGAAACTTGATCTTTTAAGATCGGCTTAAGTTTTTCTACTTCTTTTAAGTTATGAAAACATTAAGCTTGATTAGTTTAGATGTTTTAAGGAGCCTTTATGCTTTGATAAGCCTTTAGAAGCATAACTCACCTAAACTAAGACTTCTAGGTAAATGATGAACTTTATAGCGCTGTTTCCTCTAAGTCTTCTTTTCTTCTTTTTGCCGATGAGTTTGTCGTCATCAAAACCTCAGCCAGGGTCAGGAGCAAGACCTTCTTCACAGCCGGTGGAAAAGGATAAAGGGAAATCTCTTTTGGCTGATCATACTGTTCTGGAGGGTATGGAGCTCATTGGTGATACCGACCAGAGGCCTTGGGGGGATTGCGTGTGGAATGACGACACCTTCGACTCGACGAGGTACATGTCATTGGTTGATCAGCTCGCCTACCAAGACGTCGACATGGAACGAATAGACACTTTCCCTGCCAACCAAATGTTCAAATATTGCCATCAGGTTATTAGGCGATTTCTTCCGTTCTCCGTTACAGTCAGGTGAAGCTATTAAGGAGGCTCCATGAGCACAATCGGGTGTCTAGAGACCGGCAGGCTCAGCTTGACGAGTTGGAGGCAATTTGGTAGAACCTGATATGCTATAATGAGCAAATGAAGCAAGACATGGCTACAATGGACGATCGGATCACTGACTTGGATGTTGAAAATTCCAAGTTATAGAGTCGGGTGGCTGAGAAGAGAAAGGTAATTGATGAGCTTCAGGGTCGGCTGATCGGCCAAGAGGGGGAGATAGCTGCCCTTAAGCGTCAATTGGCCGAGGCTGAGGGGTTCGTGGGGGCCTTAAAGGAGATGTTAAACGTGCTGCCGAGGACAGCGAGAATCTTGTTCAGCATAATCGAGAGTTGGAGGCAGCCAACCAGGAGCTTCAAGGGATGGTTGAGCAGAACTTTATGGAGATCACTGCTTGGACTGCCGAGAGTACTAGGCTGGAAGATAGTGTGAAGAAAATAGGCAAGGCCTCTTTCAAGAATGTTGTTGCCCAATTGACCGTCCTGAATCTGAGGATCTCTACTGGTCATGCTAGTTATCACCGTGTGGTAGTGGACGACCGAGTCAGAGACCTTGTTGGAGATGAGTTTAGGCTGATCTCTCCCCGAGGGACCACCCAAGGATGGTGAAGGTCCTGAGGGGGCTCGCTCCCCCACTCAACGGAGTCTACTGTGGATCCTAATCGTCTGCCTCGCCGGGATTTGGATTAGGTTTTGATTGTTAGTGTTGGGGTAGGTTCTCTATGTCTTTATTTCTTTCAATGTTGTAAGGGTTATGCCCCACTTTTCAGATTAATGTAAATTTGCTCACTGTACTTAATGAAGTTCATTTATTTTGCTTGGCCTTTCTTGCAATTTATTTTTTGACATTCGGTATCGATGTTGTTCGGCGCATATCGCTGATCTCAATCATTGCGAATACTTAGTCTGTGGATTGTGCTCTTGGTTCAGCCGAACGCGGACGTTCGCTGCCAAGGCCAATCGTTGGGCCCGCTTGGGGACATGGAAGGATTGTGCTCTTGGTTCAGCCGAACGAGGACGTTCGCTGCCAAGGCCAATCGTTGGGCCCGCTTGGGGACTTGGAAGATTGTGCTCTTGGTTAAGTCGAACGCGGACGTTCACTGCCAAGGCCAATCCTTGGGCCTACTTGGGGACTTGGAAGGATTGTGCTCTTGGTTCAATCGAACGCGAACATTCGCTGCCAAGGCCAATCGTTGGGCCCGCTTGGAGACTTGAAAGGTTGCGCTCTTGGTTCAGCCGAAAGCGGACGTTCGCTGCCAAGGCCAATTGTTGGGCCCACTTGGGGACTTGGAAGGATTGTGGTCTTGGTTCAACTGAACGCGGCCGTTCGCTGCCAAGGCCAATCATTGGGCTCCCTTGGGGACTTGGAAGCACTGTGCTCTTGGTTCAGTCGAACGCAGATGTTCGTTGCCAAGGCCAATCGTTGGAAAAGCAATGTCTCTGAAATTGTATATTCTCATTAATTTGTCAAAAAAGAAAGGATTACAATATGATACTAGAGAACCAAGCCCTCTTAGCTGTATTAACATCGAAGATTAGAGGCATTCCAGTGCCGTGGGATCTGTGTGCCATCTAGGCGTTCCAACTTGTACGCTCTATTTCCTGTTGAGCTTACCACTCTATACGTACCTTCCCAATTTGCGGTGAGTTTCCCTCGTTCTCCCGTCCGTGCCCCTACACTTGCTCGGCGAAGTACTAGGTCGCCCGGTGAGAACTACCTGGGTACCACTTTTCTGTTGTACCAGAGGGAGGCATGTTCCTTGATGATTGTCTCGCGCAGGTTGGCCGCCTTTCTTCTATCCTCATCCATGTCCAATTCCTCAGCTATCTGCTTGTCATTTATGTTGACATCGAAAGTGAGTACTCTAGCGCTTGGCTCACCTATCTCTGCCGGGATGACTGCTTCAGTTCCATAGGTAAGTTTGAACGGGCTCTCACCCGTAGAGGACTGAGGAGTATTTCTGTATGACCAAATCACACGATCCAGCTTCTCGACCCACTATCCCTTAGCCGCTTTTATCCGTTTCTTGATTCCTTTGAAGATGACCTTGTTGGCCGACTCTACTTGTCCTTTTGTTTGGGGGTGCTCTAATGAGATGAAGCGTTGTTTGATGTGGAGCCCGGCGAGAAGATCCTGGAAGTTCTTATCCGTGAATTGAGTCCCGTTTTCGGTGACGACTGAGTAGGGAACCCCAAAGCGGCTGACGACGCTCTTATAGAAGAAGTGCTGAACCCGAGCGGATGTAATTGTGGTGACTAGCTCAGCTTCGACCCATTTGGTGTAGTAGTCTACGACTACTACTAGGAACTTTAGCTATCCGGGGGCTTTGGGGAAAGGGCCTAGTAGGTCCATGCCCCATTGGTAGAGTGGCCAAGGGGAAGACAAAATTGATAGGTCCTGGGGGGTTTCCCGGTGTACGTCAGCGTGCTTTTGGTAGGAATCGCAGTGTTTGACGTGATCTGCGGCGTCCTGACTCATGGTCGGCCAACAATACCGGCTCGAAGGACCTTCTTGGCTAGCGTCTATCCTCTTGGGTGGTGACCACATCTCCCCTCGTGTACTTCTGCTAACACATAAGAGGCTCTCTCGGGACCAAGGAACTTCAGTAAAGGAGTGAAGAACCCTCGCTTGTACAGATTGTCGTCGATGATGGTGAACCAAGCAGCTTGGCGGATGATTTTTCACTTTTCCATCTCGTACTCCGGTAACCAGTTGGGTTTGAGATGTTTCCTGATCGTAACTGTCCAGTTGTCTTCGGAAGTGGCATAGAAGATCTGAGTGATTGCTTGGATGCTCGGACTGTTGAGCGTCTCCTGGATCCCCGATTGGTTATTTTCTAGCCTCTTAGTGTTTTCCTGGCGGGAGAGGACATTGGCTCTCTCATTCTTTGATCGTGGCACGTGGATGAACTACACTTTGTTGAAATGCTGGCATAGTTTATTTAAGTGTTCTAGGTAGTGCTGGAGGATCGGTTCTTTGGTCTGGTACTCGCCTTTCACTTGGAGACGACTAGCTGTGATTCGCTATGCACCGTCACTTCCTGAGCTCCCAAATCCAATGCGATTAGTAGACCGTCTATGCAGGTTTCATATACGGCTTGGTTGTTGGTGGTAGGGAAGTTAAAGCGGAGGGATTTCTCTAACGAGATCCCAGAGGTGCATTCTACCACAATCCCTACGCCTCCACCTTTGTTGTTGCTCGAGCCTTCCACATAGACTGTCCAAGTATGACTTTTTTGATCATTTGCGTCCTCCATCATCTCGGCCAGGAATTTGGCCAAGGCCTGCGAATTAGTGGCTTGATGGGGATCGTATTGGATGTCATGCTCGGATAATTCGATCCACCAACTAATCATACAACCTGCCAAGTCAGGCTTGTGTAGCACCTGCTTGATTGGTTGATCGGTTCTGACTACGATTGTGTGTTCCTGGAAGTATTGTCTGAGTCTCTGCACTATCGTTAACAGGGTGTATGCCACTTTTTCTAGCCTCTGATACCTGATCTCCAGCCCTTGTAGAGCTCAGCTGACAAAGTAAACGGGATGCTAGTCTTCTTGGTCTTCTCGGACCAGCACCGCGCTAACTGCATTATCCCTTACTACGAGGTAAAGGTACAATTTTTCACCCTTGATCGAACTGGAGAGGTTTGGGGGTTTTCACAAGGTCTCTTTGAATTCAACAAAAGACCGCTTGGCTTCTGGTGTCCACTCGAAGGCCTTCCCCTTCCTCATGAGGTCATAGAGTGGTAGCAATCAGAGGGCAGCCTTTGGTAAAAAGCGGCTGAGGGCTGCCAGTCATACTGCCAGCTGCTGTACCTCTTTGACTAAATTGGGACTTTTCATGTTCTTTATGGCTTGGCATTTGTCCGGGTTGGCCTTGATTCCCTTATGAGCCAGCATGAAGCCGAGGAACTTCCCTCCTCCGACTCCGAGTGTGCACTTTTCCACGTTAAGTCTCATGTTGTGCTTTCTCAATTGCTTGAAAACATTTCTGAGATCGGCGGCGTGGTCCCCCCATGAGAGTCTTTACTATGATATCATCTATGTAGACCTCCACCGACTCGCCCATCAGGCTGTCAAAGACTTTGGTCATCATGCACTGATAGGTGGCCACCGCATTCTTTAAGCCGAACGCTAGCATGGTCACCCTGAAACTTAATACTTTGTTTGTCCTCAAACAAAAGGTAAATACTCTAATCAAAACAAGCATGGCTAAAAAAATTTTAAAGCTCAAATTGCAAGATCTAAAATTGAATCAATGATCCAAACAGAAACATGATGCCCACAATAGAATGCACAACATTGATACAACTACTCATTCAACTTGAAACTCAATAGGCACAAAATCAATCACTATGAATCAGGAAATCATTCAATCTAGCTCAGATATAGCATTTGAGTCAAGTAAGGTAAGTGTTTCACTCAATTGCATCAGTGAATCACAGAAGTCAAGATTGTTACTTGTCTCTGCAATCATCAAAGTCACATGTTCAATCAAGGATCACTAATGACTTTTCAGGGTTGTAATGAGGCTTGGCTTCAAAGAAATTGGTTTTTCAGGATATGAAAAGAATCTTATCAAGCCTAAGAGAGAAATCAATTTTATTTCCATGTAATTCACTCCCCTTAACTTGCTTTAAACCGACTCCTATTCACTATTTTTCTTTCAATTCAATTCTACCCTTTCTTTTTCATCAATCTTTTCTTTATTTTCTTTTTGTTCTTTTATTTCTTTTTCTCTTTTGTGTTTTTCTTTTCTTTTCTTTCTGTTTTTGTTTTTCTTTTTCAAAGTCTTTACAAATTTGACAAAGAGATTGATACAATGATTCATAAACTTAGCACAAAGAATTTCTCCCTCCAACTTGCATACAACCCACACTTATGAGTGCTCTCTTAGTCTATCAAGCTAAGGTAAGTCATTATTTTTCTTTTTAGGCTCAGGGTTATAAACAACCCAAGAGCTTAATTCTCATCATCTCTTTCTCTTATCATTTTATGATATTGTTTATTTCTTGTTCTAAAACCAACAACATATATTCATCTTTTAATTTTTCTGCACAAGTACTAGATTTTATAATAATAAGAACACCTATCCCTTGGGTTCGATCTTTTTACTACGCGATAGTCAATCGTGCACTTGCGATTTGAGTATCAAGCATATTCCAAGTGCTAAATAAGACTTGTGAAGTACAAAGTTACACAGTTTTAAGCACAAAATAACAAAATCACTACCCTAGTTACAAAACAAACAAAAACAAAACAAACACAATAAAAAGAAAACAAACCTCTGGGTTGCCTCCCAGGAACAACTTTGTTTAACGTCATTAGGTTGAAGCAAACGTGATCTAGATGACCACAAACAGGGGTTATATTATAACCCCTGGGTACTTGCCCGGGTGGATATATTAGGGCTTGCAGGATTTTGGGATTCGTTCTACTTGGATGTGTCGATCTTCTTGACAATCAGATTGGGGTCTCCATCTTCAGCCATGGTGAAGACAAGAATGGTTGTGGATAGGGATGGCAAAAAAACTCATACCCGTGGGTATCCGACCGACCCGACCCGGATTTACGGGTAAAACCCGTTCTGTTTGAGTTCGGGTTCGAGTTTTACCCGATTCTGAAAGTACTATTTGGGTTCGGGTTTGGGTATGGTGAAACCCTACCCAAACCCTACCCGAAACCCGATCTCTATATATTAAATTACTAATATATATATATATATATATATATATATATATATATTAGTACTTTAGTAGTGATTACTAGGATTTCATTGTTTCAACTTTCAAGTTTCTGAATATATATCTTTATATATATATATTCATGATCTTGAATATGGAATTTTGAATTGGCTTCTAGAGTCATTTTTTAAATCATTATGAAGATGTTGCTGCTACTGCATTAGTAATCGGTTCGGGTATTGGACGGATTTTCAGGTTTTTTATGGTTTCCCTTTGTTTACCGCAGGTATGATTTCGGGTATGGGAAACCCGAAACCCAACGGGTTCGGGTTCGTGTATGTTTTTCTACCCGAACAGGGTTTGAGTTTGGGTTTGGGTTCGGGTATATGATTTCGAGTTCGAGTTCGGGTATGGTTAAACCCGCACCCGACCCTACCCGTTGCCGTCCCTAGTTGTGGAAGAAAAATAATTACGTTGTTATTGCTCTTTATACCATAAAGGGCGTTTTGAGAAAAGAAAATACTCTTATATTTTATAAAATGAGATAAAATCAGATTGATTATAATACAAGAGAAGGCAGAGCCTTTTTATACTAACGATTCAGTTAGTAGTACATGTGTAGTACACATCATTTGCTTCCTTACCAAATCAAAACATAACATAACAATCAAATATATTTATCTCATATTTTGTCTCCTTGTTTATCTCCTAATAAATAATTTCATCACAAGTGAAGTAATAATGTTCAAAATAAATGATTTGGGAATTATATGTACACATCTCTTGTTAAGATTATAGCGTGAGGTTCTATCTATGTAGCAATATTGAAGGTGGGCTGACTTTCGTTTTCCTTGTGCAAATTAAATGGTCTCAACTCACTTTTTCGATGTATAAAAGAATTTCAGGCTGCATGTTTCTTGCGAAGCACAAGTTCGGTATACCTTCTGAATCTTAACTAATTGTTTGTCACAAGATGTCTAGATTAATTAATTATCGATTTAATAATCTATATGTGACTAAATTTAGAAAAGAAGGGAGGTATAAAGTGAAAGAGTCCTTCTTTATGTCAGAGTGAAAGAAATAATATTAATCATAGGTTAAATATGTTTTTTTTCGTGAATTTAAGTGAGATTTGGCTTTCGTCCCTTGCCGACGTAACGGTGGATTTTAGGCCTCAGACTTTGATTTTTTTTGGTTTTCGTCCACATGTGTTTCAGTAATTGACATGGCAGTGCCGCGTGGGCAAAACGGAGCTCCGGCGTTGACTACTCCGGCGGCAGGAACGAAAACCAAAAAATAATCAAAGTCTGAGACTTAAAATCTACCTTTACGCCGGCGAGTGACAAATACCAAATCCCACTCAAAAGTTCAGGGACCAAAAACATATTTAACCCTTGATCATATCATCAATTAATTAAGATTAAAAGATAAAATCACAAATTTTTTTTTTAAAATAATCATATCATCATTAAATAACTTTAAATATAGAACGTTAATATATAGTTGCATTGTGAAAATTCACCCACCTCATTGACATAACAAAATAATTCCTCTCTCTTTCTCTCTAAATTTACCCATCTCTTTTTTATATGAATAAGCCCTTAGTTTGATTTTATCGCTAATTTGGTCCCTAAATATTTAAGTATTGTCATGTTAGCCCTTTAAAGATACATTATCTCCATGTAATTTCTCGAAGATATATATAAAAATGGTTCTAAATTTATATATCTTTTTAGTCACCACTTTAGTTTTTCACATGTATAATTAAATATAATGATATTTTGTACATTTAAACGACTAATTTAGCAAAATATATTTTAGAGTACTATAGTATTGATTTAATCTTTTAAACACTTTTTAGCAGCTCCATTCCTTATCATAAGAATTAAATGAATGTGCATTTTAGTCATTTTTATAAGAACTAACCTAAAGTTTATGGTGCATGAATTACTTATTGATAACTCTTACTTTATTGAAGTTTACCTCTCTTTCTTTTTTCCAAAGCATTAGTAATGCATAAAAATTAAGAATAATGAGTTAAGAATAATTTTAGAAAGTTGTTATAAATTGATAATAAATTTAACATAAAAAAGATTTCTTAAAAGACGTGAGGTAGTTATTTAATTCTTATAGTCCTTCTGTGTGTCACTATTTTGAATTTTTTTTCCTATTTATCTATAATTTTTTTAATTTCAAGAAAATATTAATTATATTTTATTAATTGTACCATTAATTTAATGATAATAGAAAAATTAAAAAGACACTATATTAGAAAATTATGTTGTAATTTTAATCAAGTCGCGGTCACGTTTTGTTTTCAGACAAATGTGCCGCATTTGAGCAAATGTTCCACTTGATATTTTTAAACTTTTAGGATTGATTATTGATATTTGATTCATTCACACTTATACTTTATTTTTCATCTCATTTTCACTTTTATTTTTATTTATTTTTTGCATTTTCTATTACATTACCTATCATATCACTTATTTATCTCTTTTCTCTTTTTATATGACGAAGGTGGAGGTGGAAACAAAGTGTGAACCAAGTATTATTGTTTACAATTGAATCGAACAATTTAAATACATGGCGATCCTAATGCATATATACATGCATGGATTTTAGTTAGACATTCTTGGTTACTCTGTTTTGGTACCTGTACCTGTTGGTGCAAGCAAATCTCTAAATACTATGTACCATTGTTAGTATGTTTGGTGTGCCATCAATTGCAATGGAGGGTGTTGACAGCAAATGAGAGACAGGATGAGGGGTGAATCATGGACAAATAGTTTTGATATAATTTCAACTGTTTATTTTGTCATATTAGATGGTCCCAAACACAAATCGTATCTAATTAAAATGAATGAAATCTTTCTATATCAGTTCACATAAAAACCAGAGACAAGAATCTTCACCAACCTCCAAAATGGAAACGACAGGAAGGTGGCAAAAAGGGTATTAAATTGAGAAATTGTCTAATCGATGCAGCTTAATTATTCAGTGGAAAGCGGGGTCTTGTGGCCAAGTAAAAATCTTTGCTTGTATGATCCATTGGGAAGAGGTGGAAAAGAGAAGATATTATTTGGAAAAGGCCTTCGTGATTGAGGCTTGGCAATCATAATCAGGAACCAAATAGCAATTAAACATATATTAAACTTTGCTCGATAGGGGAAGTTGTTAACAGCTATAATAACAACAAAAGATTGTCATCAATTCTTACCCTCAGGGAAAAGATGCAATCATATCTGATGGTTTGTCTAGCATGGCCATTATTTTAATACAATATTGATCGCACAACAGCCTCATTCCCAATTGAAATGAGTGCCCCTCCTAGTTTCTAATAACAAATAATAAAAAATATTTTGAGTGAATGGTCGACTTAGTCGACTTAGTAATTGACAAATTCTATAGTTAAGTTAGTTTCTAGATGAATGTGTAAAATGTATATGATGTATGGGAAAGTGGATGCCTATGTTTGGTATCAGATTATAAAATTAGATGCCCAGTCATGAAATATACTCGGGAGAATAATTTACTCATGATTCAACAGAGAAATGTATCCATCTTGGAGCATGGAAATGAAAGATCCTGGGGGCAATACAGATCGTGGGTGAGCATAAAAATTCATTTTTGCCCTTATCTTCTTCCATCCATTTAGTATTCCTATCAATATAACAGCTGCAAAAAAAAAAGGGTATTTTAATAATTTCATTATTTATTCCTGGGAATATGCATTTCCTACCAAATGCATGCTATTTGTTCCTAGTAATGTGGGAAAAGATTCCCAAGAATTAAATTTGTTAACTAAACACAATTTTTAAAGATGCCCAAGAATAGCATTCTAATCCTAATATTCCCGAGAATAAAATTTCTGAGCATATTTTTTTATACCGTCTAATAACAAACGCCCCTATAGGAATTAACTCGAAAATGGCTTATGGCAAAAGGGGCCCTTGGCATCTTTTACTATTTTTTTATCATCGCAAAAGGGCTAAATGACTTACTTAAGCATGTCGTGAGCATGAATAAATTCATCAGGTTTAAAGTGGGGTGTGTGAAACCAGTGCTTGTATCAATGTTACAGATCGCCGATGATACTCTATTTATAATGGAAGCGCATCAGCACACAATGTTGTGGTGCTGAAAAGCATTCTGCAATGCTTTTAACTTGTACCAGTTTTGAAAGTAAACTACCACAAGAGCAAGCTAGTAGTGGTTTCAATGGATGGCAGGATCACTCACAGATTTGCATCTTAATTAAATTGCAAGCATTACAAGAGAAGGTCATTTTAGAATCTAAAATAAGCCTCAATCCTAACGACGACGCTAATTTTGTCTCGTTAGCGTTGGCTTAATCGACGCAATGTGTACAAAATCAAACTCACTTAACATTAGCATCGGCTTCATAGGTGCAAGTTAGCGTCGGTTTACAGACAATTAGTGTTGGATCAAATAAACACTAAAACCACCAACAAAAGTAGTGTGCGCCCACCGGCAATTAGTGGCGGTGCGGCCAACGCTACATTCATCAGTTAACTTAGCATCGACTAAGAATGACACTAGCATAACTAGGTATGACCGATTTCGCGGACTTGAGGGTTAGCTTTTGCTAGGCCGACACTACATTTTATTGACTTCTCCACCCAATCTTTGTTATAAGCTCACTTTCCCTCGTTCTTCAAACTCTAAGACTCATTATCTCCCTCTAGCACCTGGCTCCGTCCTCCTCTGCCACCCTCATCTTTGGCCTCTTCCTCCTCCCTCCTCCCTCCATCTTTGGTTCTGTTGTTGGACGGTAACTGCCAATCGCTCGCCGGCTATACCATCGGAATTCCCTGCCGATGGACGCTGCTTCTTAGTCGTTGGACCACGCAGGCTGATAATTGCCAAACGATCTCCAGCGGAACTGTCGGATATGCGCGCAAACATTACGCGGATGGACAGGGTTGAGATTCGTGAGGGGAATCGGTCTCGTTTTGGGACCTGCAGATTTGTTCATGCATGGGAGGAAATGTCCAACTCGAATGGGCCTAGCCCGAATCGCTCATGGGAAGTGTTTGGGCCATCCAGGAGATTGGAAGTGACATGGTCAAGGGTTGCAGGGACTGGTGTTGGGCCTTGTAGTGCAGCTTTGGCCCAACTTTGCTTGCACTCTTGTCTTCTTTCATGCTTCAGATCAGCTCCTCACTTACTAAATGGGCCTGGCTCAACCGGTGACATTAGCATGCTTGTACCTATTTCTTTCTTCCATGTTTTCTGTGTCACAGGGTTTTGTTTTGTTTTGTTTTTCCCCACCTTGAGGACAAGGTGGTCGAAAGGGGGGAGTAATGATAGGTGCTTAGAGTTAGTAGTTAAGAGTGGGGTTAGTGGGAATATAGTTTATTAGATATTAGATATTATTAGATGATAATTAGTTATTAGATATTGTTAATAGGCTTATTAGATAATAGATAGTAACAACTTATCTTTTGTAACTAACTGATCCTATCAATCAATTAGATTAGGCTATTATTAGTAGAGGGAGGAAGAGCAAGAAAGGTATTGAAATTGGGAATTAAACAGATTGTGGAGAGTGCAGGTACTCTCGAATTTACCAGAATTATCTTAAAAATATTGGGGTTCTTATCATTGTTTTTGTTTCTGTTTTTAATTATCACCTAGTTGATAATTATTTTTGTTGAAATTTTCGGAGTTAAACATTTCTATTTGCTTGTTTGTTGTTTGGGCGCTTAACGCCACAGATGAACAGCGCGAGGACTAAAATGAAGATTAATTGGTGATCAATTGAAGAAGAAGTGAAGATTTGAAGAAGCATGATATTATTTACTGTTTTCTTTTTTTAATGACTTAGCACAATTGTGGTACAGAATAATTATTTATTTTATTGCTCGCGTTGGATTATATTATTTACGGGGATAATATTTATTGATTAAATATTTATTGAGTGTCGCATCCTTTCGAAAATTTCTAGTGACCTTTTTGAGAGGTTTATTAAACTTATTTTCTGTGACTTTACAATGTTGACCCCTGACCGGAAATTGGGGCGTTACACTTCTATTCCTAACCAATTTGTCAATTGCACGAGAAATAATGAAATAATTGCATGCACTCAAGTGGCTATTAAGAACGGGAGAAGAAATTCATAGATTAAATGAGAGTTGCAAACAAACCGAAACGTTAAAGCATAATCAAAAGAACTGAATCCATCAACCCTAAGTATCGTAAGGAGAATAGCCAAGCATCACTAACATGATTACAAGAATGGAATAGTTAAATCCAAAAGCTCCAGAGCAAGCCCTAGGAGTGTTCCACATGATCTCCTTTGATCTCCAAAGAAAACAGTTCAAAAAATGGCTTCATAATGTAAAAGTTATGATAAAAATCGCAAAACAGGGTTTTAATATGATGTTTGGCGTAGAAAATTCCAGCAGAGCCATTTTTGGCACAACTGCGCCATATACAAGGAAAAATATAGCGCAGTCGCGCCACTATGCTGACAACTCTCAATGGATAGGCATTTTCGTCCCTAAAAGTGTATCTCGTTCAATAATCGTCCCTAAACTATGAAAATATCTCCCGTGATCCTTGGATGTGTAAAATGTTAGTCAAGTTAGTCTCTACAAACCGACATTTTATGTGACCAAAATGACTAACTTGAACGACATTTTACACATCCAGTGACCACGGGAGGAATTTCCTTAGTTTAGGGATGAGTTATTGAGTGAAATACACTTCCAAGGATGAAAATGCCTATTGAATCGTTAACCATTGGATCGGGCTGAAATTTCGATATGTTTTTCTCAACACATTGGTCTTCAATCTGATTGGTCAGATTGTTTAGAAAACGTATGTACTATGAGAACCAGCCCAAGCAAGATGCATCAACATCTTTAAACCTACAGATTGAAAACCACAAAATACACATACAAATACCTAATCAAAGCTAAAAAAATTCTATGAATTAAAAATACCAAAAATGCATGAAGTAAGACTAAAGTAACCTAAAAAAAAAAGTAACCTAAAATAACAAAAATATCCTAATTAATCAATTAAACTACATGCAAAATAACTGCAAAAATAACCCTAAAATCCGGATTAACAGGGATCTAACTTATTTACCACTGCACCAATACCTTATTGATGAAATTTAATTACTTCTGCAAATTAAAATGTTTGTTGTAATGATATTTCATAAGAAGCTTCTAAGAGCATAGGTGCACTGGATAAGGAGCTCTTGTATTCTTTTTATATAGCCTTAAAGTCTAATATGTTTCTATTTGGTCCTAATGATGGTGGAACAAGCCTCATTATTATAATCCTATAATCAAATCTTTATTTACTTTTTCATTTTAAGTTAAATTAATTTCATTCGGGACTGGGCCCTTGACACACGGATTCATCCTTACTGACTTGATTTTTTAAAACACTTCCACAAATAATGGTTCTCCTTGTTAGCGACACCTGATACACCTAACTAAGTGGTGAGGTGATTAATTAATATGCCATCTCCTTTGGAATAAAATAAACTGGTAACAATTGATCACAATAATAAACAGATAAAACTATGTTAAATTCCATGCAGTCACTGTGAGGTGTAAATTTTGGAACTCCATGTTCCTTTTACCTTACTTTATCCTATAACGCCATATGTGAAATCATATATGCATTTTTTTTCTGAAAATCCTACTTTTTCTCTTTGGTATATTTGAAATCCTAGTTACTCTTAGCATGATATTAGAGAATTTTGTTGTCATTGCCAAAAAAACATAAAATGTATGCTTGCATATTCAAATTAGTTCCTCCGGTGAAAATACATTTGACATTCCGTCTCCTGGTGCCAAAACTTCTGACTTTATTTGATAAACAATAATTATATTATAGATGCTACTCTCTCGAATTGATAAATTCTTTGAATTTTTGTACAAATGAAATAGACTTATAAATCACTTTTCTAATAAACCTTCCCAACTTGGCTTTCAACCATGGCGTGTATATACATTTTGAGGTTTAAGTCGAAAATGTTAAATGTAATTTTTCTTGACAAATTTTTTACAAAAACTTAATATATCATATAAATTATCGATTTTTTACATTAATGTTCTAGTTTCATACTTTCTATTTGACATTTTCTCTTACTACAAAATAAATAAAAAATTATGGACAATAGAACCAAGAACGTAAGAAATGAAACAGTGAGAGATTTTGCAACACTTTAATATCAAGTATCTCCTTTGATAATTCACTTCAAGATAGTAACAATGAAAATTTTCATTTTTTAAAATAAGAAACGATGAGTGAAGAGAAAAATTGTACGATACTATAGATATATAAGTCATAAAAAAAACTAACAGATATAAGTAAACACAAATTAATTTTTCAATTTTGGGAATTTAAAAATTACGGATATTTTATTTATTAATTTTTTGAAAAATGTAAATTTACTAATACAAAACACTATTACTAATAACTGCTAAAGTTGCACTTTCCACTTTACACTTCTCAGTTCCCACATTTGCATTGCCCAGATTGCAATTAGTATGACTTGATTTTTCATTATTTCATTATCTCTCTTAAATTTCAATAGTACATACTATATAGGTACTATTTTTTGAGCCTAACGCGATTGTTTAAATAGTCTTACCTACTACATGGCCCGGCAGTGTTAGTTCACTTTTACCATAGTCAATTCTATAAATTATCAGCTTAGACAATGCTAATCCAAACAAGCACTTAATCGCAAAACTTATCATTATGCATTTTTCTCATATATGTGTTTGTAAATTGTTCCTACATTATTGAATCTCCTACCCCTCCCTTGGTGTCCCTAAAGCCGCAGAAAGAGCTAAAGTAGTTTCTTGGAAGCCACTCTACAAGGCATTAAGTCTATATAAATACAACACATATCATCTTTTACAGGACACGCCTCTTACCTAAAGTGCTTCTTGTACAAGCCACCACTTTATGATTTCCCTTTCATAATCTCCCAATCAGTGCTTTTTCTCCATCTAAGCAACAAAATATATAGCTCTGTCACCTCGAGTAGAAGTTGTTGCTGTGATACTTCACAATCACATACCTCCTTTTTCTCACAGACACACACACAAACATCTTCAAAAATCAAAACTCCATGGCAGCTAAGGCCAAGAACAACATGATGGTGAATGAATTGGGTTGTGGTTTCATGGGGAGAATTCTCCAATTCAAAAACCACAGGCTGAGAAACTCATCTGTTCATTCACTGCCCATCAAGGCACAGAATGATCATGGTAAAAATGAAGAACCAAAGGTTCCATTAAGAAGAAGCTTCACTGACACTGCACTCACTGAGCCACAAAAACAGAGTCCAGAACAGAGACATGTCAAAAAGAGTCATCAAACACCTCATACACACCAAAAAACCCATCAAAATAGAAGGAATTCAGATGCTGCAAGGAATTCAACATCATCATCAACTGGTAGTTCAACTTCAAACCACACAAAGGTTCAACAAAACAAGGACATGAATGATGATGGTGGGAAGCTACAGAGAGAGTCCACTGCAAATTCCCTACAACTTGCTAAAATAAGAACAAGTCACCAGAGAGACAATGATAGCAACAAATCCACACCCAAAGAATTTTCCCCTATGAAACTCACTGGGAACTTGCTTGTGAATCACAGTCACACCCCAAGAAGAAAGAGTGTGGATTTCACACCAAAGAATCCATCAGAGTTGAACTCTGTGCCTAGCTCTTACAGAAGCAATTCAAGCACAGGCGTGATGATGGGGAATATCATGAGGAAGAACAGTAATGATCTTGCACAGCTTCTAACTCAAAGGCAGAGCAAAGTGGACCCTGAGGTGTTGAAGTCAACGGGAAATGAAGCGTACAAGAAGGGAAGGTTTGAAGAGGCTCTGGCTTTGTATGATCAAGCAATTGCTCTTGATTCAAATAAGGCAACTTATCATTGCAACAAGAGTGCCGCTTTAATGGGCTTAGGAAGGTTTGAGGAAGCGGTTTTTGAGTGTGAGGAATCAATCAGGCTTGAGCCTTCATATATTAGAGCCCACAACCGTTTGGCAACACTATATTTCAGGTAATTTGCGCATGTTTGAAAATCATTCTACTTCCACGGCTGATTCTAAAAGTAAAACTTGTTCACGATAGAAGCATCCGTAGGTAGTTTTTGAATGTCATAATTGATTAAGAACAGATAAAAAACTAGTGGACACAACATGGTAATTATACTTTGGATTATGATTTGGTTACATTTTTTCTTATGGAATTGCAAATTTTAATGCAGATTAGGAGAAGCTGAAAAGGCATTGGATTGTATTAAGTCAACATCAAATGGTGATTCTGTACTTGCTTTCCAATCTCAAGCTCTTCAAAATCATCTTAACAAATGCACTGAAGCTCGGAAATTGAATGAATGGAGTGCTATACTGAAGGAAACACTGTCTGCAATAACCTTGGGTGCTGATTCAGCTCCTCAGGTTAGTTCCATGGTCAAAGATTTCTTTTACGTGCCCACAAAGAACTTCTACATTTTTAATTTTGGATTCTTATCAAAATTCATATAACAGGCCAATAATTATAACTCCTGTTATGACTCATGCTGATTAAAATTGTTAATTTGTGTATGCTAGATTTATGCTTTACAAAGTGAAGCATTGCTGAAGCTACTGAGATATCAAGAGGCGAATTCCATATACGACAAAATTCCGAAATTTTCACTTGATTGGTGTAACAAGATATTTGGCATGGCTACTAGTGCTTACGTGTTGATGGTAGGTGCACAGGTGTACTTGACAGCTGGCAGGTTGGTGAAAATGCTTTATTTTGATGTGTTTGAAAATTTCTTCAATCATCAAAATTTTTTTGTTTATCATAATTGGATATATCTAAAGTAGGGGTACTCCATTTTTGCCGTGTCCAAAATAATTTTCCGAAAAGCATAAGACTCCTAATACTCATTAATTAAACTTCGTGTTTTTTATATAGTATTTTTGTCCTTGTCTCTTTATCGGACCCACCACGTCTTTGAAGATGCCGTCTTTATCTACCCATCTTCTATTCTAATTTGTGATTTTTTATATATTTTTGTGCAATTTGTTGATGTTTGTACAGAAATTTAGGACATTGCTGCTGTACCCTCTGAGAATGAGATGGGTCAATACGCTCAGTTCATTATTTGGACCATAAAGGACTGAGTTACAAATTTTAAAAATTTACAAATAAAATCATGACAAATCAAAGCAAAATGAATGGAACCCCTCTATTTTGAATGGAAACTAAAGTAATTGCCAGAGATTTGTTTTCTTTATGTATATAAACTAACCCGTATCATATATTTTGGAAAAATGCCGTATGCGTATCCACCTCTATGTTTCCTTAAAGCCACAAAACAGAGAGCTAGAACAATAGATTATTTACTTTCATTTAATTAGATGGGAGAATGATGCACAGTAAAATTATTCACTAACACAAACAATTGAAAAACTGGTATTATGTAGAGACCAAAGTAAATCATTAGCCTCATGATTCTATTGTTGTCATTATGTTCAATGATATCAATGCTGGTATATTTTTTAAGCCTTAGATAGAAATGAACCCAAGTTGAATTGAATTTTGTTGGTTAACAGGTTCGAGGATGGGGTGAAAGCAGCTCAACAAGCAGCTAGAGTCGATCCAAGCAACAGAGAGGTGAATGCAGTGTTAAGGAGAGCCAGAACAGTGTCATCAGCTAGAATGAGTGGAAACTTACTCTTCAAGGCATCAAAATTCACGGAAGCATGTGCCGTGTACAATGAAGGACTAGAGCACGATCCCCACAACTCAGTTTTGCTATGCAACAGAGCAGCGTGTCGTTCTAAGCTAGGCCAATATGAGAAAGCAATTGAAGATTGTAATGCAGCACTTATGGTTCAGCCAGGTTATAGTAAAGCAATTCTAAGAAGGGCAGATTGTAACGCTAAGGTACTTTAATTGTTTCTTTAATATTAGTATATTAAGTTCTTGCACATATGTGCTTATAGTTAATAACCCTTTTGTTTTGTCATGTTTTGTGCATGCAGTTGGAACGATGGGAAGCTGCCATTCAAGACTATGAAATGCTAATAAGAGAAAAGCCAGGGGATGAGGAAGTTGCCAAGGCTTTGTTTGAGGCTCAGCTCCAACTCAAGATGCTACGTGGTGAAGATATTAAGGATTTAAAATTTGGGTCAAATTTGGTTTCTATCTCAAGTAATGATCGGTTCAGACACTATGTAACTTCACCTGGTAAGGCACACTTAAGCTGCTTCTTTTATAGAGAAACAGACAAGCATTACAAATATACTAACCAGTTGAGATGGTTATTGAATAGGGATGGCTGTGGTGCTGTTTAGCAACAAGGCAACCCAAAAACAAGTTCTGCTAGTGTTGGAGCAAACCAGCAAGAGATTTCCATCAGTTAATTTCCTCAAGGTTTGTTTAGCATTTCTAAGAAATAGATTAAAAAAGAAAGAAAAATCTACTTATCAAATGCAATTGATGGTGTGATCAAGAAAAACAACTTTGGTTAGTATATAATTATTGAAAATCTCCATCTTTCTACTTGCTTCTTACTTGAAAGTGAATTACATTATTTTAGGTGGAGATTGAAGATCACCCCTACTTAGCTAAATCAGAAGGTGTGACCTCTATCCCAGCCTTCAAAATATACAAGAACGGATCAAGGGTTAAAGAAATTTCAGGCAACAAGCACGAGTTGTTAGAAAGATCAGTTAAATTGTACAGCAGCTGAGATGATTTCACTTCTTCAAATGAGGCAAAGAGCAATAAAAATGTTTGATTTTACAGGATGAAAAGGGAAAAAGATGATGTTCAAAATGATTCCAGATAATTGTTTCTCCTTCATAAATTTGCTGACCTTGCTCACAAGGCAGAGGAAACACGAGAAGAATCTATATATCACTGTAGCATTATAATAGAGCAAAGGAATTCAACACCTTGCATTTTTTATTTTTTTTGAATGTCAAATGTTCTTCAAAGGAATGTTTTAACAAATGAATTCAAGAATCATATTCTAGAAGTTATAACAACAAGCAAGAATCTCTTTGAACTTGAAACATGAATAATGTACCAAACCCCCAAACAAATAGAGCACTAAGAATCAATCTCGAGACAATTTGATCAAAGAGATTTTGACACCATATATCGGATCGATGAACTCTTCAAGTGATCAACACCACTTACATTGCATAGGTTGTCCTGGAAAATCACTAGTTGTTCTAAGAGCACTACGAATTGAAAAAAATATAGAAAAGGGTTTGAACAGTAAAGCAAGTTCTAAACCCACAGTAGCAGCTAATTTCTCTCCATATACATAAGTTCTTACTGCAGAAATTTTCCTATTTCAGTTAATTTCAGGTGTCTAATCTTCTACTTTTATGTATTACTCTAGAAGTTATATTCCATTAGTCTGCTAATACTCTCTCACGGTGGAAATTCATCACAGAGTCAATGATGAACAAGAGGAATGCGAAAAGAAAGAGCATCAAGAGGAGCAGAACAAGCACCGTCACGGAGGCGCGGAACTTCATCTTTTTCAACTCCTTCTGCAGCAGAATCTTTAGATCTTGAATTTCGCTCCTCATCACCTGAAACAAACAAATACGCGCGCGGCGAATCAAGTAGAGTGTTAATTTTTAGGGTTTGAGAATTCACAGAGAATTCACAGAGAGAAAGAGTGAGTGACCTCTTCTTCTTCTTCGGTGTTGGTCATACGTTCAGGTTCGGAGTTCGTTCTGGATTTCAAGGCGCTGAGTAACAACGCGGCTTTTGCACAGCGACGCATCGCCATTGCCGATTTCGAAACCTTCTCTTCCTTTTCCATTTCTCTCACAAGCTCTCTTCCGCTCTATCACTACTGCGCAACTAACTGTTAAAGACACTTTGAAAGTGCCTAAAAGTTAATGCGCGAAGAGTCATATTGTTCATTAGAAGTTGTTTATTTCGTTTTCGGTCCTTTTTTTTATTGTCAATCCTGTTTTTGGGTCCAACAATAACAAGTTTGACATATAGAGATTGGGCCATTCTGCGGTGCCTGGGGCACATCCAGTAGGGATTTGGATTTAGCACCCTCAGCAACACAAATTTGCATCTCTCCACTTCTACTTTCCAAGATTTACATCTCGGAAAAAATTGCTTATGTTCCGGTCAGCTTCTCAGCCATACAACCAAACGGCATCTCAGTCAGTCCACAAGGGGTCGCTTTTAAGCACAGCCCTCTGGATGGCTCGCAGCCTCGCACGACCTAGCTCAAGAACAGAGCCTCCATGCTCTCTTGGCAATAGGTCCGAGCAGCCTCACCAAGGGCCAAGGAGAACATCCCCACCACACCGGCTTAGAGTCATACCCCAGTCAGAGGCTTCACTTAAGGGCTTCCTTCACACTTGTAGAGATACTCAACACGACCATCGTGCCTATAAGTATAGGTTATATCGTTCATTTACTTAGAATGAACTTCATTACTTGCATACTCCTGAGTTCGCTTGAGCTCTAGGATCCCCTCTTTTCCTCTCACACTGATTTGAGCATCGGAATGTGTTAAGAACCAAGGGTTCTTTGAAGAAGAAAAATGAGAAATCGAAGATACTGAATGTTCTTTCTATTCTGATTAATTCACTGTACAAGCTCTGTTTATATACAGAGCGAGACTGACGGAAAACAGATAAGATCTCGACTATTCCGGGTCAACACCATCAAACAGGATCCCGGATAATCCGGGTCAATTATCACACTTGGACAGCTGACATGACTAACTGGCCAGACGATACAATTATGCATTTGATTCAACTTGGCAGACGGTGCTTCCATATAAACGATAGAATGCTGCCCTATACAGACGATAGGTATCAGACGATACTACATATCTCTAATAGTCCCCCTCAAACTCAAGGCGGGTGAGAAGGATTAGCCTTTGCAAACACATTGAGTTTGACCTTCATTGTTGCAAAGTGTTGAGGCGAGAGAGGTTTGGTGAAGATATCAGCCAGTTGATCCTGACCAGGAATGTGATAAACAAGCAATGACTTGTTTTGAACTTTCTCTCGAACGAAAAAGATGTTAAATTCCATATATTTTGTTCTCGAGTGCAAAACAGGGTTGTGAGTTAAGGCCACAGCTCCCATGTTATCACAGTATACTGTAGGAACTTGGAAAGGAATCTTTAACTCCTTGAGGAGAGATTGAATCCAAAGAAGTTCAGCAGTAGTGTTGGCCAAGCTTCTATATTCTGCTTCAGTGCTTGACCATGTGACAATCGTCTACTTCTTGGAGCTCCAAGACACTAAGTTGGGTCCAAAGAAAACACATGAACCAGACGTGGAACGTTTATCGTCCGATCCGAACCCTAATCAGTATCACAGTAGGCAATCAAGGACACAACAACTTTAGAACTGCAGGGCTTGAGAAGCAGACCATGAGAGATAGTACCTTTGAGGTATCTTAGTATGCGCTTAACAACCTTCCAATGAACATCTAGAGGCTGGCTCTTGAACTGACAGACTTTGTTGACAGCATAGCTAATTTCAGGTCTGGTGAGAGTGGCATATTGCAATGCGCCAACAACAGACATGTAGTTGGTTGGATTAACATATAGGTCAGCACCATGTTTGCTAAGTTTTGCTCCACTAAGCATAGGTGTAGATTTCCCTGTTGCATTGGTCATATTTGCCTTGTCAAGAAAATCTCCTATGTATTTAGATTGTGATAGGAAAAGAGACCTATCTTGCAAATGCTGAACGTGAACTCCATGGAAGTAGTCCAACGTACCTAGTTGTTTGAGTGAAAACTCTGTATTGAGTTGGGTGACAATTTGATGAATGAGAGGTAAGGAACTGCCAGTGATGATAATATCATCAACATAGACCAAGATATATATGCAACAAGAAGTTGTACTGTAGACAAATAAAGATGGGTCACAGCAACCAGCCTTGAAGCCAAATCGTAGCAGAGCCCCTTTTAATTTGTCAAACCAAGCTCAGGGAGCTTGTTTGAGACCATAAAGAACTTTGTTGAGTTTGCAGACTAAGGTTCGATGTTCAGTTTGAAACCTTGGTGGATGGTCCATGTAGACATCTTCATCAAGTGTTCCATTCAGGAAGGCATTGCTGACATCAATTTGATGAATATGCCAACGTTTGGTAACAACTAATGAAAAAAAGAGACGGATAGTGATTGGCTTCACAACGGGGGAAAAGGTTTTTGAATAGTCAAAACCTTGAATCTAATTGTACCCTTTGGCACTAACCTAGCTTTGTATCTTTCAACAATGCCATCAACCTTTTGCTTGATCCTGAACACCCACTTGCAACCTATTGGTTTTCTGTTAGGTGGTAAGGAGACCAAAGATCATGTGGTGTTTTGTTGCAAGGCATCAAACTCTTCCTACATAGCCTGCTTCTAGAGGGGATCTTGAAGAGCTTTCTTGAAGGAGGTTGGTTCAACATGAATTAAAAGAAGTTTTAGCTGAACAGTGCCAGTCTTCAAATGAGTTTGGATAGTGTGAGTGTTGACTGGAGGAGGCGGAATTGAGGATGTCGGGGGCCTAGTAATCCCATATTTGGATCTAGTTTGCATGGCATGAGTGTTGATTGGTGCTTGCTGATTACCAGACGATGCTATAACATCAGACAATTGATGAGCGGCAGAGGATGTTGCAGCACCAGATGATGTATGAACAGCAGGCGATGAAGGAACTGCAGACAATGAAGGAACTGCAGACGATTCAGGAACAGCAGATGATGAAAGAGCTGTAGACGGTTCAGGAACAGCAGATGATGCTGCAACTGGATGAACAGATAGAGACTGTTGCTGCCCTTGATGTGGAGTTACAGAATACCTTGGCATAAAGGATGTTAGAGAAGTCCCCTCCATGGTGGTAGAAGGAGTTGAAAATATCTCTGTGTATGGGTACCTGTATTCATTGAAAATAACATCCTTTGACACAACAAATTTCCCACTAGCATTTAAAAATTTATAACCTTTGTGGGCAAGGGAATAACTAAGGAAGACACACTCTCGGGACCTAAACTGAATTTTAGAGATATTGTAAAGACGGAGAAAGGGATAGCATGCACACCCAAAGGCCTTCAAGAACTTGTAATCTGGGCGAACATTGTGAAGCTTATAGTAAGGGCTAACATTGCCTAAGACAGAGGTAGACAATCTGTTTATGAGCAAGGTGGTTGTTAGAAAGGCATGACCCCAGTACTGATGGGGAATTTTGGCATGAGCAAGCAAAGAAAGGCCAGTTTCAACCACATGTCTATGCTTGCCGATGACCCGGGATTATAAGTGATGACTGGATTTTATATGATGTTTTTCCTATCTTTTTCTTTTATATTATATTATTTTTATTGAGTCCTATATAGTTTTTATTTCATTTTGTTAGTATTTTCACTTTATTTTTGCATTTGCATATAATTTAGTAACTTTTGTGTTTTTAGTCCTTTTTAGCTGTTTTTATTGCATTTTAGTCCTTGTTAGAGGTTCTGGTCAAATAAAGAACATTTGTGGGGATCTTGATGCAAATAAAGGAAGAATTGTGGCTGAAAATTAATGAATAAGAAGAAGCATCAAAGTGTTTATGTTGTTTAACACATGTGAAAAAGGAATTGAAGAAAGAATTTGATGCTAATTCAGCTGTTGAGAGACAAGAAAGTGACCACATTAAGGGCATTGATGGCCATGAAGACTCATCAAAGAGAGAAGAGCAAAACAGCCAAAATATGAAGCATCAGACGTGTCTGACGCCTGAGCTCTCTGTTTATGCTTTAAGCTCTCTGTTTTCATATGAATAAAGCCTTTGTTCTCTGTATCTTCTCCCCATGTTTAACTATGCTTGGTGCACACAAGTTTATCATGCTTTCCCTTTGCACAATGGTAATTGGTAAGATTAAAGGGAAATGAGATTAGATTAATCAGATAATCCGCCACTTACGTATAAGGGTGGGACTTGTTGTGTTGTCCAGAACTAAGAACACTAATTCTTCAATTGGATTAACTAAATGCTAAGGTATTAGGTTTAGTAATTTGATTGAAAGTTCTATTTGCTTAAGGAATTAACAAGTAGAAACCATAGGCTAAAACACCTAAGAACGATTTTCGAGTTCATATGATTTTTCAGTTTGTAAGAGACATAATTTGGTTAGGTGAAACTCAAACCCAAGTGTTACTTTTATCATAATTTTCTTTCCTCTTGCTTTATGTTATCTTTATCACAAAAGCATCAAAGTATATCTTTTTATTTTCTGCTCTAACGATTAACTTTAAAGTCCAAAATCAATTCCTATCCCTGTGGAGAATGATATCTTTTATATTACTTCAATACAATCTGTACACTTGCAGAAGTATTATTAGATCCAAACAGTACTTGGAATAATTATATAATTATTTAATTACTGGGCAAAATTCAGAGTCTTGTGAGGATCACTTAAATCATCTTAAGAATCAATTATTTAAAGTAAGGATTACTTAAGTTATCTTAAGAATCAAATATTCACCTTAAGGATCACTTATATCATTTTAAGAATCAATTATTCACCTTGAGAATTACTTTAATCATCTTAAGAATCAATTTTGGCGGACTGTGCTCCACCCCGGTGAACTCATGCGGTTCCGACGTGCCCAGAGGCTAGAGGCGAATCCATTCACGGTCCGTAGGACCAACACCATTCGATTTCAGGCGCGGATCCGACTGAGACGATGAATTGTCTTTGGTTGCTCTCGTGCTTGCCTGTTGATCCGGTCTACGCCCGACGCCTCATAGCATTCATATTCCAAGCACTGACGTATGTATTCCCTGCCTGCTCAGATGCGTCAATCCGCCTATCGGTACCATTTTCCCCGCATAGAGAACTTGATCTCAACGCCCTTACGAGATAGTGATGAGTTTCACGCGCTCTGACGCCCGGCCCGCGCGCGGTTAGGAAGATTGGCCGCAATCTGAGCGGTACCACCTAATCATACTTAAGAATCAACTATTCACCTTAATGATAACTTAAAACATCTTAAAAATCATTTATTCACGTAACGATCACTTAAATAATCTTAAAAATCAACTATTTAAAATAAGGATTACTCAAATCATCTTAATAATCAATTATTCACGTTAAGGATCACTTAAATCATCTTAAGAATCAATTATTTAAATTAAAGATCACTCTAATCATCTTAAGAATCAACTATTCACCTTAAGGATAACTTAAATCATCTTAAGAATCAATTATTCACCTTAAGGATAACTTAAATCATCTTAAGAATCAATTATTCACCTTAAGGATCACTTTAATCATCTTAAGAATCAATTAATCATCTTAACAATCAACTATTCACCTTAGGATAAAGCATCTTAAAAATCAATTATTCACCTTAATAATTACATAAATCATATGAAGAATCAATTATTCCTATTAAGAACCACTTTAATCATCTTAAGAATCAATTATTCACCTTAAGAATCACTTAAATTATCTTAAGAATCAACTATTCACTTAAGGATCACTTATATCATCTTAAAAATTAATTATTCACCTTCGGAATCACTTTAATCATCTTAAGAATTAATTATTCATCTTAACGATTACTTATATTATCTTAAGAATCAATTATTTATATTAGGACTCACTTAAATCATCTTAAGAATCAATTATATATATGAGTGAATTTTGTATTAAAAAAGTGAGAGGACTAAAGTACGAATTATAAAGTTAAAGGACTGAATTTCATATTAACAACTTTGGGGTCACCTACTAAATTTACTACCACATGTAAAATCAGGTCTTTTACATTTACAAGATCTATAAGGTCTTTTACCCTAAAAGCCACCCATAGAAATGTCAGACGTATATTTTCAAAGTTTGCCAACGTATATAATACTACTAATAATTGTAATAATAATAATAACTAACAACATGAACATGTTGGTCTAAGTAATAAACAAGTTAGATTATGAGGGGTTTGATTCACTTTACATGGTAAAATAAGCACTACACCAAGATAAGAATTTAATCAATAATAATAATAATAATAATAATAATAATAATAATAATAATGTTATTATGATGCAATAATTTATTTTCTACCCATTCTATTTTGGCATTTACTCCCCTGTTTCAAAATATCTATTTAGAAAAAGAAGAAAACGCATATTAAGCAATGAAATTAATATTGTTAACTTTTTAAAACATATTATTTATTTTTCTATTTTTCTCTTTAAAGTGTATTTTTATCTCTTCCCATATTTTTCTTATATTGGGACATTATATGAAAAAACTTCAATTAATACTTCATTGAAATTCTATTTAGACAATTATATAAAATAATTTTTTTTATTTTTAAGTTGACAATTATTTTAAAATAGATGGAGTAAAATTATGTTTTGAAAGGGCAGAAGAGTGTCATGTATGTATAATGTATTCTTGCATTTCGTGTTATGCGTTGCTATAAGAACTTGTTTTGCAGATAGGAATATAGGATTGTATAAAGAAGAACATGATAATGATAATAAGAGAGCTCAATAAAGATATGATATGATTGACCCGAAAAAAATGATAGAATAAGAGCATTGGTAGACTCTTATTTTAACTTATGATTGAAGAGTACTATAGAATGATAGGATGTATACAAATAATAACAAATACAAGAAATTGTGCTTAATTAGAACGAAATACATATTAATTTTTAAAATTAAAATTTTCTAAAGATTTTTTTTTTGTAAAAAAATTAATTTATTAAATTAAAATTTTTATTTTATTTTTTTATAAATGAGTGTGCGCTTTAAAATTTACAACTTTTTTTTTATAAATTAGTCTATTTTCATATTGAAATACATTGGCAGCAATTTGATTTTGGTTGAGTAGTAGTAAATGATAAATAAAATATAATAATTAAATTTAAATATTATTGAGATTATTATTTTCAAATTCTTCATTCAAATACTAAAAACTACATAAGTAGTAAAATAATTTTAAATAAGTAATAACAACCAGCTTTCCTCTTGAAACCAAAAAATAAGTAAGGCTTAATAGCATTTTTGGTCCCTCACTTATCACGATTTGACACTTTTAGTCCTAAAAAAAAAATAGCCTAAATGGTCCCTCACTTTGTCAAACGATAGCAGTTTTAGTCCCCCTCACTTTTCCGTTAAAAAGTAACGTTTTCTGTCAAAATTTAACCCAAAAAAAAAATTTGTGACCAAAAACTCTGATAACTTCAACATCATCTTTTTGGAAAAAAACAATAGCAATAATTAAACTCCTTCATCATCATCTTCAACATGATCTTGAACATCTTCAACACCAGCGACAACAACAACAATAACAACAAAATCCACAATAATTTTTGTGCAGATTCAGATTCAGGAATGTGAAAATAGAGAAGAAAACTAAACAAAAAACTCTAATACTGCTGAACTTCAACATCATCTTTATGGGAAAAAAAATAGCAATAATTAAACACATTCATCATCATCTTCAACATGATCTTGAACATCTTCAACATCCTAACAACAATAACAACAAAATCCACAATATTCTTTGTGCAAATTCAGATTCAGGAACGTGAAAATAGAGAAGAAAACTCAACAACAATAAAAACAAAATCCTCAGCCAGGAATGTGAAAATAAAACTCATAAAACCTTAAAAAAATAGAGAAGAAACAACCCAGCAACATGAAAATGAAAAGGAATGACCCAAACCAGATTCAGATTCAACCTCCTCACCACCATCTTATCTTCAAGAGCAAATCGAAACCCCTACCTAATGCAAAGTCCCATCGCTCGCAACCCCATCCAACCCATAAATCTCAACCAATCTTTCACCCCAAACCTCCATCAGGTTCGATCTTAGGGTTTTGGAGGTGGTAGATATGAGAGATTTGGGTCTCGAGATGAATCGCGACGGCGACGCTAGGTGTTGGAGTGAGGGCGGCGGCGGCGGGTGTTCGAACGAAGAGGGAAAAACAAAGAAGCAGCGGCGGGTGTTCGACGGTGACACAAGGAGACGAAGAGGGAGAAGCAGCGACGATGGCAGGGCTTCGAACGAAGAGGGAAAAACGGTGATGGTGGAGCAGAGGAGGGCGGCGGCGCTGATGAAGAAGGAAGGTGGGTGGTGGCGGCTCATGAAGGGGGCTAGGGTTGAAGAGAAGAGGAAGGAGAAGAGGAAGGGAGGCCGGGTGTTGGAGAAAAACGGAAAAGTGACGGGAACTAAAACTGCTGTCGTTTGACAAAGTGAGGGACCATTTAAGCTAATTTTTTTGTTAGGGACCAAAAATATTAAATCATGATAAGTGAGGGACCAAAAGTGCTATTAACCTAATAAGTAATAACAACTGACATACTATATAAGTCAATGCTACTTGTACTAAATGATTAATATTAGATATTATTAGAGAAATACCGTTAAATGAATAATAGCACGTAATAAGTTGTTTCCGTGTCTTAACCTCTGCAAGTAATAATAACTAGAAATTTATCCCAGTATTATTTCCCTAACAACCACACTCGTTTTTCTTCAGCAATTAGTCGTTTTTATTTCTTCTCTGTTTCACGTTTCTTTCTCGCGTTACCATTACCGCGAGCAAGCTTTGGTTTCTTTGATGATCAGTTGGGTAATCAAGATCATAAAGATAAGCACGAAGGTTCAGATCATCATGATGGGGAAGAGGCTGAGAAGGTAAAAAGATCATCTCCTTGTGATGATGGTGCAAAAGCAATGAAGGTTCATCCACTACACAAGTGCAACATTTGTGGCAAGACTTTCACCAACGGACATGCTTTGGGTGGTCATAAAAGATCGCACTCTCAAGCTTTGAAGAAGAAGAATAAACTTCCTGCACAAAATAACAAGCACTATTCTTCTTCTTCTTCTTCTTCTTCTTCTTCTTCTTCTTCTTCTTCTTCTTCTTCTTCTTCTTCTTCTTCTGAGGAAGAGAAAGAAGATAATCAAGATTTGAGGTTTTATGTGGTTTCAGCCATTGATCTTTCAAAGTTCACCTCACCAAGCTGGGGAAAGACAGATAAAAGAGGCAGAAAATGTATTGGGGTGGTCACTCCCAAGGCAAAACAGAGTACTCCTGAAATTCTGCCACTTAAGAAAAGGGAAGTTGTTGAATCTGAATCTGCTGAAGGAAAGGTGGTGAAGAAAATCAAATTCTTTCGCGATGGTTCATTCAATTTGGGGAACAAGTGTTTACCTGAACCTGTGGTTGAAAGAATTTCAGCGAAAAAGGAAAAAATGAAAGCTGAAGTAATTAGTCCTGTTGAGTTGCAAGATCATGATGATGGCGATTTTGATGAAAGGAATTTGTATAAAGATCATCAACTCAAGAGTAAGGGAGTTCAATATTTGAAAGATTCATCATCATCAATATCTGATCAAAATGAGGCTCAGGAATATTATAAGTGTGGCATTTGTGGTAAATCTTTTTCAACTTTCCAAGCCTTAGGGGGACACAGTCACAGATCCATTCATAAGCAGAAGAGCAAGATAACTGAAGAGGATAATCCTAGCTTTTCTAAAATGGATGAAACTACTCCTCCAGTGCAGAGTGAAGCAACATTAGCAGCAGCAGATGAAGTTAAAAGTCAATCTACTAAAGGCCCCAAAAAGTTTGACATTGATCTGAATGAGTCATTTTTGGATGACTGATGGTAATTTGTATATCAGCATTAATTGACTGCATTCAGAATTTGATATCAATTTTACAATCTTGAAATATTATGTTTTGGACCAGATTAATCGTCCTTTCTGCTTGGGTTCTATGTCTTGCCATTTTATGATTGAGTTCTGTGAGCAACAATTTGCCATGAAACGTTTGTCAATATATATAGAAAAAAGGACTTGAACAGTAAAATAAGTGCTTAACACACAGTACCAGCTGTTCAAGTTGTATCAGAAAAACCGGCATAATTTCTCTCCATATACATAGTTCTTACTACTGAATTCTCCTAGTTCATTAATCTCAGGTGCCTAATGAAATCTTCTACTTTTACGTATTACTCTAGAAGTTTTATTCCATTAGTGTGCTAATACTCTCTGAAGGTGGAGATTCATTACAGAAAAGGATTTGAACAGTAAAGTAAGTTCTAAATTATTTTGAATGTTAAATGTTCTTCAATGGAGTGTTTTTACGTATCAATTCAAGAATCACATACTCTAGACGTTGATGACAAATGAATAGCTTTATATTATATCTCTTAAAGGCCGCTTCAAGTAAGAGTCTCTTTAAACTTGAAGCATGAATAGTAATTTCTACGAGTTTGAACAATAAAGTAAGTTCTAAATGTTAGAGCACGCAGCAGTAATTGAGAAAGAGAAAATAGAGAAAAATAAGAACTAGAACAACAGAGAGGAAAACAGAGATAGAACGAGAAAGAAGAGTAGTGAGGTAAAACTAAAATTTTATTATTGAATTAACTCCTCATTACAACTACACTTCCAACTTATATACATTGGGTATGTGTGGGCTTCACAAACAACCAGGCCCAACCTACAAGGCTCACTAGACTAGTTCTCAAGCTTAGAATTACATTCTCAACACCCCTTTTAATTCGAAAGCCACTCAGTCAAAATACGAGAAAAAAATAGTAGACACGCCATAAGCGATCCTACTCAAAAAAACTTGTAAACCTGACGAGCACTAACTCGAGTATCAGTTGATGTTGAGCTAAAGCCAGAAATGTAGCACCAGACGTGAACATTGCTTTTACCAAACTAGGTTACTGCCAGACGAACTCACCACTGACAGACAAGCTCATTACCAACTAGCAACGTTCAACATCTTCCTCAAATCTCTGAATCTGCTTGTGCTTAATGACTTTGTCATTATGTCAGCAACTTGTACTTCAGTTTTGCAGTGCTTCAGACGTATCCTTTCTTTTGAAACTTGTTCACGTAGAAAGTGATACTTTGTCTCAATATGCTTACTTCTTCCATGTGCAACTGGGTTCTTTGCCAGATCAATAGCTGACTTATTATCAACCAACAATTCAATCACCTCTGTATCATAGATTTCAATTCATTTAGCAATGAACTCAGCCACAGAGCTTGACACGCAGCATGACATGTTGAAATATATTCAGCTTCTCATGTCGATAATGCTATCACCGGCTGCTTCTTAGAACACCATGAAATCGGAGCTCTAGAAAGTAGAAAAACATAGCCCATAATACTTCTCCTTTCCAGTAAATCTCTGCACCAATTAGAGTCAGAATAGGCTGCCAGACGTAGACTACCTTTCTCTAATTGATTCGGAAATAACACCCCAAAATCAAGAGTACCTCTAAGATACTTAAGAATTCTCTTTGCTTCTATCAAGTGTGATTGTTTTGGCTCACTCATAAATCTGCTAACTAGACCAATGCTGTAGGTAATCTCTGGTCTACTATGACAAATGAAACGCAAGCATCCTACAATTTGTCTAAACAGAGCACCATCAATAGGTGATTCATTTTCACCTTTATCGATTTTGAGATTTACCTCAGACGGAGTCTCTGCAGTATTACAGTTCATCATATTGAATCTCTTTAAAAAAACAAGAATATACTTCCTTTGATGCATGAAGATTCCATCTTCAATCTGTGTAAACTCTATTCCAAGAAAATATGACAGTTTTCCAAGTCTGTCAGTTCAAATTCAGATTTTAGTTCTTTCTTCAACAACTCAATTTTTCCAAAGTTGCTGCCAGTCACCAGCAGATCATCGACATATGGACAAATGATCAAAATATCATTAACCACCGTCTTCACATAGACACCATGCTCCACCGTACATTTCCTGAAGCTTGATTTAGCTAAGAATGTGTCAATCCTTTTATTCCAGGCCCTTGGAGTCTGTTTCAAACCGTATAAAGCTTTCTTCAATCTGAAAGCTTTATTTTCACTTCCTTCTTTAACGAAACCTGGAGGTTGAGAAACATAAACTTCTTCTTCAAGTGGTCCATTCAAAAACGCGCTATTTACATCGAGCTGTCATAGACTCCACTTCTTCAGGCTAGCTAAAGCTACTATCAACCTCACAGTTTCTAGTCTGGCAACTGGTGCAAATATTTCAGAGTAATCTATTCCTTCTCTCTGCATAAATCCCTTTGCCACCAGTCTTGCCTTATGCTTGGCGATGGTACTATCTGGCTGACGCTTAACTTTAAAAACCCACTTTACTGCAATGGGTAATTTATTCGCAGGAAGTTTGACCAGTTCCTAGGTACTGTTCTTCTCAATTGATTTCAACTCTTCTTGCATCGCAGCTCTCCAAATATTACTTGAAATATCTTCTTCAAAGTTAATTGGTTCTGCATCTGCCAACAATGCCATATGTACTAATTCACCATCAGAGCCAATTTCTGAGTCAGGAAATACTTCAAAGTCATTGAATCTACTTGGCATATTCCTCGTTCTGCTTGGCATCATAGCTTGTGGTGAAACTTGAACAGTAGTTGGTGTCCTGTTTTGGTTGCCCAATGAGGTACCAGACGAGGTACCTTGATGATAGTCAAACAAAATCTCTTGTTGGGAACCAAACGAAGTCTCCTGTTGAATATCAGACGGAGTCTCTCTCTGGGAACCGGACGGAGTCTCCTGTTGGGTATCGGACGAAGTCTCTAGTTGTGAGTCAAACAGAGTCTCCCGTCGATAGCCGGACGAAGTCTCTCGTGGGGTACCAAACGGAGTATCCCGTTGAATACCAAACGGAGTCTCTCGTTGAGTGTCGGACAGAGTCTCCCTTAGAGAAACGTGAAGGTGCAAGAAACACACAAGAAAGGGGGGGTTTGAATTGTGTGACTCGTTTTTGAAATTCTTTTGTTTGTTTTAGATAATTAATTTTATGATCACTCAACAACACTAACCCACACAACATAAACATATACATGCAGCGTAAATATAACATGACTGTAAACATAAAGCACACATAAATTTTATCCTGGTTCACCCCCATAATCGACAGGGCTACGTCCAGTCCTTGGCTTCACCAAGATTTTCACTATTTAAACAAATAGTATAAGTATTGTCAGGGACTTCTCCCAACAAGTATTCTAAGGACTTCTCCTATTAAGTATTCGAAGGACTTCTCCTTACAAGTATTATGAGGACTCCTCCTTACAAGTATTATTAGGACTTCTCCTTACAAGTATTCTACAGGACTTCTCCTGACACCTTTTTCAAGGGTTGGCTTCTCTATTTGGTTCTCTTCTTAGTAAGAGTGGATAGAGGAAATTAAGCTCGGTTTATACAGAGAGGATAGGAGTTTAGGTTCTCTGTTTTGGAGGGTGTATGAGTTGGGAAAGATAAGAGTAATACTCTATGAATGTTTCTCACACACAAGCTCATATACTCAGGCAGAGGTAGGCTTGAAGCATGCTGAGTATGAACCAAGGTTTCTTGGCTCTTGGGACAGACTTAGTTTTGACATATGCAAGTTTAAGTCTAAGTTGCCCAAATATTTCGGAGGCAGGATTTTCTATTTATATCTTCAGTTGCTTCTTCTTCTTCAGAATGAGAGAAAACTTGTCCGAAGAGCTTCTTCCTCTCTGAGCTGCACATAACGGCCAGTTCTGCATCTCTCAGCAGGTGTAAGACATGATCTGAGGTTTCTCTGCAAGCGTAAGATATGATCTGAGAATCATTGATTCGTCTGGGTTGATGTCGTCTGGCTCCATGCTGAGCAAGTAGTTTTGAGCTATGTCTCCAGTATTTAATACGTGAAGAACCAGCTGTGAAGTTTGTCTTTGACCATTTTACCCCAGTGCTTGCCAGCTAACACTCATCACGTGCTTTGGTTAGATATTTGAATTTCGACCGTTGAGAGTGTTTAATGCTCAGAGATTCTTGCCGTTGATTCCGCGATGTCAGCTTGATTTGAGGGAAAGTAGAAAATCAGAGGGACCGAGGAATATTGTATTAATTGTGTCCCTTTCTACTTTCTGCCGCAGCCAGTACATTAATAAATATGTAGACGAGGTGGGAGTCTTTTGATCCAAGAAGTAATTACTCAAGATGAGAAGAATAAATTCTTTAATACTTCTGATAAACTGATGTCCTCGAAAAGCACATTTCTTGATCTCTGTACCTTTGGCGCAATAGATACTTGAGCGGACGGATTCTTCCTTATAGTTTGGCAGACGTAGTCTCCATTCAACGTTTGAAGTTCCGCTGCAGAGTAGTTCGCATTGGCGGACGAACTTTCCTTCATTCAATCTTTCTTAACTATTGGGATCTTCTTGTCTTGTAGATGACTGAATCTCTTCTTTTGGTTTTATTGAAGTTTTTCCATCTGATAGAGTTGATTCACACCTTCTTCTTGTGATGCTAGAGAAACTTCGAGGCCAAAGGTGTTTCTTCATAGATTATCCTGCCCTTTCAACTTTGAATAGAGCAGTCATCTTAAGTGGCAGACTGTTTTGTCTTCTCGAGATAGGCTTTGACTTGAGCGAGCAGACTTTAATGAAGTGTCCTCAAGAGAAAATGTTGGATGTTGTTGCCGCTTTTGCTCTCTTGATTCACCGGACTGTCTTATGCAAGAGTACTTTCCTTTGTATATCTTTGACAGTTTTTTCTTCATGGTGACCGGACGAACTCCTCTAATGGACTAATTTTCTTGATGATGCTTTGAAGTTTATTCAGTCCTTTTAGAGATAGTTATTCCTGTACGTGAGAGTTTTCACTGTGTTAGGAAATCTAGTTTAAACAATATTGAACCTTAAAGAAATTGTTGATTATCAAAACATAATTATTCATTTAATTGTTTGAATCTAACAATCTCCCCCTTTTCTGTTCAGGAACATGTTTATGGCATAGGCAGCCAAAAACTCTCAGATGCTTGACGGACGGTTTCTTCCCGGTCTAGACTTCTTCTGGAACTTGTGAGTTAAGGCTCTTTGTTGGACATCTGTTCAGAATATAGGCAGCAGTCATTGCTGCTTCACCCCAGAAACTATGAGATAGATTCTTACCCTTCAGCATGCCTCTTATCATGTTCAGGATTGTCCTGTTTCTTCTTTCTGCAACATTGTTGTGTTGTGGTGTGTAGGGAGTTGTAATCTCATGGAGAATCCCATTCTCTATGCAGAAAGCTTCCATCTCGTTAGAACAAAATTCACCACCACCATCAGTTCGTAGTACCTTAATCTCTCGTCTGCACTGCTTTTCAGCCATAACTTTGAATATCTTGAACACAGAATAAACTTCACTCTTGGCTTTAAGCAGATATATCCACATTTCCTCCCATAGAAGCAGTTTCAATAGGACCACAAACATCAGAGTATAGTACTTCTAACAGTGCAGTGAATCTAGCAGGTGTAAAGGTACTAAATGATGCTCTAGTCTGTTTGCTCGCTAAACAGTTTTCACATACCTTGGAGGGGATCTGGATTTGAGTTAGGCCATGCACCATTTCTTTAGCCTTGAGAAGACTCAGATCTTTGAAGTTGAGATGACCCAAATGTTGATGCCATAGCCAGGAGCAATCATCCGCCACTTCAAATATTAAACACTTGGCATCAACTGCTGCTACCTTCACCTGGAAGGTTCTGTTTCGAGCCATTTGTGTTCTTAGAACTCTTTTATTCTTAGACTCACAGACTTCGAGATATCCCTGTATCATGTGCAGAGAGAAACCTTTCTCTAGCAATTGCCCCATGCTAATGAGGTTGCTGGTCAAGCCAAGAAAATACAGAACTTGTGTAATGACAGTGTCTGACCCATCTCGACGCTTGACTAGAACGTCACCAACTCCTTCTGCAACGATGACTCTGTCATCTACAAAGCAAACTTTACTTTTCTTGGTTTCATCCAAGTTAACGAGCCATTCTCTGTGTCCTGTCATATGATTAGAACATCCAGAATCCAAATACCAATTTCCAGAATTATGATTGCCATCTTTGGTAACCATCATAAATGTAACTGGTTCACCATCAGAAATAGGGCTATCCTTGGCAAGATTTGCCTCATTGGTGGATCGTTCACAAGTGTCTCCTTTGCTTGGAGCTTTGCACTCGTTGGAAAAATGCCCAATTTTGTTGCAGTTAAAGCAACGTATCTTCTTTCTATCAATCTTCTTCTTTCTGCCTTTGTAGTTGTTCGAACATTCTCTTCTTGAAGATTCGGGTTGATCCTGATGTTCTGACTCAGAGTCTTGATTGTAATTTCTTCCAGAATTGCCACGATTGTCTCTGGGTTTTCCTCTGCCTCGATTTCCCCTTCTATCAGACGAGCTACCTTTTTTAGAGGTTTACGCCTGAAACACTTGATCACTGGACCTGTTGTTGGCCCTTTCCAACATTCGTTGCTAATGGGCTTCAAGGGAACCTTGAAGTTCTTCAATCTTTATGGTAGCAAGGTCCTTAGATTCTTCAATTGCTACCATGATATGATCGAACCTGGGGGAAAGAGTTCGTAGAATCTTTTCTACAATCATCTGGTTAGTTAAAGTTTCACCACAGGACTTCATCCTGTTCGTCAACGCGATTATCCGGTTGAAGAAGTCAGCAATCTTGTCACTCATCTCCATCTGCATCAATTCATACTGTCTCCTCATGGTTTGTAAACGAACCTTCTTAAGTTGTTCAGCCCCTGCGTTGCATTTCGCAAGAATATTCCATGCTTCCTGCGCACTCTTAGTGCCCAAAATCTTGTCGAAGTGTGCGACATCAACGCACTGATGAAGCAAAAACAGGGCCTTGCAATCTTTCTTCTTGTTATCTTTGTGTGCAGCTCTCTGCTCGTCAGTGGGTGCTTCGGATAGCGCCGGAAACCCATTCTCCACAATCTCGAGGACGTCTTGGTAACCCATGATTACCTTCATTTGAATCTGCCATCGATCTCAGTTCTTGCCATCGAGTACAGGGAGATTTGCAGGAAAGTTGTCATTGTTGCCACCCATCGTCGTTAGTCTCTTCCAAAAACAAAGCTCTGGATACCAGTTGCTAGAGCACGCAGCGTAATGGAGAAAGAAAATAGAGACTTGAAATATACATATCACAACATAGAGAAAAACAAGAATTAGAACAACAGAGAGGAAAACAGAGATAGAACGAGAGAGAAGAGTAGTGAGGTAAAACTAAAATTTTATTATTGAATTAACTACTTATTAAAACTACACTTCCAACTTATATACATTGGGTATGTGTGGGCTTCTCAAACAACCAGGCCCAACCTACAAGGCCCACCAGACTAGTTCTCAAGCTTAGAATTACATTCTCAACACTAAACACATAGTACCAGCTGTTCAAGTTGAAACAGAAAAACCAGCATAACTTCTCTCCCTATACGTAGTTCTTACCGCAGAATATTCCTAGTTCATTACCAGCTGTTCAAGCTGAAACAGAAAAACCAGCATAAATTTATCTCCACATACATAGTTCTTACTTCAGAATTCCTCGTTCAATTAATCTCAGGTGTCTAATCGTCTACTTTTTATGTATTACATTTACTCTAGAATCAAAACTCTAGAAGTTCTATTCCATTAGTCTGCTATTACGCTCTCGTGGAAATTCATCACAGAGATGAACAACAATAAGAGTAATGCGGAAAGAAAGAGCACCAAGAGGAGCAGAACAAGCACCGTGACGGAGGAGCAGAACTTCATCTTCTTGAAGTTCAAATGCTGCTTCAGCAGCTGGATCTTCAGATCCTGAATTTCATTCCTCATCACCTGAAACAAACAAATACGCGGGCGGCGAATCAAGTAGAATGTTGATTTTTTAGGGTTTGAGAGTTCGTTCACAGAGAGAGAGAGAGAGAGAAAGAGAAAGAGAGAATGACCTCTTGTTCTTCTTCTTCGGAATTGGTTCTGCATTCTGGTTCGGAGTTTGTTCTTTTTCCTTTTATTTTGCTAATGCATATTTTATATATAAAAAATTACATCTTGTGATTGGTCCATGAAAATGTCGTGCAGCTTTGTGCTTGAATTTGTTGTACCAAATAGCATAGCTCTATGATACTTGGTATTAACACCCCAACAATCCAAATCACACTTATGTTAGTAGTAATTTCCTAAAATGGTCAAATATGTAGTTTATCCGTAAACTATTAATATTCGTCATTGAATTAAATTTTCAGTCATTTGAATCCCTTAACTTGTTATTAGCACATAATGTTTTGGTCACTCCAGTTATTTTTAGTGATTATGTGGCATGGTGACTGGTATGAAGAAAATAGTTTCTTCAACCAACTAGATCTGAGGGCAGCAGCAGCAACTACAATTAACCTAATTCTAAGAAAGAAAACAAGTTCTGAATTTTCTGGGTGCTCATTCATTAGGGTTTTGGCCTTTTATAGGCTAGTACAAATACTATTGGGCTTGGACCCCAGCTAACAGTCCAGCACTTGATTGAAGGGAATAAAACATAAAATTTGCAAAGTAAAATTAATACATAATAACTGATGCAGAATATAAAATTACTAAGCATAGTCCTTCATCCATGTGGGCTTGTTAATATTCCTCTTGGGCCTGGATGGGACTGGGCTACCAATACCCTCCCCTTGAGGGGCAGACTTGTCCTCAAGTCTGTGTGTAAATTGGGCTTCGTCCAAGGGGTCCATTGGTATGGTGGGCTGGAGCACGTGTGGGGACACGTGTGTGGCCCGCGTGGAGGACGTGTGGGGGGCGTGGGGGAAGCGCGTGGGGACCGCGTGAGGGGAAATGGTGTTCGCGTGGGTCCCAGCGGCAGGAGCATTAATTGGCTGATGGGTTGGAAGACGTGTTGCTGGAGGAGAGAGGGAGCTGCGTGGATCACGAGGTGCATCGGATGGTAGGGAAGAGAGATCCGTTGGGGAAGCGTGTGGGGGGTTTTCGAAGTCTGATTGGTGGGCCCCTTCAGCAATAAAGGTGGTGGTGGACTCCAAATTCTCTTGCAATGGAGTTAAGGAGGGAAAAACTGAGTGGTTAGGATCGGTGGACTTGAAATTCGAATCCAAAGGGATTGAGCGAGAATTTGGAGTACGTTGAATTGTAGAGTTAAGTGGACCTTGGTCTAATAAGTCAGACACTTCCACTGCACTATCTTGTACTTCAAACTCATGCACTTTAGTTACTTCAACCTGAGAACTCTTCTCCCTTGTAAACTCATTTCCTCCCTTCTGGATACCCACTCTTTCAAAAAGTTCTGATATGGATGAGCTTGGCCCCTGCTTGGCGTCGCTAGCCGCTCGAGGTGGAGGAAGGATGGTAGTTGATGGGGAGGTTCCGTCAACGTCTAAGCCCAGCTGAGGCAAGGGGACGGCGTTAATCACAGCTTCTCCATGATACCGTTTAAGCAAGGACACATGGAACACAGGGTGAAGGCGCGTGGCAGGAGGAAGGTCGAGCTCGTAGGCGACCTCGCCGATGCGAGAAAGGACTCTGTAGGGACCAAAATACCGAGGGGAAAGTTTGTTGCTCCGCCGTTGAGCCAAGGACTGCTGCCTATAAGGTTGGAGCTTAAGCCACACGAGATCCCCCGGAGAAAAGGTAATATCCTTTCTGTGTTTATCTTTTTCTTGCTTCATCCGGCTCTGAGCCTTCGAGAGATTTGCCTTCAAAGTAGCCATGATTGTGTTTCTGTTTTGCAGTGAGACATCAACATCCGATACCTTGGCACTGCCTGGGACATAATCCAACAGTGATGGAGGTGGACGACCATAGAGAGCTGTAAAAGGTGTCATACCCGCAGCAGTGTGGAAGGAAGTGTTGTACCACCATTCAGCAAGGTGTAGGTAGCGGAACCATGACCGCGGCTGTTCTCCGGCGTAACAACGCAAGTAAGTACCTACACTGCGGTTAACTGTTTCAGTTTGGCCATCGCTTTCAGGATGATAAGCAGAACTAAAACGTAATCTGGTTCCATGAACTCGAAACAGCTCCTTCCAAAAATGGCTTAAGAATATTTTATCCCTGTCAGAAACAATTGATTTAGGTATACCGTGTAGGCGGCATATTTCTGTGGAGAACCTGGTTGCTAGGGACATGGCTGTATAATGTGTAGGAAGCCCTATGAAATGTGCATACTTTGTGAGTCTATCAACAATCACCCAAATAACTGTATGGCCATGAGAATTAGGTAGATTGGTAATAAAATCCATAGAAATGTCCTCCCATACTTGTGATGGAATAGGTAGTGGCTGAAGTAGTCCTTGTTTTTTGGAAGTGAGGTACTTGTTCTTTTGACATATGCTGCACTGTTTGATGAATGTCTTGGTGTCTGTGTACAGGTTTGGCCAATTAAAAGATGCAGCTATTCTGGAAAGGGTGGGTTGCAAACCAGAGTGTCCAGCAGATGGGGAAGAATGGTACTCGTGAAGCACTTGATGCCTGAAATCAGAATGTTCAGGTAAGAACAGCCCTCCCTTGTAGTAAAGTAGATTATTTATGAGTTGAAAATGCTTTTCTTGAACAAGTCTATTTAATATATCCTCCCCCTCTGGTGTGTTGTAGAAGTGCTGTAAGTGAGTAACAAGGGCTGGAACTGGAGAGGACAGGGAGAGCAATACCGAGCTATCTGGTGTATGGCAACGGGACAGAGCATCTGCGACCTTATTGGATGAACCAGGTTTGTAGAATATCTCAAACGCGAAACCTATCAGCTTTGTTGCCCATTTCTGTTGTTCTGGAGTCTGTATTGATTGGGATAACAAGTGTCGAAGACTCTGTTGATCTGTATAGATGCGGAACTTGTTCCCAATTAGGTACTGACGCCATTTTTTAACTGCTTCGGTTATTGCAAACATTTCCCTGACATAAGTTGATGCTGATTGCATTTGCAGAGATAGCTTCTTGCTGAAGAAGGCAATCGGATGCCCCTGTTGGGAGAGCACAGCACCAATGGCCACACCGGAAGCATCAGTTTCTACAACAAATGGAATGGAGAAATCAGGAAGAACAAGCACGGGAGCTTTAGTTATTGTCTCTTTTAATTTGTCAAAGGCGGCTTGTGCCTTTTCATTCCATGTAAAGTTTGTAATATTGTCCTGCTTAAGCAGGTCGGTGAGAGGAGCTGCGAGTGACGCGTAGTGACGCACAAAGCGACGGTAGAAACCGGTTAGGCCTAGGAATCCCCGGAGTGCTCGGAGTGAAGTAGGAGTTGGCCAGGTTATGATAGCGTCCACCTTTGATTGATCAGGATTAACACCACACTCTGAAATAATATGCCCTAGGTAATGCACAGTAGAAACCCCTATTTCACACTTAGATAACTTAGCATAAAATTGGTTAGATAGCAAAGTATCTAGGATAGTGCGTAAATGGATTAAATGTGATTCAAAAGTAGGGCTATAAATCAGAATATCATCAAAGAAAACTAATACAAACCGACGCAAATAGGGCCGCAAGAGGTCATTCATTGCTGATTGAAATGTTGAAGGAGCGTTAGTCAGACCAAAAGGCATAACTAAGAACTCGTAGTGGCCATCTATTGTGCGGAATGCTGTTTTATGCGTGTCTTCTGGTACCACTCTGATCTGGTGAAAACCGGATCGCAGATCGATCTTAGAAAAAATGGTGGCACCACCCAATTCGTCCAACAATTCGTCGATTGTTGGGATAGGAAATCTGTCCTTCACTGTCACAGCATTTAGACTGCGATAGTCCACGCAGAAACGCCAAGTTCCATCTTTCTTCTTAATAAGGAGAACTGGGGAAGAAAATGGGCTGGTACTTGGCTTCACAATCCCTTCCTGGAGCATGTCATTAAGGATGGTGGACATGGCCTCTTTTTGATTGTGTGGGTATCTGTATGGTTTGATGTTGATTGGGCTTGTGTTTGGAAGAAGGGAGATGTGATGGTCATGTGGGCGGGAAGGAGGTAAGCCATGAGGAGGTGCGAAAACAGGTGCATAGGACTGGAGAAGAGCCCAAAGGTCGGTGTTGAAAGATGGTGGCTTAGTGGTTAAGTCCTCAAGTTGAAGGAGTAGAGGTGTTGTAGGTGTAGTATGGGATGGGCTTGAGAAGTGTATAGTATGAAACTCAGCCACTGCATTCAAGGCGACCATTCGGGTGAGATGATGATAGGTAGCTGGAGCAGGTGGTGAGAGTGGGCGGCCAGTGAGTGTACAGGGAGTGCCATTAACTGTGAAAGTCATGGATGGGACGGAAAAATCTGATGTAATTTTGCCCAAAGTCTGTAGCCATTCCATTCCCAAAACTAAGTCTGCCCCTTGAATGTCTAATAAGTGGAATGGGACAGTAAAGGAGTGGCCCTCCAGGACAAGCACCGTGTGAGGGCAGTAGCTTGAACAAAAGATATGTTGGCCATTGCCGACCATGACTGGAAACTTGGTTATCGGCTCAGTGTGGAGTTGAAGAAAGTGAGCCAACTTTGGGGGCATAACATTGTGGGAACTACCAGTATCTATCAAAACAGAAACTTGGTGGCCGGAGATAGTACCCAAAAACTTGAGTGTAGTAGGTGATGGATTTCCCTGCAGGGCTTGGGTAGAAAGCTGGAAATGTAGTGTTTGGTTGTCATGATGGGTGTGAACTGGGGTGTTTTGGTCTTCCTCCTCTTGGGCTGTAGTGTCAATGCAATCATCATAATCAAGTGGTTCATCAGCCAACAATAATAAGAAACGGTTAGGTTGACAACGATGCCCTTGGGTGTATTTTTCATCACAGTTGTAACAAAGTCCCAAGGCTCGTCGTTCTTGCATCTGTGCAGAAGTTAGGCGTTTGACAGGTAGGGTAGAACTAGTAGGTCTTGGCGCAGTAGGTGGATTGGAGGTGGTGGGAGTGGCTGGTGGAGGTTGAGAGGGGCGTATATGGGGTTGGAGAGGAGTGTAGGGGCGAAATTGTCTTTGGGCAGGGGGTCGGGAGTCACTGGTTTTTGACTCGATTAGTTTGGCTAGACCAATAGCTTGGTGAACAGAATAGGGTCTGAAAATCATTAACTCACTTTTAATAACAGGGTTTAGGCCAGAAAGGAAACAATTTAACATCATATCTGGTGCTAGTCCCACTACTTGATTTGCTAGCTTTTCAAAACGGGATTGGTATTCCAGAACAGTAGAAGTCTGCCTCAGTTTAAAAAGCTCTTGCTGGGGGTTCTCATAGCAGGAAGGACCAAAACGTAGAGTTAAAGCTCTAATAAATTCCTCCCATGAACTTAACTGGTTGTTGGAATGCAACCATTTAAACCAACTAAGTGCCTCACCTCGCATATAGAAAGAAATAATGCTCATACGTTGGGCAGGGGGAGTATTGTGAAATTGGAAAAATTGTTCAGCATGGAAAATCCAATCCAAGGGTTCAGACCCATCAAAAGCAGTTAATTGTAATTTTAAGGAGTTAGGAAGAAAACCAGGTGGTGGGTCTGGTGGAGGTTGTCGCTGCTGGGTTGTGAGCAAAGCCATCTGGTCCAGCAGAGTTTGCATCTTTGCATCCATGGAGGAGTGAAGGTGATGAGCCATGGAGGCAAATCTGTCTTCCATGGCAGCAAGAACAGATGGGGGAATGTTGGTGTTATCATCAACGGGAGGCATGGTGAAGAAGAATGAAAGCACCAATTTGGTATGAAGAAAATAGTTTCTTCAACCAACTAGATCTGAGGGCAGCAGCAGCAACTACAATTAACCTAATTCTAAGAAAGAAAACAAGTTCTGAATTTTCTGGGTGCTCATTCATTAGGGTTTTGGCCTTTTATAGGCTAGTACAAATACTATTGGGCTTGGACCCCAGCTAACAGTCCAGCACTTGATTGAAGGGAATAAAACATAAAATTTGCAAAGTAAAATTAATACATAATAACTGATGCAGAATATAAAATTACTAAGCATAGTCCTTCATCCATGTGGGCTTGTTAATATTCCTCTTGGGCCTGGATGGGACTGGGCTACCAGTGACATGTAGATTTTTAGTGACGTGAAATTTTTTAATTATTTAAAATGCTCACTTGAAATATACAAAATTAACCCTTAAACTTAAAAAACCCATAAATTTTTCTTCATACTCTATCATCTTCATCCCCAATCTTCTTCATCCTCCATCATCTTCTTCCATCTTCAACCCTTAAACTTAAAAAACCCAGAATATTTTCCTCTAATTCATCTTCATCCTGAATTCTTCAAATACTAACATAATCTAACCTAGAACCTAAACACCAAAATAAATTAAAACCCCTAAATTTACCCTCAATTTCCACTACTCCCTTCATCACAACCCACCCTAAATCTAGCATGCCCTTCACACAATTGACCATTCACATCCAAGTCACAACCTTGTCCTCTTCCTCGCACCTTCATCACCATCCACCACCCTCACAAAATCAAGCTTCAATTCCTTATCGGGTTGCTTATGTCTGGTCTTCACTGAGGCGAGCATGGCTATATTTCTTAACGGATTACTTTGACTCTCGCTTGGTGGACTGCGTTCCTCATTCGGTTGCTTTTCACGTTTATTCCACCTGGGGATATCATCTGCAAATATAATTTAAGCAAAAATAATTTCCTTGAAATTCCTGTTAGCTTTATTGAATTTTAAACATGATTAACAGTTTTTGAAAACGAATATGATCAAAACTCTTTTAAAAAATTGAACTTCACGCAAGCTGCTGAGGAAAAAAAAGCAAATTCGCTTGTGGTGAGACGTTGGCTTTGCAACAGGAATTTCTAGCAGGTTCTTGGATTTAACTGAGTCTTTTTCCTTCTTCGATCCACCCAGGATCTCTTTCGAGTATCCACCTACACTTTCTTCACTAAGATTCCTTTTTTGGCAACCATTATGGTCGGCTTCTCAGCCACATGGCTCAACGTCGTCTCATCCATCCACGAGGGGTCGCTCTTAAGCACCACCCTTAGGACTAGCTCAAGAACAGAGCCTCCCCGCTCTCCAAGAAATGTGTTCGAGCGGCCTGACTAAAGGCCGAGGGCAATGTCCTCAGTACAGCGGCTTGTATCCATATCCCAGCCATAAGTCCCACTTAAGGACTTCCTCCACACTTGTAGAGACACTCAGTGCAACCACCGTGCCAATAAATACAGTTTTTTCGTTCATTTACTTAAAATGCACTTCATAACTTGCATAGTCTTGAGTTCATTTCAGCTCTAGAATTCTCTCTTTTCTCTCGCATTGACGTGAGCAACAAAGTGTCTGTTGTAGGTCCCCCCTGTCACATCTCAACTGGAGACACCTTGTACCATGGCTAGCCCAAGCTGAGCACCACCACCAGAGCACCGAGAAAGCCACCGCCCTAGAGTTTAAGCGAAACATCGGTACTGTTTGTGGGGATCCATATTTCTCCACCGTGAAGGTTTCACAATTCCATTCTAGCCTACAAAATGAAAAAACAACTGATGGAAACTGTGGCAATGGGAGCGTGTAAGTATAGATAGCAACCTGAGAGGGGGGTGATCAGAGTTGCATGATTTTCGCCTTATCAAAAATATTACTTTCAAGATAATAGTGATCACACAACGTCAATTGTGATTGCAGCGGAATTCAGGATTGCTTGAAAGTAAAAGATGAAGGATAGAAGAAATCACACACGAGATTTTATCCTGGTTCACCTTCTATCCACCGAAGGCTACGTCTAGTCCCTCAAGAAACCCCTTGAGGATTTTTCCACTATGATCAAGATTTCTTACAAGCACTTACACCAAGAACCTTAAGAACTCTTGTCAAACCTCAGATGGCAAACCACCAACTGATGACGCTGAACCCTACGGCGGACTTTGAATCAAACCCGATACAAAGGACCTTTTCCTCTATCACCGAACCCTACGACGGACTTTGAATCAAACCCGATTCAAAGGACATTTTCCACAATCACCGAACCCTACGACGGACTTTGAATCAAACCCGATTCAAAGGACCTTTTCCACAACCATCGAACACTACGATGGACCTCTTCAACTACAACACCACCTCCTCCTGTCAATACTCACACCATGTGGACTCGATCAAAAACTGGATCTGTTCAACCCCAACTTCACTTAACCCAGGTTGAACCCACCTCCTACAAGAAGGATCTTCAGGATCCACACTGGAAGCAGGCTATGCAGGCTGAGTTTGATGCCTTGCACCAAAACACCACCTGGTCCTTAGTCTCCCTACCGCACAACCAAAAGTCTATAGGTTGCAAATGGGTGTTTCGTATCAAACAAAAACTTGATGGTATTGTTGAAAGATATAAAGCTCGGCTAGTGGCCAAAGGGTACAATCAGGTTCCAGGTTTCGATTACTCAGAAACTTTCTCCCCTGTTGTGAAGCCCATCACCATTCACCTCATCTTATCTTTAGCTGTCACCAAACATTGGCCCATCCATCAACTTGATGTCAAAAATGCTTTTCTAAAAGACACACTTGATGAGGATGTCTACATGGATCAACCACCAGGTTTTCAAACTACTGATCGCACCCTAGTCTGCAAACTTCACAAAGCCCTCTATGGTCTCAAACAAGCTCCCCGGGCCTGGTTTGATAAATTGAAAGGGGCTCTGGTTCGCATTGGCTTCAAGGCTAGTCTCTGTGACCCTTCGTTATTTGTGTTCAGTTCAGCTTCTTGTTGCATCTACACCTTAGTTTATGTTGATGATATTATCATCACTGGCAGCTCACTGAGTCTCACTCAGCAAATTACTGCCCAACTCAATATTGAGTTCTCAGTCAAACAACTGGGCACGTTGGATTATTTCCTTAGAGTCCAAGTTCAGCATCTGCCCAATGGCTCTCTTCTCCTCTCACAATCCAAGTACATCAGTGATCTTCTTGACAAGGTCAATATGGCTACTGCAACAGGGAAGTCTACACCCATGCTTAGCACTGCACGACTCTGCAAACATGGTACTTATCTACATGCTGATCCTACCAACTACAGGTTTGTTGTTGGTGCTTTGCAATATGCCACTCTCACTAGACCTGACATCAATTATGTTGTTAACAAGGTTTGTCAGTTCATGAGCAAACCTCTTGATGATCACTGGAAGGCTGTTAAGCGTATCCTCCGATATCTTCAAGGAACTATTTCTCATGGTCTTCTTCTCCGGCCCTGCAACTCTAAAAATGTTGTACCCTTACTTGCACACTGTGATGCTGATTGGGGTTCTGATCCGGATGGAAGACATTCCACATATGATTCCTGTATCTTCTTTGGACCCAACTTAATATCCTGGAGCTCGAAGAAGCAAACGATTGTCGCTAGATCTAGAACTGAGGCCGAATATCATAGCTTAGCTAATACCACAGCTGAATTGCTCTTGATTCAATCACTCCTCACGGAGCTCAAGATTCCTTTTCAAGTTCCTACCGTTTACTTTGATAACATGGGTGTTGTGGCCCTAACTCACAATCCTGTCTTACACACCCGCACCAAGCATATGGAATTGGACATCTTCTTCGTTCGTGAGAAATTTCAGAACAAGTCCTTACTTGTACATCACATTTCTAGTCAGGATCAATTGGCTGATATTTTCACCAAGCCTCTCTCCTCCCAACACTTTCCGGCCTTGCGCGCCAAACTCAACATGTTCACAATGGCTGCACCTTTTTTGCCACCTTGAGTTTGAGGGGGACTGTTAGAGATACAAATCATCGTCTGTGTAAGACCATTATATGTGTTGTCTGTATAAGTCGGTCTTTGTGTAATTCGGTTTACCTTATCGTCTGTGTTAGAAAAGTCCTGTCACATGTACATGCGTGGTAGGTGACCTGTCGACTATGTCAAGTCTGTAATTAATGCCGCCGCTTGTGTTGACCTAGAATATCCGAGATCTTGTCTGTTTGTGTGTTCCCCTCTCTGTATAAATATAGAGCCTGTAACAATGCATTTTTCAGAATAGAAATATTATTTTCCAAATCTTCGATTTCCCATATTTTTGTTTCTCAAGAACCCTTGGTTCTTAACAATGTGACTGTTCTGGTAACGCAATTGGAGAGAGAAAAGAAGCAATAGGTAAAAATAGTATCCAATTTTTCGGTCAGTGAAAATAGGAGAATTCCCCTTTTACATGAACTCTCCTTAGCTATTTATAGAGGGGAAAGACATAAAAAGATATAAAACCCTAGATTACATAATATGGGCTTCTGGGCCTCAGAACATTCGGCGTAACAGCCTCAACCTTGCGCCTCTCAAGCTGTCTAGCTCACCACACGCTAGTCCTTCTTTCGGTCGCCAGGTCGTCTTCTACTGGGCGAAGTGCTCACCCAATCCACAAGCCCACAAGACACCAAGCTTGAAGTATCAGTGCGAAGTGTGTCTTCGTAAGTCTTCATGGCTCGCCATCAGGAGAAGTGCTCGCCCAATCCACAAGCCCACAAGACACCGAGTTTGAGGCATGGAGACGTAGTATGTCTTTATAAAGTTCTCGCCAAGGGATCCTAAACAACGCTTCCTTTGGGCGGTCATCCCTATAGAATGTGTCTCGTTAGAATCTTCCTAGGAAAAACCCAATGGGATAAAAACCTAGTGAAGGAAAAAGAGTACAATATCCTATAGAGAAATGAGTCACCTAAGGCCTGGGCGTGGAGGATAAATATACCACCAATCATAGCATGAAGATGTGAGTGAATGAGACTCTGGATTAAGTTGACACGCCAAGCATGAAATGAAGTGGCCCCCTGGTTTCGCCGGAAGGAAGTCATTTGCCCTACGAGAGTCGCAGCCAGTCTATAAGTTCACTGAGTCCACAAGTATGGAACAGCTCGCCATACTGTAAAGTGACCGCCAACCTAGGAACTGTAGGTCTGATGAAGAATCACTCGCCAGGTTTGGGGATAGAGTATCTCGCCTAGATGTATCTTATGCTTTCCTTGTTTGTCACCTGTTTCCTAAATTTCTTAACTATAAACACAATCATTAGTTCTCAAAATAATTTAATGCCTTACGAGTACCTCTTAAGTGCTCTAAATGGCGCTCCCAATAGCTCGTCACATTTTCGTTGCCTATTTGTTCACTCTCTGGCGATGCACTCTCTATGTCTTCAATACATCATGACGTCATGAGTGATTTAACTGCCTCTTTGGAAATGCCTAGTTGGTGACAGCCTGTCCCGTCTGTTCCAGTTCCGTCTTTCCCGCAAGTGCCCTGCCTGTTGATGTGACTTGCACCTACTTTCTTGAACTTTGGATCCACACGCCGTTCTACATTAAATGCTTAATCATCACTTTACATGAAACGAAGCGACGTGAAACGAGGCGACGTGAAACGACGCGAGTAATGATGGGATTTGATTTTCCCACTCACTCATTTTTTGTGCCTGCCTCTCTCGAAGTGACATTCCCTCTTCTCTTCTTCTTGTTCTATATAAACTTCCCTACTTCTCAAATTACCACATTTTCCTCTCCTGTGTTTTCTTTTCTTTTCGGTGAACCCTTGCCTCTTGTGTCTCCTGCTCCTCCACGGACTCCAGTGACTCTCTAACTTCTCCACCCTTGTCCGCCTCACCTACTGCCTTATTCCTTCTTTGTCCTCCCCTGTTCACCCGTACGTTCTCTCTATCTCTTCTCTTTTTGTCTTTGAATAAGTAAATAAGAATGGACCCTGCCTCTAGCAACACTAAAAATCGTCTTTCTCCTCCGTTGTCTCCGGCCACTCGTGCTCAGAATTTTGAGGAATCACTTCAACGACCAATCCAAATCGGGTTGGTCGCCCCTAAAGTTGCGAGTGCTAGCCCCGCGTGGCTCACCCCTTTGTCTCTGGAATATTTTCGTAAGCAAATTGGCGGTCTCTGCTCGAATAATTATGACCCTGACTTAGTCGCCAAACCTTGCACTGCTAATGAGCGAGTATGTGATGCTAGACAGGGGGAAAATGACCCCCACTTCTTCTATGTGTATGCTTTTTTGTTTGAAGACTTTGGTATCAAACTTCCTTTCTCGCCCTTCATCTGCGAAACTTTGACCGCACTTAAGGTCGCCCCAACTTAGCTGAATCCCAACTCATGGGCTTCATTCAGTGTTTTGAAATCCTATGCGAAGCCTGCGGAGTCGCCCCTACCTATAACATTTTCTTCTATTTCTATTCACAAAAACACTGCTCATGAAACACTATTCACAAAACACTATTCACCAAAAGTTTTTATCGCATATCTGGATCCGTCACGTCACCGAAAGTCGTTTGGTTCCAAATTTTCGATCCGAGGTCTCGAAGTCGTCTGTTTCGCTTGCTGGATTTTCGACTGGAAGTCTGAAAGTCTCGCTAGCGAGAATTGCCTTTTTGGGGCTCCGGAAGGAAACCATATCAATATTACAGTCGTTCTTCTCGAAATTCTTCACTGAACGTCATGGAGATAGTGAGAACGTCTTATTCTTGCTCGAATTCCAAATCAAGTTAAGATTGGTTCTACTACGAATTGTCGTTTGGAAAACATCGCTACGATGATCCGAATAGCTCTTGACCTTAACTCTCGCCTGCAAGAATCCCTAGGTATGCATTGACTAATTATTTAATTATTTAATTTATTTAATTATTTGATGCTAGGTAGGATCTATATCTCCTACATATCCCTAGCTCGTGGTCGTGTTTAGAACTCTTTCAGTATATCGATCACTATAATATATGAGAAAAATAGAGTTTGAATCTTGGCATGTAATCCTACGTTCTCTCCAGATTCTTCATTCAAGTTAATTTGCGACCTAGTTAGACTACAAGTCGGTTTTTCTGGTTTTCTTACTCGTTCTTACCGAGTGTGTCGAATATAGGACTTCTCTACATGTTTTGTTATAGGAATTTGTGATTCTTGTATGGGTTTTTTTTTTAAGACCCTCTATTTTTAGTATTTACGTTTAGGTCCCTGAACTACTTAGTTGTTTCAGTTTGGTCTTTAGTTGATCGTTTGACTGATTTTATTATTGTTGGAATGAGATTTGTGTTAGTTGAATTGTTTGTATTTATCATGATAATTTTGGAAGAATATATATGAATTATTTTTTTTTTAAACTGTTAGAAATATATTTTCTAGTGTGAGTATTTTGGGTTAAACTATTTTAGGAACCTATGTTAAATATATATATATATATATATTATATTAAAGAAATGTTTTATTATATATATATATATATATATATATATATATATATATATGTGTGTGTGTGAATACATATTTAATTATAAATGACTTTTTATTTAAAAAGAAAAAGGAAAAAGAAGGAGATTTGACCACAAATTGGTTGAGATCATATTTTGAATATATTTAACACAAATATATTTTATTTTGTTAGATTTTGGTTGAGATCATATTTTGAACACAAATTGTATTTTATGTTATCACAAAATTAAGGAGATTTGACCTGAAAATTAAGATGAGCATATTACCTATTTTTATGTGATATACTAATAGCTGTTTTTCTCTGTTTTAATTAATTATAGTTTTGTTTTGGTAAGTTTACGTTGATATATATATATATATATATATATATATATATATATATTTATATATATATATATATATATAATTCTCTTTAATTATATTAATTGGTTATTTAGATTATGAACCTAGTTAAATTATACTAGATTGTGTTTTATCCTATCAAGATTGTGCTTGAATTTTAAAATAAAGATATGAATTTTGGTTAAGATATGGATATGGATTTCGAAGGTGAGGGTAACTTCTTTTGTAGGATGTTTGTGAATGTGATATACTTAGCTCTTAGATAGAATTGATTGTGATTGCATTGAGATTCTATATTGATTTGTGGCATGATTTACTTGTTGGAAATTGGCTTGAAAACTTGATGTATATTAAGAATTAAATTGTATTAATATGCTGAGAATTAAACTATGAAAGATTTTGAGTATATTGGAAATTATTGAATACACAGATGTTGGAACCTATTGCTATAATATGACTATGTTGGTTGTTGAGAGAATTATTTGAGTCATATCATATGCATTACTTAGGTTTGTTTAGGCTCTGATGTGACGGGTACTTGTCCCGTGGGATCAGGCCGAGGGTAATGTGGTGGGTACTTGTCCCACGTGATTATCCTGCCCTTGTTCTGGGAAAAATTTGGCCATAAATATGCATGTAGAGATCTTAGGGAAGATTTGCATAATAAAAGAAAAAGAAAATTTAATTTACTTATGGACGTGTGGTTCTGTCCATTGTTTTTATTTTATTATTTTATTTTATTTTAATTTCTATTGTTTGTTTTTACGCAGACAGTAATGTGCGTTGATTTTCTTTTATCTTTTTATTTTTATTGTTTTTTTTTAAACAATATTATGTATACGTATTTTTAAATTTTAATAACAGTACACGTTTGGTTGTGTTTGAATTATATGTATTTATTTATTTATCTATTATCTTATTTTTATTTCCGATTTGTTTTATTATTATATTTAATAATTATTAATTATTGTGGATTGATATTGGTTTTCGAAGTTAACCCTTTTCTGCTTATGTGTATGTTGTCTGGGCGTTTAACGCCACAGAGGAACGACGTGAAGCGTATATTGAAGAGGCGAAGTGGGGCGAGGAAGTGAAGATGAAGTTGAGAAGATGAATTGGAATTTTGTTTTGATTTCAAATGCTTAGATGAATTTTATGTTATTGATACTTCATTTTATTTTCCGTTAGATTTTATGTTAACTATGGGTTAATACTTGTTAAATATTTATTTGAGTGACGAATTTGAATTTAAAAAAAAATGAGGGACCCTTTTGAGAGGTTTTACGAAACTTATTTCCGCGTAATTATAATGTGATCCCTCAATTCAAAATTGGGGTGTTACATTTGTGGTATCAGAGCTTTGGTTGAGAAAACCAGAGCCTTGGGTAGATTTTGCTTGTTAGGAACCTTGCATTCTGAGATTGATTGACGGGGTGTCAATCGAAGGAAGAATTTTGTGAAATACTTGTTTGATTTTATTAATTGTGTGAGATTGTCACATGAGCGAACGATCCATGTGTTTAGTGTTTGACTGACTGTCTGATTTGTTAGAAGGTTGTTCCATAAGTGGATAACCTAACAAGATGTAGCTAATTAGAAGAAGAGGACCTTACATTTTTTTAAAACACAGACAGGTTTAGAAGAATTTAATTCGGATAAGAGTAAATACCAAGAACATTTTGATGTTTACAAGGAGTGTAAGAAAAAGGAGGTATTGGACGTTTCAGCGCTGTCTGTTCCTTGTATTGTTCTACATTTCGTATTTTAAAAGTGATGGAATAGATCCTAGGAAGATTTATTTCATTAAATAAAGTTTTGTTTTAAAAAAAAAAGGATCCTAGGAAGATTAATTATTTCATATTTCATATCAAAAGAAGGTTATGTTACTGGCTGATGATTTGGGTCTTATTTTCAGTACTTAAGCATGGATTCTCTTCCTATGTTCATGTTTTCTGCTTCACCACACTTACTTAAGACTGTTTACTTGATAGCCAAAAATATTGGTAGGTCCCCAAGAGAGGCAGGAAATATAAATTAGTTTTCTTGATAACTTAGCTTTTGATTTGAGAATATTGACTAAACTAGGCAAGGCTTAATCTTTACTTCTAATGGGCAATGAGTTTATCTATATCGGCTAGATAATGAAACTGATGACTTTTCAGTTAGGTGATTAGGGTTGTATAAAGAAGAACATGAAAAGAGAGATGAGTAAGTATATGATAGGATAAGAGCATGATAGATTCTTATCTTAACTTATGTTTCTCGAGTACCGTAGAATGATAGGATATGATATAAATAATAAGAAATAAATAAAATTATGCTTAGAATGAAGTACATATTAATTTTAAAATTAAAATTTTCTATAGTTATAGTTTTTAGAAAAAGATTAATTTGTTAAATTGAAAATTTTTATTTTATTTTTTCATAAATGAGTGTGTGCTTCAAAATTGACAATTTTTTATAAATTGGTCTATTTTTAAATTCAAATATATAGGTAGCAATTTGAGTTGAGTAGTAGCAAGTGATAAATAAGAAAATAATTAAATTCAATATATTATTGATATTATTATTTTTTAAAAACAATCTTTATTCAAATAATAAAAATATTACATAAGTAGCAAAATAATTTTAAATAAGTAATAACTGCCGACTAGGGAACATTAGTCTTGTACTCATGCGTTTCAGGAGACTATTCATCTTTCATTTATAATATTTTATAAAAATAAGTTTTTGTATCTATATACATTATCATAGTTTAAATTTGTGAACGATTTATTGAGAAATAAACTTGTAGGTAAGTTAGATTCCTCAAAAGTGAAAGTTAAAAGATTAAACACTGGGAAAGTTATTTGTTAGAAGAGACCACCACTATATTCCGAATAGGTTTACACCTTTTAATGACCTAGAAAAAATAAAAATAAAATTTTATAGTCAAATTTAATTGTGTTTTTTTCCAAGTGTAACGAAAAAAATTAATTGTGTTGAGATAGTTAATCAAATAACTTCTTTTGTTAACAGGAAAACTAAACAACAAGATTACAGGGCTAACGCAAGGAGAGGCACCACCATTTCAAGGGAAGCCTCCAAATCAGTCATAAAAGGAGGAGATGGAGATCCAAAATAGCACTGTCATACACATGAAACTTATACCTGGCCTTCATGATAGCCTTTACGAGTTCTAAACTATCCGAGCCACACATCACCTACTTGAAGTTCTTTCTTCACAACAAGAGCCACATTTTCAAATAACTTAATCTTAACAATACCTTTTGTATAATTTATGATTTTTTATTATGTTCAATATAGTAATTATTAAATATTGGGAAGATTTATATACATAATAAACATAACTATTTAACAAATTCAAACTCTCCCTATCAAATTCAAACTCATTATTGATAGTTAAATTTTATACATTTTTTTAACGAATTTAAATTTTTCACTTAAAATCATTATTAATTATATCATTAATGGCGTTTCAATTCAAGTCAATTTTAACAAATTTAATAATATATATATTATTCACGTACTTTTATATATTAACTCAAATAATAATTACTTCGCTCATTATTATCAACTGGTCAAGTAAATTTTATTAATATTTAAAAAAATAAAATGTTATATTTGCTACTTAATATTTAATAATTCATGGTTACTTTATAACATTTTCTTTAATTTTGTAACACCCCGATTTTCAGGGCGTTACTGTAGCAAATGAACAGTAATTAAATATGCAAGAGACATTTTCAAGACTGTAGAAAATGGAGTGTATTTTTTTTTTCTTTTCGAAATATGTCATGATGAAATGCATTAATACTATTCATACCCTGTTTCGCAAATAGCCACGCATGTGGTATAAAGTGTCTGGTCATCAGCGAAGAAATAGCTTACAAAATGATTTACTTTGGGTTCTAAAAACTTTGCTGCCAGTTTGTAAGAAAGTAAGCTAAGACTCCCTACACTGGAACTTAAGCATACTTGAGTTCATACATATAAATCAAAACGTCTATAACAGGTCATCCTACAAATAGGCCACCCGTTCTGCTGCGTTGGTCTCCCTTGGCCCGGCATCCACCTGCAACCTCTGGCTAAAGGCTGTCCCGACTAGCGACAGATCGCCACCAAACACAAACAACAGATGCAAGGGTCAACTTCTAAAACAAACTATACAGAAAAGAAACTCAAGTCATCATATAGAGTATTAGCAGAGAGATAGCTACATCGAGCGGATGTCGTCAAACGAAACTAGTGAGCATACAAGCTAGCTGTTCTATTAAAAGCTCAAAATCCCCTTAAGTAGCATAGATATTTTAAGCCTAAGCCATTGACTCTACGACGCACCCTGCGACCCCTTCTTTATTTATCCGGATATAACGCTAACTCCGATTAGTGGGAGGCGGGACAATTCCTCAGTGAAAGGTGCAATGTTGGCTTTCCATCGAACCCTGGGATTCGCCACTTCACAGGTGTGGCTTAAGCCTCCCTGGCCAGACACGCATCCAAGACTAAGGCTCGAGCAACTCTGTATAGTTACTTGCCGCTTGGTACTTATGCACAACTACCAAACCAAAATAGGACTTATTCGTCTGAATACGCGACCTAACATAGCTACATAATTAACAACAATCATGTAGAGCATATGTACATATATAAACAAATATAAATCATGTGAGAAAGGAGATTATGCTTACAATTAAAAATATAGCAAGAACATCAAACAAGTCAAGCCGCACATTCAAACAATTTCAACGATGTCATACATCAAACAATTCTAATCCAACATATCAGATGCCTTCAGATACTTGCAATCATAATTCAAATAGTACAATTCTAACGGGGCGTTCTCGAAACATCGTCAACTACAATCAGCATCATAGTACATACATTCACATAATCATATACATATGCTTAGTAGCTAATGTAATGAAGTTCCCTTACCAAAGAAATGTTCGATCCGGGTAGTTACCTAAGCTCCGTTCGTCCTGGTCGTTCCGAAGTCTTGTAATCCTTCAAGAAACATAGCCTAGCTTAGAACTTGAAACTCAACCCTAAGGTCTTGCTACTGGCTATCAAAGTTCCTATTACTTAGGCAGTTGTCCTAATTCTTAGGAAGATCCTTGGAAGTCGAAAACATTTTTAGCAACATAGCAACCCTTAAAAAGCTTTGAAAAACTATAAGTTACAAACACCAAAACTTCCCAAAATATCAAAACCCTTGAAGAGAAAATAGGCTATATGTTTACATATCAATTTGAAAGCCTTAAACAAGATTTTGAAAGAAAAAACACACACAACATACCAAGTCCCCTATTCTGCCCAAAATCCTTAATACTCTAAAAACTTCATATTTTCACCATACAATTCTCTATGTTACTCAAAACAATTTCACAATCCAAAACATAACTTCTATTGCAAGTTTCTAATACAAATTTCCAAGTCTTGAATTCAAAAATCCTCTAAGTGTCAGAAGCACAAAAACTCCATTTAAAAGTCAATTTCCAATTTCCAATTTCCAAGTTTTCTTAGCTTAGCAAAAACCCTAATCAAGCTATGAGTTCCAAAATCCAATTTACCCAAATAATCCTTCAATTCCAAGTTTCCCAAATCCTCTAGAAATCAATTTTCTAAAGTCTTAAACATACAATTTTCTCTAGGCCCTTTTGCACTAATTAGGGAAAAACCTTTCTTTACACCCAAAATCATATACAAGCATTTAACACACTCAAAAGCTAGTTCGAAAATCAATTCTCCCTTGTTCTCAATTCTGCCCAAATTCGGCCATACCCCTTCAATTACCAAAATGATTTTTTCTTTCAAAACTAACTTGTACACATCAAAGATAACAAGAAATCTATTGTGAAACCAAAACTCAAAGTTTGAAAATTACTTATTTCAAATAATCAATTCTCAAAAACCTAGCTTCCAAGAAAACTAATTAGAGATATCCATAGATCAATTTCATGCGATTAACATTTTTAAAGGCAATCCTAGCAAAAGCTCAACTTCAAAATTCTCTAGGGATCAAAACTCAACCAATCAAAATTCTAATCGGTTCAAATTGAAGTTCAAGGTCATGGGAAAAACATTAATGAAGAGGGTTCATGGTTCTACCAACTACCAAAAATCCAAACTCAACATATTGAAATTCTTAAACGGTAGAATTGTAGATCTTGAGGAGGTGATTAACTTATCTCAAAGAACCAAGTGGAGAAGATGAGTGGAAGAGGTTGCAAGAGGGAGGGAGAGGTTTGGCCAAGAGCTCCAAGGATGGAAGAAGATGAATAGTTTCTCAAGCTTGTCTTTCTCTCTCTTAATTCTCTCTAAATTTTCACTTAATGAGACTTAGAAGCAAAACAACATAAAACCCCTTATTATAGAGGTTTGGCCGCGGGTCTTAGGGCTAGGAGGGGGTATTCTTTTAACTTGCACTAATTCTAGGGATCAAAGTTGGAAGGTAAAAAGTTTAGGTAAAAATATCTTTTACTATTTGAGGACTAAAGTCTAAACTCTCAAGGGGCAAGGACCAAACTATAAATTTGGAAGATTAGGAAAATATCTTGGGTTGTTTATTAATATATTCCTAATCCATGACGCGTCAGTGCTTCGGTTGAATCCGGTTGTCGGTACTTTTCTTGATGCAGCTGAGAGTATCTAACACTAGTTTCCCTCGAAGTTCGTGCCGATTCTAACCCGAAAACACTATTCACGGGAAGCTGCTCGTGAAGCACTATTCACAAAACACTATTCATGAAAGTTACTATATCGCATATCTGGATCCGTCATGTCAAATGGAGTCATTTGGTGATTCCTGGATTTTTGATCCAAGGTCTTGAAGTCGTCTGTTTCGCTTGCTGGATTTTCGACTGAAAGTCTCGCTAGTGAGAAATGTCATTTCCGGGCTCTGGATGGAAACCATATTTCTATTACATTCGTTCTTCACGAAATTCTTCCCTAAACGTCATGGTGATAGTGAGAATGTCTTATTCTCATCCAAACTCAAAGTCAGGTCTAGGTTCGTTTACTACCAAGTGTCGTAAAAGGCATCTCATTGGTACTTCGACCGATGATATCATTTGCTGATGCTGGCGAGCGGATCCAAACAGCACCTGGAATAATTAAATAATTCTTTAATTACTGGGTGAAATTCAGGGTCTTACAATACTACCCCCCTTAAATTAGTTTCGTCCTCGAAACTATAGGTCGGCGAACCGCTTGAGCATTGTCCTCCCCTACTTTCTCTTCGGGTTTCCACGTTGTTCCTTCCGTGGTTTGTCCAATATTGCTTGTCTAGGGGAAATTTCTCCCCCTGCAACTTCTTATCGTTCTTGTCCTCGATCTTCATGGGTGGAACTACGAATGACAAGTTGTCTTCGAGCTGCGAGTATTCTAACTCAATGAATCCAGGCACAAGCCTCCCTGGCTTAATCGCCTTTCCGACTCTCGTCGTCGATGTCTTCCGAGGTAAGCATGTTCCTCATTTCATGCTCTATTCCTCTTTGTCTCTTATTGGCGCAGCTCTTATGTCTGCTCTGAAAAGCTCTCATCTTTTCCTTACTCACCTTTAACCTTCCCATGGTTTTGCTGAGCAAGTTCGGCTCCACTTATCGGTTTCCACCATCCTGGTGTAACTCGAGGCATCTTGTCACTTACGCCCAAATTCGCTTCACAGGGTGTCATCCCTGGGTTTGTATTATAGCCGTTGCTGTAGGTAAACTCTATCAAATGTAGTCGTTCCTTCCAACTCCCACGGTGACCTAGGACACATACCTTAGCAAATCCTATAGTGATCCCAATATCCGTTCAGTTTTGCCTCACTGCCGGAGGGTGATAGAAGAAACTTAGTCTCGACTTCAAACAACATCGGACACATAACTAAGCAAACAAGCATGCAGGTAATATCCAAGCAAACATGTAAGGTGCATACTATACAAAATTTACAGACTCGGGTGGTCGATGACCCTACGAATCCTATGTGTACGTGCAATCGCTCATTGCACAAAAAAATTTCATCCAAAAGTATTCACTAAACCACGCAGGCTGGTGGGACACTCAACAAAACTCTGCACTTGACTCGGAACTACTGCGGTCAGTCGGGAGTTGCCGTTTACACGGGTACGTTCTGTATAACACCCCGAAAGTTTGCATCTCAGGTCCGGCGCGCTGCATAGCCCCAAACCATGACGACTTCAAGAATGCTCGAGATGACAAGAAGGATACAAATCAACTCAAAGCCTTTTGGAGCACTCCCCAAAGGGGCGATTGGAACACCGGGTCCAGATCCGAGACGATACTGAGCAAACTTTGTGTAATCACATGATCTCTGCAATGTATACTTCTGCTGACTGTTGTACATTGTAGATTGTCTTTACAGGTAAAGGTGAGCTAACTTGGTCAATCCATGGTTACTCATATCCATTGATGTACCGTCCCACTTCCACTCAGGGACGTTACGGGGTTGAAACACTCCCGCAAACTTCTCATGTTCAACCCTTTCCTTCTGATAAGTAAGGAGTGCAGTCACATACTCAGTCCCTTGCTTCTTCATTCCTGATAACCAGGTTCAACTTTAGATCTTGAAACTGTTTGAGTAATTCCATATTTCTCACCGTCATGGTGGAGGTATTCATTGCCGGTCAATTCAAGACATTAGTAACCGCGTTGGACTTCCTCAAATGATATTGCGGTGTAAGGTTATACTCTTTCATAGACTTTGCCCATTCATGCTGCTTCACGTTTTCTCCTTCAAATCAAACAAGTGTCTCAAACTCTTGATAGTGAAGGTAATCTTGTAGAGGTAATGTCCTTATACCTTGAGTGCAAACACCACTGCGGCTAATTCCAAGTGATGCTTTGGATAATTCTGCTCTGACGTCTTTAACTGTCTTTGATTATTCCCATGCTAACTTCGTCTCTACTTTAGCTAGGTTGACTGGTATTCCTTTTCTTGAAATCACATATCACAAGAACTCCTCTTGTTCGAGTTGAAATTCGGACTTCGAAGGGCTGCCATACCGCTCCTTCTCCCTTAGCACGTGCGGTACCAGTTGGAAATGATTTCTCATGTTCTTCAAAACTCTTGGCGCGCCCAAGTATATCGTCAATAAATACTGCCATGAACTGATCCAAGAATGGCTGAGGTTTTGGTTCAGGTATTTCATGAAGACGGATGGTGCATTGGTCACTCCAAGGCACCACAAGATACTCGCACTGTCCGTAACGACTTCTGAAACGGTCTTTGGAATATCCTTTTCCTCAACCCATATCTGATGGTAAAAGCATTGGTCTCTTACCGCCGCCTTATTCGGTTGTCCATAGTTCATGCACAGTCGGAACCTCTTGTCCTTCTTCTTAAATAGTAATTCTGGTACTTCCCCAAAGCGAAACACTTTACCCAACACGACCTCTCCAAGTTAAATCCTTTATCTATCACTTGTACTTAGTTGACGTTGAAGTTTTCATCCGTAAGTTGCAACTGAGATGGGTCTTGTGCTGTTCGTACGCTTCACATCTCCATTTTCCTTCTCCCTTCAATGATAACCAATAGAAGATACCACCGGGATCCTCCCTTCGGAGCAGTTCCTACGAGGTTCTCTGTCAAGCATTCAGAGAAACATTGTTTTGGAAATATCATTAACCTACGGGTGCCATCCATTACCACAAGGTCTTGAGATAGCCAATTCATTCATGGGTTTGCAAGTGGTATATATGCATATACGCATCCACAGTTGGTAAGGAAGTCTTTTCCTTTAACTATCATCAGACAGTGCACGCAACTCTACTTAGGAAAGATAGGTAACGAGTTACTTGACACGTCACATCACTCTCCTTCAAGTTTCTCAGGTTTGTCATTTTCCCACTACTCCTGGCGCACACTGATGACTGGATTTTGTATGATAATTTTAGGGTATTTTTAGTCTTTTTATTTTGCTTTTATTGAGTCTCATATAGGATTTTTATTTCTTTTATTAGGATTTTATGTTTATTTTTGCATTTTGCATATAGATTAGCTTTTATTTGTTTTTTTTAAACTTTATTTATATTTTTAGGAATTCTTATAGGTATTTTTATATTTTAGGAAAGCTGATAGAATTAGTCATTTTTGTCCAGGGACCAAACTGTAAGTTTCAGGAAAGAGAGGGCCAAAGTACAAAAGATCAAGAGTTGGGGGCTGAAAGTGGAGTTTCAGTAAAATGAAGGGTCAGAAGTGAAGTACTAACATGGAGAGGACCAAAAGTGTAAAGATTGAATATGAAGCATCATTTCTATATTGCACATGTGAAAAAGGATGAGTGGAGAATTGATGGTAGTGGGAAGGAGTTTTCAAAAGTTAATTGGTGGCCAATGAAGGCCATAATGGCCATCAACTCCTCCACCATTGAAGAGCAAAACAGGCAGATTTTTGCTATAAATAGGAGTGCTCATCCTTTGTAAAAATCACACCTCACTTCAGAGTACAACAAGTATTCTTCTTTCTCCCTTAAGAGCATTGTTCCTGAGAATTGTGGGAAGCCATATTTGAGCTCCTAGTCCAGGGTAATTCAATGTTTCTATTAGCCATGCTTGGCTAATTTCTTTTTAAGTTCTTGGGTTGTTTTAGCTTATATTTTATGTTCTAGTTTTCTTCTTCTTATTTCTGAATAAAAATTGCTAGTTCATGTTTTATTTCCTTGTTCTTTATTTTATCTTGATGTACACAAGTGTTTATGCTTACTTCTTATAACAATGAAAATTGGTTTAGTAAGGGAAATAGGATTTGAAAGAATCAATATGATATATCACTAAGGAATTAGGATAGACTTTGCTTTATGTTGGCCTAAACTTCATCTTCATCTTCTTCTTTAATTAAATAAATTTCAAGGAATTGAGTTTAGTAATTAGGAAGAAAGTTCTACAATGTGTACGGAATTAACTTGTAGAAACCATAGGCTAAAGCATCATGAACTCTTGTTTTAAAATTCAGAAATAAAGTAGAAGGTTTCTAGCATATTTTACAAGTTATGTAATTCAACCCAAGTGCTTAATTTCCATCATCATTATCTTTTCTTTATATATTCATGCTATTTCAAGTTCTTGCTCTAAAATAAACTCAAAATCAGTATTTATTTTCTGCACAAGTCCTAAATAAATTAATAATTGGACACCTATCCCTTAGGTTCGATATCTTTTATATTACTTCGATAATCAACCGTACACTTGCGGATTTGGCTATCACACACGCTTCCTGGTGCCGTCGTACGGATTCCCTTATAATCTTCATTGCGGGTTCTGCCTTTGGTGATTGACATTCCCTGGCAAAGTGTCCAGTCTTCAGGCAATTATAACACCTCTTTCTTTCGCCTTCACAAGTCCTAACATAATGTATAGCCTTCCCGCATTTGTAGCAAACCACTCTTTCCTTTGTGGGAGGAATTGCTTGGCCCCTCCGCAGTGTAGCTCCCAGCTGGTGCAACCCCACAGCTTGACCCATCCCGTGCAGTCGCTGATATGGTTTCTTTCAATGCTTCTCCCCTTTCCCAGAACTCTTTCGATCTTGAGTTCCTAGCCGAGACGGTTTACCTCTTCCGATCTTCCTCTTCCGCTCATTCCTCATGGCTTCCATTGCTTTGCACTTCTCTACTAGTGGCTGATACTGGCAAATCCCCAATGGTCTCACTAACTTCTCAATCTCGTATCGGAGCCCCTTCATGAACCTTGAGCAAAGGTAGGGTTCATCTATTTTACGAGCGAAGAATTAAAAGTGCATAGAAAGAGATTCCATTTTTGCAGCATATTCGTCTACTGACATGTTTCCTTGGTACAGCTTCATGAATCGGGACTCCATTTCTTCCCGGGCGCTAGGTGGGTAGTACTTCTCCAAAAAGGCGTCCCGGAACATGCTCCAAGTGATAGCTACCTGGTTGGCCTCCATGATTTGTCTGGCTCCTTTCCACCAGTACTCTGCATTACCCAGCAGCTGATAAGAAGAAATCCCCACCTTGGATCCTTTTGGAGTGTTTAGGAATCCAAAGATCATCTCAATTTGCTGAACCCAAAGGTCCGCTTCCTTCGGGCCAGCTTCTCCTAAGAACTTTGGCGGGTCATGGCGTTGAAAGTCGTTAAGTCCTCGGGTTTGGACAAGAGCCTCTTCTTTTCTTGTTAGCGTGCAAGGCGCTCATTCTCCACTGCCTATCGCTGAGTGGAGGTAGAATATCGCGCTTCGGCCATAGTAGCCTGCCGGGTGACCACGTGAGTCAGATTGGGCATAGCGTGAGCCATTCGGTTCAGGTTGGTCTGCATTCCCTCCTCTAGGCCTGATTGTGAAGACATCTCGTTCCTGGAACAAGAAAACATTCATCCAGACGAGGAATAGCTAGATTCCAAGGGCGTCTTGCTCTTTTATATGAGCTAAATAACATGCCTTACAATAGTCAAACAACATAAGCTCAACATAAGCTAGTGTAGAGCTAACTACTACAGAGATAGCAAACAAGTACGTAGGAAGGCTTTCCACTCAAGGGATAGACATACAGACATCTACAAGTTTGGATACTTCTGGAACTCGTCATGCTTGGAGCAGCCATAAGGTAGATCAAGTCTTACAAACCAAATCCCTAGCAATCAAAGTCGAAACATCCTAATTGTAGACACAAAACGAAAAACAACCTAGCATATAAAACCAATTCCCCGACAAGCTCTGGTATTCTCAACCGCAGTTATGATACCACAATGTAACACCCATATTTTTAAGGCATTACCGTAGCAAATGAACAGTAATAAAATATGCAAGAGGCGTTTTCAAGACTATAGAAAAAGGAGTGTATTTTTTTTTCCTTTTCGAAATATGTCATGATGAGATGCATTAATAATATTCATACCTTGTTTCGCAAATAACCATGCATGTAGCACAAAGTGTCTGGTCAGCAGCGAAGAAATAGCTTACAAAATGATTTACTTTGGGTTCTAAAAACTTTGCTGTCAGTTTGTAAGAAAGTAAGCTAAGACTCCTTACACTGGAACTTAAGAATACTTGAGCTCATACATATCAATCAAAACGTCTGTAACAAGTCATCCTACAAATTGGCCACCCATTTTGCTGCGTTGGTCTCCCTTGGTCAGGCATCCACCTGCAACCTCTGGCTAAAGGCTGTCCCAACTGGCGACGGATCACCACCAAACACAAACAACAGACAATGCAAGGGTAAACTTCTAAAACAAACAATACAAATAAGCAACTCAAGTCATCATATAGAGTATTAGCAGAGAGATAGCTACATCGAGAGGATGTAGTCAAACGAAACTAGTGAGCATACAAGCTAACAGTTGTACTAAAAGCTCAAAATCCCCTTAAGTAGCATATATATTTTATGCCTAAGCCATTGACTCTACGACGCACGCTGCGACCCCTTTTTTATTAATCTGGATATAACGCCAACTCCGATTAGTGGGAGGCGGGACAATTCCTCAGTGAAAGGTGCAATGGTGGCTTTCCATCGACCCCTGGGATTCGCCTCTTCACAGGTGTGGCTTTAGCCTCCCTACCCAGATACGTGTCCAAGACTAAGGCTCGAGCCACTCTGTATAGTTACTTACCGCTTGATACGTATGCACAACTAACAACCTAAACTATGACTTATTCGTCAGTATATGCGACCTAACATAGCTTCATAATTAACAACAATCATGTAAATCATATGTGCATATCTAAACAGATATAAATCATGTGCGAAAGGAGATCACGCTTACAATTAACAGTATAGCAAGAACATCAAACAAGTCAAGTCGTCAACTACAATCAGCATCAAACATTACAATTCTAACGGGGCGTTCTCGGAACATTAAACAATTCTAATCCAGCATATCAGATGCCTTCAGATACTTGCAATCGTAATTCAAACATTACAATTCTAACGGGGCATTCTCGGAACGCCGTCAACTACAATCAGCATCATAGTACATACATTCACATAATCATATACATATGCTTCGAAGCTAATGTAGCGAAATGCCCTTACGGAAGAAATGTTCGATCCGGGTAGTTACCTAAGCCCCGTTCGTCCTGGTCGGTCCGAAGTCTCGTAATCCTTCAAGAAACATAGCCTGGCTTAAAACTTGAAACTCAACCCTAAGGTCTTGCTACTGGCCTATCAAGGTTCCTATTACTTAGGAAATTGTCCTAATTCTTAGGAAGATCCTTGGAAGTCGAAAACATTTTTAGCAAAATTGCAACCCTTAAAAAGCTTTGAAAAACTCTAAGTTACAAATTCTAAAACTTCCCAAAATATCAAAACCCTTGAAGAAAAAAAAGGCTATATATTTACATATCAATTTGAAAGCCTTAAACGAGATTTTGAAAGCAAAAACACACACATCATACCAAGTCCCCAATTCTGCCCAAAATCCTTAGTACTCTAAAAACTTCATATTTTCACAAAACAATTAACTATGTTAAACAAAAAATTTCACAATAAAAAACATAACTTCTATTGCATGTTTCTAACACAAATTTCCAAGTGTTGAATTCAAAAATCCTAAAGTGTCAAAAGCACAAAAACTCCATTTAAAAGCCAATTTCCAATTTCCAAGTTTTCTTAGCTTAGAAAAAACCCTAATCAAGCTATGAGTCCCAAATCCAATTTACCCAAAAGATCAATTTTAATCCTTCAATTCCAAGTTTCCCAAATCCTCTAGAAATCAATTTTCTAAAGTCTTAAACATACAATTTTCTCTAGGCCATTTTGCACTAATTAGGGCAAAACCTTTCATTTACACCCAAAATCATATACAAGTATTTAACACACTCAAAAGCTAGTTCGAAAATCAATTCTCCCTTGTTCTCAATTCTGCCCAAATTCGGCCATACCCCTTTAATTACCAAAATGAAATTTTCTTTCAAAAATAACTTGTACCCATCAAAGCAAGAAATATATTGTGAAACCAAAACTCAAAGTTTGAAAATCACTTATTTCAAATAATCAATTCTCAAAAACCTAGCTTCCACGAAAACTAATTGGAGATATCCATAGATCAACTTCATGCGAATAACATTTCTAAAGGCAACCCTAGCAAAAGCTCAACTTCAAAATTGTCTAGAGATAAAAACTCAACTAATCAAAATTCTAATCGGTTCAAATTGAAGTTCAAGGTCACGGGAACAACATTAATGAAGAGGGTTCATAGTTCTACCAACTACCAAAAATCCAAACTCAACATATTGAAATTCTTAAACGGTAGAATTGTAGATCTTGAGGAGGTGATTAACTTACCTCAAAGAACCAAGTGGAGAAGATGAGTGGAAGAGGTTGCAAGAGGGAGGGAGAGGTTCGGCCAAGAGCTCCAAGGATGGAAGAAGATGAATAGTTTCTCAAGCTTGTCTTTCTCTCTCTTAATTCTCTCTGAATTTTCACTTAATGAGACTTAAAAGCAAACAACATAAAACCCCTTATTATAGAGGTTTGGCCGCGGGTCTTAGGGCTAGGAGGGGGTATTTTTTTAACTTGCACTAATTCTAGGGATCAAAGTTGGAAGGTAAAAAGTTTAGGTAAAAATATCTTTTACTATTTGAGGACTAAAGTCTAAACTCTCAAGGGGAAAGGACCAAACTATAAATTTGGAAGATTAGGAAAATATCTTGGATTCTTTATTAATATATTCCTAAACCATGACACGTCATTGTGTCAGTGCGTTAGTTGAATTCGGTCGTCGGTACTTTTCCTGACGTAGCTGAGAGTATCTAACACCAGTTACCCATTCTCTTTAGGCCTTGTGCTCATACTACTCGGGCCTGGGTCTTTTCCCTCGAAGTTTATGCCGATTTCGGCCCGAAAACACTATTCACGGGAAGCTCCTCGTGAAGCACTATTCACAAACACTATTCACGAAAATTACTATTCACAAAACTTTTTATCGCATATCTGGATCCGTCACGTCAAACAGAGTTATTTGGTGATTTCCAGGTTTTCTATCCGAGGTCTCGAAGTCGTCTATTTCGCTTGCTGGATTTTTGACTGAAAGTCTCATTTGCGAGAAATGTCCTTTCCAGGTTCCAGAAGGAAACCATATCAATATTGCAGTCGTTCTTCACGAAATTCTTCACTGAACGTCATGGCGATAGTGAGAACGTCTTATTCTCATCCGAACTCAAAGTCAGGTCCAGGTTGGTTTACTACCAAGTGTCGTAAAGGGCATCTTATCGGTACTTCGGCCGACGATATCATTTACCGATGCCGATGAGCGGATCCAAACAGTACCTGAAATAATTAAATAATTATTTAATTACTGAGTGAAATTCAGGGTCTTACAAATTTATTGGTAATAATTTATATGCAAGTAATTTTAGTATTTAACAGTGCAATAAATCGAACAATATTTTAATTGAGAGTGACTCATCTCTTGCAGTTGGTTGGGTGCGTTGTAAGGTTAATAGGCCTTGAAAACTTTTGAATGATTTGATTTTGATATATCTTACTATGGTAGATGTGAACTATATTAGGGTAGTTCATATTTAAAGAGAAACTAACTCTATAAAGGATTACATAGCCTAGAATGGTCGTAATAAGGTGGATCACCTATGGATTTTGATAGAGTAATGTTTTTTGTTGTATCTACTTGAGAAGGATGTGCTCAAGATTTCGATTATTAACATATATTTGCATAAATATAATTATATATTATATTATATATTATTAATTTTATATAAATATTTAAATTGAAGTAATTATGAGCCAATAATGTCATTAAATGATTTTTATTAATATGAATTATTTTAATATTTTTATAAACACATTAATGATCTTTAAGTTTATAATAAAATATTTATATTTAATATTTTAATAATATAAGTATTATCTAATGAAATTTAAATTTTAACTTAATTCATGATTAATTTTCTCATTATTGCTTCACCAAGTCAACTTTACTAGATTTAAATTATAAATTTTATTAAATTAACTTTTAAATTTTAACTCAAATAATTTATTTTCTACTAATTGTTTCTTCAAGTCAATTTCGTTAATATTTTATATTAAAATATTGTATTTCATACTTAATATTTAAGGATTCATTATATTATTTTATACTTAATATTTCATACCTAAGATTTTGATTAAATTATTTTTAACAATTAATATTTTATAGGTTCAAATTCATAATAATTATTTTTGAATTATTTTATTATTTAGTAACTTCATAGTTGATTATATAATATTAAATATTATCAAATGTATTTTAAATATTTAAGCTCAATAAATAGTTAGTCAATATGGTATTAAGTGGTTTAAAGTTGACATATTTTATTTATTATTTAAGTTTTCATTTATTATTAAAATTTTCATAAAAATTTGGAGTTTAAATATTAACAATGATATATATATATATATATAATACATAATATTTCTTAATGAATTTAACTTTTGTCATAATTAACTCTCTATTTAATGTTTTGTAAAATAAACTTTACTAATAACCCACTGGGTTGATTTTCAACTCTTATAAATGGAAAAAACTATTTGGTGAGTCTCTTACTACTTAATGCACTATAGTAAACTTTACTAATATATAATATATATTGATATTGATAAATACTATAAGTCAACTCTAGAATGAGTAAGTAAATAATTTATTTTTTAATATTTGATAATTATATTATTAGAGAAATAATGTTAAATGAGTCATAGCAAAGTAACAAGTACCTTAAAAAAAAGTAATGAGTAGAAATTTATATATCCCTGGATATTTTCCCTAATAACCACACCCACTCTCAGTTTCTAGTTTTCTTCAGCAATTGTTTCTCTTTATTCTCTGTTTCGCGTTTCTTTCTCGTGTTACAGTAATCGCGAACAGGTTTGGTTTTGTTTGATGGTCAGATGGGTAATCAAGATCATAAAGATAAGCATCGTGGTGGGGAAGAGACAGAGAAGGTGAACAAATCATCTTCTTGTGTTGATGATGGTGCAATGAAGGTTGATGAGGTTCCTCCACTACGCGAGTGCGATATTTGTGGCAAGACTTTCACCAGCGGAAAAGCTTTGGGTGGTCACAAAAGATCGCACTTTCAAGCTTTGAAGAAGAAGAATAACCGTGCTGTACAAAATAACAAGCAGCACTATTCTTCTTCTTCTTCTTCTTCTTCTTCATCTTCTGAGGAAGAGAAAGAAGATAATCAGGATTGGAGGAATAGTGTGGTTCCAGCCAGGGTTCCACCCATTGATCTTTTAAAGTTGATCTCACCAAGCTGGGGAAAGACAGATATAAGAGGAAGAAAGCGTGTTGAGGTGATCACTCCCAAGGCAAAGAGTACTCCTGGAACTCTTCCATTTAAGAAAAGGAAGGTTGGTGAATCTGCTGGAGGAAATGTGGGGCAGAAGATCAAATTCTTTGCCGATGGTTCATTCAATTTGGTGAACAAAATTGATAATGGGGGTGATGAATCTGTGCTGAATAATAGAGACAAAGGTAAGGGTTTATTATTATGTGAACCTGTGGTTGAAAGAATTTCAATAAAAAAGGATAGTTCTGAAAAAATGAAAATAACTGAAGTAATTAGTCCTGATTATAAGTTGCACGATCATGATAGCGGTGATTTTGATGAAAGGAATTTGTTTAAAGGTCATCATCATCAGAAGAGTAAGGGAATTCAATATTTGCATGACTCGTCATTAACATGTAAAAATGAGGCTCAGAAATATTATAAGTGTGGCACTTGTGGTAAATCATTTTCAACTTTCCAAGGCTTAGGGGGACACAGATCCATTCATAAGCAGAAGAGCAAGACAACCGTGGATGAAGTACCAAAGCATTCAGCTGAAGAAGGAAATTCTAGCTTTTATAAAATGGATAAGAGTGAGACTACTCCTCCAGTGCAGAGTGAAGCAACATTAGCAGCAGCAGCAGGTGAAGAAGCAAGTCAATCTACTACAGGCCGAAAAAAGTTTGACTTTGATCTGAATGAGCCATATTTGGGCGAAGAATTGTAATTTTATTTGCATTGATTGACTGCATGGAGAATTTGATATCTTTTTTACAATCTTGAATAATAAGTTTTGGACCGCATTAATTGTCTTTTCTGCTTGGGTTATATATGACTTGCCATTTTATTTTATGGGAGAGTTCTGTAAGCAACAACATGCCATGAAAAGTTTGTTGATATATATAACTTCATTTTTCTTTAAAAAAAGCAAAAATTTATCTGTTTTTATATAAGTAAAATCAACAGTTTTACCACTAAAAAAATACTGTGAATAGCTGAATTTTTTAATGGAGGTTACATAAACATCCCCTAATAAACAGTTTATTGAAAGAGTTATAATTCATAAACCACTATTAGTGGTAGACACCTAGAGAGAAAGGAAGATAAGAGAGAAGTAATGAATGTAATATATAATGTGATTGATAAAAAGTTAGAGATAGAGAGAAAAATAAGGTGTTTGTAGGTGTCAATACTGTTTATATGTTTATCAATCTTTTTTTATTGTTATTGAAGTGCCCAAAAGATGTGTTTAATGTGCGGGAACCATCCATTAGTTAGAAGTTAGAACTTCATTATGTTCCCTCTTTTCTTCCCGCTTTTCTCCTCTGAAACCCTAGCCTCTTCAAACCCTTTCTTCTACCTGGATCGGCCATTTCTTTCCAGCTCTGTCATCGCTTTGCTCATCAACCAGTTCCAAATTCCCTCACTCACCGAAGCTCCTCGTTGACGACAATGATTCCAGCGAAGTCGTACTAGTCGCAGATTCTCAGAGTGGAGTTGCGCGGCCTTGGCAAGGTCAATCTCATCCGGCTGTGCGGCGGCATGAGGCCACGTAGCTTCTTGGAGAGGCTTAGGGAGAAGTGGTAGGGAGCTTGGTTGGGCAATGGAGGTTTGAGAGCTGAGAGGTCTTTGTGGTGATGGAGTGGTGAGGTTCGGAAAGCTCGTATCAAATGCGGCGGAGGAAGGAGAATGAGGATCCGAGAGTTTGGTCGGCGTGGTGGAGGGAGAGCTGTGGACGTAGATTGCCTTGTACTATCTCATCCGCTGGAGTAGTTCATGCATATCTCTTTTGGATATATGTTTTCTGGTAACAGGTCAATCCTCATACACACCAGCTGAAGTTTTGTGACTTTGGGAGAGACAAAGTGTTGGTATGTTTACTCTCAACCTGGAAATGGAAATCATTATGTGTTTCCTCTGTCTATTTCGTGTAGTATCCGGAATTTATTTTACACATATTGGATAGGTCAAGGGTGATGAACCGAACATATTTGATATATGTTCTAGGTACTACAGAGAACCTTTGGCTGGCTAGGTATCTAGCTGTTAAATTTGGTTTTTTAAGCAAAATAATATTAAAAGGGGTACAAGAGTACCCCAACCCGATAAAAAGAAAATCTGAGAAGAGTTTAAAACTCAACAGACATAGGTAGCTCTACAAGGTTATAATACTAGTGAGAAAATTATAAGCAATAAAAAGAGAACCCTGCTATCCACCCCAAGAAAGGTTAATCTCGAAACAGATCAGGAATAGCATAACACCTGAAGCACCAAACACTGTTATCCAAGCCACCGCAACTAGCAAGACTTGTCCTAGTTCAATCATGAGCAAAACAAGAATAATAAATTGACATCCAAACCAGTAGCTAACTGTTAGTAATTTATAGTAGTTGATATTAGATAATTTGGGAAACGGATGAATTATTGGAATAAAGGTGACAGAGATTTTGAAGTTAACCGTGGCTTTATAATTTGTGTGTGGTAGATACAGACTCTTAGTTTGTTGGAGCTCAAATACAAAGTGTGACAATCATGCCTATTTATAGGGTGAAGGCTACTTTAAGTCAGCACTTTAGGTGATATACGGTATATTACTTGCAACATTGAATATGAACCACAAAAATTTCATAAAAAATAATTCAATAACCTTATAAAAAATGAGTTGTTGTAATTAATTACTAAAGTTATCATTATATCCCTTGCTCATAAGACTATTACACCCCTCCCTATTTTCCCTGTTTTTCCTCTTTACCATTACACCCCCACGGTTTCTCCCCATTCTCTTCCATCGTTTCTCCCCTTTGTCTTCATCAATCAACCACCGAGTCTCTCCTTTCTCTTCATCAATCAACCACAGGCTCTGCCACTAGCGTCGTTGCAACCCCACGCCACTGCCACCGAGTCTCCCATTTCTCTTCATCATTCAACCACCCTGTCTCCCCTTTCTCTTCATCCTCATCACGCATAACCCGTGACGTTGCAACCCTATGCCGCTGCCACTCACGCCATTGCAACTCGCGCCACTACAACTCGCGTCGCTGCAACCAAGTGTCCAACCCACGACGTTGCGATACCGTTCTCACTATCACTGCAACCACGGGTAACGAGACCTATTTTCAATTCTGGGTTTTAATCAAACTATTAGGGGCTAATCAAACTATTAGGGTTTAGTTTATGTTTTCTTTGAATCAAGCATAGATTATATGGTGCTAATCAAATTATTAGGGTTTAGTTTATCACTATACAAAATGTATTTCTCATTAGGTTTGGTGCTAATTAATTTTATGAGATACTGATTTGATCTATTTCAATTCAATAGTCTTTTTACAAATAGTATGGACCCTTAAAGGTCTCAATTCTCAGGTAGGCTTAGTATTTGAAATTTTCAACTTTTTACTGACATTGATTCTACGGATTCAGGAATTCTTGGTTTGGGGATTTTAAACTGGATTTTCACAATTGCAGACTTACAGTAAGGGATTTTAGAATACCTGTTTAAGACATGAATATTTTGTGCTTTTGGGTAAGAAGCATGTGCATAGTGTTCTAAATAGTTTTGTGCTCTTAGGTAGTTACTCACTTTCTAGGAGTCTTACCATGAATATAGCTTCTAAATGCCAGGGCACTCGTGATTTTGGTAACGAAAACATGACAATTAAACAGAAATAATTTTCAATAATAGATTATGTTTTTGAGAGGCATTGTGCCACAGCCCTGGATACACCTGTTTTGAATTGCGAGAAACGTTGATGGGAAAAAATTTGGAAGAGACTATGGGCAGGGTAGAACTGGGCAGTCAATGCAATCAATGCTTTGTGCTAATCTGGGCAGATGACATTTTGCTGCATGAGTTTCTACTACCAAGATGTATGTATCCACTTGTAATACGGGTTAAGCACCCCTTGTGTTTTATTTGAATAAAAGTATTGCTTATAAAAAAAATCTTTTTTAGATAGTGCACTAGAGACTGCAAATTTAAATTTATCATTTATTGAATTGGTTATGTATGCGAGAGAGTGGTTCTGAGCTCTGTTTATATGTATGTATTGTATATAATTGATTTCTTGTATAGTTTAAGGAATAAAATAAGCAAATTAGTTGATCATTAAGAAGTTATGGATTTGTTTGATAAATTTGTTGTCAATTGCATTACAATTTTTTTGCATAATAGAAGATAGAACTATTTCATGTAGATAGATCAATTGCATGTCCTATTCTTATCCTTGCTTGGTCCCCCATTCTATAGGTGTGCACTGTTGTGAGGATTGCTAGTTTTTGCTTGGTGGAGCGTTAAGGATTCAGCACCATTTGTTGGAACTTAATGGTTTTCCCTGAAGTGCCTATTTCTCTTTTTGTGTAGTATTTAGTTAAAATGAAAAGACTAATTTGTATGGACAAACTACTTTGCATTATGTTAAAAGTTTAATGTCCTGCCATGTGTATGGTAATTTCATATTATAGTATTTATGACTTTGCATTTTTAATTTTCTATTTTTAGGCTCGTGTTTGGCACTGTTGTTATCCAAATTATCTTCTCAAGGTGAATAAGAAGCTCACAGAACTTCAAAAGTAAAAAATACACGTGACCCCCTTTAAAAGCTTAATGCAAATCCCGGAACATTTACAAAATGAGAGTTTGCTGCATGAATTAAGCATTTGGTGGGAGGAGCGTAGTTTGGCTTCTATAATACAAAATAAGGTTGTGCCTTTTACACCCTTAGATGTTTCCTTAGCACTTGTCCTACGCATTGTAGGAAAAATGTGAGTTTTGAGATAAAAGAAGAGGATGACTGTATAACTAAGAAGTTGTTTGAAGGGAAACAAATCACACCATCAACAATCTTTGAACAAAATGAAAAGTACAAGGCTGATGAACATGTTGATGACTTTTGTCACCTATATGTGCTTTTTGGGTTTGTTGAATTTTATTTCCCTAACTCAACATACTGTGCATGGTGCCCTGTTGAGGATTTTAGATGGCATAGATTCCCTTCATAAATATAATTGGGGTGTTGTGGTGTACGATGATTTCATTGATAGTTTGAGCCATGCGGACGATTGCTTGAAGGATGCAACAAATTCATGTTAGTTACATATATTAGGTTGTGCAGCAGTATTACATGTACACATCTTTCACATGAAATATGATTTTAGTTTCATATATTGTACATTGTGTATAATATTTTATTTTGTATATTATGTATCATCATGATATAGTGTGTTTTACAAACCTTAAGATTTGGGTTGTTGAACACATGTTATTGTCATCTAAAGTTTCCACATCTGCTCGTGGGGCAGTTAGATTTCCAAGAGTTTTGGATTGGTGTCCCATGGTGATGCGGAAAAAGAGTTTGTCATCAATGTTTGAAAATAGTTTTGTAAGAAAGTGAAAGTTTAGAATTATAATTAAGTTTATAGTGTCATGTAAGGATTTTAAATTCAAGTAGTTTGCTGTTGCCTTTTCATTGATAGGTATATGAAGAAGTGGTTGTAACAATTGAAGACCTTCGTGATGATATTATAAGGGAAGCCATGGAGAAGGCACCTAGTGGTTTTTTCCATTGGTGTCCAATCTTTCTTGATTCTAAAAATGGTGAACAAGAACATTCTTTTCTAGTTGCACAAATTAAGGTATTAGATGATAGGATATGCTTACTTGAGATAGAAGTACGAACTTTGTCTCACTCGAAAACCACTACTTGTACAAATGAGGCTGATGAAGATACAAATGTTGGGTGTCCTGGTGGGTTTAATGTTGTATCCCTTGTAATTCATTCAAATGTAGGTAATTTTATTACTGATTATGTGTAAGAGTTTATTGATTGTTCCAATCTCTGAGCAACCACGTTCAAACATGTACACACGACGTAAAGACCAGCCAAGAAGACGCGTGAAAAGTTGTATATCCCGAACACCTTGGACAACATTTCAGAAGAAAAGAAAAGAAGATTTAATTGCGTTGACAATAGGATTTTTAATACATTAGCAGTTAGAAAACCTTCTTGTATAGATCAAATATGTGTATAACGTAATCCGCTGAAAGCTTGTGTTTTGAAAGACTGACATATTTGGAGAAGGACAAGTATTTGTATTTTTTTATTTCAGATGCAGCCCCATTTGGAGTTACCAAATAATTAGTTGAATTCTTTCCAGGTAATTAGTTACATACCTTCGTTAACCATTAGAGAACAATTAGTTTACCACTCAAATGCAATCCCATGTGCATTTTTTCCCAATACCCAGCAAAATATGATGCAAATATGATCAAAGGATCAGTCAATTATGTCCTTAATTTGCATTTTGTCAATTGTTTTCATCCTCTATGGAGTTACCAAATAATTAGTTAAATTATTTCTAGGTAACCAGTTATATACCTTAGTTAACCATAAGAGAACACACAGTTAACCACTTAATGCAGTCCCATGTGCTTTTTCTCTTTCCAATCCCCAGCCAAATTTGATTCAAATTTGATGCAGAGGATCAGTCAATTATGTCCTCAATCGTGCATTTTGTCAAGTGTTTTCATCCTCTATAGAGTTACCAAATAATTAGTTGAATTCTTTCTCCAGGTAACCAGTTACATACCTTCTTTAACCATAAGAGAACAATTAGTTTACCACTCAAATGTAGTCCATGTGCATTATTTTCCCGATCCCCAGCAAAATACGATGCAAATATGATCAAAGGATCAGTCAATTATGTCCTTAATCGTGCATGTTGTCAGTTGTTTTCATCCTCTATGGAGATACCAAATAATTAGATAAATTCTTTCGAGGTAACTAGTTAGATACCTAAGTTAACCATAAGAAAACACACAGTTAACCACTTCATGTAGTCCCATGTGCTTTTTTTCCCAATCCCAACAAAATATGATTCAAATATGAACTAAGTATCAGTCAATTATGTCCTTAATCATGTATTTTGTTAGTTGTTTTCATCCTTTATGAAGTTACCAAATAATTAGTTAAATTATTTCAAGGTAACCAATTTGATACTTTCGTTTACCATAAGATAGCACATAGTTAACCCGTCAAATGCAGTCCCATGTGCTTTTTTTTACCAATCCTGAGCAAAATATGATTCAAATTTGATTAAAGGACAGTCAGTTATGTGCATTTTGTCAGTTGTTTTCATCCTATATGAAGTTACCAAATAATTGGTTAAATTCTTTCCAAGTAACCAGTTAGATAGATACCTTAGTTAACCATAAGAGAACACATAGTTAATCACTCAAAGGGAGTCCCATGTGCATTTTTTTTCCCAATCCCCAACAAAATATGATTCAAATTTGATCAAAGGATAGTCAATTATGTGCATTTTATCAGTTATTTTCATCCTATATGAAGTTACTAAATAATTAGTTAAATTTTTTCCAGGTAACTAGTTAGATACCTTAGTTAACCATACAAGAACACAGTTAACCACTCAAATGCGGACCCATGTGCATTTCTTTTTCCAATCCCTAGTATAATATGATGCAAATATGATCAAAGGATCAATAATTATGTCCTTAATCATGCATTTCGTCAGTTGTTCTCATCCTCTATGGAGTTACCAAATAATTAGTTAAATTATTTACAAGTAACCAGTTAGATACCTTAGTTAACCATAAGAGAAAATACAATTAACCACTCAAATGCAGTCTCATGTGCATTTTTTTCCAATCCTCAGTATAATATGATGCAAATATGATTAAATGATCAATAATTATGTTCTTAATCATGTTATTACAGTTGTTTTCATCCTATATGAAGTTACCAAATAATTAGTTAAATTCTTTCCAGGTAACCAGTTAGATACCTTAGTTAACCATAACAAAACACATAGTTATCCACTCAAACACGAAATGTAACCTCATGCACATTGAGGCATCAGTCGAAAACAAGAATTCGACTTCGACTCCGCATGCCGTCTTAGTCGAATATTAGAAATTGTCTTATTAGCCTCAGCTAAACATCTTTCATTTTGGTCGAAGTCACCTCCTTGTGCTGTCTTCGACCAAGCTAGGACTTAGGAAAAATTCCAGGCTAACAGATGCCCCCCTAAATATCATACTTCGAAGAATTTTCCTACTAAGAAGTGTGATATTTTTAACTAAACAAAAGACAAATTTAATTATCTTTTATTTAATTAAATTTAAAGGAAGATTGACAGTTTACTCATGATAGTGGAGCAATTAGTAGCCCACCATGCTAGTAGATAGGTAATAATGGATATTAGATTTCCAATGCAATCAACTCACATGATTCGAACTTCAAATTGAATTTAGCCATTTCTGAATGGCTTTTCAATCCTATTGGGAAAATCAAAAACCTTTAGATCTCCTTCAATTAACCTATAAGTGGAATCACTTCACACATCTCCTCTTCTTCACCTCTTTCAAAAATCGTTCCTTCACTCAAAATTCCTTGAAAGAATATCTTATTGAAAGGATAGCAAATATGATGACCATCTGTCTCCCTTTCGCGTTCAACTTTCCCCAATTGCGCCATTACCAAGTTCCAAGTTCTAATGCTCTGCGTCATACTCGTTTATTCGAGTTATGTGATGCTTCCAATGATTCATTGTACCTTGAACTTGTCATGACTTATTGGTCTCCTCTGTCTCTTAACCGTAACAACAGTTTCATGGGAACAGTGTTGAATCGCAACATTTCCCTAACCAGGGAAAAGCTTTCAGAACTTCTCAACGGTGAAGATGAAGGAGAAGTTTATTCGGAATTCTAGAAAAGGGGATGTGACAGTGAACATATTGACGAGGTTATTTATCACATGGATAACCCTACAGTCTCTCAGCATTCTCTTTACTCATCTCTCACTTTTCCAGCCAAATTTCTGCATCAAATAGTCACAAATGTGATTTGTTCGAGAGTAGATCATTTGAGGGACGTACTTGACAAGGATTTATTCATTATGTACTCTATCTTGAATGAGGAGTACATAAATGTTGTAGATATTGTCTACAATCATCTTGCCGCCACTCTGATTAACAAGCAGCAAGTCATTCCTTATGGTTTCCTCATAACCAAACTTCTTAAAGGCCCAAATGGGTTGTCTTTTCTAGATTGGGACGCTTTGGATGAAATAGCTTGTCAAGAAATTGGAGTGGGATTTCTTCGAGCAAAAGGCCTCGTCATCGATGATCCGCCTTCTTCTAAAGACTTGGATGATTCTTCATATGACTCTGACGATCCTACAGAGTCTATCGAAGAATCAATAAGCTCTTATGTTTTTCCTTGATATTGGCACCTTTAAGGAAAAAATCAAAAACGAAGGGGAGAAATCTGATTTAGGCCAATTTAGTCGAACTGTAATCTTTTAGTTTTTTAGTCGACGGCTTGGCCTAATTTATGTATCTTGATAATTTTTTCCTTATTGTAATCAAATAGTTCATTATCAATTTACTTCTCTGTGAGCTTCTTTGTTTTAATCATTTCTCAAATTTAAAAACGAACGATCGATCTTTTCTCGAATTTAATTGAACAATTTGTCAGACCCTATTTATCAAATTCGACTCAGGTATTATAGGCTTTGACAAATAAAATTCAAAAATAGGAAATGAGAAATTGATCGAAACAGAAATCAACCCAAATAAACAATTGATTTGGGGTCTTGAATTTCAACTTATCTCTGTGGGTTCGACATCTTTTATATTACACGATATCCTCCTTGCACTTGAAGATTGGCTATCAAAGGCCGTTGAGAGCTACGATAAATACCTGGGGCTTCGTACCATTGTTGGTAAATCGAAGACCCAGGTTTTTATTTTTGTCAAGGATCGGGTTCTGAAGAAGGTTAAAGGCTAGTAGGAACGCTCTCTTTCGAGGGTGGGAAAAGAGGTTCTTATTAAGTCCGCGATTCAGGCTATTCCTTCTTATGTGATGTCTTGTTTTATCCTTCTGGATGGATTATGCTCTCAGATCGAGTGTTTGATTAGTAAGTTCTTTTGGGGTGGAGATGTAACGCATCGGTCACATCACTGGCTCAAGTGGGACAGGTTGCGCTAGTCCAAGATGGATAGTGAGCTTGATTTCTGAGATTTTAGCTCTTTTAATCTTGCTTTGGTTGGGAAAAATTGGTGGCGCATTCATACATGACTGGGCTCTTTGCTTTCCCGTGTGATTAAGGGAGGTATTTCCCTAATTGTGATCTTACGACAACCAAGAAAGGTTACCGACCAAGCTAGTTTAGCCGTTCTTGACTATTGGTATTTACTCAACGAGGTATGGTTCTGATTAAGGGAGGTATTTCCTTCATTGCGCATGGTCGAGTATTTTGCGCTCTAGAAGGATCTTTGAGGATGGAGGTTTATGGATGGTGGGTGATGGCCAGTCCATTAATCCCTGGATTGATAGGTGGATCCACTCAAGGTCTCCTCCTGTTTACCACGAGGACCTTGTGCCCGATTTGAGTATTTTTAAAGTTTCGCAATTGATCGCTCTTGAGGGTGGGTAGAACCAACCTTTGTTGGAGTTTATTTTCCATCCCCAAACTTTTTGCCGTGTTATGGCGATTCCTTTGGCTTTGTTTCCTCATAGAGACCATCTAGTTTGGCCGTTCTCGACTAATGGTATTTAATCAACGAGGTTTGGTTATGAGTTCCTTTGTAAATTGGTTCCGGCTAATGAGCCCTCTTCCTTGTCGGGGGTGAATTTGTCTTGGGACAAAGTGGAGGAGTCTTTGGTCTGCCGCTGCGTTACCTCGATGCCGGGATGTGGCGTGGAGGGCGTTGCTGGACATTTTTCCGGTCACTACCTAGTTGGCACGGCGTGGTGTGCCCATTGATGTGTTGTTAGGGCTGTGGCGTGCGGAGGGGGAGTTGGCGTCACATGACCTGTTGTTTTGTGGCGAAGTCAGGAGAGCCTGGTTCGCTTGTCTGTTAAGTGGTTGGATTACCGATTTCGATGACATTCATGACGTGTTTCTTCGGGTGGCCAAGGGTGGCGACAAACAAGCTCTTGGTTATTTCATCATGTTGTTGTACAAGGTCTGGGAGCGACGCAACCTTTTGCGGTTTGAGGGAAGAAGCTTCAGCTGGGAGGACTTGCTCGTGCGAGCTTCGTCTTTGCTTCCAGGTGCAGACGGGCCGGGGGCTGTTCTTTGTGCCCCTCTTGTTCTTCAGGTGGTTTGGAGCAGGCCGAGTCTAGAGATAATCAAATTAAACATTAATGCAGATTTCCCGGCGACGACGATTGCGGGGCTTGGGTGTGTGGCTCGCAATCACAAGGGGAGATAATGGCGGCTGCGACAACGTATCCGGTAGCAGTGTCGACTCCGGAGCTGGCCGAGGCGACAACTTTTCGTTGAGCGGTTCGTCTTGCAACTGAGTTGGGTTTTCAAAGGATATGTGTTGAGATGAATTTCCACTCTTTTCTCGAGAAGTGGAAGAGGTCTTGTTCTTGCTCCCCTTAGGTTGGCTCTATCTTTTCGGATTGTTAGGCTTTGGCACATGACTTTGTATGTTTTGTTAAACATTTTGGTAATTGTGTCGCTGATTTCCTTGCCCGCAAGGCTTCCTCCTTTGGCAACGGTGTTTCGGTTGAAGAGGGGCCTTCGGGCCTTGACAATATTTTGTATTCGGATGCTCTTGCATATGAGGTTTTTGTTTAATGCGGTGAAAGCTCTTTCAAAAAAAAAATTAGGTTTTAGATTTGTGTCAAGTCATGCATATCAGGTTGATGAGGATATTTTGTGCTCAAGATTGTTTCCTAGGAGATACTTATTTTATAGAGTTAATGTTCTATTTGGCTCCTGTTTTGTACACATGTTTGTGTTTTGTTCTTGCTAGAAAAAAATTAATAATAAGTCCCTCTGATTGTCCCAAGTTTTTGTTTGGTCCCTACCTGAGGTCAGAGCTCCGACGAGAGTGCCAAGTGGCAGGCTGAAGCTAATGTGGCACGACAACTGACATTTTTAATTAAATTTTAATTTTCAACTATATAATTAATAATTAAATTATAGTTATTAATGTAACCAAAAAATTATAGTTATTAATAAATATTAAAGTTACAAAAAAAAATCATCTTCATCTTCATGAATCTTCTTCACCTTCTTGAGTGTCCTTCATCCTTTCTCACTCAAACCGACAAAATCAAATTAACAACTGAAGCTCTGGAAAACCCATAAAACCCACCCTTGTTTTTAATGTTAATAAATGCCATTAAATAACCAAAAGCAAATTAGAGCGGAAAGCATCCTGTGCAATCAAAGAGGAGATCAAAAGCAAGATGGCTAATTGCATTAGCCACACAGTTGGCTTGTCTTCTGCAATATTGGTCACTGCAAGATATGAAGGAGGCCTCAAGAGATTTGCAGTCTTCCACCATCATACCCAGATATGTGTTGTGCTGTGTGTGACCCCTAATCAAAGTATTTCCTCTGCAACCTGCAAACCATCGTGAATCCCTGCCGAAAACATGATAAACACAGGTCCAAGCCAACCTCCACCGCTGCTTCAGGAGATTCGGCCTCCGGCCGCCGGCGTCTTCCCTTCTCGCCTTGCTTCCTCGGCTCCCTTTCTCCCATTTTCTCTCCGCCGCTAAAACGCTGTGTCTCTGGATTTTGTTTGGCCTTGAATCTTGAGGCAATCTAGTGGAGAAAAAAGAGACATCCCCGACCTCGCCCTTCGTCTCCTCTCCCTCTCTCTTGCATCGATATAGGTTTTACCTGGTTTCGCACGATCTGGGTTCGCCACCCATCTTCCTCTGCCTCTCTTTCCCATTACGTGACAAAAGGTTCAAGCTTTTCCTCAAAGGTTCGAGCTTTTCCCAGAAAAAACCCAGAAAGGATTATGATAACCCATAAAAATTGAGGTAGGTGGAGAAAAGGAGATGTTGGTGTTTTTGTTGGGAGGAAATAAGGTTTGAGTGGAAGATGGCATGGGAGGTTGCTTTTGCAGATAAAAGAATAAGGGGTGGGAATGAGAGGAAGAAAGGTTTGATGGTGGATGATGAAGAAATGGGAGGATTCGGTAGATAATGGTCGATTTTTAGTGTTTTTTGTGTTTCTACATTAATGGTGGAGGATGAAGATGAAAATATTAAAGTGGATGATAAAAGATGTAGATGATGAATGGTTTAATTTAGTGATTAATTAATCAGGTTATTAAGTGATTGATTTTTTTTTTTTGGTAATTTTAGTATTTATTATTTAATTTAATTATTAAATATACATTTGTAAAATAAAATTTAATTAAAAATAACACATGGCGTGTCACGTCAGCTTCTACTTGCCACTTGGCATCCTCACCAGAACTCTGATATGATATCAGGCAGGGACCAAATAAAAATTTAGGACAATTGAAGGGACTCGTTGCTAATTTTTTTTCTGGCAAGGACCAAATAGACCATTAATGCTATTATATATATATATATATATATATATATATATATATATTTGATAGCTTCCTTTAGAATATATTTCTCATTTCTTTTAATCTAGGTGTCTTTACAATTGGTAGACACAAATTTCTCGTCTTACGGTCAACATATTAAACAATAGAGAGATTTTTCCATTCACAAGAGTTGAAGATCAAGTTCTCAACTATTTAATGAACGGAAAGAATGTTGAATTGAACCACTACATCAACCGACTTAGTTACTTAGTGTTTTCTCATATTGTACAATGGTCATCTACAGTTCTACACTACACTGCTTTTATTCTTGAATTATTCTTGAATGAATCTTTGTTTACCTTTCAAAGCTGCCCTCTTTAGAGAACACAAATAGCATTTGGACCCTTGCCAAATAATGGTTAAACCTAGTACCTCTGCATGCGATGGAGGTACATGGAGAGACGTTGAGCTTTCAAATGAGTATAGCTAGGCTCCATGGTCCTGCAGGACCCAGCTCTAGGCATGACACTTGATCAATGTCGCAATAATAATAAGATAATGTGTAGTTTATTTTTTATTTTAATGGTAGTAATTATTGTTATTGTATGATCAATTATTTTTGGGACCATTCTAGTGGGTGCCTTAGGCACTAACAAGTAATAATAAAAACAAACAGAAAGAGAAATTTAACTTTTGGAAGATATTGACAAAGATTCAAAGGACAATATCCATCTAATAATTATCTTAGCACAAGTTCGTGGGATAGATTAGATTTTCACAATAATTTTGTCTGAATCGAATGTTCCCATTCTTCATCCATTAAGTACATATTATTAACTGGATTGTTTCCTGTAAAAAGATTCAAAAGATAGAAACTACCTATAGTGTTATTTGATGATAGATAGGAGTTGTAACTCGAACCATCATTAGAGAAAATGATAGAGGCATTAGTGCGCTCTTTTCATCTCAATCTTTTATCGCATTCTAATTGGTGCCAAACAATAGACGCATTAGCGCACTCTTTTCCGCTTAGATAAGGTTTCCTAAGGTTTTTAGAAGTTTTTGGAGAAAAAAATTGGACATATTTTATTTTTCAAATTACAAGATTTACATAATATTTTTTATAATAAATAAGTTCTTAGTATGTTTTGCTTGTGCTAATTTATTATTTCATAAATTTTATTTTTAAAAATAATTAAATTAGATAGTACTTATCTGAAAAAATAAAAATATGCCCTTCCATTCATTTTGCTCCAAAATCTAATAATTTTACGAAATAGTTAAGTCAATTTTAAAGATTGACATCACACTTATATAAATTTATCCTTTTTCACTATTTATAACTTACACGCCTTTTACAAACCTGCAGAGGGAGGTTTTCATAAGGCAAGCGGAAGACAAGAAGGTAAAGAGAAGAATGAAGAGCTTTATTGATAAAAATGTACTACATTTCAATTTCTTAACTTAGTGATTCAAGGTTACAAGCTCTATATTGATACAGAGTGACGACGGATATCTTGAGGTCATTCTTATCACATTGTAAACATAAATACATTTGGAAACGTAAACTCTAATAAAGATAAGATAAATATCTCGGATATCCCGGTTACAAGATAATATTAATTACTAGTTAGTTGGTTTACTGTTGGCATGGACTCATACGAGATATCTGGTCAGACGAGATATGTGGCCAGACGGTCTACCATGGCATACGATCCATTTCTTCAACATGCAGATGATCCTTATCAGACTAAACGGTGTTTTCCTTTGTTAGTTTAATGCGGCAGACGATCCCAGACGATGTTATGCTCGTTACTGTGCTTCTCCAACACCAGACAATCTTTATCTCTAACATCCCCTCGCAAGCTCAACATGAGTCTAGAAGGAAGAAGGCCTTCAAAAACACACGGTTGAGCTTGGCCTCTATAACTGCAACTTGCTTGCTTCTCTATCCTTGGCAGGCATTACTAACAAGGAAGGAAATATAATGCCAGGAAAATTTGCGCTCATTTGACATTGATGTTTGTACTCGGAGCGAAGGGTTGGGGCGTGTTATGAAGATCATGGAAGATGAATTGTGCTACTGAAGCCAGATCCACCAGATCCTTCACCAGGACAAAGAAAAATACATATTTTTGGTTTCGGAAAGGCACTTCAGAGTAATGAACTTTCCATGCCAGTCCGAGGAAGTTTTTCCTGGGCTTGTACTGTAGTGGGAACCTCAGAAGTTTTTGACTTAGGCTCCTGCATCTGAGCCTCAGAGGCCTTACGGCTTCCATAGCTTGAGCTTAGCTTGAGCTCAGAGGAACGTTAACAGGTGTTACCCCTCTGTTCATGAGTCTCAGCGTTAAGAGGCTAATTCAGCAAAGGGATATAATAAATGAAGCTTGAGTTTAGGGAAACGTTAACAGGTGTTAGCTCTCTGTTTATGAATCTCAACATCGAAAAAGGATATAAACAACAAAGGTAAAGAAAAGGATAAAGATTGAGCTCAGAGGAACGTCATTAGGTGTTAGCCCTCTGTTCTTGGGTCTCAGCTGGAGATAGGGAGACATGGGTATATAAAGAGAAGGATAAAGCTTGACATGAAGGCGGAGCTTCTGCCATGGAGAAAAGAAAGAAGAAAGGGAACCATGGATCAGACTAGCTCTGATACCATTTTAGAAACCTGCAGAGGGAGGTTTTCATAAGGCAAGCAAAAGAGAAGAAAGTGAAGAAAAGAATGAAGGGCTTTATTGATAAAAGTGTACTACACTTCAATTTCTTAACTTAGTCATTCTAGGTTACAAGCTCTGTATTTATACATAGTGACGACGGATATCCTGAGGCCATTCTTATCACATTGGAAAACGTAAACTATAATAAAGACAAGATAAATATCCTAGATATCCCGATTACAAGACAATATTAATTACTAGCTAGTTGGTTAACTGCTGGCACAAACTCAGACGAGATATCTAGTCAGACGAGATATATGGCCAGACGAGATATTTGGCTAGAAGGTCTAGCATGACAGACGATCCATTTCTTCAACATGCAGATGATCCTTATCAGACCAGAAGATGTTTTCCTTTGTTAGTTTAATGGGGCAGACGATCCCAGACGATGTTGTGCTCGTTACTGTGCTTCTTCAACATCAGACGATCTTTATCTCTAACAACGCCTTGTTAATATATTGATTTTGTGCATATTGAAAATATGCTTGGAGCTTCCATGGTCTTGCTACCATTCTGCCTGGGGACTTGAAGCATCAAATATCGGCCATTATGGGGCCTCATTATCACGATGTTGATGGTGCTATTGCTTGGTGTTGGCATGGTTGTAGTTCGGGTGGTTAATCGTCCAAGTTTGCGTATATTTGGGAACTTCATCACTATAAGAAAAACCAAACTTGCCCATGGTTAATTATCAACGGTTTAGAAACCGTCGTAATTATCTGAATTACTGACAGCTTGGTCGTTGGAAATTAATTTGTCTCGGAAAAAATAATAAACAATGTGTAAGCCGTCAGTAAATTAGCGGGAAAATTTTACGCGCTTATTATTGAATATTTAACTTTCGTTAGCAGAACAATTGACCGCCAAATTACCGAAGAGAAACACTGTCAATAATTTATATAAGGGCGACCAAAAACTGTCGGTAATTACCGACGGTTTGAACTCTTGGTAACTATATATAGTTCACAGACACGATTTAACTCATGTCTCTTTGTGAAAGCAGCATCAGACACAAGAAAGCTTTTTTTTAATATTTTATATTTATAGTTTTAGTTGTAGTTTATTGTAGGTAATTTTATTTATGGTTGTAGTTTTTTTATTACATTATCAATTAGATTAGAGATGATAGTTAGTTATATTGATTTACTTTGTATAAAAATATTCGTATATGTAAATTAATTATTTTAGTTGAGTAGTATGTTTAATAATTAACATTTGAATTATAGCAGATGTCTTCTAACCAAAATAATTTGAGAGTGCTTGGAAGACAACTAACTGTGGACGAATTATTCAAACAAACTAATGAGAAAGAGAATAAAGGACAACAAACTTGGATAGACAAATAATGACGTACACTTCCGTAAGTCTGATGATGATTTAAATTATTTTCAATTTAATTTATTATAATTTTAACATATTTTGTAATTATGCACCCAAGTTTTCATTTGTGAAGGTGTAAATGGATGAAAAAAATGAAGACGAAGACGAAGAGAAGACTTACCGATGAAAATAAAAATGATATGTAAGAAGAAAAGAAAAATCAGAATTAAAAAAAAAAAGAACTAATACTGACAGTTGTTATCGTCAGTACCTACCGACGTCTTTCATCTATCAATAGGTAAAAAATTACCGACGAGCTGTTTACTGAAGGCTCATTGGTCGTTGGTCACCTGTCAGTAAAACAGTGATATCGACGGTTTTTGGTACTTACAACCGGCTTTTGGCCTTCAAGAATACACATTTTTCTTGTAGTGCATAACTCTTCTTCGCAGCAATCTGATGCTTCTTTCTTGCAAATTTGGTATCTTAATGTGCCAGAGATATTAAATTGTTTCTTTGGTTTCTTCTTCATGATTCGCTTCCTAGCAATAGCGTCAGTCATGCTTGTTCTCTTGCTGCTCTCCCTTTGTGCCACTATTTTTTGAGAAATCAAGAAAATTCTCTTCATTGTCTTCAAGATTGTTCTCATGCTCGCAAAATCTGGTCTAGGTTAGGTGTTCCTTCATTTCCATCTTTTCTGCATAGTAATCTACAAACTTGACTAGCCTTTCTTATTCATTATCAAGATCATCTGCGATATGTGCTTATTATTTGGTGGATTTGGTGTTGGTGAAATAATGTCATATTTGATGATTCTACGTGGCCTTTTGATGCCATATCACACCGCATTTCTTCTTTAGTAAAGGATTGTGATACCCTTCTAGATAGCAATAGTCCTGTTACTTCTCCTAGTAAGCTTGCTCGCCTGGTTTGGTCCCCGCCACAAGGTTCCCATGCAAAGCTAAACTTTGATGGTTGTGTTTGCCTTAGTGGAAACTAGTTGGGTGCTGGTGGCATTATTCGCAATTCGTCCTCTGAGTGGTTGCTAGGTTTCTCATCTTCCTTTCATGGTAATTTCCTTATCCATGCCAATCTTTTTCCTTGAAGCATGACTTCTTGTTGGCTTGGGACTTAGAGCGTCGGTTGATTTGTGAGAGTGAGTCCTTGGATTCTATTAATATGCTTGATGCTCCTTCCATGTCTTTACCCTTGTTTAATGTTTTGGAAGCAGTTACCTCCATTGTTATTCGCCCCCGGAATATCTCCTTCAAGCATATTTATCGTGAGGCAAACTCTTATACTGAGAATCAATTGTATTAGATTGAGAAGAAGGTAATCTGAGATTTACCCATACAAAAGGCACTACAAACATGAGAAATAGCTCGAGAAAGAACTGAAATATTACATTTAGTCAGAACAAAAATGTAAAATCTCATGAGTAGGATGACCTAGTCGATGATGCCAAAGGTCATAGGAGGTGGGTCCTACAAGTGAGCCACTAGTGCTTGTGGTTACATGTGTTTTAGGTAATTAAGTATAAGAGGAGGAAGTGGAAGCTGGCATGGCAGAAGACTTGTTCTTGAAGAACTTTGAAGCATGCATGCCATAAAATATAGTAAAGACCATCATCCCCAACAATCCCTTGAAGAAGAATTTCACCATTGGCCCGAGATTTGACAAGACGATGAGCATTATCAAACTCAAATTTAACATGATTATCTCTAGCACACCTACTAACACATACAAGATTTTTAGTGATTGAGGGAACAAGCAACAAATCACTAAGAGAAAGAGTAGCATGCGTTTGACATGGTGACTTAAAGGAAACTGTATCAATAGATTGGTTAGGCAAAACATGACCATTGCCCATGAGGATGTGATCATTCCCTTGAAGAGGTGTAGGATTGGAGGCAGTAGCATCATGGGTGACATGATGAGTTGCACCAGTGTCCGGTAACCAGTTCCCTGCACTTTGTCCTGCAGATGCAGTGAGCAGAGCTTGTCCCATCGTCTGCTGTGAAAACAATTGGCTTTCTGATCACTGTGCAAAGTGAGAAGGGCCAATCGTTTGCTGGGGAGACTGAAACACATGTGCATGAATTGTTTGTTGGTGAAAACCATTGACATATCCAGCAAACGGAGGATAAGAAATTCCCGAAGGATATCCATATGGATCAGTCTTCGGACCAGCATTGGGAAAAGGTAATTGGGAGGGCCCAATTATTTCAAGATTATAAAAGGGTGGAGGACCAAGCCCTGGTTGTTGAAAATTAGAAGGAGGTGGTGCAAAGCCTCCAAAGGTACCAGGATGCCGTGGGACTTGATTAAACTGACCACCATATGGTGATGAGCCAACCATTCCTGGAAAATTGGCAGACGATATGCGGTGATAACAAGTGTTGGCTTCATGACCCCACTTGTAACAGATTTGACACTGGATAGAGGAGCGTCCACCACGTCCACGCCCACCAGAGCGACCACCAAGACCACGATAATCACCAAATGAGCCATAAATCTGGGTCGGTTCAGAGAAACCCGGATTCACAGAGTGTGGAGCATCAGTGGTTTGCATGCCACGACTCTAGGCAGGTGAACCAGAAGCATAGTTGGCTTGAGCAGACTACTGGTTCAATATTGGTGAGTCCATCGTCTGCTCAGGAGACGGTGCTGATGTATGTGTGAGCAGAGCAAACAGTGGATTGTCAAGAAGCTGATGCTTGCGAGAGCGAAGAGGTAAGCTTCAAGAGCAATAAGCATTGCTTCTGCTTGAGAGACAAAGCATGGCACCTCCCGATTGGTGACAAGGGGCATAAGAGAGCTATACTCATCCTGTAATCCATCAAAGATAGCTTCAATGTGATCTCGATATGAAATAGGATCACCGGTGGAGATGAGAGCATTGCCAATTGTCTTAATGTGCTTGAGATAGTCAGAGAGAGATTTCACCCCTTTGACAATGGTGCGAAGCTCTGAGCGAAGAGTTGCGGATTGTGCTAGAAGATTCTAAATTCAAAAGTTTGAAACACATAAACTTCAAAAGTTTGAAACACATGAACATCAAGGCATAAAGTTGAATTGAATTGATAAACGATAAATTTAAAAAACTGAACTTATCACAATTAATTTAATCACTTTTAAATTAAAATAAAATGATTATTCAAATCAAATCTAAATGAGTAGCTTCTAAGAAATTGGTCGAGTGGAATAAACAATGGTCTTGTATCCAAAAAAAAATTGGTTGAGTGAAATACAAAAGTTCTCATATATGAGGTTTGTTCGAGTTCTTAATCATTCTTTAAAATGAAGTAAATGTAAGTTAACTTTCTAGGTTTTGGACTAAAAATCTATTTCATCACCCTCAATTTCACATTACCAATTAACAATACAAAATTCAAATGAATGATGAATCAATTCAATCTTAATAACACCCCTCCCCCATTGATGATGAAACCTGACATGAGCGAGTCTAAAATTTAAGGGTTATGATTCATCTACAGTGCAGACACTATTAGACACCTCTTTTTTCTTTCTATCTCTCTCTTCTGCACCCATCACATCATATATCACATCTGTTACTTATCTCTCATCTCTTCCTATCTCTCTAGTGGTCTACACCCAAAGGGTGTACACCAATCTTTATTCAAAATTTAAAGCCAATAAATAATATTTGAATGCGGCGAGGAGAGTTTGATTTGTCAAATTCGCCTTGCTTCTATCACAACATACTCGATGCAGATTTTTTGACTCCCTAGAGGTTTGTTCAGCCGGATTAACCAGATTATGCGCAATTTTATTTGGTCCAAAAATAGTGGCAAGAAAGGATGTCACCTTGTTAACTGGTTAATAATTACTGAAGAGAAACAGAAGAGTGGGCTCGGCCTCAAAGACATGAACCTTGCCAACACTGCTCTCCTAGGGAAGTTGTTTGGCACCAAAACTCCATTAAGTTGTGGGCTGATGTGTTTAAGCATAAGTACTTGAATGGTTCCTCCATTCTTACCGTGGCTCAGAAACAAAATTCTTCCCCCATTTGATGCGTTATTTTGAAGGCTCGTAGTCTTCTTCGGAAGGGCTTCAGATTTCGCATAGGTAATGGTAACTCTTCTGTTCAGTATTCAGATTGGACTAGGGCTGGTTGTATTGCAGGTCAAGTACCTCATGTGCATATCTTAGACACAGATTTGGTCTTTGCAAAATTTGTCTATGCCTCGCCTCTAGGACGTCAAGAATCTGTTTGCTGAAGCAACTCCTTGCATGACTCCGAGCATAGAGGATCATTGGACGTGGGAAGCTAACGCTAAAAGAGTGTATACTGTCAGAGATGCTTACACTTGGTTGTGAGACAAGAATCGATTGGAAACCTTGCTAATTCTTGGAACTGGATTTGGAAACTGCAAGGGCCAGAAAAAGATCGCATGTTCATTTGTTGATCGTTGTGGAATGCTCTTCAAGTGAACGAAACCAGATTCAGATGCAATTTAGCCAAATCTGTTGCCTACAGCCCTGCATGCGTTGTTCTTCTCTCGTAGATGACGCTCTTCATTACCTCAGAGATTGCCTACACTCTAGGGAAGCTTGGCTCAGAATGGGTGCGTTATACTAGCCCAACTTCCAGCTTCCGGATGTTTCTTCTTGGATTTCTAGCCTTGACCAGAGTTGTTTGCCTTAAATATATTGCAGTTTTGTGGGGCGTTTGGAAATGACGGAATTATATGGTTTTTTAGGATAACCTTTGGACTCTTGAGGAAGCTTGACTGAAGATTTGCCACGAGCACGATGAGTTCATGCGGGTGTTATCTTCACCATCCATGCACGTGGATGGTTTTTTCATGATGAAAATGTGGTCTCCGGATATGTAGAGCTTAATATATATGGTAACTATAGGGGTGCATGGGTTGGGATGGTCTTATCCGAAACAATAATGACAAGTGGATATGTGGCTTCTAAGCTTCCGAGGTTAGAGGTAATTCGCTCATTTTAGAGATTAATGCTTTGCACGAAGGGCTTTCTATTGTATGGAATCACATGTATAAGAATATTATTTGTGATGTGGACTATGCAGAGTTGGTTTTTTCTTTTAAGAACCCAAAGAGCTTGCTATTCCTTTCAGTGCTCAGTGACATAAATCACCTGTGCGACAAAAGTTGGAATAATCACCTTTTAGTAATTTTTTATCTAGATTGGGAAGCCGTATGACTATCTCGAAATTAGAGACTCTTCTCCTAAAAGATTTTCTGTCTCATCTTTAATTTTTTTTCTTTTATCTTATTTTCTGAAGTATAAAAAAACCAAGAAAGGATAGATTTGTATGTACTGAACTACCAATTGTGGAAAAGGCAGGTTCTACGGAAACGGTGGGTATTAGGGAATTAGAGATAGTGGGGTGGTGGGCACTGGTGGGCTTGGCACTACCATGATTAATTTGTGGCTTCATCATGAATCATTTGACAGTCACCAAGTGGCTGGCAAGTCATATCATATAAAAAAGCAACGTGGTGTGTGGACCATGTCTTGCAGCGACTGGTTTTCCTTCCTTAATAGGAATCCTGCCTCTCAATGGTGGCTGGCCGTTTTTTCAGTTAGTTATATACAAATAGAGATAAGCAGGCCTGCAATATTAAAACTAAATTTGAATTTATTCCACACACTACTACAAAATTATTTTTTTACCACACTCATGTTACCATGGTTCGGTGTGAAACTGTAGTAAAAAGCTGCTCGGAGCTCTGTTACCACGGTTCTGTGTTGAACCGTTATAACTGAAGTGCTCTGTTACCACGGTCATATGAAAACAGTGGTAACTGAGATAGCTTTTATTATTATTTTTTAATTATTACTGTCTATTATCACGGTTGGTAGGTGAACCATGGTAATAGGTTTTATTATTTTTTAATTAACATTATCTATTACCATGGTTGTTACAGTAACCGTGGTAATAGATTTTATTATTTTTTAATTAACACTGCCTATTACTACGGTTGTTAGGGGAACCGAGGTAATAAGTATTATTTTATTACAAAAATGGTGATTTACCATGGTTAATGGTTAATGGGGCAACTGTGGTAATAGGTGCTTAAGTTTTTTGTTTTCCCTCTCTTATAGCTATAGGAAACCTTTGTTTCGAGAAAACCCATTTGTCTTCCCGTTTCTCTATCACGACTCAATTGCTCTTCAGCCTCGTCAACGCCACTCGATACTTCTTGCTGCAGCACCTCATTACCGCCGCTTGTTGCTGCACCTCATCACCGACACTTGTTCTCTCTGCATTCGCTCTTCCACTGCTTTGCAAGCTCGTTGCGGCCAATTCTTCTCTTGCTCGCGGCCTCCCTCTTTGTGTGCTCACTCAGCTCGTTCCTCATGCTACTTACCTTGTTCCTCTTGCTTCCACAGTTCACTCGTGATTCCTCTTGACCTGCTTCTACTTCTAGGATTTTCTTTTGAAGATTTTTGTTGTTGTTCAGTACGTTTGCTTGGCTTTTAATTTTTTTGGAATTTAAGGAACTTATCAGTTTGATAATTACCATTTATTTTTCCTTTGCTGTTGTTGTTCAGTACATTTTGTGGAATGTGTATTATGTTGAAGATTTTTGTTGTTGTTCAATACATTTTGTGGAATGTGCATTCTGTTTTGTGAGGTCATGTTCGATTGTAAGGATTATGTAAGGATACTAACTGGTAGCTTTTTATTTAACGGTAGCTTCTAATCTCCCGAACATTACATATTTTACAATTACATAACTTGAATTTTAGAATCCCGACTAGAATAGGAATCTCCCCCTCTGAATTTTAGTAGGACGTGCTAGACTTTGAGGATGTGGTAATTGCATGTAGGAATTAACATCTGTTGATCAAGTATGCATGGATTGTAAATGGATGTTTGCTAATCGCTTATTAGATGAATATGCGACTGGAGTGAAAGAGTTTGTTTCTTTCGCGGTTCAATGCGCAAAGAATCCTAATAGCATCTTATTCCCCTGTTTAGATTGCTGTCATGGTATTCGAGTTAATCCACATGAATTGGAAGGACATCTAATTTGCAATGAAATTGATAAGAACTATATACGTTGGACAAATCATATGAGTCAAGATTTGATTCTAGTTATGCAACGGATACTCTGGGATCTACCTCATTTGATATGGAGAAAGATGCATGTGAGGGTGACCATGTTGATGAAATAGCGGAGGCGGTAGAAGAGGATTTTCGTGATTGTCCTGAAATTTTTGAGAGGTTGAAAACTGATGTGAAGATGCCTCTTTATGAAGGATGCTCTAAATTCACAAGATTGTATGCGGTCTTAAAGTTGTACAACTTGAAAGCTAGAAATGGATGGACTGATAAGAGCTTCACCGACCTACTTTCTCTCTTAAAAGATAGGCTTCCAGAGGAGAACGTTCTACCCGGTCGTACATACGAGGCTAAACAGATGCTTTCATCTATTGGAATGAGTTATGAGAGGATTCATGCATGTCCTAATGATTGTATTTTATTTCGAAATGAATATGCTTCTCTGACGACATGTCCTAAATGTAAAGCTCCACGATATAAGAAGGAAAATTCAAGTCCTTTAAAGGTGTTATGGTATTTGCCCTAAATACCCAGATTTAGGCGCATGTACCGTAGTGCTGAAGTTGCGAAACACCTGACATGGCATAAAGATATAGGCCAGGGTGATGGAATGCTTCGACACCCGACAGATTCTCCCCAATGGAAAAAAATTGATTCGGACTATCCTGAATTTGGCCAGGAGGAAAGAAACCTACGCCTTGCATTGTCTACTGATGAAATAAATCCACATAGTCTTCAGAGTAGCACCCACAGTACATGGACGGTGATACCAGTGGTCTATAACCTACCTTCTTCGCTTTGTATGAAGCACAAGTATATGATGTTATCTATGTTAATTTTTGGGCCTCAGCAACCCGGAAATGATATAGACATATACTTGGCTCCTCTAATTGAAGATCTTAAGAAATTATGGGATGTAGGTGTAGAGGTGTATGATGGGTCAAGGGAAGAAACTTTTAGGCTGAGGGAAATGTTGTTTGGTACGATCAATGATTTTCCGGTATATGGCAATTTGTCGGGATATAGTGTAAAAGGAAAGCTTGCATGCCCTATATGTGAAGATGGTACAACTTCAATGCAATTAGAACATTGTAAAAAGAATGTTTTCCTACAACATCGTAGATTCTTGCATACAAGACATCGTTATCTGAGCTGGTCAAAAGCTTTCAATGGAAATATAGAAGAAGGTAGAGCTCCCAAGCCATTGAAGGGTGGTGATCTGTTTGCCAAGGGGAAGAACTTGAGGTGTACATTCGGCAAGACTTTCAAAGAAGAAGTTCCTAATAGTGGTTGGAAGAAAAATTCAATTTTCTTCGAGTTGCCATATTTGGAGTCACTATATGTGAGACATTTTCTTGATGTGATCCATGATAAGAAGAATATTTTTCAAAGTGTTGTTGGTACTTTACTAAATGTGTCAGGCAAGTATAAAGATAGCATCAATGCAAGACTTGATTTGGTTAGCATGGGCATAAGGAAAGAATTAAGACTAGTGAAGAAGGGAAAAACGTACGTACCCGCCTCCAGCAGCCTATACTCTATGTAGGAAAGAGAAAATTGCTTTGTGCAAGTTTTTTTAGTGGTGTTAAAGTTCTACAGGGGTACTCTTCAAATATTAAGAACCTCGTATCAATGAAAGACCTTAAGTTAATGGGATTGAAGACTCATGATTGTCATGTTCTTATGGAGAACTTGCTACAAGTGGCCATACACTCCATTTTGCCCAAAAAATTGCGAGATACCTTAACAAGATTGTGTCTCTTCTTCAAGGCTATTTGCAGCAAAGTGATCGACTGTTCCAATTTGACAGCATTGCAAAGAGAAATTGGTACAACTTTGTGTGAGCTTCAGATGCACTTTCCACTTTCATTCTTTGATATAATGGTTCATCTAACCATTCACTTGGTTAGAGAGATACAAATGTGCAGGCCAACTTATATGAGATGGATGCACCCTTTTGAACGTTACATGAAGGTTTTAAAAGGTTATGTAAAAAACCGAAGCAGGCCAGAGGGGTGTATGGTTGAACGGTACTTAGTAGAAGAAGCTATTGAATTTTGTACCGAATACCTATCCAATGTTGATTCCATTGGGCTTCCAAAATCTCGTCACACAAGAAAAATAGAAGGGGAAGGGTTGTTTAAAAGTGAGATAGTAACCATACAAACCAAAGAATGGCAACAAGCTCACTTATATGTTTTGCTCAATGCAGCCGAGGTTGGGCCATATGTTGACAAGCACAAGGATGAAATTAAGATGTTGAACCCCAATAGGTCTGAAAATTGGTTAGAAAAGGAGCACAAAAGGACATTTAAAAATGGCTAGAAGGATCACGTTCATGAGGAGTGAAAACAAGATCCTACCTCTGTTTCAGAGAGATTGAAATGGTTGTCGGAGGATCCGGGTATACATGCCTTTACTTACAATGGCCATGTAATTAATGGTTATACATTTTATACGGAAGCTGTTAGCCTGGAATTTTTTGCTAAGTCTTAATTTGGTCGAAGACTGCATAGCAAGATGGTTTCGACCAAAAGATAAGATGTGCAATGAAAGCTAATAAACGGTTTTCGATACTTCGACTGAAATGGCATGCTGAGTCGAAATCGAATCCATGTTGGAGACAAGGCTTTAAAATGAACAAGTGCTGAACTTGTTTCCGACTCGAGCTTCACAAGAAGGCATTTCGACGAAGGTTACAGGTAGTTACTTAAAATGAACGTGCAGAAAGCAAACCAGCAGACATAAGACACGTGTCAAACGCAGGGAATCTGTCCGTTATCTAGCAGTTAAAGATTGCAGCCTATAAATAAAGGAAGACATGCGAGAATTAAGGGTCTTTCGTCCACTTCATAACACGTCCGATAGCGTTAGTTCTCAAACCCCACAGCCATAAGTCGAAGCAACTGTGATGCAGTGCGACGAGACCGAGTCAAACGTGAGTGACTGAGTCATGTTCGACAGACCGAACCTTTACATTTCCTGCAAAACTCTTTATGTTTTCCTACAATTTACTTTTTAATGCAGTTTTTCTTCTTCTTTTGTTTTGCTCTTTATTTACTTTAAATTCAGTCTTCTTTCTCTAAAATGCTTAACCAGTTCGCTCGAACCACTTTAGACGGACACCACACACACACACACTCCACTCACACCATTTCGCGCACTCACAACTTCCATATTGCAGGGCCCGTAAGAGGATCGAGATCCAACCTCTTCGTCAAAATTTTGATCCACTTGTGGATTTACTTGGTTTACCAAAAATTAGAGTAAACAAATTGGCACGCCCAGGGGGACCAAAGGGATATATGTTTCATTAGAAATCATTCCCAGTGCCTTGATTTTCTAAATCTTAGAAAATTATCCTGAATCGGCATATGCTATTACGGAGTGGTAAATTCATAAGTATGGCAAACCGTTGTAGAGGAAGCTAGTCTCCAGGGTCTCAGGTTGAACCCAATAATGCTTGTAACGCCAGTGTAGAACGTTCGATCAACACTATTCATAGTGTCGATCCTCAAAGGTTGGAAACTACCTCTAACCAAGACATGGCAGTTACAAGTGTTTCCACGAGTCAAAATTCACAACTGGTTTCGACTGGTCAAAATTTGCCTCAAACGATTTCCTCGATTCCTGTTGGATTAAATCCTGGTCAGGCATCTAATCAATACACATCAGGGCCAGTCTTAACACCAGTTACAACCCCAATTCCAATTCCGAGTCCTACAACTCCTGCGATTTCACAGGCTGTTGTTGGTTTCGTCCAACCACACCATGTACACTGATTCGATGTAATTTTCCCAAAACAATTAACCGAACCGAAAGGTAACACTTCAGATTTCATAGAATGCTTTCTTATGAAGAAAGGTTATTTCACATAAAAGGAATGAGCAACTCATTTGTAATAAGCATAAAGGTTCAAACGAGCATTTTCCTCGAAAAAGGGTTGAATCTGATTTTCAAAATGTTTAACCTTTTTCAAGAGATACTCACTTTCAAAGTTGTAAATTATTCAGAAAAAGTTTTCATCTTTGGAAAAACATAGAACAACCTGGAGAACCATCCTCCCATGTTTAAAAATCATAAGTTTTTCTTAAACGGTCCGTTGCGAATTGTAATAACTTTGCTTTAGGATTTGGCACATTTCACATTTCATCTTTTAGGTTTAGGCGATCTCTCACCCTAGCGAGCTTATGCTCTATAAATTTAGGGAGCAATATATTGCGACCTTGGAAATTGGTAGCTGACGGCGTTCTGAGAATGACCCGATTGTTTGGTAGAATTGTTTGATTTGATTGTTGATTGATGCTTGACTTATACATGCTTCCTTGCTAAAATGTTAAGTGATAGCATGCTTTCTTATGACATGATTTACATCTTGATAATGGATATGTTCACATGCTCTGCATGATTGTTTAATAGTTATGAAGGTATGTGATGTGAGGCCACATCTTCGTACGAATGCGCCTTTGAACACAAGTTCTAGTTTGTAAATACACGGCTCGTAACTTGGTTCGTTGTTTTTTATCATGTCGTGTCAAGAATAATTTTTGGGTCGTGGTGGTTCGGGGCTAAAAATAGCACCATACTAGAGATGGAAAATATCGGGATGTGTTGAGTTTGGATCATTTGGAGTTGCATCGTATGAGTCAAACATGCTTGGATCATCTGCCTCAGAGTTGCTTGGATCGTCTGAGTCAGTGTTGCCAGGATCGTCTGAGTCAAACACGCTTGGATTGTCTGATTTAGAGTTCCTTGGATCGTCTGAGTCAAAGATGCATGGTCAGCCAAAGACAGCTCCTAGGCACTAGAACACCGTAATATCCGCTTTAATTAGGATCTGATTTGTCAAGGGGATTGTGATAGGATTTAATGATATTTTTTCGTGTAGCATTAGAATCCTATATATATATGTGTGTGTGTGTGTGTGTGTGTGTGTGTGTGTGTGTGTGTGTGTTGTAACACTGAAACCCTAATTATTCTGAATGAATCGGAGCTATAGCCACTCTATAGCCGCAGAGGTAGACAAATTGGTCGAACTGCGTGAACAAAGATTCTGTGTGCTTTTTAACCTAATTTCTCCTAAGTTACTCTGAGAAATAAGAGGTGTTCGAACTAATAGGATGTTAAAAAGAACGTATTAGTGTAAGTGGAATCTCATCGACTTACTAGCACCACTAATAGTCTGGTGTCGAGTTTGGCCGAGTGTCCCACTGATAAGCGTCAAATTTATGTATATTTGGATATCATTTTAGGCACTTATTGGACTTGTTTGCTTTGATTTATATCATTTTTATCTCCAATATATTAGTTTATTAGTTTTTTAGGTTTAGGATAGGTTTAATGAAGATTTCAGTTCTAATCCCAACTTTTTGATGCAGAAATCTTGTAGCAGCCTGAGAAAAATTGCAATATCTCCTTCGTTAACCATCGGATTAAGCTACAATTTGCGTATGTGGTTCCTAACTCATGGAACTTTAATTTGGACGGTTGGATCTTTATTTGCAAGAAGTTTCTGGGCGCTAAGCGCCCCGCTATGGCGCTAAGCGCCCAGAAAAATGGAGAATGAAGGTGCACTGGGCGCTAAGTGCCCCCCTGCTTCACAATTCCTATATAAAACAATCTTTTCTTCAACTTGAAGCATTATCCCATGACCAGAACACTCTAGAAAGATTAAGAGAGAGCTTTCGAGAGAGAGAAGGTGTTTGGGTATCATTGGAAGCTTGGAAACACGCCGGAGTTGTGGATTGTACGCCACGACGTCGCCGTCCTTCTTGTTTCCTTTGATTCTTCTTGTAAGCTCGCTTGCATCCATGTCTATGGATAGCTAGGCCTCTCTTTTTTTGGATTTTGGTGTAGTGCTTTGACTGTAATGAATACTTGGTTAATTCTTGTATATCTTCTATCTTTGATTTCAATGAAAAGGTTTTGTTCTTAATGCTTGTGTTAGTTTGATCACCTATCACATGAATTTGGATTTGATTTTGTATGTGGAAGCTAAACTATTAAGTCTGACATAAACCATTTCATCTAGGCGAAGCTAATCTGCTAGGAATAGCGTTAGATCACCTAGTTCCTAAACATCGACGTTCGTACGGCTTGCTTTGGTTAATCGTCTATGGAAGCGATAATTAGGAAAGTAACTGAATCATCTTCTCATACTAGGAATAGATGAGGTAGTTAAGAACTGGTGGGGAGGAATCAGGGGTTTTAAGTGATTGTATGCATTGAACCAAAAGATTCAGGATAGTTGAAGTGCAAAATCGACGTCCAACAACTTTCTCTAAATCTGTTAAACACCTTTAATCTTTATTGCTTTTATTTTCATGCTTCTTACAGTTATCATTTATAAATAAACATCATTATTTGTGTTATTTCTTAATTAAATGACCAAAGAACGACATTTGTAAATGTGACTCTATGTGGATCGATAACACCCGTGGTATACTGCAATCGAATCTTAAAAGAGGTTTGAGCGCAGCGCGAGTATAGGTTTTTCTTAAAAGAGGCAAAAACCCTTTTAACACCCACCTGCTTGCGGGATTTAGTGTTTCATTCGGATGAATCTTTTTTTACAACGAGGGATTGTACGTGCATATAGGGAGTCGTAGGTTCATTGACCACTTGTGTCTTAATTTGGTTATGTAATTGATGACTGGATTTTATATGGTCTTTTTAGTGTCTTTTTATTTTATTTTATTTTATTTTATTTTATTTTATTTTCTTTGAGTCTCATATAGATTTTATTTTATTTTGTTAGAGTTTTTACTTTATTTTTGCATTTGCATATTGTTTAGAAACTTTTGTGTTTTTAGTCCTTTTAGTTTAGTTTATTGCACTTTTAGCCCTTATTAGAAGTTCTGGTCAATTTAGATGCATTTCCAGGGATCTTGATGCAAATAAAAGGATAAATGTGGTTGAGTTAAAGAGAGAAGAAGAAGCATCATCCACTATTAGCTCATTTAACATGTGTGGAATTGAGAAATTGAAGAAGGGTTAATGAAATATTGTTGTTTCAGAATATTTTGTAGGCCACATGAAAGCCAATCAATGTCTTCAAGGCTTGGCCATCAAAGAGCAAAGAAAGAAAGCAAGAATGTGAAGCAGCAGACGAGGCCAACGCTCATGCGTTGGCATCCTGATTTGGGCCTGGAATTTATTAATTCCCAACTCCAAGGCGTTGGAAAGCCAACGCTTGAGCATTGGGACGCAGGAAATTTTGTTATAAATAGGGCCTCTGTCTTAGTTTATGAGGCATCTTTTATCCATCATCTATTGTCTTGTACTTTGTTCTAAGCTCGGTTCCTAGAGTTGTAAGAGGCCCTTTTGGAGCCCTAGTTTTAGGGTTTTCCTTAGCCATGTTTGGCTAAGTAATTTTGCATTTGGTTATTATGTGAATCTTTTCTAAGTTATGTTCTATGCTTTCTGTTTCTCTATGTGAATAAAGTCTTAGTTTCTTGAATCTTTTCCCCTTGCTTATTTTACTTGAAGTCGACGCAAGTACTTTGCTTATTTCTGCACAATGGTAATTGGTAGAAACTAAGGGAAATGGGATTAGATTAATCGGTTAATCCGCTACTTAGGTATAAGGGTGGGAATCAATTGTGATGGCCAGAAAGAAGAATTCTAATGCTTCAATTGAAATAACTAAATACTAAGGTATTAGGTTTGGTAATTGAAATTGAAAGTCTATTTGGTTAAGGTATTAACAAGTAGAAATTCTAGGCTAAATCACCATTAAATTGATTTCTGAATTCATGTAGTTATCTGATTGTGGAAAGCATTATTTGGTTAAGTGAAGTTATTACCCAAGTGCTATTTTTATTAGAATTGCTTTTAGTTTTTGTGCTGTCTAAAAATCAAACTAAAAATAACCTTTCTTTTTCCAACTCTAAAAAATCAATTTTAAGTCAAACCAGTCCCTGTGGAGACGATAATATTTTATATTACTTCGATACAATCTGTACACTTGCAGAAATTGTTATCAAGTTTTTGACGCCGTTGCCGAGGATTGGCTCTTTGATTTTTAATTGGTTGATTAGAGGTTTTTTTTTTGTTTTTAATTTCTATGGTGAACTGGTATTGCTTAACCTGTTTGCGGAAGTTTTGTAAGGTTAGCTATGGCTGAAGCATTCAAGCAAAGGTTGGAAAAAATCTGAGCTGAACATGAAAAGGAGAAGCAGGATGTTTTTAATATCCTTGATGAGTTCTACTCTGATTTAGTGTACAAGTTCAAAGCTGGACTTTTGCCAAGTCCTGAGCAAGGATGCAAGGCTAGGGAAGAATTACAAATAAAGATACAAGGCATTCTGAAAAGGCAACCAGTGATTCAACAACCTCTCATTGACCCTGTAAGTGACCCTATGGACCAAGGTAAAAATTAGGGATGGCAGAAAAACCCATATCCGTGGGTACCCGACCCGACCCGACCCAATTTTACGGGTAAAACCCGTTCTGTTTGGGTTTGGGTTTTACTCGATTCTGAAAGTACTATTCGGGTTCGGGTTTGGGTATTGAATTACTAGAATATCTTTATATATATATATATATATATATACATATATATATATATATATATGATTGTAGACATCGCTATTTGTTTTAGGTCCTTGTTGTTCTTGTACTCTAGATTTCTATCATGATCTTGAATATGGAATTATGAATTGTCTTCTAGAGTCATTTTTTAAATCACTATGAAGATGTTGCTGCTACTGCATTAGTAATCGGGTTCGGGTATGGGTTGGGTTCTGGGTTTTTTAATGGTTTCTCTTTGTTTATCGCAGGTATGGGTTCGGGTATGGGGAACCCGAAACCCAACGGGTTCGGGTATAGTTTTTCTACCCGAACAGGGTTTGGGTTCGGGTATGGTTAAACCCGCACCTGACCCTACCCGTTGCCATCCCTAGTAAAAATCTGAAAACTAACAAATGGGAAAATGTTATTTTGGTTGAAAAATATGTTTATCTTCCCACCCCGGAAGAGGACGAACAAAGCTCCCTAAAAACAATGTCCATAGGTGAATTTGTGCGGGAAGATGGTGAGGTTGAGGCTGAACAGGTTTGCATTATTCTGATGATTACAAGTTGTTAGAATTTGCACAACTTGAAGGGTTTACTACATTTCGTAATAGACCCTGGTTGAATGATTTCTAGAATGAACCAAGTCTATCGAAGACTATAAAATTGAGCTTCTTTGGAGACAACCCATGTTCAAGTTTGAGTATTTTAATTCAGTAATTTTTAGTTTTTAATCTTTGATTTTCTGTTTTTGTTGTTCTGTTTAAAAAATAAAAAATTTGTTTCTGATTGCAGGGTGACCCAACGCCTAGGCGTTGGAGGCTCAACGCTCATGCGTTGAGCCCTGCCAAGTCCCAGAATTTCTTTTAATTCCAAAGCTTAAGCATTGAAGGGGCCAACGCTCATGCGTTAGGCCCCTAGAATCCAAAAGTTTTTCTTTGATTTCCAACGCTCAAGCATTGGAACCCCAACGCTCAAGCGTTGGAACATGCACATAACAGTTTAAGTGTTCTATTTTTTCATTTGAAACATTTAAACTCCCCAACTCCCATCTTTTCTCTTCTCACCCACGAACACAAACATTCAATTCACCATTCTCACCCATTTTTGCACTTCACTCATACACTTCTCACTGCAAGTTCGTGGTGCTTGAGATTCTTAGGTGTTTGGTTTTGCCTTTCCTCCCCCACTGCAGTTTGTTTCTTGGATATTCAAGGTTGGTCTTTCTTGTTTTTCTAAGTTTCTTCTTTTACCTTGAATTTCTGGAACAACTTTGGGTTGATAGGTTTGGCATTGTCGGTTGTTGCTAGTGTTTTAGAATGAAAAGTTTATGCTTTTTCTTGTTAGGAGTTGTGCATAGTTTTGTTGTTTTAGAAACTGTCCACCATGTGTTCGATGAAGCGCCTGAATGAGTTTCTTGAGTTCTTCCAAGTTCTTTCTTTCTTAGTTCTTATACTATTTGATATTGGGAAGACTCAAGAGAGTTCTAATGAAAAGGATGGGCAAGTTCTTGTTTTTAAACATGGTTTTGAATTGAAGTTCTTAATTGGGTTGTTGAATATTATTAGGGACTAACATTCTAATGATTTTGTGAATTGTTGGATTTGTTTGTTCATTCTTTTCAGAATGGAACCTAAAAGAAGAGCTTTGGGAGAGGCCCCAATCATTGAAGAGGATTTCGATAATGACAGATTCCTCTCCTTAGAAAAGGAGAAATATCACAAAGGGGTGGTCTCTTAGAATGAGCTTATCAGAGAGAGACCTTTGAATATTGAAAGAGACCCTTGGGGGATGCAAGAAGCTGTTGCCTAAAGGAAATGGGACGTGCTGTGTAACCCAATTGCTGACGCGTGTCAGACCCTAGTGAGAGAGTTTTATGCCAATGCTCGGTATGACTCTACTGAGGAGATCCCCACCATCCCAACCTACAAATCCTGGTTCCGAGGGACTGTCATCTAATACGGTCCTGAAGCCATCCAGAGGTTGCTGAAGCTTCTCACTGAGGCCCAAGATAGGGCTATGTTTGGAGAAAATGGGGAGAGCTTCAACGAGCTGCTAAATCATTATCCCTTTGATGAGATTCTAGAAGCCTTAGTAGTAAGAGCTACATTTTCCGGAAATATGTCAAGCTGGAGGTCTGAGTTTGGGACCACTTCTTGGGAGATACTCTCTTCCCAAGCTCCAACATAACAAAGTTGAGGAAGCAGAGTTCCTTATGTATTTACTACCTGCTGAACAAACTCCCCATTGATGTGGCCCGAATTATCTCTTGGAGGATTCATTATGCAGTGAACATTGACAAGAAGGGTAAGAGGTTTGGATACTGATACCCAAATCACAAGTGCACAATTGACTATCGCGTAGTATAAAAAGATCGAACCCAAGGGACAGGTGTTCTTATTATTATAATATCTAGTACTTGTGCAGAAAAATTAAAAGATGAATATTTGGTGTTGGTTTTAGAACTAGCAAGAAACTATAGCATAAAAATATAAGAAATAGAGATGATGAGAATTAAGCTCTTGGAAAGCATTCGAAAGCCAACGCTTGAGCGTTGGGACGCAGGAAATTTTGTTATAAATAGGACCTTTGTCTTAGTTTATGAGGCATCTTTTATCCATCATCTATTGTCTTGTACTTTGTTCTAAGCTTGGTTCCTGGAGTTGTAAGAGGCCCTTTTGGAGCCCTTGTTTCAGGTTTAGCCTTTTGTTTTATTTATGTTTTCCTTAGCCATGTTTGGCTAAGTTTTTTTGCATTTTAGTATTATGTGAATCTTTTCTAAGTTATGTTCTAAGCTTTATGCTGCTCTATGTGAATACAGTCTTAGTTTCTTGAATCTTTTCCCCATGCTTATTGTACTTGAAGTCGACGCAAGTACTTTGCTTATTTCTGCACAATGGTAATTGGTAGAAACTAAGGGAAATGGGATTAGATTAATTGGTTAATCCGCTACTTAGGTATAAGGGTGGGAATCAATTGTGATTGCCAGAAAGAAGAATTCTAAAGCTTCAATTAAAATAACTAAATACTAAGGTATTAGGTTTGGTAATTGAAATTAAAAGTCTATTTGGTTAAGGTATTAACAAGTAGGAATTCTAGGATAAATCACCATGAAATTGAAATTGATTTCTGAATTCATGTAGTTATCTGATTGTGGAAACCATAATTTGGTTAAGTGAAGTTATTATCTAAGTGCTATTTTTTTCATAATTTCTTTTAGTTTTTATGTTGTCTAAAAATCAAACTAAAAATAGCCTTTCTTTTTCCAACTCTAAAAAATCAATTTTAAGTCAAACCAATCCTTGTGGAGACGATAACCTTTTATATTACTTCGATACAATCTGTACACTTGCAGAATTGGTTATCAGTGATGTTTTGTTTAATTGTGATCATGTATGCTTATGCATGTTGTATTTGAAGTGTTAAGTTCAAACGATTTCACATTTATCATGTTTTGAATAATAACAATTTTACCTAAGGTTTAATCACGATAGATAAAGATTTCCCAAACTTTATATGTTTTACATTTCAGGAAATATCTATCATTCGATGAAATGAACGTCTGACCTTTCATGAAGAATCCAAAGCAGCCCGTTCAAATGTATCGTTCGATGAAATGAAGAGGAACGTCTACCTCAATATTCAAACAGTGAAGACTTGCAAAGTCTTCCTATTCAATGAAGCACTGTTTCATCAGAACCTAGAAAGGACATATTTAATGGAGAAATATTCCTAGTATCTTCCAACTCTCTGAACGCTCCATACTTCAAGATACACCTTTTCAGAGTTAGCGACGCTCTTTTCTGAACATCATAAAACCTCAACGGTCAGAACCAAATCTCGGTGATCAGAATAGATAATACGCTATGCTATTTTCCTTTGTATTAAATGATCAAACACTATTTAAGGAAACACAACAGAGAAGAGCAAATGATAGTATAAGCTGCATTAAATGTTGTATTTATTGCATAGTAGGTTTGCATTTAATGCTCTGAGAGCTTGCCAGGAGTACCCGTTGCAACATCAGAGAAGAAGAAACTCAACGGAACTTCAAAATCTTCATCAATGTCAATCCTACTGAAGATATAAATAGATGACTTGAAGACTGAAAAGTTGGGTGACTTATAACAAAATTCAAGCACAAGCTTTCAATCATTATGAAAATCGCCCAAGCATATTTTCCTCAGTCAAAACTCAAGTGTCCAACCACAAATCCGAGTGAAGTAACTCAAGTGTAAAAAGATCTTAAGTGTCAAAATTTATCTACCTCTTTCACACCCCAAACAGAGAACCATTGTCATATCATCTCTGCTTGTATAACTCAAGTGTTTACCCAAGTTTTAAACCCTTCACAACACTTAGAGTTCATCTGTGCTTAAACTTTCTACATCACTCTTTCTGAAGAGGCCTTCGTAGAAGAAATTCTTTATCTTGTAAAAATAATTATGATAATTCCTAATAATACTTGTTAGGAGAAGTCCTGATAATACTTGTAAGGAGAAGTCCCTAGAATACTTGCAAGGAGAAGTCCCTATAATACTTGTTGGGAGAAGTCCCTGATAATACTCTAAAGGAGTCCTGTGTGAACACTTAGGAGAAGTCCTTCGAATACTCTGGAGAAGTCATGTGTCTAATACTTGTACTGTTCTAGATTGAATAGTGAAAATCTTGGTGAAGCCAAGGACTGAACGTAGCCCTAACATTCTGGGGGTGAACCACTATAAACTCCGTGTGTGCTATTTTTATTTCTTGCACTGTTTTCTTTCCTATTGCTTATAACGTTTGTTGCATGGGTCGTCTGATCATTTAACTGCTTGCATCGTCTGCTCCTTGACAACACACATAGTACCCACTTTTATTCTTAATATTTCCGCTGCATTAAAGTGTGTTTCTTTCACAACTTTATCATCTATACTCTGATCAATATTATTCTGCTGCATCACTTATGAAAAGCTTTTAAGAAACTAATAATTGTTTACACACGCACAATTCAACCCCCCCCCTTCTTGTGCCGTTTTCCCGTTTCCTTTTTCTATCATGAAGTTGACCCTTGCACCTGTTTGTTTTTTTGTTTGTATTTTGGGCGATCTGTCGCCAGCAAGACAACTACTAGCCCAAGAGTAACCGGAGGATGCTGAGCCGAAGGAAGTTCAATAAAGCAAGACGGATAGCTTATTACTTGATGATTATAGATAGATAATTGATTATTGTGTTTGTACTCAAGCATGCCTAGGGACAGGGCAGAGTCCGGGACTATATGCCTTTATGCGGTTGCCCTGCGTGGGCTTGTAGGAGGTATACCAGAGTAGGAGGTCTTGGTTTGGGATTTTACTTGTTGCATCATGTTTTCTTTTATAAACAAGTCAGTTGATTATGAAACATTTTCACCAATGCTGTCCATCTAACTATGTAACTTATATGTTTTTGCCAAACTGGGTATAAATATAAGTATTGCATGTTGTCTATGGCATGTCTTGGAAAAAAGAAAAAATATACTTGCATTTCCACATCTTTAAAAGATATTTTACACGTTTAATTACTGTTTGGGTCACTACTGTAGCGTCTTGAAAATCAGGGTGTTAGAAGGACCCCTTGAGCTAATAAAATCTCACGGCCAGAAATTACAACTTCATATTCCGCTTCATTATTAGAACAATGGCCACGAATTTTAAACTTAAACTCCATAGGAATTCCTTGAGGAAAAATTATTAAAACACCAATACCTATGCCCTTTTGATGTCTTGAACTGTCGAAATATAATTTCCAAGGCTTCAAGCCAACAAGATTTACTGGTATTTTACCTAGTGTATGTTCAATAAGAAAATCTACAATAAGTTGACCTTTTATAGATTTTAAATATGCATATCTTGTTAGTATAGATAGCAACCTGAGAGGGGGGTGAATCAGGTTTACCCAATTTTCGCCTTAACACACCTTACTTTCAAGATAAGATAAATACAATCGAGTGTAGCGAAAATGAACGTTGCTTGAAAGTAAAGATGAAGAGTAGGAGAATGCACACACAGAACTTTATCCTGGTTCACCTTCAATCAACCAAAGGCTACGTCCAGTCCCTCAAGAAACCCCTTATGGATTTATCCACTATTGATAAAAATCTCTTACAAGTGCTTACACCAAGTACCTTAAGAATTTCTATCAACACCAACCTGTGAAAGCACACCACTTTCAACAGCCCCTGAAAGTACACCACTTTCAGTCCCTGAAAGCACACCACTTTCAGAACAAACAACCTTCACCGAACCCTAGGTGAATACTCAATCTACCAGAATGAGATGAAGAAGAGTTTTACACTTGGCTGTATGAAACCTTTAACATATAAGTGGATTGACCATGAGAGTTATGCTTTGAAGGCTCTTAAGCATAAGAAGGCTCTCTTGATTCTGAGTTCTTCAAGATATGAACATCAAAAGTTTTCTTTGAACAATGAAGAATATGAACTCGGAACTTAGGCTCTTTGAAAGTTGCATATCAAAGGCTAAATGAACATGAATGAACAATTCAAAAGAGATTTTGGCCTAATTCGTGTATTCTCATGTGTGTTTTGTTTCTAGACTCAAATGGACTTTATATAGGCATGAGAGGACGTCCATGAACCAACACAACCCTTTCCAAAAGGTTTGAGACACAATGGTTCATGAAAAGATGCAACTTTTTGAACATGTAATCGATTACAGTACTTAGGTAATCGATTACTCTAAGTGACCGTTGTTGTTTGAATTTCAAATTCAAACATGTAATCGATTACGAGCAAGCTGTAATCGATTACTTGCCTATGTGTAATCGATTACCTTAAGGGTGTTATCGATTACACTCAGTCCAGATTCCAGAAAAGAAAACCTTTAAGAACGGCTTGAGTTTTTCTACCTCTTTTACTTTATGAAAAGGTTAAACACAATATCTTTAATGTTTTAGAGAGCCTTTATACTAGAGAAACCTTTAGAAGCATAACTCACCTATCTAAGACTTAGGTAGATATATAAACATGTTGTACTGTTTCCTCTAAGTCTTCTTTTCTTCTTTTTGTTGATGAGTTTTTCGTCATCAAAACCTCAGCCAGAGTCAGGAGCAAGACCTTCTTCACAATCTCCCCCTTTTTGATGATGGCAAACACATACTTGAAACTTTGAAGATCAGTATGTTGCTTCTTTGTAGGAACTCCCCCTGTCGGATGCAATCTGATGCAATTCATGCAACTCCCCCCTTCTGTTTCACTTGTAGCGTTCCTGTATATGATCTTTAAAGAACACAGAGCCTTTCTCCCCCTTTTGACTTCATCAAAAAGAAGAAAAAGCCAAAATATACATACAGGCTAACAAGGAATATATACATGCATAGCACAGGGAGTGGGGGTAAACAAGTAAAATCATGACAAACAACAACCAACATACTATATAATTAGGGAAACCACAAAGAGCAAGCAAAAATAGTTCAACAAGCAAAAGTATTCAAGTTATAAGTATTACAGACCAAGAATAAAAGAAAAGAAATAAGGAAATCCTAGAAGGCTAAGAATCAGCAGACGAGTCTTCATCATCCATTGACAGTTCATGTCCGTCATCATGGAGCATCCATGAGAGAGTGTCAATACCATAATCATGGAGTAAACCCAGATGTGAGAGAATAGTGGTATCGACGCACTTGTAATTAGATGATCGTACATTGTACAGTTTTGCTATGGGTACACCAGAATGAACAAGAAGACGGGAGCTGACGCATATGGGAAGGACTGAGCTTCATTTTTGCATATGAACATGTGGTGCATAACCACGAAGGTCCAGTTTATTTTATGACAATTTATCATGCCATATAAAATCTGGAGTTCTAACTCACTAATGTGAGCAAGAAGGTTTTCGTGGGGTAGAAGAATCTGATGGACGAAGTAATGAAGAAAGTGGTTTGTTGTGGTAAGAACATCAACATGGAAGGGACAGGATCTGGTGCGAGGCGGATGAATTTTCTGCACTTCAGACGGACTGAAATGGCACAGAGATTGATAAAATAATTCTAGATTGTAATCAGGCCAGGGACAGGGAAAATTGGTGCCTAATCTTGCACCAGTGGATGAGAGACCCAAACACCGGCCAAGAGTGGTAAGAGAATACTTAACGGTAGTACCTCTGACAGAGGATTTAATCCCATTGCCTTGAACTTCCAGATTGCAGAAGAAAGTCTTTACTAATTCAGGATAGTAAGGATTATTCAAGGTGATGAATGCATTAAGAGATTGGTTTCCTAGAAGAGCAGGGGAGGTGAGACCTGCTTCGATGAATGAATCTAAGTTTCCATAGATAGGTGTTCGAATGGTTTGATGCACAAAATGAGAAACAAATCATGTTCTTTGTTCAGGAGTTGTAAGAAGACGAGAGAAATTCAATGGATGGGAAGGGCAAAAGGCCGACGAGAGGAAAGGAGAGGAAGACATGATTGAATTTCGAGAGAGGGCTGTGGACAAGATCAAGGTTTCAGGATATGATGAACAAGGATTGAAGATGATAGAAATAGGACCTGTAAGAGAATTCCTATTGAAATGTCATGCTTCGATTATATAAATCGAGTATGTAATCGATTACGGAGGTTGTGTAATCGATTACTGGACGGTTTCTTTGAATTTGAATTTCAAATAAGTGGAGGGAAAGAAACTGTTTCGATTATGTAATCGATTACAGCAAGAGAGGTAATCGATTACCTTAGGTTTCTAAAGAGGCACGAGGACCAAAAGACTTGTGTTAATCGATTACAGGATAGAAGTAATCGATTACTTAAGACAAGTTTTCAATACTAAGCTGTGTATTCCTATGTAATTGATTGCTAGACTGTTTTAATCGATTACCAAAATTGAAAAACACACAAAAAGCATATGAAAATATAATCATGCACATAAACATATAATAAAATAATCAACATAGAAACATATAATCACATAATCAGATATCAATATTATCTATAATGCCTAATTCTCTTCTAATTTTAAAGAAAGAATCCTTAGAAAGAGGCTTAGTAAATATATCAGCTAATTGATTATGCGTATCTACGAAAGAAATTTCTATATCCTTTCTCATGACATGATCTCTAAGAAAGTGATGCCTTATATCAATATGCTTTGTTCTAGAATGCATAATGGGGTTTTCGTGAGATTAATGGCACTTGTATTGTCACATTTGATTGGAATGCAGCTCAGCTCTAAGCCATAATCCTTGAGTTGTTGTTTGAGCCATAAAGTTTGTGCACAACAACTTCCTGCAGCAATATACTCTGCTTCTGCAGTACTTAAAGCAACACAAGCTTGTTTCTTACAAGACCAAGAAACAAGAGCATTTCCCAATAAGTGACAAGTACCACTTGTGCTCTTTCTTTCAGTTTTGCAACCAGCAAAGTCTGAATCAGAATATCCAATCAAATCACAAACACTCCCTTTGGGATACCACAAACCAACATTTGAAGTTCCTTTCAGATATTTGAAAATCCTTTTTACTGAACTCAAATGTGATTCCCTAGGAGATGCTTGATATCTAGCACATAAACACACACTAAACATAATATCTAGTCTACTTGCTGTTAAATAAAGAAGAGATCCGACCATACCTCTATATTTGGTAATATCTACTGGAATGCCGGACTCATCTTGATCTAGATAAGTATTTGACCCCATAGGTGTGGCTATGGCCTTGCAATCATCCAAATCATATTTCTTTAAAAGCTCCTTGCAAAACTTGAATTGATTGATGAATATCCCATCTTGAGATTGCTTAATTTGCAATCCTAGAAAGAAGTTTAGTTGTCCCATCATAGACATCTCAAACTCCTCTTGCATCATCTTAGAGAATTCCTTGCATAGAGATTTGTTAGTGGAACCAAAAATAATGTCATCTACATAAATTTGAACTAACAACGTATTACCTTTGGTTTTCTTGATGAACAAGGTTGTATCAACCTTACCCTTTTGAAATCCTTTTTCACAGAGGAATGTGCTCAACCTGTCATACCATGCTCTAGGGGCTTGATTAAGGCCATAAAGTGCTTTCTTCAATTTGAAGACATGTGAAGGGTACTTAGGATCCTCAAATCCAGGTGGTTGTTTCACATATACTTCTTCTTGAATATATCCGTTCAGGAAAGCGCTTTTAACATTCATTTGATACAATAGAAAGTTTAGTGAGCATGCATAAGCCAACAATAATCTTATGGCTTCTAGCCTTGCAATTGGTGCATAGGTCTCATCAAAATCAACGCCTTCTTCTTGATTGTACCCTTGTGCAACCAGCCTTGCCTTGTTTCTGACAATTATACCATTTTCATCCAACTTATTTCTAAACACCCATTTTGTTCCAATGATATGCTTGTCAGCAGGCTTAGGAACCAATTCCCATACTTGATTTCTTTCAAATTGATTCAATTCTTCTTGCATGGCTACAATCCAATACTCATCTTCAAGAGCATCATCAACTTTTGAGGGTTCTGTCTGAGAAACAAAGGCCATGTTTAATACTGAATCATTTAAGCGTAGCCTTGTAGAAACTTCTCTTGATATATCACCAATGATATTGTCAATAGGATGATCCCTATGGGTTCTCCATTCTTTTGGAAATTCATAAGTGGTGTCTTCAATATGCTCTTCTTGTTCTGAACTATGCTCCATTTGCTTTTGAGAATCTTCCTTTAAGATGTTATCTTCCTCATCATTATCAGGAAGAGTAACTGTATCTTCTCTTGAAGAGTTAGACTCATCAAATGATACATGTATAGATTCTTCAATAGATAGAGTTTTCTTGTTGAAGACTCTTTTGCTTGTCAGAGAATATCCAAGGAATATACCTTCATCGGATCTTTCATCAAACTTACCAAGGTTTTCCTTACCATTTTTCAAGACAAATCACTTTGATCCAAAAACATGCAAATGAGCAATGTTTGGTTTTTTTCCTTTGTATAATTCATAGGGATTTTTCTTCAGAAAAGGTCTAATGAATACTCTGTTGGATACATAGCACGCAGTGCTTACAGCATTAGCCCAAAAGTACTTTGGAAGGGTGGATTCACTCAACATGGTCCTTGCTAGTTCTTCAAGAGACCTGTTCTTCCTTTCCACAACACCATTTTGTTGTGGTGTTCTTGGAGCAGAGAAGTTATGTGATATTACATTCTCATCACATAATTCCTGAAATTGGTGATTTTGAAACTCTCCACCATGATCACTTCTAATAGAAGAGATCTTCAAAGCCTTTTCATTTTGAACAAGCCTTGCATATCTTTTAAATGCATTGAATGCTTTATTCTTATGAGGCAAGAATATAGTCCAAGTAAATCTAGAATAATCATCAACAATAACTAGAGCATAATAATTACCTCAAAAACTTCTAGTCCTTGATGGTCCAAATAAATCCATGTGAAGTAGTTGGAGTGGTCTTGTAGTTGAGACTATATTCTTAGGTTTAAAAGACACTTTGGTTTGCTTCCCTTTCTGACATGCATCACAGAGCTTGTCTCTTTCAAATGTTATCTTTGGAAGTCCAACAACCAAGTCATGTTTGACTAGTTTATTTAAATGATCCATGTGGATGTGAGCCAGTCTTCTATGCCAGAACCATGAGTTATTGTTGTTCTTGGCTAGCAAGCATCTAACATTGGATGGAATTTCATCCAAGGATTCATGAAGACTTTGTTGACTTTGTACCCATAAAACTTGATTTCTCTAGTTTTCACATCCTTTACCACACATATATCATTTATAAATCCAACTTTCAAACCCTTGTCACATAGTTGACTGATACTTAGAAGATTATCCTTCAAACCATCAACATATAGAACCTTGTCAATGACAGTTTGAGGGGGTGTGCCTATTCTTCCGATGCCAAGTATCTTTCCTTTCTCGTTATTTCCATATGTAACAAAACCTTTTTCTCTAGGCATAAGAAAAGAGAACTTTGTTTTGTCTCCTGTCATGTGTGATGAGCAGCCACTATCAAGATACCATAAGTCCTTTGCTGCTTTCATGCACACCTACATGAAAAAGTTTAGACTTGGGATTTAGGTACCCAATTTGCTTTGGGTCCTTCTATGTTAGTAATTTTCTTAACCCATATATACTCTTTATTTGGTACTCCTACATTTTTGTAATAGCATCTATCTGGAGTATGTCCTACTTTGTTACAATAGGTACATGAATATTTATAGTAACCAGATGTTTGCCTAGGAGCAGAATTAATCTTCTTAGGAGGTCTATGGTAATAATGCTTCCTATTGTTCATACTCCTAAAGGAACTAATCCTAGAGTTTTCAGGAGATCCTTCCACTTTGTTTGGTTTAACAAAGATGGTTTTCTTGACTTCTTTTGTCTTTGGGTGAGAAGTATATCGTAGACCAGACTTACTGTTGGAGTGTCTTTGAACATGGACAAGTGACAAGACATAACTGACACAGACGATATCTTACAGTTTTACTCAGATGACTACGTAAACCGACTTAAACAGACGATACAGGCTACAAGAATCAGACAATTATGTATATCTCTAACAGCCACCTCAAACTCAAGGTTGGAAAAAGGGATCAGCCGTTGCAAACACATGGAGTTTGGCTCTCATGGCGGGAAAGTGTTGGGAGGAGGGAGGTTTGGTGAAAATATCAGCTAATTGATCCTGACCAGGAATGTGATGTACAAGTAAGGACTTGTTCTGAACTTTCTCACGAACAAAGAAGATGTCCATTTCCATATGTTTGGTTTGGTTGTGTAAGACAATGTTGTGAGTTAAGGCCACAACGTCAATGTTATCATAGTAAACCGTAGAAACTTGAAACAGAATCTTAAGCTCTGTGAGAAGGGATTGAATCCCTAGTAATTCAGCTGTGGTATATGACAAGCTGTGATATTCTGCCTCAGTGCTAGATCTAGCGGCAATCGTCTGCTTTTTCAAGCTCCAGGATATCAAGTTGGGTCCAAAGAAGATACAAGAACCGGATCTGGAGCATCTGACATCCAGATCAGATCCCCAATCAGCATCACAGTATGTAGTTAAGGGTACAACAACTTTAGATTTGCAAGGTTTGAGAAGAAGACCATGAGAGATGACTACCTAATGGTTGACTACCTAATGGCATAATTCAGTTGAAAACTCGCTCAGTGACGAACTTCTGGAAATTTTGTAAAGAATACGTCTGCCATGTCATGATGAAGAATTCGTCTGTGTAAAGCATTGAAGTGCTCAAGAGACATAAATGCCAGAAAGCCTGTTTTCCATGAGGATATGAAAAATCAGTTTGGCAGAAGCATTAAAGAAATCGTTCGACAAAATTTTGAAGAGTTCATCCATCATAATTGCTTCTTGCTTTAAATATCATCTACCTCGTCAGCACATTAAATGAAGCATTGTTGATCGCAGAATGAAGAAAAGGACACAATTAATATTTTATTCCTTGGTTCTTCAACTTCTCTGCTTTTCCTCAAATCAAGCTACTTTTGCGGAATCAACGGTGTGAAATTATGAACATAGTATCTCCTCAACGTTCAAATTCAAATCTCTTGTTCAGAACATTTAATGATCCTTAGCTGGCATGCACTAGGATATAATGTCCAAACAAAAGCTCAAGGCTGAATATAATAACGCGCCAGACGATGTCAACAAAAGTAATTAATGCATGACAGAACGCATTTAATGCTGATCCAGAACTATAGAAGTATCCGATACTCACAAGGAAGCAGGAGCACTAACGGATCTATTTTCTCTTCTTCGTCAAAATCAATGAAGACTTCCTACTAAAGATATAAATAGAGAAGTTAGCTTCCGGAAAAACTTGGCGACTTGAACACAACTTATTGCATATCTCTACCAAGTTGCCTAACGAACCAAGCTTCAATTGCTTTAACTCAAAAAGCTTCAAGCTATTCTATATTGAGTAAAGTCGCCCTCCTATGTGAAGAACCCATAGAGTGTTACTCTTATCCTAGTCACACACAAAATAAACAGAGAACCTTAAACTCATATCTTCTCTGTAATCTGCACTTCATCTTTCTACCTTACTCTTGTCGAAGAGAATTTTGTAGAACAACAAAGCCAATTTGTAAAGGGAATCAGGAGTAGTCCTATAGAATACTTGTGAGGAGAAGTCCTGAAGAATACTTGAAAGGAGAAGTCCTTAGAATACTAGGAGAAGTCTTGTACAATATTTGATAGGAGAAGTCCTTCTAATACTGAGAGAAGTCCCCAAGAATACTTGTACTATTTGATGAAATAGTGGAAAATCTTGGTGAAGCCAAGGACTGGACGTAGCCCTATCGATTATGGGGGTGAACCAGGATAAATATCATGTGTGCTTTAATTTTCTGTCTTAAGTTAATATTCCGCTGCGTGCACACACTCTTATATTCTTTTGAAACTAATAACTATTCTTTTGAAACTAATAACTGCTTTGAATTTAAAAAGAAGTTTCAAAAATCACACACACAATTTTAACCCATCCTTTCTTATGTGTTTCTCGCACTATCAATGGTCATAATAGCATAGTTAATAGCATAATTGACATTCCTTATTAATAGTCATAATAGCGTAGTTAATGGTGATAATAATATATGACCATCCTTATTAATAGTCATTATAGTATAGTTAATGGTCATAATAGTATAGTTAACCTTACTTATATGTCATATAATGCTCATGTATTTATAGTTATATTCTTGAATGAAATCAATAAGGAATCATTTCCCTTCCGTTTCTCATAGTGTTCCGTAATTGTTTTTGTCTCAAATATCTAAGAATTTGATATTGCAGTTGGAGAATTTTGAGTGAAAAGGGATACAAAGTTAAAAGATCTAAACATATTTTATGGATTTAAGTAAAATGTAAATAATAGAGGACTTTTTCCTTAAACCGTAGGTATCCTTTTATGAGACAATTCTTTGAGTTAGAATAGCCACGTATCAATAGATGTACATACTTGATGGTAATAAAAGAGGGCTTTAACAGTAATAATTATAAAATTGAGAGATTATTCACTCTAAATATTGAACTATATAGAATTACCAAAGCATAAATAACACTTATAAAACAAAATTTAATATTTCAGTAGATGGAAATAAGTTATATACAAATTGCTTTTGAAATAACCGTGAGGTTTGGCGCATATATAACTCACTTCATCTCTTAGTTATAATTTAAGAGTTTGATCGTTGTCATTTCATAGTCGGCTGTTTACCGTGTAGTGCGACCACCTACCACGAAAACTAATCACTAATGCCCGTGAAAGATAACTTGCCGGGCTAAAAAAGTATGCTACTGAAATACAATATATATTTTAGGGTTAATGGTTCAACAGGTCCCTGAAGTTGTACCAAAATTTGTGTTTGGTCCCTCCTTACAAAAATGACGTTTAGTGGCGGTCAAAAACCGCCAGTAATTGTAAAAAAACCGCCACTAATCGTTATTTTTCTGAGGAGGGACCAAATACAGATTTTGATACAACTTCAGGGACTAGTTGAACCATTAACCCTATATTTTAAATAGGTGGTCCGATATCCGAAAATGAGCAAAGTATATATATTAGATACGAATCGGAAAGATTTTCCCTAACATATATATTAAGGACAATATCACGTGTAAAATTTATACAATTACATTTACGAAATCCAAGGTTTCTCATATTCGAATGCAACCTTTTCCAAGCCACCTTTTTGCCCGTCAATCTAACAAGAAAGTGGGCATCCTCCATATATGACCATGGAATCCTTTGATTATTTGGTTAATATGCCATAATTCATGAACCTCTTTCGGTCAAAGATAGAATCTAATGCTTTAATATATTCACAAAGAAAATGTAGTATCTTTCAAAATAACGAGAGGTTCCTAGCTTGCTTAGAAAATGCGAACTCACGGTATCTTACAATTTATAGTAGAAACCCAAAATAATAGACTAATGGGTATATAGAATAAAGTCCCTATTAGCCCTAAAGCATGTGATGTAAATGTTGAAACTCTTCCTGAATAAAGCTTCATTATATTGGATTCTTTTTCGTTTCCCTTTCTTTCACATTTCCCGTTCAAATTAAAAGTCATAATTTCATTTTTAAATTATATTCAAGCATTCTTTTCTTTTTCCTTACTAGAAACTTTACAAACACAGGGCAAGTGATGTTGTATACTGACGACGGCCTAACAGCTGGTGAAATTGTGCTGAAGAATATAAGCTAGGAATCACAGTATATATGGAAAAGGAATTTTTCGTTCTTTAGGAGCACAAAGTTTGGCTATTTGAGCTATTCAATCTAACAATGGTTTAATAGGGTTTTGAAACCCAAATGCATATTTGAATATTACAGTGCTATTAATCCATAAAGTTTGTGATGATTAGGGTTTGGACTCCGTGATGGCGAGGGAGGTGGCACGAGTGGATTGCCCGCCGTCCGTCCTCCAAGCCCACGGCCTCGCCCTCTTCTTCCGTTGCCTGACATAGCCTCTTCCCTTGTGAACGTGGGGTTTGGTTTCCCTTTCCCCACAGATGGCGCCAAAATGTTCTGGGAATAGAAAAGTATAGGAGAGAAGTGAGACTATATTATTATTAGAGAAAATCTGAACCCTTTTACATAAGCCTCCCTTGGCTATTTATAGGGCGAAAAGCTATAAATGACATTTAATTAAAACTAAACCTATGGGCCTCAAAGGTTAAGCCCAATATATTACAAGTATTAGAAAGGACTTCTCCTCATCGAATATTCTTCAGGACTCCTCCTAGCTACAAGTATTATCAGGACTTCCCCTAGTGAGTATTATTATGCAAGCCTCTCCAGGCTTCTACAAGTGGTTGTTGGGGGTTGTGAAGACTTACACTCATGATGAAGGTGCTTCTAATTTTACTAAATTGCATCCTTCATTGAGTGTTTACAGGATGGACTAGGATGCTTGCTTGAAAGCTTATTATCTTATTCTCTCTAATACTTGATCAATATAATTTTACAAACATAGTAGATTGGTTGATCAAAGTCTCTCACTGTTTTTCTCTCTTTGGCTCAGAACGTGTATCTTTTCATTTGAGCCTTTATAATTTTCTCTCTTGCTTTTTCTGGAGGTATATTAAATTTACAATCAATGAACAAACCTCAAGAGGAAGTGTTTGAGTATGATCTTAAAGATATTCACGTATGTTCATACTTATAGGAAATTATCATGATGAAACATGATACTGTATTCTGCCTAAGAATTGAGTGATTGTGGGTGCTTCACAATACACTTCTTCCTCTTTGCTTCACTCTCAATTGCTTGTACTACATTGTGCTATCCAATGCACACTTTGTTTGCACTTGCACTTGATGCACGTTGCACACATCTTTCATCTTAGAAAAGTGTATTTATATGCAGAGATATCAAATATGATCGTTGCTGACTTGAGGCTTCAAAGACTTTCTTCATTTAGGTGAACTGTAGTTTCAAACCGCTCTTTGTTGATATTTAAATATTCAAAGATTTGAACTTGATTCTTTTGTGCTTGAACGTGGCTTGCTTCCGTGATTCAACCTTCATTGTCTTCTCGAAGTCGCTTGAATCCTTCTTCTGTATGTTCTGAGCTGAGTCCTGTTGAGGGAGGTTGGATGTGACGCAAGAAAGAGATACATTAGAGAGTAATATAAAGCAGTGAATAGTGGTTCACCTGATCGAGGCATCGAATGCAACAACTTGAGAGAGAAGGGATGCGTTGGAAAAGGTTCCTCTTCATGGATGACCTTTTGCACTTCGTACTTGCCCTTGTGAGAGAGAATGTCTAAAGATTTTAGATATTCATCTTGTCGTGTCAAGGAAATCTTTAGTTGCATCCTCTCTAGATATCATTCACATGTTGAGAGTAGATTCCAAAGGACTATGCTTCTGGTAGACTCCACTTCTGGAATTCTTCATGTATGCTTAGACGTGAATGAAGTGTACCTGACTTTCAGACATCCACCGTACAGTGGTTCTTTACAAATAATGAATGTGATGATATTGATGAGCATGTCATTATTGCAAACTTCCTTGAAGCACTTAAGTAGATGATAAGACTTAGTAGGTTTTTGCTTCGTGATCAGACAGACTAGGTCAGTGTGAGTTATGCATTTTCTACGTCTGACTTCTTAGCCTCTCTGATAACTAGGTTAAAACACCTATTATCTAGCTTGAGGTCTTAATTGTCTTCCATGAAGTCTTCTCAATCTTCAATCACACGATAAGAGCTGTGATAAAGGATTTTGTGTTTGAGCATCGTCTGATAGGTCTTTTTCTTGAATAATCTTTTCCTTTGATGATGAGACTTAAGCAAGTACTTGATATTTGAGTGAGGATGTCTTCTTCATGAGGAAAATAAACCTTTGAAACTCCTGAATTTCTTGATGAGATGCAATGACTTGTCTTCAAGACTTCCTTTTCTTCAGTCTTGATTCACTCAGAGAGATCTTCTTTTACCTGGCAGGTTGATCTTCTTTGTAGATGAGCTTCCATCGATGATGTCAGCAATCAACCATTCTTCTTGACGTTTTTGGAGTAAAGACATTGACTGGGTCTCTTTTCTTCTTGGCTAATTTATCTTTAGATTGTATATAGAATATCTATTATTTCAAAAAGCTTGATTTTAATGATTTGTTATTTTAGCCAAGACATAATCCCTTATTCTAATTTATGGATTCTTCTGAGGGATATTCCATAGCCGTTAAACTCCAGTCTAATGATTCAAGGATTATTTTCTGGAGTGTTCCATGTCTTCATCTCCTTTTGTGTTCTATGCCTTTTCCTCCCTTTATGTTCCATATGATGATTTTCTTCATTCTTACTTGGATATTCATACCTGCATCCCGATTAACACTTAGAGATCACAATATCATTAGCTTTTATAACTTTGTGAGTTGTCATCATTCAAACCTTATCAAACCTTAAGAAGGAGACTTCATTTCCCAACAACTAGATGGAGGACCAAAGTCCTTAGGGTGCTAGAACATAGAAAGTATCTCTAAGTTCCTTAACTCCAAAAAGGGCAAGCATTCTTGAATGCTGAGAAGTACACTGCAAGAATATGGCCATTAACCGAGGGCTTTTTATCTAGGGTCAGATATCTGTCGGTAAAGGATCCAATTACCGACAGCTTGGCTGTCGAAAAGTTATTTCTGCCCAAAATAAATTAAAAAGGAAATTAAAAAAGCCCAAGCCTTCGGTAATGTGGTAGGAATTAAAATTTAGCGCGCATATTACCGACATCCAAATCCGCAGTAATTTGGCAGGCATTTCTCGTGCATATTTACCGACAAAATTACCGACGTTTGTTAAATTTTGAATAAACGCGAGAATTATTTAGGGCGGGGTGATTGCCAGTCATTGTACTGACGATTGAGGCCGTCGGTAATCTATAAATAGTAGCGCTAAAAACCATCGGTAAAATTGACAGATTAAGCCTTCGATGACCTATGCATAGTTGTGTCCCAGAACGTCAAAACTACAGTAGACTTCGAATTGCAAGCTTTTTATACGTTCCAAGTTAGTATTTCTCTCCCTTTGCATTAATTTTTATAGTTTTTATTTTATAATATTATTTTTATATGTTTTATGTTATTTTTTTTGTAGATTAGCTTTGTTTTTGCTATTGTGAGCATCCTAATTTTGTAATAAGGTTGGCGTTTATGCTTATTACACAAATTTAATTTCTCATGCCATTTTTATTGATTAGGTTATGATTTTTTAATACATATTTTATTTTAAAATTATGTAGATGTCGTCATCAAACTCTCATCCTCGTAAAAATTTAGACCCGGGGAAGGACATAGCTGATCAGGGCTCGTCTATAAAGAAGAAACTGAATCGTAGATCCTCTAACAGGTTTGTTGTAATAAATGAAGCATCGTCTCGTCAAGCTTCTGGTAGTGATTCTGATCATGCTTGTGGTAGTATCCACAATTGGAGAGGTTCGAAAATTGAAACTGAGATAAAAACTAACTATAACAACAATGATGACATCAAATATGTTGATGATCAAGGCTGCCCAATACTATATGTAGCTGGGCAGCGGGTAATAATTTATTTTGTATTATTTATATATTATAAATTGTGTTTATAATTAATATAAAATTGGTATACTTAATTATGTCGTTAGATTACTATCCAATCGAGTGGCTACCCATGCTATCTCAGCTGTTATTGCTGATAAGTTTAGTGAAGGATGTAGCTAAACATATTATAAACATGTTAAGAAAGACAAGGAGGGTCAAAAAGCTTGGTTTGACTCTTTTTCAGTAAGTAATTAATATTAAATATAATGCAATTCTCTTCAATTTTATTGATAACATGCTGGTAAATTGATTGTTGTAATGTAAAACAAAGTGGGATGGGAGGATAAAGGTGGCGGGAAGATGCCACTGATTTTTAATCGTAACTGCGGGAAGCACTTCCGGGACATATTTTATAGGGTGTGCAGTAGAGGTTAGAGACCAAGCTGGATTGTTGATTGGGCATGGGAGCGTCTCGTAACTCATTGGCAGACATCTGCATATAAAGCAATGTCGGAAAAGACCAAGGAGAGTAGGGCCTCAACGAAAGGAGGATATCTGCACACTTGCGGCTCCATTTCCATGTTACAACATGCAGAAAGAATGGTAAATAGTTTCTAACGTTATTAAATTTAACTTATTTTAAATTACTCATTTATAAATATGCAATATTTGAATTAGGAAAAAGAGATGGGGCAACGTCCACTGTTGCCGAAAGTCTTCAAGCATACTCACATGAAGAAGAAATAAAATGTTAGGGTAGACAAGAGATCTGAGGATACATATGTAAGTAAAATAAAATATTAATTTAATTTTATGTTAATTTGTAAATATAACTATAACAATTTAATTCTATTTGTAGACTCAGTTTGAAGAAAAAACTAGTAAATCCTCAACAGATATTAACTCCCCCTCTGTTGTAAATCTCTGGGTTAATGTGGTCGGGGGGACAATAGGGGACGGATTTACGGTGCACGTGACATGGCTACTCATTACAAACCAATCGTTGAATCTTTGATACAAGATCCAGATGGTTCTTCTTCTAGGAGGACTCCTGGAGATAATGAATCTATGCGCCAAATACAACATTTGCAACAAATAGTTGCAGATCAAGCTAGGGAACATGTCGAGCTTAAAGCGCAGATGGCGCAATTGATGGCTAGATGTGGCTTTTCATCTGCACCCGAACACAATACGAACTATTACCGATAGTCTAGACTGTCGGTTAGCAGCGATCAATATGCGCTGGTAATTTACCGACGACTATAACCGTCGGTAATTTATTGATCGTTTGGCCTTCGGTAAGTCACCGACACTTTCCTCCTTCGTCTACAAGTTTCTACCAAGCTTTTAGTTATATGTTAAATGGGGTATCATCCAACCCTCCATGCACTAGGGTGATACATCTTTCAAAAGAATCCAAAGCATGAAGGAGACAAATTATGATGTTCTACACAAGCCACAAGGGCAGATATTCCAACGGGAAAAGGAGGTGTAGGATCATTGGACAGGGCGAGCGCCCCACGACAGCAAGAGGGCGACCAATATTGGTAAAGGGAGGCCTAGGGAGGCAACCCAGGGGCACATTTGTAATACCTAGGAGGGTAAACTTTGTAACCTATTGGGCCTGATCTTTGAGGCCCATAGGCTTAGTCTGAATTAAATGTCATTTATGGCCTACCTTCCTATAAATAGCCAAGGGAGGCTCATGTACAAAGGACCTGAAATCTCTTATTCTGATAACACTTCTTCTCTATGCTCTCTTAATTCGAGAACAATCATCATCTTCTACAGAAGAACCACTGGAAATTGTGGTTGGTTTGTCTTTCGTCTGACCTAGGTTCTTGAGCCTTCGCCTTTTCATAAGCTTCAACCTTTGGCTGAAAGGCCTTTCCTCATTCAACTTAAACCATAGATCAACTCTTGTAGTTCTCTGCTACTTACTTGTCACTTTATTAGCAATTGAGGCACTTATCTTTCTTTTTCTTGCTTTGTGAGCAAGCAGCTTACAAAGCATGAGAATACTTCCAGGGAACCAATTACCTTCAGCTCAGGTCACGCACCACTCGTCCACTCTTTTGTGCATAGAAAGAACCACTCATTCATACCATGCAAGCACACTACCACAAATCTGTTATCAATCAACTCAAAGTCAAACAAACAAGAAGCATGCAAACAAAAGAGACCTCAAAGGTTGAAATGGGGCTCAGGATGTAGTGCAAGGGAAAAATGAAATAATGGATACTCAAGAGACTACCAAATTTGGGTAAGTGATCATTATTTTCCAATTCAACAAAAAGCAATCACTTTCATTAATTAAGGCTTTTTTCTCTCTCTCTTTTCATCCGCTTTCATTTTTCAAACAATGCATTAAAGCATCTGGGAGATATAGAAAGTGGTATTAGCACCCTTGTTCCTTACTCACTTCAACAATCTATTTACTCTTTGTTTTTCTTTTGAGAGGCACATACCTCAAGTATATCTTTTTGCACAATCAAAAGAGAAGTCTTTTTTCTTTTCACATTTTGCTCTATACTTAAACACATTGATACCTAAAAGAATCAACCAAATGTACCACAGCAAGGCACCAAGAAAAATTCAGCTTTTAATGTTCAAAGTGGGTGCTAAGGAAAACAATATAGCATACAAATTGTGACAGCCAAGAAATAACCCTACCTGCCTCTCATAAATTCACAAACTATTGCATTCATCCTATTGATATGCATGTCAAATGTATGCTATACAATTTGTGTTGCAATTAGTGTACTAAATGCTACATTTATTTTATGTAGCATGCTATACATGGTATTAATGAATATAGAATCTTTATATCTAATGGATAACTAATAAATATAAGAGTTTTGATATTATACATAGTTTTTACTTTTTTCAATGTAGTTCAGACCATTTTTATTTTTTTTCATGTAGTTCAAACCATTCTTAAAATGTATGTTCGCGATATAGGTGGCTTCTAGGGTGCACTTACACCTTAAGTGGTACATCGTGCACTACTCTAAATGACCTGGTACAATAGATTTTTTTACTTGATTTTTAAAAAAATTGAAAATAATAATAATTAGTCAATACCATTTTTACCCATTCTTTCACTAAAAAAAAGTCTGAGAAAGGGGGAGAAAATTATTAAAAGGGGCTTTATGGTAATGAACAAATTGAAATTGTAATAAATTATAAAAATTAAATAACTTGTAGAACCGGTTTCCAGTTCTCACCTGGGCACTTCGTGTGATCTCATTGGCCAGAAGATGACATTGCATGATACACTACTTAAATAGTAGTTCACCCTAGACAACACCCGCAAAATATATACGCGATATATATGTCCCTTTGAAAACTTGATGACCACCCATCATTTCGGTAAATATAATCATAGAGAGACTTTAAATAATTTTTTTTATCAAAAAATCACATCTTATTTTGTATAATCTTGTCCAAATGTATTGATAATTAAAATTAACAGAGGAAACCCAAATAAAACACCAGAAATCCACCCCATTCAACCACCCATCACATCAACAAGTTGTCATTGGGATAGATTTATATTAATCCGTAGTCTCATATTGAAGTCTTAAATATACAATTGTGTCAAATAATTGGAGGAAAACTTTTCATAATAATAATCTAACCTAACTGAAAGCAATTACCTCCTTTTAATATTCCAAATACCGAACAAATAAAACCGCCATAGGCAGAAAGTGAAGTTCCTATCGAATGGAATCAACTATTTTGAAACAGAAAAAAGTGGCCCAACTGAACTAAAGCCACGATGGATACACGTGCACATTTCACTACTCTCTTACTTTAGTTTCGAGTTTTAATTCATCCGCACCTCAATTTATTTTACATCTAATTTCAATTTTATTCATTTTTTTTCTTATCTCTCTGCATTATATCACGTCACATATTATATTACTCCCTCCGTCTCAAATTATAAGACCCTTTAGAGACAAATTCGGTGTCCCAAATTATAAGACCCCTTCTAGATTTTAGGAAAAAAAATAAGTTTTTCCTTTTTTACCCCTTGCATTCATTATATTTTAAATTTCAAAACTTTAATTACCACCTCTACTAATTACTTCTTTCATATTCCCAACCAATTTTTGGTATATCCAATACTTGCATTAACAATTTCCAGATTTTTTAAATAGGAGCATATTTGGAAGATTTGTATAAAAGGTAACATAACCAACATATTAATTAGCTTATTATATGTTTTCTTAATAGGCGTGATTGTCTAAAAATGACCCTTTAATTTAAAACGGAAGAAATACTTATTTATTTCTCTTCTTTTCATATTTCCTCGGCACGAAAGTGTGTTTAATGAGTCACCATAAATTTTTTTCCTTTCTTTTCAAGGTCCCACAACACGGACCAATCAATTCCATCATTGTCCCACACCGATTCTTCCATTTTCTTTAGTCCAACACTTTACATTACATGCTGACAAGAAAAGAAAAATTATGAGGGGCTTGCAAGGGGAACAACTGAGAAGTTTACACATAAGAACCCAGTCACGTACTAGGAAAAAAGTAAAAATTCCTTTGTCGTTTCTACACCCCTTGCTATTAAATTGATATTTCCTTAGTTTCCTCTTTTTTTTATATTTCTTTGGTAGAAACTTAGGTTAGTCAGATTATTTGACTTGATTTGATTCGTTTAACACGAGGACAAATATTTGATTCCAAAATGACCCTGAAAGTCCACCGTCCTGTAATATCATAAGCAGTTATGGCAGTTTGGTTCACCTTAAATTATGTTGATGTTCAATTCATATTCTGCTTACCTGGTATGTTTCCTAGTGAGTTCGCAGTCACACAAATTGAACCAGCTCTTCAATTTACAAAGATTCAGGAATGTGAATAATGCTCACAACGAACCATGTTCTTCCGTGTTTCCTACACTTTTATATAAATAAAGAAATACCTTGTTAATTAAAGCCTATTTCTATGGGAAATAATTGTCTTTTTTGGGGATCTGCGGTGCTATTTTTAACCTGCCTAACTCCTTTTGACTATCAATAAAAGTCTGTTCACACATAAATTTCATTTACAATTAGACTGAGATAGAAAACTCAAAAGGTGCCGATTACATATTAGACAGTAGTAAAAAATAATTGTTTGGGTCAGCGTCAGTAGAATTGGATCTCACCAGAATTGAATCTTGCCAGAATTTAGTCTGGTAACGTAAGTTTAGGTAACGTGATTTATGTTTGGTTACAGTTATCCAGAATTGATTTTCGTAACTGAATTTTAGTGCATTTATACAAAATTGGATTAGCCAGATGGAAAAACTACCCTGGGTCAGTTCTACCAGATCCGGATTAAACTTGTAGAATCGGTTCTCAAAATTGGTTCTCAAACATCTTTAAAACGATGAAGATCCACATTTGAGGCTCAAATTCACATTTGAAAATTACAACCAAACACAACTTGAACCTCTAGGTTGAGTGTTCGATTCTTAGGAACCGCACTCTTGAAAGACATTTGGCGTGTTCACCATGCCAGAGTCAAAATTACGAGATATGAAATGAGTGAGATAGAAAAACAAGGGAGAGAAATGAGTCGTATTAAATGTAATGTAATATGAAAAATGACATAGAGAGATATAAAGAAAAAATTGGTGGAATTGAGACGAAAGAAAATTTTAAATGTGAAATAGATCATAACCTTTTTTGGATTTAAAAAATATATATATATATATATATATATATATATATATAATCATTTAAAAAGATCAGTATGTAACACTAATTAAGTTTTAAATTAATTTGGCTTAACCAACAAGGTTTAACACAGTCAATAGATAGTTGAGTTTTTTAAACATTTATTGAGAGTTCGATTCTTAAATCTTGTATATGGAGAAAATATTGTTCTAAGAGACTTACCTATTTAATATGATTTCAAAGACTCGAGGAGATTAGTTTCATATACGTGCCCAAAAAAAACTAATTTGTCTTCTCTTCACAATTAGTTTGAAAGCATCTACATGGCCACCGGTTTTGACTGAACAAGCGGCTAAAGTATTCGTAGATATGTAATAGCAAGAAGTTACACACAGGACTATTCAAAATTTTCATGCATAATTCACGATACAATACCTATTAAATTTTCAATTAAAAGGAAAATTGAGAGTAATTACATGAAATTTTTTACGTTAAAAAAAAAATTACATGAAATTTTACATGTAGGTATGTTGTATCATTCTGAAGGAGCTCATTAAGCAAAAGAAAATTAAGTGGTTGGAAGTTAAAATTTACAAATAAATGAAGTTAATGCAAATGAACTTTCGGTCAGTTAGCTTATTCCACATTATTGCGAGATACCTTGCTTTTGAGTTTTGACAAACAAAGTCGTAGTTAGGAAGATTAGGTATTGCGGGCTATAAATGTGAATACTATTTTAATCACTGTTCAATGCACCTAAAATAAAACATTTACATCAATTCAAAGACTTATTCTGATCTAACCTAGAGGGGTAAGTTAAACGTAGCATAATAGGGTCTTGTATCTGATAAGTTGTAAGTTTGAACTTTCACTTCTCCCCTCACATTGAGGTCGTTGAGCTTGCCAGCTTTTCCTACCTTAGAGTGGGGTACTATCCCCTCACCTTAAATTTAGTATAAAAAGACTTATTTTGATTTTAGGTTAAGAAAACATTTAATATTATTATTTATTTACATTCTAACAAATAAATTAACACTCATTGTACATCGGCATCTTGTCTTCATCATACATTCAATCAACATACGCTTTAACAACAGATTTTGACTACAACTAACATTAGCGGCGATTAAAAATTGCTACAAAAGTGTATTGGATTGAATGTTGATCAAAATAAGATGTTTGAGTGACATTTTCTATTAATTAATTATACAATTTAGAGAGGTACTAAATTTAATTTTCCTAATTGTTAGAATAAATTTGAATTAATGTGCTATTGTATGGCCAGTCCAAATGGTCATAAGACCAAACATTATCCTGGTTAGCCCAAAGGCCTTATAGTTAAATGAACGTTGTGTTGGTCGGTCATGACGACCAAAATGAAGCCATAACTCATCCAACAGTTAGTCGGGCAAAGACATAGTTGATGAGGTTAATTGCCGAAAGACTCCCCAAGTGTAGTCATCATCTCAGATGCTATTTGCAAGAGCTAAACTAAGGCTAAAAGCCTCCATTATTGTTCATGTCCAACTCTTAAATACATTTTGATCATTCCTTAACTTAAGCATAACTCATTTCAAGGAAACCACAGAAACACAAGAAAGGGGTTGAATTGTGTTAGTGTGAATCCTCAACTCGTTGACAACTAAAATTCTGCTTTTAAAAATTCTCAAAGCATTTCTTCAGAGTTGATTGCAGCGGATGATTTTTATGAGTAAATTGCAAGGAGATTGAGAGAAGAACACACACAGAATTTATCCTGCTTCACCCCAACCTGAGTTACATCCAATCCTTGGGCGCTACAAGCTTTTCACTAGAATCATATTCGAAGGACTTCTCCTTTACAAGTATTAGAAGGACTTCTCCTAAGTTTTCTTTAATCCATCCTCTCCAAGTTGTTGAGTATTCCCAAGACTTGTCCTAATTGTTCTATGATCCAGCCTCTTTGTAAGACCCGTATATTTTTGGGAATTTAATATATTTAATATAATTAAATATATTATTTTCCTTATAATAGTTTGTTGACGTTGTTTGGTTAGAACGCTATTAGCCTAATTGTGTGATTTCTTGAACAGCACCGCCGTGTATATGACCCTTGACCCTCAAATATTATTTGAGTGGGAATTTGAATTTATGTTTGTCTTTATGCTATGCTAACGTAGTTGAAATTCTGAGAATTTAAACAGCAATATTATTAAGATAATATTACAGAGAATTTTCAAGGAAAAAATTCTCATGTTGATGTGGCAAGATTTTGTGACGTGGCATGATTTTGTGATGTGACAAGATTTTGTGGACCCTGCTTGCATGGTTTGTGTGGGGCGAGATATATATATATATATATATATATATATATATATATATATATATATATATAGGGAGCGTATCAAGTGAGAGCGATGTTTATTATGAGAGATGAGAGCGTTCAATCTCAGCCATTAGATCTACCATGAAGGGTCAAGATTAAAACAAAATGGCATGTGACTTTTTTAAAAAGTCATGTGACCACTAAACTACTTTTAATCTCAACCACTCATGAATGGTTGTACGGCCATGATTTAACGCTCTCATCTCTCATAATAAACATCGCTCTCACTAGATACGCCCCCTATATATATATATATATATATATATATATATATATATATATATATATGTTCGCTAGAGAGAATATTTACTTGATTTTGTTGTTTGATTTTGTTTGATTTTATTGTTGATATTATTTTATTATGTGGTAGATATCTAAGATAGATTCTATATTGATAAGTTGATGAAGAAAAAATATTTTCCTTTGGGCGAATTGTTCTGGTCGGCTCTTTAGTCATATGACCAACGGCGTAGCAGTTAACCCACTAGGGATGCTCTTAAGCATATACCTAAGAGGAAGCTTATACGACCTAGCCAAGGGACGAGAACTCCGACTTAGTGGTACCTTATCCGACCGGCCCATACATAGGCCAAGGGGAAGCGCTTCACGGGCCGCTCGGCCTGCAGCCACTCCCGCTCAGATGCCTCACTTATGGGCTTCCACAGCACTCGCAAGGACATCTTTGACGTCTATAATTACAGGTTCTACCGTTCCCTGGGACGCTTCTTACTCATTCTTTACATTACAAGTTTGCTATGCATTCTTACATGTCTGAGCTGAGCTCTTAGACGCTCTCGGAGCTCCCTTACTGACTTGAGCATCGGAGTGTCTTCTGTAGGTCCCCCTCGACGCATTGGACTTGGAGACTCCACCTTATTCATGCTAGAGTAATGCGAGCACCACTGCAGCCTCGCCGAGAACACCATCGTTCAGGATTCAAGCTCGAACACGAATATGTGTGTGTGTGTTTGAATGGAAGTAATGGATTTTATTAAAAAGAAAATATAAATTAATTGGAAATTGATTTTGTTTGGAGATAATAGAAGAAAGTTTTGAATTTATCAACCCCATGACGACATATAATTTTGAAATTTATATATTTATTAAATAGAGAGGAGTTATTTTTCAGTTTTAGCAATATTTGTTTATAGTTTCTCTTTTTTTAAAAAAAAAAACGAGTATAGTTTATGTTTAGAAATAGAAGATAAGAGTTTTGAGAAAATATCACCTCCTATTTTATCTATATGGGGCGCATATATATGTATATTGTGGAGAAAATTATTTTATATTGTTATAAGTGAATTCACTTAGAATCTTTTTTTTTTTTTGGTTACAAGAATTCAGTTAGAATCTGACATGGTTTTAATAATTATTTTATTTTAAATAAATCTAAAATTATTTCTTAAGTGATATTAGAATATTTTATATATTGAGAAATTTTTTTATAATAATATAAAATATCAGTTATTTTGAAATATTGAGTTTTATATTGTTTAAATTGAATTAGTGTTATTTAAAATAAAATTCAGCTTTTGATATTATCTCTTAGGGCCCGTTTAGTGATCAGGATAGATTAAGAGCAGATAAGATAAAGAGTTGGATAAGGATAGTGTATGATAAGAGCAGGATAGACTCTTATCCTATCATGCGTTTGAGGTGGACAAGATATTGATAGGATATGATACAAACAAAGAAAAATATATCAAATTTCCCTTTAAAATAAAAAATACATAATATTTTTCAGAATTTAATTTTCTAAATATATTTTTTTAAAAGTGATTATTCTATTAAATTTAATTATTTTTATATTTTTATAAATGAATCTATGTTTTAATATTACCTAAAATTAAATTAATTCGGTTATTTTAATATCTTTTAAAGGGAGTCAATTTTAATTAAAGTTATTATATATGTAACCAATGGGTTTTAACGTAGTAGGGGTAACTGATCAACAATAAAAATTAATTAAATTTTTAAAAATTATTAAAAGATATTATCCTTCAAAATTAATTTATATTTAAATTATTAATTAAAATTAAATAAGTAGAGAAATAACTTTAAATAATAGCATATGATAATATTAAATTAGTCTATATTTACTATTAAGAAATTAATATTTATATGCGAGTAACCTATTTTATTGTTAGTGAAGAATTATTTTGTGTATTTTTATTATAATATAAATAACAAAAAATAATGTTAACTAAGTAGTAGTAAGTGATAGTGAAGATTTTATTATTTTGTATGAGTAAATCCAATATTTTCACCATTTATAAATCAGTGTTAAAGATAATTAGGAAGAATATCTTTTCTGCACATTTCTGCATAGTTTGGTCAAATCATCACCTCTCATTGGTGAAGGGGATCATTTTTTGCTCAATTGATTTATTTTAAAGATAATTAGTGATTTGTTGAAGGGGAAAAGCCAGCCTTTGTGCACCAATAAATACCTCACTTTGGCATTTTGAAAATTCACCACATGAAGCCTCTCCTCTTCCTCTCCTTGCGCGAGTTTCCTCCCTCCTCTCTTGAAATTTTTCATTTTTCTCTTGTTCTTTGTTCAAGGTAAATACATTTCCTCTTCTAGTTCTTAGTTTTCTTCTCTAAGTTTTTCTTTAGTTTTATGAACTTACGCTGGGGAAATCTTGTTTTGAAGTTGAAGTTTTTGAAGAAAAGTTCTAATTTTCATCTCTTTTTCTTCAAAAAATAATTCTAAACTCGATTTGATCTTGAGTTTCTAAGGAAATTATGTTTACGATGTTTATGAAAATGGAGCGGTTATTATGGAAGTTTTGTATGGGAAAGTCTTTTGAAAATATTGTAGGATATCATTAATTAGGGTTGGTTTAATAATATATATGGAATATATGGTTGTGAACGTTCGAGGGACCGTTGTGGATCTAGGGAAAGTTCTTGGGAAGGAAAGCGGTCAAGGTAAGAGCACTTGGTCTATAAAGCCTGCATGTAATTGTGCTATGTAATTATTGTCTATTGTTGTTGTGTGAATTTTTATGATATTATGATGTTGTTATACTTGTTGATTTTCTAGTATGAATCGCTTGAATAACTTGTTAATAATGAGATATTGTTGTTGTAAAGTTGTTGAGATATTGCTGATAATATACTTGACATTTTGATATTGTTGTCATTATATCATGTTGTTGTTGAACTCAAGTCGATGAGTTTGGCCTTTGGGCTTTATTTTTTGTTCAACTCATGTTGATGAGTTTTGCCTTTAGGGCTTTTGTTGTTCTTGGACCCATCTTTATGGGATTTGACCTTTCGGCTTTTTTTTTTTGAGTCCTTAGAGGACAGACCGCTTAATTGTCACTAACTTCATGGAATTTGAATAAGGGCTCACAGGGTTCGGACCGGTGTAGGTTCTAGATAGGAAACCGGGGCGACCATCATTATGTCAGGGACTGGGTAAGTTCGAAAAGGTGGGTTACACCAAGACGTAGATTCCGTGCCTGAAGAAGTGGCAAACTTAAGAGAAGACAGTGTGTTATTAAGCTTAACCGCAATTGTGGAACCGGGTTGGACGGCAGTGCGTCAGTGTTGACTAACCCGAATTTTGGAGTCGTGTTTCTCCCACCTCTCGTGAGCGGCAGCGGGCGTTATATCCGGATCATTTTGTTGTCGAGGGGATGGACCTTGATGTGCATTCATGCATACTAACTATTGACCTTGATTAACTATTCATGCATACCCCCAATTGATTTTTCGACTTGACTTGGTTGTAGTTGTTGAGAGCATATGATATCTTGATTGTCTGTCTTTGATTGTTACTTTTGTACTATATACCCTATGATATTACTATTCACACACCACGTGTCTTGTCTTGTATTCTTGGAGTTGAACCTTGCTTGTTTGTTTGCTTGATGTGTGGTCGCTTAATGCCAAGGTGGTCGACGATGTGTTTGAGTACTACTATTCTGGGGGGGATCTCGTTCGTGTTGTCCAACAAGGAGGATCTTTCGACGTAGGTCATAGATCGTTGTAGGGGAGTTTGAGGGTTCAGAGTGGGAAGTCTCGATTGAAGAGGAGAGATCTTCATATGAGGAGTAGAGTCTTGTGTGAGGCTAGTGCCTTTTAGATAGAGAGCTTACCTCTGTTTGGTGATGCTCGTAGGGTGACCATATGTGTATATGTATTTTCTTGCTTTGGAATCAGGGTAGTCTTCCGACGCTTTCGTGCGGTTTGCCCTGCGTGGTAACATAGGGAGTTCTGGCGTTATGTATATTTTAACTTATTTATCCTCATCTTTTGATTAGAGTTCCGCTTGACAGATGTTGGTTTAATATTGGTAATAATTCATGATGGTTACTTTTATCTGTTGGGGGGTAGGTCTTCTGTGCTAAGTTGTGTGGCTTTTGTGTGCTTGATAGTTTGAAGGTTGTTCGTGAGTGAAGAACCTACTTTGATTGTTTGTTGGGTTCCATGAGTGAAATCAAGTATATCCTTAAGTTTTTTCTTGTTTTGGATGCTGACTATTCATTACGGGAACAAGATGCCTCCATGATTGGATCTAGAAAGGGAAACGCAAGCTAACTTGAACCAGATGGATCAGGCGGTGACCAACTTAAACAACCTTATGGAGTAAAAAACTGCTAATGCCATTGTTAAGAACTTCAAAAGGAAGTTCTCGAGCAGGGGAAGGTAAAAGAAGGGTTTGAGGAATCTCAATGCTTTTCTCTCAATTGTGGTGATGTGTCTATACACATATACTTTTTCCTCTTTGAGAAACACTCTTTCTTTTTCTGAATAGTCTCATCTAAGTACATAAACACTTATTGGTGCATTTGATCTATTAAGCACTACTGCACTGATATATTATTTTCGCACACACAACAAGTGAGTTTTTCACACTTAGCTTTTTCATGTTCAACCCTTTTTATATCTCATCGTTCATGTGTGGGTCATGTGTGGCAATATGCCCGTTAGGATATATGACCATTGCTTGGTCTTGCTTGAAGGTTAAGTTCTTTAGTCTCTTGGTTGAAGCTTCGAGGATTGTGAAGTCTTGTCTCGCTTTGCTTCTTTCCATGGAGTTACAAAGTTTACCTGCTTTGCATTTATTGTTTTAGCTCGCTTGGCAAGTTTCGGATGACCATTGGTTCAAGGTTTTCAATTTTGGTGATAGTGCAATGATGTTAAGACGTTTGGCATTACTAAGGCATCCATTTTGGTGTAATTCTTATGTTGATTCTCGGGAAATGTTTCCATATAGCAGCTTAGCCTTTTTCCTTGATGTTAATACTCCAATGAAATTTTTTGTTGTTGGTAAGAGTGTCGCGTGTATCTGGGTGAATATTTTCCGCACCTTAATCCTTATCCTAGTCTTTGAGGCTCCTTAATATTTGCAGACGATCTAGTTTGGGTAGTCTAGCGGACGAGAGCTTTAGATGAGTACTGGATACTTGTTCTTGAATAGTCTTGTTGGTGATCTATGCTTGTTGTGCTTCGACTAAATATTATCGCTTGTAATGACTTCTGATGGATAAAAAATGCTTCATGCTTTGAACATGCCATAACATGCTTGTTCTTCTATATAGACGATGCTTCAACCAAGCAATTGATGCTTCATGCTTTGCATAGACTGAAAGGCGATTCAACTTTGTGTTTTTTATTTCCCATGCTTGGCACTTTTTCGATCCCTTAAGTCTTCAAGATAAACTTTGTAGATGATATGACTTTGGAGCTTTGACTTCTTCAGCGGACGATGACTGACCTTTGCACACTTGATAGACAATAAAGCTTGTGGGAACGTTATAGATGTTGTTGTTGCTGATTATGACCCTTGGTCTAAATGAGTGATGGGGATTACTCTTTTGTATAGACCTTCTTTTGCTTGATGTAGCTTTGACCTTTTTACCTGCATCTATCTTCAAGCTTGGTAGATCGTTAGCTTTTATAACTTTGCCTTTTGTGATCATCAAAACTCAAGATGGGATTGTGACTAAGATATTTTGACCTAACATCATTTGCTCGCTTATAACTCTTTCAAGACTTTGAGTTTCTCTCTCTTTGATCTTGAGCTGACTTGAGCGTCGAAGTGTCTTTTGTAGGTACGTCCTCCACTGTGGACATTCTACACTCCACCATCACTAATTCTTGCACCACCACACTACATATTTTCTTAAAGAACAGTTATTATTTACCAAAATTGTAATACATGTAAATATATTTAGTACACTTCATATTTAATAAAACCAAAATCATCAACACTTGTGTATCTAAATTATGAAAATATTATTCTACCACTTCCACCAAAATACCCTAAATTATCACAACTTTTTCTTTGCAATTTACACTTTTATTGTCATGCTGCAACTTGCAACCACTACCTCACTACCCTACACCCTCCATTTTTGTCACTATTTGTCGTTTACCACAACTACAGATATCCGCCACCACAAATTTCACTCGATTGCTTCCACCCTTCACCCAACCAATGACCTAGAAGCACTCATCCAAAGCTAGTGTCTTGCATCCTCCATCACAACCATTACCTAGAACTTCGACTACCATCAACACCATGTATCATCACCACTACCTTACTACTTCACACCCTCCATCACCATTATTTCGGTACATTCTCCGCCACCACTATCATCGCCCCCCCCCCCCCCCCCTCTTTAATATCATTATCGCCACTCTCCGCCACAACCATTACCACCTGACTAATTCTCCTTCACCCCCTTTGTCACTACCGCCACCTGACACACACCCTCACTAACACCTTCTAGAAATACATAGAGGAGGTCGGGAGAGGATGGAGGTTGTCGCACCACTTTTGACCATGGAAAACCATGCTTGACATTGGTGGTAGTACTGGTGAATTCACAAGGTTGCCAACAATATTATATCACCTATTATGTTTCGTATTCTCTCTTTTTTATCACTCTCAAAATGTGTATCGAATTAGGGTTATCGAATTAGAGTGTGGATGAAGTATTATTGAATACTGATATATATTTTTTAAAAATAGAGTAAAATTGAAGTACATCAAGATGTAACTTAACTTTTAATAAAACAAGATAACTAAAAAGCAAGGTGGTCAGCAGATTTTTGGCTTCCAATTTGATTATATCTTTAATTTAAGATTCATTTTTTGTTAATCAACATTTTGTATTTCAACTTTTCATACATTTTGTACTCAAATCTAATATTTTCGATAATAAAAAATCATTTGCTTGCATAAAAAACAAAAACTAGACAGGAACTTGCTTTCTTACATGTCTTTATCTATTGATTTATTTTCCTTTTTATAATAAGTAGAGTTATCATGGTACAAGGAATAATTAAACCCTCCCCTGCTCACGTACACATATGCAGAGTATTGTCCCCATGAAGGTGAAGATATGTACTTTGCGGCTGACTAGAATTAATAACTGCTCAAAATATTCATTATTAACAAAATTATTCATTCTATATATATAAACAGTATATACACTTGTGACCCTTAATTTTTTTTATATCTCTTACTTCTTATCACATCATATCAAATATCATATTAATTCTCTCTTTTATGTTTTTTTTTCTCTCTGATTATCTACACCTAAGAGTGATCTATGAATCACAACTCATTATTAACCGCTATTATTTATGCAGCTGCTGAAACTATTCAAAATTATACACTATATGGTGGATTCACAAACGAAAGTTAAGTGATGTGTACTGGGGTAGTGCATGAACTAGAAAGAGAGTACCATAGAGAAAGAGAAAGGGACAAATCAGAGGGGTGAAAGAAAACAAACGAAAGAGGAAAATCTATTATTAATGCCGCTGGTTTTGAAGCTTATTCCATACGAGGTAGGTTGGAATTGCCGCTAGTTTTCTATTTCTGTGAAACTATACAAGGGGTGAGTTATTTGAGCAAAATATAGCTCATGCTAAGATTCTGTTTCTTAGTACCTATGTTATAAATATGATATGTCATAAATCAAAAAGGCACAAAAGAGAATTTAAGGACATCACAGTTGGGGTTTAAAATTCTTTTGCAAGAGTTTAGAAAGGTCACAAGATATAAAGAATCATAAAGAGAAGGCAAGGAAGGAAATAAATTTAGAGAGGGAGAATAAAAAATTGGAGCACACAACAATAAAATGGGTAGTGTAATCATCACTTAGTGTCGGAAAAAAAGCAGTCGCCGATTTAGTGTCAATGTCGGTGCTACCACTAAATGGTTAGAAGCTAACACGTAGTATTGGTGTCGAGACCGATGTAACATTTTAGAGTAAGTTTAACCAACTCTAAGCTGACGCAATTCACTTGTCAAATTGACCGATGCGAATTCGTGTCAATTAGCATTGGTTGTATAGGCTGATTCTAATATTGTACACTTAACGTCGGCCTTTCTAAATGCATTTTTAATACATTTCTATATTTGTTTTGTACAATTTTTTTGACAAACCGGTAACACATCTAGATCTTTCATTAAGAACCTCAAGGTGGGTTAACTTATAGGCTAGGAGATGAGGAGATTTAAAAATTTATTGATCTATTGAAAAATCCCTCCTCCTTGGTACTTCTAATTTTGTGCAAGGAAAAGATTCTATTGAAGAATCTCTTCAAGTTTCCAAGCTTGTAAGACATTATGGGTTTGAAGAGTTGGAAGGGGGAGTTAGAATTAAGCCTAAATATTCTATTGAGACCCATCTCTAGTAGTGAAGTTGGAGCCTTTTCCCTCCAATTTAAAATATGCTCCTTTTAAGCCCTTCTTTCTCTCCTAGTTTATAGTGTTGCAGGTTTGATTGAGATTATGGAAGAGAAACTCTTGTTAGTTATTATGAAGAAAAAAAATAACCTTTGGGTGGGCAGTTCATTGACGTATTCATTTATGTAAGACTCCTGACGTTAAACAAGTGCTTGGCAGGAGGGAACCTGCTCATGAAGTATCTCACCGAGTATTAGTATCATTTTGTTTTAGTTTTTATTTTATGCTTTATTTCTCTAAGTCTTGGAGTCAGCATGGTCGTGATCATTTTATTTTTAAAAAGTAAGGTCGTGTTCCCGGTTAGCACATACATGATGTGTCATCTAGCATGACCGTGTATTATCCAATACGACTGTGGTTATTTTATTTTATTTTTCATGGTCGTGCTCCTTGTTAGCACGACCTTAATGTGTCATTTAGCGCAATCACATATCATTTAACACAGTGATCATTTCATTTTAATTAAGAAAGGTTGTGTCTCTTGTTAGCAAGCCCTTGTTATTTCATTCATTTCCTAGATTTATATTTTCTTTGTATTTTGCGCATGTATGTACTAGGTGTGGGGAGGGATTATCATTTGTATGTAGTCATTGTATCTCCATCACTCTAACATATTCATTACATCAACAGTTCTTTGACTATCATGATTGATCTTATTGTGAGTCCCATTGACTAAGTCTCTTTGTCTGCAATCTAAGTTTTCAAAATTTATAAAAAAGAATAAAATCAGTTTTTTCCATGAATACAAAGTTGGTTCTTTGTCTCTCTTTTGATGATTTTCTCTTTAAGATGTCCATGATGTGGGCACTGGCCAAACATATCCTTGTAGCGCTCTCATGTTTCATATAAGGACTCATTTTCGGACTGATCAAAATTCATGATGTCTCTTTACGAATTTCTTTTCCTTTTATTTGGGAAATATTTCTTGAAAATTTCTTATTTACATCTTTCGCGGGTAGTGATGAATCCCTCTAGCAAAGAGGATAGCCAAGATTGTACCTTTCCTATGAATGAAAAGGGGAATAATATTAAAAAGATGGTGTCTTGGCTTACACCATTATACTTCACAATATTAGCAATCGACAAAAAGTTTGCAAGGTGACTTCACAATATTAGCAATCAACAAAAAGTTTGCAAGGTGACTTATTGAATCTTAAATTAAATGTGTAAGATCCTGAATATTTTAAATAATAATATATTTATTTTATTAATTGTCTGTACGCGTTAAACGCTTAGATGCAGAAGTTTATGTGACAAGTTTTTAGTATTTTTTCTAAAGGATAAATGTCTAGGACTTATTTTGGAACGATGTCGATAGATTCTTTTGTTTTCCTGAAAATGTTGGAAACGACACTTCGTTGTAGAAACGTCATAAAACCCTGACTATTACTAGAGCGGGAATTTGAATTTTTCTTTGTCTTTCTGACGATTATATTTTGAAATGATGATGTTTGACTATAATATTGATAGGGGGTCCTTCCAAAGCCCAAGAAAGTTTCCGACACACTGGAACCACAGATAGCAACCTAAGTGTAACACCCCGATTTTCAGGGCGTTACTGTAGCAAATGAACAGTAATTAAATATGCAAAAACGTTTTCGAAATGTAGAAAGAGGGTATTTTTTTTTTTCCATTTCGAAATATGCCAAGATGAGATGCATTAATAGTATAATTACCCTGATTCGTAAATAGCCACACATGGGGCATAAAAAGACTGGCCAGCAGCTTAGAAATAAATTTCAAACGAATTACTTTAAGTCCAAAAGACTTTGCTGCCAGTAGTAGGAAATAAACTAAGACTCCCTACTCTACTACATAAGCATACATAAACAATCAAACGCTTGGTAAGAGTCGTCCTGCAACTAAGCATCCATCTTCCATCTTGATCTCTCTTGAAATCAGCATCCTCCTGCAACTTCTGGCTAAGGGCTGTCCAACTGGCGACGGATCGCCGGCAAACACACACCGCAGACAAGCAAGGGTTAATTTCCAAACAAACAATACATATAAGAGATTTTAATAATAGTATTAACAGACAGGTATCTACATCGAGAGGGTGCATGAAAGCAAAATTGATAAACATAAGGGCCATGCAGGAAAATTTACAAGCAAGCGTCAGTCACAACACAAGTAGAATTTCAACCAAAAACGCACTCAATAAGAAGCACATAACACACATAACAATCATATTACAATAATCCAGGATAATTATGATGCAATTGAGGTGTAATATGGCCCGATAATTCGGGTTGCTGCAAAGAGTCTGCACATAGCGGATTGGCGATAAGCTTGTTATCCCAATCATATTGTCTGCACATAGCCTGCACACAGCCTGCACTTAGCCCACACACAGCCTGCACTTAGCCTCCACGTGGCCTGCACCTAGCCTGCACATAGCTTCCACACAGTAATTCCACATAGTTTATCCATACAGTAACCACACAGTATTTCCTCACTCCAATTTCCCCACCTAGCATAAACATTGTCTTTACGAATCCAAGTCCCTTTGTCAAAGGCGGCGGCATCCATTTCAGAGAGCCCGTCTACTTCGAGGGATCGCCCAAACCCTCCTGGTCCAGTGATCTCTCATCGGTAGCTGCCGAAGCGTAAAGACGCGCGCTACCACCAACGAGGCATTTCTGAATAAGCTGCCCAATTTTCTTGAGAAAACATCTCTTGAAATATTTTTGTAAAGGTCTTTACGGCTTTTGGAAAACATGTCTTATGATTCCTCGTGAGGAAGTTCTTATAGTTCTCTTTTTCCAAGACGTGGCTTAATTTTCTTGCAAGATAACACTTGTAGAAATGAGGAGGAATCGTCCTTAAGTTCATAAAGGGGTTTGATGTATTCCTTTAGTACATTATGAATTTTCCTTTAAGAAAGGTAGGACGGATACGTTTCAAAAGCTCACGGTTTAACTTTAGGTTCTTCTTGAAAGCATGTTCCAAAACGTTCATTAAATTTCTAAAAGAAGGTTTCCCTTATTCTCTTCGAAACTGTTAAGTCTTTACTTTTCAAAACAAAGTCTACATACTTATTTTGAAAGGAACCCCATTCCCAAGGTAGCTTATACTAATTCCCCGGCTAGCACACACAAAAACAAAAGTGATTGACACGACATGAAGACAAAACTCAAATATGGTTCATACGTCTTTATACGTGGCCTAACATAGCTTAATGATTGAAAGTAATCATGTAGAGCATATGTACATGTCTTAAACAGATATAAATCATGTCGAGGGTAGGAATCATGCTCTCAATTATTATTAACGTAATGAACATCCAATGAGTCAAGCCACAATCAAACGAATCACAACGATGTCACACATCAAACCAATCCTAATCTAGCATAACAGATGCCTTCAGATACTTGCATTTATATCACAATCAACGCAGTTATAAATCAAGTCGTTCTCAAAACGCCGTCAACTACAATTTCAGAAAAATCATAGTACATACACTTGCATAAATTTATACTTATGCTAGTAGCTAAAGAAACGAAGTGCCCTTACCGTAAAGGTGGTCGATCTTGGCGGCCTCGTGAGCTCCGCACGTTTCGATCGGCTTGGGGTCTCGTTATCCTTCAACAAACACAACGTAGCTTAGAACTTTGAACTTAAACCTAAGGTCAAGGGGCTGGTCTAAACAGGGGTCTAAACACTTAGACAAAAGTACTACAACTTAGGAAAATTCTCGGAGGTTGAAAACACTTTTAACAACTTCGACGTTCGATAACGAACTTAGAAAAATCCTAAGTTCCGAAATCCAAATTTTCTGAAACTTTAAACCATTCAAAGAGAATCAAGGCTAGATGCTTACAAACCATTTTGAGAGCCTTAATCAAGATTTTAGAAAGGCAAAACACACATTTTCACCGAACTTCAATTCTGCCCAAACTTTCAAAAACCCTTAAAATTTCCAAATGTCACCCAACACTTCTCTAAATTTTCCAAATCAATCACACAACCAAAAACATAACTTCTAATTCAAATTTTCACTCCATTTACTCCAAAAATCAGAATGTACACAAACCCTAATTTCACTATGAGTTTCAAAATCCAATTTCCCAAAAACTCCATTTTTCACTCATACAATTCCAAATCTACCAAAGTGCTCTAAAAACCAATTTTCTAGGGTTTCAAATACACAATTCTTTCTAGGCCCTTTTTGCACCAATTAGGGCAAAAACTTTCCTACAACCCAAAACCATTTTCAAGCACTTAAACATACTCAAAGCTAGTTAAAAAATCAATTTTATCCCATGTTTCAAATCTGCCCAGAATTTGGTCATCACTCAAAAATTGCAAAATCAACTTTTTCCAAGTCTTTAAAACTCAAAATTTCCTAGTCCATTGCACAACATTTGTGACAAAACTTTTCCTCAATACCCAAATTCATTTATAAGCATTTTAACACACCCAAAAGCTAGTTGGAAAATCAAATTCCCATTGTCACAAAACCTATGTCAATTCGGCCAACAACTTTAATTCAAGGATAAATTTGTCTTCCAAATCTAATTTGCACACATCAAAGACAACAAGAAATCTATGGTGAATAATTACCTAAAGCTTGAAAAATCACTTTTCCAAATAATCAATTTTTCAAAAACTAAATTTCCAAGAAAACTAAATAGAGATTTTCAAAGATCAATGTCATGGAAATGACTTTTCCAAAGACAACTCTAACAAAACTCAACTTCAAAAACTCCAAGGGATGAAAACTCAACCAATCAAAAATCTATTCGGTTTGAATTGAAGCTTAAGATAGTGGGAACAACATTTGTGAAGAGACATTTGAGTTCTAACACATGCATAAAAATCAAACTTAACATATGGAAAAACCGAATCGGTAGAAGTGTAGATCTAGAGGAGGTGAGCATTTTACCTCAAAGGAGCAAGTGCAAAATAGGTGAGGAAGGGCTGCCAAGGAGGAGTAGGAGGGGCGGCCAATACTTGATGAGGAAGAAGATGAATAGTACTTCTTCAAAGCTCCATTTTCTGTCACTAAAAATCTCTACACTCCCTTAATTTTTCACTTAATGAATTGTTAAGGAGGTAAACGGCTAATTAACCCCCTTAATGAAGGGTATGGGCCACGGCCATGGGCCCAAAAATGAGGGGTGAAACTTCAATTTTTCACCTACCCAAGGACCAAAGTTGGAATGGTAAAAGGTTAAAGTAATAAAACTTTTTAATATCGGGGACCAAACCGTAAGGTTTCAAAGTTTAGGGACTAAACTCTAAACTTAGAAAGTTCTAATAAATATCTAGGTTTGTTTATTAATATATTCCCTTCACTGACGCGTTAGAGCGTCAATGCGTCAATGCGTCAACGCGTCAGTGCGTCAATGCGTCAGTGCGTCAATACTTTAAGTCACTGGTTGTCATCAATGAGTACCTTAGTGCTACTAATAATATCTGCCCCGGGTCATCTATTGGTTCTGAGGTACCGGGCCCGCTCGGGGTTGGGTTGATCTTTCACGAAGTTCGAGTCACACTGTCTAGAAACACTATTCACCAAGTCACTATTCACAAAATTCTTCTTCATGAAATTGGTCTCGAAATGCCAAATGAAATCGTTTCGCGCTTTTTAGATTCTCAATCCGGGGTCCCGAAGTCGTCCATTTCGCCTGCTGAAGTTTCGGCTAAAAGTCACGTTAGCGAGAAAAATCCTTCCCAGGCTCCAGGAGGAAACCATATCAATATTATAGTCGTTCTTCACGAAATTCTCCACTGAATGTCATGGTGATAGTGAGAACGTCTAATTCTTGTCCAAAATCCAAGTCAGGTCTTGCTTGGTTTACTACCCAATGTTGCAAAGAGTATTTCTTTGGTACTTCGGCCAACGATGCTACTTGCCAATGTCGGCAAGCGGATCCAAACAGTACTTTGGAATAATTAAATAATTATTTAATTACTAGGGGAAATTCAGGGTCATATACTAAGAGGGGGTGAATTAGGTTCTTGCAATTTTCGCCTTATTGATATTCAATTTTATTCGGATAACTTTTACTTTAATCAGAGGCACATATAAAAATTGTAAATGCAGCGGAAATGTAAAATGCTGAAAGTAAAAGTTAAGGGATTAGAAAATCACAAAGTAATTTTATCCTGGTTCACCTTCAAACCACTGAAGGCTACGTCCAGTCCCCCGTTCTGATTTGGGGATTTTTCCACTATTGATCAAATGTTCTTACAGATGCTTACGCCAAGTACCTTAAGAAGACCTAGCAACCCCCAGAAATCACATCACTTTCTGATTACAGACCTTTCACCGAACACGACGGCGGACTTTCAATCAAATCGATTCAAAGGACCTTTTCCACTAGACCCAAACACTATGGTGGGTACAAGATGAAGAAGCTTTTATAATGGCTGACCAATCCTTTAGTCTAAGAATGGATTGGACTTTAGATAGTATGATTCTGGATATTACAAATGAAGGCTCATGATTATTCTCAGTTCTAAAAGTTGAACAACATAAGCGTTCTTATGACATTTGTGTAAAATTCCTCAAAATAATGTTTCTAATGATTAATGAAAGTTGTTCCACATTTATGAACATCAATTGAGTATATATAGGCACTAGTGACTCTTCATGAACCATTGCAAAGGTTTTCCAACTTTTAAGAACACATTGGTTCATGAAAAATTGTGACTGCTGATCTCAGTAATCGGTTACTGAAACTGGGTAATCGATTACGCTATTAGTCGTTATGTTCTGAGTGCCATTTTCAAACATGTAATCGATTACTGAAATATGGTAATTGATTACTGAATGCCTGTAATCGATTACTGAAATCTGGTAATCGATTACTGATTGTTTGTAATAGATTACTGAAATCTGGTAATCTATTACTAACTTCCAGTAATAGATTACTGGAATCTGGTAATCTATTACTGCAAGTCTGAAACTTGGTTTCTTGATGTTCAATCCCTAATTAAGTGTTTCTACTTAATTTTAGCCTTTGAAAACAAGTTGTACTCAATTAGTTGATTACTCATGAGCCTTCATATGCAATAATACTTTAAAGCATACTAAACTAAGGTAAAGACTTAAACTTAAAGTAAGAACCTTATCTAATAGTCTTGAATGTTGTGAGCTGGTTCCTTTAATTCTTCCCTTTTTCTTCTTTTGTTGATGTGTGTTGTCTTCATCAAAACTTCAGCCAAAGTCAAGGAAGAGTTCTTCTTCACAATCTTTCCCTTTTTGATGATGACAAACCACATTCTTGAAAGTTTGTAGATCATTTGAATTTTCTCCCCCTGTCTTGTATAACTCCCCCTTGTTTTGCAATTTAAGTTCAATATCTTGACAATGGTCAATCATACCACAAGACTTTTCTCCCCCTTTTGACTTCATCAAAAAGAAGAAAAAGCCATATACAAAATAATACAGGATATAACAAGTGAAGGGAAGCAACAAGATGAATATATTATTGCCCTAAGAATGGAACAATATAGGAGAGAAGTGAGATTATGGTCTTATTAGAGAAAATGTGAACCCTTTTACATCAGCCTCCCTTGGCTATTTATAGGGAGGAAAGCCATAAATGACATTTAATTAAGGCTAAGCCTATGGGCCTCAAAGATCAGGCCCAATAGGTTACAAATTTTAACCGCCCCTGTGGATTACAAATGTACCCCTGGAGTCGTCAACCGAGGCCGCGCTTCGTCAAGGTGGGGCGCCCGCTAGCAGTTGAGGGGCGCTCGCCCTATCCATAAGCCCACAAGACACGAGCTTGAAACCTGAAAGTGAAGTGTCTTTAACTATTCTTTGAAAGATCCTCTCGATGATGGGTGCCAGCCCACAAGCCCACAAGACACGAGCTTGAAGCCTGAAAGTGAAGTGTCTACGAGGGGCGTTCGCCTTGGAGTTCCAACCTACGCTTCCTTTGGGCAGTCACCCCTACAGGTTGTGCCTCGTTAAAACCTTCCTAGGAAAAACCCAGTGTGATAAAAACCTGGTAAAGGAAAAAGAGTACAGCATCCTATAGAAGAATGAGTCGCTTAAGGCGTGAACGCGGGGAATAAATGTGTCGCCCTTATGGTAAAAACACTGATTGTTGTGAGGTGCTTAGTTGTCCGTCGCGAAGTGTTCTGAGGCGTTAAGGAGTAATCGTCCCGCCCCCATGTGCTGCAGACAGCCCACAGGTCTGAGTCTTGACGTTTTGCAGTTGTTCCCAACGCCAAGGCACCCATTCAGCGAAGAATTTCTCGTCTTGCTATCAGAGGATGCTCAACACACCACATTCTCCATTTTTACCTGTCCTGCTTATTTTCATCTGTGCATTGAAAAGTAGCACACCATTAACTTAAAAATAATAATTTCATTGCTTAAAGTACCTTTTATCTTGGCTCGCCATCTGGTTTCTTGCTGTCATAGCTCGCCATTTTTCTTCTTTGACTCACCCCTTTGCTACGAGAGGCGCTTGCTTGATCCACACTTTTCCACTGACTTGTCATTTCTTTCTTGTCACGCCAACCCTTCTGACCCTTGATGTGCTTCTGCCTTTCTTCCTTGTCACGCCAACCCTTTTGACCCTTGATGTGCTTCTGCCTAGGGTTCTGTGCCTACGCACCGTTTTGGCTTTCAATGTAATCATTACTCTTGGAAACAACATTGCTTGGGGCGGCGGGCCGTAATGATGCGCTTTAAATGTTAAACGTATCTCTTTTAAGTCCCACTCAACCTGCCACCTGTCTAACTACCCGTCGCACCCTTTCTTCTTCCTTTGAACAAAGCCTATAAAAGCTCCCTTCCTCCTTCTTCATTGTTTACTTTTTCCTCTGCAGAACCTTCCTGTGCGATTTCCGATCTTCTCTTCCCTTCAAATTTTCTTGTTCCACCGTGCCAGATTTGCGTGCTTCCCCTTTCTGCCCTGTCACTAGTATGTTTCCTTGTTCCCCTCTTGCTTTTCCTTCTATTTGTTTGTTTTAATGGAGTCTGTAACGGAAGGTACTTCGACCTCCGGCGCCGGCAACGGCGGCGAATCACAAAAACGACCCCTTTCCCCTTCCTCCAAACTCCAGGCTTACGAGGAGTCACTTCCTCGCCCCGTGCAAATGGGATTGGTCGCCCTAAAGGTCTTGTCCGTCTTTCCCCTCTAGACTAACCCTACTGTGCTTAGAGCCTTTCCTAACAAAATAGGCAGGCTCTGTTTGAATAATTATGAGCCCGAATTAATAACCCGTCTCTGTGCCATAAACGAGCGTGTTTGTGACGCCAAACATGTTGAAAGAGACCCCCACTTTTTCCATGTATATTCCTTCATCTTTGATGACCTTGGCGTTCGCCTTCCTTTTTCCCCTTTTATCTGCGAAGTTTAAAAGGCCCTGTCAGTCACCCCTACTCAATTAAGTCCCAACTCTTGGGCATTCATCAGGGGGATTGAAATTTTGTGTGATGCCCTTGGGGTCGCCCCGAAATATGAATATTTTTTCTACTTTTACAAATGCGTTCCCCTGAACAAGAAGGGATTGGACGTGGCGCCCACGAGTTCCTGGGTCGCCCTGACCGCCAAACCCTTTAAAGCCAGGTTCAAACCCTTGAAAACTAATGCACACGACCAGTGTAAAGGTCAACTTTTCAAAATAATTGATTGTCCTTTAATCCCCCATCTTCTACGTCATGACGACACTAGTCGCATGCGATTTCCCCCTATTGGACCGAATCGCCCAACTTTTCTCTTACCGTTGAGGATGACGCTCTCACTGCTGAAGATTGGGAGATTATAAAATTCTTAAGCAAGGCGGGGCCCATTCATATTGTCGAGCTCATTCCTGCCCATATGAAAGGGAACGCCACTTCTCACCTACGTGAGTTTTTGTCTTCATTCATGGTATCCTTGTATATGCATGCATTTCTTTGCTAACTTGTGCACCTCCTTTATTTTTTATTTGCAGTGGATAAGTATAAACTTTCAAGGTCTGACCTTGTTCGAATTTCTAAAGAGGCCAAGGCCCAAGGCCGTCGCCCGTCGTCCTCTGGTGGAGAACCCTGTAGCCAAAAAGGCGTGTTTGAGCACGCCTCAACCCGGCCCTGTCGCCCAAGCTAGTGGTTCTGGAGGCGATCTGCCGGGCGGGGGCCAATTCAGCAGATAGAAGTGTGGAGATCAGTCCATGCTGAACCTAAGCGAACCCGTCGCAAGTCTGGTGGGCGGTCTAAGAACGTCGCTGAAAAGAGCACGCCTGCCGAAGAAGCCGAAGCTGCCAACGTGGTCGATGAAGAGGTCACTGATGATTTGGAGGACCTTACTTTTATGGAAAATAAATTGTCTTTTGACAGTTATTTCAAAGACCCAGTGAACAACAATGCTTGTGCTGTTGCAAACAATGTGATGAAGAACAATTTGTTGGCTGCTGGATGGAGTTTGGTGCTTCTGCATAGATATGAGGAGGCGGTCAAAGCCATTACCGCCCTTTCTAAACGGGTGAGTACTTTGGTCGCCGAAAACAAAGAGCTGGCGGCTACTGTGGACCAACTGGAGAAGGACCTTGCTGATGCCAACATCTGCCCCCAACTCGCCCGAGAGATGAAGGAGGAATTGGAGACGTTGCGCACTAAAAAAGCCAAGTTGGAGAAGCAATTGTTAGAGGCAGAGAGTCGCCATACAGAAGCTCTGTCTACTCATAAGGCATCTCTGTTGGTGGATTTTGAGACAAAAAAGAAAATTCTGGAGTCGACTTTTTCGAAGTCCTTAGCTGAGTCTGATGAGAAGAAAACAACTGCTGAAAAAAAAGTGTCTGAACTGACTGTTGAATTAGCGAAGGTAAAGGCTGAAGCTGCCCTTACTGCTGAGAACTTATCTATCTTGGAAAAGGGGTTTAATTTGGAAAGCGTCAAACAGTACACTGAAGGTTTCAACTCCGCTAAGGCTCAAGTGCAGTTCCTCTTTCCCAACATTGATTTGTCTCCTATGGGAAAGTGGAAAGAAGTGACCGCCAACGGACTAGAAGGAGAGGCCTCCGAGGACGAGGCGGATGGAGCTGTGGCTAACGGCGAGCCAAATCAGGAGACTCAAGCTTGATTTTTGTTTGCTTTCCTTTTTCTTTTTTGATGTTTTGTTCTTTTTGTTGTGTAACTGGCCGCCTGTTTATGCGGTCGTCTATCTGTACCCTGCAACATTAACTATCAATGAAACATTTCTTTCTCGTCAATCTTTGTGAATATGCTAAGTGTCTTTCTCATCGTGCTAAATTATCAGCCACCCTTACTAGTCAACCTTTGAAGGGAATACGCATTACGTCGCCCTGGACCTTTGCAACTAACCTTAGGAACGCCTGTAAACTGAAAGTGAAAGACTACACTTTGAGATTGAAATTGTTTTGCGAAATGAAATGAAAATCCGTCGTTTTAGGTCGCCACTGCGCCCCTTTCTTGAAAAGAACAAGTGAAAATATAATTTGTAGGCACTTCTATACCTTTCTGAAAGAAATCGGATTTCAATCGCCACTTAAGTCCTAATAATTTGTGGAAAAGAAATTGTTTGAGAACGCCTCTGGGCTATTATTTTTGAAAGAAATAGATTTACCAGGTCGCCAACGTAGGGCAGTTGAAATAAAAGTTGCATCCAAAGCTTAAGTTTTTTCAGAAACAAAATTAAAGATTGCCATTGGACGGTACTTAAAAGAAAAATTAGTTTGGATCACCACTGGATCCTTTTAATAAAAGATGGTATGCCCGGCCGCCACTAGACCGCTGTATACTTTGCACGCATGGTTTCCGCTTGCGTAACGAGCCGTACTCGCATGGCTCTTCTAACGAGGCTTGGGGTGGCTTGGTCTTACGCAGCTAGGGCGGCCAAGGCTAGATATTTTATGAGTCACGTAATGACCCGCACGCCCTATGTTTGTGCTATTTGTCTGTTATGAGGCTTTGGCCCGCCTGAACCGGGCTTTTGCTCGACCTTATTCTGGTGAGACTTTGGCTTGATTTAATTCGATCAAGGCTTTTTGCCCAAGGCTTGGCTCAATAGACTGGCTCGATTTAATTCGATCAAGGCTGGGCTTTCTTCGCCGTATTTCACAAGGGTCGCGCATAGTAATTTCATAGGTCACATCTCCAGACCACTTCTCTTTGAAATTTTAAAATTAGAATTTAGACCGCCACTGGGCCTTGTGTTGTAAAAACTTTTAATAATCTGAATTTCCCTCTTTATTGAATTCAACCAGGTCACTACTGGACCTTTATTCGTACGCCCCACATTTGTGCCAATTTGCATAATGTTGACATGTGAGGCGAGCGAATGTTACCGCAAGGGTCGCCTCTTTAATTTTTTCTTATAAAAGAAAGGAGCACGCCCTTACGTGGTACACATTTAACTATAATACTGCCTCAAGTGAGAGGCGTTCTAGGATCTTGGGACTCTGTTCCCAAATAAATTTAACAGATGATACGCTCTGTTGCCTAAAGCCTCAATAACCTTGAATGGTCCTTCCCAATTGGTCGTCAACCTGTTGACATCTGCAGTACCTGTTCGTCTTTGAAGTACTAGGTCGCCCACACGCATTGCACGTGGGACGACTCGTGTGTTGTATCTTCAAGATACTCGTTGCTTCATGGCTACTCCTCTAAGGCGAGCTTCCTCTCTTATTTCAGGGGCCAAGTCCAGGCTCACCAACAAATTGCTCTGATTGTGATCCGGGTCAGTTGCAACTGCTCGCCACGCCTTATTGTTCATCTCCACTGGTAACATAGCATTTGTTCCATAAGTGAGCATAAATGGCGTTTCTCCTGTAGTTGACTGAGGAGTGGTGTTGTATGACCATAGAACAATGGGAAATTCTTCTAGCCGCCGTCTCTTTGCCTCGTCAAGATGCCTCTTTAGCCCTGCCAAAATTACTTTGTTGGCGGCCTCTGCTTGACCATTTTTTTGGGGATGTTCTACTGAAGTGAATCTATTCTGGATTCCCCACTCTTTCAGTCAGGGGGAGGGAAGTACCAGAGATGGAGCATCTAGTAGCCGAGCTCAGATGGATATTGATGATGCTAATGAGGATGGAGCATCCAGCAGCCGAGCTCAGATGGATATTGATGATGCTAATGAGGATGGAGCATCCAGCAGCCGAGCTTAGATGGATATTGATGAGGATGATGACTTCTAATTTTCCATTTCTACATTATTGAGTGATTTATTTTATTTTTGTTTTTTGTCAATTAAACTGCTTAACTGTTTAACCTTTTGGATAATATTAACTGCTTTTGGATATTTTGTTAAATAGTGCTGAGTTACGCACTGTTATGTCATATAGTTGTGTTATATATTAATTGTGTAGTATAGTATAGTATAGTATAGCATAGTATAGCATAGTATTGTTTGCCCAAAATGCTCAACTGTTTACTTGATCCAATTCTTTTTGAATGAGTATAGGCAATGAAAAGCCAAAGAAATGTATGATTTTATTTTGTGAAAAGCATGATTTGATAATCACTGTAAATTGCATTCACATGTGTTTTTGAACAGAATTTCATACACTTTCATGTGAAAGCATAAGCATTGTTTTTTGAAACATATTTTAAATCATAAAGGAATTTCCAAAGCCTAAACCAAGTGAGAGAGTGTTTCCATAGAGAGTAAGTGAGAGATTCACCATTGTTTTGTACAAACTGATTTTGTTTGAGTCTCTGTTTTGTGGTAAACTGCATGGAAATGATAGGATATGATCAAGACATTCTTTTTATTAGAAGATACAGCCATTTTTGACCAAAAATCCTACCCTCACTAGGATGTATCTTTGTTAACCCCTTTGAGCCAAATTTGAAAATTTTCTTCTTGATATAACCTTGAACCAAAAGAAAAAAAAAACAAATGACCTACCCAAGCTTATTTAGGTCAAGAGAGCTTTCATAATTATGGTTATATGCAAGTTGGGGGGAGAAAAGGGTTATTTTGTGCAAAGCATTGAAAAGTTTCTTCAATCAATCTCTTTAAATGTTGAAAATCTTTTTGAAAGAAAAAGAAAGAAAGAAAAGAAAAAGAAGGAAGAAAAGAAAAAGAAAGAAAAGAAGAAAAAGAGAATAAGAAGAGATTGATGGCTTTGAAGAACAAAGTAATGAAAAGAATTGAATGAGGAATTGGGAAGTTAAGAGAAATGAATTACTTGAATTTATAATGATTTCTCTCTTAGCTTATCTAGCTTCTTTGTTTATCTTGAAAAACCATAATTCTTTGAAGCCAAGCCCCATTACAACCCTTAAAAGACCTTAGTGATCTTTGATTAACCATGCAGGAATAATGATGCAAAGACAGGTAACAAAGTCAAGTTTTTAATTCAATGGTTAATTGAGTGATTGAGTGAAACACTAACCTTTTTTTAGAGCTTAATTGTAATATGCTTCTAGATTGTAAATTTCCTTATTGATTGAAAGAACATTGGATTGTGTACTGCATATGTTGTCATGATGAATCTGTATGCAATACTTGTCAAAAACATTCTGTGAGTGCATGAACAGTATTTGAATTGATTGTCTTTTCCAAATCATGCAGAACTTTGAGTTATTTTGAAAATTTGACTATTCACTGTCTATACTCATATATAACCTTTGTATATACCTTTTTTGTGGATCATTTACCTTTTATTTGAGGACAAACAAAGTGCTAAGTTGGGGGGAGTGATAAGCGTCAAATATGCATAGTTTTATAGCCTTTAAATGACACTCATCTTGATTGTTTAAGAAATATTCAGTGTTAAACTCCTCTTAATTTACATATATTTGGAATTCTTCCAAGAATGGGCTTGTATTGGATTTTATTATGTTTTATGCCCATTTTTTATGTATAAATGAAGTTCTGGATGGATTTTCACAAAGGCGGAAAGAACTGGGCAAATAATGCAAGTTTCTGGTCGCACAGCGACCCAGGAAGGCCACCCAGCGGCTAAGTCGGATGAGGAAACCCTGATTTGAAGAAAAAGGTCGCTCATAGACCTGTTTAAGTCGCTCAGCAACCTGCTCTGTTTTTGCCTATAAAAACAGAGCCTCGACCAGAACTGAAGGAGATAGTTTTTACATTTTCTTACTTTCATAGTTAAGCTTAGATACTCAGAATTAGAGAGGATTTGAGTTAGAAAGAGGATCCAAGAGTGAGGAAGCAAGCTAGGAGTGAGAGTGAAAGTCTTGGAAGCACGGTTCTACGCCGCTGAGGTGGACACACAATGCGGACGTCGCCAAGCTTCCGGTTTCTATTCTCCCTTCTTGTAAGCTTACAAAATCCATAATTATGGGTTGCTAAACCTCTGTTGTTGGGATTTAGTGTAATATTGCAAATCAAATGTATCCATGATAGTTTAATGTATATGAATCTATGTTATATCTATTGATGTTCATGATATGATTTTAATTCTAATGCTTGTTCTGATTTGGCCGGTTAGAACATGATCTTAGGTTCTTTGTGTGAGTGACAACTACATAATTGAATCTGAACTAATCATATCATCTGATAATACCAATTGCTAGACATAGAATTGGTATAATTAGTCCTGTTAACACCTGATCTAATGCTGTTGCTATATTAAATATGCGAGACATTGATAGTTAATAAAGTGGCTGATAATCTTCTCATGCTAGACATATATGAGTGGGATAAGAACCGGTGAGGAGAAATCAATGATATAATGAATTCTGTGCATAAAAGTAAGGATACAGGAAAGTTGTAATATGAACTATATCCCAACAGTTTCTCTATCTGCTTGAAAACTCCTTATTTATTTGTTTATGTTCTTAGATAAACAACCTTTAAAACAACTTCATTTTTATCCATTGTTTAGTTAATTTCTCTAAAGAACGACATTTTTCCACAATTCTCTGTGGTTCGACAAACACCCGTTGCTATACTACATTTGAATCTTGAAAGGGATTTAAATATAGTTAAGTAACAATTTTATAAATTCTTTTGGTGAACGGTTTTGAATACGCATAAATCCTTTCAACAACGACCACCCGTCCCAAACTACAAACACAAAATAAAATAAAAATGCCTGAATCAAAGAATCTCATATAACCAAATATTTAAACTTAGTCCTCAGTAACGACACCAAAAACTTGTTGCATTTCAAATACATACGCAAGAGCAAGTGCACTATATCGCAAAAGAAATACGGGAAGAATCTCGGTTATCGAATCCAAGGTACTAAGGCATGAATACTTGGTTTCAATACTCCTTAAATTGTTAATGAGCCGAATGACTCTACCAACTATCTATCCAAGGACACTACCTAGTAGCAATTGTTATTCAGGCGTGTGATTGCTTGAATATGGATAAAGATCTGAGAAGCTAACTAGGTGAAATTTCACAAGACACTATACTAAACAAGTTAAAAGCATAAACAAATAGTCCTAAAGCCTAAGTTAGGAGCGAATTAATCCTAACTACTTACACTCAATCTTTTCTCAATTCAGTTAAATTAATCTCACCGCCAAGAGTGAACTAACCACTAATTATATGATTGATCACTTTGTAGTAACATAAAGCACTGAGAAAAAAATACAAATCATAATAGAAACTAAATCAATAAAATGCATAAAAGGGGTTTACATCATCTCTTGCTTCGCAACCTCAAGAGAGATTAACTAACCAATCATGATAGACATGAATAAGAATTAAGTCCTAATCATGGATAAGATCCCAGATAAAATAAGAAAAGATTAATCAATACAGGGGGCCTCTCCGTCTTTGATCCGCTTATGAAATATTTTTCCTCGTTTCTCTGCCTCCACAGAACTCCAAGGTCTTCACTGTAAGTCTAAGAACCAACGTTTTCAATCTTAAATGACCAAGGGTATTCCTCCTCTATTTATAGCAACTTTGGGTTTGTTATGAACATTATTTCGTGTTTTTACCACATCCACAATCGGGCTTAACATCGGCACACTTGTGCTTAAGTAAATTACAGTAGCACGGGGGTGCTAAAAACCACCATAGTTATGCTCACTTGAACCCTTACATTCTTTTCGCATAGACATTTTTTACTTTTCGACCGTTTAGATTTGAAGTTCGGGATGTTTTAAACAACATATTAAACTTTCAGCTCGATCTAACGTTGAACGAATTTGCAATGGCCATTCTACAGCGAGTTCTTAGAGGTGACAACTTTCAAAATTCGCCAAGTGCTCATTTTTTCCCTTTCTTTCTTGTTTTCCTTCTCTTTTCCCACCTGTGACATACCTATTCTACATTTGTGATAAAAACACGAGTTCTGTAGAGATAGTGAAATATTTAGGAACAAAATCATACCAAAAACATATGAAGGATCATGCAAAATAGACACATATTATCTGTTTAGACAAATGAATTCCATCGAAAATCGCATAATTTTTCAGGCATAAACATTGTGGCGATACCTCAAACAATTCAAACCTCTGCAATTATTTTGGCCCTGTTTGGGAAAACAGCTTAATTAAGCGCTTATGACCATAAGCGCTTATGGCATAAGCGCTTATGGCATAAGCGCTTATTAATAAGCTCTTTTAAGATATTTATTATAATGAATTGAAAATAAGCTATATATAAGCATAAGCTCTTTTTCATAAGCTACTTTGAATAGCTTATGAAAATAAGCTCAAAACAGCTTATAGGTAGGTCATAAGCTATTTACATAAGGTCTCCCAAACGCTTGCATAAGCACTTATACTATAAGTTAAGCTCATATAAGCTCTTCTAAACGGGGCCTTTATTTAATACTCTATATATTGTCGCTAGTTATGTATGTACGAAAATCAATATATGTGCTTAGCCCATTGCTCAAATGGGACGGAATAGGCCATTGGCCAACGCCGCAACTGTAGACCAATAATCTATAATGTTGACAAGTATTACCGCAGGAAGCTTCAAGACAATAAAAATGATTACACTTGAATAAATTGTGGTATTTTTTCCTTAGTGGACCAAGATAGTCTACTATTTGTCTTTTTTACATAATAGCAAAAATTCAATGAAAGAGTAAGCAAAGGTCTATTAATTTGCGTTGTTCTTTTTTTTTTTAAGGATAATTTGCGTTGTTCATGCTTGCAGAAGCAGGGGAAAAAATCAGTTTTTATTTCAGTGATATTGTTCCTTCCTTCAAAAATTTAAATTCCCCCTTGAAATCCCTGATCCGAATCTACTTAATTAAAAATAAAATCTAATTCTTGGTTTTTTCAGTTTGTTATTTTAAGCAAAAACCAGATGTGCAATAACATGAAATGAACTTGATTTTATTTTTTTTTAGTTTTCTTTTAATTAATGTATCCCACAACTAATAGTGATGACTCGTGAGACTTATCTCTTGCATTACTATCATACACTAGACAGTATGACGCTTAGGATAACATTTAAAACCAAAATGCCACTAAAAATTTAATAGTGGATTTTTTTTATTGAAATTACTTGTTGCACTTTTATGCCAGTAAATATAATAAATATTTCTTGATAAAATAATTTTTTTTTCATGAAATATGCTCAATTATCATGAACAATTCCTTAGATAATGGACGACGTGAGCAACCAGCGCTTAGAATTTTCATCCTAATATTTTCGGTGGTAAAATGGTAATGAGACTACATAATCATTCGGTAAAGGTTCCTTATTATTGTGTAAGAAAACAAAAACTCAAAATTAGGTTCCTGTGGGATTATTTTGTGGTCCCTCCATTTTCTCATATTTTATATAACCACAAACCCCTGGCTTTATTTTTGTTGTGACTTGAACCAACGAGAGTGAAAAACAGAGTATATTTTTTCTCTTTTTCTTTTCTTTAATTTCTTCAAGCAATATTTTTCTTCCTATAAATAACACGTTCTGCAGAGGAAGCAGCCACATACCATAAACATCAACCTCTGTTCTCTGCTCTCTCTTTTCTCCTTGTTCTTTCTCTTTTCATTTGAGTTCTTTCTTCATAAGAATCAAGCTCTTGCATCACAAAATAAACATGACGAACCAGAATGTGGTGGCTCGTGTGAAGAACAATAACACACTCGTGGAGTTGGCAATGTCGATTTCAAACTCACTTGTTCTCCCTAGAGCAACAACAGTGCCAGAATTAATGGCTTTCCTTGGTGGGTTTTTGGGACCGCCACAAAAGAATCAGATAACATTATTGGAGGATACAAAAGAAGGAGGAGCTAAAGTTAACACATGGATTGATTCCATGAGAGCTTCTTCTCCTACTAGACTGAAACCCACACCACCTTGTGACCAAAATCCTTGGACTGTAAGCATTTACATATACATATACATATACATATGAGCCTTTAGAACCTTTTTGTGTGTTTATTATGGTCATGGTGATTTGACTATGTTGTTGTCCTGTTTTGTTAAACTGTTTTTTGCAGCTTTACCATCCTTCAGCTCTGGACATGTTTGATCAGATAATATATAATTCCAAAGGGAAGCAGATTGTGACCTTTCTTGACTATGATGGAACACTCTCACCAATTGTTGCAGATCCAGATAAAGCATACATGAGTAAAAAGGTTTGTCTTTTCTTCTCTCTTGTTTCTATCTCATATCAATTTCATCAAATATGTGGAATAGAAATTAATAATTGCAATTTATTTAATTTCCTTTTGAATCAATCAGATGAGAGCGACGTTGAAGGACATAGCAAGGCATTTCCCCACAGCCATCGTTAGTGGAAGATGCATAGACAAGGTACATTTTTTTTTCATAGTAAATTTGCAAAAGGAAAATGATATCCGAAAAAAGTAATCAATTTTATAACTAATGTTTTTTTAAATAAAATTTTTCAGGTATATAATTTTGTGAGATTGGGAGAATTATACTATGCTGGGAGCCATGGCATGGACATCAAGGGACCATCAAACAGCCGACACATCAAGAAAGTAAGAGATGGTTTCTGCAACCAAATTAATGTGTGATGATGATGATGATTTTTGTTTTTATCTTGTTGTTGGATTTTATGCTTATGTTGGTAATTTGGTGTTTGCTTTCAGGGTAATAATGAAGGGGTGCTTTTGCAGCCTGCAAATGAATTCCTACCCATGATCAATGAGGTTCGTTTCCTTTAAATTACCACAAAATTGAATATTCTCCAATCTCATTATAAAAATGTTGTTCACACCCATATCTTCACCACTGTTTTAGCCACAAGGGATGTAAGGATACCATTCAAAGATATGGGGTTCGAAAAAAATATTTTTTTTATGTCCCCACTCATTTTTGTTATTTCATTTTCATGCAATTTTTCTTATTTTATCACATCAATATCTCATTATACCTTTCACTTCTCCATCTTCTATTTTTACTTTTCTCTCAAAGCTGGAGACCTTGGATTTTGAGTATGAATCAATTATTTTTCCAAAAAAAAAGAAATTTCTTTCCCACTATTTTTGCGACACATACAAATTTAATTCAGGTATTTATTATTCTTTTATTTTTTCCAGGTGTACAAGATCTTGGTGGAAAAAACAAAGTCTGTCCCAGGTGCTAAGGTAGAAAATAACAAGTTTTGCTTGTCCGTGCACTTTCGCTGCGTTGATGAGAAGGTACTAATTAGTAGTCAACAAAAATATTTAATGGCTTTGATAGTTAATAGTAACATTATTTTCATTAATTTTAGATTAATATTATTTTTATTTTACCTCTTGTTCTTATATAGAGTTGGGTTGCATTGGCGGAGCAAGTTAGCTCAGTGATCAACCAGTACCCAAAACTCAAGCTAACACAAGGAAGAAAAGTGTTGGAGATTCGACCAAGTATAAAATGGGACAAGGGCAAAGCACTTGAATTCTTGTTAAAGTCACTAGGTAAGTGTTATATATTAACTCATGCTAAAATATTTTTTCTATATAGATTATCGCGAGAAAATATGTGTCCTAACATCAGATTCTTTCTTCCTTTCTAGGATTCGCGAATTCAAGTAACGTATTTCCAATTTATATTGGTGATGATCGAACTGATGAAGACGCGTTTAAGGTAACATATATATGGCACCACCTTACTATAGTGTACTATATATATAGCTCGCTATAATTGTTAAAAATACATATTGTGCTATTATATATTGTATTATTAAAATTATTACTAACTTTGGTTATATAATTTATAAAAGGTGTTACGCAATAGGGGCCAAGGGATTGGGATTCTTGTTTCTAAAATTCCAAAAGAGACAGATGCTTCCTATACTTTGCAAGATCCATCAGAGGTGAGTCCAATATTTTTTAGCCTCCAAACATTGTTTGGTTCATGCATTAATCATTACTTCTTTTTCAAATGAAAATGATGGGTAGGTATATATATTATATAAACAGTTTCTTTTTCTTCATTTTTTTTTTCAGGTTGGAAAATTTTTGCGGCATTTGGTGGAATGGAAAAGAACCACTTCTAACTTCAACAAGTTGTAGATTCTAGTTCTATGATGATGAGTTTTAAGGAATTGACACCCACCCAGAATTTGGACAAGGGGTGGTTCTGTAGAGTGATTCGAAATAGCATCCCTTTCTTGTTGAAAATAGGAATCGTTCCACAATTTAATCTTTGAGGGAGGGACGAAGTCCCAATCCCAAATAGATTAACTTTTTTATTTTTTTCCTTTTTCTTTGTTTTTGTAATTTTCTTTTTCTTCAAAGATGTATTCTATTCTTTCACACGTTTGCATGGGCATGCCGATAGTGAAAGACAGATGTTTTATGCCGCAGTTTCAATTAGAACATTTGACTTTGTTGCTCCCAATTGTACTTATTGTACGAGTGGACAATGTAATACTGAAAATGAAAACTACCAACTTCAACTTGAAAAGCTGATTTAGACAATGATAAATACAAAATTAGCTTATGTACAAGATAGATATTTGTTGAGCCCCACAATAATTAGATCATAGTTAAATTAGGGCCTATAAGGAGGCTTTGATAATTTTCCCATTACAAGCTAGTTTTTGTTTTTGTTAGCAACAAAAGCACCATTCATTAATCAAGAAGCAGCGATGACAACATCCCTCTCATTTAGGGGTCAGAACATAGAAACATATCAAAGAGTACATGCACATAAACTGTTCCTTCTGTTACATACTTGTCTAGCAAGACTATCAGCAAAAGAGTTCATCTCTCTAAAAAATATGAACTACTCCTACACACTTAGTTTCTACCCTCAGATCATCAATCTGATTCAACACATTAAGTAGTTTTCAGGGACTAAATTAGTTAATAAGCCCTACGGATTTTCGGTTGAATTAGACCTAATCGAAATATACGGAAAAAAATTAATATAAATAATATTAATTACTTCAAACTTTTTTTTCAAAAAAATACGACTAATAAGATGAATAAGTTCATCTTCAATTGTTTAGGAGCTGCATTGATGCAGTTACTTACAACACATCCCTCGATGAAGGAATAGTGGAACTTAGATGTAAATTTATTATTCGTATCCTTGTTCTCCTAGTAAAACAAAAATGTAGATCATTATGCATGTTTACAACATTATATACGGTTTGTCTAGGTGGATTTGAATTTTTTAAGGCGAGTTCATTTACTTTATAAAATAGACATGGGTATCATAATCCTCCATTGATTAAATTATTTTATTAGTTTTTTTAAAGTAAGTAATACTACCTCCGTTCCAAATTATCAGACTCTTTAAAGATAAATTTGATGTTCTAAAATATAAGATCTCTTCTAGATTTCAGAAAAAAATAAGTAATTTTTCCTAATTTACCTCTAACATTCATTATTTTTAGATATTGGAGTGACATACAATTATTACATTAATTAGTTTTAAATAGGAGCATATATGGAAGATTTATATAAAAATAAATAAAACCAAGATTATTACATTTTTTTTTAATAAGCGTGATTATCTGATAAGGCCTTATAATTTGGAACGGAAAGAGTAATAATTTATGGTTATAATACTTAATTTTCTCTATAAAGTGAGTGGACTCAATTTAGAGTAGCGTGCAGATGCATTATGCATGTTTACAACATTACGATTATTATAATATTTTGTTAACTTTTATAAACTTTGACCTCGTTCTTTGGTTTTTAAACTCATTGATAGGTGTCAGTTGGCGAACTGCATACATAAATTTTGTAAATCGAGAAAGTAGTACTTATGGATAGCAGTGATCTCGGGTTCAAATACTAATTAAAGAACTCCAGGTTAAGTAGAATTGCATCCAATTATAAGTGAAGAAAATGATCAAAGATCCATAAAAGCATGTGAAATTCTTGAACTTGGTGTCTTTTACCCTGATTTTCACAATGAAATGTTCCACAAGAGTAGGGACAGCTGTATATTTTTTCGATTTTAATTAGGTATCCCGATAGTCGATAATCGTAAGATTAATCTCTCACTTCACTATCAGTAACTAAGTAATTAGAGACTCGCCAACAAGTTTTTTCCGTTCGCAAGAATTGAGATTCAAACATCAAGTTATTTATTTAAAGAACGAAGTGCTAAACCATTACTCTAATCTAGCTGGTTAGAGAGACACAGCTGTATATAGCACACAGTTGTCAAGATGCGCGCCCTTTGTCATGCAGCTGGTAAAATAGAACTCAGTGGTTGAGAACTGCACGCGTGTGTTGAGATCATGTATTGACATTTGGATTTATCCCTCAAAGAAAATTGCCAGGGTCTTTAATAATTGGGAGGTTTGGTTTTTTTAGGAGGACATGCCCAGCACACTGACACCAATGTGAGTGCCTCATTGAGTTGGAAAATTTTAATCATAAACTCTTCTCTTATAATAATAGAATTCTATAACTTTTTTTTTGGCTTAATATATTTTGTTCCCTAATTAGTCCCTAACAAAATTTGTTAAATTTTTTTCCTTACAAAATGTTACGTTTTTCGTTTAAATCCTTGACGTTAAGTTTCTCATCCAAAGTGAACGGAACTCCACGTCAACATTTTTAATGACATTTTTTTTATTCCTTGTAATATACGTCATTCCCGTTTTTCGTCCTTCTAAATGTCATATTTAACATGTGGTAGCCACCTCATGCCCTTTTACTTAGAAATCCCTTTCAAACCCAGAAACTCAATCGAACCTAGAAAACATTCAAATCTTCAAACCCCATAAACACTAAACGCAACTAATTTCCCCTACTCTTCATCATCACCATCACAACAATTACATCTTCTCCTCCCTCATCCTCACCATACCCAAAAATAAAAATACTCACAGATGAACTCATAAAAACAAAACCCATAAATCATCATGTTATCACGTTCCTTCCCCATCTTGTGAGCACCGCCTCATTCCCCATCACGCTACCGCTGTGAATCCATCACAAATGTCGTTCGCACCTGATAACTTGGGACCTTATGATATTTTTCATAGTATTTTCTTGTGTTTTTGCTAGTTATTTGAGTTATGTTGGTAGTTTTTAATTGAGTTTTTGCTTAGTTTTAGTATTTTGTTAGTTTGTGTCAGTTTACTATCTTTTTGTTATTTTGTTACAATTTGGGTTGTTATTTTGAGTTAATTAAGTTGTTATCTTTTCTTATTATCTTATCTTTGTTAATTATCTTTTTCTAGGTGAGAATAATGCAAAAAATGGACAAAATCTGGAGAAAAAAGGAAGGAGGCTGGACTAGGGAGGTGGCGCGACCGCGCCACATTGCTCTTTATTTTGGCACGATCGCGTTGTTGGTTTTGACGTTGGAAACGACCGCGTGAGTTTCCCTTAAAGTTTCGCGCGGCTGCGCGACTATTCGCAATGCTGGAAACATCCACGCGAATTTCGACGCGTAAATGGTGCAGTTTCGCACGATCGCGCGATGAGGTCTGGCACTAGCTTTTTTCACGCGAATTCTTGCACCGGAGCGGTGTTATTTCGCGCGGTTGCAGGGTTTGACAGCGCAGGGGCTATTTAAAATCGTTTTTGACCTATTTTGGGATATCTTTTGCTATTGGAACTTGTTTTGGGAGAGATTTTGAGGAGATCTCTAGGTTTTCAAGTCTCCTCTCAGGTTTCTTGATTTATTTTATGCTTTGTTCATTGAACTCCTGTTTTGATTTCATGATTAGTAAGTGTAACTAATCTTCCTTGTACTGCGGGAGACAGATTTTGTTATGAACATGGTTTGATACTCTTTATTTGATATATAAGTAGTTTAATTTCTTCTACGTGTTTCTTTTCTTCTTTAATTGAATTCGGAGTGCACACCGATGTTATGTTTTGCTTAGACATACCGAAATGTTGGTAAATTTTAGGGACCTAAAAAGAAATAGAATAAGGATCTGTACTCACTAGACATAGGGGTAACGAATTATTCGTGTTGACCGGAATTGAGAACTTCAACCTCTAATTAATAAGGATTAGATAGGAAGAAATTTGCTATCATTTATTAGTTAGAAGGAATATTTGAACGTGCGAAAGTAGCAGATAGACACTTAGGTAGAGCACCGTAGAAGAATTGAATTTAACTTATATATCATTTATAGTAGGTAAACCCATAAGATTAATTAATGAAGTCGGAACCCAGTGCGTTTTCCTTTATTGATTTTCTAAACATCGTTTATTCTCTTGATTTGTCTTAATTTTTGCTACAATTGTTACTATTTCAGTCAATCAATCATACCCTACTTTTTTTTTAGTTAAATCAGTAGAAATAAGAGTAAACTACCATAATCCCTGTGGATCAATAAATTGAAACCCCGGGCGAAACTGTATTCTTGCAGTTTGGCACTTCAAGTTTTTGGCGTCGTTGTCGGGGATTGTGATTTAGTTTACTTTTGTGGACTGATTTGCTTTTTGTATTATTGTCATTATTTTTGTTTACTCTATTGGTGCTGGTGTTTCTAACCTCTGTTTGTTAGAGCATGCGAGGTACTGTAGATCGAAAGTCTCTTCTGTTTGACCTAGAGATCGAAAAGACAACTCGTAAGAATCATGCCAAAAAGAAGAAGGCGAAATCAGCAGTTGTCATAGCTGAGGGAACATGAGAGAAGTTAGAGGATAGGATTCTTGTTGAGTATGATGAGCATGTGCAAGCTGCGGTTCAAGCCCAGATAGCCTTGGAACGCCAAGAGCAAGCTGAACGGGAGGCAGGGCGAACTCTAAGGGAAACCAATGGACCTCAAATTGGCTATGATTTTGAGGGGAGAATTGTTCCACCTACAGATATGCCAGTTGGATTTAAGATCCTGCCGCACTACATGCATGCAGTGGAGAAAAACCAGTTTAATGGGAGTGCACTTGAGGATCCATACACTCACATGGATCGTTTCTCCATGCATTGCACCCCGCTGAGGACTGAAGACGTGAGTTTGGACTCCATTTTACTCCTACTCTTTCCCTTTTCTATAAGGGGTGCTACTTTTGAATGGTTGAGGACCCGGACTCAACTGAGTATCACTTCTTGGGATGATTTGGCCAAGACGTTTGCAGACAAATACTTCCCTGTTTCTCTCATGAGGAGGCTAAAGCAAGACATAAATTCCTTCTTCCAATTGGATTCAGAGTACTTGCTTGACGCATGGGAGAGATTTAAGGGACTCCTGAGGCAATGCCCAGGTCAGAACCTTAAAGAATCTGAACAAGTTGACAGGTTTTATGCAGCTCTAAATGATTACTCCAGGAATAAGCTGGATCTTGCAAGTAGAGGAGGAGCCTTTGATCTTCTACCCACTCAAGAAGCCCTAGAGAACAACAACAATTTGGCTCAACGGGCTGCTCATTCAAACAATGATAGACATCCAAGAAGAAGTGTCAATGAAGTCCAAGCTTATGAGAGTATGATAACGTCAAATAAAAAGTTGGCAAATAAAGTAAATGCCATACGCCAGAGGCTGGACAACCGTCAGATGAATGTTGCGGATGTAGAGTTTGATGAGGAGGTAAAACTCTAGGGCAATGCTCACAATGATCCTTACAGTAAAACATTCAATCAAGGATGGAATAATAACCCCAATTTTTCTTAGAGAGATCAGAAACAGTCAGGCTAGCAAGGGAATGGATTAGCATACATTAATTGCACTAATCTTGTTCTCATATCAGGTGGATTCCCATCACTTGTGTGCCTCCCAATCCGTGTAATGTTCCTTGGATTGAAATTTACAAAGTCAACATTATAATTGCCAGTTCCTGCCACGCTTTTTGTTTGTTGAGTTGAAGAATTTGATGAGGACGAAGCTATTTCTCGCTCCTGCCTTAATCTAGCTAGTTGTTTCTTTTTCTTTGTTTTTCTATTGGCTCTCCTTGTTGTAGCTTTAACTTCTGGGCCAAACAGGAGTTGATCTACAGAGATTCTACCTCCTATACAAAGAGTGAGAGTACAATCTAACCAAGAAAGTTAGTTACAAGATAATCAAATGTATATAATATATATATATATATATATATATATATATATATATATACTTACTGTATTAACACTTACTTAAATAATTATACCAAAGCTATGCTTTTCACTAGTGCAATTCCCCGGCAATGGCGCAAATTTTTTGAAAGATATTTTTCACTTTTCTATTCACCAAACAAATTTGTTGTTTGTCACTTGTCTACTATTAAATCTCTTTCAAGACTCAATTGTAGTATAGCAACAGGTATTATCGTATCCACAGGGAATTACGGCCAAAGGCCGTTCTTTAGTACAATTTCTTAAATAATAGGAAAAAAGGTTGTTTAAAGTATGTTTTGGTAACAAGGTTTAAAGAAATAAATAAGACGATGATACAAGATATTGGAATTCAAGATGAGAAAACTGTTGGATTTGGGTTTCACCGTTTAACTACTTAAAATCCTATGATTCTATATGAAAATTCTTTCCTATTCTTGATTCATCTACACCAATTTTACCCTACTTCATTGATTCCTCAAATTAGTGAAGATCTATAACTTACATTCCTAAACATTGATTCCTCAATTGCATAGTAAAGTTAAGTTATCTTTTGAGCCCAGGTGTTTAAATGACTAATAAAGCTTAATTCAATTCCTAGACATTAAGTTTATTAGATGGTTAACTCTTAGATAAGACTCTGGACGTCTAGCTCCCGCTCTTACGCCAAATCAAACAAATATTTTATAGGTGCACAACTAAAACATAGCATTAAAAACAATAGATAACCATTGAATCATTAGACAGAATTGATATTTTCATATAGAAATCAAAGAGATATTTACATAGTTACAGAGTAGAAGAGATTTAGCTATCCATTTCCATGGATGCTATTAAATTGCAAATTGAAGAACTGTGAAGAAGATGACAATCCGTGGTGACGGTGTCGCCGGCGTGTTCCGAGCTCGACAGAATATCATCCAGCTCCCAAGTTCTTCCTTAGTTACTTCTACTTTGTTCTCTGTTTGTCTCTGTTTTCTGTTCTTCTTTCCAACTCTCGATATCTTGATATCTCTTCTCCTCGACTGAGTGTTTCTATTTATAGGCAAAGGAGTGAACAGGGAAAGGTGCTTTCATGGCCTCTATTAAAAACTTCATCCTTGGGTTTCCAACACTGCCTCTGTCAATTTGCTGAACAGTAGCTGCTTAATATGAAAATTCATTTAAGGGGTTTTCGAAACCGCCTTTGCTGGATGTTCCTATCGTCTTCTTTCTTCCATCGTTTTCTTCTTTCTATTGTCTGGATGATAGTATTTCGTTGGAAGATGAGGTAGTGAACGATAGTCTCCAACGGTATAAGACAACAGACGATGATGAAGTAGCAAACGATAGATCAGACGATGCATGCCAGCAGACGATACAATAGCTTTTCACTTAGAACTTGGAATCTTTGTGAATTTCTTCCCTGCATCAAAAGTCCAAGTTAAACACATAGAAAACCTAATATTTATACTATATATAGGCTCAAGTTAAGTATTCATCATATTAACTAGTTTGAGGGATTAAATGATCAATAATTCAAGCATATAAGTCAAATAAGTGTCTAAAATGGTATCCAAATATACGTAAATTTGACACATATCATAATCATATAGATCAACCGTGCTATATAGTCTTACTATTCGATAAGTTTACTCCTTGGTTTATTCGTTCATTTTGTTAGCACAACGAAGATCTACCGTGCTACTTGCAATGATCAGAGGATTAGATGGAGCAAAGCCAAGTGAAATACTATAAAGGTATATATATTTATATATATATATATATATATATATATATTTATATATAACTATCATCAATTGTATCCACCAAAATCACTTATATATATTTTTTTTGTGGTGCCCTACTCAAACAAACAATATAGATTGTGGGTACTATGTGCTAAGCTTTCTAAGAGACATCATTGAGCACAATCAAACTACAATTCCTGATGCGGTATGAAACTTTACATTTATTTTACATTTATTTGTTGCTAATCTAACAAAAGTTTAGTGCTGACTTTAACTCTAACATTGGTTATTTTTACTATCATTTTGCAGTACTTCCCTGATTGTCAATTCGAATCCTACGATTAGGACCAGCTAAATGAAATTAAAGAAGACTAGGATGGTCATGTATTACAAAATTTTGCCTAAAATGTATACAAGTGGGCTGTACATACTATGTGATTTAGGAGCTAGTATCAATTTGATGCCACTAACAATACCTGAAAGGCTAGATATAGGAGAAATCATCCCTACCATGATTACCCTTCAATTAGCTGATAGGTCAGTTAAGAGACCCTATGAGATTGTAGAAGATGTCTTAGTGAGGGTAGATAAGTTTGTTTTCCCTATAGATTTTGTGGTTTTAGACATGGAAGAAGACACTAGAGTCCCTCTCATTTTGGGTAGATCCTTTCTAGCTATGGGAAGAGCTTTGATAGATGTAGAGTTGGGTACTTTGGACTTGAGGGTAGATGAGGAGAGTGTAACATTTTATGTGTTTAAAAATTTTGAAACACCCTAATAGGGATTCACTTACAGGATAAAACTTTTTTCAGTCACTATATAATCTTTTTTTTCAATTTCCTCATCTTGGTCCATAGATTCACTTACAGGGATTGTAGGAAGTTGATCAATCATTGGCTGCCTCTTCAGAATGCTTTGTATTCTTCCTTGCAGAATCTCCTTGGCCTTGCATTCTTGCTCAGGACTTGGCAAAAATCCAGCATTGGACTTGCAATCTAATTTGGAGTAAAACTCGTCAATTAGAGTGAAGGCATTTTGCTTCTTCTTCATCTTCTCATATTCCTTTTCAAGTTCTGCCCGGATTTTTTCCAACCTTTGCTTGAATGTTTCAGCCATTGATATATCTTAAAAAAAACTCAGCAAACAGATTAAGCAATACCAGTTCATAGCAAAAATAAAAAACAAAAGAAAATCTAAACAACCAATTAAAAATCAAAGAGCCAATCCCCGGCAATGACGCCAAAAACTTGATAACAATTCTTCAAGTGTACAAATTGTATCGAAGTAATATAAAAGATATCGTCTCCACAGTGATTGGTTTGATTTAAAATCGGTTTTTTAGAGTTTGTAAAAGAGAAAAGAAATATTTGTTTTGTTTTTTATATTTAGAGAAAAGCATAAAAACAGAAATAGAAACTTGATAAAACAAGTACTTGGGTTGAGTTTCACTACCTCTAGCTAAGCTATTCAGAATCAGTTCTATATATGAAATTTAGAACATGTTCTTAGGTATTCTAGCCTAGGGTTTCTACTTGTTAATACCTTAATCAAATAGAACTTCCAATTCAATTACTAAACATAATACCTTAGTGATTAGTTAACCAAATTGAAGATTAATTTCTGAATTTAGGCCAACACTAACAATTCCTACCCTTATACCTAAGTGGCATACAATCATTCATTCTATTCCCATTTCCCTTAACCCCTACCAATTACCATTGCATAAGAATTAAGCATGAAGACTTGTGATTAGCAAGAATAATATTAATACAGAGAATAGAAACTAAGAACTTGAACTTTATTCATATATAAACAGAAACCTAAAGCATAGCTCTAAGGTAAATTCACTACAACCCAAATATAAGAAATCTTAGCCAAGCATGGCTAAGGAGAACATAAAATTAAACCTGAATTGGGAGCTCAAGGTGGCCTCCCACAAGTCCAGGAAAAGCTTAGAAACAAGGTGCAAATGGTGCCTAAATCTAAAAACTCTATTTTACAAAGAAGTAAAGCAACCTATTTATAACAGTTTCTGCCAGCACCCTAACGCTCAGGCGTTGGCCTCCAACGCTCAAGCGTTGGAAAATATCTAAAAACAGCTCGTCTGGCAGAGAGCCAATGCATGAGCATTGGCTTCCCAACGCTCAAGCGTTAGGCTTCGTCTGCTGCTTCACATTCTTGCTCTCTTCTTTTCTCCTTGATGACAAGGCTTTGATGACATTAAAAGGCTTTCATGTGGCCTCTTTCTTATCTTGAAACAGTTGAAGCACATCAATTCCTTCTTCAATTATCTAATTCCCAAATGTTAAACAAGCAAAGGTAATTGATGCTTCCTCTTCTTCATTTAATTTCAGCCACCAATCTTTCTTTAATTGCACCAAGATCCCCACAAATGCATCTCAATTGACCAGAACCTCTAACATGGGCTAAAATATAATAAAAACAACTAAAAATGACTAAAAACACAAAAGTCGCTAATCTATATGCAAATGAAAAAATAAAGTGAAAACAATAAAATGAAATAAAAACTATATAAGACTCAAATAAAATAAAATAAAATAGAAGAAAAAGATAGCAAAAACATCATATAAATCCCAGTCATCAGTGCTTCACAAGTAGCATCCTGTGAACAGTGCTTTCGGGCCGGAACCGGCACGAACTTTGACGGAAAACGACTGGGGCCCGAGTAGTACGAGCACAAGGCCCAAAGAGAATGACTAACTGGTGTTAGAAGTCTCAGCTACATCAGGAAACATACCGACAATCGGATTTATTTGACGCACTGACGCATTGACGCGTCATGGATTTGAAATATAATATTAAAAAAATCCTACATATTTTCTTAGAACTTTCTAAACCTTATAGTTTAGTCCCTAAACTTTGAAACTTTACGGTTTAGTCCCCAAATAGTAAAAAGATATTTTTACCTAGACTTTTACCCATTCAACTTTGGTCCCTAGGGTTAATGAAAAGTTAAAATTTTCACCCATTTACCCTTCTAAGTTCTAAACCCGTGGCATTCCCTCCACAAATAGGTCTTTATGTGAGCCTTTTCATTAAATCTTCATTTAAGTGAGTTTTAAGAAGAAATTAAGAGAGAGAGAGAGAGAGAGAGAGAGAGAGAGAGAGAAGCTCTACGAAAATATTCATCATCTTCTTCCTTCCTCCTCCATGGCTGAATCTCCTCACCTCCATGGCAGCCCCTTCCACTCATCTTCTCCTCTTGATCCTTTGAAGTAAGTTGAACCCCTCGACCCGATCTACAATTCTACCGATTTAGAATATTGATATGTTGAGTTTGGGTTTTAATAATTGTTATAACCTTGAACCCTCTTCATTAATGTTGTTCCTATGACCCTGAACTTCAATTTGAACCGATTAGAATCTTGATTTGTTGAGTATTGATCCGTAGAGAATTTTGAAGTTGAGCTTTTGCTAGGGTTGCCTTTAGGAATGTTATTCCCATGAAATTGATCTATGGATATCCCCAATTAATTTTCTTGGAAGCTAAATTTTTGAGAATTGATTATTTGAAATAAGTGATTTAGTGTACAAGTTTGTTTTGATGTGTACAAGTTTGTTTTGAAAGAAAAATTCATCTTGGTATTCTAGTGTGTTGGCCGAATTACATTATGTTTTGTGGGATGGGAGAATTGAATTCCAAATAGCTTTGAGTGTGTTTAAATGCTTGTAAATGATTTTGGGTGTAAAAGAAAGGTTTTTCCCTAATTAGTGCAAAAGGGCCTAGAGAAAATTCTGTGTTTAAGGCCTTAGTAAATTGATTTGTAGAGGATTTTGGGAACTTGGAATTGAAGAATTAAAATTGAGCTTTTGGATAAATTGAATTTTGTAACTCATTGCTTGATTAGGGTTTTTGCAAAGCTAAGAAGAACTAGGAATTGGAAATTGGCATTTTGAATGGAAAATTTGTGCTTTTGACACTTGGAATCTTTTGAGTTCACGGCTTGGAAATTTGTATTAGAAACTTGTAATAGAAGTTATGTTTGGGATTTTGAAATTGTTTTGAGTAACTTAGTGAATTGTGTAGTGAAAATGTGAAGCATTTGGGGTTTTGAGGATTTTGGATAGAATTGAACTCTTGAAGTTTTGTGTGTGTTTTTGCCTTCAAAATCTTGTTTTAGGATTTCAAATTGATGTAAAAACATATAGCCTATTTTCTCTTTATAGATTTTGAAGATTTGGAAAGTTTTGAATATCGTAACTTAGAGTTTTCAAGGATTTTTAACGGTTGCTAAAAATGTTTTCGACTTCCAAGGATCTACCTAAGAATTAGGACAATTTTCTAAGTGATAGGAACCTTGTAAGACCAGTAGCTAAGCCTTAGGGTTGAGTTTAAAGTCCTAAACTAGGCTATGTTCTTTGAAGGATTAAGGGACTTCGAACCGAACAAAGCAACGTAGCTTACCTTCAGAACCTTCATAGCTTTTGAAGCAAACATTGGAGCTTGGAGTAGAGGACAAAGGTAAGGGAACTTCTCTATTCCTAGCCACAAGGCATATGTATATAATATGTCTTATAATTAGCAAACGACGGCTTTCTAAGAACAACGACCCGAGTTTGAATTGTATTGATTGTGATATTAATGCAAGTATATGAAGGCATATGCTATGCTGGATTAGAATTTTTTGATGTATGACATTGCTTGAATGATTGTAGACTTACCTGATAGCTTGTCTCCTTGATAATATAATATCTATGCTCTGACCTGTCTATCTTGATTCTAATATCACTCACATGGTCCGACACAATCCATTTGGCGATCGTGAAACCATGCATGGCCACGTCCGAGGACGGATGCACGCTTGAATGCAAACCAAGATTCGTATATATGCGATCCTGAAGTTTGGTTCACTTATTGTTGTTGATTGTATATAAGAAAGTATGCTATTTAGCTCATATGAAAAGAGCAAGTCATACTTGAAATATATGTCATGTCATGTTGATAACATGTTGATTGAATTACCGTCTTCCCTGATCTTTCTTGTTGCAATGTTGCTATGCCTTATCACCAATCGTTATTGTGAGCGCTAGCTGGGGAATTAGAGTAAGCTACCATGGGAAAGGGGTTCCTTATAAAATAAATATACAGACTTGTTTTGGAAAAAGTAAAGGCTTAATAGTTTTGAAAAGAATAAGAAGAGAACCTTTCTTTTAGAAACCTAATGAATGTTTTGGAAACGTGTTTTGAAGAGAACCTGCAGTTAAACCGTAAACTTTCGAAATGAATCTGTCCTACCTTTCTTGAAGGAAATTCATAATGTACTAAAGGAATACATCAACTCTTTTATGAACTTAAGGACAACTCCACTTCTTTCTACAAGTCTTGTCTTGCAAAGAAACTAAGGCACACTTTTGAAAAAAGAACTATAAGAACTTTTTCACGAGGAATCATAAGACATGTTTTCTGGAAAGCCTCAAAATACCTTTACGAAAATATTTCGAGAGATGTTTTCTCAAGAAAATTGGGTATCTTACTCGGTAATGCCTTGTCGCTGTTTGTTCATAGCATGTAAAGACGTGCATTCATGAATGTTCCTCAAGGCGACGTCGTCGTCATTCTTCAGCTGTTCGAAATTGCAAGACTATCCATCTAGCAGACTATGTGGAGATGTGAATTATGGCTTAAATGCGAATGCGACAGATTATAATCATTGCCTAAAACGTACAGGAACAGCTAAAATCGTGGCCTAAATATGGTCCCACTCATATAATAGCAACGGTTTAAAAACTGTGGTGTAAAGGAGCTGTAAACCGTGTAAACCAACGGTTTGAAAACCGTGGTGTATTGAAGGGGCTGTAAACCGTGGTTGAATAATACCACAGAAAGTAACCGCGGCCTAAATATCAAAGCAACGATTTGGAAGCCGTGGTTTAAAGTAGCTGTAAACCGTGGCCTCAACCAGCGTGGTTAAACCGTGGCCTATTCGTGCCACGGTTATTAGAAATTGGTGGCCTAAAGTGTCAAACTGTGGCCGATTAGCAAAGGCCACGGCTGCATATCCCACGGGTGGGAATCCGTGGCAAAACCGTGGTCGAAGGTTATTGCCACAGTTTTTTTACATTCAGCCGCAGTTTTCTAGCCGCGGCCAAAAGTCAAATTTCTTATAGTGTGTGGATACTATATCGAGACTGTGTAGATACTGTGTGGAGACTGTGTGGATACTGTGTGGAGACTCTGTGGATACTGTGTGGAGACTGTGTTTGCTATATGTAACTATAGATAGCAACCTAAGAGGGGGGCTGCATTAGGTTCTTATGTTTATCGCCTTATTAAAACCCAATTCGAAAATGATAAATTTTACTTTAATAGATTCACAATCAATAAATGAGTATGCAGCGAAAATGTAAATTGCTTAAAGTAAAAGTTCAGGGATAAGAGAATCACACAGTGATTTTATCCTAGTTCACCTTCAAACCACCGAAGGCTACGTCCAGTCCCCCGTTCTGATTCAGGGATTTTTCCACTATTGATCAAGAGTTCTTACAGATGCTTACACCAAGGACCTTAAGAAGTCTTATAACCCGGACCTTCATTGAACACTACAGCAGACTCTGAATCCACCTGATTTAAAGGACCTTTCCACTAACACCAAACACTATGGTGGGTACAAGATGAAGAACCTTTTATAATGGCTGACCAATCCTTTAATCAAAGAATGGATTGAACTTAGTTTGTATGCTCCAGGAAGTCACAAATGAAGGCTCAAGGTTTTTTGAGTTCTTAAATGTTGAACAGCATAAGTGTTCTTTGAAAATGAGAGTAAATTTGCTCAGAATGATTGCTCTATTGGTTATAAAAGTTCTTACTCATTTCTGAACATCAATTGAGTATATATAGGAACTAGACTCTTCATGAAACATTGCAAAGGTTTTCCAATGTTTAAGAACACATTGGTTCATGAAAAATCGTGACTGCTGATCTCAGTAATCGATTACTGAAACTGGGTAATCGATTACGCTACTAGCCGTTATGACCTGAATGCCATTTTCAAACATGTAATTGATTACTGAAATCTGTTAATCGATTACTGACTTCCTGTAATCGATTACTGACTTCCTGTAATCGATTACTGAAAGCTGGTAATCGATTACTACAAGTCCGAAACTTGGTTTCTTGATGTTCAATCCCTAATTAAGTGTTTCTACTTAGTTTTAATTGTGAAAACATGTTATACTTAATTAGTTGATTACTTTTGAGCCTTTATATGCAATAATACCTTAAAGAAGCATAACACACTAAGTAAAAAGACTTAAGCTAAAAGCTAGAACCTTAATTGATAATCTTGAAGTTGTGAGCTGGTTCTTTAAGTCTTCTTTTTCTTCTTTTTGTGACGCGTGTTGTCTTCATCAAAACTTCAGCCAAAGTCCAAGAAAGAGGTCTTCTTCACACTATATCCAGACTGTGTGGATACTGTTTGGACTATGTGCAGACTGTGTGTAGACTACGTGCCGACTCATTGCAGCAACCCGAATGTTCGGATCATACTGCACCTTAGTTGCATCATGACATCCAGATTGTTTGTAACATGATTGCTATGCGTGTCTTGAGCTGCTTATTGAGTGTATTTTGGTTGTAATTCTACTTGTATTATAATCAATGCTTGTGATACCAATTCTGCAAGTGCATAAATTGGTCGAAGTAATATAAAAGATATCCTCTCGACAGGGATAGGATGATTTGTGACTTAAGCTCAATTGTTTAAAGTAGAAAAAAAAAAGATATAATTTTGAATTGTATTTGAATGAATAGAAAAAATAAAAACAAGATATAAGTTGTGAAGAAATGTTGATAAAAACAACACTTGGGTTTGAGTTTCACTACACTAACAAGCTTCTTACAATCAAGTGTTCATATGAAATAGGAATATGTTCTTAAAGTTCTTTAGCCTAAATCTCTACTTGTTAATACCTCAGTTTGCAAACCTAATACCTTAGTGTTTAGTCAATTCAACTGAAGAAATGAGTTCTTAATTCTGGCCAACACAAACAATTCCCACCCTTATACCTAAGTAGCATATAATTGTTCAATCTAATCCATGTTCCCTTAATTCCTACCAATTACCATTGTGCAAGAAGAAAGTAAGACTACTTGTGTACATCAAGCATAAATTAAACAAAGGGAAGAGATACATAAAACATAAACTTCATTCATATAAACCAGAAAACTCAAAGCATTGTCAAAGAAGATTCACTACAAACCCAAAATGCTAAAGAAAACTAGCCTAGCATGGCTAGTATAAACCTAATTAAAAGATAATAACCTGGATTAAGAGCTCTCAAAGGCTTCCCACAACTCCAGGGCAAGTGTTCAGAACTCAGAAAATTACAATGGAAAAGAAAGGACTTGGGTATTCTGAGATAATTACAAAGAAGAGCAAAGTCTGTATTTATAGCCAAAACTACCAGTGTTCCAACGCCTGGTGACTGAATTTTATATGATGTTTTAGAGTCTTTTTACTTCATTTTATCTTGTTTTTTTTAGTCTCATATAGATTTTTCTTCATTTTGTTAGGATTTTCTCTTAATTTGTGCAATTTCATCTAATTTAGCTTTTATTTGGTTTTTAGTCTCTTTTTAGGTGTTTTTATTAGGTTTTCGTCCTTTTTAGGAATCTGGTTAAATTGAGCATTCTTGTGGGGACCTAACTGCAATTAACAAAAGTTGAAGGACTGGAATTGAAGGCAGAAGATGAAGCACATTTGCTTCAATATTGTTTAAAACATGTGGAAATAGAGCCATGAATGAAGGTTTGATGAAGAAGAAGGAGTTTCAGATCAAGAGGGGACAAGAAAGCGGCCACATGAAGGCCATTAATGACCATGAAGCCTCATCAAGAAAGAAGAATAAAACAGCCAAGGCAATGAAGCAGCAGACATGTCCAACGCCTGAGTGTTGGAAGCCCAACGCTCATGCGTTGGCATTCTTCTTGGAAGCCCATTTTGCGTAATTTGCCAACGCCCAAGCATTGGAGGGTCCAACGCTCATGCGTTGAGCCCTTGTTTGACCACGTCTGGCATCACTTAATCCCAACGCTTGAGCATTGGGATGCAGGCTAGGAAAATCTATAAATAGGCTGCTTATTCTCTTTTGTAAAATACACTTTGCCTGGACTTGTGGGAGGCCCCCTTGAGCTCCCAATTCAGGTTTTTACTTTATGTTTTCCTTAGCCATGGTAGGCTAAGTTTTCTCTTGTATTTGGGTTATAGTGAATCTATTTCAACTATGCTCTAAGTTTTCTTGTTTATATATGAATAAATTTCAAGTTCTTAGCTTCTATTCTCTGCATTAATATTATTCTTGTTGATCACAAGTCTTCATGCTTAATTCTTATGCAATGGTAATTGGTAGGATTTAAGGGAAATGAGAATATAATGAATGATTGTATGCCACTTAGGTATAAGGGTAGGAATTATTAGTGTTGGCCTGAACTTAGGTTTAGTAATTGAATTAGAAGTTCTATTTGATTAAGGTATTAACAAGTAGAAACTCTAGGCTAGAACACCTAAGAACATGTTCTAAATTTCATATATAGAATTGATTCTGAATAGCTTAACTATAGGTAGTGAAACTCAACCCAAGTACTTGTTTTATCAATTTTCTATTTCTGTTTTTATGTCTTTCTCTAAATTCCAAAATCAAAACAAAAACTCTTTTTCTTTTGCAAACTCTAAAGAACTAATTTTAAATCAAACCAATCCCTGTGGAGACGATATCTTTTATATTACTTCGATATCCTCCGTACACTTGCAGATTTTGGCTATCACCTGGGCGTTGGCTTCCAACGCCTGGGCATTGGAAATAAGACAATTCACACGAGGCTTGGCAGAGAGCCAACGCATGAGCGATGTCTTCCCAACGCTCAGGCGTTGTAATTAATTCCAATTTCTAGATTCCAGGCAGAGAGCCAACGCATGAGCGTTGGCTACTCAATGCTCAAGCGTTGGGAGGTCGTCAGACTCCTCATTTTCTTGCTCTTTCTCTTATCTTTTGATTCCCCTCTTCAATGCAATTAAGGACCTTCATGGTGGCTTCAATAGGGTTTTGCAACAGCTGAAACCCTTCATTCTTTAAAAATTCAACATGTGTAAAATGATTATGTTGCTCTAATTCTCCATTAAACATCAACCACTCAGCCTTTATTCCTTTCTTCTTCATCAATTTCTTCCATCAAAGCTCCATCAAAGCACAAAATAATGACTAGAATAAAAAGGCTAAAAACTATAAACAAAACCTAACTAAAAAGTAAAATAAATACTAACCTATATGCTTATGCAAAAATTAAAATAAAACCCTAATAAAATAAATAAAACTATATGAGACTCAAAGAAATATAAAATAAAACAAAGAAAAAGAAAACAAAAAGACACTTATACCCCCAAGTCATCAGCTTGCTTGTCAATTACCCTGCATAACTGTCGTTTAATTTGCTTAGTATATATATATATATATATATATAACTACAATGAATGGACATTACTTGACATGCTTATATATACCAATGATTGTTGTCTCACCCATGAGATCGCATGGGGAGTTATTCTTTTGATGTTGACCCTTGCACCTTGTTTGTTGTTTGTGTTTTCCTGGCGATCCGTCGCCAGCTGGACCACTATTAGTCGAAGAGTATCCGGAGGATGCTGAGCCGAAGACAGTTCGTGGGAGTAGGACGGGCGTCTCGTCACTTGAAGGCTAGAGACTTCTATTTGATTTTGTTTTTGTACGTTAGCATGCCCAAGGGTAGGGTAGAGTTCCGAAACGACGTACCTTTATGCGGTCGCCCTGCGTGGCATCGTGGGAGGTATGATAGAGTAGGAGGTCTGGGTCGGGTTTTATTCATGACAGTATGATTTCCTTTTACAAACGAGTCTCTTGATTTTGAAACTATTTTCACTGATGTTGTTCACTTAAACTAAGTGCCTTATGTTATGTTGAACTGGGTATCTATATATACAAGTAATGCATGTTGCCTTTTGCATGATTTGGAAAAAAAATACACATGCATTTTCGTAAGCTCGAAAGATTTCCGCATGTTTATTTATTGTTCATTTTCTTCAATAACGCCCTGAAAATCGGGGTGTTACATTGTGGTATTAGAGCTCCGGTTGAGAACACTAGAGCCTGTCGGGGAATAGGTCTTCTATGCGAAGTTGCTTGTTGTTTTGAGTCCCGAGCCACCATGAGAGCAGGAAGGAACAACTACATTTGATGGAGCTTATCTATAGCAACGACTATCGTACAAACCTAGGGATGAAACCCTGTGAAGGGAAGTTTGGCATATGACGCCTCGAGTTATACCAAGACGGTAGGAACCGATAATTGGAGCTGAACTTGCTTAGCAAAACCATGGAAGGGTTTGAGTCGAGTAAGGAAAAGATGAGAGCTTCTCAGAGAAAGCGTAGGAGCTGCGCCAATAAGAGACAAAGAGGGCTAGAGCATGAAATGAGGGACATGCTTACCTCGGGAGACACCGACGACGGGAATCAGAAAGGCGATTAAGCCAGGGAGGCTTATGCTTGGATTCATTTAGTCAGAGTACTCGCAACTCAAGACAACTTATCATTCTTAGTTCCACCCATGAATATCGAGGACAAGAATGATAAGAAGTTGCAAGGGGAGAAAGTTCCCCTAGCCAAGCAATATTGGACAAACCACGGGAGGAACAACGTGGAAACCCGGAGAGAAAGTAGGGGAAGACAATGCTCAAGCAGTTCGTCGACCAAATGATTGTAAGACCCTGAATTTCCGCTAGTAATTAAATAATTATTTAATTATTCCAGGTACTGTTTGGATCCGCTCGGCGACATCGACAAGCGATATCGTTGGCCGAAGTACCAGTGAAGTACTCTTTACGACACTTGGTAGAAAACCAACCTTGACCTGACATTGAGTTCGGATGAGAATAAGACGTTCTCACTATTACCATGACGTTAAGTGAAGAATTTCGGGAAGAACAACTATAATATTGATATGGTTTCCTTTCGGAGCCTGGAAAGGACATTTCTCGCTAGTGAGACTTTTAGTCGAAAATCCAGCAAGCAAAACGAACGACTTCGAGACCTAGGATCGAAAATCTAGGAATCACCAAATTACTCCATTTGACATGACGGATCCAGATATGCGATAATTTTTTTTTTGAATAGTAACTTTAGTCAATAGTATTTTGTGAATAGTGCTTCACGAGCAGCTTCCTGTAAATAGTGCTTTCGGGTCGAAACCAGCACGAACTTCGAGGGAAAATGACCCTGGACCAAGTAGTATGAGCACAAGGCCCAAAGAGAATGACTAACTGGTGTTAGAAGTTTCAGCTACATCAGGAAACATACCGACAACCGGATTCAACTTACGCACTGACACATTGACGCACTGACGCACTTACGGGTCATGGATTTGACATATAATATTAAGCAATCGTATATATTTTCTTACAACTTTCTAAACCTTATAGCTTAGTCCCTAAACTTTGAAACTTTACGGTTTAGTCTCTGGATAGTAAGAAAATATTTTTACCTAGACTTTTACCCATTCAAATTTGGTCCCTAGGGTTAATGAAAAATTAAAATTTTCACCCCTTTACCCCCCTAAACCCACGACCTTCCCTCCATAAATAGGGCTTTATGTGAGCCTTTTCATTAAGTCTTCATTTAAGTGAGTTTTAAGAAGAAATTAAGAGAGAGAAAGAGAAGCTTTAGGAAACTATTCATCATCTTCTTCCTTCCTCCTCCAAGGCCAAATATCCTCACCTCCATGGCAGCCCCTTCCACTCATCTTCTCCTCTTGATCCTTTGAGGTAAGTTGATCCCCTCGTCCCGATCTACAATTCTACCGATTTAGAATTTTGATATGTTGAGTTTGGGTTTTAATAATTGTTAGAACCTTGAACCCTCTTCATTAATGTTGTTCCCATGACCTTGAACTTCAATTTGAACCGATTAGAATTTTGATTAGTTGAGTTTTGATCCCAAGAGAATTTTGAAGTTGAGTTTTTGCTAGGGTTTCCCTTAGGAATGTTATTCCCATGAAATTGATCAATGGATATCCCCAATTATTTTTCTTTTGGAAGATAGGTTTTGATAATTGACTATTTGGAATAAGTGATTTTGAAACCTTGAAATTTAGTTTCACCATAGATTTCTTGTTACTTTTGATGTGTACAAGTTTGTTTTGAACAAAAAAATCATCTTGGTATTTTAGTGTGTTGGCCGAATTACATTATGTTTTGGGGGAAAGGGAGAATTGAATTCCAACTAGCTTTGAGTGTGTTTAAATGCTTGTAAAGGAAAGGTTTTGCCCTAATTAGTGCAAAAGACCCTAGAGAAAATTCTGTGTTTAAGGCCTTAGTAAATTGATTTGTAGAGGATTTTGGGAACTTGGAATTGAAGAATTAAAATTGAGCTTTTGGATAAATTGAATTTTGTAACTCATAACTTGATTAGGGTTTTTGCAAAGCTAAGAAGAACTAGGAATTGGAAATTGGCATTTTGAATGGAAAATTTGTGCTTTTGAAACTAAGAAGATTTTGAGTTCAAGACTTAGAAATTTGTATTAGAAACTTGTAATAGAGGTTATGTTCTGGATTGTGAAATTGTTTTGAGTAGCTTAGTGAATTGTTTGGTGAAAATATGAAGTTTTTGGGGTTTTTAGGATTTTGGACAGAATTGAACATGAAGTTTTGTGTGTGTTTTTGCCTTCAAAATATTGTTTAAGGCTTTCAAATTGATATAAAAACATATAGCCTATTTGCGCTTTATGGGTTTTGAAGTTTTGGATATCATAACTTCGAGTTTTCAAGGGTTTTTAAAGGTCGACAAAGTTGCTAAAAATGTTTTCGACTTCCAAGGACCTTCCTAAGAATTAGGACAATTTCCTAAGTGATAAGAACCTTGTAAGACCACTATCCTAGCCTTAGGATTGAGTTTAAAGTCTTAAATTAGGCTATGTTCTTTGAAGGATTACGGGACTTCGGACCGAACAAAGTGACGTAGCTTACCTTCGGAACCTTTGTAGCTTTTGGAGCAAACGTTGGAGCTTGGAGAAGAGGACAAAGGTAAGGGCACTTCTATATTCATAGGCACTAGGCATATGTATATACTATGTCTTATAATTAGCAGTCGACGGCGTTCTAAGAACAACGAACCGACTTTGAGTTGTATTGATTGTGATATTAATGCAAGTATCTGAAGACATCTGCTATGTTGGACTATAATTGTTTGATGTATGACATTGCTTGAATGATTGTAGACTTACTTGATAGCTTGTCTCCTTGATAATATAATTTATATGTTATGACCTGTCTACCTTGATTCCAATATCACTCATATGGTTCGACACTATCCATTTAGCGATCGTGAAACCATGGATGGCCACGTCCGAGGACGGATGCGTGCTTGAATGCAAACCGAGATTCATATATATGCGATCCCGAAGTTTGGTTCACTTATAGTTGTTGATTGTATATAAGAAAGCATAGTATTTAGCTCATATGAAAAGAGCAAGTCATACTTGAAATATATGTCATGTTATGTTTATAACATGTTGATTGAATTACCGTCTTCCCTAACATTGCTTGTTGCAATGTTGCTATGCCTTATCACCAATCGTTATTTTGAGCGCTAGCCGGGGAATTAGAGTAAGCTACCATGGGAAAGGGGTTCCTTTCAAAATAAAGTATACATAAGAGAAAGTAAAGGCTTAATAGTTTCGAAAAGAATAAGAAGAGAAACTTTCTTTTAGAAACCTAATGAATGTTTTGGAAACGTGTTTTCAAGAGAACCTGCAGTTAAACCGTGAACTTTCAAAATGAATTTGTCCTAGCTTTCTTGAAGGAAATTCTTAATGTACTAAAGGAATACATCAACCCTTTTATGAACTTAAGGACGATTGTACTTCTTTCTACAAGTCTTGTCTTTTAAAGAAACTAAGGCACACTTTTGGTAAAAGAACTATATGAACTTCCTCACGAGGAATCATAAGACATATTTTATGGAAAGCCTCAAAAGACCTTTATGAAAATATTTCAAGAGATGTTTTCTCAAGAAAATTGGGTAGCTTACTCGGTAACGCCTTGTCGCTGTTTGTTCATAGCATGTAAAGACGTGCATTCATGAATGTTCCTCAAGGCGACATCGTTGTCATTCTTCAGCTGTTCGGAATAGCAAGACTATCCATCCAGCAGACTGTGTGGAGATTGTATGGAGACCGTGTGGAGACTGCATGGAGACTGTGTGGAGACTGTGTGGATACTGTGTGGAGACTGTGTGGAGACTATGTGGTTACTGTGTGGGCTATATGCAGACTGTGTGGATACTGTGTGGACTATGTGCAGACTGTGTGGAGACTATGTCTCGACTCATTACAGCAACTTGAATGTTCGGGTCATACTACACCTTAATTCCACCATGACATCCAGATTGTTTGTAACATGATTTCTATGCGTGTCTTGAGCTGCTTATTGAGTGCGTTTTGTTGCAATTCTACTTGTATTATAATCAATGCTTTCTTGTCAATTAATCTGCATAACTGTAGTTTAATTTGATTAGTATATATGTATATAAGTGCAATGAATGGATATTACTAGACATGCTTATATATCTGATGATTGTTGTCTCACCCATGTGCTCGCATAGGGAATTATTGTTTTGAAGTTGACCCTTGCACCTTGTTTGTTGTTTGTGTTTTCCTGGCGATCCGTCGCTAGCTGGACCACTATTAGTCGAAGAGTACCCGGAGGATGCTGAGTCGAAGACAATACGTGGGAGTAGGATGGGCGTCTTGTCACTTGAAGGCTAGAGACTTCTATTTGATTTTGTTTTTGTACGTTAGCATGTCCAAGAGTAGGGTAGAGTCCGGAACGACGTACCTTTAAGCGGTCGCCCTGCGTGGCATCATGGGAGGTATCCCGGAGTAGGAGGTCTGTGTTGGGGTTTTATTCGTGACAACATGACTTCCTTTTACGAACGAGTCTTTTGATTTCTTAACTATTTTCACTAATGTTGTTCACTTAAACTATGTGCCTTATGCTATGTTGAACTGGGTATTTATATATACAAGTAATGCATGTTGCCTTTAGCATGATTTGGAAAAAATAAATACACTTGTATTTTCAGACAATTACCCTTCACCGAACCCTACGGTGAATCTTTCACTCAACCAAAATGAAGATGAAGAAGAAATTCTAATCGGCTGAATCAATCCTTTAATACAAGAAAGGATTGATCGTAGGAGTTATACTTTTAGGCTCTTAGCATATGAAGGCTCTTTTAATTCTGAGTTCTTCAATATTTGAACAGCATGTGTGTTCTTTCACAATGAAGAATAATGAACTCAAAATATAGGCTCTTCAAAGTTTAAGAACAAAGCTTAATTGAATATGAAAGAGTTGTTCGAGTGTGTTTTTGTCCTATGTCATGTGTGTTTCGTTTCTAGACTCAAATGGACTATTTATAGGCATAAGGGATCATCCATGAACCAACACAACCCTTCCCAAACGATTTGAGACACAATGGTTCATGAAATAATGCAACTAGTCGAGCATATAATCGATTACAATACTTAGGTAATCGATTACACTAAGTGACCGTTGCTGTTTGATTTTCAATTTCAAACATGTAATCGATTACAAGCAAGTTGTAATCGATTACTTGCCTTTGTGTAATCGATTACCTTACTGGTGCAATCGATTACACTCAAGTCCATTTTCCAGAAAATGAAACTTTAAGATAGTCTTGAGTTTTTCTACCACTTTTAACTTATGAAAAGGTTAAACTCAAATTCTTTTAGTTGTCTTAGAGCCTTCATACTAAAAGAGACCTTGGAAGCATAACTTACCTAACTATGTAAGACTTAGTTAAACTTGATTGCTTGAGACATGTTGCACTGATTCCTCTAAGTCTTCTTTTCTTCTTTTTGTTCACGAGTTTGTCGTCATCAAAACCTCAGCCATCGTCAGGAGCAAGACCTTCTTCACATAAAGCACACGCAAATTTTATCCTGGTTCACCCCCTGAATGCTAGGGCTACATCTAGTCCTTGGCTCCACCAAGATTTTCCACTATTCAACCTAGAATAGTACAAGTATTCTGCAGGACTTTTCCTATCAACAAGTATTCTTAAGGGACTTCTCCCACCACCAAGTATTATACATGACTTCTATTTTACAACAAGTGTTTCTACAAAGAATTCTCTTCTCAAAAGAGTGATAGTAGAAGAAATTTAGCTCAGGGTACTCTAAGTATTTGGAAATGGGTTTGACACTCAAACAATACTAGAGATTTTCAAATTGAGCCTGTTTTGAAAATCTGACTCTTAAGCTCTATTTTTCCTCTCGAAAACTTTCTGCAAATTTGGCTTAAAGATATTTCTAAAAAACTAAATGTAAGCCGATTAAGATAGAAAAGAAAAGCTGCATTGTAATGATGTGCAGTGGTGTACTGAGAGGTGTGTTTTTCCGAATGCTCGAGTGCTCCTTTTATAGTGTAAGAGCGACTTCAATTATGTGAAACTCTTGTCGTTGACTAGCCTCTGTTATTCAATTCTCGATTGTGTATCAACGACTATTTGATTCGAATTTCCATGATTCTTCAGACTGATTCCAACGTGATTTTCTCCCTCTTTAAATTGATGATTCTTTATTGTTGACTTTCATGAGGGATGTTGTTTGATTCTGATATTCATTCAAAATCTTTCCTTTTCTGAAAACAGAGAACGTTTTAATCGTGCATACTCAGACGAGTATTCTTCATTATTTGTAGAGTCTCTGGAATGTGTTGTTCTTTATCTTGACACAAGCTTGATCTATTCTTTCTGGATTCGTATCATTTAATGACTAGGAAGACGATACTTGAAATTACACTTCATTTCAATATCTAGATGATACAACTGTTCAGACGTTCTTCTTATATCTTTGCAATGCAGCTTGGACAGACGAAGCTTTGCTTTTCTACGTCTTGACAGATAATAGGATTTCTTCATTCAATAAGACTTTGCAAGACAAGGCATATAATATTACACATGTCCTTTGTTGATTCTGCCGAGAACTATGCTTCATAAAATGATGAGACGTAGCACGTCTTTGTTATTTGAAGCATTAAAGCAGACTCTCTGTTAGAGTATAGTAAGAAGATTTGCTTGAACATAGTCAGACGTTATACTCAGACGTTCTTCATGAATATACTCAGACGTTCTTCTTGAAAATACTAAGACGTTCTTCTAAGATATCACTCAGACGTTATACTTCTTCAACTTATTCAAACTTGCTGCTTTAGATATAATCTTTAAGAGATGGAAGACTTGCGTTTCTTCCCTTTGGCAAATGCTTCCATGTTCAGCGTAGACATATTTTTCCCCCTTTGTTATATTTTTTCTCCCCCTTTGTAAACAGTATCCTCAGCCGTTCTTCTAAGACATAGTAAGACGATCACAGTAAGACAATCTCCTTAAACACAGTAAGACGATCTTTTTCTTCGATGCTGTCAAACGCGGTGCTTTTGACTTCTTCAAGATAGACACTTCAATTTCCCCTTTTGTGATGAACTTCTTTTAGCTTGATAATAATGCATCATTTGTCCATTTGACGAAGGAGATAATCCTAAGAAACACAATACACAATTAGGTAATAAAATTGTTGTCAATCAAAACAAGTGTTCTGAACTTAACAAAACTTCTTTTATCGTTTTGAACCTAACACTTAACATGGTATCAGAGCCAGACTGATCTATGGTTTTTTTTTTGTTTTTTTTCTTTTCTCCCATGGCAGAAGCTCCGCCTTCGTGTCAAGCTTTATCTTTCTCTTTATCCACTTTATCACCTGTATCAGAGGGCTAACACCTGTTGACGTTCCTCTGAGATCAAGCCTTGTGCTTTATCCTTCTATGCTTTATACCTTTTCCTTATTTCACTTTTCAATTCTGAGACTCATGAACAAAGAGTTAACACCTGTTAACATTCCTTTGAGCTCAAGCCATTACTGCCGTAAGGCCTCTGAGACTCAGACCAAGGAGCACAAGTCATTGACCTCTGAGGTTCCGGCTAAAGGACATGCCCAGGAAAACAAAATAAAAATATGCATTATCTTTCATCTGGTGAACCAAGTCTGGTGGATTTGGCAAAGCCGTCTGAATCATCTTCCATGTACTTCATTTCTAGCACCATGTGTCAACCCTTCGCTCTGAGTACAAGCATCAATGTCAAAGGAGCGCAACTGTTCCTAGAATTATATTGCCACTCTTGCTCGTGATGACTACAAGGGTCGTACAAGCAAGCAAGTTGCAGCTAAGAATGCCAAACTCAACGTGTTTTTGAAGGCTGTCTTCCTTCTCACCCACGTTGAGTTTGCGGGGGGTGTTAGATATAAGTATCGTCTGCTGTTGGAGATGCGCAGTATCGAAACACAGCATCATCTGGGATCGTCTATTGTATTGACTAACAAAGGAAAGCATCAACTGATCCTATCGTCTGATAAGGATCATCTCCATGTTGAAGCAATGAATCGTCTGCCAAGCTATATTGTCTGGCCAGTACTGTGCTAGCTGTAACAAGTTATCTAGTAGTACTAGAAATCCCGGAATATCTGGGATCTTATATTTATATTTATTATTGTTTATGTTTCCCAATGTAATGGTTGACATCAGTCTATCCGCCAACTAGTATATATTCACTCTGTATAAATACAGAGCTTGTAACCTTGAATAATTAGAAATTGAAGATGGAATAAGATCAGAATAGAAATAATATTTATGTATCTTCGATTTCTCAAGTTTTCCTTTTCTTCAAGAACACTTGGTTCTTAACAATATCAAAACCACAATCAAATCTTGCGAAAACCCCATTTCTTGTGTATAAAAATTGTTTAACGAAATGGTATTATCAATTCCTTGTGGATACGATAACTTGATACTTCTTCCCTACGACTGAACCTTGGTTTTAATTCAAAAATAAGTGCCTCAATCTTAAAAATCAACAAAATGGCGTCGTTGTCAGGGAATTGCGTCAAATACTAAGCATTGCAAGAGTTTGTGTTTCTTGAGTAATTTATGAATATAGTTCATAGTTTTTATTTTTCAACTTTTTATTTTATCTTGTTGTTCTAATCTCTCTATGGTTGTTTGTTTTTCTTGCCTATGCGAGGCAAAGTTCCTGTTGACTTGTTGTATGATCCAGAAATTAAAAAGACAGCAAGGAAAACTAATAGCAGAGCCAAGAAAAGAAAACAACTAAACAAGCTGAAATGGAGAAGATGGTTGCAGAAGAAGCAACAAGAAGATTCATCTTCAAGTTCTTCTATAACTCCAGATAAAATGGAGACGATGGTTGCAGTTGCAGAAGGGCCAACGAATGAAGGACCAGCCAACACCAACACCAACAACAACAACAACAACAACGACGACGACGACAACAACAACAACAACAACGAAAACAACAACAACGACAACAACAACAACAACAACAACAACGACAACAACAACAACAACAACAACGACAACAACAACGAAAACAACAACAATGACAACGACGACAACAACAACAAAAACAACAAAAACAACAACAACAACAACAACAACAACAATGACAACAACAACAACAACAACAACAACAACAACAACAATGGTGGCGATGGTATAAATGGAGGATTTTTCAATCTCACACCCTGAAATATAAACATATTGGTAGACCCAAGGGATATCAAAGTCCACATGAAATGAAGACAAGAATTGAATATCTAATTGTTATTACCAAAATTTCGAACTCGAGTCAGTCCCAGTTTGGGAGCAAGGAATGGAGGATCAAACTACTATTGCTTAACAAACACCTCGGCGGGGGATAAAAGCCTTGGATAGTTTCCAAAGAGAAACTCCAAAAAATCTAAGTGTTTTAGGTATTTCGAGGAAGGCTAGGCTCGAGCGAAGTGTTTGCTCAAAATGATGGAAGATTCTGAATACCCTTTGATTTCAACACTTAGGAAAATTTTTTCTAGACACCGAGAATCATACAAGGATAACCGAGGTAACTGAAGTATTCGGAGCTCAAGGCCATAACTAGAAACTTTTGTATCTAGAACCCCACGATCTTATGGATCTAGAAGCTTCACATGCCAAAAATCACCTGATCATTTAGAAGAAGTTACCATAACATGGATGCTTGAGGATCAAGTCTAGGTGGGAAAAGGAGCTTGAGGCATGGGTTCGAGAAACAAAAGACATGCCGAGTGAATGACTTAGATTAAAAAGTTTCTTTAAGTTTCAATCTAGCCTATAGGATTAGTTAGCTTATGTGAATTCTAGTATTATAAATTGACCTATGTAATTCAGAAAAAGGGTTGGACACTAAAATACTACTACTCTACACGTCCACACATTGATCATGCCGACAAGTGACTACACAAGTTAATGTATCAGAGTTCCATTCACCTTTTTTCTTATTCTTTCATTTGATTAATGCAATTTCCCTTTCATTTACTTGCATTTATGCATTCCTTTACTGTTTTTGCATTATTTTCATGCCTTCTGCGAGTGCCTTCCTTTACTTGTCATGCACATTTTCTTTCAGTTCTTTACTTTTTCACTTGTTAAATTCTTTCCAAGTTTACTTTCGAAACCTAAGTTTTGGTTCACCGGAATCTAGATTATCTAAGTTATCATTCAATAATTTGGGTTTTATTACTAGAAACCTTTTTGAAACTAGAGTCTTGGTTCACTATAACCTTGACTCACCTAGTAATCACCAGATAATTTGGTCGTTTTCTCTTTTTACAAGTTTAGGACTTCTTCAAAAGCCTAAGTCTCAGACTCATTGAAGTCTGAACTTCACAAGTTTTCACCGGATAACTCCGTGGTTGTCTAACTTGTTTTTGACAAAACCTAACCTTTCAAATCATCTTCTCAAATTCAACGGATAGAATAACTAATAAGCCATCTAATAAAAAGACCCCACATCCCAAGATCTAACCCAAGTCCTAGATTGCCTCTTGGATTTACTTGTTTGGGACGAAAGACATCGATTTTGTGAATATCTTCTTCTATTTATAGGTTGTTTCTTCAACTGCTTGCAACGGTTGAATTCTCTGGGTCTGACACGTGTCCCGTGTTTGCTTCTTTGCTCTCCACACGTCCTGCTTGATTAACTGCCTATAACTTCCGTCGAAATGCAACCTCATGCACATTAAGGCTTTAGCTGAAAACAAGTTTAACACTTGTCTATTTCAAGACCTTATCTCCAACATGACATTCGGCTTCGACTCAGCATACCGTCTTAGTCGAATACTGGAAATTGTCTTATCAACCTTAGCTAAATGTCTCATTCTGGTCGAAACCATTTCATTGTGCACTTTTCGATCAAACTAAGACTTAGGAAAAATTCTAGGCTAACACCAGGCCAGGCCATAGGCCCATGTCGGCAGCCTGGCCTACTTCTACCCCTAGATGTGCAGCAGCAATATTTGGTTTAAGGTTATTTTAGTAATTTACACATCTTAAATTAAACCATTGAATTGAAAGTATTATATAAACGATTTTAAAGTCTAAATTTTCGTGAACCAGACTTTAATTAAAAGTTATTAAGTTAACAATGGTAGTTCACTTTTTAAGAGTCTCACCGAAGCCAAAACCTAAAAAGTGTACTAAAGAAGTCCAATTTTCGCATGTAAGCATCGATTCTTATCATGCATTACTAGTCATGTGTTGTAATAACCTCAAAAATCAAACTCCAAAGCCACGTTTGGTTTATATAGAAAGCTTTGCATATCTTGTTGCCTCACGTCTTTCTCAATGACCATGTAATATTTGTTCAAAAGGTATAAATTCAAACTTCAGGTGAGAGCCACCCCCATCCAGATTTTCTATACTTAAATGGTGTATTATTTCTTGTTTTAATCAATAAAATTATATTATGTCAATTAAAATATATATGAATATGACATTTAAATCTTATATAAATAATTTTTAATTAATATGGCACAATTTTATTAATGGAACGGAAAATAAAACACCATTCGAGAATAAATATTACTTGTCGTGTACATACATACTATACCAAGCTGGCCGAAATCCATGATGGCTCCTCCTTTGGCTGTCAATTTTAGTCATGTTTCTGTTTTGGTTGGCCACATTTTCCTCACGCCAATTAAGCATTTTTCATTACTAAACTAGCCATGGAGACACCAATCACTCTCTGAAATAATAACCCAGTCCCACCATTTAATCATCACAAAAGCCCTCAAAAGAACACTTCCATTATTGCAATATTGCCAACCACCCTTTATTCCTTATTGTCAAGGTGATGTGCTATAAAATGAGTTGGTCACGCCATTACAAAACAAAGGGGTAGTAAATAAGATGAAGATATAGTACGACTTCACAATTATAGTCTCAAACTCACAGTACATTAACATGCCTTGGCCATGTACCACCCAGGTTGTATACAAGGCATCTACCTTCACCCTTTTTGTCAGACAATGCTTGAAAAAGACATGGCCAAAGGGGAATTAATTTTAGGGCATTGCTATTGGAGTCATCCCGATAGTTATTTATGCCATCTTAAAAATGTGGAAAATACGTGAATACCCATCGGTCAAGTTTTTTTTTCCGCCCATAGTTACAAACTGCGTAGGTCGCCAATAATCACCTTCATCTAGATTCGCCAACAATCCCAGTTTTTACATTGAGAACGGGGAAATTTGTAGGGAAATTTTTATTATTCTAACTCATCTTTCTTGTTCACCTTCTAAGACCTTAGAGAAAACAAAGCAGACGATGCGACGATAGAGAAAACAAAGCAGATGATGGAAAAAGGGATGAGGTCGTAGTTTAAACTGCGTGCCTACGCATTTTGTAACTGCGTGTTGCGGAAAAACCAGAACGGAAATGGGGAGGGAGGGTGCGACGGCGAGGCGAAGTAAGTGACGGCGACGGAGGATGCGACGGCAACGGAGAGCGACGGAGGCAGCGGCCGACCAACAACAGAGGAGGTGGGCCAATTGTCAGAACATAAATGGGGAAGGAAGGGGAAATGGGAAAATCAGAACAGCAATGGGGAAGAACAAGAATAAGAAAAAGAGATATTTTTAAAGGAGGGAAAGTGGGGTGGTGGAGAGTTGGGTTTTTTTTTTTAAAGATATTTTCAATTTTTCAAAAAGTTGGGATGACGTCAATAGTGATCGGGGTGACGTCAATAACAACACCCTTAAATTTAATATAAACTTTAAATATTAATCAGATCCATATATATTAATATTATGATAGATCCTAATAAAGATAAAGAGAGAAGATCTGGGGTAATTAATCAATAATCTAACAAGCTAAAAGAAGCACTTGTTTTGATCTTGATTCCTAATTCCTAACATCCCCTGCAATTAACAATTGAAAGCCCCATATTCTTGTTTAATTAGCTACCCTGGACACTCTTTTAATTGCTCACAATGTGATGTTGTCCTAAACCATTGGGCACCCTGATTTGATTTGACAAAGCCAACCTCGATCAAATTAATATCATCTCAAAAATAGTAATATTTTATTATGCTAGAAAGAGAGATCTGATTTCTATAGCTTAATGGTTTTGTTTAATTTTCAAAGTGTTAGGTGCGTGAAAGGGAAATCCACTAGTTAGTGAATCTTATAAATGGTTGAAGAGGAGTTGGAATCCACTCAAAGTGCTTGATTTGAAGAAGACACGAGGATTCTTAATGGGGTCACCAAACATGCTTCCAAGCTTTGGAACCCTGCCCTTCATTTTCATACGTGTAAAGATAATTTACCGCTAGATTCAGTTTCATCATTGGGACCTTAAACTGAAATAAAACAATGCCATGCCTTAGAAGCTCCAATTATTGGTCACTTCCTAACACCTCAAACTGAACCCCTTTTATTCACTTTATCATATGCCAAAAAATTGAGCTGCTAGCACTCATGTATGTATCAATCATATCATGGTTTGTGGAAGGAGAAAATATGAAAACAATGTGCCTTTCAGTTGTGACCTTTTCGCTCCAAATAAACCACACCTGAGAATTAAAATAGTATAAATTGGGAAAAGAAAACGACACCTTCTAAGTTTCATTAAAAAACAGTATGTGTAGTTATTCTTTAGGGGGGTCATCTATGGTAAATCACCTCGTGGTGCAATGCTGTCAAATAGCTAGGAAAATTTGTAGTTATTTACAAACTAATTTATTGTTCATAATTTCAGTGTTATTTTTTCTAGTTACAAAATTTATATTTATAAGTTATGAGCAATGTATTCTAAACAAACTCTATTTATTATCTAATAAATGGACTCACTATGAATAGATCGTGTACTCTAGACAACTTCTATTTTTATTTAACAAATGCATTCCCCAAAAGACAATTCTCTTCAATTCACTTGTGGGGTTAGGTTTGTTGCAAACGTTTCTTCCTTATACAGAATTTGAACCTAAAACTTAATTAATTAAGAGAAATCAAACAGTGAAACCAATCACTCTATATTGTATTAAGAGGAAAAAAAACACTCAATATTTCATAAACTAAAAGACCAACACATCTTGTGGGGATTTTTCTAAGCACTTCCATATCCCATCATAAAATATTGCTGCGACCTCAACAACTACAGTGTCTGGTTTAATTATTAGTCATGTACTGTTTGCTAGCTTTAATAATTAAGTTAGCTAGCAAGCTACAAACAAGGCATATGGTTCTGTAATGCATTATTTGCTATTGAGATACTCAATTATAGATCTCTGTAGACGTGTCTACTCTCTACAGAAATGGACTTCGATCAAACTTGGTCCCCACATCGAGCATATGTAGGTATGATTATATATACATATATAGGGGTGTCTATGTACATATCTATGTCAAAATATAAGAAACTTTGTACGGTGTCGAATAATGATGAGTTGTTGGTTACTTAGCATGCATTGAACTATTTGGTTAAGTATGATCTTATCTTATGAACAGTTGCTTCTGTTTGAGGGAGCAAATATTGCTTGTTCTGAGTTAAAGGGTTGTTGCTGGTATCTAGCCCCTCACTCATTGTTCGTTTAAAAGAAAGTAAGTATATGTTAGAATATATTTTAATATAATGTTAGCTTTTTAATAGATCTCTGACACACAAAAATTATTTTCCACATTGAATATGCAATTAGGTTGGTGACTACACATTAATGTGCCAAAGAAAATTCTTAGATGTTACAATAATAAGGGAGCAGTTCGCTTTTGGTGACTATATAATACCAAATAAAATGCACTTATGGGCTGGCAGCTCACCTTTCCTTACCTATAGAACCTGAAAATCATAATTAGTTAGCACCATAGATGGTTGACACCTCTATGCTCATGAATGGCGATGGATACACCCTCCTCCCCTCATATGCACACACATGAAGGATCCATTTATTTCAAGAATAAGTCACATAACTTTACTTAATAGCTTTTCTTAAGCATTAATGGATTTTGTTAATTAACTGTGAAATTTTAAAAAATAATTAATAACTTACATCAATTAGGCTTGGCAATCAAACTCGAACATGAGACATCCTCCCTACTTTGACAAGGAAAACATGTTTTGACTAAATTTAGGAAAACATATAACCCAACATTGAACTCGATTATAAAATTAATAAATTATGTTATACAATAACTATAATGTTTCTTGGACATTCGGAAAAATTCATACGCAGATTGTGGCGACCGCGGCAATTTGGAAACGCTATAGTAACTACCACAATTGGGTGTTTATTGGCGAAGGTTGAAAACCCTCATTAAATGGTTTTCTTTTTATTCTTTCTGTTTAGCGCGGTTTTCAACCAGCGCTAAACACGGATATCAAGAAAACATGAAAGGACTCTACAAATAAATCTACATAACATTCAAATTTTTTTTTATTAAATATGGTTTTTTTAAGTATTATTTTATATTTTCATTTTATTTTTATTGAACATTTTTAGCTAAAATAAGATTCTGGTCAATTAGTAAAAAAGTTATTCAATAAGTTAGTTTGTCTAAACTTTGACACTTTTAAAGATATAATTTTTGAAGTATTTTCTTATCCTTTTTGAAATATCACACACTCTCTTTTCTCTTCTCTGACTTAGAATATACAATCCCTTACACGAAAGTAGTTACTGCACAAGGCCTTTTTTGACTCATTTCCCTGATGATTTTGGGACACAAGTAATTCTCGAAAAAAAAAAGATGAGAGATAGAGGGTTTAGAGAGGGTGAAAGAGGGGGATCAAGGAAGTGGAAACGATGGCTAGATGCAAGCCAGGAGGAGAAAGGGCCGCAACTCTGGTCACTTGACTTCTTTCTTTTTCACTCATTTCCCTGATGATTTTGGGGAGAAAAAGATGATGGGAGTGTTTCAAAAATGGAGTGCTGGTTGGGGGTGTGTATGGAAGTATTCATCCCAAATAAACGAGATAAAATAGGGAATCGTTTTGGGTTCGGCCGCTTTCTTCATGTCCAAAATCCTGCAGGATTGGAAGTACAACTTAGCAAGATCCTGATTGGAAATCAAAGAATCCTGTTGAACCCACCCAGATTTCCAAAAGTGGTGACAGGAGTCGTTAATCTAAGGGAGAAAAACAGGGCCTGGCATGCAGAGCTTCAAAAAGATTTTGTCCCGCGTCAACTAAACCGTTCCGGAATGGAGCAACTAAATTTTAGACGAGCTTTGTTATCGGATCGGAGGGCCAGGGATGAAGGAAGGACGGAGCCAAGACGTAGTGATAGGAGGATGAGGGAAGTGCATGCAACAAGGGATGTGTTGGACTTTCAAGTGGAAGGGGAAATAGATGAATGGCTTGACAAGAGCATAGTGGGGAAACTCATAAGCCTAGATAAACTCAAAAAAGTCCAAGAAACTTTCATTCTTGAAGGCCTCAACTCTATAAAAGCTATATATTTGGGAGATAATTTGGATTTGTTATCAGGGGAAGAAAATGTGGATGTAGAGGAAACTTTGAAAGGAGCAAAGGAATGGATTTTCGATATTTTTTAATCCATTAAACCTTGGACCCCTCTTGAAGTTCCAAGGGCTAGAGTGGTGTGGATGCATTGCGAGGGTGTCCCTCTAAACATGTGGAAGAAGGAGTGCTTTGAAAAACTGGTGCAGGAGTTTGGCTCGCTGGTGGAAATAGATGAGGAAACCTTATCCTTCTCCAAGATTGAATTTGCTAGGTTGAGGATCAAAACCTATTAGGTAACCCCAATTGCAGATTTCAGAAACGTCAAACTGAATAGCACAGCTTATGCTATTCGTTTGGTTGAGGAGGTGGGATCAATGGACATGAAAATGTGTTGCAGATGCATGAAGGAAGAATTTTCCGATTACGAGAGTGAATCTTCCAAGTGGTCAGACCATGGCCACGTGAGTGAGTCTGCCAAATCTGACAATCTCAGCGGCGAGGAAGTTCAAGGGGTTCTAGAATCTCCCCACATGGGAATAAATGTTGGCAATTATGAGGGAATTATTGAGAACCTAGGAATTGGTATCGGTGACAGAATCGAGACAAGTAGTGTTGATGATAATAATGGTGTAAAGGTTGGTGGTGGGTCCCATTATCAAGGTGAAGGAGTAAGGGAAGAACAACAGGCTTCATCTAGCAACGGAGAGACAATTGTGGAAGCTTCCATAGGGCTTCATGATGTCAAATTGGGCCTTATGAATAAAATCCCAGCAAAGTATCAATTAAGGGGTGAGCAAGAGGATATTGGGGAAAAACAGAATATTGGAGCCTTGTGTTCTCAACCCAATGATAATATCAAAGGTGCTATTGTTGGGCCTGGGAGAGTGTGTGGCTCTAGTGGGCCAAGTCATCTTAGTATCCAAAACACAGTAGAAAGGATTGAGTCAGGTAATGAAGAATGCTTTGCTCATGGGTTTATTTGTAAATCACAGAATTGTCTGGCTCTAAATAAAAAGAGCAGTAATAACGACGGAAAAACTGATTCCAAGAAATCTCCAGCGGTTCAAGACGGTGGTCCTTCCATGCTGTGTCTGGTCGCTTTGGCCGATGACTGCGAGTCTGTGCCTAACGCTGGGTCATGGGTAATTTGTAACGAGGATGGCCATGTAGTAGTGGTTCGAAGTGAAATTGGGTTTCATGCTCCTCGTCCTTCCTCTTCTGTATATGGAGCATCGAATAATTCTAGATCTTCTCACTCAGAGGGGTCTGTGTTTTCATCAGGTAGGGTAGACAAAAGAAAGAATCGACGTCAACATTCATGTTCATTAAGAAACTCAATTAACGACTCTAGGGTCCAGAACTGTAATGCAGTTTTTTGGATTAAAAAAAATTAGGGAGATCGAAGCCTAGCGATTGTGGAATATTGGCAAATAGTTGGGGATATCACATAGTGGAAATGAAGAAGAAAGTGTAAGTAGACTGGTGGAGAGGGAGAAGATGGACAACAACGACACCGGTCCTGCTACAAGACATGGTGATAATAGGGAATTTCAAGGTAACCAATGAAGATCATAAGTTACAATATTAGGGGGTTGGGTGGAAATTCAAATAGGAGAGGTATAAGGGAGCTTGATCAAAAAGAGAAGCCTGATATGATTTGCTTTCAAAAAACTAAGATACAAGCAATGTGAAGAAGGTCTTGCTCCTGACCCTGGCTGTGGTTTTGATGACGACAAACTCATCAACAAAAAGAAGAAAAGAAGACTTCAAAAGAATCAAGCACTCAAGTCCATCAATAGTCTAGAAGTCTTAGAATTAGGTGAGTTATGCTTCCAAAGGTTTATTAAAGCATAAAGGCTCTTAAAACACCTAATCTAATCAAGCTAAGAGTTTTCATAACTTAAAAGAAGTAGAAAACCTTAAGCAAGTCTCAAAGATCAAGTTTCTGGAAAATGGGCTTCTGTGTAATCGATTACACCAATATGGTAATCGATTACACCAAGGCAAGTAATCGATTACTCCAGTCTTGTAATTGATTACATGTTTGAAATTCAAATTCAAACTGAAACGGTCACTTGTGTAATCGATTACACTAAGTATGATAATCGATTACCAGAACGAAAAAGTGCATCTTTTCATGAACCATTGTGTCCCAAACCTTTTGAAAAGGGTTGTGATGGTTCAAGGACGTTTCCCTTGCCTATATAAAGACCATTTGAGTCCAGAAAACAGAACACACACAACACACACGAAATATACACATTTCACATGAGAAAAACACATTAGGCCAAAGCTCTTTCAAAATTAGTTCATCTTTTAGAACTTAAATCTTTTGGAGCCTAAATTCTGAGTTCATGATCTTCATGTTTACAAGAACACATTAGTTGTTCATATCTTGAAGAACTCAGAATTGTATTATGCTTAAAAGCCTTAAAGCATAATTTCTCATGTTCAATCCAATTGTGTGTTAAAGGATTGAAACAGCCAATTGTAATATCTTCTTCATCTCTTTCTGTAAGATTGAGTTTTTCACCGTGGTATTCGGTGAAGGGTTGTTGTCACTGAAAGTGGTTTACTTTCGGGGTTTTCTTTGAAGGTGGTTTAGCCTTCAAGGTCTGAGGGTGGTTTGCCTTCAGGAACTGAAAGCGGTTTGCTTTCAGGGGCTGTTGAAAGCGGTTTGCTTTCACAGGATATTGGTAGAAGTTCTTGGGGTCCTTGGGTTAGGAACTTGTAAGAAATTCTTATCAATAGTGGAAAAATCCTCAAGGGGTTTTCTTGAGGGACTGGACGTAGTCTTCGGTGGATTGAAGGCGAACCAGGATAAATCTTGTGTGTGATTCTCTTTATCCTTCACATTTACTTTCAAGTATTGTTCATATCCGCTGCAATCACAACGATCAATTCGTGATCATCATAAACTTGAAAGTAACGATTTCAATAAGGCGAAAATTGGGGCAACACTGATTCACCCCCCCTCTCAGGTTGCTATCTGTTCTAACAAGCAATTGGTCGATTCTGTAGACAACTATGGGCAGATGACGAGTATGAAATGGTCTTCCATCCAGCAGAAAACAGGGGAGGAGGGCTCCTGTGCATTTGGCAAAAAGGGTGTTTCATGCTGCAGAATAGTGAAGTGGAAGAGGGCTTCATTGGATTGAAAGGGCAGTGGGGTGAACCAGGATTTCAATGTGCAATTTTCAATTTGTATGCTCCTTGTGATGGGTTAGGGAAACGCAGATCGTGGAATGAGGTCCTGACAAGACGCATAAATAGTAATATATCATTTTGGTGTCTGTTAGGAGATTTTAATGTTGTAAGGTCTGCGGATGAAAGAAGAGGGGTAGTAGCTGAGTCGTTCCTCAATAGAAGAGACTCTGGTGATTTTAATAGCTTTATAGATGAGATGGAATTAGTGGATATTCCCTGTCATGGAAGGAATTTCACTTGGTTCAGACCCAATGGATTGGCAATGAGCCGGTTGGACAGATTTCTAGTTTCTATGGATTGGTTGTCTCATTGGCCAGGTTGCACTCAGGAAATTCTTGAACGTGAATTGTCTGATCATTGTTCGATATTGTTGAGATTGTCTTGGCAAGATTGGGGCCCAAAGTCTTTTCGGGTCCTAAGTTGTTGGTTTAAAGACCATCGTTTCAGAGGTTTTGTGGAAAAGGAGTGGGATCGTGAGTCAGTGATTGGTCGGGGTGCTTTTATTTTAAAAGAAAAGTTGAAAGCAATGAAGATGAAACTTAAAACGTGGAACTGGGAAGTATTTGGTGGTTTGAAAAAGCATAAGCAGGAGATTGTTCAAAAACATAATGGCTTGGATTTGATAGCAGAAGATCGTGGTTTGGCCCAAGATGAAATAAAATTAATGAAGTAATTAGGAGTTGAATATTGGAAAGTCGTGAATTTAAATGAGTCCCTTCTATGTCAGAAATCGCGTTTGAAGTTGATTCAAGATGGGGATGCAAATACCAGATTTTTTCATGTGTCAGTTAATTGGAGGAGGAGGTTGAATTCTATTGTGGGTCTGTATTGGGGCGGTGTGCGGCAAAAGGACCCATTTGTGGTAAAAAGGGAAGCCCGGAACTTTTTTTAGCATAAATTCAGAGAGGATGATTGGCGAGCTCCCAAATTGGATGGAGTTCAGTTTCGAACAATAATTGATCAATATAATTTTCTTCTGATTGCGCCCTTCGAATTTGGTGAAATTAAGGATGTTGTGTGGGATTGCGACGGTGACAAAATCAAGGTCCAGATGGCTTTAATTTTTCTTTCCTCGAATCTTTCTGGATCTTGTTAAATTAGACTTCAAAAGGGTTTTGGATGATTTTCACCTTAATGGGGTGTGGCCTAGATGCACAAATTCATCTTTCATTGCCCTGGTTCCAAAGGTTGATCCTCAGTCCCTGAATGATTTTCGTCCAATCTATCTCGTTGGATGCATGTATAAGGTTGTGTCAAAGATTCTTGCCAAAAGGCTGGGGGTGGTAATGCCAAAAATTATTGATGAAACACAATTTGCTTTTATTGGGGGAAGGAGCATGTTGGATAGCGTGCTCATAGCTAATGGAGTGGTCCATGAAGCGAAACAAAAGAAGTCTCCTGCTTTAGTTTTTAAGGTGGACTATGAAAAGGCGTATGATTCCATTAAATGGGATTTTCTGCTCTATATGCTTCGGCGAATGGGATTCTCGGATAAATGGGTTTAGTGGATAAAGGGATGCCTTGAATCGTCATCGGTATCCATGCTTATAAATGGGAGCCCTATAGAGGAGTTTAAGATGATGAAGGGCTTGAGGCAGGGTGATCCATTGGCACTGTTTCTTTTCTTTGTGGTTGCGGAGGGCCTAAATGGTTTAATGCAGCAGGCTGTCAGACATAATAAATTCTCTTCATTTGTGGTGGGGAGGTATAACCCGATAATTGTGTCTCTCTTACAAATTTCGGATGATACCTTATTCATAGGGGAGGCTTCTCTAGAAAATGTGGTCCTTCTCAAAAGCATCCTACGTTGTTTCGAACTTATTTCCGGACTGAAAGTCAATTTCTTAAAAAGCAAGCTCCTGGGTGTTGCTGTTGAAGAATGTGTGTCTCGTAGATTTGCAGCGTTGCTGAACTGTAAGGTTATGATGGCTCCTTTTATGTATCTCGGTCTTCCTGTAGGAGGTAACCCGCAGCGGGCAATGTTCTTGGATCCTGTGCTTTCCAAAATTCACCAGAGGCTATCAAGATGTAGGCGGTGGAGTTTGTCTTTTGGAGGGAAGCTTTATCTTGTGAAGAGTGTCTTATCAGCCCTTCCTCTTTACTTTATTTCAATGTTCCGAATGTCGGTTGGAATAGTTAAAAAATGCAAAAGCTTACTTCAGAATTTCTTGTGGGAGGGTGTGGATGGAGAAAATAAAATATCCTGGGTAAGTTGGGATAGAGTATGTAAACCTAAAGAGGAGGGAGATCTTGGGGTGAGAGAGTTGGGTAATTTCAATAAAGCTTTATTTGGGAAATGGAGATGGAGACTGTTATCAGAACAAGGGGAATTATGGTGCAGATTGCTAGAAGCAAAATATGGGAATAATGTTCCGGGTAATGCGTCGGTTTGGTGGAAGGACTTTCATTCCCTTTGCTATGGTGAGGGTGACGGCAAGTGGTTTTATGTTGGTTTACGATGAAGGGTTGGGGAAGGAAATAAGACTCTACTTTGGACTGATACCTGGTTTGGGACTGAGCTTTTTAGCTCTACTTTTAACCCTTTGTTCATAGTTTCAACCCAGTAGAATAGTAAAATCAGGGAGATGGGTGAATGGCAGGATGGTAGCTGGTTGTGGAGTTTCAAGTGTCAGTCTCCTCTAGGTTTGGAAGAGGAACCTCTCTTGGCTGAATTGCACTGCAGGCTTTGCAGTTTTGTGCCTACTCAAAATAGTCTTGATTTATGGCTTTGGCTGGGTGACCAGTTTGGCAATTATACAGTTAAATCAGCTTATGGACTACAGCAAGGCCATGCGATTATTCTCAGTGAAAATATTTTCAAGTTGCTTTGGTCTATTCGAGCTCTGTCGAATGCTATTGTATTGGCTTGGAAAATGCTAATTGATAGGATTCAATCCAACGTAAATCTGAGGCAGAAGGGGGTGGATTTCGATGATGATTTTGTCAAATTTTCATTGTGTTTAATGGAGGAGGAAAGTACCTTTCACTTGTTTTTCACCTATCTGATCTCGTGGAAATTATGGATGAAGATTTCTATGTGGTTTGATGTATCCACTACTTTACCTATGGACAGTCAAGTCCATTTGCTTCAGCATCTGGGTGTGTGTAATTCGCTAAAGCTTCGGAAAAGGGGGTTGGATGGTTTGGATGGCTACCATTTATTGTATCTAGCTTGGAAGAAATTTTGTAGCTTTTAGGGGAGGGGAGTTTGATGTTGCTGCTATTTTTGACTCGATCCAATTTCAGTCGTGGAATTGGCTCAAAGTGAAGGTATTATGCTTCCAAGCCTCCTTGTTTGAATGGATGATGAACCTGATATTGTGTTTGCAGATGATGTAATTCTCCATTGGCAGTATTGGGTGAAGCTATGTATGGTGTATGGGTGGGTTTCTGAGGTCTCAATTGAGGTGCTGCTATACCTCGTTTGTTACTTGTGTATGGATCTATGGTGAGGGCATTACTTGCGGATGTTGTAATCCCTTGGACTTTCGTTGCTGCACTGTTGTTCTTGTTGTTGATGGGGTCGAATCCAATTTCCTTATTTTTGTAGGAACATGATTGTTAATAGGGTTAATGGTTTAATAGGTCCCTGAAGTTGTACCGAAATTTGTGTTTGGTCCCTCCCTGGAAAAATGACGTTTAGTGGCGGTCAAAAATAGCCAGTAATTATAAAAAGACCGCCACTAAACGTCATTTTTTCTGAGGAGCGACCAAACACAAATTTCAGTACAACGTCAGGGACCCATTGAACCATTGAACCATTAACCCTTGTTAATATTGGTGCTGTCATTTTTAGATAGTTTTTCTATCTTTGACTTATGCTTTGGTTATGTACTCTCCTCCTTTGTTTTCTTCCATTCCCCCTTTATCTATCTGTATTAAGGGTTGGGGCACCCCTAGTGTCTCATTTTAATGCAGATCTTTGGCTTTATAAAAAAAATGATCCCTTACACGATCCCTTTGGCTCGAAGGTAGTTCGTCATCACTTCCAAAGATCCACTCTTCAACTTAAGAGAGTGTGATCAGAGTCTCTCAAGAATCAAACAAATATTGATTTCTTCCCACCTTTTCAAAACCATTAAAAATTAGCATCCTCATCCTTCCATCAACTTTGATATTTTCACACTAAACATTCTCTTCCATCTCATTATCACCAAATTTGTCTTTTAACTTTTTTCTATCAAATTACATATCGTATCTCTCGGTCTTCTCTTTTATATGCATATCTCTCACTTGATGGAGGTGGGATTTTCGTGTGGATAAATTATTTTCCTTCTTCCAAAAGAGCCAACATTGGATTTCAAGAAATGAAATAACTTCCTTAACTCACCACTACGGGTCGGGGCATGCCTTCGAGAATATAAGTCGCTTAGAGAGGTACTTATACATCGTCCATCAACAAAGCTCTCAGATGAGCAGCGGGAATAAAAAACACAATATTTTGAGAGGAAGTAGTTCGTCATTACTAATGTGCCAAGATGGATTTTTTTTCTTTAGATCATTAATATTATGCTTATCTACTTCCATTGTCAATTTTGTGAAAATTTTGTCATAATAATTTGGCTGATTTTTTTGTTATCTACTAGTCCTTTTTGTTTTCCTGGAAGTGTTCTACTAGCCATTACGCACCTCTCAGTTTTTTTTTTTGGACTAGATAAATGACGAGTCCAATTCTTCGGTCAAATATTTGCTCAGTTACTTGTGCTCTTTTTGGTCCAAGAAAATTTGTTCAGTTGTTTTTTTCAGTTTTCTTTTTGTCCACATGTTCCTTTTCAGTTCTACGTGCGGAGTTTGACCCAAAAGAAGTTGAAGGTGGGGAAATGCCAACATAAGGTATGGGCCACGCTCTCTTTTAGTTTGTAGGCCTTGTTCGTCTTAAGCTATGATAAGAAGAACCAACAAGAAAAGAAAAATATGGCCCAAACCTTCATATGCACTTACTTGTAATTGGATCGGGGTCCAAATAAAACAAAATGAAGCTAATTGTAATTGAACCAAAATAAACTCGGTTTTCCAAACCATTTTGAGAACAAGAAAGCATAAAACTTTACAAAATAAAACAACCTCATGGATCAACTCAAAGTCATGTTCTTGCTTGGAGGATCCTTTGGAGAAAAACAAGTTTGGAACCATTGTTTGGTTCAAACTCTAGTATATCTATAACAAAAGAAAGAAGAAGAAGAAGAAGAAGAAGAAGAAGAAGAAGAAGAAGAAGAAGAAGAAGAAGAAGAAGAAGAAGAAGAAGAAGAAGAAGAAGAAGAAGAAGAAGAAGAAGAAGAAGAAGAAGAAGAAGAAGAAGAAGAAGAAGAAGAAGAAGAAGAAGAAGAAGAAGAAGAAGAAGAAGAAGAAGAAGAAGAAGAAGAAGAAGAAGAAGAAGAAGAAGAAGAAGAAGAAGAAGAAGAAGAAGAAGAAGAAGAAGAAGAAGAAGAAGAAGAAGAAGAAGAAGAAGAAGAAGAAGTTTGGAACCATTGTTTGGTTCAAACTCTAGTATATCTATAACAAAAGAATATTTAAACAGAAGAAGAAGAAGAAGAAGAAGAAGAAGAAGAAGAAGAAGAAGAAGAAGAAGAAGAAGAAGAAGAAGAAAGTATAACAATAACCATATAGAAAGAAAACTAAACACCATATCCAATCAAAAACCTACCTTCCACCAAGAGAGTAAGAGAAAAATGTGATAGGGAGAAGAGAGGGAAAGGAGTGCGGCCAAGGAGAGGAAAAGAAGAGAAAAAATGAGAGAAAACAAGAGAGAAGAGAGAGGGACCGACCAGCAATATAAAGGAGGAACTAACACTCATTAAACTCACATTTAAACCCATTTATTGCTCATTAATCTAATGTCTTAATTCAAATTCGAAATTCAGCCTTTAACCATCAAAAATCTGATTTAAATTAAAACATACCTCATTATGTTCGAACACAAGCGAAGCACATCAATTGCTTAAGTCTTAACCACCAAGCGTTGGTTTCCAACGCTCAAGCGTTGGGTCCCAGTCTGGCAACACGAACTAGGCAGAACCTCAACTCCCAGGCGTTGGGAGTCCAGCGCTCATGCGGTGACTCCCTGCCAGAAACCCTAAAAATGTGTTTTTCATCCCAAAACCAAAACCAAACATCTACCTTTTGAAAACCAACTAACTAACATAAATGCAAGAAAGTAAACAGACAACGACTTAGTTTTAGATTAACAAAACCACTATGAAACCGTCAATGCATAGAGTTTCCTTACCTCTCATTTTCCTTAGAGATCTTGTGGATCTCTATCTAGGATATTCATTGAGGTTTAACAAAAAGAATAAACAAGCATGAAAAGACAACCTCAAGACTTAAGTCCCAACTCGTCCAAAGGATCATGTTTCAAAAATCAACTTCTCCATTACAACTCTGTTGTATAATACTCGACCATTCTTGGCTTAGGAGAGAGGTTGACCTTTCATTTCGATCCGACATTCACAACAAAACATATAAACATTTTAAACGAGATTTTAAGAAAGGATATTAGCCCCTAAGAGAGGAGTAGGTTCGGCCATCCCTCATTGAGCATCAAATAGGTTTTGTTTTCCAAAACCATATGCCCTTGGGAAGCCTTCATCACCCAACTTTGTAGAACATGAAAACAAGGTTCAAAACAAAACTTTAACTCTAACATAAGGCATGGATTCGGCCATCTTTATTGAGCACCAAAGGAGTTTGTTTTCTCCAAAACCATGTGCATCAAGAAAAGCCATCATTATCCCATATTAAGCAAAACAAAACATGATATCTAGTAAAAAATCAACCTTAGAAGAGGAGCATAGGTTCGGCCATAGCTTGTTGATCATCAAGGATAATTTCTCCTCTTCCAACAAGTCACTTTTAGGAGGCCTCATCACCCAAAAATAAGGTTTCATAACAAAGGTTTTCCAAACCATTTTGAGAACATGAAAGCATAAAACTTTACAAAATAAAACAACCTCAGGGATCAACTCAAAGTCATGTTCTTGCTTGGAGGATCCTTTGGAGACAAACAAGTTTGGAACCATTGTTTGGTTCAAACTCTAGCATATCTATAACAAAAGAATATTGCAACAGAAGAAGTAGAAGAAGAAGAAGAAGAAGAAGAAGAAGAAGAAATTATAACAATAACCATATAGAAAGAAAACTAAACACCATATCCAATCAAAAACCTACCTTTCACCAAGAGAGTAAGAGAAAAATGTGATACAGAGAAGAGAGGGAAATGAGTGCGGCCAATGAGAGGAAAAGAAGAGAAAAAATGAAAGAAAACAAGAGAGAAGAGAGAGGGACCGACCAGCCATATAAATGAGGCATTACCACTCATTAAACTCACATTTAAACCCATTTATTGGTCATTAAGCTCATGTCCTAATTCAAATTCGAAATTCAGCCTTTAACCATCAAAAATCTGATTTAAATTAAAACATACCTCATTAGGTTCGAACACAAGCGAAGCCCATCAATTGCTTAAGTCTTAACCACCAAGCGTTGGTTTCCAACGCTCAAGCGTTGGGTCCCAGTCTGGCAACACGAACTGGGCAGAAACTCAACTCCCAGGCGTTTGGAGTCCAGCGCTCATGGGGTGACTCCCTGCCAGAAACCCTGAAAATTTGTTTTTCATCCCAAAACCAAAACCAAACATCTACCTTTTGAAAACCAACTAACTAACATAAAGGCAAGAAAGTAAACAGACAATGACTTAGTTTTAGATTAACAAAACCACTATGCAACCGTCAATACATAGAGTTCCCTTACCTCTCATTTTCCTTAGAGTTCTTGTGGAACTTTATCTAGGATATTCATTGAGGTTTAACAAAAAGAATAAACAAGCATGAAATGACAACCTCAAGACTTACGTCTCAACTCGTCCAAAGGATCATGTTTCAAAAATCAACTTCTCCATTACAACTACGTTGTATAATACTCGGCCATTCTTGGTTTAGGAGAGAGGTTGACCTTTCATTTCGATCCGAAATTCACAAAAAAACATATAAACATTTTAAACGAGATTTGAAGAAAGGATATTAGCCCCCAAGAGAGGAGTAGGTTCGGCCATCCCTCATTGAGCATCAAATAGGTTTTGTTTTCCAAAACCATATGCCCTTGGGACGCCTTCATCACCCAACTTTGTAGAACATGAAAACAAGGTTCAAAACATAACTTTAACTCTAACATAAGGCATGGATTCAGCCATCTTTATTGAGCACCAAAGGAGTTTGTTTTCTCCAAAACCATGTGCATCAAGAAAAGCCATCATTATCCCATATTAAGCAAATCAAAACGTGATATCTAGGAAAACATCAACCTTAGAAGAGGAGCATAGGTTCGGCCATAGCTTGTTGATCATCAAGGATAATTTCTCCTCTTCCAACAAGTCACTTTTAGGAGGCCTCATCACTCAAAAACAAGGTTTCATAACATATGTTTTCCAAACCATTTTGAGAACAAGAAGGCATAAAACTTTACAAAATAAAACAACCTCATTGATCAACTCAAAGTCATGTTCTTTCTTGGAGGATCCTTTGGAGAAAAACAAGTTTGGAACCATTGTTTGGTTCAAACTCTAGCATATCTATAACAAAAGAATATTGCAAAAGAAAAAGTAGAAGAAGAAGAAGAAGAAGAAGAAGAAGAAGAAGAAGAAAGTATAACAATAACCATATAGAAAGAAAACTAAACACCATATCCAATCAAAAACCTACCTTCCACCAAGAGAGTAAGAGAAAAATGTGATAGGGAGAAGAGAGGGAAAGGAGTGCGGCCAAGGAGAGGAAAAGAAGAGAAAAAATGAGAGAAAACAAGAGAGAAGAGAGAGGGACCGACCAGAAATATAAAGGAGGAACTAACACTCATTAAACTCACATTTAAACCCATTTATTGCTCATTAATCTAATGTCTTAATTCAAATTCGAAATTCAGCCTTTAACCATCAAAAATCTGATTTAAATTAAAACATACCTCATTATGTTCGAACACAAGCGAAGCACATCAATTGCTTAAGTCTTAACCACCAAGCGTTGGCTTCCAACGCTCAAGCGTTGGGTCCCAGTCTGGCAACACGAACTGGGCAGAACCTCAACTCCCAGGCGTTGGGAGTCCAGCGCTCATGCTGTGACTCCCTGCCAGAAACCCTGAAAATGTGTTTTTCATCCCAAAACCAAAACCAAACATCTACCTTTCGAAAACCAACTAACTAACATAAAGGCAAGAAAGTAAAACGGACAACGACTTAGTTTTAGATTAACAAAACCACTATGCAACCGTCAATGCATAGAGTTTCCTTACCTCTCATTTTCCTTAGAGTTCTTGTGGAACTCTATCTAGGATATTCATTGAGGTTTAACAAAAAGAATAAACAAGCATAAAATGACAACCTCAAGACTTAAGTCTCAACTCGTCCAAAGGATCATGTTTCAAATATCAACTTCTCCATTACAACTCCGTTGTATAATACTCGGCCATTCTTGGCTTAGGAGAGAGGTTGACCTTTCATTTCGATCCAACATTCACAACAAAACATATAAACATTTTAAATGAGATTTTAAGAAAGGATATTTGCCCCTAAGAGAGGAGTAGGTTCGGCCATCCCTCATTGAGCATCAAATAGGTTTTGTTTCACAAAACCATATGCCCTTGGGAAGCCTTCATCACCCAACTTTGTAGAACATGAAAACAAGGTTCAAAAGAAAACTTTAACTCTAACATAAGGCATGGATTCGGCCATCTTTATTGAGCACCAAAGGAGTTGGTTTTCTCCAAAACCATGTGCATCAAGAAAAGCCATCATTATCCCATATTAAGCAAAACAAAACGTGATATCTAGGAAAACATCAACCTTAGAAGAGGAGCATAGGTTCGGCCATAGTTTGTTGATCATCAAGGATAATTTCTCCTCTTCCAACAAGTCACTTTTAGGAGGCCTCATCACCCAAAAACAAGGTTTCATAACATATGTTTTCCAAACCATTTTGAGAACAAGAAGGCATAAAACTTTACAAAATAAAACAACCTCATTGATCAACTCAAAGTCATGTTCTTTCTTGGAGGATCCTTTGGAGAAAAATAAGTTTGGAACCATTGTTTGGTTCAAACTCTAGCATATCTATAACAAAAGAATATTGCAAAAGAAGAAGTAGAAGAAGATGAAGAAGAAGAAGAAGAAGAAGAAGAAGAAGAAGAAGAAGAAGAAGAAGAACAAGAACAAGAACAAGAAGAAAGTATAACTATAACCATATAGAAAGAAAACTAAACACCATATCCAATCAAAAACCTACATTTCACCAAGAGAGTAAGAGAAAAGTGTGATAGGGAGAAGAGAGGGAAAGGAGTGCGGCCAAGGAGAGGAAAAGAAGAGAAAAAGTTGAGAGAAAACAAGAGAGAAGAGAGAGGGACTGACCAGCCATATAAAAGAGGCATTAACACTCATTAAACTCACATATAAACCCATTTATTGCTCATTAATCTCATGTCTTAATTCAAATTCGAAATTCAGCCTTTAACTATCAAAAATCTGATTTAAATTAAAACATACCTCATTATGTTCGAACACAAGCGAAGCCCATCAAATGCTTAAGTCTTAACCACCAAGCGTTGGCTTCCAACGCTCAAGCTTTGGGTCCCTGTTTGGCAACACGAACTGGGCAGAACCTCAACTCCCAGGCGTTGGGAGTCCAGCGCTCATGCGGTGACTCCCTGCCAGAAACCTTGAAAATGTGTTTTTCATCCCAAAAACAAAACCAAACATCTACCTTTCGAAAACCAACTAACTAACATAAAGACAAGAAAGTAAACAGACAACGACTTAGTTTTAGATTAGCAAAACCACTATGCAACCGTCAATGCATAGAGTTTCCTTACCTCTTATTTTCCTTAGAGTTCTTGTGGAACTCTATCTAGGATATTCATTGAGGTTTAACAAAAAGAATATACAAGCATGAAATGACAACCTCAAGACTTAAGTCTCAACTTGTGCAAAGGATCATGTTTCAAAAATCAACTTCTCCATTACAACTCCGTTGTATAATACTCGACCATTCTTGGCTTAGGAGAGAGGTTGACCTTTCATTTCGATCCGACATTCACAACAAAACATATAAACATTTTAAACGAGATTTTAAGAAAGGATATTAGCCCCTAAGAGAGGAGTAGGTTCGGCCATCCCTCATTGAGCATCAAATAGGTTTTGTTTTCCAAAACCATATGCCCTTGGGAAGCCTTCATCACCCAACTTTGTAGAACTTGAAAACACGATTCAAAAGAAAACTTTAACTCTTACATAAGGCATGTATTCGGCCATATTTATTGAGCACCAAAGGAGTTTGTTTTCTCCAAAACCATGTACATCAAGAAAATCCATCATTATCCCATATTAAGCAAAACAAAACGTGATATCTAGGAAAACATCAACCTTAGAAGAGGAGCATAGGTTCGGTCATAGCTTGTTGATCATCAACGATAATTTCTCCTCTTCCAACAAGTCACTTTTAGGAGGCCTCATCACCCAAAAACAAGGTTTCATAACAAAGGTTTTCCAAACCATTTTGAGATTAAGAAAGCATTAAACTTTACAAAATAAAACAACCTCATGGATCAACTCAAAGTCATGTTCTTGCTTGGAGGATCCTTTGGAGAAAAACAAGTTTGGAACCATTGTTTGGTTCAAACTCTAGCATATCTATAACAAAAGAATATTGCAATAGAAGAAGTAGAAGAAGAAGAAGAAGAAGAAGAAGAAGAATAAGAAGAAGTGGAAAGTATAACAATAACCATATAGAAAGAAAAATAAACACCATATCCAATAAAAAACCTACCTTTCACCAAGAGAGTAAGAGAAAAGTGTGATAGGGAGAAGAGAGGGAAAGGAGTGCGGCCAAGGAGAGGAAAAGAAGAGAAAAAATGAGAGAAAACAAGAGATAAGAGAGATGGACCGACTATGAAGAAGGTCTTGCTCCTGACCCTGGCTGAGGTTTTGATGACGACAAACTCATCGGCAAAATGAAGAAAAAAAGACTTAGAGGAAACAGTGCTATATAGTTCAACATTTACCTAGAAGTCTTAGTTTAGGTGAGTTATGCTTCTAAAGGCTTCTCAAAGCATAAAGGCTCCTTAAAACATCTAAGCTAATCAAGTTTAATGTTTTCATAAGTTAAAAGAAGTAGAAAAACTCAAGCCGATCTTAAAAGTTCAAGTTTCTGGATATTGGACTTGAGTGTAATCGATTTCAGCTTTCTGGTAATCGATTACACCTAGGCAAGTAATCGATTACTTCTTGCTTGTAATTGATTACATGTTTGAATTTGAAATTCAAACTGCAACGGCTTTTAGCGTAATCGATTACCTAAGTAATGTAAACAATTACATGCTCGATAAGTTGCATCTTTTCATGAACCATTGTGTCTCAAACCTTTTGGGAAGGGTTGCATTGGTTCAAGGATGTTTCCTCATGCCTATATAAAGTCCATTTGAGTCCAGAAACAAACAACACATGAGAATACATCATTAGGCCAAAGCTTTGCCAAAATAGTTCATTCATTAAGTCTTTTGATACTTAAACTTTCAAAGAGCCTAAATTCTGAGTTCATGATCTTCATTGTTAAGAGAACACTCTAGTTGTTCATATCTTGAGGAACTCTGAATCTTATTATGCTTAAGAACCTTAAAGCATAATTCTCATGATCAATCCGCTTGTATGTTAAAGGATTGATACAACCAAATTGTAAACTCTTCTTCATCTCTTTCTGGTAGATTAAGTATTCACCGTGGGTCTCGGTGAAGGGTTGTTGTTACTGAAAGTGGTGTACTTTCAGGGTGTTGATTGAAGGTGGTTTAGCCTTTAAGGTCTGAAGGTGGTTTGCCTTCAGGAACTGAAAGTGGTGTGCTTTCAGGGGCTGTTGAAAGTGGTATACTTTCACAGGTGATTGATAGAAATTCTTAAGGTACTTGGTGTAAGGACTTGTAAGAGATTTTTATCAATAGTGGAAAAATCCTCAAGGGGTTTTCTTGAGGGACTGGACGTAGCCTTCGGTGGATAGAAGGTGAACCAGGATAAATTTCTGTGTGTGAATTCTTCTACCCTTTATCTTTGCTTTCAAGCAATGCTTATTTTCGCTGCAATCGTTTGCATTTACATTCATCTTGAAAGTAAGAAGGTATCAAGGCGAAAATTGGGTAAACCTGATTCACCCCCCTCTCAGGTTGCTATCTAGACTAACAATTGGTATCAAAGCGTAAGTTTAGGTAAGTTGCTCCTAAGATCCGGGAAAAGATGGCATTCTCTTCCAATCATGGAACCAGTGAAGGATTCAACATAAACAGACCATCATACTTCAATGGAGACCACTACGACTTCTGGAAGATCAAGATGAAAATCTTTATAAAGTCATTAGACGGTGAAATATGGAAAGCCATTGAAGAAGGTCCGTTTGTACCTATGAATGAAGTGGGAGGCAGTAGACAACCAAAACCAGAAAACACTTGGAATGAAGAAGAAAAGAAGAAGGTTCAATATGATCTCAAAGGAATGAATATTCTTACATCTGCTCTTGGCATGGATGAGTTTTTCAGAGTTTCAACATGTACAACATCGAAAGAAATATGGGATACTTTGATGGTGACTCATGAAGGAACAGATGAAGTCAAGAGATCAAAAATCAATACTCTATCTCAAGAATATGAAATGTTCAGAATGCTTCCAGGAGAAAAGGTATTGGATATGCAAAAATGATTCACTCATTTGATTAACCATTTGATTGCTCTTGGTAAACAGTTTTCAAACAGTGACTTGAACATGAAAGTTCTAAGATCACTCACAAGAGCATGGCAACCAAAGGTTACGGCTATTTCAGAGAAGAAGAGTTTGTCAAATATGACTCTTGCAACTCTCTTTGGAAAACTCCAAGAACACGAGTTGGAATTGAATCGTTTGGAGGAACATGAACAACATGAGAAGAAATATCGATCCATTTCCATAAAGGCAAAGGAAAGCATCAAAGATGATTATGATGCAGATTCTGAAGAAGAAGAAAATGGGAATATGAATCTTCTAGTGAAGAACTTTGGAAAGTTTCTCAAAAGAAAAGGTATGAAATTTAACAATAACAGATCTTTCCAAAGGAATAATGAATCCTCCTCTTCTCAAAAGATCACATGCTTCGAATGTGGAAAACCTGGACACATCAAGTTAGAATGTCCAAATCTTCAAAAGAAGAAACATGGTCTGAAGGACAAATTTGAAAAGAAGGATCAACCCACACGAAGAGCATACTTGGCTTTGGATGAAAATGAAGTAAGTTCATCATCAGATTCTGACAAAGAAGAAGCACAAGTTGCATTAATGGCTTCACATGATTCAGATGCTGAAGATATCCAGGTTAGTGATAATTCTATTTCTTTTCATGATTTAAAATATACTATAGAGAATGTGTTTAAATTATGTCAAAGTTTTTCTAAGGTTAGCACTAAGCAAAATGATTTAATATCATCTTTAGAAATTAAGTGTAGAAATCTACAAGAGGAATTAGACATAGTGAAATCTAAGTTAGATATTTCACATGAATGCATTAAGTGTAGTTCTCTAGAAGAAAAGATAGATAATCTTCAACAAAGGGTTCATAACTTCAATACAGGTAAACAAAATTTAGATGATATTCTAAGTGTGCAAAGGCACTCGAACAATAAGTCTGGACTAGGATAAACAATAAGTCTGGACTAGGATATACATCTCATCCAAAGACAAAAGAAGTTAAGAAAACTGTGTTTGTAAAACCAAACAAAGTGGAAGGATCTTCTGAAAATACTAAGACTAATTCTTTTAGAAGTATGAACAATAGGTAAAGTAATTATCATAGACCTCCTAAGAAGATCAATCCTTCTCCTAGGAAAACATCTAGTTACAACCAATATTCATGTTCTTATTGTAACAAAATAGGACATACCCCTAGTAGATGTTATTACAAGAATGTTGGAGTACCAAATAGGGAATATATATGGGTTAGGAAGAACACTAACTTCGAAGGACCCAAAGCATATTGGGTTCCTAATACCCATGTCTGAACTTTGTCATGTAGGTGTGCATGAAAGCAGCAAAGGACTTATGGTATCTTGATAGTGGCTGCTCATCACACATGACAGGAGACAAAACAAAGTTCTCATTACTTATACCTAGAGAAAAGGGATTTGTCACATATGGAAACAATCAAAAAGGAAAGATACTTGGTATTGGAAGAATAGGCACACCCCCTCAAATAGTCATCGACAAAGTTCTATATGTTGATGGTTTGATGCACAATCTTCTAAGTATCAGTCAACTTTGTGACAAAGGTTTGAAAGTTGGTTTTGTCAACGATATCTGTGTGGTAAAGGATATGAAAACTAAAGAGATTAAGTTTTCCGGACATAAAGTCAATAAGGTCTTCATGATATCTCTGGATCCACCAAATGTCAGATGCCTTCTGGCCAAGAATAATAGTGATTCATGGCTTTGGCATAGAAGACTGGCTCATATACACATAGATCATTTGAATAAACTAGTCAAGCATGATCTAGTTGTTGGACTTCCGAAGATAAGATTCGAGAAAGACAAGCTTTGTGATGCATGTCAAAAGGGGAAGCAAACCATAACATCTTTCAAGCCAAAGAATATAGTCTCAACTACAAGACCTCTCCAATTACTTCATATGGATTTGTTTGGACCATCAAGAACTAAGAGCTTTGGAGGTAACTATTATGCCCTTGTTATTGTTGATGATTTCTCTAGATTTACCTGGACATTATTCTTGCCTCATAAGAATGAAGCCTTCAACGCATTCAAAAGATATGCAAGGCTAGTTCAAAATGAAAAGGCTTTAAAGATCTCTTCTATTAGAAGTGATCATGGTGGAGAGTTTCAAAATCATCAATTTTAGGAATTATGCGATGAGAATGGAATATCACATAACTTCTCTGCATCAAGGACACCACAACAAAATGGTGTTGTGGAAAGGAAGAACAGACTACTTGAAGAACTAGCAAGAACCATGCTAAGTGAATCTAATCTTCCAAAATACTTCTGGGCTGATGCTGTAAGTACTACTTGCTATGTTTCCAATAGAGTTCTTATTAGACCTATTCTGAAGAAAACCCCCTATGAACTCTACAAAGGAAGAAAACCAAATATTTCTCATCTACATGCTTTTGGATCAAAATGCTTTGTCTTGAACAATGGAAAGGAAAACCTTGGTAAGTTTGATGAAAAATCTGATGAAGGTATATTCCTTGGTTATTCCCTAACAAGCAAAGCATATAGAGTCTTTAACAAGAAAGCTCTATCTATGGAAGAATCCATACATGTTTCCTTTGATGAGTCTAACTCTTCAAAAGAAGATACAGTCAATCTTCCAGATAATGATGAAGAAGATTGCATTATCAATGAAGACTCTCAGAAGCAAAAGGATCAAGGTTCAATACAAGAAGAGCACATTGAAGATAACACTTATCAACTACCAAAGGAATGGAGAATCCACAGGGATCATCCAGTTGATAATATCATTGGTGATATTTCAAGAGGTGTTTCTACAAGGCTACGCTTAAATGATTCAGTATTAAACATGGTCTTTGTCTCTAAAATAGAACCCTCAAAAGTGAATGATGCTCTTGAAGATGAGTATTGGATTGTGGAAATGCAGGAAGAACTAAACCAATTTGAAAGGAATCAAGTTTGGGAACTTGTTCCTAAGCCCACTGACAAGCATGTCATTGGAACAAAATGGGTGTTCAGAAATAAACTAGATGAAAATGGTATTATTGTCAGGAACAAAGCAAGGTTGGTTGCACAAGGATATAGTCAAGAAGAAGGCATTGATTTTAATGAAACCTATGCACCAGTAGCAAGGTTGGAAGCCATAAGACTTCTGTTGGCATATGCCTGTTCCTTAAATTTTCCATTATATCAAATGGATGTTAAAAGTGCCTTCCTGAACGGATTCATTCAAGAAGAATTTATGGTCTTAAACAAGCCCCTCGTGCATGGTATGACAGATTAAGCACATTCCTTTGTGAAAAAGGATTTCAAAAGGGTAAGGCTGACACAACCTTGTTTATCAAGATAACCAAAGGTAATACTTTATTAGTTCAAATATATGTAGATGATATTATTTTTGGTGCAACTAACGAATCTCTGTGTAAGGATTTCTCTAACATGATGCAAGAAGAATTTGAGATGTCTATGATGGGACAGTTAAATTTCTTTCTAGGATTGCAAATTAAGCAATCACATAATGGGATATTCATCAACCAATCAAAGTTTTGCAAGGAACTTTTAAAGAAATGTGATTTGGATGATTGCAAAGCCATAGCCACACCAATGGGGTCTAACACATATCTAGATCAAGATGAGTCCGGTGTTCACGTAGACATTACCAAATACAGAGGTATGATCGGATCTCTTCTATATTTAATTGCAAGTAGACCTGATATCATGTTTAGTGTGTGTTTATGTGCTAGATATCAAGCATCTCCTAGGGAATCACATTTGAGTTCAGTTAAAAGGATTTTCAAATATCTGAAAGGAACTACAAATGTTGGTTTGTGGTATCCCAAAGGGAGTGTTTGTGATTTGATTGGATATTCTGATTCAAATTATGCTGGATGTAAAACTGAAAGAAAAAGTACAAGTGGTACTTGTCACTTGTTGGGAAATGCTCTTGTTTCTTGGTCTTGTAAGAAACAAGCATGTGTTTCTCTAAGTACTGCTGAAGCAGAATACATTGCTGCAGGAAGTTGTTGTGCACAAACTCTATGGCTCAAACAACAACTCAAAGATTATGGCTTAGAGCTGGGCTGCATCCCAATCAAATGTGACAACACAAGTGCCATTAATCTCACGAAAAACCCCATCATGCATTCTCGAACTAAGCATATTGATATAAGACATCATTTTCTTCGAGATCACGTCATGAGAAAGGATATTGAGATTTCCTTCATAGATACTCATAACCAATTAGTTGATATATTTACTAAACCTCTTCCTAAAGATTCATTTTTTAAGATTAGAAGAGAATTAGGTATTTTAGATGAACATGATATTTAAGTAGATATTTATCTAAGTATAAGTTTATATGCTTTAATTATTTGCATAATTTTTGTGTGAACTTATATGCTTACATGCTTAGTGTATGATTTAAAGATATGATTGCATGTATCTAAGTTGCTTATATGTTTAATCATATGCCTTTTGTGAGTTTTTACTCTTAAATATTTGTTTTGATTTATCTAGTAGTCTATTACATAGGAATTTATAGTTTAGATCCTGTAAACTGTCTTAGTAATCGATTACCTTACACCTAGTAATCGATTAACCCAACTTTCCAGTCCTCGTGCCTCTTCAAATACTTAAGGTAATCGATTACCTCAACTCCCGTAATCGATTACATCATCGAAATCTGCCAGTTTTTCAAAATTCCCTCCGTTTATTTGAATTTCAAATTCAAAGAAACTTCTCTGTAATCGATTACCCAACCTCTGTAATCGATTACTTACTCGTGCTATATAATCAAAGTATGACTTCTCAATAGGAATTGCCTTCCAAGTTCTATTTCTATCATCCTTGACCTTTGATTCCTAATATCCTGAAACCTTGTTCCTATTCCTAAGACCTATCTGAACAATCAATCATGTCTTCCTCTCCTTTCCTCTCATCGGACTTCTGTCCTGCTCATCCCTTGAATTTCTCCCGTCTTCTTCCAACTCTGGCTGAAAGAACACGGTTTATCTCTCATTTTGTGAATCAAAATATTCGAACACCCATCTATGCAAACTTGAACTCATTCATCGAAGCAGGCCTAACTTTTCCTGCTCTTCTAGGAAACCAATCTCTTGATGCTTTCATCACATCAAATAATCCCTACTATCCTGAGTTAGTCAAGATCTTCTACTGTAATCTGGAAGTTCAAGGCAACGGGATTAAATCTTCTGTTAAAGGGACTACAGTTCAGTATTCCCTTACCTCTCTTGGCAAATGTTTGGGTCTTCCATCCATTGGTGTGAAGTTAGGAACTCATTTGCCATGTCCCTGGCCAAATTATAATTCAGAGTCCGTTTATCAATATCTATGCCGTTTTAGTCCATCAGAAATTCGAAAAATTCATCCACCTCGCACCAAATCCTGTCCCTTCCATGTTGATGTCCTTACCACCACAAACCACTTGCTTCATTACTTCGTTCATCAGATTCTTCTGCCACAGGAAGACCTTCTTGCTCACATTAGTGAGTTAGAACTACAGATCTTGTATGGCATCATTAATTGTCATGACATCGACTGGACTTTCTTGGTGATGCACCACATGCTCACATGCAGAAATGAAGCACAGTCCTTCCCATATGCATCAGCTATAACCCGTCTTCTCATTCAATCTGGTGTACCCATCGCAAAACTGTATGATGTGCGGTCCTCCAATTACAAGTGCGTTGATACAACTGTTCTGTCACATCTGGGCTTATTTCATGACTATGGTATTGATACTCTTTCATGGATGCTTCATGATGACGGACATGAACCATCGATGGATGATGATGACGACTCCTCTGATGATTCTTAGTCTTCTAGGGTGTTGATCGTTTTATTTGTCTCTAAAATGTGTAATTCTCTGTTTTTGAATACTTTTTGCTGTTTGAACTCTATATGTTTATATATATATAAGTGTTGGTTGTTGTTTTTCACACTTTTACATCTTTACCCCCAACCCCTATGTTTTATTTGTATATACACTTGTATGGTTGTATGCCTGTTTCTGGCCTTTTCTTCTTTTTGATGAAGTCAAAAGGGGGAGAAAGGTTCTGTGTTCTTTAAAGACTATATGCAGGAATTCAACAAGTGAATCAGAAAGGGGGAGATATATTGGATTACATCAAACAGGGGGAGTTTTCAACAAAGAAGCATCTCTGATCTTCAAGGTTCAAAGAATGTGTTTTTCATCATCAAAAAGGGGGAGATTGTGAAGAAGGTCTTGCTCCTGACCCTGGCTGAGGTTTTGATGACGACAAACTCATTGGCAAAAAGAAGAAAAGAAGACTTAGAGGAAACAGTGCTATATAGTTCAACATTTACCTAGAAGTCTTAGTTTAGGTGAGTTATGCTTCTAAAGGCTTCTCAAAGCATAAAGGCTCCTTAAAACATCTAAGCTAATCAAGTTTAATGTTTTCATAAGTTAAAAGAAGTAGAAAAACACAAGCCGATCTTAAAAGTTCAAGTTTCTGGATATTGGACTTGAGTGTAATCGATTTCAGCTTTCTGGTAATCGATTACACCTAGGCAAGTAATCGATTACTTCTTGCTTGTAATCGATTACATGTTTGAATTTGAAATTCAAACTGCAATGGCTTTTAGCGTAATTGATTACCTAAGTAATGTAATCGATTACATGCTCGAAAAGTTGCATATTTTCATGAACCATTGTGTCTCAAACCTTTTGGGAAGGGTTGCATTGGTTCAAGGACGTTTCCTCATGCCTATATAAAGTCCATTTGAGTCCAGAAACAAACAACACATGAGAATACATCATTAGGCCAAAGCTTTGCCAAAATAGTTCATTCATTAAGTCTTTTGATACTTAAACTTTCAAAGAGCCTAAATTCTGAGTTCATGATCTTCATTGTTAAGAGAACACTCTAGTTGTTCATATCTTGAGGAACTCAGAATCTTATTATGCTTAAGAACCTTAAAGCATAATTCTCATGATCAATCCGCTTGTATGTTAAAGGATTGATACAGCCAAATTGTAAACTCTTCTTCATCTCTTTCTGGTAGATTGAGTATTCAGCGTGGGTCTCGGTGAAGGGTGGTTGTTACTGAAAGTGGTGTACTTTCAGGGTGTTGATTGAAGGTGGTTTAGCCTTCAAGGTCTGAAGGTGGTTTGCCTTCAGGAACTGAAAGTGGTGTGCTTTCAGGGGCTGTTGAAAGTGGTATACTTTCACAGGTGATTGATAGAAATTCTTAAGGTACTTGGTGTAAGGACTTGTAAGAGATTTTTATCAATAGTGGAAAAATCCTCAAGGGTTTTTCTTGAGGGACTAGACGTAGCCTTCGGTGGATAGAAGGAGAACCAGGATAAATTTCTGTGTGTGAATTCTTCTACCCTTTATCTTTACTTTCAAGCAACGCTTATTTCCGCTGCAATCGTTTCAATTTACATTCATCTTGAAAGTAAGAAGGTATCAAGGCGAAAATCGGGTAAACCTGATTCACCCCCCCTCTCAGGTTGCTATCTAGACTAACACTGACCAGCCATATAAAGGAGGCATTAACACTCATTAAACTCACATATAAACCCATTTATTGCTCATTAATCTCATGTCTTAATTCAAATTCGAAATTCAGCCATTAACCATAAAAAATCTGATTTAAATTAAAACATACTTCATTAGGATTCGAACACAAGGGAAGCCCATCAATTGCTTAAGTCTTAACCACCAAGCGTTGGCTTCTAACGCCCAAGCGTTGGATCCCTGTCTGGCAACACGAACTGGGCAAAACCTCAACTCCCAGGCGTTGGGAGTCCAGCGCTCATGCGTTGACTCCCTGCCAGAAACCCTGAAAATGTGTATTTCATCCCAAAACTAAAACCAAAAATCTACCTTTCGAAAACCAACTAACTAACATAAAGACAAGAAAGTAAATAGACAACGACTTAGTTTTAGATTAACAAAACCACTATGCAACCGTCAATGCATAGAGTTTCCTTACCTCTCATTTTCCTTAGAGTTCTTGTGGAACTCTATCTAGGATATTCATTGAGGTTTAACAAAAAGAATAAACAAGCATGAAATGACAACCTCAAGATTTAAGTCTCAACTCGTCCAAAGGATCATGTTTCAAAAATCAACTTCTCCATTACAACATCGTTGTATAATACTCGGCCATTCTTGGCTTAGGAGAGAGGTTGACCTTTCATTTCGATCCGACATTCACAACAAAACATATAAACATTTTCAACGAGATTTTAAGAAAGGATATTAGCCCCTAAGAGAGGAGTAGGTTCGGCCATCCCTCATTGAGCATCAAATAGGTTTTGTTTTCCAAAACCATATGCCCTTGAGAAGCCTTCATCACCCAACTTTGTAGAACATGAAAACATGGTTTAAAACAAAACTTTAACTCTTACATAAGGCATGGATTCGGCCATCTTTATTGAGCACCAAAGGAGTTTGTTTTCCCCAAAACCATGTGCATCAAGAAAATCCATCATTATCCCATATTAAGCAAAACAAAACGTGATATCTAGGAACATCAACCTTAGAAGAGGAGCATAGGTTCGGCCATAGCTTGTTGATCATCAAGGATAATTTCTCCTCTTCCAACAAGTCACTTTTAGGAGGCCTCATCACCCAAAAACAAGGTTTCATAACAAAGGTTTTCCAAACCATTTTGAGAACAAGAAGGCATAAAACTTTACAAAATAAAACAACCTCATGGATCAACTCAAAGTCATGTTCTTGCTTGGAGGATCCTTTGGAGAAAAACAAGTTTGGAACCATTGTTTGGTTCAAACTCTAGCATATCTATAAAAAAAGAATATTGCAACATAAGAAGTTGAAGAAGAAGAAGAAGAAGAAGAAGAAGAAGAAGAAAGTATAACAATAACCATATAGAAAGAAAACTAAACACCATATCCTATCAAAAACCTACCTTTCACCAAGAGAGTAAGAGAAAAATGTGATAGGGAGAAGAGAGGGAAAGGAGTGCGGCCAAGGAGAGGAAAAGAAGAGAAAAAATGAGAGAAAACAAGAGAGAAGAGAGAGGGACCGACCAGCCATATAAAGGAGGCATTAACACTCATTAAACTCACGTTTAAACCCATTTATTGCTCATTAATCTCATGTCTTAATTCAAATTCTAAATTCAACCTTTAACCATCAAAAATCTGATTTATTTTAAAACATACCTCATTAGAATTCAAACACAAGCGAAGCCCATCAATTGCTTAAGTGTTAACCACCAAGCATTGGCTTCCAATGCTCAAGCGTTGGGTACCTGTCTGGCAACACGAACTGGGCAGAACCTCAACTCCCAGACGTTGGGAGTCCAGCGCTCATGCGTTGACTCCCTGTTAGAAACCCTGAAAATGTGTTTTTCATCCCAAAACCAAAACCAAACATCTACCTTTCAAAAACCAACTAACTAACATAAAGGCAAGAAAGTAAACAGACAACGACTAAGTTTTAGATTAACAAAACCACTATGCAACCATCAATGCATAGAGTTTCCTTACTCTCATTTTCGTTAGAGTTCTTGTGGAACTCTATCTAGGATATTCATTGAGGTTTAACAAAAAGAATAAACAAGCATGAAATGACAACCTCAAGACTTAAGTCTCAACTCGTCCAAAGGATCATGTTTCAAAAATCAACTTCTCAATTACAACTCCGTTGTATAATACTCGGCCATTCTTGGCTTAGGAGAGAGGTTGACCTTTCATTTCGATCCAACATTCACAACTAAACATATAAACATTTTAAACGAGATTTTAAGAAAGGATATTAGCCCCTAAGAGAGGAGTAGGTTCGGCCATCCCTCATTGAGCATCAAATAGGTTTTGTTTTCCAAAACCATATGCCCTTAGGAAGCCTTCATCACCCAACTTTGTAGAACATGAAAACAAGGTTCAAAACAAAACTTTAACTCTAACATAAGGCATGGATTCGGCCATCTTTATTGAGAAAGAAAGGAGTTTGTTTTCTCCAAAACCATGTGCATCAAGAAAAGCCATCATTATCCCATATTAAGCAAAACAAAACGTGATATCTAGGAAAACATCAACCTTAGAAGAGGAGCATAGGTTCGGCCATAGCTTGTTGACCATCAAGGATAATTTCTCCTCTTCCAACAAGTCACGTTTAGGAGGCCTTATCACCCAAAAACTAGGTTTCATAACAAAAGTTTTCCAAACCATTTTGAGAACAAGAAAGCATTAAACTTTATAAAATAAAACAACCTCATGGATCAACTCAAAGTCATGTTCTTGCTTGGAGGATCCTTTGGAGAAAAACAAGTTTGGAACCATTGTTTGATTCAAACTCTAGCATATCTATAACAAAAGAATATTGCAACAAAAGAAGTAGAAGAAGAAGAAAGTATAACAATAACCATATAGAAAGAAAACTAAACACCATATCCAATCAAAAACCTACCTTTCACCAAGAGAGTAAGAGAAAAATGTGATAGGGAGAAGAGAGGGAAAGGAGTGCGGCCAAGGAGAGGAAAAGAAGAGAAAAAATGAGAGAAAACAAGAGAGAATAGAGAGGGACCGACCAGCCATATAAAGGAGGCATTAACACTCATTAATATCACATTTAAACCCATTTATTGCTCATTAATATCACATTTAAACCCATTCATTGCTCATTAATCTCATGTCTTAATTCAAATTCAAAATTCAGCCTTTAACCATCAAAAATCTTATTTAAATTAAAACATACCTCATTAGGATTCGAACACAAGTGAAGCCTATTTATTGCTTAAGTCTTAACCACTAAGCCACAACTCTTCGTGTTAAAACTCTTACACGAACATTTTTATAAACCTTTAAATCTAACCATGATGTCCTCAGAACAAAATATCATTAAAGCTCTTAATACTAAAACCCAAACCAACCTTGACTAGTCCAAGGACTAAACGACAAATGTCCAAACTTAAAGGATCAAAACCTAATAATAAAATTTCCAAGGACCAAAACTTAAACTTCAAAATTTAAGGGTCTTACACCATGCCTGGAGGAGGGAGGTGTAGCCACTGAGCTGCTTCGTCTTGTAGTGGCTGGCAACCCCAAGCTGGTCATACAGTACAGCCAGCACCATGGTTCCCCAGGTATACATGCCAACCATGTTGAGGTCCTTGAATGTCGTCAAGTATGTGACGCTGCTGAAAGTATGACTCTTGTTAGCGAACAAAGTGACGTCAACAAGATGAAGCAGGTACAGTCGGGCAGCATGTTCCCATCGCTCGTCTGAAAGCACAAAAACATAATGAGTCTAGGTATGAGTCTGAAAGCAGAACACAGTGAGCCATTTTAAAATCATACCTGCAACTGCCTGGGCGTACTGTTGTGCCAGCCATGAGCATCTAAGGTTGCACCCCCTAGTCTTCCCAAACTCCACCAGCATATCCTCCCTGTCAGCACCCAACAACCTCTGACACACCTCTAGGGCAATGGCCTCGTCGATCACCGGCAACAAGAACATCTTCCCATGCACTGGTATGTGTAGCAAACATGACACGTCATCAAGTGTGACGGTCGTCTCCCCGGACGGCATGTGGAAGGAAGAAGTCTCGGGGTGCCACCTCTCCACGAAGGTAGATATCAACCCCTTGTCCATCATCGTGTACGAGCACGACACAAGGGGGTAGAGGGTGTACCGTTGCACGATCTCTAAAACCTGGGGCACGTCCTCACACGAAAGGTTTGAAAAGCTTGTGCCCGCAAGTGGTGAGGGTGAGGTCTCCTCTATTGACGTACTCCTGAAAATATGTTTATACAGGTCCACGTTAAAAAATTAAAACTTAGAAAAGTAAACAAACATGAACAGTAAACATGCATACCAGGTGCGTGTCTAAGTACGATTCCCACAGAATGAGCGCCACGTGCTCCGGGTAGTTCCTGAGCAGTGTCAGGTCCTCAGGGCCTCTTGCAAAAGGAGGGTCCCGTTGAAGAACAAATTCTTCAGTCTTTGCCTCATACTGAAGCTCAGGCTGATGTTGAGCCTGATCATGGGCATTTGCCTGAGGCTGAGCATCGGGTTCAGCCTGTGGTTGAGGAGGAGGTAGAACCTCAGGCTCACGAGTAGGTGGTGGTGGAGGAGGAGGTGGAGCTGAGGAAGAAGCATCAGCTTTACGTTTCCTATTTGACACTGTAGGTGGCAGACGCCCACCGGGGATACGCCCACTGCCGTCTTTGTTGTTGTTCCGTCCACGTCCATGTCCACGGGGTCCGAAATGAGTCATAGCCATCTGCAAATAATAAAACATGCATAACAAAATGAATCAAAATTAAAATCCATTCATGGGTTCTGAAATTTCTTTTACCGGGTTATAAAACTCGGAATGATTTTACAATCCTCTTCGTTCCGAGTTTTTAATCTCGGAAGCAAACCATTAACAGGTTTACCGTTCCGGTTTCTAAATCTCAAAAGGTGTTTACAAAACTCTTTCTTCCGAGTTATAAATCTCAGAAGTTAACTTTTCAAATAATATTAACCTTACGAGAAATAAAAACCGGAATGGTCCTAATTCATTTTTCCAGGATCTTAAACCCGAAAGCCTAAAACTTAAACCTCTGAGATTTAAATCCCGGAACCCTAAACCTAAAAGTTCCGTGATTTAAAACCCGGAACGACGAAGGTGCGCTCCCATGGCGGACGCTTCGCCATCAACAATACACAAAAGCATGAATGGAAGATGAACAAGATGAAGGGTTGTGAAGCTTACCTCAGGATTATGCTGGCAATCGGGAAGATGATGAAGTTGATGATGAACTAGGGAAACGCATAGCAGAGCTTGAGAGTGAGAGGGAGACGAAGAGCTTGAGAGTGTATTACGAGTTCTGATTTCCGGAAGAGTGAGGAAGGAATGGGGTGGGGTATTTTTGGAATTACGAAAAAAAGCTTTGGGTCCCATTTGGGTAGTGGGGTGCCATTTCTAACTAAAAAAACTAAAGGGAAAAAAGAGGAGAAGTATAGATTATAATGCTCCCTATAATGCACAGTGGTAGATAGCTTCCAGGAAGGAAATTGAATGCAAACTGAAACGCCCCGTTGCAATTCCAACAATTTCGATTGAACGGGGTGTTTTTCTTGATTTCATGACATTAGAAATTGATCATCAAGCGTAGTTTGTAAACAAGGTTACGTTTCGTTAGATCTTGATTTCGGATCTTCGATATTTTGGATCGTTTGATAATAATCATCATCATCGTTCAATTTTAGGGATTCAGAAAGCATGGACAGCATAATGAGCAAGCTCCGGAACCTGGACGCGTACCCTAAAATCAACGAGGATTTCTACAGCCGCACCCTCTCCGGCGGCGTCATCACCCTCGCTTCCTCCCTCATCATGCTCTTGCTCTTCTTCTCCGAGCTCCGTAACTCCCCTTTCCGACGTCGTTTTGTTCGTCATCTCTCGTCGTTTCGGTAGTTGAAAACTCATCTTCGTGTTTGTCATTTTCTTCCTTCAGGGTTGTATCTCCATGCCGTCACTGAGACCAAGCTCGTTGTAGATACTTCTAGAGGAGAAACGCTACGTATCAATGTAAACGTCCTTCCCCTTCAGTAATTACTGTTTAGTTAGTTTTTTTTTTTTCAATTGATTGTTGGAATTTTATTGTTTAGTGATTTCTGTTGAGTTTCTTAAAGTAATTGATCGTTGTGGTTTTGATGTTGAAAGTGCAGTTTGATGTTACATTTCCTGCATTACCATGTTCTATACTCAGTCTTGATGCCATGGACATCAGCGGAGAGCAGCATTTGGATGTAGTATGTATCGTTTTCCTTCTTTTTCTTTTTGAAAGACTTATTTTCAATATGGTGCTTGAGCAGCTACAAGTTAGTGTTTTCATTCCCCTGCTACTAGGGGCTAGTTTGGATATAATTCTCAATGAGCCCTTACAAGAAAATATAAGTTGATATGATTTTATATTTGACTGTTGAGCTTTTTTTTTAAAATAAAAGCATCTCACATCAGTTGAAATCTCCACCTCCATTTAACATCTTCATGAACTCCTATGAACTTATAAGGGCTTCTTTCTTTAGATAGGAATGAAATTTTTATCTTAACTGAAAAGCTCTCATAAGTTAAAAGTTAATCCAAAATGGGCCTATCTATATGTAATCTATAATTGAGACTCTTATCTTTGCAATGTTTTCAATGCATATTCACCTGAACACTGAATAATTAGAACAGATTCCTAACAACTTTATTTGTCTTTTGGTCTGTATCTCTCAGAAACATGATATCATCAAGAAAAGATTAGACTCTCATGGCAATGTGATAGAAACAAGGCAAGACGGGATAGGCTCTCCTACGGTAAATAATAGAATTGCATTTGCTTCTGCAAAAGTATTTTTTGTGATTCATATTTTTATATGGGATGATTGGTTACTATTGTTATTAGATTCAGGTTCTTCTCATTTTAATTTTTTGAATTTGGCTCCACTAAAGTGAGAGCTGCACTTTAGGGGATAAAGTGCAGAATCATCATCGTTGATCATGAGATTTGTTAACTTCATAGTTCCTAATACATGCGTATGTATTGTATCACAATCTGAACTACTCCCTCCATCCCAAATTATAAGACCCCATAGAGGCATACTTGATGTCCCATAATATAAGACCCCTTCTAGATATCAGAAAAAGAATAATAAGATTTTCCTAATTTACCCCTTGCATTCATTAATACACCAATTAACTTTAAATAGGGGCATATATGGAAGATTTATATAAAAACACATAAAACCAAGACATTAATTAGATTATTACATATTTTCTTAATAAGCGTGATTGTCTGAATAGGTCCTTATAATTTGGGACGGAGGGAGTATTGATTTTTCAATTAACGAATATACTTGCACTTTAACTTCTAAAATGCACCTACTAAGCTTGTATCATTGGCGTCATCTCATTAGCCATTACCTTTAAGATGCAATTCTATTCAGTTTTGCTCTTCTTGAGATTGCACTCGTGGTGCTTTATCTAGAATTTCTACGTACATTATAGTTTTAAGAAATTATATCTCCCTTGCAGACCTCATTTGCTGAACATTTTCTTTACGTCACTGTTTCTTACTCAGATTGAAAAGCCCTTGCAAAGGCATGGAGGCAGGCTTGACCACAATGAGACTTATTGTGGTTCCTGTTATGGTGCTGAATCGGTAGGCCTGGTTAAGAATTCTGCTTTATATCTCATAATTTAGTGCCATATTTATGTATTGATTACCTGAGAAAGGAGAGTGGAGATTGTTCATTGCTACATTGCATACCAAGAAAATTGGTCTTTTTCCACTTCTGTTTGCTTCTAAAATTTTACGACAACTTGTTTGTTCTGAATAAACAGTTTTCAGCTAGGCAGCATTACTAGTCAAGTCCTGGCAATCTTCATCCATCTATCTAATAGCTTACCATCTTTGTGAAGTTTTCCTAGCAATATAATTTTGACCCCTACCTAAATCTTGCACATATTTGTGTTTGCAGTCAGATGAGGAATGTTGTAATTCCTGCGAGGATGTTCGTGAAGCATATCGAAAGAAAGGTTGGGCACTCTCAAATCCAGATGTAATTGACCAGGTTTGTACATATGAACCTTCAACTCAATAGTATTCCGGAGGCATCAAGCATGATTTTGTTGATCAATAAATGTTTAATTTTCTGCTTCAAGAGAACTTCTTTATACTTTCATATTTATGTGTATAGAATTTCCAAAGTTCACCGTTTTCAGGCTACATATTACATGACAGATTGTTTATCTGCAAAATGGTTAAACTATATTTGTGATCACTTTGTTCATATTGTGCATGTTTATGCTATTATTCAATTTCAATTAAAATACTTTCTACCAAATGTAAACATATTGGTTTGTTCTATGACCCAGTTTTCATTATAGAAGAAAGAATTTTTTGTGACAGATCTCTTCTTTCCTTTATATTAACATTCTTATTGTGAATTGTGAAATGAACTGTTAGCAGTAAACAGTCCTATTTTGTAATGCAGTACTGGTTGTTGATGAATAGAGAAAATTTCTTTTGTCCTTTTACCGTTAATGAGTTGGGTGTTACACTTGACATTCTGTGGCATTTTGATAGAACTCCTATTATTGTTTGAGACAAAGGTACATATACAATTTGAAACAAGACTGTAAAATATCTTTGGATGCCCAACAGCTTTACACCTGTTCATTTATATAGTTCTAGGCTTCTAGTTGGTATCCTTTCCCAGGAAAACTAGGTTACGTTAATCCAACCATGTGGTGATTATTTAACATACCAGAAGAGTTCATTATGCTTCCATTAGTCAATGTAGCATTGCAGTGAAAGAATTTGGCTTGCATATTTATAATGTCACTAGAAATTGAATTGTCTATTCAGAGTGTTTTCCTTTGTCATTTCACCTTCACTTCATATTTGCATGGATACATCTACAAGATTATTGAAATATAATTGGCTAATGGCTATATATGCTGCATCCTTTTTCATTCCTATTTAGAATGTATATTTTATTATTGTATTTCACCTCGCTGTGTCTTTAACGATGAGTGGCCTTACTCTCTTTATCTTCTATTGAAAATAATTCTTCTGAGAAAGTCAAATTATTAATCTGATCCTGTGTGGATATGGTGTCTTCTTTGCATCACTTAGTGCAAAAGAGAAGGATTCTTACAAAGAATCAAGGATGAAGAAGGTGAAGGATGCAATGTGTATGGTTTCTTGGAAGTAAATAAGGTGGCAGGGAATTTCCATTTTGCTCCTGGGAAAAGCTTTCAACAATCTGGTGTACATGTACATGACCTGCTGGCTTTTCAAAAGGACTCATTTAATGTAAGACATGATCTCTTATTTTGTATTCACTTCAGTGATTTTTTTATTGCAATATCTTAAAGTTTATATGAAACATAAAAAGCAATGCAATATAAGTATTATTTTTGCCTCAAAAATTTCTTCCAGCTCTCATATAAGGCACTAACTTATAACATGTAATACAGTTAAGTCACCACATCAACAGATTAGCTTTTGGAGAGTATTTCCCTGGTGTTGTGAATCCTCTTGATCGGTGAGCTCTTTATATTCTCATAGCCTCAAATCCAATCAGTGATTTATGAAACTTAGCTACTATATTCAGATACATTCTGACACTTTCTTGATTAACAGTGTTCATTGGATACAAGACACACCAAGTGGGATGTATCAGTATTTTATTAAGGTCAGTATTGCCGATCTCAGTGTACTGCATATTACTCATATAATTCTTATTCAACAGAGATGTAATTTTCAAATTTTATATTTATATATTAAATCATGCTTTAATTTACTTGGTGGATATTGTGTTTGTCTATCTCTACGTCCGCTGTGGTCCACCATATACAAGGAAATGTTTCTGTAAATTGTAGCTTTGCTAATGCATCTGTTTGTGTTGCTGTATGATTTTCATCTGAATTCAGAGGCTATATGAATCTTAAATCTAAATTACTGTAGTTAATATCAATGTTGATCTTGTGATATATTGGTGATGGTGAGTATATCTGGGTAGAGTCTGGACTAGATATTAGTGATGAAACTTTTTGAGCATTTACACCCAACACGATGGCTTTGAGATGTGTCAAATATTGTTTAAATAGCCTTGCATTTGCGTAATTTCTAGTTTGTTGAGCTCTATTTCAAAGTGTGGTTTTATATCATCTAATAACCAATGATGGATCGTTATATCAATTTTGACAGAATAGTTATATCTGTGGTATGGGATTGCAACTGAGACCAACTTATTATATTTTTTTTTTCTTGACTAAATCAATTTTACTTTAAGTAGCATATGTATTTATCTATTTATCGGATGGTTGGTCCTTCAGTGTCATACTTATCCCGTCCTTTGTGTATATTTCACCACAAAAGATTGTAAAGATAGGGATGCGACATGATGCTTGTCTTTGAAATAAAAATACTGGACTTATGTCTGGTAAAAATTTCAAAATTAGGCAGGCTTCTATGATTCACAAAATTACGATGGAAGTTTGTGTAATTTATGATTCAAAACTCAAGTAATGTTACTGTAATTTATCTTTTTCACTTTTTGGCTATATCCAATGTAGTTAAACTTTCCACCAAGCTTGCCTCAGGTGCTATGATGAGGCAAGGAAGGGTCCAGCTCTTCTTCCTCTTTGAGGCGCTGCCTTAACATCACTTTTTCCTCAATGCAGAACTAATGCACAGTGGGCTTCAGAGTCGCATCCCATAATAATTTTCAGCTTCCGTATAAAATACAACAATGTAAGTTATGTGACATGGTGTTGGGAAACATCAGCCACCGTCCTCCAAGCCAATTTCAGTCACCATCAAAGCAAAAAAGTTACTTGATAGGTAACTTAACTGAGGGTTAGTTAGCATAGCAGTTAGTTAATGAGTTGGTTAGAGAGTGAGTGAGGAGAGGCTATGAATAAGAGGGAGAAGGGAATAGGTAGGGCATCTAGATTGTAATCAAGGTCATTTGGGGAGAGTGCTGGTCTCTCGAATATCAGTAACCATTGTAATTTCATCCATTCTTGAATAGAAATCAGTGTCTGTTCTTAATTGCTTGTTCCTATCAACTGGTGTCAATGCTCCATTTAAGGTGATCTCAGAGCCTCGAGGGATTAGTCTCATGGCTGTAAGCTGTGGGGATACCTTGGGAAACAAAATAAAGCTCCATCCAGGAGTTGTGGCGCATTGGATCTTGAAAAATGGAAAAAGAGACAACAAGTTCCAAAGGGGAAAGCAAAGAGATACCAACCTTTGAAGGAGAAGATGGTCAAAGGTGGTTGGTTTATTAAGGTAGAGAAGTATTGTGGAAGTAACATAGAAGGAGAAGCTATCATGGGCTTGGATGGCAATGAGAGGGAATGCTCTCAATTGATGGCCCTACTGGAAAAGGAATACAACATGGTGGAATTTTGTGAAGGCTTTACTCAAGAAGTTTCAGCCAAAAATTGATCCAGATATTCTAGTCTGGATACAAGATTATGGGGCGCAAAGGATGGAAGCATAGAGAGAGATGAAGTCTTGGAGATAGGTATGGAAAAGAAATAAGAGTTAGGGACGCCAGGAGTTGTGAAAAAGAAAGCACCCCACGAGTCCAAGAACCAATCAGAGTAGCAGAGTGGAAAAGATGAGAAGAAAGAAGGAACTAAGGAGTGGAGGAACAACCCACATTGGAGAATCAAGAAATGAGAAGGAAACATAACTGAGGATGAAGATGGTGGAGGGAGAACTGTTTCAATTGATGGCAAAGAAGAAACGAAGATAAGAATAAGATCTAGCAGCACCAAAGAATGGTGATCTCAATAGCGTGACCGTGAAAGGTGGAAGCTTGAGAAGAGGTATTCATGGATCCTAGGAAGGAGGTGGGTTCAAGCGCCTGGAGGAGTGGAGGAATCACACATCTCACGCAGGCATTTCCTGGAAAGAGGAGGACAGCAGGCTGTTTGGATATGCACAGAAGACAGAGGTTGCTCTGAGTGGGAGGGGGATGGGTCTCCAATAAAGCCGCTGCATAGGTGATAATGTGGATTGACACAGCTTCCATGTCCTGAATGCAGTGCTAGCAGGGTCATCGATGCAACTCTGTCGATGGAGATGAGGGGGGTGAAGTCCCCATAGCTGCAACGTAGCCACATGACTAGGGTAGGTGCAGAAAGAACACCTGGCAAGGTTGGAACTTGGAACTGCCGGAGCCCCAGACTTTTTTTCTCCGTGAGTGTCAAGGTGACCTCGACAGAAGAAACAAGGACCGAATTCGGTTTTGCCGAACAACTAAAGCATCAGGGGGAAACATCAAGCACGGTGGCCAAGCCGCCACCACCAAAGCTGGCCGAGACAACAGCAGCGACAAGGGAATGCCCGGTGGGGTAGCAGACCAAGGGAGGGGCAGCACCAGAAGGTCAGCAACTGAGATCTATTCAAGGTTGTCAATCTTGGATGTCAGCGTGTGCTGCAGACCTCAAAACCGCTTTAGCGTTATAGCAGGATTTCTACTACATAGATATACTAGTGCTAAAAAATGATTCAAAGTACTTAAAACTCATGTTACTCGTCATTAATCATAGAAAAGAGTGAACAAAGACAAAATACAACCACACAGAATAGGAAAACAAATTAGATCCAGATGAGAGACAAGATAAATCACATGCCAATCAACAAAAGAAAGAAAAATAGGAGAAAAAAGAACAAAACACTGAAGCTACTGCATGAGGAAGTTTCTTAAATGGAGAATCTTAGGGTTGTTGGAGTTGTCGTCAGAAGGACGCCGGAAGCTTGTTGGAAATCACACGGTGGCTGGGCTACGGTGGCTGGCCGCTGGAGGGTGGGTCAGAACTCCAAGTTTCTGTCTTGATGATCTGTAAATGAAATGCGTAAAAACAAAAGTAGGTTTTGATTAGTATTTTGAAGTGAAAACCCCAAAATACCCTTAAATGTTTTGACCTAATGTTAAACTCTGAGAACAAATCAGGGTTTGCATCTGTAAAGTGTAGTGCTGCAACCTCGCCGCAATGGCGGTGATTTCAGCTGCTTTTCCAGCCGCAACCCTACACTGCTCTGCGACGGGACTACCTGTAAGGGCTGGCCGCCACTCTGTCCCGCTCCACCCCACCCCGCTATCGCGCGCTATTGACAACCCTGGATCTATTGTACACCAATTGGGCCCAAATTGTTGGTGCATGCTTGGAGTATTTAGGAGATTCTCTTTTAGCACTAATGGACCCACTCCAGTTTTTCAGGTACAGCTGGGGTGCTTGCAATAAGAGAAATTCAGCAGGTGAAGTACCCATGTCTTTAGTCAGTTCGTCCACCATTGTCACACGCAAAATATATGGATTGGCTCTTCACAAATACATGAGTTTGAAAGTTTGCCAAAGGAACTCAAATACTTGACATATTGAGGTGCTACTCGACCAATGGGATCCTGGCAGAATTTATTTTGGAAGTTCAGGGAAGCTGCAAGTAGTCCCTTTTGATATTTTATCTATTTTTGGTCCTTTATAATTACAAAAACCATACAGAATTAGTTCCCAGTGAGCAACTAGAATCACTTTTCCGTAAAATATAGGAAATAGAAAAAAATAAAATTTAAAATAGGGATTAATACAACAAAAACATTATGTTTTCAAGGACTAAAAATAAATTTAACCCTAAAACTATTGGTTTCTTATGCATGCATTGTTGACAAGTGTGGCCTGATTTAGTTATTCCTATGTTATACAAGCTTAACTACTCCATGTATCTGGTTTATTGGCTTTCCACCTGTGTTTTCGTTTTTCAATTTCATGCCCCAATCCCCATATTACTGCTCTATTTGTCTGCCTTATTTGTATTTTCTTAGTGTAATTTTTTTCTGTTTACTTGTTGCGTGGGCTGTTTTTGTGTCACAACCTGCATTTGCACACAAATGCTCTCTCACCATTCACCAAAAACTCTTTCATATCTTAATTTTTTTTACTCTATTTGTATTCAATATGCTTTTTCCTTTGTGTCACAAGTTGTATGTATTTAAACAGTTTTTTTCTATTTATGATTAATATAATTGAATTTTATAAATTTACCTAAGAAATCTCCTAATGTAATGTTTTTATTATTTGTTCATTTTACTTTCGCAGTACCAATGGCAACAATGAGTAGTTGAGTATTGTTGTAAAGAACTGGAGAAAAGAGTTGTAGGGTTGTAAATATTTTATTTTACATATTTTTTTTATTAATACCGGCCATCTATGAAGCTCAGATACTTAATGCAACACAAATTCGAGGATACTGGAAATTCTTAAAAAGTCTAGATTAATATATATTAATATTTGTGAAGAAAAATTGATAATTCTGGTTAATATAACCATATCAATTGATGAAAATCACAATTCACAAAAACCTACTTATGATCAAAACATAAGCTTCAATTTTTCCCTTTGCTCGCATCAAAATATGTTGTTTCCTTTACTATAATTAAGTCACAAAGTTTACATACTATGTCCCAGCCAATGTTATAATGTCACGAAAAGCATTATCTGTCCTATTTAAAAGAAGTTTTGACTCTATTCAATTGCCTACCATTTACTTGCTAATACTAACCGTATCACTTTCATCTCTCGTTCCTGTCATTCTAAAAGCCATAGCCTCTAAGTCTAGTTCATCATGATGAGGCAATTCTGCCCATTCAAGAAGTCCACCACCATCAATTGAATCATCTACACAAATACTGACAACCTTATCTCTCATATAGTTAAATAACTTATCTTTTCTAGACAAAAATCACAATTTGGAATGCACATTAGACAAATCCTTAGCCTTTTTAGCATTCATTTTGCTTCTCTTCAAAGAATGAATAAAGGAGTATGTAATTCATTTCCTCTCACAACCCAATGAATAACAGAGTTGTACAAGAAGCTTTAAGACAAGTTTTTGGAGCTAAACCTCAAATAAGCCGACAATTACTTCTTTTTTTAAAAAGAAAGAGAATGCTTGGATACGTATCTAAGAGTATGGTACACTATCAGTATTGGATACGGGTATAACACCAATACTTGAGCAATTTTAGAGTATCTTAGCTTCATAGTTGTTGTCCATCTTCAGCAAGGTATGCACCTTTAGCAACTTCTCATCTTAAGGCGCTAAAAGCCCGAAGCTCTGTTAGGATGCCATTCACCTTTGACTACTTTGTTACATAGGAAGATGTTACTCCACTTCTCATCTTACCTATGCATCGAGCTCTGTCAATGCATAGTTTGCTTTGTAGGTTTTCTCTAAATGGGTACTTGAATTCGCACTTCGCTCTGCTAGATCTGTGGATATTGAACCTGCAAAACTTCTTTTAAACTTTTTATCAAATTTTACCTCTGTTTTTTTCAGGTTGTGCCTACTGTATATACTGACGTCAATGGCCATACTATCCAGTCAAACCAGGTTATTGGAACTTACAAATGTCAATATTTTCATTTCGTTTGCAATGTGACAATTGAAGTAAATAATAATACAAATTAAAAATGCTTGTGCAGTTCTCAGTGACAGAACACTTCAGGACAGCAGATGTGGGCCGACTGCAGTCCCTCCCCGGAGTTTTCTTCTTCTATGACCTTTCTCCAATTAAGGTGGTGCTATTTTTCTTGATTTATTATAACGGTTTAGACTGACATTCAGATATGGAAGATCAAAATCAATAACTGCAACTAGTCTTTTGTTTACTGTTTTCTTACAATAATTTTTTGTCGTTTTCACATTCTCTTTCATGCTTTTTTTTATCGACCAAATTTCCCCTCCAGGGATTGAACCATGGACCTTCCCCTCCCCAATTCATATGTCTCCTAGCTCTTACCACTTGAGCTATCCTTCGGGGACTCTCTTTCATGCTTTTTGATCTTGTATTATACTGGAATTTCATGTTGCAGGTTACTTTTACGGAAGAACATGTCTCATTCTTACATTTTCTTACTAATGTGTGTGCCATAGTTGGAGGTATGTATGGATCTTCCACTACCCGTCTTCAGTCTTTGCATAATTAGCTTCAATGAGTTCATGAGACATGTATCATTTCATTTGTGCGAATCTTGAGTTAACCATGCTTGCTGTCTGTTGCATGCAGGTGTTTTTACTGTTTCTGGAATAGTAGATTCATTCGTCTATCATGGTCAAAAGGCTATCAAGAAGAAGATGGAACTTGGTAAATTTAGCTGATAGTTGTTCTGCGGGTACATGCCGTAGTGTTATTTGAGTACTCTCCTGTGAATGGCTCTCCAGAGGCAATATCTTCGAGAGAAGATCAACTATTGAATGGAATCCTCGTTGGTGTTCCCTGCGTTCTGTCATTTTCATCAAAAGGACTATGCCCTTAGATCTTATCATCAGTGAAGGTTGAAATGCTTGATCATATCATGTGCAGCAATTGCCACTTTTGCCATGATTCATATCTTTTCTGAAAAAGCTCTGATGATGTCAATGTTTACATACTTTTAGGAAAGTAAAGGAGCTTTCATTTATACCCCTGCACTTTGCAGAACTCCCTTCCAGAAGAATCAAAAGGAAAATCCTATACGGAAATTTAAATCGACAAATGATAATATAAAATGGGATATAACTGTGCAGCTGCAATTTATTTTTGTTGGGGGTGTTAATTTATGTGTGCGTTTGTTGTTTCATTCTGTCCGAAAATATCATAATTATATGCTTTGATTATCCAACATAGGAGTTAGTTTGGACGCTAGTTTAGTTAATGTGAAAGGACATTCATCCTAATATGTAAGAGTTCCGTTCACCTTTTTGTTGACGGAGTTACCAGCAGCTGTTTGAAGTGGAGTTATATTCATCGGTGAATTGCATCTACTGATGGTTGTGGTTGTTGGTAATATTTACGCCAAGTATTCCTGCCACTTGCCAAGTATTACCGCCACTATCGGAGGTCATAACTGTTAGTAATGGAGATTTTTTTTTCCAGGAAAGAGGTATTGCCGGTGGCTATTAGACTGTCGTTAATAAGTTATTAGCAATACCGTGTTTTCTTGTAGTGTTGCTTGAAGGGGATCTTTTTTATTGTCTTGTTTCATTTCGTAGTCCTTAAAGATGAAGCTTCATATGAATTGAAAAGGTTCTTCAGATGCACTATGTTGGCTTTCAAAATGAGTCTTGAAACGTATGACCTTGAGTCTTCAATTCTTGGTCTTTAGATGAAAATATTAGTAGCATCCAACTTAGAGTCTTGGACAAAGCGTAGGAGTACATTGACTTCAATCATCAGACATACCTGGAAACAAATATTTCTATACTTTGAAAGCTTCGTCTAACAGATGTCCTCCTCAAAAACACTTTATGGCTTATCCATATTTAACAAGCTTGTCATAGAATGAGGTGGCAAATTAACAAACTATGTCAGTGCGAACTTTTAAACGTACCAAGAGCTTACATTTTAGGAAATCGCTTGGCATCTTTATTTTGAAAGCTATCGCATGCTCCTTAGGATAAGTTGTGCCATCATAAGATTCAAAGGTTAATGTTTTGAGTTTCTCAGGATCGATTTCGGCTAGAATCTCCTCAACAAACAGTTGAAAATAATTTAGTATAGGATCTTCCCAAGTATCTTATCCCTTTTCTTTTTCCTCCGCAATTTTGGTGGGTTTGTCTTTGAGTTCTTGGTTTTGTTCCCGGAGTACCTAAACCGTTGCAAGTAGCCTTTGAGGTGTACTGTTGTTAGCCCAATGATCCCTGATATGTCATTTTGAATAACGTGTTCGTCTAAGTTAGATGGAACGATTTGGTTAAAAATCAGATCCAGATTTAACTAGAAGTCAGAAGGGTTCGTTTCGACTAATCTTGATAGATGGAAGATCCGTTTCGACTGATGGTTTTAAGCGGTTGAAGTTTTTGAGACACGTGGAGTTTTAGAACGGTAATCAAGACGCCGAGTTCAGAAAAGAGGTTCGCAACAAATTGCTCGAAGCACTCTTACATTGCTAAACATCCAAGCAATTGAGATAGAACAACATATTGAGAGTTCAGAGTATGTAATTGAGCGAAACCAAACATTTTTATATCAATGCAATTTCATCCTTCTTCGATGTCTACTTTAATTCATTTAAAGTATTTTCTTTTACGATTCTCTTTTTACGAAATTGGTCGAATCCTTCACTGGATCGTGACTTAATTTGTTATTTTACTTTACGTTTGGCATTGTAATTTCAGTTTAAAGAACCCAAAGAGGATCAAAATCCAACCTCTTTATCACAATTTGAATTTCTAAATGTTTACCAAAAATACGAGCAAACAAATTGGCACGCCCGGTGGGACCTTTTACTTGAAATTTTACCCAGTGCCGTGTTTTCAAAACTATTTTCTTGATTGTTTAAGTGTATGATTTTACGAAGTGGTAGGCACGTTAGCATGACCAACCGTTCGAGAAGCAATCAGTCACCAGGGTCTCACCCTGGCCCAAATGGCGGTTCAAACGCCAAAAATCTCACTGGAGGGAATTCGAATGGAGACCATTCGACGAATACTAATGTGGTACCAATCCCCATAGGATTGAAACTAGTTTTGGACAAGGGGTGGTTATTAAAACTGCACTAAAGAGTCAAAATATGCCACCAGTTTCGACTGGGTCAATTTTGACTCAAGTATCCTTTCCGATATCAACTGGGCCGGTTCCTACTCAGGCACCACCCCCGTTCTCGATGGGCCCAGTTTTGACTCAAATTATGGCCCCGATTCCTATTCAAAGTGCTACAACGCCTGCAATATCACGGACTGTGGTTGGTGTGGTCTAACCAGGTTTTTGGACTAATATGAGAAATACTCAGGGTCTGGGGAATCAACCTAATGAGATGCCTGCGTCTTTGATGCAGGGGATATGAACTTATCCCTCCATGTACTCTGATAATGTGGTTTCGACTGGTTCCCCTGGGAACTAGTTCGTAGCATCTGCATCAGGGGCAAACTTAGTTAGAAATGTTGGGCCCTCAGGGCCTGTTTTTAATGGATCCCCAATTGCCTTGACGAATAATTCCATGAATGTTTTGAGGCAACAAATGGATGATAGAAATCACGAGTTGGTCAATACTTTGACCCATAAAATAGGCACAGTCTTTAATCCCAACATTTGAGACACTACAATTGCTTACCAGCAACTGACTGCACAATTAGGTCGATTGGCGATGTATTCGGCGCGCCAGACCCCATAGCCGAGCAAGTTGCTCAGGCTGGTCGAAATGTACCTCCTCCTAACCCACCTCAGCATGTGGTGGAGGTTCAGGCCAATCAACAGGTTCCCCATAACGAGCCTGTAGATATAGTTAATAATCTTGGTCGAAATGAGGGTAATATGGTTTTGGTTAATCAAAACCACAATGCTGAACAAATATTAGAGAGGATTCGACAGAATAACTTTGGGGGCAACAAAATATTGCACACATAGTGGAGCAATTGTTGAATCAACAAGGATTTAATGTGGGGTATGAAAATAGACCCCATTTTGTTTCGGTGTTCTCAGAGATAGTCCTTCAAACAAAGCTTCCAAGGGGATGGAAAGTCCCCAAATTTACTAAGTTATCAGGGGACATTGAGGAATCCACTGTCGAGTATATTTCCAGATGCCAGATTGAGGCTGGGGACTTGGAAAATAATGAGTATTTAAAAGATGAAATGCTTTCCTAGTTCCTTGACCAAAAACGCTTTCACTTGGTTCATAACTTTGCCACCAAAATCTAATTTTAATTGGAACCAATTGGAAATGGTTTTTCATGACCAATACTTTAGAGGAGAATCTAAGGTTAGTCTCAAGGAACTAGCAATTATTAAGAGGGGAGCGTCGGAATTGGTCGATGACTATTTAGACAGGTTCTGACAGATGAAGTCTAAGTGCTTCACTCAAGTTCCCGAACATGAGCTAGTCGAACCGGCCGCTGGCGGCCTAGATTATTCGATAAGAAAGAAAATCGACACCAGTGTTTTAAAACTCGGCCCGGTGATCGACTCGGCCGAGGTACTGGGTCAATGGGTCACTGGTTGGACCGAGGGGTCAATGGTCGGACCGGTTGACTCAGTATATATTAAAAAATATAAAAAAATTCAATGTTATATGACTTCTATATATATACTAAAAAAAGGTTTAATCCCACCTACCCCACCATGTCCTACCCATTAAGACCTTACCCGAACTAATTATTTTTCATGTTATTTTTGTCAATTTAATATTTCAGATTTTTATAAAATTTTGCATTTCAGATTTTTATTTTTGATATTTCAGGTTTAATTCCACCTACTCCACCATATATATTTAGGTTGATTTGTTTTTTTTAAATTATTTTTGATATCTAAAAATAAATGAATGCTTATAAAAACAACTTTCATTGTACCTCTACCGTCTCTAGCCACCAAAATTGAAACAAACAAATATTGCCCCCACAGTAGCTGGATATAGACTAATGAAGAATTTTCAAATTTTGGATATATATATTTTAAATTGAATTGGTAGTTTTGGCTTTTATTTTAGTCATTTCTTAAGTATGTATTGATAAATATTTAAATTTGTAATCAATAAAAATTTAAAGTATTAAATATTTCATTCATGTATCGTAATATAAATAATATTAATATCTTTTAAATTCATATTAAAAATAATATTATTCATTTTTTAATTTTTTAATCAGTTTAAAAATATAAATAATAAAAGATATGATTAATCACTAATAATATTGTGGTGTAGTGGTAATAGTGTTGCTTTTCTACTTCAATGTCCTGTTTTCAACTCCTTGCACCACTTTTTAAAAATAAATTCAGGTTTTTATTAAATAATTGCTGGGCTTGTCAAATTGGGCTTACACCCATTATCAACATAGATTTGGATTCAACTCTTCCTCCTACCCCTTGATCATGAAGAAACTTGGAAGTTGTGATGTGTTTGTCAATTGTTAGCTTATGCACTTTGACTATGTTTGACACTTATTTTGTGCGCTTTTGTTGTGATCAAAGCATAGAACTTATGTTTTTTATGACATTTGCAACTTATTAGTGATATTTTGTTGTAGTAAATATTTTATGTTGGTTGTTTAATTTGTATTTTGATGTATGAAATTATTAATTAATGTTAGGTGGTATTATTATTATTATTATTAATATTATTTTTTAATATATACCGAGTCAACCACCGAGTCAAGCAATCCGCTCAGTGACTCTTTGGTCCGACCAGTGACTCATGGACTCAGTGCCTCGACCGAGTCGATGACCGAGTCGAGTCTTAAAACACTGATCTGAACTGTCCAGCATCTCAATAATGACCTCACACTATATAAAAAAAACATAATAATTCAATTAGTGTTTAGAACAGAAATGAAAATATGTAGGATAACATTATGGATATTAAGTTGTACCAGTGTCCTCATTGTTTGGTTTACACCACATACATGAGCCTAATTTTCTAATAAATCATGTCAAATTCAGCATGCCAATCAATTTTTATTTCAAAAATAGAAAAAAATAATGAACTTGACAGTACTAAATTCCGATATCAGCACTCAAAATCTGATTATCCACGGGGATAAAGAATAAGCAAAATTACCTGTACATGTAAATGTCTTTACCCTGACCAATATTCTTTTTGCAGTGAAAACAGTTGCTCAGAAAGCTTTTGAGGGATAGTAGCTGGTGTGATGAGGAAGAAAATACCCATTTTCCTTAGCAGAAGTAGAGCATGATCCAGCATCAAAGCAATTACTCTCAATGTTGCAGTTATCGAATATGTGAGAGGTTCTCGGGTTAGGCCCGTGATAAATCACACAACTGTAATCCTCACAGAGCTCCATTTCGCTTGCAGAGAGACACCTTGTGAAGACTCGATGAGAATTAGCACATCCAGATGGAGATTTCCCCATAGGAGAGAGGGAAAAGCTTCCAGAGGAACAATCCAATTGAGAATTTCTCGTCTTGATGGTGAAATCAGCCCTGAAATGGTTGATTCAGAGGGTGAAAAACAGTATCCCCAATGTGCTTATTCCCTGTAACAGTTCAACACACAACGCAAGCTTCTACACATTAACACATCAATTCAAAGGACAAACCACCAAAACTCCAAAACCACAAATTCAGAAACCCCAATTGGTCGCAAACCCTAATTCGAACCCTATACGGAAGCCAAACCCTTAAATACCCAAAATCAAAACCCTAACTCGAAACCCATACAAACACCAAACCACCAAATCCTCAAACTCAGGAACCCTCTCTACACAAAAACCCAAATCACAAAATCAAACAACGAAAGAAACTTATCTGCTTCAAAACATCCATCGCAAACCATGATAAATGTGGAAATCTTCCAACAGATGGGAAGCATCGCGACAATAGAAACTTCCATCGCCACCCTATTTCTGCTTCACGAACCAATGAAAGGGGGATATAAGTTCAGGAGAAGGTTTCATCGCAACACGGCGCGGAGATGAAATGAAGAATTTCAAGAGAAGGTGGGTGCAACGATTGACGGTTGGAGGGGAGACGGCACAGAGATGAAATGAATAAGTTCAGGACAAGGTTTCTGATGACTGGATTTTATTTGATGTTTTTGCTATCTTTTTCTTTCTTTTTATTTTACTTTTATTAAGTCTGATATAGTTTTTCTTTCATTTTGTTAGAGTTTTGTTTTATTTTTGCATTTGCATATAGATTAGCAACTTTTGTGTTTTTAGTCCTTTTAGTTATGTTTTATTGTAGTTTTAGTCCTTGTTAGAGGTTCTAGTCAATTAAGGAACATTTGTGGGGATCTTGATGCAATTTATGAAGAAGTGTGGCTGAATTAAAGAAGAAGAGGAAACATCAATCTCATCTTTCTTGTTTAACATGTGCCTAAATGAAGAAATTAAAGAAGGAGATGAAGAATCAAGCAAGAAACATGTGCTAAAATAGAGATGATGGAGAGAATGGTTGTTTCAGCTGTTTCAAACCTTCCTTGAAGCCACCATGATACCCCATCAAAGCATTGATGAAAGGAATCAAAAGAGAAGGTTAAGAATGAGAAAATGAGGAGTCTGTCGTGCTCCCAACGCCTGAGCGTTGGGACGCCAACGCTCATGTGTTGGCATTCTGTTTGAAGATGGGGATTTAATGCTGACCCCAGCGCCCAAGCTTTGGATTCCAACGCTTGAGCGTTGGCTTGCTGGCAGTTTGGCTATAAATTCGGTTTTTGACTTTTCTTTTGTATCAATCCCTGGAACCTTGTACTTGGCTGAGTTCCTTCCTTTGTAGCTTTATTCTTGAGCTTGTAAGAGGCCTTTGGAGCCCTTTTATCCAGGTTAATTTTATGTTTTCCTTAGTCATGTTTGGCTAAGCTTTCTAGCATTTGGGTTTTTAGTGAATCCTTTCTCTAATTTATGCTTTAAGCTTTCATTTTGTCAAATGAATAAAGTTATTGTTCTATGCATTTTCTCCCTATGTTTATCGTGCTTGAGTATACGCGAGCAATCATGTTTATTTCTTGCACAACGGTAGTTGGTAGGATTTAAGGGAAATGAGAGTAGAATAATCGAATAATCCGCCACTTAGGTATAAGAGTGGGACTTGTGTGTAGGGGCCAACGCTCATGCGTTGAGCCCCTGTTTGGTCACGTCAGGCCACTTAAGCGCTGGGTGCACACTGCTGGTATAACTGGACCAAAAGGGAGCAGGAGGCCCAAACGAATAAAATCCAGACCCATTAAACTGAAGGATTTTATTACCTCTTAAACACTTATTTTACAGTCTGTCAAAAGGGAACAGGGCAGTACATCAATTCCTTGTAATTAAGCCACTTGTAGGGCTATGATCTACTAGGGTAAGAACAATGATGTAATAAATAGATGAAGAACGTCACAATGAAAGGACAAGGAATATTTTGGCTGCTGCCTCACCTTTTCTTTCTTTTCCTTAATTTTCCTTATTCTCTTTACCTTGCTTGCCTCTACTGTTGTTTTGGTGGAATTCTTCCTACAAAATTGGTGCTTTCATTGATGTCTACTCCACCTCCACCACCCACCTTGGACTCCATTGAAGACAAAATCACAGCTCTCATCCAACGTCAAGAATACCAAGAATCTCGCAATGAAGCCTTCACTGCCATTCTACAAACCATCACCAAACAGCTCTCAGATCTGGCCACACCACAAATTCCTCCTCATCCACCTCCTGGGCCGGTTCTGCAGCATCACCTGGGTTTTCAACCAGCCCCACCAGGTTTCCAACCCTTGTTGGGTGCCTTCTTTCCCGGGGACCACTCTACAACAAACAACACCATACCACAACCATTAGGGGCTGCTCCTGTCATCCCTGCACAATTGCCAAAATCACTGAAATTACAGCTCTCTTCATTCAATGGCCAAGAACCCCTTGACTGGATATTCAAGGCGGAGCAATACTTTCAATATTACCAAACACCACACAATCAAAGGTTAGATTTAATGGCTTTCTACATGGAAGGAGAAGCACTTAGCTGGTATAAATGGATGTTCAATAATCGGCAGCTTAATTCTTGGGATGATTTCACTCGCGCCCTTGTTCTTCGCTTCGGCCCTTCCTCCTATGAAAATCCCCAGCAGGAGTTATTCAAGCTGCAACAAACCACATCAGTATCAGAATACCAAACAAGGTTTGAACGTTTGTGCAATCAAGTGCTTGGTCTAAGTCAAGAAACTATATTAAATTGTTTTATATCTGGGCTGCATTCTGATATTAAAAATGAATTAACTATCTTACGCCCATACTCTGTGTCTCAAGCCATTGGACTGGCTAAGTTGGTTGAATCCAAGCTCAAAGGAACCAAACCACAGCCCCTTAAATACCAACGCCCCATGTCAACAACACACGCAAACCCACCCTATTTCCCAAAAGCTCCAACTCAAACACCCCCACCCCCACAACCAACTCGACCCACACCCACATACCCAACACAACCCAAACAGCCCCCACAAATTCCAATCAGAAGTCTTACCGCTGCCCAAATGCAAGAACGTCGAACTTTGGGTTTGTGCTACAACTGTGATGAAAAATATGTGTCCGGGCACCGTTGCCAAACTCCAAAAATTTTGATTCTGCAGGTGGATGAACCGTTGGACGACGACATCCAGCCATCCTCTTTCGCGCCGGAACAGCCCACAACAGAACACGCAGTGGAGGAGGAAGAAGAGGTTCTCCATTTTCAAATTTCAGATTCTGTTTTACAAGGCCTTCCGTCTCCCAATACTCTGAAGTTTTATGGCACAATCTTGGGGCATCAGGTCCAGGTTCTAATTGATACGGGCAGCACCCACAATGTGATGCCGCCGCGTCTCGCACAGTTCTTACGACTCCCAGTTCATCCTATCACTGCTTTTCCCGTTATGGTCGGAAACGGAGCCCACATTTTTTGTTCTGGGATATCTCCCCACACTCCCTTGCAGCTAAACGGCCATATATTCACCGTCCCATTTCATTTGCTGGAAATACAGGGTGCTGATGTCGTCCTGGGAATGGAGTGGCTGCGAACATTGGGCCTCATACATTCTGATTTTTCAATTCCCACCATGACCTTCACGGTCAACGGTGAAACTTGCACCCTAACGGGCCAGCCCCTCAAACCAGAAACACCTGCAACATATCACAATTTCAAGAGATTAGTTGATACTGATACAATAGCAGAATATCATACAATAATTTGTTACCCACACCAATCCCATCTCGCAGAATCACAGTTCATGGCCACCTTAGACGACCCACCGCCCAACATAGACCCTCAAATATGGCAGCTCATTCAATCCTATGCACAAGTGTTCTCCACCCCCCGTGGGTTACCTCCCCAAAGGCCACATGACCATCACATCACCCTCCTCCCTAACTCATCACCTGTCAACATCCGCCCATATCGCTACCCCCACTCTCAAAAGGAGGCCATGACAACTTTGTTAACAGAAATGCTGAAGGAAGGGATAGTGATTCCTAGCAATAGCCCCTTCTCATCACCGGTGTTGCTCATAAAGAAAAAGGATGGAACATGGAGGTTCTGTGTGGATTACCGGGGCCTCAACGCCATAACCGTTAAGGACCGATTCCCCATTCCTACCGTCGATGAGCTACTTGATGAATTAGGTGGTGCATCAATCTTTACAAAGATTGATTTAAGGCCCGGCTTCCACCAGATACGAGTTTCTCCTGAAGACACACATAAGACAGCCTTTCGCACAGTTGATGGCCATTATGAATTTCTTGTGATGCCCTTCGGACTCACCAACGCACCTTCTACCTTCCAGGAAGCCATGAATGATCTCTTAAGACCATACTTGCGACGGTTTGTTTTAGTTTTCTTTGATGATATTTTAATTTACAGCCTCGACTTAAATTCCCATTTAGAACACCTTCGCATCATTTTAGACACACTGTTGCATAATGAATATTTTGCAAAGCTTTCTAAATGTGAATTTGGGGTTGCATCAGTAAACTATTTAGGCCATGTAGTTTCAGCCAAAGGAGTCGAACCAGATCCCGACAAGGTGGCAGCCATCCATGATTGGCCCACTCCGAAAAACCTCACCGCGCTCCGTGGATTCCTGGGGTTGACCGGTTTCTACAGGCGTTTTGTACGGCACTACGCCGCTCCCCTCACTGATTTATTGAAGACAGGGGCATTTACTTGGACTGAAACAGCAGACCAAGCTTTCCAGCATCTCAAGCAAGTGGTGACGACAGCGCCGGTGTTAGTACTCCCAGACTTCAACCAACCATTTGCCATTGAAACAGATGCATCCGGCATAGCCGTGGGCGCTGTTCTCTCTCAACACGGTCATCCCATTGCTTATTTCAGCAAAAAGCTTAACCTACAAATGCAAGCACAATCAACTTATGTGCGGGAGATGTATGCTATCACATAATCAATCAAAAAATGGAGACAATACCTCATTGGGACTAAGTTTCATGTCTACACCGATCAACAGAGTCTGCGACACCTGGTCACTCAGTCTGTGCTCACCCCTGAACAGCAAAAATGGGCAGCCAAATTAACTGGTTTTCAGTTTGAGATTTTCTACAAACCCGGCTCCTCCAACAGGGTTGCTGATGCGTTGTCCCGTTGTCACCCACCAGACACACCAGTGCTAATTTCCATGACAACTGCGATTCCGGACCTGATTTCAGAATTGCACAGGTATTATACCTCTGAAAACGGGAAGGCAGAACAGATGGAGAGATTGACGGAAAAGGGGTATTACCTTCACCATGGACTCCTATATTACAAGCAAGGGTTGTTTCTCCCTGACTTGCCATCTCTTCGGAACACCATCCTTTCTGAATACCATGCTTCCCCAACTGCCGGACACTCTGGACTGCAATCAACACTGTCTCGTATAGCAGCCTCGTTCAATTGGCCCGGTCTCTACAAACAAACAAAGGAGTTCATTCAGAATTGCACAACATGCCAAAGTAACAAATACATGCCATCCAAGAAGCAAGGGCTCTTACAACCCTTGCCCATACCAAAGGCAATATGGGAAGACATTAGCATGGATTTCATAACAAGCTTACCTCCTTCTGCGGGACATACGGTTATATGGGTAATTGTGGACCGCCTGTCCAAACACGCCCATTTTGTGGGGCTCCCAACTCGATTTACCGCTCAGGCTTTGGCTAATCGTTTCTCCACGGAGGTGTCCCGGCTTCACGGATTACCCCGCTCAATTGTTTCAGATAGGGACAAGATCTTCCTGAGCCACTTTTGGCGAGAGTTGTTTCGTGTGCACGGCACAAGACTGAAGTACAGTACAACATATCACCCAGAGACAGACGGCCAAACTGAGGTGGTGAACCGGGGACTAGAGACATACCTCCGTTGCTATGCCGGAGAACAGCCACGAACTTGGTACCGATACTTGCACTTGGCGGAATTCTGGTACAACACTTCCTATCATTCATCCACAGGCATGACACCCTTCAAGGCAGTATATGGTCGACCTCTTCCCACAATCCTTGACTATGTTCCAGGTAGCACAGACGTTGTAACCATCGACACTTCCTTGCAGGACAGAAACCACATAATCAGAATTTTGAAAGCCAATTTGCAAAGAGCCCAGGATCGGATGAAAGAGCAAAAAGATAAACATAGAGCGGATGTTACCTTTGAACCCCATGACTGGGTCCTTCTTCGCCTCCAACCTTACCGGCAACAATCACTTCATAGGCGAAACTCCCAGAAGTTGTCCCGCCGTTACTATGGTCTGTTCATGGTAACCAAACGCATCGGTCAAGTGGCTTATGAACTAGCACTTCCAGAGACCAGCAGATTACATCCTATTTTCCATGTCTCTTTATTTAGACGATTCCACGGAGACCCTCAAGCTTCCTTCGCACCTCTACCTGAACTCGCCTGCGATTTAGACGGCGGAACGGTGGCTGCCGTTGAAAACCCACCACCACCGCTGGGTGGGTACACGCCATCGAGGGGGAGGGGACACGACCCAAGACCTGCGCAATTTCCCTCTCAAATTGATTCGGGACTCCTTGCCGGCGAGGGAGGAACACCGTTAGAAGGTACCAGCGCAGGGAACTTGGCAACTCGCGAAAGAGAGGAAGAAATTGAAGAAGCAAGGATGGGACCAAGCTTGGCTGAAACAAGGAGAAATGGGGCGCCAGATTCAACCTTGGAGTCTGAAGAGAGAAAAAGATTGTTAACTTGTGACACAATCAGTTCTGAGAAGGGAACTTTAAACACACCACTTCCCAACGGTCCCTTTCCAGCTGTACCTGTTCCACCAAGTTCAGTCTCAGTCAACCCAGCCACAGATCTAGGACCGTCTGATCCTCTGCATAGCGCAAATCTCGATGCCAATTTAAATCCATTGAATGAATCTCTGAATTCCGCTGTCAATCAAGTCACACCAACAGTGCCCAAATTCCCATTACAAACAACTAACCTTTCTCCAGAACCCAACACTTCACGGGCCACCAGTGCTTCTAAAATGGGGAAAAACAAGCCCAACAGACTTGAGGACAAGTCTGGTCTTCCAGGGATAGGTATTGGTACAACTGGACCAAAAGGGAGCAGGAGGCCCAAACGAATAAAATCCAGACCCATTAAACTGAAGGATTTTATTACCTCTTAAACACTTATTTTACAGTCTGTCAAAAGGGAACAGGGCAGTACATCAATTCCTTGTAATTAAGCCACTTGTAAGGCTATGATCTACTAGGGTAAGAACAATGATGTAATAAATAGATGAAGAACGTCACAATGAAAGGACAAGGAATATTTTGGCTGCTGCCTCACCTTTTCTTTCTTTTCCTTAATTTTCCTTATTCTCTTTACCTTGCTTGCCTCTACTGTTGTTTTGGTGGAATTCTTCCTACCAACTGCACAGTAAGTTAACCCTTAGAACTGTTTTACTTTTTTATAATGAGTATCCTCGTTATATCTGTAGTCAATATGTTCTTCTAATACACTTTCTCACACACATCTAGAGCGTGAAATTCACAAGACTAGACATCTCTGTACAATCTTAGAATTTAAGTTAGGTTAGACACCGCCCCAAAAACAAAGTGTTGGCCTCTTAAATTCTAATAGTTATATCTAATTATACGACAATATTGGTCGAAGAATAAGACAAATTAAAAATTAACCTTAAACAAGTTGTGGTTACCAGGCAGGGGAAGATGCGATCATGTGAAAGGCTTTTAACCGAATGCAGTCACATAACTTTGTGACCATAATAAGGACAAGGTTCTTGAATATTGGGAGTGGGGATCCTCTGTCTCCAAAGCGCTAGGTTCACTGAATGGAATAACTGAAAGGTAAGTTCTTCTTACGATGTGACTAGATTCCAAACCCTGCAATATAGTGCTCCGGTTTTTTCGTCTGGGAACCTTTTGCGCATTTCAAATTCCAAGTTCCAAGAATGAATGAAAACGAAATAGCACTTCTTCTGTAACTACAGATAGAGAAAAACGAGAAACATGAACATAATGTAATAATGATTCTAACAGGCTTGGTTTTGTCAAGGATTTGTAGGCCAGGTAAAGATTTGTTTGGTTTAGTCTTTAACAAGAATCTAGTTCTCAACGGCTTGTGTGTGATTTTGCAGCAAAATTTGACTTACCAAATGCTAATCTACAGCTAAGAATTTCGGCGCATTGCACTTATATCATGCTTGAAATGATTGAGAATATATGATCATCATGTTTTTGTTTACTTTTCTCCTTACAAATTCACAAAATTTGATAAAAATCTAACATATTTCGAGTGTATTTAGATTTTTGTTGGTCAGTCGACCTTAAATTAATTCTGGTAGTGGAAAATCAATTAGCAAATGAGAATATTAATGTATAGATTTTTATTAGAATTAATATTAGATTCTATAGCTGAACGAGCTCCTTAAACACTTAGTTGAAAGTTTGATTTTTAGGTAGTGTGTATGGAGAATGATTTATCGGAACAGGCATACTCACTTGACGTGATCTCTGATTCTTGAGAGGATTAATCTCATGACTGCCGACTTGAGATATTTTGAGAAACTAAAAAGGTTCATATCGATTCTGATAAAGACTAGATAGAATAGCTTGGGCGTTAAGCATAAAAATTTCGAGATCTTACATCTGAATTTCACCAAATTATCCAGCAAAAATAACTATTTAGATTACTTCATTTTCAATTCACTTTTTATATAATCAATTTTATCAAAATCATTTATAACAAACATTGCTACAAACTCACACTTAATGTGCATAAAAAGGCAAAAGAAAAGTACAAAAATAACTATAGAATCCATTTCCATTATGTTTAGCTCCGAATTAAGTTACATTCACATATTTAAAATAGGTGTAAAATGTGAAGAGAAGAGAGAAATACGAAGAAAAATAAGAGAAAATAAGAGATGTAATGTGTGATATGATTGAGCGAGAAGAAAGATATAGATAAAAAGTGAAAGTGAAAATAGAAATGGAGTGAGGGTGTGAATGAATCAAAGGTTGTTTAGCTCCTTCCAAAAATAAAACAGAGATCATTGAGAAACAGTTAATTATTGGTGGGGAATATAAATGTTCCGATAGCGCTAGCTAGTAAACATGCTATGAAATTGATTCAGATACATTTCTTTGATCAGTTTAGTTAGGATTCAATGAATCTAGCTCCAGATCTCCCAAATTGATCCATTAATGGTAAAACTAGCCTCAAAAAGCCAGTATGTGCATAAGTGATAATATGCCCAGCCTTGTCATAGTGCTTTATTCCTACACGACTAAGGTGTGTTTGCACACTGAAATGTTAATAAACTTTAATCTAAATCCATATATTCACAACAGAATGGTTTGCTTTTTATCTGAAAATAAGTTGGCTGTGTCATCAATTTAAAGAACTTTTACAGCTAGTTCTTAACTAGAAAGCAAGATTTTCTTAAATAAGAACTCACTTCTTACATTAAAAAAATATTTTTTCTCTCTCATTCAACAAAAATGTGCATTAATATAAGATGGTGTAAAACCAGATGAATAGTACTAAAAACTTGAAGTAAGAACTCGTCACTGAACTGATGAAATCTGCATCGAACTACTTAGATCTTACGTGACACATGAAACGTGAATAGTGCTAAGAACTCATTTCTTAATTAAATCAATGCACTAGAAATAGAATTTTAAAATGAAAAGTGCTTTGAAAGTTCCGCAAAAACACACTGAGAACGTGTTTAGAAAGCTATCAAAACAAAAACGTAAATATTACAGTATATAACGTGAAAGCTTCCTCTTCCATCCGTTCGAACCTATTAAGAATTGCTAGCACGTTTTGAATTTCCAAACACACACTAACAAACAATTGAGTTAGGTAAAAAAAATATTGATGGTTTGTGTAAGAACAGGATGACAGCATTGTATTTGGAATCATTTTATTTACAAACACCATAATTCCACATTAAAATTAACTTGGCAAAATCGCAAATTCAAAGATTCATCAAGTCTATAAAGAGACAAACTAGTACAATATATTGATAAGTTGAAATACGAGTAGAATTGAATTACATCAATAACAATAATAATATACTTCAACCAACACCTAAACCGGAGTCATTCTCCCTGGCCAAGCAAGAAAAAAACACAAGCTGACCAAGGTAGACAGAGATTTACAACATATTGACATAATAATCATCAATAACTAAAATAAAAAATTATAAAAATAAAAAAAGGAAAAATAACCCTAGCATAATAAACCCAATTATCTTAATCCTACAAGCAGCAGCACTGCAATTTTCAAAAACTCAATTGCAGCAGCCACAAGATAAAAGAGAGAACACTAGCTAACACTACATAGACACAACAATAAATTCAACAACTTCACAGAGAATCCCAATCAATCTCATAAGATGGAAACTTCTGCAGATTCAGATATTCCGAGGTAGCAGCTTCCCACTGTGGCTCAGTGACGTCACCAAATGTAAGATCAGACAGAGGAGAAGAATCATCAGAGCCTTCACTCTCAGTCACCATAGGAGACAAAGAAGTTTCAGCTTCTTCCACCTTGCATTCGTTGTTTTTCTTCTCAGTTACCACCGGTTTCTTTGAAGATTTCTTAGAAGATTTCACACCTTTCTCTGCTTTCGTCCCCTGTTTCTGCAAATCAGCCAAATTCTCACAAATAGCATCAAGCTTTGCATCAACCGAAGCATGCAGAGGCTTGTAATCCCCAAAACATGAACCCTGGTGCTTCAAGTTCGGGAAATTGAGCCTCGCGAAATCGCCTCTGAGCCTGTAAGCTGCTCTGTCGTAAGCCAGAGCAGCTTCCTCTGCAGTGTCGAACGTTCCGAGCCAGAGCCTAGTGCGGTTTTTGGGAAGTCTGATTTCAGCGACCCATTTCCCCCAATGCCTCTGCCTCACCCCTCTGTAGAGCTTGGTGGGCTTCGGAGGGGTGCCCACTTGCTTCATGGGGACGGGCTTGGGCCCGAGGAAGCTGAGCGGGCTGCTGATATTCTGCTGGGCCTGGAAATGGATCTGGGTTTGGATCTGGCTAATCTGAAATGGGGTTAGTTGGTTAAGCCCAAGCACAGAACTTGGCTGCTCAAAGCCTATGTAGTTGTTTGGGCTTTCTGATGATAGCCCTGAGGGAAATAGGTAGGGCATCATCATGGATGAGCAACCATCTGTGTAGAAATTGGGCTGTGTAGGTAGAGGAGAAGAAGAAGAAGAAGGAGAAGAAGAAGAGGGTTGTTGGGCTTGGAAGAAGGAATTGGGAGAAGGAGAGTAAGAGGTAGAGGTAGAATTAGAACAAGGTAGGTATGAATTTGAGAAAGGGGATGAAGATTCAGAGGGAGTTGAGGAAGGACTCTTCATGAAAGGTTCAAGAACTTCCATTAACTCACCACCGCTGAAGGGATCTGACTGAAGTTGTGTTGTTCTGTTGTAGAAATCCATATAAGCTGCCATGAAAAACTGTAACTGCACACACAGATCTTAGATAAAATCAACCTGCCGTGTTCTAAAATTAGAAAAATTCAAAACCAAACTGAGAAAAATCAATTTTTTTTTTAAGTTTTCTAGAAGAAAAGATGGAAGGAGAGGTTTAAAATAGACAACCCCTGTAATCCAAGAAAGTGAAAAATCAAAGCTTTAAGGGATCAAAAACAACCCTTTTAGCTGATTGAAGGATGAGATAAAAATCAAAAAACAAATTCTGCAACTAGAAAGAAAAAAGCTGGATCTCGATTCTGAAAACACCTGGCTTCCGAGAAAGAAATAGTTTGAAGTTTGATTAAAAACTCAAAAAATCATTACTTGAAAGACAGATGATTAACAGAAAGGGATTCAGAGAAGCGGGGAGTAACAGAAAGGGGGAAAGAGTGAAATTGAAGATTAGGGGATCGAAGACAATGGAGGAGAACCACAGAAAGAAATGAAACACAGTTGCTGTTGTTGTTTTTTTCTCTCTCAAATTTGTTTGGTGAATCTCACGGTCACTCTTGGATTTTGCTTTCTAACACTCACTCCTTTATATAGCAGCTGGGGCACCGGTAATATGGTCATCATCGCTGTTAATTTTTCCGAATTTTATTTTATTTCGAAATTTGTGATGCGCGTAGTAACCACGGGTTAGTTTCAGAAGAATCCTTGTCATGACGCTAGAATGCTTCGATATCATTAAGGTGCGGACCAATGAGAGTGTGACACGTGTGAAGATCTTTTGATGAGGCGACACGTGCCCGCTCCACTGCGTCAGGTATCGGTGGTCTCTTTTACGTTGCTATTAAACCTGTTTGACCAGGACATTGCGCGTTTACACCACTGCACTAAATTCGAAGATACCTTTTTATACCCCTTGGATTAATTTAAACAATCACGTTTATTAAGAAAATATGTAATAATCTTATTAATAACTTGATTTTATGTATTTTTATATAAATTTTATGCCCTTATTTAAAGTTAATTAGTGTATTAATTATATCTCACTCAAATATAATGAAGGCAAGGATCTTATATTATGGGACATCAAGTATGTCTCTATGAGGTAGGAGTATAAAATACTTCATCCGTTCTTATATAACTATTACTATTTTGAACTGTTTTTTATTTTTATTTATTTGTCATTTTTACAATTTTAAGAGAGTATTAATAATGGTTTACCAATTGTACCCTTAATTTAATGGTGATAGAAAAACTGAATAGTTAAAATTGAGAAGAGTGATAAATGATTAGGAAGTTAGGTAGTAATTTTAATAGAAACAAGAACATTAATATTACTCCTTAATACATGTGTCACAACCTTAAGTGACAGATATTAAGGAACGTAGAGAATACAATTAAAATGTAAAATGATACACTCCTTCTTCTGCTCCTATTACTTACCACTAATGTTATACTCGCTTCTTTCTTTAATATAAGAATTAAATCAATTGTACAACTTAATATTTTTATAAGAATTAGAATGAATTTCAAATGATATTAATTATTTTCTTACAATATTGCCCTTACTTAATTTTGAATATGTAAGTGTGTCACATTACTGCTCCTCTCACTAATAATATATTAATTATGTCTCTTTCTTCTTTCTGCCATCAACAGTACTTCATTTAATATGCAGGCGAGGTAGATGTCTTTTGATTCAAGAAGCAATTATTCTGAATGAACTCTTCAGAGCTAGGTTGAATAATTTCTTTAATGCTTCTGTTGAATTGATAACCTTATAATGCACACTTCCTGGCAATTATAGCTTTTGAGCACTTTGATGCTTTGAGTAGACGAATTCTTCATTATGATTTGGCAGACACAATCTCCATATAATATTCAGAATTTCGTTACTGAGTGAGTTGCACCGGCAGACGGACTTTCTTAATTCAGTCTTCCTTTAGGATAAGCATATTCATGGCTTGTAGATGACTGAACGTTTCCTCCTTTTATCCTTCCACTAAGTTCTCCATTTGAATGAGTTGATTCACAACTACTTTGTATGGTGCTAGAGAAGCTTCAAAGCTAAGAATGTTTCTTCATGATTTGTTGTCATCCTCATTCAGTTTTTGATAAAACAGTCTTCCTGTTGATCACTGTTTATTCAAGCACCGGACTGTTTCAACTTCATCAAGTAGATTTTGGCTTTGAGAGTGCATAGCTGATTGAGTGTCTTCCAAAAGATGTTTGCTGTTTGCGGTTTGCGGGTGATACTTGGTCTTCCGTGAGTCATCAGACTGTCTTCATACGATTGCTTTCTTTGTATTTCTTGACAGCTTTTCCTTGAAGGTGTATGCAGTGATGACTGGACGATTTCCTCTTGTAGGACTGTTCCTTTTGATAATGCTTTGAGATTCATTGAGTCCTTCAAGTAGATAGATGTTCCTGTATATGAGAAAGTTCACGTATTAGGAATTCTATCTCTAATGATAATTAAACCTTAAACGAAATTGTTAATTATCAAAACATAATGATTTATTTTAATCATTTGAATCTAACAGCCGCTTTGTGCTTTAATACTAGTTCGCCTACGAGCGATATGTATATGCTACTAATATTGTGTTAGTTTATATGTGGGAGTTATGGGCATTATGTATTGTGTGGTATAAGGGTATGTCTTGAAAAGGGAAAAAATTATTACACGTATTTGATCAAATAAGAACAAACACAAGAAGAGGTGGTTGAATTGTGTTCGTATAAAAACTTGCTTTTCTAAAAACAATTATATATTTTCAAAATCGTTTCGTAAATGATAGGTTGCGTTTAGCAGACGATAGGATAAATAGTTTTGATGCAGCGGAAATAAAACGAGTGTGATGGTAAACGATAAAGAAATAAAGCAATAAACAGTGAACAACACACGCAAATTTATTCTGGTTCACCCCCTGAATGATGAGGCTACATCTAGTCCTTAGCTTCACCAAGATTTTCACTATTCACCAAAACAATACAAGTATTATCCAGGACTTCTCCTATCAACAAGTATTCTCAGGGACTTCTCCTATCAACAAGTATTCTCAGGGACTTCTCCCAACAAGTATTCTCAGGGACTTCTCCCAACAAGTATTATGCAGAACATCTCCTTTTCATAATACATCCTTCTACAGAAGTTCTCTTCTCACAAGAGTAATGGTAGAAGCAAACTTAGGCTCAGCAAACTCTCAATATTTGTATATGGTTTGACTCTAAACAGTATACTCGAGGTTTGTAAACAGAGATGATATGGACGACGGGTTCTCTATATGGTGTGACAGAATTGAGAGTGTTTGCCTCTTTGAGGTTGCTCACACTTGATGATTTCACTCGTTGTGATTTGACACTTGTAGTCCGGGTTGAATTTCTGAGCTTGGATTAGTATGACTCTATGCTCTGTTTTTCGTTCTCTTTTTTTTGTACTTTATTTCATTTTTCTCGACTTCACGTGTGTGTTCTGTTTTTTATATTTTGTACTGTTCGAATCTTCAGAAGCTCCTTTTATACCTTCTCTTTAATTCTGATTTGCTGAAGATGTTTGTCGTTGACTTGATATGAACGTTGAATTCCTGACCATTCAACAATGGCTATGAGCATTGAATAGATTTGACTTTGTTGATTTTGCAGATCGTTGAGTGATCTATGCTGTGAATCTCTCCTTTGCTTTGATTGCAATTTCATTGTTGTTTGAGCAGAGTTGATCGACGAGTGATGTACTGCTTGATTCACTCATTTGCACTTAATTCGTTCATCAATGAATTCCTTTCCTTTTGGAGAAACGACTTGTTCTGTTGACAGCGTTATGCTTCAATCGTTTATACTATGACGTGTCTCTTGTAAACAATATATTCTCTTGCTCTTCTTTGGACGGTGCTTTCCACTTTTCCATAGACAGTACGTGCAGACGGTACATCCTTTAGCTTGTAAACGGTTTGCATAGATAGTACGTGAAAACGGTACTTCCTTTAGCTTGTATGCGGTGCGTCTCGTTAGCTTGTAAATAGTACGTCTCGTTAGCTTGTAAACGACACGTCTCTTGGTTGGACGATACTTCTCATTTGGACTATCGAGATAATTCTTCCTCACTGGACGATACTTCACTTTCTATTCTTCGAACAATACTTCTTTTCTTTCTATGTCTGTATAATATTGAATTTAAGCATGCAGACGATCCTTCCTTTGACTCACGTATAGTAATAATATTTCCTGAAAAACATAGTATACAGTTTAGTAGTAATTGTTATCACTCAAAATAAATGTTCTAAACTTGTTTGAACCTAACAGTATTTTCATGTTTTCGAGAGATAGACCATGTATTTATTTCAGAAAATGGTCATTATCGTAACCCTTGAAAATCTTGGCGTTACAGTGCCCTTGGCCACCATCTCTACAATCAATCATCATCCACCGTTGGCGCTATTATTGTTGACACCCAGTACCCTCCACTAACTGAAACCATCCACCATGATCATTATCACCAACATTCAGCCTCCACCATCATCTAATAGTCTCCATCATCACCGTGACAACCATTTAGTACCCTCCACCACTAGCGCCGCCACCCTTGATTCTCATTGCAAGTCTTCTTCTTCTAGAAAGAAGAAGACTCATGTGTTTGACCCTATCACCCATCGGGTCTCAAGCATCAAAAGGATTAGGTGATGACATATGTTTACTTTATAGTATAAGTTAGGGAGCCTAAAATTCCTATGAATCATGCATATAAGAATTATATAACATGCTCAACATACATTAACTCGTATAAAAAAAAATCAAGGACACCCAAACGACAAAACAATAAAAATAACTATATTCTAAAATAAAAATAACATAAATAAACAAGAAATGATTGAGAAACTAATTTGTAATGTTGACTAAACTTGAAAAATTTGTAAAATTGAAGTTAATTATGAAGCTATACATTGGGTACAAAGTTGTCATTAATTTAGATATGGTTTTGGCTGTGTATACTTATAGGTTATTGATGGTTGTGGCCGTAAAAAATTTACTGATGCCTTAAATCGTCGGTGTTTGCTGCCTTGAAGACTGTAGGATGCATTGCTTACAACATGTGCTTGGAAGCTTGAACACAAAACATAGAAGGGAAATGTGGGCTACTTGGTTTGCTGCCGCTTGGTCCATCTGGTATTGTTTTTAGGGAAGGGACATCAGATGTAGATAGAGTAGTATATTTGATTCAATTAAGATCGTGGAATTGGCTCACAACTAAGTTGAAGGGATTCCATTTTTATTTTTATAAGTGGGTCTCAAACCCCTCGTACTATTTGGAAAACTTCTAAATTGTTCAAATGTATATGAGTTAAGGTATCCTTTGTACATTTTAATAAAAAATTTGTTGATAAAAAAACTCAAAATAGTTGAAAATATGATCCATCTATCATCAATTTAAGTAGGATGATAATATGACTTATTTTGAATTGATTTTAAAAATGTTACATATACTAATTAATAATTATTCCCCATGAAATTCAGGCACTGATTGCTCATATTCCGGGACCGAAGGTAGAATGGCTAGGTGTATCAAGATGCTTGGAGATTGAATGTAGAGGCTGATGTCTGTTATTCAACAACATCTGTGTATGCTTGGCTGAACTCTCGTTTTAGGAACTTGGTAGATCACCCGTTGTGGCGCCGTATATAGAAGCTTAGAGTTCTAGAGAAGTATCAATTCCTCCTTTGGTTGGTCTTGCATAGAGCTTTACCCTCAAATTCTCACCGGTTCTTTTGCAGTATTGCGGATTCTCTAGCTTTGCTCACATCCTTCAAAATAGATTCTTCATTGTTTGAGGGATTTCCCCCACTCCGAAGAGGTATGGATCATATATGGTTGCATTTTATTTCCCTTGTTTTTTACTCTAAATATTTGGGACTGGATGACTGCCATCATTGAGAACTTGGATTCGTTACGGTTACTTCACAACGTATGGTGGACTTGGAGAAGGAGAAACAACATGTTGGTGAGTAGCGAAGTTTGGTCGTCACATTTTGAGCAATGAAGCAGCCGTCATGCGGTCTCAGCACGTGTGCCTCTTAGGGAGGATTTTTCTATAGTTCATAACCCAGGAGTTTGGACTACGCCTTCGGTTAGTTGGTTAAAGTTGAACACGATGGTACTTATAAGGGTTAATGGTTATATTAATCCTTGTGTTTGTAAGGCGTTTTGGTATTAGTTCATAGTTGGAAGAAAACTAGGAATAAGCACCTACGATTGTGGTCATATTGACATTAGTCTCTGCCAGAGAGTGGAGCTCCGACGAGGACACTGAGTGGCAGACGAACGGTGATGTGACACGTTATGTATCATTTTTAATTTCCACATCTATAATTAATAATTAAATTATAATTATTAAATTAAAAAAATTATGAAAAAATTAATCACTTAATTAAACCACTTAATAATCTAATCACTAAATTAAACTATTCATCTACTTCATCGTCCACCTCCATACTCTTCATCTTCATTATCTATCTTCATCCTGATCATCAATCTTCATCTCTATTAAACCCAGAAACTCAAGATAGGATGTGATCATTCCCTTGCAGGGGTGTAGGATTGGAGAAGGCAGTAGCATCATGTGTGACATGGGGAGTTGCACCAGTGTCTGGTAACTAGTTCCCTGCACTTGGTCTTGCAGATGGAGTTAGCAGAGCTTGTCCCATCGTCTGCTGTGAAAACAATTGGCTTGTTGGTCGCTGTGCAAAGTGAGAAGGGCCAATCGTCTGCTGGGGTGACTGAAACACAGATGCAGGCATCGTCTGCTGGTGATAACCATTGACATATCCAACAAACGGAGGATAAGCAATTCCCGAAGGATATCCATGTGGATCAATCTTCGGACCAACATTGGGAAAAAGGTAATTGGGAGGGCCCAGTTATTTGAAGATTATAAAAGGGTGGGGGACCAAGTCCTTCTTGTTGAAAATTAGAAAGAGGTGGTGCATAGCCTCCAAAGGTACCAACCTGCTGAGGAACTTGATTAAACTGACCACCATATGGTGATGAGCCAACCATTCCTGGAAAATTGGCAGACGATACGCGGTGATAGCAAGTGTTGCCTTCATGACCCTACTTGTAACAGATTTGACACTGAACATAGGAGCATCCACCACGTCCACGCCCACGACCGCCAGAGCAACCACCAGGACCACGATCATCACCAAACGAGCCATAGTTCTGGGTCGACTCAGAGAAACCCCGATTCGCAGATGGTGTAGCATCAGTGGTGTGCACGACACGGTTTTGGGCAGGTGAACCACTAGCATAGTTGGCTTGAGAAAACTGCTGGTTCAGCATTGGTGAGTCTATCGTATGCGCAGGAGACGATGATAATGTATGTGTGAGCAGAGCGGACGGTGGATTGTCAAGAAGCTGACGCTTGCGAGAGCGAAGAAGATAGGCCTCATGAGCAATAAGCATTACTTTTACTTGAGAGACAGAGCATGGCACCTTCCGATTGCTGACAAGGGGCATAAGAGAGCTATACTCATCCAGTAATCCATCAAAGATAACTTCAATGTGATCTCGATATGAAGCAAGATCACCGATGGAGATGAGAGCAATGACAATTGTCTTAATGCGTTTGAGATATTCGGAGAGAGATTTCGCCCATTTGACAATGGTGCGAAGCTCTGAGCGAAGAGTTGCGGATTGTGCTAGAGAATGTACATTGAAGAAGTCTTGAACTTCTTGCCAGATCTGCTAGGACTGTTTGCAGTTAACAACCGTAGGCAGAACAGCAGACGATAGGGAAGAAAACAACCAAGTGAACAGTGTTGAATCCTGTTTGATCCAGGTTGTGTAAAGAGGAATCTCAACAGATTTTTCACGATCAGCATCAGACAAAAAACGAGGTGGGATTGTTGGATTCACAAGAAACTTTTCCGGACTATGTTGTCGAACAACACCTTCAATGTGTTGTACCTAGGAACGGAAATTTGTTTCATCAAGTTTGATTGAAACAACATGTGAAAAGGAAGGCAAAGACGAAGTCTGAGCTCCTGCCATAGCGGAAAGCAAAAAACAAGACCACAGATCGAGACTAGCTCTTGATACCATGTTAAGAACCAAAGGTTCTTTGAAGAAGAAAAATGAGAAATCGAAGATACTGAATATTCTTTCTATTATGATTAATTCACTATACAAGCTCTGTTTATATACAGAGAGAGACCGACAGAAAACAGACAAGATCCCTAAACACTATCAGACAAGATCCTGGATAATCCGGGTCAATTGTCACACTTGGTTAGCTGGCATGACTATCTGGCTAGACAATACAATTATGAATTCGATTCAACTTGGCAGGCGGTGCTGCTATACAGACGATAGAATGCTTACCTATTCAGACGATAGATATCAGACAGTAGATATCAGACGATGCTGCATATCTCTAACAACTTGCATACAACAAGTGCTTATAGTAAGATGCTTCACATAGTAGAAAGTAAATTCTAAAGGTGACACTTGGATGTTACATTTTAATATATGCAGTACTATATTTTATTTTTGGGTAAATGTAATCGGGACATGCCCAAGAAGACAGCCGGGAAAATGCGGGACTTAAAACTTAGATGTAGGTGATACCTTTAGGCCACGGTTTTAAAACTGTGGTCTTTTACCATCTTTAGGCAACGGTTTTGAAAGTGTTGCTCTACGAAGTTGTAAGTCACACAAATCCTTGGGACTCCCTACACAAGTTGTGAAAAATCTTGCGATTCATATTTTTTTGCCATATCACCTCCAACATGTCAAAAACAACCATATTTCACTAATTATTTTTTTAACATATTTCACTATTTTTTTTCAATATTCAAAAAAAAAAAAACCACCGTACCAACATTTTGAAGGCAAAACCTTTGACTAAATTAGATGAACCCCACTAGCTCTCCACACCCTGGGTTGCTTGGAAATCACATACTGTATATTGTGATAATTTCATGAATTATAAAGTAAAGTATCTAATGCATAAAAGTGTGGATGGTATGTGGTATCCCGTATCTGAGTGCTCTTATTTGTGTTGACGGCGTAGAATTGAAATAAAGAGAACATGGAAGTGCCACGTGGGACACGAGACCAAGGCTGCAATTGCGGCGGCCGCAGTTATCAGCGCAAGATAGGTGAAATAATTGATTATTAGAGGAAATTGATACAATTATAATTACTCCACTCAAACAAACACAAACGCTCTTCCTCATCATGTCATGCTTGATTTTCTCTTGCGTTGAATATACGCTCTCCGATTTGCGTTTGCGCAGACTTCAAGTCTTCAACGGTTCAACATAACCTCAAAATTCATAAATATTTGCTGGTTAAGGTAGTTGATCAAACCGGGTTAAGTGAATCTTGAGGTTGCTGCTCACTCAAGTTTTCGTTTTAAGTTTATTCTATTTAATTTATCTTCTTGACCGGTTATTCAAATTTAGTAGTGCGATCATTAATCACGAAGGGTAGTAAACTCAACTTCTTTATTAAATTATAATAAAGTTAGCAGTTTGATCCTTATCAAACTCTTAACCATTTAGTGCGTCACTGCCTCCGTTGTCGAGGTAAAAATAAAAATCTAGTACATTATTGAAAAGTAAATAAACATTTTTTCTCCCTCTTTATGCTTTGCTACCCATTGCGCTGCCTCTAATTTTCTTACCACCACGGCGGCTGGGCATACCATTTCTGCAATTCACCCTAACACATGAGTCATGAGTATCAAATTATATTCCTTTTTTCCCACAAGTTGTCAGCATTTCTTGCCTGCGCGTTAATTCTCCTCCCATTTAAGTATATTGTATATACACAATAATTACAAGAAATTCAACTCATCATGTGACAATAATTATTATTTAGGTATTATTTCTTCGAAAGGAGCAATAATTCTTCTCTTTACACTCTTTTGTTGGCTTTGATTTTATATACATGTAGTGGTAGTCGTAGACAACCACTGATCTTCTTCATGTTCATGTTTTTTTTACATGTTCATTATTTTTAATAAAACTTAATTTTTAAAATCAAACATGCCATTACGTGCGTTTTTAAGCTATAAAATATGTGAAGATATATTTTAACAGTTTAATAGCTATGCACTCATGTCTAAAATAGTTTTACACAAATATTTAATCAAAATTAATTATTTTGTCATATTATAATTATTCTGGTTGGCTGAAAAGACTATTAGATCCAATACCGCTCAAGGCAATTTGAAGGTTCCACAACTAAGTGGAGATCATGTTGCCCAATCGAGATTGTCAAAATCAAGTTCATCTTCAACTGAGCAGATTTAAGCCGACACATATATAAAACAAATTGTAAATTTTCTTATGAGTGGCCACCGTCTCGAAAGTCATATATAAAGGCTTCACTAAGACTCATCGCCTCGAGTCTATCTCTCACCATGCCAATAAATACATATTTGAGCATTCACTTACATAAACATTGATCATATTGCTAACTCATTATTCTTCTATGAATTTATGCTTCTCTCTATGCTCTCATACAGGCTTGAGTGTTGAAGTTCCTTTATAGAAACCTCCCTTCACCGAGTCAACACCACACCACTGTGTCAGAAGGTCCTTTTAGAATCGTACATCACCGTAAATGATCGAGAGTATCATTTAGCTCTAATTTGGAAATCTGTGCTTTGGATCTTCCGCCAAGCTTGCTAAAGAAGGTAAATATAGAATTGTTCTATGGAAAACCCGATCCAGGAGAGCACTTGAAAAATGTGCTTCGTGTATGGAGGTCATGGAAGTTTCAGACCCTCTAGCTTGCAAATATTTCTTATCAAGCTTGAAGGGGGATATGCCTTGCTTGGGTTCAAATCTCTCCCTCCATTTTAGTTTAAAAATGGGAAGAATTTTCTTTTCAGTTCATTCAGAATTTTACCACATGTTGATATCCATGTGGCAATGAATATCTGACAATGCATATAAGGCAACAAGAAGGCGAATCATTACTATTGAAATAACAGACGCAAAGCATCGGAAGCATAGGTAGAATCTTATTGTATTTCATTGATTCAATTGTGTACAGGTAAAGCCTTTCTTATAGTAAAATTCAGACTGCTAACTAGGGTAACAAAATATTACAATACTAATACCAAAATATTCTTTCCCTAATTATCGCTGATATCCTCCCTAATTACTGCTGATCTCCTTTGACCGTATCTGATTTTATTCTCTTCCTTAATTTCACAATATTCTGACACTCCCCCTCAAGTTGAATAGTGGGATCTCCAATACTCAACTTGTGCAAGATTATTTCTAAAACTTTTCCTGTCACTGCCTTTGTGAGAATATCAGCTAACTGATCTCCAGATCCCACGAAAGGAAGCTCAACAGTGCCATCCTCAATCTTCTCCTTTATGAAATGTTGATCTACTTCAACATGTTTTGTTCTATCATGTTGAACAGGATTCTCAGAGATGCTAATTGCTCCCTTGTTGTCACATTTGAGCTGGGTCAGAAGTTTCACTGGATAACCAATCTCACTCATCAGTTTCTTTAGCCAAATAATTTTAGTTATCCCTTTTACAACGCCCCTGAATTATGCTTATGCACTTGACAGTGCTACTACCTTCTGTTTTTTGCTTCTCCAAGTGACAAGGTTTCCTCCAATTAGGGTAAAGTACCCTGTAATGGATCGTTTATCATTTGGGTTACCATCCCAATCAGCATCAGTATAGGCCTCAATATCCAGATGTCAATTTTTCCTGAAAATGATACCTCTTCCTGGAGTACCTTTGAGATATCGAACAATCCTCATAGTTGCTTCCATGTGCTCTACCTGTGGATGGTGCATAAACTGGCTTACCACCCCAACGGCGTATGCAATGTCTGGTCTAGTATGAGCTAGGTAGATTAGCTTTCCCACCAACCTTTGATACTTCTCTTGATCTGCTAGCTCAGTTCCTTCAACAATCTTGAGTTTGTGGTTTACCATTATCGGAGAATCACTGGGTTTACAATCCACCATACCAGTTTCAGCTAACAGGTCTAGTATATACTTCTGCTGGGAGATATAAATCCCTTCTTTAGATCGGAGAACTTCGATGCCTTAGAAATATTTCAGCCCCCCAAGATCTTTCATCTCGAATTCTGTAAAGAGATTCTTTCTGAGCTGAGAGATTTCTTCTTCATCACTACCTGTTATGATCATGTCATCCACATATATTATGAGGCAGGTAACCAGATCGCCTCTTCTTTTAAGGAAGAGTGTGTGGTCAACATTGCTCTGTTTGTACCCATATCGCTTCATAGCCATAGTGAACCTCCCGAACCATGCACGAGGAGATTGTTTAAGCCCGTATAAGGCCTTCTTTAACCTGCACACTTCCTCTCCTTCGAGGTCATTTGAGAATCAAGGTGGAGCCTCCATATATACTTATTCTTTCAGATCTCCATGTAGAAATTCATTCTTAACATCAAACTGGTGAAGGGGTCAGTCCTTATTTGCTGCTACTGAGAATAACACCCTGATGGTGTCAATTTTGGCAACTGGAGAGAAGGTTTCTGAGTAATCAATGCCATAAGTCTGTGTATAGCCTTTGGCAACTAGTCTTGCTTTGTATCGTTCAGTGCTTCCGACAGCCTTATACTTGATGGTGAAGACCCACTTGCATCCAACTGGTTTCTTTCCTACTAGTACTACACACTTTTCCCATGTGCCATTCTTCTCAAGAGCTTCCATTTCTGTATTAATTGCTTCTCGCCATTCAATCTTCTTACTTGCTTCCTGAGGTGTTTTTGGAATATCCTCTGAGAGAAGAGTGACCGAAAAAAGCATTTGCAGCCTCAACAACTCTCCCCTAGCTACATTTACTGGATATCTTGAAGCACGGGGCACATGCTCAGGTGAGTATTGATTCGGAGGCACACCCCTATTTTTCCTTGGAGGTAGGGCACACATCTCTGGCTCTTCTGGTTCTGGGACTAAGCTGTCATCATGAGTAGTGGCATCATTCAAATTAAGTGACAAATCACTAGAGTAAGATTCATTTACCTCACGTTGGACATCTTCCAAAGTCGGGACATTGATTGTGTGTACTTGTCTGTCAACCTCGACTACGTTGATAGTGGCAGGTTCAGTGGCTCCATCCACCTGCTCTGTTGGAACAGTTTCGAAGTAACTTAGATTTCTTAGCCAACTTAGTGGTTCTCTGAAATTCTCCCCCTGAACACTAAGTTGGTGGTAGAAAAATTCAGATTCTAAGAAGTCACAATCCATAGTGACATGAATGCGACGAGTGACCGGATTATAGCAACGATGCCCCTTTTGGTGCATGGCATACCCCACAAAAACACATTTTTTGGCACAAGGATCAAGTTTGGTTCTGTCAATTTTGGGAACATGGACGAATACAGAACACCCAAAGACTCAGGGAGGTAAGGTTAGGATTGAAGGGATAGTGGTTTGAGTGGCTAGGGCTTGTAAAGGAGTTTTGTGGTTAAGAATTTGGGTAGGAAAACGATTGATGAGATATGAAGATGTAGCTAGAGCTTCGAGCCAAAACGAGGAAGGGACTCGGGATTCAAGTAATAGGGCACGAGTCATCTCAAGTAGAATCCGATTTTTTCATTCGGCTACACCATTTTTTGGGGGGTGTTAGGGCACGAAGTTTAATGGATAAGACCATTTTCCTAAAAAAAGACTCACATGGACTGATTCACAAATTCTCCCCCATTATCAGAATGAAGGATTTGGATTTTTTTTTTGAAACTGAGTATGAATCATTTTGTAAAACATAATGAATTTTTCAGGCACTTCTGATTTATGTTTCATAAAATATATCCAAGTCACCCGAGAAAAATCATCCATAAACAACACAAAATACTGAAACCGACTTTTACTAGTATTTGGAGCTGGACCCCAGACACCAGAATGAATTAATGAAAAAACAGAATCAACTCTGGTGTTGTTTTGAGGAAATGAAACCCTATGACTCTTAGCATGAATGCAAGTTTCACATTTCATATGAGTGGATTTATTGGAAAAAAAGCTAGGAAATAAAACATTGAGATACCCAAAGGAGGGGTGGCCAAGACGTTGGTGCCACAACCAAAGTTGTCTGTCAACCGTTCCGTGAGCAAGCATGGCATGTCCCGGGTGAACCACCTCATCAACGTAGTAAAGGCCTCCGCGCTCAGTACCACACCCAACGATCTCCTTCGTAAGAATGTCCTGCAAGAGACAAAAATTTGGGTACATTAGCACCACACAGTTCAGTTCCTTTGTCACTTGACTAATTGACAACAATTTTGAAGATAAATATGGGACATATAGGCAGTTATTCAATTTCATTTTATCAGAAAACTCAATAAGGCCTCCTCCTTGTACAGTGACACGTTCTCCACTGGCGGTCTCAATATGGGTCTTGGACGGTGAAGATAAATTTAAAAAATCTTTGGAATCATAGGTCATAGTATCTGTAGCTCCACAATAAAAAATCCAGTCTGTTGATTTTCCATGACACATATTAGTGGCAGATTTGGTTTGATAGGCTTTGGATTTGGGATTAAATTTTTTTTTTCTGGGACAATATTTAACAAGTGGCCCAATATTGTCATATGATTCATACTCAGCACCCACAAAGAAATTTAGAGGAAAATATTGTGGGTTAATAATAGATGGGCTTGGGTTATCACCCCCAAACCCATTACCTCTAGGGTTCCTGTGTGCTGCACCTTCACCTTTACCTTTCTGTGTGCCGCCCCCTATCGTTCTTCCTTCTTCAGCGCCACCCCCTGTTGTTCTTCCTTCTTCAGTGCCGCCTCCTGTGATACTCCTTGGTGCTCGACGTGATACTCTGGCAGTCCAGGTACAGTGCCGGTGCCAGGGTTGGGATGAGCGGCGGAGGCGGCGGCGGATTTACCTCGGTTCACTCCCGTTTTGTGGTTGTCCTCCCACCATTTTGGGTAGCCCACAATTCTGAAACATGTCTCCTTCGTGTGCTTCTTCATCCCACAATGGGTGCACACAAGCTTTGATTTGTCTTCTTTATCCTTATTCTGCTGTGCTCCAAGGCTGTTTTGCAGTAGTGATGCGATCTGGAGCACCAATTCATCAGGGATGTTGACTGATTTTTGGGTTGTATTGCTGTCAGAGGTTTTACTGACTTGTGACATGGATTGGGTTTGTTGATTTCGGGTTGTGGCCATTTCTGGCTAGGTAAGAGAAAAAAAGAAGAAAGAAGAGGCTGGTGAAATGGTTCTGAGTTTCTAGAATCAAAGAACGCTGCTCTGATACCATATTGAAATGACAGACACAAAGCATAGGAAGCATAGGTAGAATCTCATTGTATTTCATTGATTCAATTGTGTACAAGTAGAGCCTTTTTTTATAGTAAAAATTCAGACTGCTAACTAGGGTAACAAAATATTACAATAATAATACCAAAATATTCTTTCCATAATTATCGCTGATCTCCTTCCTAATTACTGCTGATCTCCTTTGACCGTATCTGATTTTATTTTCTTTTTTAATTTCACAATATTCTGACAATTACAAATTTTCTCCAAAGATTTTACAGAGATGTTGTGACAATTCTAGACTTATGAACCAAAGGAATTTTGGAATTAATATGCGATGCGATGTTGTATGGAGCGTTATCCCATACATCACTGTTGATTTCACCGCCAATCAATTTGACTAAATTTCAAGCTTGAGCCATGGAGTATGTTCATTCAAAGGAAGGATCAAATTATTCTTTTTCAGTGACAAATACAAAGAATGAACTTCATTACTGGAAGAAGGAAAGGAAAATAGAATCTTGAAGAGGCTTAAAAACAATTTCACAAATGGTGCCTAAGGCCGTTAATGATCCGCCAGATTATCTTATAATCTTAGACGATAGAGAAGATAATAATAGTGAAGAAAATCAAATTTCACCTATAATGAACTCACTTAATAACAAGAATTGAGGTTCGAGAAAGTCTAGTGGATGCAGGGAGCTCAATTGACATGATGACCTACAGTTATTTTGTGACGCTTGGATACAATCATGGAGATTAAATTCCATTTCTAATAATGACTAATTTGAATGGCTTTGCTAGGGAACAAATAGTTCCAAAGGAGTACATGAAGTTTAGAGTAACTCTTGGAACAGAGAAAATCAACAAAACAATCGTTGTATGAATTTTGGTGGTGATCCTCTCTAAATGATTTGGGCGTGATAGGTTATATTTGCCATCTTCAGCTAAAATTTAAAAGTAAAACCGGGAAAGTAATCATGATCAAAGGAAACCAAGCGGTGGCTAGAGTTACCGCAACACGAGTGAAAGATTTGTCAAATGAGATTGGATAAGAAATAAGGTCCAGGAGGACACAAGTAATGGCTTATGGATTGGATCAAAGGATTAGTTAAGCCCTCTTGACAAAAGAATGGTCCTGTCAACCCATTCAGGGTGCGCCTTCCGATAGACTATTTTATCAATTGGCCGCAACTAAACACCAAAATGCCGCATGAAAGCATCATCAATCATGTTTTGGTCAATTAGGATTGGCCCCCTAGATCCTAAGCGTTTGGCCGGTTTACCTGGTTCCCAAAGACTTGAACAACTGGTGGCTGGTTTACCAAGACGACTGGTTGTATCTGCCTGACCTTGGGTGGAGGCGTTTGGTATTGATCCGTTGGTGGGATTGACTTTTCTGAAAATGGTTATTCAAGAATGCCCCCATAGGCTGGGCAGGGTCTTTTTCGACCCATGGTGGTGTATTTTCCCAAACGACCTCAGCTCCCATGGGCATATGATGCGTTAAGAAACTTGTGCCTGTAGGTAAAGGCGTTTTAAGGGTTTGGCTCGGGTGTGAGAAGCTGATGCTTATGGGCCCCTCTGTTCTCCTTACAACGTAAACATGACCGTATTTCAAAGGAGTGGAAGTTACTTCTTCTTGCACATGTTGCCCCCACGGGGTGGTGTATTTTTTAGAACATGAGATGATGAATCATGCTATCCCTTTTGTAACTCTTCTCTTGTAAAGTGTAATTCATTATGAACCATATTTTGACAATCTAGAAAATTCTTAGAAACTTGGAAAATGATGTCGTTAATCCCTATGTTGATCTGTTGTCGTATGAAGGAGGTAGTTGTTTTCGTGGTGGTCTTTCCGTAGTCTCTGAACTTGTCAACTGTGTAAATAGATTCCACAATGTAGGTAGGTATAGTTGTGGCGACTGTCGTAGTTACGGTGCTACTTGCAACATCAACATGCACAGGTCTAGAAGTTACTGCTTGAGCGGTGGTAGAAGTAAAGCCAAAAGTAGGTACCCGACTGTTTCTAGTTCCGCGATTGTTTGAAGGTTCAATTTTTCTTCTAGATCTTAGTTGCATACGAGAACTTTGGTCATGGTTAGGAGATTGAAATTTCTTAATAGCAATGTGGGTCACACGGGGCCTGCCAATTTGTCGATTCAAATAAGATGAGATCAGGGTAGCTGTGTGAGTCGGCTAAGAAATCAATGTAATGATTCCCTAGTTAAATGAATACTCGAGAAAGAGATGAAATTCATAAATATGGGTTCATAAGACACTCCAAAAAGCTCTTAGTTATCGCTATTGAAAAATGAAAGAAATGATAGTTTGAAAATAACTAATGTAAGAAGAAAAATGGATAGTAAAGCAATATAAAAACGTTTGAATAAAGCAAGGGAAAATTTTAAATTTAAAGCCTAAAACAAAAATGAAAGACAAGAAATAAACAAAAGTAGTGAAAAATAAATGTAAGTACGGGAAATTTGTATTTTGATTTGATGGTTTGAGTATATGTTTTTACAAATGACCATATCCCCTATTTATAGAGGGAATCTTAGCTAACTACAATGATTGGAAGGATCATTAACCATTAACCATTAACCACGTTCTAACTTCATGCTTCCACTTAAGGTCATGGTGTAATTCACGCGTCTCTCTCCTAGTCAACTTGAAGACATGATTTTCTTCGAGTATCGACCAATTCGAACGTTGTAACAATTATTCTATTATTAAAGAATGATCCAATTTCTAATGTGTCAAATCTTAGAATTCAAGTAAATATCTTAAAAATATTATCTCATCTATCTCTGAACTTGATTACCTGTTCGAAAATCCCATCCAGCTGCAAAACTTCTTCCTAACGGCTGACCTACATCATTTGGCTAATATTTTGGTGCATTCATATCGGCTCATCCTTTATATGCTCTGTAGATGGTAAATTACTGTAATTTAAAATCATGTTGAATAGAAGTAATTTCTCTTAACTTTTGTTGTTGTTTATCATAATTCTGACTTAATTGTTGTTGGTTTACAAATTGATTTCAAACTAGGCAGCCGTGTGAGTTGACTGAGAAACAAACGTAATGATTCCCTAATCAAGCGATTACTCGAGGAAGAGACTCTGTTCCTCAATGCAAGATCCTAATACACTCAAAAAGGCTCTTAGTGGTCGCTAATGAGAAGTTACGAACGAGGTAAATCTATAAAACTAAATGAACGACTAAAATGGATAAAGACATAAAAGCTGAATTATAAAAGTTCGAAGTAAATGTCAGAAAGGTAAATGACTGAAAGATTGTAAATGAAAAAAAGTGTTGAAAAGTAAAGGCAGGGAAGTAAATGATAAAAGAAATAATGGGAAATTTGTAGATTTTGATTGATTGTTGAGTTGTGTTAGTACAAATGACCATCCCCCTATTTATAGAGACAAAATTCAGCTAACTTACAATAGTTAACAATCACCTACCACTAACTCACGTTTCCTGATCCTTACAAACACTCATAAATCATGAAGTGTTGATTTTTGTTTCTCCTAGTCAGCTTGGAAGTTTGTTGTAAGCCGAACTTCCTTGTATCGGCTGGTTCGATTGCAAAAATCATCTCCCATACTTTCAAGGGGTTAAGTCTGTTAGTGTTTTCCGCACGTGAAAACATTCTAAAAGCTTACAAGATACTTTCACCTTAGTGCCGAAACTTGTGTATTTTTCTTCAAATCTTGTCCAAATTCACTACTTATGCCATCTAGCCGCTTTATCTTGTCGTGTGCACGGTTAGTTCAGAGCTCTCGACTATCATCACAATGGCTAGTTCAAGATTAGCGGCTAACATGTTTCTTTAACTGTTAAAATAATCGTTGCGTAATTTTTAAATGGTTTCTAACCGTGTATCCAAACATATATTCATATTTAACATATCTATGACACAATAAAGTCTCTTCGTTAAAAGAAATAGCGAGTTCCTTTTCTTCACGCCACAAATATGTTCTCGTTTCCCCCACCTTCTTGCTCGGCCATATAAATTTCCTTATTTTTATGGAATCTGCAACATTGCTTGTCAAATGCATATGTAAAATCACAATCTGAAAACCATATTCTATTATTCAATTTTTATATAATAATAACAATGTTACAAGTGCGAAGCATCTTATAATGGTTTGTGCTTACTAAGAATAGTAATTGCAATGTGAACACAAATCACATGGCCATATGTGAAGATCGATGTCAACAGCATGTTTAGATTACACGTTTGAATCTTTTACTTTTAATATAAAGTTCGAACGATTGAGACTTTCGAGTTTTAAAATTGCAAAACATCAACTTGTGCACATATTTATCATAATGAAAATTTGATAAGATGCCCAATTACTCTTACTAAAAATAGACGTGCCAAAAGTAATGGAAAAACACGTTCAACGAGAGCTGCTTTTTTTATTATTGCCACGGTGTAATCATTTTTTGTTCTCTAATGCAGGAATCAATTCCTTTAGTATATATACTTTGAATACTTTGAAGTCACTTAATAGTATGTTTGTGTTCACATTTAAAATTTTCAGAATTATTTTTCTTTGGGGCTGGCTAAATGACCCCATGATTAATTGAGGTCATTCAACCCCATGTTCACATGGACCAATAAGATTGTCCTATATTTAGAATTAAAAAATAATGTGGAAATAAATAAAATAAATGACACAATCTTATTGGTCCATGTAAGTATGGGGTTGAATAATCCCAATTAATCATGAGGTCATTTAGCCAACCCCTTTTTCTTTTCATTAAAACTATTTTCAGTATCCTTTTTCAGAATCACTTCTCCTCCCACCCAGAGAAATCTAATAAGGTTCTAAGAGCATAAACAATGCAATTTTCTTTTAGCCCTAAGCAATGCTGCTTATTTTTACTTACCATTGGATCATGCTTAGGTGGAAAGTTCAATTGCTTAAAATTAAGAAATGTTGCATTCTTACCATTTTTTTTTGTCACCTTAGTTTAGACTATGTTTGATTTTAACCCCTCTAGCTTTTTTTTAATCCAATCAAATCTCTCAAATTTTAAAATTAAGTGAATTGACCCTTCTCTCAATTTCATAGTAAATTATCATTTTTTCCAAATATTTGATGGTTTATGATGGATTTGAGAGATGTTATAAATTTAGAAGTAAAAAAATAAAAATAAAAATAAATTGGTGAAAAAATTGTAAGCATTGAAGAATTTTGGAGGAAATGAGGCCATGTTTAAAGAGGTGGAAAATTAAGATTTTTTTATTTTTAATAGAAATTAATATATTGATTAGTATGTTTAAATGAGAATAACGCCTACAATGTTTAAGTTGGTTTAATCTGTGAAGATTTTTCTTAAACAATGAGAATTGTGAGTTTTAAGTGAAATAGTAATGATAGAGGGACTTAATTTGTAACAATTTAAAAGTTGAGGAACTAAATTTGCTTAAAATATTCTCTGGGGCTAAAATCGCCCAAAGTCAAAATGTAAGGACTAAAAGTGTGATTAAGCCAATTCTATATGTAGCATTTTTAGTAATAGAAAAAATGTTAAAAACACTCAAATAAGAAACTAACATTGTGAATGGTGTAAAGATGCACCGTATCAATTTGAGACGGTTGGTTCACAAATAGAATTGGAGATTAGGAAGCCGTGTAAGTTGATTGGAAAACCAACGTCCGATTCCTGAATCAAGCAATTACTCGAGGAAGGGACTCTGTTCCTCAATGTAGGTTCCTAAGATACTCCAAAGAGATATTAGTTCTCGCTATTGAGAATGTGTGACTGAGTTATGACTATGAACTGAGGTCTACGGCTAAATGGAATGTAAAAGGCTGAAAAGCTGTAAAGAATTTAAAGGTTGAAAGCTTAAATTGGCTGAAAATTAAAGTGCTGAAAGCGATAAAGAAAGTAAATTGTTGTAAATAAAGTGCTGAAAAATAAAGGAAAGATAAAATGTGGGAAATTTGTAAGGTTTTGATTGATGATTTGATTGTGTTGTACAAATGACCATTCCTCTATTTATACAGGCAAATTCGGCTAACTATTGGTAGTTGAGAAAAACTTAACTCTCCCCCACATTCTTAGATCATTACACTAATTCATAGTTAGTGGGGAGTTTCGGTTCCTTTCTCTATCCTAGTGAGCATAGATGTTTTGTTTAGTCGTTTCTCATTGTCTCGACTAGCTCTTCGACCGCCTCTCCTATTTTCGCAGGGATAAGCCCACTAATTCCTTTAGCTCCTGGAAAGCTTCTAAAAACCCTTGAAATATTCTGCTTTAAGACCACGTTTCTACACCTTCCTCGAATCTTGTCCTGATTCACTTCTCTTGACTCAGCCGATCCATCCAACGCTGCTCGGCCAACTTCTTGCTTCTCGGTAGGATGGCCAACAACTATTCTCCCCAACGTATATAACGTCACTTCGACTGTTCAAATAGCCGTTGCGCAATTTTGGGGTGCCAACACATTTCCCCCTACATTCTCGATTTATTTGTTGCGATGAATCAGAATGTAACTGAACACCTCTTTTCGCGGCGCCAGACTATCTTTAAATTCAAATCCTTGATACTAAGCAAGCCACCTCCCCCCATTCATTCCTCCTTCCTTGAAAGATAATGTCGCCACCATATCCATCTCTGATTTCTTCGGCAACTGCCTATCTCCCCTAGCGGACGATTCTGGCCTTTAGGGCTTCACAAGGAATTCTGAAGCCCGCTTATTGACCCTTGTCAACCCGTCCCGGAGGCAATACTTGCCTAGCCCTTATGTGGAGGATAGAAATGAATTCCCGTTCGTGGTCCTAGAGTTTCTTTCTCAAGAACAACATCGCTTTCCCATCCTTTAAGACACCTACCATTTTCACCGATGTCCATGTCGTCTCCCTAATTGGCCCACCGAAATGCTCTATTACAGTGACTGGGTGATTCAGTTTGATGCCTCTTGGGGTGATTACTAGAAGAGATGGAGCATCTGTGATGCCATCATGTTGTCCCGTGAAGCAATCCATCGCCACCTCGAACTCTTATTCGGCTTCACAAGTTCCCGGTCCCCCGCCACCAATGGTTTTACCTTCCCTGCCTGCATGATGTCCCCTATACTCCTTGACGTGGTAAAAATTTTGGGCTTGCCGATGACTGGGGAAAACTCAACCTCGATAATCGGTGAATTCCCGAGCGACCCATCATCTTTGGGGATCAATCTTTTTGAAGGCAGCAACTGATTCCAAGACTTCCTAAGATTCAAGATTCAAACCACATGAACTACCACAGAAACCGAGCACAATGCTTTTCTCCTCCCGTGGTTATGAAAGCATTTCTTGGGCATGAGGAGGATCGCAACTGAAATTTTCCCCTTGGTCTCGGCTATCACGACTAATCGTAATTTGGCCTTGGCACCGTATTTTCTGGCTCACTTATACCGAGATATGTTCCTTTTGACAGAGTTTGCTCAAATCCCTCGTCCACTGGACTCAAACCACATCATGGACCCACTCTGGTTTTTTAACTTATGGGTGATGCTGTATTTTTCTGAAATGAGGGCGGCACCCACCATGACATTGTCTATAAATGGCCAAACTCTGATCTACGGTCACTACCTAGCAACCGCTCCTACTTTGGTCACCAATTCCTTATTTCTAGTGGCTTGGAAGCTATTTGTGCTAAAGAGAGTTGATATTAAATTATGCACGGGGGAAGCCCCTCCATTCTTCAGCTAGAGTCACCCTTTGGCACAATAGAAAGGGTGTGCAGCTGGAGCTCCCTACTCACTTGCCGCCTTCTTTTCGGTGGGGTTGCACATTCGTCACTAAGATTATCTATCTTTACTAAGCCCTACTATCCACAATGTTTCGCCCGCCAATTCGGCTTAGTGCAAGGGATACCCGCGTCGGTGCTGTTCCTACTTTTTCCATATCCTCAACGTCACGTAGTTAACTTGGCAGTACTACTGGATCTTGCTGAACGAGACTTTTCAAACAAACAAAGGGAATACCCCCATTACCCGTTCAACATTCACCTAGGCTTGGTAATAGAATTAACAACTGGTGGTCAACAACCTGTACATACTTCTTCCCGGAGAAGAGCTCTTCCTACCTAGGGAAACTTCTGGATGTACCTCTCAACCCAGAGGAAGCTTCCCTCCTTAGGAACACTCTAGGTACTCTATTTTTCTCTCCTTTCTGATATGCTTCTGACCTTACGTTATCTTATCGATCCTTCCTTGTCTCGCAGTTTTAACACCCCTTGCGTCCTGTCTTTCCCCCGGAGGGGATGCTTCGACTAGTTTGCCTTGTGTAAACGTTGCAGGAACTCAGAGATCTCTGGTCCCCAAAACCCTTCTTCTGAACTACTTCAACGCTCTTCCGACGACCCAGCCATCGCATTTCATTTTGTCCCCCACTGTGCATCAGGATTTTATCGATCATCTTCTTACAAAGGACCACCCACGAGACCCGAGCGCTGTCTCAGCACTGAAAAAATCACTGCTGACCCTCGTCAAAACCCCTTCTCGGAAGATTTCAGAAGCTGAAAAGGAGGCATATGGCAAAATTTCCCTCCTCTTGGTGGAAGGTGACAACAATTTTCACGCCAACCTAGCCTGCAAAGAAATAGGGGAAGCCACTCTGAATCGCTTGGATGCACTTTGGCATGAAAGAGAGAAAATCTCAGCTAGTTTCTATCGACTCAAGGAGGAGGAGATGGAGGCTCTTCGTGAAAAGGAAGATGTAACAACTTGGTTGGAGGATTTGAACTCATCCCTTGCATGCATACAGACTGAAATCGGCCTCTTATAGCCTCGTCAGTGGTCTCTCTAATCGTGTCTATAAGAACATGCTGGAGATGACAGATCTCTACACGCGTTCAACTACCATGGATGAGGAACTGAAAACTCTCTGGCAACACCAAGGAACCTCCGAGCTTGACGTACAAGCTGGCCAGGAAGGGATCGATAGTGTGCTAATTTTGTGGCGTAGTATCAAGGCCAATCTTTCCCGTGCTCGTTCTCCTCAACCCGCAGACCCAACCACCAACTCATCCCCTGGGATCAACAATAGTGATGAGGGGATTTTGTAGTCTTTTGATTTTTTGTTTAGATGACCAACCATTGGTCATCAACTTTGGACAAGATTTTTGTAAGACCCTCAATTTTGTAAATTTTCAGTTTGGTCCCTGGAGTTGTAACAATTATGTTATGGTCCCTGAATGTTGTGATATTTATGCTTTGGTCCTTGTTAGACATTTTGTTTGAAATAAATTATGTTTGATTATTCTACTCAAGATGAGCGAAGAATAAAATAAAATCTTTATAGATTTGATTGATATTTGATTTTCTGACTATTTTTATTAGATACAAAATTTGTATTTCTCTATCTTACATTTTCCCCATTAATTTCAAAAATGTGGAGGGGTTGAGAAGAAGAGAATTGTGTTTCTGGTTTGGGGGAATATTCCCTGAGTATATTGTTATGGATTAATAAAAAAATTAAGTAATTAGGAATTTAATTTAGCCAAAAATGGGACCAGATTCGTTCTATTATTTGTTAAAGCTTTTGAAGGAAGAAGTTGTTGTTTTCCCTGTTTTCTAGGGCTGAGGGCGTGCTGCATACCCATGTTCAGCAGCATGTTTTATTTTCTTTCTTCTATTGATGGAATTTTAAAAAAGAATCTTTTCCTAAGGGTTAGTTGATACCAGTAATATTCTACTGAGAAGTAGGATTGAAAGCTGAAAAATAACCTCCCACTATAATGAGCTTTGGCCATGGAAAAGTCTTGTTTTCGAAAAGTAGGGTTTAAATTTGATTTTGGGGGTGAAAAACTGCTTTTCTAGGCTCTCTGGCAGGGAGCCAACGCATGAGCGTTGAACTCCCAACGCCTGGGCGTTGAGGTTCTGCCCAAGACGTGTTGCCAGAAAGGGAGCCAACGCATGGGCGCTGGGTCCTTGCCAGCAAACTTTTGTTTTCGTTTTAATTGTGCAAAAATAATTTTGGGGGTTGTTTTCCACCTCTATTTCAACAATTATTGATTGTTGTTTATCATTTCATCTTGCTCAGGTGGAGGAAAAACTTTATGTGATCAAATCGACGGTAAGGGTAGCTCGTTGTAGGAATCGTTTGTCGGTTTGTGATTGTTTATGGTTCTGTTTTGAGAATTCTGGTTATGTTTTGCCTTGAACATATTCTGGACTTGCTAATTGATGCTGTAACATGTTATACATGATTTGTATCATGTTGAGACTTCATGAAATGTATTGAGTTGTTGAGTATAACATGATGAAAATGATTCTAAGAGGAATTGGCTAAATTTGCATATGATACTATGACTGAGAAAAATGTGTGAACTGTTGGTTCATGAGGATGATGATTATTTGTGTCATAGCATATGCATTATACTTAGGATATTTAAGATTGATGTGACAACACTTTGTCCTGTGGGATAAATGTAGGGCAAGTAGTGGTGATCTACTGTCGAATGAAGGAAGTAGTGGTGACCATACTTGGGCCTCTCTCTACGTTTGTTGTCTCAACGACTTCAACGTAAGGAGATACTGTTGCTGCGGCTACCGTGGAAACGGGATGCCAACAGAATCCATAGTTGTTCGTATATTAACTGGCATTGTAGTGGAGGTAGGAGCGGTACCCTCGAGCAAGGTACGACTACTACTTGCTCTGTGATTGCTTGAAGATTTCATTTTTCTACAAGACCTCAATTGCATGAGCCAATTTAAGTCATGAGTTGGTGATGGAAATAGTTCAATAGGAAGAGTAAGTCCCACAGGGTGTGCCAATTTTTGGTTCACAAATAGATTTGGAGATCAGGAAGCCGTGTAGGCCGGCTGGAAAACTAATGTCCAGTTCCCGAATGAAGAGATTACACGAGGAAGAGACTTTGTTCCACAATATAGGGTCCTAATATACTCCAAAGAGCTCTTAGTTCTCGCTATTGAGAAGGTGTGGCTGAGTTATGGCTATGAACTAAGGTCTACAGCTAAATGGAATGTAAAAGGCTGAAAATCTGTAAAGAGTTTAAAGGTTGAAAGCTTAAATCGGCTGAAAAATAAAGTGCTGAATGCGATAAAGAAAGTAAATTGCTGAACATAAAATGCTGAAAAATAAAGGAAAGATAAAATGCGGGAAATTTGTAAGGTTTTGATTGATGATTTGATTGTGTGTTGTACAAATGACCCTTCCTCTATTTATAGGGGAGAATTCGACTAACTATTGGTAGTTGAGAAACACTTAATGATCCCCCACATTCTTAGATCATTACACTAAACCTTTCTTTGGTGATTGATGATTTGATTGTGTAGTTGATTGTTTGGAAGATCATCAGCATCTTTACTCAACTCTCTCTCTTTGGTGCATGCTTCTATTTCTTTGACAATGGAATTGAGCATTACTATATTGTTAAATGGAGTCAAGGTTAAACGAATTGTGTATTAGTCTATTAATGCAAAATGAAGCAAATTAAATGTACAAATTAAAGGAGAGTTTTAGTTATAAAGTTAGTTTGCCGATAAGCGTAGATGAATTAAAGTACGTACTTTTTACATGCAAGCAAAATAGTTGTGATTGCTTTGACGGATAGCTAGCAATAGCATGCATAATCCCACAGCTCATGGAACATGTTTGATGGAGCTAATTACTGGAATTTGGTTTAGGTTCATTCTCACTCAGTTTTGATTGTAGATGAGTGTCTGTCAATGATAATAATTGGAGTCACTACACACTGACAATCATAAAGTCTTTGAAAGTTTGTAGGTCCCACTCCCACTTCTTCGCCATTTGCGATTTGACTTTTTCTCATTCATTTCTCTCGTTCAAGTTTCACGCGGTTTCGCTTTAATTATTTTTTCAACTCTGATTTTCAGAAATATTTATATTTATAACTATATAGAATGTACAATAAAAACGTCTTCCAAGTTCCAAATGAAAAATAAAAACCTACAATCAAAATCAGGATTGTCGAAATCACATATGATGATGACTTATATATCCTCATATAGGCGGATCAATGGAATTTACGATAGCTAAGGAATTTAATAACTTTTTTTTATTTTTTACAAATAAATTTAGGGTTAAATATGTATTTGGTCCCCGAACTTTGGGAGAGTTTTTGTCCCCTTTCTTCATCTTTTTTTCCGGAATCGTTACATTCTGTCAAGATCAAAACCAAAATTATTATACAAATCAATTATCAACACTTCTCACTAAAATTATTAAAAATTCTCCTAAAAAGAAAAACACTCCCTGATGAGCACTACTCCTTCTGATGATGCTCTTGCTGTTGAGCATTGCTCCATGTAAAGCAGCATCTACAAAAGCCAGAGTTAAAAGTTTTAGAGGTGGTTCCTCCTCTATTTCTGAGTTCAAATCCTCTGAATTCCACCCTCAAAACAGCACAACCTTTTCATCTTCATCTTGCTGGATCTGGAAGATTTTCACTCCTCACCCTTTCTGGCTCGATGCTGGCCACCATATTCAACATGGATCTGGTTGAAAATCAAGTTGGGGATCTGGATCTGGTGACTTGGCTGAACACAAAAAATGGGTTGTGGGAGGGGAAGGAGAAGAGGAAGGGGAGAAGAAGAGGTGATGGCGATAAGACTGAAGGGGTTGAGTGGTGCGACGACGATGGTCACGGTCGCGGGTCGCAGCGGCGGAGGTTCCCCGCACGCTCTTACCTCTCCAACTGAAACCAAAACCCTCACGCCTTCAATTTCTACCCACTCTTTGTGTCTCTGTTCCTCGATCTGGTTCTTTATGAACTTCCTCTCCCTTCCACAACCATTCCATTCGCACCATCATCCTCTCCTCGACCTCCAATTCCGCCGTCGAGGAGGGCGAAACAGGCGCCGCCGCCAAAGACGACGCATATCTGGGGTTACAGTGGTGTGGGGGTTGAGAAGGAGGAGCGGGATAAGGTTAGGAGATGGGGATGAAGATGCTCATATAATGTTGGTGAAGAAGAAGAAGAAAATGCGTGAGATGAAGAAGATGATGATGAAGATGAATCATGTGATGAAGTTGGAGTTTTTGTTAATTGTTTTTTTTTTTTTGTTATTCTGTTATTTAATTGATGAAGATGTGGTTAACTAATTTAAATATTAGTTCTTGTTATTTTTAATTTTAATAATTAACAATTTTAGTTTTTAATAATTAATAATTTAATTTAGAATTAAAATAAATTTAAACGAAAAAAATCCAACTCAGTGTCATTAAATGGCGTGGCTATGCCACGTAGGCTCCGCCGTGACACATAGACACGGCGGTCAACAGTAGGGACGAAAACCATCAATTTTTCATAATTTGAGGCCTAAAATATACTTTTACACCGGCGAGGAACGAAAACCAAAACTCACTCAAAGTTCAAGGACCAAAAACATATTTAACCCATAAATTTATTGATCCACTACTAAAGGTGAAGTTAAATTACTCATACAAATGATTTAGACAATCAACTTTTATAACACTCACTTTTTAAACAATTAAAATATATTATTATGTTATTATATTATATTATAGGATTAAATATATTTTTTAGTCTTTAAAAAATAGAAGTTAATTAGATTTGGTCATTAATTTTTTTTTACAGTTTTTAATCCCAACATTAATAAAATATATGCAATTAGTCTATGTGATGTATTTTGTGCCGGTTTAAACTGTCAATAACTCATTTTGTTGCGGTCAAAAAATTTCACCGATGCACAAAAATCACCACAAAATAAATGACAGAGACTAACTTTACATATTTTATTAATGTTGGGAATGAAAAACTGTAAAATTATTTTAGAGGGACTAAATCCAATTCATGTCTAATTTTAAACAACTAAAAACATATTTAACGCTAGATTATATCACACATTTTATATACTAGTATTATTATAATAATTTAATATACAATAATATTATAATATTACATAATGAAATATTTTATTATATTATAGTAATAATTTTCTGATATTATCTCATTATTTTTGTTCAACCTACTTTTATACTATTATGTTATTATCACATTATATAATACATTTTATATGTTATAATATTATAAATATGATATGATCTAATATTATAATACATCATGTGATAATATATTTTATATTATTTAAAACTGAAAAAATTGTATTTTCTTTGTCTAATTAAGTAAAGGATTGTCGAACATAAGTGTAAGACGACGACATGATGTGAAAGGTTGCACTGTTGGATTTCTTTTACCTGGAAAGGGCTCTGCCCTCTTGTAACTAGCAATAAAGTTAGCATCGAAGGTGGCTACCTACAAGACACTCCAACACCAAAATCAGCAAAGCTGAGGGAGAAATAAGGATTAAAGTTAGAATGTGGTGTGTACTTGAAAAGTGTTTGTTAAGAACCAAAGGTTCTTGAAAAGGAAAATTTGAGAAATCAAAGATACTGAAATGTTCTTTCTATTATTGATTAATTCACGGTTACAAACTCTGTATTTATACAGAGAGAAAATAGACAAACAGATAAGATCCCGGATATTTCGGGTCAACATAAAGAGCGGGTCATCAATCGCATAATGACAGCTGACACCTATCACGCATGGTCAACATAATCAGCTGACATGACTACAGACCAGACGATACATAATGCAATCGATTCAGCTAGGCAAACGATGTTATAAGGCAAACGATTGAATGCTGAGACAGGCAGACGATAGAATGCTGAGCAGGGGCAGACGATATTGCATTTCTCTAACAGCCTCCCTCAAACTCAAGGTGAGTGAAAATGAGCAGCCTTTGCAAACACATTGAGTTTGACCTTCATTGCTGCAAAGTGTAGAGGTGAGAGAGGTTTGGTGAAGATATCAGCCAATTGATCCTGACCAGGAATGTGATACACAAGCAATGACTTGTTTTGAACTTTCTCACAAATGAAGAAGATGTCTGATTCCATGTGTTTGGTGCGAGTGTGCAAAACAGGGTTGTGAGTTAAGGTCACAACTCCCAAGTTATCACAGTACACTGTAGGAACTTGGAAATGAATCTTTAACTCCGTGAAAAGAGATTGAATCCAAAGAAGTTCAGCAGTGGTGTTGGCCAAGCTTCGATATTCTGCTTCAGTGCTTGACCTTACGACAATCGTCTGCTTCTTGGAACTCTAGGAAACTAAGTTCAGTCCAAAGAAAGCACATGAAACAGATGCGGAACATCTGTCATCTGGATATGAACCCCAATCAACATCACAATAGGCAGCTAAGGGCACAACAGCTTTAGAATTGCAGGTTTTGAGAAGCAGGCCATGAGAGATGGTACCGTTGAGGTATCTCAGTATGTGCTTAACAGCCTTCCAATGAACATCGAGGGGCTGACTCATGAACTGACAGACTTTGTTGGCTTCATAGCTAATTTCAGGTCTGGTGAGAGTGGCATGTTGCAATGCACCAACAACAGACCTGTAGTTGGTTGGATCGGCATATAAATCAATGCCATGTTTGCTGAGTTTGGCGCTACTGAGCATAGATGTAGATTGTCCTGTTGCATTGGTCATATTGGCCTTGTCAAGAAGATCTCCTATGTATTTGGATTGGGAAAGGAGAAGAGAACCATCTTGTAGATGCTGTACTTGAACTCCAAGAAAGTAATCCAATGTACACAGTTGTTTGAGTGAAAACTCTGTATTGAGCTGGGTGGTAATTTGCTGAATAAGAGACAAGGAACTTCCAGTGATGATAATATCATCAACATAGACTAAGATGTAAATGCAACAAGAAGCTTTACTATAGACAAATAACGATGGATCACAACAACTGGCCTTGAAGCCAAACCGGACCAGAGCCCCTTTCAATTTGTCAAACCAAGCTTGGGGAGCTTGTTTGAGACCATAGGGAGCTTTGTGGAGTTTGCAGACTAAGGTGCGATCTTCAGTTTGAAACCCCGGGGGCTGGTCCATGTAGACTTCTTCATCAAGTGTGCCATTCAGAAAGGCATTGTTGACATCAAGTTAATGGATATGCTAATGTTTAGTGACAGCTAGGGACAAAATGAGACTAATAGTGATTGGCTTCACGACAGGGGAAAAGGTTTCTGAATAGTCGAAACCTTGAAACTTATTGTACCCTTTGGCCATTAACCTAGCTTTGTATCTTTCAACAGTTCCATCAGCTTTTTGTTTGATTCTGAACACCCACTTGCAACCTATAGATTTTCTTTTTGGTGGTAAGGAGACCAAAGACCAAGTGGTGTTTTGTTGTAAGGCATCAAACTCTTCCTATATAGCTTGCTTCCTGTGGGGGTCTTGAAGAGCTTTCTTGTAGGAGGAGGCGGAACTGAGGAAGCCTGTGTCCGAGGAACCCCAGCTTTGGATCTAGTTCGCATGGCATGAGTGTTGACTGGTGCTTGATGATTACCTGATGATCCAACAACATCAGACGAAGCTGGAGCACTAGACGGTGGCGAAGCATTAGACGATGAAGGAACGACAGAAGGTTCAGAAGTACCAGACGATACTGCAATTGGATGAACAGGTGGAAATTGCTGCCCCCTTGATGTGAAGATACATCATACCTTAGAATAAATGATGTTAGAGAAGGTCCTTCCATGAGAGAAGATACATCATAGCTCAGTGTGTGGGTACCTGTGCTCATTGAAAATAACATCATTTGACACAAATTTTTTCCCACAAGCATCTAAACATTTATAACCTCTGTGGGCAAGGGAATAACCAAGGAAGACACACTCTCAGGACCGGAACTGAATTTTGGATACATTGTATAGATGGAGAAAGGGATAGCATGCACACCCAAAGGCTTTCAAGAACTTGTAATCTGGGTGGACACTGTGAAGTTTGTAGTAAGGGCTGACATTACCTAAGACAGAGGTAGGCAATCTATTTATGAGAAAGGTAGCGGTTAGAAAGGCCTGATCCTAGTATTGATGTGGAATTTTGGCTTAGGTAAGCAAAGAAAGGCCAATTTCAACCAATGTCTGTGCTTACATTCCACACTGCCATTTTGATGATGTGTGGGGGGGCAAGTCAAATGATGAATAATGCCTGATTGAGAAAAATGAGAACTGAGGGGTTTAAATTCAGTGCCTCCATCAGTTTGAACAACTTTAATTTTAGGATTTAACTGCAATTCAATCATTGCTTTAAATTGAAGAAAAGTGGCATAGGTTTCAGATTTCTTCCTTAAAGGAAAAATCCACGTATATCGTGTGTATGCATCAACACAAGTAAGAAAATAAGAATAACCAGCAGAAGATTCAATGGAGGCTGGTCCCCTTAAATCAAAAAACACAAGTTCTAAAGGATGAGAATAAACTATATTAGATTGAGAAGAGGGCAATCTATGAGATTTGCCCATACAACATGCACTAAAAACACGAGAAATAGCTCGAGAAGGAATTGAAATATTACATTTAGACAGAACAGAATGTAAAATTTCATGAGTAGGGTGATCCAGACGATGATGCCAAAGGTCATAGGAGGTGGGCTCTACTAGTGAACTATTAGTACTTGTGGTTACATGTGTTTTAGGTGAACTAAAGGAGGAGGAAGTAGGAGCTGGCATGACAGAAGACTTGTTCTTGAAGAACTTGGAAGCATGCATGCCATCAAAATAATAGAGACCATTATCCCCAACAATCCCTTGAAGAAGAATGTCACCATTGGCCTGAGATTTGACAAGACAATGAGTATGATAAAACTCAAATTTAACATGATTATCCCTAGAAAACCTACTAACACTAACAAGATTTTTAGTGATTGAAGGAACTAGCAATAAATCACGAAGAGAAAGAGTAGCATGTTTTTAACATGGTGACTTAAAGGAAATCGTATCAATAGAGTGTATAGCAAAACCTTGACCATTGCCCATGAGGATGTGATCATTTCATTGCAGGGGCGTAGGATTGGAGAAGTCAGTGGCATCATGGGTGACATGATAAGTTGCTCTAGTGTTGGGCAACTAATTCCCTTGACTTGAGCCTGCAGAGGCAGTGAGCAGAGCGTGTCCCATCGTCTGCTGTGGAAAGGAAGAAAGGCCACTCGTCTGTTGGGGAGACTGAAACGCAGGGGCATGCAACGTCTGCTGGTGATAACCATTAACATATCCAGCAAACGGAGGATAAGCAATCCCCAAAGGATATCCACGTGGATCAGTCTTCAGACCAGAATTTGGAAAAGGTAATTGGGTGGGCCCAGTTGGTTGAAGATTGTAAAATGGTGGTGGACCAAGTCCTGCTTGTTGAAAATTGGAGAGGGGTGGTGCAAAACCTCCAAAGGCACCAGCCTGCTGAGGAACTTGATTAAACTGACCACAATATTGTGATGAGCCAACCATTCCTGGAAAATTGGCAGACGGGACTCGATGATAGAAAGTGTTGGCTTCATGACCCCACTTGTATCAAATTTGGCACTGAACGGAGGAGCGTGCACCACGTCCACGCCCATGGCCGCCATGGCCACTAGGGCCACGATAATCACCAAACGAGCCATAGTTATGGGTTCGACTCAGAGAAACCTCGATTTTCAAATCGTGAGTCATCAGTGGTGGGCATGGCACGATGTTGGGCAGGTGAACCAGAAGCATAATTAGCTTGGGCAGACTGTTGGTTCAGGGCTGGTGAGTTTGTCGTCTGCGTAGGTGCATGTGTGAGCAGGGCAGACGGTGGACTGTCAAGAAGCTGATGCTTGCAAGAGCGAAGAAGGTAGGCTTCATGAGCCATAAGCATTTCTTTTGCTTGAGAGATAGAGCAAGGCACCTCCCGATTGCTGACAAGATGCACAAGAGAGCTATACTCATTTGGTAGTCCATCTAAGATAGCTTCAATATGATCTCTGTATGAGACTGGATCAACTACGGAGATAAGAGCATTAACAATGGTCTTAATGCGTCTGAGGTAGTCAGAGAGGGATTTTGCCCCTTTGACCATGGTGCGAAGCTCTGAGCAAAGAGTTGCTGACTGTGCCAGAGAATGCACATTGAAGAAGTCATGGACTTCTTGCCAAATCTGCCACGACTGCTTACAATTAACAACTGTAGGCAGAACGTCAAACGATAGAGAAGAGAGAAACCAAATAAATAGGGCTAAATCCTGTTTGGTCCGGGTAGTGTAAAGTGGATTCTCAAATTACTTTCCACGATCAGCATCAGTCAAAAAATGAGGTGGGATGACTGGATCTAGAAGAAACTTTTCTAAACTATGTTGGTGAACAACACCTTCTACGTGTTGTACCCATGAATGAAAGTTTGTTTCATCAAGCTTGATTGAAACAATATGTGAAAAAGAAGGCAAAGATGAAGTCTGAGCTTCGGCCATAGCGGAAAGCGAAGAAAAAAAAATCACAGATCGAGACTAGCTCTTGATACCATGTTAAGAACCAAGGGTACTTGAAAAGGAAAACTTGAGAAATCAAAGATACTGAAATGTTCTTTCTATTATTGATTAATTCACGGTTACAAGCTCTGTATTTATGCAGAGAGAAAACAGACAAACAGACAAGATCCCGGATATTCCGGGTCAACATAAACAACGGGTCATCAATCACATAATGAGAGTTGACACCTATCACGCATGGTGAACATAGTTAGCTGACATGACTACTGACCAGACGATACATAATGCAATCGATTCAGCTAGGCAGACGATGCTGTAAGGCAGACGATTGAATGTTGAGATAGGCAGGCGATAGAATGCTGAGCAGGGCAGACAATACTGCATTTCTCTAACAGTGTTCCATTATCATGTATTTATATACAAGTGTATAATAAACCTAGAGATAATCATGTGAAGATATGTTATTAAGATCCAACAAAAATTATCCGGTAACAGTTGATATTGCCTCAATTAGGAAACCTAGAGATATTTGCTGTTTTGAAAAGTATGTTCAAGTTATTGGAAAACAAAAACACACAATCCCCAATGTAACTTGACTGACAATTACGAGTTGTGTGGTGTTAGAGCATCTCCAACGCTGGGAGCCTATCCTAGCTAGAGGAGGTCCCAGCTCCGTTTTTTTTTTTCCTCCATTGTAGCAGAATGACATGACACTGCTAGAGCTTAAAATTAAGCTCCGTTCCTTGCATAAGGAACTCTACTTTTTGGAAGCTTACATTAAAAAATTATTGTTTCTCCCACCTTCATCAACTATTAATATTTAAATTGGAATATTAAATTAATATTAAAATCTAAATTAAAAGTATTTGGAAATAAAAAATATTAATATATGTGGTATTATGGGTCCTAACTAAATGTAAAATAAAAATTGTGGTTGAAGTAAAATTTACACCACTTCATTATGAATTCCTTATATTTTATGTAACACTTTAAACCGATATAAACAGTGATTAAAGAACTAAAATAAGATTTATGGTTGAAAATGGTGTTATAGTCTTTTTCGCTACCGGTGCTCATTCAACTGTCACATTCCTCTTGTGCTATACCACTCAGCTTACACGCAATTCACCTTTTCTCCTTTTATCTATAATTATTCCCGAAACTAATTAATTATATTATATATAATAATAATATTAGTAATAATTCCAACGTATCAAAATTATGCTTTAAATGGTTCATCTCACATGAATGTTAAATATTTATTGGATTAAAAATGTTTAGTCCTCTAAATTAAAGATGAATTGATTTTAGTCTTTTTAAAAAAATTCATAGATTTTAATTATTAATATTTAAGAAATATTTAAAATTAGTCTCAGTTTTCATTATGTGGCAGTTTTTTTATTAGCGGCGGTTAAAAACCATTATTAAATGAGTTATTTGCGGTCTATTTGCATTCGCGGTGGTTGAAAATTACTATAAAATGAGTTAGTGACAGTTTAAACGACCAAAAAATGAATAATGACTGACATCATATATTTCATAAATATTAGGGACTAAAAGTTACGAATTTTTTTAAAGGAACTAAATTTAATTCACTCTTATTTACTAAAAACTTATTTAATCCATATTTATCACTGTATTTTCTACTGAGAAAGCGTGCAAGTTTTCAATTTCTTCGTCTGCTACAGTTCTCTTGCTTCTGAACCACAAATTAGTCTCAAGTTTTTCTTCCACGGCAGTGGCTTAAAGTGGGGTTCGAATTTAATGTGAAAAGTTAGAAGAAGAACAAGAAGAAAGAAGAAAAAGATTGACCTATTTAATGTGACCACAGACCAACGTTTACTAAAGTGTACCAATTTGAAACAGAAATAATCGAATTAAAACAAGTACCCCATGACCCCAGCAACAGTTGCTGCAGTGTGATCACAAAGTCCATTGTTCAAAAAGTACACGTTATTGATCAAGACTTTAATTTTGTCATTTTCTACCCCATTTTTCAACAATTTGAGCTGGAAAGGTTGGACTAGAGGAGTTATGGATCATGTTGATTTGAAATGCTTGCGTTGGTGAATGAAAAAGTGTAGCTACTCAACAGTTTTACTTTGTTTTAAATAAGAGAAATCTTGTGAAGTGGGCTCAGTTATGAAGTGAGCAAGTAAGAAATTTCTGGGTCATTTACCAAATTGGTGAAGCGTCGTTTTCATGCCACGGCATACATATATATTTGGTGGGGTAGAGGAGTGAACTTTACTTTCTTCACGGCTCGAGACATGTGTTCTCAGACAATCACACACTTTCCATCATTCTTCTATTCTCCATTTGCACTTTCAAAAAAGCCTTAGGATGAGGACTAAAGATTTGGCTTTCATTGGATGGTTTTGGATTGTGATTTCATGTCCAGAAATTGTAGAACCAGAGTAGGAATAGATGATTGATTTAAATAATATATGTTTAATTTCTTTTAATTTTAAATGAAATTTTATGTTCGAGTATTGTATATGGATTAAAAATTCTAATAGAGCTAATATTATAACAATGTTGATGTTTCGGGCTCGAATGAAATTATCTTATATGAAAGACATCTATCTATCTTAGATAAAAAATGCAGAAACAAACTTAAAAGGTGAATCTTTATATTTCTTTTAGTTGAATTGATTGAGGGCCAGGATTGGAATGTTTCTTAAGAGAGAGCAGGTAGCAATGTAGCATGCGCCTAAAGGTCTTTCTTTAGTGGTTGAACCTCTTTTCATTGCAACTTTTTGTGCCTTTTTTCAGTTTTAAAAATAACGAAACACAAAATTCTTATAGTTGATTGGATCCAGTACAGTAATTTTCATTCTTTTCATTCTTTCCCTTCATCCGTTGTCAATTTTTCAAATTAGATACAATTTCATTGTTCATGGTTATAAAACTAAGAGAATCCACTTTTTAGCTGAACCGTTATGCCGGTCAAAAACGTTATTGTGGATACACTCATTCAGCTGCCAACTACAAATTGATTAATTATATGAAAAAAATAGAAGAAGCATTAACATTAACAGGTGTGTACTCATTGTGGTCTCTATGACTTAGGTTTTTCTGGTTATCGTTTTACCTGGTCCAACAAGCGGCGGTACCCTGAAACCGTGGAAGAACGTCTTGACTACGCTTTGGTGAATGAGCGGTAGAATGAGGTTTGACCCTGTTCTTTTGTGTCTCATCTTCCTCGCCACAAGTCAGACCATAATCCTATTCTTTTCGAGTGCAATCTTCATCGCTCCACTTCTCGAAGAAAGAGAGCCAAGCTGTTTCATTTTGAGGAAGTTTGGCTTCAGGATGGTGATGAGTGTGCTGAAGTGGTGGTCGAGTCTTGGAATCGTCTAGTAACCGGCTTCCCTTTTAAAGTTGCAGAAGTGAGGGCTATTTTAAGCTTGTGGGGTGGTGAAAAGTATGGCGACATACCTAAGAAAATTTCCCAGCAAAAGCTCTTGCTCCAAGAACTACAACGGTCAGAACAAACAGAGGGTGTTCTTAGGGCGGTTCAAGAAGCTGAAGCGGTGCTGGATGTCTTGTTGGAACAGGAGGAGATTGTTTGGTGTCAATGATCCCGTGCAAATTGGGCTTAAGCATGGTGACAAAAACACGAGTTTCTTCCACCGGTAGGCTACCCAACGGCGGCAAAGGAACTTGATTGAGAAGATTGAGGATGATAGTGGCATGAGTTTCATGGAGGATGATGAGATCTCCTCATTCTTATCGGGCTACTTTCATACTCTTTTTTCCTCTTCAAGCCCCCAAGGTTGAGGCGACGACGGCTTTGGTGTCCCATAGGGTTACACAAGCTTATTTGCATGTCTTATCAACTTCTTTTACCAGGGAGGAGTTGGAGGAGGCTCTCTTTCAAATGCACCCGACCAAAACTCCAGGGATGGATGGCTTCCCGACACTCTTTTATCAGAAGTTTTGGCACATTGTGGGAGATGAGGTTTCCCAGTATTGCTTGCAGGTGTTGAATGGGCATTTCTCTCCAACAGAGGTAAATAATACTCTCTTAGTGTTAATTACAAAAATTAAACGCCCTATGCATGCTGCTCATTTTAGACCCATTAGCCTTTGTAATGTGATTTTTAAAATTATCACCAAAACTATTGCTAATAGGCTAAAGTGTATTTTACTGGATTTAATTAATGAGTCCCGAAGCGCTTTTTTGTCGGGACGTCTGATTACTAATAATGTGTTAATCGCGTTTGAGTGTTTTCATTTTATGCAAAAGAAGATTTTTGGTAAAACAAGTATGATGGCCCTCAAGCTCGATATGTCAAAGGCATATGATCGTGTTGAGTGGCCTTTCCTGCGGAGTGTTCTCCATCATATGGGGTTTCCCCCTAGTTGGGTTAACCTTATCATGGGGTGTGTTACAACAGTACAGTTAGCTTTTCTATCATGCTGAATGGGAATCCTCAACCTGGCTTTAACCCCCATTGGGGTCTTCGCCAAGGGGATCCGTTATCTTCATATCTTTTCATTTTGTGCAATGAGGTCTTGTCTACTATGCTCCACAAGGCTTTGCTGTCTTCCTCCCTTCATGGGATTCGTATTGCCCGGTCGGCACCGGTTATTTCTCACCTGTTATTTGCGGATGACAGTGTGATTTTTGCTCGGGCTAGTGTTCAGGAGGCAGAGTGTGTTAAATCCATTCTTGCCACTAATGAATTTGCCTATGGGTAGAAGATAAATCTTGACAAATCGATGCTCTCTTGTAGCTGCAATGTGGCATATGATTTATGTAATGGGCTTACACAACTTTTGGGTTTTCAGGCTGTTGAGAGATTTGATAAATATTTGGATATCTCTGCCATCATTGGTAGATCTAAGACCCAGATATTTAACTTTGTCAAAGATCGTGTCTGGAAAAAGATTAAGGGATGGAAGGAACGAATCCTCTCTAGGGCGGGTCGTGATGTTTTAATTGAGGTCGTGGCTCAGGCAATTTCGGCATATGTTATGTCTTTCTTTATTTTACCTGATTCCATTTGCTCTCAGATTGAAGGCATGATCACTCGTTTCTATTGGAGTGGCGACGCTTCCAAGCTGTCTATCCATTGGAAGAGTTTGAACCTTTTGTGCCGGTCCAAATGGAGTGGTGGCCTAGGATTCCGAGATTTTAAGGATTTTAACATGGCTCTTGTTGGTAAGAATTGGTGGAGGATTTTAACTCTACCAAATTCTCTTCTTAGTCGTGTTTTCAAGCCTGTTTATTTTCCAAATGGGAGTTTGCTTGGGGCCAAAAGCGGGACTAGGCTAAGCTATGGTTGGTCTAGCGTTCGCAAGTCGGCCTGGATTTTTAAGAAAGGAGGGACATGGAAAGTTGGAGATGGTGCTTCCATTCGTATTTGGGAGGATAATTGGATTCCCAATAACCCCCCTATTATCTATAGGCAAGACTTGGCTGCAGAAGCTAGGATCTTGCATATTAAAGATCTTTATTCCATGACCATTCTATTTGGAATTATGATTTGATTTCTATGATTTTTAATCCGGCAACAATACGACATATTGTTTCTATATCGTTGCCAGTTTCTAACCAACGTGATATGTTTATTTGGCCTTTCACAGGTGATGGTTATTATACAACCAAGTCTGGCTATAATTTTATTTTACAGGGACGGGCCACTTTGTTGGCTTCTTCTTCCTTCCACTGTTGCTTCTATGCCACCATCGGTGTGGAAGATTCTTTGGCATTCATTAGCTTTACCGCACTGTAAAGAGCTCATGTGGCAGGCTTGTTTGGAGATACTTACGGTTCGTAATTCCCTCCGTTGTCGTGGCTTGATGTGGACAGCTCTTACCCTTGTTGCGGTGCTGATTTTGAAACCATATCCCATGCTCTTCTTCTTTGTCCAGAGGCGCAATTTTAGTGGTTCGGTTCCCCTCTTGGTCTGCGCTTTGATGGCTCTCAGGTCACTAATGTTGCAGATTTTTCCCAGCACTTCTCACAGCACAGCGATGCAGAGGCGGTTAGGCTCTTTTTGACCACAACTAACGTTATTTGGGAGCGTCGTAACAAGCTCATTTTTCGCTCCTCTCGTGTTCCTCCGGAGCTTGCAGTTCATCGTGTGGGGGATCTTTGCCTGGCACGGGACTGTGTAGCGATAGGTGTGCCTGCTGATTCGCCATCCCACCGTTCTTCTTGGTCTCGCCCATTGGAAGGTATTGTTAAGTTGAATTTTGATGCTTCTGTTCACAATTCCCAAGTGGCTGGTTTTGGTATGGTTGCCCGCAATAGTGCTGGAGAGATCATTGCAGCAGCGGTTGCGACTCCTTTCTCGGTTGTCTCGCAGGTGATCGGTGAAGCATTATATTTCCGTTGGACCCTCTCACTTGCCATGGAGCTAGGTTTTCATCTCATCTTGTTGGAAACTGATTTCTTGCAGCTCTTCACCCTTTGGCGGAGTAGCACTTTGGGTCATTCTTATCTTGATTCTTTAATCACTAATTGTCGTGAGATGGCTAGAGGTTTTCTTTCCATGGATCTTTGTTTTGTTCGTCGCGGTGACAATTGTGTTGCTGATAGTTTAGCTAGGAAGTCATTTGATTATGGTTTTTTGGTTTGGATTGAGGAAATTGAAGTCATTTGATTATGGTTTTTTGGTTTGGATCCTCATTTATTTAGTGAGTTGGTTCACTATGATATATACCGGCTTCAATACCGAAGTTCTAGCTTCAATCCCGAATGTTCTTTCTCTTTACTCTAATTCCACGCAATGTATAAGGAAAAAAAACCTATAAAAGTATTGAATTTAATTTTCAAATGGATATGATTGATTGGGATCCTCTGTTTCCATTGTAACAGTGCACTTTTTCTTTTGTCAAGCTTTATAATAATGCACATATTTGATAGAGAATTGCTACTGGGTCTGGGAGCAAATAGCAAAGCTGAATACTGATATGAAATTCGAGGCCGTTGCGTTAATTTTTAAGGTAATAAAATTAAACCAAAATAGAAAATAAGCATGATCATATGTTAAGAGATCATTCATCAACCAACACATGTTGGCTCATTTAGTAAAACAAATTACTTCTCTTAGAAAATTGTATGTCGGATTTCCAAACATACTTTGATATGTGATAGTGACTAAAGTTGAACTCACTCAAACTTTTTTTTATTGAAAAAATAATCATTCATCACTTTCATGTAAAAGTTATTTGTGTTATATCTTTTTCCTATGTGATATCATGCAAGTCCCAACACACACAAACAACATATTTTCAAGAGTTGAAAAAGTTAACAATTGTTTGAACTTAAAACGCGTGTTTTGAAAATAGGCTTAAATATGTTCGGGTCTCTAACATAGGAAAGAGAATCAAATTGGGTCCCTAAAAAATAATTTGCAAAATCCCGTCCCTAACAAATGTTTTTTAATCAAAGTAAGGACAAATCTCAATTTTAAGCTGATTAATCATCTAATTATCCCTGTCATCATTTCCACGTGGCTTTTACAAATTTTTTTAATTCCACATCATATTAAAACCTAAAAATTAAAAACTTAAAATTAATAGTTAATTCCACATATCTTCATCTTCCTCCTCCTTCCCTCTCTCCCTCTGCGACTCCATCCTCCATCTCAGCCAAGAACAACAATCCAATCCATCTCAGCCACCATCGTCCCCTTCATCAGATCAGCCACCCCAACCAAATTGAAAAGCACAGAAAAACCAGATGAAAAGAACATTCATAATCAAACAGAGAAAGAGAAAAGAAGATGAAAAGAAGAGGGACGAAAATTAATTGAACCAGAATTAAACAACCTCCCACCACCATAAACACAATCAAACAGCAAAGAGAAGGATGAAAGAAAAAGCAGAACCTTCATGAGTCCCAAAATCAAACCCTTGGACCAGAGTCAGAATCCCAGCCTTCCACTCGCTTGAGACTACCACCGCCACCACCTCGTGCCGTCAAGCTTTCGTGGGTTCTCGTCTATGAAATCCCTCTTTCTCTCCATCTTCATCTTCAACCTTAACCACCACCACAACCCATCAGATCTAAAAGAGGAAGAGATTTAGAGAGTAAGGAAAGGGAAGTGAGTGACGGTGAGGAAGAGAAAAGACGATGATGATGAGGACGAAGGGGAGTGTGGTGGCGCAGAGGAACAAAAGGAAGTGAGCGACAGAGGGAGAGGACACGCGGCGGTGCGGTGACGCCGGTGCTTCAGATCGAAGATGGCGGGGCCTGAAACAAGGGCGGCGACGCTGCAGCGTCACGACGGAGATTCTAGAGTGGGGAATCGGCGCGTGATGGTGGAGGAATGAGCAGCGGTGACGACGAGGAGAATAGTGGCACCGTGGAGCAGAGGTTGAAGTGGAGAGAGGAAGGAGAGGTTGGGCGGCTGATGGGTTTTTTGGGTGAGGAATTAGGGTTTCAGAAGCGAGAAGTGAGAGAATATGAGAAATTAGTGATGTGGAATAAAAAAGCCACGTGGAAATGATGACAAGGATAAATTAGATGACTAATTAGCTTAAAATTGAGATTTGTCCTTAATTTGATTAAAAAACATTTGTTAGGGACGAAATTTTACAAATTATTTTTTCAGGGACCCAATTTGATTCCCTTTCAAATGTTAGGGACCCAAATATATTTAAGCCTTGAAAATATTTGCCACGATTTGGAGGGACAACACTAGAACTAGTGGTTAAAAAAATTGATGAGAATAATTTAGTGCAATGTTTGTTTTGGTGTTAGAGGTAAAACAAACGTAATTTTATGTATCTCAAGATACTAATAGAGAAGTTAGAATTTGTTACATTAAGTTTAACATAAATTGAAAATACATGATTTTTTCATATTGAATTTAATTTGGATGCACATTAAGTTCAACAAGAATTCAAACCAACACTAAGTGGTTGTTTACTCGTTATTTTGGTAAACAGACAGAAATTCAAATTGTAATAAAGAGACTGAATTTTGATAATCTTGGGGTTCTTTAACCGAAATTAAAGTGTCAATTACAAAGTAAAACAGTAAATTAAATCGTAATCCGATAAATGATTCGACCAATAACATAAGAAGAAAGTTGTAAAATGAACGATTTAAGATAAAGTAAAACGGACATTGAGAAGAAATAGATTTGCATTGAAGTTAAAGGTTTGGTTTCACTCAAATACATACTTAAAACTTTCACTCTGCTGTTTCATCAAGATTGCTTGGATGTATAAGTAGTATCGAGTACTTCGAGCAATATTTGTGAACCCCGTTTCTGGACCCAGACTCTTCTACTTATAAGCTAAGCATTCCAACTGCAAATAACGGTCATGAATACTGGACTTTACACGTGTCTTGATTGCCGTCATTATTCTCCACCCGTCTTGAAAGCTTCAACCGTTCAAAAACCGTCGGTTGAAATGAATTTTCCATCTAGCATGATTAGTTGAAACAAGAATTTCTGACTTCATGTCAAGTCTGCACCTAATTTTCGACCAAAATGTTCGATCTAATATAGACGAATAAATTAGTCGAAATAGCATGTCAGGGACTATTTGACCAATAAAAGACTTGGTGAAAATTTCAGGCTAACAAATGCCCCCAAAATATTATGCTTCAAGAAAACTCTTCTTTTGAGAAGCATGATATTTTAATTATTCTGATTAATATATAAAAGATAAAATTAATTATCAATTTATCTATTAAAATTTAAAAACTGGCGGTTATAGGGGGATTTAACAGTTTCCTAGCCCGCTATGCTACTTATTAGCAATGTGACCCAAGACAGGATTGATGAGAAATTTAATAATTTTTTAATTGGCTCAAAAAACGTGCCAACTTCCCACGTCACCTGCAAACCTTTCCAATTCTCACATTTTCATTATAAATAAAGGCTTTTTCCCTCTTCATCTTCTTCTTCTTCTTTTACTTTCTCTCTTTCTTCAACTTCATCTTCCCCAAATTCTCTGCTTCAGAAACGATCGCAGACTGTGCTTACCTCAAAGTTCCTTGTTTCGAAGCTTCTGCTCTTCTCACATGGCTTCCTCTTCATCAACACGCTCTGCTCCAATTCCTCGCGGCTGAACTGGAAAACCCCATCCGTTCAGGTCACCGTCAATACGTGTCAGGGCCACCCAATGTGGCTAAGAAGCTCGAAATATGGCAGTCTCAGGTACTTATTCTCTTCTCTATTGGGGATAAAACCCATGCTTTCCTAGGACCTTACTACAATGCTCATCTAGAGGGTTGTAGTAAATTTTTTCCTTGTCCTCTAGATTCTGAAAAAATCCTAGCTTTCAGGGATACTTATGACGTATCCTTCTTAGAAGATCCCAATAGAATTTTTAGATCTTCCCCTATGTCTAAAATTGAAAGATATCTGAAATGGCTCGACAGGGTAGAATCTAAAAAATTCGAACATTGGAAAAAATTGGGGATTTTCGACCTAATCCAACTATCCAGATATAGTTTGAGTTATAATTTCCCCATGTTGCTAAGTTCCCTATTCTTTTGGGAACGTTCGACTAATTCTTTCCACATTCCATTTGGGATGATTTCACCCATTTTTTTTTGATATTGCTGCCATCACTGGTCTTCGACCAACTGGCACTATTTACTATGCTGGTGAAACCTTGCCTTTGACTGCAATTCAACTCGCAAACCATATTTCCGCTTTCAATCATTTCATCATATAATTTCACGGTACTTCCGATGAAGTTTCCGACTCTGAACGTGTAGCCTTCCTTTGGCTTTGACTTTCGGCTTTTGTTCTCTGCACAAAATCCCTTCAACTTTCCAAAAGTATACTTCCTCTAGCAAATATTCTTCATGAAGGGGTTGACATTTGCCTGAGCAAACTACTCTTGGCCACTTTGTATCAATCTCTGGGGGGACGTTGTCCTTCATCTTAAAAATCAAACAGATAAAACATTTTCTCTAGCTGGTCCCTTTTGGTTGTTGCAACTATGGCTGAATGTTGCATTCGAGCCAAATTTATCAGTTGCTTATCCCAAAAAACATCTATTCAACCATTGAAGGTCCTAGACTTAGTTTTTTCACACCTAAGTCTAAGAAACAATCTGCAAAGGGTGACTTCAGGAAATTCTTTTCCTACTTCCTTGATCTTAAAGATCACATTGAGTCAACAACTCCTTTCAGCAGTTGAAGGTGTGGTCCTGATTGGTTTGTCAAACCATTCCCTAGTGACACTATTGGGGCTCAAGCCGAGAGTTTGGCCACTTGGGCCGAATTCTTGACTCCCAATATCGTGCTCTCAAGGATTATAGAAGAAGAACATTTTATCTTTGGTTATCAGCCCCACTTCATTGCTTGACAATTTGGGCTTAGCTAATTTCTACCCACTCCCATTTTCAATCAATATCGAGCTAATTTCTTCTTTGACCTTGACATCTCTCCTCAGATCATTGTCAAAGCCCTTAGGTATTATAACAAGCATGCTCCAACTTTAACCCTTTTTCGTTTCGAGCCTTCTTTCTATTGTACTGAGCTCTTCGACACATGGTGGAGCAAATATTATTCTTCCATCAGTATGACATTGGGTGAGTGTATCAAAAGAATGACTGCAACTTTCTCTCGATTGCAGACTAAGGAACCCAAGAAGAAGACCAGAGGTATGCACATCAAAGAAATAAGGAATTTCCAAAAATATTTTGAAGTAGTATATTTACCTAGTCGAATTGATTACATAATCGCGCAGGCGACTAATACTGTAAGAGAGAAAATTCAAAAGATATTTCTAAAAATTCATTTTCCCCCAAATGTAGACAAATATTTGTATGTTTTAAAATATCGTTGACCAAATTTTTCCCCTTTGCCAAATTGTGAAATTGCTATGGCTTTTCTGACTGCCATTCCAATTCCTGATTGGTTCATAGTCAATTTTATGGGAATGTTTGCTAATGAATCAAAGCCGCCTCGCAAAAGGGTCACTTCGATTAAGTATAATTTATATACTTACCATGGCCATATCCACGTCGATGAATGCTACGTCAAGGTTCTCGTCCCCATTGGCCAAGGTAACTCCAAAATAAACTACTTTTGAATTTCCATTTAAATCTTGGTCAGTGCTAACCTTTTCATACTGACAGCTCAACCTTTACCACCTAAGTCCAATGTCGTATAAGAGGACGATGATGACAACGACGACGAAGACAACGACGATGATGATGATGATGATGATGATGATGATGATGATAACACGTCATCTAAAACTAAAGGCTCCAAGAACGCTTCCCACGTAAGATCCCTCAAATTCTTTTGCCTGATTTATCTTGTCCTCAACTTTAAACTCTTTATTTGCATTATAGGGTCTAAAGAGAACCGCTCCGAGCAAATCTTCCAAAAACCCCAAAAGGTGTAACAAAAAAGAGCCTACACCTTGTCTTTTCTTCGATCAGTAAGGAAGATTCTAAAGAAACTGAGGTAAGATACATATCCATCATTTTGTTCACTTATGATTTTGACATTTTCTCAATTCTCTCATCTTATTTTGAGCAGGAAGATGATCAAGAGGCACAAGATGATGCCTAAGACCAAGAAGAACTCGAGGTGAATTCATCAACTCATGACCAAGATGAACCTCCCATTGTCACACCTCCTGTCAAAGACACCGCTGCTCAAGGAAATGTTGCTCAGGGATCTCCTTCGAAAGAAGCTACCCTAAGTAGGGGTTATACTCGAAGCTCTGAAAACTCAAGCCTTGAAAAATGAGATCCAGCTCAGGTAAACCTTTTGAACTTGTTGGAAACTTTATCGCCTCTAACATTTAGACTTGATAGGCCACACCGATCTCAAAGACTGCTCCTGAAATCTTGAAAGCTAAAGTAATTGAACCTTCTTCGGCATCTTCCTTCAGTCCTTCGAGTGGCTCAGATCTTCCAGAACTTCCCCCTTCTCTAAAAAGTTTGCTTAAACAGCCTTTGCCCTTGGCTTCTCAGTATCCTGGGTGTAGTATTGTTTATCATTCACCATATGTAGATTGAACTCCTTTTCCTTCACAGGAAACATCAAATACCAAGCCCAAGGAAAAAGAAGAAAATCCTTTCCCTGAAGTCAACAGCTTTGAGATGCCAATTATCACTAAGAGAACACCAACCCCTTCGACTGAAGCGGCAAAGAACACTTCCAATACCAAAAGTTCTACCCAGACTCGGCTTTCGATCGAAGATGTTGAGAAATTGGCTCAGAACCCCATTGACTTGCTGAAGAAATACATGGAGGTTGAAATGTCAGCAACATCAAGCCAAGATCAACAACCTGCTGAAGTGGAAGCTTCCATTCCAGATAATGATGTCGAACAGATGCTGCATGGACTAAGGCACTTAGCTTTTGATTAAGACATGCTCGAAGACCTCCAAAAGGATCCTGCTGGAGCTTCTAAAATCAAGAGTCTTATCCAAAAGTTGGTTGAAAAAGACCTTTCTGACGAGCAGCAGTGTGTTATCTTCGAACTTCGATCATTCGTGACTGATGCTTTAACTAGCTTCGATCAACTTGCAACTTGCCAAAAAAGCTTAAACTCCAACAGGGCAGCTGAAAATTTTTCTAAGGGGAAAATTTCTCAAATCCAAACTACAATTGCTGAAATTGAAGAAGTTGAGAAGCATTCGGCTGCAAGGCTTTTGGCCCTTGATCAACAACTTGAGAAATTAATGATAGAAAAACAAGGGCTGCTAGATGTAACATCCCTTATTTTCGCTCGAAAGGTAACCGCCTTAAGCTAGTTACCGTAATCACTTACTATGAGAGATAGAAACCCTAAACCTATCTCAGTGACTTACTAGTAGCAAAACGACTAGAAAATATATCTATTAGATACAATATGTGAATGAATTGATTGATGTTTGTAGAAATAGACATAATTATTAGTAGTATTAATAAGTTTGGTTATGAAAGGTAGACATGACATTGGCAATAGGAACCCTAACAACTATGATTAACTCTCTTGACGATAGTCGGTATCGCCTCAGAGTAATCGTAACTGTGATCGGGCCAGTAGGATGATACTTATGATGACCCATGATTCTAGACTCTGAGAAAAGGAAATAATTCAGAACCTTATTACTTCATAGAGTTGACTAGTGAATAGTATCATTTTTGTACTATAGTGAAGACACGACGATATGTGCGACCAGTACGGCAAGACCGGATACTATGCCTGATGGAAATATCACTATGCACATCAACTCAACCCTAAAAGTGGTTGCAATTAAGGCTAGAAGAAGCCCTAATTTCTTGCTGCAAACCTCAGATTGCATGGAATGAAGCCCTAACCTTCATGCATGAAATATCATTGGTGGTGCAATTTGATCAAGTTAATAATCCAAGTTCTTTAAGCTAAGCTACTTCCAGCCTATATAATCTAATTATTTGTTATCCTAGGACTTCGGAGAACCATTCTGATGTATCCCAAAGAGCCTGCATAGAGAGAGAAGCTCTCACTTCTCTTTAAAACCCGAAAACCATCTCACAATTTTCTCTTCTTCGACTCTCCTTTTCCTTCGTGTTTTTCTGTCGAATTATTTGTCTATTGTCTTTCTGGAAGATCAAGGATGCATTCTGGATATTTTCCTTGAATTTTTACCCAAGGAATCGAAGAAACAAAGCTTCTGAAAATTTTTCAAGAATCCGGCGACATTTTCCCGATTCCTACAGCCTGTAGATTTCTTGAATTGCATTTTCCGGTGAAGTTAGGAAGTTTAAGCACAAGCCACCACCACCACCCTTATTTTGGAAGCTTGGAGAACACGACGCAGTGACCAGTTCTGCTCCAGCGATGACGATCGCCACGGCTTCCGCCGTGCTTCGTCTTCTCCGACGAGCCTGTTTGAAGAAAATTTCCAGAACTCCATTTTCAAGGTATTTAAGTCCCCATAACTCACTCTTGACCTTATTGCTTCACTTTAGAACCTTGATGAACAAGTTTTAGGCCCTAGAACCCCATGATTCGAAGCCACGAAATCCATGAATACATGAAACTCGTGTTCGTGTTTTTGACACTTCCAATGAGCCAAATGACCTAGAAATTGTTCATATGAGATACTGGAACCTCAAGGAACATGTTAGGTAACCTAGAAAGTGGAAAGAAACAGAAAATGATAAAGTTAGTTTTTCAAGTTTTGGATATCATGAACCCTAGCTTTGGAGATGATAGAACTGACGTATAAACCTCTGCATGTTGATAATAGAGAGCTTTCGAGGGAGAAACAGTAGGCTGAAAGAGAAGAAAGATGGAAACCTAGGTTTATGTTTATGAAAATGTAAGGAAACCCTAACCCTAAGTAGGAAGAAGAAGATGATCACATGTAGAATGTTGTATTACAGCCTGAGTTAATGGTTCAGAGAAGATAATTTAGAAGAATGAAATGTAATTCAAGAATAGTGTAAGGATTAAAATGGAAATAATGAATGTATATGGACTAAAATGTAAATAATGAAAATAAAGAGGACTGAAAGTAAAATATAGAAGAGTTGTGATTCAAAATAATGAGAAGAAAAGGGAAACATAATGAAAAGATTTTCTAACAATGAAAATCACATAACGGAAGTTACGTGGTTTAAAATGCAGAACCGCGAGGACATAGTACGGACTCTGATTACCAGACGGGAACCAAAGGTAAGGGGAGTTAGACAATGCCATGTCATGTTAGGTTTCATATAAGCAACCTATTAAAAAGATGGAGTACGTATTATTATTATTATGTATAGTTTCTTGCTTGTTATGTTGTGATGTTGCTGCTCGAATGTTGATTATGAAGTGTTGGATATGATATTATAGTTGTTGCATTGAACATTAGAATGGGAAGGTACACTATGGGATATAGTGGTACTAGGTATTTTCGTCATAAGGCTTAACTGTAATTACTTTTAGCAATATTCTTATAGCATCTGAGGTAGTAGAGAAGAGGGAAAAATCTTAAGATAATTGTTGGCGTGTCACTTGTGTATGAAAAACAGCCTACCCTATAACTGAATAGGACTCACTAATAGGTTAGCTAGTTAATGGATATAATTAAATGAAATAGGAAGATGAAACTGTTTGAGAACTTAAGTGCGGGTTGGTTACCAAAAGAACATGGTTCTTGTGTGTAAAACTCTACTGACCTATTATATGTTTATCCAATCTCTAATGAGATGTACTCATTCCATGAGTTGGGATACAGATGCAAAACAGATTTCATCTTAGATATGCACTCTAGATATCGAAGAAGTATAAGGGGGTGATGTGATGCTAAATAACCATACCTGGAGAGACAAGGTGTAAGAAAGTGATGTCACCTCCATTGTAAGGATTGTGGTTGATATAGAGATACCTAAGGTAGCCTTGTTCAGAGATGAATAGGCTTGGGATACACAGTGATTTCCTATCTCTCATGTCTGGACGGGCAGGGTTCCTAAGGCTTATACCAGCCATGATGTTTAAGGATAAGCATTGTCAGGTATATCTGACGGAGAAGCCTAAAGGTAATCCAGTTCGGTAACGAGTGGAACGGAAAAGCGTGTCCATTATTCTCGAATGACTCTCTGAAGAGTGTAGAAGCTTATCCTTCAGGCCCTATACATTACTAGCATTCATAGTATTGAAAAATATAAAGGTCAGATCAGGAACTTTCTTCTCGGGGGGTACAACCTCTGGGGTAATTGGAAGAGAGGTCCGATTGAAATTCTGGAGTCGTAAGGGTGATTGATAACCAACATAATTGCATACTGAAATGTGTGTTTGATGTGATTATATGTGATAATAACGTGTTATCCTGATTTGTAATGGACCACTTATATGTTGTGTAGCATGTACATTCTTGCGTTTGACTCACCCTTGCACTTTATTTTATAGACTCTGACAGGTGCGCTGATGAGCCAACCTCCAGTCGCCTCCATCCACGCTGATTTTCCTGCTGCCTCCGGGTGGTATCATGACCCAGCCACCGGGTATTGTATTTATAATGGGGTCACTATATTCTAGTTTAGACGTCCCTTCACTGAGGAATTAGGTTATCCAATAGCTTTACCAATCACCTTTTCATTCTACTTGCCCTTGAGAGCCCATCACATTAACTTGAGAGATCCTCCAGAACCTCCACCAAATCCACCTCAAGAACCTGAACCCATACCTATAGTACCCTTGAGAGAGCGTGCACCTGAGAAATAAACTTCCAGATGTCCTCGTCCTTCTTAGTCAGCCACATCTCCTCCTCCTAGGAGACTGGGGCCACGAATGAGGACAACTGCCAGGAAAAGTGTAGTAGCCCAATGTCGGAGAATGACCTCTAGGGAATATAGGAGCCTATTCACCTGAGGTGAGACCTGATAATGAAATCGCAAGTGTACGATTAACTATCGCGTAATAAAAAGATCGAACCCAAGGGATAGGTGTTCTTATTATTATAAAATTTAGTACTTAAACAGAAAAATAAAAGATGAATAATTGTTGTTGGTTTGAGAACTAGAAAGAAACAATTGCATAAAATAATAAGAAAAAGAGATGGTGAACATTAAGCTCTTGGGTTGGTTTACATAGTCTATAAAAACATGCTAGCAATCTCTTACTAAATTTCTGAATTATAAATCCATTATCATGATGCTATAGCCTAGTGTAACTACAAGTTAATTCCTTAAGCATTGTAGATCTTTCTTTTTAATTACTAAACCCAATTCCTTGGCACCTAGTTAACTAAAGAAGAAGATGAAGAAGATATTCAGGCCAACATAAAGTTACGTCCTTCCTAATTCCTTAGCGAAGTATACTTATAACCTTTTTTATTACCTAGTTCCCTTACTACTCACCAAATGGCCTTATGTAATAAGCAATAAGCAAAACCTCTTGTGATCATCAAGATAGAAATAAAGCATAAGGTAATAAAACATGAATGGAAATAATATTCAGAAATGTAAGAAAAACTAGACCATGTATTATAAACTAAAACAACCCAAAAACTTAAAGAAGAATTTAGCCAAACATGGCTAAAGGAGACATTGAATTACCCTGGATAGGAGCTCAAATATGGCTTCCCACAAGTCCTAGGAACAATGCTCAAGAGGGAGAAAGAGAGAATACTTGTTGTATTCTAAGATGGTGTGTTTTACAAGTGCAAATTGCCTCCCTATTTATAGCAAAAAATCTGGCCTCAGCAATTAAATCCCACTTCCAGGCCGAGGCCCAGCGCTTGAGCGCTGGGTTCTAGCGCTGCAGCGCTGGCTACTGATTCTTCAACTTCAAGATTTTCCTTCCTTCTTAATGGTAGTGGGTTTTGAATGCCATAAAAACCCACTTATCAGCCCTTTAATCAATTCTGAAACCTCTCCTCCACTATCATCAATCCTCCACTCATCCTTTAATCCTTTTTTCCATGTGCTTAATTTAGAGAGTTGCTTCATATTCCTCTTTTTTACTTTTAGTCCTCTCTTGGTTAGCACTCCAATTCAAGCCCTTGAATTCTCTCAATCTTCACTTTTAGCCCTCCACTCTTGAACTTTCACATTTTGGACCTTGATTTCCTGAAACTTTACAAAGTGGTCCCTGGACAAAAATGATAACTAAACCAGCTTTCCTAAAAATATAAAAATAACTATAAAAATTCCTAAAAATATAAAATAAAGCTAGAAAAACAAATAAAATCTAATCTACATGCAAAATGCAAAATAAATATAAAATCTACATAAAAACAATAAAAAACCTATATGTGACTCAAAAATAATAAAATAAAAAGACTAAAAACTACCTAAAAACATCATATAAAATCCACTCATCAAGACCTCCCGAGCAACAGAGTTGAGGGTTCTAGTGGTATAGGTTGAGGACAGTTATGGTATGGATGAGGCTCGAAATGAAGCTGAAAATGGTCCGAATGGTGAAACTGGAGCAACTGTCTGTTAGCTACTTGTTGTCTGTTATGTTGATGATGATAAACTTGTTATCTTGTATTTGTTAAGGAACTTGCTGTTCTTAGTTTTAATCCTTTAATTAATGATGTGGGGATATCTTAAGTATCTGGTTATGTTGTAGCACTCTGATCAAAACTTCTGTCATTGTAATATAATCATCCTTTGTGTGTGCATGTTATTGTGTATGATTGATGTTTGATGTTAGGTTATAGTCTGCCATAATTCGAAAGATCATGGTAAGTAAGCGATGCACGAATCACTAAATTGAGAACAAGTATTCTAAAGAAATAGCTTCCACAATTAGAAATTTTATTAACTCATGATCGCAAGTGGTAGTACGTATTAGTATGGTTGGTTTTATATAAAAAAAACTATCATGGTGATCTCTTGTCTAAGGAATGGATGGGAGTAGTAGGAAAGTTCATCCTTCGGGTAAGGGAGTACCACACTAGACAAAGCGCCAAAGATAGCGATCAAGAAAGCTGATGTGGCCTCCTAAGTCGTGCCTGAGATCAAAGAAGGCATTAGGCTTACCAACATCATTGTTGATGACGAAAAGAAAGAGACTGTTGTTCTAGGAAATATTCAAAGGCTGAAGAAGCAGTTTTCCTGTGTCAAGGCAAAACCATCTTTTTAACTTTTTCTAGTCGAATTTTATCTTTGAATAGTCATGCTAACGGCTTCTTTATAATGACATATATTTTTTAATCCGAATTTCATTTTCGTCAAACTTTGTGGCGACTACGTTTTTATTTTGATCTCATGAAGTAAAGGTTTATATATTTTCAAGTATTTGCCATTTATATTTAAAGTTCAATTATTCGCGTCGATTTCCTCGATCGAATACGCGTTACTTGAAAATACCTTTTTAACCTTGAAAGGCCCTTCCCAACTCGGGGACCATTTACCATAGGTTCGATCTTTTTTATCGATAGGTAAAATGAATTTCCATACTAAGTCACCAACACCAAAATATTTCGACCTTACCTTCTTGTTATAAGCCCTAGCCACCTTTTTCCTTTTGAAGGATAATAACTCCTAAGGCTAAAAGCCTTTCTTCATCTAAATCAACCAACTCATCTAACATCATCTCCCAATAATGGTCGACTGGAATCTCCATTTGTCTTTGCACATAGGCTGATTGCAAATAAATCTCCACTATAAGCATTGCTTCATGTCCGTAAGTTAATCGAAAAGGTGTCACTCCCGTCGTTTCTCAAGGAGAAGTTCGGTAAGCCCATAAAACTTGGTCCAAAGTCTTGTGCCAACTTTTTGGTTTTTAACCCACATGCTTTTGAATTAAACCAATAATAATGTTGTTAGCAGATTCAGCTTGTCCATTTTCTTGGGCATAGTATGAATTCGAAGTTAGTCATTTAATTCCCAACTCGTTAGCGAAACTCACCATCTTTCGACCAACAAATACTGATCCTTGATCAGTTGTCAAAGTTTCAGGAATCCCATAGCGCGATACAATGTGTTTCTGTACGAATTCAATCACACTATCTTGGGTTACCTTCCTCAAAGGGATTGCTTCGACCCATTTTGTAAAATAATCAATGGCCACGAGAATGAACTTGTGACTTTTAGACGAAGAAGGGCTGATCTCACCAATTAAATAAAGAGCCCACCCTCTAAAAGGCCAAGGTCTGATGACTGAATGTAATTCACTCACCGGAACATGTTGAATCCCTGCATGTTTCTGACAAGCCTGGCACGACTTGGAATATTCTATGCAGTCTTTCAAAATATTCGGCCAATACATCCCTAGTCGAGATAACAACCACTTCATTTTGTGGCCAACTTTATGAGCACCACATGAACCACCATGGAGTTGTGAAACTACAACAAGAGCCTCATCTTCACTAAGACACCTCAATATAGTTTCTTCTGCATTCTTTTTAAACAACTCGTTGCCCATAATTACATAACTCAAGGCCCTATATCTTACCTTTAAATCTACGGGTAGATTAGGATTTTGCAAGTAATCAACTATGCGTTTCCTCCAATCACTAGGAAGTAAGTTGTTAATCACCAGCACCTCGAACTATTGGTCTGGAATCAACTTCGCTCTGATTTTTATCAATTCTTTCAATTTCTTCTTCAAAACCTTATAACTAGACGCGATTTGGGCCAACTCATTAGCTTCTTGATTATCAAATCTTGGCACATGCTGGATTTCGAATTCGTCAAAATTTTCCAACAACTGAGAAGCTTTGACAAAATACTTCATCAGATTTTCACTTATGCACTTGTATTCTTTGGTTAATTGTTTAACCACCAATTCAGAATCACCTTTGATTTCGACCGTTTTCGCTCCTAAAACAAGTAGCATCTCTAAACCAGCAATCAAGGCCTCATACTCATCAAAGCCATGAATTTTAAACTTAAACCTTGTAGGAATATTTTGAGGGGATATTATTAAAATTCCTACTGTCGTTTCTTTTTTATGTTTTGACCCATCAAAAAAAAGTTTCCAAGGCTTAAGTCTAACTAGCATTTCTTGCATTTCGACTAAAGAATGATCCGCTAAGAAATCTACTATGACTTGACCTTTTATAGATTTCAAAGGTGCATATTTCAAAGAATACTCGGATAAAGCCAATGCCCATTTACCAATTTAGCTATGTAATATAGGCTTCGACAACATGTGCTTAATGATATCAAAATGAGAGAAAATGAAAACGTCAAATGGCTTTATATAATATTTTAATTTGGCATGAAAATTATAGACAAAGCCACAACTTCTCTATAAAGCTATACCTAGTTTCTACATCATTCAAAATCCGACTAAGTTAGAAAATGGCCGTTTCGACGCCATTTTCATCCTCTTGAGCCAACATGCTCCCTATCGTTTCGTCTGATGCAGAAACATACAGTTTCATACATTACTACTTATAGGCGGGGCAATTACAGGAGGGTTAGCCAAGTAACTCTTGATATCATCGGAAGCTTCTTGATGTTCGGCTTCCCATCGAAACTCTTCCTCCTTTTTTATTCAGAAGTGTCAAAAATATCTTTGTTCTTCCACTTAGATTCGAAATGAACCTTCTTAAAAAGTTGATCCTTCCGAAGAATGATTGCAGTTGCTTCTTCGTCGAAGGAGGCTGAGTGTTGAGGTTGTTGTGGCCTAGTTCTTATTGATTTCGATCCCTTTTTGTAGACCACAAAAATAAGGAAATCCCATGCAATGGCACCAAAGGAACATTTAGTAGGATTCATTTTAAGACCAACATTTCTCATCCTTTCGAATGATTATCGAAGGTGGTCCAAATGGCCATATCTTGATGCAGATTTAGCCACCATATCACTGTATAAACCTGCATGAATCGACCAATTAAATCATGTGAATATTATTCATTTCCCTTTGGTGAGTAGCAAAGGGCATTACAGCCCACTCATGTTCTCAATGCACTAGGGCATTGAAAAGTAGTTTTGAGAACATCATCTCCAGCAACGAAAATTTGGTTGTAACAAGAATACCCATCCAAAAGACTAATGTATTCATTGCCAGCTGTTGAATTTACTAATATATCAGCAATAGGCATTGGATACTCATCTTTTGGAGTAGCAGCATTTAAATCGCTAGAATCAATGCACACTCGAAGAGCGCCATTCTTTTTAATTACGGGGACTATGTTTTCAAGCCAGTCCATGTGCCTTGCAATTCTCATAAATTTTCTCCTTAAGAGTCGTTCGATTTCCTCTTTAATTTTCGACATGACCTAGGGGGAAATCTCCTTGGAGTTTGTTTTATTGGCTCCTTATCAGGCCTGATTTGCAATCTCAACTCCACTAGGTCTCAACTCAGGCCTGGAATTTCTTCGCAATCCCAAGCGAAGCAGTCCTTATATTCATGAAGAAGTTTGATCATCTGCTCCTTCAACTCTGGGTCGCTCAGCGAATTGATATAGGTAGGCCTTCTCTTCGACTCATCACCCAAATTGGTTTCCTCTAAGGGGTCTTGTGCCTCCATCTTTTTCACCGAGTTGAAGATAGGCTTCTCGAAACCTAGAGGACCATCATCATAAATACAGTCGAGCTTCGTCTCTTCAACTAGCCACTCTTGAACTTGGATTTCATCAAGCAGTTCTTGGTTCATAGAGTCGAAATGTTCGACCTGAATGGTCGTCTCCATATATTTGTCCCCTTGGGCTACTCCAACCATTTGGGATATTTGGCTTTCTTCGGCTTCAGGAACCGCTGGAAAACCATTTTCGACTTCAAAAGCCGTTTCTCTTAACATATTTTCGGCCTCTAAGGTCGCTTTGATTCTGTTTTCGGCTATGTATGTCGAAATTTGAGCCAAGCTCGACTTAGACATCATCCACCATATGCCACTCCTCTGTGGAATTCTCATCATCAGAAGTATTTGTGAGACGAAATTCACGCCTCTGGTGGAAACCATAATCAAGATCAAGCCTAACTGAGTAAATTGCAGGGTCCTCCTTAATCTCACTTGCTATATCATTGTAAGGGGCAATGACGGCTAACTTTTTGTCGAAGGTTTTCTTGCTGACTTGGTCACCCTCCGCCAAAAAGTAGCTCTGGTCGGAGTCTACATTCTCGAGCACTCCATCTTCCCTCCAAATGGATAACTTCTGGTGAAGGGTCAAGGGGACTGCTCTGACACAGTGAATCCACTCCCAACCTAGGAGCAAGTTATAATTATCTTTCGCCGGCACAACCACAAACAATGTGGTCCTCGTCATTGTTCCTACAGTTATTTATAGGGGGATTACCCCTAGGGACTTGTTTGTCTTTCCTTCATAGTCAGATAGAACCATATTATGAGGCTGCAAGTCAATCTGCCTCGGTTTTTCCAATCTTTTTCAACAAGAACCTTTGCACGAGGTTTATGGCTGGTCCACCATCGACCAGAACCTTGTTAACGCCCTTACCTTCAACACGGGCCCAAACAAATAAAGGTTTGAGGTGATTCTTCATCTCGACATCCGCTTTCCTGAAGACAGGTTTTTTCTTTTTGACTCCCCCTTTTGTCATTATGTAGTAGCATAAGGGGTTGTCGTCATCTTTGTCCTCCACATAGTAATCATCTTCGTCTTCGGCGACCTCAGAAGTCTAGTTGAACTTCACTAGCAGAACAGACACCACATTACAAATAATGTCCAAACTTTCACTGTCACTGTCGAAGTTATCAGTCAACATGCCCTCCTCTTCAGCAGTCAAAGGTTTTGGGAGCATCGCCTTTGGCCTATAAGGCTCAGCGTTTCAACTTAAGTTAGTCAAAACTGGCTTGTACGCTAAGTTCCTACGTGGCTTGTTGCTTCCCCGACTGTATTGGCCCACTTCGACCATAGACTTTCCTTTCTCAGCAGCTGCCCTCTCTCTAACAACTTTCTTCTTTCTTTGGTGGTGTCTCCATTGGGTCTTTGTCATTGGATTTTTACTAAAGTAGTACTTTGGAGTATAGGTGTAGTTCTTCGAGACATGGGAATTATGAGCATAAGAAGAACTATGTCCTACTTCCACTACCTTGGTCTTCGTGTTAGGCTTCGACTTCACTGTAGTGACCCACTGGTTTGGTTGAACTCTTGTAGGGGGAACAAAACTTTTCCCCTTATGAACTTGGGCATTAGATGGCCTCTAATCATTGTGTACCTTTGACCCAAGGTGCTTCTTGACAATAAGACGTTGTCTTATCCTTTCGACCGTTGGCCTTTGGCTAGATTTCTTGGTAGCAGCCTTCGCAGCTTTTGCAGCAATTCTATCAAACACAGCACTGCATGTTGGGCATAGTGTCACCTCAACATCTTTCTCCTTACATCTTGTCAAGTATTCGAGCAGAGTCTCACCAGCACGAGGATAAATATCCTACATTTCCTCGTCCCGAGCTTCGATCTTAGCTTCGACCTCGCTCATCTTAATATCAGGCAGCTCAGTAACTTCCACCATGCAAATCCTAGTCGGTTCGACTAGGTTGGTATGTTGGACATGCAATGGATCAGAATCAATGATCATTATAGTTTTCTCCTTGGTTTCAAACACCAACCTTCTGTCCTTAATTGCAGCTTGAACCAAATCCCTGAATTTTGTGCACTGGTTAGTCCAATGGCCAAAGAAATTATGATATTTGCAAAACTTTCGACATTTCCTTTGATCAAGAGGTGGAACCTTCTAATTAAGAGGAATGTCTATTTGGAAATCCTTCACCAGGATGTAATAAATGGCATCACATTTAAAAATATCAAAATTATAAATCTTAACAGGGAACTCAAGATTTCGAGGCGTGTTAGTGTTAGTCGATTTTTCCTCACAGGGCCTCAACATTTTGCAAATATGAGGAGACTCTTCCTTGAGTTCGGCTAAATTAACTTCACTACCTTTGAAGTCCTCATATGGCTCGAAAACCAATGGGTCCTCTCGACCTAAATCATCTGTTTGGATGTAGGCAACCTTCTCTTTCTTAGGCAATTTACTATTTTTCACCTTTTCTTTCCTAAGATACTCAACCTGCCTTATTCTATCGGCTAATTGTGCCATATCTCTAATGTATTGAGTATCTATCTTTTTCCTTATCGAATAATCTAGGCTTGCAGTGGTCATTTCGACTAATCTTAGATTCTCCTCTAAAATATTAGTCATGAAAAACCCTTTCCAACTAGTTCCAATTAAAAATAGAATTTGGTGGCAAAGTTGTGAACCAAGTGAAAGCATTTTTGGTCAAGGAACTAGGAAAGTATTTCATTTTTAAATACTCATTATTTTCTTGGTCCACAGCCTCTATCTGGTACCTGGCAATATGTTCAACAGTTGATTCCTCTATGTCCCCTGAGAACTTAGTAAATTTAGGGACTTTCTATCCCCTTGGAAGCTCAGTTTGAAGGAAATGTTCGGGGAACGCTGAGACAAAATGGGGTCTATTTGCATACCCCATGTTAAACTCGTGTTGATTGAGTAATTGCTCCACTATGTTGCAATATTCTGTTGTCCCCCAAAGTTATTCTGTCGAATCCTTTCTAGTATTTGGTCAGCATTGTTGTTTCGATTAACCAAAACCACATTACCCTCATTTTGACTAGGATTATTGACCACGTACATTTACAAGCTCGTTTTAAGGAACCTGTTGATTGGCCTAGACCTATACAACATTCTGAGGCTGGTTAGGAGGAGGCACATTTCGACCAGCCTGAGCAAATTGCTCGATTATAGGGTCTGGCGCACCGAATACATTGGAAACCCGACCTAATTGTGTAGTTAGTTGTTGGTAGACAATTGTGGTGTCTCGAATCATGGGATTGAAGACTGTGCCAATTTGTTGGGTCAAAGTGTTGACCAACCCATGGTTACTATCATCCATTTGTTTCCTCAAAGCATTCATGGCATTGTTTGTTAAGGTAATTGGGGATCCATTTAAAACAAACCCTAAGGGCCCAACATTTCTAACCAAGTTTGCCCCTGATGCAGATGCCATAAACTGATTCTCACGGGAACCAGTCAAAACCAAATTATCAGAGTACATGGAGGGATAAGTTCTTGTCCCTGCCATCAAGGATGTCGGCATCCCAGAAGGCTGACTCCCCAGACCTTGGTTGAAATATTAGTCAAAAAACCTGGTTGGACTACACCAACCACAACCTGTGACATCGCAAGCGTTGTTGGACTTGGAATAGGAATTAGGGCCGTGACTTGAGTCAAAATTGGGCCCGTCGAGAACAGGGGCGGTGCCTGAGTAGGATCCGGCCCGGTTGACACCGGAGGGGGTACTTGAGTCAAGATTGACCCAGTCGAAACCAGTGGAAAATTTTGGCTCTCTAGTGCAGTTATGATAACTACCCCTTGTCCAGAACTAACCTCAATCCCCTGGGGATTGATACCAGCATTAGTACTTGTCGAACGGTCTCCATTCGAATTCCCTCTAGGGGGATCGTTGGTGTTTGAACTGCCATTTGGGCCAGAGTGGGACCCTTGTGACTGATTGTTTCTTGAACGGTTGGTCATGCTAACATGCCTACCACTTCGTGAAATTATACACCTACTAAATAATCAAGAAAATAGTTTGAAAAATGGCACTGGGTAAAATTTCATGTATGGAAGTCCCACCAGGTGTGCCAATTTGTTTACTCGGTTTTTTGGTAAACAATTTGAAATCTAAATTGTGATAAAGAGGCTGGATTTTGGTTCTCTTGGGGTTCTTTACCGAAATTAAAGTTCCAATTACAAAGTAAAACAGTAAATTAAATCATAATCCGATGAAGGATTCGACCATTAACATAAAAAGAAAGTTGTAAAAGGAACGATTTAAGATAAAGTAAAATGGACATTGAGAAGAAATAAATTTGCATTGAAGTTAAAAGGTTTGGTTTCACTCAAATACATGCTCAAAACTCTCACTCTACTATTTTATCACGGTTGCTCGGATGTATAAGCAGTATTGAGTACTTCGAGCAATATTTGTGAACCCTGTTTCTAGACACATACTCTTCTATTTATAGGCTAAGCATTCCAACTGCAAACAACGGTCATGAATTCTAGTCTTTACACGTGCCTTGATTGTCGTCCTTATTCTCCACGCGCCTTGAAAGCTTCAACCATTTAATTATTCCTTCTGCCGACTCTTTGTTCGCATATTCAAAGCTGAGGTCTCAAAGGCCCGGCCTATAAATAGGTGAACCAAATATTTCTCTAATAGCCCATTGCATGTGGCCAATGTGTTACTCTGTACTGTGCTTTTGTTTTTTTGGTCAAAGTGTACATTGTGCTTGCAGAGTTTCGTGAAATCTTTTTGGGCTGGGCTAAACATCGATATCACCAACATCTTTTCTTTTGGTGTGCCTATAGTTGAAAACCATAGACTGAAAAGAAGATGGAGGGAAAAGTATGATCCATGTGAACTCACTTGTCCAAATCTGATTATGCTATTTGTCATTCAAGAGAAATGCTAGCCACACTTCAACGCACTCATTTCAACGCACTCATAGTAATTGGTTTATATAATAATAGGTATTTTTTTTTAAGAAGTGTGAAAAATTTGGCAACTTTTCAAAAAAACAAATCAATCACAATGAGTATATTAAAGTGTGTCATTAAAAGAATATGTTGCTAGCACTCCTCGTCATAGTTATAAAACTCGGCTCAGCCAGACCAATTCAACTGATTCTATCGGAAGCCAGGCCTATGATCGAGCTTGAGCTTTGATGTTAGATCGTATACGCATGTCAATCGGAACTAGTTTAAATTGATATGTGTGTTAATACAAATTACTAAATTTGACTATACAGTATGATTTAGAGTAATTACTTACAGAATGATGTACTTTGAAGTTATTTGCCTAAATGAATTATTTTGAGAAGTGAAGTGTTTTAGATATTAAAGGAAAAACATTAAGTTTAGAGAAGTTACTAATTTGGAACACTGTTGCTTTGCTTTCAACATGTAGCTGATGTAGGTAGGGAATGGAACTGTACGTTGTTGGCGCAAATGGTTTCTGGTGACGTGCTAGATACTATTGTTGCGTTCTCCATGCCCCCTTTGGTGTAGTCTCTCCGGATAAATGATGGGGAGTTTTCGGTGGCTTCAGCTTATGAGGTTCTGGAGGGTCATGCTACTTTGCCTCGAGATAGTTTGGTGGAGTCTATTTGGAGATGGCAAAATACAGAGAACATGGCTGAGGCTGTGATTGAACTTGTGCTCGAGAATTTGAACTCGCTCGTTCAGAAGGAGCTCGGCCTGTTTTTGGGTTTCAATGAAGACTTGAAAAGGCTGTCCAGCACACTCACTGCAATCAAGGCAACACTTGAAGATGCTGAGGAGAAACAATTCACTGATAGAGCTATTAAGGATTGGCTGCAAAAGCTGAAAGATGCTGCTCACATTCTCAATGACATCTTAGACGAGTGCGCAACTGAAGCATTAGAGATGGAGAACCGAGGATTCATGTGTGGTTTATCAGGCAAGGTACAAAGCTCTTGCTTATCCTCTTTTCACCCCAAGCATGTTGTTTTCCGTCATAAAATTGCTAAGAAAATGAAGAGCATAAGGGAGAGGTTAGATGAAATTGCTCAAGAAAGGAGTAGGTTTCATTTCACTGAGATGGTTACAAATAAAGGAGCTGGGCGTCAAACTACCTCAATCATCACTCAACCAGAAGTCTATGGAAGAGATGAAGATAAAGATAAAATGGTAGACTTTTTGATTGGTGATGCTTCTGCTTTTGAGGATTTAGTAGTTTACCTAATACTTGGTCTTGGTGGACTTGGAAAAACAACACTTGCCCAACTCATTTTCAATCATGAGAGGGTAGTCAACCACTTTAAACAAAGAATTTGGGTGTGTGTTTCAGAAGATTTCGGGCAATGATTCATGTACACCTAAACAGTACAGACACCTCTGGACACCCTTTTTTTCTCTCTATCTCTTTCTTCAATTATATCACATCACATATCACACTTATCATTTATCTCTCCTCTCTTCCTATCTCTCTCTAGTGGTCTACACCCTTTAATTTAGATGTCTACCAAACTTTATTCGAAGATTTCAGTTTGAAAAGAATGACAAGAGCTATCATAGAATCAGCATCCGGGCATGCTTGTGAGGATTTAGATCTAGAGCCACTGCAGAGAAAACTTACGGATTTGCTGCACAAAAAAAGATATTTGCTCGTTTTGGATGACGTGTGGGATGATGAACAAGAGAATTGGCAGAAGTTGAAATATGTATTGGCGGGTGGAGGAAAGGGTGCTTCAATTTTGGTTACTACTCGTCTCTAGAAAGTTGCAGCCATCATGGGAACAATGCCTCCTCATGAATTGTCAACCCTATCTGATACTGATTGTTGGAAATTGTTTAAACAACGAGCATTTCGACCAAATGAGGTAGAGAGAGCAGAGCTTGTAGTCATAGGGAAGGAGATAATAAAGAAGTGTGGGGGAGTGCCTCTTGCCGCAAAAGCACTAGGAAGTCTTTTGTACTTTAAAAGAGAGGAAAGAGAATGGGTCTATATAAAGGAAAGCAAACTGTGGAGTTTACAAGGTGAGAACTCTGTCATGCCTACCTTGAGACTAAGTTACTTGAATTTACCCGTAAAATTGAGACAATGTTTTTCCTTCTGTGCATTATTTCCCAAAGATGAAATAATAAGGAAATAGTTTCTAATCGAACTTTGGATGGCCAATGGCATGATTTCGTCGAATGAAATGTTGGACGTTGAAGATGTGGGAGATGAGTTGGGGAATGAATTGTATTGGCGATCTTTTATCCAAGATATTGAGACTGATGTGTTTGGAAAAATTACACGTTTCAAGTAGCATGATCTTGTTCATGATCTTGCTGAATCGGTTGCTGATGAAGTCTGTTGCGGTGCAGTTAATAATGAAACAATCCGCCACCTTTCATTTTATTGGAAAGGATCACCTGTTATTTCATTCCCGTTACACCGAATCAAATCTTTGAAGACCTTGTTAATGGGTCGTCCCCAAATTTCAGTAGAGGTATTGAAGTGCTATTCATTGCAAGTGCTTGAGTGCCATGGAGTTAGGATTTTGTCAACTTCAATTGGTGATTTAAAATATCTAAGATACTTATATATCTAGTGGTGGTTTCAAAACTCTTCGGGAATCCATTTGTAGATTGTGGAATTTGCAGATATTGAAGTTAGATTATTGTTATAGTCTACAAGAGTTGCCCGCTAATTTGACATGCTTATAGTATCTTCAACATCTATCCTTAAAATTTTGCTACTCGCTAAGGAGGTTGCCTTCTCATATGGGGAAGTTGACGTCCCTTCAGACTTTAAGCATGTATTTTGTTGGCAAGGATTGGGACAGCTGAATCTTAAAGGAGAGTTCCACATCAAGCACTTGGAGAGAGTAAAAAGCGTAACGGATGTCGAAGAAGCTAACATGTCAAGTAAGCACCTGAACCATTTGGAGCTGTCATGGGGGAGAAATAATCAAGAGTCCCAATTACAGGAAAATGTTGAGCAGATTCTTGAAGCGCTTCAACCTAATACCCCACAATGGATGTCCAGTCCTTCTCTCAAATATTTAAATTCTTTACTACTATGTGATTGCAATAGCTATTTACATCTTCCACAACTAGGGAAACTACCATCTCTGATATATCTGACACTGATGAATATGCCGAACCTGATAAGCTTATCAAGTGAGGATGAATAAAACATGTTCCCGCACCTTTCAGAACTTAGAATTAGTAATTGCCCTCAACTGTTGGCCCTGCCATGCCTTCCATCTCTTGAAAATCTAGAAATAGCGATGAATTGCAACCAAGATTTACTAAGGTCAATTCATAAGTTCCCTACTCTTACTCTTGAGCACCTACATTTGCTAGGGAATTCAGAGTTAACTTGCTTTACAAACGGGATGCTAAATAACCTTTCTTCTCTGAAGACACTACAGATTTATGGGTACTCCAAACTTGAGGAGGTACTCCCAAATGAAATCGCTAATCTTACTTCTCTAAAGACACTAGAGATTTTACAGTGCCCTGAGTTCAATCTGTCAGAAGGTTTTCAATACCTAACTCGCCTTGAGCAATTGGAGATTAAGGGTAGTTTAAAAGTGGAGGGTTTACAATTACATGAGTCTTTACAACACATGACTAACCTGGAATCCTTAACATTGTCTGATCTTCCAAACCTGGAATCCCTGCCTACCTTCTTGGGAAATCTTTGCTCGCTTCGGAAATTAGAAATTAAATGGTGTCCCAAGTTGAAGTGTCTTCCAATGAGCATTCAATGCCTTAGCCGCCTGGAATGGCTAAAGATTGTACACTGCAAAGAATTAGGGAAGCGATGTCAGAAGGAAACAGGGGAGGATTGGCCAAAAATAGCTCATGTTAAACATGTTGAAATAAAATGAGTTGATGGACATTACGCTGCAGGTCTTTTCTATATCTCCTTGATAAACACTGTATATTTATTATTTAAGATGCGTTTGGTTTCACACAGCAATCCAAAAACAACTATTTCTTGCTTTTAGAAACGTGGACTTATCGGGGCAGCGGTGACAAAGAGCATAGAGTGCAGTGCCTGTTTCTTTCTCCTCTCTCCTCTCTTCACCTTCATGAATTACGGATATCAGCATCTCAATCGCATGAGGGTATGTGTCGATGGTTACTTTGTTCACAGCCTCCATTGCCAAGCTCATTAGAAGGTTCACAGCAACAACGCGGCAATAGAAGGGGCCCGAGGACAAGATATAAATGATGGAGTGAATTATTTCATTGGTGCATAAGCCAACCTTGTTGTCGTTGTCAAGATTGAGATGGAGCAGAAGAGACATAGCTTTTTTGCGGAGGCAGAGCAGAAGATAAAGAAAGTCAAACCAGCGGCGGCTATATCTACTCCTTCTCTTGGGGCTCGCGAATGCTTCTAAGGAATGAAAGATTGTGTGAAATTAGGGATGGAAATGGGTCACCCATTCAGTACCCGCATGAGTAGAGTAAATACTGCAGTGTTCTCTTGTGGTTAAAAGTATAAGATGTTTTAAGAATTACTTAAATATTGTATCATTAAAGAAGTTATAAACTTAATTAAGATTTGTCAAATTTTATATTCAATTATTCCATTCATTTTAACTGATATTCTTAATGATTTGGCAAATGAAGTTATTAAGAGCTTAAACAATTATAGAAAGGCAACATAAATCATAAATTAATGTGACCAAATAACATTTATATTCTTCTATCAATAGAAATCCTCCTTTGACCTTTTAAATTCTTGTGGTTTTAGGTCATTTAAATTTCTGTCAGGTCCTTAGTAATCTAAATTTTTATCGGGTTCTTAGTCTGTTTAAATTTTTCTTAGTAGCTTGTTATTTAAATTTTTGTTGAGTCTTAGACTGTTTATGTTTCTTTTATTCTTTTTCCATTTAAATTTATGTTAATCCTTGCTAATTCAAATTTCTCTCGAGCCCTTGATCTTTTAAATTTCTTTTCTTCTGTGGCCATTTAAACTTTCGTAGTTGACTTCCTTGATCTGCCTTAAATTTTCACCTGGTATTAGCCTTTGAAAAATATCTCTCATGCTATAAAAACGGGTCAGGATCTATGTTAAGATTTTGTTAGGTATTGGATCCAATGCTTTATATCTTGGTTGTCCTGTTTTCTAATTAGATATTGACATATATAAATTTTGTCCAGATTAGAAAATTATAAGTAGTAGAGTTAACTTCAAAAAAAATTATTTTTGTTACTCCCTCCTTTATTATATAACTATCACTATTTTTATTCTTTTTTTTTTAATTATCTGTCACTTTACAAAGTTCAAGAGAACATTAATTATATTTTACCAATTTTACCCTTAAATAAATAATGATAGGAAATTAAAGAGTTAAAATTAAGAAGAAAGATAAAAGATATGTTAGAAAGTTAGGTATTAATTTTAATAAAAACAATAACATTAATATAATTCAATTATGGAGGGAGTATCTCTCTTTCTCTCTATTTTTTAATGAAACTGTATTGAATTTGTTTCGCCGCTTACAATATTAATTTCTCTACTACTTTTATTTTTTTTATTTCTATTGCAAAATACCATATACAATTCCCAAGAGAAAGCCCTGTGATTCTTTTTGTAAATTATATAAAGCCAACCCTCTTCTATTCTCTAATTTTGTACACGTGCATGGGTACAAGAACAAGTGATCAATATCATTTCTGAAATACAGAAAATTATATGAGAATAATGCTTACAACAGTATAACATTTAATTTGTAAAATACACATCGTGGTGTTCACCACCCTCGCTCCAACGTAATGGAGATCACGGAGCTTTGTTGTTGGACCAAAGGTTTCTCGAATGGACGATTCATGCGACATGAACAACCCAGAGAAGCTTATGGGGAGAGACAGAATATAATAGTGAGAGAAGGGTATTAAAATTAAAAGATTTTCTGTGACGTCCATACCTATGCTGCAAACTAAGGTTTACTATTGTGCTACTTGACAAGAAATTTAAAACTTTTTCTTTAATAACCAACATTTCATTCTTATACCACAACATCAAAACTTAATATCATTTAATCTTACCTTCAACAAAAAAAAATATCATTTAATCTTACAACTCCGCTAACAAATTTCCGTAGTCCATGACATATACAATTAAAAACTAAACCCTAGTGAATACCATAATTCATGATTCTAAGTCCTAAGCTCTTACCTACATATAGCTACCATGCTTTAATAGCTTCGACGCAAAAACATATTACTCGATCTACACCCACGGTCTTACCTCATATTTCTCAATGGCATGGTCTCCCACCTCCAATGACCATCGCTATTAAAAGAAGAGATAAACAATAGGAAAGCCAAAGAGGGGTGGGAGACATTCAACTTAATCATATAGGAGGACAACATGATGTAAATAGTCTCAAACACATGTCAAAGCAATCGCAATCATCATCATAGTCATCATCGTACTGCAATGCAATTCATGAGGGCCCTTGATGTAACATCCGCCCTGGCATAAAATCCACCACAATTTAGAAAGTCGGCGGGAACAATGTCGAGTAACATCCTCCGGACACCTCTTTTATTGATCCATTATAATCATCAGGGGTGTAACACCCCAATTTTGGGTTGAGGGTCACATAGTAATTACACGGAAAATATATTTTGAAACCTCTCGAAAACACTCAAGTTCCAAAAAGCCAACGTCGCTCAATAGTAATATTTGATAAATTAACCCATAGTAAAAATTATAATTAACTCTGCACGCGAATAAAGTTTAAAATAAATAAAGTGGCACCGACATGTGCAAAAAAATCCGAACGACGTAATAAATAGAAAATTACAACTTCTTTATTTTTCTTGAGTCTTCTTCACCATTTGTCCTCACTTCCAAATATCAATCTTCTTGAACCTCATCGCCCTGAACATCTATGGCATTAAGCGCTCAAACAACAAGCAGAAAGGGTTAACTCATAAAACAATAAAACAAAAGTATAAAGTAACCACATGCGTTAAATTATAAATACAATAACAACGACTAAATCAAACAGTATTATCCAAATAACAACAGTAACTAACTCAATCAACTTCTTCAATTTCTATATGCAAAACTCTGGCCAAAGCTTTACCCAAAACTGACGAGGACGGTCGTAGGGGACAAATTACCCTCTCACAGAACTCAAGGTAGATTACATGGGACAAATTACCATCTCATCTACCTTAGGCATGACAACATGGGAAAAATTACAATCTCATCATCCTTTCAAGACTCATCAACTAGGCATGATCCCATGGGACAATTTCCCATCTCATCATCCTTCCAAATGCACATGTCATAACTACATAACAGCCCACACACGATCCAACAGTTCATACAAAAATCCTTAGTCACGATATATCATATGCAATTTATAAATTTTCCTCCCAAAATCCATCATGCTTTCATCAATAGCACAAAGCCACAATTCTCGTAAAACTTCTCAACTCATAAACATTTACAGCATGTTATATGACCACAAAATTCCAGAAAGATTCTCAAATCATCACAGCAGAATTCACAAAACAGTTTACATAAGGAAATCACAAACCGACGTAAGTAATTCCTAAGACGAGTTACCCTTACCTTCGCGAGGGTTGCATGCAATTGACCTCCAACCTTGCAAGATAAACATATAAACAACCATCACACAACCATAGGATAGATGAGAATCAATCTCAAAAGAAACTGGAACCCGATTGGCAAAAACTAGGTTTCCATGTAAAAAGGGTCCAAAATGAGTTTTCGACCTAAAGTTTATGTAAAATCAATTCCCAACACATCATGCATCAATTTCCCAATGTTCTAAAGGTTTCATAATCAATATTTTCTTTCAAAAACTCCAGAGATTCAAAAACGCCAAAGTGTACGAATAACAACACAACAAGGGTTCTAACTCGTGGATGCTGAAGAACTAATATTTTCCCATGGTCAAAATTCATTCCAAAACCTATTAAACATGATCCTTTGTCAGAGTTTAAATGGATTATAACATGTTGAGATTCAATTTTACCTAAGTTGAGAATTCCCATGGAAAGAGTTCTAAAACTACTAGTGTAGGAAACATGAGTTTTGAGAATAACCGACCTTGTTGAGAGAGTTGATCAAGACTGAGTGTAGCACGACCCAAACACTTCAAGAGAATAGAGAACCTCAAGCTTGATTCAAAACAAAGGTTGAAACAATACTAATTAGCCCTAGAAGATTACAAGAAATTGTTCTCCAAAGAACTCAGAATTTAGAAGGTTTTTGTCTCTTACCGATTTAACCGACACAAAGAACTTGGAGGGGATTGAGAGATGAGGTTTGAACACCACGAAAGAGGGAGGAAATAATAGCTTGATCACCACCAAGAGAGGGAGAGTAGGTCGAAAATATGCTCCCAAAAGTAGCAAGACTTCACAAGTTTTCCAGCTTAGTGTTTTAGATGTTTGTTTGCAAAATTCAAGTGTGGAAGGAATGAGATGGGGTCTAATATGATTTAAGTCTGAAGATGAGTGATTAGAGAAGAGGGAGGGGCATGAAAGGCTCATTGTTTCAAAGGTGAAACTGAAAATTCTTGTTTTCAAAGCTCATCAAGACCAAAAGACATAACCCCCAACTCACTTAACTCTACTAAATGCTTTGTTGGTTTTCAAACTCAATGAGAAGGTTCTAGCACATGAGTTGATTCAGATTTTGGCTTCAAAAAGGATGAGAAAACCGTGCAACCACCACCATGAATCACCATTACTCCTTCATAACCCCCCATTAACACTAGACAAGTCATTAATCACCTCAATTCTCTTATTAACTATCATAACCCCCATGGAATCTACATTAACCACCCTAATGAAAGCTCTTAACTCTGATTTCTCTACTGCATTTTGAAATTCCTAAGCCTAAAAAGAAATAAAAACTTCCTCACCAAGGTTCGAATCCATGCCATGTAACCGAAATACCGAAATCTTAACCGCTAAGCCAAAGTCATTCTTGTTACGAATCAAGCACATATACTCTTTTACCCAAGTATCAACAAATCCATGAAAACTTTATTCATATCAAAACTCCAAGGAAAATACCACCAAACACTATTCAAACAAGAGTCTAACAAGGATAAAAAAAATGAACTATAAAATAGTACGGGGACCGAAATATAAATAATCCAAACTCAGGGACCAAAACTATAAATACTGAAAATAGAGGGTCTTACAAGGGGCCTCCGGAATGACTAGGCTCCAGAAGAGAATGCCTTGTAACATCTGAGGGTCTCAACCTAACCATTCCCAAAGAACCACGTTCACCAAACGATGATAGCTACACTTAGATTTCTCATTTTCACCCAAAGGAGCAGGCCTGGCCAAGGCGGTTGAAATTGGGGTACACTACCTTTCCTACTTTACCTTTTCAACCAGAAAACGATTTATGAAAATGATGTGCACATCCAATCACAACATATCATTCCACTTGTCAACCAGAAAAAGGGCCAGTGAAAACGATGCAACTGTCAAAGTCCAAAGTATCATTCCTCCTTGTCAACCAGACAAAGGCTAGTGCAAACGATGCACCGATCTCAAATCAAAAAATGTCGCTTTACCTTGTCAACCAGACAAAGGCTAATGATGATTGAGTTAGACATTGCGGATCCCCACATTTTCTTCATAAAACCAAAGCTTGTCCATTTGGACTAATTTATTTAAAACATCTTTTCCATTAAAAGCAGGGGTATTCATCAATGCTTTCTCAACCAGAGAACTCATAAAGCATCATGAGGATTGACCTTCTTGAGATAAGTTGTATGATGGTATAATTGTTATGCCTGGTTAAACATGTGTTTTGTGAACTGGATTGTTGGGGTAATATATGGATTGATTTCTTCTTTATGCAATGGATATCATGAGTCACGTGGACTGAATTTTTTGAGACAAACCTATGTACTGATCTCTTTATTTCTATTATATACCATGGGTATGTTGTTTTCTGGAAGTTGGCCCTCGCATGTGTGTTTGTTTGTTGCTTGGGAGTCATCCAGAGGATCAGTTGGTACGGGAGGTAGCTAGCTTTAGCCTATACATAGTTGTTGGGGGAAGTTGTGTTTATTGATTTAGATCATAAATTTTCCATGTTAAGTATGTTTGTAATCTGAGACAATTTTCCTTGTTAATTCACTTTAGCCTCATCACTAATTTTTAACTTCACTAATTTTTAACTTTTTTATCTTAGGAAATTCAAGTTTTTAGCCATATGACATATCCAAATATTGTGCAGTATTATGGTTGTGAAATAGTAAGCAATCCAATATTGTTTTTATTTGTTCAGAAGTTACTATTTCAATTTGGATTTGGAACATTTGATAACATTTTTTGTCTTTTTCTTGTATGCAATTGGGGACATGAAATAGGTTAACTTGCTTCTTGATTCTGATGGTCTTGGTGCTCTTATGCTTGCTGACTTTGGGATAGCTAAGCAAGTTTTAAAATTCCCCTTATATGATATTCTTATGATCTCTGCCCTTATCTCTGGAGAGAATGGTTCTCTCATTGTACTATAGATACTTTAGCTTTATAACTATTATCACGGTTATCTTTATACGGTTGAAACATGGTTAGTATTGTGGTTAACTTTGATTAAAACTACTTGTTTCAATATTGTTTTAAGTAAAATTACTAATGAGCTTAATGTGAATATAACAGATTAATAGGTGTCTATGTTTTAAAGGGTCTGCTGCTGCTATTTTAATCTGGAAGAGGTTGATGTCGAAGACTGTGAATAACTGGAATTGTGTATTTGTATTTGTATTTGTTACTGAATTTTGTTATAAATTTTGATTGCAGACGTCGCTATTTTGTTTTAGATCCTTGTTGTTCTTGTACTCTAGATTTATATCATGATCTTGAATATTGAATTGGCTTTTAGAGTCAATTTTTTAAATCATTATGAAGAATTAAAGATTTTGCTTTTAATGCATTAGTAATTGGGTTCGGGTATGGGTCGGGTTTTCAGGTTTTTCTGTTTTCTTTCTATTTATTGCGGGTACGATTTCGGGTATGGGGAACCTGAAACCCAACGGGTTCGGGTTCGGGTATATTTTTTCTACCGGAACAGTGTTTGGGTTTGGGTATGTTATTTCGGGTTCGGTTGCGTGTAGGGTTAAACCCGCACCCGACCCTACCCGTTTCCATCCCTATATGCAATGGATATCACGAGTCACGTGGACTGAATTGTTTGAGATAAACCTATGTACTGATCTCTTTATTTCTGCTATATACCATGGGTATGTTGTTTTCTTGAAGTTGGCCCTCGCATGTGTGTTTGTTTGTTGCTTGGGTGTCATCCAGAGGACCAGTCAGTACGGGAGGTAGCTAGCTTTACCCGGGGGATGGCGTATATCGATCAAGGGATCACGTTTCAGATGAATGCTGATGGAGAGCGGATCAATCACGTAGACCCTCGGAGGACACTACGGATGTCTCCATCCACGTATGTTGTTTTTGGGAAAGCAGGGGACTCAACCTCGAACACGGAGTCTGTAGCGAAGTCACCATCAGTTTTCGTAAGACTAAAGATAATGACTATGCCAATGAAGCTGGAGCCGACTGATCATTCCTTTCCTTTCTATACCCCATCTTCCCATGATGTTTATATCGATGTAGTGTGCTCCGATTCTACGCCAGAAATTGGTATGTCGCCTTGCTTCAAGGCCTTGATGCAGTAGATAAAAGAGATCGATGTTTCAAACGACGAGGAGAGCTCCTCGGAGGAAGAGGAGGTCGTCTTTGGGAGTCTGATAGAGGAGGACCAGTAAGAGTAGAGTCTAGAGTACGACAAGCGTCTCCCCATTGGTAGAAGGCTTACCGTCTTAAGGTAAAGCATGTAGGGTTTGATCAGCTCAGTGTTTGTACCTTTTGTTTTACTTTGGAATAGGGTAGATCTCGGTGCATGACTTTCGTGTGGTCTTCCTGCGTGGAGATCACAAGGTGTGTGTCGCGCATATGAAGTCTTTCGGTTTTGGGTTTCATAGTAACTTTACTCCTCCCATTTGAAGTCTCGTTTGTAAAATATGGCTGGTGGAGATAAAGTTATCTATATTTGGGTATTTATTGTACATTTTGTTAGAGCATGATTTGGGAAAAGAAAGAAAAAAAAATATACTAAAATTTTTGTATCTTCTAAAGGAGTTTAATGCATATATAATTGCGTCTAAGGATACTATGGTGACCCCAAAAATTGGGACGTTACATGGATAAATGAGAATATAAGTGCTAAAACATTAAAGTGACCGATAATAAAGATAAAAAAGAGTACAAAATAAATACTTAGGTGTGAGAATGTTTGGGAAAAAATGGCTCATCTCTTTTTATATGAGTATGGAAAAGTTTTTTTATACCATTTTGATTGTTGTCCTCTCTCATAATTAATCCATAAGTGATTTCTTAGTATAATAAACATCATGTTATGATAGATATTAATAAAATTTGAAATTAACGTTTTAGTGGCTAACCACGAGAGGGTAGCATAATTAAAGAGAACCAACTTTATTTATTTAAGGATAAGACTTAGTTGTAGTTTCATATGCGTAGATTTTATTGTTGTCCAATTAAAATATAACATGCGAATTGAAAAATGGTAATTGAGGTAATTATCGCATTAATAAAATACTAATGCATGAACCCGTGTGATCCATATGCGAAATATATATGGATGTCCTGACTTATCTAAAAAAAAATATGGATGTCCTAATTAAAATAACCAAAATTTAAAACGATTCACGCATACATATCTATAAACTACAAACTATCGAATGTAAAATCAAAAGTTGTATAGCACATCCTTATAAGCGCATTGTTTGTGGTTGAATATGCATCTTCTTCATCATCAACAGTAAGAATCTTCAACCCTTTTATGTTTGTAACCCTTAAAAGCGCAAAGGACTGCCATTAACTCTTATTTATTGCCATGCATATCATAATTATAATGAGAATTGTTTTCTTCGAAAATTAAAACGAAAAACTGAATCAATCAGAAGGAATTATATTCCGGGGTTGAATTTGCCACCCCACGCAATCAATTTTAAACTCCAGGCGTTTGTAGTAATTGTCTTTATTACTCCTGTCACAAAATACATTTCGGGTTTTAAAATCCCGGAACCAATTTTGATAAAGTTTCGGATTTTGTATTTAATTCCGGGATGTAATCTAAATGTTGTATTCTGGTTTCTAAATCCCGGTATACATTAGAACATTTTTTCCGGAAATATAAATCTCAGAATGTTTATTATTCACTATAATCACATTCCGGGATTCTCATGTATTCCGGTTTTGTAGAACCCGGAAGACCCACTAAAATGTCTTTCGGGAATTGTAATCTCGGAATGCTATTACCTTCCGGGTTTTATGTCCTGGAATATAACATGAAAAATTGAAAAAAGATTTAAGTGCTTCTCAGTTTCTCCATGACACTACCGGTTTTTGAAATACTGGAAAGCATGTTGTAATAGATTCCGAGTTTATAATTCCCGGAATTCAATTTCATAGTTTTCCGAGATGAATATCTCGGAAATAAAGTGCAATAGAAATATGTATTTCGGGATCTAAATCCCGGAATGCAGATGAAAGAAGGTACATGTGGGGTGCTGAATTATTTACAAATATGAGTATTTTTTGTATTTCAAAAAATTGATTGGGGTTTAGAATTGGGTAGCTAGGACGCCAATTCTAACCCCCATTATATTCATCTTGCTATACATCTTCTTGTAAGAACATTAGCTCCAATTACATTAATTACATTGTTTCCAAGAGCGCAAACATCACCTAAATTAGTGCACATAAGTTTGTGTTCCTATCATTGTTATTTTATATAAGACTCCCTACCACTCATTCCATTTCTTTTTATAAGAGCTAAACCAATTTTGCACACCCCTTAAGAAAGTTAAGTAATATAGCTTTTTGCATTAAATTTGTTCTCAAATGTTGTTGAATTTCCAAAATTGTACTTAACATATTTTTTTTAATCCCTTTCCATTATTAATGCAATTCCATATTTTAAGAATTGAATATGGGTAAAAATGTGAAAAAATATTTAATATGGCACACAACTTTATGCGTTTCTTATAAAAAAGAACGGTCAACTCCCCTCATTTAACACTTATAAAAATGGACGGAGGGAGTATATTTAAAGAATATTTATTATCTTCGTCTATATATATATATCTCTTATATTTATTTAATTTTTATAATTTCAAAATTTTGATTATTACTTATAATTAATTCTCTAGCACACTACCTAATGCATTAATTAAAAATAAGTATAAAAAATTATAGTATATTTTTTTTAAAATTAATATATTAATTAATCTCATTTCTTATTTAAACTGTCTTAAAAATAAGAGCATTATCTAAAGGAAGAGAAGGAGTAGTATCTTTAGATACTCAATGATATATATATATAATTTACAAATAATATACGATAGTAAGTTAAAATAAAATAAAAAATCTGTCATTTGACATGTTCCCGTGACACTGGTCTTTATATAACATGCTCTGTTTTCTCTGCAACCTGCACTCACCAGTCACCACTAGCATGGGTCTCTCATCCAATGCCGTCACCTTCTTCATCTCTTTCCTTTTCCTCACTCACCACCAACTCGCCCACGCCGAGTCATCAACTCAGCCACCTTACGCCTGCGACGCTCACTCCAACTCCTACACCTTCTGCAACCCCAAGCTCCCCATCACTCAAAGAGCCAAGGACCTCGTCTCACGACTCACCCTGGACGAGAAACTCGCCCAGCTCGTCAACTCAGCGCCACCGATTCCCCGACTCGGGATCCCGGGTTACCAGTGGTGGAACGAAGCGCTGCACGGCGTCGCCGACGCTGGACTCGGCATCAGGTTCAACGGCACCATCAAATCCGCAACTAGCTTCCCTCAAGTCATTCTCACCGCCGCGTCTTTTGACCCCTATCTCTGGTACCAAATTAGTAAGGTATCCAGTTTCGCACACCAACTGCTTGTGCTTTTGCATCCACATTTTTCAGCAATAAAGTATTCCAAATAACAATATAAATTCATTCATGCCAAACAGTCGAGAGTTCAATTTTTGCTGCCCTTTCTGTTCATTGTCCACACTTCAAGTCCAAAAAGAAGTCCAAAAAGATCTTGTCTGCAGGGGTGCCTTAAGAGTTTAAGCTTTTGAGATAATTGGTTGTTTGATCCATATTTTGAAGGTGATTGGAACAGAAGCTAGAGCAGTGTACAATGCGGGGCAAGCGGAGGGGATGACGTTTTGGGCTCCGAACATAAACATTTTCAGGGACCCGAGATGGGGGAGGGGGCAAGAGACTGCAGGGGAAGACCCTGTGGTGAATGCTAAGTACGCTGTGGCGTATGTTAGAGGCCTTCAAGGGGATTCCTTTCAGGGAGGGAAATTGGGGGAGCGCCTTCAAGCTTCAGCTTGCTGCAAACACTTCACTGCCTATGATTTGGATGATTGGAAGGGTTTGGATCGCTTCGTCTTCAATGCTCGTGTAAGTGTGCAACTAAATAAATATAAAAATGAAATATTAATCCTCTGGATCCATTGGCTAATTAGTTTAGATTATTCTTCTGGGCATGTTTTGTTTTTTGATTTAGAAAAATATATTGTTTTCTTCTTTTATGCCGTTGATGAGTCCTTGGAACTTGGGACCGTGATGTCGGGTCCCGTGTTATTTGGCCTTTTTTCTGTGAGTTTGAAGCAAATTTCTTTTTTTATTAATTGAAGTTGTTCATTGGATTCCTTGAAATCTTAGGTTTAGTAGTGCTGTCTTTTACAATAATGGTTAAGGCGCAACTATTTTGGTGTAGATACTGTAAATTGATAGAGTTGTCTAATTTAACCTATGATGTTATCTAACCGTACGTGGATCTTTGATATTATAAGATAAGTGTTTTAAGAATTTCACGCATTTTTTAATTGAATTTTTTATATAAATAATTATATTGGTCACCTAAGATGAGGACATGAGGTTATAGCCTTATTAGAAACCTAAGTAAGAAAGGAAGTAAATACAAACAAGTAATAATTATATATATAGTGTAACGTGATAGAAAAACAACCATAAATTGAAAAGTGAGGTGTGTGTGATGTAATTAGAATTGTTTACTCTATCTTTGTTTCTTGATTAATTTTTTGTCAGAACTCAAACGTCAATTGTGTATGTTTTTTAATTTTCTGAGTGTGTTTCAATGATTTATCAATTATCATCATTGTTCTTAAGACCAAGAGAATCATATATTTGACAAATGTTTGTAATTGAGGTTTGAGTTGGATATAAAGTTAGTTTCTTTATCTGATACTATCATTTTTTGTACATATTGTTACTGAATTTTACTGTTACTTCTCTCTTGACATTTTCTGAAGAGTATATGCTGACATGATTTCCAATGAACACTCAATTGACATATAATCTAACAGCTACTTTTGACCTAACCGCTGCAAACATTAGCGAGAGTTAAAAACTGCCACTAAACCATATGTCTTTTTGACTATTAGAGTAACATTATGTTATCTGAATTCTCCAAATCGTCTTTGATGATTCAGGTGACTTTGCAAGATTTGGCGGACACCTATCAGCCCCCATTTCACAGCTGCATACAACAAGGACGAGCCAGTGGAATAATGTGTGCTTACAACCGTGTCAATGGGGTTCCAAACTGTGCAGATTACAATCTGTTAACCAAAACCGCCAGAAAACAATGGAATTTCAACGGGTATATATATTAGCTTTTCTCCTTTTGAAGCAATTGTCTCACTAGTGATCGTGAGAGAGAGCGACACTTACTTTTATTCCTTTTTGGTGAAACTTCTTTTTCAATTTGAAAGTTTTAATTTGAAGCTACGATTTCGTTCACTTTAATGTGAGAGTGACATTGCTTTTTTCTTCACTAATTTGAACACTTTTTGTTTTGAATGTTAATATCAGGTATATTACGTCGGATTGTGGAGCTGTCTCTATCATACACGATAAGCAAGGTTATGCAAAAACAGCAGAGGATGCTGTGGCAGATGTCCTTAGAGCTGGTATATTCATTGCCACTCTTCTCTTTTTCTATCCTTAATATTTTCTTGCTTTGTTTATATGATAATAGAGATAGAGTATAAATAAATCTTTATGTAAATGAAATCACAATGTGAAAGGGGTAATTATCTAATCTTATTAATGTTACCAATGCAAGATGCTTTTCTCACTTGTCTTTGGCCAGTTTACTTTCTTTGCCTATATTAATACCAAAGTCATGTGGTTTTGGCCCCCATTTTTGAAAGGTCCCCCCATCTATGCCGCATGCCATTGCCAAATTGTATACTCTTTCACACCACTTTGCTATACAAAAAATTGGTCCCGTTGGACCCATAGCTTTTAGGTTTATGTGAACCATGCATATATATACTCCCTTATTCTTTTTTTATAAGACCTGTTGATGTTTCTTAAAATAAAACCCCATACTAAATTTTAGAAATATTTATTATTTTCTTTCATATACACCCCTTGTATTTATTTAGCTTTCTTAATTCCAAAGTTTGACTTACACTTATAATTAATTCTCTTCCACACTACCCAATATTAAATAAGGGTAAACATGGAAGATTGGATACCCATTATATGTTTTCTTAATAAGCGCAATATTATCTTAAAGGGTCTTAAAAATAATAATGGAGGAAGTAGCTTAGTTCGGATAGGGTTAGACACGTATTTCAAAGTAATTCCTAATGTGTTCGGTTAGGGGTTAAGTTCAAATATTACGTTAAGCCCTTGAAACCTCGTCAAGCACGAAACTATACATTTTAGTCTAAACATTAGGGTCTCGTGATTCAAATCCCGCTGAGATTAACTTTCAATTGATATATGGAGTTGTGGGGTTTGAACCACCACAGATTGCAAAATTATAAAAAAAAAAAGGTAAAACACATTTCTGACGGCTACGTTGGGGTCTCAAAGTGCTAGAAATGTGTTTTCCCCTTCTTTTAGGATTAAATATGTTGTTGGTCCCTATAAAATTAGGGTAAATTGGATTTAGTCCCTCCAAAAATATTTCATAGCCTTTTTAGTCCTTAAAATTAATGAATATGTGAAATTAGCCCTGCTTCATTTGTGGTGTTTTTTGTGCATTTGTGTCGGTTTTTAATCACCACAAAATGCGTAGATGACGGTATAAACCGCCACAAAATGCACCACAAGACTAACTTCACCTATTTCACTAAAGTTGGAGACTAATAACTATAAATTTGTTTTGAAGGGACCGAATCTAACTCACCCTTATTTTACCGGGACTAAAAACATATTTAACATTTTATAAATCTATGATTTGGTTAGGGCAACATTATTCCGGGGCTCAATAATCATTTTCGTAAGCATTAACATGTATTGAATTATGTGCAAATTATTTTCCAAACACATAGCAGATCAAATTGAATGAGATCCTATGGTTAGACGTTGGACTTTGGAAGATACTAAATATTACAATATGAAACACAAGAGATAGTTATCACTCACTACTTATTACAGTAGCATTTCTTGCAACTTTCCTTCATAAAGTATAGCATTTCTGTGGAACTTTAAAGGTGTTTGAACATCTCTCAAGATTTAATATATTGTAATTTTGATGAACGATGATGATTGATGATTGTGTTTGTGAAATTTCCCAGGGATGGACGTGGAGTGTGGTGATTACTTGACTAAGCATGCTAAATCAGCAGTTTTACAGAAAAAAGTACCCGTATCTCAAATCGACCGTGCCCTACAGAATCTATTCTCTATTAGAATAAGGTTAGGCCTATTTGATGGAAACCCAGCCAAGCTCACATTTGGCTCAATTGGTCCCAACCAAGTCTGCTCCAAACAACACCTACAACTAGCACTCGAAGCCGCAAGAAACGGCATTGTCCTTTTAAAAAACACTGCATCAATCCTTCCCCTTCCAAAAACAAACCCGAGTATTGCAGTGATAGGCCCCAATGCCAATGCTTCATCACTAGCTGTTCTAGGAAACTACTATGGCCGTCCTTGTAAATTGGTGACTCTGTTGCAAGGCTTTCAGCACTATGCTAAGGATAGCACCATTTATCACCCTGGTTGTAGTGATGGAATACAGTGTGCTTCTGCTGAAATAAACGAGGCGGTCGAAGTTGCGAAAAAAGTGGATTATGTGGTGCTGGTTATGGGATTGGATCAGAGTCAAGAGAGGGAATCACATGATCGTGATATCCTTGAGTTACCAGGGAAGCAACAGGAACTAATCAATAGTGTTGCCAGTGCTTCTAAGAGACCTGTTATTTTGGTCCTCTTGTGTGGAGGTCCTGTGGATATCACTGCAGCTAAGTTTGACAAAAAAATTGGAGGTATCTTGTGGGCTGGTTATCCCGGTGAACTTGGAGGAGTGGCACTGGCCCAGGTTATCTTTGGTGACCATAACCCAGGTGAATTTTCTACTATATCCACAAACAAATAAACACAGATATACATGATTGTTCAAACTTTAACTTACACTATTGGATAATGTGGTCAAGTTAAGTTCGTTTGGAATTACACAATTTTCTTTGGTTGAAGTGATATAAAATAAATTATTGAATGAGACTATTTAACTTCTTAAGATAAATTAGACAACCCCGAATATATAAATTATAGGAAAAAAAACCTTAGCACGCGCCACTTAATAGATTTATAGGTATAATTCTTGGATTCTTAGAACTCATTCCTAAGTGTAACTCTACCAAATGCATAACCTAAATCAATTTGTAGGATTGCCTATAAATAAGCGAGTAATTCTTAGATGTCCAATCTTGCAAAGTTCACGCTGCAGATGTCCAAGGTGTTCAATCCTGAGCGTGAGGGGTGTGTAAGGGTTCACATTGACTAGATATAGCTAAGTAAGTCCTTATAAAAGTAGAGCAATCCTCACCTCTGAACTAGCTTTTGGGGTAGAGTCGGGACGAATTCTATGATAAACTAAAATTTACCCATTCTTCTTCGGTTGCCTCCATGCATGTCACATTATAATTTTAGTACAACAGTTTCCTTAATTGGACACATGCCTCAAATAGTTTTTACATAAGTATCTTTTCCTAAAGCTATTGTTAATCAAATAGTGTGCTTTAATTCTTTCATCACTGCAATGTAGGAGGAAGACTACCAATTACTTGGTACCCAAAAGACTTCATCAGAGTACCAATGACAGACATGAGGATGAGAGCTGATCCAGCATCAGGCTACCCCGGAAGAACCTACCGATTTTACACAGGTCCAAAGGTCTACGAATTTGGCTATGGCCTAAGCTACTCAAAATATTCCTACGAGTTCATCTCCATCACACAAAACAACCTTCACGTCAACCAATCATCCACTCATTTGACGGTCGATGAAAACTCTGAAACCATCCGCTACAAGCTGGTTTCAGAGCTGGGTGAAGAGACATGTCAAAGCATGTCTGTCTCGGTGACTCTGGGAGTTAAAAACGATGGAAGCATAGCGGGGAAGCATCCGGTGTTGCTGTTTATGAGGCAGGGGAAACAGAGAAATGGAAATCCTTTGAAACAGTTGGTGGGTTTTCAAAGTGTGAAGCTAGATGCAGGGGAAAGGGCTCAAGTGGGATTTGAACTCAGCCCCTGTGAGCATCTTAGCTTAGCAAATGAGGTTGGTGCAAAGGTTATACAAGAGGGGTCTTATTTATTGCTTGTGGGGGACAAAGAGTACCCTATAAATATCACTGTTTGATGATGCTGCAGCAATGGATTGAGTCTTCAATAAGGTAAAGGGGTAAAGCAAATTTATTTGCAACCAGTCTATGAAGTTGATATTGGCTCTAGTGAAAGAATCATTATCAATTTATCATTATTTCCAGTGTTCCTCACCAGAGTAGAGCTATGCTATTTTTTCCTATTCGAAACATATCAATTCTCAAAACTTTTACTCGTGGTGATCAACAATTGAATGTTGGTGGGGGAAAATTTCAAAGTGCATGTGTGGTGAAAGATGGAGAAGTTTTGGTGGGTATTTGGCATTTGCATGGTTTGTTAGAGTTTGAAAGTTAAACCTCAAAATCATGTTGGGATAGAAACTACTATGTTTGGTTTCGACCACTAAATATGTATCGCTGGTTAAAAACGATTCCACTAAAATAGTGTCGTTTTTAGAATGAGAGAATTGATTCTGAGTATTTAAAAGCTGATCCAAACACACCATTAATGCATGAATTTGCATACTTACATTTGAGAATTTTGGCATAATTGTTTAAATAAATGTGTAAATCTATTAGAATATATATCTCCTAAAGCTGTGACATCCAAAATCCTTCAATCAAACATTGTATTATATATATATAGATGATGTATTATATGAGAAATATGTTTTTATATGACAAAGTAAAGAATAAATCATGACCGTTAGATCTTATCATGAATGATCAAGATTAAAACAATTAATAGTCACATGACATTTTGAAGTAGTCATGTGACTATTAATTGTTTTAATCTTGATCATTCATGATTAGATCTAACCAATGTTGGCAGAACCGAACCGGACATCGAACCGTTCGAGCTACTGGTTCATGGTTTTTATGGTTCAACCGAGGTTGAACCGTGGTTGAACCGAAAATAATTAAATAATATTTTTAATTATAAATATATATATATATATATATATATATAATACATAAATATAATACATAAGAAGAAGAAAGAAAGGAAACAAAGTTTCCGCGTTTCTAGTGTTAATATATTATCTTCTGTGCATGATAGGATTGATTAGTAGTATTTTTTATTTCCATTTCGGTGTATTTGACAGTTCTAAAGCAACCTGCTGCCAGAGGTAATTATCAATCAAATATTAAATATAATAAATTAAAATATTTTCTCATATTTACTCTCTTGTAACCCTAATCTCTCATTCTCTCTTCCTCCAAAACAGCCAAACCTGTAGCCGCCGGCACCGCACACCCTCCTCATCCAGTGCTGCACACCCTCCTCTTCTCCTCCTCATCCAGCGCCGCTTCCCCCTCCTTCTCCTCCTCATCCAGCGCCGCTTCCCCTGCTTTTCCTCCTCATCCAGCGCCGTTTCCCCCTCCTTTTCCTCCTCATCCAGCGTCGTTTCCCCCTCCTTTTCCTCCTCATCTAGCGCCGCCACCACCTCTCCTTCTCTTCACCACTTCTTTCCCCTTTGTGACAGAGAACTGGAAGGATAGATCTCATGTTTCCTTTCGTCGATCTGATGTGTTGGGGGGCTGGTTTGATCTGATGTGTTGGCTTTCGTCGATCTGGTTTGATTATCCACGAGCAGAAGCAGAGCGTGGGCGCGAGCACGACGGAAACGACGTCGTTCAGGGAAACCGGATGAACCGGATTATGTCCGGTTTTTACCGGTTTTTCTGGTTTGATACCGGTTTTCCCGGTTCAATACCGGTTCAATGCTATTTCGGTTTTGCCTGTCAACCGAACCGGCCTGGCTTGCGGTTCCCGGTTTTCCCGGTCGAACCGGCCGGTCCGGTTCGGTTCTGCTAACTATGGATCTAACAATCGTGATTTATTTTCATTTTCTCATATAAAAACATCTTTCTCATATGATACATGCAAAAATAATAGCATCTATGCAAAAATCAAGTCAAGAATGCGTGATTCTATAGTAAAATTTCAAAGAAAGAAACGATCCTTATCTCTATAATTGCATTATTTGGGATAAAGAAAAGCACTTGCCACCGCATAAAAAAAATTTACTAAAGGATAAATAACGGGGGTTAGATTTCTCAACCCAACAATAAGTTTTGTCACCCCACTTTAAAGTAGTAAATATAAAAAATATCCCCACTTAAGATCCTTACCGATTTCTAAAAAACTTAGAAAATGAGTTAAATTAATGTTCTGAAATTAAAAACTTAAAACACAATTCAGATCATTTCCTTCTAGGGTTTAAAACTCGAAAGACATTTCTCGTGCATGTGTTTCGGGTTTTCAATTTCCAGAACACAACCAAATACTCCCAGTAATTAAAAAACGTGGTGATATTGTTAGCAAAAGCACATTGATTGCACAGAGTAAGAATAGAGAAATTGAAAACGCAAGACACAAGAGTTTGTTCACGCAGTTCGGCCAATTAAGCCTACCTATGCGGCTATAGAGTAGTTATACCTCTGTTGTATTCAGATGTGAAGCATGTGGTACCTGGTACACTGTTAGGATTACAGAGCTTACCTATTTATAGAATACTAATGATCCTAGTAGTACTGTATAAAATCCTTGTAAACCCATACATAATCCCTTTAAATCAAATCTTAATAAACTGAACAGATTTAGCCCAAAAATAGGAAACATAATCTTTTTGATATCTTTCTGATTTTCCCAATGAGCCACACTCAACAATCTCCACCTTGGCGAATTCTCGAACCCCTATGAAGATACTCTGCTTAATTTCAGAATCCTGACTTTCGATATTGTCTTCTCCTTTGCTTATCACTGAGAAACATGTAACAAGTCCAAGAAATTCTTGAACTTGTCACTGGTGACTGGTTAAGTCAACATATCAGCTGCGCTACAAAGCAACCAAACTCCACCTTGCTCAACACCCAGTTTCCTTCACTAATCCTGCTACAACGGTGCTCCCAATTTGTCCCAAACGACCTTCGAAGTTGTGAGATCCGTGATATGTACATCACTTCGTCTGAAACGCATAGACGTATCAATCTCACGACCTTCTCTTGCATCTCCGTCCAATCAACGCCTGACATATCCATTAGTTTCCCCGTTCGTTGCGCCTTCTGCAATCCTTGTTGAGCCAAAAAATCATTGACCCTCCGTTGCCATAATCTAAAATTGCCCGTTCCGTTAAACTTCTCAACATCGAATTTTGCACCGCCAGAAGTCGTTGTGCTTTGATACCAATTGTTAGCACAAAACACCTCGATTGCACAAAGTAAGTATAGAGAAATCAAGAACACAGGACACAAAATTTTGTTCACGCAGTTCGGAAAATTGTGCCTACCTCTGCGGCTATAGAGTAGCTATAGCTCCGTTCCATTCGGATATGAAGCTCTCAGAAACCTGTTGAATAGATAGCATGCCATGTTCATTGCCTCTGCCCAAAAACCTTTAGCCAGTCCCGCCTGCAATCGAAGGCACTTTGCCTTCTCTGTGATAGATCGATTCATCCTCTCAGCAACACCATTCTGTTGTGGTGTCTTTTTAACTGAATAATGCCTCTGGATACCGTATTCCTAACAAAACTTCTTGAACTTTGCATCAGTGTATTCTGTCCCGTTATCTGATCACAGATATTTGATCTTTCTCCCTGTTTGATTTTCCACCTTATCTTTCCACAATATGAACTTCTCAAAGATTTCAAATTTATGCTTCATGAAATACATCCAGACCTTCCGAGAAAAATCATCAATAAACGTCACAAAATACTTGGAACCTCCAATGGAAGCTTCCCGAGTAGGCCCCCACGCATCTGAATGAACATAATCGAGGATTCCTTTTGTTTCATGCTTCCCGGTCTTGAAACGAACACAACACTGTTTTCCTAAAATGCAGTACTTGCACAAGTCCATTTTGCAGCTTTGAACACCCTTCAAAAGATCCCTCTTATGAAGTGTCATCATCCCCTTCTCACTGAGATGATCCAGATGCATGTTCCAGAGCCTAGTTGCATCATTGTCAATCTCAACTGATGCAACGTCACCTGCATAGTCGGAATCAACATATCCCACAACTCTTTGATCACCTTGTTCACTACTGAACATAATACTATGATCCTGTGTACCCTTCAAGTACCTGAGTATCTACTTGACTATCTCTCAATGACGCTTCCCTAGTTTGGACATAAACTTTATACTTTTTGACATTACAGAGTTTTAAAACCCGATAATATTTTATTTTTTTTATTTTTTACACTTATGAGTTTAAAAATCCGGTAGTGTGCAAAAATTGTAGTTGAATCCTAATCAATATAAGCAGCTTCTTGCTTTAATTCAAGGTTCCAAGATTGAACTTACTTTAATTCAAGGTTCCAAGATTGAATTGTCAGATCTACCTTAAAAATCCTATGAGTAACTAAAATTAAGGTTTTTTGAAACCTAAAGTCTGACATCGGTTATAAACTTTTTTTCCCTAACATCAACAATGTTAATAACACATACCAGGTATTATATCTCATATGTTAAGAAAACATTATATTAAAAATGAGCTACCTAGTTTTAAATCTCAATAATTTTTTTAAAGAAATTAAATATAAATTTCAGCATTTTAACTACTAGGTTTTTAAAACTCGGTATATTAAAAAAGATAATACTGTGTTTTGAAAATCCGGTACCTTAAAAATCAAGAGACTGTGGTGCGGTGAATGTGAATTAGTAGGGGTGAGTAATGAAGGGGTATTTTGGGAGGGTATTTTTAAGTTTGGGTAGGTGTAAATTATTGTTGTTGGAGGTGAGAATTCCAACTCCCTAAAAAACTGATAGGAATAAAGACCTAAGTCAGCTTAAGCATGGAATATGGCTTCAAGTTTACACGCCTAAGCCCATAACCAACCAAGCCTAGCTATGAGAAGTTGAGATATGTTTGCCATTTAGAAACATATTTGGTATTCCTTTATATAAGACCCGATACTGATTTTAGAAAAAAATTATTGTTGTTTTCTATGTACACCCTTGCATTTATTAAAGTTTTGTAATTCTAAAATTCTGATTACCACTTGTAATAAATTATTTTGACCACCACCCAATACATTAATTAAGGGCAAATGTATATCTATATAATATACAAAGAGAGGTTTCACAAATGAACCTTCTCTCCTAGGTGGCGCTCAAAGAACCAAATACTGAGCTCTCACTCCCACATGGCACACCTTTTTGCATGAAATTATTTCTCACTCCTATGTGACATTACCTCAATTTCTCATTAACATTTCTCTTCATTTTTCTCAACCCTCCCCCTAAACAACGTTGTTTTCTCTTTCATTCTCCATCTACCATTTATCTTTTACTTTTCTTCTTCGCATCTTCTCTGAGATCATGTTCACCCATCCAATTTCTTCACATCCACTGAGTCCCTCATTTTCGAATCCATACTCTCCACCATCCTCTCCTACCGTTTTTCGTCGTCAATGCATGCAATCTTTGTTGCCAAACAATCTTAGTCTCCAATGAATGAATATATATATATATATATAGACACACATGGTGCATATCATATGAGAGGAGAGTATTATTGTGAGAGATGAGAGAAATTAATTGTAACCATTAGATCAATATCAATGGTTCAGATTTATTTTTAATTTTAACAATATCACGTGACAACTTTCATGTTTCAATCTCGCATCCTTTGTGCTCTTCCTATAACCATTTTTTCCATGTTTTTGTTTTTCCAGCGTTGCTCCTTATCGCGCGCAGCACGACGTGGTCTCTACATTTGTGCAACATTACCTTCTTATTTCCACCCTCTCAAATGTTGGAAGAACGAAGCTCTACAAAGGTTCTCACTGAAGTGGTACAAATTTCTCTACACTATGTTACTATATGTAGTGTTTTATTATTAAACTCATCTTTCTTATATGATACTTTTTGCTTTTTAGGAAAATGAATGGGCGCCAACATGTGATGAAGAATTCAAGCCTAAACTTGGACAACTATTCAATACATTAGAAGAAGGTGAACAATTTTACAAAAGGTATGCACATAATGTTGGATTTAGTGTTCGTTGCTCATATGAAACTAAAGACAAAAATGGTGTGAAGTGTTGGAAGTATTTTGTTTTCTCAAAAGAAGGTTACAATAAGTCAGAGTTTGTGGTGAAAAGTAAATCAACAGTTAAGGCTAGAAGAAGGAGTCTAACAAGAGAAGGATGCAATGCAAAAGTTGTTTTCAAACTAGTAGAGGGAGGTAAATATGAACTTATTCGATTTCATGAAAGTCATACACATGCACTTGCTTCACCAATGAAGAGACAATTCTTAAGATCAGTAAGAAAAGTGAATCCTGTGCACAAGAGTTTATTACGTGCATATAATAGAGCAAATATTGGGCCTTCTAAAACTTACCGCTTATTGAAAGAACAATTTGGGGGTTATCATAATGTTGGGTGCACACAAAGAGATCTTCAAAATTACTCAAGAGATTTGAAGACTTTAATTAAAGATTCTGATGCTCATGTATTTATAGACAACTTTAGGAGGAAGCAGGAATCAAATCCATCATTCTATTATGCTTATGAGGCAGATGGAGAAGGTATTTTTTGGGCGGACGGTCTTTCTAGAAAAAATTATTCTTTATTTGGGGATGTTGTTTCATTTGATACAACTTATGAGACAAATAAATATTCAATGATTTTCGCACCATTTACTGGAGTAAACCACCATAGGCAATGTGTTACTTTTGGAGCAGGCTTTTTAGCAGATAAGAAAACTGATTCATTCATTTGGTTGTTTGAAAAGTTTTTAGAAGCCATGGGGAGACATCAACCAAATATGATAATAACAAATCAAGATCCTGCCATGAAAGTTGCTATAGAGAAGATTTTTAATCACTCAGCTCATAGGTTTTGTATGTGGCACATTATGAAGAAAGTTTCTAAAAAAGTTGGTGTTTCATTGAATGCCAACGAGGAGTTCAAAAATGATTTCAAGTCATGTGTTTGGAGATCGGAGACACCAAATGATTTTGAAGCAACATGGAAATCTATAATGATTAGATTTCAATTAGAAAAGAATGATTGGCTCTCACATATGTATGATATTCGAAGCATGTGGATCCCAGCTTACTTTAAAGATATTTTTTTAGCTGGGATATCGAGAACAACCTCAAGATTAGAAAGTGAGAATTCTTTCTATGGTCACTTTTTGAATCCTAATGTTAGTTTGGTTGAGTTTTGGATGAGGTTTGATTCTGCCATAGAAGCGCAAAGGCAAAAGGAGCTACTTGCGGATAATGATTCACTTCATTCTATCCCAAAAATGAAGTTGGATCGCAATTTAGAAAAACATGGAAGGAATGTTTATACTCATGAGAACTTCTATAAGTTTCAGAAAGAGTTATGGATTGCATGTGTGGATTGTGGAGTTGAAAGTAAGAAAGAGGAGGATGGAATAGAAATATTGCATATAACTGATAACACTCAAGCCAATGGTAAAATACGAGAAGTGCCTTATAATCCTTCCAATCACAATGCAGAATGCTCTTGCAAAATGTTTCAGTCTTGCTAGCGAGAAATGCCTTTTCCGGGCTCCGGAAGGAAACCATATCAATATTACATTCATTATTCTCAAAATTCTACACCGATCGTCATGGAGATAGTGAGAATATCTTAATCTCGCTCGAACTCAAAATCGAGTCAAGATCAGTCATTCGACAAACCGTCGTTTGAAAACATCGCATCGATGATCCGAGTAGCTTTTGGCCCTAACTCCCGCTTGTACGCATCCCTAGATGAGCATCGAATGATTAAATAATCATTTAATTATTTAGTTTATTCAAGGTCTTACAAAAAAAATGTTGTGATTGAGTCGGCATTCATATATTTGTATTGATATTTTCTTTTATAAATTTTAAATAATAACATAATTCTTATTGTTTGCTAACTAATCTTCACACAGTTTTCAACTCTACATCTCCTCTGTATCACCAAAATTTTGTTCTAAAGCAGAGGGGCCGAAGCCTGTACCATCATTCTCTTTGTTCTCCGGACACAATCTCCAGATCTCGCCCTCCCTGTCGTCTATAAGCCTAGACTGTCATAACCTTTTCACTCTTCGTTCGTCGGCCAATACCACATGACAATTGTAATGCCCTGATTTTCACGAGGGTTATTATCGTAAATATCAAACAAAATAAAAGAATAACAAAGCAACGGAAAAATTTGAACCAAAGATAATCGTTAAATAAAAATGCCCAAAGGACAATTATGCAAGACAAAAAGGTAATTAAGAGAACTATGTCACACTTTCCGAGCCAACACACAGGAAGACTTCCAGAACTGTGCGACCCTAATAACTGAAAAGCAATAAGGGCAAAGTACGGTACAGATTCGATCAATAGAACAAGCCCTAGACACACTATGAAATAGAACCCCGCGATACTTTACTACCAGCTGTCTAATGCTCCAATTCTCGTTCACGCTCTATACACATCCTAGCACGCTGCGCTCTCCACTGTCGCTCCCTATTGAGCCAACAATCAATCGACTCAGTAATGCTTTCCAAGGTACCAGTGACCTCCTGACGATCAACACCACTGGCAGCATGCCTTTGCATCTCATCATCGAACAGACATATCAAGTCTAGCAAAGGTTGCAATGGAATAATAATAGTCATAGAACCCTTATAATAGTGCACATCCACAACATGTCCATAGTGAACTCTTTGTACAGCCCACATCCAGCCTTGATAAGTCGACATCCGTGAAACTCGGCTAAAGCTCCCAAACTAGCCCAAAGCATACATATATAAATATTACACTCATATAGTCTTTTATTATATCTCAATTAAAAGTCAAGCCTTATATTTATATATATATATATATATATATATATATATATATATATATATATTATACACTCATATCCTCAAAAATTATATATATAGGCATTATTTATTACTTTTTTTCAACTATTATTATTATTAGACAATATCCATCTAATTATGTCCAAAAATAAAAAATAACATATTCTCTCTCTATTTAGCTACATATAGCAACATATATATATATATATATATATATATATATATATATATATATATTTTCCTTTCTTCTAGTCCAATTTTTAAACAACCCATCTAATATATTAAAAAAAAATCCATCTATTATCATATCATATCATCACAATTAAATTCAAAATCCCAACCTCTTTCTCTAGGTGATATTCGAACCGTATACCTATTTATTTATATCCAATTTCGATTTTCTTATTACCACAAATAAACTAACCCATATCTAATTTAACTATGGTGATAATTTAAATTCTAACAACCTTATCTCTAACCTTAAATTAGATTTAAATTAAAACTCAAACCCCCATATATATATAGATGAAATTCGTGTATATATATATATATATATATATATATATATATTATGTATAATTATTTTGTCAAATATCTCTAAAACATATTTCACATTATATCGCCTTCTAAAATTAAACTAACCTAATATAGATCATATCTCTTCCAAATGCAATTTCAATGATAAACTGAACTTAAATTCAAATTCTATCTAAATATTTTATTATCATAAAAAATCTTAATAATTAATTATGAAGATAACAACCATAATATCAAGTTGTTAAAAAAACTCTCAAACCCTAGTCACAAGCACACATAGCTGCGGCACACACATAACAACATAGAGGAGATTTTCAAATTTTTTCAAGATCAAACCACTCTATATTCTCCAAAATTTATGAGTTTTGTGATGATCATGATGAACATAACAACCTAAAAATTATAAACTTCACAATAATAATTCCTATAACCCAACCCTTAGTGAAATAATTACTAATAAACTTCTACTGCATGTTTCTAAGAAAAAAGGATGGATCTACCAACCTTGAAACGAAGAACGGTATGAAGATAAATGAAGAACACTTGAAGAACTCCTTGAAGAACTTCTTCACAAACATTTCCTCGGACTTCTTCCTTCACGAACTAGAATCGCCACGTCAAAGAGAAAAGAACTCGAACCAAAAAGGATGAAGGGAAAGAACAAGAACTAAGAACAAGTGAGAACTCTTCCAACGAAGGAGAAGAACTCGAAATCTAGAGAGAGGGGATGAGAAGTGTTTCTGCTCTTCTGGTGAATGAGAAACAATGAGGGATTGCAGTCTATTTATATCTGAAAAACCGGGTCAGGCCTACTTGATTTCCAAGTAGCCTAATTATCTTTCATATTTAAAACTAATTAATTAATTAATTAATTAAATATAATTCAGAATTAAAATCTAAGATGATATGGAATATTCTCCTTCTAAAAAACTCCCTCCTATTTATTTAATTAAAACACTTTTAATTAAATAAAAACTACACTTATTGGATTAAATCCAATTTAGCTTAAAAGCCACCCAAAAAGATGGGTAGACTGCGGCTACCAAGAATATATATATATATATATATATATATATATATATATATATATATATTACATTTTTTCTCCTTAATTAATCACATTCATTAATTAATTAAACAAAAATATTTTTCCCCTAAAAAAAAATAGTGTGCCACGCATACTCCTCTCAAACATAGGAAATTAATTCATTCATTTTCATCAACCACACCAATATTCAATCATATAATAACCACAAAACAACCAATATTTATTAATAATATCTAATAATATTTAAAGATACTGTAAATGACCAAAATACCCTTATGCTATTTCTAAGGTTTTACAACAATAATCTACAAGGCTACTTAATGCAAGTATCACACTCAAAAAATTCTGAGTACCATGAAATTCATTTTCTTAATAGACATAATTATGTAAAAAGAGTGAGCAATAAAGGGAGACTAAAGACAGGAATGTATAGGCTGTGAATGAAGAGAGAGAGAGAGAGAGGGGATTCATTCTATTAATTGCTTTGTTCAGCTGGGCCAACTTCAAATGGAGTAACTTTTTTTTCATCAATGGGCTGTCTTTTTCTAATAATTTTATCGTAAACGTCTATTACCCAAAAATCAATTATGTGGTAAACGTCTAGAAGATGGAATTTTAAGCCGCGACATTGCCGCTCACCAACTCTGACTACACTAGAACGCCACATATTAGTTCTGCCATGCTAATGTCTTAGGATAATGGGATATTGATTCAATTTGGCTCTTAGAATTTAGAATTTGAACTCTTAACTTAAGGGTTTAAATAACTACTGTTTACCACTGCGACAGACACTTGTTGAGTATCTTTAAATGAATTTAATTCCTCTTACATAATATGTGAAGTCAAATATTATATCTATTTATCTTTTACTAATTATTTTTAGAGAACCACATCTATTTAACACATATGAAACAAAGATAAATATAAATTTAACATGAGAGATGTGAGAGTTTTCAATAAGAGGATTTCCGTGTTTGAATACATGGTATCCAAACATATGTTAGTGTCTGAACACACTTTTAATTATAGAAATTAAAATAGTTTAAAAAATTATTTATGGAACGCGAAACATGTCGTGTGGTATGCATGACCAGGAGCAGGTTTCATTTCTGCATCACAAAGCGAAGACCAAAAGAAAAAACATAAAAAAATCTCTGTTCCATGTGAGATAAAATATTCTTATTAACAAATTTTCATTAATAGAAATCATTTATTAGGAAATAAAAATATGCAATAAACACTTTTTTAATAAAAGTTTTGCATTATTCTCTCACCTAAGGTTACTGCTAGGCATAACATTCAGAGGTTAGTCTAATGGAGCATGACAGTGTTTCGTACTTGACAGGTCGTAAGTTTAAACTCTTACTAATCCCCTTGAGGTAAGGTAAATATAATATTTTTATAAGTGTTTTTTTAGCCCAGCAGCTATCCCTGTCTTGGATTGAGGCACCATCCCCCACCCTATTTGTTTTATAAAAAAGTTCAAAAATTCATTTGTCCATCACATGGATTCATATTTTTTAACACGGTATCTCCTAGGGGTGGGAATAGGCTAGGCCAGGCTAGGCTTTGTGTAAATAGGCCTGGCCTGTTTAAAAAATTTAAGGCCTAAGCCTGGCCTATGACCTATCATAGGCTTTTTATTTTGCTTGGGTCTGGCCTTTTTAAAAGCCTGGCCTAGCCTGAAGCCTATTTATAGGCATATTTTCAAATAAGGCCTTTAAATAGGCCAACAAGTCTACATCTAAACAGGCCAACATCTAAGCAGGCTAACAAGCCTACATTTAAATAGGCCAACCATGTTTGTCAATCGACAAGTTTCAAAAAGGTAAAATTAATTTTTCTACAAATACTAAAACCGGTGACAAGTTGGATGGATGTAAATTGAATTTAATATTTTGATTTGTTTATATATTTTATTAAACTAATATATTAAATTAAGATGTTAATAAACAGGCCGGCCTGATAGGCTTAATAGGCTTTTTTATAAGTCTAAGCCTGATCTATTTAGCTAAATAAGCTTTTTAAAAAGCCTGAGCCTAGCCTTTTTATTAAACAGGTCAGACCAGGCTAGACTTTAAATAGGCTAGGCCATAGGCCCCTGTCGGCGGTCTGGCCTATTCCCACCCCTAGTATCTCCAGTTAATAGTTAAAGATCAAACAATTGAGGTGCATAAATCATGAAAGTGAATTGCACTTTTTTAACAAAATATTTTCTCTACTACCAATAGTTGAATTCTTAGCATATATTTACGTCGATTTATTTTAAATTTTAATAAAACTAAATTTCACAAGATAAATTTGTATTTAAAACTTATTTTTTGAGGTAAATTTTATAAATATTATTTATTTAAACAGTAAGATGTAATTATTTTTGACGTGTAAGTGTCGGTCACGCTAGTAAAATGTGACTGTTTGAATCCCTTAGAATGGAAGTTCGATTTCTAGGAGTCTTATTATTGAAAAAATCTTTAACCTACACCACACCCAAAACAGAATTGTGAGAACAAAGTAATAAAAAGAATACACATTCAAAATAAGTGTTATTAAGAAATACAATTAGTATGGTCAATTATTTAAAATATTTTATGCTTTTACTATTTTAACATTTAAATTGCACTTTTATATCTCTAATTTATTGTTATTATAAGGATATTATATGAAAAATTATCCATTAATTCTTGAAATTTTAAGTGGAAAATTATTACGTAATAAATTATTTTTCTCTATTTTTTTTTTGACAGTTATTATAAACGGAGCGACTAAAATTTATGAATTTAATAGGTTGAGTTATGTGTCGGGTGTAGTGAAGTTTGGATCCACATGGATTCCGTTCATTGTCACATGTGTGTGATTGCAGCAAGAAGGGGAATCCGAATCAGCATCAGCATCAGCATCAGCATCATCGGCATCGCTATCTCCCAAAACGATATCTTCATTATTACACTATGTTGCTCAGCGAGCGTATATAGCAAAAGAACCGGGGTTGACTTTTCAAATCCCCGTAATTCTCCTCCTCTTCGTAAACCCTCAGAGCTCCACGCACAATCGCGCGCCACGCGCCGCCGAATCGGTCCCAACCCGTCTCTTAGGTTAGCCAACAACAACTCTTCAATTCCAGTTCATTGTTTTCTGATTCTCTGCCCTTATTTTCTCCGATCTCCGATCTCCGATCTCCGATTCTGCGCCTGTGATGCATTTCGATAGTACTTTGTTCATTTGTTGTAATGTTTTGTAGCCGTAGTAATTTGCCTCTATATTTAACACCAGATAAGATCACTTTTTTGTTCCTTTTTTTCCGCAAAAGGACGGATCGAGTAATTGCTGGGGGACATTTTATAAAACAAAATAAAAAAGTTATATGGATAAAGCAGCTAGTTTGTTATTGTCTTAAACCGTTTTTTGAAAACCGAATCGGGGATTGAGCTGACAAGACCTTAGGATTTTATTAATTCAGCTGTTTCAATTTGCTGTTAAACTTTGTGATCTGATTATGTTTTAATGGGAAACTGGAAACATTACGGTTCGTAGTTCAATTAGTTCAGCAAGTCGGTTCAGTTCTGTCCTGTCCTTAAAATGTTAGTTTAGACCTCAAATTTGGGTAAATTTCACCACTTCAGAAACTTTCTAGTTCAATTGATTTTGAACCCCCGCTAGTCCCCTTGGGTGAGGTAAATGTAAGTCTTCCGTAGGTGCTCTTTTGAGCCTGACAGCTTTCCCTGCCTTGGACTAAAACACTATCCCCTCACCCTAAATTTTCAAAAATCAAAGAAACTTTCTAGACCGTAAAAAGAGCAATAACTGGTAGTTGTAATAGATCTGGGAATTTTACTATGCATATTTTTGAAATTTTGAAAAATACCCGGTCCTTGGATATGTACCTGTTGCGGATACTCTTCAAACACCATACATCCTATAATTTTCCATTTTTAAATTTCTATGCCTACATATTAGAATTTGGGGTAGACCTAACTCCACCCAAAAACTAGTTTAGGGGCGAGAATTGCTCTAACGTTTATAAGGATTATTTTGGCTATATCTCTAGTCAGTGTGAGACTTATCAACACACCCCCTCACGTGCAGGGTTGGACACTTGGAGCGTGTGATTTGTAGGAACGGGCATCTGCGGGTGACCCATATATATGTGGTCTCCATTAAATGGATCTATGATAGATTTTGATACTATCTTAGAATTTTGGGTAGTCCTAGCTTAGGGGTGATGTTTACTCTACCCTTTATAAAGACTATTTTGACCATATCTCTAGTTTATGTGAAACTTCTCAACGCTGCATGGGTGATATATCATGAGAAATTGATAGATTTAAGTATTAATCTGTAGCCTCTAGAATGACTAATGGTGAAAATAAAATATTTTCTCCACTTTATCCCTTAATCATGGAATTTCCCTACTTTTTATTCTTTTTAATTTTATTTATGATGTTATGTGTGTGTTGGAATAGGATCACATTACGTGTCAAACTTTTACACGTATACCACTTGATAACTTTTTGTAGAATGCAAATTAATCAATTAAACCTTTGAATTGAACTTTTTTACAGAGTATATAAGCCTACAAAATTTCATTCAAATAAAAAATTGATAGGTACTTCATTACGCCATTTTATTTTGACATATGATGTATTACTTAAAATATAAATAAATATCCCAATTAGATTAATGCCTAGGAATATCCTAATTATATGGAATTTGGTGTATATGATCATCAAAGTAATACACCATGATTCAACGGCTGGATTGATTAATTTTACATTCTACAAAAATTTATTTAGTAGTGTAATTGTACAATTTTGACATGTACTGTCAATTATCCTATCTCATGTATTATATGAGTATCTTGCTGTACCCATATCCAAATTTAAAAAAATTCCATATTTTCATGTCATTCTTGTGTCATATCTGATACTCATACCTGTATCCATGCATCAAAGTATTAAACTTTTTGAAGAGCTTAAATAATAGGCTTGACATGTTGGTTTGTTGTTCCTGAAGTGTGCTGTTCCTCAGTGCCTGCCAAGTCTTTACTGTGTGAACCCTCAATTAAAGGAAGATGCTAAGGTCTCATCTATCAAGACCTTTCTTGAGCCTGCAGTAGATGACTTGGTTGCCTTTGTTATCCACTGGCTTATGATGAAATATGAACTAAGCTGTTTGTTTGTGTAAAGATTTTAAAATGCAAAATGTACTAAGGGAATGTAAGGGCAAGGCATTTAGGTTTAACAGATGGATGGGGATAATAGCATGCTATATTTCTTATTCAATATTCAAAATCCTCACTAACTGCTTTTAGTTGCAATTTCCTAAACTCTCCTCAGGTCAATATGTATAAACAAATAGGCATTTGATTAATTATGACTTGACCTGATTACAAAAGTGAATCAGGGGAATTTGCAAAAATGTTTAGCTAGCAGGGATTGTGAATAGGTAATTAGAGTGCCAATAGTTCCACCCATAATTGATCTATAGTTTCTCAACGCTAAAGTTATTATCCCCTCTTTCTGTGTTCTGAGCTATTCCTTTGGTTCCATCTACTTTATGTTGTATAGGATATGCCTATTGGAAATAAAACAAATGTAAGAAGCTAGTGAATATTAAACTTCAAAATAATCTTGAATCGAAGATTGATTCCATTCCAAATCATGTTGAAATGATTATAAGGTATAATAAACCTACATGAACCATTGTTATCTGTAATCCATTTTCATCTATCAGTGTTAATGTAATCTATTATCTTTCAACTTCCATATACTTCGATTCGTTCATTAAGCGGTAATCTTGCCCACTGTGACGTCAAAATATACAATGAAACTTTGTCTTCATTATATTTCATTGTGCAATGCTTTCTGCCACTGGTGGAACTAGAAAATTAGTTTACGGGTGCATGCATCATCCCCACATCTTTCGCTGAATATATACCTGAAATGTGCACAACACTTTTGAGGTTGGGGGCTGTGGTATCCCCTCCACCACCGAAAGAAAAACTTCAAAGTAGTCCTATCCCTGCTTTTGAGTTTAAGTACTTTGTTTTGATCCCTCAGTTTTATATGAATTAGAATTTGTATTAGATTTATTTACAATCAACCTCTAATCTATTATTTTAATAAATAAACTTACTATCCTAAGTGGCTGTAAATAAATGCTGATATTTGAACAAAAAAAAAACCAAGGTTCTCCCAAGAATTCACACTGACCTTTTCAAAGTTTAGATGGAATAACTTCACTGAATGTGGTCTTTAAATTATTGTTGATGTTAGAGCTTATCTTTATGGCTTGTATTTATGTTAAAAATTATAGCCTGGCTGCGTAATGAGCTATTGGAACCTGTTTCTAGCTTTCTGTTTCCTGTAATATTTAGAAGATGAGTGGTTACTTAGATAACTTGGTATTGACACTTGCAGCATTCAATTTTGACTTTTAGAGAGTCTCTACACTGTCCAACATGAGCATGGATCTAAAGAAATCCACCTCTAACGGTCATGAGAAAAAGTTAATACCACAAGAACAGCAGGCAAAGGTATGGCCAGTACCTGTTAGTACGACGTGCTCTCCCCTTGTTTTGACACTTTGTTTTGAAAATATTAAATTGCAACGTTTTGAACAAAGGAGCACTGTAACAGATTATAATTTTCTTCCTTCTAGATCAATGAGTTGAAAAGGATAATTGGTCCACTGTCCGGTAAGCCATCTATCTATTGTTCTGATGCATCCATGTCAAGGTATTTGAGGGCCCGCAATTGGAATGTCAAGAAGGCAGCTAAAATGTTGAAGCAAACCTTAAAATGGAGAGAAGAGTACAAACCGGAAGAGATCCGCTGGGTGAGTAGTATCTTTTTGTTTTTGTTTTTTCATACTAACTTTTGAGTCTTAATGCATAGCTGTGATGGGCCTTGTTTTGTTTAGTCCATGTCAAGATTTTTCTATATAATTAGTTTAAGATGGTTAAGCCGAGTATTTGTTCCATGTGTTTGCACCCTCTCGTAAAGAAGAGTTGAGGATAGCCTGAGTAAACTTTAGAAGTTCTCAATCAGACCTACTGGCCTTGTTTTTGCCATATCTGATCAATATACTACCTGCACTTCCAGCAGCTGAATATCATATTAATCTTAAGACTTATTAAATAAATTCAGTTGACCTAGTCAATTACTGACTCATCTCGAATGTTTCTGATCTGGACGTGTTAGGTCAAACTATCACACTTTCTGAAATTCTATTCTGGTGAATGTTGCCTGATGTGTATTTTCTGCTGATGCAGGAAGATGTTGCTCATGAAGCAGAGACAGGAAAGATCTATAGAGCAAATTATATTGACAAGCTTGGGAGAACAGTCCTTGTAATGAGACCTGGTCACCAGGTATCTTCTGAAAATCGTTTTTATCACTTGAGCATGTCTAAGTCAGATGTTTAGGGAGTGCTTGAATCAAGTGAAAATATAAGAATGAGAATGAGGGATGTAATTCAACATATTTTGTCAAACTACTATATCAGATTTCATTTCTACCATTTTAACTCCTAGAAAGCACTCTTTTACTCCGTGCTTTGACATTGATGTCAGATTCAATAAGGATAACTGCATAACTGAAGTAAATTTTATTTATTACCTTGTAGAGGAATGTTATCTAATTTTCCAATTTTCAACTTTATTTGGAGTGCAGAACTCAAAGTCAACAAAAGGACAAATTAAGTATTTGGTATACTGCATGGAGAATGCTATTTTAAATCTTTCACAAGAACAGGAACAGATGGTTTGGCTGATTGACTTCCAGGGTTTCAATATGTCACATATATCAATCAAAGTGACACGTGAAACTGCTCATGTATTACAAGAACATTATCCTGAACGGCTGGGTCTGGCAATACTCTACAATGCACCTAAATTCTTCGAACCATTCTTCACGGTAACTATTAAAGCCTTTCCATTCTCTTACTTCATGCTTCAATCTTTTGGTGGTGTTTATGCAAACATGTTTGGTTACGCCATATATGATTTAACTGTAATTGTAATCACCTATGAAATGTTTAATGAAGCACGAGTTGATGATTTAATATGGATATTTAGATTTAAGCCAGAGTGAGTCCAAAAACGAATTTCATTCTTAAGGAACTTTTTATGATCTATACATATTCGTCCCCATCTAGTAGGATAAGGTTTTGGATTTGGTTACAGTATAGGCTTGTGTGTGATGGACTGGATCCAAGCTTTCATCTTTCATTTGATTTCCTTTTAAAACTTTTCCAAACCTGACATTCTTTTTAGATAATGAAGTGTAAGGACACTAAAAGTCAAAAGTGTCCAACTTATTTACTTCTATCAGTTTGTTTCTGTCAAAGGAATGTACTCACTGGTTTCTAGAATTGCAAGGCTATGGAGGTTTTGTTTTTAGCTACTGAAGATTCTGATCAATAATCTTTTACTATTCTCTGATGACAAAATATGCACTGCTGCAGATGGTAAAACCCCTATTAGAGACAAAGACTTACAATAAAGTCAAATTCGGTTACTCTGATGATCCGAACACGAAGAAGCTAATGGAGGATTTGTTTGATTTTGACCATCTTGAATCTGCATTTGGTGGTAGTGATACTACGGAATTTGACATAAATAAATATGCTGAGAGAATGAGAGAGGATGACAAGAAGATTCCCTCATTCTGGACAAGGGAAAACTCTACTTCCTTGGTCCAAAACATTACTCCTTCTTTAGATTCGATTAGGTTAGACACAGATTCTGATGCTTCAGACAAAGAGAAAACAGTCTCTCCATCTGACAGCGAAAAAGTTGACTGTTCCCCTAACCCCGGGACGGATACCGCCATCATTGACCCTGATGAGAATAATCAAGGGAATAGAAATGCAAATGCAGATTTACCTGAGAATGAGAAATTACACTCCTGACTGAGAGCCTTTGAGGCACTGAGGTAGCAATGTGCTATGATATTCTTATTTGAAATTTAGAATCAAGAGACTTTATGTTAAACTGATGTTGAATTTAAGATGACAGATTATTTTACTTTGTGTGTTTGGTTGGGTGATGGGCAGAAAAGTTAATGCACTTTTAATTAGAAGCTACACTTTGTAGCTACATGATTGAATTGATTTTGGAACCTAATGGTTTGCAAAAGCTAAACCAAATACACTTGTAATATATTGGATATCCAGCAATATATGGCCTCTCTTATTGACAAAATTTGTCTCTTTTTCTCCCTCAATGACTGATGATTGGTTATTAGTTATTTGTAGCAAGCAGGTTTATTTCTCCTTCACTCAACTGCATCATGTTATCTAGGCTTGGATCTGGTTCCTCCAAGTCCAAGGTGAGAGTCCCGTGGAAATTTTATCTTAATTGTATTCCACTTCCCCTCGTTCAGAAATATAATCTCCTTTTCTAGCCTAGCCTTTTATGGCATTTGGTTTTCCCACAGAAAAAATATAAAACTGCAAAAGGTTTAGAACTTTAAAATTGAAATTTCAAAAATTACTTTGTCAACAAGGAGAAAGGGACAAAAATTACATTAATTGGTAAAAATTAATTTTAATGATAATTTTATATATTTTGTATCAATTGATGTTGGTTGCTTGAGGAATTTTAAAACATCATTTGATTGAATAGTTATTTTGAAAAAATAATAATTATAAGTTGTTCAATATAGAATATTAGGTATTTTAAAAAAAAATACAATATTAAAGTGCATGTCACCAAGATGTGAAAAGAGAGCTTTCTCACCTATAATAGTTCTGTCGGGCTCGAAATTGTGAGAGGAATTAAATACACACAAATAAGAGCGATAGTAATTTGATTCATAAATTTTAACAATAAAAACTTCAATTTATTAAATATAAGAAGTTTATGATAAATATTCAGGATGTCCAGTTAAATTCATATTACAACTCATTTACATAGTGGATGTGACTGAAATTATTTATGTAAGAATCAATTATTCTTCTACAAACTGGTAAACATCCCGAAGAGAAGCCCAAATTTTCATGATAAATCTGGTTTCTCCCTTTCTTATGTGACTCTACTTCAATGTTGCTGATGCGTGATATATGTTCCCTGAAACAAAGATAGCATAATGGGAAAAAAGAAAAGAAAACGAAAAACAGAAAGTAACAGAGAAGCATAAAGAGAAGAAATGAAACAGTGATGTATAACCTAACCTTAAAAACATCATTGGAACATGTCATCCAACTTCTGCCTGTAAAGAGCCAAACCCTGTGACCAAACCGAATGTAACGCTGTCAGTGCTTTGCAGACTTAAAAAGATTTGAAGAATAAAGAATGAAGCTTTATTTGATTATCATAATAACAGCACATAATGAAACTTTAAATATAATTAAGTTTTATTTACATTTCCACCTCTACCCTTTTAATAGGAAAAAAAATAGAAATGAGTGCCACTACATTTTTGGAGAGATATACAAACAAAGAGAGATAAATGAGAAGAAAAACTAAGTGAATATGAATTGTAAGAGAAAATAGAGTGTGAACATATCATTACTTGTTTAATGAAACTTTATTACAAGGGATATAGGTGCATACCCTAGTATAGGCATAAACACCAGCTTCGGTTGGGGCTATGGGACTTCCCCTCCTAATGAATCTTCCTTCTTTGAAAATATATAGCATTGGAATTCCAGTTGATAATTCTAAATTTATAACCTGTCAAAACATGAAAGCATAAAAAAATGATTACTATAGTGTACTATCATGACTCATAAGCATAATATTCATGATAATTCTGAATTCTCCAGTTACCTCTTGGGAAGTAAGTTTGTCAAGATACATGATAATGGATCTCAGTGAATTTCCATGGGCTGCAATCATGACGTTCTTTCCAGATAAAAGCTGTGGTTCAATCTGCAGCATAATGTCACTGGAATCAGTTCTATATAGTTGTTATGCAATCACTTCAGCCTTCAAGACTGGAGTTTTATGTTATTGCTGCCAAGTACCAATCATACTAGAACATCTACCATAAAAACATGATGAACATACAAACTTCCTTTGATGTACCAACAGGCTTGAAGCTATATGTCCCATTTAAACATCTAAGATATATGAAAATATCACTGAACTTATAAAAAGGAACTGTGGAGTGAAGAGGACAACCTAAAGAGTCACAACACTTTTCTTGCAACCTTAGTATGAATATTATCACACATAACACTGACTTGTTAGTTATGATAATGACAGAGATGTATAGCATGTTTGGATTCTGTTTTCTCAAAATCTATTCCGAAACCCAGAAGTAGCTCACAGAAGTTTATGTGGAGTGAAGAGGAAAATCTAAGGAGTCACTACACTTTTCTTGAAACCTTAATATCAAACTTGTTAGTGCGTGTTTGGTTTCCCATTTGCCTCAAAACAAATGGAAAACACACAAGATTTTGCTACATTAGCTTCAACGTTCATCGTGTTAAGTTCATCAGAAATCAAACACACTTAGTTATTATAATGATAGAACATGTAGAATACTATAGGGAAAACAGAGAAAATGAAAGGAAAAGAATAGGAGCAATGATATGAAAAAACAAATCACGTACTTGATCTCTAAAATAGGCAACTGCTCTATGAGCACACATTTCCAAACTTTCACCATTTGGAGGAGGAATGTCATAACTTCTGCGCCATTCATGGACTTGTTCTTTTCCATATTTGTCTGCTGTTTCTTGCTTATTCAGACCTTGTAGCTCCCCATACCTAAAATGATTACAATTAAAGCATATGAGTCATATGTTATACACAAGGTTGAAAAGCAGGAATCCTAAACATAAAAATAGGGAAAAGTTCACTACATTCTTTCATTTAGTTGCCAAGCTGTTATGACTGGAATGGATTGCTTTTTTGTATCTTCACTAAAAACTTGACTCCATTCCCTTGCTTGTTCACTCTCATTGTGCATTATGATAGGAACCTGCATCCAGGAAAGTTGAATAGCGTTTGGGAGTCTTAGAATCAATTCTCATTTAACAGAATCACTTTAACTCAGAGAATTGATTTTAGTTCCAGAATCACTTTTAGGTGTTTACCTTCCGACGACGGTGCTGTGTCATGGCAAGCATGGCTGTCATTTGCGCACGAATTAAAGCAGATGTGAAAATGACATCCACAGGAATACTGCTAATTCTTTTGCCAGCTTCAATTGCCTCATCTATGCCCTTCTTGGTTAGTGGAACATCAACACAACCTGTGAATAAGTTCTTTTCGTTCCACAAGGACTCACCGTGTCGGATAAGGATCAACGCAGCTTCACCTGAGGAGGAAGAATGTATTGAACAGCACTTAGATATCATCGATGGAGAAAACTTCCACGCGGATAATGCAAAGGTACAGAGGATCAAGCTCTGATACCGTGTCATGAACCAACAATTCCAAAAGTTTAAATTATTGAGTAGTTTCTTACTTGATTTCGTGAGGGTGTCACTAGTTTTGCTTCTTGAAGGGGACGAGACTGTTTCAACCATTGATGTTTGAGAAGTTGAAGATCGAATTGCACTCCAATTCCTCTGGCCAGAGCGATTAGTTTTAGTTCCTGTCCTTAACAGGCATTTACTGCTGATAATATCCTTTGACTCCAGCTTTAATAGATTGTTCCAAAGCTTTTGGTGGTGATGACTAACATTGTTAAAACAGGAATGGGATTGGAAGGTTCCAATAGCTTGGTGATATACTTCAGCAGCCATTCTTTGAAGATTGAAAACAAACAAGGAAATGCCACTTAGTGCTAAATAGTCGATAATCAACACAAGGGATGCATGAGATTTATTTCTCCACTGGAGTTTCAAGGAAACAAGAATCACAAAAACACATTTCAAAAACCTTCCATTAGCTAACCTTTCAGTCAGAAACACTCATGTCATGGTGGGGCTAGCATTCCTAACAAATGACTTAAACCCTTTGTACCACATGAACCAACCACCCGTGTTAAATACACTGAAAAACATACTTTCCCTAAAAACATGCAGATCTATGAGTATAATTGCAAAAATGAAGATAGCTAAAATAAGACATACGTAATGAAGAAAACAGAGGAAAGTGAACCAGAGTACCCTACAGCAATTAACAGAGGAAAACAGAAAAACAAATATAAATACGAAAATAGTGAAAGTGGAAAGAGCAAACAAGTATTTATAGTTTGAGATTTGATAACAGGCATGGATACTTTCTTACCTGCTTTATGTAAGGGTGAGGAAGAACCCAATGTGATGGTGGACGTGGACGCAATGTTGAGTTTATTCTTTATACTTAGAAGGAGAGAATCTAAGGAAGAAGATGACGGACATACAGAAGCTAAGTGATTTAACCTCTGAGAAAATAAAGATTTATATTATTGAGAGGGAAAAAGAACACAAACTGGAATTGCAGAAGAAGAAGAAGAAGAAGTAGGTGTTTGATTGTGGTTTGTGCCCAAAAGTCACGTTTTAAACATTTATGAAGTTCGATGAAAACTAGGAGTGCTGCCAAAATTCACAAGCACAATAACCCAACCTTCGTTTTGACTATTGTGCCTCCAACATACCTCTACCAGTTTTTCTCTGCTCTAACTTCTGTATTTAATGCTTCGGAGTTCGGAGGAACTTGAACTGAGAAAGAATATTCTTTGGTTAAGTTATTGTACGGTTTTGGTTCAGAGTTGACATACCGCGCAAAACAAATTAGGCCGGAGGAGGCGGAAGTTGTTCCTTTTTATACCAATCATTTTTTTTTTGGTCTTGACGAGGTATCCCACAACTGGTTATCGTGAGACTAATCCTTCGCCCCACGGTCAGCACACAAAGCGGTATTTTTTCACATTTTTATCCTTATTCAATTTTAGAAATATGAAATTGTAATAATGGAAAAATATTAAAAAGAAGTATGTTAAGGACAATTTTGGAAATTCAACAACATTTGAGAACAAATTTAATGCAAAAAACTATACTATCTAACTTTCTTTAGGGGTGTGCAAAATTAGTTTGGTTCTTATAAAAAAGAACGGAGGGAATATTAAAGATTTGTGAATCGATAAGTTTTTTTTTTTCCAAGTATCTACATGTGGGCAGTGATGAGACTAATTCCTTGAGTCTCGCCGAACCCTACCCTAAATGTATAAAGAGTTCAACTATTTAACACTTATGTTACATCTTTGTTAGTGTGAATCAACAAGTTTACTTAACATAAAAAATATTATTAAATATACGGGTAAAAAATTCATTTTTTACAATATTAAAAATAATCTATTATTATATCAACCTCTTAACAAATTTCTTATAAGTAACTGAAATTTTGATAATTATGTAAAATTCTATTTGTAAAGAAAGTAAAACTTATTTTGAAATGGAATTTATAAAAGTTTCAGCTTCAAATTTATCTCCTTTTATAAATTTATCTCCTTCCTATTTTATAAATAGTAATCATTTATACTTCTTAAAATTGAAAATAAAATACAAATCACATAAGTATTTCATTTATATCAAAATAAAAATAATTATTGTTTTGTCATGTTCAATTCGGTTTCTAAAAGCTATATTTGTTTCCTTTTAATTAATGTTATTTTGTATATAATGAAAATTTAAACATTTTTCAATTCATCTTTGAAAAATACTTAATTTTAAATAAGGAAGAGAGTTATTAATATGGAAGATAAAGAATAAAATTGAAAATTAAATTACTTTTTTTCATAAAATGAGAAAATTATAGTTTCAAAAAAAAAAAAAAATTAATGGCGAGATTTGTAACTGCACACTGCAACTCATTTAAAAACTCCAGAGGATCCAAATCCCTAATTCTGAAAGAGGATCTTAACATTTGTTCATGTTCAGTTGATTCAACTTAAACAAACTCTGCCTATAATGAATCAATTATGTATGCAAAGGAAAAAAATTTAAAATTGTTATATGTTTCAACACCTCTAAAAGAAATCTAGAATGATGATAAAACAATATTTTGATAGGAGAATGAAAAAGACTGTTAAAGATAGATGTGTAAGTAGTAAACCTCACCAATGTGCCTCTTCAATAATAGATAACGTGTTCTTTCACACATCCAAGAGACATGTCCTTTACTTTTTTATTTGTCAAGGTACTATATATCTTTCCACTAATCCAAAGAGGAGTGATGCAATTTCTTCATTACATTTTCTTAATTAATGATAGAACTTAAATATAATACCAAGAGTACTGTGTATGCTATTGTCTAATAAATAGTCCAACCACTTAGTTTCTTTTTTAATAATGTGATAATTTTTAATTTTTTAACTCATGTCATGTTATGATTAAACAACTGTAAAACTGCATCTAAATTTTATCATTTTCTTAATCACATTTTAATGTTTTTTTACGAGAGGAAAACTAAAGAGAAAGCGAAACTAAGCAAAAACGTCTAAGTACAACGACATATATAAATAGTAGACGAAGGTTGCCTCCAAACACGGTGAGAGGTCCCCTCCCTAAATGCTTGCCTCGCAAGGAAATCTACTGCGTTATTCCTCTCATGAGAAATATAAATAAAGGAAATATTTCAATCCCTAATCAAAAGTCAAGTCCGTTACTGTAATAACACTAACTAGTTTTTTCTAAAAAGTGAGATATATTAAAATAATAACATCATCTTGAGGACAACCTCATAAGTAGGATAAGCCTCATTGCAAGACAACTTCCCAAATGGGAATCACCCTGTTACATCCCTTCTTAGGCAAAAAGTAATAACAATAGGTAGTTGATAAGGTAAGCAATTCAAAAACTACTTCATTCTCTAGTATAATACTTCACCCTGTGAGTAATTCTTCAAAAAATTGAAATAATGAAATATTAATTATTTTTAATTCCTAAAACATTCAAATTCTCTTTTTTTATAATTTAGGTTTTAATTAATGGGAAAAACTTGTAAAAATTATTTAAGGTGATCATATTTTACTTTTCTTTAGAAAGATGTATTTGTGCAAATTAAAAATTAAAAAATATATATTAAAGATTAATGTACTTTTTTCACCACATTAAAATAAAAACTTCATTTTCTTATAACTGATTTTACATATTTTTTCTCATTTTCCCCCCTTCTCATTAATCTTTCTCTATCTTTTCCAACACAGAATTATAAGAAAACATAACTGTGAAGAAAACTGTACATTCTCTTAATATGAATATGAAATAGAGTACAATGCAAGATTATAAAAGAGAGAAAGCTTGTAGAGCAAGCCTCAGAACTAATCCTAATTGCTTGTAACAAACTGACAATTGTAACTAACAGTGATAGTAATCCACTACTGTCAAGTGTACCGTCCTCTATGTACTCAATACACTAATACAATCCAAACTAGAGGTAATCTCTAATACACCCCCTTATATTAACTCAAGGGGCATTTCATAGAAGGCATGAAATTATATTTTCAAAAACGCTATCTTGCTAGACATAATTTACTCCCCGGTAAATTGTATAAGTGTGTTTGGTAGGTATTTTATTTAATTCAAATATTAAAATAATTAAAAAATAGAAAATGATGCGATAAAATTGTGTAAGTGAGAAGTTATTTTCAAATTGAACTTTAAATCCCATGAAAATATATGATACCCATTTTTACCTTAGAAATAGAAATGTGACAAAGTGTGTAAAAACTTTCTTGGGAATAAATTATGCTCGGGTATATTTTTACAAAACTTCTACCCAATACGCGAATACAACATTCCCACACCACTTTCTCGGGAAGGTTTTTGGATACCTAAGTTTATCCTAGAGATACAAAAAACCTAGCTACATTAAGTGATTTTGTCAGAATGACTTGCATAGACTTGTTCAAAATCTTTTCTATTAAAAAAAAAAGTCTAACTCCTTATGTTTGGTTCTCGAGTTCAAGACTAGATTGTGAGATAACAAAACAATACTTAGATTGTCAAAGTACACTTGTGGTGTCTCAAAAGGAATGTGAAGCTCATGTGAAGCTCAGTGAGAAGATACTGCAGCCACATAATTTCAGCTCTTGTGTGTGTTAGACTCATATATTCTTCTTTTGTGCTTCTTTGACCTAGCTACTAGATTTTGCTTCTTTGACCTGGCTACCAAATTTTTCTTCTTTGACCACCATGAGACAAGGTTAGGTCCTAGAAAAACATAAGATCTAGAAACTTATCTTCTATCATGTGGATCACTAGCCCAATCAACATCACATATTGTTGTAATAGCAAGAGCCCAAAGACTAGACTTTTTTTATTAACAACCCATGACCAGAGGTACCCTTAAGGTACCTTAAAATTCTCTTAATAGCAACCTAATGCTCCTCAAGTGGTTGAGAGGGAAATTGACATACTTTATTTCGTATATCATATGGAATTGATATTTCAATCTTCACTCCTGTAATTCCTCACAATTTTCAGTCATTACTCATCTCGAAAATGGAAGAGATCTTTCAGATTACAAGGAAACAATAGCAATGCAGATATCATACTCAACCTTGAATTTTACGATCACGATTCTCCCCATTCTGATTTTCCATTAATAAGTGGGTGATAGTCACAAGAAGTGGAGTAGAAGGGGAAGAAGTGTACTTGAGGAAGACAATTTTCAAGTTCGGAATTAAAAAGTCAAGGACCGGATCACCAACGGACGAGAACTAATTTACTCCTAAGACAAGGGAGAAGAATTTGAACTTTTAAACAATTGTGTGAAGAAATAATGTCTTCATGCACAGCTTTTATTAGGAGGATATGAACAAGCATAAAACATAGAATGAAGTATATAATTTGGAAAAGCGGCTACATTGGGAAACGTGACTTTATTACACGCACTTATGATTGGAATCATATATGCTAAAGTGTGGCTAATGATTAGTCATGACGTTTAAAGTTCGGAAGAGCTAAACAAAATTTAGAGGATCTTGAAGAATTTGTTTTCATCGGAGAAGGATCAATTACATGTGTCCAAGAAGAAATGGGAATCTTAAACCCGTCTCAGATTGCTCGTATCATTTCTAGACAATTGCACTTTTTTTTCGATTGCTACATTTATAATTAACATAAGTCTCATTACAAAAATGTGCCCATTTAGCATCCAAATTTAGCGTCAGTCATGACACTGACGCGCTATATTTGGTTGATTTGTGTCGACTAAACCGACAGAAAGCCGACACAAAGAGCTTAAAAATCAAAACTGTTTAAACATTGATTCAATGAGCCGACTCAATGTTGCATCGGTATAATTCCGATAAGCGTCAGTTAAAGCCGCCACTAAGTTTGTTGGCCAACTCAGTTTCGACATCCTCATGTGTAGCGGTGGCTTAAGCGTGACTCTACTTTTGTCGATGAACTTTGCATTGGCTTTGTAAGTGTTCGGTTTCAAAGGCCTAGTGCCGGCTTTGACCAGCTTTAACAGGGCACCGTGCCCCAAGCAACACGTCTTTAATTTACGGTTAGCGTCATCCTAACTGAGGTTACCTGCAGTTAGTTTCTCTGACCCACCCCCATTATAGGCATTCTCTTTCTTCTCTCCTTATCTCTCAAACCCTCTTTCTAACTTTTAACCTCTCTTCTTCTGCCGCCCCACCCTCATGCTCTTTCCAACGGCGCATCTCCACCCCAAAGCCACCCTCACCCTCTTCCATCACCCTCAACCTCACCCACGCCACCCTCAACCTCACCCTCTTCCATCACCCTCACATTCGTGCCATCTCCCCTTTCAGCCACGACAAGTGCTGCCCTATCAAATCCATGTTGCCGGTTGACCGTCTTCGCTCGCCGCCACCACAAACATCTTCCCCCTCACCTCCTCCTCCATCTCCACCCTGAGCCACCATGTCTGTTAGCACCTATCCCTCCACCTCTACTATCACTTACGGTGGTGCCGCGTCCACTATTCCTCAATGTGTCTGCCACAACCTCCATCGTTGCTGTCTTTTCAAGTGTCGTTTGACCGTTGCCATAGCCTCCATTATCACAGCAGCTGCCGCTGCCGTGCATCCTCTGCCACGGCTGCCACCACTACCATCTCTTCCGGTAACGTCTGGTTGCTGCTGTAGTGTCTACCCAACGATCGTTGCTGCAACGACTTCCACCACTTCCGTCTCTTCAGTTGTCATTCGGTCGCTTCCATAGTACTCGCTGCCATACCGTTAGACACTTGTCTTTATGATATTATCTTATAATAAATTAGCACTAGAATATGTGATATTGGTTAAGATGTTGTTATATATTAAGTCATATATTCAAATATTTTAGCTTCAATATTAAAATGATAGTGTATGATGTATGATGTTGATCATAATATAACTTATGAGTTGTAAATAACATGAGATAATAGTGTCTTGTATTGTGTAACAGATAAAATATGAAAAACTGATTGAAATACTCTAAGTGTATGTCAATAGGAATGCACTTCTCACAATGAGTCTCAAGCATTAGCAGGAAATACAAACCTTGAGTCAAGGTTTGTATTTCCCATTAATTCCTTTAAGACTATTGCAAGGAGTGTGTTCTTATTATTATACGTTTAGTGCTTTTGATAAGTTTATGATATTTTATTTGTTTCCGGATACAAAGGCAAGTTATTTTATTTATTATTTTACAAATTTTCTTTTGTTAGTGTCGGTTGTAGCTGCCGCAAACGCTTTCATCTTAAAGTCAGCTTATACGATGACGCTAATTACACGCTGTTAGCCTTGACCTGTGTTTCTGACGAGTTGCGTCGTCCTAAAGTCGGCCAAGCCGAATCTAAAACTTGTCTTCGATCTTTCGACCGACTCTAAGAGTTAGCTTTGGCCCTTTTACTATTAGCCATGACACCAACGCTAAGCTGGTTATAAAAACCGACACTATTTAGCATTTTTTGTAGTGTCTGTTATAACTCGACATTGTATTACATTACATGCTGAGTTGAGGGGGCTTCTGTTCCGGCTGACCCAAATTACCACAATGCCCAATAGCATCTTAGTTAGCCCAAAGGTCTTACAACCAAGTGAGTACCATACTGATTGGCCGAGATGAATGAGACAAGGAACAATGTTGACATAAAACTTCGAAAAGATTAGACTTAATTGCGTTCCAGGTCATTTAGTTTGGATTATGTGTGATTTAGGTCGCCTAGTTTTTTTTCCGAGTTAATTAAGTCTTTCTACTTTTAAATTAAACAAATTTGGTTCTCCTCTCAATTTTCACATGAAAAAAAATCATGAAATCTTAATATTCATTTTTCTAATATTTTAGGGTTTATGATGAATTTAATTATGATAGAAATTTAAAAGGTAAAAGTTAGTGGAACTTTGATAATTAGGAGTTTGTAGGGTGAGATTAGGATTTAAAGATGGAGAAATTGAGATTTTTTAATTTTTATTGAAATTTAATGTTTTATTTAGTGAGCTTTGATGGAAATAATGTCTATAATGATTAAATTATTCATTCTATGAGAGTTTTTCTTAAAAGAATGAGAACTTTAGAATTTTAAGTAGATTAATAATTATAAAGGAACTTGATTTGCAACAATTTAAAAATTGATAGACTAATAAATCTGCTACAAAAATATTGGGATGAAAATCAAACATAACCGAAACTAAGGGGAAGAAAAATGCAATTAAGACAAAAGATTAAATAAACTGCGGATGAATACCCAAATGCAAAATAAAAAATCAGAAACTGATCTTTGCTAGATTGGGTGACATGAATTCTCTCCCGAACTCATTGGACTTCCTGATAACCTTTGCGCAACCAGATGCAACCTCCTCCTTCATGAAACCCATATTGTTAACAAACCTATCACCGGTGGCGATGCCGTTGAAGCGGTTGAGGATGACGCGGGATTGGTCGCGGCCCGGGGTGGCTTCTTTGCATTCATGCAAAGGACTGCTTACAAGGCTGGCATCACAAATATGATCTGCCAATTTCTCATCAACGAAGATCTTGTATGCTCCTGATGAGTCAGTCCTTGCTTTCTTGCTGTACACAATGTCATTTGTCAGATTCTCCTTGCATTGGAGAAGAACCTCCGCACCTTGGGAAAATGTGTTACATAAAGCAATCAGAATCAATTGGAGCACCAAACAAGCACTTCAAATAAGGCATTATGAATGAGTGTTAGAAAAGAAGTGAATGAGTAACAATCGATCGAGGAGAGAAGAAAAAGAAAAGTATGTGATCTGCATCAGAATGTGGAGAGATTATAAATAAGAAGGGCTTACCGGCAATGTAGGCGGTTGCGGGAGTCTCAAAACCGGCACGGCAAGGATCACAGTAAACGCGACCCTTGACGCAGAAAGGGTTCTTGTTAGGGCGAATGGCTACAACCATCGCCGCCGGAACAACACACAAAACTAGCAGAAATGCTATTCTGACCACCATCTTCAATGCCGATCTCAGTGAAAGTGGATGATAGAGGATTCGTTCTAAAATTGAGAAGAATAGAATAATGAGTATCGATCACTGTAATCGAGATGGGGTATGTGGAGGAAGATATATATATATATAGATGCGTGATGTGTGTTTGACTCATACAAATACAACCATGCAATTTACTCGTTTGAGTTCGAACGTGCCACATCAATAACACCAAAAGTGACTTGAAGGCACGGTCAAATATAAACCGTTGAGTAGTATTCTCTAGATGTGCAAGTATTTTTCCGCGAGGTGTGGGATGATTTGTCTTGTATGTGATGCTACCACTGTGAAACTAGGTTGAGGCTAAGTGTCATTTTTTTAAAATTCAACAACAAATTCTTAATAAATACCATTGTTACCTTGATAAATACCTTAATATCATACCTTTCTTACCACGGTTAATTTTGTTCTTCTATTACCACAATTTTCTTATTCGAACCGTGGTAATATGTTTGGATTTTTTTTTCTTGCATGTTTGCAACTATTTTTTTTTTTTTTAAAACGAAATTATATATTAATATAGAAGAGGCCGTCACAACAACACTGCAAACCTCCCGCCATAAAAACAGGAAGGGGTCGACAGCACCAAAACAAAAAGAGAATAAACAGAAAACCACCCACAACAACGGCACCCTATACAAAAAAAACCATCATCCCAAAACGCTACCGCACGGCCCACCGACCTACTACAAAGCAAGAGATACACCGCAAGACTGGAACACCAGCCACAACAGCAAGACACCAAAAAGCATCACCCACCACCTCTAGACCCAGCCTCCTAAGCACAGCCCCAACCAGACAAAGAGCACCAACCAAGACAACAGAACCCAAAAAGCAACGCCTGCACAGGAAGGAAACGAAACCTACGCCATCCTACGCTCCATTATTTGAGCCGCAATATGCTTAACTGCCTCGCTGTCAGGGCACTCGAAAACAACACCCACCTGTTTACCAATCGCAATGGCACGTCTAGCTCTCGTCATCACACTCGGAGGCACTGGAGTCTCGGTCGAGACCGGCGCGGAAACGGGGTCAACATCTCTATCCCTACCCGCCCTAGCCTCCATAATAGAACAAAGAGGAGAGGAAGGCTCTGGACTCCTGATCTCTTTCCTGGGACGGCCTCGAGCCCTCTTGACCCCCAACCCGCGAGCCCTACCTGTTGAGACTGATACCCCCTTAGAGCTGCCTGGACCACCCAGTTTCTTTGGCCGACCACGTCTTCTGGTAGACTGCAGAATCACCCCCTCCTGTGAACCAAGCTTCTCCTCACCACGGCACTCCTCACTCTTATCCAAGAGCAAGGAGTTTCCGAATAAAGAGCAATCAATATCAACAGGACACACCACCGCGGAAGACTCGACCTGCAATGAACCAATTTCAGGAAACAGGAACACATCGGGAGTTCTCTCGACAGACCAATCTCCCTTGTCATCACCCAGGACCAAGGCCACCTCATGCGCGGCTGCCGCAATAAGATCCCCCACAAAAGCCTCCTTCCATGAACGAACACAAGCAACACCCTCAGATAGCCCGCAAGCATTGTCCCTGGATGACCCGCCCCCCAACATCTGCTGATCCTTGCCACATGAGAAACGAGGCTCAAAGCGGAGATGATCCTTGGGGAATTTAGCCGGAGCCACCGAAAGGACAGCCCCACCCACCTTGAGGCCATCCAAAGCGATAGAAGCCGAGGTAGCCTGATGCTTGGATAGAAAACGGACGAAGCCGAAGCGGAAACGGCGTCCAACTTTGCGTTTGCGTTGAATAAAAACATTCAGGATCCTACCAAAAAGAGAGAATAAACCACGAATATGATGGTAGCCGATCGACTCTTCGATGCCGTCGATGAAGAGGGTCGAAACAATGCGACGAGGGGCGAAGCGAGACTGATGGTAGATGCCCCCCTCAGCCCCAAAACCCAATAAGCCCGCCGGCTCGTCCTCTACCATCACACCTCCTTCAACAGCCAGGCCTTGCCCAGAGCCGCCATTCCCTGCCGCCGAGCCTGGCTGGGAGGTCGAACCAGAACAGGGGAGGACCATACCCAAAGTACCAAAAAGGACCTTGACTCAAAGCAAATCTCAAAACACGCAGCGGAGAGGAGCAGAAACGAGATTCAGCAAGCACCAAAGGGCTTCACGAAGGGAGAACCCAAGAGAGCAGACCGCGAAGCCAGAGAAAGGGCGAAGAAAGGGCGAAACCGAAGGAAGAGAAGCGCGAGAGAGATTCGCGAGGAGAAAGCAGCAGCATAGAGAGAGCAGAGGAGAAATCAGCGCCGCCCAGGGAGCGGCAAGACGGCCGCCGCCAAGAGGAAGGGCCGCCGCCGCCGCCACCAGAGGAAGGGCCGCCGCCGCCCAAGGAAGCAAAATCAGAAACCCTAGCAGAGGCAGGCAGCAGCAGATCGTGTTAGTTATTTTTACTCTTTAATAACAAAACTTAAAAAATTATCATCTTATTTCATCCTATTTCACCCCACCACCGATCCAAACATAGCCTAGATTGGATTGGGAAGATGATGCAACTATTTTTTTATAAGTCAAAATATATTAATGCGTGCATCCTTGAACCCATATACTAAAAATAAGAAAAAAAAATTACATACAAGGAAAATAAACTCACCAAAGTACATGTGTTTTGGAGACACTAGAGTGAAGCAAAAATTAAAAACCCAGCTTATCAATACAAAAGGTAGCTGCTTTCCCATGCTTCTTGAAGGATCCACATCAGTACAATCACACATTCAACCCTCACCTATACAAAACCCAACCTCATTCAACCAAAACCAATTAAATAAATATCACATAATTGGATTAGAAATCCATTCAAAGAGAGTACAACCAATGTGACAAAACATTGACCAAACAACCCTAGCAAAATAAGTTATAACTAATGTACAACCAAACATAATTCATAATGAGTTTAATAGTACACTTAATTAATCTAAACAACCCACATTTACACATTGTTGGCAAAAAAATTTAACACATAAATAGCCCACTCTTCTTTAATTTCATTTAGCTGATCTTGATCGTAAAAGTCAAGTTGACAATCAGAGAAATACTGCAAAATAATTGTAAAAATAACAAAGTTAGAGTTAGAATATAAAAATACAAAATAAAATAAGAATTTTGTCATATAAACAACAAATAAATGTAAAGTTTCATACCACATCTGGAATTGTAGATTGTTTGTGCGCAATAATGTCTCTTAGAAAGCTTAGTACACAGTACCCATAATCTATATTATTTGTTTTGAGTAGGGCACAGCAAAAAAAATAAAAAATAGAAGTGATTTGGTGGTTATAATTGGTTTGAGATATGTAAATATATACCTTTACAGTATTTCATTTGGCTTTGCTCCATTTAATCCTCTTTTCCTTGTAAGTAGCACGGTAGATCTTCATTGCGCTAACAAAATGAACGAATAACCCAATGAGTAAACATGTGGAATAGTAAGACTATATAGCACGGTAGATCTATATGCTTACCGATCAAAGATTTCTTTCATATATGCGGTCTCTTAAATCACCATGCAAATGATCCAAAAAAAAAAAAAGGTCCCTTTAGTGGCATTGATCACAAGCAACACCCAATGTCTCCTACAAGACATGTTAAATGAACAAAACATCAAGTAACTAAGTTTCATATAAATTGATCATAAAGTTTCATAGATATTGCTCATAGATATGAATTAACATTTACTACCACATCCAATATTTTTCTCACCTTGTATTGATTGGTGCGAGATATAATTGGTTTGGGTGTGCATGTGCCTTTATTGCATCCGCAATATATTGGCTTTGTTGCTTCACGAGGTGCGTTGTTCGATGAGGACTCAGAAATACAAATCTGTTCGAGGAAGGGACCAACGTATGATTCCCTAATCAAATGATTGCTCGAGGAAAAGACTTTGTTCCTAAGATACTCTAAATAGCTCTTAGTTCTCGCTATTGAGAAAATGTGATTAGAACATGGCTATGAACTAAGGTAAACGACGAAAAATAGAATAAAAGACTGAAAAGATATAAATAAAATAAAGGCTGAAAGCTTAAATCGGCTAGAAATAAAGTGTTGAAAGCAGTAAAGAAAGTAAAGTGCTGGAAAAATAAAGGAAAGGTGAATGCGGGAAACTTGTAAGGTTTGATTGATGTTGAGTTGTGTTTTTTTACAAATGATATTTTCTCTATTTATAAAAGTCAATTTGGCTAACTATGACAATTGGGAATCACTTAACACTCCCTCACATTCTCAGATCATAACACTAATTTACAGGTGGTGGGGAGTGTCGGGTTATTTCTCTATCCTAATGACTTTGTTTCAGTCGTTCCTCTTTGCCTCAACTAACTCATTAATTTCTTCTCAAATTTCCGTGGGAGCGAGCCCATTATCTCTCTTTGTACGTGGAAAACTTCTAGAAACCCTTTGAATATTCTGTTTCACACTCAAGTTTCTGCACCTTCCCATGAATCTTATCCCGATTCACTTCATTCAATTCAGTCAATTCATCGATCACCACGCGAGTATTCCCTGTTCTTCTGCCATTACTCTTAACGGCTATCCCCCCCTCCCCCCAATGACTAAAACATCAGTCTTATAAATTTTTTTGGATGCCAACACATATCAAAAACAAAAAAGGAAGAATATAGTCTGGCTAAGAAGAGAAACAAAAAAAGGTCAGGTTATATTTGCGAATTAGCCCTCACATGGCTAATTCACTATTTAACTAAAAGTAGTGTTTGACCCGATTTTTTTATGACTTTTAAGTTACTTTTAAGCTAAAGTAGGGTCAAACACATTTGTTGAAAAAGTTCTAAAATTTTAAATAACTTATTTTTATAACATAAAATAGAAATAAATAACGTTTTAGAAAAAGTTAGAGAGAGGAGCTTTTTACTTAAAAGTAACTTATTATTATTATGACCACCACCACCCACCCCACCGTCGCTGCCCCCGTTGCCGCCACCACCGCCGCCGCCCCCACGCCACCGCCACTGTCGCCGCCGCCGCCCGCCGCCACCGCCACATATGAAACTTTTTTAAAACAGTTTTACCAAACAACTTTTAACTTAAAAGTAGCTTTTTAAGTTATAAAAAACTGAAAACTGGCAAACAACTTCTTCTTCTTTTTAAAAGCTCTTATTTTTAACTTTAACTTAAAAGTAGCTTTTAAGTCAGAAAAAAGCTAGGCCAAATGAAGCCTAACTTGATTGCTTTTGTACTGCTAACGTCAGGCTAGATCAATTCTTGGCTGAGTTCATCACAAAATTCAACCGTTTTTACTACTCCACATTATTTGGTTTCATGACATTAGCTCCCCCATTGATAGGCACCTTGTGCTAGGACCGTGTACAGACATTTTGAGATATAAGGTGAAAATATTAAAGTGACATTATTTTATAAGAATCTTAAAGAGATTGAATATATTATATAAAATATAAATTTTTATATTAATCTTCTAGTTTTTTTAGCTGCAAAATTACTTATCAGAGTTTTATAACCAAGCAATTCTAACATTTCACTTTGAATAGATAACCTATTCAATCTATCTTGTAACATTGTTGACCTTAGATGTGATTTAAGCAATTTTAATTTTGAAAAACTTCTTTCAGCAGTAGCCACTATTACAGGGATTGCCAATAAAATTCAATAGGCAATATATACATGTGGAAAAGAATCTAAAGTTTTAAAACTCAATACTTCTATTGGTGTGCAAATTTCTTTTGTTAACCCTTCTCTTAGTACTTTCAATTTTGAAAATAAATCAAGACCATCAATATCAGAGTATTCATTAAACGTTAAAAACTTTTCAAGATTAATACAATACTTTTTCAATTCATCCTCATTTAAAGCTGTAAATGTTTTGGAATCAAATAGAAAACCAAAAATAGTTTCATATTGTAAAAATTGTTCAAATCGTATCTCCATAGAATTAATTGATTGATCTAATATGTATAAAAAATACTCAATACGTAAAGATTCTTCAGGTGAATGTATGATCTCATAACTAATATTTTCACCAAAATGAGGCTTTCTATGAATTTCACGTCGCAAAATTTTGGCTCTATACCCATTTCGAAGGCCATTTTTTGTGTGGATTCTAAAGCCAATGCAAATCCATTTTCCCTATAATTTTTTAAATAAGTGATAAGACCTTTTAAATGATCTATAGAAGATCTATATGCATATCTTTTGATTGTAGAATCTTATTAGCATAATTGACAGCAAACAAAACATCATACCAATTATTTATTCCTAATAAAAATTCAAAATTTTCAAGCTCATAAGTTGCTAAACACATGGCCTCACTTTTTAATTTAGGATCTTCACAATTTTTTGATAATTGAGTCAAAGCATCACTTACCTTTGGAGCTTGAAACTTAATAGCTTTGACACTTTCTATTCTACTTTCCTAACGAGTTTGAGATAAATATAAAATTTAGATGCATTATCTTGCAAAATATTTTATATGCATTATCTTGCAAAATTTTCCACCGTTTATTGGATGAAGCAAATAAATAATAAATACGTTGTATAACTCCAAAAAAAAATAGCCCTAGAAGACGAATTAGCCATATCACGTAAAACTAAATTCAAGTTAAAATGCTCTAGGATATATGTCTAATAATCTTCTTTGCACTCCTTGATGTTTACCCTTCATGTTGGAACCATTATCATAATCTTGTCCCCTTATATCATCAATAAAGTCCATATTTTCTTAAAACATTAACAAGCTCAACATTTTCCTAATGCATCATCAACTTTTAAAAATTCTAAAAAATAATCCTCTATTTTAATTGGAAATTTGGAAGTATCAACACATCTCAAAATAAGAGTCATTTGTTCTTGATTACTTACATCAGGAGTATAGTCAAGAATAACAGAATAATAATTTGCATCTTTAACTTTTTTTCTATGATTAACTTTTTTTACTTGGAAGGCTAACATTTCTATAAGTTCGTTTTGTATGGTATTACTCAAGAAAGGATTACCAATTTCATTACTTTTTATGCGCCTAACATGTTCTTGCATAATTGGATCAAATTCCGCAAGCATCTCAATCAAACTCAAAATTTACCATTACCTATATATCTTTTCATTTGTTCCACGAAAAGCAAGATTATTTTTGGAAAGATGTTTGATTATAGCTATAATCCTAAGTAGAACCTTTTCCCAATGTTCATTTTCTTTATTAATTTGTTCTTGTAAATGCTTATCAATTGTTTTTTTTTTTGTTCTCAATCTCTTTTCTAGTTCAATCAACTTTATCATATTAATTATAGGTTGACGATTTGTTTCATGACTCTTAAGCTTGGAACCAAGATTCTTTCAATTTGTAGTCTCTTCATTTGCTAGTTGACTAACACATGTTGAACCAAATAACTTACAGCAAAAACAATACACTTTGTCTAAATTTTTAGAATAAACTAGCCATCTTCTATCATGTTTTTCTCCATTTGGCAGTGTTCGGTTATAACACGATGAATAGAAATATTTATTATTTTCATCTTCTGGATATTGAAAATTGTCATTTTTTTTATAAGCAAAATTTGCATTGTCTGCCTAATAGGACCCTTTTCTATCATTAAATCTCTAAATTTCCCGTCAACATTTTTCCATAATCCCGGGTATTATGCTCAAGATTCCCTCCTACTCCTATCAAACTATCTCCGTTTAAAATATTATCATCTTCTGGTTCTTATTGGAATTATGACTATTTGTGTTGTCAGTATTACGTATAGGTGGTTGTTCTATCACGTTTTCATCATTGTCAGTATTATTTATAGGTGGTTGTTCTATCTCGTTTTCACTGTTGTTAATATTATCTATAGGTGATTGTTTTATCTAATTTTCACTATTGTGAGTATTATCTATAGGTGGTTGTATGTTACAAAGAACTATAGATGAGTACCATTCTAACGGTGTATGGCCTAGGGGTAGTAATTCTTCATTTATTGCACTTGTCCCTAAGATTGAATCCCCACAGTGCCTCAATGAATTCCGGCCTATCTCTCTTGTTGGGTGCCTATACAAAACCATAGCGAAGCTGTTAGCAAAAAGGCTCAAGGTGGCTCTTGCGAATGTAATTGATGAGCAGCAATCAGCATTTCTAGGAGGAAGGAGTATGCTGGATAGCATTGTTGTTGCGAATGAAGTAATACATGACGCCCAATGCAGAAAACGACAAGCTTTAGCGTTCAAAGTTGATTTTGAAAAGGCATATGACTCGGTAAGGTGGGATTTTTTATTGTACATGATGCGCCGCATGAAATTTAATGAACAGTGGATTGGCTGGATATATGAGTGCCTTAAATCAGCTAGGGTACCAGTGCTAGTCAATGGTAGCCCCATAGAAGAGTTTGGAATGGAGAAGGGACTTAGACAAGGGGATCCAATGGCCCCCTCCTCTTTCTTATAATAGCTGAGGGTCTCAATGGACTGGTAAAGCAGGCTGTACGGCTCAATAAATTCGCTGGCTACAAAGTGGGAAAAGAGTCCGACTTAGAGGTTTCGATACTGCAATTTGCAAATGATACCCTTTTCTTTGGGGAAGCTACGATCCAGAATGCCTTATCCGTAAAATGTTTGCTTCGCTGCTTTGAATTATGCTCAGGTTTGAAAGTAAATTTCCATAAGAGCAGGCTGACTGGAATTTCTGTTGATTGCAATGTCACAAATAGGCTTGCGACGATCTTAAACTGCAAAGTCATGAGGATCCCGTTCACCTACTTGGGGGCTGCCTGTAGGGGGCTATCCATCAAGATTGTCATTCTGGGAACCGGTCCTTACAAGGCTGAAAAGCAAACTTTCGAAATGGAGACAGAAGAGTTTATCTTTCGGAGGCCGTGTTACCTTAATAGGAAGCGTACTTTCCTACATTCCCCTATTTTTTCTGTCATTTTATAAGATGCCCGAAGGTGTGATTAAGATGTGCAACAAACTTATGAGAAACTTTTTGTGGGGAGGGGTGGAGGGCCAAAGGAAAATGGCGTGGATAAAATGGAAGAAAGTGTGTTACCCAAAGGAGCTCAGAGACTTGGGTATTAGGGACTGGAGTTTATTTAACAGAGCAATGTTAGGAAAATGGAGATGGCGGATATTACATGAAAGGGATAGTTTTTGGGTAAAAGTCCTTCGGGCAAAGTACAAAATACCTTGTGAAGGTGAACAAGGGGAATTAATAGGGAAGCAATCTAAGTGGTGGAAAGACATAATGAAGATGTACTATCTAAATCCGACAGCGAGCTGGTTTGATCAATGCCTGCGTAGGAAGGTGGGTGAAGGAAACAACACTCGATTCTGGCTAGACCCATGGCTAGACCAGGAAAAGCTATCAAATAAATTCAACAGACTATTTCAACTATCAAGTCAGAAACAAAATTTTATTTCTCAAATGGGTAGTTGGGAGAATGATCAATGGTCCTGGGACTTTGAATGGCGTAGACCTCTATTGGAGAGAGAGAAAACATGGGTGGAGGATCTGAAAACCTGCTTGAATAACCAGACCATTATCCATGGCCAGCCTGATGAGTGGTGCTGGGAAATAAACGACGAAGGGAATGATTATTCTGTAAAATCATCTTATCTTTTTTTGCAAGGACTTGGAAGCGAAGAACTGATCCCGGTGTTCAAAAGTCTCTGGAAAACAGCAGCCCCCTCAAACGTTATTGCTTTTGTTTGGAGGGTCCTCTGGGGGCGGATTCAAACGAAGGAAAACCTCCGTAAGAGGGGAGTTATTCTGGATGAGGGAGAGACTCTTTGCCCCTTCTGCTCGCGAATGGAGGAGACACTTGAACACTTGCTCTTCACCTGTCCTTTTTCTTCCCGGATTTGGTACACGTGTTACAATTGGTTAGGTACTACAACTATCTTGCCGGGAAATAGTTGGATGCACTTCCTACAACACCTATCTGGTTCATGGAATGCTAAGCAAAGGAGGGGGGCTATGGCAATTTGGATTGTTATTGTATGGTCCATTTGGTTGCACAGTAACGCTGTTATATTTAAAGGGGAGCAGAAAAACGTAGTGAAAACTTTTGATTTGGTTCAATTAAGAGTCTGGAACTGGCTCCGTGCCAAATTCCCAGGCTTCCGTTCTTCCTTTTATGAATGGTTCTCAAACCCAGTATATTGCCTTACTGCTCTGTGAGGATATATAATTCTGTTCTGCACTCTATTCTATTTCTTCGCAGAATAGCTTTATTTTGGAGGTTGGATGGTGACACTAATTTCATGATTAATGGGCTCACAAGGATTGCTCAAATGAGTCTTGTGATTCTCCAAATTTCTAATCTACAATGGGTATTTTATTTACTGCAGTTGAGGTGTTCTTTTTGGTGGATGGCTTGTGACTTGGAAAGAGTTGTCGGAATTATTGGCTTGTTGTAGGTGTGGTCCACCCCAAAGGAGCGGCGTCAACTGATTGGACTGGAGGGATTTAGGAAGGTGACGCAGGGTGAGTATCATAGAAGATGATCACAGCCTACTGCTGCTGTTTCAACCCTTGATGATTTGGCTTTGGACACTGTTGGCTGCTGAATGTTGGCTGTGTGCTTTCTATTTTGCTTTAAGGTATCAGCAGATTAAAAATTACCTGGTGCAACTAAGGAGGTGGGCGCATGGTATTTGTTTCCATGGATTTAACAGGTTATCCAAATTGGCATGTTACTGAAGGTTTGATGGCTTATGTCTTTTATTCTCTACATTATATGCAATTTGGTAGAGGATTGTTTGGTGGTCTGTACAAACTTAGAGTAGAACAGGGCTGGATTGTCTTTTTTCCTGTTGCTTTCTTTCTATATCTATTGTAATCATTTACTTGAAATCACTTTCTTGTGATTGTGTGTTTGGGTTCAAGCACCCCTTTGTGCTTGGTAATAAATTTAGCTTATCAAAAAAAAATCTATAGGTGGTTGTTCTATCACATTTTCACCAATTAAACTTGCTTCTACTTTATGAACAGTAACAAATTTATCAAGAGCACCACGTTGAGACTCAATTAGTTTTTCAACTTTTCTTTTTTTCTTCAATTTTTCATAACCAGATTCATACTTTCTATTTGACATTTTCTCTTGTAAATATCAAAATAAAAAACATAAAAAATACTAAAGAAATATAAATAAAGCAAACTCTAAAATAAATATAGAAAAGGATGATTGGTGAACAGAACAATAGAACCTGGAATTGGAAACGGACGGAGATTTTGTTGTTAACTGTTAAGGTGTTGTTTCAGGCACAAGGGTGCTTCGTGTTGTACTGCTGCGTACCCAGAGTCCGGACGCGGGGCTTGCATGCTGTCCGTGGGCCAATGAAATTAAAAAAAAAAAAACTAAAATTAAAAAATACAACTGCACACACACAAACACAACACATAAGTTCAAAAAACTTGTAGTAGTATGCTTGTTAAAATTGATTTTTAATGTATGTTTTGAATTATTATGGTGTTTGACTATTTGTAATAATTAATTTGGTAAACTACCAAAAAGTTTGCAATGAAATCTTAATTTGATGTAGTATTTTTAATGAACTCTTAATTTTAAAGCTTGTAGTAGTATACTTGTTAAAATTTGATTGTTAAGTTTTTTTTTTTTACATATACTAGCCCGTGGGCCAACCCGCAATTAGGTGAGCGCGAGGCGAGCCTCCTAAAGACGCGGGCCTATGCGGGGCGGGCCTATGCGGGCTGAGCTCATGCGGGGTGGGCTGGCCGCGTAACCAGCTCTAGTGCTCAAAGTAGAAGTGAGGGTGAAACTAAATGGCATAATATATCAAATTCATCGCATATCACTGAACAAAGTTCTAATGACTGGCTAATTACTTTTACCTTTCATTGTTGTTAGGCTGGATTATTTACCAGTCAAAAGGTTACACAAAAGATCCAAAAAGGAAGGGAAACTTGCGTTTTTATTTGATCACAAGCTTTCTAAAGCTTATTTTTGTTTTCAAGAACTTTCTAAATCTTGATAAAACCATTATTGATCATCCACTCCAGATTCCAATGGTTGTAGTTGTTGGAACTTTTAAAAGCCCAATAAGCCCATCCAAATGTTGCTCGCCCATAAACATCTAACTGGGCCTTGCCGAATCTTTGGTAGTCTTCTTTTGTAGCCCCCTGGAGTTCCCACTCAGCAACCCATTCACCTTAAATTCAAATCAAAAAAAGAAGAATGTATATTAGTATTCAACACGTTTTCAAAATAAATAAGATAAATCCAAGGTTCATTTGAAGACTCACCAACAAAAATAAGAGGGCCATTTGAAGTAGTAACAAAATTCAAGTCTGATGAGCGATTGGTGTATATGTAATCAATGTTCTGTTGAGCAGTGAAGTTGCTAAATAAATCTCCAAAAGCACTGTAATAGTGAACATCAATGACAGATCGCATAAGGCCAGTGGTAACAGGTAAGAATTCTCTTGGGTTTGAGGAATCAAGCCTATTTGAAAACACCACATAAGCTGTGGATGAGTGTTTGCGCACTGCTTCATAACCAGCCTTGTAGTACTTGTTCAAGCTCTTTACTGTTGCACCAGGTGAGCGAGGCTCATTTAAGAGCGCAATTGCATAAAGGCTTGGACTTTTTGCATACCTGAACACATAACAATATACAATTTATTACACAATGCTCTTAAATTGTGCTTTGCAACCACGATTGTGGTATCAAAATGTGATAAATAGTCTTGAGTTTTTAAAACAAGAAAAATTAGCAACGGAAGGAGTAATATTATGTAATAAAAACCTTGCGGTTAGGAAGTCAATAATGTTGACTGTTTGTTGGATGTTTTCATCTGTTTTTCCCCATTCTTGTGAACCATCTCTTGAAGAGCTGTGCTCATAGCCATTTTGAGAACCGGGTGCAGCATGAAGATCGATGATTATTTTCAATCCATATTTCCTGCAATCGATCAGATCAATAATCCCATTAACCATTATTGATATTATTGTGCTATATCAAACAAGTTTATTTAGTTCATGGACTCACTGTGCCCACAAAAAGGCATTGTCTAGTGCGTTCAAGGAACCTCCAACATAAGGTGAGGGTGGAGTTGGATCACTTGCTATCCACCAACCAACGGGAATTCTAACAGCATTTAATCCATTACTTGCTATGAACTTGAAATCCTTTTCCACAATGAAAGTGCTCCAATGTTTCTGAAAAAGTTACACTTTTAGTGCATAAGTTAACCATTGTTATAAAAAGAAATGCTAGCAAAATACAAACTAACTAGTCTCATCGGTTGAGTCGGGAACTAGAAACTGATTAAATGACATGTTTATTTGAAGGGAAAAACTAGTAAAACTCACAAATGGTTAATAACCTGGTCAAAATAGGTGCTAATGAACCAGTCTTATTTAAAAAATTAAAATGTTTTTATATAATTTATATTAAATTTAATAAAAATGTAATTTATTCAATAAATATCTAATGTCAACATAGAATACCCACATACATTTACTATTTTTTTTTATCTTTTTATTATTCATTTTTCATCTTATGGAATATAAAATATGATGATTTTTTTATCAATTTAAATTTTTTCACTTAATTTCTCAATATATCATTTAATATATTATCTAATTTTTAAAATATACCTTCTAAATTACAAATATTTTTACACGAGATTCTAGGATGAGTGAGTGACTTATTATGTTGTAGATGGTGGGAAAGTGCGTTTGAATATATGTGAAAGGATGTACTATAGTGTTAAATACAATACTACAGGAACAGGAGTAAAATTTACTCCAATACAAATCTTTGGGGTGTTGTCTAGAGTGAACTACCAATTAAATAATGCACCGTGCACCACTAGCTTTTGACCAATAAGATCGCGCCAAGTGTCCAGATAAGTAAACGGTAACCGGTTCTACAGGTTATTTTATTTTTATAATTTATTATAATTTTAGTTTGTTAATTACTATAAACCCCCTTTTTTATAAGTTATTTTTACCTTTTTTTTAAAAAAAGGTAAAAATGTAATTAACTAATTATTATTATTTTAAATTTTTTTAAATATCAGGTAAAAAAACCTGTTGTAGCAGGTCATTTAGAGTGGTGCGCGGTGTATCACTTAAGGTGCAAGTGCACCCAAGAAGCCACCTTTGGAGCATCCCATGAGAACCCGGAATTTGAAATGCCGCGACAAATCCATAATTTCCAAAACCATGCGCTATCTATTGACTTATCAAAACTGGCTACTTTTCAAGTGGACCAACTTACGCATGTGCTACATAAATGTAAAAACATAAAAACTGTTCACCAAAAGAGAAAGAATCAGCAGCAACGGGATATTACTCGGTTGTTTTGTATAAAACCCCTTAAAAATATTATTAATATCATTTTAATTTAAGACTCCCTACTAGATTTTATAAATATTTATTATCTTCTTCCATATTTACCTTTTTATATTTATTTAGTTTTCTTGATTCCAAAGTTTGACTAACAATTATAATTAATTCTCTTAGACACTACCTAATACATTAATTAAGGATAAACACGGAAGATTTGGTAAACATTTTAAAAACCAATGCATTAATTGATCACATTACATGTTTCTTAATATACGCAATATTATCTTAACGAGTCTTATAAATAGGAAAGGAGGGATTGTATATAAGAAATGTATGTTAACGAGAGTTTTTAAAACTTTTTTTAGTTACAGAAGTTAAAGTGTTAAAAAATAATTCTGAATTTCCAAACAACCACTAATTTACGTTTGTTCAAGATAATGAGTGACTTATGGAATTTAACTAGCTTTTTCTCAAAATTAACTTTCACTATTTTCCCCATGTTCTGGTTTCACTATTTTTATGAACTATGCTCTTTTTTTTCTTTCCCCTGCTGCATAATTATTCTTCTACATGATTTTTTTACTGTCTGTAGTATGTTAGTTCCAGTAAATCATGCCCCATTTTTATATTTGAATTGATAAGAGATGATCAGTTTCTACTCACTTAGTGTTTTCATAATGTTTTAATTTTATTATTTCAGGTAAATGACATAGGGTCAGGAAGTACATCCAACACACATTTGGATGAAAACGAATCATTCAATACTAGCAACATGTAGTGTTATTTTGTTTTCAAAGTTGATTCATTTGAAGATACTTTTAGGTTATTTTGGATTTAAAGTTGTGTATGAGTTATTTTGGATTGAAAGTTGTCCATGGGTTTGTTTCTTTGGATGGAGTCTTTTTGTTACTTTGAATTTAAAGTTGCATTGCATTTTTAAGTTCCTCAATATGGATGTTGAATTATGAATCTTTAAACCATGTCACTTACATTGGTTATTTGCGATAGAGCTTTATTAATTCTTATTATGAGCATTTATATATTAAATAATTGTGTATTAAAGATGTGAATAATATTTGTGTGGAGATAATTTGGATGATAAACTCAAATTGAAGAGGTTTTAAAATAATTGTGTATTAAAACTCTAAATAAACTCTTGCAATTAAGGGAGGTTGAAAACTCCCGTTAAATAAATCCTGGAGCTAAGGGAGGTTAAAAACCCTTGCTAGAAAAATCGCACTAAAAAAATGTATGTTTGAGGGTTACTGAAAACCCCCACTAAACGAGTTGTGGCGAGTGTAATTTCGGGGGTTTTCAAAACCACCGCTAAATAGTTAGCGGAGGTTGAAAACTCCCAACATAAAACCGCCGCTAAAAACTGTTTTTTTAGTGATATATGCATACAACATGCAATACAAAAACTTAAAAAAAAAATGTTACTCTAAAAAATAAGATATATAATTTAGAAGCAATCATTCAACAATAAAAATAATAGGCTTTGAAAATATATGGGATGAGAAACATGTTTGCTTTTAGTTTTTTTTTTCAAAATTTCTCAAGAGTTTTCAAATAAAAGCAAACACTGTTGACTGGGTAGTGTATTTATTTGACTTCCAACTCATGTTACCAACTTGACCTGCAACTTGATAGTGAATTCTTTCACTATCTACACCACCCGTATTTATTTATAAGTTATTTTTATCTAAACTTTTTAAATTAAAAAAAGAAGTTATTAACAATAAATTTGTAAAATGATTTATTTATTTTCTTAATTGCCTTATTTAATTTTCTATATATAAATTTATCTATTTAATTTAGTTTTTCAAATTTCATTATCTCTTTCATATTAAATATGATAATGAGTTTGAAAATAACATTAGTAATATAAAGTAATTTGTATATAAAAACAAATTTATTTCATAGACAATAAAGGAACAGATGGAGTATTATTAATTAATTTAATGATACCTTCATAATTCGCTTTGCTTTTATGGGACCATAACCATTGGTGACCTGGAATTCGCCTTGCAACCTTCCAGCGATTTTCATTTCAAAAACAGTTGGGTCATCTTGTCTCCATCCGCTGACCTTTGAAATATCAGCAGTCACCAGCACCTCTGTTTTTGCCTGTTAATTAATTCCACCTAATTAATCAACACTTACATAAAAAAAAACATTCACCTGCTTCACAATTTAAGGTTTAGAATACTTGATTAATATTTAATGACAAATAATCTATACAACAAGTGGTATATACTATATCCTTGTTCTTCACATTCTTCCAAATTAACGTTAATGGATTTGTCGTCTTCACCTCAAAAGTCTTAAATATGCATGCTTAATCGTTATTTACAACTCTGCACATGGGGGATAATTAATAGATCCACAATTTTAGGGTAGCACTCTTTATAGAACCAAGTGGTATATAATTTAATCACATTTACATATTAACCATTGTTAACAATGATTAGTTGGATTATGCACTATTGGTCGTCTCTTATCACAGCTGTTCTCCATAGAATCGACATAATAATGTTGTTCGAGTTGAGAACATCCATATGCGAATAGATCTACTGGCATAAGAAACTCGAGACTGTTATTTAAAGAAATTCAAACATGTACTATTTAAATTAAACATCTACTATTTTCTTTAAAGGAAAACATGTACTCCCTCCGTTCCTTTTTATAAGAGACAAATAGAGAAATGTTATGGTCCTTTTTATAAGAACCGACTTGAAATTTGTAGCGCATTAATTATTTTTTGACAAACTTACCCTTACTTAATTTGATTTTCTCTCTCTTTCCACTATGCAATGCATTAATGATCAATAGAAATTTTAAAAAGTAAGTTTGGACAATTTTGAAAAGTTGATGTAGATTGAGAACAAATTAAAGGCTAACAACCCCTTTAACTACTTTTCTTAAGAAGTGTGCAATAGTTGTTTGTTTCTTATAAAAAAGAATGGAGGGAATGTACCTCTAGTTTGTCCACATTATAATAAGAATTTGGACATATACTATCCATTTTAAAAAATAATTCAATGGGAGACTATCCCTTTTTAATGTAGTCATTTGTGGAAGTCGTTTTTCCGTCCACTTGTAATAACAGATTTCTAAATTTAGCAGATGAGGATTTATAATTAATTATTTTTTTTGTTTTTGTACGCAATCTTTCACTAAAAGAAGCAAATACAGAGGATTTACCTGCAAGAAGTATCCATTTGATGATTTGATTCGAACACGGGTTGAATTGTGACTTTCCTTAATCACATGAAACGTTTCAGAATCAGTAGAAGTCTTGGTTACAGCAACCGCATTAATCCCATCTAACCCCACAAACTGTTTGCTGAACACCCTGAATCTGAATGTAACCTTGTTTATCCTCCACAACTGCACAACATTATTACAGAGAACATCATCAAAATGTAACACCCAAAATCACTTTTTTTATAACAGTTTTAATTGATGACTAAATACTATGCAGTATATTAACATAGGATCGATATAGCTAACTCACAGTAAATGTTTCCCAACCAGAAGCAACTGTGCGGTTTGCAACTAGGATGGTTCCTCCTCCAGACTCTGCACAGAGATACTTCCCTGTTTTCACAGACTTGAACTGAAGACCAGTTCCATCCTACAAAAATTGACCATGAATTTTAATTGAAGAGGGCTATGAAAAATAAGAAACCATAAATTAATTTGAAATGCAATTTGATTCTTCATAGATATGTACTGACCAAGAAGTCCTTATTTGGAATTCCATCGAAGAGAGAAGGTTTCATCCAACCTTCAGTTACCAACCAACCACCCAGATTAACTGCTCTCACTCGAAACTCAGGATTTTCTCTTCCAAGGGACAGGGAAAGCATACTAGAAATGATGACCAAGTTAAGAAGCCATGTCTTGAAGTTGATACACCTCGTCGTCATCTTTAGATGTCTTTGGTGTTTGTCCTCTTACATCCCACCTCTGAAATGTGGAAAACCGATTTATATATGTCTTTGTTTTTTTTTTGTGTGTGTGTGTGGAGGGGGTGATGTGGAAATGACCACTCCTAAGAAATGGTCAATGGAGGAATACGATAGTAGTAGAAGTAAAAATAATATTTCTGCTGTGAAAATGTTTCATTTACATTAATTTCATCTCACTTTTTAGAGAGATATAAACTGATGATAGAGAAGTCAGAGATACGATGTTGATGTAATGAGGAAAAAAGAGATATGAATAGAAAATATGTGAAAATAAAATGAAAGGGAAAAAGATGTGAATGTTGTTTCTAAGGTTAAAGTTAGTAGTGAAAGTAATAAGAAATTGTAATTAACTTTCATATTTTCATAATATTTGATATAAATTTTAATATTCTAAAGATAATATAATATTTAACCAACTAGGTTTGTGTAGTAGTTCAACACTTCGTTCCTTAAGAGCTCGTTTGGGGTGGTTGCCAGTTTTTGGTTTTTGGTTTTCAAATGCACTTTTGAAAACAAAACGTGTTCAGCAAAAATGGTACTGAACTGGTTTTTTACCCAATTTCAAAACGGTTTTAGCCTTATTTTTAAAACCACGCATATGGTTTTCTGATTTTGATTTTTAGTTTCAATAACATGTATCATCACCACTACCACCACTATCACCACCCCTTACCACCACCACCCTCCGCCACTGTCATCGCTGCCACCACCACCACCACCCTCCACCACCATGTCTACCGTCGCCACCACCATCTCCACTACCGCCACCGTCGCCACACCGCCGACACCACCACCACCCTCTGCCATCCCCGCCGGCACCACCACCCTCCACCACTGTTTCCACCCTCGCCACCACCACCATCGCTTCCACCCCCAACCGCCACCACCCTCCACCACCTCCTCCACCACTACCACCACCACCGCCGCTACCTCTGCATTCACTGCTACCCTCCAACACCACCACTTCCACCTCCACCACTGCCAACACCACCACTCATACCTCCACCTCTACCACCACCCTCCACAACTGCCTGTGCCATCACATTGCTGCCACCACTATCGTTGCCGCCACCACTATCATCACCGCCACGACCACTAACACCACTGCCGCTGCCACCTCCACCTTCATCACCACCATAACCATCTCCACTGTCGCAACCACCACCGTTGATCCAGGCACAACCACCACCCTCCACCACTGTATCGTTGCCACCTCCTACACCACCACTGTCACTGTTGCCACCGTATTCGCCACCACTGCCGCCATTAGGTAACATTGACCTCTACTGCCACTGCTACCTGGCCCCTCCGTTATCTTGCCACCACTACCACCACTGTCGTGAATTTACAAAGTTGATAATTGTGGTGACTATTGTTGATTTAAAAAGCTGGCAACAATTTTTTTAAAACTGAAAAAAAAAAACTATAATTGGATTTATAAAGTGAAAATTCGTTTTGGTTTTTAAAAATTTCAAAACATAAAACCAAAAACCACCCCGAACGAGGCCTAAGTAAGTTGTTAGATTTCAAATCCCAACTCTTGCGAATGGAAAAAAAACTCATTGACTAGTCTTCTACCGTGTAATGCGCTAATAGTAGGCCGAGAGATTAGTCTAACAACTATCAATTGTAAAAATACCTGGTTAACACCTAAAAAAAATCATATAACATTTCTTATTTTTCTTGAGAGAATATCAAAGTGAGTCCTATTGAAATAATTATTTACAAAAGAAAGAATAAATTTCAAAACTCATCCTTCGAACATTAGCAATAATTCTTTACAAAATAATTCCTTTAAAAAACATTGTGTTGGTACTAAAATATTGGCATTATTTCACAACGGCTAGCAACTTTTGTACGGTTGGAAAATGTGACCCGATATATCAATAGTTAGACGTAGCGGATTCAAGATGAGTAGCCGATGTGAAAGAGCTTTTGCACGTGGATTAGATTGGCATACAAGATCTAGGTTTAAGTAGGTGGAAATTGGAAATGGGACTAATTCTTAATTTTAGGAGTAGTTGTTACAAGAATGAGATCAACCAATATAAGAAAAGACCAGCCTTCTAAGGTGACTAAAAGTGACAGGCACGAACAATCCCATGATCTTTAGTGAATTGCGAAGAACTAGGACGCGGGTTAGTTGTTAAATGTCTGATAACCATTGCAGTTAGTTAAAACTCTCCTATACATAAGGAAATAATTATTTGTAACAACATCATAACCATCAATCAAAATACAAATTTTTGGTACTTTGAGTTACCTTCCCGTTACTTTTCCATATTATAGAATTTATTTATTCCTTTAGCCATTTACTTTAAGTTGTATGCTTATTTACTTAGTCATTTTTCTCCTTACCTTAGTCAGTACTCAACTACCTTTAACCTCATCTCTCAATAGCAATAACTAAGAGCTTTTTCAAGTGTCTTAAGAGGAACAAAGTACTTCCTCGAGTAATTAATTGTTTAAGGAATATCCCTAGACCTAACTTATTTGAACCAATCAATTGACACACCTAGTGAGACCCACATTGCTATGGAGAAATTCCCATATCCAAACCACGACCAATGTTGGCGCATACAACTAAGGTCTGGGCAAGAAATGGAATCCACAAACAATCTCACGACTAGTAGCAGTCGTATCCATGCATCTGGTTCTATTTCTACCACTACACTGCTAACTATAACACTAGTGCTCGATGCTGTAGGAAACATTGTGTCCACGATAGCCGCAATGACCATCCCTGCTTACAAGCAAGTTGTAAGACCCTGAATATTTTAAATAATAATATAATTATTTAATTATCCTGGTGTATGTTTTGAACGCTTCTACGCGTAATTTAATGCCACAAGCTGTTAAACTATCAATGAATGATTTTGAGGAGACGCTTTGCCTTAGAAACGCCAATTTAACCTCGACTAATGTTCGAGCAGGAATTGGACTTTCAGTATATCTGTATGACGATATGTACATGATTTTCTGAAGATTGACCGTAAGGTCCATGTGTTTTGGTTCCGGAGCCTGAAAGAGTTTTCGATACGCAGTAAGGGTTTTGCAAGAATCTGTCATGCAGAAACCGAGTAGTTTGTGACATTTCCAAAATCTCTGAACAAGATGGAAAATCTTATAATTTCATAAGGAACCCATTCATGAAACAAAAACTTATTTGATAAATAGTGATTTTGGGCCGAAAACGGGCCGGATCGCGGGGAAAATATTTTGAGATATTTTAGCAATCGATGCCCGAGTTTAACGAGCGTCTGAGTCGAGATGTGCGATCAAAGTATGTTAGTCGCCAAAGGGAATCTTTAGGAAAGTGTGATAAAGCATGATTAGAAAAGTAATTATGACATGAATAGTCTTGTTGTAAGAAGATTAGACTTGTAGGGTGATGACTTGAGATTAGACTAAAAGACTTGAAGGATTTTGACAAGTTTTGATGTGTAAAGTTGTTAAGAAAAATTAGTTTAAGGTTAAAAAGTTGGAAGAAAAATCTTGAAGTGTTTTATGGCTTATAGCCGTGTGTGTGTATGTGTGGTTTTGCAAAGACTTCTCTAAGTTTTAAAGCTTTCTTGACATGTTGTTTGAGTTGTTAACTCATAAGTCTAATGCTTAAGTTTCCTAAGAATTTAGTGACCTCCTAAAGTTTTAGTTAAGACGTAAAGTTTAGATGGGAAGAGTACTACACTAGGCTATGTACTTGTGAAGATTCAGGGAATGCGGGAATCTTTAATACAAGCACCGATCGCGGGAAGAAAGCTGCGTAGTAAGGAAATTTCCATGCTTTAAATAGCTATATATTATATGATAAGCATGTACGTTGAGATATTAATCCCAACATCAAGTTTCTGTATTGATTGAATGATTGTGTTGTTGTTGTGATGTGGTTGATGTCATTGATCCAAATATGACTCTTGAGTTCATGCTTGCAATGTTTGATTCTAATATAGCAATGATATATGAAAATATGCTTAAACTATTTATGCCATGGTGTAGATGGTGTGTGAAAACATGATGATACATTTTGATATGATATTGCTGTAATGCATGCTTAAATGCTCGTCTATCGATTGTTATCGAAGCAAGGTCTCTGACATATAAGGTCAATGGACGGGGAATGATGTAATGTAAGTCGGTCACTCGATTGAGGGTGGACCCTCATTGGTAAGGAACTCGTATTCTCATAAAAGTCACTTCTATATGCTTTTATAGCGATGATGATTATGCTTATTGATTATAAATGACATAACATATCATGCATTCATAGGGCGCAGACCAGCGAGGATGGTAACTATACAGAGTTAGCCAAACAGAAGATCTAGCCATGTCGTTGGATTAGGATGCTTGAGTCGTACCCGTGCAGGTGGTAAAACCCCAACAGTTGATGGAAGTATCCATCACATCAGAAACTGGAAGGAATTGTCCCGCCTACCACGTAACGTAGTTGGCGCTATATTCGGATAATTAGGATTCGCGGGAGCGACATGTGCACTGGCATCAGCATAAACATGAACATTGCATCTTGATTGTTGTTGTGCTTGACTATGAATGTTTTTCCTACATACCATGTGAAGTTGTTTGTCAAATTTTATGAATGCCATATTCCTTATACTGTCATACAAAAATATATATGTTATCATGTCTTGCTTATTTTGGGAAGTGACCCTTGCACCTTGTTTTTATTGTTTGTGTTTGGGCGACCCGTCGCCAAACGGATAAATTCCTAAATGAGGACTCTGGTCAGCTTGGGAGGTGGACCACCTCGCTAGCTGTGGGACCTCTGCTGGTCGCGTAGCTGAGGAGTACCTGCTAGATGCGGAACCTGAGGAGCAGTTCGAGGGAGCTGGACGAGTAGTCTAGGGCCACATAGCAGAGTAACTAGCTTGAATTTTGTGTCTGTAACAATTGCATGACTAGGGACAGGGTAGGTCTCAGACCATTATTCCTTTGTGTGGTCACACTACGTGGGATCAAATGAGGTATACCAGATTTATGAGGTCTAGTCTTAGGTTTCATAGGAGCGGTATATCTTTTACTTTGATGAGTCGGGTTGTACTTATAACTAATTTTACCAACGACGGTTATTTAACTATGCCATGTATATGGTTATGTTCTCAATAGGGTATTATGTACGTAATGCATGTTGTTGATAGCATGTTTCAAAAAGGGAAAAAAACATTATGCATTTTCATGTCTTGGAAATTAACCAGCATGTTTATTTTACTGTTCATAGTCACTAAGGTAACCCCTGAAAATTGGAGCGTTACAAAAGCTGTTTATACGAATGATAATGGAGGGGATCAAGGAATGTCCACTACGACAATGACAAGGATATGTTTCTTATCTACCATGTTCTGAAGCGTATCACGATAGACCCCGCAAATCTAGTCTTTTGTTACATCCTTGAAACCGCTCTTGACTTAAATGTTGCTCTGCCTTAGGGGTTCCTCATTCCCTTACTCGTCAGAAACAACACTTTGAACACAGCTATCTGGGTATCTGGTCCTGAGTTTGTGATAAGCAAATCACTTAAACCTATCATTCGCAGATCAAGCAGGTCTGTTATCTCTCGTAGGTCAACTCAAAATACTCAGTCTCACGGAGATTGAGTTAGGAGAATCTCCTTCAGTCATCGTAAGAGAATCCCATATATTTAGATAATCTATGAAGAACTTTGTCCTTATCAATTGTTTAAACAAGTTGTGTCGTACGTCTGTTGTCTTACTGTCTGAAGGCTTCTTGAGTATCATTTGTTGTATTGTATTCAAATCTCTAAGCATCTAAGTAATATTACAAGTTTATGTCGTTCATTTTCCTCCTCTTTCTCTAAAAAAAGGGGAGTTTAATTATTACAAAGAAATAGATACTTTACAAAAATATAAAAATAATAATGCGACCTCATTTTTTTTCAAATAGTAAAAACACACATATGAATATATACATAGGTCGACACAGATCAAGAGAAAAACTCACCTCCATAAGACCTGATATCTTCAAGATGAACTCAGCTTCTTAAAATCGATATCACTGATCATCAATCAATAGATATCTCTCAACGACAATCCATTGTATAAATACTTTATCTCACCTCTTTTCTCTCTAAAAAGGCCTTTATCTATTCTAACCAAATAAATGAATAAACTATGTCCTCCACTCTGAGTTGACCTAGATGATCTCTGATGACTGGGGGTATTAGCATCTTTTTATTGTCTTTTTCTTTGTTTTTATTTTATTTTTCTTTTAGTCTCATATAGTTTTGTTAATTTTGTTAGGTTTTTATTTTACTTTTGCATAAGCATATAGGTTAGTAATTATTTTTCTTTTTAGTCCTTTTTATTAGGTTTTATAAGAGATTTAGGTGTTGCTGTTGCCTAAGCATTGAGGAGCCAATGCTCATGCGTTGGCTCTCTGTCTAGAATCCCCAAATTGGATTTATTCCAACGCTCAAGCGTTGGGAGGGGGGGCAACGCTCATGCGCTGAGCCCCTGCCAAACCTTGAATTAATTCATTTTAATTCCAATGCCTAGGCGTTGGAAGCCAACGCCTAGGCGTTGGGACACTGGCAGAGAAAAGCTATAAATTCATTTTTTGCTCTTCATTGTAAACATCTTAGAATGTGTTCTGGGAAAATAATACAATAGTCAAGAGCTGAATGTTTCTTCTTGTTTATTAAAAATTGTCAACCCCTTTTACAGTAGCCTCCCTAGCTATTTATAGGGAGTAAAACCCTATGGGCCGTCAGGATCAGCCCAATACATTATGAAGTCTAAGCCCTATGCCTATTACAGGTTTGCCCCTCCCGTCTAGATAAGCCCTAATCCGGTCGTGGGCGCACGACGCGCTTTCCGCGCCGCTCAACAAGGGAAACCCTCAACTGAAACCTAACCGCCCCTATTATGCAGTCTTTGGCGGTCGCCCTGTCCACAAGCCCACAAGACACGATCTTGAGTTGCCGAGAGAGAAGTGTCTTCACACTGCCTTCAAAGGATGCCTTTGACATTTTCGAACCGTGAGCACCAGCCCACAGGCCCACCAGACGCGAGCTCGAAAACTGAGAGTGAAGTGTCTTTGACTCGCCCGGGGTGTCGTATATTTGCCACATGCCTTGTACTGACATCGATCTATGGTGGGGCTCGCCATACATTTCCCTCGAGCGGTCATCCTTATAAAGCATGCCTCGTTAAAACCTTCCCAGGTAAAACCCAGTGGGACAAAAACCTGGTGAAGGAAAAAGAGTACATCTTTATAAGGAAATGAGTCGCCTCGGGTTTGAACGCGGCGAGTGATGTAAGTGCTTCTTTAGATGAAAGACTCCTCCGCTGTGAAGTGTTGTGAACTTCGAGAAGGGGCTCGCCTTACGTAATGTCTCCTCGAATTACTCCCTCTTTTGATTCCTGTTTCTGTGTCAGCTACAAAAGTAACGCACCATCATCTTTAAATAATCTCAATTAACTTAAATTACTTACCTTGATTTACACCTCGCCCGATATTTCAAGGGATCCCAATCGCCTTACTCACGCGTCACCGTTTCCTCCTTTGCTGTATGCTTGCGACCCTTGGCAATCCCAAGATTTTTCACCTAGGGTTCTACCCCACGCGCGCCGTCTCTGCCTTAATAGCCATCATTACCCTTGGAAACGTAACTTCAATGATGGGACTTAACTATGCCTCGAAATTCACATCCCCTCTTGATTTCCTTTTCGCGGGCTCCAACCGTTACACCCTTTCGTCTTCCTCACCTCCTCTATAAAACCTTGCCGAACCAGCGCTTTCTCCTTTCTTGGCATTTCGTCAAACCGTACGCGAATTCTGATTCTCACTCCTCTTTCAGCCCCTGCTCCTTGTTTCCTCCGTGCCGGAGTTGCGCCAACGTGCAACCTTGCTCGCAAACTCTCTTCTTCTCAGCCATTAGTACGTTTTCTGTTTCATTTGATCTTTTTCTTGATTTTATTGTTACTTTCACGTTTTGAACCCTATAATGGATCCCGAAACGGTCAGCCCTTCCTCTTCCAGTAGCGATGACCACCCAAATCAAGAACAAACACCCCTTCGTGCTACCTCTGGTGACCAATCCGGAGCCGGAACCTCCACTGCGCCTACCAACAAGGCGCCTCTATCGCCAAAAACCAAACTCTTTATTTATGAGGATTCGTTGCCTAAGCTCGTCCAAACAGGTCTCGTTTCAACGAAGGTCACCTCCGTAGCGCCTTGTGTTACTGACGCCCAACACCTGAAAAAGTTCATCACTCGCCTTGGCGGCATCTGTAGTGATAATTATGACCCGAATCTGATTACCCAACCTTGTGCCATAACCGATCGCGTCTGTGACGCCCGGGCGACCGCCCATTCACCACATTTCTTCTTTGCTTATTTTTATATGTTTGAAGATTTCAGTATCCGTCTTCCCTTCTCACCCTTCATCTGCGCTGTGCTTGACGCTCTTCAAGTCGCCCCATCTCAATTAACTCCAAATTCTTGGGGATTTATCCGAGGGTTTGAAATTCTTTGTAAAGCCTTAGGAATCACCCCTAAGTATGAGTACTTTTTCTATTTTTACAAATGCGTCCCGCCTAATAAGAAAGGGTTAGCCGTAGCGCCCACCAACTCCTGGGTTGTTTTGACCGCCAAGCCCTCGAAAGCCCGATTCAAGGCTTGGAAGAGTAACACACATGATCAGTGGAAGTCGCGATTCTTTAAGGTCGTCGACAGCCCTGATATTCCCCATATTCTCCGCCGTGATGACATTGGGGTTATGCGATTCCCACCATACTGGACCGAGTCGCCCAAGTACACCCTCAGTGTAGAGGACGGGCATCTTACCTGGGCGGATTGGGCGATCATAAAGTATTTGGGGGGCATCTCCCAGATCGACCTCGGCGAGCTGCTTTACGCAGAGAGTAAAGGCACCGCCGAGGATCACTTGAGTGAGTTTATCTCCATATACAACAAGTTTTAATCTGACATACTTTACCTTACTTCACCTTTACCATTTTCTCATTGTTTCTTTTTTGTTGCAGTGACAAGACACCAAATTTCTCGAGCTGATCTCGCCCGCTTGGCTAAGGAAGCCAAAAAGAAGGCGGCTGAAGAATCCACCATACCCGCAGCGATCCCTACCACCACTGTTGCCACGGGGTCGCGCCAAGTCCCTTCACGAAGTGCCCCATCTTCTGCCGTGCCAAACTCTGAAGCGGTGGTGAGGAAATCTGTTCCTGACCAGACCGGGCCGCCTGCGAAGCGGAGGAAAGTTAAGCGCGCCCCCAAGGGTAAAGAGGTGGTCATTGAAGAGCAGGCCGCTGAAGAGGGCGATGAAGCTGTCGCCACGGAAGATCAGCCGGAAGGCGTGGCGGAGGAGGCCGCCAAATTTGAAGACTTTACCTTTTTTGAGGATACGCTGCGCTTCGACAAGTATTTGGCGCACCCTGTTAGCGCCGTACCGCGCGGTGTGGGCGATAAGATCATGCGCGGCCATCTTGCTTCTATTAGTTGGAGTTACGCAGCGATCAGAAAGTATGAAGAAGCAAAAGAGGCGCTCGCCCAACGCACCCAGCAAGTCCAGTCTCTAAGCTCGAAGGTTGCCAAATTATCGGCGACCATTGAGCAGCAGCAAAAAGACTTGGAGGATGCCAATATCTGCCCCAACCTCGCCCGGGAGATGGTTTCGGAACTGGAAACCCTAAGGGCAGGAAAGGCGGAGTGGCACAAAAAGATGGCTGATGCGGAGGCTCGTCACCAGGAGGCTTTGGCTGCCGAAAAGACCACGCGAGACGCGGAGTTCTTGGCAATGAAGCAAGACTTGGAAGCCATGTTCCGGAACAAGAACAAAGCTCTAGAAGAGTCGGTTGCCAAGGCCAAAACAAGTGCAGAACAAATGAAGCTGGACGCCGGCAAGACAGTCGCCGAGGCGGAGGAAAAGGTAAGGATCGCCAACGAAAAAACCGCCCTAGTCTCAGCAGACTTAGCCACCCTGGAAAAAGACTTCGAAGCCGAAAGTTTGAAGCAATACATCATCGGCTTCAATGTTGCTAAGGCTCAGGTGCGATTCCTTTTTCCAAAAGCTGATCTCTCGGCAATGGGAAAGTGGAAAAATGTCACCGACACTGGTATTGAGGGCGAGGATTCTGAAGATGAAGCCTCTGATGGGCCAGCCGAAGGCGAGCATGGCGAGCATTCTTGAGCAACCTTGATGAGCACTCGCCTTGCTTTCTGTTGTTTGCTTTGTTTTGTTTACCTTCTATGTTCTTCCTTGTACTTTCCTGCATATTACAATGAACTGCAATGAAATGTTATCTCTTTCGTTATCTCTTTCGTCTAGCCCACTCTACTTTACTTTTTTTTTTCTCGCATAGCACGTCATATTTGGTCAAAACACTTGGTAAAATAATACTCTTAAATTGCCAACACATGTAACTGCTTGTAAACTCAACATCTATACATTTAAAATAAACCGTTGAGGATAGGCGTAAACTGTAAAACATTAGACCATCGTAAAAGAAATAAGGTTGAAAGGCGCCTCTAGGCCACTATTTTGAATGAAGATTGAGGGCGCGCCTAGGCCACTAAGCGGAAATTTTTGAAAGAAATAATTTTTGAAGGCGCCACAGGGGCATTATGCTGAAAGAAATAACTTTTGGGTCGCCACTAGACCATTTTGAAATAATTTTAAAGTTGCCTCGGATCATTTTTTCGAAGAAACCAAGTTTGATGGCGTCTCGGGGCCATTATCTTGAAAGAAATAAAGTTGAAGGGCGCCTCTTGGCCACTATTTTTAAAGAAATAAAGTTTAAAATCGCCACTGGGGACATGGTTTTGAAAGAAATAATTTTGAGGGCGCTTCTACAAGCCATTGTTTTCAAAGAAATAGAGTTTGAGGGCGCTTCTTGGCCATGGTAAAAGTGATACTCTAGACCGCCATTGGACCTTTGTTGCACGCATGGTTTCCGCTCGCGTAACGAGTCGTACTCGCATGGCTCTTCTAACGAGGCTTGGGGGTGCTCGGTCTTACGCAGCTAGGGCGGCCAGAGGCTAGAAATTTTATGAGTCACGTGATGACCCGCACGCCCTGTGTTTGTGCTAGTTGTCTGTTATGAGGCTTTGGCCCGCTCAAGGCGGGGCTTTCGCTCGACCTTATTCCGGTGAGACTTTGGCTTGATTTAATTCGATCAAGGCTTTTGCTCGCATGGCGAGGCTTCTGCTCAGTGAGACTTTTGCTCAGATCCCAGTGGCCGCTGGGGTTGCCCGAGGCTTGGCTCAATAGACGTGCTCGATCTTCTTCGATCAAGGCTGGGCTTTCTTCGCCGTATCGCACAAGGGTCGCGCCCCGCCGTTCCAAGAGAGCCACCGTTCACGCACTGCGCCTTCCCTCCTGGAAAACGGGACAGTGCGCCAGGCTAGAGAGTGCAATTTCCCCCTTGGCATCTTGGAAGCGGCGAAAAGATATATTTTGTCACTACTGGACCACTTAATCGGTAAATGTAATTTAGACCCTCTATGGGCCTTGGGATTTAGACCGCCACTAGGCCTTAGAATTGAGACCACTACTAGGCCTTGAGATTTAGACCATTTTATGGCCTTGGGATTTAGACCGCCACTGGGCCTCGGATTTCTAACGTGCTTATTCGGGCGCTCCCATATTAGCGCCAATTTGCATTATATTGACATATGGGGCGGCCGAATTTTGTTACAAGGGTCGCCTCGTCAGACTTTGCCCCTGGTAGTCCGTAAGACTATTAGGAAAGTCCTCCGCGCCCTCGTTTTGTACCTGCAATAAATTTGGATGTTTGGGCTGGGCCTCCTTTTGGCCCAAAATTGTATCCTTTCATAAACTGAAAATGCTACCTTTATTGAATGGAATGAGATGACGGAAATAAAATAACTGTGAGCGAAGAGCTTGGCCGCCAAAGCTAGGGCGCCAACTAAATACATAATTAACTGTAATAATGCCTAAGATGAGTGGCATTCCAAGACCTTGGGATTCTTTTGCCGAACAAATCTGCCAAATGGTACGCCCCATTGCCCAGAGATTCTGTGATCTTAAAAGGACCTTCCCAATTAGGTGTTAGCTTGTTGACATCCGAGGTACCTGTTCGCCTGCGCAAGACCAAATCGCCAACGCGCATTACTCGCGAAACAACCCGTGAATCATATCTCCTGGATATGCGTTGTTTCATGGCTTCTCCCCTGAGGCGAGCCTCTTCCCTCACTTCTGGAGCCAGGTCCAGACTAACCAGTAAGTTATTTTGATTATGTTCTGGGTCGGTAGCTACCGCTCGCCATGCCTTGTTTTTCATCTCGACCGGCAGCATAGCGTCTGTACCATAGGTTAATTTGAAGGGCGTTTCGCCCGTGGTCGACTGAGGTGTGGTGTTATACGACCAGAGAACTATAGGCAGTTCCTCCAACCATCACCCTTTTGCTTCATCTAGACGTTTCTTCAATCCTGCCAGAATGACTTTGTTGGCGGCCTCCGCCTGGCCATTGGTCTGGGGGTGCTCGACCGAAGTGAAGCGATTCTGAATTCCCCACTCCTCGCAGAAATCCTTGGTCGCTTGACTAGAAAATTGAGTCCCATTATCAGAGATGATTGCCTGAGGCACGCCAAACCTGCAAATGAGTCTTTGAAAATAAAACTTTTTAACCTTCTCAGAGGTGATGGCTGCTAGTGGCTCTGCTTCTATCCATTTAGTGAAATAATCCACAGCCACCAAGATGTATTTAAATTGCGACCTTGCGGGCGGGAACGGCCCAACTAAATCAACTCCCCAGAGGGCAAATGGCCATGGGGAAGATATAGTCGCCATTAATTCTGGGGGCGCTCTATGTAAATCTGCAAACATTTGACACTTGTCACACTTTTTCACGTATAATTGGCAATCCTTCCTCAGAGTTGGCCAGTAGAACCCAGCCCTCAAAATTTTTGCTCCCAGCGATCTGCCCCCAATGTGGCTAGCACACGTGCCTTCATGTACTTCTTTCATCAAATCTTGAGCCTGATCCTCGGTGACACATTTCAACAGGGGCGCTGAGAAGCCCCTCCTATACAATTCGCCCTGTATCATCGTGAAATAGCTAGCGGCCCACCTCTTCTCGGTCCCGGCCGCCGACGCACCTTCCGCCGACTCAGTTAACGCCTCTATAATTGGAGACATCCAACTATGTGCTTTAACAACCATACATACCTGCTCTACCCTGTCTATGCTAGGAGAATGCATTACTTCATGGATAACAGATCTATAATTTCCAGGTCGCCTGGTACTGGCGAGCTTGGCAAGCAAGTCAGCCCGTTGATTTTGTTCTCGAGGAACATAGCTAATTTCCACCGTTTGAATCTCCTTCATCAACTCATGTGCCCGACTTAGATATCTTTCCAATAACGGGTCCTTAACCTGATAGATTCCATTTATTTGATTAGTCACCAAGAGAGAATCGCTTCTAATTTCCAGGGTTTCTACCTCCAATTCCTTCGCCAAACTTAAGCCCGCCAGCAGCGCCTCATACTCAGCCTGATTATTGCTAGCTTTAAATTCAAACCTGAGAGACTGTTCAATCTGTACCTCCTTGGGCCCCGTCAGTATAATGCCTGCGCCACTACCACGCGAGTTTGACGAGCCATCAATATGCAAGACCCAAACCTTCGTACCCGGTTCCTGGCCCGCCATTGTTAACTCGGCTACGAATTCCGCCAGCCTCTGTGACAATACTTTACCTCTTGCTTCATATATTAAGCCGTATTCTGACAACTCTACACACCATCCGACCAAACGCCCAGAAATGTCAGGCTTCTGCAGCACCTGCCTCAATGGTAAGTCAGTTCTGACCTTTACTTGAAAACTTTGAAAATAAGGTCGCAAACGGCGAGCTGTAACCAGAACCGCCAAGGCCGCCTTCTCGATCCTTTGATATCTCTTCTCAGCTCCCTGCAAAGTATGACTTACGAAATAAATTATGTGTACCTCGCCCGCCACTTCTTGCGTGAGGACTGATCCCAATGCACGATCCGTGATGGCAAAGTAAAGCAACAACGGCTCGCCCACAATCGGTTTTTGTAATACTGGCGGTTTAGACAAGAACAGCTTCAACCGCTGAAACGCCTCTTCACACTCTGGCGTCCACTCAAATTTTGTGCTCTTCTTTAAACATTTAAAGAATGGGGCCGCTTTCTCCCCGGCGTGTGGTAGAAAACGAGCCAGCGAGGCAATCTTTCCAGCTAGGCACTGGACCTCCTTCACTGAAGACGGGCTAGCCATCTCCAGAATCGCCCTACACTTGTCTGGGTTGATCTCGATGTCCCTCACCGTTACCATGAAACCCAGGAATTTGCCTCCAAGAATTCCAAAAGAACATTTATCTGGATTAAGACGCATGTTGTAATGCCGCACTCGCCCGAATGCCTCGCCCAGGTCAGTCAAATGATCATCCGCCTTGACTGATGTCACGATCATATCATCTACGTAAACCTGCATATTTCTTCCTATCTGCTCCTCAAACACTTTATCCATCAACCGCTGATAAGTCGCCCCAGCATTCTTGAGTCCGAAAGGCATGGTTCGATAACAATAATTGATCTTGGGAGTCATGAACGCTGTCTTTTCTTCATCCTGTGGATGCATGCGTATTTGATTATAACCTGAGAAGGCATCCATGAGGCTGAGCACTTCATTCCCAGAAGCCCCATCAACAAGTTTGTCGATATTAGGCAAAGGATACGCATCCTTAGGGCACGCCTTATTCAAATCGGTGTAATCAGTACACATACGCCATTTTCCATTTGCTTTCTTAACCAATACCACGTTCGCCAGCCATGTAGGGTATTTAACCTCCCTAATGAAGTTTGCTTCCTTAAGCTTTGCTGTTTCTACCTCGACCACCTTCGTTCGTTCTTCACCCATCTTCCTTCGCGTTTGAGCGACTGGCTTGACCTCGTCCTTAATCGCCAACCTGTGACAAATCACATCTGAGCTAATGCCTGGAACATCCTTAAGCGTCCAAGCAAATAGATCCAGATTCTCCTCCAGTAGGCGAGTCAATCGGTTTTCTTGAATAGGTGTCAGTTGTGTTCCTACCTTCAACATTCGTTGCCCTACCCGCACTGTTTTTGTTTCCTCGATGGGACAAGGGCGAGATTCCGGTGTCTCCCTTCTGGGGTCTAGCGCGCCTTCATCACTAATCTCGTAACACCGATGTCCAATCCTGGCATTTTGCGGCCCGTAATCTCCCACGCTCTCCCTGTAACATTCTCGCGCTCGTATTTGGTCAACCGCCAGGGTTCCGACGCGCCCATTGGGCAATGGATACTTCACCTTGAGATGCTTTGTTGAGATCACTGCACAAATCTGATTTAAAATGTCACGCCCGATTAAAGCATTATAAGAAGACTTACACGATAGGACGATGTATTTAACGAAGACCGTTTTAGCGAATCCTTCCAATCCGAAGACTGTCTTCAACTCCACACATCCTCGAGGTACCACCCGCTCGCCCGTGAACCCAATTAACGACCCCGTATAAGGCGTTAGCGCGCTTTCCGTAAGACCCATCTTCTCAAATGCATCGCCATATATTATGTCTGCCGAACTCCCTTGATCCAGAAGCACTCGTCTCACATCATAGTTGTTGATTCGCAACTGCACTACGACCGGGTCGCCCTTATGTGGAAGCACCCCTTTGAAATCCTCACTGGTGAAAATTATGTTGGGGTGTTGGAAGCCGAATTTCTCCTCTTGAACGGCATGCACTGCGGCATGTGCCAAGCGTACATACCTCTTGCGACTTGCATTAGATTCATCATTGAAGCCTCCAGAAATGCAGTTGACAGTTCCCGCCGGGTCTCCCATTGTCGCCTCTCCATCCGCGTCGCCTAGAAGCCTGTGCAGATCGTGCCACACCTGGAGTGTTTTCCGTCTTGACATACTGGCCCAGATGACCCACCTTTATCAATCTCTCAACCTCCCGTTGTAGGGTGACGCAGTCGTCCGTATCATGACCCAGGACGCCATGATAATCACACCATCTCCGAGTATCGACACCAGGTGGGGGACGCTTGGGAGGATAGGGACGAGCAATCAAATTAGTCTCTCTATTGTCTGTCAGTATCTGTGAGAGACCAACCGCCAACGGTACCTTTGCCCGGTGAGCTACCGGGGAATAACGAGGTACTGAAGCCACTGGTCGCGGCGCCTGGCGTTGAGGCGTTGGCCGTGACCCAGCTTCTGGGCGAGCTACATAGTTCCGGCGTTGCTGATTAGCGAAGGCGGCAGTTTCGTACGGGTTACTTTGGTTGGCCCTTGGAGCATCCCGTTGAACAAACGCATCCCCCTGCTTTCCTTTCCCTTCTTGCCTCCTCAGTGGCGCGTCCAGCATATCCCGCTTTCTCTTCTGTTCATCATCCTCTTCCTCTAATATAAAGTCATGGACACGAGCTCGGAGGTCCGCCATGTCACGTGGCGGGCGTCTGCTAAGCTTATTGTTTAGAGCACCCGCCCGCAAGCCTTGCTTAAAGGCATTCACACACGTCTCCTGGGGGGGATCCTCGATCCGTACCAATGTGGCGTTGAACCTCGCCATATATTGCTTCAGCGTTTCTGACGCGCCCTGACGAATGTTGAATAGTGCGCCCGTCGTTACCCTCTGACTCCTGCTCGCCGCAAAATGTGACAGGAACTTACATGAAAACTCGGTGAAGCTATTTATGGAATGTGTTGGTAATTTAGAAAACCAAGCCAACGCCGTCCCCTTCAGTGTTGATGGGAACAATCTGCAGCGAACCGCATCAGGCGCCTGACTAATCACCATTTTGGTCATAAACACCTGTAAGTGTTCCTTAGGGTCCGATTCGCCAGAGTACGTGTCTAACACCAGGTGCTTTACCACGTCCGGGATAGGGACCGCCTGGATGGCGGGTGAAAAGGGTTGAAAATCGACCACAGTCTCAGCTTCTCTAAGGCTCTCCACGCCAGGATCCTTTTGTTGACGAAAATACTCCAACTGGGCCTGTAGATGTTGATTCTGCTGTTGGACAAAATCCAGGGCGCCACACACCCGATTCCATTCAGGCATAGAAACGGCGAAGGGAATCTGGCTGGACGCACCTTCACCCTGCGCGTCCGCCTGCGGCGATCCTGGATTTGGGATAGGAGTCGGCGGAGGCGTGGGAGACGGTTCAGGCTGACGGCCCGCCGTTCGTCCTCCACGCCCGCAGCCTCCCCTACGACGGCCAGTGCCTGACATAGCTAGTTGTTGAGTGCGTAGGGTTTGGTTTACCTTCCCCACAGACGGCACCAAAAATGTTCTGGGAAAATAATACAATAGTCAAGAGCTGAATGTTTCTTCTTGTTTATTAAAAATTGTCAACCCCTTTTACAGTAGCCTCCCTAGCTATTTATAGGGAGTAAAACCCTATGGGCCGTCAGGATCAGCCCAATACATTATGAAGTCTAAGCCATATGCCTATTACAGGTTTGCCCCTCCCGTCTAGATAAGCCCTAATCCGGTCGTGGGCGCACGACGCGCTTTCCGCGCCGCTCAACAAGGGAAACCCTCAACTGAAACCTAACCGCCCCTATTATGCAGTCTTTGGCGGTCGCCCTGTCCAGAATGTCATACTTCTCTGTTTTCACTTGTAATTTCTCTGAGTTTGGAACTTTGCCCTGAAGTGTGGGAGGCCTTATTGAGCTCCTAATTCAGGTTTTTATCCTTTAATTATGTTTATACTAGCCATGCTTGGCTAGTCTTTCTTAGCATTTTGGGTTTGTAGTGAATCTATCTATCATGTTTTAAGCTTTTTTTTTTCATATGAATGAAGTTTATGTTATGTGAACATTTTCCCTATGTTAATTTATGCTTGATGTACACAAGTAATTTAGCTTTCTTCTTGCACAATGGTAATTGGTAAGGATTAAGGGAACCGGGATTAGGATGAACAAATTATCTGCTGCTTAGGTATAAGGGTGGGATTTGTTTGTGTTGGCGAGAACTTAGAACTTATAATGCTTCAATTTAATTGTGTAAACACTAAGGTATTAGGTTTAGCAAACTGAAATTGAAAGTTTTACTTGATTAAGGCATTAACAAGTAGAAGCTTAGGCTAGAACACCATAGAACATGCTCTTATTTCATATGATCATTGGCTTGTTAGAAACTTGTTTAGATTAGTGGAACTCAAACCCGAATGCTGTTTTAATCATCATTTCTAAAATCAATCATATCTTGTTTTTCTTTTTGCTGTTAAAAACCACCAACAATCAAACTCGTATGCTTTTATTTTCCAGCTCTAAACAATTGAAATTGGGTCAAAAATCGATACACTATTCCTGTGGAGACGATATCTTTTGTATTACTTCGACCTACCTATACACTTTCAAAACAGGTATCAAGTTTTTGGCGCCGTTCCTGAGGATAGGTTTTATTGGTTTAGACTTTTGTTTTATTTTTTAGAGTTTATGGTTACTATAAAAAAATATGTTGTGTGGAATTGGTTCTATTAACTGTGTGCTCGTTCATGCGAGGTTCTAATTTTGTATTTGATCCTGAAATTGAAAGAACCTTCCATCGCAGACTTGCACAACAACGACTAGCAAAACAAGCCATGGCAGAAAGCACAGATATGGAGGCAAGATTACAGGAGGAGCTTACTAGGCTCCAAGCTGAGTTCGATGCTCGGGTTGAAGCGGAGGTTGCAGCCCGAGCCCTTCGAGACCAACAAGAGGCTGAGGAACTTGATGCTAACTATTCCCTTCGTGACATCATAACTCCTCGGGTTGACTATAACTTTGAGGGAAGCATTGTGGTGCCAGCTGATGCTTTGCCAGACTTCCAGATTCCTCCCCATTTCATGTCGTTGGTTAGCCAAAACAAGTTTGGAGGAAGTGCTAATGAGTATGTTCACACCCACCTAGAGAGGTTTACCAGGCATTGTTCCACCCTCAGCAGAATAATGTGCACTTGGATACAGTAAAGTTGATGTTGTTTCCTTTCTCTCTCAGGGATGTTGCTGAAGAATGGATATCTTCTCAACCACACCAGAGTATCACATCTTAGGATGATCTAGCTGAAAAATTCACAGCTAGATTCTTTCCTTACAACAGGATAAGGAAGTTGAAGCAGGAAATCAACTCCTTTATTTAGTAGGACTTGGAGAATCTATATGAAACCTTGGAGAAGTTTAAAGGATTATTGAGAAGATTCCTAGGCCACAACATCTCCACAGCTGATCAAGTGGATAAGTTTTATGCAGCCTTGAATGATTACATAAGGGACAAGCTAGACATTGCTGCTAGTGAAGCATTTGATGCTCTACCAACACAAGAAGCCCTTGACTTGATCAATAAGCTTGCTGCAAGAGCTACCGATTCCAACCTAGACAGAGCTATGAGGAAAGGGATGTATGAGGTAGAGGCTTTTGATGCAATTTTAGCCTCAAACAAATTGCTGTCTAGGAAGGTGGATGCTATGGTAAAAAGGATTGAGGGAGTGCAATTGAGTCCAGAGGATGCTGAATTTAATGCTGAAGTGAAGGCCATGGGGAACTACCAAAATAGTCCCTGTGGTAATACATATAATCCAAATTGGAGGAATCACCCAAACTTTTCATGGAGGGACCAAAATGGTCAAGGTGAGGCCGGAGCACAAAGACAAATTCAAAGGCCTTACCAAACTCAAAGATCTCCATTATGTCAGAATCCCAAGTGCTGGGAAGAAAAGCTTGGAGGAAATTGTTGGGGAGATGGCCCAACAAACCACCCAGTTCATGAATGAGACCAGAACCAACTCCAAGAATCATGAGGCCTCCATTAGAAATTTGGAGACTCAAATTGGCCAGCTGGCCAAGACTATTGCAGAGCAGATCCCAGGTATGTTCCCTTTTGACACATTGGTGAATCCTAAAGAAAATAAGCTATAAAATGTGTCTGCTGTCACTCTTAGGAGTGGAAAAATTATGCCTGATAGGGTAGTGACATCGGAGGAACAAGGTGGTGAGGTTGAAGAGAAAGAGGGTGAGGAAGAAGAGAAAGCAAAATTGGTGGTAGAATTCCGTATCCTAAGGCTTTGGTTAAGAAGAATTTGGAGAAACAGTTTTCGATATTTCTTGACATTTTCAAAAAACTCCAAATTACATTCCGTTTTCTGTAGCCTTGGAACAAATGCCTATGTATTCCAAGTTCATGAAGGATATTCTGTCTAGGAGGAGGAAACTGAGTGAGATTGATGAGACAATCATGTTAACAGAAGAATGTAGTACAATAGTGCAAAGGAAACTTCCCCAAAAATTGAAAGGTCCGGGGAGTTTCACCATACCTGTTTACATTGAAGTTTGCCTAAAGCCAAAGCTCTTTGTCATTTGGGAGCTAGTATTAACCTTATGCCACTCTCTATGTTCAGAAGGTTGGACATAGGAGAGGCAATTCCTACTCTAATTTCTTTGCAGCTGGCGGACAAGTCCATCAAACACCCTTATGGGGTTGCTGAAGATGTGCTAGTAAGGGTTGAAAAATTTGCCTTCCCGGTGGACTTTGTTATTCTGGACATGGAAGAAGATTCTAGAGTTCCCTTAACAATGAGTCCTGCATAATCTATTCTCCCTCTGCTGTTAGGTAATATATAGTTCCTGAGTTGGTCCAGTAACGCTGGAACTGGGGAGGTGATGGATAGAAAAACATCCTCAAGAGTATGACAACGAGAGAGAGCGTCGGCAACTCTATCGCAGACCCGGGGCAGTAGATAATGTCATACTGAAATCCCAGTAGCTTCGTGGCCCATTATTGCTGCTTCGGTGTCTGATATTTTTGAGTCATGAGGTGTTTTAAGCTTTGCTGATCTGTGAAAATTCTGAACTTCCGTCCTATTAAATATTGACGCCATTTTTTAACTGCAGCTACCACAGCGTGCATCTCATAGACGTAAGCGGACTGAGCTTGCCATCTCGTGGACATTTTCTGGCTGAAGAAGGCTATGGGATGACCCTCTTGGGACAGAACTGCTCCGATGGCAACGTCGGATGCATTCGTTTCAACATCAAATATTTTTGTAAAATTAGGGAGTTGTAGAACAGGAGCAGTGGTCATTGTTGTTTTGAGTTTTGTAAATGCTGTTTGCTCCTCTTGTCCCATTTGAGTCTTTCTTTATTTCACGGTTACTATATGCATTGTTTTCATCTATTACAACATGTTATGCCAATTCAAGCTATACGTTGCAGCTATTATGTTTTGGTTGTACCATTTTAGTTTATTACTATAAGGAAAATTACTTCATCTAATTATTCTTCAGCCCGCTGGTTTTTTGGAAGGGAGCAACAATTATATATATAGAACGCAAGAGGTGTTCCTGTTGCCCGGCTAACTTATATGCAGAGTTAGCTGGGAGTGACTGTTATATCTTGGAGGGTATTAGCTTTGAGGTCGTCTGCACCAAGTAATTTACTTGTGGTAGCGAAATACTCTTAAACCCAGTGCTCTGCACGCCTAAGTGAATATAATAAGTTTTTTTTATATAATATATTTTATAGTAGATTTAATTCTTTTGTTCATTTCAATTAGTCAAATTAAGAAGTTGTAATCCGGCCGGGCCCAACACAGTCTTTGCCCGTATATCTGTTTTCAGATAAAAAGAAAATTAATGATATGACCCATAGAAAATATTGCAAGCTATTTGCACTAAGGTGCGAAGATTCGCCCAACAAAAAAATTAAAAAACACAATAAAACATGCCCCTTTATCACTAAATTTGTCAAATTAGCTTCTTATACTAGCAACCAAAACCACCTACTTTAGAGAACACATTAATAGCGGCCCAACTATACCCGACAGAGAAAAATCTCAGGTTAAAGAGATTTGATGCAGGGCACAAGGTTGGAAATCCATTCAAACAGCTAAACTAAATTCTTTCCAGCACATCCGAGAGAGAAGGCTCGCCACCGTTAAATACAACAGCATTTTGGTGATGCCAGATAAGTCAGCTGCAAGCCAAACTAGCCAACCACTCTGCCTCTCCTTCAAGCCTCCAAGAAACTGTGCATGTTGTTGGAAATGGCATCAACCATCCGCTTGAGCAGCAAGAGAAATGCCCAACCAACCATAGACCTCCTCCTAAGGCTTCCTAGAAAACCTACAAGAGGAACAAAGCCTCTTCAATTGAATGGAGGATCCCTCAATGCCTAAGGTTTACATTTGTCTGAACCTTATTAAGGAAGATCGTTTTAGCTAAGGCTAGGACATTTGATGGTTCTTTCATAAATGCTGCTTGTGCCACCCAGGGCCAACGAGGGCGAGGAGTGATTGTGGGTGCTTGTGACAAACATTAAATGTCATATTTATTAAATATAACATATTAAATATTTTCAAAATATTTATTTTCTTCATTAAATTTATGTCAAATATTTATTATTGTGATAAATAAGATTGTTGAGAAAATATTAAATGTAGTGCTATTAGATAAAAAAAACATAAATATAATATTTAATATGCTATAAAAATATTTATTGCAATTCATTATATAAACATAAATTTATTGTTTTAGCCTCTCCATTTTTCCAAAATGTTTGCTGTTCTAAAAGGCCAAGATATTTTTTCTCATTTTTCCCATGTATACCCTCATTTAATGAATTTTGCCTCACCTATCACATTTTATATTAACCAACTACAACACTTCTCTATCCACAACATTCTTCTTTGTTAAAAGTAGTACTTATTATTTCTCGTTATTAGAAGAGTATAAATAAGGGTATTTTAGTCAAATAGTACAATCAATAATTGTCATCTTAGTCTTAGTATCATAACCTTAAACAACAAACATTCTGGAACAGAGATAGTATAAAACATTGGCTTATACTTTTTATTATTATTTGTACTAATTATTCATCACAAATTCTAGTACATAGTAAACATTAATGAGCCCTTTTTCCTGGCTTGTTATTTATCACAAATACCTCTAGTATTCAAACGATAACATTCGACAGTATTCTTGAGAGCATAAGTGAGCCCTTTTTCTTGGTTTGTTATGAGAGAGATTGGTGAGAGAGAAATAAAGGGAGACTTGAGTCAGCCTTATTTCGTTAGTGATCAAGGATTAGAAGAGAGTGAGAAAGATTGGTGTGTCTTTCCACCTTATTGAGATCTCCTCAAGTTGATGAAAGTTTATCTTGAGTTTTGTGCATGTTTTATTTGTCATATGTGCCCCTATTACTAGGGTTAGAAACGGTCAGAACCCCCAAGCAACTTGCATTTAGATGGTCAATTTTGTCTTTTGATATAAAAATCAATTTTCTCTTTTTTTTATCCTCCTCATTCTTCGTCTTCTCTTTCTATCATACCAAAAAACCTACAAAATTTATTATATTTCTCACATCTTTGTCTCTACACATAGTTTCTCATTTTTTCCTTTGTTTATCTCCTATACCAAGCAAACTGTTTGGTATCAGGAGCTTTAGCAAACGATTTGATCTTTATGAAAGATCTTTATATATGAATATTGATCTGACTATGACAAAAGTACCTACAAGACGCATTAATAAATGAATACATCAATTGTAAACGAAATACTTATGACGCTTGAGATGCGTTATTCTTCTTCTTATTTTTATGCTTTTTTCTGTAGGTTTCAATATGCGTAAGTCAACTTGCGTTTAAATTAATTAACTTGCACATATAGAAACCTACAAAAAAAAAGAATAAAAAATAAGAAGAAGAAGAATAACGCATCCCACGCGTCATAAATATTTTGTTTACAATTGAGATATTCGTTTTGTAATACATCTTATAGGTATTAATGCCATAGTCTGATCAATATTTATTTATAAATGCCTTTCATAGAGATCAAATCACTTGCTAAAGTTCTTGATACCAAACACTACGTTTGGTGTAGGATATAAACAAAGAAGAAAAATGGGAGGGGGGAGAGTGAGTCTACGACTTGAGTCAACCTTGTTTGGTTGGTAATCAAGGAATAAAAAAGAGTGAGAAAGATTTGATGTTTCTTGGTATGATTGAAAGAGAAAATGAAGAATGAGGTAGATGAAAAAAGATAAAATTGATTGTTATATCAAAAGACAAAATTGACCATCTAAATGCAAGTTTCTTCGGGGTTCTGGCCATTTATAATCCCAGTAATAGGGGTATATATGACAAATAAAAAACACATAGAACTCAAGATAAACTTTCATCAATTTGTGGTGATCTAAAAAAGGTGGCAGGACATACCAATCTTTCTCACTCTCTCCTAATCCTAGATCCCCAACCAAATAAGGTTGATTGAAGTCTGTAGACACACCCCTCCATTTCCCTCTCACCAATCAATCTCATAACAAACCAAGCAAAAAGGCTCGTTTATCCTCTTAAGTATACTATCTAAATTTATCGTTTGAAGACTTGGGATATTTTTTTTAATCATGTAAGAACTACATGATAACTTTTAACGCTTATAGAAATTCCTTAATAATTGTTTCTTATAATACATATTGAATTTTTTCTTGATTTAAAACTTTTATTTCTTAGAAAAAATTTCAAAATATATCGCATGTCTTCTCGATCGGCTTTCAGGCGCTTAATCTTTTGAGAATTTTATAAACAAGTTCTTGAAAAAGTTCTAGGTAAATACCTAGTCCTAGCTATTCAATAGGGGATTAATGGGCTAATTTTTGTCTTATGTCATTGAATAGCTAGGATTAGGTATTTACCTAAAATTTCTTGAAGAAAATGTTTATAAAATTCTCAAAAGATGAAGCGCATGAAAGTCGATCTAGAAGAAATTTGATATTGATTGGAACTTTTTTTCCAAAAATTAACGGTTGTTTATCAAGAGGAAAAATTCAATATGTATTATAATAAACAATTACTTAGGAACTTCAATAAACGTAAAAATTATCAAGTACATCTAACATGATTAAATAAAATACCTCAAGTCTTTAGACGATAAATTTCGATAGCATTTTTTAGAGGACAAGCGACACCTTTTGCTTTGTTTGATGTGAGAGAGATTGGTGAGAGACAAAGAGGGGGAGAGAGAATCTAGAGACTTGAATCAACCTTTTTTGGTAGGTGATCAAGGAATAGAAGAGTGTGAGAAATATTGGTGGTCTTGCCACCTTTTGAGATTTCTTAAAATGGATGAAAGTTTATCTTGAATTATGTGCTTTTTTGTTTTTCATATATGCCCCTAATACTGCGATAAGAAACGAGCAGTAACCCCCATAATCCTATATAAACTTGCATATTGATGGTCAATTTTATCTTTAGATATAAAAATCAACTTTTTTTTTTCACCAACCTCTTTCTCTTCTCTTTCAATCATACCGAACAACCTTCAAAATGTTTATTGCAAATTACACATACCTTCTAAGAGAGTCCTCACTAATATACATTGAAAAACCATAACAATATTCATCACATGAGAGTTCAGTTGAATAAAAAGGAAAAATCATGAACACAAAATTATCAAAGTGCTTAGTTTTGGCACTCACTAGGATCAGCTACAAGGTGCAGCTCTACTCAACGTGGCTTGTTATCATTTTCCTACTGGTGTTTCTTTATGGTAGAAATGGCTGAAGTCATTTCCACTGTTAAAGAAATTACAACGAATGTATTATAAGTACTGGTTATAACTTACTCTTACAACTCAGAAAAAACACATATAACTCTTGAATCACGCAAAATTTTCAACTCTTAGTTGTAGAGCTAAGGTCCTCAGGTATTAGAGGAGTAATTTGTAGAGGATTTGAGTATCAAGGAATATTAGAGAGAAAAAACGAAAGGGTTTGAAAGCAGGTACCTTGCTAATTTTTGGGAGATGCAACAAAAGTCAAGTGATAAAGAATGTGCAAATCCAACTCCCTTCATCCAATCACATGAATCACTGAGAAGTAGAAAAACTAAGGTGTAAATGGAGAGAATTAGTATATCATTTAGGTAACCATAAAGATAATGAACATCTTCTCACCATTAAGGGTTTTCCCTCATTCAAAATTTTGTTGATTTCTCTATCAAAGTTACCTCAAAAGTTTGGACTTCTTTATTTAACTCTTTTATAAGTCTGCAAAAACAGATCCAATAATATATACAAATGAGTAAGCAATGTGAAATTGAAAAATAAATTGTTAAATTAAATCAAGGTAATAATCATGGCTCGGTGAACTTCAAATGAAAAATCAGCATGGAAAACAAACAGGTTCATTTCAATGAGAAAACAATCAAATCAAAATCAAAATTTTGGTTATTTGTTTATAATGGAGAAATATATAATCATGAATGAATGACCATGCTCATAAAAAATCCCATTATAAGTGAAACGAGAAGAACCTCTGGATCTGGCTGAAGCACAAAATAACGGATATGCACTGGATGACCTCCATGTTGAGGACATGGGTGTCCATGCAATGCTTTCAAGGTAGCTTGAGCATAACCTTCTTAAGAAGAAGTCACAATGACACGTGTGCCACTCTCATCTCCTACATAAACTCCCTTTAAGTACATGAATTTGGAGACCACAGATGCAATATCATTATCAGAATGCCCCATAGTTGGCCCGTATAAACAACCTTACGATGCAATGTGGACTGCTTTTCATCGGAATCCAGCAAAATCTAGGAAATTGAGGAAAAAGTGGAATAAAATGAAAAAAATGACTAGATATGCAAGGATAAACCTCCATATGGGACTCTTTTCACCTATTATCAGAAAAGAAAAGTTTATCCCTTTCCCTAATTTCATGAAAAGATTTGGAGGAATCCCTAAGATGCAAGGAAAATCATAGGAAAAAGTGGAAAGAAAATAATGTAGCGGGTGGTGAACACAACACCGTGAGAATGAAGATGGATTTGATTCTGAAAATGAAATGAGGAAGTAATCCAATATATGAAAAGAATGGTTTTTACCTGGCCCTGCATAATCAAAGAAGCTTCAACCTTCATTAAAAATATTCCTTGAAACATTACTCATTGCAACACACACAACCCTTATTTATACAGCTGGATTTCAAACATCAGTAGTTTCAAATTCAAATTCACATTAACATCATAAAAAAGTTGACAGCACTTACCACAAACACCTTTGTAGTTGTCTGCGATTGATAACCAAGCATACATTCACACCTACTCTCCGCAAAAAGATTGGCAGATGACGTGAAGACCATTACCGGGGTAGCAACCTGACCGTATGATCCTCATCATTCCACCTTGCAAGAAAAAAGGACCACAATGCTGTCAAAATCCAACAGGGGAAAAGAAGATGAATGTCAAAGATCAAGTCTTTCTAATGAACAGTAACACACCAATAAGATATAGTGCATTTCTCACTTCTTTGTCTCTACTCATCTTCTCTCATTCTTTCTTATTTGTTTATCTCCTATACCAAAGATATGTTGGGTATTGGATTCTTTGAGGAACGATTTGATCCCTATGAAAGACTTTTATATATGAATATTGATGACTATTGCATTAATAACTACAAGAAGTATTAATAAATGAATACCTCAATTAGTAACTGAAATCATTAAATGTCATTTTTTTAAATATGACAGATTAAATATTTTTAAAATATTTATTTCCTTCATTAAATTTATGTGTTAAATGTTTATGTTGTAATAAATAACATTGTTGAGATAGTATTAAATGAAGTACCATTAGATAAAAACATAAATACAACATTTAATACGCTATAAATATATTTATTACAATTCATTATATAAATTTCATTTTTATTAAATATAACATATTAAATATTTTCTGAATATTTATTCCTTTCATTAATTTTATGTGTTAAATTTTTATTGCTGTAATAAATAACAATGTTGAAATAGTATTTCATGAATTACACTATTAAATAAAAAAACATAAATACAAAATTTACAACATTTAGTATGCTATAAATATATTTATTACAATTCATTCTATAAACATAAAGTTATTACTACACTCATGCTGGGATGTTTGGTGTTTTAGCATCCCCATTTTTTTAAAAATGTTATTTTTTCTAGAAAGAAAATCATTCATTTTCATTTTCTCCATTTATACCCTCATTTAAGAATTTTGTCTCATCTATCACTTTTTTATATTGACCAACTACAACACTTCTCTATCCACAACATTTTCTCTGTTACAAGTAGTATTTTTAATTTCTTGTTACTAGAAGAGTATAAATAAGGGTATTTTAATCAAGTAGTACAATCAATAATCGTTATTTTAGTCTTAGTATCATAACCTTAAATAAAAAACATTATGGAACCAAGGTAGTATAAAATATTGACTAATACTTTTTATAATTATATATACTAATTATTCATCACAGATTCTGGTACGTAGTAAACTTTAATGAGCCCTATTGCTTGGTTTATTAATTATCCCAAATACCTCAAGTCTTCAAACGATAAGATTCGACAGTATTCTTGAGAGGATAAGATAGCCAATTTGCTTGGTTTGTTATGAGAGAGATTGATGCGAGATAAATGGGGTGAGACTTGAGTCAACCTTATTTGGTTGGTGATCAAGGATTAGAAGAGAGTGAAAAATATTGGTGTGTCTGGCCACCTTTTTGAGATCTCCGCAAATTGATGAAATTTTATATTGAGTTTCATGCTTTTTTTTTGTCATATGTGCCACTAATACTAGGTTTATAAATGGTCAGAACCCCCAAGAAACTTGCATTTGGATGGTCAATTTTGTCTTTTGATATAAAAACCAATTTTCCTTTTTTTCATCTACCTCATTCTTTGTCTTGTCTTTTTATCATACCAAACAACCTATAAAATATATTATATTCCCCCCATCTTTGTCTCTGCACATACTTTCTCATTTTTCCTTTTTTGTTTATCTCCTATACCAAACAAAGTGTTTTGTATCCGGAGCTTTAGCAAACGATTTGATCTTTATGAAAGATCTCTATATATGAATATTGATCTGACTATGACATTAATACTTACAAGACGAATTAATTAATTAATACATCAATTGTAAATGAAATATTTATGACGCATGAGACGCGTTATTCTTCTTCTTATTTTTATGCTTTTTTCTGTAGGTTTCAATATCTGTAAGTCAACTTGCATCTAAATTAATTGACTTACACATATAGAAACCTACAGAAAAAGGCGTAAAAAATAAGAAGAATAACGCGCCTCACGCGTCAAAAATATTTCGTTTACAATTGAGATATTCATTTATTAAAACATTTTGTAGGTATTTATGCCACAGTCGGATCAATATTCATTTATAAAGGTCTTTCGTAGGGATCAAATCACTTCCTAAAGTTCCCGATACCAAACACTATGTTTGGTATACGATATAAACAAAGAAGAAAAATGAGGCGGTAGAGTGAGAATATAATACTTGAGTCAACCTTGTTTGGTTGGTGATCAAGTAATAAAAGAGAGCGAGAAAGATTTGATGTTTCTTGGTATGATAGAAAGAGAAAATGAAGAATTCAGTAGCTGAAAAAAGATAAAATTGATTGTTATATCAAAAGACAAAATTGACCATCTAAGTGCAAGTTTCATGGGGCTTCTGGCCATTTGTAAACCCAGTAATAGGGGCACAGATGACAAATAAAAAACGTATGGAACTCAAGATAAACTTTCATCAATTTGAGGTGATCTGAGAAAGGTGGCAAGACACACCAATCTTTCTCACTCTCTTCTAATCCTTGATCACCGACCAAATAAGGTTGATTGAAGTTTGTAGACACACGCTCCCCCCCCCCCCAATTTCTCTCTCACCAATCAATCTCATAACAAACCAAGCAAAAGACTCGTTTATCCTCTTAAGAATACTGTCGAAAGTTATCGTTTGAAGACTTGGGATATATTTTTAATCATGTAAGAACTACATGATAACTTTTTAACGCTTATAGAAATTCATTATTAATTGTTTCTTATAAAACATATTGAATTTTTTTCTTGATTTAAAACCTTAATTTCTTAGAAAAAATTTCAAAATATTATCGCATGTCTTCTCGATAGGCTTTCAGGCACTTAATCTTTTGAGAATTTTATAAACAAGTTCTTTGAATAGGGGCTTAGTGGGCTAATTTGTGTCTTATGTCATTGAATAGCTAGGATTAGGTATTTACCTAGAACTTTTCGAAGAACTTGTTTATAAAATTCTCAAAAGATTAAGCACCTGAAAGCCGATCGAGAAGAAATTTGATATGATTGAAATTTTTTTCCAAAACTTAATGGTTGTTTATCAAGATAAAAAATTCAATATGTATTATAATAAATGATTACTGAGGAATTTCTTTAAGCGTAAAAACTATCAAGTACATCTAACATGACTAAATAAAATACCTCAAGTCTTTAGACGATAACTTTTGATAGGATTTTTGAGAGGACAAGCGAGACCTTTTGCTTTGTTTGATATTAGAGAGATTGGTGAGAGAGAAATAGAGGGAGGGAGAGTCTAGTGACTTGAGTCAACCTTGTTTGATTGGTGATCAAGGAATAGAAGTGAGTGAGAAATATTGGTGGGTCCTGCCACCTTTTGAGATTTCTTAAAATTGATGACATTTATCTTGAATTCTATGGTTTTTGTTTTTCATTAGTGCCCCTTGTGGTCAGAAACAGGGAGTAACCCCATAATCCTGTAGAAACGTGCATTTTGATAAATTTATCTTTTGATATAAAAATCAACTTTCTCTATTTTTCATCTACCTCTTCCTCTTCTCTTTCTATATACCGAACAACCTTCAAAATGTTTGTTGTGAACTACACATACCTTCTAACAGAGTCCTGATGGTGTTTCTTTATGATAGAAATCGTTGAAGTCAATTCCCCTGTTAAAGAAGTTACAATGAATGTATTATAATTATTGGTTACAACTCACTCTTATAACTCAGCAGACACATATAACTCTTTAATCACACAGAATTTTCAAATTTTAATTTTTGAGCTAAGGTCCTCAGGTATTAGAGGAGTAATTTGCAGAGGATTTGAGTGTCTGGGTAAATTTGAGAGAAAAAAACAATAGGGTTGGAAAGCAGGTACCTTGCTAATTTATGGGAGATGCAGCAAAAGTCAACCAATAAACAATGTGAAAATCCAACATCCTCCATCCAATCACACGAATCACTGAGAAATAGAAAAATTAAGGTGTAAATGGAGAGAATTAGTATACCATTTAGGTAGCCAAAAAGATAATAAAAATCTTCTCACCATTGAGTGCTTTCCCTCATTCAAAATTTTGTTGGTTTCTCTATCAAAGTTACCCTCAAAAGTTATGACTTCGTTATTTAACTCTTTTATAAGTCTACAAAAACATATCCAACAATATATACACATGAGTAAGCAATGTGAAATATAAAACTCAATTGTTAAATTAAATCAAGGTAATAATCATGGCTCGGTGAGCTTCAAATGCAAAATCAAGTCAACCTCTTAAAAGCATGGAAAACAAAAAAAAATTCATTTCAATGAGAAAACAATCAAATCAAATCAAAATCAAAATAAAAATCATAATAAGAATCAAAATCAAAATTTTCGTTATTTGTTTATAATGCATAAATATAAACTCATGAATGAATAACCATGCTCATAAAACAAAAAACAACCCATTATGAATGAAATGAGAAGATCCTCTGGATTTGGTTGAAGCACAGAATAAAAGATATCCACTAGATGACCTCCATGTTGAGGACATGGCTCTCTTCCATGCAATGCTTTAAAGCTAGCTTGAGCAGAACCTTCTTGAGAAGAAGTCACAATAACACGTGTGCCACTCTCATTTCCTACATAAATTCCCTTCAACTATTTGAATTTGGAGAACACAGATGCAATATCATCATCAGAATGCCCCACAGTTAGTCCGTATAAACAACCTTTCAATGCAATGTGGGGTGCTTTTCACCGAGTCTAGCAAAATCCAGGAAGTTGAGGAAAAAGTGGAATAAAATGAAAAAAAAATGACTGGATATGCAAGGATCGACCTCCATATGGGACTCTTCTCACTTATTATCAGAAAATTTTCTCCTTTCCCCTAAATTCCTGGAAAAGTTTGGAGGAATCCCTAAGAAGTAGGGAAAATCATACAGAAAAGCGGAAAGAAAATAATGCAGCGGGTGGGAATATAACATCGTGAGAATGAAGAGGGATTTGATTCTAAGAATGAAATGAGGAAGTAATCCAATATATGAAATGAATGGCTTTTACCTGGCCCTGCATAATCAAAGAAGCTTCTGCCTTCATTAAAAATCTTCCCATAAACATTACTCATTGCAACACACACAACCAATCCCTTATTTATACAGCAAGATTTCAAACATTAATAGTTTCAAATTCAAATTCCTATTAACATCATCAAAAATTTGACAAAGCTCACCATAAACATCTTTATAATTGTCTGCGATTGATAACCAAGAATACATCCGCACCTACTCTCCGCAAAAAGATTGGAAGATGATGTGAAGACCATTATCGGGGTAGGAGCTTGACTGTTTGATCCTCATCATTCCACCTTGCAAAATAGAAGGACTACAATGCTGTCAAAATCCATCTAAGGGGGTAGAAGATGAATGCTGAAGATCATGTCTTTCTTATGAACAGTAATACTCCAATCAAATATAGCATATTTCTCACCTCTTTATCTCTACTCATCTTCTCTCATTCTTTCTTCTTTGTTTATCTCCTATACCAAAGATATGTTGGGTATTGGAAGCTTTGAGAAATGATTTGATCCCTGTGAAAGACTTTTATATATGAATATTGATATGACTATGACATTAATACCTACAAGACGTATTAATAAATGAATACCTCAATTAGTAATTAAAATCATTAAATGTCATATTTATTAAATATAACATATTAAATATTTTTAGAGTATTTATTTTATTCATTAAATTCATGTGTTAAATGTTTCTGCTATAATAAATAACAGTGTTGAGATAGTATTAAATGAAGTACTATTAGATAAAAAAACATAAATACAACATTTAATACGCTATAAATATATTTATTACAATTCATTCTATAATTTTCATATTTATTAAATATAACAGATTAAATATAATCTGAATATTTATTCCCTTCACTAAATTAATGTGTTAAATGTTTATTTTTTTAATAAATAACAATGTTGAGATATTATTAAATGAAATACACTATTAGATAATAAAACATAAATACAATATTTAATACACTATAAATATATTTATTACAATTCATTATTTAAAATGAAGTTATTACTACCCTATTCTGGAATATTTTGTGTTTTAGCCTCCTCATTTTTTTCAAAATGTTTGTTGTTCTAGAATGGCAAGACATTTTTTTTTTCATTTTCTCCTTTAATACCCTTATTTAAGAATTTTGTCCCATCTATCAAGTTTCATATTGACCAACTACAACACTTCTCTATCCACAACATTCTTCTCTGTTAAAAGTAGTATTTATTATTTCTTGTTACTAGAAGAGTATAAATAAAGGTAATTTAGTCAAGTAATACTATCAATAATTTTCATGTTACTCGATGTATCATAACCTTAAAACATTGAATTATACTTTTTATGATTATCTATACTAATTATACATCACAAATGATACTCCCTCCATTCGAAAATGCTCGTTGATTAAGGTTATGGACACAGTTTAAAAGTTCATTAATTGATATGATAATTTGACTAAAACACCCTTATTTAATATTGAGTTATATTAAAGAGAGAGTGATAATTATTGGTTAAGTAATTTATGAGAATTGTGATAGGTGGTAAGTGAGAGATATAGTATTAAATGAGGGTATAGATGGAAGAAAATGTGATAAATAGTGCCAATTGAAATATTTTGAAAATAAATGAACTGCAAAATAAATGCTTTCGTTAGGCTTGAAATTGTTATGCCAAGAGAGTTGTCTTCACTAATGTTGTTGGGAATGTTTGAGCTTTCTAGCAATGTAATTTTATTTTATTTTTGCAGAAATTTGGGTTTTGGTCTTAAAAAGTGATTTTGGAAATGACTTTTCTCAAAGTGTCTTCCGAAAATTTGTCACCATGGAGGAGATCTATTGAGCCATGAATTTTGTTTTTCAAAAAGTTGAATTTTGATTCTCAAAGTGATTTTGAAAATGGCTTTTGCTCAAGTGATTTTGGAGATGTTGTTGTGGGTGTTTTGGGCTTTCCAAATATGCAATTAGTTTCCCTAAAATTTGAGTATTAGGAAATTTCTTTTGGCCTAAGAAGTGATTTTGAATTTGAAGTTATTTTTTCCTCATGGATTAACAAGTCTTAAGTTTGTGTGATAATTAGATTTTGAAGAAAAATTTATCTTACCAATTAAGTAGGTATGGCCGAATGTCTAGCATGAGGATTTAGGGTTGAACAAATGTTTTTGAGCCTTGTTTAAGTGCTTGGTAGTTTGAGGGTGAAAAGGGAGAGATTAGGAAATGGATTTCCACATGAGATGCTTTGTAGTTGTGAGGATGCTTAAGTTTTAAACTTTGGAAGAAATTTGTAAAGCTTAAGTTGGGTATATGTTGTTTGAGTATTCTAGCAAATGGGAATGTGATCAAAGCTTTGAAAAGAAAGATTTTAGAGTTTTGGGACAGAATTGACGTTTAGAAAGTTTAGAAAAGTTCAAGTTAAAATGTGTGTGTTCGGTGTTTTGGTGGATAGGAAAAACTGGATGTGTTGGTAGAAAGAGTTGAGAAAAAAAAAATTCTTGGTAGGCTTTGAGGTTGAGGCCGAGAGCAAGAGGAGTTTTAAGGAAAGATTTCCTTTTGTTAAGAACTTGATTTTGGATTGATAAACGAGTCATGAGAATAAGGAAATTTTAAGTCGTCTTAGCTCATGTATTAATTGGGGAAGCCATGAGAAGTTTCTAAGTTAAGATTCCTCTTGGGTTTTGGTTTGAATTGTGTTAGGAATTGAGTTTTGGGCAAGAGACTTTATGGTTGTAGTTATGACGATAGAAGTTTTAATCCTTGGGAGCTTGATGACCTTAAGATAAAAGGTTTGGTTTAAGTCCCTTGGAATGTGATACATAGACTAAATTTGAAGGAAATGAGTTTTGAGTTGTATGAAGTGTTAAGACCTGAACTAAACTTATGTTTCAGATGTTTGAATGTGTGGAGATTTTTTTTAAGAGAAAACTTGAGTGAGAAAAGGGTGTTTGGCCAAGGCACCATTGGGGATTCTAAGAAGAGAATTGTTGTGTTGAACTTGTTTTGAGTTGAGATTTTTCATGAGAAAGTAACAAATGTTGCAATGGGTTTTTGAGAGATTTCGGTGGAGAAAATGGCCTAGGGCCGAGGGTAATTAACGAGAGGGAGAGAAGAATAAAAATTTCCTTCGACTTAGTCTCGTGACTTGGTTTGCCTAAGGGTGTGAAAACTTTGTCTTTAGATGATTTGCCAAAGTGCTTGAAGTTGTGAAGGAAAAATGGTTGGTTGTGAAAAGTTTTTCTCTTGGATTTACTTGCATATATGTTTGAGTTTGTAAATGATTTGTTTAAGAGCGTTTCGAGTCATGGGATTTCTAAAAGTGAAAAGAGTCTTATGTGTATGTTACGGTAAAGAGAACCTTAGAAAAGATTTCACTAAGCTTAAAGTTTTCCTAGATGACATTGATGCATACATATGATGAGAGCATTAGGACACACCAAGCCTTAGCTTATAAAGTAAGGTTTAGTTGGAGAAGTAACTATGTTATGTCATGTGCATGTGAAGGTGTGGAGGACGTACCAGAGCTTGATCGAGAGCTCGTTGTGGGGAAGGAAAACACCTAAGGTATGGGCACTTCAAGTGTTGATATAAATCATGATAACACACACACACACACACACACACATATATGTGTATCTGTATATGTATACATATATATATGAGCTTATTGAAATGTGAGTGATCGTTGAAGTTTGTTGTTGGTACTTAAAGTGCATGATTGAATGATTGATGGGTTATTGCAATGCTGCATGGTGTTAGCCGGGAATTTTTTCCTAAGTGCTACTTTGGTTGGAGAATGTAAAGAAGGGTAACTCCGACTGATAAGGGGAAAGATATGAAGCCAAGGCTGATAGAATAGCGTTTGCCTGAAATTGTTGCCAAGTCTCAACTTGGTCAAAGAGTGCATTCAACTGAAGGAGAAGATTTGCAATGGAGGCTAATAAAATGACTTTCAGTGGCTAAATTTGAAAGGGAAATATAGTTATAGCCCTGATCATTAAAAGAGAGTAGTCCCAGCCTTGGGAAGTGAAAATTTGCCGAACTACTCTCGACGTAATTACTTTAGGAAAGTGTATGTCATAAGACTACCAACCATCACATCAAACTGACACACAACCGAACACTCCAACGGGAAAAAACGAGTCAAAGCAAGCCGAGGAGACGATGAACTAAAAGAAGAAGGTTTCTCTTCCACAAAAAATCTTAAATGTCTACCAATTTCAAGAGTTCAGAAATGATTCATTGATGAAAAATGCAAAGCAAGTTTGACTGTTGAAACAGCAAGACTCTAACAATTATATTCTCACATCATCAATTGGTATAAAAGAGAACTTTAGTGGAAAAAGAAAGTGGCAAACGCATGAGAAAAATGAAAATAAATATGCGCGAGAAGCACACCAAAAATGTTTGAATGCAAGAAAGAATCAAAGTATTAAGACATCAGCACCAAATGGCCAAACAGTTGAAGATGTCTCTACCATGAGAAGTGCATCGAATCCAAAAGTGATTTATCTGTAACAATTCATACACCACCAAGCAGAGCGTCAGTGGAAAATCCACAATAATGTATGAATTTGCTCTTGTGATTCATAGTGTCAATATGTGCCAAACACTAAGCGTTTGAGATCGAGCTAATAGCAAAATGGTATTCTCATGTGGTCTATTGCACAGTCAATGCAATCCGATGAATGAAGAATCAAGAAAAGGAAGCAACAAGAACAAAATATCATATGGGAATCCTCAAGAAGAAGAGAAGAATCTAAGATCCAGCATCAGCGCTTCAATTCCTATCTAGATGAATCCATAATTCAAGGATCTTAGAAGGAAGAACACTCTATGTCAAATCAGCTCTTGATTTTGAACACTCTCCGAAGGTTGCAAAACATTGAAATTATAAGCAACCTTCACATGATTAAAAATTGTACTTCAATCATAATACTTGAGTGTGCATATACTCTTAAAAGTCCTGTATGATACTTTTAAAAGGAGGAGTCTTGCAAATAATCTTTGATATTATTGAAGGTCATGGCAGAAGACCAAAAGCTGGACGTAGCCCGCGTTGGGTGAACCAGGATAAATTCTGAGTGTGCATATAATCTAAACCCTCCTAACAATCATGCCTACAATATCTATCCGCTGCACCATTGTATGGTGGAATTTTTAGAATAAAACTTTGAATCTGAATGATGAAAAATTATCAACCGCGCGAAAAGTTTTCATAAACACAATTCGAACCCCCTTCTTGTGTCCCTGTGATTACCTTCATGGATTGGCAGAGACTCTTTCGAACCGTGGACACCGCTGAATAACCAAGCTCATGGAGGTACGCCCGAACAATCGTTTCTTGAAAAACCCAATCCCACATATGACATAATACCAAAAACCACCTGCACAGGCTAGGCAGGCACACCGTTTTGGTAATCAGCTGCATCCAATCGATCGGAAAGTCTATCGAAAGCTATATCCTAAATTGGTTCCTATGATTGTACCTTTTACCGAGGGGGTTCAAGGTCCCAAAAATTACCACTTACTCAGGAGAAGACGACAAGTCCACCATGGAGTTTGTGGGCCGAATCACAAATCAGTGTGGAAAGGTCAATCAAAATGAGTTATATAAACTTTAGTTGTTTCCTTTGTCCCTTACACGACAGGCTTTTAGCTGGTACTCTTGACTACCACCTAACTTTGTACAAAAATGAGTTAGCATAGAAAGAAACTTCCGTGATAGGTTCTATAGGTCATACCATGACATTTCAGTTTCCAATTTAATGTTTATGGTGCAAAGGGCTGGTGAATCGATTACTAATTACTCCCTCCGTTCCTTTTTATAAGAGCCAAACAACTATTGCGCACCCCTTAAGAAAAGTAGTTAAAATGGTTTTTAGCATTTAATTTGTTCTCAATTTACATCAACTTTCCAAAATTGCGCCAACCTACTTTTTAAAATTTCTATTGATCATCAATGCATTACATAGTGGAAAGAGAGAGAAAATCCAATTAAATAAGGATAAGTTTGTCAAAAAATAATTAATGGACTACATATTTCAAGTCGGTTCTTATAAAAAGGACCATGATACATCTCAATTTGGCTCTTATAAAAAGGAATGGAGGGAGTACCTAGAGAGGTTTATGAGGCTTAGGAGTTGATGCTAGGTGTAGTTTCTGAAAACTGAGTATGAACACATAGCGACCATGAGTAGACATCTTTAGCTAATGGATAAATTGATTTCTCAAAAGTGCACAAACCTAGCACAACTTGCTTCCAAGGCCTCACGGATCGAATCCTTCATTTAAGGAGAAGGAGCTAAAGAGGTTAATAAGGGAAGGGAAAGGACCCCACTTAAACTCCATTATCAATGTGTTGATGAGGAGAAGGAACCATCTTAGGATCAATGTGTTGATATTATGGTCGCCAAACTCTTGAGAGGAAAACTCTATTCATGTTAAGCTTTAAGACTTGCTAAGGAAAAAGAGATTGACCACCAAGAGGAATAACACTACAAGAAAACGACTTATTACCGACAGCCAAAATCCTTCAGTAAGCACAAAAAAACATTGATAACAGAAAATTATTAACGACCAACCAAGAGCCTAAAAGCTGTAGATATTTAGCTCGTCCATAAATATTTTCCGACAGCTTCCGAAAGCTATCGATAAGTTACCCATGACATTGACTGTGGGTAATTTACCGGCAGTCTTAGTCGTCTGTATATTAGCGACGACCTTTTACGTCAAAAGTTCTGTGGGTAGTACACCGATACTTGAATCATTGACTATTTCACCTGCCATATACCGACACTTAAAATGCTCGAACTGGTGCGGACTAGAAACTGGAGCCGAGGTTGTTTCAGTCCTTGTAGGTTACCAGAGATCATAAAACTAGTGAAAAATTGACGGAACTGGTCAAGAAGTAGTGAAATCAATCAAAATCGGTGGTTATCCAGTTTGAACCAGTTCTATTCACCGTTCTCGTGCCTCTCCTCTCCGGCTACACCGTGACCGCGCTATTCATCTTCTCCGTGCGAGACACCATGCAACCTTTGTGTCTCAACCCAAACCCTCACCACAGCACCCGTATAAACAACCGCACTATGCTTGAAATTTCCTTGCCGTTCAGATCGTCGTTTAGAACCACGTAATGCGGTCGAAGCTCGCAAACCTTCGTTGTCTTCCCTCTAGTGGTCACGCTCATCTCTCTCTCTCTCTCAGCCATTTTTCTTTTCTCTTTTTCCTTCCAGTCTCCTCTATGCAGCTACTCCTTCCCCTTTCCGAACTGGATTATAATCATTTCAATTGTTTATCATCTCACCATTGATTTATTTTCTTTAATTATTAAACACGTAAAAAATTAATGGTGTGATAGTAAAACTTAACATTATCATGTTTTCTTACAATTAAGAAAAAACTCATCCTTCTGAACTGATGGGTTAGATGTGTGAAAGTGTGTATTGGGCTGTGAGGTAGGGGATTGTTTTTTACACATCCTTTTTTGTTTTTTACACACCCTAACACCTTTATTTTCTTTTAAAAATTCAAAACAAATGAGTGTGTAAATATTAAAAATGGGTGTGTCAAAAGTAATCCCTTTGTATTATTGTGTTCTATTTTTATATTACGGTAGCACCTTGCTGGCACCCTGCTATTCGACCAAAAATATGAAATAGGCACTTTGTTGGCCGTGAACTTCATGACATGCCATGCTATATTAATATATTTTGAACGACCCATGCTGTAGTTGTTGCTTGGGCTTTTAGGTCTCTTTCTTTGGGCTGAATCCCTTTAATGAAGGATGTTTTGAACTCTGAAAAAAACTTTGAGCTGTAGTATTAAGAAATTTTCTTTTGGTACATATTAGTGAGCATGTTTAAGCTGTAAAAGGGAGTTAAAACTCTAAAGAATTGTGCTGTGTTGCAGTTATATGTGTAATTTTGAAGGTTGAAAATTTATATATTATGTGTAATTTTCATTATAAATAATATATAATTATATATATTAAAAATATTATTTAATTATTATCGGTTTGAGTATGGTTTGACCATTGAACTTTGAGTTCGTGTCTCGACTGGTTCAATCCAGTGCAATTCTAAAACTATTAGTTTTTAATTTCTAATCATAGTAATTATCTATAGGACTTAGGACTGGACACGGGTTGGCTTGGGTGCTTTTTTAGCTTAAATAGAACCTGGACCAATCAAAACTGTTTGAGTTGGGTTGGGCCGGGTCAAATTTCATGAATTTTAACCTTTGGACCCGAACCAAACCAACCCGACGATGTTCGGATTGGTTGATCGAGTCGTTATATTAAAATAAAAATAAATCTGGAATATTGAAAAAATATTGAAAATTAGAAAAAATTGGTAAATTTGTTATAGTACCAAATAGTATGAAAATTATACAAAAAGTTGTACGAAATAGCATGAAATAGTACCACATAAATGGCACATAGCCAAATACCATGAAAACATGAAATCTCATTGGGCATGAAGTTAACCAGTATTAAAAATGAAAATCGATACCAAATGTCAATGGCATGACACTTGAATAATAAATTATAAAAATAAATAAATAGTACATTAGTATTATATGTCCGAGTTTCAGGTTGGGTTGGATGGTTTTTCCAAAACTGATACCTAATTTGAAAATGGTTGGACTGTAATAAAATTCGTCCGATTAACTCGTTGGCCCAACCCAACTCGCATTTTGCTTTTGGATCAGGTTGGGCCGAATGTATTCATTGAGCCCATTTGGTGGTCAGGATAGGATAAGAGCAGGATATGATAAATGGTTGGATAAGGGCAGGATATAATAAGAGCAGGATAAACTCTTATCCTACTATGTGTTTGGGGTGGATATGATATTGATAGGATATAATACACACAATAACAAATTTATCAAATTTCCCTTTGAAATAAAAAATATATAATATTTTTTAAAATTTAATTTTCAAAATAGTTTTAAAAAAAAACGATTATTCTATTAAATTTAATTTTCTTACATTTTATAATGAGTCTATGTTTTAATATTAACTAAAATTAAATTAATTTTTATTAATTCGGCTATTTTAATTTTTTTTTGAAGGGAGCCTATTTTATTTAAAATTATTATATATGTAACCAATTAGTTTTAACTTAGTAGGGGTAAGTGATCAACAATAAAAATTAATTAAATTTTAAAAAATATTAAAAGATATTATTCTTTCAAAATTAATTTATATTTAAATTATTAATTATAATTATATAAGTAGAGAAATAATTTTAAATAATATCATATGATGATAGAAAATTAGTCTATATTTACTATTAAAAAATTAATATTTATATGTGGGTGGCCTATTTTATTGTTAGTGAAGAATTATTTTGTGTATTTTTATTATAATATAAATAAGAAAAAATAATGTTAACTAAGTAGTAGCAAGTGTTCATGAAAATTTTATTATTTTATATGAGTAAATCCAATATTTTCACCATTTATAGATCAGTTTATTTTTAATCAAATTTATAAGTAACTAAATAATTTTAACTTAACAATAACAACTAGTAATTGATAAATAATAAAATTAATATATCATTAAAATAAAAAATTATTAATTAATATTTTATTATAAATTATATCAAATATAAATGTTGAAATTAATTTTGTGTTATGGTAATAAACAAACAGAAAAGTGATATCCTATCCTGTTAGGATAATTTTAGCCCAACTCCCCCCTCAGATAACTTTTATACATGATGGACAGGATAAGATAAGGGACAGGATAATGTTATCCTATCCTGCTGATGCAACAAACAACAAATTACAACATGATAAAATTACTGCTATCATATCATGTCTGCTTATCATGTCCACCAAACGGACCCAACCCACTATATGCACCCCTAGTTATCTAGGTAGACACATGTGATATGTGCGGGATTTTTTTTTTTTTTTGTGTCTTTACATTTTGAAATAATATATGCGGGTTTCACAACAGTTTTAATAAAAAAAAAAGTTGGCATTTCAGAGCCCGTTTGGGGGTCAGGATAGGATAAGGGCAAGATATGATAGAGAGTTGGATAAGGGCGGGATATGATAAGAGCAGGATAGACTCTTATCCTATCATGTGTTTGAGGTGCATATGATATTGACAGGATATGATATACACTAAGAAAAATTATCAAATTTTAGTTTGAATAAAATATTCATAATTCTTTTTAAAAACTTATTTTCTAAATAATATTTTTTAAAGATATTATTCTATTAAATTTTTTTTTTTTTACATTTTCATAAATGAGCCTACGTTTTAAAATTAACTAAAACTAAATTCATTTTTATTAATAAGCCTTTTTTTAAAGGAGCCTATTTTAATTAAAATCATGTAGTTAACCAATTGGTTTTAACTTAGTCATGCCAAGTGATAAACAATAAGAGTTAATTAAATTAAAAAAATATTATTAAATTATTATTTTCTCAAAAGTACTTTATTTTTTATTTTTTGTAAATCGAAAAGAATTTAAATTTCTCTTTTAGGGATTGAACTTTGCCCCTACCCCTTCCCAACTCATATGTCTCCAGATCTTACCACTTGAGCTATCCTTCTAGAACAAAAGTACTTTATGTTTAAATTATAAATTATTATATAAGTAGAGACATAATTTTAAATAATAGGAGATGATAATAGAAAATTAGTCTATATTTACTATTAATAAATCAATATTAGCAATAAGAACTAGTAATTGATAAATAACCAATTATGAAAATTAATATTTTTATATTTATTAATTAATATTATTATAAATTATATAACATATTAATATTGAAATAAACTAATTTGGGGTTAGAATATTGAAAATATATATATATAACTGTTATCCTATCATGTTAGGATAAGTTCTAATCCAGCTCTCCTTCATGATAACTTCTACACATGATAGACATGATAGGATAAGAGACAGGATAGTGTTATCCTATCCTGCTGACACAACAAACAACAAATTACAACATAATATGATTACTATTATGTCCCGTCTTTGATTATCATTTTCACCGAACATACCATTAAAGTCAAAAAAAAAAAAAGCTACACTATGACGAAAGAGGTGTAGACTAAGGTGAACTACCAATTAAGTCGTGCACCGTGCACCACCAGCTTTTGGCCAATAAAATCGCGCCAAGTGTTCAGGTAAGTAACCGGTAATCGATTCTACAAGTTATTTTATTTTTATAATTTATTATAATTTTAATTTGTTAATTACTATAAACCCCTTTCTCTCTGTTAATCTTCTTTTTATAATTTATTTTTACCATTTTTTAAGAAAAAAGAGGTAAAAATGTAATTAATTAATTATTATTATTATTTTGAATTTTTTTAAAAAACAGGTAAAAAAACATGCTGTAACAGGTCATTTAGAGTGGTGCACTTGCACCACTCAAGGTGCTAATGCACCCTAGAAGCCACCAACGAAAGAGGTAGTGGACAAGTGGGGAAATGGGAGACAGACTATGTTGGTCGTGAGGAATCCACTTGGAGAAGTACTTCATTTGCTATCCAATTTATCCTTCTAGATATTAGTTAGTGGAAAACGTTATCCAAGTGGAATGAATCAGAACTAGCGAACCCCTTGAGCCGATAAGTATACGAATATATTAATTATTTGGACAATGGTATATAAATCATCTTTTAATTTTTCTTTTTTAAATTAGATTTTATATAAATTTTATAATGCTTATTGAAAATATTTTTTATTTATATGAGTTTTCCTCTCAGGATGTTTAATCTAAGCATGAGTTGTGTGTGGTTTGCTTGTTTCACTACTACAGAATTACTATTTTACCACAGTTCTAGGCAGCATATTACCACGATTAAATCGTGGTATTGCTCGGCATAGAAATATATCAATTACCACGGTTCAAAGCAGAACTGTGGTAATATCATACCTCTGTAATACTCGGTTCAAGGCGGAACCGTGGTAATATCATGACTCTACTACCACGGTTTAAGGAGGAACCGTGGTAATATCACACTTCTGTTACCACGGTTCAAGGTGAAACTGTGATAATTTTGTTTCTCTGTTACCACGGTTTCAGTAACAATCGTGGTAAAATGTTTGGTTTTTTTTTTTACCTCTGTTACCACGGTTCCTGTATGAACCGTGGTAATATGTTTGGTTTTTTTTTTCCAACAGTTCCTCTGTTACCATGGTTCAGGGAAGAACCGTGGTAATATGCTTTGGTTTTTTTTACCTTTGTTACCACGGTTCCTTGAAGAACCGTGGTAATATGGTTTGGTTTATTTTTTTTTAACTCTGTTATGTTTTCCAGCACCTGAGCGCTAGGAAGTCAGCACTCATGCGCTGGCATTCTGCCAAATATTAGGTCGAAAGCCTTCTTAGCGCATGGCATTCTACCAAGTATGCAAAATTATAACTACTTCTTGGTCAAACAGCCTGTAATCTAATAATCTATAATGCTACGTACAAATTAGAGAATAATCAAATCAAATCCATCATGCAACCATGATCAACAGTATTTGACAGAACATGTATATAAACCAAACACCCCTAACAAAATAATGTACAACCAATATAATACGTATAACCCACATCTACGCATTTTAGGCAAAATTTTGTAACACATAAGCAGCCCACTCTTCTTTAATTTCATTTAGTTGGTCCTGATCGTAGGATTCGAATTGACAATCAGGGAAGTATTGCAAAACGATAGTAAAAATAATCAAAGTTAGAGTTAGAGTACAAATTAAAAATACAAAAAAATAAGAATTTTGTTATATAAACAACAAATAAATGTAAAGTTTCGTACCGCATCAGGAATTGTAGAATGATTGTGCGCAATGAAGCACCTAATTCACCATGTCGGGTGATTTGACGAAGCTCTTCACAACCAATGTTCTCAAAATAAACATGGTCAAATATTCTCTCCTCCATTGGTATTGTGATAAGCTTGTCATCAGTAAGTACCTTTTCTGCATATATGTTGAGAAATTTGCAGCTCTTAAGTGGATTGTCCTTTTTTCCAATGCGAGGCCTATGTTGATGACTTGGGGATGCAACAGATTCCCTTGTCCGGTTTGTTTCAACCTCCTTCTCCTTCTCTTTCACATTCTCCTTCTCGTTTGCCTTCTCTTTGTCCTCCTTTTCCGCCTTTCCTTTGTTTTTTCTTGGCCCTGATATGATAAATTCATGTATAATCAATGAGTGAATACAAATATATGCGATTGAGTTTGTAGAATTATATCATATCATAACATACCGTGAAATCAACTTGAACAAGGTAGGTAGGCCACACCATAGTTCCACCTATTGCGTCTTGGATGGTAATCAATTCATCATACTCATCAGGCATCGGCAGTTATGCATCACCCTCAACCGCAACTTCAATACCAACTTTTAAAAAGCCGGAGGGAAGTGGGCAGTTATGGATTGTATTACTCTCAATGTTATACAATATACCCTTATCAACCACGCGGAAATAGGGCATCTCCAAACACAGTGAACAAGGTGTAACATTAGGTAAGTGAATGGATGGTGTTAGTGGTTCGTTCTCGGATACAAATGGCTCGTTCTCGGCCCTCTTCCCGTACACGAGTGAAGAAACTATTGAGGGCACTACCTTTAACGAACTATCATTAATGTATTACAAAAATACAAAAAACACCAATTACCTCATGAATATCAACCTGAGGTGTGCAACTATCTTTCCCACTATTATAAGGCACATGCACAGGCTCCTTGTCGACCTCCCTCTCCTGCATCAATATAAAGACTTGTTGTGTCAGGGATGCCACCACATCTAGGAGGTGTGCGACTTTTGGTGGAGTCTCCTTGTCCTTTGCCTTCTTTTGAACCTTGAAGTAGGTTTTTTGGCATATAGGAAATGTCTCTCCCCTTACACTACTTGGGTGCTCGGGTTTCTGCAATGCTTGGCCAAGAATGTTATCTGGTGTACGTTTGGCCAAGTCCTCTTGCGATACAGATTGTGAGAGATTCTCCTGAGGCATATATAAGAATTCTCAATTATGTGCATAAGAAATTATTATTATTTATTTGTGAATTCATACTTACACATGTACTGATAACTTCTGAAACATGTTCATATTCGGTTGACCCCTTCTTGGAAATACGAGCACGCTTCCACAAGAGATGGCGAGGAACAGATGTGGCGCTTGATCCAGACTCTTGCAACTATATTAAGACAAGCAAAATAATCACAAATAACACTTAATCATTTAAATTTAATACACGAGAGTTGAAAGTGCATTATGTGTGCCTGTATACCATCTTTTTGCTGAAGGCAAGCTCATCTCATGCTCGATAATCTGTATGGGTACTTGGGGCTTCAATGCTCTTTTCCTGTTCGCTTCACTTAAATTCTGTTTCAAAACAACATATGTATCATTAAATAATTATATTTAAAACGTAATGTAAGCATGTCACGTCACACAAATAGATATTTCACCTTGAACTCCTCACTTTGATGTTGAGCAACAAATTCCATCCACTGACTATCGTCAATCACTCGGGTATAAGCTACCGATGGATGGACAATCACATTACCATCTTTATCTAAGATATGTTTAGCTAGAGTAGCCCTAAAATATCTAGCCAAAGCACCTGTTTCTTTAAGCACATAGTCATTGCGCTTTTGTAAGAGTATGTATATAACCTGCAATAGCACAAGTTAAGTATGTTTGCATATATAATTTAATGCACAAATTGTAAGAGTATGGATATAACCTCAACTTCTTCCAATATGTGATCTTTGAGATTTGCGTCATCATCTGGTCACCAATTTTCAGTAATTGGAACCACTAAAATACCCAATATAGCCTACAAACTTATTTTTGTTGGGGTCAATCGGTACACCGTCCGAATCCCAACCAACCTAATATATTTAAATGTTAAACATGTAAATAGAGACATGTGAATTTAAACAATAAAACAAAAAACAACAACAATGTTGTATTGAAATGTTACCTAAAAATCCTGTCATTTACTCCTTGCAATGAGTACTTCTTTCATGATGGTCCTTCTGCGTCTAATTACCCAGCTCTCCCCGGTCTGACCACTACCTTGTTGCGAATGATCCATTTTCATAAAACAACGTGTTAAAAGTGCAAGTGACAAATATAAGAATATAAGAATGTTTTTTTCCTTCTTTAACTAGTAAAACAAATATAAGAATATTTTATATATATATATATATATATATATATATGAAATATATCTCATAAAATCATTATAAAAAATGCATACTTTTTTAACTTGTTTTACTAGTTCTTTTCCTTTTCTTCAATATGCGCACGTGTTTTCCTATTTTTTCATGGAATGCTATATTCATTCAAATTCCCTCTTCATGATCATCTCGAACATAAAAACAATCATCTTCATCTGAATCAGGGTCGATTAGTTGTGGTATCCCCAAGAAAGGGTCATCCTCAATAGCATTTTCTTCATGAAGGAATTGTCCATCATCGTTGTTGATATTTGTTTTATTTGATAAAAGAACAATGGAATATTATTGGGGGGCTAGATTAGGTTTTGGCGAGTAGGAACTTGTTTCGTTCCTGTTGTTGTTCCGCTTTGCTTATGATTATTTACTGTTGTTGAGCCAATCTATGATTAATTATTTGTCAAAATAATCAATTGAATATAATAGTTTGCAACTCACGAGTGTTGCTGTGAGTTTTTTGTATTCTGACTGAAAGTAATAATGAGTGTTCTCGTATGAGCTTAGGGTAACGACAAGAGTATTAGACCTAGGGTTCTGAGGATTTGGGGATTCCTCAGATCTAGGGTTCCGATCACTGCCTCGAGAAGATATTTTGTGGATAAGAGAGAACATATGTTATTATGAACATGGACTTGCCTTTTATAGTGGGGCAAATACCCAAACCCTAAGCCTATTACATCATGGATCCCCACAACCCCTACTTTGGCCTCGTGCCCCGGAATTGAACTAGGCCCATGGCTTAGAGGCCGCCACTCGCCTGAGCCTAGCGTGGTCCACTCTCTAGGGGGACTGACCCTATCTAGGGCTTCTCGCCCAATGCCAGTTCATTAGTCCACAAGGCACCGAGCCCGAGGAATGAAGACAAAGCGTGTTTTTATAGAACACTCACTACTCACCGGCGGGCCCTTTAACAGGGCTTTTGGCCCCAGCGGGGGAGCGCATTTGTCGAGTACTCGTATTTCCTGGGTGGCCTCGTAAGGTGTTAAAGATGCTTGAACTTCCAACATGGCCTAGTATCACGAATAAAAATTAGGTCGCCGACATGGTGTGAAGAAAATACGGTTAAAGATAAAGGAAAACAAAAACACGATACGGGAGACTAAATCTTATGACCTGCGTAGGATCATGCTAACCGGGATGGTTCTAACCCCACAAATCCTTGTCTAGTAGGACTATCATCATTTTCCTTTACCTTCCCCTTTTTCCACACGTTGCTTCCTGCACCTTTCTTTGACTCACTTGTCCTTTCAGCGTGTCGCCTGACTGGCACTTCACTTGATGGGACGAGTCTTTTCACCTACTCCTGCCAACAATTGCGTCCTTCTAGGAACGTCTCAATGGCTTTTTGTGGCACTGTTCTTAGGCTTCGCAACTCCTCTTCTGACTCACTGGCGCCGCTGAACGAGCCCTCCCCAGCGGCCGCTATGATTGAACTAGTTCTTCAGCGGTCTACCAGGATGAAAGGTGTTACCTCGTCTCCTCCCCCATACTCCAAGAGGAAGGAAACCTCATGGCGGTACATTCTGTTCCACTTTGAAGACTTGGCCCTAGAATCGTCTGACTCGCCATGGGATGTGAACTTCCAAGCTTGCTCCTTTGTGGAAAAGAACTTTGGAGTTGAAGACCTAGATGCAAAATTCAAGAAAAGGGACGACTTGCCAAGCGTCATAGCTATTGACAACTAGCACCCATTGCGAAGCTCGAGAACGGTGCCGCACAGAGCCATTGAAACGTTCCTAGAAGGACACGACTGTTGACAAGGAGTAGGTGAAAAGACCCATTCCATCAAGTGATGTGTCAGTCAGGTGACACGCTGAAAGGACAAGTGAGTCAAAGAAAGGTGCAGGAAGCAGCGCGTGGAAAAGGGGGCAGGTAAAGGAAAATGATGATAGTCCTACGAGACGAGGACTTGTGGACTTAGAACCATCCTGGTTTGCGTAGGTCATAAGATTCAATCTCCCATATTGTGTTTTTATTTTCCTTTATCTTTAACTGTATTTTCTTCACACCATGTCGGTGACCTATTCGTTTATTCATCACGGAGAGCAGGGGACAAAATCGACCTCCTTGAAAATGAAACCAGGATATCCGACAGAAGGGAATCTCGTCACCGCCACTGATAGGGTGGCGCCACCCACCCTGACCCCATGCATAAATTTGATAATCAAGTCTGCAAAAGTCCAAGCCAAGAATCGAACAAACCCAAAGTGAAAACATCTCCCTTCTTCCTTTCCCATTGAACAAAACCCTTCTCAGGCTTCCCATGCTGTGAATATATCCTTTATTTGATGATAACCCATTTTCTCTGTTATGTCGTCAACGAACAGAGTAACCCCATCTAGCCGAGCTTCGTCTCCCCTCGAGTGTGTCGCATCAAAGCTGTCCCAATCACCCTCGTCAACCTCATCATCGGCCTGATCAAGTCACCCCCAAACTGAGAGATCTCTCTGCCGAAATACTCATCAGAAGCGCACAAGGACAAGAGGAGAGGATCAATCCCCCGCAGAGAAATCTTCCTTACCTTTCATCAATGCTCAAAAGAGAACGAGGAAGGCACAAAATGATAAATCAAGGGCAGAAACACAGAGAGACGGCTTCGGGAGAACAGATCAAAGCTACGCCACCGGGAAAAGGGAGGCAACGCCGCGCAGGAAGAGGTTGCGAAAAGGGACGCGTACCAAGAGATCCACAACATAGAAATGTTGAACAGGTCAGAACTGCAGGCAAACAGTTCTAGGAGAACAGGTTGGAATCTCTCTGCCGAGAAAAGCGGGGCGGCGCCGTGTAGGAAGCAAGGTCGATATGAACCCTAGAGAGTTTGCGAAGAGGAAGCAGAGCTGGGTTGATTTTTTTTATTTAGTGATACTATTATTATTAGTCAAAATAATTGCTAAATTTTAATTTAAAAAAAAACTTTTTAACTAATAAAATAAAAAGACAACTTATCTGGTGTGCGCCCACTTAAGATAAAGGGATTTCATGTCTGTTTACTTGAATGTGCTATGTTATCCTGTATAATAAACTTTCTTAATTTATAATACAATCATAATATTTGTAATAATAGATTGGAAGAGACCAAGCTCCGTTATTATTTTAAAAAGTTACCGGATCAACCCTTTATAACGTCAGTTTCAAAAAAAAAAAACCCTTTATAACGTCCCAAACCTATCTAAGAGTCAATTGAAAACAACAAGAAGTCGGTACAAGAAAAAAAACAAGAAGTCAAAGTACGGCGACGGAATCGGTGCGGTGGAGACCACCAAGAAATATATATATACGGGGTTGGCTAAATGACCCCATAATTAATTGGGGTCATTTAATCTCATGCTCATATGGACCAATAAGATTGTTCCATAATAAAAATTAAAAAATAATGTGAAAATAAATAAAATAAATAACACAATCTTATTGGTTCATGTGGACATGAGGTTGAATGACCCCAATTAATCATGGGGTCATTTAGCCAACCCCTATATATACAGATGCATTTAGTGAGAAAGTTTTTCTTAGATGAGAACGGTGAGAATAAATCGTGACCGTTAGATCTAACAATAAGTGGTTATGATTAAAAGAAATAAGTCATGTGACTTGTTTAAAAAGTCACATGACATTTTTAAGTGGTCATGTGATCACTTATTTCTTTTAATCATGACCATTCATTGTTAGATCTAACGGTCACGATTTATTCTTACTATTCTTAAGAGCTTTCTCAATAGATACATCTTCTATATATATATATATAAAATGTATCATATGAGAAAGATGTTTTTTTATGAGAAAATAATAATAAATCATGACCATTAAATATAATTATAATGATCAATTAAAACATGAAGTCATGTGACTTTTTAAAAAGTCATATGACATTTTTAAGTAATCATGTAACTTTAAGTTGTTTTAATCTTGATCATTCATGATTAGATCTAACAATCATGATTTATTCTCATTTTTTCATATAAAAACACATTTTTCAATGTGATACATTCCCTATATATATATATATATATATATATATATATATATATATATATAAAGCAGCCTGCGATGGTCAAAGTTTCTAGATTTGGACTCCACTTGATCTCTATTCCCTATATAATGCTTTAACAATCTTCCAAAGTTTGAGACCAATACCAAAGAAATCTAAACATGACGAGAAGTATCAACCTCAAAATATGGCTTCTTAACTTGATTATCTTCACCATGTTTGCTATCACCTATGGCTATGGTGGGAGACTAAATCTAAATCCTGATTTTCGAGTGAAAGCAGTTAACCTGGGTGGTTGGTTGGTCACTGAAGGTTGGATGAAACCTTCTCTCTTTGATGGCATTCCAAATAAAGACTTCTTGGTCAGTAACTAATAATTCATATACTATCTCACTTTTTATAACTTTTGTTATTTTTTTCTCTTCTAGCTATACCCTAATTCTTCCTTTCAATTGTTGTAGGATGGAACTGGTGTTCAATTCAAATCTGTGAGAAGTGGAAAATATATATCTGCTGAGTCTGGAGGAGGAACCATCCTTGTTGCAAACCGCACAGTTGCTTCTGGTTGGGAAACATTTAGAGTAAGCAAGCTACGTACTTATGCTGCTATTTATTCGTTACTATTAAATAATAAATATCACTGAATTAATTGCATTAATATTGTGCAGTTGTGGAGAATAAACGAGGTCACTTTCCGATTCAGAGTGTTTAACAAACAGTTTGTGGGGTTAGATGGTTTTACCGTGGTTGCTGCTTCAAACGCTTCCAACGATTCTATGTCGACGTTTCATATTATTAGGGAAATTGACAATTCAAGCCGTGTTCGAATCAAAGCATCCAATGGACACTTTCTGCAGGTGATGATCCTCTGCATTTTTAATTTTGTTTTCGTTTTCTTTCCGTGAAACGTAAGTAAGAAACATAACTGAGGGTAGGGATGGAAGTAGGTCAGGCTGATGATAGGGGCCTACGACCTAGCCTACGTCAGACTAAATTACTAAATAGATAAGGTCAAGGCTTTTTTAAAAGCCTATTTAGTTAAAAAGGCTAGGCTTGAGCCACTAACATGTCGGCCTATTTAAGTAAATATTAATTTATTTTGTTATTCATATTATTTTGAATTTTTATTATAATATTTTTTAAAATCTTTATTATAGTTTCTTCAAACTATTTATATGATTAAATATATTAGATTATATAATGAATTAACCATTGTAAATTTCTTTAGAAAATGACAATACCTATTTAGTTTGAATTTCACCATACAACCATATTATTGTATTTTAGCTTACTAGTCTATAAGTTTGTTGACATTTTACAATTAAATTTTTCGGTCTACCTGAATTTATTACAATAAAACAAGCTTTTAAATAAGCTATTAGCCCAGACTAGACTTTCAAACAGATCAGCCTCAAGCCTAAAAGAAAGTCTATGACAGACAACAGGCTAGGCTCAGGCTTTGAATTTTTTAAGCAGACCAAGCCTATTTAATCAAAGTCTAGCAAAGTCCAACCTACTTCCACCCCTACTAGAGGGGTGACTATAAAATCTTTTAAGGGAAATGAAAAGAGTTTAATGGATATCTATTTTCAGTGTAGAACAATTTTACACTAAGAACCAATCACAGAATCTCAAGTAAGAGAAATAATAACTTTTATTTTCAATTTTAATTAAAATAAAAATATATTTTATGATTTAGTAGAATCTAATTAAATAGCTATGTAAGAGAAAATATTTTTTTTGTTGGTATTACCTTTCTGCTGTAAAAATTATATCATGTTGGAATCATAAGAATCATATCAGGAGACGTGATCATTTGATGAACTATGAGAAAATGGTCATTATGAAAAAGTGACTTTAGTCTCGAAAAGATATATAGTCGACCACTTTCATCCCTCTAGAAATAGACAAAATGTTCAAAGATGAAAAAAAAAATCAATCTATTTACTTATTCTTTCAAGGATTAACATGGATCACATTTTTCATCGATCATGATTTTCATTTTTTTAGGACTAAGTTAATCGTTTTTCATCTTTATGTAGTAGTATTGGTTGTGCAAATTTTGAATAGGATAATGCTCTTCCCATTTGGCATGACAATGTCAAGTTTTCACTTATTAATGTATATCAAAAGAGAAAAATACAAAACTTGAAAAAAGAACACATGATAGAGTTTTTCCACACGAGGTAATTAAAAGTACTATAACAATGAGAATTGCGGGGTTGCAGGCAAAGACAGAGGAGCTGGTGACTGCTGATGTTTCAGTGGTTAATGGATGGGAAGAAGATGACCCAACCGTTTTTGAAATGACAATCTCTACAAGGTTGCAAGGCGAATTCCAAGTAACAAATGGTCATGGTCCCATTAAAGCTCCACAAGTTATGAAGGTAACATTAAACAGAGCCACGAATTCGATTTTATTTTATTTTATATCTTCTTTTTCTATCATATCATACATTTTTTTTAGAAAGTAAAATTTTTATTCGAAGAAAAGTCCATAGTACAAATAGCACACACCAACGTGAGCATAGTCCCCCAATGCTACAAAGAAGTCCCTAAAAAGATCAAAGCAAATTAGGACCAGCTAAACAATTACTTGTTGACTATGACACAAGAGACCTTGGGATCGAATTACTTTGGTGAGCCCAAATGGAACCCAGCACCCCGAAAACCAACCTTGCACAAAATGCAGGAAAAACCCCAAGCAACATCCACAAGGCCCCAAACCCAGATCAAGCGCCTAAAAACCTACGGGAAGGGCATCCATCGGGGACAAAGGTGTGACAAAAGCCACCCAAACCTAACAAAAACAGAACCTCGTCTCGGCATTGGAGGGAACACAAATCAGCACGGTACATCACATCGACCGACAAGCGAAAGCAACAAAACCAACCCATAAAACCAGGCGCAAAAAGCAGTGACAGCAAAGCCAACTCCCGGGGCGATGAAGCCAACCCTCCGAGGACCTCCCACACGCTCTGTTACGACCGGACCAACATATCGGTCAACGAGAATAGAGCAAAGTTAGTGCAACATAAACCTAAAGGACCCAACTCCGCCGCCAACGACCCCGATCCGCCACTGGAGATCCCGAACAACACTCCAAAAGCTCATATCCGGTGCGCCCAAACAGACCCCTGACAAAAACCGAACGGCGATGGAACACACCAGCTCCACTGCGCCTACGACCATCACTCCACCTAGCAACACCTCGCGAGAAGATCCGGAAGACACATCAAATTTGTCGTCGTGACCAAAGTTTCTTAAAGGGAGAGGAAAAGAGAACGACGATTAGCACCCCGCAGGCCAGACCCGAAACATAAATCTAGTTACATGGCGTAGAAGTCAACAAATATGGAGCACTGAGAGAAAGAAGCCAAAAGAGGCGCCGGAACGGAGGAGATCCAGACCACCAACGCCGTTAGAAGAGGTCCAACCAACCACCACTAGTAGAGCCATTCTCCACACCAATTAGAGTTGTTCATCAGAAACGCGCAAGGAGGAGAACCGCCTCTGCTAGAAACCCCATCAAATATGTCAAATACACTAGCAAATGGTGCGATTCGAACAGGAAACCTCGTGAAACACCAGATCCAGTGCTCCAAACGAAGGGGAAGCAGAGGTGACGCCGGCACGTGAAGGGGAAGGAATTGGTTTTGAGCCAAGAAGCCGCACAAAGAGTCGAGAAACCAACATCAAAGAACGGAGGAGGGAATAAGGGAGGTAGGAGGGGAGGCTGAGAGAAAGAAATAGAAAAGGGGGGTTGCCGCCGCGCCGGAAGGGAAGGTGGCGCGGCAGCCACCCAGGAAAGGAACGTCGAGAGGGAGAGTGTAGAGAGAAGGATTTCACAGAGGTACCCGACAGTTTTGCGTAAGCTTAAACAAATTCGTGTCAATTGATTTACACGTTTGACGGGTTTTGTAGTTTATTTTTATTTATAAATATTTTCTTTTGAAACTTATTTAAGTATTCTTAAACACCTATATCCATTATATATTGAATTTTTCTAATACTTATTTTTCAAGACATTGTGATCAAGTAAAGAAATCCAAGATATAAATCTAGCACGTTGTATTGTGAATGATTGATGGTGTGCATTTTTTCAGGAGCACTGGAGCACTTTCATTGTTGAAGATGATTTCAAATTCATAGCAAGTAATGGATTAAATGCTGTTAGAATCCCAGTGGGGTGGTGGATAGCAAGTGACCCAACTCCGCCGTGGCCGTACGTTGGAGGTTCCTTGCACGCACTAGATAATGCCTTCTTGTGGGCACAGTAAGTCCATTAACCAAATCATACCCTATTTTTCTCTACTAAATATTTACATCTAAACAATTATTTTTTTCATTCAAAGATTTAGGATTAATTACTTGTTGTGGAGTAAAAGCAACACACAACTTCAACACTCTTTTTCCAACATGTTCTCATTCATCAGTTGAAATTTATGTGGATCCTACATAATTACAGTGGGACCTATATTTTTTAGTAGACCTTATAAGAACTTCAACCAATCAAAAATCTGTTTAAAAAATAATATTAAAGTGAGTGTTATTAGTATTTTTTTTTAATTGCTTCCCTTCACCTCCTAAAAGATGCTTTAATCATTTTTATTCGGCACATGTGTATGTTAAAAATATATCCACCCATGAACTATATTTTACTTATTATAAAATATTATTTATTATATGTTATTTATAATATATTACTTAGATGTCAAAATCAATTTTGCAAGAAAAACATTTTAATTTGAAAATAAGATTTTTCTTAAAAACTTTTTTATTCTTACAAGATAAAAGGATCGAGGATGAGTAATTGAATTTAAAATATTTTGTATACTGTCAATATTTTAGTTCCTGAAATCTTCAATCAATTTTGAATCTTTCATGAAAGAAAAATGATGTGATGGCTATCTTTTTAAATATTAAAGTGATTGATCCCAATTCTTTGGTGTGATCAAAATAACTAATATTTACACATATATTTGATTTTACCTATAAATTCTAAAACGAAATGTGTATATGAATTGAAATCTCCTGTTTATACAAGATTAGGACTAACGATTTATCTGCAGGAAATATGGATTGAAAATCATCATTGATCTTCATGCTGCTCCCGGTTCTCAAAATGGCTTTCAGCACAGCTCTTCAAGAGATGGTTCACAAGAATGGGGAAAAACAGATGAAAACATCCAACAAACAGTCAACATTATTGACTTCCTAACTGCAAGGTTTATATAATATAGTACATTCTATACATAGTTTATATCATTTAATTGCAGTAATGCTTATTTCATTCCAGATACATAATTACTATTAAGTATTAACCCTAATATATGCATATTTCTATGTATGCATGGTAGGTATGCAAAAAGCTCAAGCCTTTATGCGATTGAGTTGTTAAACGAGCCCCTCTCACCAGGTGTGACACTTGAGAGCGTGAGCAAATACTACAAGGCTGGTTATGAAGTTGTGCGCAAACACTCCTCCACAGCTTATGTGGTGCTTTCAAATAGGCTAGCATCCTCAGACCCAAAGGAACTCTTCCCTGTTGCCAATGGCCTTGAACGATCTGTGATTGATGTGCATTATTACAACATCTTTGATGATGCATTTGAAAACATGACTGTCCAACAGAACATTGATTTCATTTACACAAATCGCTCCTCAGTGTTGAACTATATTACAACCTCAAATGGCCCTCTAACTTTTGTTGGTAAGTCTTTAAATGACCCATCATTTTTGTGCTACCTATATGAATAACGTCTTATTTAAGTTATTAAAAAAAATTGATTGCTATGTTTTCAGCTGGATTATCTGTTGATTTTTGGGTTTGTGGGTTTTTGCTTAGCCTAGGTCTTGCTTACTTCGTGTTTTAGCTGGTTGAATCAGCAGTGAGCATGCTTGCTCTTCATTTTCTTATCTTTATGCATTGTAAAATCACTTCTTGGGATTTTGGTCCCACATGAAGTAAGTGTCGTTCGACAACCCATCTGGGTATTAAATTTAAACATCTTTGACAAAAAAAAAGCTATTAGGGCTGGACTAACAACCCCTTTGCATACTATTAGGAAGTATGAAAACACGAAAGTAGTCCATACCTAAGGCACTTTAGATGGATTTGGATCCTTTCATTTGATTCTCTCATGTGAGAGTTTTATGTCTATCTCTCTTTTGACATGCATTAAATATGTGAGACCCTTTTAATATTTATGAGAGAAGATTTAGACACAATGTTCACTTGACTTTATCATGTCACATGAGAGGATCCAAATTCTTTTTGGATATATTAACTTGTTATTTCAACAAAAATAAAATTACGCTCTATTCTCATACTTTCTAACATGTATGAGGTTTTAGTCTAGAAACTCAATATCACTATCTCATTCATAAATGATAACTTGATTGTATTTAAGATATTTTTTGTGAACATTTTATTTAAGAGTTTAGACTTCACACTGTATAATTTTGATTTCAAGAATTGACTTGATGTTAATTCCAATTCAAGGTGAATGGGTTGCTGATTGGCGAGTTAAAGAGGCTACAAAAGAGGACTTTCAAAGATTTGCTAAAGCCCAGATAGATGTTTTTGGGCGATCTACATTTGGTTGGGCTTATTGGGCTTTCAAAAATGCTAACTTGCATTGGAGTTTGGAGTGGATGATCAAGAATGGCTACGTCAAGCTTTAGAAAATGTTTGTTGACAAAAATAAAAAAGGTTGAGAAAATGTTTTGGACAAAAGAAATAGCTTTAGAAAATATTTTCTTAACAGCCTCCAAAATAACGTTTTTTTCTCAGAGCCTGCGGTTCACTTCCTTATATAATGTCTTGATCAAAAAACGAAAACTTCCTTATGAAAATCTATCCTTCGTGATCTCTCCAAGAAATATACTATTATTAGGGTTATGTAAGCTTTGGAGCTCCTACGTTCTTCTAGAAAGAAAGGAATAAAGTTGTAGATCTTTTCACTAAGTTGTAGACCGAAAAGAATAATGGAAGTCGTGTATCCATTGTTTTTTAATTGAATATTTGCATAATAATATTGATGAGAAAAATGGATGTTTGAACGCTTAAGTTGTGAATTTGATTTGTAAGTGTCGTATTATTGGAGAGATATTTAACATTTACCACACCGGAGTTGGAATTAGAAAATCTTTAAGACATTAATGATCTTGGAACGTTTTATGGTTTTGTGAAATACTCCATCCGTTCCTTAATAACTGTCACTTTAAAGTTTTGCACACATATTAAGGAATTGTATTAATGTTCTTGTTTCTATCAAAGTTACTACCTAACTTCCTAACATACCCTTTATCTTTCTTCTTAATTTAGACCCTTTAATTTCCTATCACCATTAATTGAAGGATAGAATTGGTAAAACATAATTAATACACTCTTGAACTTTGTAAAGTGACAGATAATTAGGAACGAAAAAAAGGATAAAAATAGTGACACTTAAATAGGAATGGAGGGAGTAATATGCTAATATTCCTATTTTTGTAAGAGTATATAATGGATATAAAGCGTAAAATTTAAGGAGCCAGTAAAATCTTATAGAAAATCATGAGATTTAAGACAACCTAGTAGTTCATTATTAGATGAGAGAGAAAGAAAACACAATTATGGGAACCTCATACTCGGTCTATTCCACGATGATAGAGCCTATTACTACTATGTAATTTTTTACATATTTTTAAAACTTCTCTCAAAAGTAAATCATATATATGGTGAATACCCTTGACATCTACTTAATTTTAATTTCAAAAATATCCTTGTCACTTCCGTTGATTGTAATTACTTCTTTTACTCGTTTTCACAAATGGCTCATCAATTTATACATTGAAAAGTAAATTCAAAGATATTATAGACAAAATATAATTTAGAGCATAATTAGAGTTACACATACCAAAAAGAAATATAAACACGTGTCATAAGTTCGGAGAAGGTCATGGACACATGTCATCCTGACAGAAGTACATAAAGTGAAAACTAGATGGAGATACTGGGTCTCCATTGTCGCATTTGAATCACACATGCTTTTAAAGGCAAATGAACCTTATCGCTCAAGTAATATAAGATAGTAAATCCAGATATCGTATCCAATGGACTAGGAAACTGCCACTCCCAAAAAATGGATCATAGTTAAGGTTCGAAGTTTGAAAGGTTGGTCGAGAAGCATGCATCGGGAACAAAACAGTTATGAGAAAATAGCAGAGAAAGAAAGACTTATAATTTCAATGGTATCAGATCATCTCCCCCCATTTATTATTCATGCTATGCCTAATTGATTATCTAGCCAATCATACCCTCTTATAGTTATCGACTTATGTTAAGTTATTATTAATTGTCCTACTCGACTGCACTAACTTACAAGCAAGCATCATTGTAAGGTGATCGGTGAAAATAAGCATGAAGTGCATAGAAGTGCACAATTATGCATAGGAAATTGGAAACATATAGAGATAAGCCTAGACCCCGATTTAGACTGAATTAGTTTTAACCTATATATCCATTCTCTTTTATGGTTCGGTGATTAATCCCTCTGGTTAGGAGCCAATTAATCACTATTGTAATTGTTAATTACGCCATATGAAATAAAAGCGTAAAAGAAAATCAAGATATAAATTGAATATAAATTATAACATAGATAATAAAAATGAGGTTTAAATCATATCCTACATTGCAAACCTGGGAGAAGGGATTTAGCTACTCATAGAAATAGGATTACAAACAAGCATAGTCGTAGTATCTATGATCACCTTACAGAGTGATGAACAAGTGATCATTCTCTTACTGTAATCTTGGTGTCACCTCTCTATCTCCCCTCTCTTCTGCATGCGTGCTGCTGCTCTGTTCTTTGGAGAAATTCTGATGATGATATTTTGAGATATGTCAATATGTAGTTTTGGTCTCTTTAAATAGAAAATATTAGGTTAAACTCGAGGCTCTATCTGCAGAGGCAACACGACCGTGTCCTGTCCAGCGCGGGCGTGTTGACTTTAATAACTCCATATAGGCGGTGCGATGAGGCACGACTGTTGCTCTGGGGAGCACGGTCGTGTTGGATTACGTCAACAAGAGTGTATTTGGAGTGGTGTAGGGGCGTGCACTCCGATCTTCATACCAACACGGTCGTGGTTAAAGTTAACTCGATCGTGGTCCTTCGTCAGCTCATCAATGTCCACATATTGCGTATCTTTTGGCTCATTTTTCATTATTTTCTATCTTATATCTCATTTCACTTTTTATGCAAATACACTTGAAAGCACGTGAGTTTTGAATAATAAGTGCATAAATTGAGTGTGACATAGTAGTGAAATAAGGGTGTTTATCATGCATTTTAGACGCGCATCAATCTCCCTACATTTAACTTCTGCTTGTTCTCAAGCAGACTCTCTCAAAAACTATCAAAATGGGACTGCAAGGAGATAATTTTGAAGCACAAATTATGAAAGGCAGAAACAAATCCTACTTGCCTCTCTCTATCTTAAGCATGTATTGCAACATTTACAGAGATGTATGTTAAGACAGAATCGAGTTGGTACAAATAAATCAAATACTATCACTCAATGAAGAACATAAGTAAGTTTAATATGTTTAGGCTCAATTTCTCACATATAGTGAGTTAATGCTAAGGTCTAGATGTAGGACAAATATTCTACTTGATTTTGAAGTAATTATAAAAAAAGGAAGATGTAAGACCCTGAATTTCCCCCCAGTAATTAAATAATTATTTAATTATTCCAGGTACTTTTTGGATCCGCTCGGCGACATCGGCAAGTGACATCGTCGGCTGAAGTACCGATGAAGTGCTCCTTAAGACACTTGGTAGTAAACCAACCTTGACCTGACTTTGAGTTTGGATGAGAATAAGACGTTCTCACTATCACCATGATGTTCAGTGAAGAATTTCGTGAAGAACGATTTTAATATAGATATGGTTTCCTTCTGAAGCCCGGAAGCGACATTTCTCGCTAGCGAGATTGAGTCGAAAATCCAGCAAGCGGAACGGACGCCTTCGAGACCTCAGATCGAAAATCTGGGAATCACCATATGACTCCATTTGACGTGACAGATCTAGCTATGCGATAAAAAATTTCGTGAATAGTAACTTCGATGAATAGTATTTTGTGAATAGTGATTTCGGACTAGAATCAGCACGAACTTCGAGGAAAATGTCCCTGACCCGAGTAGTACAACACAAGGACCAAAAAGAATAAGTGACCAGTGTTAGAAACCTCAGCTATGTAAGGAAACGCAACAACGACCAGATTTGACTAACGTACTGACGCGACATGGATTAGGAATATATTAATAAATAATTCTAGATATTTTCTAATCTCTCCATAATCCTGTTAGATTCAAACGATTTCATAAATTATTATATTTTGATAAATAACAAATTTTACCCAAGGTTTAAAATCGTTAGATAAAGATGTCCTAATGCTTTGAATATTTTATACTCAGGAACATCTATCTACTTGAAGAACAACTGCATACATACATACATACAAGACATTATCAAAAGCAGAACTTCAAAGAAAACAAAGAAGAGGAGTACGTCTGGCAACTTATTGAAGACCTAGTTTGCCAGTTGAGTGCGTCTGCCAAAGGTGTACGTCCGGCTATGGAGTTCGTTTGACTACTCAACAAGGTGTACATCTAGCCACACACCCAATGGAGTATGTCCGCCTTAGGAGTACATTTGACAACTATTTGAAGAGTTTGTTCGCCAAAAATACTGAAGGGTTCGTTCGCGAAAAGTGCTGAAGAGTTCGTTTGACAAAACGAGATTTTTTCATGTGTTACACCACGAGATCTTGCAAGCTACGTCTACTTTCCTCATGTCTTTGGCCCTGATTTTGTAATTGAGGGGGCCTGTAAACATTCTGAGTAGGGGCCTTTTTTTTCCACCCCAAGAAAAGTTAGAATGGTTCCTCAAACTAGGGTTTTTAGCTTAGAGAAAATTTTCCTCATCTACGGATTTGGAAAAGAAAAAACTCATTTGGTGATCTTTGCTCATGCTTGTTTGCTCCACATTCCTCGCTTACTGGAGGTGAAGGTGCTACTTGAATCATGTTAACTTGTGCATGCATCACATTCTTGAAATGTTTTGTGATGGCATCATGTTTTGTGCACTTGGAGGGATAATCCTCCACCTTATAAGTCTTGCAGGCATCTTCAAAATGTACTTGCAACAATGTTGGCCTGATAATTGTTGGAGGCCATATCTTGGATGGTGATTGTGGCTTCAGATGGGGACTTTTTCAGGATGGTCCCTACCCTGGTGGGGTCAATGTTGGACCTATTATGATGAGATAGGTCATTATAGAAAATTTTCATTGCTACTTCTCAAAATACGCATGGTGAGGGCATTGCCTAAGTGTATCCTAAAATCAATTCTAAGCCTCAAACTGTTACTCATGCTCTAGTTGAGAAAAGTTCATGATGTCTTTTTACAGCTTACTGGACTTGGAAGGTATGAAGTACTTTGCCAAAAACTTCTTGGTTCACTCCACCCATGTAGTGATGCATTCTTCAAGAAAGAAGGACAACCAATTCAATGCTCAATCTGAAGGAAAAATGGAAATGCCATTATACTTCACTCTATGCGTGATCCTGAGAAACTCTTTCAGGTTTGTCAGTGGATCTTGGCCAGATAGATCACTAAATTTTCTAGAATTCTGAACCATCGAGATAAGCATCAACTTCAAGTCAAATGTTGTCAAAGTTACTATGCGATGGCATATGTTGTTAGCTACTTTAATGGTGGGAGTAAATTAGTATTGTCATGTCATATCTTGTGGTGGTGGTGGTGGTGGATCTCGCTTGATGTCTAACATTTCTCTCCATTCCTTTACTATCCTTCAAGGTGTTTCAATTTCAATGTCAAACTACAAAAGAGACTTCACATAATGGATTACGCATGCACCTGCATCACATCAAGTAAAAAAAAGTAACAAAAGAAAAATAAAAACTTGAATAGAAAAATCATAAAACTAAGTATTTGAACTTAATCCTTGACAACGGATCCAAAAAATTGTTGTGTTTCAAGTACACCCACAAAGAGTAAGTGCACTTTATCACAAAATTAAGATAGGTGTTAAGTCCCATCTATCGAACCCAATGAACAAAAGCATGAATACTTAATTTACAAAGCCATATTCATTGTTTAGGCAAATAAATATTTGAGTTGGTTGGTTTTGAACAAACAAGAATAAAGCAAACGATTAAAAGAAGAAAATAGTAGAGATTAAAGACTACAGAGTTAAGATAGTTATTGATTCAGATCCCCTAATTATATATTCTATTTAATGATTCATATGATTTCCAATTCTACTTCTCAAGTTTCCCACGGAAGGTAATCCATTTATTGAGTTGACAGTCTCGCCAAAACCTACTATCTAGTAAACATTTATAGATTTTTAGAATCGAATATGCAAGGTGCGCTAAGAATCTACTTAATAACTTTTGATGGTATCCTAAACTCATTGGAGATATAGAAAAATCTAATCCTAACACCCACGTCAGAAGTATGCTAATAGTGACTCTCTCTCAATTCCATTAATTAACACTCTTGTCAGGAGTATGCTAAATACTAATGGTATACTATGGTTTTCTGGTCGCAATATAGAATAAGCATATAAAGATAATACCAATAAATTGTTGAAACTAGATAATAAAATATAAAAATGTGGTTCGCATCAACAATTACATTGTAACCTTAAAATAGGATGTTCAACCGCTCATCATGTACATGAAGCCCACATAAATGCTAATCATGGATAACATCACAAGAACAAGGGAGAAGATAAACCAATCAAGCTCATGTAGTCTCTACCGTAGCACTCAATGATCTCTAGCCTTAGAACCTCAACTAGGATTACTTTGCCATATTCTCTGCAAACTATGAACTTTATATGTAGATCAATCAGTTTTCTCTCTAATAGTCTTAACCTACTCTTAAATAGAATCCTACTTTGTGATTTTAAAACAGTAGGCTATGATATCAAACACGACTGCGCTTAGTAAGTAGCACGATCGTGCTCTATGACACATGTGAGGTCATGCGTACAACATGTAACGGCCGTGCTTTGTGAAGCATCCACGGTCGTTCTTACCTTTAGCACAATCATGTTATTGTCCTTATACATTTAGCAGTTTCTCCTTTTTGCTCATTTTCCATGTTTTCTTCCATTTTTTAACCTATGACCTTCCTATTGCAGAGTTGTCATAAAAACAATGAGTTTTGTAAAGGTAATGCAATGATTATTAGACGCAATTAATGGTTTGAAAACATAGGAAAAAACCACAAAATATATGTCTATTAGTAGACAATGTCTTCACTTGTCTCTTAAGGCCTTTCCGATGATAAGTCCTAGCTAAAATTGTAAGATCAAGTTTTAGTCCATGTTCACACAAATTTTTATAAATTAACTTTTGTTATCATCAAAATTTACTTAGAGGAAGTGTTTTTGTTGATGGACATGATGGAGGAGCAGGAGGAGGAGGAAGAGGAAGGAGTGGTTGTTGTTGTAGTCGTTGGTGGTGGTGGAGCCATGGCCACCGCAGTGGAAGGTGATTTTAGTGTTAACCGAATAGGAAGAGGAAGAAGGGGAGATAAGATACTAAAATTGATGAAATTCTTTTGAAGAAACTAAAATTAATGAAAAAGTTCATGTGGTCACCCCTCATTTAACTTGGATAATAAAATTACCACGTAGGGCTGGTTACTAGGCAATAAATGATCAAACGGAATGTTAATAATGTCATAAGAGTAATTTTTAAATAAAATTTTCAAAAGAACCGAAATGTTTAAAAGAATTTACAGGGACCAATTCAGATAACGCTCTGTGTTATAAGAAGTAAAAACATATTTAACCATTTTATTTCCTGCTTAAATATTCAGATAATTTATTAGGAATAAAATTCCATATTATTTATGGTTTTCAAAGAATGTCCTTGCAATAACATGTACTTGATATTGAAAGGGTTGTGCTGGATGGACATACTCATCTGGTGATATTTGATCGACACACACCGCAATTTGCGAAGTTTAGAAAAACTTGATTGTGGCGATTTGAAACACACAATTTTTGTGGGTGTTTCAGACCATTAAATCATAAATTTTTTAACTTCGCAGACTGTCACAAATCTTCTTGTATCGATTGCATCATGTCACCGGATGCACATGTTCATAAATTATTTTCCACCTAAATTTCTTCCTGTTTATTTGATAAGGACCCAAATTCTTCCTAATTCAAAGTACATTTGCATGATTGCTAAATATCTCCTCTTGTGTTTGTATTATTCAATCCATTCAGTGAAACATGGCCAGAGGGAGCAGGACCAAGTTACTGACTTTCCCGCATCACTATGAAATTTATATCTGATGTTTGCACTACAAGAAATAACATATTTCGCAGCGACTTTTTCCCAACGACAAACAAGTTGTTGGTAATAATATGTATATGGCAACGACATTTCTAAATTGTTGGCATAAGAATTTTTTTCATCAACAACACTAATATTGTTGGGAAATGTGTGGTTGTCCCAACGACCTTAATAGTCGCTGGGAAATATACATATATATGGCAACAACATTTTTAAATTTTTGGCATAAGAAGTTTTTTTCCTCAACAACACTAATATCGTTGGGAAAGTTGTGATTGTCCCAACGACCTTAATTGTCGTTGCGAAATATACATATATATGGCAACAATATTTTAAAGTGTTGGTATAAAAAGTTTTTTTCCTCAACAACACTAATATTGTTGGCAAAGATGTGGTTGTCCCAACGACCTTAATTGTCGCTGGGAAATATACATATATATGGCAACGACATTTTTAAATTGTTGGCATAAGAAGTTTTTTTCTCAACAACACTAATGTTGTTGGGAAAGGTGTGGCTGTCCCAACGACCTTAATTGTCGCTGAGAAATATACATATATATGGCAACAACATTTTAAAGTGTTGGCATATGAAGTTTTTTTCCTCAACAACACTAATATTGTTGGCAAAGATGTGGTTGTCCCAACGACCTTAATTGTCACTAGAAAATAAACTACTATATGTTATAATGATGCAAATTGTTGAAAATGCTAGTTAATGTCAATTGTTTGTCACAACAAGTTCATTGATTGTTGGAACAAATATATCTTTCCTAACAATAATTCTTGTTGCTGCAAAAAATATGTATGTGACGACAATTTGAAATGTTGTTGGCAAACAACCATTTAATTTCATAAAAGTAAAAAATTAAGTATTTCTGGTATTTATTTGCTATAGAAAATATATTGATATTTTCAAAGCATAACAAAAATATTGATATAAATTTGAATTCAAAATATTGATATTATTACATAACTAGTTTGTTGATACTTTTAATTCAATATAATACATGTTTTTATGAAGTTATTTAATTTGGTGTGAGCACTTAATTTTGCCTCCCCTTTTCTATTATTTTTGTCTTATATGATTGTTTATTCATTAAATTATAAGAATTAAAGAATCATAAAATTGAAAATAAAAAATAAAAAATTGAAAATAAAAAATTAGAAAAATAAAAAAATAAAAAATGAAGTAAATGAAAAACCAGAGAGTTAAAAAAAAATAATTAAAAATTTGAAAATAATAATTAGAAGATGATTATAGAAGATGCTCATAAACGACGATTCTATACGATAATTAGAACGTGATTCTAGAAAATAGATAGAAGACTCTAGAAAATTTAAAAGATTTAGAGAAAATAATAATTATCAATTTAAAATCTAATTCAAGCTTTATAAAAGATGTCAAATTTCAAGATTTTGAGAGAGAACACCATCAGAACTTGAATAGAACGTGCTAGACAATTATTGACCTTGTGGAGAACTTCAAGGAGACTCAGGAGGCTGGAGAAGAAGCTTTATAAGTCGAATTCAGCGGTGAGACATCGTGACAGTTTCAGTTTTTCATTATTATTCTTCTCTTTGATGATTGTAAAGCTATCCATTGAAATGAATAGCTAACTTCTCTCTTTTGTTAGGGTTCGATGAAGTTGTTCTGATACTTATGTATTCTATGTGATTCTTCTTGATATAAATCATGTTCTTTGACTATGATTTAGTGGTTTTCTCTCGATCTTTATGTTATATTTTAGATTGATCACCTAAGATATTTTGCTTAATTCGTCTTGTGAGCGGAAGCTACAACTTTTTGAGTTCCAACTAGAGTTAATCACCTAATAATCCTAATTGCTAGACATAGAGTTAGATTTGTTAGTCACTTAAACACTTAAACTTCATGATAACTATCTTTCTTAATAATGTGAGACATCAATCTTTTACTAATTTTTTTTAATAAATTTTACTTAAGTAACCTTTAAAGTAATAACATTATAATAATTAATTTATCCAAATATATAATTTTAATATTAATAAAGATAAGAAAACACTTCAAAATTATAAGTTAAAATTTTGGCGCTTTCTTTTAGCGCTAATTTTTTTTTGTAGCTTTTCTAAAAATGCTCCCCACTAACAGTAACTGCTCCAGTACTGCCTCATTCCCCATTCATATGTGAAGGCGTAAAGCTGTGTTGCTCCCTTTTAACCGTTGCAGTCGCCATCTGCTTTACTCATCTCAACTCCTGCGGTCTTTGAACCACTCTTCCGTCTGTGTCTCATCCAAGTAATCGTCAGGTATCCTGTGTATTGCTCAAATTTTCAGGTGTTTTTGTAGATTTATCTCATGATTTTTTATTACCCACGCTGTAATTAATTGCCGTGAAATACCGAAATGGGAATCACATTTTGAGAAAATTCAATTGTCTGTGAAACCCATGTTTCATCGAGCTAAGCTTTATCAATGTTGTGTCTTTGTGGAAGCTTTTTCTACTTGCTGTGAATCTATATTATCTATGAATTCTATGTCTTTTTCAATTTGGAATATGCATTAATTAATGTTTGGTTCTTGTTTTGTTACGTTAGATATAAGAGGATGTGGATTTTCCCCATTCCAAAGTCATATCTAAAAGGCGCTATTATGACTCAACCTGATTCTGACACGAAGCTTCTTATAGACACCCAAGGGGATTCATGGTGGAGGGGAAGACATAAACGATTATGCAGTCCGTAAGCTCTTCGATGTGCCATAGCAGCAAAATTAAATATAGACTTTCTCAATTTTCTCCTCTTGTTCCTCGTGGGGAAGCCATTTTCTTGACAAACTTCATCAACATTTGGCCTTTGTGATTATGAAGGACTGTTTGGGGGCTTTGGACAATGGACACTGTTAGTGGAGACAATAAGGTGACAGCCCATTTTATGGCTTTTAATCTTCTTTTAAAAATGGTTTTAGAACTAAGTAATTTGTTTTACAGGAATTGTAGATTTATTTGAGCTTATAATTCTTGGAATCAATTTTAAGCGTCTGAGTGGTGCTTCCTTCGTGGATTCAGAAGAAAAGGACTTTAAGGTGTACAAATGCAATAATAAAAGTTACAACACCCTAACTAAAAATAAAGAGACTACTAGTGGACTAAAATTAAAGGATGCACCATAAAATTCAAATGCAATAAGAAAAAATTTAATTGTTGAGAAAAAATTTCATATCGCAACAACTACGGTTGTGAAAAAATATCTTATTATAACAGCTTGATTTGTTGAGAAAAATACTATATCGCAACCGCTTTAATTGTTAAGACATGTCAGGTATGACAACGACATGAGTGGTTATTAAAAAACATTTATAGCAATGATAAAGTGTTTAAAATAGCAGCGACAAGAGTTGTGGTAAAAACCTCAACAATGGCAGCAACAACAAATGTCGTGGCAAAACTTTTCGCAACGAGACTTTTCACAGCAACATGGAACAACTTCTTTTTTACTGCGAAATGTAGTTTTCCCAACAACTTCCCAAATTAACCAACAACATTTGTCGCTGCGAAAAACCTTTTATCTAGTAGTGTTGGTAAATCCAAAAGTGTAAGGAAAGAAAATGTGCAACAAGTGGATACAAATGGTTCAACTTGACTGGAACTTACTTTTCCTGCTTGTGTTTGGATATCAGCTGAGTGCATGTAATGTGAGTGAACTTTCATGTGAATCTATATAAAAATAGTATTAGTCACTTTTTTGTATCAACATAATTGGCTTCAAAGAACTTGATCGTTTGGAAAGTACATAAAAAGGAAGCAACAAAATTATACTACTATATGGCACTAATAAGAATAACTTATAGGGAGGTTTTATGTAAGATATGACTAAGGTCTACGTTGAATTAACTTTTAGCTTATGATCGAGAGCTCGTCAACTAAGATAACTATTTATTATAAGGTAAGGAAAAGGTTGCACAAATTTATTGGTGTTCTTGGGGACTGGGGAAGTTAGATGAGATAATTTGAAGAGAAGTCGAGGCACATAATATTTCAACTTAGAGTTGTGATATATATATACCCTATTTATTTACAATTCATCTTCACCTTTTTTTTTTTTTTTTTTTGTCTCTTTCTATATAGTTTCTATTATATCACCTACCAAATTATTCATTCTCTTTTTTTATTCTTCCTTTCTCTCATGGGTAGAGGGGTGAAGGGATGTGAACATAAAACTTATATTAGAAAGTATTATTTAAACATTAATGTTTTTTGAACCACTAAACATTAATGTGAACTATGAATTAGTTGCTAACTTGTGGTGGTTTTAAGTCGGCTCAAAACACTTTTTTTTAACTTTCTACTTTATAATAATCTCAAATTGCCACAAATACAGGTGTTCCGACATCAAACGTGGTTCACAGGGTTGTTATTTTAAAAACTTATACTTATTACAAGATTTATCTTAATTAACCTTATAAAATTATATTCCTTTTCAACAATTTTCATATCCATTAATTGTTTTAAGTTATAGAATTTGTAATATTAAACTTTTTATAAATTATGAATGTGAATATGATATATCCCTTTTCGATGATCAATATATAAATTTAACAACTAATAATGTGTTAATTCGAGTAGAAGAGGCTCAAATCTGTTAAGCATATAATCTTAGGTTTAATCTCTGGATTTATGTGTATGAAAAAAACATGGTTGAGAGGCCAATTTAGTTGGGAAACTGAAAAATATATAAGTATAACTGTAATTTAAACTGCAATTAATAACCCTATTGAACATGTGCAGTGTGGTGACAATAATTGGAAAGTACAGCAAACAGCAACTACTATAGAGAAGTTAGGGAACCCATCCCTTTCCCCTTTGTAACTCTCCTTTTAATTGGTGACCATGTTGTTTGAAAGCTTTAGAATCCACACTCAACCAGCTCATTTGAAGGCGAAGGCTCCATAGACCACCAAACCAGTCACTTTCTTTACAATAATGAGCATAGTCAAGTGGACTTTTGCATAGAGATGAAATAAATGCAGTCACAGTCATGGGAAAATGATTATTGTTAAGAGCCTAAGAGGTAAGGTATCCATAGATTATGAAAAAAAAAAAAACAATGTTTTGAAAATCAGAAAATAATTGGTGGACATACCATTTTTACCGAAACCTTTCACACATATGTCTTTGGTGCCATTTTTAACTGCTAGAAAACGTTGTGGGGGTGAAAAACTACAACAAAGACGTATCTTTAAGGTGCACTAGAAATGTGTACATATAATCACTTAATTGAAAAAAGGTGCAAATACCAGTTCATTAATTCAATTCTGATCGATCTATTTTATACGTTATATTATATAATAACAATAAAATATTAATAAACTAAGCTAAATTAAATTTTATAGTATGGTAAGCTCAAGTGGTTAGAGCCGAGAGAGGTAGTTGCATGGCTCAATTACTGTAGGAGGATAAACACTCCCCCTCTAAAAAAAAAATTATTGGCCGATCAAAGAATAAAAATTAAATTTTATACGAGTCGGTAGAAGCTTGTAATATGATTTTCAAACCTTAAGAGATTATTTGAGTTTATGTTATCAGTCACGTTGTCTGCGTCGGCCATGGGATACTTTACTAAAAAAATAGTTATATAACATGAATTATATATATTATTTCTTATAATAATATATATTGTTGTGATTGCAGTGGGGACCTGGTGTTAAGAAGGCCTAGAAAGAGTGAGAATCTGATAATAATGATGTTTCCCACCAGGAAGGTCATGGACAAAACTTGTGTCTCCATAAGGTTCAAGGGTCACTTCTTTGGATACCACCATCAATGTTCTCTCAATCGAATCTTAACCGCGCGTGGTCGTGAATTTGCGCACACAATAAATTCGGTCGCATTGATATGGGTTCGGTGACAGTTAATGACATGCAAACAAGCTACCCTTTCAATCATTGTGATTCACTGGTTTGTATCCACAACTTCGTCGTCTTGTTATCCTGATTGCATATAAAAACATATACTTAAGTTTCCACTTTTAATCTTTCTTGTCTATCTTACTTGATCTATGTGCATTTACTCATGGGAGCGTTTAAATGTTTATACCCTTTTGATTGCTCATTATGAATGTGATCTGGAATAAACCAAATACAATCCGAGTCAAGGAACTCGGCCAGGGACGTTGAATGTGGGGTTGAGGCGATCTAGGTGCGTAAGGGGGGTCTGACCGCCACGCTCCTCCGGTGGTACCTGTGAGGACACTCTGATGCTTAAGTTAGTGAGAGTTGGATGAGGGTGCACTCACAAAAACTAGGATCAGAGAACTTACCTTATGTGAGGAGTTACTTCCTTTATTAATAGTGGAGTGATATGGGGGTAGTTGAGTTGGGCTCCAGGGCTTGCTTGTCGTCACGTGATCGCTTCCCGTCGAATTACTATTGCTTGCAGATGATCCAACGGTGGTTGGAGGCTTGGTCAGGCGAACATTTAGGCTTTTGGCAGGCTGCAAAGTCAACCAACCCTACTTTTGTCGGGGGGAAAGGAGAAGACGTCGCTTTCATATGTAGCCTCTGGCGCATCTAACGCCCTACTATTGGATCATGAAGGTTGCAGGCCCGGTTGGATGCGGTTCGGTCGTCTCATCTCTATCAGTCCTGGCTTGAAGTCGGTAGGGTCAAGATGTAGTCTATTGGTAAGAAGGACATGAAGTCGTCCGAGGCGTTGACCTTGGCCGACTATCATAACAGTAACCCCTTAGCTTGGCCTTGAATTATAGTCTTGGTCGAGCTACTCCTGTTCTGAATAAGTGAGCTGGTCCTTGGTGCGAGGCCTGTTTGGTGAAGACCGGGCCCCTTGTCCATTGCGCGGGACTCTATTCAGACGAGTTGGTATTTTTCTCATCCTACCAGACGAAGCCCCTTGTATACTGGGACGACTACCGAAATCCTAGGGAGTGTTCATGCCCAGGATTCCGTGTGCATAGCCGGTTTAGCGCAGTTATTAGTCTACGGGGGCCGAGCCCCATGCACTTCGGGCCGACATTTAGGTACCTAAGAACTTGCCCAAATTCTTATGTGTATGAGTCGACTTAGAGTATCTATTGGTGCTTTGGAGCCGAGGTCTGTTAGTGGAAAATCCTGTGTTGAGTCAATTTTCTGCCTCTCTTGGGCCAACTTGTATCACGGTCGGGACTCGTTGATGCTGAGCGGTCGCGACCATCCACCAACTGACACGCCAGTTCCTCAACAGTTGCCATTCTAAGGGGAAATGACCCTAATGCCCCGAGTGCAGACATCTATAATTACTCCGCATTTACTGGGAATCTTATTGCAACATTCTAGCGATTTCATGTGACTTGACGATTTCTGGCAAGGTGGTTGTGATTTCTGGCATGGTTGTTCCGATTTCCGGCGAATTCTAGCGAGGACGAGACGTACTTATCGGCTGTCGGGAACAGAGACTGCTTGGGACTCAAACTCGACTTTGAAAACCCAAACACAGGTATTCACCACTTGCTCCCCTTTCCAAGTTTTTTTCTTTTTAGGCTATGCATTTCAGGGAAGCCGCGAACGATCAAAGGGGGTCAGAGGGTCAGCCTATCGTTGTCAGCTCGTCGCCCTCATCCGGGAGTGGGGACGAGATGTAAGCAGTCCTTGTGGGCCCATCGCAAGATGGCGAACCTAACTGGATATCTGCAATGTTCGACTGCTATCGATAGATGGCTGCCGACGCCTCGGTTCCCGGAGTCAGGAACGTTTTAGTGGCCAGACTTGTCCAAGCCCATTACTCAGTGGTCGAGTTAGAGGCCGGGGTTGACGATTCTGTGTAGTCTGCAGATAGCATGGTAAAAAAGGCGAAGAAGGAGAAGGATCCCCATTTGGTGGTTCATGAGATCTCCCTTCTCAACCGCCTATTCGTCTGGGCCAACGAGGAGGTGCGGAGTACCCCGACTTGGACGTCGGAGTCTGACTTGGAGGAGTTTAGGGATAATTATAAGGTCTCAGCAGGTGAGGGATATGAGTTCAAGGTCCCCTTGCCGGACGAGAGGGCGTGTGGTCAGCCAGGATCTAGCTTTTACTGTTATGAATAAGTCATTCGGCAGCTCGAGATTTCTTTTCCCTTTTCTGAAATGAGGGTCCTAGATCGGTTGCATGTAGCTCCGACCAAGTTGTCCCCCGGCGGTTGGTCGTACGTCAAGAGCTATGAGGAGCTTTGTAACTTCCTCGGGTGCCCCCAACCCTCTATGTACCTCTTCTTCCACCTTTTCAATGTGTCCCGGGTGTCGGCCAAGGGTGGCGGCAGGTCTTGGGAAACCTTCAAAGCTGGCTCTGGTATGAAGTTCATGAAACCGCTTGCCGATTCATACAAGATTTTCAAATTTCAGTTATTTACCTACAGGCCGACTAAGTAAAAGGTAACGCCGTGGTGGCAATAACCGTGTCTGGTCATCCCGTTGACCGATTCCTGTGGACATGGGGACAACAACATTATTACAAGACCCCAAGTTTTTCTGCCGTCCCAGAGTCACGCTTGAATCTCGATGAGTTAGGATTGAAGTCGATTTTCACCAAGTGCGTGCCTAAAGACAATAATTTCCTCTTCGGATGTCGGTCCCTTATTCGTAATAGCGCAGCTGATTTATACAGTGCAATAGGTATTAATGTGATCTTGCAGTGATGGTGTTTTCCCCTTTTTTAAAATTTCTAATTTTTTTATGTCGTCCCCCTTTTTTTGCATAGTCCATGGGTCCTCCGGAGAGTCTTCGAAGAGCCCTTCAAGCGTTCGCTGCCTTGATGGATTTAGCCGATCAGTCCACTCCTTTAAGGGAGGAAGAAAAGGGGAGCGACTCGGTCAATTTCGTCCCCCTCCAGGTGGAAAATGAGGTTGATGTCAAGAAGAAGAGAAAACACCCGAGTGCTGAGAAAGGCTCGAGGAAGAAAGAAAATCAGCCACAGGGCTCCCTCGAACGACATGACTAAGGTTCGTGAGGTGGGGGATTCCCATGTTGTGAACCTTGAGGCTGGGGGAAGAAGCACCCCCTCTTCTGCCCGACTCGTGGCCCTTCACTCTCCTTGGAGTCCTTCCTGTTATGAAGAAGGTCTCGTCCTTGGACTCTGGCTGAGGTTTTGATGAAGACAAACACATCACAAAAAGAAGAAAAAGAAAGACTTCAAGAACCGGCTCAAAACGTCAAGAACAACTATTAAGGTTCTAGCTATTAGTAAGTCTTGTTAACTTAGTCTGCTCTGCTTTATTAAGATTATATTGCATTTGAAGGCTCATGAGTAATCAGCTAATTAAGTACAACTTGTTTTCAAAAGCTAAAATTAAGTAGAAACACTTAATTAGGGATTGAACATCAAGAAACCAAGTTTCAGACTAGTAGTAATAGATTACCAGATTTCGGAAATCTATTGCAGGTAGTTGGTAATAGATTACTAGATTTCAGTAATCTATTACAGGCATAGTGTAATCAATTACCAGTTTTTAGTAATCGATTACCAGGCAGTCAGTAATCGATTACCAGATTTCAATAATCGATTACCTGTCAGAAAATGGCTCTCAAATCATAACGACTATAGCGTAATCGATTATCAGAATGCTGTAATCGATTACCAAGTCGACAGATATGTTGTTTCATGAACCAATGTATCTCAAAACGTTTGGGAAGCCTTGTGATGGTTCATGGATGACCTCTAGTGCCTATAAATAGCCCATTGATGTTCAGAAACGACATAGAACTTGAAACATAACTTTCACATTCATTAGAAACATTATTCTAAGTAATTGCTCTTTCATTTTCATAAGAACACTCATGTTGTTCAACATTAAAGAAACTCAGAGTAATTGAGCCTTCATTGTAATTGCCTGAAGCATACAAACTAAGACCAATCCAATTAGATAAAAGGATTGCATCAGCCATAGCAAAAGCTTCTTCTTCATCTTGAATCAGTTTGATTCTTGATTCACTGTAGTGTTCGGTAGTTGTGGAAAAGGTCCTTTGAATCGGTATGATTCAAAGTCCGTCGTAGTGTTCAGTGTCATCAGTTGATGGTTTGCCTTCTGAGGTTTGACAAGAGTTCTTAAGGTCCTTGGTGTAAGTGCTTGTAAAAAGTCTTGATCATAGTGGATAAATCCTCAAGTGTTGTTGAGGGACTGGACGTAGCCTTCGGTGGATTGAAGGCGAACCAAGATAAATCCGTGTGTGAATTCTCTTAACTCTCATATTTTACTTCCAAGCAAGTTTTACTTCGCTGCATTCATAATCAACAATTGTGATTCTGATTATCTTGAAAGTAATCAGTTTTGTTAAGGCGAAAATTGAGAGAACCTAATTCACCCCCCTCTTAGGTTGCTATCTACACTTACAATTGGCATCAGAGCGTAAGTTTAGGTAATTTGCTCCTAAAGATCCAGGAAGATGGTATCCTCCTCTAGACCTAGCACTAGTGAGGGTTTCAACATAAACAAGCCACCATACTTCAATGGAGACCACTATGACTTCTGGAAAATCAAGATGAAAATCTGTATAAGGTCATTAGATGTGGAAATCTGGAAAACCATGGAAGAAGGTCCTTTTATGCCAATGAATGATGTGGGTGATAGCACACAACCAAAACAAGAGAACGAGTCTTTTCTAGATGTGGGTGAGTAACATTGGTTGAGTGAACGAGTCTTTTCTAGATGATAGACAATGCGTGTAGACAAGGCATGTAGAAACGATAGAGATATTTCCTGAAAAACATAATACACAAAGTTTAAGAAATTTTTATCTATTATAGTTGAACTCTTAAACATAATTATTATCACCCAAAATATGAGGTTAAGATCATTTGAACTTAATGCATCATCCACCCTAATCATCATCTCTCGCATCATCTTTTTCCTCCTCTAACACGGTTTTCAAGGTACGTTCTTCTCCATCTCTTCTCTCTTTTGCTCCCGATTTACCCCTATTTAGCGCAATTCAAAATTTTGGAATTGCACTCTCCTATGCTTAATTTCTTGTTGGAACATGAAACAGAGCCGTGAATTAGATGTTTGCATGTTGATTGGCATTGTTGGGTAATGTTTTGTTATGAATTTTATGTGGAAAATTTTATGCACACAGTGAAAGTTTCCTTTGAACTTTGGAAATTATTTTGGTTTGAAAAGTGAAGAAGAAACTTCGGTTGAGTTATAAAGGGTTTTGGGATAACATTGTCTTGTTAAATTGCATGTTCAAATTTTGTGCCTACCAAGTGTTTGATAAAATACATGAATGAATTTTTATCCTTGGTTATGTTTTTTTGTTCTTTTATTAACCCCCAAGTGCTTGATAAATTATATCTTAGAGATTGAGAAGTGTGTTGAACTGAAAGAGGGGAGTTTTTAGGTTGTTATGGAGAGTGGTGTGTTGACATTAAAAGAAAAAGAGAAGCAAGCGTTCGCTTCAATTGTTTCTGGACTAACTCGTGAGTTGTATTGGAACTTTTCTGGTTGTTATGCAAATGAGATGCAGAAGTTTAGAGCAGCGGAGCTGTCTTACAGGATGGTGAAGATGAGCCTGACGGCTCGAATTGAGGGAGTTCTTATCCCTATCTGTTTTAATTTTATTTTTAGTTTTATTTTCATTTTTATTTATGTGGACTGTTGTATGATACATAGTAACAGGGAGGGAATCGTATATTTGGGAACCTGGTTGAGCTACCATGAAGCATTGATTTGAAATACATATTATTTGATTCAATGCAGTGATTTGTGACATTGAGAGATATGTAGCATTTCGTGTGGCCTCAGAGTTTGTGATTAAATTGTCCCTTAATAGCCCACTTTGAGCCTTAGGTGATTGTTTCTATGGTGCCTTACTTTAGTGAATTGTTTAACGGTGTCAAGATATCCATAATTAATTTATTAGAAGAGCATGATAGTACTAGGCCTCTCCCCTCTATGCAAATAGAAAAAGATTAAGGTATATGCCTTAAAAAATAAACGAAGCAAAAAATTTGGAGTGAAGTGGTGAAGTAAGTAAAGGTATGGGGGTGACTGATTCACTTTCTATACGTCCCAATTATTTTCACTACTCTGTTCTAAAAAACTAGAAAGAAAAGGAGGAGGAAAAAAGGCTTGAATTAAAATAAATGTTGCTCTTATGTTTGTAAAAGGAAAAAGGATTACTTGGTTGCACTGTGTAGCCTCTTTGAGTTGCCAATTATTTCTTGTTCCTACCTAATGTTGCACCTTAGCCATGTTACGACCTGGTGAAATCTTTCTTTGTTACTCATTACTGTATTGTTGATTGTGATCACCATTCTTTGTTACTCATTACTGTATTGTTGATTGTGACTTGACTTCTGGTCAGATTTTATGCATTGTGCTTGTATGTTCAGCTTCTATATGTGAGAAATTAAGTTGTTGTGAACTCTATTTTTTGTTTTCTGTGATGCTCATTCTCACTGAAGTTCATGCACCTTCTTGCTATTAACACATGCATAGTCCACTGTGATGACCTCCATGTTTGTTGTTATAAGTTGAAACTGTGATGTTTAGTTTGTGGGTGATTAATTCTGTGCTTCAGGGCAAGCTTGCTTAAGTTTACGCTTGAGGACGAGCTGTCGTTTAGTATAAGGGTGTGTTGACCCGAGGGTATAAGGGTATTTTAATGTGTCTTTTATTTTGTTTTTCTTTTATTTTATTAGGTTTAGTTTTATTTAGAATTTATAGGATTTATTAGTTTATTTTTCATTTTATATCTTTTTAGGATTTTTAGAGAGTTTATATTAGTTTTATAGTTTTTATTAGATTTTTAATTGGTTTTATCTCATCTTTTTAATCACTAGATTTAATTACGATTTGAGTGTTGCTTTATTCTAGGAGTAGGTAAGTTTATTTAGGTATTTATATCTTTTGATCTTTTATTTAATGTTATTGTCTTTTTATTTCAGGTGAAGATAGGATAATTGATAGAGAATCAAGGAAGAAAATAAAAAAATGCAAGGAGCTGCTATTTTAACGTAAAAAAGGTTTTCACGTAAAACATCATCAGACCAGGAACCTGAAAACACATAAAGGGAGAGAAGATTTTTCTCTTGACCTATCTTGGTCATTCTAAAGTTGTTTCCGAGTCGTGCATACCAAAAGGCCAAACAACATATAACTAACAGAACGCCATAGAACTCAGACCAAGATCCATCATAGCCTCCAATCCACTTCTAGACCCGCTACCAAAGCCTATCTCCAGACAGCGACAGGTTCAACCAAATGGGATCCTATCAAGCAGCAGAATGACCCTCCAAAATAAAGACCATTCCCAACCTTGCAAACCTCCGGATCCTTGAAAGAAACCCTAGCACCATATCCATAAAAAATCCTCTAGGGGCCTTGAAGATGAGATCGTGAGAGAGAGGCCAAGGGAGGGAACCGTGGTGGGAAGCGCATTTGCGAGAGGAGTGAATGGCAACATGAAGGGGGAGTGTGCCCATCTCGCGATAAATTAGACTGAAGCTGCAAGCATACAAAGATTGGAGAAGCTTCTCAAAGAAGAGGTCGAGGGAGCTAGAGGGTAACTCCGAGAAGGCTTAGGGGTGGCAATATGGGCTGGCGGGGCGGGCCAGGCTCGACCCGTCAAAAGCCCGCCAAAATGCGGGGCGGGTTGGGTTGGCCCACATTTGGTATGTGGGTTGAAAGTCTCAACCCAACCCACATTTTGGCGGGCTGGCGTGTTGGCGGGCTAGCCCGCCAAAATTTAATGTAGTGGAAAAAAAAGTAATTATGAGAAGAAAGCACAAACCAACAAAGTTCTACATTCTTGCAAGTTGCAAAAATACACAAATAACACAAGTCAGGAGCCACAACTCATAATTGTCTCTTAACACAACAAAAGCAAACACAAATGACAAACCAATAAAGTTCTACATCCTCACAAAAGATAGCAAAGCAAGCGTTAAGTGAAAACAAGAACCACTAAACTAGAACCATGAACCAATTTTCATATAAAATGTTGTACATTTGAACCAATTTTCATATAAAATCTAATTATGCAGTAGAGCTAATGGTGTTCCTACCATGAACATTCGGCCTTGCTGAGTAATAGTTTTCCCATACTTGGATCTTCCCTGCTTCCCTAAAGGAATATTATCCCTTTTTCATGGTAAAAAAGAGGCATTCATCTCCTTTTTTCATGGGCTGATAAGATATCAGAATTGGGGAAGAGCAATAATTCAAAACAAATAGAAATCATATGAAAATGAGGAAAGATTTAGCAATCATTCAGAGAAGCTAGAATAAACTTTAGTGGAGGAAAAAACACATTTAGCAATCTTAATACACAGAGAAAAAAAAACCTATGTTTCACCATGATGTATACACAAATTCCAGCAGGAAGCACCTCAAACTAGGAAGTAAGGACAAAATCGAATTACAGATCCAAAGAGAGGAGTGATTCAACGAAAACTTACCAATTCGCGACGGAGAGGAGAGCGCAGCGTTTGTGAGATTCAGTGGCGGAGAGGAGAGAGCGGTGGAGAAGAGGAGAGTGCGGTGCCGGAGAGGAGAGCACGGTGGAGAAGAGGAGAGCGCGGGGTAGGAGAGGAGAGCGCCGTAGAGGATAAGAGAGCGCCGCGGTGGAGCAGAGGAGAGCGCGATGGTCGGTGGAGGAGAGAGGAGAGCGCGAAGCAGCGGATTGAAGTCTGTAGAAACTCAAATCCTCACTTTGGAAACCCTCATACTGAAGTCTGTAGTAGTGTACTGATTTTTTTTCAATTTTGATTTTTTTCTCTTTAGTTAAATAAAAAAAAAGCAAAAACAAAAAAAGTGGCCCGGCGGGCTGGCCCGCCCCGATCAGCCAAAGCCCGCCAAAAAAATGGGTTTCTAAAGTGGGTTGAAAGTGGGTATTTGGGCTGAAAATCCAAACCCAATCTGCCAAAAATGGCGGGCCTAACCCATATTGCCACCCCTAAGAAGAAGCACCCTCTATCGAGACATCGTCAACTAACCCAAATCCACCACCTTCACGATTTGCTTGTTGTCTGCATTCGGATCCACACCATCAGCGTCGCCTCTTTCGAAGCCTTGCCCAAGGCCCAACGCCGCTGCAACAACCCATGGAGGGAACATAAGAGGGGGTGCAATCATTGATGGAAAAACCAAGACCTGCAAGGAAGATTGAAGGCAAAAACAAATAGAGCAAGAGAAAAGGAAGCTGAAACTCAAAACCAGAATGCCGCAAAAGAGTAGGACAATCGATTGAACGAAATGAATGCGAAGGAAAAACTAGAGGCCGTCGCCACGCTCAAAGGAAGAGCGTCGCCGCTGGGCAAGTGGAGCTTATTTTTTAGGGAAGCTTAAAAATGCTGTTTGTAATTGAAACAGCAGGAATACCCCCTCTCTCTTAGCCAATAGGATACTGCTGACTGTACTGTTATTGCCATGTCATGTGACATGTCATGTGTTTGACTGGTCAAACTGAAGTCTTGTCAATTACTAATTGTAGTCCTTTGAACTTTTGTAATTTTTATTTTATACGCAACATTATTTATATTGTTTATTTATTTTATAATTTAGAAAACATAAATATATTTTAATGATGGAGCACGATGCAGGGAGGAGGAAAAGAGGAATTAGGTTATTTTGTCCAAATCAAAATGTTAATAGTTAATTTCAATTAAATTAAAAATCAATTTGAAAATTAGAAAATAAACATTTTCTGAAAAAAAAAAGATTATATTGTTTATTTATTTTATAATTTAGAAAACATAAATATATTTTAACGATGGAGCACGATGCAGGGAGGAGGGAGGAGGAAAAGAGGAATTAAGTTATTTTGTCCAAATCAAAATGTTAATTGTTAATTTCAATTAAATTAAAAATCAATTTGAAAATTAGAAAATAAACATTTTCTGAAAAAAAAGATTATATTGTTTATTTATTTTAAAATTTAGAAAACATAAATATATTTTAACGATGGAGCACAATGCAGGGAGGAGGGAGGAGGAAAAGAGGAATTAGGGTTTTTTTCCCAAATCAATGTTTTTAAGTTAAAAATCAATTTAAAAATTAGAAAATAAATCTTTTTTGAAAAAAAAAATTTTAAAAAAATAGCGGAAGGACTAAATGATGAATCTTATAAATAGTTGAAGGATCAAATCATGTATTTTATAAGTTCTGTTGACATGGTACTTCATTATTATGACATGGCACTTTGTTATACTTTCATTGGTTAGCTGCTCAGGGGGCATTTTAACCCCCTCTCATAAAACAGCATTTTAAAGTTTTCCTATTTTTTATATCTACAAGACTTGAACCTGACACCTTGCTTAAGAACAAGCAAGCATATACCACTTGAACCAACCAGATGTTGGTATATATTTTAAATTTAAATATACAAATGAATAAAAATATTTTAATTTAGTTAAATTTAAAACATATTTATTGACACATTTGTAAAAATAAAAATATATACTAATTACTTTTTTTAAATTATTAATTTAGAAAAACTAAACTTTAAAATATATTTTGTACTTTCGTTTTTATATCTTATTGTATTATTATCCTATCTGACTCAAACACAGGATAAAATAAGAGTTTATCCTACTCTTATCATATCATACCCTTACCCGAGTCTTTTATCCTATCCTACCTTATTCTATCACGACAACTAAATAGGCTCATAATAACTATAGTGGAAATGCTACAAAGTCTAGTTTTTGTCTTTGGAGTATTATTGTGCTTTGAATTTATGCGTGTTCACCACTAAAATAAGAGTTTTGATTTATTCACACTCTTATTAATCTTCAACCCATTTCCTTTATTTTTCTTCTTTTTTATTAAATCACATATTATATCACTCATTTGTTCATTTTATTTAAGAAACATTTATCCAAAATAAACATAATGTACAGTAAATATAATGATGTAATGCACACAATCTATTATTATATACAGTAAAGGTAGAAATTTCATAAAAAAGAGAAAGTAGTGGGAAATTAGTTACGTAATACAAGAAGCATATAAGCTAAGGTAATTGGTTATTTTAGTATATTGGTTGAGATGAGATCAGAAACAAACAAAACGACAGTGAATATTGTGCTTGGAAGAGAACCAGCACTGTGCTGGCCTCGTGTGGTTGCATTGTCTTGTTCGACTTCGATAGTACCAATAATTTTGGCCGGTCAATTTTCACTTTTATATTTATATAGCTTTATGGGTGTGCGGAATAGGATACCACATTCTTTCATCACATAATCACCCAAAACCAAAAGTATTCCCTTCCCTCACCACTTTTTTTGTAAACTCCATTTCAGTTCAAACTTTGCATGGCTTCTCTAACATTAGTCAACTCATTTTAAAGTGAGTGGAAAGTAAAATAAGTATCATAATTATTAATTAAATTATTTTATTTACTTTTTAAAAGAAAGTAATTGCTATTAATAGTTATGATGATTATTTTACCTTTTAGAGTTAAATCATTTGTTTAGATATAATGGAGTGCAACATGAACCAATTTTCATCTCAATTTATAAAAAAAAAAAATTATTTACTTTTTTATCTCAAGTGAGTACTAAAATTTGTTTACACCGGTGCTAACGAATGGAGGAAAATCTTCAATCCTCATTGGGTGTTTTCTTCTATGTCGCACTAATTAAATTGCGTAATGTAGCTATGAGTATGATAACTATAATTTTACATGAGTGGTTTTTAAATAAAATAACGAAGTTTGATCGGTGAGGCAAGGAATATTACACTAAATGGGGATAGAGGATTTCAACCCCCAAATGGTTATCCAAACATATCATGAATAGTTACGATCAAAAGACCCTTTAATTATTTTATCATGAAAAAGATAATGAGTAGTTTTGAGGTAGAAGGAGATTCAGCAGGTTTGAAAGAGGAAAGGAGGAGAGTGTTGGAAGTTGTATAGGGGTGAGTTGAGCAAGGTGTCTATAGAAATCAAGAATCAAGTGGCTTAAAGAGGGTGACCGAAATACTTGTTTCTTTCATAAAATTTGCAAGTATAGGGAAGTTAGGAAGGATCTGGGCTTTATTTTCACTAATAATGAAGTGCTGGAGGACTCTTCTAGGATTAAAGAGGTGGTAAAGAATAATTTCAAAGAGTTCTACAACAGCGAATCTAGAAGGACTACCATAAAAAATGAGCTAGTAAAAATTTGACCGAGGAGCAGAAGTTTTTGTTGGAGAGGGACTTGGATGAGGTTTAAATTTGGGATGCAATAAAAGCGTGTGATGGTAACAAGGTGCGGGGACCAAATGGCTTCAAAATAAAATTCTTCAAGGAATTACTTTTATCAAATTGGAAATTCTAAAGTTCTTTAAGGATTTTCAGCATAAGGGAAAACTTGTCAAAAGATTGAACTTTTCCTTTATCACTCTTATCCCCAAAGTGCACTACCAAAATGGCCCGGAGGACTTTAGACCGATTAGACATATTGGGAGTGTGTATAAAATAGTAGCAAAGGTCTTGGTTGCTAGATTACAAGTAGTGATGGGGGATTTAATAACGAAAAACTAGTTTGCTTTCAAGGTTGGAAGACAAATAGTTGATTGCATCCTTATTTCCAATGAGGTAGTGGATTCATTGGTGAAGAGTACGGAGGGGGTTAAATCTTTAAGTTCAAGTTTCAAAAGGCAGGCATATGACAATGTTGATTAGGTTTTTTGCTGAACTCGTTGAACGAAATGAAATTTGGGGAGAAATAGTTTAGGTGGATTCGAGTTTGTATGCTCGACCTCCTTAGCTTTGCTAGTAAATGGGTCACCATCATATTTTATCCATATGGAGAAAGACTCCGACAAGGTGATCCTCTTTCCCCATTTATGTTTAATTTATGTGTGAATGTGATGTCTTGTGTGTTTTGTCAAACCATGCAGCTAGAACATTTTCTTGGGGTTCAAGTGGGGAAGAATTTTAGGATTAATCATATGCAATTTGCAGAGGATACATTCCTCTTTTTTCAAAAATGATGAAGTACAAGTTGGAAGGATTAAAATAATTCTAGGTTGCTTTCTTATGGCTTCATTGCTTAAAAATCAACTACGGAAAATCTCATATATTTGGTTGTAATATTGATAATCGTGATATGGAGAGGATACCTCAATTGTTGGAGTGATGTCCTAAGTCTTTACCTTTCATATATTTAGGAATGCCGGTGGGATGTAGTTTTAGAACTCATACTTTGGAGGCCTATTTTAGAAAAAATGAAAAAAAAAAAAAAAAAACTTGCAGGGTAAGAATATAGATTTATGTCTTTTACTGGGAGATTGGTGTTGTTGAAGGCTGCAATGAGCTTTATCCACCTTTACTATATGTTGGGGTGTAAAGCCTTGGTTGGAGCTGTTTTTGAAATGGAAAAAATAATCAGGGCTTTCCTTTGGGGAAATAATTCGGGGCATAATAAAATAAATGGGTTACTTGGAGACTTGGAGTTATATTTATCAAAGTAAGGAGGTGGGTGGACTAGGCCTTAGGTTCTTGCATTGTAAAAATAGGGCGTTCTGGCTCAAATAGATTTGGAGAGAAAGAAGCGTTGTGGAGGAGAGTAATTTGTGAAAAATAATCGATTTTTATTTACAGAATTTCTTTTGAGGCCAGATAAGGAATCAATTGTATTTCAAAATATCTTGTCGATGGTGTTGAAAGATGACCAGTTGGCATATTGCTTCAAATCTGATATTTTTTGTAAGGTTGGAGCAGAAATAGAATCAAATTCTGTCTTGATCCGTGGGCTGGTCCTAAGGAGAAGTTCCTGAGAACTTTTGTTGTAGCATGCACTGAGAAAGATTTCTTGCAGGAAGTTTGCATAGGTCGGGGGTCTTGGTGCTGGATTATTATGCTTACAAGTTAGGTATTTGGATGGGAGGTGGGGAAATTTAACTCTATGAAAGAGTGTATTAACATGGTAGTCCCAAGCAAAGTGCACCTTATAGATTAAGTAATATAGGAAAATAAGTCTATATGTCACCCAAGGGACTAAGAAAGTGTCACTCTCCAAAAGTTGAACATAGTTATGGTATGAATTTTGAAAGGTTGGTTGAGAAGCATGCAACGGGAACAAAACAATATGTGAGAAAAATAATAGAGAAAGAAAGCCTCAGAATTGCAATGATATCGGATCATCTCCCCCCGTTTATTGTTTATACTAAGCCTATTTAATTATCTAGCAAATCATACCTTCTTATAGTTATAGACTCATGTTAAGTTATTGTCAATTGCCCTATCCGAGTGTACTAACTTACAAGCAAACGTCATTGTAAAGTGATTAGTGAAATAAGCATGAAGTGCATTCAAGTTCCCTATGGGTATTTCACTACCAACATGCATAGGAAATTGGAAACATACAGAGCTAATCCTAAGACCCCGATTAAGACCGAATTAGTATTAACCTCTATGTCCTTCTCTTTTATGGTTCGGTAAATCAATCCCTCTAGTTAGGAGCCAATTAATTACCATTGTAATGGTTTAAATACACCATATGGAATAAATTCTTAAAAGAGAAAAAAGATATAAGCTAAATATAAACTATAACATAGATAATAAAATGTGGTTTAAATAATTTCCTACATTGCAACCCAAAAAGAAGGGATATAGCTACTCATAGAAATAAGATTACAAATTAACATAGTCCTAGTAGCGATGATCATCTTAAAGAATGATGAACGACTGATCCCTCTCTTGCCACAATCCTTGTGTTGCATCTCTATCACCACTCTCTTCTGCCCGTGTGTTGCTGCTCTATTCTCTAGTATCAAGTTCTTCTCAAGATGCCGGTCTCCGTATATTTGTTGAAGTGATTTTGACTTCTTTAAATAGAAAATATTAGGTTATATTCGAGGCTCTGTCTACAGCGGAAACACAATTGTGCCTTGTCCATCACAAGCGTGTTTGCTTTAATGATGTCATATAGGTGGTGCGATGAGGCATGACTGTGGCTTTGAGGAGCACGATCCTGCTGGATTACGTCACCAATTGTGTGTTTGGAGTGATGCAGGAGTGCAGACTCCTATCTTTATGTCAACACAGTCGTGGCTAAAGTTAGCACGACCGTGGTCCTTCGTCAGCTCGTCAAAGTCCATGTTTTGCGTCTATTTTGGCTCCTTTTCACTTTTTTCTACTTTATCACTCATTTCGCCTGTTTATGCAAATATACTTGAAAGCACATGAGATTGAATGAGATGTGCATAAAATGGGTGAAATGTAGTAGTGAAATAGAGATGTTTATCATGAATTTTAGACGTGCATTAATCTCCCCACACTTAGCTTCTGCTTGTTCTCAATCAGACACTCTCATGAATTATCATAACAGGCGTGTCACCATATTACTAACATTGCAAGCTTGGAATCTCTTATGGAAAAGGGTTAGTTAAAAATCATGTACACAAGTCTTACATCTCTCTCCCATTAGAGCATGCATATAACTTGCAATTTTCTTAGAACCTAGTCCAGACAGTAGCATATTTGATCACACATCTTACTTTCATTCGAAGGGTGCATAAGAAGAATTCACTCTTACTTGATAGCATAGCACAGTGCAGTGACTCTATAGATCAAAGATCTCATAATGTATAATTTAAATGAAACAATAATGCATAAACATATGGGAGACCTCATAAGGTTGTAATGGAGCTTTTAGGTGCAGTGTGTAGGTAGGATATTTGAAGGAATGGGCACAGCTACAAAATTCTGTTAAGTGATTTTTCATTTCAGCATATAATAGATCAACTTATTTTATTGAGTTTTATGAAGGCTTTTCTCTTCTTTTTCTTTCTTCCTCTTGTTTTTTTTTATTTTTATTTGCATGAGGCACATACCTCATATTTTCAACTTTGCAAATAGAAGAGAGCTCAATTTACTTCTTTAGGACATGCTCTATATTTTTTTTCATTTTTTTTATCATATAACAATGATAAAGTTACCAAAGCAGGGTGTCAAAGAATATATATTTTCTTTTACTAGGCTCAAATTGGGGCCGCTAGGGAATAACATGTAAGCACAAATTCTGAAAGCCATAAATAAATCCTACTTGCCTCTCTCTAGTATAGACATGTATTGCAGCATTTACATAGATATATGTCAAGGCAAAATCGAGTAGGCACAAATGCATCAGATATTGTCACTTAATTAAAAACATCAGATATTGTCAAGGCAAAATCGAGTAGGCACAAATGCATCAGATATTGTCACTTATTTTATTGAGTTTTATGAAGGCTTTTCTCTTCTTTTTCTTTCTTCCTCTTGTTTATTTTTATTTTTATTTGCATGAGGCACATACCTCATATTTTCAACTTTGCAAATAGAAGAGAGCTCAATTTACTTCTTTAGGACATGCTCTATATTTTTTTTCATTTTTTTTATCATATAACAATGATAAAGTTACCAAAGCAGGGTGTCAAAGAATATATATTTTCTTTTACTAGGCTCAAATTGGGGCCGCTAGGGAATAACATGTAAGCACAAATTCTGAAAGCCATAAATAAATCCTACTTGCCTCTCTCTAGTATAGACATGTATTGCAGCATTTACATAGATATATGTCAAGGCAAAATCGAGTAGGCACAAATGCATCAGATATTGTCACTTAATTAAAAACATAAGTAAGTAAATATAATTTGTTTGGAGCCAGTTTGGTCGACAGGATAAGCAGACAGGATAGGAAAACAGTAATCATATCCTGCTGTAATTTGTTGTTTGTTGCGCCAGCAGGATAGGATAATACTATCATGTCCCTTATCCTATCCTGTCCATCATGTGTAAAAGTTATCATGAGGGGGAGCTGAGATAGAAATTATCCTGACAGGATAGAATATTAGGTTTTGTTTTTTGTTTGTTTAGTACCATAACTCAAAATTAATTTCAATATTTATATTTTATATAATTTATAATAATATTAATTAATAAATATAAATTTTTTGATTTTAATATTATATTAATTTCGTTACTTATCAATTATTTGTTGTTATTGTTAAGTTAAAATTATTTAGTTGCTTATAAATTTAATTAAAAAATAAATTGATTTATAAATGGTGAAAATATTGGATTTACTCATATAAAATAATAAAATCTCCACTATCACTTACTACTACTCAGTTAACATTATTTTTCGTTATTTAAATTTATTTCTCTACATATATAATTATAATTAATAATTTCAATATAAATTAATTTTGAAAGAATAATATCTTTTATTAATTTTTAAAAATTTAATTAATTAATTAATTTCAGTTTTAAGCTCAGGTGGAAAATACCTCTTAGTGAAAAGAGGGTTTGAAGAGGATGATGATGGATATGTGTTCATCATTATGAGAGGGTAAGAGTTTATGGATGAAACTATCTGGATAGCTTTTCCTGGAAGTTTAGGTCTGGAGAGGTAGTCTGGGATAAGGTTCTTTTAACTTTAATTAATATAGACTCCCTTAAAAAAAATTAAAATAGCCGAATTAATTTAATTTTAGTTAATATTAAAACATGGACTCATTTATAAAAATGTAAAAATAATTAATTCAATAGAATAATCACTTTTTAAAAAAAAATTAAAAAAATAAAAAATAAAAAATAGGGTTAATGGTTTACTTGGTCCCTGTGGTTGTACCAAGATTTGGAATTGGTCCCTCCCCGGAAAAAAGTTTGCAAAAGGTCCCTGTAGTTGGTCAAAGTTTGAAATAGGTCCCTGCCGGAGACCGGAGCTCCGGTGAGTGCACATGTGGCATGCTGACTGGGTTAATGAAGCTGACGTGGTTTTTTTATTTTTTTTTTATTAAATACAGGTCAGATTTTTAAAAAATAAAAAACAACTAATTAAATCAAAAAAAAAATCAAATCCCTAATTACCCTAACATTATTCCCAAATCAAACATTATTCCCAAATCAATTACATTTCATTTAACCTAATTCCCAAATCAAATACCCAAATCAGATTTAGAAACTCAAAACCCCAAAACCCAAGTCCCTCAACCTTCGACACCCTCGGTCCTCTTCCCCTCATCGAGTCCTCGCCGCTGGTTGTCGCCGCCGTGTGCCTCGCCGCCGTGTGCCTCGCCGTCGTCGAAGCACCTCCTCGTTGCCGTCCTGCTTCTCGTCGTTCTGCCTCCTCAGTTTCGTTGTCGCAGAGGCTTGCTTGTTCTGCTCTCAACCTTCGACACCCCTGCTTGTTCTCCCTCAACAAACCCCTTTTCTCGTTGCTGCTGTTCACCATTACATCTGCATATACATTACAAAAAAAAAGTCAAAATCAAATACAGTAAATGGAAAGGAGAACCAAAATCAAATTCAAAGAGTTACACATAGACTTACATTCCAATTTCTGCATCTCAGGAACCTCCTACCAGAGTTGTTAGCAGTCCCAGCAGTGTAAATCATGAGGGGAACACCACATGCACACTTTGCCTTTAGACCTGCAGATCTGCCAGTACCACGTGAAGAAGATGCAGAAGAGCTGGCCATTTTAGTTTGCAGGAGAGAGGCAAAACCACCCAAGAAAGGCACGAACAGGTCCAAAATTTAGATGCCTCGATCTGTTCCAGGAGCACAACGAAAATGATGTATAAAAAGAAGAGGAAGAAGAGGACGCAGGGGAAGAAGAGGAGGAACAGGAAAACCACGAAGAAAGAAGAACAAGATGAGGAAGAGGAAGAGGAAGAAGATGAAGCCAACGAAGAAGAAGAACAGAAAGAGGACGAGGAAGACATTCAAGAAATAGAAGGAACAATGAACCTGCCTTCAGCTGCTGCGTGATTGATTTGGGGAAGAAGAAAGGGGAATTAGGGATTTGGTCTATTTTAATTTAATTAGTTGTTTTTTATTTTTTAAAAATCTGACCTGTATTTAATAAAAAAAAATAAAAAAACCACGTCAGCTTCATTAACCCAGTCAGCATGCCACATGTGCACTCACCGGAGCTCCGGTCTCCGGCAGGGACCTATTTCAAACTTTGACCAACTACAGGGACCTTTTGCAAACTTTTTTCCGGGGAGGGACCTATTCCAAATCTTGGTACAACCACAGGGACCAAGTAAACCATTAACCCTAAAAAATATTATGTATTTTTTATTTTAAAGGAAAATTGAAACATTTTTTTTTATATCATAGGCTATCAATATCATGTCCACCTCAAACGCATGATATACTGCCCTTATCATACTGTTATTATCTTTTATCTTACTCTTATCCCTGACCACTAAATGTACCTTAAACTCCATTTCTCTAGGGATGGCAACGGGTAGGGTCGGGTGCGGGTTTAACCATATCCGAACCCGAACCCAAACCCAAACCCTGTTCGGTTAGAAAAATCATACCCGAACCCGAACCCGAAACCATACCTGCGATAAATAAAGAGAAATCATAAGAAACCCGAAACCCGACCCATACCCGAACCCGATTACTAATGCAGTAACAACAACATCTTCAATTCTTCATAATGATTTAAAAAATGACTCTAGAAGCCAATTCAATATTCAATATTCAATATTCAAGATTCAAGATCATGATATAAATCTAGAGTACAAGAACAACAAGGATCTAAAACAAAATAGCGACGTCTATAATCAAAATTTATAACAAAATTCAGTAACAAATACAAATACACAATTCCAATTGTTCACAGTCTTCGACATCAACCTCTTCCAGATTAAAATAGCAGCAGCAGACCCTCCAAAACATAGACACCTATTAATCTGTTATATTCACATTAAGCTCATTAGTAATTTTACTTAAAACAATATTGAAACAAGTAGTTTTAATCAAAGTTAACCACAATACTAGCCATATTTAGCATTAAAGCATAGATGCAACAAGTATGGTTATAGAAGATTAGCAGGAAGAAGAATCAAGAGTAGTTGAAATTTTCCAACAATTAGTTTGGAAAAGAATCAGAATTGTTGGGTAAAATACACATGAATGGTTTATATTATATTTCTAGAACCCACTATTTATTTAATTGAATCTCCTTTAACTGACTAACTAACTAACTATCCTAACCGGTCCAAACTGCCTTAACTCCCTTTTATTCTAACTCTCCTAATATTCCCTAGAACAGGGAGAGTACCAACTTTTTTGGTAAATGATTAATAAACTCCAAGGAACAAAATAGCCAGCTACAATCTCTGTTATCAATAAAGGAATTGTTGAGCATAAGATACGGAATGAAGTTTTTTTCCCCTTTACCTTAAACTCTTTATCAGTGAGGTTAGATCTCACATAAGCTCTCCATCAAAATCAAGTTATTTCTTTTTTCCATAATTTTAACTAAAAAGTTACAGATATCTCTTTATCAGTGAGTTCCTTCTTGCTTGAATGGTGGACGGCGGCGGCGGCTTGGAGCCTTGGATGACGGTAGGACAAAGTTCGACGGCGAACGGCAGCGGCCTGGAGCACGGCAGCGGAAAGTGGGTGCTTGGTAGGGGTAGGGGAAAGTCTGAGGGCAGCTTCACTGCTTCAGCTTGTTGCTTTGCTAATTAAACTTGAAACCCTAGTAAATCACTATTAATTAATATATATATATATATATATATATATATATATATATATATAAAACGATATTTTAGTAATTTCATATATAGGAACCGGGTTTCGAGTAGGCTCCGAGTACGAGATTACTCATACCCAAACCCGAACCTGAACAACACTTTTAAAATCGGGTAAAATTCGAACCCAATTAAAACGGGTTTTACCCATAAATTCGGGTCAGTTCGGATACCCATGAGTATGAATTTTTCTGCCATCCCAACATTTCTCACATATAGTGGGCTAATGCTAATATGAAGATGTCCGAACTAATAATTATACTGACATATAATCTGTTTAGGCTCGATTTCTCACATATAATCTGTTTAGGCTCGATTTCTCACATATAATCTGAATAGTTGAGTGGCATCTTGTGTCGTTGCGGTGGTGGGATTCGATGTCCCCTTCAGAGTCGTGGCGGCGCTTGGTGGAGAACCAAAAATTCACTCTCACTACGCGTTCCCTCTCCTTCCCTGATTTCCTTTTTTGGTGATTCCTTTCTCATCTTCGCAAGGTAACTCCCCTACAACACACAGGCTCTTTTTCTTTCTTTGGCGATTCCTCTTCTTCATACAGACTTTGACTTCTTTTTTCCGCGATTCCTTACTCATCGTTGCAAGGAGATTCCTCTTCTTTTCATAGGTGATTCCTTTATCAAGAGAATCGGTGTTGGTGAGGGTCGTAGGCCCTATCGAAACCCTAGCTCTTATTTTCCAGGTTCCAATTCTGATTCAGCGGCTACAGAAGTTATCTTCATCAGAATCCGGATCCTCTCCAGCAAAAAATTCTGTCCTGCCCCTCCTGCACTAATTCGTACCGTTAGATTCATCTTGTGGCTCAGAAAATTCACTGCAATAAAACACCTAAAAATAATTAGACAATAAATTACAGCCCTTGGATTAATCTAATGGTGCACCAAATAAAACACAATCACGTCTCCTTCAACCCTGCATTCCCGCGCGCCGCTTTCTCCATGACTAACCCAATCAGTTTCGTCCTTCCTCGCTTTCTCGCGCGCTGCTTTCTCCATGACTTCTCTTCTCTTCCTTGATGAACTGAAAGCTTCCCTGCCGTCTAGTGCTTGGACTCCATAACGGTCTCTTGTTGTGAGCAACTAGTGCCTTTGTTTCTTGTTCATGTGCCTCTGTTTCTGTTGCCGCGACTCTATTTTGGTGTGTGTCCATTATTTTTCTGCTGCAGATCCCTGTTGGTGTGTGTCTTCACTGTCTTGTTGCTGCAATATTTCATATTAGTGGACTAGCAGGTGATACTTCATATTACACGTACATAAGTTCTTCATGTTTATCAATTATACATATTTCAATTTCCTAAAATAACAATTGTAATTTATATTTTGATAGCTACAGCGTTATTGTTTTCATATGGAAGAAGGTTGTAAGCCAAAGCTTGGTATGGTTTTTGATAACTTTGAGGATGCTTGGATGTTTTGGGTAAATTATGGCAAAAAAGTTGGATTTGGAGTGAGGAAGCAATATTCTCACACAAAAAAAGATAGCAGTTGCAGGGACAGCGGCGGTGAAGGGAGCGATAGCAGTTGCAGGGGCAGCCGCGACGAAGGGAGCGATAGCAGTTGATGGGGCAGCGGCAGCGAAAGGAGCGATAGCAGTTGCAGAGGCAGCGACAGCAGCAGCGAAGGGAGGATTGCGGTGGGTTCTCTGGCGACAGTTAGGAGCGACAAGGAAGACACTCTAGATGCAGGGTCGAAGGTCATTAGATTAATCCAAGGGCTGTAATTTATTGTCTTATTAATTTTTAGGTGTTTTATTGCAGTGAATTTTCTAAGCCACTAGATGAATCTAACGGTACGAATTAGTGCAGGAGGGGCAGGACAGAATTTTTTGCTGGAGAGGATCCGGATTCTAGTTGCACATGCTTTCAATTAAAAATTAGCTCCATTTGCTGAAGTAAGCGAGAATAATCAAAGAGACACGAGAAGGGAGGTTGAACAATGTTTTTTAAAAACTTTATAAAGCAATATAAGTTCTTTTTAAATTCAATTTCTAAAATCCCCTTATTCTTAGCATTGGATAAGTAATCAGAGTTTGAACAATAAGTAAGGCAGTAGACAACATAAACACACCATAGTTTTATCTTGGTTCACCCTTAACTCATGGGATACGTCCAGTCCTTGGCTCTCACCAAGATTTCCACTAATCAATCGAGAATTATCAAGGACTCCTGCTGTGAGTATTATCAAGGACTTTTCCTACAAGTATTATGAAGGACTTCCCTTACAAGTATTATCAATGACTTCTCCTAAGTGTGTTTGGTCTTTGTTCTAGGTGGTCTACTGGATTTCTTCTTCTAAGAAATATGTAGATACACTGAAAGATTGAAGGTTTCACTAGTATTTGAAAAGATAGGAAACTGAAGGAAGATGAGGATTTCTTCCATGAGGCTACTTCCGAAGGTTCGCTGTAACACCCGATTTTTGACGTCGAGTGTCACATAGTAACCATGCGGAAACAACACTAAGTTGAAACCTTTCAAAATATCTCATATTTCCAAAACGTTTATCACTCGTAATATACATAGATAGTGTAGCCCATATAATTATACATTTCGTATTTGCAGGAAAATAAAACATAATGAAAGTATTATCTCAACATGTGCTATTCTTTCACAAAAGAGGGCACAATTCATTAAAACACAAAATAAGTAAAAGCTACATATGCCAAATAGAAGAAACATAAACATAAAAGGGTTAACTCCAAGATGAATAAAAATCAATAATCATAATAATTGGGCAGACAATATCACAAGTCATACTGATAGGATCAACAGTTAATTCCACGACATTTGTGAGTCAATTCATAATCACACTTAGTGATTCTCAGTGACCATATATATTCATAGCTCATTGTTTTGCCTTATTTTGGACAGGATGGTTACGAGGATGAGACTCTTCCACACCACCCTCGGATGATCCCGCGACACATAATAGTCCACCACATCAAACAAAAAGTTCATCATGATGGCCAATCACAGTTCTTCATGAACAAATACAGTTCACTCGTTCCCTTAAACCCAATAGGTTATATAATATAATCCAATCTGGAAACATTCCAGTATTCATTCACAATATTCACGTTACAAAAGTAACTAAATAGATATCACTGCAGATACTAAGATAAGCTAACATATGAGTTACCCTTACCTTCTCGTAGGTTGCATACACTTGAGTGTTCAACCTTCTTTAATTCGAACACAACTTGAAATATTGAATCTAGAGAAAGAACGAACAAGAGCAGGAGCTTCAGAAAGGTGTCTAAGAGAGATTTCTTCGAAGTGAGGAAAATAGTAAGGGTTCAGAGAATCTAAAAACCGAAATAAAACTAGGAACTTGGTATTTATAGTATGAGGAAAACCAACTCTCAGGGTAAACATTTAATGAAAAGTGGTCAATGAAAGTCATTAATGCTCATTAATGATCCTGACATATATTCAAAGTCAACAAAAACGGAAGTTTACCATTTCCAAGACATCTGACATGTATCTCTTAAGGTCAACAAAAGCGGCTAACTAGCCAAACGAGTACCAACCAACTTACTACACAGTCACATCAACCGAACACCAACTGATTGAACCAAACGAGAACGAAAGGTGTCTCGTCAAATGAGTACCTAAAGTAATTCACCAAACGAACTCTCCAGTGAATGTACCAGATGAATACAACACTATTCGTCAAATGAGTTCAACAAGATCTGTCAGACGAATACGAATATGATTTGCTAGACGAAGACCGATAAATAACATAAAAATGTGTCAAACATAAGCAACATATACTCGATATATTTTCACACACATATATCAAATAAAATCCTTATATTTATAAAAGAAAGGGTCTTACATTCGTGCTTTGACTTTGTTAAGCTTTTGAACGAAAACTTCTGGAAGTCTTTCAGAACTTGAAGATTAGGCAGTGTTTCGTTTCCTTGAGTCTTCACTTGATGTGGCTTTTATACTACTTTGTCGGTGAGAGATAGAAAGCTCGAAATTTATCCCGTGCGAGCCTTCTTCAACGGTTGGATTTACAACAGATACTTTGGAGTGACTCTTCAGTTGTACGTCGTCTCCTGTCTTCATAGATAAGTAGTCGTTTTCCTTCATTTATCTAATCAACCATTAATGCTCGTTGTACTTTGGCCTCTTGAGTTGATGTGAACAGTGTTGTTTGTGTAGTCGAAGCTTCTTTCTTTGTGTGATGAAACCCCTGACGTGACGTCGCCCATTCTTGGTAACTGCGCTTTGACCTTTCCCATGACCTTAACGCCAGCTCAAAGTTACACGATGCTAGTTTCTTTTGATACAAATGCTGCATTTTTAGTGCACTTGTGCAAGCCGACGCTTATTCTTATTTTCTATGCAAAACATGATGACTGGATTTTATATGATAATTTTGAGGTCTTCTTAGTCTTTTTATTTTGTTATTTTTGAGTCTCATATAGGATTTTTATTCTTTTTATGTAGATTTTATATTTATTTTGCATTTTGCATATAGATTAGCTTTTATTTGTTTTTTAAACTTTATTTTATATTTTTAGGAAAGCTGGTATAGTTATCATTTTTGTCCAGGGACCAATTTGTAAGTTTCAGGAAAGGAAGGACCAAAGTGTAAAAGTTCAAGAGTGGAGGATGAAAAGTGAAGTTTCAAAGAGTTAAAGGGCCAGAATTGAAGTGCTAGCAAAGAGAGGACTTAAAGTGGAAATCAAGAATATGAACCAACACTCTCTAAATTAAGCACATGGAAAATAAGGATTAAAGGATGAGTGGAGAATTGATGGTAGTGGGAAGGAGTTTTCAAAAGTTAATTGGTGGCCAATGAAGGCCATAATGGCCATCAACTCCTCCACCATTGAAAGGCAAATGTTTGCTATAAATAGGAGTGCTCATCCTTTGTAAAAGACACACCTATTCAGAATACAACAAGTATTCTTCTTTCCTCCTTAAGAGCATTGTTCCTAGGAATTGTGGGAAGCCATACTTGAGCTCCTATCCAGGGTAATTCGATGCTTCTTTCAGCCATGCTTGGCTAATTCTTTTAAGTACCTTGGGTTGTTTTAGTTTATATTTTATGTCTTAGTTTATTTCTACATTTCTGAATAATATTTCCGATTTATGTTTTATTTCCTTGTTCTTCATTTCCTCTTAAAGTACACAAGAGTTCTTGCTTATTGCTTATACGAATGAGAATTGGTAAGTAGTAAGGGAAATAGGATTTAAAAAAAGCTATAAGTATATATCGCTAAGAAATTAGGATAGACGTAGCTTTATGTTGGCCTGAACTTCATCTTCATCTTCTTCTTTAATTAACTAAATTGCAAGAAATTGAGTTTAGTAATTAGAAAGAAAGTTCTACAATGTGTAAGAGATTAACTTGTAGAAATACTAGGCTATAAACTTGGTTCTAGAATTCAGAAATTAAGTAGGAGTTTGCTAGCATATTTTATAAACTATGTAATCCAACCCAAGTGCTTAAATCTCATCATCTTTCTTTTTTTTATTTCGTGTTATTTTATTTTCTTGTTATAAAACCAACATAAAAATATATACACCTTTTTATTTTCTGCTTAAGTACTAAATAATTTAATAAAAAGACACCTATCCCTGTGGGTTCGATATCTTATATATTACGCGATAACCATCCGTGCACTTGCGGATTTGGCTATCAAAACACTAATCCCAATACTAGTTCACTGATAACTATTCCTCTGCTTAGTAGAAGCTAAATGCATGTTTTATTGAGTAATGGACTAACATCTTGGTAATTAAGGTGGCTGACAAACAACTCCCAACTAATCATGTTAAGTTTTGATTGAGTAATGGATTGGCATCTTGGTAATTAAGGTTTCATCTTGCTTTACTGATCAGAGAGGTTCTTATCTATCTTGAACTTTGTTTTATTTACATCTCATAATTGGTCCCGAACTAAAAATTCGGTCCCGAAACCCAAAATCGGCCCCAAACTCGGAAATTGTCCCCGAACCCGAACATTGTGTCCAAATTTGAAAATTCGGCCCTGAACTCGATCGAAAACGGTCTAGATACCGAAAAATGTGTCCAAACGTGAAACCAGCCCCGAGTTCAAAATCAGACCCAAATCTTGAAAATCGGCCCTGAAGTCAAAAATCGGCCTCGAACCCTAAGATCGATCCCAACCTGAAACTCTGGCTTGAATCTGACAAATCGGCCCCGAATTCCAAAATCAGTCCCGAAGTCGAAAATCAGTTCTAAACTCAAAAATCGGCCTCGAACTCGAAAATGAGGCACGAATCTCAAAAACCGACCTCAAACTTAAAAATCGGCCTCGAACTGGAAAATTGGCCCCAAACTTGAAAATTGGCCCCAAACTCGAAAATTAGGTCCGAATATGAAAAATTGGCCCCGAAGTCAATAATTGGTCCCAACTCTCAAATGCAAAAATTAGACCCGAATTTGAAAAGTCGAGATCAATTTTTTACTTCAGGGCCGATTTCGAGTTCGAGGTCGACTTTTAGATTTGAGCCAGATTTTCGAGTTCAAGACCGATTTTTCAAATACGAACCTCATTTTCGGGTTCGGGATCGAATTTTCAGATTCGGGCATGATTTTCGGGTTCGAGGTCGATATGCAAGTTTGGGACCGACTTTAGGGTTCGAGTTTGATTTTCGAGTTTCGGACTGATTCTCGAGTTCGGGGCCGATTTTTTAGCACGGGAGCGCTTTTTGAGATTCAGGCATGATTTTTGGATTCAGGACTGATATTTCATATTCATACATGATTTTCGGGTTCATGGTCGATTTTCGAGTTTGAGATCGATTTTGGGCTTTTGGACTGATTTTTTAGTTCGGGGTCGATTTGTCAAATTCGGGCAAGATTTTCAGGTTCAGGACCTACTTTTCAAATTCTAATCCAATTTTCAGGTTCGGGGCTAATTTTCGAGTTTGAGGCTGATTTTTCAAATTCGGGTCAGATTTTCGTATGTGACCGAATTTTCAGATTTGGACCTGATTTTCAGTTTCGAGGCCGATATTCGGGTTAAGGATTGATTTTAAGGGTTTGGCCTGATTTTAGGGATTTGACCCAATTTTTAGGTTTTAACCAATCTTATAAATATTAATCATTATTTTATTAAAATAAGAAAAAGAGATAAATGAAATTTAATTACATCATACAAACAAAGAATTCAAAATCGAAGGAATTCCAATCATTTTATCCAAACAATGGAATTTGAAAATCCAAGCAATTCAATTAATTCAATTGAATTCCTCAATATTTAAATTCTTTTGAATTTCTATATTCCCCCATCCAAACACATACTTAGAATAACTGGAATATGAACATTATTACATATAAATTATCTTGTATTTTTCCTGAACTTGTTATGCTATCTGTGCTACTCATCTCGGTTTGACATGCTTGTCTCAGTTCAGATCATATATATGACATTTATGTATTGTTTTGAAGCTAATCTTTTTTAATTAGTAATATAGCTAGTAACTAATGGCCTAATTTGCATCTCTTCATGTTACTTTCCACTGTTTTCTTCAATTTGAGATCTTTTGATTGAAATTAAGCATGCTGATATGGCTAGGAAAAACTGAATTAAAAGTGTACTAGTGCAGGTGTAAGAGAGATCTGCGACAGTTGCAACATGAATGCTCTCATATGAAGATTAGACTATCTTGTTCAAGTGCAATATATTGCTGATGTAAATAGGTTTTTTTCAACAGCTCTTGTTATTTGGAGCTAGTTATAACTTTCTGTTACGGTAGTTTTTGATAGGGAGGGATAGGTTTCCCAAATAAAGTTTTCTCTGTAAATTTATCAACATCACAATGTATCTTTGATATCAGTGAATATTTTTATCATCATTTTCTCAAGATTTGCTCTGTGTGATTTGAGTGGGCACATGTGCAAGTGCAAATGTCTTTGTTGTTTCCAATTTGGTATCTGTTTCCATGAGATGTTAGTTTGGTAGTACACTAGTTTTCTAGCATCTGTTGCGTGTAAAAAATCATTTAATAGTGTGATTGCCTTCAGATTTTATAGAATGCATGTATTTAATTTTTAAAATTACTATTGAGTTCTTCTTAATTAGTTTTGGGGGGTGGTTCAAAATAGGAATGTAACAAGTGGGTGAGAATCAAGAAAAAAAAACAGTGATTTGCAGCAGTTAAAACCGCCTGAACAAAAATGTTAAATACGTTGAATATGCGGCGGTTGAAACCAACATTTAATTCAAACAGTACGTTACGACGTTTAAAACCGCTATTTTGTGAACTCAATAAAATTAAATTGGTAAAATATGCCTATGTTAAGGACTATATTAGTACTTTCATTTTTCAATAATCTCATAAATTCAATAATTAATTTTAATTAAGTAGATGATGATAAATAATAAAGAGATAGGATCAATTGACATCAAGATGTCAATTAATTTCTTCTTATATTTTAATTTAAAGTAGATGGTGTGTTTTAAAGTATTTTATTGAACTTTTTTATATTAACGTTCACTACTAAAAAACATTGAATTAGTGACAGATTTTAGCGTTGGACAAAATTTCGTCTCTAACAGCGATGAATTTAGAGACGGATTAATTTTTTTTATTAAAAAATTACACTTTTCAATTTAGCGACGGAATAGTTGCCTTGCCAAAAATCCGTCGCTAATTCCCTCTCTACTTTACATATATATTTTAGCTAGGCTTTTAGTGACGGATCTTTGCCGTCGCTGATTTTCCCTCTTAAAATCCGTCGCTAAATTGAAAAATGTTTTATTGAGGGAATGGATTTGTCGCTAAAGCCTGTGTTTTTTTTTTAAACAATAATCTGGTTGGAGTTTAGCAACGAAATAATTGTTTCATCGCTAAATATGAGAAAGAACTTTAAATTAAAGGGCTAAATATGTTTTTGGTCCCTGAACTATGAGCGAGATTTGGTTTTCGTCCCTCGCCGGCGTAAAGATGGACTTTAGTCCCCAGACTATGAGAAATTGCTGGTTTTTGTCCCTGCCGACGAGATGATCAACGCCGGAGTGCTTATTTGTCACGGCGGAGCCTTTGCGGCACTACCACATCATTTAATGAGCACACGTGGAATTTTTTTTCTTTTTCATTTAAATTCTAAATTAGATTATTAGCTTCTTTTTTTCATTTTAAAACAAAAATTTATTAATTAAAATAAAACAAAAAGTTAAATCCAGATGGTTCCTCCACCAAAACCTTCTTCTCCATCTATTCTTCTTCTACATCCCTCACCTTCTTCGTCTTCTTCCTGGTTCATCCACCAGCCACCACCTCCACCATACAAACCACCTCCAACTTCTGATTCGTCTTCTTCCTGGTTCATCTTCTCCATCCTTCATCTTCTTCGTCTTCTTCCTGGTTTGTTTTCTTCCTGGTTCATCAAAACTCAAATCTAAAAAGAGATGGGGGAAAATTTGGAGAGAGAGAGAGGCAATGGGATGCGATGACTGAGAGGAGGAGAGGAATAAGCACGAACGAGAAAGATAGGAAAGGACGGGAGAAGGCAGATCGACGACGCGGTGGCTCATGGGCCTATACAGAGACTAAGAGATCGCGAGAATCAAGACCCCGAGGGAGACGGCATGGCGAGACGACTTGGAGTGGCGCGCGGCGCAGGGGCATGAAGGGTGTGGCGGCGCAATCATCTACTTCTTCCTCAAGGTCTTCTATCAAAAAACCCAGAACAAAGCTTACACATTTCTCTTTTGTTACCCACATAAACCAAAAAAAAAATCTTATCTCTCTCGATCTCTTCCTTTTCTCACCGATCTGGGTTGGGATTTTCATGGTTGGCATCTGGGTTGAGATTTTCAAGTTTGGGGTTTTAGGGTTTTTGCAAGTTTCTCTGTTTGGGTTTGGATCTGGCTTCAATTTGGATTTTCCCTTTTGTTTCACTGGTGTGCGTGTGTTTCCATTCAGATGGTGATGAAGATGAAATGTTGTTTCCCTGTTGTTTCTGCAAGATGATGAAGATGAAATGTTTCTGCAAGATGACGAAGATGAAATGTTTCTACAAAATGATTATTAGTATTGTTGCTATGTTCATAACATGTAATGAGATTATGAGATGGTGATGATTTGTGATTTTGGATTTGCGCCTGGTGTTTTTGGATTTGTAGGTTGTTGTTGGAGGATGAAGGTGGTGAAGGGTTGTTGTTTGAAGAAGAAGAAGAAGGAGGAGAAAGACGAAGAAGGTTGAAGATGATGATGAGGATGTTGAAGATGATGTTCATAATGATGAAGAAGACGCAATTAAGATGATGTTATTAACTTCTGTTTTTTTTAATTTCAATTAACAATTTTAATTTTATAATAATTAATAATCTAATTTAGAATTGAAATAAAATTAAGGAAAAAGAAAAAAAAGCCATGTGGATTCATTAAATGACGTGGCCATTGACACATAGACTACACATTGACACAGCAGCCAACGCCATCCCGCCAGCAGGGACGAAAACCAGCAATTTGTCATAGTCTGGGGACTAAAGTCCACCTTTACGCCAACGAGGGACGAAAACCAAATCTCGCTCGTAGTTCAGGGACCAAAAACATATTTAACCCTAAATAAAATTGGATGAAAATGTACGTGTAGGGGGATCAAACCATGGACTCCTTGTTAAAAGGTGGTGTGTCTTACCATCTGAGCTGAATTTGTTTCCATGTATTGTCTTTGGAAAATTAAATATAATACTATTTGTTGCAGTAATATTTTAATTTTTACCTCAAATTGAACTCATCAGTCATCAATTCACTCTAACTCTAACTCTCTCTCAACCCACGGACCCTAACTCTCTCACCTTCCCACTTTCTTTTCCCTAACTTCGGCGTCGCGTTCCGGAAGCCGCCGTCGCTCCGCCCACGTTGCACCTTCCCACGTTCCAGCACCGAACCCTAACAGCTTCCCACCTTGCACCGCGGTCGCTCCGCCCGTGGACCTTGGGGTTCTGTTGTTTCTTCTCTTTCTGCCATTGTTTCTACTCAAGTGAGTTCTAAACCAAGAGCCCTAAACTTTTGTAATTACAAGTTAATATGGTCAAGCTAGGCAAGTTAAGCGAATCAACTCGCAAATCTTAATATGTATACCCAGACCCAATTCTGCTTACTGTGTAATAGGTGAGAAACTGAGAATGTAGTCAGTTTGTTGTTACTGCTTATTAGTTCCGTTTACAAGCTATTGATATATTTGAGCTTCATATTTGGGATGGCCAATATTGAGTACTATAATTGGTGAGAAAAATACTCAGTTCAATGCCACCGCTTACTAAATGAGTGGTATAATGAAAAATAGTGAGTACTATAAGGGGCTCTAATTTCTTTCGTTGTTGCACTCTGATAGACTTAAAGAAATATCAATAAACTCAAATATCTAAATGAATATATTTGATTAATTTTAATTAATTTAGATATAGTATTATTTAGTTTATTTGGCTAATTGATTTAGATATTATTTCCTGAATTCAGTTTTTATTTAGTTTCCCTTATTTGTAGACATTTTGATTTTTTATTATCTCCTAGGACTTGTTGCTTAGTTTGTTGCTTTCTGTTATTTCTAGTTATCTTCTAGGATTCGCTTGTTGCTTTCTTATTTTCTATAAATTTGTATTTCCTTTCCATTGAATAATATGAGAAGAATGAGAAAAATTAGAAAATTGAGCATTTCTCTACCAAATTGACTTATCTCTAACACTTCCCTAATTCCCTAACCTTGTTCGTGATAGTCTCCTTCCCGGGGTCTATCATTTGCTGCTTTTATTGTGTTCTCACCCGCCTCTCCAAACGCCGCACTAATTCCACCATCTCCATTCAGATCGTCAGCCATGCATCACACCAATTTGCTTCACCCAGATTTGAGGTTTTCTTCCATGGCCGAGCAGCTTCAATACCATTGGGAATCCAGATTCACCACCAGTTCTGGCTTTACAGATCAAGCAAGTCTCTCTCACAATCCGCCACAACCCATCCCCCCACATTCCCCACCTCACCCATACAATTTTCCTTCACCCAATCCATATTACCCACCATACCTACAAAGTGACTTTGATGTCCATTCACACTCCAAGCCATACAAGACCTATTTTCCCAACCATTCTCAATCTCAAATTCCTACCCACTTTGCTCCTAAATTGCAACTATCAGTGTTCATTGGTGACGATCCTCTAGGCTAGCTTTTCAAGACATATCTCTATTTCATATTACATCCTACACCACTAGAAACCCGTTTCCAAATTCTTGCATTGCTTATGCACGGTGTAGCCCTCACATGATTTAGGATGGCTTACAACAAACTCAGTTCTTAGGAGCAGTTCAAACGTGATTTTAAATTGTGCTTTGAACCATCATCGTCCACTGCATCTCTATTGGATCGACTCCGATCTACCCTTAGAGCACGGGCTGTTCCAAAGGACACTGTGGAATCCACAACCAAGGACTTACTAGAAGAGACTACAGCAGTGGTTGAGGCTTTGATGGGATCTGACAATATTAGAACTGAAACAGATTCTATACCAGTGAAAATGTCTCCAAGGCATGACTATACAGATGCCTCAAGGAAAATTTCTACTACAGAGGTTATAGTATCATGTGATGTAAGAATGCATCAGAAAAAGTTTATGCAGAATTATGTTGCAAATCCTTTCAAAAAACTTATAGAGAAATTGCACAACTTCAGTTTGCTTGACCTGAGGAAGATCAGATTGTTGGATTTATCCTCAGACCATGTGCTCTATGACTTACATGGAGTTGTTATAAAACCATTTGATCCTGGCATTGGTCTAATGGTTCCTGCCTTCTTTAATTTTTCAGAGTATGTTAGTAGATCACCCATGGAATTAAAATCCAATGCTGCAAACTTCATTCCTCCAGAATCTCACTGTGTGCTTGGTGCACGAAGAAGTGTTTCAATTGGGTCAAATCATGTTGAATCAATTAAGTGGATCTTAGCCAAGTGCTCAAATGGATATTCACATGGGTCATTAACTAGTAATTCCATTACCGCAGTAGGTGCAATTAGCTGGTTTTTAACATCAACTCATGTTTTTATTTGTGGAACTCGCTCAAACGGTAGTTCTCTCCTCACATGGCTCCTTCTTATTGCTTGGATAGCCTCTTACCCATCCTTGAGGACAAGGATGTTTTCAAGAGGGCGGGAATTAATAGACCCAAAAGAAATATCAATAAACCCAAATATCTAAATGATTATATCTGATTAATTTAGATATAATATTATTTAGTTTACTTCGCTAATTGATTTATATATTATTTCCTGAATTCAGTTTTTATTTAGTTCCCCTTATTTCTAGACATTTTGATTTTCTGTTATCTCCTAGAACTTGTTGCTTAGTTTGTTGCAAACTGTTATTTTTAGTTATCTTCTAGGATTTGTTTGTTGCTTTCTTATTTTCTATGAATTTGTATTTCCTTTCCATTGAATAATATGAGAAGAATGAGAAAAATCAGAAAATTGAACATTGCTCTACCAAATTGACTTGTCTCTAACATTTCCTTAATTCCCTAACCTTGTTCGTAATAGTCTCCTTCCCGGGGTCTATCACACTCGTTGATAATTCCTTTGCTTATCTTTCCCATTTTGTATCCCTAATTCCTTGTAGGGTGGATTCCATGCTATCCTGGTCACAGAAAGAAAGAAAGAAAGAAAGCATCGCAGTTATTTTCATTTTATTTTTTATTAGAGGGAGAAAGTTACTTTGCAAATAGAAATAGAAACGAGAAAATAATTGATTTGAAGTTCACAAGTAAATGACATGAATGAAATAGGACATCTAAGTATTTGGACTCACCAACATAGCATAGATACAGGGACAGTGCTAGTCACAATCCATGCCCCTATGGTAGAGGGGATTGTCGGTTGTTTGAGGGAATTGCAAGTTTTTCACCGAGTACTGGAGAAAAAACAAACTCAAAATTCTTAGGGGTGATTAATGATGGGAATTTCGTTTGGCGCCACCCCTATTGCGGTGAATAAGCCACTAAGGATATAGTAAGTCTTTATCGCCCTTGTTGTTTGAGATACAATGTCAGTTTGTGTTTTGCTCTACTATAACCGTGCAGAGAACATAACTCATTTTTCCCCATAAACAAACCCCTTATCATGGTTGAAGGAATGTGTTTTGGATTCAAGGCTGAAGACAAATTTATCCCATTAAAGGTTGATTGTATTTGTCACTCGACTATTCTTTTCTTTGGTGACCAAGTTGAGTTCAAGTTGACCATTCTTTTCTTTTGTTAGCCATTAGCCATTTTTTTCTTTTCTATTGTATGATGTACTTCTTCGCTTTCTTGCTCCCATGTCAATATCAACTTCGTTACATGAATCCGAATGGAAGCTGAAAACCTTTAAATGACTTTATGAAAATTATTACTCTTTCTTGAACATATTTTTTCCCTTTCTTATATTAAATTAGTGTTAATTTTGTCTAGTAAGTGTAGACTCACATTCGTTTGTTTCTGCTGGCTAAACTCCCCACATCATAGATTGCAGTACGGTACCCGGTACACGGACGGTATCGGGTATGCAGTACGGCATTTTCAGAAAATTCTGGGTACGGGTACGTTAATATATATATATATATATATATATATATATATTAAATAGAAAGACTAGTCTAGTCCAGGTAAACATTATAATTTCAAATAATATTACAAATCAAAATAACATTAAGAGACATAAATCCTTAAACCACTAATGTTGATTAAAAAAAAACTAAATTGAACTTCCTTGCTAAATACTGTATATTACTAATAAGAGTTATGTCAGCTAAAAAATATACTTAGAATTTAGGATAATTAAAATGCTAATTGATATTGTGTAGACAGTATAATGAATCAAGCTAGCAGACTGTATAGAAATGGCAAAACAGATAGAGGTATCAAGAAGAGGGTAAAAACAACAGTATTGGCGAAGCAGCGGTGGAAGGAGGGAGAGAAGCGCCGGCGGAAGGAGGAGGAGATTTGGAGAGGTGTGGCGGTGGAAGAGAGAAACAGAAGCACCGGCGGAGGAGGAACAGAAGCGAGGGGGCGTGGTGGTCTAAGGAGGAATGGTGCATGCCGGCGGAAGGAGGAGGATATTCACCAGTGGTCTGCTTCGAAGGAGGAGGAGAACGGTGCTGCGTGGCCTTCTTCAAAGGAGGAGGAGATTAGGTTCAGAAAAGGGGAAAAAGGGAAAGGGGTCGTCCAGATTCGTTTTTATTAAAAAAAATTGAAAACGACGTCATTTGACGCCAAAACGCACCGGGTGCTTGACGGGGAAATCGGGTACGCACCGGTGCGTCCCCGGCACACACCGGCGCGCACCTGCACCGGGTGCGTCCCCGGTGTCGGTACTGTTAGATTCAAATAATTAAATGAAATATTATGTTTTGATAATTAACAATTTCTTTAAGGTTTAATATCGTCAAAGATAAAATTCCTAACATATTGAAAATTCTCATATACAGGAATGATTATCTACTAAAGGGACTGAATGAATCCCAAAGTATCATCAAGAAAATTAGTCCACCAGAAGAGACCGTCCGGTCATCCTGAAGGAAATGTTGTCAAAGACATACATAGGAAAGCACTCATGTAAAGACAGTCTGGTGACTCAACAGAGATAAAGCAGTAACTTCAACTAGCCAACATCCTCTCTCAAGAACTTCTATCAAGCTTTGTACGCTTAAGTCAAAGTCTACTTCGAGAAGATGAAACAGTCCGCTACCTAAACCTACAGTGATCAAAAGAAATACTGCTTCATCTAAAGCTGAAAGAGCATGACAACTTATGAAGAAACACCTTCGGCTTCGAAGCCTCTCTAGCATCATATAAAGAAGTTGTGGATCAACTCTCTCAGATGGAGAACTTCAATGGAAGCAAAAGGAAAGAGAAGATTCAGTCTTCTATTAGCCAAGAAGAATCTAATCCTTAAGAAGAACTGAATGAAGAAAGATCGTCTGCCGATGCAAGTCACTCAGTAACGGAACTTCAAATAGTATATGGAGACTGTGTTTGCAAAAGTCTAAGGAAGAATCTGTCCGCTTAAGCATCAGAATGCGCCAAAGGTACAAACATCAAGAAATGTGTTTTACGAGGATATTAGTTTAACAGAAGCATTAAAGAAATTATTCTCCTCATCCTGAATAAGTGCTTCTTGGATCAAAAGACATCTACCTCGTCTGCATATTTATTAAAGTACTGGCAATGGCAGAAAGTAGAAAGGGACACAATCAATACAATATTCCTTGGTCCCACTGCTCCTCTACTTTTCCTCAAATAAAGCTGACATCGCGGAATCAACGGCAAGAATCTCTGAGCATCGTACACTTTCAACGGTCGAAATTCAAATATCTGACCAAAGCACTTGATGAGCACTAGCTGGCATGCACTGGGGTATAATGGTCAAAGCAGGTACCACAGCTGGAACTCCAAGCATTAAATACAGAAGACACAGCTCAAGGCTACTTGCTCAAACGGAGCCAGACGATGTCAACCCAGGAAAATCAATGTTTCTCATATCGTGTCTCAGACCTGCTGAAAAATGCAGAATTAGCCGTTACTCACAGCAGAGGAAGTCGGAGCACTAACGGGCAGATTTTCTCTCCTTCTGTGAAGGAAAAACAAAGATCTTCAAATGAAGATATATATATAGAATTCTGCTTCCGTAGCAACTTGGCGACTAGAACTCAATCTCACATATATCATTCAAGTTCGTCCAAAGAACCAAGATATCCTTGGTTCCAACTCAGGGAACTTCAAGCCATATCCTAACCTGAGTTGAGTTGCTCATGTGTGTGGAAAACTTATAGAGTATTACTCTCATCCTATCCCACACACAAAACCTAAAACAGAGAACCAACTTGCTTATGATCTCTGTTGTCTGCTCTTCATTTCTTCTACCCACTCTTATTAGAAGAGAATTATTGTAGAAAAGCAAAACCTTGTAAAAGGTGTCAGGAGAAGTCCTGTAGAATACTTGTAAGGAGAAGTCCTGTAGAATACTTGTAAGGAGAAGTCCTGTAGAATACTTGTTAAGAGAAGTCCTTAGAATACTTGATAGGAGAAGTCCTTAGAATACTTGTTGGGAGAAGTCCCCGATAATACTTGTACTATTTATTGAAATAGTGGAAAATCTTGGTGAAGCCAAGGACTGGACGTAGCCCTGTCGATTATGGGGGTGAACCAGGATAAAAATCATGTGTGTTTTACTATTCATGTTATGATATACTTTCCGCTGCATACACTTATGTTTTCATAATGAATGAATCCTTTTGAAAACAAATAATTAACATTTAAAATCAATTAAAGAAGTTTCAAAAATAAGTCACACAATTCAACCCCCCCCCCCCCCTTTCTTGTGTGTTTCTTGCACCTTCCATTGGTATTAGAGCCTAACCACTCTGAAAAACACTAACATCTTCACAGATGCACAGTATAAAGATCTATGGTAATAGATGTTCTCCTCGAACAAAAGCAACCATGATCCAAATGTTAGTGCAGGAAGAACATCTCAAAGAAGCCAACTCAAGAAAGGAAGTCATTCACAGATAACTTGATGAAGCACAAGAATATCTATGTTCATCCAAGAAGAGGAAGCCAATGAAGACCCCTGACTTCCCAGCTCAACTCATCTCTGGCGGATCCTCCAGCAAATTTGTGAGATAATCAAGTTCTTCTTTAGGAGAAGTGTAAACTCATCATCTTCCTGATCGAAACAACATCATCCGAAGATTGAAAACAGTTTATACATCATGTGACAAATTGAAATACAAATGAGGTAACTCTGAACTCATGATTATCAAGCTGTAACTGTTCTCTTATATGTTCAAACTTAAATAAAATCAGTCATATATTATAAAGAAAGGAAAAATAGAACATTTGTACTCTAATTTTGATTATTGTTTCATTAAGATAAATTCTAAATCAATTCAATCCCATTCTATTTCAAATTTTTGATTACACAAAAGGAACTAAGTCTCTGTTGCCGTATTAAATCTGCATAGTATATTCAAATACCGTCGTGGATAGTAAATGTTTTGAAATGCATACACATTTGTATATTTGCTTAAGTCTTGGAAAATCTGTCCTACTTTGATTATGACATTCAAACACTGATGCTTACAATCGTGTGAGTCAAGGACTAACCCTCTGGACCCAAGAAAAACTCGGGTACCACAAAAGTGTGCAATGACTACTGCTGCAGGAACTCACAGTGAAGAAACATACTTACTACAATGATGATCAACAAAAGCTGATCAAACATGGAGGTCAAGAGAAGAAAGGAAAAGAATGTGCTGGACTAATATCTCTCACTTCCGACCGTGAAAACTTATAAAATTATCTGTATGATAATGCGTCCGATAGCATCATCCACCTGATAAGAGACACCCATGAAGACATGATGTGTAATACAAAACACAAACCCAATGACAAAGCTTGTTCACAGGGAGTATCTCTAATCTATGGATATCTGTTAGACAATCGGAGCATATAGACCTCACTGCATGTGACAAACTAAAACTATGAGAAGGTACTAATAAAGCTCTGTGGCAAAGTACTCCGTGTTAATATTTTCAGGATGAAGAAATGCACATATTGAGTAAATAACGAAAAATGATCAAGGAGGTGAATCCAAAGGAGCACTTAAAGAAAAGACAACATCTGTCGTAAATGAAGCCCATCGTCAAGAGTTATCGAATTGAGACTGAGTCACCGTCCAGTGATTCATCAAAAGACATCCAAGTGAGAACATCTGGGTTCAACCGAAAAGACACGTTCAAACATCCACGTCTGGGTCACCGGTAAACAGCTGTATCGTTCCACTTACTAAAACATTCTTAACACGCATTAAATCCTTAACTGCCATGACTGCACATTTATAGATTTTTACTTAATGCGCATGCTATACTTGCTATCTCACATCAAATGCGCAGGCAATCATTTCCTTCCGAAAAATGAGTAAGACTGTCTGCCTTCTAATCAACCTTAACAAAAGAGCTTGAGATTGGGAGCCTCATACTCACACTTCGACTCACTTGCAATTCAAAACCTTTGCTATTCTCTGCTTGTGCTCTCTAAGCTCTCTCTGCAGATCTCTCAAATGGCACCAAAGAAGCAAACCGCTGTCAAGCCCAAACTTACTCAAGCACAAGAGGCCGTTCTTGAGTTGAGAAGGAAGAATGTTGACACGAATCATCGCGAACAAGTCATGAAGATTGGGGCTCAGAAATTCTCTGACCTAGGTGAAAGGGAACTCGTATCACCAAGGTATCTTGAGCTTCATTGCTTCCAATATGCCAAGGTTGTCGGACTAAGTCTCGTATTATTCCAAGACTGGGAGCGACTCATGAAAGTGTCAGAAACCCCTGTTCTTGAACCTTCGGTAAAGGAGTTCTATCAGTGCGCTGTGAAGAAAAACCCTCGGTCCATCGTGAGCAGATGCATGCGAATGATAACGGAAGTCTGTCCTGGAGACATTGCCCTAGCACTAGAAGTGGATGCGAATGATGGAGTTCACTACTCCCCGAAGTGGGAAATCTCAGCCATAAACAGCAACTGTATCTGGAAGGAGGACCCTAAGATATATGGAAACTCCATCAACAACCTAGTGGAAGAATACAAGTTTCCACACGTCGTTCTCAGTAAGGTTGTTATTTCCAAAGAGGGAGCCCAGGATCTTGTAAACAAAATGTCTCACTGGGCACTCTATCAGATGAGCAACATGCAAAAGATCAACCTCCCCTCTCTGATTTTTCATCACATGGTGGGAACTATTGAGAGTCCTGTGTCAAACCTCCCCTATGGTGCTCTCATCACAAAGATCATGGGGCTGAAGGGACTAGTGACTGAAGAGAAACTCCAAAATGAGTTCATTGCTCAAGATTACATCTACCCAACACCCATCAGGTTTGGGGATGTCAAACGAATAATCTGAAAATTGATTTCTCTGGCGTTCCAAGGAAGATGCTCTCTAAGTGGGAAAAGAAGCAACTGGATGACAATGAAGAAGCCAAGCAAGTAACAGAAATTCAACCTCTTCCTCCAAGGACCAGAGCATCCAGAGCAAAGAAAGAGGCTATCCCAACTGCATCTTCACCAATCAAGAAGTGCAAAGCTACAGAAGCAGATAAGGCAACTATAAGAATGCCGCAATCCGAGCCAAAACCGAAGCGAAGACGCCTTGTAAAAGCAACAATCACCACCGCCAGACAAAGTACAACTTCATCAAGTGATGATGAAGGCACCATGCCGATAGCCTCGTTGATAAGAAGTGTGAAGGGAGCACCTCTGAAAGTGTCTCCAAAGGTTGATCATCCCTCACCCTCTTTCATGAAGTACCTTTCCTATATACCTACACTATTCCAAGAATATGTGGAAGACATCATCAATGTAGTAGATGATGGGAATTGTGGCTATCGATGCATTGCTCAATGGCTTGGAATCAATGAGAATGAATGGCCTGCTATCAGAATTAAGATGATAGAAGAGCTCAAAGCTCATCACTCTCTACATGCTGGCGTGATGGAGTCTGAGCAACATCTAGAGCGGATAAGAGATGCGCTGAATTTACCAACAGGAGAATTTGCTCTATCCCCCAAATGGTTCACAGTCCCTGATATGGGATTGCTGGCTGCAAGCACTTTCAAGATCATACTAGTAACCCTGAGTCTGAGGGAGTCATGCACCTATCTGCCCTTAGTTGGTCCAGCCTTCATTCCTCCCATTATTGCAGTCATCTGCAATATCGACGACCACCATTGGGTCAGAGTGAAACTCAGGATTGATTCACCACTCCCTTATAGCACTCCTATGTGAAGACCGAATTGTGCGAGGAATGCTAGAAGATGGGGGAAACATATCTCCCCAAGGATCTTAAAATATAAGGAGATTGTTGATCCAGAGTATGTACGACAACCTCAAAGCTTCGCAAGTCCATCCGATAGTGAATCCACTCCTGACAGCAATGAGATCTCACAAGTGCAAGCTCAGACCATTCAAACCCCATCAGTAGCTCCACCAAGTCCAGTCCAATCGCCAAGGCCACTTGAAGTTACGAATCGTCCACTGGACGTTAAACAAGTGAATCAAGACAAAGAAATTGCGGCATGCTTCATTGATAGAGAAGCAGAAAATTCAGAGATTCAGGAGGAATTTCGTCCGGTTGCAATGAAGGAGGGTCCTTCAAAAGAAAGTGCTAAGCAGCAAACAAAAACCAGAGCATCAAAGAAGTCACAACCAAAGAAAAAGAAGCAGAAGACTGAAGCTGAGAATATAAATGATCATGTTGATGATCCAGAAATATCTCTGAATGAGATACTGGCCACTCAGCAAAGAGTCTTTGAGGAAGCATCTGCACCTGAGGATGATCAGGATAATAATGTTCAAGTCTCTACTCCTATGAAATCTTCGCGGAACACAACAAGAGTCTTTCTAGCTCATGTTCCAAGGAGGGCGCGTCGGACGTTAACTCCTTCCTCTTTGCAGATCCCCAGAATGCTTACAATTGAAAATGCTGTCTATGCTCCAAACTTGATGATGGAACTCCTGGGATATAACTTCTGTCTTCTAGCCCGACTCTGGTCTCCTCCTTCTCTGGATGGCATACAAATTGCATTTGCTCCAAGGTCCAGGTACGACATCTTTCACCATGAGTGGGAACTGTCTGTATTCATACCAGTTCATCTAAGCACCATTCCATTTGGACTGATTCATAATGTTCAAAGCATTATATTTCAACATGGATCATGGTTGCTCATTCTGCTTACTGCAAGACCGCGACCTGAGCTTCTGCCAACTGCCATTACACCTCCCAACAACCATCCATCATATGCACCAGCCATCTCCCTGCCTCAAGTCATAACTATATCCCAAGATATATTCATCACATCCTCCGATTCTGAGGAAAGTCCAAACCATACATCTCCATCTTCTTCAAGAGAAACTCCTGCCACTGCAACTTCACCAATTACCCAGGATGCTGAAGTTACAACTGCTCAACCTATATCATTTGCTCTCCCAAAGAATGATCTTCCTCAAACTGAGGAAATTCCTGAACCGAAGACTACAAACATGCATTCATCAGCTGAAGATTCCTTTGATGCCAAGGCTGCAGTGATGCAACTATCAACAAGAATAGATGAAGCTTGCTCAAATTCCTCTAAGGAAAATCAAGAGCTGCGTGGCGATGTGTACAATCACATTGACACTGTGTCCCAAAAACTCTCTGACAAGATGGACGCAGGATTTGAAATCCTAGAAGGATTGGTGTGGCGTTACCTTGAGCAAAGACAGCAGCAGAATGACTAATCTCTACACCTTTACCTCTTTATCTTGCACAATCTATTCTTTCTCTCATATTTACTGTCTGCATGTTATTTATATAGTCTCAGTTCTTGCTATTTACTTAATTGAGGATTTCAAGCTGCCTACTCTATTTACATATCATTTCCTACTATTTACTTATTATTTCTTTTTGATAATGCCAAAGGGGGAGAAGAATTAGGTAAGGAAAAAGAGATAGAAATGTTAGGACAAGAACAAAGAAATACTGAAATAGATTAAGAATGGAAAGATATCTTAAAAAGTAAACCCTAAACATATCTAAAACTTAATAGTATCAGTTCAGGGGGAGCTTACTTAGAAAAACATATGTTAGACAAAAATTATTTAAGGAATATCAGATTTAGGGGGAGCAAAGGTAGGAAAACTCAAGGAGTTAAGACCGTCCGCCTAAAAACAAAAATGTTATTGTCTAAGTACTATTAAAGAACGATCATGTTTTTCTATATAATAAAATATCCTGAAGAAAAACTATTTTGTGTTATCTGAAAAGTGACAAGACGCTTATATCAATGAACATATTCTCAATTAAACCTTTTTCCCAAAGAAATTGTCATTATCAAAAAGGGGGAGATTGTTAGATTCAAATAATTAAATGAATTATTATGTTTTGATAATTAACAATTTCTTTAAGGTTTAATATTGTCAGAGATAAAATTTCTAACATAGTGAAAATTCTCATATACAGGAATGATTATCTACTAAAGGAACTGAATGAATCCCAAAGCATCATCAAGAAAATTAGTCCACCAGAAGAGACCGTCCGGTCATCCTGAAGGAAATGCTGTCAAAGACATACGAAGGAAAACACTCATGTAAAGACAGTCTGGTGACTCAAGAGAGATAAAGCAGTAACTTCAACTAGCCAACATCCTCTCTCAAGAACTTCTATCAAGCTTTGTACGCTCAAGTCAAAGTCTACTTCGAGAAGCTGAAACAGTCCGCTACCTAAACCTACAGTGATCAAAAGAAAGACTGTTTCATCTAAAGCTGAAAGAGCATGACAACTTATGAAGAAACACCTTCGACTTCGAAGCCTCTCTAGAATCATATAAAGAAGTTATGGATCAACTCTCTCAGATGGAGAACTTCAATGGAAGCAAAAGGAAAGAGAAGATTCAGTCTTCTATAAGCCAAGAAGAATCTAATCCTTAAGAAGAACTGAATGAAGAAAGATCGTCTGCCGATGCAAGTCACTCAGTAACGGAACTTCAAATAGTATATGGAGACTGTGTCTGCCAAAGTCTAAGGAAGAATCCGCCCGCTTAAGCATCAGAATGCGCCAAAGGTACAAACATCAAGAAATGTGTTTTACGAGGATATTAGTTTAACAGAAGCATTCAAGAAATTATTCTCCTCATCCTGAATAAGTGCTTCTTGGATCAAAAGACATCTACCTCGTCTGCATATTTATTAAAGTACTGGCAATGGCAGAAAGTAGAAAGGGACACAATCAATACAATATTCCTTGATCCCACTGCTCCTCTACTTTTCCTCAAATCAAGCTGACATCGCGGAATCAACGGCAAGTATCTCTGAGCATCGTACACTTTCAACGGTCGAAATTCAAATATCTGACCAAAGCACTTGATGAGCACTAGCTGGCATGCACTGGGGTATAATGGTCAAAGCAGGTACCACAGTTGGAACTCCAAGCATTAAATACAGAAGACACAGCTCAAGGCTACTTGCTCAAACGGAGCCAGACGATGTCAACCCAGGCAAATCAATGTTTCTCATATCGTGTCTCAGACCTGCTGAAAAATGAAGAATTAGCCGTTACTCACAGCAGAGGAAATCGGAGCACTAACGGGCATATTTTCTCTCCTTCTGTGAAGGAAAAACAAAGATCTTCAAATGAAGATATATATAGAGAATTCTGCTTCCGTAGCAACTTGGCGACCAGAACTCAATCTCACATATATCAATCAAGTTTGTCCAAAGAACCAAGATATCCTTGGTTCCAAATCAGGGAACTTCAAGCCATATCCTAACCTGAGTTGAGTTGCTCATGTGTGTGGAAAACTTATAGAGTATTACTCTCATCCTATCCCACACACAAAACCTAAAACAGAGAACCAACTTGCTTATGATCTCTGTTTTCTGCTCTTCATTTCTTCTACCCACTCTTATTAGAAGAGAATTATTGTAGAAAAGCAATACCTTGTAAAAGGTGTCAGGAGAAGTCTTGTAGAATACTTGTAAGGAGAAGTCCTGATAATACTTGTTAGGAGAAGTCCTTAGAATACTTGATAGGAGAAGTCCTTTGAATACTTGTACTATTTATTGAAATAGTGGAAAATCTTGGTGAAGCCAAGGTCTGGACGTAGCCCTGTCGATTATGGGGGTGAACCAGGATAAAAATCATGTGTGCTTTACTATTCATGTTATGATATACTTTCCGCTGCATACACTTATGTTTTCATAATGAATGAATCCTTTTGAAAACAAATAATTAACATTTAAAATCAATTAAAGAAGTTTAAAAAATAAGTCACACAATTCAAACCCCCCTTTTCTTGTGTGTTTCTTGCACCTTCAGGTACCAGCCCAAAAAGGGTGTACTGGTGCATCAGAGGCAGCAACTATAAATGAATTTAGATGCCAACATCTAGCTGAGCTCACAGAGGTACATGTTCCTTTTATATTCTTTGTCACTTGACATCTAGCTGAGCTCACAGAGGTACACATGCTTTACATTGCAGATTGACTACCATTTTCTGTTTTCGTCATCAGTGCACTCCTCAAGTTGACAGGGTCACTGATTTTGTCGGTAATTATCTATCTTCCCTCTTCTCTTTCAAATTCACTCCTTCAAATTGTTTCACTAATACTACTTTGCTCTTTGTGTTTCTTTCATCTTTATCTTTCAAGGAAGTACCAAATACAAAGGTGTTGCATCATCTGGCGGCGTCTCACTTTAAAAACATGAGACTATGAGGCACCTTGTTTCTAATTTAGCACTTGAAAACCAGATGCTTAAGAAAAACATGAAGGCTTATGATGATAAATTCGAATCCATGGAGAGATTAATCATGGAGAGACTAAGTCAAGGTCTTTCACTCTTTGTTAATCCACCACTCTAGTCACCCACAAAACAGCAAAACCAAGATGGTGAATTTGATGATTAGTTTAGTGACCTTCTATGTACTTAGATAAATATTTGTGTATTTCATGCTTTGTTGACATGAATGTATTTAATGATTTTGGTGACATTTTACTATGGTTACGTATTTTGATGAACATGAGTGTAAATATGAATGTGAAACTTTCGCCCAATATCAGATTTTTTATTTAAATCATTTAGAATTTAGGGAAAACAATTCTGCTGAAAATTAAAAATTTGTTTCGAATCTAATTACAAATTAGCGACGGAATAATCCCTCGCTAAATGTGGTGAAACCAAATAAAATAGCGACAAAACTTATGTGATTAGCGACGGAATATGAGTCAACATTAGCGACAAAATTCTTCTGACGCCACTAGCGATGGAATATAAGTTTAAAGCAAAGCTCATTAGCGACAGATATTTATTATTTAGCGACGGACAAAATACCTTCACTATTAGCGACAGCTATTATAATCTATCAATAATCATTTAACGACGCCACTTTTAGTGACGAATCTTATTCCCTCGCTAATTCCATCGCTAAACGTTTAGCGAGGGATTTTAACACTTTTGGTGAGGGATTCCTCCCCTTACTAATTTGTGTTTTTTAGTAGTGGTTCTTATTTCTTCTTGTTACTTATAAGTGTATTTAGAAAGAAAAAAAAAACAGAATTTATGTACATAATTTTTTTGCCGAATTTGTAAGTAAATTAATAATTTTTACTTAACTAGCAAAATAAACTTTTATCTCAGTTTTAATGTTGTACCAAAAAAAGTTTCAGCTTTAATGAAAGAAAAAGTATTAATTAATATTTTAATGAGTAATAAATATGTATTGATTGAGGATTTTAAGAAAACAAATCATAGCCTTTACATCAAAATAAAATAAATGGATATGATTTAGTGTTAATATAATTTTGACAATTGATAGATAGTAAATATTAATGAGCTTATGAAAGTTTTATTGAGTTTCTTAAGGGAGTTAATTGAAAAAAGAAAAAGTGAAATATTTAATAAATAGTTTTTATTACGTTAACATAGAAAAGATTAAGTTTATTTTCAAGTAATTGAAAACATCATAAGTATATGAATTGATTTCAATTAATTTTATCAAGACCTAACATTCCTTGAACCCTTATTACTTAAGAATTAAGATTAATGAAAAAAGAAAACAATCCTATGTGTACTAAACGCACATCCGTTTTCAGTCAATTTTTTTTGCTAAAATAATTTAAAAAACCATTAAACTCATCCATTGAAAGATCCAGCATTTTCTGTTTTAATATTTTGAATGGTGACTTGAAGTTCAGATGGCCAAATAGACAACCAAAGTGACATCTGTGTTTGAAACTTGAAAGTATCCAAAGTCCCTGTTTGGCACAAAAATGGAAAAGTAAAAAGTATATAGAATAGAGGGTTTTCAATTTTGTCCAATATTCACTGAACATTGATGGACATGAAAATGTACTGATAAAAAGGCATTTATTATAGTTTTGTAATTTTGTGAAATAAATACTTTCTTCAATAAAAAATATTTTTTTAATATAAATACTTTCTTGTTCAATAAAAAAGTCATTCTTTATAATATAAAATATTATAAAATTTAATTGGCATACGCGATACATGACAATAGGCGTCATGATCATTCACATCTTTAGACTTTTCCTTTCTAGTAGTTTTTTATTTTAATTTATTTATAATATAGTAAGACTGTAAATTCTAATTTTATAATATAGTAAGACTGTAAATTCTAATTAAATAGTTGTTTAAATATATTTTTTCAAATCAAAATTTATATAAACTATTCAGGTAAAAGTATTGAACCACCTATTATACATATTACTAAAACTAATAACAGTAATGATACACAAATCCCTAGCATTTGCGACATATCATAATATCAGTGACTTATGCGTTCAGCTATAATTTTGACTACTGCTAAAAGTGAGAGTAAAAAATAAAATAAATTTTTTTTAGCTGGGGTTTAAAATAAAAGCGTAATTTTGTGGTGGTCGAACAAGTTTCACAACAGCTAAAAAATGTTTTTCTTTCCTATTTTTATATGCTTTGTAAAATGTTAGCAGCTTTTGACAGTCAAAACCTACATATGTCAATCTGTGGTTGACATTGTACGTATGTATAAAAATTATTATTAAACTAATAATTAACACCCAACAACATGCATAATTACATGTTTGATTTCCTTTAAAAAAATCAATGTTTCCCTTAAATTATAAATTCAATCATTTAAGTGTCATATTTTTAAAGAGACATTTAGCCGCGTACAAGTATAAATTATGAGAATAATTTAATAAAAAAATTGACCTCATCCATTAACCTAATAGAATAATTTAATAAGTAAAAATGCGTAAATTTCTTAATTAGCGCACTTATTTTGAATAATATTGGTGAGTTAAATTAGCCATGATAAGTTATGATAAGTTAGACAATCCCAATACAATCAAGTTAATCTTAAAAATATTCATAAACATATAAACAGTGCAGACACTTATAAACATCTTCTTTTTTTCCCTATCTCTCTTCTTATCACATCAATCATATATCATATTTACTAATCATCTATCTTCTGTTCCTTTTTTTTTTTCTCTAAGTGTCTACACCTAAAAAGTATATATGAATCATAACTTGTATTATAACTTCAACAAATAAGTGCCTCAAAAAGAAAGTGCTGACGCGAGATTTCAATTGTGGCTAATGATGAGTATCTCGGTCCAAATATCAACGGCCCTTCTTCTTCTGTTCTTCACTCCTCCTCGCTTACATGCTCTTGTTGTTTTATTTATGAGTTTGTTTTAATCACCCACGAAGATGATTTTACCTCATTCTATTCAATGTGTACTAATAAAACTTAAGACTAGTGGATGATAAAATTCATAAATTTTTTTTAAAAAATATATTGTTCGTAAAAGTGGGATAAACTTATGAATAATTTAGACAACATAGTCAGTTCAAAAAAAAAAAAATTTGGACAACATGGTATTTATTACTTCTTTTTCTTTTTCTAATTTACCGTGAGTGTCTACATCCATTGGACTTATATCCAACATTTTCCTTTATTTATTCACCCACCCTCTCCTCACACTCTCCCCTTCCCTTCTCTTCTCTCCTCTTCCATCATAGGCTAGTAAGAAACCCAGCAAACTAGCATAACAATTACTCTAACTATATACATAGTTTGTTTTGCCGGTAGGAGAGGGAGAAGGAGAAGGAGTAGAAAATTAAGAAGGAATTCAAAAGAAGAAGATGCTGCTTGGGAAGAGACCTCGCCCTCCGATGAAGAGAACCACAAGCATGTCTGAGATAACCTTGGATCTGAACACCACCACCACTGATGTCAGATCCAACGGTGGCAGTGGTAGTGGTGGGTTCAATAATGGGTTAGATCAGAAAAAGGTGTCAGCAAGTGTTCCACCCAGAATTAACCATAGAAGGCATTCCTCTGATTTCACTGCAGAAACCTCTGATTTCTTGCGTTCTTGCACTCTCTGCAAACGCAGTCTGGTACCAGGTCGTGACATCTACATGTACAGGTATCAATTAACACATTCATTTGTGTCGTGTTTGTTTCATGTTCTTAATTAATTAATTAATTAATTCTTGCAACACCCAATTTTTAATTTCAGTACAACTTGTGAATTTTTAATAATTCCGACAAGGTCGATGAGTTTCTCTATTATTTTTTTTTGTTGTGCGCCTTTTTGTGGGGGTTCTGGTTTGAAAGGTTTTGTTTTGATGGAAAATTTAATTTAATGACTAATGTTTGCAGGGGTGATAGTGCTTTCTGCAGCCTGGAGTGTCGTCAGCAGCAGATGAAGCAAGATGAGAGAAAAGAGAAGCTTTTAGTGGCGGCATCAAAGAAACAAGTTGTGGCGGCTCCTTCATCAGGGTCTCAAGGACAAGTCACCAGCAACACCACCACCAAAGGCGAAACCACAGTGGCTGCCTTGTAATTCTAGATCGTTAAACCAAGGATCCATTGAAATTGAATTGCTATGCTTAATAACTTCTAAACTATGTTCATATACCTCTCTTAATTTCTCTTGCTATCGTATCTCTTTGCTTCTTTTTTATCATTTTTTTTGTCGTTTGTAATTTTTACCATGGCGCCTTTTTGGATAGTGGGAGTGGGTGGCCTTCTTTGCTTACATGGGCAACTGGTCAAGTAGTTTTGGAAGTACATTGAAGTAAAATCTCCTTGGGATTTTGGATCCATAGGTAAATGGAAAACTGAAAATCATGATTTGTTCCCTGCCGTTTTCTCTCTGGCCAGTAACAAGACAAACTGCTTTCATGTCCTTCCTCTCACATAATTGTTTGTCAATGGTGAACTAGGGGTGCGATTAGGTAAACAACAGTTTAATTAAGTGTTTATATTAATAAGCATTTTTACGCTTGCTCATAAGCTAAATTTAAAAGTAAATTAAAAATAATTAATAAGTATTCATAAGTAACGTAGTTTATGTGAAAATAAACTCAAAGTATCTTATGGTTTATGTGTAAAGCAATGATAGTTGCTATAGTATTGCTTCTCCTTATAATTTTCTTTTCTCACTAATGATGGGCGTCCTAGTATGAGATTGTGGCATCATATTTGGAGCACACTCCGAAGAAAGTCTGATTTTTCATGTGGCTAATTGTTAACAATGCTCTGCCCACAAATCTGCCCACAAATCATAAGAGATTCCAGTGTAAGCTTAGCATGTCTGTTGCTTGTGTTCGTTGTGATGCTCTCATTGAGGACATTGATCATCTTCTACTCATTTACCCCTCTTATGTGTGGGTGTGGCCCAGTTTCATTCCTTATTGCCTTATCTCCGAACCTAGTTGTGTTTTCATGACTAGTTCGTTGTGCAGCTTCTTCATTGGGATAATTCTCTCTTTGTTGCAATTATTTGGTGTACCACAACCACATCTTTTATCCTCAAACTTGACACATTAATGTTATTTTTTTCGGCAAGTGTTAATTGCTGCAAATGAGTTTTGTCGCTAGGGGAGAAGGTCCTCCACTGTGGGCTTAGGAGGTAGAGATACAGAAATAGGGAGGGTGACCCTTTTTGCTGATGGTAGCTAGGTCTCTAGCTTGAGCATGATGTGTGGGGGTAGTGTCCTTCGTGATCATGGTGGGCGATGGTTATATGGGTTTACAAGTTCTTTAGGGGAGAGGGATGCTACTTATATGCTGAAAAAGTTCTCATCTGAATCCTTAGCTATCATTGTGGGCATAGCCTCAAACAACTATAAGATTGTCACTACTAATAGGCACATTCTGAAGAGGCAAGGAGGCACATATTAGGTGGAGGCTAGTCCATCTATGAATAACAAACTTGATGCTACCAAGAAGTTGGAGAACTTGATGTAGGCACAAGTTAATATGATGCAAGAAACCCCCCCCCCCCCCATTTGTTTGTGATCGGTGTGGGGTGAACGACCATGAAGGAAAAGATTTCCATATGAGAAACTTTCTTGCTAAATCTATTGAAGAGGAAAAATCTGCAAGCACCCAAGACATGAGCAAAGAAGACATTTTCTTCAACACTTATAACCTAGGTTGGACGAACCATCCCAACTTCTTATGGGGTGGACAAGAGAATGCTCCTAATCTGAATGCCCACATCCCCCTCATATGCAAAACTAAGGCCAAAGACAAGAGGAGACGAGGACAAGTTTGCAAGACCTCATGATGCAACACATAGCTAAGTCTGATGAGAGGTGCAAAACTCTTGAGGCATAAGTCTCAAATCTCGCTACATTTACATTAAGAGTGGAAGGCATTCTTCCTTCCCAAACTGAGCCTCACACAAAAGAGGAAGCTAAAGCCCTCACACTTAGGAGGAGAAAAGGGTTCGAAGCACAAAAAGAAAACTAGAAGAAATCAACTTCACCCCTGGTTTCTGTAGAGGAGACTCCTACTAAGGGGAGTCCAAAAGAGTCAAGAGATGGAGGTGAGCCTCAAGCTTCACCTCCCGTTGTGTGTATCCTTTTTCTCAACTTCCTCAAATTATTAAGGAAAAGAAAAGCATTGATGCATTTGCTAGATTTATTAGACTTTCTTTAAAAATTGAATATTGCTTCTCCTTTTGCTAGGGCCAATACTCAAGTCTCTAAGTAAGCTAAGTTTTTATTAGAATAATTTCAAACAAAATATAACTGATGGGATTTTATGTAATTGTCCTAATGAGAATTTCTCTATTCTAATTAAGAGACAGTTTCCTCTTAAGCTTAAGGATCCACCGATTTTCACAATTCCTTGCACTATAGGTGTTTGAATCTGATAATTTCCAAGAGATCTTCCTTAGTCCCTACGGTGGAGTGTGGCTTAGTTAAGTGGCAGTACTCCGACGCTCATGTCAGTGAGATGGGGATGAGAAAATCCTAGAGTCTCAGTAGAACGCAAAGGACTGCTAGAAAGAATAGCATGTCAAGCAAATGAACGACCACGCCTGTATTTATAGGCTTGAGGTCTATGGAGGTTGTCTTTGAAAGTATGAGGGAAGTTCTTAAATAGATCTTCCAAACGCATGGTCAGCTCCAGGCTTCACTGCTTTACTCGTCATACCTCAAACTTCTAGTGGCCGCTCAAACACTGGCTGGGTCGAGGTGTTCCTTCACTAAGCCATCTGGTCCTCCCTTATAGAATATTCTTAAGAGCAAGCCTTTTGGGTCGATTGTGATGCTATCAGACATTTAGGCTTAGATGTCGGCTGGAACAGGAGGCCCCTAACTGGGCGTGTCAATTCTGACATGTCAAGCTTTTATTCAAATGTTTTAGTATTGAAAACCGCTCAATTTATTTCTTTCTTCAGTCTTCTCTAAGGAGATTAACTTTTTTGCTCCCCACTTTTTCCAACATTTGTCTATGCGCCTTTTTTGCCCTTGCAGTGGAAAGAAATTAGACGATTCTCAAGATCTCAAATTCAAATCGTTGCAGGAAACACGGTTTTCTCTAACGCCATTTCCACTTTCAAATTTCTGTTAGAGAAAGTTTCATTGTGGCTATCACACTTTGTTTGTTGTGCCCGGGCCTTCTAGTGGCCACTCGCACAATGGATGGGTCAAGATGTTCTTTCCGTGATCCATTCAGACCGTCCTTATGGCATTTTCTCGAGAGAAAGAATTTTGGGTCGACCGCGATGCGACCAGACCTTTAGCCTTATAAGCGGACCGAAACAATGAGAAGCCATCATTTTCGCAAAGCTTTAATTAATCTGGGGAAAGATTTAATTTAATGCCCGTTTTTTTTTTTTTTTAGAAATTTGGGGATATTTGAACCCCAAATCCACTAGAATATCTCTCAAGCTTTCTAACATGTTTACTACTTGTCCTAGAGGGATATTGGAAGATGTGCTAGTAAAGGTGGACAGATTCACCTTTCCGATGGATTTTGTTGTGCTTCACATGGAGGAAGATGTTGATGTCCCCATCATCTAGAGATGACCATTGATGACTGGGGATATTAAAGGTCTTTCTACTCTCTTTTTCTTTGTCTTTATTTTATTTTTCTTTAGAGTGTCATATAGTTTTGTTAGGTTTTTATCTTATTTTTGCATTTGCATATAGGTTAGTAATTATTTTGCTTTTTAGTCCTTTTTATTAGGTTTTATTAGAGTTTTGGGGTTTTTATTATTACTGGTCATTATTGGGTTGTTTATTGGAGACTTGATGAAGAATTGGTGAAGAAGAAAAGGTTAAGAGCTAAAAGGTTTGTGTGATTAATGGGAATCAAGCAACAAAAGCATATTTAACATGTGTAAAATGATGAAGAATTGAAGGGTGCAGCTGCTGCAAGAAGAGAGTTGAAGCCCCATGAAGCCACCATAATGGCATTGAAGAGAGTAACCATTTGGAAGAGCAAGAGCAAGAAAATGAAGAATCAGACGTGTGCCCAGCGCCTGAGCGTTGAGGAGCCAACGCTCATGCGTTGGCTCTCTGCCTGGAAGCCTGAATTGAAGTTGTTTCCAACGCCCAAGCGTTGGGGGGCCAGCGCTCATGCGTTAAGCCCCTGCCAAGCCTCGTGCAAATTAGATTAATCCAACCCCTAGGCATTGGAAGCCAATGCTCATGCGTTGGGGTGCTGGCAGACTTGGTTATAAATTTAGTTTTTGCTCTTCATTGTAAATATACCAGATTTTCCATATTTCTCTCTTTTCCCATTGTATTTCTCTGAGTTTGGAACTTTTCCCTGAAGTGTGGGACACCTTGTTGAGCTCCTATTCAGGTTTTCATCTCTTTCATTATGTTGATTCTAGCCATGTTTGGCTAGTCTTTTTTTAGTGTTTGGGTTGTTGTGAATCTTCACAAGACTATGTTCTAAGTTTCTGTTTTTATTATATGAATGAAGTTCCAGTTCTTAGTATCTTTACCCTTTGTTAATGTATGTTTGATGTACAAAAGTTATCTTGCTTATTCCTTGCACAATGGAATTGGTAGGAAGTAAGGGAACTAGGTTTAGATTAAACATTTATCTGCTGCTTAGATATAAGGGTAGAATTTGTTTGTGTTGGCCAGAACTTAGAACTTATAATGCTTCAATTGAATTATCTAAGCACTAAGGTATTAGGTTTAGTAATTGATAATTGAAAGTTCTGTTTGATTAAGGAATTAACAAGTAGAAAACCTAGGCTAGAGCACCTAAGAATTGTTCTAATTTCATTGGTAAAATTGATTCTGAAAAGCTTAGTTAAGTGAAGCGCAACTCAACCCAAGTATTTTTTGTAATCATCATTTCAAACAACCATATTTTGTTTTTCTTTTTTCTGTTAAAAACCACCAACAATCAAACTTTTATGCTTTTGTTTTCCAGCTCTAAACAATTGAAATTGGGTAGAAAGTTGGTAACCTATCCCTGTGGGTTCAACAATCTTTTATATTACTTCGATATCTCTGTACGCTTGCAGAAGTGGTATTAACCATTCCTTAACACTACTAAAGCCTTGAAATTTTCACTCCACGACAAGCTCACCTTTAGGAACCTACCTTGTGTACAAAATGAAAGGGAAAAACAGGGACTATTTTGCAGAACTTGGCAAAAGTTGAACAAGAGAAAGAACCTACCTTGTGTCTGCTCAATCAAGAAGGAAAGAAAGGGTGCTTGTTCGTTCAGAACTCGAGAATGAATTTTCGAAGGAATAAATTGGAAAACTTCGTGATAGAACCCTTCGATAGAAGGAAAAAGGAATAAGAATCTATGGTCTAAACTTTGAACCCTTACGTGAAATAGAACTTAGAATTTTCTCACCTTTGAACTCTGGAAAGAGAGGAAAAGAACGTTTGATCTTTGAGAGAGAAACGTGCTCAAGATAATCCAGGTGCTCTCATGTTGCCTAAGTGTTGCTAGTTATTTAGATGATAAAATCGAGTTCAAAATTCCTTAGAGATATTAATAATTCTGTTACTTAACTTTATCTTCCTAATTTTTATCTCTTAATTCGAATTTAACTCCTAACAACCCAAAGATCTTTTAAGAACAGAAAATAGATTTTCTGTTACAAAGACAGATCATACCTGAGATATGCTCTAAAAGATATATTCTTTTCAATTTCCCTCATCTTTACTAAAACAGGATCTATTAGAGATCAGGAGAAATAAAAAAATGAAGGAAAACGAAATAAAGTAGATAGATTTCGTTCTGGAATGCACTCGATGATGAGATGGAAAACAGAGCACAACGTTCACGATTTGGCTATGAACGATACAAAGCAGACGATGCTTCCCTAACTGCAGACGATACTCTTGGACGATACACTTATGTGTTGTAGATGATACTCCCTAAACGATGTTGTCAGACGATACTCCTTAAACGATGTTGTTAGACGATACTTCCCATGCTATAAACGACACTTCCTAGATGATACTATCCCACTTGTCGCAGACGATACTTCCTGGGCGATACTTTTACACAAGCGGTAGATGATACTTTCCATTCTGTGGACGATAGTCTCTAGACGATGCCATCGGACAATTCTCACACATACAGCAGACGATAGTTTCACAAGTAACTAAGCTCTAAACGATACAATTACGACCAAGACTAAATGATTCTTAATCTTCAAGGAGTAAAACACAATTTAACATCAACAAATCCAATAGAAATCAATAAGGACCAAACTGCAAAATTACAACAATTCAGGGACTTGGCCGTAAATACTAGAAAAATGAGGGTCTTACAATACTACCCCCCTAAAAAGAGTTTCGTCCTTGAAACTAAATGTCTAGAAATAAATCAGGGTATTGCTCCCTCATCTTATCCTCTAACTCCCACGTAGCGTCTCCCGTGACTTGATTTCAAATTACCTTCACCAACGAGATCTCCTTGTTCTTCAACTGCTTGACTCTTCAATATTTGATCTTCATGGGTGGAACTTCAAAGGTCAAATTATCCTTCAACTGGATGTCGTCCTGAGTGATAACATGTGAAGGATCCGGAATGTATTTGCGTAATTGAGACACATGAAAAACATCGTGAATTTTGGACTAGAAAGGTGGTAAAGAAATACGATAAGCTATCGGTCCAACCCTCTCAATGATCTGATATGGCCTAATGAACTTCGGGGTCAGCTTCTTTGACTTGATTTCTCTCCCAAATTCGGTAGTAGGTGTGACATGAAGAAACACGTGGTCTCCATGTGCAAACTCCAACTCCCTGCGTCGATTGTCCGCGTAGATCTTCTGTTTACTCTGGGACGTCTTCATCTTCTCTCTGATCTGCTTCACCTTCTCTGTCGTCTGTTGAACTAACTCTGGTCCAACTAGCAAGTGCTTTCCATCCTGAAACAAACACAAAAGGGGTCCTGCATCTTCTTCCGTACAGAGCTTCGTAAGGTGTCATCCCAATACTAGTGTGGAAACTGTTGTTGTTCGTGAATTCAATCAGCGGCAAAAGCTCATCCAGACTCCCCTGATTATCTAGCACACAAGCTCACAATAGATGCTCCAATGACTGAATTGTGCTCTCAATCTGCCCATCCATCTATGGGTGATAAGCGGAACTCAAACTCAGCTTCGTACCAAGAGCTCCCTGCAGAGCCTTCCAGAAGTGAAAAGTAAACTTCAGATCACTGTTGGAAACTATGGTCGAAGGCACTCCGTGTAGTCGCACAATCTCAAGAATGTAGACTTCCGCAAGCTGCTCCACTTTGAACGTCGGCTTCACCGGTAGAAAGTGTGCTGATTTCGTCAAACGGTCCACAATAACCCAACTAGAATCGAATCTCTTCCGTGTTAGTGGAAAAAGAACCACGAAATCCATGGATGTTTTATCCCACTTCCACTTCGGCACCTCAAGTGACTGCAACGTCCCGGTGGGTTTCTGATGCTCTATCTTCGCCTTCTGACAAGTCAGGCACCCAACAACATACTCAGCGACACTCCTCTTCATGCTCGACCACAAAAAGTGCAAATTCAGGTCCTGATACATCTTCGTTGCGCTCAGATGAAGGCTCATTCTGCTTTTGTGACCTTCATCAAGGATTAATTTCCTCAGCTCAAGGTCACTCGGCACACAAACTTGTCTGTTGCAACGCAAAATGCCATCAGATCCAACTTCAAAGTCTAAAGCCTTCCCCAAACCGATCATCTCCCTCTTCTCGATCAACTCCTAGTCTTGAAACTACTTGGTCTTGATCTCCTTCAGCAAATCACTGGAAACAATGATCATCCCGAAACATAGCTTCCCGGGTGTCACTTTGACATCCAAACCAAGATCTCGAAACTCCTCGAGCATCTCTAGCTTCTTGATCATCAACGAGGATATATGGACCACCTTGTGACTTAGGGCATCTACCACGGCCACCACATTAGCTTTCCCCGGATGATAGTGTAAAGTGAAGTTGTAGTCCTTCAGAAACTCCATCCAACGCCTCTAGCTCATGTTCAGATCCTTCTTGTCGAAAAGGTACTTCAAACTCTTGTGATCACTGAAGATGGTGAATGTGCTCCCATACAGATAATGTCTCCATATCTTGAGCACAAAAACCATCGCTGCAAGCTCTAAGTCATGCGTTAGATAGTTCTGTTCATGAAATTTCAGCTGCCTTGATGCATAAGACACAACCTTCCGATGCTGCATCAACACACAACCCAAACCCTGGTAAGAAGCATCGCAGTAAACCTCGTAAGGTTCATCGCACTGTGGTAGCACCAATACCAGTGCGATTGTCAAACGCATCTTCATCTCCTAGAAACTCGACTCACATTCTTCAATCCAAGCGAACGATTGATTCTTCCGCGTAAGCTTCGTCAAAGGTCCTGCAAATTTTACAAAACCTTCGATGAACCTCCTGTAGTATCCAGCTAAGACAATGAAACTCCTGATGTTGGTCGTGGTCTTTGGTTGCTCCCACATCGTCACAGTGTCAAGTTTGCTCGGATCAACGGTGATGCCTTCCTTGGAAATAACATGCCCCAAGAACTTCACATTTTCAAGCCAAAACTCACATTTCGCTGAGTTAGCAAAGAGGGTATTCTCCCGAAGAACCGTCAACACTTTTCATAGATGCTCTTCATGCTCCTCTTGGCTCCTCAAGTAGATCAAGATATCGTCAATGAATATGACCACGAACTGGTCCAGAAAAGGATTGAAAATCCTATTCATATAATCCTTGAACACGGCAGGCGCGTTCGTAACTCCAAATAGAATCACTAAGTATTCGTAGTGTCCATAACAACTAAACGATTCTTAAGCTTGAAGGAGTAAAACACAATTTAACATCAAAAAATCCAATAGAAATAAATAAGGACCAAACTACAAAAGTACAACAATTCAGGTACTTGTCCGTAAATACTAGAAAAATGAGGGTCTTACACAAATAGTTGGAATGGGTAACAAAATGGGGGTATTAAATCGGTCATTACTTTTCCTAATTATTTCAATAAATTGTCTTAAAAAATATATTATGTTGATAAAAAGAGAGGGGGAGCCTCATTTGAAAATATAATAATAAGATAGCTTGCTCTCTTGTGAAAAAGTGAACAAGATAAAGATAAGCTCCTGATAAACTTGATTCGGTTAGCCCTTTAATTTACCATCTTTTCTTATTCCTACCTTACATTACAACCTGAGCCTCACTGCAACCTTTGATGCTTATATTTTTTCATGCTGCAATTTTTTTTATTTGGAGTTGATTGATAAACATGTTTATGATAATGAACTTGCATAGTTAGATTTGATTGGATTTTTCCTTATAAACCCTTGATTAAAAGAGAGGGGTGTAAGACTAGAGCTAAAGATGATTTTTTTCTTGAGGATCTCTTCAAAGATTTTTTGTGCTTTAATAGGGGGAGACTTTAAGTCGTGATTGTGTGTTCTCTTTATGTGAATCCTTTATGATTGAGATATTTATTGAGTCTTGATATTTGGGATACTCTTTCTATCTGATAGTCTGAGGATTTTCTTGAGGACAAGCATAATTCAAGTGTGGGGAGGTTGATAAATACATATTTTGAGGCGATTCTCCAATGTTTTTTTACTACAAATTCTGCCTTTTTATCTACTTTCTTGGTAGTACTCATGTTTTTCATATTTCATATGCAATAGGCAGGTGACAAGTTCATAAAGTGGAAAAGAGGAAGAAAACAAGGAAAATGAAAAAAACTTAAAAGGACAAAGAGCACGACCATGCTGGACATAAGCACGGTCGTGTTTGCTTCACAGAGCATGCCCTCCACATGCGTTGAGCACGAACTTTGATGTTTCATAGAGCATGATTGTGATACTTATTAAGCATGACTATGCTTAGTGAACCGAACCTCTCGTACTTTGAGTTAAAAGGACAAATTTTAGGTTTAGAATGAGAGCTTCTTTTGGTGCGAGTTTTTACAAAGAGTGAGAGCATGAGACACCTTTTTGGAGGCCATTGAGAGGAGAAAGTAGAGACTACTTGATGATATTAATTGGTTTATCTCTTTCCCATAGTGTATGATGTTAGTCGTGGCCAAGATTTTGTTTTTTCTTCATGTATATGATGAGCGGCTATACATCCTTCTCATTGTTACGATGTAATTGATGTTGTGAACCCCTGTTTTGTTCTAGTTGATTATTTTCTATTTTTATTGGAAATATCTCTCTATTTTATCTTTATATTTCAAACTGATCACTCGTAGTATACTTTGAATTGATTAACATTACATGGTCATTGTGTGTTAATTAACAGATCTGAGGGATAATTGATTATAAGAAATTCTATACAACCAGGTTTTCTATAGTTTCAATTAGGTTAATTTATTAACCAGTTTCACAATTCTAACACTTCTATATGACCAACTAGACAATGCATTTTGGGGAAGACTGTTAATTTGCATAACCAAACTGTTTGAAAATTTGAGAAGTAGAACTTGCAATCATAGGGATTCACTACTAGAATAAAATTGGGGGAATCAGAATCAATTATCGCCCTAACCTTAAATCTTTGATCAATAATAGATACAAATGAGAACCCGCTAGAAGACAAAAATGTACATGACGACGAGAGCGTTTTAAGGAGATGACATGGCTTCATGAGGTACAAGTATGCTACTTGTCAAGCTCTCATAAATTTGGATTTCTAAATGTATTCCCTCACATCAAGCTATCAAGTACAATAACACCCTTGCTATGTGTATACTTAGTTGAGGACAAGCATGTACTTAGTAAGTTAACTTGATTCCCTCCATAGTATGTCTATCATACAACACACACATTAAGATCATGTTAAATACCCTTCTCATTCACGTCACATACCATGGCATTCCTACTACGTACAATTCATAGTATAATCATGATTCCTTATTGTTCATTATCATGTAGTGTTTCTTATTGTTCATTATCATGTAGTGTTCCTTATCATATGCTGCAACCACCACAAATATTTAACTCATCCAAATACACTTCTCATCATCTTATCATTGAAAATGTCTTCATCTGTTAATCGTGTTTCCACTATCAATCAGACAAAGGAGATATGGAAAATCTTTGTCAAGGTTATTCGTATGTGGGCTGGCCAACAATTTCTACAAGCTTCCACACGCTGCTGAGATAGTTCTTATTGATGCACAAGTAATCAGCTATCCTCAAATCATAATATGTAATTATTACATAGCAGGTTTTGACTTATTGTTATCTATTTCTACACAGGGTTCAAAGATTCATGCATATGTGCGCAAAAAATTGATGTATAAGTTTGGCAGACTGCTTACCGAGGGTCGTGTCTACTGCATTCCCTACTTCAAAGTTGAAATGAACAATGGAGATTTTAGGACCACCAAACACCAGTATAAGATCAACTTCCTCCTCAACACTGAAGTTCAACCTATGAATTCGACCATTATAATTGTTGATTCATATTCTTTCGTTCCTTTACCTGAGTTTTTGAGCCCTGAATTTGATACTAATTATTTAGTTGCTATTTCTCTATTCATTATTCACTTTTTTGATTCTATTATTTGTTGTTGTTTCTTAAACTATTTTTAATTTTATAGATGTTGGTGGTGTCCTAACTGGTGTTGGTATTGAGAAAGTGTACGAGAGAGAGCGAGAATCAATCAAGATTATTGTTGTCCAACTTGATGAGTTTTTTTTTTTAAGACTTTGTTTCACAAAATGTGCATGGTGCAACCGGGGTTCTCTATATAACCCGAACCTCCCTGTAGCGCACGATCTCAAACTACAGTTATTCACGCATATTTGAATGAAATATTTCATTGAGGTGCCTCAAATACTACATTGGAAATTTTTACACAGGTTCAATGAAAATAATGACGCTGGTTCTCAAGACTTGACCCAACTTCAAGATCCAGCCAAGATAGTTGATAATGATAACTTCCTGATAATACATCCAAGAAAAACCATTCAGCAGCTTAATTTTTCTGACCAAGTATGTGTAAAATTTTATTTAGTACTATATATTAATTTTTTATCTAAATCAATGGTATAAAGTGTATTAATATATTAATAGTAATTTGCTGCACAAATCTATTTGTATTATACCCGTTGTCATTAAAGAAGTACTAGCAGGAGATGGATGGTGGTATACTACGTGTAAGCAAAGGTTTTCTCAATTTGCTAAGTTGACATGTTCAAATGAGTCTTTGATTTGAAGGAAGCTGAAGCAGACAATGAAGGAAATGGATGGATAGGACCAATTTTAAATGGAACAAAAATCTTGAGGATGGTACCTGCATCATGTATTAGTCTTTGTCAGTTTCCATTTTTTTCTTCACCTGCTGCAAATGTTGAATCAGCTCCACACCTCAAAACTGTGATATAAGTGTCTGCAAGTTTCAGTTTTTTTAATTATTATTACTATGTCCTTTTTTCCATTCCATGATTTCCAACGTTGGGAAATTTCAATCTCTGGAATTTACTGAAGTTCTTATGTTGGTTATTGAGTTTTTATTTTCGTTGTGCAAGTGCTACTCGATGATTCATTCTTCCAAGAAACCAAGTATCATAAATCTACTCTAAAGGGTTGTTCTATCTACTTATCCCTTTTTCATATGTTGTTTTAAACCATTGCTTATTTGCTATTTTTTCCTCATGAGACTTTTATGAAATGAATGATTGAAATGTTGTATCTTTGTGATGCAGTATCTTTTGTTTATGAACAAAACACCTATAGAAAACTTTGCAATACTGCAAGTCTTATTAATTATCATATCTTATGTTTCTCTTTATTAATGCTTTTGTGGATTTGTTTGTTATTTATAAATTTAAAATTCTCCTTAATCGAAAGGGATTGAGATCATCTACAGTTCTGACACACAACTGCACCATTTTTCACCTTTGATTCCATTGCAATCTTAACTTCATCCTTCATATAAGATGCCAGCTAGCAGCATCCTTTTGCTTGAAGCCTTGAACTGATAGCATTAATTAGCTCTCATCAATTTAATTACATGGTATAAACTTCAACGGAACTTGGGTATTTATGGTCTTTTATCTATGAGTTGTGACTTCACGTAGAATTAGAAACCAAACCCAGGGGTAGAATCAAGAACATTTCAGACATGCTAGGAGCTAAATGGAAGATAATTATATCATAAGAGAAAAATTCTTAAAATAATCTGAACCTTCTCTTCTTCCATGTACAACTATGGTTGATATTTTTTTTAACATCAAGATAATTATTTTTAACACATTAGATTTTTAACATTAGATATCATTGATTAAATATTTCTTAGAGAAATGTTTAGTTTATGCAAATATTTTAAAATCACCCAGTGATATCTTGCGTTTCGTATCTATCTTCGTAATTTTTCATTAATAACCGGTTTTGAGTACAAAATTATAAGTTTTTCGTCTCAAAAACAAAGTTTTTTCAAACTCCTTTATCACTACTAATTATGTAGTGTATTTATAATGAAACTTGCTATCTTTTAGTTGTCTAATTTTTTTTCTTTTTCTTTAATTTTTTTAGGTATCATAATAAGTTCGTTAATTTGATTTCAATTATCAATATCAACCTTCACTTAAAAATTATATAATAATCTTTCAAAAGCATGTCTTGGGTATTTACCATGATACAAACTTGACAAAAATATATAATAATTTTTCAATGCATAAATGGAGTATTTACTATGATAGTTTCTTCACGTTAGAAATTCATGTTGATTTTTCAATGTATGTGTCAAGTAGTTACCATGATTTAAATACTCATCTCGACTTTTAAGGTATTTGTCAAGTACTTACCATGATATTAATTCATGTTGATTTTTCAATGTATGTTTCGAATAGTTACCATGACTTAAATACTCATCTTGACTTTTAACGTATTTGTCGAGTACTTACCGTGATACTAATGTTCATATACCTATTTAATAATGGTTATTTTATCACTTCAATTGCTCTTCATTTTTCCTTATGAAAATTCACAGCATTCACACCACTATGCAATACTCATCACACTTTGATATTGGACCATTATAAATATATTGTCATTTTAGTCTTCTTCAACCAATTAGTTCTTACTTCGCATGTAAACTTCTTTGTGATTTCTGTTGAGATGATTTACCCATGTTTATTTATTTACCTCTATTTACTATGCATGCATCTTCAGGCCAATTGGTATTCTTTATTATTTCTCTGAATATCCTTATTTTAATTTCAAAATCTACAATACATTTTAATCTACGTTCTTTTTCATTGCAATTCAGGTACTTCCTAATCATGTTGCAGCCTATGTTCGCAGCTTAGGGATCTTATTGTTGGTACTCACTTTTGAAATAGGTTTTTTTGTTAGATATCATGTTATGAATGTTTGATTTTTTTTTTTTAATATCTATGATGCATATCTAATGTGAACATTTCGCTATATTTTTTATTATGTGTAGTAATGTTAAACTAAACAATCATTTAGTATGATTTCTATATCTCTAATTTTGTTACTTGATATCACAATTATTTGTTTTTACTATGTTAATTATTTTTATTCATATACATAGATAAGAGATCAAACTTCCAATGACCTCTAATTACATTTAATTTGATTAGAACGGATATGAGTAAGCTTGGTACAATTTTCAATTAAAACAATTAGTGAAAAATTTAACCCGTGCTTGCCAAGGGCACACAGTAGTCTCTCACAGCTGTTTTCTTTATTTTTTAATACCTTCTTTTCTTTTAAAACCAATTTTTTACCAAAAATTTTATTTTCCTAAACAATAGATGATTTATGGAAATTACTAATTTATTCTTAGGCTTCGTTTGGCCCAACTTTTTTCTGATTTAAAAGCTACTTTTAAGTTAAAGTTAAAAATAAGAGCTTTTAAAAAGAAGAAGAAACTGTTTGTCAGTTTTCAGTTTTTAAAACTTAAAAAGCTACTTTTAAGTTAAAAGTTTGTGTGGTAAAATTGTTTTAAAAAATTTTCATATATGGCGGTGGCAGGGACGGTGGCGGTGGCTGCGACGGGCGGGGCGGTGGCCTTGCCGGAGGCGGCCGGGCGGTGGCGGTTGTGGTGGTGGCGGTGGCGGTGGCAATGGCGGGGCGATGGCCTTGGCCTTGGCGGCGGCAGTGGTGGCCTTGGCGGCGGTGGCCTTGGTGGGGGTGGCCTTGGTGGGGGTGGCGGCGGCTGTGGTGGTAGCCTTGGCGGCGGCGGCGGGGGGGGCGGTGGCGGCGGGACGGTGGCGACTGTGGTGGTGGCGGCGGCGGTGGGGTGGGTGGTGGTGGTCATAATAATAATAAGTTACTTTTAAGTAAAAAGCTCCTATTTATAACTTTTTTTTAAAAGTTACTTATTTCTATTTTATATTATAAAAATAAGTCACTTAAAATCTTAGAACTTTTTCAACAAATGTGTTTAGTCATGCTTTAGCTTAAAAACAACTTAAAAATAATAAAAAAGTCAGGTCAAACACTACTTTAGTCCCTTGAGTTCGATAATTAGGTCCGTCACTATATTACTCGTGCGATAAATATGCATGCTCTTTAAGTGCATTCGGACCATTACATTATCTTATTGGTCTTATAACATTTTGAATTTTTCTATCTAATTTCAAACTAATTTAAGAGTTATAGTGTCTTTTATAGGTATCTTCCCAATTGTGAATTTTCATTGCTTTAGTGTGACACCAGTTATATTCACCGCTGCTTGCCACTACATTTTATCATAGCAACACCATGGTCAAGTTCTGGAAGAACAATATATAATATATTTATTAATTGCAAGAACTTTTTTACATAGTAATAATAACTCTAAAATTTTGGTCAAGTTACTTTTTAGTCAAACAAAGACCATTTTACAGTTTCACTTGTATCCAATAGTTTTGGATTTCTTCGGGCATATAATGAAGGTCAAATCAAATGAATTGATGTAGTTAAAACTTAAGACCGGTGAGGAACAAGTAATTTCCAGAAAGCCCCTACCATTATTAATGAACATAATGCAAAAAGAAAGAAATTATTAAATTTATTTTTTAACATTTATGATGTTATAATAAATGAGTGACTGTGTAGAAACTGTTCTCTATTTGAAGTGTGGTGATGTGGTCCCCAACGACAAAACACACGCCGCCGCGTCAAGCAAAGGCTTTATTGCCCTTTCCAGCACCCCAATATATATACCCTGTTTATTTTCTTTGTGTACTCAACCAAAAAAATAAAAGAAAAATGCGAATGAAGAATGACTGGATCGAGCACAAGAAAATAATCACTTATCTTTTCAAATGAAGTTATAATTGTATTAATATACTTTATCATAGTGTAGTGTATAAGCATTTGTGGTAATACTATAATTTTGAAATGGTTTTTCCGCAATTGTTTAGTATGTGTTTGTTTTAATTTTGCTTTGAAAGTAAAAGTCATTTGTTAAAAACTGAAGGCTTTGCACCCTTCTTTTTTATTCACACACACACATGAATGGTTGTACGGCATATATATATGTAGGGAGTATCATATGAGAAAGGATATCTTATGTGAGAAAAATAAGAATGATTTATGACCATTAGATTTAAGTAGATGGACTAGATTAAAAGCTCCAATAAGTGAATCACGTGCTTCCTATTTCTCCTGATTCTCCTTCCACGTTCTAAAACCCAAACCCTCTGCTCTCTGCAACGTGATTTCTCCCTCTGCAACATGATTTCTCCTTCACGTCCTGTTTGTCAAATCTCATCCTCTTCTCCTTCTCGCACCGCGTTTCGCTTTTGGAATTGCACCGCGCCGCCTCAGCAATTGTTCAACGCCGCCGCGCCGTCTCTCACGCAATTCCACGTTCTGCTCATTCTCTTCTCCTTCTCGCATCACGTTTCATTAAACAGCGCTGCCGTTGCAATTGTTCATCAGCGTCGCTGCACGTTCCTGTTCGCCGAGCAGCGCCGACCCCTCATAGTTCATCAGGCTATTGCGACGTTGCTCCATCTCTCAATCGTGCTTTTGTTTCGTTTTCCTTACCCTCTCATCTTTGAATCGTCAAATTCTCCTTCTCCATCAAATTCCTGTTCGAGTTGCGTCGTCACCGCCACCGTTCAACGGCGCCTTGAAAGTGCAAGAAACACACAAGAAAGGGGGGTTTGAATTGTGTGTGACTCATTTTCGAAAACTTCTTTTGATAATAAATATTGATTATTGGTTTTCAAAGAGATTTATTGATTATGCAAATACGCATGTATGCAGCGGAAAACATAACATAACATGGAAAGTAAAGCACACATGATTTTTATCCTGATTCACCCCCATAATCGACAGGGCTACGTCCAGTCCTTGGCTTCACCAAGATTTTCCACTATTTCAACAAATAGTACAAGTATTGTCAGGGACTTCTCCCAGTATTAGAAGGAGTTCTCCTATCAAGTATTATCAGGACTTCTCCTTACAAGTATTATCAGGACTTCTCCTTACAAGTATTCTGCAGGACTCCTCCTGACACTTTTTACAAGGGTTTGTTTTTCTACACTAATTCTCTTCAATAAGAGTGGGTAAAAGACATGAAGCTCGGGTTTACAGAGAGGATATGAAGTTTAAGTTTCTCTGTTTTAGGCTGTGTGTGAGTTAGGATGAGAGTAACACTCTGTAGTTTAAGTTTAAGTTTCTCTGTTTTAGGTTGCATAAACACTTATTTATAAGTTATTTTAAGATTTTTTTTTTGAAATAAATGAAAATAAGTTATAAATAAGCATAAGTTATTTTGAACAATTTATGAAAATAAGCTCAAAACAACTTATAAGTCAACTTTAAATTATTTATATAAACTCTCTCAAATACTTTCATAAATGCTTAAACTCTTCCAAACGAGTTTATGTATAACATAGTCTCACTGAAATTTTTTATGTCCAGGAACATATGCAATTTTTTGTATTTGCCCATGATTCTTTGAGCCTTTTCGTTTTTTTTGGGTCTCATAGCCATTTGGTTCTTAATAATTCAAATATTACTTGGGCTCAATTTATGTTTTATAATAATTCAAGTCCAGTTGTAAATTTAACTTCAAGCTGACCATAAATAGTAAAAGACTCAAAACTATTCGGCTCAAGACAGGTCAAAACTCATTCCAACCCACTAACATATAAGACCCAATCCCACACCACAGGAGGTAATGTAACATTGAGTCTTGTTTGTGCCTACGGTTGTAGCCTGTTTGGGTTGGTTTTTCTAGCCCTTTCTTTTTTTGAAATGTTACCCTTGAAAAAAGAAACCACCAACAAAAGAATATATTTAAGTCAGATTAGAATAAATTGACAAAAAAAATCAGATTAGAATTATCAAAATAGATAAGATAAGAAACAAAATGATAGAAATTAGATGTCCATTTACAGCTGTTTAACTTTTTGTTTTATTTAAAATCCATAAATCAACAATGAGAAGGTCACCTATATATAAAATTTACACGTATTCCCCGTTTCAAAATAACTGTTAAGAAAGAAAAGAAACATGTATATTAAGAAACGCAATTAATATTGATAATTTTGTAAAATTTATCATTTGTTTTACTATTTTAACTATTAAAGTGTATTGGATCTCTCTCATTTGTTGTTCTCATAGGGACAATATTTGCAAAAACATTAATTAATGCTCTTTTGAAATTCTAAGTTGACAGTTATTATGAAACAAATTTTTTCTCTCTAAAATAGACAGTTATTTTGAAACGGAGGGAGTATTAGTGATAATAAAATCACTAAGGTATTATTATTAAAGTGAAAAGTTTTGAAAGTTTAATAATTGTAAGATAAAATTCAATCTAGTTTGTAATTTTTTTTGGAAGGTTGTTTGTTATTATGGATTTTGAATTGTAATTCAAAAGTGGCTGTTTTATCTGAAAATCTAGATCCATTGATATGATATTTTATCATTTTATTAAGAAAAGATAGATGTTGATGAGTTTAAAGTCAAATCAATAACTAACTAGGTCATCCTAATTTACCTTATATAAACAATTGACATGAAATACCAGCACCATAGTCATTCTCTTCCCTCAAGATGACTAAACTTTTGATTCTTTTGGTTTCTACACTTGCATTGATCTCCCATTCACATGCCTTAATGGTATGGGATTTCGATCCAGATGCATATGTGCTTTCTCCACCACCAGCTACAAAGTGTAAATCAATGTTTTGTTTTGTATAATTTTTCATTGGCATCAGAAAAATCCACTATCTTAGTCAACATGGACATTATCACTTGTTTCTTTTCTCTCGGCTAATGTTTAGTTCTATGGTGCTTATAATTGTGTTTATTGATTAATACTAACAACGTTTTACATGTTTGCGATGCAGTATATTTCAGGCTTAAAGCACCAACCCCCGGTATGTCATGTAAATCGTGCTTTTGTTTTATTTAAGTTTTCATTGACATCAGAAAATCAACTAGTTTATTTTCATCAACTGTTTATTTTCTTGTTGTTGGAATGGTTAGTTACTGTGTTAACTCGCTTGGTAACTAATTATGGTACGATTAGGGTTAAAATAAAAAACAAGTTCTAATTGCATTCAATTAGTTGAACTGAATTGTTTCCTTTTTGTCATATTTATGGATTTTGTTTATGTGAAATTGTAGTTGATGCTCCTGTCCTACCCAGTACAGAATTTTCAGTTCCAAACCTAGCTCCAGAAAGCCCAAGCCCAAACCAATTAGTGGCCGCACCAAGTCCAGCTTCAGAAAGTCTAAGTCCAACTCCAGAAAGCCCAAGCCCAAAGTCAGGACCAACTCCAAGTCCAGCTCCAGGAAGCCCAAGTCCTAAGCAATCCCCTTCAGTGCCCAGCCCAAAGGCAGGACCAACCCCATATTCAGGATCCCCAGCAGTATCCCTATTCAATTGTAGTCATGCTCCTCATTACTATGTTATTTGTCTATTTCTTTTTTTTGATTTTATATTAGTTTTTTTTTTTGAAACTGATTTTATATTAGTTAATGGTTTATTTTAGTTGTTTATGACGGACGTGCTGAAGTAGATTTATAGTTAAGGGTGCTTGACCTTCTTCTATTGTGAATTTTTTTTCTTTTGTCATTTTTTTTTCATATCTAACTAAAGATTGTTATTTTAAAAAGGCCTTAACATTGATCGAATAATTGATGGTGTTACTTTTGGCGCCACTTGTTTTCTTCTATTCACACCTTCTATTTTTGATTTTGGAAAATGATTTATGAAAGTTTTTATTTTTGAAAATTAATTTTTAAAATATAATTTGATGGTGGTGTAAAAAGTAATACTCTATAAAATAGTTAAGGTTAACGAATTAGGATTCTTTTAGCCAAAAAACACTTCCATCATAAAAATTGAGTATCACCAACTTTGTGTGAATTAAGGGTGTCTCCCAACTCATAGAAATAGAATAATATCTTTTGTTACGTAGAAATCACCTAAATGAGCTATTGCATATTTTCGTAGGTGATGAAATTTTTAGTATAATTCAAAAGGGTGATTATAGGAATTCATCAAATCTATATCTTTTGAAAAAACTTGATCAAAACTTCAATTAATGTTACTATTCATTTTTTTAAGTCAAATTAAAGTAATGTTTTTTTTATAAAAATTTAGGGTAAGATGATGGTGCCACAGCTTAAGATAGGAAAAGCTATCTGGCTAAAAAATATATTTATATAAGACTTACATTTATCTGAAAGTTAAGTTTTAGTAATTTATTTTATGGTGTTTTTTTTTTGGTACAAAATATTTTATGGTGATTTTAAGATAGATACATAAAAACTAACTAAATTAAAATAAAATGCAATAAATTTCATTAATTATTGAAGTACATTTATGCAAATATCAATATGGTTTGGCTTCGAGACAACAAAAATGGACCCGATTAATGATCCATTCATATTTTCTTAAGCTTAAGTTTCCGTTTCTTTTCCTTCTCTTTTCTTTTCAACTCTTCGAGCCTTTTCTTTTCCTTTTCTTGTTTTCTGATCATCTCCTCCTCTGCTTGTTTCTTCTTCTGCTTCTCTTTCTGCTCTTTTCTCTGTCTCTCTTCCTCTTTCTTCCTCTCCTTTTCCTCTCTCTTTTTCCTTTCTTTCTCTTTGGTCTTCCACTCCTCTTCTTTTCTTTCCTTTTCCTTTAGTTTTGCTTTCTTCTTTCTCTCCTTCTCTTTTAACTCTTCTCTGGTGACTTCCCTGCTGACTCTGAAGCACATATTGGTGCATAAACATATATCACAATAATGGTTCTCAAAATAAGCTGTACGTGTATAACTATATATATGCAAATTATGTGTTTGTGTGAGCACTAAATCCAATATTTTGTGTTGCCGATTGGAGCTGCCCCTTTTGCTACTCTACAATTTGGATTTCCTATTGCCTCATTTACATGTAGCCGTCCATTGGCCTGCAGGATGGCACATTCATTGTTCTGTATGAAATATGATGGTCACTTTGTAATTGTGCAACCACTACAAGAATAAGTTGTTTTCGCGTCCAAAATTAGCGTTGGTCACGACACCAATGCTAAATTTGACTGATTAGCGTTAGAGAAGCCGATGCAAGTCACAGAAGAAAAAAAAAAAACACACTTTAGTCTAGCGTCGGCTTGACAAATGCTAAATTGTGCTGGCTAAGTAAAATTTAGTGTCGGTTTAGGAAGACACTAAAAACACTAGCCAACGTAGCGGCAGCTAAGGGCCAACACTATATTCGCTGGCCAAATTAGCGTTAGCTATGACCGACTCTAAAACTACGTGGTTGCGTTCCATTTTGTGGGAGGAAAAGTTGGCATCGGCCAAACCGACTCTAATTACCTTTGATTTCTCCGCCCATATTTCATTATAAGTCTTGCTCTTCCACATTATTCCCAAATGTTAGTTTCACTCTCACACCTTCTTCAACCCCCCTCTCGCTTCTCTGGCCTTGCTCCACCACCCCTTAATTCCCTGCTTCGTAGCTCCTCCCCTAACCCTCCTCTAACACTCTTCTCCTTCATATTCCTCCATCGTCGCCCTTCCCCCTAATATTCCTCCGACAACGCCCTTCCTCCTAATCTTCCTCTGACGCCTCTCGCCCCCACCCTCTGATGCCTCCCAATACCCTCACCCTCCAATCCCGCCCTTCCTCAAACACTATGAGCCGCCCCCTCTCTCCTCCTCCCCCATGGTCACCATCATCATCTCTCTCAGCCCCTCCCTCCTCCTCCGCCACCCTCATCTGGCGGCCCTCACTCTCCCTCTGCAAAGCTACCTGTTGTGCCCTCTCCCTCCTCCCCTGCCACCTTCACCATCTTCCTCGACCTCTCCCTCTCTCGCTACCCCACTATTGCGCCGCCACCGCCTTATTGTTGCACTGCCATTGCCCTTTTTTTTGAAAAATGAAGATTTGAGAGGGGTTACAGGCTGAGCGCCAATAAGTGGTGTTGAACACCCAAGGCACTTCAGAAGACCCTCCTCTTGAGATAACCTTGGCGCTGAGCGGCCAGAGAGTGACATTAAGCACCAGTTTGGCAGAATTTTATAAAAACCTCAGTTTTAAAGTGGGAAATTGAGCTATCTTAGAGGATCTCTTGCCATATATTTTAGGAGAATTGGTGAAGAACAACGAGGAGAGCTAGGAGACTAGTAAGAAAGCTTTGGAGGTTGGATTCATTGTCAAGAGACTTTAGTAATATTTTTACCATATATAAATTAGTTAAATTATTTACTAAATTTTTATGAGTAACTAAATAATTTGAGCTGAGTTGTAACAACTAGCAACTCATAAATAATAGAATTAATATATTTTTAAAATTAATATTTTACATTTATAATTAATATATTATAAATTATAAAAAATATAAATTTTAAAATAATTTTAATTTAGGCTGAGAGTAAAAAGTGAATAGAAAATTGTTATGTTATCCTACTAAATTATAATCTAACCTCCATCTTAGAATAAATTTTATACACAATAGATATGATAAGATAAATGAAAATATGTCCTTATGTTATCATGTGCGCGAAACAAATTAAGATTACGATAGAATCAGAGGCTGATGCGGGGATGCCTAGTGGTGCCATAGTTACCCCCAAAGTTTTGGAATTCTCTTCAAAAAAAATCTTTTTGGTCAAATGTTCCTCCTTGTTCTTAAAGAAAAGGCTAATTGAGTACCCAAATCGTCTGTTGTGCACAAACCGGCTAGACAGGCCTCGTATTCAGCTTGGGCCTACAATCGTAGCTTGGCCTACTCGACACGAGGGAGACCAAGCTACGAGGTAACTGTTTTGGGAGTCGATCTAGGGGCTCATCCGACTACCCTCTTCTTACCAGCCGACTTCCCTATTCTCATTGACCGACCTCGTGATGGCCAACACGTTCGCCTTCAGACAACGTGTCCGGACAAGTCACTTAAAGGTGACATCATCACTTGTTCTCCAACCATTCAAACCGCGCTGCTCAGAGCCTGAAATGACCCAGCAGCCCTGCGTCGTTCTCAGACACAAGTGAAAGTGGCCTAAACCCTTCCACCCTGACAAAAGTAGCTTTCGCTGACCTCGCTCGTCTGGCAAAAGCCTAATCACCCACCGCGACATTACAAGACACTGTTAGATTGCATGCCACAACAGTGAATGGACGGAGGAAATCATAACGCGACAACCCAACACGAGAGCACAACCTAGTCACCTACACTCCAACCACCATTATAAATAGAAGGATCAATTGCGGGAAAAGGTAATTTCTCTAGTTCCCAATCAACTGGCTCCATCACTTGAACCCTTACTAACTTAAGCATCAGAGTGTCCTCGCAGGTATCACCGGAGGAGTCTTGGCAGCCGGAGTCAGCTTGCCTCTCCCTCAGCTCACCAATCCAGCTGAAGTGTTTAAACATGTCTTCATTTAGTATGCCCAGATCAAGTGGCGTTGTTTGTGGGGATTCAGTGAATCAATCCCCACACTACCATGCCTGTAGTTACTCGAAGCCAAGCCGACCTCCCGCAACCAACTCCAGATAGTTTCGTGAAAACACTTGAGAACATTCAACGACCTCCGCAAGCCTTGGGTGACTAGATCCCACTAAGGTTATCACCCTGACCAATTCGACTATCCCGTCAACCCATCACAGAGCTACCCTATCACCCACCTCAGATGTCTGAGTCGGTCAGGTGCCGACCCCATGTTAACCAACACCCTTGCGCTGAATTTGGATGATAGATGTCTTCTGTAGCCCACCAAACTCGGGTTGAGGCCCTATAACTAAATGATGTGTTAGTTATATGTCAAATTCGTATACTCTATTTGAATTTTTGGATGACAATAAATTTTTTTTAAAAAAAACTTGAACATTTTTCTATTTTATTTTGGTCACTCAACATCAAAGTCTGCCTACGCCAGGAATGTTAGCTTATCATATCTCCTTGTGGTGCCAACTAAACATGCCCTTATATGTATAATGATAAAGATGCCATCGTAATCTTCCAAAAGCAAAAGAATATCTAGGGAAAAAAAGGAGAATAATATAATAATATAATAATATAAAAGGCACTTTAAGCCAAATTCTAAGGGCGTGGTGGTGGTACGGTTATGTGGGGAACCTACACCATGAAGCTTTTGCTTTTTGAATTTGCGTGTTCTGTGAAGTCTGGTTGAAAGAATGTGGCGTCGTTTGAGACTCTATTCAGACTCAGAGTGAAGCTAAACATCGAATCTTTCTCAGATTAACAAACCCCACTGCAGCAAAAATAGCAATGGGCATGGGACCAGAATGAGAAAAAAAAATTTGATTAGGTGCATATAATATAATGGAAAAAGAAACATCTTACATACCAGGGTATCTGTAAGATTCATTCGTCGTCCATAACTTTCTTCTTAATTTGTTTTACTGTTAATAAATATTGCTAACGCTAAATTAATTTGGACTTTTGAAAGTTAGATTAGTGCAAATTAAATATGTCCATTTTTTTTATCTAATTGTAAAACTCTAAACTACCGAATTTACTCCTTTAATTGTAAAAAAGATAGAGATGATATTCCTTGCTATCCTTTTCTAGCTACTGAGACCATTGTACAGCAACTTTTTTTGTCTTTAGAAAGATATCTGTATACCAATTATATTCTAAATTTATAATTTTGTTTAAGTAATTATATATATATTATATTTTAATTTTTTTTGCCGTTAATAAATATTTTAATATTAAACTAATTTGAACTAAAGTTAGATCAGCGCAAATTAAACATATCATTTTTTAATCTGAGTCGAAAACTTTAAACTATGAAATTTACCCATTTGATTATTAAAAAGTTAGAGATGATCTTCCTTACTATACTTTTCTAACTACAAGCCCATATACAATAATAATATGGGTAAAATCAATTGCAGTCGACCAACCGCGACACGTGCAATCGCACAAGTATCTTACTAGTTAATATAAAGAACGACCCTTATACATGCAATACTAAGATTGTAGTAAGTGTGGGCAGTTCTTTCACCAGCATTGAATTCCCCCTCAAGAGGATTTCATCAAATTTAGCTCAGATGGGAGTTTTTTCATGAGCGAGAAAATTGTAGTGGAGTGTGGTGGGGGGACTACAAGAATAACCGAACTTACCGACGGCTAATTATCGACGGTTCAGAAACCGTTGTAATTATTTGAATTACCGATGGCCTGGCCGTTGGAAATTAATTTTTCTCGGGAAAAATAAAAAATGTGCGGGTCATTGGTAAATTAACGGGGAAATTTAGCATGCTTATTACCGACTCCTTGTTCCGTTAGTAATGTGGCGCGCTTATTACTGATGGCTTGTTCTGTCGATGTACTTTATTCCAGATTGGATATTCAAATTTCATTGGGCAGGACAATTGACCGTCAAATTAACGACGGCAAACACCGTCGGTAATTTATATAAGGGCGACAAAAAAACTGTCGATAACCTAAATATAGTTCGCAGACACGATTTAACCCATGTCTCCTTGTGAAAGCAACATCACACACAAGTTAGTTTTGTTCTAATATTTTATGTTTGCTTAATAACACTTTTGATCCCTCACTTATGATGAAAGTGTGATTTTAGTCCCTTACGAAAAAAATTAGTTATTTCCGTCACTTACTTTAACAAACAGTTGCAATTTTGGTGTCCAAAACCATTTACTATTTAATGGTTTTCTAGAAAAAAAAATTAATTAAAAATAAAATGAACACAGAAAATTATGAATCTTCATCTTCTCCGAGCATCTTCTTCATCACCTTCATCCAAAAACCTAGGAAAAAAATAAAAATCTGGAATATTCATCTCTTGATCTTCATTTCTCTGCCATCTAACAGAAACCAGAATCACAAATAGAGTCTGCCACATCACATAGTTTACAATAATGGAAAACACAGTCAAACCCCCGTCAATCAATTATTCAATTATTCGGTTGAAACCTCCAAATGGAACTTGTACACAACCAACGCACCTCCCCTTGAACCCAGCTCCATCAGATCCCCAAAACCCCAAAGTGACACCCAAACCACCCCTGATCTGGACCGCGCAAACACCACATCGCTAATCGTCGTCGTTTTCGACCACTGCCACAGTCCTAGACCATCGTTTGGGTCGTAGCGGGGAGAGGAGAGGTTGGAGACAGCCTATCCCCGACCTGAACGATTTTGTAGCTGTCGTTGTTGAAAGGTCGAGGATGGAGGATAAGGTGCAGATCTGGGTTGAGATGGTGCAGATCTTGGTTGAGAAGGTGCATATCTAAGTTGATTTTCGACCAGCTGCCTCAACCCCTCCCTCTTCACCCCCGACGCTCCCGCCGTCGCCGAGAACATCAAGCACCGCCTCACCACCCAAGGCCGCTCCGCTAATGCCTTTTGCTTGAGGTCTCGGATAGATTTTGGCTTATGTAATGGAGGGTTATGTATAGGGATGGCAACGGGTAGGGTCGGGTGCGGGTTTAACCCTACCCGTACCCGAACTCGAAATAACATACCCGAACCCAAACCCAAACCCTGTTCGGGTAGGAAAAATATACCCGAACCCGTTGGGTTTCGGGTTCCCCGTACCCGAATATGTACCCGCGATGGACGGAGAGGAACCACGAAAACCCGAAAGCCCGACCCGAAAACCCGATTACTAATACACTAATAACAGAATCTTTAATTCTTCATAATGATTTACAAAATGACTTGGAAGCCAATTCTAAAGTCAATATTCAAGATCATGATATAAATCTAGAGTACAAGAACAACAAAGATCTAAAATAAAATAGCGACGTCTGCAATCAAAATTTATAACAAAATTCAATAACAAATACAAATACACAATTCCAGTTATTCAAATTTCAAAGTCTTCGACATCAACCTCTTCCAGATTAAAGTAGCAGCAGCAGACCCTCCAAAACATAGACACCTATTAACCTGATATATTCCCTTTAACATCAATGACAAACAAATGAGGTAATGCTAATTAATGAATAAATAAAATTTTTAATTAATAATCATTCAAATCACAGGGTTATAGTGAAGATAATATAAGAATAAAAATATCATAAATCACTTTGTTTTGTTCATTATTCAAACAATAGTATTTATTGTTGAGTCAAATCATTAAAAAAATAGTACTAATGAAGGCAGTTGAACACTTTTTGCATCTCATCCAATCCATTTTTAATGAGTATATTTGATGATGTATGTGTATGTTGCAAGATTCAAGTCACTAATGAAGCACCAACTATACATCCCAAGAATCTACCAGGAAAGAAAATAGTACTTTTTTTTTTAAGAATCATTTCGTTTCAGGTTCCATAGAGAACAAAAAAATTTGAAAAAAAAAGATAATTTATAGAAAATAACAAGTAATGTAAAAATGTACTTAAACATTTAACTAAACACACTACTTAATTATCTGTCATTCACAACTGGATCATTATTCAATCCAAAATCTACTTCAGTTATCTGTTATATGACCAAACTGGTTTACTTAATCGTTCCATGTGAATTCTACTAGTATTTGAAGATTAAAAATGACACAAAAAATGTCTACTACTTGGTGTTCTTATGAAATCACTTTTTGTCAAGCTTCTTCTACCTTAGCCACCATCTCTGGACAGCAGATAAAGGAGTCTTCAAAAATGGTGCATGGCTGTGGACTAGAAGTGCTATGCATAGGAATCCAAGGATGGTACTAAATATTATAACACGTGCTATGCATAGGAATCCATTGTTCTTTACATGAAGATAAGCTAGGGACAGAAATATTGATAGACATATTAAGCATTGAGGTACTAAATAATTTATTTAACTCTTTATTCTAGCTTCAAGTAATTACCCAACAACTCTATAAGCAATACATCTAGCCTCATGTAGTTACCTAGCAAGGCAGAACAACAACTCTTGAGCACAATCTCTCAAACTACAAATGTTGAATGCATAGTCCTGGGTTTGGAATCCATTCATGGAAAAAGGAGTTGAATCCCTTTACTTTGACACGGAACCAGGTCCATGATGCCAGGTCCATATTCTGAACTGAACAAGGTCCATAGCTTCCTTCATTTCACTAATTTACTAATTTCACTAATTTCTTCCCTGAAGCATACATTCTAGAATCTAGATGCCTAAGCTTAAGTTCAATCAGAAAACATGAGAAGAACTTACGTTTGCAGCAGTTGGAACTTCAACGACGGTGGAAGAGAATCGAGAGACGGAGACGGAGGCACGGAGGTGGACGACGGCGGACGAGAGGCGGAGATCGAGAGGCGGAGATCGAGAGGACGAGATCGAGAGGCGGAGATCGAGAGAGGTCGACGACGGCGGCGGCTTCGAGCCTTGGACGACGGTAGGACAAAGGTCGACGGCGGGCGGCGGCGGCTTGGAGCACGGCAGCGGAAAGTGGGTGGCTGGGTGCTTGGAGGGGAAAGGGTGAGGCGGCTTCAGAGTTTCTAGTGGCTGCTGCTTCTTTGCTATTGCTATTTGCTAAATTGAACCTTACGAAACCCTAAATCAATACTAATATATATATATAAGGATATTCTTGTAATTTCCTACATAGGGACCGGGTTTCGGGTAGGGTACGGGTAGGGTTTGCTCATACCCGAACCCGAACCCGAAAAACATATTTAAAATCGGGTAAAACCCAAACCCGAACCCGAACCCAATCAGAACGGGTTTTACCCGTAAATTCGGGTCGGGTCGGGTACCCGCGGGTATGGGTTTTTCTGCCATCTCTAGTTATGTAATTGTTGTACTCATGCTTTGACTTGTTGCCCTTTTTCTTTTGGTCTTCTGCTAGTTTTGATCTGTGGCACTTTTATTTTGTTTGTTGTTCCCATGAACGCTTTTGGAAATGCGAAAAGAAGATGTAAAAGATAAGAGATTTTTTTTAAGCTGTAAAAGATTAGAGATTTGAGTTAGAGATTTGTGATTAAGGGTTTACTATGTTTATGTTGGGGATTAATGATTTTTGTGAAATTTTTATTTTTTCTGGAGAAAAATGGAAGAAGATGAAAAACAAGTTAGAAGAACATTATGAATTTTCTGAGAAACTATTTTACTTTTATTTTTAATTAATCTTTTTCCAGAAAACTGTTAAATATTGAACGGTTTTGGATGGAAAAACAAAATTGCAACTGTTTGTTAAAGTAAGGGATGGAAATGGCTAATTTTTTTCATGAGGGACCAAAATCGCACTTAGATAAGTGAGGGAAAAAAAGTTCTATTAAACCTTTTATGTTTTATATTTATAGTTTTTTATTGTAGGTAATTTTATTCATTGTTGTTGTTTTTTTATTACATTATCGATTAGATTAGTGGTGATTGTTAATTATATGGATTTATTTTGTATAAAAATATTTGTATATGTAAATTAATTATTTTAGTTGACAAGTATGTTTAATAATTAATATTTGAAATATAGCAGATGTCTTCTAACCATAATAATAGAAGATGTCTTCTAACCATAATAATTTGGGAGTGTCTAGAAGACAACTAACTGTGGGCGGATTATTCAAACGGACTAATGAGAAAGAGAAGAAAGGGCAACAAACTTGAATAGACAAAAGAATGACGTATACTTTCATAAGTCTAATGATGATTTAAATTATTTTTAATTTAATTTATTACAATTTTAACATATATTGTAATTATGCAGACCAAGTTTGCATTTGTGAAGGTGCAAATGAATGAAAAAAATGAAGATAAAGACGAAGAGAAGACTAACTGATGAAAATCAAAATGAAATGTAAAAAGAAAAAGAAACCAGAATTAAAAAAAAGAACCATTACCGACGACTTTCATCTATCCGTCGGTAAATAATTACTGACGAGCCGTTTAACGAAGGCTTGTTGGCCATCGGTCACCCATTGGTAAAAAAGTGATACCGACGGTTTTTGGTACTTACTGATGGCTTTTAACCGTCGGTAGTGCGCGTTTTTCTTGTTTTTTGGGGGAGGGGTAATTCGCGATAGTGATGATACTTGGATTGTTGGTTTCCAGAGTTTTCAAGCGGCAGGTAGTCCCTTTATTCTTGAGGCTTGTGCTATTCGCGATGGCATCGATCTTGCTTGGAAGAATGGTCACCGGAAGGTTGTCTACGAGTTTGACTATGCTAATCTTCTTTCAAGCCTCCTTGATGATGACAAGTGCAGGTACAATACGGCCTCGTCTATGCTTTTGGACATCAAGAGGATCCTTCATAGAAACTGGACAGTTACGGTTATTCTTATTTGTCCTGACAGTAATGCTTCGGTGGATTGACTTGCTAAGAGGGGTGCCCGTTCTCCTCCTGAGGGTGTCTGTATTGTTTCTTTCCCCAATTTTGAGTTGGAGACCCTTCTGCTGAAGGACTCCTTACGTGCTCATTAAGCTCTTGCTTGTTTTCCTGTTTTGTTAGTTTTCCATTGGAAAACAATATTAATATAAAGAAGGAAGGTTACACGTTGTCACTTTATTTTTTAATTTTTTCTCTTGCGTTTATATGCACTCATCTACACAACATTCATAGATATTTCTGGTAAGAGATAAAAAATCATAAATATTTATGAAATTATATTTTACGAGAGCATGAGAGATGAGAGTATGCGGAGTGGAGAGCCGCCGCCAGGCCTTACTAGTGGTGACGATAGGCATACTAAGGGTAAAAAACTGACGTTCGAAGAGAAAGTGCTGGGTGTGAAGACTGCAGAACCAAAGAAGGTTGAGAATCTCATAGATACAGGTTAGATGCTTAGGGAACTAGTGGATGGCAATAATTTATTTCCAAGATTCAAATTTGTTGTGCTTGCAGAGTATAATTATATTTGCCAGCCATGGATGAAGTGCTTGGTTGTTAAGCTTTTGGGCAAGAATCTTGGGTACAAGGTCATGTGCGAGAAGTTGCGCATGCTATGGAAGCCTGCTAGTGGTTTCGAAGTAATGGATATCCATCATGGGTATTTCACGGTGAAGTTTGATCTCGTTGACGACTGAGAAAAGGCCATGGTCGGAGGCTCATGGCAAATCTTAAATCATTACCTATACATCGTCTAGCCTTTATTTTGAATAATAACAATCGTCTAGAAGTATAGTAAAAGTTTTCTCTAAACATAAATGTTTACGCTTTCAGGTAATCTGTCGTCTATCATCATGAGTCAAGTCTACAGATCTACAGTCTAAAGAGAACCATAGTTTACTGGAGAGACTAAGTCTGAAGTGAAGCCTTAACGTCTACTTCCCAAGAGAACGTCACTTGGTTCAAAGAACTTCACGTGTCTACGATCAAAGATATTCAAAGCACTTCACGTGACTCTCTAAAGCTACAAAAGGCACAACGCACAAAGCGGAAGTACAATGTTGTAGAACACCAACATGTCACATCAAGTAGAAGCTACCAACTCTTTCTCGAAGAAGAAAGATTCTCTGCCCAAGACCTCTACCATCCTTGGTTATCATCTTTTGGGATATGCCTCTGACCAAAGGACATCAAACAAGCAAAAGCATTTATTGCCGCATTAATTGCTAATGTAGAGAGTTGTTTACTCTCGAACGGTTAATTGACGGAAAGACTTCATCTACCCAAGGTTACTCAACCAAGATAGTGCAATATAAAAATAAGACATGAAGAATTGAAGGAATAGAGAACACAAGCTGAAAAGTGAAAAACTCAATCAAGTGTTAAAAGCCTCAAAGTCAAATACTTGCTTCCTTTCAAACACAGAGAAACATAAAAGTCTATTATCTCTCTGTAAAATCTCTTGGTAGTTCGCTCAAAGTCAAACCAAAATAGGAAAACTCTATGGAGCCTCTAGTGCTTAAAGCTTTCTACCACACTCTTTTTGAAGAGATTCTAAGTATAAGAAACACCATCTTTCATCTGTAAAGGAGAAGTCCTAAGAATACTTGTTGAGGAGATGTCCTAATAATACTTGAGAGGTGAAGTCCTTAGAACACTTGTGAAGGATAAGTCCTTGATACTTGGTTGAGTCGTGGAAAATCTTGGTAGAAAGACCAAGGACTGGACGTAGCCCACGCTTTTTGGGTGAACCAGGATAAAAAAAATTTGTGCTTTACTTTCAGCCTTCTACCACTTTATCTTATCCGTTGCACCTACATGAGTTTCAAAAAATGGTTTTAGAACTAATATCTGTTTTATTTTATAAAGAAGTTGTTTCTGAAAAGACACAATCAAACCCCCTTTCATGTGTCACTACATTATTTCTCAATTAGTATCAGAGCTGGTCTCTGGGGTAACATTTTAACAAGTGTAGAAAATATCCATGGCTAACCACAAAAACAACATAGCACCCACAGGCTCCGCCACACACAAGCCTCCCTTCTTTGACGGATAAAATTATCCCTTCTGGAAAAAGCAAATGCATTTATTCATAGAGTCTGCCAGCTACAAGATGTGGGACATCATTGAGCTAGGAAACTATGTTCACCCAGTTCCAATACTGGAGAACATATTCCCATAATAAAATGGAATGATGAGCATCGTCTGGAGAATCAAATCAACTCAAGAACAAAGCTATTTCTCGTATATGCCCTGAGCACAGGTGAGAATGACAAAGTTGATAGCTTGGAGGCAGCTAAGGAAATCTGGGATGCCTTAGTCATAGCTCATGAAGGAACACCAAATGTGAAGCAAACAAAGATTATTATGCTGTCACTCAGTATGAAATATTCAGAATCAAGGAAAGTGAAAGCATAAATGAGATGTTTGCAAGATTCCAAATTATCATCAATAAGATGAGGAATCTTGGGAGAACATATGACAATGGTGATCAAGTCAACAAAATTCTAAGATGTCTTTCAAAGAAATGGAGACCCAAAGTCACAACTACCTAGGAAGCTAAAGATCTCAAGACTCTGAAAAAAGAAGACTTTCTTGGATCTTTAATGGTTCATGACACTGAGCTGTAACAAGACGATGGAGGAAAGAAAAATAAATCAGTGGCCTACAACACAAAATTCAAAAATTCTAAAGCACTTAGGGCTAAAGAATCAGAAGACGACTCAGATGAAGAGCAGGCCTTCATAACCAAGAAGTTCAAAAGAATGTAGATCAAAAGAAAGATTTCCAAAAATGACTCCAAAGGAGATTATAGAAAAGAATAAAACTTCAAGAAACCATCATCAAGCTTTAGAAATGAAGGAGGTCAAAGCTCCGAAAAGAATCCCATCATCTGCTATGAATGCAAGAAACCTGGGCACATTAAAGCAAAATGTCCCCAACTCTCAAAGAAATCTTTCAAGAAAATGGTCTAGAATTTTCATTTAACTCCCCCTATCTATCGCAGAGGAAAAGCCTAAGCGCCGTTTGTTCCTTTTTATGCAGATCCCTCCCCCTCACGTGATTATCTTGTTGATTTAACTTTTTCTTCTCTATCTAACTTTTCCCCTTTGTAATCAACAAAAGCAGCAAGTATAACAACAACATACAATCAGAGAAGGATAATAACAAAATTAAACATAACAAATATAGAGTTCAGGCACTGATAATATAATAAGTTCATGGCAGAGAAAATAAAGTAGTATAGATAAAAAATAAAGTTCTAGTGAGCAATGCAATCCAGAATAGCTTTGAGCATCTGCTCAATGCTAGATAGACGCTAATCCACATAATTCCTATGCTCTTCAAGGGCAGGCTCCCAAGAAAAGTGAGTTGTGCAAGGAATTTTCTTTGATACTAGTAGTGATAAGTTGTGCAAGGAATTTTCTGCCGTTATGCAAAGTGAGTTTGAGATGAGCATGATGGGAGAACTGAAATTCTTCCTTGGACTTCAAATTCGTCAAGAAAAGAATAGAACTTAAATCCACCAAACCAAGTATATCAAAGATCTACCCAAAAAGTACAAAATGGATGAATCCAAGGAAATGAGTACACCTATGCATCTTGGATCTATACTAGATAAAATCGATGAAAGTTCACCAGTAAACTCTACAAAATATAGAGGCATGATTGGATCCCTACTCTACCTAATGTCTAGTAGACCGAACATCATGTTTAGTGTCTGCTTATGTGCTACATTTCAGGTAAATCCACAAGAACCACATCTTAAATCACTCAAAATAATTTTTAGATATCTTGCTGGTACTACTAATCTTGGTCTCTTGTACGAGAAATGTGACGATTTCAGGTTAAGAGGATTTTGTGATGCAGACTACGCTAGTGACAGAATTAAAAAAAAGTACAAGTGGAGGATGTCATTTTCTTGGACAATTCTTGATCTCTTGGACAAGCAAGAGACAAAGCACCATCTCTCTATCTACAGCTAAAGATGAGTATCTTGCAGCTGGATTATGTTGTACTCAACTTTTGTGGGTAAAACATCAATTGGAAGACTATAACATTTTTTAGCACATCCTTTACTCTATGATAACACAAGTGCTATCAACATCTCAAAGAATCCCATTCAACACTCAAGAACCAAGCATATTGAAATTAAGCACCATTTCATTAGAGATCATGTTGCTAAAGTGGATATAGACATGTCATATGTCAAAATTGATGATCAACTTGCCGATATCTATACAAAGCCATTGATTGAAAATAGATATATCTTTTTGAGAGAAAGAATTGAAATGTTTCCTGCTCCTTAATCTATATGATGTTATATATGCTCTAACCAAGTGTAGGAACAAAAATGAAACATCGTCTGGAGACACATTGTTTATTTGCTATATCGTTTATTTGAAGTATCGTTTGGATTGTACCAGTCTGTTAATGGTACCATCTAAAGATCCCATTGTTTGCTTACGTCATATTGCCAAGTTGAAACCCTCCACGCCAGCAAAACTGTCAGTCAGTTCCTATTGGTCGACGGTTGAGATATGGAATATATTTTATTCTGCATTGCATTTAATGTGCTCAAAAAGTGAAGTCTTGTATCATTTAATGAGCATGACATGCTTTTCTCTTCATTACTTCCCACACACGTCAAAATCATTCAAAGCTTGGAAACCTAACCTTGTTTCTTTTCAAAATCCCGCCGCCTTCCTCTATTTCTCACACCAAATCCTTCATCTTCCCTCTTTCCCTCTCTCGTTCAAGTAAAATCAAAACCTCTCTTCAATAACTTTTCAGTTTACTTAAACCTCTCATTCTCACTCTCTAAATGCACATTCCCACCTTTCATTTTCCTCACCAAACCTTCCCTTTTAGAAATCCTCACAAATGGAAGAATCACCTTCACACTCTGCCTCTGAGCGAAACCCTTTGGAAGGGACCATGGATAGCCAGCAAACCAGTTTAGCACTGATTCAAGCCCAACGACAGAAATAAATCAACGAAATAGGTGCTCCACTCTTTTGGAACCGTGGTGAGAGGAAGGTTGTCTAACCCAGATTCATTGACATGGATTACTTATCCACCTTATCATTGATGGAATCAATGACCTGCTCTATCACGATTGAGAACGTGCTTATAAAGTTTCAAGAAGAGAAGTCGACATTCCACTGGTGAAGATATTTTGGGACTGTGTTGTGTGTAAAGATGGTGTAATCACCATCAGGTTTGCAGATCAAATCATTAACATCAAGGTAGAAGATGTTGTTGGGGATCTTGGGGTAGACCTCAATGAGGGTGAGAAATATGCCCCCAACTGGTGGACTAATTTGGAAGTCCCTGGGACCATAATCTAGAAGGAACCTGCTCCAAGCAACCATGAAGTCAACAATCTCCACAAAAGATTGCAAACTTCTCCATGCCATCATCAGCAAGTGGTTTTTCCCAACGAAAGCGCTCAGAATCATGTCAATCCCCATGCCAGATAGGCCATTTATAAGATGTTTAACTGGGTGAAAGTGAACCCAGCATATCTCGTATTTGCATACATGGTGAATTTCTTGACCATAAGTTATGGGAATCTGCCTTTTGGCTCTCTGCTGACCATAATATTTGAGAAAAAGGGATTACTTCTTCCATATCTTCAAATCAACAATGTGACTGAAGACGACATTGCTTGGCCCACTCTCATTGGAGTGAGTGATGTTCATCGCATGCAACTCACAGTTGGTGACTCCATACTTCCAGAACACTTGTTGAAGAAGAAGAAGAAGATTGTCCCCACTAAGCCAAGAACTAAAAGACCAAAAGTTGTCAGAAAGCCACCACCTACACCGTCTGTCAAACAAGTGAGTACATTGTCTTCTGCTGCTGAACGGTCTGCTTAAGCATCGTCTGTGGCTAAGAGAATAAGGTCTGCTGCTATAGCATTGTCTGAATCTCCAAGATCGTCTGCTCAAGTTCTACTATCTCCTACAAGGAAGGAGAAACGAAAAAAAAGATGAGCCCTCCAACATGCCTCGTCCTCAAAAGCACTTATTGCTTTGCTGGTGTCCCATGTTGATATAAGCACTTATTGGCAACGTGACCTGATTTTGGATATTTGAGAGATGATATCTAGAGAATGGAGCGTCAAGTTTTGGCACATCGACAGGAGCAAGAATTGTGTTGCAGATGCCTTAGCGAAAAAGGTGTCTCAATTGCGTCTTCCTCTTCGGCTTTGCAAGGCTCCACCATCGTTGCTTTTGCCAGGAAGAACTAGAGTATTTTGTTTGTCTGTTTGCTTTTAGCTTTCCTTCCGTAACCAAAACATCTACACAATATTCTAACTTAATATGTACTCCTTATTAATACTCTATCTCCTAGACCCACTCACTTAGTTTTAAAATGAGTGTAGATAGCACACCTTATTTCAAGAATACATTAGGGTTGGCAATAGGCAAAATTATACATCACATCATTGTAGAGAATATTCTTCTGAAAATCTAGTGTTGAATCAAATAATTAACAATTAGTCCGATGAAGGGCTTAAAGAAACATGATAGAAATTGCATGGTATAGATGATTAAAATAAACTAACAAAAATATTGTACCATGATACCAAAATTAATACGACCTTTTATATATGTGTACATTCTGTTCTTGGATTGAGAATTGCATATTTAATGATCGTGTAATTTAGAAGATTGGGATGATAATTTCTCTCATTTCATTCAAACGTGATTTTGGAGTTTCATACGCTTAACCAAACGTGTAGTTAGTACTAACAATAACGTCACACAACAAGACAGATGAGTTAGGCTCTTCGGGTATACGACGAAGAACTACGTTAATGCTTATTGGAGTGCACAACAAGCGCACCAAATTATATGCTTTTTATTTCTCCTGTAGTATAAGATAAGGAAATCAAAGACCCCATTTGCATCAACTAGGAGAAAAGGGCCAATATTTCTACCAACTTTCTGCAGTGAGTGACCACCTCATAATTCTTCTTCACTAGCTTAACTCAGTGGAAAGCTACAAGCTCTATCTATATTTCTTCATCTCATTTCCCTTTTTCTAAGGCAAAAAAATCACATTTCTTTAATTCTTTTCAAGGGTCCTCAGCAAGCTTTGGAGAACAGTATGCAACAGCCTCTGCAACAGTGAGGAAGATCTTGTCCTCTCCTAGTAAGTTTGCAAAGTTTGATGTGTGGAGCTTGCCTATCACTAGTGGCCCAGGATTTGCCAGAACAAGCTGTGATCAAAGAGGCACATAAAAACATTTGGTAAGATTAATTGTCAATGATACAGTGTTAGTGCATGTTTGGAAATTCTTCTAGAATTGAGTTCAAAGACAAAATCAATTCTGATTCTGTGAGTAGCATTTGAGTGTCAAAATTGATTATTAAGAAATAGAAGCTCATTAGATCTGTTTGCATAGAGATAGTTTGATTGTTACCTGAACATCTCTCTTCTGAAGACTTCTGAATAACTCTTCAAGGGCATGAATGCCACTGGTATCTATATCTGTAACGGCTGAAATACACACGCATTTGAGGTTAAGAACAACCCAAAAAGGGAAAAATATTTGTAGACACACCAATTGGGGAATTTGCATTCCCCTGCAGGATAATCCTAAAATCAATCACGGAAGTTAGAGTTTTTCAATCAAGATCAGATGACTCAAATTTCGAGCTTAATTTGAACTGTTTGATCTTGATGAAACATATGAGTAGTCCGATCGTGAATGAACTTCTCATATTACATGAATGTGTGAATTTAGGATTAACCTAAGTGCAAATCCATGTTAACATGAGAGAGAAAGAAGGAGAGGAGATAGAATTGATAGATGTGATAGGAAGAGAGAAAGAAAAATTGGGTGTACGAGAGGTGTTGATAAGATTGGAGTGTTCAAAAAGTCGGGGTCGGAAAACTGTATACTCACGTGACATCTCAACGAGTAAAAATTGGATTCTTGTTTGATAATCGCCTTTCACTTGTTCTTCCTCATCCATCAGCCATCTTAATATCCTGCAAGTGAATAGTTCTCAGTCAATTAGGATCACCAATTATTTAGTCATTCATCATGTGTCTTTCCTGTTTATAATGCAAAACTAATTTTCCTTTTTTACAATCATAATTAACTCTCCCTATCTTTACAGATGATTGCCACAAGAATAATACAACTATTCCACTAAACATATTTTATTGTTTCAGATAACAGTTCTAGATTTTTTGAAGTGTGACAAAGGAGTAGAATTTCACCTTTCTCTAACATAATTTGAGTTGGAAAAATATATTGCAGAATCAACTCTTATAATCAGTACACCAGGAACCCTGGTGGCTTCAGGGTATTGTTGTATATTTCTATATACAGTTGTCCTAGGAATCTTCCCCAGAATAGCGGTTCGTGGCCTTGTGACCTGTAATAGGATCTTCGCGAAGGATATAGAGACCTGCCATAACATGTAACAATAACTTGTTAGTTATATTGTCCTCACTTAACCCATTGTAACCAATGTAAGACTTGATCACTAACTAGTTTTAGAGTTTTAGTACTTACAGCAATGAGAAGTCCAATCTCAACCGAGGCAAAAACAACCCCGAAAAATGCTCCCATGCAAGCAACGAAGTCAAATTTATCAACCTTCCATATCAAAATTGCTGCCTTGTAATCCACAAGGTTGATGACAGCAGAAATGATGATTGAAGCAAGGATGGCATTTGGAGTGTATTTGAAAAGAGGTGTGATGAATAGCAGGGTTAAGAACACAACAAAGGACATGACAATATTCGAGACCGCAGTTTCGCAGCCAGACATGAAATTCACTGCTGATCGAGAGAAAGAACCTGAATATGCCAAAAAGTTTGATCAGACAAATAGTTATAACTTATAACATTAACTTCTCTTGTTCATTTAGATCTATTATCTGCTCAGGATTTTTTTCCCCTTTTCTTAGTATTGTTTATAGCACCTAAAAGAAAATGCTTACAACTTATATTTTATCAACATATGACAACTTGTTGCATCTTTATAATTGTTGCAGCTTATGACAAAAAGTAGCCAGGTTCATATAATATCTCTTTGAGCTTACCAGTCGCTACATAACAGGAAGTCATTGAACCAACAACATTCATAGCTCCTAATGCAACCATTTCTTTGTTTCCATCCAGTTGATAGTCCTTCATGGATGCAAACGTTCTTCCAATTGCTGTGGCTTCCTGATAAACAAAAAGTAACAGTTCATAACAATTAACAGGCAGAAATGGTAAAATGCTCCATATATATGAATATAGTGTTGTCAAAGTTTGCTTACAGTCAATGCTATCATGCCAGCCACGATGCCGATTCGAACACCTTTCCCGAGGTAATCGCCGCTCCAAAAAATTTCCTTCACTGATGAAGGGTTGAGCCCTTTCTCTATGTGTTTTACCTTCACATATCAATAGAGGAAAAGCTTTAATATTACTACAATTAGTACTATTTCAGTCTCACCAGTAATGACTACAATATTAGTGTGTGTTTAGATTTACATTAGCAAATCTTAAACGGGCTTTCCACGGAAATCCAAACACATACTTAATCTGCAATGTTCAGGATGAAAAGGCCAATATACTTACGATTGCAACACCATGCTTGTCTGCACGGGTCATGTATACAAAAAGCGTGGAGAGTATAACAGATATCAATGGAGCAATAGCTGGCACCCAGAAGAATTTCTGCTTCTTCTTTCCCTGATCCACATAACATAATATAATGAGAAAACAATTCACAATCCCAATAATCTGTCTAAGGAATTCATAATGAAATGAATTAGAGTGCTTACAATATACTTGGCAAATAGAAGAAAAGCCAGAAAGGTGGCTCCAATTACTATAGTTTGCCAGTTCCACTGCAATAGTCAGATATTCAACAGTTCTAGTGTAAGGACACACATATCTTCAAAATATAATCCCAGATTTGGGTTCTCTACGGTAAGGGAAATCCTATATTTGCGCAGTTAAGGAATCTAAATCCTTCTATCAACATCAGTCGGCCTATATATTTCATCAAGATCAGACGCTTAAAATTTGAGTTGTCTGATCTTTGATCGAACGACTTAGATTCCTTGATTGCATGAGTTTTGGAATTCTGACTACAAGGAATCTAAATTCAAAAATCCCATTAATAATTTGTGCGCGCATATAGATATAGAGATGAGAAAGCATACTCCATGATGAGCTGTTGAGAATACTGAATTCATCACAGAGATAATATCAGTTTTCTTTGTGAACTTTTGAATTCCAAGGAAACCCTTAAGCTGTTGAAGAGCAATGGTGATGGCAGCTCCCCCCATAAAACCGACAATTGCAGCATGAGATAAGAAATCAATCAAAAATCCTAACCTGATCAAAAGATCCACCAACCAGAATGTCATCATATTGTATTAAAAAATGAAGCATTTCATTCGAAATTGGTAGCACCATGGTGAGCAATGCATAAACACTAGTATTTTCTATGAAGATTTAAATGCAAACTCCCCTAGAATCAAAGTGTCATACCTACAAACCCCAAGTATTGCTTGAGTGATCCCAGCAAAAAATGTGGCCGTAAAAGCGAGTCGTCGATAGTCTTGTGGATTTGCAATGGGATCAACCTCATTCTGAAGTAAAGTCCCCAACAAGAGAGAAACCACTGCCACCGGTCCTATTGCGATGTCGCGAGAACTACCCATGACAGAGTAAATGAGTGGTGGGACAAAGCTGGAGTCTGTAAAAGGAAGAACAAAATGCAACAAAATCTCAGTTCAACATCCAAAGAAAGCATATAGGAAACTTGAGCTGTTCTTGAGAGACCAAGTGTCTTACACAATCCATACTGTGGAGCCAAATTTGCAAGCTTTGCATATCCAATGTCCTGTTTTTTTCAAGCCAAATATTAAAATCTCTAACTAGTATGAACCATATTATTCTTCAATAGCTCAAAATCAACATTTTAAAGCAAATTTACCTGAGGAATGCAGAGACTAGCAATAGTTAGACCAGCAATGAGATCCCCTCTAAAATGTTTGAGGGTGTAAGTTCTCCCCCAACTAAGTATGGGGAATATGGCTTCAATGCCGAGGATGAACTTCCGCGATTTCGACTGATCCTTGAAGGAGCGTAAAGGATCATCTGCAAAGAATGTTTCTTTTACAGTGGACTGGAATTCCTTGAAGAGGTTTTGCCTTGGAGGAATTCCAACCTTGTGCACGTATGGTTCCTGGCCATGTGAAGATGACAAACTTCTCGCATCCATCTCTTTTGTTTCAAGATTCTCATCACCTGGATGTCCCATTGAGGACATCAACAATGACTTTCACTGTAACACATGGAAAAATTGTTATGTCCATGAACAATGATGGAAATAGTTTATCTGCAGTACTATTTCACAAGAAGAATATGGTTTATTTACATTGCATTCAAAGCATGAAGTCCCTAGAGTTAGGGAAATCCTATATTCACATAGAAATCTAAGCTGATTCATTAAAATTGTATGACTCTAATTCTAAGCTTATATGAGTCATCTGATCTTAATGAAATATATGAGCCGTGCAATCTTAATCAAACGTGTGAATTTATGATTGTCTTTACTGCAGAGAACCCAAATCCTACTCCTAAAAAGTTCTATGCTTATTGAGTTTGACAATGAAGCATACAATGCTGCTTACAGCTCTTGTTTACAACCCAAAATGTGAATAAAAGCAGGTACAAAAGCACTACCTCTATGGGATTTGAGAGGTAGACTAATAACATAAAGGATCCTACTAAAAGTGCAATAATTCAGAAACATATAAACCAACCTGAATGAAAGGTAGGGAACACTGACAGAAAGGTGAAGTTCACTTGGTTTAAGCTGTAAAGACTTATGTTCTGTCTTCTTGAGCAGGAAAACTGTTGTGAAGCTTCTTTGGATTTTGTAACTTCAGGTCAAAAGATGGTGCCGAGCTGAAAGAGGAAACATAAAATGCTGAAAATTCAGGTGGCAATCCAAGAATTTACTTCTTAAGAAGAATGGTGGGGAGGGAGGAATATATAGTGTGAGAAGGTTTTGACCAGGGACCAAAGGTTAGCACCACCAGATAGAAAACATAAAAAATTACACTTCATATTATTTTTTTGGACAAAGGTTTAATGCATATTGTAAACTCATTTAGTTTAATTCTAGTTGTCCTTTTTATGTGACTTCCTGTAATTGCTGTGCTTGTTAAAGAAAATCAACAAGTCCAAAAAGTCAAATAATGAAGGATGTTGAAACTTGGTCCATCATAACTAGCTATTGACAACACTAGTTCTAGAGTCATATTAGAACCCCATGTGTCATTCTCATTGTCAAATAAAAAAATAACAACTAGAAAGAATCCTGTTACACTGTGTATTCATGAGATTCATAACATAACATGCTTCAAAAAGCTATTTTAAATTGTATCTATCAATGAATGTTACGATTTTTATGATTCACAATAAAATATTTATCTTGAATTTTATGGTGATTTTGGATGTTTTTGCAGGTTAAACTTATTAGAATTCGGAATAGGCCTAACTCCCCTGAAAGTAAGTTTAGATGTGAGAGTTGTAGTGACTATCTTAGTCATATCTTTAGGCAACGTGTTAGTGACCGAATACCGAATGCCTTTGCACACAAATAAGGTTTGATGGCTCCATTGACGCTTTGAGCCAAGGAAGGTGAGATCCCAATAAAATGTTGCTGTGTGTTAACCAAACACGCACTAGTAACATGCGTTATCAATGACCTAGTGCCACATAGCATTTACCTTTCAGGTTTTTTTCACTTTATAGAGGAGAAATGGACATTTATCAGAAAAAGACAGAGAACCAAGACACCAAACTTTTCCAAAATTGTGAATATAATATTAGCCACAAAGTGTCAATTCAAGAAATCATTCCAAGTTTGACGAATAAAGTCTAAGTACGCTATAACTAGAATCGAAACTCACCTATGCTTCTTCTTGTCATGCAAACCATTGAAAGTGGAGGATCCCAATCTAGTCCTGTCTGTAATTCAACAAAGCACAACAAATTGAAAAACAAAACAGGGGAATGATCCATCTACCACTCATCAAAAAAGGTGAAGAATAAAAAAACTTCTGTATACGTGAAGATGAGAGTACTCAGAAACAGTTTCAATTCTTCTCCACAATCGATGGCTCTCGTGAGTCTTCGTGAAAAAGAAGACTGAGTTTTTATTATGAAAAAATTGAAACCCATTAATAGAAAAGATAAGTGGCACTTGATCAACACATCAATCATCGTCCAGATTCGATGAATCCATTCGGTTTTTGCCAAAAAATGTCACTAGGTCTAGTACTATTAATTGCTGGCCCAGGCCATGTTTAATAAAATAAAAGAAATTATAAGAAGAGAAACACAAAATGCCTTTATGTGGAGAGACTTGAGTACTTCAAACTTGTTATCATAAATAGTAAGTACTAGATTAACATTAACATTAACATTAATATAACTTAATAAATGATTTATGTAAGAGTTTAATTATTATCTAGTATAAAAAAAATTACACGGTCATGCAATTAGAATTTATTAATTTATCATATTATAATTAAATTTAAATTTAAAATTTTTAAAATAAAAAATAGAGAAAAATAACCTCAAGGGTTGGTTAGTAGAGCATGATAAAGTACCTGGTAAATTGCAAGTTCAAACTCCCTTTAGTTTCTTAAGTTCTTTGGACTGAGGTAAATACATGTAAATTTTCAGGAAGCGTTCTTTAAATCCAGAAGCTTTCTCTGCTTTGACAGGAGCATCATCACATCACCCTAATTTTTTTCAAAAAAATATATAGAGAGAAGTCATTAAATGCATGTGTCAACTCTTTATACTATTTTTCTTGCTTTAACTAAGTTATTCTGTAGCCAATAGTTGTGCGATTAATTCATTTTCTCACTATTAGTGCATTAAATGATAGTAAACTGACCAATGGTTTTTCTCATTTATAAGAATTAAAAATTGAATCTCAACCCCCTAACAAATTTTATAACGCTACATATAAATTACTTCTTCCGTTCCTATATATCTTTCACTATTTTAATCTTGTTTTTGTTTCTAATTGTTTGTCATTTTTACAATTTCAAGAGAGTATTAATTATGTTTTACCAATTCTACCCTTAAATTTATGGTAATAGAAAATTAAAGAGTCTAAATTAAGAAGAAAAATAAAGGATATGTTAGAAAGTTAGGTAGTAACTTTGATAAAAATAAAAATATTAATAAAATTCCTTAATATATGTATACATAAAAAAATCTTGAAAAAAAAATTGATAGTTATTAAGGAAAGAGTGAGTAAATTCTTTATTTGATGTTGCAGGTAGTTATGTAAATGTTGACAGTGATGGAACATTCACACAAGGCACGTATATACAATGACGAGGACACTGATGCATGGGCAATAGAAAAGTGAAAAGTCAAAAGTGCGAAAAACCTAGTTCTTTGTATGGCGTACGTTTTGGTGAAGGCTTCGGTTCACCCTGTCATGTTAGTTTCGCGGGTGGCCCCACACGTGCCTTGCGGTCGGAAACGGTTGAATGAAGCCACTATCTAGGCCAGATTCGTTATGTTTTCAGCGCCGATTTTCCATCGCAAGTTTTCTATCAGACAGATTTTTTTTATTTTTTTATTTGTTCTATTTAAAGCAAGTTAGGTAAAATACACTTGTTCACAAAAAGTGTTATATTGGTTTCGAATAAAATATTTTGTTGATTCTTAATAGGCTATCCCAAATACTTTTATACATATATTATACTCCTAATAATTCATAGTTCAGTTCCCTAAATATATCTTGGATTCTTAATTTGACCTCATAAAAATTCAAATCAAAATTTAAAGTAAATAAGAAAGTTAATATTTTATTTTAAATTTCAAAGATCAAATCATAAATCTTACCTTAATAAAATAAAATAAATTCGATTAAAATATGTTAAATTTAAGTCATCAATCTAAATTCCAATGAAGCCACATCATCCACTGCATTAAGACACGTGACATGAACCTTCATACTAAACTAAACTAAATAAGAAAAGAGGGGCATGCAACGCTCTGTTAGGGCATGGAACGCAAGGATCACCACGACAACGGAGTGGAGGCAATGGACAAGAGGACTGCAGCGGGAGGAACTACAGTGCTTCTCCTACTTAAGCAGATCTAGCGATCAGAATCATAGAAGACAGGGGAAGGGATATGGATTCCGTCATCGGAGGTACACACCTTTCTCACCTCAGCGTCAACGTTTCGCCTGGGACAACAAAGTTAGTGGGTATGATCACCATCAACAACATCATTGATGACCCGGGGATATTTTAGTCCTTTTAGGTCTTTTACTTTTTTATTTTTCTTTGTCCCGGGGTCTCATGTAGTGTTTTGAGTGCTCCATAGTTGTACTTTGCACTGTTTTTCTACATGTAGGCATTAATTGAGTATTATTTTTATTTATAGTTCTTGTTAGTGTTTTTCTTATTTTTATGGAGTCTTTTCAATTTTAGTCCTTGAGTCTTTTTAATTTAAATCCCTAGTCATGAGTTGCTGGAAGTTTCATTGGACTAATCATCAGTTATTAGAGGTTTTAAAGCTGATCATGAGTTGAGGAAGGTGTTATGGGAGTTAATGGGCAATAGTGATAGATTTTTAATTAAAATGGTTGTTTCATTTTTGCCTTGATGGATTTTTTAATTAATTGCTTCAGGTATAAGTGAATTTTATGAAGCAATGAAGGATAGTTAAGAGGTCTTAAAGAGGATGAATCAAGAGAGTTGAGCTGAAAAACAAAGAGAAGTTGGAAAGTGTTACAGGAGTGCCACGCATGTGCGCCCCCAAAGGCCATGCACATGCGTGGCTATTCTGTCCTCTATCATCTGCTACTCGAGCATGCCACGCACATGCGTGGCTATTCTGCCTAGAATCAAAATTGTAAAAAGTTTCCACGCATGTGCGTTGGGAAGGCCACGCACATGCGTGGGAACACTGCCAGACCTCATGTTTTTTCTCTTTAAACAGGGGTTTGGGTTTCTTTCATTTTTATCTTGTAATTTCTGAACTTGAGCTTGGAGATATTGATCCTTAGAGTTGTGAGAGGCCTCCTTGAGCTCTTGTTCCAAGTTTTCTTTCTTTTCATTCTTAGTTATGTCTTGCTTAGCCATGCTTGGCTAAGAACCGTTTAGTACTTGGGGCTTGTGGAACCTAGTTCTAATTATGTTTTGAGTTTCTGAAGTTTATATGAATCAAAGTTTCTGTTCTATGTTTCTTTTCTCCGTTTCACATTTCAGCTTGAGTTAACGCAATTTTCTTACTTATCTCTTCGCAAACGGAAGTTTGGTTTGGGTAAGGGATTTGGGAATAGAACGATTGTTTTCTCTGCACCTTTGGAATAAGTATGAATCAATTGTGTTAGCCTGAAATTGTATACTATAATTCTTTGATTAAACTGACTATGCACTAAGGAATTATACTTAGCTTTTTAAATTGAATGATTTACTTGTGTAAGGAATTAACAAGTGAAAGTTAGGCTACAACACCATAGAGAAGATTCAAAGATTCATATGAAGTTTTGTTGCTCTGAAATATAAAAAGGCTAGGTGAAACTAAAACCCCACGTGCTGCTTTAATCTGAAGAAGTTACCAATTGTTTTCTTGTTCTTGTTCACAAAAAAAACTTGTTACCAATCTGTGACGAAGGTCTTGCTCCTGACTCTAGCTGAGGTTTTGATGAAGACAAACTCGTGAACAAAAAGAAGAAAAAAAGACTTAGAAGAACCGGTGCAACATGTCTCAAGCAAATATCAAGGGTTCAAGATTAACTAAGCCTTATGTAATTAGGTAAGTTATGCTTCCAAGGCTTCTCTTAGCATAAAGGCTCTAAGACATCTAAAAGTATTTGAGTTTAACCTTTTCATAAGTTAAAAGTGGTAGAAAAATTCAAGGGTATCTCAAAGTTTCATTTTCTGGATAATGGACTTGAGTGTAATCAATTACACCATTAAGGTAATCGATTACAGCTTGCTTGCAATCGATTACATGTTTGAATTTGAAATTCAAGCAGCAACGGTCTCTTAGTGTAATCGATTACCTAAGTATTGTAGTTGATTACATGCTCGACAAGTTGCATTATTTCATGAGCCATTGTGTCTCAAATCGTTTGGGAAGGGTTGTGTTGGTTCATGGATGATCTCTTATGCCTATAAATAGTCCATTTGAGTCCAGAAACATAACACACACGAAATAGGCCAAAAACACACTTGAACAACTCTTTCATATCCATTTAAGCTTTGTTCTTAAACTTTTAAAAGAGCCTATATTCTGAGTTCATTATTCTTCATTGTAAAAAGAACACACATGCTGTTCGAATATTGAAGAACTCAGAATCAAAAGAGCCTTCATATGCTTAAGAGCCTTAAAGCATAACTCCTATGATCAATCTATTCTTGTGTTAAAGGATTTATACAGCCAGTTAGAATTTCTTCTTCATATTCATTCTGGTTGAGTGAACGATTCACCGTAGGGTTCGGTGAAGGTTGATTATCTGAAAGTGGTTTGCTTTCAGGGACTGAAAGTGGTTTGCTTTCAGGGTTGTTGATAGAAACTCTTAAGGTACTTGGTGTAAGCACTTGTAAGAAGTTTTATCAATAGTGGAAAAATCCTCAAGGGGTTTCTTGAGGGACTGGACGTAGCCTTCGGTGGATAGAAGGTGAACCAGGATAAAATCTCATGTGTGATTTCTCCTATCCTTCATCTTTTACTTTCAAGCAATCCTTAATTTCGCTGCAATCACAATTATCGTTTTGTGAACACCATTATCTTGAAAGTATTAATTTTGATAAGGCGAAAATCGTGCAAACCTGATTCACCCCCCCTCTCAAGTTGCTATCTATACTTACACAATCAAAAACCAACATTATACTTTGCATTCTAGACTGTGGAATTCAAGCCCAGATTGATAAGGCAAACTATCTCTGAGGATCGATCTTTTTATTACTACAACCATTCTGTTCACTTGCAAAATTAGTATCAATCATTCTTCCTATTTGTTTCACAGAGAAGGGGTTTATGAGTCAAGGAGTAGGAATAAAATAAGAAGCATATCATTTTCAGTCTTCATTGATGGAATTTGTGAGAATATTGGTGAAAAAGGTTGGGACTATCTTTGCTAGGGATGGCCCTTTGGTGGATGTTTATATGCAGAGGTGGCGGAAGGATGGAAGACGTTTTAAGGTGGGCTTTGTGCAGCATGAACCAGATGAGGACACTTGGAGGGCCATCTGAGTATTTGATGGAAGGTGTTTGGACGGAGCGATTTTAGAGGTACAGAAAGCAAAGTATCTAAACGCATGGAACTCAAAGGTGAGAACACATAGTAAAAAATCATCAGGATGCAGATGTGCGTCATGGGGTATACTACGAACACGAAAGCGTTGAAACACTACAAGAATTATGTCTTTTGTGACAAAAAGTAATTGACGGTATTATTTTCGTCACTAAATATCTATTATTTGTGTTGTTTTCTATTTCGTCACTAATATTACTCATAATTGTGACCAAATTTAAAATCGTCACTAACACCATTCGTAATAGAGACCAAACTATAAATCATTACTAATATCATTCATAATAGTGACCAAATTAAAAATCGTCACTAATACTATTGTAATAGTGACCAAACTATAAATCGTCACTAATATTATTCGTAATTGTAATCAAATTTAAAATCGTCACAATTACTATTCTTAATAGTGACCAAACTATAAATCGCCACTAATACTATTTGTAATAGTGACCAAATTAAAAATCGTCACTATACTATTCGTAATAGTGACCAAACTATAAATTGCCACTAATACTATTCGTAACAGTGACCAAATTAAAAATCGTCACTGATACTATTTGTAATAGTGACTAAACTAAAAATCGTCCCTAATACCATTCGTAGTAGTTACCAAATTAAAAGTCATCGCCAATGAAGATGTAGAGAAAAATCACAAGGCAGATCTGGTTCTTCTAGACAACCTTCGACGGTGTCATGCTGAGTTTCTATGTGTCGGTGATGAACCGCATCGAGTATGAACCGCATCGTCACTGTCAGACACCCCACAAAGATGGTGGTAACCCCTAAAGGGCCTGAATCGGAGATTGTAATAACCCCCAGATTTAGCCTCACTGTGGCGATAACAACGGAATACAAGGGAGAGAACTGAAAAGTGAGCCCATGGGTTCGAACAAATCCAAGCCATCTCCCTATTTCCTTGTCTACTCCGGAAACCTTCTTTTATGGATCAATTTCCATGGGTCTCAGACTCCAACGGCCGATGAGATGTTGCATGATCTATTTCCATGGATCTCAGACTCTAGTTTTCGGTGAGCGCATAGTAGTGGTGAGTCATCGGAGTAAGTGTTGGCACTGTCGCCGCGCTGGTAATAGCCTAAACGAAGAAGGACGGTTAAGTGCATCAATTGGGAGACTCAAACCCTACCATAAATTTGAGCAACTTAAGGGGCTTTTTAGTCAAAACCAAAAACAAACTAAAATATATTAAAAACAGTAAATACTAGGAACTCAGGTTTCCTATTCCCCTCAATGATAGGAATTGATATCTCATTGGCCATTACATGTGTGGCACCGGTGCAAGACCTAATGTCTACACCTAGGGATGGAAGTAGGTCAGGATGCCGACAGAGGCTATGACCTAGCCTACATCAGGCTTAAGTCAGGCCAGGCCGAGTTAATAAATACACAAGGCTAAGGTTTTATTAAAAGCCTATTTAGTTAAATACATCAGGCTTTAGTCACTCAAAAGGTCTTGTAAGTATAACAAACCGACTTATTTAAATAAATATAATTAATATAAATTTATTTATTATTTTTACATTAAAATTTTATTTTAAAATTCGTATACTTAGTGACTTGTTTATATGTTTGAGCATGTTAGACTACATCATTATTTAACCATATAGACCTCTTTAAAAAGAGGCTGATGACATATTTAATTTGACGTAGACGAGATAATATAATAATATATTTTAGTTGTTTGCCTCTAAGTTTGGTGTCCTATTTACAAATGAGTTTCTTAGTATACTTGATTTTCTTATAATAAAATGGGTCTTTAAATAGGATATCACACTAGGCTTTCTAACAGATCAGACTCAAGCCTAAACGAAACCCATGACAAAAAACATGTAAGACTCAAGTATTAAATTTTTTAAGCAGACCAAACATATTTAAACCAAGCTTAGCTTAGTCTATTCGAACCCCTAATTGCAGCTTAGTGAAAAACACCTGATATTAAATTTTTTATTTTTTTTATTTTTTTTCCCAAAACCTATAGCGCTCAAATCTCAATCACTTACGCTCTCAGGGAACCTTTCTCACACTCCGTGGAACCCTCACTTCCCAAATTTCATTTCCCTCATGCCCACCATTACTCCCTTAAAATCTATCTATTCAATCCCTCTTGCTCAGATCAGATGCCTTACGCTGCACCACTACAACAGGAAGAGAGGGATAGTTCCAATGGTGTGGTGGTGGCTCCGCCGCTTAGGTTTCGAATGAAGAAGGGGAGGTTGTTTGAATCTGGGTTCGTGACTTCGATGGAGGCCAGGCCAAGGAAGGGTAATGAAGAACTTTATCTTTTATCATCATCAAAACTAAAGAGCAGGGAATAGGAAGGTTGATTTTGAATTGACTTTTGAGGTCTTAAGTCTAGATTGATCTTGAAATTTCTATTGAACCTCATTCTATGAAGATGCATTTGAGCTACTCTTTATAGAATTCGATTCGAATTAATCATGACCTCTAGAATTTTAGACTAATATGAGGATTCTCATTTTGAGCTAGTCCAGAATGAGTAGTATTCAAATTAAACAATCATGCCTACCTTTGCATTAAGTAATAAGGTTTGTCTTCAGATTAATTGCAAAGCTTTGTTCTTGACTTGAATCTTGGAATTTTAACTTAAACTGATTAAGAAACTTGCATTTTGAATAAGCTTTGAGTCTTCTATAAGCTCCTCTTCTATTTGACAGTTCATACTAAGCTTCCCTCAACACATAGCTTATTTTAAGATTTAGCCTTAATACTCAATTTTTTGGTGAACGGGAAAACTAAATGTAGAAAAAAAAAACTAGAGGCTTAAAATATCTTTATTAGGCATAAAAAGTTCAACCTTCTCCAAAGGTAGGTCAAGATAAGGTTAGGCATAAAAAGTTCAACCTTCTCCAAAGGTAGGTTAAGATAAGGGAATCCACATTGGAGACTCGCTCTAATACTAGTTAAATAGTCTGTAGGGCATTAGCTTAGCTTCTTTAGGAACGTGGCACAAGTGAACATCCCAAATTCACTCCAAAAGCTAGCAAATTTCAAGAAGGTCTGGGGCATATAGATGAAATCTGAACCTCTCATCTGACTGAGACTCGACAATCTCCAAATAATTCGTTTCACACATTACTTTCTGAACATTTAGTCAGTCTTAAGGCACCAATTCCTACGCACAGAGCTTACCATGTGAACCTGCATAGAAGCCGCGCATCCACGATAAATAAAACAAATTGTCAACATTATGATCACATACACAATTTATAAAATAAAATATAATGATATTGCAATTAGAAATTTCAGGGTATTACAAACAATTTATGGAATAGTTTCATGGATATCAGGTCAATGAAGCCTTAATTATTGATAGTGGAATGTATGTTGAATGTCTTGACTCCTGTGATTCCTTTTTCTATTCTTGTTGTGTGGTTTATGTTCTTTATATCTCTCCAATAAGATGCAAACGAAATCAATTGCAAAACTATAAAACATGAATCCAACATTTTCAGTACTTAGATTAATAATAAAGGAGTTTCTCGCCCCAAAATAAAAGAGGGTAAACTGATAAGAAATTGATCTGTGAATTTGAGCAGTCCCTAAAATAAAGTGAAACAAAGAGATAAGAAACTGATGTTACTCGGTGCTTGCATAGTCATAAAGCTTGTGCATCACAGAAAATGTCTGTTCTCTTGCTTTCCTCATAAACCCTTTTCTTCTCTTAGAAAAAGTCATTTGCCAACTTGTTTCAAATAGCAAATCTTTGCCCTCCATATTTGAAGTCACTGAGAGTCAAAAGTCAAAACTTACTAGTTTTTTATTTTGTCGTAGATAGATATAACCCTGATTGGAAAATTGTGGCAATTTCTCATAACACATGACTTTCGATCTTAGGGTTCATATTTGTATCGTTAACCTTAGAAGAATCTAGAGCATCACCTTAAACCGACTAGATTCTTTCACAATATTTTGCTATTTTTCTTCTGTTTTCTTTTAGCATATCAATCAACAAATTACACCTGAAATATCACATACTAATGGCGATTATAAGAAAAGAATTGATTCTGCTTCCAAACCTCTTCTTTATAACTTTTTGACAGATTAAATAATAGAATTTATTATATTTTATTTTGATGCTTAATGTAAAATGCGTTAATTTTCAAATGATTTCTTTTTTCTAATTCAAAGAAATATTGATTCTATTCTTGTTGCTTTATTTTTTAACTATAAATTTTTTTCCTTTTTCCTACAAATATTGACTATTAAAAAACACTAAAAGAGAAGAAAACGACTCTTAAAACAAAACACCATACTTGATATAGAAACTATAGTATATATGAATAATTTTCTTATACCTTTTTAATTAGATATATTATTGACACATGTTTCTGATAGTTCAAATAAATATAATACAGAGAATAAGTATATTGCTAGAGTGCTGACACATGTTTCTGATACTATAAATAATTAATGTATTTACTAAAAGTTAGATTCTTCCCCTGCAATTATTTTTCTCATTGAAGAAAAGCTGCTGACATATTCGTCCGAAGATTAAAAATAAAATTAGCCAGCAAGATAGTATCTTCATGAGCCATAATAACCAAATAAAATAAAATATATTTAACCCTAAACAAAACTAACAGCGATCTGAATGCAGCAGCTCGATCCTATAGTCACAGTCGTGACCACATACATTAGATCTGCCTTCTCACCCAAATGACCAACCATTCTAGATACCTTCAAGAATCAAGATGATAGAGCAATCTTTGAATAACACATACACTTATTAATTAATTAAAAACTCAAGATATATCATACAGGGGTTAAATATGGTTTTAGTCCCTCTAAAGTAGGAGAAAATTAAATTTAGTCTCTAAAAAAAATTCATAGCTTTTAGTCCCAACTTTAATAAAATAGGTGAAGTTGGTCTCCGTGGTATATTTTGTAGCCGTTTAAACCGCTGCCAACGCATTTTGTAAGAGTTAAAAACTCACTCTAATGCACAAAACTAGTTGCAAAATTAATTACACGGACTAATTTCATACTCCCTCCATTCCTTTTTATAAAAACCAAAAGAGGGGTGAAGGTTGTTCCTTTTTATAAGAACCACATAAGACTTTGTGTCATATTAATTATTTTTTCACATTTTTACCCTTATTCAATTTTGGAAATATATAATTGCATTAAAGATCGAAATTATAAAGAAGTATGTTAAGGACAATTTTGGAAATTCAACAACATTTGAGAACAAATTTAATGCAAAACACTATACTATCTAACATTCTTCAGAGGTGTGCAAAGTTAGTTTGGTTCTTATAAAAACGAACGAAGGGAGTACATTATATCAATCTCGGAGACTAAAATTTATCAAATTTTCTTTGAAAGCTCCAAATTCAATATATCATGGACTAAAAACATATTTAAAACTAAATATAAATATCAAGTTGAAATTAAATTTAGGATTTAATGTATACACTCTTAGTTAAGAAAATTGTGCACTAATATCTAATAGTTGTTTTTCTTTTTATTATTACAATAGTTGTTTGACACATCGGTGAGTAAATTTTAAATTTAATTATAATTTACACCCTCGTTCCTTTTTATAAGAGTTAAACCAACTTTGCACACCCCTTAAGAAAGTTAGGTAGTATAGTTTTTTGCATTAAATTTGTTCTCAAATGTTATTGAATTTCCAAAATTGTCCTTTAACATATTTCTTTTTAATCTCTTTCCATCATTAATGCAATTCCATATTTTCATAATTGAATAGGTGTAAAAATGTGAAAAAATAATTAATATGGCACAAACCCTTATGTGGTTATTATAAAAAGGAACGACAACGGAGAGAGTACATTTTTCTCCTCTCTCACTTTTCTTTACACTTTCGCTCAAATCAAACAGGCTAAATATCATTTCATTTGCTACTCTTTTTTTTTCTTTTTTCTTTTTTTCTTTTCATTTTCTTTTCGCTCACTTTTCTTCTATGTACCAAACACACACTTATTGTGTGCAGAATTTTCTCGCCAAGAAGGACTAAAATGTAATAACACATGGGATTAAAACGTAAATAAAAGGCTTATTTAATGTGTACAGGAGTTTCACGAATACGCCCTTTATTCCAAAATATAAGTTGTTTAAGATTATGTACGAGTATTAAGAACCCATCATTTGATAAAGTGTTTTGACTAAAATACCCCTATTTAAAGTTGTATATTAAGGAGAGAGAAAGATAATTATTGGTAAAGTGCATAGTGAGAGTTGTGATAGGTGTAAATTGAAGATGGTAGATGAGAGATATAATAGTAAATGATAGTATAGAAGGAAGAGAGTGAGAAAAAATGCAGTGGGTTTACAAAACAACTTACTCCCTCTGTTCCTTTATAACTGTCACTATTTTAAGACGTTTTTTATTCCTATTTATCTGCCACTTTTAAGATTTGAAGAAAGCATTAATTATGTTTTACCAATTATATCATTAATTTAAAGTTATAGAAAAATTGATGAGTGAAAATTAATAAGAGAGATAAAGAATATCTTAGGAAGTCAAATATTAATTTTAATAAAAACGAGAACTTCTTTCTTAATATGTGTCTAACAATATTCAAATGAAGAGTTAAATAAGAACGGAAAAAATATATTTAGTACAAATGCTAAACAACTTATATTTTAGAATATTTTAGAATGAGTGAGTTATAATTTAACCCCTGAAAATGGGGTGCAAGGTAACGTCTCTTACTTCATTTGGTATTTAAAGTCTAAATGTACTTTGCCCCATTTTGGCCCACATTAACTGTTCAACTCAAATACATCCAAAACTCTTGTTGTATAGTACTTACTCCATTTTTATTTACTCCATTTTTATTTATATTACGTTTATTAAGAAAATATGTGATGAGATTAGTTAATGTATTAGTTTTTAAAAAGTTTATATAATATTCAATTTTTACCCTTAATTAATGTATTGAATAGCGTGAAAGAGAATTAATTATTAGTGGTATTTAAAACTTTAGAATTACAAAAGCTAAATAAATACAAGGGGTATATATGAAAGAAGATCAAAATATTTCTAAAATTTAGTAGGAGGTCTTATATTAAAGGATACTAATAATGTTTTTAAGGGGTCTTATAAAAAAGAACGGAGAGAGTAGTGAAAAAAGAAATTCATTGAGTATTTAGAATCTTAGACTAAGGTAATGTTTGGCCCGGTTTTTTTATGACTTTTAAGTTACTTTTAAGCTAAAGCAGGGCCAAACACATTCGTTGAAAAAGTTCAGTAGCTTTTAAGTAACTTATTTTTATAACATAAAATAGAAATAAGTAACTTTTTAGAAAAAGCTAGAAATAGGAGCTTTTTACTTAAAAGTAACTTATTATTATTATGACCACCACCACCCCACCGTCGCTGCCCCCGCTGCCGCCACCACAGCCCCCCACGCCGCCGCCGCCACCGCCGCCGCCGCCATCGCCACCGCCGCCGCCGCCGCCGCATCGCCGCCACCACACCACTGCCACCGCCGTCGCCCCCTCACGCCGCCGCTTCCACCACCATCTCCACCGCCACCACCGCCATCGCACCGCCGCCACCACACCACTACCACCGCCGTCGCCCCCTCACGCCACCGCCGCCACCGCACCACCACCACCACGCCATCGCACCGCCACCACCACCGCCACTGCACCGCCGCCTCCCCCTCACGCCACCGCCCCCCACGCCATCGTCGCCACCGCCCCGCCGCCACCGCCCCTTCACGCCACCCCCGCCGCCATATATGAAACTTTTTTAAAACAGTTTTACCAAACAACTTTTAACTTAAAAGTAGATTTTTAAGTTATAAAAAACTGAAAACTGACAAACAGCTTCTTCTTCTTTTTAAAAGCTCTTATTTTTAACTTTTACTTAAAAGTGGCTTTTAAGACAGAAAAAAGCTGGGCCAAACGAAACCTAAGAAAAGACAATCGAACTAGATTTTAGTTTTTTTTCTCAATGAAACATTTTCCATAGAAGTACGGAATCCTTATAAACAGTTATTTGCAAATTGTGGGGGCTTTAGTCGTTATTGTTGCATGATACTGCGTTACTGATAATAATGGCATGCATAGGTTGAGTATTTGAAATTCATGTTGAAATTCTCATTCAAATTAGTGCGTCGGTTGATACTTGATACTAACTAGCTTTATTATCCTAGATAAAATGAGAAAAGAAACAAATGAAAAATGTAATAACTGATATGATAGGGAGAAAAAGGGAAAAATGTGTGAAAATAATATAAAATAGACCATAAAATATGAATGAATCAAAAATCAATTAATTATATATTCTTCCAAAAATAATTCATATACATATAAATAGTGTAGACACTCATAAACACCTTTATTTTTCTTTATATCTCTTTCTTTTATCATATCAATCACATATCACATTCACTACTTACCCCTCTTCTCTTCCTTTCTCTCTTAGATGTCTACACCTAAAAACTGTCTATGAATCATAACTCTATATTCTGCTCCTCTAGATGGTGAGTGTGAGAAATGAATTTTAATAAGTAGACACCAAATATTAGTGACACTTCGTATACTACTCATTTTTTTTCTCTGTCATTCATTTCTATATGTCACATCTATTACTTGTCACTTTTCTCGTCATTCCTCATTTTGAATGTCTTGAGTGTGTCTATCAAACATTTTCCTATGCCAAAAGCTACATTATCAAGGAATAGATGCTTTCCTCCGGAGACATCTTAAAGGGGTGCCAACATCTACTCCTCAACCAGTGGAGTGTATCTATTAGAAGCTCTCTCTAGTGCTCCTTTCCAGCAAGTAATTTTTGGGTGGCCAAAGAACACAATCAATTAAAGTAAATATCAAAACTAAAGATGAATTTATTCTATTGAGTGGTTTTGGTGGTTCCAGAGTGGTGTCTGCCAAATAAGTTCTTATAAAAAGTAGAGCAATTCTCACTTAGGAGTTAGCTTTCGAAGTAGAGTTAGACACAACACGAATTTCAAGAGTGGTATTGACTTCCTAAGGTTGTACATTAAATACAAATACAGCTGACAATAAATCACCAAGAACACTTGAGAAAACAATGCACTGAAGCATCCACTATGAGAGAGCAAGGAGTCCTTCACCTTGAGGATGCTGCTCAACCAGGGAGGTCCCAGTGGGTTCTTGATTATCCCAATCCACCCCCTCTATGGAAGAAGCTATTGAACTCACTCAAGAAAACCATTTTGCCTCATGGTAACAGATTCTGTTTCTCATCCAAGAACAAAACTTTCAAGGGACATGCACTCTCACTCTTACAAAGCTTGTTCCCAATCCTTACCTGGATCAGAGATTACACATTCTCAAAGTTTAAAGATGATCTGCTTGCTGGTTTAACTCTTGCAAGCCTTTGCATACCTCAGGTATTCACAGAACATCACTTTGAGACATTTTATTCCTCCAGATTATAGATTTTCCCCTTCACTCTTCTGTTTTTCATTTCAATGTTGCAGAGCATAGGATATGCTCATTTAGCACAAGTTGATCCTGAATATGGCCTGTGTAAGTATCTGAAAATTTCCATCTTTTTGCTTTTATGAATCTCCAATTTTTGGAATTTCACAATTGATCTGGTTTTGTTTTATTCAGATACAAGTATTGTTCCTCCTCTTATATACCCTCTGATGGGGAGTTCAAGAGAAATTGCAATTGGACCAGCTGCTGTGGTGTCCATGCTGTTGTCCTCTCTGGTCCAGAAAGTGGAAGATCCTATTGCAAATCCTCAAGCCTATAGAAATCTAATCTTCACTGTGACCTTCTTTGCTGGAATTTTTCAAACTGCATTTGGTATTTTCAGGTGGTTTCCTAATTTTCCTCATTGACTGTGTGCAAGTTCTTCTATTAAAATTTTTGCAGTTTTCTTTTCCTTATTAACCAAATAATTTATTTGCAGGTTGGGTTTTCTTGTGGATTTTCTTTCACATGCTGCACTTGTTGGATTCATGGGAGGTGCAGCCATCATCATTGGTCTTCAGCAGCTGAAGGGGCTTCTGGGGATTACTCACTTTACCACAAAAACTGATGCAGTTTCAGTTTTGGTATCTGTTTATAAGTCACTGCATCAGCAAATTACTTCTGGAGAAAAAGTGAGTTTGTTTCAACACTTTATTTTCTAATAAAGTTTATAGCGTGTTCGGATTAGCTTCTCTGTCATTAGAAACTTATGTCCAAAATTAATTCTGACTTTAAAATTAAATGGGGAGTTCCAACCATCTCTTTTTCATTTATATAACTCATCTTGTTGATGTTTCATGTTTTTCTTTGTCCTTTTCACTGACAGTGGAGCCCTCTGAATTTTGTCCTGGGGTGTTCATTCCTGATTTTCCTTCTAGTAACTCGTTTTATGGTAAGTGGTGAAATTTCTGTTTTTTTACATTTCACTACTTCAATACCTCAATTTAATTTGAATTTTTTATGATATCAGGGTAGAAGAAACAAAAAGCTTTTCTGGTTGCCTGCACTTTCTCCCCTTATATCAGTAATCCTATCAACTTTAATTGTGTACTTGTCAAAAGCTGATAAGCTTGGGGTTAATATACTAAAGCATGTCAAGGGAGGCTTAAATCCAAGTTCAGTTCACCAATTGCAATTCCATGATCAAAATGTTGGACAAGCAGCTAAAATTGGATTGATTTGTGCAATTATTGGACTCACAGTATGTGATTTTTCTTTCCTGATTTTCTCCAAATTATTGTGATTTGTGACTCTGATGGCAATCTGAACTTGTGATTCAGGAAGCAATAGCTGTTGGTAGATCTTTTGCTTCCATCAAAGGGTACCATCTTGATGGGAACAAAGAAATGTTATCAATGGGAGTTATGAACATTGCAGGATCATTAACTTCATGCTATGTGGCAACTGGTGATTTTCTTTTGTCAATAAATATGCAATTAATGGGGTGGTGTAACTTACTCTTGCGATTATAACCTCATTCAATGTGGGTGGGCTTAGATGGATCCATCAATAATATTATTTAAAAAAAATTCTAAATTACCCGAGATTTACACTCAAAATCCCTCTATTTTAGGTGACTCATAATAGTTTGACATATATCTCAAAAAATTCTAATTCATTCCCGTCAAAATATTATAGAGTCACTTGACTAATTTTACCTAATATTTAACTTCAATTATTCAGATAAACCCTTATAAAATTTCAATTATAATGTGTGTATTTTCCATTCTTCCAAAAGATTGAAATGTTTAGTACCCTATTTCATTCTTCACCCACTAATAAAATTTGACATGTAATTAAATAACACCATATAAATTTATAACTCCAACTCATGTCTCTTTTTTAATCAATATGACAATATTTTATTGATGAGATAAGAAATTGAAACATCATTTAAAAATAAAAAAAATCTCAATCTTCACTCAAAGGACTACTGGCAATATTCACTTTGAAATTCTCTTTTTAACATTTTCTTTAATTGGCCGTAATTCGTATAAGTCACACTAAATTAAAAATGGAACCCAAATTTTTAGTAAAACCCATATAAATTTTAACCAACCAATAAGAGTATTAGAAAAAAGGTGTTAAAGTGAGCATTCCCACTTATGATGAGATTATTTAACTTATGAGTTAAATTAGACAACTCCTCAATTAATTTGTAACACTTCTCTTATGTGGCTCCACAAATCTGCAAGCAGCTATTTAAGGGGTTATGAATTCTTTTTTTTAATATTTTGATGGTGAAAACTTTCAGGTTCGTTTTCAAGGACAGCTGTGAATTTCAGTGCAGGGTGTCAAACAGCAGTGTCAAACATTGTGATGGCAATTACAGTGGTTTTGTCGTTAGAACTATTTTCAAGGCTGTTATACTACACCCCTGTGGCTATCCTTGCTTCTGTGATTCTCTCTGCACTTCCTGGATTAATTAACATTAATGAGGCTTGCTATATCTGGAAGGTTGACAAGTTAGATTTTCTTGCCTGCATTGGTGCTTTTCTTGGCATCTTGTTTGCATCTGTTGAGGTTGGTCTTCTTGTTGCGGTAAGTCATTCATTCACCACTTTCAAACTTAATTTCTCATCTATGCTTGTGTTGTGTGTACTATGCAAGTAATGTAAAATTAATTAGTAACAATTGAACATCAGGAGGGAGCCACTTAGGCGGAAACAATTTTGTTTATATATATATATATATATATATATATATATATATATGTGAACCTAGATTTTTTTTTTTTATTCATCGAAAAACAATACAACTACAACGAAACTACATTGAAAACACTAAATCCCTCACTAAGAGGGTTTCAAGTTCCACCGGAGGAACGTCGAAGTCTTTCCTACAGGGTGATGTAAAGAAGGCTCCCTCTCTTGCGAGCCAATCCGCTGCCTCATTTGCCACTTTGGGGATTCAATTAATTTTAAGTTCCCATTCGCGATCCATCAAGCTTCTGATCTGAAGAAGAGTATCATCAAACACTTCTGCATTTTCCTCTACAATCACAGCAACAAGCTCGGCGCAGTCTGATTCACACTCAATGCGACGGAAACCTAGACGCCAAGCTTGGACAAGGCCATGCTTTAGAGCTAAAGCCTCGGCCCGGAAGGGATTTCCACCCATCTCCTGACCTGCCATCCCACATATCCAACGGCCTGCATCATTGCGCAACACCATCCCAAAGCCCATTTAGTCTCAAACCAGTCTCCCCAAAGTCTCTTGACTCGCGAACTGCACGATCTCATAGTGAGTGTGACAGGTTCATCGCCACACGCTGTTAATAGCCCATGGATGATCGTCTAGCAAGACGTTGTTCCGCCACTTCCAAACCATCCAAATCCCAGCTATGAATTTACATCCTGTACTTCTGCTAGTCTAGAACTGGAGCCATGATTGCAGGTTCTGCGCCATGAATTGCGGCCACGTGAGTGCACCTAGGGTGAAGTTGGACATTTTCAAGGATGGAGTTGAAATCATTTGAACTCAAACGACCCACTTTCATGGGAAATCCCAGGTACTTGCCAAGATTCCGGACAAAAGGGATAGGTGCAATGATCGTAATCTCATTTCTCACTTTAGGTCTCACACCTTTGGACGTGATTGCCTTAGACTTGGTAATGTTGATTTTGAGCCCAGAACTATCACAGAAGAGGGATAAGGTATTAGCAATCAAATTCACCTGCGAAGTAGAAGCTCGACAAAAGAGGAGAGCATCATCAACAAAAAAGAGGTGGGAAATAGGAGGGCCTCCTGAAGCCACTCGAATAGGTTCCCAAGTGCCCAAGTCCACCAACGGTTGAATACGAACTGAGAGCCTTTCCATACAAAGCGCAAACAAGTATGGAGACATCGGATCACCCTCTGTGAGCCCCCTTCCCAGTTTAAAAGAGGGAAGCTGGGAACCATTCCAAAGAATAGAAATATGAGATGAGGAGACACATGCCATAATTAACTTGATAATATCTTACGGAAAGCTAAAATAATGCAAGGTAAACGCCAAGGAGCCCCTCTTTGCAGTAGAGCTATTCATGTAGAGGACAATTTCTTGAGCCAGGAACGTATTGTCCATTGTCCCTCTAGGAAGGAAGCTATTCTGCATTGGACCCACGATATCATTCAGGAACGACCTCATTCTATTCACCAACACCTTGGTGGTGAGCTTATAAGTCACATTACATAGGCTAATGGGCCTAAATTCCTTGATGCAAGACGGATGCTCAACGTTCGAAATAAGCATAGCCAGAATTCCAACCAAGTTGGTATCAACAGTCCCCGTCCAGAACGCATCACGCACCAACTGCCAAAGAGAATCACCCAATATTTTTTTAAAGAAAAAAGGTTGGAATCCATCAGGGCCCACCGTAATGAAGGATTTCATGGACATTAGAGCTTTCTTGACTTCTTCCTTCATCACTAGGAGAGATAAAAGGGTCCTAGCTGCCTCAAAAAGAGAAGGGAAGGCGTCGTGGTCGAAAGGAGCTCCTTGCACGGTCGGACCTGCAACAAATAACATCTTAAAAAAAGATTGCACTTCCTCTGGTAGAATTCGATCATCTAAGAACCACATCCCATCGTCCAATTTAAGACGTTGGATTTTATTTCTCTTCTGGCCTTCTGGTACCACATTAGTTCCTCTTGTTTCAAAATATTCCTATACTCCCGCTGTAGTTCCACCTCAAACATGACTAGATCAGAAGAGACCAATCTATCCAGCTCCCGTTGAACTCCCTTTAGGCGAGCCTCTACTCTGTATTTCCGCCTATAGATATTTCCAAAGACATTGTAGTTTAAGTTAAGTGAGTCAACTCTTACTCTGTCCAACTTGTCATAGATATTCTCCTCACCCTAGTGCCAAGCATTGTTGACAACATCCTGGTACTCAAGATGATCATCCCATGCAGCCAAGAATCTAACGGACGAAGAGGGTGATTGTGATTGCACGCCCCACAATGAAGAAGGAGAGGAGAATGATTGGAATGCACCCTTTGAAGAACTTCAACATTGGCTTATGGAAAGGCAACACGCCAATCAACATCAATAAGGGCACGGTCCAATTTTTTTGAAAGAACCAGATTGTTGTTTGCTTTTCTGAACCAAGTAAAGTTACCACCAGAAGCTCTCAGATCCACCAACCTACACTCCTCCAGGACAGCGGCAAACCGAGAAGCTCTGGTTGCTAAGAAATCACCCCCTCGAACTTCTGAGGGGTGCAGGATTTCATTGAAATCCCCAATCAGGAGCCAAGGTAAAACAACATTACCTCTCAGTTCTACAAGATGATGCCAGCAGGAATCCCTCTGGGCTGGGAGATGAGACGCATACACCGCACTACCAATTCAAGGTAGATTCTCCTTCCAGAGTTCAAATGAAATAATCTAGTGATGGGAATCCAAAAGACAGACCGAGACAGAAGAGGAATCTTGCGTAAGAGCCCAAATACCACCACTAAACCCAGCGGCTTTTTCAAGGAAGGCAGGGGAGAACCCCAAAGAGTTCCAAATGACGAACATGGTTAAATTGGCACCGAGTTTCCAAAAGAATAATGATGTTTGGCTTTCTACTCCGGTTTATTTCCTTCGCGAACAGCTTTCCATTCTCATTCATGGCACCACGGACATTCCACGAGAAAATTCTGAAATCCTAGAATCCAATCATTAAAACAACAAATTTGAGAAGTTATGGAACGACGGTCAACATCATGTTGATATCTCGCTCCTCCGACAACGCACCAGTGTTGTCATCAGTGTTAAGGGTCATCTCCATCGTCTTTGATTTTTCAAAATACTCCTCTTCCAAATGTGAAGAATTTTCCACCTAGAATTTTAAAAGAACAGTAATTGACGTTTCTTCAAAATAATGCCACTATAAAAAAATAGTTAAGCAAAGATAAACATATATTTTAAAGGGTAAAATAAGAAAATAAATAATATTTTTAAAATTTATAAAATTAATGGTATTTCTTATAAAATTAGTGGCAAAAATTAATTGAATTCGTTGTAAAATATGTTATACTTATAATGCATCAACTATTTTCTCTTTAATATACTGTTTATTTCGGACATTTATTATGAAACCGACGGAGTTTTTATTTTTGTTTGACTATTGGGTTCTTAAATGTTTGATAAATTGAGCTTTCAAGTAAATCTGGTCTCATCAGCCCCACGTTCATAACTTGTTATAAATGTTTGAAAAATCACAATTTGTAACTGGTTCATAATTAAATGCGTGAACCATGAATGAACCAGGATCGAATTACTAATAATCAATATTTTTTAAATATTATATAACGTATTTAATTATAACATTTTTTGGTTGCATTTAATTATATTATGGTATTATAAATTTTGTATGAAGAAAAATAGTAAAAGGATAAAAAGTAAAGTTCATGTGAATATTATAATAACATTTTGAATATTTATTGAACTTTCATTTTCCTTGAAGGTATTTTGTTAAAAATAAAAAATTGAAACATAATAAAAAAATTTGAAAACTAAGCGCGCTGTTTCGGGTAGTTTTAAGCTTGGCTCGAATCCATTTTTCATCCCTGAACTGAAATATCACATTGTGCGATTCGACTCCTTGATTTGTAAAATAGTAATTTAGGTCCTAACAAATTTTTTTTTTTGATAATCAAATCCTTCCGTCAACTTGTCATCCAATTTTTAGCGGATGTTGATTATGCATCGCTCATTAATGATGTGACTCTGACATTTTTACCACTGGATGCCACTAGTATGCTAGCTAAATAAATAAATAAAAAATAAAATTAAGGGTTAATAGTATGGTAGGTCCCTGTGTTTGTACCCAAGTTTGCAATAGGTCCCTCGCCGGAATTTTTTTTGATATAAGTCCCTTAGTTTGCACCTAGTTTGGGTTTAGTCCTCGCCGGAGACCGGAACTCCGGCAAGTGCTTACGTGGACTGCTGACTGTATAAATAGCGCTGACGTGGATTTTTTTAATTATTTTTGAAATTCCAAATAATTAAATTCATTTTAAATTTAAAACCCCTAAACTATTCTAAATCTTAAATTAACCCCTAAACCTCAATCCCTAATTCAACCCTTCTTCTTCTTCTTCTTCTTCTCTTCTTCTTCTTCTTCCCCCTAAACCCCCAATCCCTAATTCAACCCTTCTTCTTCTTCTTCTTCTTCTTCTTCTTCTCTTTGAAACTTGAACTGTGAGAGAGAGAGAGGGGGAGGAAGAAGGATCTAGAAATAGGGACTGGTGAGAGAGGGAGAAAACAGAGAGAAGCGGCGGCGAGAGCGAGAGAGAAGAGCGACGACGCCGGAGCCTTGATGGCGAGGCGCGGCGACAGTGGTGACCGATGACGGTGGCCGGTGCGATGGCGACATATGAGGAGCGGTGCGGTGGCCAGAGGGAGAGACAGAGGGGAAGAGAGAGAGATCAAGGGAAAGAGGAGATCGAGATAGAGAAGGAGAGAGGAAGTGATGGCAGAACAAGGCGAGGTCGAGAGCGGCGCGGGGAGGCGAGGCCGGCGCACGGCGCTGCGGCGAAGGAAGAAGAAGAAGAAGAAGAAGAAGAAGAAGAAGGGATTGAGGATTGAGGGTTTAGGGGTTAATTTAAGATTTAGAATAGTTTAGGGTTTTAAATTTAAAATGAATTTAATTATTTGGAATTTCAAAAATAATTAAAAAAAATCACGTCAGCGCTATTTATACAGTCAGCAGTCCACGTAAGCACTTGGTGCAAACTAAGGGACTTATATCAAAAAAAATTCCGGCGAGGGACCTATCGCAAACTTGGGTACAAACACAAGGACCTACCATACCATTAACCCTAAAATTAATTAACAATCTAAAATATAAAAATCTTAATTTATTTAAAATTAATCCCTAATCAAATCTTTAATTTTAATCCTAATTTTTTAAACCCTAATTTTTGTTCTTCATCTTCACCCTTATCATCTTTACCATTTGCATAACGGGAAAAAAAAAACCATCTTCAACAAAAAATCAAACCCAACTAAAATCTATATTACAGTGCATCAAATAGATACTTTTCAGTGTCTGGAAAAACAAAAAATCAAAGAAGATGAAGCAAATGCTTCAAATCTCTGCTATATTCCTCCATCTTATATGATGACCACCAACGGGGAATTCCTCCATCTTATCTCTGCTAAATTCTTCCATCTAAATTCCTTCAAATCCCTGATACAAGCACAGTGAAGCACAACTATAATTTTAATTTGAGAACGCAAAATTTGTATTCAATAATTACAACCTCACAAGTATAACATCAAATCCAAAATCTCAAACCTAAAAAAACTTGAAGAACTTATCTTTTTATTCTCACCAAACCCAAATGCTTCAAAGCTCACACTTTTCCTCCTTAAACCCTTCTAATCTCAACTGGGTTGTGACCAAAGGTGCGGATTAGAAAGAAACCCAGAATCGAAAACACTTGGATAGAAAAGAAGGGGAGAACTTGAATCGCAATCACCGCTATCGCACCACCACCACTATCGCATCAGCGACCCACTCTTTCCTCCTCCTCTTTCATCCGACCACCATTTCCCACTACTGTCACAACCAACCCCCAATCACCACCAAACTCCTAACCAAAAGCACCACAACAACAACATCAACAACCAAATGCCATCGTAGATCTGAATGTTGCTGCTCTTCCCCTTCTTCCTTTGAAATCGAACCATCAACAAAAATAGTTTTTCGTTTTTCTAAATCCAATTTTAGAATTTTGTGATTTTCAGTTCTAAAAGGTTTTTTTCAATTTTATAAATTCACAAGTCACTACAATTGTAAGACATCTTCTATCAACATTACTTGGTGGCAGTGGTGGATGTCACCTAGTGGTAGTAATGACGATGGTGGTAGTGGTGGATGTTATTTGGTGTCAGCGGCAATGATAGTGCCGACGATGGTGGTTAAGGCGGTGGTGGAAGTTGTTGTTGGTGGTGGAGAGTGGAGATAGAAGAGGGTAGTGGTGGTTGGTGGTTGTAGTAGATGCGATGGTATTGGTGGTGGCAGTGAGTGGTGGCAGTGGCAATGGTGGTGACGGTGGTGGCAGTGGTGGTGGAGGAGGAGGGTGGTAATGGTGGTGGCCCTTGATGGTGGTGTTCATTGGTGGTGGCAATGACCAGTGGCGGAGGCAAAGGGGTGCACATATATGCCATGGCACCCCCAAAATTTTGGAGAACTCTATAATATCATTTGATATAAGGAAACAAAACAATGTTTTATTGGATAAAGTCTATGGTCAGATAAACATGTCATTTATAAAATTTAATTATCTAACATAGCCTTGAGAGGCCAATTTTAAAAAAAAAATGTTTTATTATTTTTACTGTGGTCACCTTCAACTTGCAACTCTGCCTCCGCCACTGGCAATGACGATGGTAGTGGTGGTGGATGGTGGTTGGTGGCGGTGGCGGTGGCGGTGGCAATGGCCATGGCAGAGGCAGTGGGTGATTTTTTTTATAGGCAAATGTTAGTTGTTAGTTGTTAGTAAATTACAAATGTTCCTTCTCTAGGGTTTGAATCACTGGCCTTTCACCTTCCATGTGGTAACGATGTTGGTAGTTAAGGTGGTGGCGGTGGATGTGGTGGTGGTGGTGGTGGAGGAGGAGGGTTGTGGTGTCGGGTTACATATTATTGAAACAAAAAACCATAACCACAAACCCATTTTTGGTGGTTTTAAAAATTAGCGTGAAACAGTTTTGAAATTAAGTAAAAAAACCATTTCAGCTCTATTTTTACCGAACACATTTTGTTTTCAAATTACATTTGAAAAGAAAAAACTTGCAACCACCCCGAACAGACCCTAAGAAACTTACAGTTTCATCTCTGTTTTTGACCGATTTTAATTAGTTTAACCTATTCTAAAACAATACGAATGAGTGGTTGGCTAGTTGAAGTAAGGTTTTCGGTTTGAGTTTGTGTATGAAAAAGATTCTTGCCATAAGAGTTTTTCTCACTAAAATATAGATATTCTCAGGTCGGACAAAATTGAGATATTGTATTAGATAAAAAAATAAAACGCTTAATTGCAATTTTAGTCCCTTATCTTTCACGTTTGTGCAATTTGGGTCCCTGATGTTCAAAACGCTTGATTTAAGTCCCTTAATTTGGTCCCTCCATTAGCTTGCCATCCAATTGCTAACAACAGTTGCTATTTTTATCCCCTCCTTTTACTATCTGCACCACCCTGTTCTGGGCTTTCTAAGGGTGGTGCAGATAGTAAAAGGAGGGGTGAAAATAACAACTGCCGTTAGCAATTGGATGGCAAGCTAACAGAATGACCAAAATCGCACAAAAAAAATAATTTAAGGGATTTAAATCGAGCGTTTTGAACATCAGGGACCCAAGTCGCACAAACGCGAAAGTTAAGGGACTAAAATTGCAATTAAGCCAAACATAAACATATAGAGTAAATGACTTGATTACAATAAGTGTGAGGATCAATTTATGATTCAATAATTTTAAGTTTATTTGGATGTGCAGGTGTTTATCTCGTTTGCAAAGATACTAATCCAATCAATTCGACCGGGAGTAGAAGTTCTAGGTAGAGTTCCAAGAACAGAAGCCTTTTGTGATGTTATGCAATATCCTATGGCCATAAGCACTCCGGGCATCATAGTGATTCGCATAAGCTCTGGTTCACTCTGCTTTGCAAATGCTAATTTTGTCAAAGAAAGGCATGTACTTTACAAATGATTTTGAGGGGGGTGTGTTTAGCCCAAATTAGAACCATGTATGAACTTTTTCCACTTGTTCCAGAATCTTGAAGTGGGTCAAGGAAGAAGGAGATCATGATCTTCAAGGAACCACAAAGGGAAAGACCCGAGGAGTAATTCTAGACATGACAAGTGAGTTTTATTTGAATTCGGACTCCTTGCATTCAAGGATTCCTGAATTCAGTGAAGTCGATGTTCTTAGCCGTCTGATTAAAATCAAGTCACCTGATGTTGATCAGTTGATCAGTTGACAGCGGACCCCTGACTTCACTGAATACAGGATTCCTGATTATAGGAAGCCCTACTCCGTTTTAATTATTACATTGATAAGAATTTTATTTCCTAAACATCCAGAATTTTGATGTTGTGAACGTAATATTCCACTTCAATTCTATTTTATAGACCTGATGAATGTTGACACTTCTGGAATTCTAGTGCTTGAGGAACTTCACAAGAGGTTGCTTTCACGTGGCGTAGAAGTGAGGCCAACATCAATCTATATTCTTCGAAACTAATGATGTTCAATTAACGTGGTATTTTGAACCTATATATGTTCTAAAAGTTGGTTCTATGTGCTTTTTACAGTTAGCTATGGTCAACCCCAGGTGGCAAGTAATACACAAGCTTAAGGTTGCACACTTTGTGGACAAACTTGGAAAAGAATGGGTTTTCCTTACTGTTGGAGAAGCTGTAGATGCAATCTCTTCTAAAATTGCGACCGCTTGATATCATTAAGTGTTTGTGACTCTGTATTTCTGAAAGTTTTATGCATAATTGCATATCTAAGCAGGGACTCATACAGGAGTCTTGTACACTTCCTTATTATGATATCTCAAATTTTGGCAGGGACTAATTTTTATAATGTATGGTCAGTTAAATACTATTTAAATTACATACTCGTTTAATATGTTGTATAGCATAAGGTTTTATAGTATTAGGCCCGATTGGATAAGATATGATAAATTTTTATACTATATAGTATTTGATCATACACCGTATAACTTACTATGACGATTAAATTAATGTAATTCTATATTTAGTGAAATATTAAATAATAATAAATAATATAAAATTCATATGGAGGTGGTTGTAGCGGTGGTATAATAGTAACAGTTGTGGAGACAATGGCGATGGTGGCAGTGGAGGGTGACGGTTGTGGTTGTAGCGGTAGCGATATTGGTGGTAGATGGTCGTGGTGGTGGTGGTGATGATGGTGGAGGGTGTGGTAGCTGTGGTGGCGGTGGAAATTACAGTGGTGGAGGGTGGTGGTGGCGGTAGGTTGTGGCGATGACGACAATGGTGGAGATGATGGTGGAGGGTGAGGTAGTGGTGGCGGTGGCGGTGGCGGCGTTTGATAAAGGGTGGTGGTGATGGAAATGCAAGGTGGTGATGACAGCGACGGTGGAAGTTGCGGTGATCGTTATGGTGGCGGCACTACAAAAAAGCGCAAATTACCGACAGCTAAAAACTGCCTGTAGCCCCCTTAAAACTGTCAGTTACAATGATTTTCCGACGGCCTACCGACGGCCAAAAATTCATCGCTAAATCGCGCATGGTAATATTTACCTTTACATTGATTCGTCGATAATTTAGCGACGGGCATTACTATTGGTAACTTGGCGATGGACAAAACCGTCGATAATTTGCCTATATTTTTTACAAAATGAAAGCAACTTCTTATACCGAGTATGATATATTAGTTTACCAAAACTATCTACATATATTTCAATGAAAATATAATTGCAGAATATCATTCGATAAAAATGTAACAAATACAAATATTAGTAACTATTTTAATAAGAAAGCATCGTGTACCACTTCATTTCAATTGTCCATGAAATGCTTCATCCATATATGAAATGTGTCATCCATATATGAAATGCTTCATCGATCGTGTACCACTTCACTTTCATTGTCCATGAAACGCGTCATCCATATATGAAATGCACCATCCATATATGAAATGATTCATCCATATGGATAAAGCATTTCATGGATGAAAGCGAAGCGGAACACGAGGGTTTCTTAATAAAATAATCACTAATATATGTATTTATAATATATCTATTGAATAAGATTCTACAAAGCATTTTTTTCAATTGCAATACATGTAAAAATTTCAAAAAACTAAGATATCATCCTCAACATCAGAAGTCACTTTCGTTCAATGAATATACATGTCACTTTAAACATATTATAAGATAAATCATTTCATACACCAATGTAAGCTAAGGAGGAGGAGGAGGAGGATTTAGAAGAAGGGTGAGGAGGAGGAGGAGGAGGAGGAGAAGAAGAAGGAAGAAGGAAGAAGGAAGAAGGAGAAGGAGAAGGAGAAGGAGAAGGAGAAGGAGAAGAAGGAGAAGGAGAAGGAGAAGGAGAAGGAGAAGGAGAAGGAGAAGGAGAAGGAGAAGGAGAAGGAGAAGGAGGAGGAGGATGAGGATTTTATGAAGAAGAAGTATACGTTACTAACATTTTTTTGGACATCGGTAACTAAGTTTTGAATGTTTTTAGAGCCCGACAAGATATTGGTAGGAGGTATTTTCAAATTACCGATGGTTTTTTCCGTCGGTATTAATTATTTAAATTCTTTTAAGTCCGCCAAGTTATTAGTAGGCGGAAATTTCAAATTTTGAAATTACTGACAGCTTTTTTCTTAGGTAAAACAATCGGTAATAAAATTTCGAATTTTAAGTCCGCCAAGTTATTGTAGGCGACAATTTCAATTTTTTCCGACGGTACTTTGGCGGTAACTAATCCCGCCAAAAAAAATATATTACCGCCAAATTACTGACGGAAAAATCTATCGGTAACTAAAAAACACTTTACTGCTGGCCTGGCCGTCGGTAATGACCAGTTTTTTTGACGGTTTTTAGACCGTTGGTAATACAGTATTTTCTTTTAGTTCAGTGTAAAGAAGTTTTACACTGACAGTTCATAACTATTAAACTCTTAAATAAATATTTATAACCAAACGTGTTAGATCAATCACCCCAACAAGTTTTAAACTTTTGAAACGGAATGAACTAGGTGCTTCTGTTGATGATAACGCTCTGGTTGGATCTCTCTAACTTGGTCTTTCTCCGAGGCCCCTATCCTCTGTGGATGGTTTCTCTATCGTAATGCCTCTTCTTCGCGATTATGGGTCCTCCACTAGTGGTACTTACGAAGAGACTCTGACGTCCAAGTCACTAAGAGTTCTAGTGGTGGATTAGGGTTAGGTTATATGTGTGTACCTTAAATTTTTTCGCACTCCTTTACATAGGCAAAGGTTGGAGCGTCCCGGGTTCCGTTAACGTTGACTGGTTCCCTAGACACAACACGATTTGCAGCGAGCCGTTGGATCTTCTTTGTCGAATATCCTTCCTACGAGTGAATAAATAGTGGGTCTATGCTCCACTGCCTAATTTGCTTACCCTCGGGCGGCATGTTCAGTGTTGCACTGTGAGTCGTTCTAGAGAATTTGAGTGGAAGAGACGTTAAGGGAAATTACTTGGAATTTGTTCGGGATGTCATAAGGTGGTGGTTATGTTGGACTTTTGCACAAGTTTTGGTTTGCGCATCTCCGAGCGTGCTTGGCTAAACTTACCTCTTTCATTGACATAATTGTGCCTCGGCTACATGGGCATAAGTAAGCTAACGAAGTTAAGTCTCTGCCTCAGCTACACGGCTATAAGTCGGCTAATAAAGTTATGTCTCGGCCTTAGCTACATTGTTGTAAGTCGGTTGAAACAGTTATGTATAGAAAATAATGTCCGGTGTCAAACACCGGAATAACAAATTAAAAAAAATATTTTTCCCAAATGAGGGTATTCATTTGATCAGATTGACTTAATTTGAAATACAGTGAACCCGATGAGACCAAGCAAACTATAAATTAGTTCAGATTATTGTGGATAATTAGTTTAATTCACTTCAAATACTTGAATTTATATGTTGGTTGTCTAACTTACTTTACGAGGCTATTTAACCTCATTTTAGGTAGAACAATAATGTTTACGATACATGAATTTTTCTAACTCTGACATGTTAAATGCCAAGTCAATGTTTCAGCATATCTTTCAGTCTCAACTAGCATCTTAGTCCGTGCAATTCACGAGATTTAATTATTATTATTAAAATTTATAATAAAATATCATTTTAAGTAAAATTTATTGTTTGATTTAAAATAAATGGTATAATGCAATTTGATGTATATAAAAACATATTAGAGAGTAAAAAATTAGTTATTCAAATTTGGGACAGTTATTCAATTTAATTTGTAATACCATATTATGGTTGGATAAATATTAATTTTTTTTGTTAGAAAATATATATAATTTGACAATAAGTGATATTCAGATGAATTAAAATTGTAGGAATAATAATTTAAATTTGTTCACAAAATAAATTTTTTACTATAAGAGAAGTGTTATAGTTTCAAATTTGAATTATAAAACATGGATTGATATTTAAAATTCAAAAATTATTTAATGTTTGACTTGAGACAATCTCACTCTCATGAGGTGTGTGTGACACAATGCAATTGGAGAGGAAAGAAAATATTGTAAATAGTCTAATTGAGAGGATAGTGGGAGTGATAGTCTCACTCTCTAAAGTGAGGACTTTAATTTATATAATACAAGGTAGATAGCTATTGAATATGGTACATGTTTATGGTGGGAAGATCCCCTCATAGAGTTTCTCATGCTCCTTCCGTAGAGACGCTTCTCATTTCAATAATTAATATTATTTTTATATTTGATTTAAAAGAACATAATGTTTACTTAGATGGGCCATGAGGTTAGTCAGATAACTCCATATTTTTATCATCACATTTTAAGAGCAGAAATTAATGAGCAATGTAAAAAGTATGTGTTAGATAAAAAAATTTTGTTACCAATTAACTAAAAATAATATCATCATCTCAAATTGGTTTTATTATCTATATAATAGCTGAATAAGAAGAAATAATTTAGGCTTGTAGTAATTTAAAATTTTATATGTAAAAAAGATTAATACGAAGATATAACTTAAAATAATCACGTTCTCTGCCTTAACAACCTTGTGATAATGTATTTACTGACCAAATTTTTCTGACGGTTGGTACACTTCGAGTTTTGGGTATTCTTTTATCGCAGAAGTTTGTGTATGGAGCTTCCATCCCCATCTTCTAGCTCCTTGCTTCCCGCGTGGGTATGGATTTTGATTTGGCAATTGTTGGCTCTTCCTTGCTGTAGGGAGGTTGTTTGGAGAGCATACTCGATTTCCTCCCTATTCGTAGCTTACTTCAGCGGCGTGGTTTGGATTTTGACCCGACTTGCCCAGTGTGCGGTTCTGAGCCCGAGGCTGTGGAGCATATTCTCTTATTTTTCCCGGTTGTGAAGATCCTTTGGTTTGCATCTTTGCTAGGTTTGCGCCTTGATTTTCCTTGACCTTTTATGATTTTATGTTGAATTTTTCTCTAGAGCGGATACAAGTGTGATCGAGTTTTATATTATGCTCGTTTACGTCTTCTGGGAGGCCGAGAATGGTATAAAAATTTTATGAAGGATCCTTGAGTGGGGAGTGAATCTTAGTGCGAGCTGCTGCCCTTCATTCCTTGTTGAGGCTTGACTTCTTTTCCTAGCTCCTCTGTAGCATAGAAGATGGTTTGGCGGCGTCCTTGTCCGAGGTGGGTCGAAGCGAACTTTGACGCTTCTGTTCGTGACTCTTATTTGGCTCGAGTTGGCACGATAGTTGGTGATCAGGTTGGTGAGGTCTTTGGGCCTGCTACATCTTTCCCCATTGAGGTTCAGTAGCAAAGACTTGTGGAGAGTGTTGGTTTTAGGTGGGATATGCTACTAGTGATTGATCTTGGCTTTAGGTCTGTGTACTATGACATGGACTCTTCGCAACTCTTTCTGGGGTGGAGGCATCGCTCTAGAGGTTCCTCTTATTTAGATCTACTTCTTTAAGATTTTCGTTCTATTTCTTTTTATTTTGATCGTGTTGACCTCTTTTTTTTGTAAAACTGGTAATTGTATTGCTAATTTTTTGGCCAGGAACGCTCCTACGTATACCAATTTGGTGTGCGTGGAGGAGGTTCCTCCGGGTCTTTTATCTCTTATTCGCTCTGATCTATTGGCTTCTAGGGCGCATTGATTTTTTTTTTGGAAGGAATTACTTACCTTTAAAAACCTTAAAGATTTACAATTAATCATAACGTGTAGTGTGCTGGTTAGCTCATCTCATCCCATAATCATAAGGTGTAGTGTGCTGGAGTGCATTTCGTGACCAACCATTAAAACAATTACAATTTATATTGGCTTGATTTGTTTTCTTTTTTGTGCTTACAAGTATTTAGGGACGACAATTGGTAGGCTACTATATTACTCATTCCCATACCAACGTTTTCAAAAATTACCTATACCCATCCTCATACCTGCATGAGTAACAACTTGAATTTCCACTCTCATGTTTTTTGAGTACCTATATACCCGTATCACACTCATTTCCCGTAATTTAGTTAACAAAAATACAACTTTAGTTATTTACATTATTCAATAGTAAACAAAAATATAATTGCAATTATAAAATAAAAACATTAACTAAAAATACAAAAAGATCATCCAAATAATTAACAAGTAAAATTATTCAAGTATAACTTTTTAAAAATGAGTAGACAAGAAAATAAGTGAGAGCAAATTAGAAACAATAAATATAATATGAAGACCTTCCTCACTTACTTTTAAAATGAGTAAATTACAAAGTTAGAACTTTAAGTTTTTTAATTCGAAAATGCTTAATGTTACGAAAAGCTTTTAAAACGAAGACAAACGAAATCATGTGATTAGTTACCTTTCCTAAATAATAGCAATTGGACTTCATATTTTTTTTTCAAGCAACAAATAATACAAAGACATGTCAGCATTCGTGGTTTCGTTTTCCATTCTCTTCGAGTCATTAAGCATTATTGTTTTTAATTTACTATATAATAATAATAATAATAATAATAATAGTAATAATAATGCCTATCTCTATACCCATCTAGCAGGTTTTTACAGTTATCATTCGTGAGAGACAATCTTATTTGGGCGGGATGCATTTAAAAAAAAATCAACCAATTAAATATAACTTATTCGAATTTTATTACACTTCAACTAAGTTATTAGGGCCACGAACGTGTCGTTTCAGTTATTTCCAAAACTAAGTAACCAATGAAACGACGCTTCGTTGAGGCCTTGGAGGGTTCGTCGTCGTGACTCTTCAACTGCATTTCTGGGGTTTCGGTTGGAAGCAAAACGATGGGAGCTGAAACTGAACCGCAGGAAAAGAACGCCGCCGAAGAGAGGCCAAGGCCTTCTGCAACTACTCTCACACCGGACCAGTTCCTCTTGTGGAAGCGCCAGAAGGTTTCTTCATCTCTCACTTTCCCTGTTTCTTAATTAGGGTTTTTTCTTTCCCCGTTGCGTCATGAATCGTAGCATGTTATACGATTTACAATTATTTTTAATTCATAGGCTGCTTTGAAATTTTAGTCTTTTGTACACTAATTGAATGAGTTTTAGTTTATTTATTTAATAAAAAATCCAAAATTGTGATTCTTAAGATTAAACTTCTCTGTAAATTGAGATGGATCCTTAATATTGGAGGCAGGGTTTTATATGGCAGTCTCTGTTGCATTCACTTCACAATCCTTAATATTGTGGACAACCGCAGCTAGTGCGGCTGCAATTGCGCGGCCGCGGAGATCTCCAAAACTGTGCATTTGGAGCTACAATTGCGGTCGTTGACCTTGATTTAAAATCATGGTTGGAAGAGAATGGATGAGAACTAGTGTATGTTTGAACTTCCATGTTATTTGTCTTGGACAGCCAAATATGGAAACAAGTGAGTGGAGGGCTCGGGTGGATTGATGTTCAACGCGGAAAAATAGCAAATTGGCAATGTAGACACATTCTAATCCAATGTGGGTTCCATTGTGATTTAAAATGATTGATCAATATAACATCTGGTTATTTATACTAAAACACACTAACCTATTACTAACTGAATTCTAACAAACAGATAGAGCTAATTTCTCCTCTATTCAAACTATTAGCGACTTTAGTAGCATGATCTCTAGTGGTTAAACTACAAAGTTGGCTTGCAATCTTATCTTGTTGTTTGAATGCTGAAATGCAATATGGAAGCTTTAGTCCTCTGTATAACTTGGTTTGAACAAGAATTTTCTCGGCAGCTGGATATTTAGTTTAAGCACTGGTTTTATTTTCTAATTTTTTCTTTCTTTCTAATGTTTGGTGTAATTTGGAAGTGAGAAGATTACTCCTTGCATACTGTCACTCGTTAGATGCTAAGGAAGACCAAAATGCTTGATATGTTGGACTTGGTAGTTTGTGCTTTCACCACCACGGCCTAAGATTTAACAATAACAAGTTAGAAGCACTAGTTAAACATATAGGAACAGGATAGCCCTGTGTCCTGATGGCTTCTTGAATTAGTTTGTTTGCTCTGAAATAAGCTCACACAGGCCATTGATTTTAGTTCTAGTAGCTCCTTGGGCTCCACTGCCATCAGAGGAGCCTTATAGCATCGAGTTACCTTGTGACCATGTCTTTAAGATCAGGAGATAATGTATTCTAAACTTGGGGGTTGCATTTGATAATTACTAGTGAAAAGAAAATGGAAAAGCCAGAGAACCAAGAATATAGATGCATTCAACACAAAAGGCACAGACCACCTCCTTTTTTTGGGTGCCGGGGGGGGGGGGTTATTTACATGATTTTATTTACATGCAAGTTACTTGACTGGGAAGAACTTCATCATGTTGATATTGGATTTGAATGATGAAATGGCTTAGTCATTTACTACTAAGGATAGTATTGCAGGTTGCAACCAAATTATTGAACTAAACTGATTGAAGCACCTTGAAGCTGGTTGTTTATTTGATATTTTTATCCATTTCAGGGAGTCACCCATTTTTTCCTCTATACAGTCTACAAAATGATATTATCTGTACTCCTCTTTACAGGATGCTGCAGAAGCAGCCACAAAAGCTGAAGCATCCAGGAAACGTGCAGAGGATATAGCCGCAGGAACAGTGCAAATGAATGGCCGGGAGCTGTTTCTACATGAGCCATGGGTGTTTGATAACTCACAATATTGACGTTTCTTCTCATTGGCTCAAAAAGCTCTCTATTGTCATTCTTTGAAGCTTAATGTTAATAAAGTATTTTCTTTAGTTCTTGTACATGGGTGCTGTTTATCATATTTGTGATGTTACAACTTTTTTTTGTCAAAATCCTTATATGTAGCAATGTTTCGGAAATATGAAGTTTATGCTTCTGGCAAAGGGAACACTGAAAAAAAGTTGTTTCTTTGTATGCCCAGGGTGGATCTATAATCGATTTCATGTCATGTCGGATCAGTTTCCCTTTAGAATCAATTGCAATGCTTTTTTACTAAACTGGAGATTTTTAACAAATTCAGTATTATGTAGGGGGGTACCTGCTCTGTACTTTTTTTCAGTTCCATGAACTGTTTATGAGTATTATTTTTACAACTAGCTTATTTCCAGATTGATTTTAGAAGTAGAAACTATCGGAGATATAGGTCCCATTGGGAAGAGTTCATTTGAGCTTAACTAATCGCATAAATACTTATGCAAGTTTTTTAGAGAATTTATATAATTAGCTTATGAGTTATGACTTACTCATATACAGTTTTGAGGTTATTTCATAAGCTTTTCAGATTAACTAATGATTAAAAGCTTAAGCTTATTCATTACCTATCAGGTTATTTCAATAAGTTTGTCAAATTAGTTTATGAATAAACTCTTATGGGAATAAATGCTTATTGCCATAAGCGCGCTTATTTAGTTGTTTATGCAAATGCTCTCTAATCTAGGCATTTGTGAGCCTCCATTAACGTGATTGGGCGAGTTGGGTAGTACTTTCTCTGTTCTTATTCATCATAAGTAACTTTTTTATGAGAATACCAGGATTTTTACCAATGCGTTGCATGGCAAAGTTTACTACTGTATTCAATCCATCAATCAATGCGTTGATTATTAAAAATCTTAGAAACTAAGAATGAAAGAACCATTATAATAAGGATGTAGGTATTCCTTTAAAAAAATGTAGATATTTAAAAATCTTAAATTTGAGAAACTCAATTCTAGTGTTTACATCGGGGATACTGTTCTTGTATTTTTAAACACGTATAAAAATCAAAATATAGATATACATTTACTATTAAAATTATTTTAAGAATTAGGAAAAATACACTTAAATTATATGAAAATGAACTTTCTATGAAAGTATTTTCATGTGAAATATTCCTGCGTGCACTATAATTTGTATAAAAGGGGGAAGTAGTCTAAATTGTTATGTAATACACTTTTAATATGATTTTATATTATAAAATATAGAAATCGTATCAAAACTTATTTAGTTCATCAATTGCTGATGCAATGGAAGCTCAAAAGAACATAGGAACAAAGCCATTGATTTTGGCGCTAGACCATGATGTTGTCATTGTCGAGTAGGGTAATGTGGTAAAGAGGGGATGAAGCAAAGAAAATTAACTTGGGGACATTTTTTGTAATTTAATTAATATATTGACTCACACATTTAAATCCAAGTTTATGCAATTTTTCAGCATACCCCTGTGCTTCACTTTTTAAAAGTCTCCGAAACCAAAAACTTTGAATGGTAATTGAATGATTTGAAAGATGGTGATCAGAGGACTAGCACCTAAAAAATATGTTTTAATTCATAGTTTTTTTATTCAAATTCAAAGTGTTCATTAACAATCATTCTCAAGTAAGATACAATACATTTAACAATAAATCCCACCAAAAGCACCACACAAAAATAAAAACACCCAAAAGAAAGTATTTTTAAGCCTAAAATCTGTCGTGACAAGTTTGATCATCCTTTTCATTATGTTCCTTTAAAATCTCACCAAAACATATGGGCCGCAACTTTAACAAATTCATAAAGAAGAAATCTTTTCACCTCAACAAATGCAGCCTCGTGAACCACCAGAGCCACCACTTTTTTGTGAACAAAGCATCATCCAAATGTCAGAATATTAAGTTATTTCAGAAAAGAATTAAGCCAGATTTGGTCAAAGAATCAAGAAGTAATCAGGGAGGAGATCGGCAGCAATTAGGGAAATAATATCTTTCTATTAATTTGTAATTATTTAGTTTCCTTAATTAATGAGCTCAACTATATTATAAAATAGGCTCTGCCTACAGACTTTTAAATCAAGAAATACAATTCTCTCTATCTATTTTGTGTATTCTTTCTCAATATGGTATCAAAGCAGTGTTCTTTGATTCTGGAAAATAAGACCAATTCCTTCTTCTTCTTCTTTTTCTGAGCCAGCAACCTGAAATCAAGAAACCATGTCAGACGTTGAAGATAACTCTGACACCAACAACACCCAAAACAAAACTCAGAAACCAGTCAACATCCCTGATGATTTGACTCTTCAGGTTGCGGCTTTGCTGCGAAACAGTCTTGGAGCACAACCCTCAACCACCAATTCTGAGAATCTGTCTCTCGGAATTAAACTAAGTGGAGATAACTATCCACTATGGGCAACTTTAATGAAGAAAGCCATTGGAGGCAGAGGCCGAAGCGCTCATATCACCGGAGAACCTGCACCACCATCAGAAACAGATCAGGAATACACACGCTGGGAACAAGATGATCAGTGCGTCTTTACCTGGTTAATTCAAAATATTGAAACACATCTGGTGAACAATGTCTCACAATACCTAACAACATATGGTGCCGGAATTGATTCTTTACAGGTATTTGATCTTCACAGGAGGGCGAACTCATTGAGGCAAGGCAGTGACACCCTTGAAGATTGCTGGAACAAACTACAGAGTCTCTGGATAGCCATTGATCGGCGAGACACGAATCCGATGACATGTTCTAAAGACATTCAGACTTACAACAGCAAAATCCAGGAACAAAGGCTGTACCAACTTCTAACAGCCATTGATGACAGGTATGAATTAATCAAACGAGACCTTTTGAAACGAGATCCTCTACCCTCATTCGAAACAGCCTACACTACGGTAAGGCGAGAGGTCGCTAGGCTCCACATATTGAAAGTGGCAACCTCTGAAATTGACTCATCATCGAGGATCGGTGTGGGCTTGGTAGCCAGAACAGCGGGGGATCGGGGAAATCGAGATGCAGGGCAAGCGGCCAACAGAACCAAGAATCGTTTAAGAGACAAGGAAGATAAATCAAAACTTGTTTGTACTCACTGTGGAATGAAGAAACATACCAAGGAGACATGCTTCCGGCTTGTAGGATACCCAGAGTGGTGGGAAGACAATCACAAGGATAAAACAGGGCCACGAACTGCCAAAGTCGCCGCCGCCGCCGCTAGTTCCCACGAATCTGCAACCGCTGCTCCAAGGCCACTAGAATCGCGAGGCTCCCACGCACCACCAGAATCGCGAGGCTCCCACGCACCAGATTGGGTTTCGAGCGACAAAACCGAGGGAAGAAGGAACAGCACCGGCGGTCGGCGCGGCGAGATCGACGGCGACGGAGGCTCGTCCACCAGCGCCGCCGCCGGACGAAAAACCAGCAGAAGGAGCGACGAAGAACATGGCAGCGGCGCTGCTAATGCTGAAACCCATGATCTAGAGTTGCAAGGTAATGGGTTTGGGAGTCATGACCCAAGCCCAAACTTAGTTTTTTGTTCTAACCCAGTTTTTTGTCCTCCTTCTTCAGTTTTTGTTTTTTCTGAAATTGGGCCACAGGAAGACCTTGGGCTGCACTCAGATTTTTTAAATAAAAAATATTCAGAACCTAAGGCTTATATAACCCAATCTACCAAGGGAAATACTGAAAAATCAACTGACTGGATATTTGATTGTGGGGCCACAGATACTATGACCTATTATCATAGGGATTTTTAAAATTTTTCCCCACCATCTAAGACTCATATTGAGACGGCTAGTGGAGAGCTTATCCATGTGAAAGGAGGAGGCTCTATTATTTTTTCTGACAAAATGAAATTACAGAACTGCCTATATGTTCCAACTTTGTCTTCAAAATTATTGTCTATTAGTCAAGTGACCAAAGAACTTCACTGCGTGGTACTCATGTATCCAAATTTTTGCCTTTTGCAGGACATTCTTACGAAGGCGATCATTGGGCGTGGTACTGAGCGAGGAGGCCTTTACTACGTTGACGAGGTGGTTCACCCGGGACATGCCATGCTTGCTCATGGAACGGTTGATCGACAACTTTGGTTATGGCACCGACGACTTGGTCATCCCTCTTTTGGATATCTTAGGTTTTTATTTCCTAGCCTTTTTCAAAATAAATCCACTACTCTAAAGTGTGAGACTTGCATCCGTGCTAAAAGTCATAGGGCTTCTTTTTCCACAAATAATACTAGAGTTGACTCTGTTTTTTCATTAATTCATTCTGATGTCTAGGGTCTAGCTCCTAATTTCAATAAAAGCCGATTTCAATATTTTGTTTTGTTTGTGGATGATTATTCTCGCATGACTTGGATATACTTTATGAAACACAAATCTGAAGTGCCTGAGAAATTCTTTATGTTTTATCAAGGGTTAAATATGTTTTTGGTCCCTGTACTTTGAGCGAGATTTGGTTTTAGTCCCTCGCCGGCGTAAAGGTGGATTTTAGGCCTCGAACTTTTATTTTTGTTTGGTTTTCGTCCCTGCCGGAGTCATTCGTTGACCGCCGTGCCTACGTGTCACGGCGAGTCCTACGTGGCATATGCCACGTCATTAAATGAGCACACGTGGTTTTTTTTTTTTACATTTATTAATTAAAAAAATTAAAAAAGAAAAAAAAAACAAAAAACAAAAACAAAAAGGAAAAAGGAAAAGGGGGAATCAATCAGAGATCTGTCGTTTCTTCTTCTTCCTTCCTCTTCTTCTTCCTTCTTCTTCCCCAAACCTCTTCTTCTTCCTGCCGGAGCTACGATGGCGAGGCGCGGCGTGATGGTGGCCGCACCGTAACGGCGCGGTGGAGGTGGGCGCGAGGAGCATGGCGGTGGCGACAGGGACAAACAGAGATGGAGAAGCAGTAGAGCGAGAGCGAGAGCGAGAGCGAGAGCGAGGTCGAGGTTGAGAGGCACGGCGGCGCGGCAGAAGAGCGGAAGGAAGAAGATGAAGGTCGAAACAGAGAGGGAGAAGCAGGAGAGCGAGAGCGAGGTCGAGGTTGAGAGGGAAGGAGGCACGGCGGCGCGGCAACAGGCACGGCGGCGCGGCAACAGCCTCCGTTCTTCGTCACCTTCGTCCAGAATCATGTGTTTTCATCCCAAGGTCATATTTGAGACATCAAATCGAAAAAGGGGCAAGCTTTGAGAGTTAGCCATGGAGAGGAATGGAGATTCAGTCATGGGGTGAGGGTTTAGTTACAAAGTCTGTTTATTCACAACAACTAAATGCACATTTTGTTAATTTTCAATGTCTTATGCATCTCCCCGTACTAATTTCAATGTGTTTCGGAGGGTTTGGTTCTGGTTCGGGGAAGAAGAAGGAAGAAGAAGAGGTTTGGGGAAGAAGAAGGAAGAAGAAGAGGTTTGGGGAAGAAGAAGAGGAAGGACGAAGATGAAGAAGGAAGAAGAAGAAACGGCAGATCAGATCTGATCCATTCCCTTTTTCCTTTTTTTTTTCTTTTTTAAGTTTTTTAATTAATAAATGTAAAAAAAAAACCACGTGTACTCATTTAATGACGTGGCATATGCCACGTAGGACTCGCCGTGACACGTAGGCACAGCGGTCAACGAAGGACTCCGGCAGGGACGAAAACCAAACAAAAATAAAAGTTTGAGGCCTAAAATCTACCTTTACGCCGGCGAGGGACTAAAACCAAATCTCGCTCAAAGTACAGGGACTAAAAACATATTTAACCCTTTTATCAAATGATCCATACTCAGTTTCAAAAGAAAATTCAAATTCTTCGCTCAGATAATGGTGGGGAATTTGTGAATCAGACTATGCGAGCTTTTTTCCAGGCAAATGGCCTTATCCATCAAACCTCTTGTCCAAACACACCCCAACAAAATGGTGTAGCCGAGCGCAAGAATCGCATTTTACTTGAGATGACTCGTGCCCTACTTCTTGACTCCCAGGTGCCTCCATCCTTCTGGCCCGAAGCTCTAGCCACATCTTCTTATCTCATCAACCGTCTCCCCACTCAAATCCTTAATCATAAAACCCCTCTCCAAGCCTTAGCCCTCCAAACCACTATCCCTCCAATCCTAACCTTACCTCCCCGGATATTTGGGTTCTCTGTGTTTGTCCATGTTCCCAAAGGCGATAGAACCAAACTTGATCCTTGCGCCGAGAAATGCGTTTTCGTGGGATATGCTATGCACCGAAAGGGCTATCGGTGCTTTAATCCTGTTACTCGTCGTATTCATGTTACTCTGGACTGTGATTTTTTAGAATCTGAGTTTTACTATCACCAACTTCGTGCGCAGGGGGAGACTGTCAGTGAGTCACTAAGTTGGCTAAATGACCTAAGTTGTCCTGATACTATTCCAACAGAGCAGGTAGATGGAGCCACCGAACCGACTCCTACCAGCGTAGCCAGGGCTGACGAACCAGTTCACACAACCAATGTCCCAACTTCGGAAGATGTCCAACATGAGGTAAATGAATCTAACTCTAGTGATTTGTCACTTGATTTGAATGATGTCACTGCTCATGATGACAGTCTAGAACCAGAAGAGCCAGAGTCAAAAGTGTGTGTTCTACCTCCTCGAAGAAATAGAGGCGTGCCTCCGAATCGATACTCTCCTGAACATGTGTCCCGTGCTTCGAGGTATCCAGTGAATATAGCCAGGGGGCGAATTGTTGATGTTGCAAAAGCATTCTCAGCCACTCTTCTCTCAGAAGATATCCCAAAAACAGCTCAGGAAGCAAGCAAGAAAAGAGAATGGCAGGAAGCAATGAATACAGAGATGGAAGCCCTTGAAAAAAATGGTACATGGGAGAAATGTGTACTTCCAGCAGGGAAGAAACCATTTGGGTGTAGATGGGTCTTCACTATCAAGTACAAGGCTGATGGGAGCATTGAGCGATACAAAGCAAGGCTAGTTGCCAAAGGCTACACACAGACTTATGGCATTGATTATTCAGAAACATTCTCTCCGGTTGCCAAAATTGACACCATCAGGGTGTTGTTCTCAGTAGCAACAAATAAGGACTGGCCTCTTCATCAGTTTGATGTTAAGAATGCGTTTCTACACGGAGATTTGAAAGAAGAAGTGTATATGGAAGCCCCACCTGGGTTCTCAGGAAAAATCCAAAAGGAAGAGGTGTGCAGGTTAAAAAAGGCCTTGTATGGGCTTAAACAATCTCCTCGTGCTTGGTTTGGGAGATTTACTATGGCTATGAAGAAATATGGATACAGGCACAGCAATGCCGATCACACTCTTTTCCTTAAAAGAAGAGGTGAGTTAGTCACATGCTTCATTATATATGTGGATGACATGATCATAACAGGTAGTGATGAAGAAGAAATCTCTCAACTTAGGAAAAATCTCTTTACAGAATTCGAGATGAAAGATCTTGGGGGGCTGAAATACTTCTTGGGGATTGAAGTCCTCCGATCTAAGGAAGGGATTTATATTTCCCAACGGAAGTACATTCTGGACCTGTTAGCAGAAACTGGCATGGTGGATTGCAAACCCAGTGATTCTCCAATAATGGTAAACCACAAACTCAAGATGATTGAAGGAACTGAGACCGCAGATCAGGAGAAGTATCAGAGGTTGGTAGGGAAGCTAATCTACCTGTCTCATACTAGACCTGATATTGCATATGCTGTCGGGGTGGTAAGTCAGTTTATGCACCATGAACAGGTAGAACACATGGAGGCAGCAATGAGGATTGTCCGATATCTCAAAAGTACTCCCGGAAGAGGTATCATTTTTAGGAAAAATGGACATCTAGACATTGAGGCCTATACCGATGTTGATTGGGCAGGTAACCCAAATGATAGACGATCCACAGCAGGGTATTTTACCTTAATTGGAGGAAATCTTGTTACTTGGAGAAGCAAGAAACAAAAGGTAGTTGCATTGTCAAGTGCAGAGGCAGAATTCAGGGGCATTGTAAAAGGGATAACTGAAGTTCTTTGGTTGAAGAAATTGATGAATGAGATTGGTTACCCAGTGAAGCTTCCAACCCAACTCAGGTGTGACAACAAGGCAGCAATCAGCATCTCTGAAAATCTAGTTCAACAGGATAGAACAAAACATATTGAAGTGGATAGGCACTTCATAAAGGAAAAGATTGAAGATGGTACTGTTGAGCTACCCTTTGTGAGGTCTGAAGACCAACTTGCTGATATACTCACCAAAGCAGTGACAGGAAGAACTCTAGAGACAGTCTTGCACAAGTTGAGTATTGGAGATCCCACTATTCAACTTGAGGGGGAGTGTCAGAATATTAAGTTATTTCAGAAAAGAATCAAGTCAGATTTGGTCAAAGAATCAAGAAGTAATCAGGGAGGAGATCAGCAGCAATTAGGGAAATAATATCTTTCTATTAATTTGTAATTATTTAGTTTCCTTAATTAATGAGCTCAGCTGTATTATAAAATAGGCTCTGCCTACAGACTTTTAAATCAAGAAATACAATTTTCTCTATCTATTTTGTGTCTTCTTTCTCAATATTTAAGACATATTCAGAGTCCTAGACAAAATCAAGGAATCTCAACATTGACACAAACACCATTCTCAAGATTTGTGGATTTTGCTGCATCCTTATCCTTTTAAGACATAGTACGTACAAGTGTCAAAGAATAGCTTGGGCTGAGGTATAAAATGGTATACGTTCTTAAAATGCACAAAGAACAAAATAATATAATTGTTGTTTCTTTCTAGCTATTATATTCTCTTTTGTTTTTGTTTTTCTTTTAATACAAGGAGCATCACAAGTATATAGTTTCTATGCACATTACAGTCATATAGGTAATCAATCTTACATATACCCAACTAATATGGCATATTTTTCAGCTGGTTGACTTCATATTTAAAACAAAAAGTAACTAAGAGTTGGACTTGGCTTCGATCTCCATTCTGACAGCATATTGAGCAATTTGGCATGTGTCATTGAGCATTAAGCTGGTGATGATGAGGGTTTTGTTGTTTACATTGATCATATTCCGTAGCTTCATTCTTCGGTGGCTCCACGTGTGAGGCAGTGATTGGCATGTTCACCTGCCCATGTGGCATCATGTCTTGCATGTCATGATGTCCCACCATCTCATGTTGAATGTGTGGATATAATGTGTACCCTTGAGGCCACGTTGCAATATTCCCATCGCTTGGATTTGCCACGTGGCACTCCCCTATGCCTCGTGGGTCAGCATTTGAACTTGTGCCTTGTGAAAACGAACCATATACCGTTGAAGGTAAATCCCTAAGCATATCATAATCGTCATCATTAATCGTTGAAGAAATAATCATTATATTAGAAAAAACCAAACAAACATGAAATTGACACCTCAGAGGATCCAAAGGGGCAGAAGCGTCAAACATCTGGGGATGGTTGTGGCTACCATCCTGCAACCAACCTACATTCTCGAAAGAGGTAGGCATCCCCTGCAATAAATTTTTTATTAATTCTAATCAAATTAGATTAACATTTTGTATTATTTACATCCCAAAAAGATAAAAGTTTAAGAATCAAGTTACTCCACAAGTGTTACTTCACTTAATAATTCTTACAGAATATGAATTTGAAAATATAATAACTGAATTATGTGATACATGTTGATCATATACACTAAATTTTTTATTAAATCATACATTTATAGATATATAATTTATAGTTCATATTTACTTATATTTTAAAATGAACATTATCCATTAAATTTAATTTTTTTGAAGTGTCAAAAATGGAGTTAAAATTTATGTCATTTTGTACACTTTATCTACTTACTTCAAATTTTTTAACTCAATGGTTGGGTTTATTAAATTCAGTGAGAAAGTTTTCTATGAGAGTAAAAAGGGTAAATTATGACCAAAAAATCAAAATTAATATTATTTAATTTCCACATTACCACTTAAAAGTATCACATAACCCTTTTTATAAAAATTACATTACTTAATTTTTTCACACTGCCTATTATAAGTAGAAACTTTTTTATACTTATCATTCATAAAGTTATATCTCTTTTCAATTAGTTTACCTGAATACTCGATGGATCATATGAAGATAGTTGGTTGCTCAACAAATAATCCTGCAACCATAAGCTAACAAGTATTTGTAAATAATAAAACACATAAACCAAGAAAGAAAAGGATAATTTTGTACAAAATATGTACTAACACACTACAACCTAAAGAGATATAGGTTGTTATGATAATTATCTAACCTTTCTCTGCATGACACGTGTCAATGTATCTAGTAGGTGTTTTTCACTGGCTTCAAGCTCTCCCATAGATGTCATCTTTAATGGGTCAGGTTCATATATCCTGTGTTCATACTCCCAAAATTAAAACTATTATTGGAAAAGCAATAAAAATAAACAAACAAATATATTGAACAATAATAATATTAAGAAAATGAAGCATCATCTATATTTGTTGTCAAAGAACCTTATCTGCTCATCGGCCATTTGAAGTTGTTGCTGCAACCTACTAACTTCTTGATGGAGTTCCTAATTAAGAAGTTTTCAAATCACATGAGAAAGATGACAAATAGATAACAATAGCTATAAAAGGGGTCTAATCTCACAAGAATGGATATCTAAAGGAGAATTATCTAACACCCATTAATATTAGAGTGTTTTAATATTCTTCATACATGGCCGAAAATACACTACAAGTATTTTAGTATGATATGTCAATCTCTTGTACTTAAGTGAATGTAATATGTATTAAAAAAATTAGAATATTCCATGATCATACTTTGTTAATTTAGAATTTTATTTCAGTAAAATTATATTTTTAAAATTTCATACTAATACACAAATCATGATTTTATTACGAATCTTACATGAATGAGACCACAACCAAAACATTCCATTTTCAATGAGTATGAATTCTTTTAAAGTTTATACTCATATTTTTACTTGGAATCAGTGTAGTTTTCTTACCTCAATCTCAGAGTTAATGTCTCCCGGACTTGTTTCAAGTAGTAGATAAATTAGCATGATAAACAAGGAAAAATATTAGTAAAACATTAGATCATATAAAATACTTATAAAAACAATCCCAATAAAATTCAAAGATTTAACATATTTACGAACTTGGCCAACTGCAGAGCTATGTCATTTTCACTTCTCAGTTGCTGAAGCGTCCTAAGCAAGTACTACAAAATGCCCAAAGAATTATAAAGTTGTCAGATTTGATTTGAAATCCAAAAAATAAACTTGATATTTTAATTGGAATATTATAGTAAATTTTCAAGTAATTAATTCCAAATTGTTCTAGAAAGAGATGTAGTTCGAGAAAAGACCTCCTTGTTCTGAATACCCCTGCAAATAAATACATAAATAAAATAATGAGTAAACAAATAAAAAAATAAAAAACTAATTTCCTTGTGAAGGTGGAAATAAAAGGAAGCAAAGAAAGAGTAAAAGTATGCACAGAGAAGAGAATTGTTGAGAGTATACCTGCGGTAAGGTAGCTCAGGAAAACTTACAGCGCTGCAAGCAAAGTATTACTATAAATTAAATCATCAAATTAAAAACCTAAATGTGATTAGAAATTTCAAAAAATGACATTATATGTTCACAACATACTTATCTCTTTCTTGGTCAGGAAGATTAATGTAACGAGTGAAAACATCTTCGATCCTGAATAACACAACAATAACAATATCATTATAATTGGTCAAGATCCTAATCCATAGGGCATGATCATGCCCATTTTGCTGAAAAAAGTAGAACATAAACAATCTAATCGTCCTCATGATAAACTATCACAAACAAACAAAAATTCCATTGAATCTAATGCATGAACAAGACCTTCAAAAAACAAGGTAAAAGAAATACATACATGTGATTCAAGAGGGTGTGTTCTTAATTCTTACCTCCTTCTACCGGAAAAGTGGTTAACTTTTCCCGATGGAGAAAACATTATAAGGGCAATATCAATGTCACATAGGACGGATAACTCATAAGCTTTTTTGATGAGGCCATTTCTACGCTTTGAGAATGTAACTTGTCGATTCGTGGTGTTGTCTATTCTTTTTATCTCAAGCTTAACACGACCCATTTGGATTGTTTTTTAATCAAAGCATGCATGCATGCACACAAAGGGAAATGGAGAATCCGTAGGAGGAAACCAAAAATGCCCTCTTTTTTTTTCTTCAATCGATTATAAATGGAGAGTGATGCATGAAGAAGCTTAAAATAAGGAGTTGTTGGATATGAGAGAAAGGGAAGGGAATTAATGGTTATAAATGGGTGAGAGGAGAAAAGGGAGGGAGGCGGAGAGATTGATGATGAGTTTATAAGGAAAAGGTCACATCTGTTTTGGCTCATTTTTTTTTTTTGTTGGTGCATGAATAGAGCATAACCAAAACAAACCATTAGTTACTTTGCAATATATATTGCTTCATCGAGTAACACTCTATTAGTATTATAAGTTCGTGATATTTATTAGAAAATAGAGTAAAATACACCCACCTCACTCAATATTTGTGAGAATGACACTCAGACTTAAGAAGATGTTAATGGAATATTCCTTTCAACTCAAAATATATTAATTCGAATATTTAACTAATAAATAAAATAACAACAAAATTTATTTAACTCTTTATCTAGAGGAGTTTAATATATTTTATGAAGTTATCTTTCTTTAAATACACTTTCTTAAAATATAATTTAAACATGGCACTCTTGTTATAGCTAGTGAGCATATATTACTTAGATTTAAAATAAGGGAATTTTTTCTGAAATCACCCTAAACTTTATTGTTTTTTTTTAAATAAACAGTTAATTATAATTTCATCTTAAGTAATCTTTAAATTTAATTATAATTATAATAGGCCATTTTTAAGTTTCAAATGATTTATATATTAATGTTAATTTAAAATTCAAAAACCTCGTAGTCTTTCTAAGTGTGTATGAGAAAAAGGTATTGTAAATATGTTTTACACTATCAACTAATCAAATTTTAAACATGTGAAAAAAAATATTTTTTTTATTTAATTTAATTGATTAACGTGGCATATCTTTAAAATATGATTGGATGAACATATAAAAAATTATATTGTCAATGCATTAAAATTGAACTCAATGTTTATATAAATATCATAAGGCGAAAAATAAAATACGTGTCAGGAAGGAAAGGAAGAAGGTATTCCACGATCTTTTTTTATTTTAAAGAATGTATACTAATATATTTTTTCTATTGTAATCTAATTTTTTTTCTTTTTAAATTACGAGGAAGGAAAAAAGAAGGTATTCTAATTGTCTTACTTGTATTTTTTTCATATTTGACTTTTATTTAAATATTTAAAGAAATTTATTGCTTTTAATTATAAAATATTGACATTTTTTTTGAAAAGCCAAAGAAGATGTATATAAATATGCTAGCACAATGGGGGCTAGAAACCCATATACAAAGAGAAAGGAAAGATAATAAAAGAAGAAAAAACTACTCATATTGAATTACTCCCTACTGAATTACTCCTCTTTTAGCCACCAACATCTATAAACTCCTACATCACTATTGATATTATCAACGCTACAAGATTTCACCAAAATTAATCACCCATCAAAATTCTTCCTGTTATGCAAGTACGCGGGCACTGTGACCATTCATATAATGAAAATTGAAACTCTTTCAAAATGCTCCTTAGCCAACTCCAAGAAGTATATTTGATTATTTCCACCACTTTTGTAATATCGACCTGCTTGGAGTTAAATATAACACCATTCCTGAGTGTCCAGATAGACCAAATGCAAGATGCCCAGATAGCCAACCAGTGAGGCATTTGATCAGTAGGTATACCCAGACAGTGCTGCGCAAAATGGGGCCTAAAGGAATATGGTAGAACTGTTGTTGTGCCCACCCACCTATAACATCGAACCCAGATCAGCCAAGCCACTTTACATGAGAAGAAGAGGTGATCAAGTGATTCTTCCTTATCATGACAGAGCACGCAGAGACAATGTTGAGGATCAGAAATCACTTTTCGTTTCCTCAAATTATCCTTTGTTTGAACTCTGTTAAGGGAAACCTTCCAGATAAATGCCTTGATGTTTTATATTTTGATCGAAATGGGGTCATTTCCCAGAATGCGGTGAGTTCTTGTGATGGTGTGTGGCATTTGCATCTTATGAGGACTTTTTGGTGGGTTAAGTTATGGAAGAAGGATATGTCATATAGTGCGTGTGATTTTGCTCTGAATTTTAGCATATTCGTGTGGCTCGGGTTGAGGTAAGGAAGAGGGGCAATGTTTGGGGACCTCCTCCAGAGGGTGTCCTAAAGTTTAATATTAATGGTTCAGCACGAGGTGCTCCAGGGTTAAGTGTTATTGGAGGGGTTTTACGTGACATGCATGGTGAGGTGTGGGTTTTTTTTCTTTCTCTAAAGCTATGAGCACTTTGTGGGCGTATGAAGCGAAAGTGAAGGCGGTCAGGAATGTTTTGGAGTATTGTAAGCAGTTTAATTTGCGCTATATTATTATTGAGAGTGATTAACTATGTCCGTAGGGTGGGTTCCTTCAAAATCCCATAGGTCTTAGAAGCTATTGGGAGATTTACATCTCATTGACATCTTAAGCCTTGAGGTGGATTGTATGGCTGTAATTCATATCTATAGGGAGGAAAATTATGTTGCCGATTTCTTAGCTATGATAGGTTGTGATAGACTATCCTTGTTGTGGGAGTTTTATTCTTAGCTTTGTTTGGTTTATCCCATTCGAGAGAGTTGTTCTCGAACTTTTCCACTATTTATAATAATATTGGTTTCGTTTTAAAAAATATATAAAATATTGAAAAATGATTTAAAACTTAAAAATAATTAGTGAATATCATAATCATTAACCATTGGTGAGTTAATCTTATTAATTTTGATTGAGCATTTGATGCTACTCGCCGAAATTCACATAGTGGGTTGTCAGGTAAAGCAATAATGGCGGGTGGTGCCAATATAAAATATTGACAAATGATTTATAACTTAAAAAGAATTAGTGAATGTCATAATCATTTATCATTGGTGAGTTAAATTTTATTAATTTTGATGGAGTATTTGGTACTACTCGCCGAAATTCACAGAGGGTTGTTAGATAAAGCAATACTAGCGGGTGGCAACAATAGGGGGAAGGGTGGTGGCGCAGAACGGGGAGGTAAAAGGAAAAGGAAAAAGAAAGAAAATATAAGTGGTGGGAAAAAATAGATATTTAAATTTTAAAAATTTAATTGATAAAATTTATTTTTAAATGAATTTAGAGATTTAGCTTTTTGGATTGGGGGATTGGGAAATTACTTCAGATATTGGTTGGGCATAATTTTTTTGAGGGATGAGGATCTATGCAACGAAACTGCATAAAAGCTCCTAGTTCTAGTTACATGTGGCCTGAGAAACCAAATATCCATGAGAATCACTGTAACCAAAAGTAGGAGAAATAAAAAAAGATGAAGGTAGAATGAGCTGATCTAGGTGCCACAATCCATGGAAGAGATTGATAGCCTTGGTGTTGGATTGCCACAAGTGAAACCACTTGATAAAAACCTAGAGTAGTTCCTTAGAGAAACTAGAGATAGATCACAATCTCTACAAAAAAAAAAAAAAAAACTAAATACAATCAAAAGCTCAAATCAAAGAAGTACAATCAAAAAGAAGGAAATACAATACTAGCAATAAAAACTAAATTGGAAGTCATGTTTTGAATAATGACTCCAATAAACTCTCCATAAAGGACCTTTTCCCAGGTCCTTTCTCCATAGGCAAAAAATTATAAAAAATGATGAAATTAAGAAAATTGTATAATAATTATGAATAATAAATAAATAATAAAAATATTATGCTAATGATAAGTTATCATTCCATAACTTTCATTCTGAAAAGTTATCAAATTAAAAGTTATTTAAAATAAATAATTTACTCTCCCTCATTTTCCTAAAATAAGGTTAATGATCTGTTTAGTTCCGGTCTTTGTACGCATGCTTGCGTTTGGTCTCTGCCAAAAAAAAAATGCAGCAATAAGTCCCTCCAATTGAACGACGTTTGTGATTGGTCCCTACCTGAGAGCGGAGCTCCGACAAGGGTGTCAAGTGTCAGGTCGGAGCTGGCGTGTCGTTATCCACGTCATTGTTTATTAAATTTTAATACCACATAATTAATTAATAATTAAAAAATAAAAAACAACTCTGAATTTGTTAATTCTAATTAAATTTCAAATTTAAAATTAGAATAAAAAACACGTAATCATACAAAATCCCCAAATCATCTTCATCTCCACCAAGTCATTCATCTTAATCTCTTCACCATCTCTAAATAATCGAATCCCCCAAACTCAAATATGAACAACATGGCTAAAATCAACAACAAAAATCTAGAAAATCAAATCCCCTCTTCTTCCTCTTGCCTGAACCCATTTTAGCCATTCTTTCTTCCATTTCAAGTTCCTAGTTCAAATCCAACCTCATCCCATACCTTCGATCCAAAGGTGAAACTTTCTTTCTCGGGGTGCCAGATAATCGGTTATTCGCTTACTGAGTGCCGTAAAAAACAAAAATTTCACTTGTTGCTAACTGAGTACTTTTGTTGCTGAAGAACAAGCCCGAGTGAAGACTATTCCAATAGAAGCAGCAAGATCAAAATCTGATATCCTCGTCTCTCGATCTGGGATGGATCTGGTTTGAAATATGCAAGATCGAAGCATGTTAAGAACGAAGGTGATCTTGGAAAGAAAAGGTAAGAAGAAGTTGAGGAACTGAAGATGCAAAAATGAATTCTTATTATTATTCTGCACTTCAAATCCCTGCTTATTCAAGGTTACAAGCTCTGTATTTATACAAAGAGACTGACGGATATTTCGAGGTCAACTATTGCAACTATTACATTGGGAATCATAAAAAATAATAAATACAAGATAATATCCCGGATATCCCGGTTACAAGATAATATTAACTATTACTAGTTGTGAACAGCTGGCACGGTGTTGGCATATGATACTTCTGGGCAGACGGTCTAGCATGGCAGGCGATCCATTTCTTCAACATCAAATGATTCTTATTAGATCAGACGATGTTTTCTTTTGTCATTCAATACGGCAGACGATCCCAGACGATGTTGTGCTTGTTACTGCGCATCTCCAACAGCGGACGATTCTTATCTCTAACATCCCCCCGCAAACTGAACGTTGTTGAGAAGGAAGATAGCCTTCAAAAAACACGTTGAGTTTGACCTTCGTAGCTGCAACTTGCTTGCTTGTACTTCCCTTGCAGGCATCACTAACAAGGGTGGAAATATAATGCCAGGAAAAGTTGTGCTCATTTGACATTGATGCTTGTACTTGAAGCGAAGGCTTGGGGCATGAGATGAAGAACATGGAAGATGAATTGTGCTGCTTCAGCTAGATCCACCAGATCTGCTTCACCAGGACAAAGAAAAATGCAAAGAAAAATACATATTTTTGGTTTCGGAAAGGCACTTCGGAACAATGATCTTTCCATGCCAGTCCGAGGAAGTTTTGTCTGGGCTTGTATTGCAGTGGGAACCTCAGAGGTTGTTGTTGACTTGGGCTCCTGCATCTGAGTCTCAGAGGTCTTGCGGCTGTCATAGCTTGAGCTCAAAGGAACGTTAACAGGTGTTACCGCTCTGTTCATGAGTCTAAGCGTTAAGAGGCTAAATCAGGAAAGGGATAGGAAATATAAAACTTGAGTTCAGGGAAACGTTAACATGTGTTAGCCATCTGTTTATGAAACTCAGCGTTGAAAAATTAAAGACAAGAAAAGATAAAGTTTGACACGAAGATGGAGCTTCGGCCATGGGAGAAAAGAAAAAGAAAGGAACCATAGATCAGACTGGCTCTGATACCATGTTAAGAACGAATGTGTTCTTGGAAAGAAAAGGTAAGAAGAAGTTGAGGAACTGAAGATGCAAAGATGAATTTTATGGATCCTTATTATTATTCTGAACTTCAAATCCCTGCTTATTCAAGGTTACAAGCTCTATATTTATACAGAGGACCGACGGATATTTTGAGGTCAACTATTGCAACTATTACATTGGGAATCATAAACAATAATAAATACAAGATAACCCGGATATCCCGATTACAAGATAATATTAACTATTACTGGTGGTGAACAGCTGGCATGGTGTTGGCAGACGATACTTCTAGCCAGACGGTCTAGCATGGCAGACGATCCATTTCTTCAACATCAAATGATCCTTATCAGATCAGACGATGTTTTCTTTTGTCGTTCAATACGACAGACGATCGCAGACGATGTTGTGCTCGTTATTGTGCATCTCTAATGGCGGACGATTCTTATCTCTAACAAAGCAACACGGAGAGAAAGAGGCCGCATTTAGTGGGATCTAGGTATTTTGATCCACTTCCTCCTCGTCTTTCCTCTTTTGATCTGGGATTTTTTCGCTTCTTGTTTTCTCTGCCCCGGTTCTTCTTTTTGTTTGAAATCCAGATCTTATTTTTGGATTTAGATTTAGTGGTTCATTTTCTTTTGTTGAAACATGCCCTTGTGTTGCGAATAAAGAGCAGGAACAATGTTTTTTGTTTGTTGGAACCTGCCATTGTTTCGGAATCCCTCATGTTGAACCACTTCCTGCTCCTCCTCATGTTTGATTTTCTGGATTTTTGTTGTTGATTTTAGGTTTGTTGTTCATATTTGAGTTTGAGGGATTTGATTATTTAGAAAGGACGAAGAGATTAAGATGAATGATTCAGTGGAGATGGAGATGAAGATCATTTAGGGATTTTGTATGATTAAGTGTTTTTTATTCCTAATTTTAAATTTGAAATTTAATTAGAATTAACAAATTCAGATTTTTTTAATTATTAATTAATTATGTGGAATTAAAATTTAATAAAAAATGACGTGGATAACGACACATCATTTCCGACCTGACACTTGCACAATTGCCAAAGCTCCGACCTCAGGCGAGACCAAACACAAATGTCGTCCAATTGAAGGGACTTATTCTGCTAAATCATGACATTTTTAACTCACGTTTGCCAGACTCAATTCTGCTAAACTCAATTATGCAAACGCTGATCCAAATACACACTTAGTAGTGCATGAACAAAGCTAAGCTATTTTTCTTTTTCCATAGGAGTAGCTTTTGTGAGACGAGAAATGATGATTGAAAGATTAAAAATGCATTCAAACATGTTAACTTATTAATTATTATAGATTTAATCAAAAAACTTATCTGCCATTAGGTTATAGGAAAAGGGGGCAGGGAAATAGGATGATACATAGAAAAGAAAATTGAAAAAACCCTACCAAAGTATCTCACTAACCTCTGGATACAACAGCCTAGAAAACTGAAAAAATAAACCCCACCAAAGTCTAGTTTGGGTTTAGAGAAAAATTTACAAGTAGATTAGATGGACTTAACCAGATAACCAGAACAAAAGGAGGCATATCAGCCGCAATGAGTTTAACAAATGCCAAGAGGTAAAACCAGGTGTCGCTGCGGAGGGTTTGGGAGAAGCGTGTCCAGCAATAGCAGGTGGTACAGCACGAGTATTAGGAACGGTCTGCTGCTGGTTCGCCGGTAAAGTGTTCGGTGATCCACCAACCGACGGTGATGTGGAATTTACTCTATCTCCCACACTATCTTCACCTGCTGATTCTGAGTGATTAGCTTAGCATCATGTACACACATTCATAGACTTGAAGCAAATGAAAATGATGTAGAGAACATAAAAATTATACATGCTGGTAGTCCCACAAAACTTTAAAAATGAATTAGCTAGCCTTCATTTTCACCAAGTGCATGAATAACAGAGTTTATACCCCAAAACACAACTTTTTTATGAAATAATCAGGTCTGTATCAATTTGTTCCATTCTATGTCTCACTCTTTTTTCTGTGTGTATGTTTCGAAACTCGACAGGTTTCAACATTTGAGAGAAAAGAGATTCTAGGAGAAGCTCCTAGGAGCAGCGTCAGTGGGGGGAAAAGATACTCTGGGGTGATTAAGTGTAAATTAAATCATGCAGTATGATAAAACAGATTATTGATTTAGTAAAAAGAAAAATACAAGTATAAACATGAAGCACTGAAGCAGGAGTTATTTTTCACTAAGATTTGGGAAAAGTAAAAACAAGGCCAACTTGGTGCTATAAAGATCCCGCTATGCGCGAGGTCCAAGGAGAGGCCAGTGGATCTAATGTTCCAACCTTCCCTTGCATTATTGCAAGTGGCTGATTCCACAGCTCGGACCTGTGACCACAAAGTCACATGGCAGCAACCTTACCGTTGCGCCGAGGCCCACCCTCACAATTGGATCTAGACCAGCCAACTGGATCTTATAAGTTCAAATTTTTAAGTGAGGGAAATACTCACAGTTGGATCTAGACCAGCCAAACCGTAGATTCTCCCTATCGAAGACCAAGTGATAATCCCTCAAGTAGTTTTCTGGGACAAAAAATGTCAATGAAAATCAATAATCAATATCAGCCAGCACAACTGTGTAAGTTCATGCATGTGCTCTCAATTCTCAAACTTGTTTGAGTTAGCAGAGCACATTTCTCGAAGAAAAGAGGGATGAAGAAATGGAAAGGATGAAATAGAGATCATTCAAAATGGAAAAGGGGGAAAGAAATGATTGAGTTTCATGTATGGCAAGAAGCGGTATACTCACGTCCAATGGTAACATAGTCATCATCAGACTCGGATACAGTCAAACACATGAAAGTATATTCCTGCACCAGATGTTTGTATTTCATCAAAATCACAAGGAATACAACTTTGGGAAGATGAAGAAAATTCTACAAGACAAAGCTGGATCAAGTGCCGTATATCCTTGCCATGAAACTTCCTAAATCAAATAATGAAACATGTGGATACTTTTCAACATTACTTAGCATGTGTCTTAAAAAAAGGGGCAAGCCTGGTGCTATAAAGCTCCCGTTGTGTGCGAGGTAAAATTTTATCATATTATCCACATGTCATTGTTTGATTCAAACATGATGACAATAATATTATCAGGAACTTGATCTAAGTGTTGTCAAAATTTTAAGTTGTGACAACATCCCATCTCACGAGAGGAGAAATATCTCAATGGACAACTAATAAATATAATACCATGTTAACTTGTTCAGCACTATGACAAAGTTGTCTCTTATGAGTCAAAAGAAACTATAAAGAAAAACAGAAGCTTGTTTCATGGGAGACTTAAAACATTCATATCCTAGAAGTATTTATGAAAACAACCAACATCAGCTGGAGCAGTCTGCTACCATTTCTACACAACGTATGCTGAGAAATCACTTTCTGATAACATGACATACTGTTCTCTTCGACCTGATTATTCAGCATTAATCACATTTCTTAGTGTTTATAATATAGAGCAAGTTGTCCACCAAAAACTTGCATCTGGAACACTGCATTTGTAACTAACCTCAGCATCGATAGTACTTTGTCTATTTGTTAATACCAGAAAGACATGATGATTGCACCAAACATTAATATTGTCTCATAAATGAGCAATGTTTACTTAATAGCAGTTGTTCAAAAGCTTAATTTCAAACCCATCTATCAGTTTCTCTTAAACTCCAAAGATTCTTGACCACAATTATTGGCTCCAAAATTCAATTACAGATTTTCTAGTATTCTGAAATTTTCAGGAAGCTTGGGAATTTTTGTTTGGTGTATTTTTTTTTTTTTTTTGGTTAATTTTTCCTGTTAGTCCAATGAAAGCTGGAAACTTTCCTCCAAAAAAATCTTCCCCTAACTTTTCTCCCCTTGTATTTTTTTCCAAAAAAAGTTTACCCCGAAATTTTTTTCCCACAATTCTTAAGCTTCTGTCAAACTTAGCCTCAGAGTGAAGATTTATTTCTACCAATTGCAACCTCTAAAAGCCAAAGTAACACACACCAAATCAATTTTCGCTTCCCTAAATAAAATTGAAAGGTTTACCTCGTTTGAAATCAATGTTTAAATATTGACTCAAAAGTTTCAACCAAATACGATTACATTTATATCATAAAATGAAAGAGGACAAAATTGGAAGGTTAACTAACCTCACTCATTGCAAAAGTAGACAATGGGTTTTGAATCAAAAAAGCTTGATTCTTAGAGAAAGTGAGTTTCAGTGGTGGAGTGTTAACCACCTCCGGTGAACTGTCACATGAAAAACAGCTTGAGTTACAATGGAATTCAAGAAACTTGTGAGCCTAAATGCCTAATCACTTAGTATCTAACCTGGCATCGTAGCAGTATTCCCATGGGTATTGTTGGAAAGTAATCCTGGTTGCATTTACTTGTTTGTCAAACTGTGTGCAGTGAAGCTTATTTTTAGCCCAGTTTATGAATGATCATAAAGTACCATTATATTTTATGATACAAGGAATTACCTCCACTACAACTTTTTTATAAACCTCATGGGGAAGATATGTGAAAGAAGTTCCACTGTCAATAATTGCTTGAAATCCAGTTCCCTTGAGACAGAAACTCCCAACACAGAACCTCTCTACTCCAACAATATAGCCATTACTGCAGCAACTCAAACAATTAACATAAAAGACGAACCGAGAAAAATGTTTAGAAATCACAATTAAAACTAAGCAGCAGCAAAAGAGCATCATTATACAGAAAGCATACAATTCTCCATCTACAGGCAAGAATGGAGTAGATTGTTGTGTGACATGCCCTTGATCACCAAAGAGAATTCTCCCAGATTCATTATCATTAAAACAAATTGAGAAAGAATTCCGAATAAGTCCTTCCTCTGCCAGCAAACTTGGGACTGAAATGCTTCCAGGTCCAAGCCCCAAAACACCATCAGGAGCAGCTCCATCTAAGTAGCCACCACTTTGTTTCCTGCCACAACTACACTCGTAAAAATAAATTATCTTCAGCACGGATGCAGATCAGACTTATGGCTTGTAATCAAGAATATGATAATTTTACACAACAAGAAAACATACCCTAAAATGATAGAAGCTGGCACAGATTTTTCTGCTGTGTGTCTGCTATTGGATGCCAAATGCAGTTTGTCTTCAATAAGAAATCCAGAACTTGAGGTGTTAACTGTGGCATACTGAGCATTATAAGGGCAAGGATCTTTAGAACCTTTGCAATCGGAACCTTGAGGACACAGCTGGTGACTGCAAGGTAGATGTCGGCTGGTACTGGACAACGATGGGCTATACTGATTCAGATCCCTATCCTGCATCAGAGATGCCCCCATGTACAAGGGAACATCTGCCAATCAATCATTGAAATTAACTGCTAAATCTCTTACCACCCGAATGAAAACTTTTGAAATGGATGTGCCATTTCAAGGTGATAAGCAAAATCAAGATAATGGAGTAATAATAAAGCTCATCACAATAATGACACAACACAATAACATAGAGAAATTGAATTTTTTTGAAAGATAAAAGGTCTACCGATGACCTACCAATACATCATAGTGACCAGCTGACAAGGGAGCACATTCTATGCAGTCACAAGGGACCCAAAGCAGATCACTCCCAGTGTCCAATGCAACAAGAAATGAAACATTTGGAGTCCCTATATCAATCCATGTGTAATGCAACCTGAAATACAACAACGAATGAGTTCATACATGGCATTGCCAAACTTCTTCAGCATCTACTACATCCCCCTTTCTCTCCTATTTCTACCCGTTTGATCAATAAAAATACAAGTAGCCTACTTGATGTCCAACAGAAAATCTGTCGCGTGACTTCAATCATGCATTTCAAAAATGATCCCTAAGAGGGTACTTCAGCTGTCATAGTGTAGATTAAATAACAACCCTTACTCTAGTAAATTTCAAACAGAATAAAATAAATAACTAAATAAAAAGGAAAAAAATCTTGTAAAAACAATGAAATTAAGCTTGACAGTTCATAGTTGGCAAAATACAGTGGTGGATCAACACATTCAACACGTTTGAAGGACATAATAAATAATAAAGTGAGGAGCAAAAGGCTCGAACTTCATTTTCCTGAGCATTTTCTGAGAAGCCAAACAGACGCAAACTCACTCACCAATCCCACGCATTGCCATAGAAGACGGTTTGGCCTCCCTTAGAAGGATACATGGACTCATATTGCGAGCCAAGTTTCATCCTCTGCCGTGTAAGGTCACTGTTCAGAAGCAACCTGAAATACTCAGAGGTGCTCTTATTGGGCCACGATAGAAGCGCAGCAGCGTTGCCCCTTGAGGCCAAATGAACCTTAGCCTCCTCAGAGAAGCGGTGAACGAGCCTGGAAGAAAATGTGACCGCAGCTTCACTCTCCAAAGCAAGACCTTTGGCCAGTAACAACCAAAGAAGAAGACCAACCGCCATACCCAAAGAACCCAACAGAAGAAAAAACTCAGCTTCAGCTCCTCAAGTCAGTTACACGAACAAACCCTCTAATGGGTGTGCGAAAAAGAGGTTAATTTTGAGAAAAATGGAGCCTGATTCTAAAATTTGATGGTGGGGTGGTGGCAAGTTTGAAGCTTTTGTTCTTGTTCAGAGAGAGAAATGAGAAGGAAGAAATTAAAACAGAGGATGGGATGCGCAGTGCGCACCTTTGTGTTTTTCAATAATGTTTTTTTCTCGTGAACGTGGCGAATGTACAGAGGGGGAACCATGTGTCTCTATTCTGTTTTCAAAAGAGACCGGGAGTTTGTATAGTTTGTTTGTTAGTATTGTTACTTACTTTGGATATCATAGAATGAGTTTCATTCCTTCCTAGTTTTCTATTATTTCATTTTTTTCCTAGCTTCTTTTCTTTACACATTACATCATATATCATTACACTTTTCTTTTTCTAAAAACCTGCTATAGCTTTACCATTGCAAAAATCATCAAAACAAAAATGTTGTTTTATTACAAAAAGAGGCCTCTCCCCCTCTCTGCTCTAGTCTTCACTCTTTGCCATGCATCCCCTTCGACACAACCACCGCAGAACCCAGTTTCCGGTGACTTTCCCGGCGATCCCTCTTCCCTTTTCTGTAATGTTACTACATCCTTTAGCCATTTCAACTTCTTGGTCGCACATGCAAGGAAGGTCGAAGATAAAGTTTTCATTTTTGACAAACAACAAAAGGTACCATGGTGGGTTTTGCTTTTCCATGGTGGGTTCACAAGAATCCCGATTTTCAGGATTTGGAAATCAGCTTCTAAGGTTGAAGACGGCAAATTCATTTTACCACTTCATTTCCAATCATTTCTCCACATTCACCAATTTCCCTCTACCATCTTCAACGAAGTGTTTCACCCAGACTTAAATCCCAAATTTAATGAATGTGACTGATGAGAAGAGAGGAAAGTTCGATCGTCACATTCAAAAGCTCAGATCTGTTCATCTCTCGGAAGTGGGTGAGGGGAAGGGTAAATAAGTAACTAACAAATTAATAGATTTTAGGTAGTTTAATAATCAATAGGTAATAGGTAATAGATCTTGGCCCTTCATTAAACTACTAATATATCAAACAGTTAAAAGAGATCTTGCACCGGTGCAAGACCCATCTAGTAGTGCACCTTATACGTAACCTCCTTCTATAAGTGAATTTTTAGTATGAATGAAATTTTATCCATGATTAGCATATTAAAAAAGTTGTGGTCCATAAAGTATAAGGAGAAAATCCAAGGTACGAAAATGGCAGAGTAACTTGCTGCAGGACAAATGGCCGGAGGTTTGGTTGAGATCAATGCACTCTAAATAGAGGTGTTTATAACTGAATCAATTCAAACAAAATTGATAAACTGTTCTAAAAAAGCCGAAATCTAATAAAATAGAAAACTGAACAAAGTGAAAACTAAAAAAACTAATTCTTTTTTATTGGAGTCGATCGGATTTCGGATTTGATTTTCAAATTGAACCAATCCAATTCAAACCGAACATTTGCAAATATATATAATTTAAGTTATACATTTGTCATATCATTTATACTTGCATATTTACATCCTTGTATTTTAATATATTCATATATGACTCATGCTTATGCATGAAAATATATTTGAATAAAAAGAAAATCAAATTATTATTTGATTAAATATGCATCAAAATAAACAAATATAATCATAATTTAAATAATGATTGGCTATGTTATGGTTTTCTAATGCTATAAATTGTATATCGTTATATTTATTATATATTATATATTTTTAGATTTATACACTATAATCTCAAGGGAAAAAATGAAGTTAAAAAAAAATTGAAAAATCTAATCTAATCCAAACCGCTATATAATGGATCGGATTGGTTCAGATTTGAAATTAAAAACAAATCCATTGGATGATAAACTATAAAATTGATGAGATTGGATCGGATAGTTTTTCTCTTTAAGACCGACCCAATCCAATCCGCGAACACCCCTAACTGTAAATACACACTTTAATATTTTATTTTCAAAACTCTTTCACTAATTGGTTGAAATTCATAGGAGACTCACTAAATTGAAAGTAAAACCTTTATTTTTAGTAAATCAATATGGGAGATTGCATTCCTATTCCTACCTTTTGTAAATGATATTGATTGATATGGATATCTAACTTATTTATAGGTTAATTGCAACATTGGTCCCTCACTTACACCAAAACCACGATTTTGGTCCTTAAAATAAAATTGCACGTTTGGTCCCTCACTAAAGCTTCCGTTAGCATAAATGGTTTTCCATCAAATTCCGTCCAAAATTTAATAGTTTTTGGAAGAAAAAAAAGTTAACAACCCGGAAAAAGAAGATGATGCTCATCTTCTAATTCCAGAAAAACCTAGTAACTTCATCTTCTTCATCATTATCTTCATCATCTTCTCCATCAAATTCCAAAGAACCAGAAAATAAAAACAGCAATCCATCACCAAGAATAACAACAATCAATCTAAAAAATTCAAACCCAACAACAACAACAAATAATTAACTTCAGGAATTGCAAACCAAAATCCCAAAGTCCCAAACCCAAACCCAAACCCAAACCCAAATTACATATTTGAAGTCTCTGTGGACATTCAACTCCAACCTCACCCAAATTACATATTTGAAGTCTCTCAGGACATTCAACTTTAACCTCACGTATCAACCACCTACCATTCGCCACTATCACCTCCGATCTCCGCCACCGCTAACGGTATCTCCTCGGATCTACGTCTCACCACTCCATGCTTCTGACACACAATAGAAAAAAAAAACAACCAAAATAGATTACAGTGAAACTGAAACTAAAAGAAATCACAGCCACATTCTAGTCAAGAAAACCTGTTAGGTTCAAACGAGTTAGATCGTTTATCATGTTTTGAATGATAACAATTTTATTTCCTAAACTATATGAATTATCATTTTCAGGAAATAATCCCTATCGACCAAAGATCAAAAACGAGAAAGCATCATCTGCCAAATAATGAAAGTATCATTCATGCATACATAAGGATGTATCGTCTGAGAGCAAGAATGGAAAGCATCATCTGCTGAAGACAAGAAGCATTGTCTGTTGAAGACAAGCTGTATCGTGAAGTGGAACGATCGCCTATGTTCTCAAATGGATCGTCTGGCGACATGTTCAAACAGTGAAGAAAGCACCGTCTGATGAATCGTCAAATGCCACACTGTGTACATCTGTCAAGCACAACCGAGGGAAAGAGCTCGAATCATGTGACAAGTCAGAATATCAACGGCTCTAATATCTCTCTCTACATAGCATTAAATGAAAAGTCAAAATGCATTAAATGATAGCTGTCAACAGTCAAGAAGAGATCCGTTGAAGAAAGGAGAGAATATCAAAGGCTCACATTCAATATCTTCAGCAACGGTTATTTCAAGAGAAGATATAAAAGGAAGATCTAAATATTTGAATAGAGTGGAAGACAAAGTGTGAAAATTCCTAAGAGTCAAATCTCTCAATCCATTCACACCTTACTGAGAACTACATTGTCTATCCTCTCTGTTCTCGAAACTCAAGTGGTTGCCCAAGTGTCATATTTGCTACCCAACACTTTGAGTATGAGTAAAGTCTTCCAAGTGTGAAAAGATTCCCAGCGTCAAACACAATCAAGCTTTCACACCCAAACAGAGAACCCAACGTTCAATCATCTCTGTTATTCACCAAACTCAAGTATAATCTTAAGAGCCATATCCTCTACCAAAATACTCAAAGTTTGTATGTGCTTATGTTGCCACATAAACAGCACCACTTTCGGTGGGACAATTTTTTGAATGAAATTAGGAACCGATCTCACGCCATCAACAAAGATTCTCTCTTCCACAACTCTGCTCTGACAGAAAAATGGCCGGAAACATCACCAAGCCAAATAATAGAGTCCGCTGCGGTGGAGGGGATAACTGAATTGATCATATCCAGCAGCTCATTATGAACCATAATTTCCCAATCGAAGAGGCGCCGTCTGAGATGAATTGCCCACACCCAAGAACCATTAATGAATGAGCCTACTTCACTAATCGTAGCTTGCTTCTCCTCTGATAGAACAAATATTCTAGGGAATCTCATATGCAATGGATACATATCCACCCAAGGGGCTAGCCAAAATCTAGTGTTCTCCCCTTGCCCAACCTTACATCTAGTTGCCTCACGAAAAGCTTTAGCAATCACAGTATCTTCGGTGATCACTTTGAGGATGTCTTGAATCATTCGTGAGCAATTTCTGGAATTTACCAGCCATATTTCGCGCACACAATCCTTCTCCATAAGGCATTCTTCTCCACACCAAATCTCCACGGCCACTTAATGAGTAAAGCTTTGTTTTTCCATCCCAGAAAGCCTAGGCCCAGACCACCCAGTTCTTTGCTCATGCACACTTGATTCCAAGCTATCCAGGATATGTGCCGATTGCCTTCTCTTCTACCCCATAGGAAATTCCTCATCAGTTTCTCCATCGCACTAACTACCCCAATAGGGGCGAGGAAGTTTGACATGTAGTAAATTGGAATTGCACTCAATACCGCTTTTAGCATTGCAATCCTACCACTCAGAGACATGAATTTAGAACTCCACCCCTCCAATTTTAATCTCATCTTCTCTATTGTTGGTTTCCAAAACTGCTTCCTCCAAGGATTATCCCCAAGAGGACATCCAAGGTAAGTGATGGGGAGAAGCCCAACACTCACATCCAACAGTTCCGCTGCCTCCCTCGCAGTATCTTCCCCGACGTTGCATCCAATTAACATGGATTTTGTATAGTTCAATTGTAGCCCAGAAATAGCAAGAAAAGCCTCGATTACCGCCCCTAAATTCTTGAGTTGGGAGGTATTATTCTCACAGAAAATTAGTGTGTCATCTGCAAATTGAAGGTGATTGATCCGAAACCCATTCCCCAGGGGAAATCCACAAGAATTCTCTAAGGTTAGGAGTTGATTCAGCATGCAAGAGAGCCCATTAGCGCAAATATTGAAGAGAAGAGGAGATAAGGGGTCACCTTGCCTCAACCCTTTTTCGATTGCGAAAAAGTTGGTAGGGGACTCGTTAACTAGAACCGCTAAGGAAGCGGTGGAGACGCATTCTTCCATCCATCTTATCCATCTTTCACCAAACCCCATTTCTTTGAGCATATCTAACATGAAGGACCAATCCACCTTGTCATAAGCTTTTGCGAAGTCCAGTTTTAGCATTAGACCCCCTTGGCTATTCCTATTCATGGAATCCACCACTTCATTAGCAATGGGTATGCAATCAGCAATCTGTCTTCCCTGGGTGAACGCAAATTGATTTTCTGAGATGATGGTTGGCATTACCTTTTGTAGGCGGGCCGCAAGAACCTTCGATATCAACTTATAGATACACTCGATGGGGCTTATTGGGCGAAAATCGGAAACAGTGGAGGGAGCTCCTGATTTAGGGATTGAAGCAATGAAGGCTGCATTGAGTCCCCGCACAAGTTTCCCATATTCATGGAAATCTTTAAAGACCCTACAAACATCCTCTTTGACCATCGGCCAGAATTCCTTGAAGAAGGAGATGTTAAATCCATCGGGCCCAGGTGCCCTATTTCCATCACACGATTGGATAGTAGCCCAGATTTCCACTTCCGTGAAAGCAATCTCTAGTAGACTTTTCATGGTTGGTGGCACTTTCTTGATATTAGCACATTTGATCTTGGCTTTACATCTCCAAGTCCTCTTAAAGAAGGATTGAAAGTGGTTAAATACTGCCCTTTTGATTTCCGCGGGATCTGAAAGCATTACTCCCTGAAAACTCAGATTTGACATTGAAGTCCTGGCTTCCTTGGCCTTGCATACCTTATGGAAAAATTTGGAATTCTGTCCCCTTCCTTTATCCACCTTATACGTGCTTTTTGCACCCATATACTCTCCGCAGTTCTTCGGAGGCTCCTTCCGTGACCACCCTGGACATAATATCATGAAGTTTTCCTTCCAAGGACTTTATATTCTCAGAGCCCCATATACCTCTGTTTTTCTGCCAGACCTTAATTCTACCTTTTAGGTCCTTTAATTTGTGTTGTAGGACAAAGCCAGACCATCCCGCAACCATCGAAGAGGCCCACTACTGTTGAATTAATTCTTTGAAGCCCTCCTCTAGCCACCAATAATTGTAAAAGGTGAATGGTTTTGGACCAAAGTCACACGAACCCAGATGAAGAGATATGGCCCTATGATCTGAGATTCCCCAATCCTCGGCCACTTGATTTACCCCATTACTCCAAACTAGAGCTTCTTCATTGATTAGCCACCTGTCAATTTTGCTCTGCCATCCCCCATCTCTAGTAGAGCACCAAGTAAAGTCTCCTCCCCTTAAAGGCATATCAATGAAAGAAAAAGACTCCAAAAAATGTTTGAAAATAGCATTACCCTCTGTGTTCAATCCCCTGCCCTGTCTTTCTCCATCGTTTAGGATTGCATTGTAGTCTCCTCCCACAAACCAGCACCCCGGATGCAATTCGATCTCCGTTCCAATGGCCCCAAAAAATTCCCCTCTCATGTTTTCATCATTTGGTCCATAGACGTTGCCCACAACCATATTTCTACCATCCGGCACAGATTTAGATATCAGTAGAAGGAACCTATGATGTTTTTTTACCTCACTGACGTCAAAGGCTGATGGCTTCCACATAGTAATAAGGCCACCAGACGCGCCCACAGACGGGACAAACTCGAAGGCCATATCCATTGATCTCGCCCAGCAATCCACCAACTTCTTTCTATCATCCGTCAGCTTTGTTTCTTGCAGCAGAATCAACTCCGGTATGAGTTTACGAAGAACCTGTTTAATCGCCAACTTTTCGTCGATTTGCCCATACCCCTCACGTTCCAGGAAATCCAAATCCTCTTCAGCATCACTAATGGACTGATTCTCAGGACCGTCTGTGCTTGGAAATTTGTTGTTTGATTCCTTCTACTGCTTCTTCTTTAGAACACTCAAACACGACACCGACCGCAGCCCCCACTGCTACAGCACGTTTGGCCCGGGACAAGGCGATGTCCTCAGTCCGGGGAAGACTGAGACAACGCCAGGGCCAAGCCCCTCCACCACTGCACGAGGTTGACGGTCGCGAGAGGGGTGGAGGCACCCCTTGGAGTTTCTCCTAGCTTTCTCAGGGAGACGGGGTGCAGGAGAGGCTGAAAGAGAAGAAGATGGAGTCAAGATTGGGTCAAGATTGTCTGCGACGTGTTCAACAGAGGCAATGAAGTTCCTGTTCGGCTCAATGATAATGGGGTAGGCCAAATTTCTATGGGAATGGTCCAGAATTGCCACATGGCCCAAGTCAATCCTCAAGGTTCCTCTAGTTTTACTAACAGCCTCTTTTATCCCTCCCTTATTAGCAGGCCCAATAACCTGACCCGGCTTAGATGGGCCCAAATGGGTCCCCCTTTTCCTTTGTTCCAACCCTAGTTGATGGTTTCCAGCCGCCAATGTTGATGCATTAAGCAGAGTGTCGTACAACAGTCCCAAGTCGTGTTTCATAGCAGGGCATTTTGAAAGCATGGAGGCAAGTTGTCCTTTTCCTTGCACCTTAAACCTAATGTTGTTTCCTCTGTGTATTATGACAGTGTCTAGGTGAATTTTAATGTCAAACCCAATATCACCTTTTTTCTAAGTTAATTAATATCTTGGTTTTGTTATTTTTTGTACAAATCTTCCATATATGCCCCTATGCTAGTATTAGATATATCAAAGGGTGGTTGGGAAACGTGAAAGAGAAGTAATTACTAGAGGTGATAATTAAAGTTTTGGAATTGAAAATACAATGAATGGAAGGGGTAAAAAAGGAAAAGCTTATTATTATTTTTTTGAAATCTAGAAGGTGTCTTATAATTTGGGACACTAAGTTTGTCTCTAAAAAGTCTTAGAATTTGGGACGGAGAGAGTAATTAATATTCTCTTAAAATTGTAAAAGTGACCAATAATTAAAAACAAAAACAAGTTAAAATAGTGACAGATATATAGGAACAGAAGGAGGAGGCATACACGACGATGATATTAAACTTGAAACACATATGATGCCAAGCAATTAATCCCACCCTTAAAATTGGGTCCGTTTTACGAGTACGTTAATTTGTGTACGTGTATGTGTCTCTAATCCTAGAATTTGAACGAATTAACGCGGTAACTCGTGTTGATCTTATCCTTAATTAATTACTTTATTAAAAGGATTGGTGTTGGTGTGCTTCTCTGCCTCTCTCTTTTCTCGAGTTGTCTTGTCGTCTTCCACATCTACACGGGTTTTTGTTCCTTTACCACTGCATGCTCCTGTGAAAGATACAATATTCATGAATGCTTCATGCAAATTGAACCAGGTAGAGTTATACTTACCCAGTTACGTTACCCCTTCATTTCATTTTACTTTTTGTTTGATATCTTATCCTTCTTTCATCACGCTTTTTCATTATTATGTCCTTTTTTTTTTTAATTCTGTTGTGGTTGGTATTTTCCTCTTCTCTCATGTTGGATTTGTTAATATCTATTGGAACTAAAATGATACATGGCTTCTCGTCTCAATCGAGTATCAATCTCTTTCGATATTCTTTTAATTTATGTAACTATGATGTTTCTAATTAACGAACATCTTGACAAGTTTGCATTGCAATTTGTTCAGTCACCTATATGCACTATGCATGATGGAGACCTATTTGATGCAGAGAAAAATTGACCAAGATTAATTTAAGAACGTGTAGGCGTAAAATATAATTAATTGAGGGCATTATGCATGTTTGCATGCCAGCTGATCTAGACTGCTGGTAGAAGTGAAAATTGTGTGAACGCTTCCTTCGATTATGATTTTTTACTAGTACTAATTTACATTAATATTATTTTTATTCATTCATCTATACACAAGGATTCCTAAAAAGCTTAATTAGTTCTGTAGAATAATATTGGGTATCGTTTACTCAATTGATAATAATGCACTAGCTAGTTTGTAATAGAATCTCCAGCTCAAATATCACATTTTATGGTAACATCATTTCATGGGGTTGTAGACTACTGCAATTGCCAGATGAGCATTGTTATTGCATGGAACACGTATGAACATGTTCTCTCCAATTTTTCTGTCCCATTTGACATGTCACTTAAAAAGACATGGCTTACAATTTACAAAGATAGCGTTCTATGGGTTGATATTACAAATTTTTTTTTGAACTGGGTTGATATTACAATTGAGTTAATGTGAAATCACATTCATCCTAATTTATAAGAAAATTCCTGCAACTCTATTAACTTTTTGCTAAGTAACTGCTAACTCCTATTAATACCAGCGCAAACATGTATCCAATTGACATGATAAAACCATATTGCTGGAAAAAGGAGAATGAAACATGAAATGAGTACTTACTATTTTGATCCCAACCTTATGGAATTGACCAATGCATGACATGCCTATTAACACCTGGTTCCATATCATCTCTCTACGTGTATTTTCCAAGCATATTTCATGTTAAATCTGTCTTTGTCTTGTTCATCCAAAACGATCCATTGCTGCAGAAAGGGCGCTGTGCCTATTTGCCTACTTCCTTTTCAATCAGTCGCACAAATAGTGCACCTTATAGATAATGCTATAAATAGTTACATCATCAAATAGTATCAATATCATAATAGTTTGAATTTTCGAACAGCTAGAACAAGAATTTGGATCGTGAATCAATATATTCTATTAACACAGAATACACATTTATTCTAGAATTTGTGAATCATTTTCTAAAATAAGAAATAACAAATCAAGTGAATCAAACTTTGGCTAAATAATTTCAAGATGAATGGATAAACGAGATGATTATGAGTTGATTATATTGGAGGATTTAATGCAATTAAATCTCCCGAAATTGGGAAGAGACGATTTCTTTTATAAATTTAACAAGGAAAAAATAATTAAAATAGTTTTGTGTTAAATGACAATATTGCTATGATATTGGTGTCACATTCTAATTAGTAGTAATTCTGTGTATTTATGATGTGCATATAGTGATACTAGTACTATATATGAACAGTCATTAATTTGTTAATTTGTCCTTTATTTTTCTGATTTGGGAATTTGAAATTTTTCACAGGCCACTGATGGAATCAGATTCTGAGGATCACTCGTTGCCACATAATTATAAAACTCAATCATATTAGCTGTACTCTCTGTTGCATCTTTTCGATCCTCTCTTCAATATTGCCAGCCACCACCTTCACGAAAACCTAGCCACTCCTCTCCCTCTAATCACTGCCTCTGCATTGAATGTACGTAGTGAAAGTGGAAAGAAGAAAACCCTTATTCAAAACCAGCTCATACCCCATTATTACACACACCCCAATGTTCAATTCCCCACCCTCTATATAAATTCAATGCCTTGAAACAAAGTCCAAAATATAGAACAAAAAGTGTTGCTAGCTCTATCTTTTTAGTCTTCAATATCATGATCTCCAGCAAACCTTCTTCATTTCCAGAATTATTTGACGACTACATTGGTACCGAGAGCTGCATCGACCTACAAAACGAAATCGAAAACAGCATCGCGAAGTCGAGTGATGTCGGAAACCATTGCAACAAGGCCAAGATCCTCAGCACAAAGAAGAACAAGGAGAAGAGAGAGTTCCCTCCTCCTATTCCATTCCTAGCCCGAACACAAAACTTGGCTTCTCACATGCCGTGGGTTTTGAAAAGGCACACCACCAGCGAGGGAAGGTTGATTCTGAGGGAAGAGAAGGTGAAGCGCCACGAGTATTTTCACGCGCACAGAGAAAACGGTAGACTCACATTGCAGCTTGTTCCCCTCGACGATGATGTTGACGGCTTCTTCTTGGAGAGAAATGAAGAAGTAGAGTCAGCATCATCAGCGACGAGTTCTCATGAAGAGGTTGTTGATTCTGATAGTGATAGGAATGAAGATGAAGATAATAACGTTGCTGATCATGATGAGGGGCTTAGTAGTGTGGTGGAGAATGAGAATGAGAATGAGAATGGTACTGTAGTGGGTGGTGCTAGTGGTGGTAGCAGGTTAAAGTGTTTGGACTACAATAGTATGAGATCTTCTCCTTCTTCTTGTATTCTTAGGGTGCCAGTGCATCCTATTAGAACGGTTCGTGGTTGATTCATTTAGCCAGGTTATATGACATGTTTTGTCATGTTTCGTTTGATTTCATTTTTTTAGAAGTTCAGAAATTATGCGATATTGATTTGTAGTTGTTGGGTTTTCTTCTCCTTGGGAGTTGATCTTCAATAATCAATTTTGATATTATTGGCTTCGTATCTTGAAAGTTCATGTTGTTTTGGGCTAACATAGAGATTACACTCGAGTATAATAGGTATAGATCGAGAATGATTTGCTTTGAAATGAAATGGATGGCAATGACATTTAGATACTTGGAATTTGTGGTAGTTTTTAACTATTCTGAAGGATTTTGCCTCATAAGCATTATATTGACCATTTCCATGCTAGTTATCTGGCTCCATTAACGTCCATTGACTTGAATCTCTCATATTTTGATTGATGGCAAGTGAACTCATGATTTGTCTTTCAAGTTTCAAGTGAAATTATCAGTTAAAAATCAGAATTAACTAAAAAAAATTCAAGAGTGGCACTAATTATTGCGAAATGAAAATTTGTCAAAATGTTAGGAATTTCCGGTACAAATGGGGTGGTTTGTTTTCGAAATTTGAGAAGTCACTTTAATTTCTTTCCATTCTTGTTTACAATTGTTTGTAAGAATAAGCATTTCTCAAATTTCAATTTCTTATCCGAATCTCATTTCCTAAATAATAGGGATTTGACGTTATCAACAAATACAACATTTTACTTCAAAACATTAAGCAGGGAAAATGAGTATTGTTTAGGGTGAACTACCAATTAAGTAGTGCAGCATGCACAACCATCTTTTGGCTAATGAGATCGCGCCTAGTGTCCAAAGAGAAACTGGTAACCGGATCTACATGTTATTTAACTTTTATAATTTATTACAATTTCAATTTATTTATTACTATAAAGCCCCTTTTAATGTCTTTTTTCTCATTTCTCATACTTTTTTTAGTGAAAGAATGGCTAAAAATGGTATTGAGTAATTATTATTATTTTTAATTTTTTTAAAAATCAGGTAGAAAAACCTATTGTAGCATGTCATTTAGAGTGGTGCACCACTTAGGGCGCAAGTGCACCGTAGAAGCCACCGTGAAAATGGATGATGACGGTTAGTGTAAATTTTTTTACTTGCGCATCTAATTGATTTCAATCATATCAGAAATTTATTTTTCTTTTAATTAAAATTGAAAATATATAACCGTTTGGTCATGTGACATTATGTGATTGAATATTAATGTAAAACTTCTTTATACTTAAGTGCACCTCCATTAAGTATTCATGAATTTTGCTCAAGTAACACACTCGGGCTATGAACGTTTTCCTCTTGTTAAAAAAAAAAACACTCGGGTTATGAACCATCTACATTAAAAGGGTCAACCGAAGACGAACTAGATTTGAAATGTTCAAATCAGCTAATTAGAATTGATCCACCATCTCCCGAGCTCAATATATAAGTTCAAATCTGTTCCAATTAGCCTAATACAATGTTTGGGCCAATGTTAGGAAGTTAATATGATGCACGATTATTGAATTTCCAGTTCAATTAGGGTGATAGCTTTAACACTCCAACTAAAGGTTTTGGCACCATACCCATTTTCTTAAAATCTCAACAATGCCCGTTATTATTAAATAATCCCAACATCTTCCCACCCTCCTCCTTCATGTTTCATTTCCCATTATCCTCCTTCCATTTTCCATAACCGAACCTCTTTCCTCTTCCACCCACCTCCTTTCTTTCCCCTTTGTCTGATATTTGCAGATCTTCAGTTACAAGATGACCAGATACAAAATTTGTGTCTGATTGAGGTTGAAAAGGTACTCCAGCGGAAGGGGAGATCAATTAGGGACTACGGTTGTTTACCATATCTAGAATTTTCAGACATGGTTCAGTTTTAAAATAGATTCATTGTGGATGAGCTTGACTATGACAAAGATGAGATGGCTTCCAAACATTCCTCATTGATCAACCTGATGATGGCCGAACAAAAGATGGTTTACGACCAGATTATGCAATGTGTCTTATCCGATTGCGGTGGATTTTTCTTTTTATATGGCTATGGAGGAATTGGAAAAACTTTTGTTTGGAATACACTGCCTGTAGGTCTCCGTTAATTAGGATTAATTGTTTAGAACGTTGCTTCAAGTGGTATTGCTTCATTGTTACTTCTGGGAGGACGAACAACTCATTCTAGATTTTGCATTCATTTGCAAACTAATGAATTGTCTACTTGCAACGTTAAAAAAGGGAGTTTACGAGCCAATTCGCTACTGCAGACAAAACTCATTATTTGGGACGAAACACCGGTGTTGAATAGAAACTATTTTGAGGCACTAGACAAAACTTTGAGGGACGTCATGAGAGTACAAGATGAAAGTAACTTAGACAAACCATTTGGTTCCAAGGTTGTTGTACTTGGAGGATACTTTGATCATGTACTTCCTGTTATTGAAAAGGGAACTAGAAAAGATATTGTCTCGGCTGCCATCAATTCTTCCAGTTTATGGGAACATTGTAAGGTCTTGAAGTTGACTGCAAATAGGAGATTAACCACAGCTGGGTCCACAGAACATGCATCTGAAATTAAGGAATTTGCTGTCTGGCTTGTTCAAATTGGGGATGGTACATTTGAATCAAATCAATATGGTGAAGCTAATGTAGAAATGCCGGCGGATCTTTTAATAAATGCAAGTGAAATCCACTTCTTGATTTGGTTAATTTTGCATACCCTAACCTTTTAGTAAACATGAAAGATACTATTTTTTTTTTTTTAAGGAAGATGCATATTGGGCCCAACTCTGGATTCAAGGCGACATTTCCCTGTGTGTTTGTGTTTTGCAATGACTATAAATAAAAGCCAAGACAATCGTTATCTCATGTTGATTTCTTTCTTCTTGGACCAGTTTTCACACATGAGCAATTATACGTAGCTCTCCCAAGAGTTAGATCCAGGAATGGTCTCAAGTTGCTCATTCTAGATGACAAGAACAATGTTACGAACATCATAAAAAAATGTAATATACAAAGAAGTGTTTTTCAATGTTTAATTAATCAAACACATTGAATTTTCAATAAACATTTTGTTTCATTTTGGTTCTACATTTTGTGACATTTTCATGATATTAATTGGATATATAGCTTTAATAATCGCAAAGAGTTTTACAAACTAATACTCCGTGTGTGACTTCTTTATATTCACATTTGTATATTTGCACTCAAACACTTCCCTTCAAGAGAGATGGAGGTCAATAGCGGGAGCGGGGCGCCGATGTTCAAGGCAATGCCAATGGAGAAACCGCCGGATGTCCCAACCCGGAAACCGACTTTCAAGGAGAAGGCGCTGGATGTTTCAACCGAAAAGAAGACGGGCTTTCGCGACCTCCTAGCGGAAGGGCTCATGAAGGTGACGTTGCTAGAGGACAACGAGTTTTTTCCTATGTTTGACATTGAACCTCAAGCGTAAGCCAACATTTGTAAACCATGGGAGGATTGTTTGGTGGTGAAATTGTTGGGGAAGCATATTGGATATGGTGCTCTATGTGCGAAGTTGAAGACTTTGTGGAAACTCTCTAGTGGCTACAAGGTTCGTGATGTACATCATGGTTATTTCCTTATTAAGTTTGAACAGGAATCTGACAAGGAAAAGGTTATGATGGGTGCGCCATGGATGATATACGACCACTACCTTGCGGTAAAGCCATGGACACCGGATTTCGTCGTGGCAAATTCAAAGATAAGCACGACGATGGTGTGGATTCGTATGCCAGGGCTAGGATTCCAATTCTATGACAAGAATATATTGTCAATGTTAACTTCTGCAATAGGGAAACCAATCAAGGTGGATATGAACACAACAGACATGCAGAGAGGGAAATCGCACGAATTTGTGTTGAGATTGATCTTACTAAGCCTGTCAAGGGTGTGATTGGTCATTGTAACACTTGGTATAATGTTGAATATGAGGGGCTTCATCTACTATGCTCCAAGTGCGGTTGCGATGGCCACATGGCTCGGAACTGCGCTAATCCCCCGACGGCGGTGAAGGCTTCAGTTACGGCGGCTATGGCCACTACTAGCTCTGCGGCGCACGCAGGACCTTCCATGGAGGGAGAAACGGAAACCCTTACTGCAACAAACACTCTGCGCGACATTAACGACGACGCTGGCATGATTTCCGCGACAATTACACCCCCTATTTCTGCGCATGGTGATTGGTTGCTTGTGGAGAGGAGGAAGGTAAAATTTAATGATAATATAGGCCATAATAATTTGGCCAATTTTAATTATAAAAAACGCAGACAGTGGCGGTTACCAAGCATATCACAATTGAAAGCAAATCGCAAAAAGGGGCTGAAAATAAGCAAATCGGTTTTGGAAATATATTGCATGTACCTGCACATAATATGCATGCATTTAAAAAGGATGTGGGGAGTGATTATTCTTTAAAAAAGGACGTGGGGAATAATTATGGTAATAGCTCCATTTCCTCTACTCATATTTCACCAACCCATGCATTGAATCTGGACATGGAGAAGGATGTTATGTATAATGCATGTATTATTATGGAAACCAGCCATTATGACGTGTTTGCCAAGAATGGGAAGAAGAGAATCAGGAAGGATATCACCAAATCTGGAGCAAGGGCGCATGCAATGACGTCTAAAGGTTTATCTCAGTCTCAACAAGATGCAACGAGAAAATGTGCCTACAAAACTTACACCACTGTTGATGGAGCTCAATCAACAGTAGCTCTCCAGCACCTAGGGGGTAGCCGCTATCGGATTCTGCATGAGGAGCAGGAGAAACCTTCTTCAACCAGGATGCCGGTCGTGGAGGGGAAACCTTTCGATCCAGGTGAGGCTGCTCCCGACCACGTGGGGGCACATGACACAATAACTGCGTACTCCGCGCGGTACCTTTGCTCCAATCTTTGTTATGGACGGTACAACTATTTGTATAATGGCTTGGAACATTCGTGGAGCAGTTGGTGCTCATGGGCAGAGGAGGGTGAGAGACTTAATCAAAAGTTTCCAACCTTCATTATTTGGTGTAGTTGAGACCCATTGCAGTTTTGTAGCAGTGGTGTCGTTTTGGTCGAGCTTGGGTTACGAGCTCGTAGGAGCAGCGGAAGTAACGAGACACAGCGGGGGTGTTTGGATCCTTGCACCTATTTCCAGAACTGTCACCATTCTGACTATTGATGTTCATGCCCAGGCGGTTTCTGTGTTGTCGAGTCAGGGACATAGGAAGTGGATCTGTACCGCCGTCTATGCCATCCCGACATCATCTAGGAGGGATGAGCTTTGGGCGCATCTTGCTAACCTTCTCCAACGGTTCCTTGACCCATGGCTTTGCCTTGGAGATTTCAATGAAATTTGTTCTCCGGCGGAGGTCACAGGAGGGGAGTTTTGTGAAGCTCGGGCTCTTTGTATGTTAGATTCTATGGAGGGGTGTGAGTTCATTGACTTAGGTTCTATTGGTGGGAAATTTACTTAGGAAAGAAGGTTGAACGGAAGAAGGACGATGGCGAAACGTCTTGATAGAGCTTTGGGAGATATATCTTGGAGGCACTCTTTTCCTGAGGCTTATGTGGAACACCTTACCAGAGTGTACTCGGACCACTGTCCTATCCTTGTCAGGTGCGATGTAGAGGCCCCACAACGAGGAGCTTGCCCCTTCCATTTCCAAGCTGCTTGGTCTACAAATCATTTGGATGAGGCTTTAGTAAAGGATTCCTGGTCCCGGCCGCCTAGTGGATTGGTGGGCAAACTTCACAAGGTTAAGGAGGCGTCTCTAGTGTTCAATAGGGAGACATTTGGCAACATCAGCTTGAGGAAGAGGAGGGTGGAACGACGACTACAGGGATTACAGAAGAAGCTGGACTGGAGAATCACGGATTCTACACTAAGGCTGGAAAAATCCCTTCGAGAGGAATATGAGCAGATACTGTTACAGGAGGAATTGATGTGGTTCCAGAAATCCAGGGAGAACTGGGTCAGATTTGGGGGTCGGAATACCAAATTCTTTCGCACACAGACCATTGTGAGAAGGAAAAGAAATAAGATCCATGGCCTTTTCTTGGGGAGCAATGAGTGGTGTACTGATGCGGAGGTGCTGAAGGTAGCGGCCCAAACCTTTTTTACTAACCTCTTCTCTGTTGATTCTCAGGTTGCTAGGAATGTTATCATGGAGAACTCGACCCCCACCATTTCGGAGGTGGATAGGGAATCTTTGGTCTGCCCCGTCTCTCTTGAGGATGTCCACCTAGCCATCATGGCTATGCAGTCGTATAAAGCTTCAGGAGTGGATGACTTCCATGCGTTCTTTTATAAACAATACTGGAATATCTTGAAACATGATCTCCATAAGTTGGTGGCGGATGCGTTTTGCAATAGTAGGGCGGACGCCTCACTTTTGTAGACTCTAGTTGTACTCATTCCCAAGGTGGATGTCCCCTTTGTTTCAAGGACTTCAGACCAATAAGTCTCTGCAACGTGGCATACAAAGTCATCACAAAGGTCTTGGTTAATAGGTTCCGACCTTTACTTTCTGATCTTGTGGGCCCTCTCCAAGGAAGTTTCATCCCGGGTCGAAGGACGAAGGATAACATCATTCTAACCCAAGAAGTTATGCATGCTCTTCACAATCATATGAAAAAAGGTGGTTTGGTGGCCCTCAAAGTTGATTTGGAGAAGGCTTATGACCGTGTCAGTTGGGACTTCCTACATGCTACTCTTATTGATTTTGGTTTTCCTCCTGCTATTGTTCGCTTGATAATGTGGGGTGTGCAAGAGGTGTCCATTTCGATCCTTTGGAATGGGACCAAGCTCCCATCCTTCACTCCTTAAAGAGGTCTCAGGCAGGGCGATCCACTATCTCCTTATCTCTTTGTTCTTTGCATGGAGCGTCTTGCCATTCATATACAGAAATTGGTAGATGCAGGGGTCTGGCACCCGATCAGGATTACAAGAGAAGGGGTTGGTATCTCTCACCTTTTCTTTGCGGATGATGTCTTATTGTTCTGACAAGCTAGCAAGTAGCAGATGCATGTTGTTGCCAATGCTATGAAGGATTTTTGCGAAGCTTCTGGCATGAGAGTCAATCTAGAGAAATATCGGATGTTCTGCTCCAACAATATTGGCCACAAAGTGCAGCAGGAGTTTTCTTGCATTTTGGGCATTAATCGGGCTGCCAATTTGGGCAAGTATTTGGGGTTGCCACTCTTGAAAGGTCGAGTAACAAGGAAAGTTTTTTCTCCGATAATTGATAAAATCAATTCCAGACTTGCTTCTTGGAAGACTAGGCTCTTGAATAGAGTGGGTCAGTTATGCTTGGTGAAATCTGTTTTATCCTCCCTCCCTGTTTATTCCATGAAGGCTCTCTGGCTTCCGGAATCAATTTGTGATTTTGTAGACAAGAAGATCCGTAATTGTATTTGGGGTAAGGTGGATAATAAAAGGAGTTGGAACTTGGTTCCGTGGAGAGAGATCTCGTGCCCAAAGGACAGGGGTGGACTTGGCCTTCGTTATGTTCGTCTCAACAATATCGCCATGCTAGGGAAGTTAGTTGAGAGTCTTTTGTGCGATAGAGGGAAGCCGTGGGTAATAGATTTATCTCAGAAGTATTTGGCCAATGACATAGTTCTTGATGGGGAGTACAAGGCAGGGAATTCGTATGTGTGGAAGGGTATTGTTAGGGCCAAGGATTACTTATGCCATGGATTTCGAGCACAACTAGGGGATGGATCTGCATCGCTTTGGTATGATAACTGGTTGGGGACTGGTAAGCTCTGTTTTAGAGTTCCGTTTGTTCATGTTTCAGACACTGGACTCAGGGTGGCAGATTTATGGTCGGGCTCTTCATGGAATTTTGAGCAGCTGTATACAATGTTACCTTTGGAGGTCAAGGAGGAGATAAGTGCTGTTAGGGTGCCTAACCTTTCGGTCGGGCATGATGCTATTCGCTGGGCAGACGCAAATGATGGCAGGTATAGTGTGTCCTCGGCATATGCAACCTTGGGCGACTTCGACGTAATTGATTCGGGGCCCTAGAAGTGTGTTTGGCGCTGTAAGGTTTCTGAGAAAATTAGATATTTTCTATGGCTGATTTTGAAGGAAGGGCTTCCCACTAACGAGAAGAGGCATCAGAATCGTCTCAGCGAGTTGGCTTCTTGCTCGCGTTGTGGTGCAGCTGCAAAGAGCTTATCGCATCTCTTTAGCGAATGTCCCCGCTCTTGTTTGCTCTGGCGTCAGTTTGGCTCTATATTACCATCTCTTGATTCCAATGTCCCGTTCTCGTCTTGGATCGTGAGTCTCCTTAGGCATCAACAATGTCTCTTGGGGGTGGCTGTGTTATGGTGGGGATGGAGATAGAGGAATGAACAATGTTTGGGAGAGAACAAGTGGGAGCTAAACAAGGTTCTGCGGCGGGTTCTTTCGGATGTCACTGCTTGGCGGACATATCTCTTTTCAAATCATCTTTCTCCTTCGGTGACAGCTGTACATATGGCACCTTTTCAGCTGCTGGTTGATGGGAGTTGGATTCCGGGATGTGCAACCATGGGGGGAGGGGGGCTGCTGTGTTAATTGATTCTGCCTGTGGTTGGCACTTTGCAGTGTCAGCGAACTCCCTCTGTGGGAACGCGTTCCTCGCAGAGGTTTGGGCAGTGGAGTTGGCTCATGCATGGGAGCTGGGTGTTCGTGATGTCGTATGTGCGTGTGACTGCGAGGAAGTGGTGCGGGTATTACAGACTCGTAGCGATATTAGCACCTTCTGGAATAGGGAGAAGATCGCCAAGGTGATAGATATGCTTACTTGAGATTGGAATGTAATTGTTATCCATGTCGCAAGGGAGGAAAATAACACTGTTGATTGTCTTGCGAGACAAGCGGCGCGTGATGGAACCCCTCGACGGGTCTGGAAGCAGCCTCCGTCTTTTGTTTATGCGTCTATGTATCTAAACGCGCTGAGTAGCTAGTTTACTTTTCGTTTTTCTCTTGTAACCAAAAAAAAAAACTAATACTCCGTGGATTGCACTGACATAACACTAGTACTCTTACCAAACCAAATGCCTCGGATGAAATTTCAAGGAAAAGGGCTAAATGCTTTGGGCCCTGGGCACTTTGCAATAGCACACGGCGCTATAGAAAAAAAGAACAAGGGAAGTTTAACTAATGAACGTTGTCTCGCCTTGGTTAGGCTTGGCTTTTGGGCCCTGTTTATTCAATGAAAACTGAACCTTTGACAAAATAAAAAACGTGGACCTCTAAATTATCCTCTACGATTAGGGAACATTTATATACCTTTATATATATTTTTTGGTAAATATATACCTTTATCTGGATAATCACTTATTATTTTTAAATTGCAATTTAAGAGATTTTTTTTTCCAACTTTTCTAAGCATGATCTACATCTAAATAATACAGAATTCAGTACACCTTTTTCTTTACTCTTTATTTCTTTCTTCCAGCAACATTACATCACTTATCACCACGTAACTCTCCGATCTTTTCTTATTGATCTACATCCTTTGTTTATTCATCCATCTTTATTCGGTCGGCATACATAAAACCAAGCCAAGCAAAGATTAGAGTCTCTTTTTTACGGTACCATGACTCTGAAACATTAATACGCATAATTTCTGCTATACGGAGATTCAACAAACTCTCATTTCATTTTTCAATACAAAGAATTCAAGCATACAAAATAATAATCTTAATAGTGAGGACAAAAAATTGAAAGAACAAGGTAATCTAATCTGTGTGCTTGAAAAGCAGAGTAAATTAAACCAAACCAAAAACCCCCAACATCAATCAGGAATTGGCAGCTTCAGCTGTCATGGGAATCAGATATCTGAGAAATTTTCCTGCGCTGCTGCTTTGGAAGCCAAAAGAAACACCCACCTGATGTTTTGTCCTCGGAACCATTTGAATTTGTATGAGACTTGTTCATCTTGATCCTTCCCTCGTCTCCTTCTTCGTGTGCCGTCATTTTTTCCTTGTATAGCTTCCGCGCCACGTATACTTCAGCGAGACCGTACCCTAATGATGTCATGGCTCGTTATACTCCTTGTTTGATGCAAGAACAAAGATGGGGTTGATTTGTATTTATAGACTTTTTGTTTTGGTCGAGTACTTGTGGAATTGAATTGGCTTGGCCAACACGCAGAGGAAGCCGTCAAGTCTGAAAAATTGAATTGCCTTTCCCCTGTTTCAGTGTTAGGATTCTTCTTCTTCCCCCTTTTTATTTTTATTTTTGTTTTTTTGCATGTCTTTCCTAGGAAAGTTCAACAAATGGCATTTCACGATTCAAACTCACAAATGCTCAAATGTGTCTTGTGTATTGCGAAATTCAAATCCACACATTTAGGTTTTACGCTTTCCAACCTTAAAATCAATTCTCATTTACCAAAATTATTTTCAAGGCGTGTTCTTTCAATAATTGAACATTGATCACATTTGATCTTCGTGTGGTGGTAGTAGATTGAATGTTTTGGATGCAGTGTGATGTTCATGACGGAGCACAGTGAAGAACGACGATGAGTGTATTTGCAAAATGCACTCCGACACTCAACTCAACTTCTAGATCGGAGAGAGAATCCCAAAGTCTATGAATAGCTAAGAGTTTAGCCAAATGAATAATGTTTGTGTAAATGAATGACAAAACTTATATTTATAGGCACAATGATAGTAGTTTCTATGCTTGAGGTCTCTTGGAAACCTTGAAGAAGGTTTTCCGAGAAGACAATTATCTTTAGATAACCATAACATAGTTCATTTATTATGTTGGACGGATTCGCTTGGCCAATGCTAGGGAAAAATGTTCCTTGACTTAGCCATCTCGACCACCATCATGGCACTCACTTGATTGTGAGACCTTTGAAATGACTGGAGTGCTACTGGAACTTATGACCATTTGGACCAGCTAGAACATGAGTACACTAAGCTTGGCATGTAATGTAATGCAATGCAATGTCAAGTTATATCACCTTGACCAGATTTCGAACGTTTGGAAATTAACAATCCGACGGGTTTCAGGCGTCCTTTCCTTCTCTATTGAACGCAAAAAAAACTAATCTTCTGGTCAATATTGAAGTGCTAAGGTTCTTCTGATTTCGCTCGGTTAGACTGAATTTAGAATGTCGTGATTAATAGTTAGAGACGCTCTGGCAGTTATGACTTCAATCATGAGTGCGTGCCTGTTAGCCTATAATTTTTCTAGGTCTTAGATTAGTCGAAAGCTGTACTAAAAGAGGACTTCGACCAAGACTATAAGTGTTTTACCGAGGCTAACAGAGCGGTTTGTGAAGTTCGACTGAAATAAGGGCAATACGACAGGTCGGAGTCGAAACTAACCAGGACTTAAGATAAACAGGTAGTGAAACTTGTTTATTCTTGGTTAAAGCCTGGAGATGCAGAAAACTGCCATCCGACGGAAGTTACGGAGAAGTTAGAGCATGTCAAATACGTGGGAGACAAGGAAATCGAAAAAGGACACTTGGAAGAACCAGAGAGACAACTGTGGCAGGCGGTTGGAGAGCGTTGCCTATAAATAGAAGAAGCCAGAGCAGAGTTCAAGGTCTTTCGCCCTCATCACGACACGCCCGGTAGCGTTAAATCCTCACCCCTACAAGATATAAGTCCACCTGTAAGTGACGCCGAAAACAAGAACGAGAAAACACGTGAGTGGCTGAGTGGTGGTCGACTGACCAAGACCCTTGCATTTCTGTAACATTTACGTTTCAATGCAATTTTTCCTTTTTCTTTGGCTTTTTGCTTTCATTTCCCTGCTTTCATGCCTATGACCCCTTCTCTCTGCCTATAACTCCTTCCTTGAAACCCTCCTAAACACGCAACCATCTCCCAGACACACACCCGCTCTGCTCGAATCACTTTCGATGGGTTCCTCTCCTCTCATCTCACACACTCCGCACGTGCACACGAGAGGTTTCCTTCTCCCTAGGACCCGAAAAGAGGATAGAATCCACCCTCTTCATAAACATTCGGATTTTCTTGTGGTTTTGCCCTGGTTACCACTTACCAAAAACCAACGTAAACAAATTGGCACGCCCAGTGGGACCACAAAGGGAGTTGTTTTCAATTTTTGAAATCATCTCTGTGCCTTAAACAAATTTTCTAATTCAGAAACTGTTTTTGAATTAAGTGAAATTCGGTTAGTGTATGAGATTACAGTGTGGTAAAATGACCAACCGTTCAAGAGCAAACCAAGCATCAAGATCTAACGCAGGTCCTAGTGTTAATGATGAAATTCATGTTAATACTAGTAATAGTGTTAATCCAGCAACAAATCCTTCACGTTGGAAGCCGTTTCTTTTTCACATATGGCAGTTACAAACGCTCAAACAAGCCAAACCTAACCGTCAGTTTTGGCTAGCCAGGATTTGACACAGCCACAAACAGTCATGCCGGTCGACATGGATTCCATGCAGGCATCATATTCATACACTGTAGGACCAATCTTGTCACAAGTATCGGCCCCAATGCCTTCGAGTCCTGCACTTTCGCAGGCCATGGTTGGCATGGTTCAACTAGGTTTTTGGAACAATAGAAACCCTCAAAATATGGTTAGTCACCCTTACGAGATGCCGTTGTCGATGGTGCAGGGGATAGGAACTTATCCCTCGACATATTCCGACAACATTGTTTCGACGAGTTCCTTGACACATCAATTCATGGTGCTTGGACCAGGAGCCGTTGGATCAAGGAATATGGGGTACTCATATTCAAACTTCGACGCATCACCGTTTCCATTGACCAACAACACGGTAAACATGCTTAAGCAACAAATGGTTGACAGTAACCATGAGTTAGTCAATACTTTGACTCAACAAATTGGTGCGGTCTTTAATCCCATGATTAGAGACACCGCTGTTGCCTACCAACAATTGACTACTCAATTGGGGAGAATAGCGGACATTTTCGGTCCATCAGACCATAGTGTCGAACAAGTCGAACAGTCTTGTCGACAAATGCCTCCGTTTGTTCAACCACAAGTGTTGAATATTTAACCCTAGGTAGTCGATGTTCAACCTAACCAAAAGGTTCCCCAGGACGAACCCATTCGCCAAGTTAATTTTGGTCGAAACGAGGAAGTCCTAGTTTTGGTTAATTGGAACCAAAACGCCGAACAAGTTCTAGAAAGAGTTCGACAAAACAATTTTGGGGGGCAACAGAATGTTGCCAACATAGTAGAAAAATTGTTACATCAACACGGATTCAACGTGGGCTATGCTAATAGACCGCACTTCGTGTCAGCCTTTCCCGAGATAGTTCTGCAAACGAAACTTCCATGGGGATGGAAAGTCCCTAAGTTCACTAAGTTCTCAGGGAACGTCGAAGAATCTGCGATCGACCATATCGCCAAATACCAGGTTGAGGCTGGATATTTGGCGAATAACGAGTACTTGAAAAGGAAGTACTTTCCTAGTTCTTTAACGAAGAACGCTTTCACGTGGTTCACAATTTTACCACCCAATTCGATCCTTGGTTGGAATCAATTGGAACGCGTTTTTTATGACCAATAATTTAAAGGAGATTCTAAAGTTAGTCTAAAAGAACTAGCAAGTATAAGAAGGGAACCGCCGGAAACTGTCAACGACTACTTAGGCAGATTCCGACATATGAAATCAAAATGTTTGTTACAGGTCCATGAACCGGAACTGGTCGAGTTGGCCGTAGGCGGTTTAGATTATTCGACCATAAAGAAAATAGATACTCAACATTTAAGAGACTTGGCGCAGTTAGCCGCTAGGATTCGACAAGTTGAGTTCCTTAGGCAAGAAAAATTGAAGAATACTAAATTTCCTAAGAGGGAAAATATAGCTTATATCGGAATAGGCGATATAGGTCGAGCTAATCCTGCGACATTCGAGCCCGATGAGGACTTCGAACGTTGCGGCGTTCAGTTGGCTGAACTTAAGGAAGGCCCTCCATATGTTTTCAAAATGTTGGCACCTAACAAATGGAGACCACTTAATAATGATACGCCTCAAAATTCGAAATATCCTATTAAAACTTACAATTTTGATATAACAAAATGCGAGGCTATCTATGATGTCTTGGTAAAAGATGGCCAAATCGACATTCCTCCTGATCAGAAGATTCCTCCTCTCGATCAAAGGAAAAGTCGAAAGTATTGTAAATATCATAATGCTTTTGGCCACTGGACTAATTACTGTTCTACTTTCAAGAATTTGGTCCAAACAGCTATCCAAGATGGAAGGCTAGTCTTCGAGCCAAAGGAGAATACTACCATGAAGATAGATTCTGACCCATTGCAGGTTCAGGATTCCAAATTCATGGAACCCACAGAAATATGCACCATAGGTATTGCTGAAGTCCCTAACTCCAACATTATGTCGGTCGAAGAGCCCGACACGGAGTTACTAGAAGAAGTTTACTGAAGAGCAGGAGAAAATTTGCTGGAGTACTTGTAGAGGTGTAAAGAGAAGGACACAGAAGTAACCATGTGTCCCGGGTGCATCTTCGTCTTTGATCGAAATGCTACAAAGGTCGTAGAGGCAGCTAGAAGGGTAAACCGAAGATCAGCACTGAAAAGGTTAGGTGGTCGACTCCCCGCTACTCAGCGGTTGGGTTCGAGGAACCCATTCGAGTCGAGATCTCAACAGAATCTCGCTCACAAGTGGAAGAATTTAGTTCCTCCAACGGGGGTTCGACCTAACCAATGGGTCGCTACATTTCAACCTAAACCCGCTGTAAAATCAAGGGTTGAAATAAAGCCCTTCACTTTCGGATATCGGAGTGTTCGAACTACAAGGAACTATTCCCATGTTTCGAATTCTTACTTTGGAACCAGGCCCATGACCAAAACTCAATGGAGGAGGTTCCAGAGAAAGAGAAAGGCGGCCCGAGAAAGAGCTATTGCTCAGAACGGGAAGGCTGCAGTTGAGGAACTTGGCAAGAGAGAGTCCTCGACAAAAGTGAATGAAAGAGGAAAGCCTTTCTTCAAGCCTGGACAGTCAAGTCGAAGAAAGACTTTGCCTTACATGGACTTAGCATACAAACCTGAGCTAAGTCCCGAAGCTGAACCATTCACACCTAAGGTTGTACCCCCTAAATCTTCAACTGCTGAAGAGGAAGGTTTGGTCACTGATAACTTTGGCTGTGACACTGAAATTTTGGACATCATCTGTAACGTGGTGTCTATCCTTCCTTATGTGTTTGACCTGACCACTGAGGTTTTCGAGAGCGAAGATGACTATTACGTTGAAGATGACGACAACCCTCTTTGCTACTACATAATGATAAAGGGTAAGTTCGAAGAGCAGAACGCAATTTTCAAGAAGTCGGGTGAAGAGATGAAAAAGCACTTAAAGCCACTATTCATATGGGCTAGAGTTGAAGGCAAAGGAATCAATAAAGTACTAGTTGATGGAGGGGCAGCAATAAACCTGATGCCTAAATTCTTAATGAAGAAATTGGGCAAGACTGAGGCAGACATGCAGCCTCACAACTTGGTTCTCTCTGATTATGAGGGGGAAACAAATAAGTCGCTTGGTGCAATGCCACTTTAAATCACCATGGGTACGGTGACGAGAACTACTATGTTTGTAGTAGTTCCTGCTAAGGAAAATTATAGTTTGCTCTTAGGAAGAGAGTGGATTCATGGAGTCGGAGCGGTTCCTTCAACCTTGCACCAAAAGCTAACTCTCTGGAGGGAAGTCGGTGTCCTAAAAAATGTTGATGCCGATCAAAGTTACTTCTTGGCTGAATGTGATCAAGTCAACAAGAAGACATTCGACAAGAAGTTGGCAAATATTCCACCCTACAATAATTTAGAGAATGAAATGAAGGGGGAATATACACCAAGTTCATTCAGGCTCGACCCTGAATATGACTTCTTTCAAAGAATGGAGTTCCATCAAAGGAAAGAATTTGGCAAGGAGAAGCCACGAACTGGTAATTAAATTCATTTTACTTTCCATCATTAATTCAATGCTTATATAGTTCACTTGCATGATCCAACTGTATATAAAAATTTAGAAAACCAAGACTGGGAAGACTATTGACCGAGGCCTAATGTGGATCATGACTCATAAGAAAAAAAGATGGGAATTATGTGATTGACAAAGCCAAGGAGATTGGGGTAAATTTGTCAGAATATTGAATCAAATCAATCTAGATTTGGTCAAACATGTAATTAGGGAAGAGATCAACTCTAATTAGGGAATGAATATTATGTCATTATTGTATTTCCTTATTTAGAGGACTGGATTATTCTATAAGTAAGTCCCTACCTGTAAGCAGTAAAAATTAAGCAATAGAATTACAATTCTCCAAATATTTCTTCCTAAATGTCTATTCTCTATTACAATATGGTATCAGAGCTGGTTTCTTCATCTTTTTCTTCTTTCTCTAAATCCAATAAACACCAAAAACCATGTCAGACGTTGATAAACCTGACAACCAACCAACACAAAACAAAATTTCTGATGAAATCACTCGTCAGATCGCAGCACTGCTTCAGAGCAGCCTTCAAGCACAGCTTCAGAGCAGCCTTCAGGCACAGACATCAACCACCAATTCTGAGAATTTATCTCTCGGAATAAAAATAAGTGGAGACAATTATCCGCTATGGTCAACTCTGATGAAAAAGGCCATCGGTGGCAGAGGAAGAAGTGCTCACATCACCGGTGAACCTGCGGCCCCGTCAACAACAGATCCAAAGTACACACGCTGGGAGCAAGATGACCAGTGTGTCTTTACTTGGCTGATTCAAAATATCGAATCACAATTAGTAAACAATGTTTCCCAATACCCAACAGCAAAAGATTTATGGGATGGACTGGCTCTAACCTATGGTGCAGGAATTGACTTTTTGCAGGTTTTTGACCTTCATCGAAGGGCAAATTGTTTGAGGCAAGGAAGCAGCACCCTCGAAGAATTTTGGAACAAGCTTCAAAGCCTCTGGATTTCCATTGACAGGCGAGATCCCAACCCAATGACGTGCCCTGCAGACATACAAACCTACAACAACAAAATCCAGGAACAGAGACTATACCAACTTTTGGCTGCCGTCGATGACAGGTTTGAAACAATTAAACGAGATATTCTGAGATGTAATCCTCTCCCCTCAGTCGAAACAGCTTTCGCCACCCTACGGCGAGAGGTCGCCAGGCTTAACATTCTGAAAGCGGCAACCCCCGAGGTCGACTCATCATCGGGGATCGGAGCAAGTTTGGTGGCCCGAACAGGAGGGGATCGTGGCACTCGAGATACAGGGAATGCGGCAACCAGAACCAAAAATCGTTCGAGAGACAAAGAGGATAAATCGCATCTCACATGCACTCACTGTGGGATGAAGAAACATACCAAGGAAACTTGTTTCAGACTTGTGGGTTACCCAGAGTGGTGGGAGAAGGAGAAAACAGGAACCAAAACAGGGAAAGCCGCCGCCGCAATTGCCACTCCTCACGAGACCGAGATCGAACCCACTGCTCCAAAGCCACCAAACTCGCGATCCAGAGAGGTAAGCAACGAAGAACGCACCAGCGGCAGGGCCAACGGCGGCGGAGAGCCGTCCGCCAGCACCGCCGCCACTGGCCACGCGAACGAGAGAGATGAAGGGAGCAGACGCAGCCGCGGCGCTGTGAATGAAGGGGACCATGATGACCTAGGGTTCCAAGGTAATGGGTTTGGGGGTCATGACCCAAGCCCAATATCTCCTAACCCATTTTTTTGTCACTCTAATTTTTGTTTTTCTGAACCAGAAAAAAATGGGCTGCCTCCTGAATTTTTAAATAATATATATTTGAAACCCAAAGCATATATAACTCAGTCTGTTGCCAAGGGTAATTCTGGAAAATCAACAGCTTGGATTTTTGACTGTGGAGCTACAGATACTATGACTTATGATCATAATGATTTTCTAAATTTATCCCCACCACCTAAGGCCCACATTGAGACTGCTAGTGGGGAACTTATTCATGTAAAAGGAGGGGGCTCTATTGCTATTTCTGATAAGATGAAGCTACATAACTGTCTCTATGTTCCCTCTTTATCTTCAAAGTTGTTATCTATCAGTCAAGTGACGAAAGAACTTCATTGTGTGGTTCTGATGTATCCAACTTTTTGCCTTTTACAGGACATTCTTTCGAAGGAGATCATTGGGCGTGGTACTGAGCGAGAAGGTCTCTACTACGTCGACGAGGTGGTTCACTCGGGACATGCCATGCTTGCTCATGGAACAGTTGACAGACAACTTTGGTTGTGGCACCGCCGTCTTGGTCATCCTTCGTTTGGGTATCTTAAGGTTTTGTTTCCACGTCTTTTTCCAAATAACTCCACTAATCTGAAGTGTGAGACCTGTATTCGTGCTAAGAACCATAGGGTTTCTTTTTCCCCAAATAATACTAGAGTGGACTCTGTTTTTTCCCTTATTCATTCTGATGTCTGGGGCCCCGCTCCATATTCTGATAATAGTCGTTTCCAGTACTTTGTTATCTTTGTTGATGATTTTTCTCGAATGACTTGGCTATATTTTATGAAACATAAATCCGAAGTTCCGGAAAAATTCGTTGCCTTTTACAAAATGATTCAAACTCAATTTCAGACACAAATAAAAATTCTTCGTTCAGATAATGGTGGTGAATTTGTAAATCAATCCATGCAAGCTTTTTTCCAGGAACATGGCCTTATCCATCAAACCTCCTGTCCCCACACCCCACAACAAAATGGGGTTGCTGAACGGAAAAATCGGATTCTTCTCGAAATGACTTGGGCCTTACTCCTTGATTCTCACGTTCCCACCTCTTTTTGGCCTGAGGCTCTTGCCACTTCCGCATACTTGGTTAACCGACTCCCTACAAAAATCCTCAACCATAAAACCCCCTTGCAGACTCTAGCCACTCATCTCAAAGTTCCATCCATTTTGACCTTACCCCCTCGTGTCTTTGGGTGCTCTGTGTTTATTCATATCCCTAAACATGATCGGACCAAGCTTGACCCATGTGCTGAGAAGTGTGTGTTTGTTGGTTACGCTATGCATCAGAAGGGGTATCGTTGTTATAATCCTATTACTCGTCGCATCCATGTCACGTTGGATTGCGATTTCTTAGAGTCTGAATACTTCTTTCTATTCCCAACTAAGTGGTCAGGGGGAGACTGTCAGTGATCCACTAAGTTGGCTAACAAATCTAATTTGTTCCGATACTGTTCAAAACGAGCAGGTAGATGGAGCCACCGAACCTGCCCCTGTTGAAGTAGTCCGAACCGACGGACCAGTATACACGTCCGATGCTCAGCCTTCGGACAATGTCCAACAAGAGGTAAGTGAATCTCACTCTGATAACTTGTCACTTGATTTAGATAACATCATCTCTCATGATGACAGCTTAGTTCCAGAACCAGAAGAGCCACAGACATGTATTCTACCTCCGAGAAGAAACCGAGGTGTGCCTCCCAACAGATACTCTCCTGATCATGTGTCTCGATCCTCCAGGTATCCGTTACATGGAGCCAGAAGGGGAGTAGCTGATACCGCAAAAGCTTTTTCAGTTAAGCTTCTCTCAGAGGATATTCCAAGAAATGCTCAGCAGGCAATGAACAAAGTGGAATGGCGTGAGGCGATGAATACCGAAATGGAAGCACTTGTGAAGAATGGTACTTGGGAAAAGTGTGCATTACCAGTTGGAAAAAAGCCAGTTGGATGCAAATGGGTGTTTACCATCAAGTATAAAGCAGATGGAAGCATTGAGCGGTACAAAGCAAGGTTAGTTGCCAAGGGCTATACACAAACTTATGGTATTGATTATGCAGAAACTTTCTCTCCAGTTGCAAAAATTGACACCATCAGAGTAATATTCTCAATTGCGGCAAATGAAGATTGGCCTCTTCACCAATTTGATGTTAAGAATGCATTCTTACATGGAGATCTGAAAGAAGAAGTGTACATGGAGGCTCCACCTGGGTTTGCAGATGATTTCCAAGGAAATGAAGTATGCAGGCTAAGAAAGGCTTTGTATGGGCTTAAATAGTCTCCTCGTGCATGGTTTGGAAGGTTCACTATGGCTATGAAGCGGTATGGATACAAACAGAGCAATGCTGATCACACACTTTTCCTCAAAAGGAGAGGTAATTTGGTCACCTGTCTCATTATTTATGTAGATGATATGATTATAACAGGTAGTGATGAAGAAGAGATTTCCCAACTCCGAAAGAATCTCTTCACCGAGTTTGAAATGAAAGACCTAGGAGGGCTGAAATACTTCTTGGGTATTGAGGTTCTCAGATCCAGAGAGGGGATTTACATCTCTCAACGAAAATATATATTGGATCTATTAGCTGAGACTGGTATGGTAGATTGTAAACCGAGTGATTCACCAATAGTGGTAAATCACAAGCTCAAGATTACTGAGGAATCTAAACCAACTGATCGAGAGAAGTATCAGAGACTAGTGGGGAAGCTAATCTACCTAGCCCACACTAGACCAGACATTGCATATGCAGTTGGGGTAGTGAGTCAGTTCATGCATAATCCACAGGTAGAACACATGGAAGCAGCAATGAGGATTGTCAGATACCTCAAAAGTACACCAGGAAGGGGTATCATCTTCAGAAGAAATGGGCACCTGAATATTGAGGCATATACTGATGCTGATTGGGCAGGGAATCCAAATGATAGAAGGTCCACAGCAGGGTATTTCACTCTACTGGGAGGGAACCTTGTTACTTGGAGAAGCAAGAAACAGAAGGTAGTTGCATTGTCTAGTGCAGAAGCAGAGTTCAGAGGAATTGTAAAGGGGATAACTGAAGTTCTCTGGCTGAAGAAGTTGATATGTGAAATTGGTTTTCCAGTAGAGCTCCCTATTGAACTGAGGTGTGACAACATGGCAGCAATTAGCATCTCAGAGAACCCTGTTCAGCATGATAGAACAAAGCATGTTGAAGTAGATAGGCATTTCATTAAGGAGAAAATTGAAGAGGGCATTGTCAAGCTTCCGTTTGTGAGATCCATAGATCAGTTGGCCGATATCCTCACAAAGGCTGTATCAGGAAGATCTCTGGAGACAGTCTTGCACAAGTTGAGCATCGGAGATCCCACTGTTCAACTTGAGGGGGAGTGTCAGAATATTGAATCAAATCAATCTAGATTTGGTCAAACATGTAATTAGGGAAGAGATCAACTCTAATTAGGGAATGAATATTATGTCATTATTGTATTTCCTTATTTAGAAGACTGAATTATTCTATAAGTAAGTCCCTACCTGTAAGCAGTAAAAATTAAGCAATAGAATTACAATTCTCCAAATATTTCTTCCTAAATGTCTATTCTCTATTACAATAAAATTTACATTTTTCATCTTTATAAATTTCTAATTTATACTAAATGTTTTGAAATATAAGATTGAATCATTTGTTGGTCTTATATCCAGGAGACTATTGAAAACCATTTAAATCAAAACATAGAAGCTTCTGCAGAAATTTCACCTAATGATGTTGTTGGTAAGCTAATTGGACCAGAGCATGCTGGACGTGTTCGAGGATTAGGCATGGGAGTTATTCCCACTGTTGCATTTAAGCATACCATAACACGACTTAGAGGTATGAGCTCTATTTCCCCTGGTGCCTGTACACCCTCTGTAGAGTTGCAAATAAAAATGGTAACCTTAGAGTCTCAATTGCAAACACTTTTCACACATAACTAATAGGAGGAAATGTACCTCAAGAGTTAGCTGGCTTATTTCCCAATTCTACACAAGAGGTATGTCACAATACACCAACCACTTCTTCAAAACACACTAGGCTTCTACTTAATATGCACCCAAGTTTCTATCTTCAGTTTTTCTCTCTCATGTTTTGTTCATCTAGTGTCATGGATTGAACTGAAATTTGAAGGGTGGTAGTATAGATCTCAATGGACACAACATTATGGATATCACCTTTTTGACTTATGAAGCCCGGGGGTGGATATGAGTGATATTGAGTTGTTTGCGAGGAATTTTCAAGAACATCATGTAAATTCAGTGCTTTTGTTTTTGTGTGCCTACGATGTAAAACAATCATTTAAAATCTGGATTAAACCTCAAATATATCATCCCACTTAAATATATAAAGTTTTTCTAAATTAGAAAATAAGTACCTAGTACCAACAGTTATTTATTAAGAGTTTAATTATAGTAGAGGAGGGTGTGTACTTATGTATATTATGTTTTTTTTCTCTCTATTGTGGAATGAGAATCCCCTCTCTAGGACAATTGTATTGATCATGTCATTGACAACGAAAAGTGGTAATCCTTTTCCTTTTGATTATATATTTGTTGTTGGCACCAGATATAGGAAGTGGTGCTCAATCACCTAATGATGAGACAAGATCATATGATGGAAGCAACACTCATTGATTGCAGATATCAGTTAGTCTTCATTTTATATCTTCCTCCTAACATTATTAGATTAGCTTTCATGTTTCCTTGATTTTTTTTGTCTATTTGACCTACTAAATAAATTGTTGACTTGATTACTCTTTTTAATGCAGTGTTGATAAAGTGGAGGATGAGCTTCTGAAGAAAACAGTGTTGTCCCTGCAGATAAAGAATAGGATGAGCTAATTATGATTATGACCTTAGTTTTTATTACTAATTGTAGCTGAATGTTGCCAAAAACAAATGGAGCTATGCTCGTAGCTTAGGCAATCTTAGTGTTTATGGCTAATTGTAGCTGAATGTTACCAAAAACAAATGTTTTGTGTTGAAAATGTGTAATGTGCTTCTATTATTTGTTTCAGGATAAGTAGCAGTGACAATGATGACTTAATTAGAAGTTTGAAAACTTCAACATATATGTTAATGAAATAGTTTTTAGCTTTTAGTACTTTGAATATCATTTGCTAATATATCTTACTGCTTTTTCTGAATTGTTCACATCAATGTTTCTTTCATACTAATTAGTGGAGGATAGGAGAAGATTAATAGATAACGTACAGATAGAAGCAAGCAATAAACATAAAAAACTCAGTAATTTATGACAGTTTAAACCACCTTAAAAAGAACTCAGTAAATTGTAGCGGTTTAAATCGCCTTTTTTGCACAAAGAGTACATTATGACTTTAGAATCCCCAAGATATATAACTGTGGTTTAAACCTTCGTTTTTTGAAAAAAAAAAAAAAAAAAGTTATGGCAATTGTAACGACGGTCTCTAGAAGTGAATAACGAAAACTTGGAGAATGAAGGCTAAAACTGCCACAAATTAGTAAAAAAACCGCGACAATTTGCAAATAGAATTTTGTAGGGAATATGCTGTACACAAAACTAATATACTACTACAACACGAAGATTCGACAAACATCGTTTCATTTTGTCGATACAAAGAATCGAAGCAATACAATATAGTCATGATCAAAAGCAGGATCTATCTTGTGAGGACCAAAATTTAAAAGCACTCAGTAATCCAATCCAAAACTGTAACATCAATCAGGAATTGGCTGTTTCAGCATCGTGGGAATCTGATATCCGAGAAACTTTCCGTCGCTGCTGCTTGGGAAGCCAAAAGAAACACCCACCTAATGTTTTGTCCTCGGAACCATTTGAATTTGTGTGAGACTTCATCTTGATCCTTCCGTTCTCTTGTTCTTGTTGTTCTTCGTGTGCCATCTTCTTCGCCAGTTTTTCCTTGTACAGCTTCCGCGCTACGTATGTTTCAGCGAAACCGTACCCCAATGATGTCATGACTCCTCAGAAAGAAAATACTAGTACTGATCTTCAAGTTTTGCTTGACACGAGAACAAATTAAAGATGGGGTTCATTTGATTTGTATTTATAGGCTTTACTAGGCTTCGGGAACAAGCAAAGAAAGCCATCGTGGCTGAACAAATTGACTTGCTTAGTTTCAACGAAGAAGTCAGGATGCTTCTTCTGCAAGTTTATCTAAGAAAGTTCTTGAAAAACAATTAATTTTATATTATGTTTGCCACTTTTACGTTTGAATAAAAAATTAAATTTATATTAAGTGATTTTTTATAAAAAAAAGGAATTTATTTATGTTTGTTTATAAATATAATAAGTGTTTTGAATTGTTTAAAATAAAATCCTAATTTTTATTTTATTAAATTGTTCTCGCAAATTCAACTCGCGTGTGGTAGATGTCAAAGATTATCCTAAGAAAGCGGCTCCTAAAATTAGAACAAATAACTACATTTTACCATTGTGACAACAACCGTATATAATTCAATTTCTCTCTTCCCAATATAATTGATTATTTTAGAACCACTCAAAATAGCTTAAAAAAATAATCAACTTTCTTTTTTATAGAAAATTATTTTTTCAAAATTACACACGAACATATAAAAATATACATAACTGATTTTTTTAAAAAAGTGATTATTTAATAAGACAGACCATATATTTGTAAGAACTAGTTTATACCATGCGTAGTTGAAGGAGCACGTCATTGCAAATGCTTGTGGTGGTAGCAGACAAATTGACGGTCGCTTCTACGAAGATAGAAAAGATATCTTTCAATCCAACAGTGGTCAATGACATGGCCTTCTCTGCCACGTTAGTTGTTATTGCTGGTCAATGACGTCTTGACCCTAAAAGAAATTTTAGATTTACAATTGAAAGATTGGAATAACAATATACTGTAGTTAATGTTTTTTGTTACGGTCAATATAGTTTGAGCGGCAACTAAAGTGATCCTAAGAATCAACTAATCCCTGTAAGTAAACAAACTTAAGGAACTTAAATTAGGACTAGTAAAGGTAAGAGACTGAAATTATGATTATTAACAAAAAAAAAAAAAAACTTAAAAAGAGACAGACCATAAGTGAAAAGATAAATTACCAAATAGGCACTGAGACCACCGGTGGTCCTAAAAAAGAATGGACCACTTAGTGGTCGCTTAATTTTTATTTTATGAAAAGTAATAATAGGATTAAAACAATACTTTTGAAAGTCTAAGGATTGAAAATGAGATTTTACAAAGAGTATGAGGACTAAAGTAGAAATGTGGTATTATATAGGGACTAAATTGTAATTTCTTAAAGGTAAAGGGACTCAAATGAAATTTTAAGAAAATATAAGGATCTTTTCATAAAGTTGAATTCTTTATTAATAATTATTGTGTGAGCATATATCTTAATAAGAATTAGTATCCTTGTCCAAGGAGTTAAGTTGTGTTTGTTTAGAAACTAAGCTTAAAACGTATCTTCTGTAAGCTACAAGGCTCGAGGACGAGCGGGGTTTAGAGCGACAGGATCTTCATGCGGATAGTGTATTGGGTAAGAGCTCCTACGCATATTTGGATAGCTATTCCTTGTGACCTTTGTCTGTTGTTTGATATATATGCATGATAGCATAAGATGTGTTAGGAATATTGTGGTTGACGACGTCCAATGGATGACCCGATGTTTGCTGAATTGGTGAATCAAACTGTTATGTTTTAATATGCTATATGATAATATGATCTGAACTGTTCTATGATAACACGCCTTGAAATGTGATGTGACAACATGACTTGAACTGTATATGAAAACATGTCTTGAACTGTTATGTGATAACATGACTTAGACTGTAATATATGATGATTATTGTTATATGATATGACTCTGTAACATGATAATTGCTTTGAACTGCTACATGTTCTGTCTGAAATGAAAGCATGTCTAATCATGAAATGGTAATGATGTTATGATATGTATATGACTGCTGGTTGATGACGTTATGTTGTATGATAACATAACTAGAATCTGTCATCGTCATGGGTTAACAACTGCTAACTGTTTATGGCGCACACTCGAGTGATGAGTGAGACCGACCTGATGAAATATAGGACACCTATGATTGGTGATCCAACTCATGGAGAATGTCACGGACGTCAGAGAACAAGCTAGAAGTGACAACTGACTGTTAGTTTTAGAGCATGGCATATGCATGTTGGCTCGCAGTGAGATCGATAGTTGACCGCATCAACAATCTGTTAGGGTGCTTCGATCCAGGTCTTCGAGAGGGCGTACCTATGAAGTGGCATCCACAATATAGGCATTAGCAAGATGCTAGTGTCTCGGAACAGGTGGTTATGTCTCGCCTCCCATGCGTGGTTGCTGGCGTATATCCAGATTGTTTTTGACATGATATTGCACTCATGCATTTTGACTATCTAGATAAACCTTCCCATAATAACTTAAAGAATGTCTGATTAGTTCCCCATGAATGTTGATACATGTGTTATTGATTGTTGTGTTTGTTTGGGTCACCTGGTTAGGGAGATTGCCATTATGCACAATGTAGTTGACCCTTGCGTTCTTTCTTTCCTTATATACTATGTTCTTTCATGACGATTGATAGATGGCGATGCCACCTTGGGACTCGATCTGGACTTTGGGCGAGACTTGCCTTACCTTGCTCGACACAAAGGTCCTAGACGCTTGGGTGTTTGACCGGCACACTCATCATCTATGGTACTACGACCAAGTCGAGGATACTAGGAGAGATTGCTACGGACGATACCTACAGAGTTAGCGCTACTGGAGAGAGATGTACTGGACGATGCCATCATGGCTAACTCTAGTTGATCACTATGTTGCATCTTCTTCGGGCACCGCACCTATGATAGAGTCTTCAATTCCAGACGCTTCAGGTGGGCCTTCATATGCACCTGCTTTGCCGATTCCTATGTCGTAGAAGCCAGAGCCAGAAAATTCACCTGCTTCACCCTACAGCTTGTTGCACCCGACGGACGTGGAGTGTACTAAAGTTGAGACGACACATGTCGACTTGACCAAGGTAGTGATTGATCTTGATCTAGAGTGGGAGATAGGAGATCACGTGCTTGCAGTGGAAGATGTCAACAAAAGCACTGAGGAGGATCCTTCTGAGGATACATCCGAGGAGAGTTATGGAATATGGCTTTGATGGGGGCAGTCTGGGTATTTCTTTTGTTATCCTTTATCTGTACTTTTCTTGCGGTTTCGGGTAGAGTCCAGAAGTTGTTTACCTTACGTGTAGCCTTCTTGCTTGTTGGCTATAGATTGTATACTTGCAGGGAGTTCGAGTGTGCAAGGCTGCTACGGTGCATTTTCTAGTTTTGACGTTCGGGTTTTTCTTCTTAAACTCTGTATCTATTTTTCCCGATGCTTAGGGCTTTATTATAGTAGTTATGGGTATTTACTTTATCTGTACTTTTCTTGCGGTTTCGGGTAGAGTCCAGAAGTTGTTTACCTTACGTGCAGCCTTCTTGCTTGTTGGCTATAGATTGTATACTAGCAGGGACTTCGAGTGTGCAAGGCTGCTACGATGCATTTTCTAGTTTTGACGTTCGGGTTTTTCTTCTTAAACTCTGTATCTATTTTTCCCGATGCTTAGGGCTTTACTATAGTAGTTATGGGTATTTACATACGCTTATGAACAATTAATATTCAGACTTTATTATTTTGACGAATGTTGCAAGCGAAGTGAAGTTGTTAAATTCGGGAAAAAAAATAGCCGTTTTCTTATAAACTATGATATTGTTTTTTAATTTCCGCATTTATTAACTTTATGTGAGGCCTCGTTGTTCCTTAAAAACGGGTTGTTACGCAGATGACAGGCGATGATATCAGAGAAAATTATAAATAGGATGAGGATTACGAGTAGAATGACTACCTTTTCCGGAGGGAAATGGGCAAGTCAATAGGATTAGAAGCATGAGAGGAGGTTGGATGAGGAACCAAATCACAAGTCTCATCTGATGAAGAAACTGAGTCTCGAGGCTCATCTAATATTGTACATGATAAGTGTCAAATATGCATAGTTTTACAACCTTTAAATGACACTTATCTTGATCGTTTAATGAATATTTTGTGTTAAACTCCTCTAAATCTGGATATATTTGGAATTCTGCTAAGAATGGGTCTGTATTGGATTTTATTATGTTTTATACCCATTTTTGATGTAGGAATGAAGTTTTGGATGGATTTTCATAAAGGCAGAAAGAACTGGGCAAAGAATACAAGTTTCTGGTCGCTCAGCGATCCAGGACAGCTGCTCAGCCACCAGTGAACCCTCACTGGCCGCTCAGGGTCTCAGGACAGCCAGCCAGCGACCAGAACACCCTCACTGGCCACTCAGCGCCTCAAGTGGACCGCTCAGCGACCAAGTCGGTTTAGGAAATCCAGGAGTGAAGAAACATGTCGCTCAACGACCTGTTTAAGTCGCTCAGCAACCTGAGCAGAATCAATTGCCTATAAATACAGCATCGTTCAGAATAGAGAAACAGAGTTGTTAGAGTTGATTTCTAGATCAAAAGGCTAGAATTTCGAGTTAGAGAGAGATTCCAAGTGAGGAAGCAAGCTAGGAGTGAGAGTGGGAGAGGTCTTTGGAGCACGGTTCTACGCTGCCGAGGTGGATACACAACGCGGACGTCGCCAAGCTCCCGGTTTCGTTTCTTCCTTCTTGTAAGCTCAGAGCATCCATGAATATGGATTTCTAAACCTCTCTTGTTAGGATTTAGTGTAATATTGCAACTCAAATGTATCCATGATGGTTTAATGTATATGAATCTATGTTATATCTATTGATGTTCATGATATGAGTTTAAGTCTAATGCTTTTTCTGATTTGGCCGTTTAGAACATGATCTTAGGTTCTTTGTGTGAGTGACAACTACATAATTGAATATGAACTAATCATATCATCTGATAATAGTGATTGCTAGACATAGAATTGGTATAATTAGTCATGTTAACACCTGAGCCTAATGTTGTTGCGCTATTAAATATGCGAGACATCGATAGTTAATAAAGTGACTGATAATGTTCTCATGCTAGACATAGATGAGTGAGATAAGAACCGGTGAGGAAAAACCAATGATATAATGAATTATGTGCATGAAAGTAAGGATACAGGAAAATTGTAATATGAACTAAATCCCAAAAGTTTCTTAATCTGCTTGAAAACTCATTTGTTTTGTTTTAAATTCATTTGTAAACACAACCTTTAAACAATCTTATTTTATCCATTGTTTGATTAATTTCACTAAACAACGAATTTTAACTGCAATTCTCCGTGGTTCGACAATACCCGTTGCTATACTACATTCGGATCTTGAAAAAGATTTTGATAGTAGTTAAGTGACAATATATGAATTCTTTTGGTGAACGGTTTTAAAAAGTAAAGTGTAAAAATCCTTTCAACAGTACACCGTGAGCGACGCAAAATGATAATTTTTAAAATTTAGTGATAATTTTTTTTAGCAAATTTAGTCACTTGATTTTAAAAATTGTTATATTTAAATTCCTTCACAACTTTTGTTCTTGTTAGAGCTCTTAAACCCTAAACCCTAAGTTAAATTTTCATTGGTTTTTTTTTTTTTTTTTGCAATTGCATGTGTTTAATTAGTAAATACTGCAGCAGTTTAGAACTGCTGCGATGGGGTGAAAAATTCACGTTAGTATATCACAGCGGTTCAAATCACCGCATAACAGGGGCAAAATGAAGAATACTGTGACGGTTTGGAACCACCGTTATATGTCTTGTGGCGGTAATTCCAACGGTTTTCCAAAACCGCCGCGAAATGATCCCGCTCGCTTGAGCAACGCTCCAACACACATTTTGCAGCGGTTTAAACGCCGCAAAATGCTCCCAGAACCACTGCAACCTACAAAATTTCTTGTACTGTTTTGCTTATTAAATATTCTCAATAACTTTGAATTTTTCTCTAGGTACTAAAATCCCCTGAGGACATTCCTTATTCCACTATGTATTCAGCCTACAACCACCACATTGAATAAGAGGTACTCGTTGCTCACTATCTGGAAGAACAAAAATTTAGTTTCCACTTCAAGAACAATTTCAACTTGGGCACGGCTCATCCTACTTCAGTACATAACGCGTGGTGGCCATTTCGTGAAATTATATTTGTACAGTAGAGTTCATCTCTAAGCTTCAGTATTAGTCAATATTAGTCATGGTTGAAATTTCATCTTGATCTTCAATTTTAACTCTTCCCATTGTGCAAAACAGAATATATTTTGTGAAGAACTTACCAAACTTGCATATATATACTAATATTCACCCATATGTGGTGAAGATGAAAACCAAGAACAACAAAACATATAACATTGAATCATCACTTTATATTACAACCACAGCAGATTATCAAACAATATCTAGGCAAAAGATTTATTATTTATGGATTGGACTCAAAACCCGGATTAATCATAATCATTGTTGTCTCTTATCCTTATAGTTCTTAGCTTCTTGGAGAACCAAAAGAAGCATCCACTTGTTTTATTGGCCTTGGAGCCAATCGTGCCGGTCTTGGTTCTTCCCTTTTCTGCTGATTCCTTCATTTTCTCCTTATACCTCTTTCGCAACACATATGCTTCTGCAAGATCAACTCCGACTGCCATCTTCTACTACTAGAGTGTGATTTTTGGAGGACATGACTAATGTGGTTCATTTGATATTATTTATAGGCACGTGTGTTTGGATTGACTTGGCCAACAAGCAAAGAACTCTCAGTAAGTTAATGGTATGTGTATTTTATTTTGTATGAAAGTGATGTATGTGTATCTTGAGTTTGACTATTTGTCCACTTTGTGGATGCTTGGAAATATATGGGACCACTTTAAAAGCGATGCTTTTGTTTGGTCGTTCATTTTAATCTTGGTGGCCAAGAAAGTTGAACGTTTCATGCATTACCAACCTTAATTATCTTTTGATTCTTTTTATTAACAAGTTCTCGCATACCACGTGCGGAGTTTGAAGTGGTACGATTTTCCCCCTTCGGAACTAGGAATAATCAGTGTTAACATTTGGTAACAAGTGGTGCGAGGTGGGAACTGGGAAGGTTGGAAAAAGTTTTGTTGACACTCCATTTTAAGAGTATATAGAGTGGAGAGAAGAACAAGATAGGAAGAAAAGAGAAATAAATTAAAAGATGTGATATATAATATGATTGAGAGAAAAAAAAAAAGAGATAAATAGAAAATGAGGTGTAATTGAAGTGGAAAATAATAGGAGTGCGAATGAGTCATAGCTTGAGAATGTTTTAAGTACATTTTTCTACTCGTTTTGGATATGACTTCCATGTTATTAAAACTGGATCGAACTAGCCGATCAAACCGGTTAGATCAAAAACCGCTCCTGTGGCCATTCTGGTCACAAGCTTAGTTCTTTGTGCCACTAAGATTCGTTTCAATTGGTATAAACCCGGATTCCGGATGGTTGAACTTGCCAGCCGGGTCTCGCTACTTTAGCATGTGGGGAAAATTTTAAAATTTGCTCCAATTGGGTTTGAACGCGAAACCTTGGACATGTAAAAAGAAGTTATATTCACTATGCCAATTGGGCGGTGCGTGACAATTGGGCGACACTCAGAAGTGAGGAAACGCACGACAATTAGGCGTTGCATGACCATGGGAGTGGGGCAGCAGCGTGGCAGTGGGGCGAGGATGCGACAATGGGGAGGCAACACAGAGGAAGAAAGGAGGAGTGACGGATTTGGTGGCCGAGGCAGAGGGAGATGACAAGGATGAGGGTGGCGGAGGGGGAGAGAACGGGGATCAAGTGGCTCTGACGGTGGGAGGGTGAGCTATGCAAAGGAGGGTGAGGGTGGCCGAGGATGAGTGGTGAGCTAAGGGAGAAGGTGAGAGTGACAGTGGCGAAATGGGAGGGAGATGGAGGCTCATAGCGTCAGAGGACTGTGAAGGGGAGGGGTGGCGAAGGAGGGTGAGGGTCGGCAGAGAGATAGAGTGAGTGAAAGAGTTTAAGGAGAATGAGGAAGAGAAGGGCTTATAACGAAGTTAGGGCATAGAAATAAATGTTTATTAGCACTAGCCAAGTCGATGGTAACTTTCATGTCCACCAAATGAGTCGTACCGAGTTGACATTAGCATTGGTCACAGCCGAAGTGTCAGCATGCAGCAGCTGCTAATTGATGGTGGGCAGACACTACGTTGCCTGGTAATTTTGTCGTCCGTATGAACCAACGCTATTTGGTCGCAAGCTGCTAAAATTAAATGAGTATTTTTTTTTACAATTTGCGTCGGCTTAGCGTAACAGACACTAAAGAGCCAAGATTAGCGTCAGTGTCGGGCCTGACACTTTTTTATAGGCTAAAATACCCCTTTCTTATAGTGCTTGGCTTCTGACATTAAAAGATGGCTTCACGGATAAGACTACGTCAATTTTTTTTCCCAAGGTATCCCCACAGCCGGCAGTTATGAGACAAATCCCCTCAAGGCTCTGAGATAACATTAAGTACATAGGCTTCTCCCAACAAATCACTCTTCATACACACTGTCCAATGATCGAACCCTGAACTAGATGCTTAAAGAGCCTAGCTATCTTTCAACTGTGCTAGACTTTGTTGGTACTATGTCAACTATTTAATGTAAACCTTTCACATGATAATCTCTTTCTCTACATCAATTTCTTTTATTCGTAGATGTGCTAGGCATTAAGTTTTGTTATATTCTTATTTGGAGTCCTAAATGCGTTGGAGGAAGCATTCATTACAAGAAAAACAGAAATTACCGACAATCAAAAGTCGTTGCTAAGGCCATAACCTTCAGTAGTGAGAAATTACTGACGGCCTACCGACGACTCATAATACATTGTTAAAACAATCGTCGGTAAATTACTGACAGTATATGAGTCGTCAATAAAACCTCTCTTTTCTAAAGGTGAAAGTGCTTCATCAGTTGCAAAAAAAATTAAATCTTAATTCTTTGCACTCATCGTGACAATATAATGTAACCCATTAGTCTAAGTCTCCTATAAATACATATATTTTAGAATATCACAAAATAATTGTAATAATTTAGGTAATTATCAAACGATGAAAATTAATAGGACATTACAAATTATAATTTGTATCATCTAATAATTTTCACCATTTTCTAATTGGCCAGATTAAAACAAACATTAAGCAAAGTAAAGCAACTCAATCATGGAAGAAACAAGTAATTGAATTAAAAATCGGGATTCTCATTGTTAACAACATCGTAATCTTAACCGGATGTTTAGCTATGCATCATATGAGATAAACACAATAAATCAATGTAAATCATAGCTAACATTTATTGCAAAGGAAGGGTAATTGTATAATCTTGCTATTCTGAAATACTTTTTCCTTTTGGTGAGAGAAAATTATCCTTGGCTTCTCGACTCTGTGATGTGCAGTTCTCTCTCTCCGAAGACGACTCCGTGTTTTCAGAATTTGTCTTCCTCTTCTTCCCCCTCTTTTAGGTTACACTCTGATCCTATTTATAAAGAAGTCTGGTGCGCGACTCAGCATGGCTTGCTTCCTTTGTGACATGGTTGTGGCTAAATAATTATTTTCGCCACAATCGTGCTTCAGTAGGTATGGCCGTGGTGGCTTGAAAACGATTCAGCACGGGGGTGCCTCGCAAGGAACACCCGTGTCAGTAGCTTCGCTCAGCTTCTTTTTCCCTTTTTGGCTCATTTTTTTGTGTTTCCCTTCTTTTCCACTTTCTGATCCTTTTACCTTCCTTTACACAAATCTACAATAATAACGTGAGTTATAAATAGGAATTGCATAAACCAGGCAGTAAATTATAGGGAAATCACAGGAAAAACCTGCAAATTATGTGCGCAACACAAAATCAAAGAGGCATTGTCTAAACCGCCAGTTCTTATACCAACTAGCAAGGGTTACCCCTGAAATTGTACATAACCGTGACAAAAGAATTTATCAGATGCTTGTTAGCTCAGGATGCTGATGATATAACTGAGAGAGCTATATATTATTTGAGTAGGCAGGTGAATGATGGAAAGCTTGATATACTCCTATTGAGAAGTTATGCCTGTCTTTATACTTTGCATGCACTAAACTCGAATACTATATACTGTCCAAGGAGGTCAATGTCTTGTGTAAAATTGATATTATTAAATACTTGCTTAGCATCCCTGTTTTAATAGGAATATTGATGAAGTGGGAAATCGGATTTCATGCCTTGGCGTTGAGCTATTCTCCATTACAGGCTGTAAAAGGGAAAGCAATAACCGATTTCCTAGCTGAACATCCCATGATAGAGGTAAGTGACCCATAGCAAGAGGCTCAAGCATATGTGTATCTTGATCCATGTGCATTAGCCTTTGACAGGACTAAAACCATTTTTGGGGCAGTAGTCGGTGAAGTTATCAAGAATCCAGAAGGACGTTCTTGAAAAATTACACAACAATTATCAGTCGGTTGTTCAAATAATCAAATTGAGTATGAGTCACTTATACTAGGATTGAATTCCTTGGAACTTTCCCAAGCTCAAGTTATCCACATCTTGGGTGATTCCCAGCTAGTTGTTAAGCAACTCTCTTGAGAGTTCAAATGCAGCAATCCTAACTTAGCCGAACCATGGAAGAGCCCTACAATTGGTTGGAGGTTTTTCCAATGTAAAAATATGTATGTTCCCTGGGAATATAATTGTGAGGCAAACGACATGGCTCAACATGCATCTAGCTACAAGGTACTCTCCAACGCGTGGGAGCTTGAAATGTCTACCATGGGTCAAGTGGATCCAGATGTTGATTGGAGAGAACCTATGATTAACTATTTGCAAAATCCTTCGGTCAAAGTGAATGACAAGGTCAAACAGCAGGCACTAAAATGCGCCCTCATTGATCAAGATCTCTATAAAAGGTCAACCGAGGGATTTTTCCTGAGGTGCGTTGACCGCAAAGGAGCCATGAAGATTATGAGCGAAGTCCATGAGGGTATTTGTGGAGCTCATAGGTATGGACAAAAAACGAGGTGTTTAATCCATAAGCACGGTTTCTATTAGCCTTCCAACTCAGCCGATTGCAACAAATACGCTCAGTGATATGAAGAGTGTCAACGGTATGGTCCTATCCAAAGAGTCCCAGGCGAGGAGCTTCATTCCATCATCAATTCATGGCCTATTATAAGATAGGCATTGGATATCATTGGCAAAATTCATCCTCCATGTTTGAATGGAGGTTGAGGCTGAGGCGTAGTTCACCAAGTGGGTGGAGGCGGAGGTGTTGAAGAAAGTGAGACACCACGATGTGATTCATTTCATCTAGAATCAGATTGTATATGGATTTGGGATTCCTCATACTTTAACATCTAATCCGGGCACAACCTTCACGAGCAGTAAAGTATAGGCATTTATTTAGCAGTTTGGAACAAGAATGGTGCATCCTTCGCCTTATTATGCCCAACCTAATGTACAAGTCGAAGCATCCAACAAGATTATCATTAAATTGATAAAAAATAACATAGAGGAATAAGCCGAGAACGTGGCATGAAACGTTGCCTCAGGTCCTGTGAGCCTACAAAAAATCTACAAATAATGCAACGAAGAACACTCCCTATTGGCTTACTTATGGCTAGGATGTTGTTTTGCCACTAGAAATAAATATTCAATTATTACGAGTTGCAAAGAATAATCAATTGCAAACAGATGAGTTTGACCAAGCCATGTTCATGGAATTAGAATCAGTCAATGAAGATCGACTCGTGTCATTGGGGAGCACTCGTTTGAACAAACAAAAGGTTGCTAATATCTATAATAAGCACGTGAAAAGTAAAGTGTTTGGCGAACATAACCTAGTTTGGAAAAATATTCTTCCTATGGGAGTTAAAGATCCTAAATATGGGAATTAGTCGCCAAACTAGAGTGATGTCTAAGTGAGGGCATTAAAAACATTTCCTACATTAAAGTGAGGTGAGAAATGTTGTAGGTAGGGTGGAAAAAATCAAACCCCCATTCCCAAATGCAATTGGGTTGAACCCATTTCCAAGAGCTAATTCCAAAGACAATTCCCTCCCTTCCTTCATATAAACGTGGACCGAGCCCAAACCATCAATCCACCGGTTTTTCAGCAAGCCTTGTGGACAAGTCTTTTCTTGAGGAGGAGGGTATTGGTTGCACCAATATTATTGGGCTTACTTCGACTCTCAAGAATAGTCCCAAGAGAGCTGTTATTAGACCCAAGTGGATCAACAATTGTATTTAAATACTTTATTGCATTCTAGAATAATATTTTATAGAATAATATTTTACACTTGTATGACTATCCTTAGCTCATAGAATATACCCTAAATAAGCTGTATTGCTGCCATTTTAGAATTAATCGGAAAATTGTAATTTGTTTCTTCTTTGCTTTTTTCTTTTAGAGTTTTTAGCTGCAGCCGGTTAATTAGGGTTTGGTAGATTGCTCTAATCTCAGCGGATTAGTTTGTTATAGAAGGATATTTCATAAGTAGAGTACCTCTTTTGCGCTATATGCACTTTCAAGTCCATATATTTAGGTTCAAGAAGAACCATACACTTGGCCAAAATTCACGGACTAATTACTTTGTGATGTGATGACTAATGAACATTAACTAGCGGGAGATTTATAATTTGACATTTGGTGTTTTCTTCACATGCGGTTGGTGGTATGCATTACCTTTTCCCCAGCTCTGATGGCTTGTATTTCATTAAGCTTCTTCAATTTAATAATAGTCAATTTTGTATTGCACAAGAAATGCTATCAACAATCTCTATATTATCTTTGGTGTCGCGGCTTTCTATCTTTTTCCTATTATTAGGGATTGTCATTCTTTTTCTTGTAATTTTGATTTACTGGACGTTTCTTTTGTTAGGCGGGAGGCAACGTGGTTGCAGACTCCCTTGCCAAATTATTCTTCACTATGCTATTTTTTTTGTGGGGTGAGGATGCTCTCACAAGATTTAAGTTGCTTTGCAACATGATGTAGTGGCCTTTGACCCTGTTCTTAATTAATATATTTATTCAGTCCATTAAAAAAAAATTCTCTTTGACACTTTCTTTTTAATATTTTTTTTAATTTATAAAAATCCATATAAATCGAATTTACTGTCTCACTCCCTATTTGTGATGTGACATATATAAATTTTAATTAATAAAACATAATATTAAAAAAAGTGTTATTATCACTCCTTTATTTATACATGTATTGCGAGCTTAAATGCATTACTGAAATGGTAGATGAAACATCTATGATGGTTTCCTGCAATTGGAAGGGAAAATTGTACGGGTATGTACAAAAGCAATAATATTAGTTCAGAAACCAAAGTAAATGCCATGTAACCTCGTTGATGTTAAGATATATTTTATTGCGCATAGAAGTATTTTTAATCTTTGTAGGATTCTAAAATCATATTAAGTGGGTACGTCTCATTCAATAAAATTTTTCTTATACACACGATCTAAAGCTTAAATTCTTCATTAAATATTTAAGATCTCAACCATCTACTGTCTCTGCTGAACGTAGCTGGTATTTTTTTAGCATCTTATGTTATTTGTCACCTATTCATTATTTATGTGCTACTTCGTAAATTTTTCTTACTCCTCACGTAAAACTTGCCCTATACATTTTTTAGCATCTTTCCTATCCTTTTCATTTCCCCCACCTCATGATACACCTTATTATCTTCTCGTGCTTTGTCAGAGTGGTAGGAGTAACCATAATGAAGGACTAAATCTAATGCTTATTTTTTTCATAATATACAAAAACACGAAGAAGAAAAAAAAGGATTTCAACATTTTTTATTTTTTTATTTATAACTACAGTTATTATTTACAATACTTTTCAAGATAAACCCTACACTTTACATTATACAAATTCAACTATAGCTTTTGACATTATAATTTTTTATACAAGTCAAGATTTGCATGCTTTCTGTCTTCCTAACCAACAACTTATATAATGGTTTTAAAAAGCATATTAAATGCCAATTATTCCTTTTATTTTTTGTGGTTGTGCTATGTCCTTTCTTTGGAAGCTTTTGGGGTATAAATAAAGATGGAAGTAAGAGAAGTAAAAACTATAAAGTATGATGAATAATATGATGAAACAAAAGTGATTAATAAATTAGATGTAATAAAATAAGAACTGCAAGAGGAATATTAAAATATATTTATCCGTGATATGATGGAAAAAAGTTATAAAAAAATAGATGTATTGAAAAAAATATAGAGATGCCAGTAAGAGAAGTAAAACCATACTGCATTGTACTCACTTATATAGATAATGATCATCTAAGAATTATCTCATATTTTTTATGTTAAAATTTTTGTGTCTAGTCACTTTTCTTATAAATATTCACATGGTCCTACCTACTTAACACTTATTTAACACACATGGGGACAGAAATAGACAAGTTGCAACGGTGACAATTATTCCAATCAAATCTAAAATAACAGTTGCCTAAAACAATCATGTCCATTCCAAGAGGAATTTTCATGTGTTTGGTTGTAACGAGTATAATCGTAAAGGTGTATGCTAAAGAGTCCGCAACAGCTGTGGAAAGGCCCGCTTCAAGCACAAGAAGTAGTAACTGATAAGGATTGAATTATTTTACCATAAAAAAAAATACGATGGTATTAATTCAATGCAGCGGTCAAATATTACTTTTTCTCTTACGAAATACATGAAAACCACTCTATTACTTTTGTTCATATATATAGATATAGATAATGATTCGACCAAGATTTGTTTGGACTTGCTTAGATAGCTTCAAACCATAAGTTGGGAATAGTGGGATTGCATCTAAATGTTAGAGAAAGTCTAAGAACCCAACATAAACAACTATGCGGAGAAGAGGATATTAAGCAGTGAATAGCGATAGAATGAGAGAATCAGGATTTCTCAAAACAGAAATTACAAATTGACCATTTATTAACCATGGTAAAACTAACTAACTAATCTAACCTGGGTTAATTGAAACTTACTAACTCCTTAACCACAATTAACAACTAACAGAATATGAACTATATACAGCAGTACTCTCCTCTACTTCAAATTTCGTGAGAGGGCGTTTGTTAGATGGGTATAAAAAAATATATGCAGGAATGAGATGGTGGGATGTAGATTTCCTTGTTTGTTAGCAGATTAGAAATATATTTGTCCTGAACATCCCTCATTTCCGAGAAAGTGATTTTCACACATTCACCCACCTGAACATTCCCATCTTCAGGGTTGGATATCAAAGATGCCCGAAAATGTTCTAAATTGGGTAGCAATTTTTTTTAGGAGAAAATCTATTTTACCCTTTTATTCACCATGATTTTCATCAATATCTCATGAAGGTGAAAAAATATTTAAGGATATTTTAATAATTTCATTATTTATTTCAGGGAATATGAATTCTCTACCAAACGAACGCATGTCATAATTTTCCTAATAATGTTGGAAAATATTCTCACGAATCAAATTTGTTAACCAAATACAATTTTTAAAGATGTCCGACAATAACATTCTTATCCTAATATTCCTGGGAATAAGATTCCCACCCGGCAGATATATTTTTTCCTCATTCCTGGGCATCAAGCCGTCCGTCGATTTTCGATAATCGTTGGTAATACCGATGACTTTGTTGCCCTCCCTGAAAGAATTAACAGTAAATTGGAATTTTCTTGTAGTAGTTGCTCGGTGATACTCCTATGTGATAGCAGAGTAATAAAATTTCAGTGGAGACTGGGTTGTACATACGAAAAATCAGGGTTAGGTCACGATAGTGGAGTGGGGCTTGTGAAGACATCGTACTTTATTCTATTTGGGAAGGAGTAGGAACTTGAGTCAAAGAAAGAAGTGGCGAGAGAGGTTGGAGCTCGAGGTAGTTCTCGGTGGTTTCTGGGCCGGTGCTTGCAGTTTTTCCTCCATTCAAAGAATGGGTTGAATCACATGACACAGATCTAGAAAGTTCAACTGAGCATATTCTCCTCCTGTATTGTATGTTAGTGTGTCATGAAATAACAGCATCTTCAGTTGTGTCGAAAGTCCCAAGCCAAACCCTTAAACAACTTGCCTCTTCCCCCATACTTCAAAGTCTGATTTCTGGTGGTGCTCAACCACTTGTCATATAGGACTGTCCAATAACCCGCTACCCGACCAAAAACCGGCCCAAACCGAATTTTTTTTGTCCAAACGGACGGTCCGGGTCGGGTCGCGGGTCGAACCGGTCCAGAAAAGTGAGCTGGAAGGGTTGCTTCGGTCGAGGCCGGTTTGGTCTCTGAACCGATCGGCCCGACCGAACCTGTTACAGAGAAAAAAAAAGCAGTCAGACCGTGGGACCCACGCGGTATTAATAAAAAATGATAAAAAGTTGTGTTTCTTTTCACTGGTTCCACACCGTTAGATCAAGCTTTATCAACGGCTGTGGTTGTTTCTAACGCGGATCAAGCTTTACGCAGTATTTATACTCTCATTCACACACAAACTCACCTTTCATCTTCCACTTCAAACCCTAGCGCCGCAGCTCTTCTTTTCCACCTCCCACACCACCATCGTCTCCTACTCTCCTCGACTCCTCCTGCCAAGCGCCAGCGCTAGCCGCCGCCGCTGCTCTCCAGCCTCTCCTTCTCCTCCTCTCGCCCCACCATCCTCTCCTCCTGTCAACCCTAGCCGCCGCTGCTCTCCTTCTCCTTCTTCTCCTTACACGACCGTCCTCTCCTCTGTCAACCCGAAACCGCCGGTCTCCTCCACCTTCTCACCCCACCATCCTCTTCTCCTTCCAACCCAAATCTGAACGAAATTTAATCTTTTATTTTTTGCCTTCGATAAAAGAAATTTCAATTTGTTGATGATTTGTTATATTATTTGTCTTATGCTTTGTTATATTATTTATGTTTTGTTTAGATCTGGAGTGTGTTTATTGATTTTTGAGACTGATAATAGTTTTTTTATTCTGTGTACTGCAGATGAAAACAACCCTGTTCAGTGTTCAGATCTGCTTGTTCATCTTCATTCTGTTTGGCAGGTTGCTTACGCGCCGGAAGCAGCTCTCTGAACGGAATGAAGATGAATAAGCTACAAAGATGAACAACAAGCCACATTCCTGTTGAAGTTGAACTATCCTAACCATCTTTCCAATTCTGCTTGTAATTCTTATCATGAATCATGATTGTAATTTTTGGAAAACTCCAGATTTGTATTTATTATTCAAGAATAATTCTGTAATTTCTTTAGATTTGTATTCTAAAATAATCAATGTAATTTGTTGATTGTATATTTGTATGTTATGTTTAATTATAAATTAATCAAGTTTTATTTTTTAAGTTTAATTAATCATTCAAGACAAAAAGAAGCAAAAATTGGATCAAATTGTAACAAAAAAAACCAAAAATTGGATCAAATAAAAAAACTCAATCAAGGCTTGAACCCGCCCGAACCGCCCTATACCCGACCCAACCCGCACCCGACCCAAACCGGGCTTACCAGCGGTCGGATTTGGGCCATCCAGTAGTGTGAGCCGGTCCGACCGGTTTGGGCTATTTGGGCCCGAAATCGCCCGAACCCGACCGCCGGACACCCCTATTGTCATAGAATGACTTGTGCTGAATATATGTTAGGTTCTTATTCGCGTGATTCGTATACACTTAAATAGTATAAATACTTTTAAATACTTATTTCTTTTTTTTATTTCTGTATTTAAATTACATCATATTATATATTACACTTATCACTTATCTCTCATCTATTCTTATCTCTCATTAATGATTTAGACATTTTAGATGCTCAACCATCTTTATTAATTCGTTGTTGTTCATTTACTGTGAATCACCACCACATTTTGCTTTTCTTGAGTCTGTAAAGATCTTTTTCTGAATTTAATGCATAGTCATTCTGAATTTTTTGACAGATCTTGATTTGATTGAGCGAAAGTAGTTGTACAAAAAGGATTATACGATTGAGCCTTTGTACTTTGCTTTTTCATATCCGTGAAAGCTTCCTCTTTGACTTGCCTTTGCATTGATCGTCTTCTGATATAATTGAATGCTTTTTCTGAGCCTATGATTGCAGTCAGTGTAGCTCTGACTTTATAGCTACGTATGTGCTTTTTGATCAGACACAGTTCATCAGGCGATAATGCTTTCTTATCAGACGAAGACTTGGTTCTTGGAGATTCATACGGAATGAGCTTTGTTACTTAGTCTTCAAGGTCTTGTGTTCTGGTTGAGATAAGCTCCAGATGAGGTAGACTTTGTTTCTTGTCCTCAATGGCTTGCTAGATGATAAAAATCTTGTGCAATTTAGTTTATAATAGCTGGTTGTACAGATTTTGTAGATAATGCCTTTAGATTTGTAGTAGAGGAAGAGGGTTCACTTAATATGCACAAAGAAAAATTTGTGCAACCTTGCACACTATTAGGAAGTTACCCTTTTATCCCTGGTTCAGGAATTAATTCCATTATTATCCTTCCATCACCTTCATCTTCAACATCTCGCCACCACCCCCAACCCAAGCCCACACCGAACCACCACCCCCAACCACCACAACCCAGATTTCAGAACCCAAAACCTAGATTAATGGAATCTGAATTTGATGGTGGTGGTGGTTATGTGACTGATTTCTCCGTGTTCCTCTTCGATCCTCTCCGTCCGCACCTCCACCATCTCTGCCCCTCTTTCCACTTTCGTGGCCGCCGCACCCTTGGAGAAGTCGTTGTCCCTGTTCTCTTTCTCGTCATCAACCTTCTCTCTCTGGTTCTCCGTCTACATTGGGTTAGGGTTTGCAGGGAAAAGGGGGAAGTTGATGGTGGTGGTGGTTATGTGACTGATTTCTTTGGCCGCACCTCCACCATCTCCGCCCCTCTTTCCACTTTTGTGGCCGCCACACCCTTGGAGAAGCCCCTGTCCCTGTTCTCTTTCTCGTCATCAACCTTTTCTCTTTGGTTCTCCGTCTACATTGGGTTAGGGTTTGTCGGGAAAAAAGGGAAGTTGATGGTGGTGGTTATGTGACTGATTACTCCATGTTCCTCTTCGATCCTCTCCGGCCGCACCTCCACCATCTCCACCCCTCTTTCCACTTTCCTGACACGCACACTAGATCCCCCCACCGTTTTCTCCTCATCTTCTGCACCCCCTTAATCCTCTACATCTCCCAACGACACCGTTTTGAAGAGGAAGAGAGGGGGCTTGGCGGCGGGGGTGATGAAGGGGCCGATCTTGCCCCCGAAGACGCTGTCGTCGACGGTGATTGAGGATTTGAAGGAGGAGTTAGTGTTGGTGGTGGTGGTGGAGATTGTGAGGGTGTCGTCTTTGTTGGTGGGTTTAGCGAAATCTAAGGTTAAACCTTTGGTCTGAGGTTGAGATTGAATTTGAGGCAGAGGTTGGGGTTGTGGTGGTGGTGCGCGGCGGAAGCGGGCGTGGCCGGTGCAGTTGAGGAGGTTGAGGGAAAGATGATGAAGATGATGGAAGGATCCTGACAGGATTAATTTATGGAAGAGGGGTAAAAGGGACAATTTGTATGGGTGTGCAAGGTTGCACAATATTTTGTGTGCATATTAAGTTGACCCGGATGAAGAAGGTTGGTTTGGCATACAATACATCTTCATTACGATGTTTGATCTTCGTGTCGGAAGTATCTGAAGTTTCAATACGTCATACTTTTAGCTATTATAACTTTGTCTTTGTTTTCACCAAAACTCAAGAAAGAGATTGTGAAAGCTAAATATTTGAAGTTAACAAGTTTCACAATTTCAAACTTCAAATGTTTAGCCTGTCATTTATGAGCGATCTTATCTTTTTGGTGCTTTGTAAAATATGAGCGATTAGAGCATCTCCATCGCTGGTTTCTTAAACCAGCTGGAGCATGTAAGCTTCGTTCCTTATTTCAGAAACCCATTGGATAAAGCTGAGTTGGAAAGCAAGTTCCTTAAAATTAAGGAACTGTTCCTTGTACAAGGAACTACTTTATGGGATCCTATATTAAAAAACTATTCTTTCTCTCTCACTCATCAACTGGCTTTATGTTAAAACAAGAGGGAGGATGAATAGAACAACAGGAAGAGAAGAACAGAACCATTCCAAAACAAAAATCAAATATTTATTAAACAACCAAAATCACAAAAATTACAGGATTCACAGAAGATTTGGAAAAAAAATCAATAGAAGATGAAAAGCTAGCTCCGATCCGTCTTGCATGTGTGGAAACGTTTCGATTCAATGTTGGAATCTCTGCGATCTAGTGGCTGACGGACGGCGGCGGTGCGGTTGGCTCTGATCTGGCCATGAGGAGAAGGTTTTGATGTGAAGGAAGAAGGGAGAGGGTTTTAGGTCAAGGTTTCAGTGAGGGTGAAGAAGGGAATGAAGGGAGACGCGACAACGACGGGGCCGAGGGCGATGCGTACGACGGCGGGGCAGAGGGAGACGTGGCAGCGTGCGAGGAAGAGGGGGCGGGGGACGAAGGGAGATGCATCGGCGTGCGAGGAAGAGATGAAGCTTTGAGAGAAGGGAGAGGGGAAGGGAAGACGACAGAGGCGAGGCTGTGTTTCAGACAATTGAGAGGGTTTCAGAAAGAGAGGGGTTGGGAACGGGTTTCAGAGAGAGAGAAAGGCTGGGTAGGTTTAGGGTTTGTGAGTGAAGTGAGGCTTATATACCACGGACCGATTCAATCGGTTTTGTTAACGTTATGGTCCATTTTAACCGGCTGGGCCCGGTTTTTCAGCGTTTTTGAACGCGTTTTGGGCCAAAATGTTTCCGTTTTTGTCCTTTTTGTGCAAAAATAACCGATCAGTTTTTTATCCAGAGTGTTGAATTAATTAAATTAGTATTTAAATTATAGTGTTGATTCAATATTAAAATTTAAATTTTAAGTAGGTAAAATAAAAATTATAAATATATGGGGTATTGTGTGACCCAAACAAAAGTAAAATAAGGAACCATGGTTGGAGCAAAATCTGCATGAGTTCCTTATTTGAGAGCTTAATCCTATGTGGCTCTTGTAGCCCACAGAAAAAGTGTTTAAGCTCCCAAAATTAGGAGCATGGTTGGAGATGTTCTTATATTGCGGTACCTATAATTACCAAAATTCTCACCCAATTGGTGAAATATTTTTTAGTTATTTAAAGGTTAATAAATTAATTATATTAAAAAGGAAATTAGTAAAATAAAAAATGACTTAAATATGTTCGGGGTCCCTAACATTTGAAAGGAAATTAAATTGGGTCCCTGAAAAAGTGTTCTTTGAAATGTCATCCCTAACAAAAAAAAATTAATCAAATTAAGTCTTTTTGACCAATTTAGACTAATCAACATGGAATTTTACTTAGTCATCACCTCCACATCATCTCACTTATCCTACATGAAATTTTTATTTAATTTTTTCAGACCTTCATCCTCATCCTCTTCCTCTTGTTCACTATCTCCAAAAAATGAAGCCCAAACCTAGAAAATCAAACCCTCAAAACTAAAAATCATGAACAAAAACTTAGAAAATAACCATATACTTCATCTTCCTCTTTCTAGATCTTCATCTTCCTTCCTCCTCCTTCCAGAAACTGCACAGAGAGGGAATATGAGAGGGAGAACATGGCCTTAGCCACCAGTACCTTGCTTTCCACAAATTTCCTAGGAACGAAGGTGTTGTTATCACCCCCAACCCCCAAAACAACCAAACAATCCCTTACTCTACCACTATGTCTCAATAACCCCCAAAATGAAGGTGTTGTTTTCCAATTTTCGAATTCATCAATCATCATTCTTTGAAGCTCAAAGATACAACAAAGACACAAAAACTAAAGTTCGAAGGAAATCCCTAACACCAATTCCAGAAATCCCCAACCAAAATTCTAGATATCCCAAACACCAAATCCCTAACATCATTCTTTGGTTCATGCCAAACACCAATCTTAATAGAAATCAATATGGGCATGGAGGATTTGGGACATGGGCATGCTCGCCACCAGTCCATTTCACATCAGCTCGTAGCAGCAAAGATCTCGACGATTTGGGACATGGTCATGGAAGGTCTTGGAAGGTGGCCTTCGAAGGAGGAGGATAGCGAGGAGTGACCATCGCAGCGGCCAAGGAAGATGGGGAAGTGGGGGCTGAGCATGGTGAGGAGGTCGGAGGTGTCGGTAGTGAGGATGTCGGCGCAGGAGACAGTGTTGGGGCAGGCGAGCTCGAGGGCGGTCTTGGAGGAGTTGGAGGAGAGGAGGATGGAGGCGCCATAGCCGTTGAAGGAAGATGCCGTCTTGGAGGAGTTGGAGGAAGAGGCGGAGGCTAGGTTTGAGAGATAGAAGGTGGTGGGGGCGATCTACTTGTTGATGACGGTGTGAGAGAAAGAAGGTTTGATTAAAAGTTTTTTTTTTTAATTTCAGAAATGGCTTAAAAGTCCACGTGGCCACTCCTCAAGTGACTAGGCTTGCCACTGGATTGTTGACTGCTCAAAATTGGTCAAAAGGACGTAATTTGATTTTAAAAAAATTGTTAGGAATGACATTTCAAAGAATTTTTTTTCAGGGACTCAATTTGATTCCCTTTCAAATGTTAGAGACCCTGAACATATTTAAACGATAAGAATTTTAAATAAATTCGAATTTGAAATGTGCATCCTGACATATTTATGACTTATTTAATAGCATATTGATTTTTTTTTTCATAAAATAAATAAAATGGTAAACATTTGAATTTTGAATTATATAGATAGGGTGCACAAAAAAGTGATTGCTTGCGGGGGTGACACTTGTAGGGTTTTCATGCTCTTATATAGTATAGTATAGTATATGAGATGTTATAATGATATGATATGATATGATGATTGTATTTAAAATTAATCTACCATGTATACTATAAATTTGAGTCCTCACTTTGGAAAGAGACACTCAAACATAGAGCTGTCCCCACTTAGGCTTAGTGGCCCAACCCAAGATTTAAGAGAATCAGCCAAAAAAATATTTTATTTTATTTTATTGCCCAACCCGCGAGCTGCCCCGTTTGACCCGCAGGTTAAACGAGCCAATTTGCTCTAACCCGTATTCCAAACGGGCTGTGATTTCATCAACCCAACCCGCCTACGGGCTGGGTTGGGCCGGGCCAGCCCGCGGGTTGGAACCCATGTTGACAGCTAGTCAAACACTACATTTTATCACATGAGGTCAAATCATCATATTTAAAAATACTCATTGTTTCCTTTTTAATCTCTGAGCAAGTGTATATCACTTGCCTCTCTCATGCATTTTATTTACGTTTTGCACGCAAAAAATTCACTTGTCTTTCTCTGATTCTAAATTTTCTCCTAAAAATTAGCACCATGCAATTGCTTTGAAAAATTTAAAACCATATTTATGTTTTAAGATGTATGATTTAATAAAATTTTAAGATAAGATAATAAGAGTTATGAAATAATTTTTATTTTGAAATATGAAGAATAAATGATTCAAGTATTATTTTATTCTTTTAATTTAATATTAAATTATTATATTTTCTTTGGAGTATGTAATTATGTTGTATAAGTATGACACTCTGTGGAAATCCACTTTAGCACCTCTATCGTGAATTTCCACGTCACTTACATTCTTTACCTATCGTTAGCCAGCACTTTTTTTTTCTACTTGCTCTGTCACTTACTTACCCTTTGACTGCGTACATATATGTTCTTACACCTTCTCTTACTCAACGATCTGTATACTTATCCAATTCTTTCCATACCTTACCATCTTCCTCACCGTCTGTTGTTACTTATCACCCACTCTCGTGCACACGGTCACGTGTTGGTTCCATGTTTTTTTCCTACCATCACAGCTAACTCTATCCTTTCAACTAGTTATCTTTCGACATCGTTAGTACACTAAGGGATATATGCGAACACACCACATGTATTACATACAAAAAGCTACGGGGCTTAACCACGACCAACCCCAAGCACCTGTTAGAACAAGTAATAATTACTCTTAATAATCATACAGTCATCTAGATCACATAACAACTATCCAAAACATAAAAGTCACAAGTAGTCAGAGATAAAAACAACAAGTTAGGAAACCACACCATCCTCCTCAGCATCCCGCTGAGACCCATGTCCTCCCTCGTCACCATCGGATCCCGTATCATCAGCTACAGGCTCCCATGATCCTCTGCAAGGACTAACCCTACAGAATAGACTTCGATATGCACGGGCATCTCCTCCGGTTCTCCTAGGGGTAGACACTCTCTTCCTAGCAGTGACTCTCTAGAAGGGACCACTCCGCTCGGGTGCTGGATTGACATCACGAACCTCACGGACTAGTACTGGGTAAACGGGCCTAAGCCCGTGTGGCCTGCAATATGTGCAGGTTGTAGCCCAGTGGTTGTTGATGGGCCAACCCGCTTAGTCCGTGGGTTTAAGCGGGCTAGACTGCGGTTCGGCAGGCTGATCCGCGGGATTTTGAAAAAAAAAAATTCATGTCCTTGAGTCAAGGGCCAGATAGAAAAAAAATTTGTCAAGCCTGGACCGCGGTTCACTTCAGGCCTAGAAAGAAAAAAATAATTTTAATCTGTGAATAAAACCCAAATGGCCAAATCCAATTTCAATATGTGAATCACTTCAGACATTCAGACCCCCACTCACTCTCAAATCTCAATTTCTCAATCAAGCCTCAAAAACCCTAGCCTTTCTCATCTCTCTTGAAACCCATCGGCCATCGCGCTGTCTGCCGCTGTCGCCTGTCGCCCTTGAGTCGTTGAGCGTTGTCGTCCATCGTCCGTCGCCCATCGCTTGAGACAACACTCTCAACAACAAATCGTTTCTTCTTTTCTCTTCTTCATTTCTACAATCGTAACTTGTAAATCACCCACTTTCTTCTTCAATCTTCACAAAAAAAAAAACTGATTTTAGGGTTCCTTTCTTATTCTCATTTTTCAAGTTTTCAATCCAAATTTGTTAACTTAAACTGATTTTAGGGTTACCCATTTTTAAGGTTTTTTAAGGTTTTTTTTTCTGCTAAATTTCTAGTTGTTTAATGTTAAATTTCTGTTTTTTTTTTTTAATTTGAAATTATGCATCCTGGCCCGCGGGCTGACCAGTGAAACTGCGGGGCGGATGCGGACCACTAAAATGGAGGTCCGTTTAATTGCGGGCTTACGCGGGGCGGGCCAGCCCGCTTACCCAGCTCTATCAGGGACGGGGTCTTGTGGTATCTGTACATAAGATACTGGCTGAGGGATCACAGGTGATGGAGGTGGAGGTGGTGGTACTTCTGCATCAGCATAATACACAGGAAAAAGATATCGGCGAGGTAAAAAAAAAAGAGAAAGATCTAGGCATAGCTACTAGGTAACCAAGCCAGACAGCACCTAGCTGCCCATACTAGAAAATGGACATGCCTCCATAGCGGAAATAACCTGTGGCTGGGTCCATGTACCAGCTCGCAGGCACCGCAAAGTCTGCAATGATAGTCTAAACAAAAGGTTGTGTTATCCCGAGGCCCTAGTACCTCGTCTGTAAAATGAAAGCTGCAAGGGTGAGTCACAAAGCATATAAACCGTAAACAACTATACACGGAAACAAGATAGATTTCAAGTCAAGCATTGCAATTCAATCATCTGCCAGTCACAAACAACATGAGTAATGTAATGTATGCCACCCTTTCAATGTGTCATCACTCTTCCTAGAAGAGTGACTCATTCACCTCTAAATCATTCTCATGAATGCTGGCCCCATTGGCTATACACAGCCATACACTTCAGAACGCCGCTCGGGAACATGGATTCGATACCTTGACCCACTCCTCTTACCGAGCTTGGATTACCCTATTGTCTTTCAGTCGGGATGACGCAGTCTTTCTCGGGCTTCCCACTCCACTAGCCGAAACACAAGGGATTCCAAAATCAACGACCTAGTTGCTCCACTGTTTCATCCCCAAGTCACCCCATCTTTGGAATGTCGCATCATGTATCTCGGGCATCCACCCCAAGTGCACACCAGTCTTTTACACAGTGGAAGTTGTCATGCGTTCTTACTCCTTATCCCTCCATGACAATGCATATGAACTATGGCAAACAATATCACACACAAACAAATCATCTCTCCCTTATTCCCTCTCCATCAATTGCCCTCATTGGAATTTCATATTTATCCCTGGCCCGGTATATATGACCAGTCATTACGGGGATTTCTCAAGCATTAAGCATATACCAACCATACATTGGGAATCACAGAACAAAGGTCGACCTCAGGCCCTGTCCTCTGAATTCTAGAAACCCATGAGAAATGGACTTATCCATGAACATGCTAAAGCTTTCGTATTCTCACCGAGCGATCCCTCGACTTAGGTCACCAAATGCCTATCACATAATTCATCATCTCCATACCTCAGATATGCTTGGCTGGCAATACCTCTGTTCAAAAGAAATAGATGCACGATTCCACATCATAGCATGCAGAGGTTCAGTACATATTATCACATAAATGCCACAGTTCAGAACAACAACATCTTAAACAGTTTCTTTTCATTTTATCAAGCCAAGCTTTGTAAAACAGGAGTATAACACCATCCATAGATCAGATCAGTTCATATACTCACAATCACTTCATCCAATCAATTCAAGTCACAGATATAAAACAATACAACCATGAACAATCATTTATCAATTACGACATCAAATACAGTAAATAACTCAGTTCACAAGCCCACTATTAATCTAGCAGGTCTCAGTATATACCCCTTATGCTCTAATAGCCCGTAGCCCCCCTTTATTGGTGGTCTGGACGTCGAAGCAGGGTGTTCTATAGGGTGGTATGCCGCTGCAATACGGTAGGGACGTACCATCAATATACAGATATTCATAAATCACAAAATACATCACATTCAAGTCCTCAATTAACATTTAATTAATTTTGGATCCTTTTCTGATCCAGAATCACTTTTTTGTTCAAGGCCATGTTTGGCCAAAATCAAAACATAACAATCAAGCTAGTTTCTTCACAGAATTGATTCTCCGGAATCAATTTCAGCTTTTCTAAAAGCAAACTTGTTTATAAGCATCTAGGAATTATTCTGGGACACATTTGAGAGTCCATTTGGTCTTATTCAAGGTTTGCTTAATACCTAAAAATTACTTTTATTACTTGTTCTTCCAAAATCACTTCTGTTCCGACTCTATTATCACTATAAATGAGCTCAGAAGCCTATTCCAGTGGCTAGCCAACCCTCTGGTGGCTGGATTCGATCTTCTTCATGGAAGCTCCATGAACTCGAGAAGATGATGGAAGGTTCCATCCATCGCTGCCTCATTCCTGCCATCAAATCCTTCATGCAAAGGTTCCATCGTGTTCACCAAGTTTCCAGAAACAAGAACATGGGTCCAGACCACGTTGATCATCACAGAAAAGACATGCATGAGCTTGAAAACTCGAAACCCTAATGGATTATGTTCATAGAGTAAAACTTGGAATTTTTCGAAACAAACTTGATATTCGAAGTCTACAAGGGATGAGGATTCAGGAAATATGAAGAATTTCAAGTTCTGGGAATTTTTTGGCAAACTCACCGGAGAAGACGACCGGAGCATGGTGATCCACATCGGTGCTCACGGCGGCGACATCAACTGTGCGTAGGGGAGGCTTCCTTTCACTTCCATGAACATGTTGGTGGTGCTGTCTTGGTTTTAAACGCACTGGTTTGGGAGAAAACCTCAGTTGCAGGTCACGGTTCCTTTGAGCTTCAAACCCTAGAGCTTGAATTCTCTTCATTTTCCTTCTATTTCTCTACCCAAATCGTACATGTAGAGCTCTAGGAACACAGAGGGACAAAAATAGAGAGGTTTTGAGCAGTAGAGAGGAAGAAAGAAGTGATCGATGATGAAGAATGAAGATGGTGATATTCGAGCAAGGGAGAGAAATGAGAGCTTCTCTCCCTTTCTCTCAATTTTTGTGAAATGCAAAAGTGAGAATGAAGCTTGAGTGGTGTGGTTGTTGGATTTATATGGTCAGTAGCCATACTACTTGAGTGAGCTCAAGTTTTGTCTCACTATTCGACACTACACCATTTAGATCCCATGAATTCCCATCATAATGCAAGTCAAAGGAATTCAGACTTCATTAGTGACACCATTCTGAACTAAGATTGATCATGATGAAGGAAAACACATGATTATATGAGGTATGGTGATGGGAGGGAGTAGTTGACTGAATTTAAATTCTAGTCCCCCAAGAATTCTACTTCACACATTGGTCCCTCCTTCTATTTTAATAAAGGGTTAAATATGTTTTTTGTCCCTGTACTTTGAGCGAGATTTGGTTTTAATCCCTCGCCGGCGTAAAGGTGGATTTTAGGCCTCAAACTTTCATTTTTGTTTGGTTTTCGTCCCTCCGGAGTCATTCGTTGACCGTCGTGCCTACGTGTCACAGAGTGTCTTACGTGGCATAGGCCACGTCATTTAATTAGTACAAGTGGCTTTTTTTTACATTTATTAATTAAAAAACTTAAAAACAAAAAAAGGAAAAAGGAGAAATCAGAGGCAGAGCAGCGTTTCTTCTTCTTCCTTCTTCATCTTCTTCTTCTTCTTCTTCCTTCTTCTTCTTCCCCAAACCACGGCATCTTCCTTCTCCTCCTCCTTCTTCTTCCCCAAACAACCTCTTCGAGTACACTTCCAATTCCAAAATCTGCTGCTTCCTCCATTTCTCATCCACCAATCCCAAACCCCAAATTCATCAACGCCACTGGACTTAACCCTCTCGCCCCAAACGGTCCCCCCATCGCTCCGACCACCAGCTCCTTCAACAACGGCGATAGACAACTCCTCACGGTCTCTTCAATCAAACCCGCTATGTTGCTATTCCCATTGTTACAATTATCATTAGCAATGTTAGTGTTAGTGGCAGTGGTTGTTGGAGTGGTAAAGTTACGGTCTTTGCTACACGCTGCTCCGTCGTTCAAGTTCAACTCGCGCTTATCAACGCTTCTGATCACCGGTTGAGGCCGTGGCCGCTTCCGCGGTTTCCTCTCCGTCGAGGTCGATTGGGGCCACGTTGCTCCAGATCTTGCGTGAGATTTCGAAGGTGGCTTGATCGTGAGCGGTGTCATTGTGGTGAGAGGATCCTCGCTGCGAGGTGTAATCGAGGAAGCCCGGTGGGGGCTTTTTGTCTTCGATTGGCTCCGCGCGGTGGTGATTCGGATCGGAGTAGGCAGCGGTGACAATTGTGGTCGCGGCGGAAGGAGGAGAAGAAGAAGGAGGAGGAGGAGGAGGAAGAGGAGGAGGAGGAGGAGGAGGAGGAGGAGGAGGAGGAAGAAGATGCCGTGGTTTGGGAAAGAAAAAGAAGGAAGAAGAAGAGGAAGAAGGAAGAAGAAGAAACGCTGCTGCCTCTGATTTCCCCTTTTTCCTTTTTTTTGTTTTTAAGTTTTTTAATTAATAAATGTAAAAAAAAGCCACGTGTACTCATTAAATGATGTGGCCTATGCTACGTAGGACCCTCCATGACACGTAGGCACGACGGTCAATAAATGACTCCAGCAGGGACGAAAATCAAACAAAAATGAAAGTCTGAGACCTAAAATCCACCTTTATGCCGGCGAGGGACTAAAACCAAATCTCGCTCAAAGTATAGGGACCAAAAACATATTTAACCTTTTTAATAATATAAATAGTATATATATATATATATTAACTGATTATAATTTAGCAAGACTAATTATCTCATGGCTAATGAGATATGGCATATTTCCTAATAGTCTTGAATTATTCACTTAACCCATTAATATTCTTTATAATTATGCAAACAGACAACAACACACATGATCATGTATATACATTGATATACTCATTAAATTATAGTGTTATTATTCGGATCATTGAGTTAGTTGGTAAAACAGCGGGATGTGACACACTCAAATTATTGACTTATCTTAAATAAGAGATAAAAATATTGATTTTACTGAATATTTAAATAAGTACTTGATTAAGTATATCATTTTATTTTGAAAATTATGTGAGCATAAATTCATAATATTTTTAATGTTGGGTGCAACTACTTTAAAATGAGTTCTCTCACTTTAAAGTGAGTATCACAACAATTGATTGAATTCTTTAATTGATTTTTTCAAAGTAGGTAATCATTATTATTGGTTGTGATGCTAACTTTACCATGTAAAGTGAGTCCATCCACTTAAAGGATTTGAACCCTTTAATGTTTGTTATCTAAACGTGTATTGGATAGTTAAATTTTCCTAAAAAACAAACCTGTACATTGCAGGAAGTACTTACAAGTTGTATATAAAGAGTATACATAAATTCTTCAATTATTATATTCAATTATTAAAATATTTATTTAATCAAGTTTAGAGTTTTTTTGTGGTACATTGGAAAACATTTAAATTCTTCTTCCAGATGATTGATCCCTGAACCTTCCCATCATCAATCCATATGTCCCAAACTCTTACCACTTGAGCTATCCTTCGAGACGCTCAGCTTTAGAGCATGATTTCAAATTTGAGCTGTAAAAATTATTGAAAGCTAAAAATTTTAAAATTTGAGAGTTAAACATTTAAGAGCTAAAAATTTTAAATTTTTTGAAATTTGAATTTAAAAAAAGCTCATTATTGTGGTACTAATTATATTTGATTTTAAAGATTAAAAGTATATTTATGAATGTGGTTATTGCAGTAATAATTATATTATTTATTCTCCACATTATTTCCTAATTGAATTTCAAAACAATTGTATATAAATAAGAGAATGATCAATTAAGACCAGGTGTCAAACTTGAACATTTACACAATTTCATAACTTTTTATACAATGTAAAATAAATTGATCCAGCCATTGAATTTAATGTTTTTATAAAGTAGATTATGACTACAAAATTTCATATGAACAAAATACTAATTACTATTTCACTATTCCACTCTTTTTAAATGTATAACGTGTTATTTAAACATAAGCAAATGTTTACCATTTGATTGCATATCTATGGTATCCAAATTGTATGAAAATTTATATGTATGACTATTACATTATTCAAGGGTTGGATCGATTAATTTTGCATTGTATGAAAATGTATGAAGTGGTATAAGTGTTTAAGTTTGACACTTGGTTTCAATTGATCCCTTCTTAAGAGGACACAAATTAATTCAAAATTAGCAACTCCTTTATTATAAAATCTTAAATTAATTTTGCCCGACTTCAATTGTTCAATTACTTTTTCCATTCCTTATTACAAGTCACTTTTTATGAGTTATTTTTCCCTAAATATAATTCACTTTCGACTATCTAGGAAGCATTAAATATTTCTTTTCAAATTTATCCTTATATTTAATATGAAAGAGATATTGGAATTTTGAAAGGTTGTTTATTTAGAGAGAGAAATTCATTGGAAACTAAGAAAATAATCAAAGTAGAGAGAAAAATTTATTAAGTGTAATTTAGGAAATTTGATAAAAAGTTTTACAAATTTATTACAAGTAACTACTTTTCTCAATCCTAAAGAATTAGATAAAAGTGACTTATAATAAGAAATATAGGAGTGTTGGATTAGATTCAATAATAAGAATGTGTATTTTTGTTCTAAATTTTAATTTCCATAAATTATCAAAATTTGAGGAAGTGACACTTGTCACCATTCTTTCACTTGGATTTTCCTATATAATATAATACTAGTATTAAAACCCGTGCGTGCGATGTGAAAAATTAATAGTTTAAAAATTGAGAGCTAAATTCATAGTTGAATTAATGACACCTTACATCTATTTGAATAATTATTAAAATCTTACTAATTTTAAATTTGGACAAAAGAATGAAAATTTGGACAAATTAATGACATCTTACTCTCTTAGGTTTTCGCATATATCATAGTATATAACATAATACTTCTCCGTTTCTTATTAACTGTCTAAAAAGAGAAGAAATACACATATTAAAAAATACAATTAATTTTGTTAACTTTCATAATAATATTATTTATTTTCCTATTTTACCTTTTAAAATGTATTTTATCTTTATCACTTATTCTTCTCACAAGAATATTATTTGTATAAGCATCAATTAATGGTTTTTTAAAATTCTATGTTAATAAGTATATAGAAAAAAAAATTCCTCTAAGTGAGCGGTTAATGAGGAATAGAGATAGCATATAATATGATGCTCCCACATTGTCATTGAGTTCTACACTGATAAAATTTAGTGAAATATATATTCTCTCTGTTTCTTCTATGTTTCTGTCTCATTTCTTCTTCTATTCCTTTAGTTGCTTACATACATATAACAAATTATTTATAGTTGAATTTAATGGTAAAAAATATTTACCAACCGTAGCTCTCACATCAAAGTGGCTCTTTCATGTCTTACATGTTCTGGTCCACTGTGCTAATAAATGTCTTTCGAATCCATCCCTGATTAAAAAAAATATTTAAAAAGCAAACGGCTACTTCGTATGGGAATAAGACATATGGTGGTTAGAGGCCTAGATCTAGGGTAGCGGGGACCTCGGGGTCCTCAAATTTAGGGTTCTTATCACTGCTTACGAGGGATATTCAGTAAGAAGTGATAACATGCATTGAATAGAGAAGATACTTGCCATTTATAGTGGGGCAAGTACCAAAAAAACCTAAGTCTATTACATCCTCCGGTACTCCTTATTAGGCATTGTGCCCTCTAGTCGGTCCAGACCCATAGCTAGGGTGGCGGCTTGCCTAGGTCCAGTGTCCTTGCTTGCTGTGGGGACTAGCCCTGTGTTAGGGCATGTCTCCCTCTGCGAGTCCACAAGTTCACAAGACACTGAGTTTGAAGTATGAGGACACAGTGTGTCTTATAAGCATTTTTCACGCATAGGGGGCCCTCTCTTGGGCGTCGCGTTTTTTCCCAGTCCACATGCCCTTAGCGCCTCGGTCGGCGGTTGAGCATGCGTTCCTGGCTATTCGCCTTTCTTAGAAGCTTGGCCAGGTTGCATTCTGTGCGTGAATTGCCAATATGGCGTGTAGCGAAAAAGTAAGTAGGTCACCGACACGACGTGAATAAAATTTGACCAAGAAAACTTGAGTCCATAGGTGTGAGCACCCAAGTTGCTTATTAGCGCGCCATTCTTTTACTCGCCGCAAACTACGCGTTTCCCTAGCACGGTCAATGCTTCTCTCTCCTGAACCTTCAAATTTTTTATGACTGATGGGACGTGACCTTTCTGCATCTCAGTGACAAGTCGCACCTCTCATGGCTGCTTTAGCACATGACGCTAAGAATAGATTTCGCGATGATACAACTTTTACCAACTGTATGATAGGCAAGGCTCTTCACATGCCTTTCTTTGTTTGGATTTCACCCTTCTATCTTTCCACCTTTTTCGAATAATTCAATTATCGTTATAAATTTACTACGACATTAATTAACCCATTTAAAATGGTGGCTAATCAAAAGTCGCGTGCTTTCATTTCATGCACCCTTTCAACGCCCTGGTTATAAATGGCACCTCACTCCATCTTTCCCTCTTTTCACACACTTTCTCTCTGCACTCTTCATTATTGCTTCATTCTCTAAAGTTCTAAGAGACTTTTACTCCCTTCTCCTTTCATCCTCTTTGTGAGACTTCTTCGCAAATGGCTTCCCAGACAAATGCTTCTGGGGTTCCTATCGCTGGCCCCATCGTTGCCCCTGCCAGTCCTGAGGGGAAAAACTCATGGAAACCCGGCGCTGTCGTTGTCAACGCAGTCACCTCATCTTCTCAGGTCGTTCCTCATCCTTCGACTTCCATGGCCACGAACCCTGCCTCTAATGGTGAGTTTTCTCTTTCTTTCCCTGTCTTTCTAGCAAAATTTTGTTTTGTGTTGCATGCTGTGGTTTATTTTTTGTTGGCCCTGTTTTCTCCTTTCCTTCTCTACGAGATCCTTTTCAGATCCCTTCTATTTCAATTTTTCTTACTTTTCCACCTCTGAAGGTGGCTCTACATCCTCCGACGGTGATTCCGAGAGCGAGAGCGAAGTGAGTCTTGTCTTTTACCACCCACTGGGCCGCTGAGGGATCAAACCACAGATGCGACCCTCCCTGAGCCGTTACACCCCCAGTGGCGAATCTTGGATGATTTCACCACGCCTTCCACCTATCAGACTTTGGGTGTCCCTGGTGTGGGTGAGAAACTACTTATTGTGGGTGTCCCTGGTGTGGGTGAGTTCATTTCCACCGCCAAACCTCGGGGTGTTTTTTTTAGGTTCCGAATGTTAAAGGGGAGACCGTTGAGTTCAGAGCACTTGTTTTGATTGATAATAATTTTAATGTCTAACTATATATTATGTTTTTTTTTTCAGGATTATCCCCATCGTCTAATGAATAATTGATGATCTATCTATATTGTATAGAGACGCATCATACGCAAGCTTATAAAGATAAAGTGTATTGTCTGAATACATGATGAGAAGTATCGGTTGCAGAGAACTCTATCGTCCAGAGAAATCTATCGTCTAGAGACTAAAAGTGATCTATCATCTGAAGACGGAAAGCTCTATCGTCCAGAGAAAGATTAGCTCTAATGTCCAGAGACTAAAAGTAAAGTATCGTTTGGAGACCAAAAGTAAAGTATCGTCTGGAGACCAAATGTAAAGTATCGTCCAGAGACTAAAAGTGAAGTATCGTCCAGAGGTCAAAAATGAAAGTATCGTCTAGAGGCAGAATTTCAAGTATCGTCTGCATTGCAGTGTCTGCTTACATCATTCATTAAACGATACAGATCCAGCACGAAACAGGCCAAGTAAAAATTCAAATTGGAAGCCATTGATGATCGAATTTATTGCAGAAGCGTAAATCAAGCACTGTATCAAGAATATCTGCAAGAAGTCAACAACACAAAGAATAATCAAATTAAAGGGAGAAAATCGCGCAACAATTATACAAAAAAGTCAGAACTATTCAAAGACAAGTAGCCGTTGGTGAACGGTCAAGTATCAATGAAGGAAGAAAGTCAACGACAAGAATTGAAGCTCAAGCATTAATGGTAGAAACAAGTCAACAACCAGAATTATCAAAGAATTGAAGTCGGGCTTACAGTATAAAAGAAGTACTAGAGGTATCGAAGAAGACACATAACTGAAACACAGTGGAAAACATAGCAAACCATTCTTACATGTCTATTCTTACATTCTTGAAATTTCAGTGAGAGGAGAAACTGAGCTTAGAGTCATATTTTCCAAACAGCCTCACCTTACAGAGAAACTCTTGTTTCATATTCTCTGTTTTGTATACCGTGCCAAATTGCCTTCTACCATCACTCTTTTGAGAAGAGAACATTGTGTAGAAGAATTCATGGTAAAGGAGAAGTCCTGCATAATACTTGTGGTTGAGAGAAGTCCTTGAGAATACTTGTTGGTAGGAGAAGTCCTGCATAATACTTGTACTATTCTAGTTTGAAAAGTGAAAATCTTGGTGGAGCCAAGGATTGGACGTTGCCCATCGTTCTGGGGATGAACCAGTATAAATCTACGTGTGCTTTACTGCTTTATTGCTTTACTGTTTGCATCGTTTAAAATCTATAACTTGTATTATTCTGCTTCTTACTCTATCGTCTGCTGTTAATATTCTAAAGCTTACGAAAAGGTTTTGAAAATCATATAATTTTTTGTAGAAAAATAAGTTTTTATAAGCACACAATTCAACCCCCCTTCTTGTGTTGGCCCTCCTTTTATCAATTGGAATCAGAGCTTCGGCTTTGAGAAACTAACACCTTAACAGGTGCAGAGTAAAGATCCATGGAGGGCAATACATTCTCAACAAGCGCAGCAACAAACATGCCACCATTCTTCGATGGCTCAAACTATCCCTACTGGAAAAAGCATATGCAATTATTTATTGAGTCTACAAATTATAAATTATGGGATATTGTTGAGATTGGTAACTATGTGCCTAAAAATGCTGCAGGTGAACCAAATCCCAGGGCTCAGTGGACTGATGAGCATCGATTTAAAAATCAATTAAACTCCAAAGCCAAGTTGTTTCTCACATGTGCTCTAAGCAAAACAAAGCATGACAAAGTGGACAGTCTCGAAACATCAAAGGAAATTTGGGACACATTGGCAATAGCTCACGAGGGAACATCCAACGTCAAACACACTCGGATCAGCATGTTGGTAGCACAGTATGAGACGTTCAGGATGAAAAAAGATGAGTTAATTGATGAAATGTTTGCACGATTCCAAACCATCATCCGTGGTCTCAGAATTCTGGGTAGAAGCTACAGCAATCTTGACCAGATTACGAAGATATTGAGATGCCTTTCAGCCAAGTGGAGACCGAAGGTCACAGCAATCCAAGAGGCCAAGGATCAAACCACTTTAAGAATGGAAGATCTGTTGCGACCACTGAAGGTACACGAGATTGAACTAGCAGAATGCATGGAAACCAAGAAGCACAAATCCATAAATCATGCGACAGCTAACAAACATATGTGCTAGTAATAGATTTTAATCCTTACAAACATTTGCAATAATTAAAAACTGCCACTAACACTTATGTCAAAAAGATGTTTGATATTAGCACTCATTTGAAACATAGAAAACTACTCAATCCATCCGCTAATAGTGTGCTTAAATCATTCATATTCACACAATCCAACCCACCACCACTTCAACCTACTCTGCTTTATATTAGATATATAATGTAAAACCATTTATATGTCATTTATTTAATAACTTAAGTTTTAGAGATAATTATTTCATGACATGGTATGAAAACGTTTATAATCAAGTGGTCTAGATTTTGATCCTTATTGCTTCCATTATTTTAATAAAAAGCGAGATTTTAACATATGGTATGTGAATTTAGACATTGCTCACACTTCAAGTCAAAGTGGACTATTGTCTGGGAGGATATGTTAGAAATATATAATATGAAACCATTTATGTATTTTTTACTCAACAATTTAAGCTTTTATGTCACAATTAATTTTGATTTTGAGGAAGGAGGAGAAGTTCATCCAAACATAATAGTAAAAAATTTTGGCCAGCTCCAAAAATACTATTAACAATCACCATATTTCAAACGAAAGTAAGAAGGGGCGTCTAAAGCGGGAAGAGTAATGATTCATTAACCACTTATATCCAACAGTAAATGAAGTGTGAAACAACTATTATTCAAAGGGTGAAACACAGACTAATGTAACATTGATCTCTTCATTTCAAACAAAAGCTTGTAGCTAGCTAGCTACCAACTGGCCGCTATGGAAAGAATCTCCATGTTTCTGATAGACACCCTCGTGACCAGCCAAGACCATATATTTGTCCTTCCTAGTCAAGCTGGTGCAGGCAAATCCCAAAGCATTCCCAATCTCACTTTGCACATAATTAGCAACCTCAATCCTAGTTCTCCCACCTTCATTACATGTCTGTGATGGTGGCAATCTGTTGAGGAATTTAACAAAGTAACTAGGATTTGGGTTCATGAGGTGAAAAACAGGGTCCAAACACTTATGTCCACTAGCTGTTGTTCCATAAAACATGCTAACCTTCACATCCACAGCAACAGGAACAATATCATCTGTGAGCTCAGCAAACAATGGACTAAACCTTAACAAATAAGGTTCCCTGCAAGTTGTTCCCTCAGGACAAACCACAAGGTTACCTTGTCTCAGAAGCTTCTCCATTGTTTCTCTGTCTTTCTCTCTATCCCTTGTGAGCCGTATGGTTCTGATTGGGGCAACTAGCTCATTGAATCTACTCAAGCTGTATGTGACTGCAGAGAGAGGTTTGTCCAAAACATATGCAATGTAAAGTGGGTCAAGCAAGGTTCTGTGATTGCACACATAGAGCATGCCCTTTTGATTATTTTCTTCATTTTGGGTCAAAGTAAAAGAGCAATGTTCATGTTGTTTTGAGAGAGTGGTTCTTGTCCCTGAGAATGCTAATATTGGAGCTGACACATTGAAGGGTAACGCAATGCCAAATGTAAATCTGAAGATAGAAAGAAATAGTCCAAAGGGTAACCACATGAAGAAAGCAAGAGAAGATGCAGGGGTTGGCCTGAAAGCCAATCTTCCATCATGGAAGATCAATGGCTTTGGGTACCTCTCTCTTGGAAGCACAAGCCAATTTCTTCTCTCCTCAGAGCTCAAAGTTAAGCAAAACTTCTGCAGAGAAAGAAAAAAATATGATAAAAAAGTTATCTATATATCAAAATGACCAATTTGGATCCTCTAGCAGCAGAGGTTCTCAACAGCTTCATTCTGCATTCGTGCTTAATTATAGGCCCTAGATTTTTGTAGTCAATGACTAAGGTTACCTAAACAAAAAATAACTTGTTAAATTAAAGAGTTCATGATGATTTAGGACTGGTCGCAGAGAATCTGAATTCTAAAATAAAATGATAGTAGGAGCATGGACATGTATGAGTGTCCTTAAAAATGTCCAAACCTGGAAATAGGGGAAAAGTTCTTGGTCAATGCACTTGATGTCATTGCCCTCTTTGCCCTCATATGGAAGAGTTTTACTTTTACTTGCTTTGTTATTCTCAAACAACCCCAAAAAGTACCCATTGAAGGACTTTATGTCTCTAGCTATAACAGCCTCAACCCCTATGTAGTCTTTCAAGAAACCTTCAACCATGATCCTTGGCAACTTACTTGATGCAACTTTTCTCTCACTGCACATCACAGCTTCAAAGCCTTCCCACCCCACATCTTCTAAGAAGAATTTTGGCAGAACAGCTGATCCTGTTCTGAACGTGTCATTTTTTACACCAAAAAAGGACAAGAACACCATGATTTTCAAGCCTAGTTGATCCTCACCCACCAGCCACACCAAAGGGTATGAAAGGAACATGATTAAGGATCTTAGTAAACCACCAGCTTCAAAAGCAACCAGCATGAAGTAAGGGAATAGTGAAGTAGATCTTAAGAGGGCACCCTCAAAATCAAATACTAGTGTCTTGTTTGGAAGTTGTGCTGTTTTGTGGACAAGGGGAACATTTTTCATCTTGCTGCAGCTGGAGTAATTCATTTGAGTGACAGAGGAAGGGATTTTAGCTCTGTTGTTCTCTGGCGCCTTGGAAACAGTTTTGACAAAGAATTGAAAATTCTTCAAGGTGATGGGTTGAGCATTTATCTTTTTTGAGATCAGTTGAAGTTTTATGCAGTGGACTGTGTGATGTTTCGAAATCACAAAAGGCTAAGTAATAAATAAGAGAAGATTACGTGGCAGAGAGTTAGTGTGTTCATTCAATGGTTCAAGCAGAGGCAGAAGGCAACTTGCCATTAACTGTGTGGTTAGGCTTTTACAGCTGAATAAAGAAGACTGATGGGGTGGTAACACCATAATCATTACCAATTTACCACAATGGCCACCACTGTCTGTTTTCATTCATTGTGAGCTACACATGTTCAAGTCCTCTAAAATGAGTCCAACACTCATCACACGGCTAATTAAATTATTTTATTAACTTTTTAAATTAAGTACTAATTATTGATGGTATAATGACTTGCTTTCAAGAGGCAAATCTGAGCTAACCCTACTCACGTTAAATAATAAGGTTAATAATATACCGGAAAAAAGTTTGCTATTGTTCCCTACGATTGACAGACATTTTTTATAAGTCTCTGCCGGAGTCTGGAGCTCCATTGAGCGCTTGCGTGTCACGCTGACTGGTTTAATGAGTCTGACGTGTAATTTTTTTTAATTTTTAATGCCTTGCCACGTCAGAAAATGATTAAAATTAATTTTTTTCCCAATTTTCCCCAAATTAAAATTAACAATTTTTATTCTGGAAATCTTCCAAATTAAAATTTGTCTTATAAATTCTAATCTTCTTCTTATTCATCATCATCATGTTGAGACTCTTCCTTCTTCTTTTTCTTCTTCAATGAATTAAAAAACACAAAGCCCAAACCTTCTACTCACTGAACACAAAGCCCCCACCACCTCACCTCTCTTCTACTCACTGCCTCTACCCTTCCTCGCCGCCACAATCAAACCTTCTCTTCCTCTCCAAACCCACCTTCATCTCCACCACCACCAAGCCCAGTCACGTCCTCTGACCAGATCGTGAAAGCGAAGAAAAGGAAGATGGGTGGCGAACCAAATCATATCCAGATCTTGCGAAACCCAGATCGTGCAAAACCCAGTCACGTCCTCGATCTCCATCGTCGTGGTGGGATGGAAGAAGAAGAAGAAGAAGAAGAAGAAGAAGAAGAAGAAGAAGAAGAAGAAGGTGAGCGGGTTGCTGAAATTCTCCTTCGCAGATCTGAAAACCCCCATCGCCATTGTCCTCCCAGATCTGCATGTCGCTGGGTTCTTTGTTCCTCTCTGGGTTACTATTGCTGGGTTTGGGGCTGGGGTTGGTGTTTTGGGTTGATGATGTTTTGTTCTGGGTTGGTATTTGAGATTGGAGGTTGATTTTGCTGGATTGATGAATCAGTGGCTGGGTTGGCGAAATTGGTGGTGGCTTGGCTTGCTAGGTTGTTCTGATAAGCTTGCTGGGTTGTTCTGATAAGCTTGCTGGGTTGTTCTTGCAGCAGCGACCATGACGAGAAGGAACGAGGGTGTTTCGTCGCCTTCGACTTGGGTGCGATTGATTTAGGAAGTGGCGAAGGTTGATTTAGGTGTTTCTGTTTCTTCTACTTCCTTTGTTCTGAAATTTCTGATTTGGGTCTTTGGGATGATTCAGAAAATGTGGCTGAGATTGGGGGATTTGGGTCGGCTTCTAAGGGAAGGAGGTAGTGGTGGAGGATGAAGATAAGATGATGATGATGAAGATCTTGAAGATGATGGTTGCAGGTGATGTTGAAGATGATGATGATGATGGTGATGCTGGAGATTTAGATGAGAAAATATGAAATGTTAGGATTTAGGGTTAAGTTGGATTAATTTAGAAGAATTAATCAATTTTATTAATTAATTTTCTGATTAGTATTTTTGTTAATTTTAATTTGGGGAAAAAATTAATTTTAATCATTCTCTAACGTGGCAAGGCATTAAAAATTAAAAAAATTACACGTCAGACTCATAAAACCGGTGAGCGTGAAACGCAAGCGCTCATCGGAGCTCTGGGCTCCGGTAAGGACTTATAAAAAACTTCTGTCAATCATAGGGACCAATAGCAAACTTTTTTCCAGGGAGGGACTGATCGCCAACATCACTGCAAATACAAAGACCCAGTATATAATTAACCCTAAATAATACTCCTTCGGTTTTAAAATAAGTGTCCAGAAAAAGAAGGAATACACATACTAAGAAATTTAATTAATATTGTTAACATTTTAAAATATATACTTTGTTTTCCTATTTTAACCTTTAAAATATATTTGTATCTCTTCTCATTTATTGTTCTTATAGGGCTATTATATGGAAAAACATCAAGTAATACTCTCTTGGAATTTATAGTGGACAGTTATTGTGAAACAATTTTTTTCTCTAAGTTGACAGTTATTTTGAAACGGAGGGAGTATTCCTCAATGTATTAAATTTGGTAATTGAACTAATAATTTTCAATTTTCATATATTCACACAAACTTTCTCTTTTATCCCATTTGCACCAACTTTCTGTTTCTATCTGTATTTTCTTTTCTTTTCTTTTCCTGTTATATCACTTATCATATTTCGCACTTTTGTCTTCTATTCCTATCTCACTCTAGATGTGAGATGAAAAAATGATGTGTAAGTATTATATTCCATTAATATTTTTTCCATGTTTTCATCTCCAATTTATTTCTCGTTTCTTTGTTGGACAAATCATTCATCACACCTTTTATTATATCTCACATTTTATTGAGAAGTCTTATATTGACTAGAAATATGATTAAGATAGTCCTTCTATATGTGAAGACAATTCTCACATCTTTACCTAGCTTTTGGGATATAGTTAGGCCTCCCAAATTTTAACATGATATCAGAGCCTCCTGAATACTTTTGAGGGTGAAGTAAGTAACACAGTCATTAATTGAGTTATTTTATTGCTTTTATGAAGGTAGAAAATCACAATTAATAGTTATAATACTTACTCACTTTAGAGGGGTCAAATCCCAAAATCTAATACATTTAAGGCTTTACTGCACCTTTGGTCCCCAACTTTTCCCCAAAGTGTAATTTTGGTCCCAAAAAAAAAAATTAGCAATTTACGTCCCTCATGTTTACAGACGTTTGTAGTTTTGATTTTTCATCCAATTCTATCCAATTTTAACGGGCTCAGGTTAAAAAAAAATTAAAAAAAAATTGAAAAACCATAAGCATTATGAATATTCATCTTTTTCAAGCATCTTCATCTAAAAATCCAGAAGAAAAAAAAAATCTAGAAAATGATGAATATTCATCTTCTTCAAAGATCTTCATCATGAAAACCCAGGAAAAAACCTAGATCTCGCATGATCTTCATCATATTTCTTCCATCATATTCATTTTCTTCATCCTTCATCATCATCTTCCCCAAATTTCTTCCCCCTTCTACCATCATCTTCACCTAAAACTCCAAAATCTAACAACAACTCAGAATCCCCAATCCTGTCTCCCACCATACGAAATTCGCCACCCCTAACCCCCCATTAAAACTACCCCAACCCAGCAAACCCAATAATTACTTCTGCAATCAACAAACAACTCAACAACAAGGTTTTTTCACTCAAACCCAAGATGGCAAAAATTAAACCCAAAATAAAAAAAGATGAACAAGAACACCAATGGAGCAAGCAAAGGTTTATGACATTCTTTCTTCCGCAATACTACTTCTACAATAGCTCAACATGTTCCCCAACATCCTAAATCAGAAAACATAAAAAACGGGTCAAAATTTCTTGACTAGAAATCGGATGGATCAGAAGCGAAAGCCATAACTTACACAACTGAGCGTTGTAATCATGAAGAATCATGGACCATTATCAACTCCAACGACTCAAATATGAGAGGGGGAAATGTGGAAGGTATGGTATAAAGAGAGAAGCGTCAGTGATGAAGATGATGCATTGGTTGTTGTTGCTCGATTAGGGTTTGGGTTTCAGATTTAATTTTGGGGTATGGGAAAAAGGGATGAGGTTGGTTTTTTGGGTTTTTCAGATGAAGATATGGATGCTTTTGGGTTTTGAGTTTGGGTTCTGGGTTTGATTAAGTCTCTTGTCTGAAATTTTTTTGTTTAATTGTTTTGTTTTTTAATTTTGGATCGGAGGTTGAAATCTGGATTTGGAAGTTTGTGATGTATTTGTGATTCGGATCTAGAAATTTTGGATCAACCTTATTTTCTGGGTTTTCTCAAGATTTAAATGAAGATGGTGAAGAAGATGAAGAATGGAAGAAGGTGAACAATTGACTCTACTTGTAACGCCACGATTCTCATGAGGGTTATAATCGTAAATACCAAACAAAATAAAAGAATAACAAAACAGTAGAAAGATTTGAACCAAAGATAAATATTAAATAAAAATACCCAAAGGACAACTATTCAAGACATGAGGATAATTAAATGAAACTACGTCATACTTTCCGAGCCACCACACAGGAAGACTTTCAAAATAGTGCAGCCCTAATGACTGAAAATTAATAAGGACAAAGTGCGGTACAAACTCGATCAACAAAAACCAGCCCTAGACACACTATGGAATAGAACCCCATGATACTTTACGACCAGCTGCCTAACGCTCCAACACTCGCTCACGCTCCATGCACATCCAAGCACGTTGCGCTCTCCACTGTATCTCCCTACTGAGCCAACGGTCAATCGACTCAGCATTGATTTCCAAGGTACTAGTGACCTCCTGACGATCAACACCACTAGCAGTATGCCTCTGTATCTCGTCATCGAACAGACATATTAAGTCTAGAAAAGGTTGTGATGGAATAGTCATAGAAACCTTATAATAGTGCACGTCCACAACATGTCCATAACGATCTCTCTGTACAATCTGCATCTAGCCTTGATAAGTCGACATCCGTGAAACTCGGCTAAAACTCCACACCGACATCTCCCCATGGTGAAGTAGATGTACCTCCTCGCATCTCGGGAACGGAATCCCTCAAAATGCTCCATTCTTCATCGTCTAGCGTTAAGCGCCCACATAATAAGCATTCAAAAAAGCAATAGTCAACTCCAAATAATGACACCACAAATGTTCAACGCATGAGACATATATCAATATAAGCAAGCAACATAACAACAAGGTAACAACATTGTAAGTCAACAATAACTCAAGGGAAAAACCTAGGGGTAGTCTAGGTATGCAATGCTCAGTACTCAATAGTACAAAAAAACAATGATCCAGATTTTTGACGTCAACCACTCAGGAATGACGGGACGACCACGACTCCTCCGACGAAAAAAAGGGACAACAAGGTCGTTAGCAAGATCAGCCACTTAACAAGAACCACCAGATGACAACTACTGGGCAAAACAAAAATCAGGAACAATCCACAGCCGGACAACAACGTCTGGGTGAACCAAAGGATGCATATGTCATGAAGTTAGTGAACCATTTCAAAACCGAACCGTCCAATGACATCCAAAAAATATCCAACGACTAGGATATAAAAACAATATAAAAAAAACATAGCATGGTATGACAACATCATTATGAAACAATTAATAGCATCAAGCACATGAACAAATATTCCCAAGCAATAGCATGTGATAACACTTAGGAAATAAATCAAGTAATCACATAATCAAATATTCCACGTATCATATGAACATAAAAACATCATTAAATTAAGCATATGATATCAACAAGCACAAAATAATCACATAGCAGTCTTCACAAGCAGACACGTCTAAGACTGAGTTATCCTTACCTTGGCCTATTAAAGATTCCAACTTAGATCCACAAGAAAAATCATCTGAAGAAGATACAAACCCTTCAAACAATTATAAGACCATACAACGTATCAATTTTACGTGCTCTTTACGCATGCAAGCACATGCCAAATTATATTTATTCTAACTTCTATTTCCCCTAAATAGAAATTAACTAACCCAAGACACACACACGCACACGCACATGCACATATATATATATATATATATACCCATCTCAAATAAAAGCTAAGCCTTATACATTATATATGTATTTCGAGATATACATATATTACACCATTTAATTTAATTTTTTGATTATTCTAAGATCAATATTCCAACTATTATTATTATTATCACACAATATTCAATCTCTATGTAGCTATATATAGCGACATATTATATATATATATATATATATATATATATATATATATATATATATTCTTCCTTCTAACTCAATTTTTAAACAACCTATCCAATATTTTAAAAATCAAACTATATATTATCATATCATATCATCACAATTAAATTCAAAATCCTAAACTCCTTCTTTAGGTAATTCTCGAACCATATACCTATTTACCTATATCCAATTTCAATTTTCTCATTATCCCAAATAAACTAACCCGTATCTAATTTAATTATGGTGATAATTCAAACACTAACAACGTTATCTCAACCTTAAATTAGATTTAAAATTAAAACTCAAATCCTCATATACATGAAATTATTATACATATATATATATATATATATATATTATGTATACTTTTTTTATTATCTCTAAAAAATATTTCAGATTATATCTCCTTCTAAAGTTAAACTAATCTAATATAGCTCATATCTCTTCCGAATTCAAATTCAATTATAAAACTGAACTTAAATTCAAATTCTATCTCAATATTTTATTATCACAACAAATCCTAATAATAAATTATGAAGATAACAACTATAATATCAAGTTGTTAAAAAAACTCTCAAACCCTAGCCACAAGCACACATAGCCGCGGCACACTCTCAATAACATAAGGTAGATTTTAAATTTTTTCCAAGATCAAACCACTCTATAATTTAATGAGTTCTATGATGATCATGAAGAACATAACAAACTAAAAATTATAAACTTCACAATAATAATTCCTAAAACCCAACCCTTAGTGAAATAATTACTAAAAACTTCTACGGCATGTTTCAAAGGAAAATGATGGATCTACCAACCTTGAAATGAAGAACAGTATGAAGATAAACGAAGCACACTTGAAGAACTCCTTGAAGAACTTCTTCACAAACGCTTCCTCGAACTTCTTTCATCACGAACTAGAATCGCCACGCCAAAAAGAAAAGAACTCGAATAAAAAAGGATGAAGGCCAAGAACAAGAACTAAGAACAAGTGAGGACTCTCCCAATGAAGGAGAAAAACTCGAAATCTATAGAGGGGGGAGGAGAAGTGTTTCTTGTCTTATGGTGAATGAGAAACAATGAGGAATTGCTTTCTGGTCTTATAGCTGAAAACCCGGGCCAGGCTTACTTGATCTCCAAGTAGCCTAATTATCTTTAATAATTAAAATTAATTAATTAAAAGATAATTCAGAATTAAACCCTAAGATGCTATGGAATCCCCTTCTAGAAAACTCTCTCCAGTTTATTTAATTAAAACACTTTTAATTAAGGGCATGTTTGGTATGTTGTATAGTATAATGTCAGATAGTACAATGCCTAATTGTAATAGGCCTAATAGTATAAGTCCTTGTGAAGAAGGTCTTGCTCCTGACCCTGGCTGAGGTTTTGATGACGACAAACTCATCGACAAAAAGAAGAAAAGAAGACTTAGAGGAAACAGCGCTACAAAGTCTATCAAATACCTAGAAGTCCTAGTTTAGGTGAGTTATGCTTCTAAAGGTCTATTAAAGCATAAAGGCTCTTTAAAACACCTAAACTAATCAAGCTTAATGTTTTCATAACTTAAAAGAAGTAGAAAACCTTAAGCCGATCTCAAAGGATCAAGTTTCTGGAAGATGGACTTCAGTGTAATCGATTGCAGCTTTCTGGTAATCGATTACACATATGCAAGTAATCGATTACCACTTTCTTGTAATCGATTACATGTTTGAATTTGAAATTCAAACTGAAACGGCTATTAGTGTAATCGATTACACTAAATGATGTAATCGATTACCAGCACGAAAAGTTGCATCTTTTCATGAACCATTGTGTCTCAAACCTTTTAGGAAAGGTTGCATTGGTTCAAAGACGTTTCCCTTGCCTATATAAAGTACATTTGAGTCCAGAACACAACAACACATGAGAATAAAACATTAGGCCAAAGCTTTGTCAAAATTAGTTCATTAAGTCTTTAGAACTTAAACTTTCAAGAGCCTAAATTCTGAGTTCATGATCTTCATGTTTATAAGAACACTTTAGTTGTTCATATCTTGAGGAACTCAGAATCTTGTTATGCTTAAAAGCCTTAAAGCATAAATTCTCATGATCAATCCACTTGTATGTTAAAGGATTGATTCAGCCAATTGTAAACTCTTCTTCATCTCTTTCTGTAAGATTGAGTATTCATCGTGGATCTCGGTGAAGGGTTGTTGGTACTGAAAGTGGTATACTTTCAGGGTGTTGATTGAAGGTGGTTTAGCCTTCAAGGTCTGAGGGTGGTTTGCCTTCAGGAACTGAAAGTGGTTTGCTTTCAGGGGCTGTGGAAAGTGGTATACTTTCACAGGAAGTTGATAGAAATTCTTAGGGTCCTTGGTGTAAAAACTTGTAAGAGATTTTTATCAATAGTGGAAAAATCCTCAAGGGACTTTCTTGAGGGACTGGACGTAGCCTTCGGTGGATAGAAGGTGAACCAGGATAAAATTCTGTGTGTGTGAATTCTTCTATCCTTCATCTTTACTTTCAAGCAACGCTTAATTCCGCTGCAATCACAACTACCGTTTCGTGATCATCATTATCTTGAAAGTAATAATTTAAATAAGGCGAAAATCGGGGCAACTCTGATTCACCCCCCCTCTCAGGTTGCTATCTATACTCACAATTGGTATCAGAGCAGAAGTTTAGGTAAGTTATTCCTAAGATCTGGGAAAAAGATGGCATCCTCTTCCAATCATGGAACCAGTGAAGGATTCAACATAAACAGGCCACCATTCTTCAATGGAGAACACTATGACTTCTGGAAGATCAAGATGAAAATATTCATAAAGTCATTAGACGCAGGAATTTGGAAAGCCATTGAAGAAGGTCCCTTTGTGCCTGTAGCAGAAGTAGAAGGAAGTTCACAACCAAAACCAGAAATTACTTGGAGTGAAGAAGAAAAGAAGAAGGTTCAATATGATCTCAAAGGAATGAACATTCTTACATCTGCTCTTGGCATGGATGAGTTTTTCAGAGTATCAACGTGCACTTCATCGAAAGAAATATGGGATACATTGATGGTGACTCATGAAGGAACAGATGAAGTCAAGAGATCAAAGATCAATACTCTATCTCAAGAATATGAAATGTTCAGAATGCTTCCAAGAGAGAAGGTATTAGATATGCAAAAACGATTCACTCATTTGATTAATCATTTGATTGCTCTTGGCAAACAATTTTCAAACAGTGACTTGAACATGAAAGTTCTAAGATCACTTACAAGAGCATGGCAACCAAAAGTTACAGCCATCTCAGAGAAGAAGAGTTTATCAAAAATGACTCTTGCAACTCTTTTTGGAAAACTCCAAGAACACGAGTTGGAATTGAATCGTTTAGAAGAGAATGAACAACATGAGAAGAAGTATCGATCCATTTCCCTAAAAGCAAAAGAAAGCGTCAAAGATGATTATGATGCAGATTCTGAAGAAGAAGACAATGGGAACTTGAATCTTCTAGTAAAGAACTTTGGAAAGTTTCTTAAAAGAAAAGGTATGAAATTTAACAACAACAAATATTTCCAAAGGAACAATGAGTCTTCTTCCTCTTAAAAGATCATATGCTTCGAATGTGGCAAGCCTGGACACTTCAAGTTGGAATGTCCAAATCTTCAAAAGAAGAAACATGGTCTAAGAGAAAAATTCGAAAAGAAGGATCAACCCACACGAAAAGCATACTCGGCTTGGGATGATAATGAAGTAAGTTCATCATCAGACACTGACAAAGAAGAAGCATAAGTCGCATTGATGGCCTCACATGATTCAGATGTTGAAGATTCCCAGGTTAGTGACAATTCCATGTCTTTTCATGATTTAAAGTTTACTATGGAAAATATGTTTAAATTATGTCAAGAATTTTCTAAGGTTAGCACTAGGCAAAATGATTTAATTGCATCCTTAGAAAGTAAATGTAGAACTTTACAAGAAGAACTAGACGTAGTAAAATCTAAGTTAGATATTACACATAAATGCACTAAGTGTAGTTCTTTACAAGAAAAGATAGAGAATCTACAACAAAGAGTTCATAACTTCAATAAAGGAAAACAGAAGTTAGATGATATTCTAAGTGTGCAAAGACATTCAAACAATAAGTCAGGTCTAGGATATACTTCTCACCCAAAGACAATGGAAGTCAAGAAAACTGTGTTTGTAAAACCAAACAAAGTGGAAGGATCTTTTAAAAACACTAAGACTAATTCTTTTAGGAGTATGAACAATAGGAAGAGTAATCCTCATAGACCTCTTAAGAAGATTCATCCCTCTCCTAGGCAAACATCTAGTTACAATCATTATTCTTGTACTTATTGTAACAAAATAGGACATACCCCTAGTAGATGTTACTACAAAAATGTTGGAGTACCAAATAGGGAATACATATGGGTTAGAAAGGATGTTAACTTAGAAGGACCCAAAACTTGTTGGGTTCCTAATACCCATGTCTGAACTTTGTCATGTAGGTGTGTATGAAAGCAGCAAAGGATTTATGGTATCTTGATAGTGGCTGCTCATCACACATGACAGGAGACAAAACCAAGTTTTCTTTTCTTATACCTAGGGAAAAAGGTTTTGTCACATATGGAAACAATCAAAAGGGAAAGATACTCGGTATTGGAAGAATAGGCACACCCCCTCAAACAGTCATCGATGAAGTTCTTTACGTTGATGGTTTGATGCATAATCTTCTGAGTATCAGTCAACTATGTGACAAAGGTTTGAAAGTTGGTTTCATTGATGATATATGTGTAGTAAAAGATGTGAAAACTAAAGAAGTTAAGTTTTCTGGTTATAAAGTCAATAAAGTCTTCATGATCTCCTTGGAAGAAATTCCACAAAACGTAAGATGTCTTTTGGCCAAGAACAATAGTGATTCATGGCTATGGAATAGAAGACTTGCTCATATACACATAGATCATTTAAACAAACTAGTTAAGCATGATCTAGTTGTTGGGCTTCCAAAGATAAGATTCGAGAAAGACAAGCTTTGTGATGCATGTCAAAAAGGGAAGCAAACCAGAACGTCTTTCAAACCAAAGAACATAGTTTCGACTTCAAGACCCCTTCAATTGCTACATATGGATTTGTTCGGACCTTCAAGAACAAAAAGCCTCGGAGGTAATTTCTATGCACTTGTTATTGTTGATGATTTCTCTAGATTTACATGAACATTATTTTTGCCTCATAAGAATGAAGCCTTTAACGCATTTAAGAGATATGCAAGGCTAGTTCAAAATGAGAAGTCTTTAAAGATCTCTTCTATTAGAAGTGATCATGGTGGAGAATTTCAGAATCATCAATTTCAAGAACTATGTGATGAATATGGAATATCACATAATTTCTCTACTCCGAGAACACCACAACAAAATGGTGTTGTAGAAAGGAAGAACAGATTACTTGAGGAATTAGCAAGAACCATGCTAAGTGAATCAAGCCTTCCTAAATATTTCTGGGCTGATGCTGTAAGTACTGTTTGCTATGTTTCCAATAGAGTTCTTATTAGACTAATTCTGAAGAAAACCCCCTATGAACTCTACAAAGGAAGGAAACCAAATATCTCTCATTTACATGCTTTTGGATCCAAATGCTTTGTCTTGAATAATGGAAAGGAAAACCTTGGTAAGTTTGATGAAAAATCTGATGAAGGTATATTCCTTGGTTATTCTCTTACAAGCAAAGCATATAGAGTCTTTTACAAGAAAACTCTATCTGTGGAAGAATCCATACATGTTTCCTTTGATGAGTCTAAATCTTCAATAGAAGATACAGTCAATCTTCCAGATAATGAAGAAGAAAATATCATTATCAATGAAGACTCTCAAAAGGAAAGAGATCAAAATCAAATACAAGAAGAGCACATTGAAGATAACACTTATCAACTTCCAAAGGAATGGAGAATCCATAGGGATCATCCAGTTGATAATATCATTGGTGATATTTCTAGAGGCGTTTCTACAAGGCTACGCTTAAATGATTCTGTTTTGAATATGGCCTTTGTCTCTCAAATAGAACCCTCAAAAGTAAATGATGCTCTGGAGGATGAGTATTGGATTGTGGCAATGCAGGAAGAATTAAACCAATTTGAAAGGAATCAAGTATGGGAACTTGTTCCTAAGCCTAGTGATAAGCATGTTATTGGAACAAAGTGGGTTTTTAGAAATAAGTTAGATGAAAATGGAATCATAGTTAGGATCAAAGCAAGGTTAGTCGCACAAGGTTATAATCAAGAAGAAGGCATAGATTTTGATGAAACCTATGCACCAATAGCAAGGTTGGAAGCCATAAGACTTCTGTTGGCGTATGCTTGCTCTCTAAATTTCCCATTATATCAAATCGATGTCAAAAGTGCTTTCCTGAACGGATACATTCAAGAAGAAGTCTATGTGAAGCAACCTCCAGGATTTGAAGATCCCAAGTTTCCTTCACATGTCTTCAGATTAAAGAAGGCACTTTATGATCTTAAGCAAGCCCCTTGTGCATGGTATGATAGACTAAGCACATTCCTTTGTGAGAAAGGATTCCAAAAGGGTAAGGCCGACACAACCTTGTTTATCAAGAAAACCAAAGGTAATACCTTATTAGTTCAAATATATGTTGATGATATTATTTTTGGTGCAACTAACGAATCTCTATGTAAGGATTTCTCTAACATGATGCAAGAAGAATTTGAGATGTCCATGATGGGACAATTAAATTTCTTTCTAGGATTGCAAATCAAGCAATCACATGATGGAATATTCATCAATCAATCAAAGTTTTGCAAGGAATTATTAAAGAAATATGATTTGGATGATTGCAAAGCCATAGCCACACCAATGGGGTCTAACACATATCTAGATCAAGATGAATCCGGTGTTCAAGTAGACATTACCAAATACAGAGGTATGATCGGATCTCTTCTATACTTAACTGCAAGTAGACCTGATATTATGTTTAGTGTGTGTCTATGTGCTAGATATCAAGCATCTCCTAGGGAATCACATTTGAGTTCAGTCAAACGGATTTTCAAATATTTGAAAGGAACTACAAATGGTCGTTTGTGGTATCCCAAAGGGAGTGTTTGTGATTTGATTGGATATTCTGATTCTGATTATGCTGGATGCAAAACTGAAAGGAAAAGTACAAGTGGTACTTGTCAGTTGTTAGGAAATGCCCTTGTTTCTTGGTCTTGCAAGAAACAAGCATGTGTTGCTCTAAGTATTGCTGAAGCAGAATACATTGCTGCAGGAAGTTGTTGTGCACAAACTCTATGGCTCAAACAACAACTCAAAGATTATGGCTTAGAGCTGGGCTGCATTCCAATCAAATGTGACAACACAAGTGCCATTAATCTCACTAAAAACCCCATCATGCATTCTCGAACTAAGCATATTGACATAAGACATCATTTTCTTCGAGATCATGTCATAAGAAAGGATATTGAGATTTCATTTATAGATACACATAACCAATTAGCTGATATTTTTACTAAACCTCTTCCTAAAGATTCATTCTTTAAGATTAGAAGAGAATTAGGCATATTAAATGAGCATGACATTTAAAGTGACATGTTATTTGCATTATCATTGTGATAATATATGATTATATGTATTTAAATTGATTATGTGCTTAAGTGTTCATTTGGAAATGTGTTACATAGGCATTTATAGGTTAGAACTTATAAAAATGTCCTAGTAATCGATTACCATAGGTCTTGTAATCGATTATCCCTCCTCTCAGTCCTCGTGCCTGTTAGAAACTTCTAAGTAATCGATTACTATAACTGCTGTAATCGATTACATACATGAAATTTGAAAGTTTTCAAATTTAAAAACTGCTGTAATCGATTACTCTACCGGTCATAATCGATTACACACACTTTTTTCTTTATAAAATCAGCATATGCCTCTTGCTTTTTCGTCTACCTATCCACATGCACAACCTATCTTCATCCTCGAGTCTTGTACTAGCCATGGGGTCTCTTCCTCGTCCTTCAAAAGTCTCATCTCCAGTTAACACTCCTCGAAGGGACTCTTCCTATGATCCCTATGTGCATCATCGGTACCGCATAGACGTCCAAACCAATGTTGCATCTGCTGGATTGTCTCCATTCTATGCTATACCTTCCAACTAAGGAATCCAAGGTCATTCTTGAACGACTAGACATCTTGACACTTCGTCTTTCTCAAAAGTTGGGTCAACTGGAAGATACCATGCGATCTCGATTCCTGCTTGTGGAAAATCGCATCGAGGCCGTACACTCCTTCATGCGTAAGCAAATTGAGAGTCTCCAGGATCTTGACCCCTCTGAGAATTCTGAGGATTCTAGTCAAGCATAAGTTCTGATCAACCTTGTCCAAGTATAGTTTTAAAACTACTAATAGGATTTCTCCATATCTACTAATAGGCTCTTTCCTTGGTTGTACTATAAACTCTACTACTTATGTTTGTAATGCTTTACCATATGTAACTTCTGCATTTGCTTCTATATATATAATATAATTATTGGTTGTGGTTTATCATTGTTTTACATCTTTACCCCCATACCCTTGCTTTATTTCGAAATATATATACTTGTATGGATGCATGCCTGTTTTTGGCCTTTTCTTCTTTTTGATGAAGTCAAAAGGGGGAGAAAGGTTCTGTGCTCTTAAAGATTATATGCAGGAATCCAACAAGTGAATTAGAAAGGGGGAGAAATACCGGATTACATCAAACAGGGGGAGTTCTTCAACAGAAATGCATATATGATCTTCAAGTATCAAGAATGTGTTTGCCATCATCAAAAAGGGGGAGATTGTGAAGAAGGTCTTGCTCCTGACCCTGGCTGAGGTTTTGATGACGACAAACTCATCGACAAAAAGAAGAAAAGAAGACTTAGAGGAAACAGTGCTACAAATTCTATCAAATACCTAGAAGTCCTAGTTTAGGTGAGTTATGCTTCTAAAGGTCTATTACAGCATAAAGGCTCTTTAAAACACCTAAACTAATCAAGCTTAATGTTTTCATAACTTAAAAGAAGTAGAAAACCTTAAGCCGATCTCAAAGGATCAAGTTTCTGGAAGATGGACTTCAGTGTAATCGATTGCAGCTTTCTGGTAATCGATTACACATATGAAAGTAATCGATTACCACTTGCTTGTAATCGATTACATGTTTGAATTTGAAATTCAAACTGAAACGGCTATTAGTGTAATCGATTACACTAAATGATGTAATCGATTACTAGCACGAAAAGTTGCATCTTTTCATGAACCATTGTGTCTCAAACCTTTTGGGAAAGGTTGCATTGGTTCAAGGACGTTTCCCTTGCCTATATAAAGTCCATTTGAGTCCAGAACACAACAACACATGAGAATACAAACATTAGGCCAAAGCTCTGTCAAAATTAGTTCATTTAGTCTTTTGAACTTAAACTTTCAAGAGCCTAAATTATGAGTTCATGATCTTCATGTTTATAAGAACACTTTAGTTGTTCATATCTTGAGGAACTCAGAATCTTGTTATGCTTAAAAGCCTTAAAGCATAAATTCTCATGATCAACCCACTTGTATGTTAAAGGATTGATTCAGCCAATTGTAAACTCTTCTTCATCTCTTTCTGTAAGATTGAGTATTCACCGTGGATCTCGGTGAAGGGTTGTTGGTACTGAAAGTGGTATACTTTCAGGGTGTTGATTGAAGGTGGTTTAGCCTTCAAGGTCTGAGGGTGGTTTGCCTTCAGGAACTGAAAGTGGTTTGCTTTCAGGGGCTGTGGAAAGTGGTATACTTTCACAGGAAGTTGATAGAAATTCTTAGGGTCCTTGGTGTAAGAACTTGTAAGAGATTTTTATCAATAGTGGAAAAATCCTCAAGGGATTTTCTTGAGGGACTGGACGTAGCCTTCGGTGGATAGAAGGTGAACCAGGATAAAATTCTGTGTGTGTGAATTCTTCTATCCTTCATCTTTACTTTCAAGCAACGCTTAATTCCGCTGCAATCACAACTACCGTTTCGTGATCATCATTATCTTGAAAGTAATAATTTAAATAAGGCGAAAATCGGGGCAACTCTGATTCACCCCCCCCCCTCTCAGGTTGCTATCTGTACTCACAGTCCTGATAAATTTCTTATACTATCCAGCATTGGTCACACACTGTATAACTTACAATGTCATTTAAATTAATGCAATCTTATGCTTAGTGAAGCATTGAATAATGATAGATAGTATAAAAATCAAAGATAGAGGTTGTTATAGTGGTGGTGGCGGTGGTAGTAGTGGTTGTGGGAAGGTGGCGGTGGTGGTGGTAATAGAGGGTGGTGGTTGCAGTTGTAGTGGTAGCGGTACTGGTGGTGGAGGGTGGTAGAGGTGGTGATGATGGTGGAGGGTGTGGTAGTGGTTGTGGTTGTGGTTGTAGAAGTTGCAGCGGTGGTGGCGATTGTGAAGGGTGGTGATTGTGGTGGTGGCGGCAATGGTGGTGGTGGTGGTGACGTTGTTGAAGGTGGTAGTGACAACTGTGGCATTGGTGGAGGGTGGTGACAACAGCAGTGGTGGAAGTTGCAATGGTGGTAGCGGTGGTGAAGGGTGGTGGTGGTGGGAGTCATGGTAGTGGTGGGTAAGGTGGTGGTGGTGGTGGTGGTGGCGGCGGTCTCCGCGACGGTGGTGGCAACAATGGTGGTGGTGGCGGTGGGGTAAGGTGGTGGTTGTGGTGGTGGCAGTGGTGGTGTCCGCTATGGTGGTGGTGGTGGTGGTGCCGGTGGCGGTAGGGTTGTGGTGGTAGTAACAATGGCGATGGTGGTGGCGATAGTGGAGGGTGGAAGTGACGGTAGCGGTGGGTGAGGGTGTGGCGGTGGTGTCACTGGTAGCGGCAGTGGCAGTGGTGGAGGGTGGTGGCGGCGACGGTGGTGGTGATGGCGGTGGCGGCGGCGGTGGAAGATGTGGAGGGTGGTGGCAGCGTGGCGGCATAGTTACATGTAATTGAAATTAAAAATCTAGGTTGTAATATTTTCATGTATCTTATACGTCAAAACCTTATCAGACTTTATCCCACATATGGATGGTGGATTAAATAATCCTTCACTTTGATGTATAAGGGTGGATTGGTGGATAAAATTATACAATAAAATGTTAGCATCAAACAATGGGTAAGCCCATAATGTATTGTATAAGTTTATACTATCATGCATAATACGACATACCAAACGAGCCCTAAATAAAAACTACATTTATTGGATTAAATCCAATTTAGCCCAAAGCCCACCCAAATAAATGGATAGGTCGTGGCCTATTATGCATATATATATATATATATATATATATATATATATATATATATATATATATATATATATTATTTTTCTAATTAATTAAATAAAAATATTTTTCCCCTTGGAAAATAAATAGTATGTCACGCATACTCCTCCCAAACATAGGAAATTAATTCATTTTCATCAACCACACCAATATTTAATCATATATTAACCAAAAAAAAATATTTATTAATAATAATATCTAATAATATTTAATGATACTAGAAAAGACCAAAATACCCTTAGACTATTTCTAGGGTCTTACAGTTCTCAGTGGTGATGAGTGAAGGAGGAGATTAGGAATGAAAGACATGGTTTGGGTGGTGCAAACAATTATGTTTTGATTTTGATCCCTCTATATTTCAACTAGGAAGTAAAAGTTTACACATAGGAAAAATAATATCACGTCTTTTAAAATGCCACATGTGCGGTATAGATCATTAACAAAATTGGGTGAAAGAGAGGATCTATTTCAATGATTCTTTTTTTAGGAAACAAAACCAACAATACTCTAGAAGGACAAAAAAACATATTTCACTCTTTATATTTTCACATTTTCCCTTTATTTGAAGGAATTCTACTAGGACACAATATAAGGTCTCGATCGTTTTAATCATCGAGCCCTTTGCTCTCTTTTTTTTGTCAAGGATGATGGGATTAACACCCAAATGGTCGCCCAAAGACACTTACGTCATGTGGGGATAAAATAAAAAAGAGTGATATCGCAATGCAACTAGGTAAGACAATTAAGAACAAAGCATGTACATTCTAGTTGATACATCAAGCTAATACATGAAGCAAACACCCTACAAAGCCATAAAAAACCGTAAACTCTTGTATTTCATAATGCAGCCAAAACAACTTCTGAGCGAAAATAAATCAAATCAATTTTTGCAATATTATTCAGTTCTCCCATCTTTTGCAACCCATCCGCCTCTACCAGAGTTACATATTGTGCAGCTTCTAGGGAGACCATCGTAGCCCCAGCCGCAACAATGAAATCTTAGCCGGCATCATATAGAACACATATACGAGGAGAGGTTTTTGTACAATCCATACTAAACTAACATAGGAAATAAAACAAACAAAAAAACAAAGACATAGATGGTGCCTACGGAGGTGACTGAGACAATGAGGTGGAGGCAGTAGGCGGAGGTGGGTAAAAAGCGGATCCGACGGCAGTAGGACTGGTGTTGGCGGAAACGGTTGCAACAGATAGTGGTAAAGGAGGAGAGGCAAAGAACTACAAATTTGAGGCAGAGGTAGTCGTACCAATGGCAGAAGCAATGAAAGAAGTTGGAGCGGAGGCGGAAGTGACGGAGGCTGCATAAAGAGTGGTGGCGACGGATGAAAAAGATGCAAGGGCCACTACAGATATGGTTGCAGGTGGTGGTAGGGAAATATGACCATGGAGGGAGGGGAAAGAAAGAACAGAAAAGCAAAATCCTACCTAGAGGTTAGAAAACTCTCATACAAGAGAGAATAAAATTCTCACCATGAAGAGAAGAATGCTCGCAAAAGGAGAAGATCCTAGGGAGGAAGCCCCCCACCCCATCCCTTTAGGGGAGGGAGTAGAAACGATGCAGAAGATGTGAAACCCTAGCAGAGATAATTCGGGTCAGCTAAGACTATTTTCCTAATATAACCATCAACCTTTACCGGTTTGGATCCTCTCAAGCAAGGTTTCTACTTAAGAAAAGTTTTAACCATTGATTCATTATTTTTTTCCGTTAACCATGGATTCTTACAATTAATCAATAGCTAAAATTGATTAAATAAAAAATATCTTATGAATTGAAATATGTTTTGGTGATTCATGTGGTTGAAAAACTAAAGGGGCTTATTGCCCTGTTTGTTATAGGGTGACTTCAGAAGAAAAAGATGAGAAGAGAGAAATATAGAAAAGAGAAAAAAGGATAAGAGTAGACCTCATCTCCTTTTTGGTTTCTCTGCCCAAATGACAGAAAAAACTAATGAGAGGGAGAATTTTTTTTATATTTACAGTATTACCCTTTATTAAAAAGATACTGAAAAATAAAAATAATAGTCTCGGAGCAATGGTAACGTTGTTGCCATGTGATTTTACAGTCATAGGTTTGGGTTGTTTAATGATGAGGACAATCGACATGGCGTGACACGTCATTAATTAAAATCAAAACATGGAAAAAGGGGTGGGGGAGATTCGAACCCAAGACTTGAAAGTTCCCTTTCTCTTGCTTCCATATCATTTAAAGTTTTCTTAGACTGTGATATTCATTGCTCTTGTTTTTTTTTTCTTTTCAGAAGAAAATAAGAAGGAAAGGAAAAGGAAGAAGAGAGTGAAATTTGCAAAAAATGTGATGGTGATGATGATAGTGAAGGAAGAAGAAGAGACATATATTATTGAATAAGTTGGAGAAGAAACAGGGGAAGCATAACAGAGGATCATCATCAATCAACAATTACAAAAATGAAAACCCAGAAAATCGTGGAGTGCTAGCCAACCGAATTGCTCTGTATGATGGGATTTTAAGGGATTGCAGACACAAAATGCTCTTGGGATTTAACGTTATCTTCATCAATTCATCATCTTCATCTTCCAGAACTTCATCATAACTTCATCAATTCATCACCCTTCTTTATCCTCATCTTCATTGATTCATCTTCCACCCAAAAAACTTCATCAATTCATATTCCACAAAATCCAACAACACCCAAAAATCCCAAACACAAATCCAAACAACAAAATCCACCGGGGCTAGTGCCAAAAATCGCCCTCTGTGGCGGTGCACGGCGGCCGGAGTGGTGAAGTAGAAATTGGATGAGGGTTTTGTAGCGGTCACGAAGAGGATCACAATGGAAGTATTTGTTTGCAAAGAAGTCGTCTCAATCGGTCAGAGAACGGTGTTGCAGGCGGTGGTGGTGGCAACTGATGGTAGCAGAACGACGGTCTGAACCATGGGTTTTGTTGAGGACCTCGTGGGGGTTCCAACGGGGGTGGTGGTTTTTGTAAAGGACTCGCGGTTTGACCAGAATCAAAGAGAGAAGGTCGCGGTGGTGCGTTTTCCAGAACGATGGTGGTGGCGATCGGTCGAAGGAACGATGGTATGAGGTTCGATGCTGGTACCCAGTGGTGATGGAGAACGTGGGAGTGGAGGTGGTGGCCGATCCGTGGCTGTCTTTGAGGATGGAAGAAGAAGAAATGGAGAGTAGAAGAAGAAAATTTATGGAGAGAAAGAGGGTAATTTTCAGAATTTTGATTAAAAAAATATGTAAACTGTTTTTTTTTTAGTTAAAAAAATTTAATTGACCCAATATCCACGTCATGAAAAATTGTCCACACAAGCCCCTTCCGTCCAAATTTTAACAGAAGACTGACGAAAGGTCAAATGCTACTCTTCTGAAATTCAAAGAGGGTACAAACCGTGTTAAAAATACTTGAGGGGTACAGTTACCTCTGATTTTTGGTAAACCAGGTAAATCCACAAGTGAATCCAAATGTTGACGAAGAGGCTAGATTCTGATCCTCTTAAGGCTCTGGAAATCTCTAGTGCACGAATCGTGTAAGTGGAGTGGGTGAGCATGGTTTCCGTCGAAAGTGGTTCAAGCGAACTGGTTAAGCGATTTTAAAAGAAAAAGACTAAATTTAAAGAAAGTAAAAGGCAAAGCAAAAGGAAAGGAAAAACTGCATTAAAATGTAAATTACAGGAAAACATAAAGAGTTTTGCAATGAAATTTAAAGGGTTGGTCAGTCGAACACCGCTTAGTCACTCACGTTTGACTCGTTCCTATTGCACTGCGTCACGGTTGCTTGGACTTATGGCGTTAGGGTTTGAGAGATAACGTTTATGGATGTGTCGCGGGTTGGATGAAAGACCCTTAATCCATGCATGTCTTCTTCTATTTATAGGCTGCATCTTCAACTGTTCATAACGGACAAGTTCTCTGAAGTCTCCACGTGTCTCGTGCTTGTTTCTTTGCTTTCCACGCGTCTGATCTGGATAGCTGCCCATAACTTTCGTCGAAATGCCTCCTCATGCATACTAAGTCTTTAGTCGAAAAAAAGTTTAATACTTTTTCACTTTAAGACCTTATTTCCAACACAATTTCGACTTCGACTCAGCATGCCATCTTAGTTGAAATACTGGAAACTGTTTTATTAGCCTCAGTCTTCCTTTTAGTCAAAGTCCCTTTATTATGTCGTCTTCGACCAGATTAGGACTTGAGAAAAATCCCAGGATAACAAATGCCCCCAAAATATCACGCTTCGAAGAATCTCCTTGATGAGAAGTATGATATTTTTAATCAAATAAAATACAATTTAATTATCCTTTATTTTTCGTTAAAGCAAAAGGAAGACTGACGGTTTAGTAATGATAGTGGAGCATTTAATAGTCCACTTTGCTAGCGAATAGGCAATGATGGGGGTTTCCAATGCGTTGGCCCACACTCCTGAAGTGAATGATGTGAACTTATCCATCTTTATTGCTTTTCAGTTCCATCAAATCCGCCTAAACTCTTCCGTTTTCTCCTTCTTTCCTTATAAGTAGAACCACTTCGCAAATCTTCTCTTCTTCATCTCTTTCCAAGAAACGCTTACTTTCTCAAGTTTCTTTTTCAAAGCAGATCTTGTGGAAAAATGGCAAATATCATGACCACCTGCCTCCCCTTCACTGTTAATTTTCCCTAGCTACGCCATTATCAAGTTCCTTGTTCTAATGCTTTGCGGCATACACGTTTATCTGCATTGTGCGGTGCCTCCGCTGAATCATTATACCCATAACTCATCACGACTTACTGGTCTTCTCTGTCTCTTAATCGCAACAGAGGCTTCATTAGGACAGTGTTAACACATAACATCTCTTTAACCAGGGAAAAGTTTGTCGAACTTCTCAATAGCGAAGATGAAGGAGAAATATATTTAGAATTTTGGCAAAGAGAACCTAACCGAGAAGACACTGATAATGTCATTTATCATATGAAAAACCCCACTGTCCCTCAACGCTCTCTTTACTCATCCCTCACCTTTCCAGCCAAGGTTTTACACCAAATCATTACAAATGTAATTTGACAGAGATCTATTGATTATGTACTCCATCCTGAATGAAGAGTACATTAATGTTGTAGACGTTGTCTACAATCATCTTGCCTCCGCTTTGATTGACAACCAGCAAGTCATCCCCTATGGTTTCCTTATAACCAAACTTCTTAAAGGTCCCAATGGGTTACCTTTTCTGGCCTGGAATGCTTTGTTGGAGGTAGCTTGTCAAGAGATTGGAGAAAAGTTTCTTTGATCAAAAGGTCTCATCATCAATGATCCACTTCTCTCTAAATATTCGGATGATTCCTCAAATGACTCTGATGATTCTATGGAATCTACCCAGGAACCAATAAGTTCTTCCTTTTTACCCTGACTTTTCCATATAATGACTTTTCAAACTTTGAAGATGAAGAAAAGGCAACAAAAGTAACCTCAAGGCAAAAAATCAAAAAATTAAAGAAACAACTCATTCAGATCAAGGCCAAGCAACTTCATCAGTCGAATTGTAATCTTTAGCCCTTTTAGTCAATGGCTTGGTCTGATCTTTGTATTTTGATAATTTTTTCCTTATTGTAATTAAATAGTTTGTTGCCAATTTGCTTCTCTTGTGCTTTTGTTATTGATTATTTTTCATATCGACGAGTGAACAATCGATCTTTTCTCGAATTTAACTGATCTATTCGTCAAAGCCTGATTCTCAATTTCATTTTAAATATTATAGGCCTTGACAAATAAAATTCAAGTTAAATAAGGAACGAGAAATCGATCGAAATTAAAATTAACCCGTCATCTAAGGCACCTTGAGAGAGCACAAGTATAAGCAAAGCTTAAATTATGCTTAACTCTTCATATCACCAGAAGAAATTTACCAAAGTGACACGATGGCATCCTTTTCGTCGTAATTGTCAAAATGTATATTTCTCAAAGCGTTTTTTTCGTCGAACTTTACTTTTCCAAACTTAGTTTGAACTAAGTTTGCATCATCTTTAAATTTCGACTAAAATAGATCGTCAAAGCCAATTTATTTCTAATTTAATGTCGTGTAGGCTTTGACAATTCACCCTTTGAATTGAATACAATCAAAAGCACAATGGAACGCTAAGTTGACTTTATATAACTCCATGAAGAATACAATTACAGGCATAATGTAATAATTAAAACATGCCTAACATTACATCGTTTAAGTTTCTAAGGTAATGAAATTATACTTCGACGCCATCTCCGCATTTTCGATGTAGAAATTTGTATATATTCATAAGTCAAGTTGCGCTCCTTTTAACATGTTTTCGGCTTCTACAGCCGTTTCATTATCACATTCGGCTATGTAGGCCGAATCTCAAGTTTTAACTCGTTTATATAGGGTCCACCATGTGACACTCTCCTGTGGCATCTTCGTCTTCATTTTCTTGATGGAATTCCATTCTTAAGAAAAAACCATTTTCAGGATCAAGCCTGAATGAACTTGGTATATATTCCTCTTTCAATTCATTTTCCAAATCGTTATAAGGAGGAATATTTGCAAGCTTCTTGTCGAATGTATTTTTGTTAACTTGATCGTATTCGGCCAAGAAGTAGCTTTGATCAGCATCAACATTTTTTAGGACGCCGTCTTCTCTCTAAAAGGATAGTTTTTGGGGCAGGGTCGAAGGAACCGCTCCGACTCCATGAATCCACTCTCAGCCTAAAAGCAAGTTGTAATTCGCTTTAGCAGGAACTACCACAAATAGAGTGGTTCTTATTACCGTTCCAATGGTAATTTCGAGTGGAATAACACCAAGTGACTTATTTGTTTTTCCCTCATAGTTGGAAAGAACCAAATTGTAAGGTTGCAGATCTGCCTTAGTCTTGCCTAGCTTCTTCATTAAAAACTTAGGCATTAGATTTATCGCTGCTCCTCCATCGACTAGAACCTTGTCGATTCCTTTATCTTCAACTCGAACCATACAAACAGTGGCTACAAGTATTTTTTCAATTCAGGATCCGGCTTCTTAAAAACCGCATTTTTCTCTTAAACCCCACCTTTAGTCATTATGTAATAGCACAGAGGGTTATCATCTTCTTCTTCTTCTTCGACGTAGTAATCGTCTTCATCTTCAGTTACCTCTGTAGTCTGGTCGAACTTAAAAGGGAGAATAGACACTACATTACAGATAATGTCTAAACTTTCAGTATCACTACTGAAGTTGTTAGTGACCAAACCTTCCTCTTCCGCAGTCAATGATTTAGAAGGCGCAACTTTCGGTGTGAATGGTTTAGCTTCAGGACTTAACTTAGGCTTGTACGCTAAGTCCATGTAAGGTAGAGTCTTACTTCGACTAGATTGTCTAGCTTCAAAGAAAGATTTTCTTTTTTTATTCTCCTTTGTCGAAGGATCTTTCTTTCCAGAAACCTCAACCACAACTTTCCCTTTTTGAGCAGCAGCTTTCTCTTGAGAGGTCTTCCTCTTTCTCTGAAACCTCCTCCATTGAGTTTTAGGGACTTTCCATCCCCTTGGAAGTTCAGTTTGAAGAACAATCTCAGGAAAAGCCGAAACAAAATATGGTCGATTAGCATAGCCCACATTGAATCCATGTTGATTCAACAATTTTTCTACTATATTAGCAACATTTTGTTGCCCCCCAAAATGATTTTGCCGAACTCTTTCTAAAATTTGTTTAGCATTTTGGTTTCTATTAACCACAATTGGGATTGCTTCGTTTCAACCAAGATTAACTGCTTGGTGAACAGGTTCGTTATGGGGAACTCCTTCGTTTCGACCACGATTAACTTGGTGAACAGGTTCGTTATGTGGAACATGCTGGTTAGGTTGAATCTCAAACATTTGGGGTTGATTGATCGGATGAGGCGCTTGTCGACCAGTCTGAGCGATCTTTCCAATTATAGGATTTGGTGCGCCAAAAATATCCGCAATTCGACCTAATAGGGAATTGTAGTGTCTCTAATCATAGGACTAAAGACTGTACCAATTAGTTGAGTCAATGTATTGACTAACTCATGGTTACTATCATCCATTTGTTGCCTAAGTACATTTATTGTATTGTTAGTCAAGGCTAATGGGGATCCATCTAGATTAGGAAGTGGAGGTCCCATATTTCTTGATCAAACTGCCCCTGATCCTGATGCTACATATTGGTTTCCTGGAGAACCCGTCGAAACCATATTTTTAGAATACATCATAGGACAAGTTCATACTCCTTGCATCAATGACCAAGGCATCCCATAAGGTTGATTTACAAAATTATGGGGATTTCTATTATTATTCCAAGATCATGGTTGAACGACACCAATAACAGCCAGTGAAATTGCAGGAGTCGTACGACTTGGAATTGAAATCGGAATTGGGGTCGTAACTTGTGACAAAACTGGCCCTGTCGTGTATGGATTTGATACCTGACAAGGATTTAATCCAACAGGCATTGAGGATATCGTTTGAGACAAATTCTGACCAGTTGAGACGGTTGTGAATTTTGACTCGTTGAAACACTTGTAACTGCCATGTCCTGGTTGGAAACAGTTTCTGCCCTTTGAAGATTAATAATATCACTAGTATTAATTGGACATTTTGCATTGGCATTAGAAGTATTACTGGGTTCAACCTGAGACCCTGGAGATTGGTTTCCTCTAGAACGGTTGGCCATACTTACGAATTTACCACTCTGTAATAACATACACTAATTAAGAAATTATTTTCTAAAATTAGAAAATCAAGGCATTGGGAATGATTTCTAATGAAACATAACCCTTTGGTCCCACTGGGCGTGCCAATTTGTTTACTCTGATTTTTGGTAAACCAGGTAAATCCACAAGTGAATCCAAATGTTGACGAAGAGGCTCGATTCTGATCCTCTTACGGGCCCTGAAAATCTCTAGTGCGCGAATCGTGTAAGTGGAGTGGGTGAGCATGGTGTTTGTCGAAAGTGGTTCGAGCGAAATGGTTAAGCGATTTTAAAAGAAAAAGACTGAATTTAAAGAAAGTAAAAGGCAAAGCAAAAGGAAAGGAAAAACTGCATTAAAATGTAAATTGCAGGAAAACATAAAGAGTTTTGCAATGAAATTTAAAGGGTTGGTTAGTCGAACACCGCTTAGTCACTCACGTTTGACTCATTCCTATTGCACTGCGCCACAGTTGCTTGGACTTATGGCATTAGGGTTTGAGAATTAACGTTTACAAACGTGTCGCGGGTTGGACGAAATACCCTTAATCCATGCATGTCTTCTTCTATTTATAGGCTGCATCTTCAACTATTCATAACAGACAAGTTCTCTGAAGTCTCCACATGTCCCATGCTTGTTTCTTTGCTATCCACGCGTTTGATCTGGATAACTGCCCATAACTTTCGTTGAAATGCCTCCTCATGCACACTATGACTTTAGTCGAAAACAAGTTTAATACTTGTTCACTTTAAGACCTTATTTCCAACACGATTTCGACTTCGACTCAGCATGCCATCTTAGTCGTAATACTAGAAACAGTTTTATTAGCGTCAGCCTTCCTTTTAGTCGAAGTCCCTTTATTATGTCATCTTCGACCAGATTAGGACTTAGGAAAAATCCCAGGCTAGCAGGTACGTTTTGCAAAAATGTGAAACATCAGGGACCAAAACTTCTTTTAAGCCTAAGAATAAAGAGGAGTTTTATAATTGCCATAAAATTGGGCATTTTTCTTGAGAATGCAGAGTTGGAAATAGCAAACAGTATAGAAGAGATAATAATGAAGCACATGCAGTTCTAGAGGATTCTTATTCCGAACCTCTCCTATTGATGGCAACTACCAGTCTCGAAACTTCATAGTCAGTACAATGGTACTTGGACACAGGGTGTTCAAACCATATGATTAGCCATAAAGAATGGCTAGTTGGCCTGAGCTCAACTAGGAAAAGCAGTGTTAGGTTTATAGATGGAAGAACATTGAATGTTGAAGGGTTTGGGAATGTTGCAATTAAAAGAAGGGATGGGTAAACTGCAATGATCAATGATTTGTTGTGTGTACCATGGATGTTGTGCAATCTTTTCAGTGTTGGACAACTGCTGGAGAAGGTTTTCATTGTTGTGATGAAGGATGGCCAGTTGGAACTGCTTGACGATTATCGAAGAGTTGTTTTCAGGGCTCCTCTAACAAAGAACAAAACCTTCAAAGTTGATATCAGGGCATCTGAGGTTCAATGCTTGAATGCAGAAGAACACAAGGATGATTGCTGGTTGTGGCATTCACGGTATGGGCATCCAAACTTTGATATATTGCATTAGCTTGGAGTAAAAGGTATGGTTTCAGGCTTACCTATAACTACTTTGCCTCATAAAGCTTGTGAAGTTTGTTTAGCTGGGAAGCAAACTAAGAATGCTTTTAAATCTGAGTTAGCTATGAGAGCATCTAATGTGCTAGAGGTAGTGCACTCAGACATTTGTGGTCCATTTGAAGTCAATTCAATTGGTGGCAATAGGTACTTCAACAGTTTTGTATATGAGTACAGTAGGATGCTTTGGATATTTCTTATTAAAGATAAGAGTGAGGTTTTAGGGATATTCAAAGGATTTAAAGCATCTGTGGATAGATAAAGTGGTATGAAATTGAAAATACTCAGGATCGATGGGGGAGGAGATTACACATCAAGTGAGTTTGAAACTTTCTGTCTAGAAAATGGTATCGAACATGAAGTAACTGCACCTTATACACCCCAGCACAATGGGTTAGAAGAAAGGAAGAATAGGACAATTCTAAACATGGTCAGAAGCATGTTAAAACAAAAGTCACTACCCTTTAATTTCTAGGGTGAAGTTGCAGCCACTGCTGTGTATATTTTGAATAGATGCCATACCTAGAGATTGAAAGATGTTGTGCCTATTGAAGTGTGGTATGGGAAGAAGCCAGTAGTGAGTCACTTCAAGATTTTTGGGTCATTATGTTTCAGACATGTTCCGGGCCAGAAGAGGAAGAAATTAGGGGACAAGTCTGAGCCAATGATACTTATAGGATACCATCCCACAGGTGCTTACAAGCTATATGATCCTCAAAATTAGAAAACTATGTTCAATAGAGATGTGTATGTGGCAGAGTCTGAGCGTTGGGATTGGGAGGAAAAGAGAACAAGTTTAAAGCAGTTTCCTCATGAGTTGTTTGATGTCATTGATCATGAAGAGGAAGGATCTCCAGATCAGGTACAGAGATCACCTAGGACAAGGCAATTGCCTACTTAGTACAGTGACTATGAGATGACAACTGATGCAAATGTAACTAATGAAGGTGATTTAATTCATTTTGCATTGTCTGCTGATTCTGAACCTTTAAATGTTGATGATGCATTGAAAGAAAAATTCCGGAGAGATGCTCCGGAGACATGCTATGACAAAAGAATTAAATACTATACAGAAGAATCATACATAGGATTTGGTTGAACTTCCACCTCACATGCACTCAATTGGTGTTAAATGGGTTTTCAAGTTAAAACTGAACCCAAATGGCACTATTGCTAAGCATAAGGCCAGATTAGTGGCCAACAGATTTCTTTAGAGGGTTGGGATTGATTACTCTAAAGTGTTTGCTCCTGTTGCTTGATTAGTGCTAGGGGCTGGCAGTTATTTCAACTTGATATAAAATCAGCATTCTTGATGGGCCATTGGAAGAAGAAGTTTATGTTGCTCAACCACAACGTTTTCTGATTAAAGGAAAGGAGAAAATGGCTTATAGACTCAAAAAAGCACTATATGGGCTTAAGCAAGCTCCTAGGGCTTGGAACAAAAGTATTGATGCATTTCTTGGTCAGCTAAAGTTCATGAAGTGTTCACTTGAGTATGGCATATATGTCAGAGTGAAAAAGGAGAACAAAGGGTTTCTTATTGTGTGTCTATATGTTGATGACATGTTGGTTACAGGTTCTAATTTGAATGAGATAGAAGAATTTAAAAATCTTATGAAGTCAGAGTTTGAGATGACTGACTTAGGTGTTCTGTCTTACTTTCTTGGCATGGAATTCACCAATACTGTTAAGGGAATCGTCACGCATCAGAGTAAGTACACTAGAGATGTTCTAAATAGGTTCAATATGAATAGTTGCAATCCTCTGAATACACTTGTTGAGTTGAATGTTAAGCTGATGAAGAATGATTAAGGTGAAACAGCTAATGCAACACAGTTTAAGCAGATTGTGGGATCACTGAGGTTTCTTTGTAATATCAGATTGAATATTAGCTATGCAATTAGGCTCATAAGTAGGTTTATGAGTAATCCGAAGAAGATACATCTGTTAGCAGCAAAGAGGGTGCTGAGGTATCTTCAAGGGACTGCAGATTTTGGAATACTGTTTCCAATTGGTTCTGAAGAACAAGGTGTTGAGTTGGTAGGATATTCTGACTCAGATTAAAATGGTGATATAGATGAGAGAAAAAGCACGTATGCGTATGTGTTTAAGCTCTCTGGAGCACCAATTTCTTGGTGTTCAAAGAAGTAACCAGTAATTGCTTTGTCCTCGTGTGAGGCTGAGTATATAGCAAGGTCATTTGCTGCTTGTCAAGCAGTGTGGTTGGAAGAATTTCTCACTGAATTGCAGATTCTTGTTCAAAGACCATTGAAGTTGTTGATTGACAACATTTCTGCTATAAGCTTGCTGAAGAACCCCGTCTCTCATGATAGAAGTAAGCATATTGAAGTGAGGTTTTACTTCTTGAGAGAACAAGTGAACAAGGGAAGATTTGAGATAGTGTATTGTTCAACTGAGGAACAACTAGCAGATGCTTTTACAAAGGCTTTGAGAGTTGACAGGTTTGAGAAATTGAGGAAGCAACTTGGGATAGTTTCTTTAGGATTTATATGTCGGTAACAGGCAAGTTTTAACATAACATTTCACAGCAACATATGTGAAGAAGAATTTTGAGCATAAAAACTCAAGTCGCTTGTCTAATATGCTCGAGTTTGCATGAGTATCGAGGCAGAGACCTGGGTAGGTAGGCGAGAGCACTTGGAGTAGCCTTATGCATCTTTGGTCCTTAAATAAATTCATGGGAATGTCCAAGAAGGATAAGAAGAATAGAGTATTAGAAAAGAGGGGCCACTTTACATGGGTGGCTCCATTTCAACGCTTGAACATGGCCGACGAATGGTAAGTCTATAATTAATGGATTCACTTTATATTTGTATTATGCTTGTTTAAAAAGTATGCTCTTAATGTCATTTAAGGTGAAAGGGTTGGGTAGACAAGTCTTGAAGAGATCTTCTAGCGTACACACACGCAAAAGGCTGACAAGAATTGGGTTGACCAGAGAGCTGCAAATATATGGGTAAGTGTAACTAAATATTTGATTTGTAATTATGTATTAAGTGTGTTACTGATAGTTTAAACATTACTTAACTTGTTCAAACTGAGTTTGTGGAAGATATTTCAACCTTTAGAGGATGGGGGTTCATAGAGGTTGACTCCTCACTTGTACTAAAATATGGATTAACGCATGTGGGGGAAAGTGGAGAGGTCTGATATATGGTGTCAGAGACATGGCTTCATGATACAGACCTGGTGATAGTGTCCACTCCTTACGCAGGAGTCACGAGCCTCACAGTCGTCTCAGGTTCTGGTTCGCAGGTTACCCTAGAGTTTCAAGAGATAGTGACGAGGTTGGAGAGGGATAGTGCTGCACTTGGAGAACAAATGGAGCAAGAGAAGGCTGCAATCCGAGAGAAGATTGAGTAGAAAAAGGCCCAGACGCGAACATATATGGAGGTGATGAAGGCTCAGCGAGATCAACAGTTGCAAGAAATGACTACTTATTTCAACACCATGTCAGAGACTATTAAATGGATGCATCAAGTTAATTGTAGTAATATTGATCTTAAGAGAGCTAATGTCGCTCTTCAGCCTACTACAGAGCTTACTCCATCTGCTATTGTTGAGTGTACTCCAGGTGCCGCATCTCTGCGTCGTATCCTATGGCTCCTTCGCTTTCGTCTACTCTGCTTACTACTGTTGTTCGATCTTCTTCACGTGCTGGTTTGGATGATGATTTGGATTTATGAAATTTACGGACATAACTATGATGATGATGATCATTTAATTTTTATTATCGACAACTTTATATGGTTACTGATGACATAACTATGATGGCATAACCTTCAGAATATGCAGACAGATTAAATAACAACTTTTACCGTCGGTAGATTTGGGACGATTATATCCATCTGTGAATTAGCCATGAGTATAACCGCCAGTAATCTACCGATGGTAAAAATATTCAGTAAGCTACAAACGTTAAAATTCATTTGTAATTTACCGACAGCTTTAAAAAGCCATTGGTAAAAATTAAATTACCGACGAGCCCAATCCCTATGACATTTGGTTGTCGGTTGGCTTTCGGTAATTTATTATTATCAACAACTTTATATGGTTACCGATGACCTTTGGATGTCCGTAATATTTGTTTTTCTTGTAGTGAACCCCCTGACTAGGCCACCAAATCCCACCACATCATAAACAGAAGCACGAGGAACTGGAGAAGGTGAAGAAGATAATGAAGAAGAGGAAGGAAGAGAAAGACTGAAACTTGAGGATGGGGTTGTCTTATGGTTGAATCTGTGTTGGTGGTGGTCAAAAACAAGTGGGGATGGTGGTGGCAGTGAGATGCGGTGGCTGGAAGAGATTTTAGTGAGAACAAAGTTTAAAACTTCACAACTTAGAGACCACTTTAAAATTTTGGAAACCTTTAAATATCGCAAACTTTCTATAATACCCTCGACTATTTTGTGGTATAGGGTGGGTCACTTTTATTTGTGACTCATATTACACTTTGCCCTCAACATGGTAAAGAAGTTCATTGGTAGCTCTTCTCAAATTAAAGAACACAACATATGTTCCTTTAGTAAAAGAGAACTGATAGTTTGTGATTTTGGTGGTAAAGGTTACAAGCGTTTTCATGCTACAAGCGAAGCTGTGAACAAAGTGTAAGCACATGGAGTTCCTATCTAAACTAGTTATGCACCACAATCTACTATGATGGTTACGAACAACCATGTGGACACACATGCATGCATAATCAAATTGATTATGGTAGTTGTGGCTATAAATCCAGGGAAGGTGCTCACAAATTTTCATTAATATCGGTATGACCAAATTTTTTCTTCACAGAGCTAGAAAGCTGGATACTGTATTGTGAAGTAGGTCTGTAGATACTGACGTCCACGTAAAGTTTTCTATTTTTAGTAAACTTCACAAAGTGCATGTTTGGAAGAACCAGTCTGAAACCACGTTTGGGTTGAAACCACGTTTCCAGAAGCAAAAAATAGTTGTTTTTGAATTGTTGGATCCACGTTTGCCTTTTCCAAACGTAAATCCAAATACACTAATAAAGTATTTGAGTTGAGCGATTATTCTTCTACAAACACCCACACCTCCATCAAGGCTCTCGTGCAAATCATTTGAATGACACTTATAACTGTTTGAACGATTAAGTGCATATTTGGTAATTCTTTTACGATTGATTTTGAAGTTAAAATCAATTATGGTGTGAGGCAGTTGTATGTGAGTAGCTTCTACATGTAAAAACTGATTTTGAAGAAAGAAAAATTTATCCAAACTGAACAGACCAAGTCTGCTCGGGGGTAGGGGAGTTGGTAACCTGAGGACTAGTTCGCCTGAGGGTGGTGGTCTTCCGTTGAACCTACGCCCGGGAGGGGGTCCTGCAAAGCCGCTCCGATGCTAATGTCAGAGATCGGTGTCAAAGGGTATTCCCGAGTGGGTATGAGTTAGAAGAGATGTGTATACCTTATGGTTCGGGGGAGTCCCCTTTATATAGAGGTTTGGAGAGGGCGTGACCTTCGAGGACAGCTGGCTGTGTGATCTGACCAGTGGTGGATCTCTCTAGGTCGTTGGATCCTTAGCCGTGTCAGGTTAATCGTTGGATCCAATTATTCATGTGTTTGAAGGGACAGGGTCTAACCCCAGGGGAACTATCATACAATCTATGATCCTACATGTGGATTGCAAACACCTCAACAACAATCAAGATGCATATCAGATCAACAACAATGCAAGGGAGAGAGGACAAAACCTTACCAGATGGATCCCGCCTCCACCACACGCACTCAAGCTCAACACAGACTCAACTTGGAACAAAACCCACCCCAGATGCTCCACGGCAGGGGTTGCTCGAGACTCTTTGGGGAATGTGCCCCTCTGATTGTGGAGGCCCTAGCCCTCCGTGAGGCAATGATCTTTGCCCACAATCTCCAGTGGAAGAGAGACCTGTTCCTGCGAGAACCGTGGAGCATCATCCAAGACATTCACAATCTGCAACTGGAGTTTGATGGGTGTGTTTTCACCTAGACAGCCAGATCTGGGAACTGTGCAGCACATGAAACAGCTTCCCTCCATGGGCGATACCTCCTTCCTCCCAACTGGACCCGTGTGCTTCCCCCTTCACTGTTCCCATGTGACTTATCTATCTATCTATCTATTCAACAGTGTAGCTTTAATTTACTTGACTGTAGTTAACCTTCAGTTTTCCCCTCGGGTTAATGGTTTACTAGGTCCCTGTAGTTGCACCAAGATTTGTCTTTGGTCCCTGGCCGGAAAAAAGTTTGCAATAGGTCCTTGTAGTTGCACCAAGTTTGCTATAAGTCTCTGCCGGAGACCGGAGCTCCGGCGAGTGCATATGTGGCAGGCTGACTGGATTAATGAAGATGACGTGGAATTTATTTAATTTGCAATAAGTCCCTGTAGTTGCACCAAGTTTGCTATAAGTCCCTCTCCCCCAATTTTAGTCTTCTTCTTCCTGAACCACTTCCAGCCGCATTTCCTCTTCTTCTTCTTATCTGGGTTACTCGAGTTTCTTCTTCTTCTTCTTCTTCCTTGGTTGTGTGTTCTTGTTTGTCTCTTGTTTTTTCTCTCTCGCACTGGGTTTGCTCCCCATCTTCCTATACTAGACGAGTTACATCTTCTTATTGTTTCTTCATCTTCTTCTTCATTCTGTATTGTGTGTTCTTTGAAACCTGGGTCTGACCTGGGAGTGTTATGTTTTTCTCTTAGTCTGCTACCATTCTCTCTTGGCACTTGTATGTGCAATTTGGTTTAGCTTGGACACAATGGACTTCAGTACCCTTGTTTGGCCATCCTTTGTACTTGAACCTTGTGATCCGGCTTGAGGCTCATTTTGGGCCTTCTTTCAATATAATTGAATCCATTGAAAAAAAAGAAAAACCCATCCAGGGAAAGAAGCCCTCATTCCATTTATTTCGTTTATAAAATTGATTATGTTCAATGCACGTGATGATTCAAGTATCCTATCCTTGGTAATAAAAAAAGTCATCCTTTCATTTCACACAACTTAAGAGCTATATGATAGTTGTGTTTCAAAATTCATTAGTAAGACTGTAAAAGCACCTTTAACGAAAAATTCAGGTCTCACAGTGGATTGAAACAAGTGTAAGTAAATGTAACCAAAGTCCAAACATACACTTAGTTGTGTTGTCCTTTTAAGTCAAAAGGTAAGCTCAGGGGAAACTATATACTTTGCCTTTACGTTAGAATCTCGTAATTCACTAAACCAGCTTTTTATTTAGATACGTAGACTATAAAATAATCATAATGCTTACTTGTAAGTTACTTTTGGTCCATAGTTCAGAGATTTATAGATTAAAGCCTAAAGACGCTATCAAGAAGCCAACCCAACACTAACAAATAGAGCTACAGCTTTTCAAAAAACAAAATCAAACAAATAGAGCTATAGTGGTGCCAAAATATAAATGCATTGGTCAGTGCTCACTATACCCGAAACTTCAGAGTACATATGATGGGCTCAAAAATGAGATTTACTTTTCCTAGGGACCTATATGCCTACATCGTTTACCTTTCAATAGAGGTGTATGAAAATGTAACATTAACATTTGGCATTGATTACCTAAATCCTAATTTGTATAATTGGAATAAGTTAGTGTGAATATAGGTGTCGTTAGCAGTTCAGACCCCAGTCATAAGGCTGATATATCACCTTCAACTCAGAAGTGGCCAGCAAGTCCAATAATAATTGAAGGTCAGCTGGATCTAAGTAGTTTGACACATGCTTCAGTACCTCTACCTCATTCTTGCCAAAATCTACACTAAACCTGAGTGTAAAGAAGGAAGAACATTAGAATCCCCAAAGTAAGACAGTAAAGGCATTAGAATCCCCAAAGAACGTTATCAACTACTTCACTTAATGACCATACATGAATACAGAATGCATGTACATGTAATCAACTTTTTACATAAATTATCCTGAATTTCAAAATGGACTTTCTATTATGCATGTGCATGGATTAATTTAGCCCATGGAATATTGCCAGACAGTGGAAAACTTTGGATCCAGATTTCCTGCGGTTAAAATTTCCTAAAGTCATTGCAGTCAAGATTGGATGGCCCGGACTTAAAATGACAGTCATACATATAAAACTGAACACTTTAAATTTGAAACTTCGTATTAAGGTCGAACTACTAAATAGCCATGAGGGATTTTACACATCAGGAAATCCAAGTCCAAAAACTTCCCCTGTATTACATTGATAAGAGAAAGTGTTAGGGTGAGCATTCATGATAATAAGTATTATATTCATAAGCTAATTTGAGAAACTTATATAAATAAGCTCAAAGTAGGTTTAACGTGAGAAATTTATAAAGAAGTTCAAATACGCTCTTCCAAACAGACCCCTAATTCATAGTTTAAATTTGCCTGAAAGGAAAAAGCACATCAATCATATACAGAGTCCCTCAAAGAACTTACCATTTAAGGATCTTACTGGCATGTGCAACCTTTGAAGTAAAATCTATTACAAGGCCCCCACTTCTTAAAAAATTACGGGCAGCATCCATTAGTTCTTTGTCTATGTCCCCCGGAGAATAGCACCTAAGTGCAGGCCCAGAACGAGTACCGCATACTAGAGCAAAATGAATAAGGGGCTCAGGGAAAGAGAGGGCCACCTAACAAAAAAAGGAGAAAAGGTGACATCAAGTTAGTAGCTTTGCTAATGAGATAACTTCAAGGTGAAAGATAAAGCTTTTCTTGCATCTCATCTCATAGACCTACAAAAATGACCAAGCAAAAACTGATGATACACTCAACTTAGGCCATTGGTTAATTGAATAACAGAAAAGAAAAGAAAATCACTGAGGGCTTGTTTGATTCCCTTTTGTGTTTTCTGAATTTAAAAATTATTTTCAAAATTAATCTTAAAACTTATTTTCAAAAAGAACAGAATAAAATTGCTTTACCGAGAAGTTTTCCGAGGTAGAAAGACCTTAATCTAGAATGCCAAAAACTTATTTTATTCCCATCTATGAGATGTTTTTAAGATCAGTTTTTCATAACAATTATAGAGCATTATCAAACACGCCTAAGTGATTTGAGCCAATTTCTTTAAATGTTTTTAACAGAAAAACCATTGGCGTATCATTGGCAATGATGTTTGGGGTTCTATCTGATATGCTTTTGCTTCTGGCTCTTATGATAGTGTGATTTCTGAAACACTAATTGCTTTGATCCCTAAGGTGAAGGTCCCTGATTCTTTTCGTGATCCGAGGCCTATAAGTTAATGCATGTCTTGGATAAATTAATTACTAAGGTGATGATCCAAGGGATTCGACCATTTTTGCATGAGTTTGTTGGTCCTTTACAAAGTAGTTTTGCTTTTATTCCAGGCAGAGAGACTTCAGATAATGCCATTGTTTTGCAGGAAGTTGTGCATTTTATGCAACAAAAGAAGGATGAGTAAGAATGTTAATTTTAAGCTAGATTTAGAGAAGGCTTATGATCGTGTGGATTGGGCTTTTCACTGAGCTACATTGGAGGATTTTGGGTTCCCGGCTATTATTAACCTTATTATGCATTTTGTGGCTACTTCCACTCTTCTTATCTGGAATGGGTCGAGACTTCTCTCCTTTGCTCTGACTTGTGGTTTACGTCAGAGTGGTCCAATTTCTCCATATCTTTTTGTGATTTGCATGGAGCAGCTCCCTCTAGCTATTCAGCATGAAGTTCATGCTAAGGGGTGGAAGCCAGTTAGTATTTCTAATAAAGGGCCTGCCATCTCTGATACATGTTTGCCTATGGAGGGAGGACCTAGGATTAAGTCCTTTATAGAGAGCGTATTGGAGTCATCATTCAAGACATGACTTCCAATTTAGCTTGTATTGCTAGTATTCTATTTGCCTCATTACTTGTATTTTCTTTGTTTTGGTTTCTTTCGGCTTGTATATTGTCCTACTTAGGATTGGGCTTTGGGCCGCGTTTGGGAAAAAAGCTTAATTAAGCGCTTATGATCATAAGCGCTTATGGTATAAGCGCTTATTAATAAGCTATTTTAAGAAATTTATTATAATGAATTGAAAATAAGTTATATATAAGCATAAGCTCTTTTTCATAAGCTACTCTGAATAGCTTATGAAAATAAGCTCAAAACAGCTTATAGGTAGGTCAAAAGCTATTTATATAAGCTTTCCCAAACGCTTGCATAATCGCTTATGCTATAATATAAGCTCAAATAAGCTCTTCCAAACGGGGCCTTGATGGTATTCTTAGGGCTTTTATTTTCAGCCCATATAAGATAGGTTATTGGGCTTGTGCTTTGGGCCCAATTAGGTTTAGTTGGACTTACACAAGTTGCATTAGAGGGCATGAAACCTCATTGGCCTTAGGTTTAGGCCCACTACACCATGGGCAGGCCCCAACCTCTATAAAAGGGGATTCTCACTTGTATTTTGACATTGCAGAATAATTTGTTTGGAATTCACATTTGTGTGAGCTAGTTTCTCTTAGAGTTCTCTCTAGGAACTATCTTAGAGTATTATCAAGCACTTGTCAAGCCCTTGTGCTTGTGGCTTCTCAACCTACGGTTTTATCGAGCTTCCTAGCTTGTGACAACCCTTCACACAAGGCTTACCAATCTCTTCTGATGGAGACTGTGGCGCCATACCGTTCCGTCCTTCCACTTTTTGTGTTTCTTCTCCCTTTTTGGTTCCTTTTGACACAAGCAAGCTAGATCCACACTTAGAGAAGTTGATTCATGGCTTGGATTGGCTTGGATCTACATCAATCTCTCATCTATTTCAAAAATATTTTCTATTTTCTTTTAATGTATTTTAGATGGATTAGATTTCTCTCAAGTGAAATGACCACTTGAGAGGATCCATTCCCCTAACCGCATACCCTACAAAATCCTTCAAAATTTATCAATTTTCACTTTATTTCTGATACTGAAACTTTTGAAATTATTTCATGTATATTCATCATAAACCCTAAAATATTTGAAAAGAATATGAAGATTTAAGAATTTTAGGCATATGGAATTGATTGTATAGCCAGATTTGCTTAATGTTAAAAGTACAGGGACTTCATTAACTCGAAGTAAAAAAAACTAGAAGAACCAAAATCACACATTGTTTAAATTAATTAATGGGACCAAAAGTGCATTAAGCCTTGCTTAAAAAAGGTCCCTTGTCAGTAAGAAGCAAATCTTACACAACCAGGACAGAAGCTAAGCATAATCATCAATGAACAACCTCTCTTCCCAAGGTTGAGTGATGAAGAATATGAACTACTTACCCTGGCACGTTTATCTTTTGCACCGAATTGCTTCATGAGGCTATATGGTGGTCGCTGGTTGGCCCTCAAAATGCCATTTTGAATAGCTGAAAGTGAGTAGGTGGACCCGCTAATAACATATTTGAAATCCCCAAACAACTTCCTCCTTTCGAGTGCTCCAGCTGGATGACCCCACACTAAGATTGCATGAATAGTCATCATATTATATAGATTAATAAAGAAAGCAAGCCTCTCTTCTCTGGATATGTCCAATATTTCCACTCTTTGTAGCTCTTCTGCTACTCTTAGATACCTGAAAGAATGGTCGTGTAAGTAACTGAAAAAATTCTAGGATTAACTAAATAAAATGTCATCATTACATGGAACTTCTGAGTTTGAAAGTAAGGCAAAGACATTCAATGTTAAAGAAACCTTGCAAACTCCTCACTGCCATGCATACTTCTGTAATCAATATGCCGTCCGTCTTCAGAGGCATAGGCCTCAAACATTGCATATGACAAAAATCTCAGCCTTGATGCAATTTCTGTGATAGGCTTAGGCTTCACGGTAATTATCCCCCTTGGAATGTTGTGACACTGAGATGCCACAATTGGATCGTCATCCAAAAACCGATACAAGTGATTACCGTCCTCAAATAGATTCTCACTGAACCAAAGAAAAACCATTGAAAAGAAGGATTGTCAATTTGGTAACAACATCATTAAAACACTGGAAAGTGCAGACACCATATAGAGTACTTGGACTCACTCAAGAACATGCTGAAAGAAGAGTTTGCTAGCGAGCTTTCGTCCAAACTCAACAGCCTATACCACAGGACAAGAATTTGGAAGAAAGAAAATACATTATGAAGCAAGAAACTGTATTAAGTTTTAGTTGGATCTACAGTGGATGATACTCTTGACCGTATCATTGCAAATGTAGCAAGATCAAATTTCAAAAACAAATAGATGTACCAGAAAATTGCTTTTAAATGGGATACATGTCAAAATATTAAAAGGGAAATTTGTTCATTGGATTGACCTGAATCATATGGCATTTGCAATTTGAACTTGCGTATTATAGACATGTCAATGGAATTAACTTTTATGAAGACATTATATCAATTTATCATAATCACTAGTTTTCAGAAGTATCAATTCACTCACTTTCTTCAATTATTTGTAAATATGACTGCAGATGAACATGCATGTGTGTGCGGTGTGTGTCTAAATATGCATATGCGCTACATAGATGAAGGAAGAGATAATAAACATTTCTAAAACAAAATCAATCAGACACTTAATGCTATGTTTTTTTTACGGTTACTTAATGGTATCTTAATGAAGACATTAATATTTGGAATTACAATCTCACTACCACGGACCTACAAGTTGAACTGAGAGCTAACAAATTAAATTGAACCAAGGTTTTGGTATTTTCCGTGATTATAAAGAGATCGAGAGCAATTATTCTCCAACACATATTAATAATAAATCTTTGAAATTATCAGACATCATAGAAAGTTTTTTGTAGCGCTAATTGTATCACTACTATTCTTGCTTCAGGCTAGTAAAGATGTCAAACTAAAACCATTCACGTGTCTTCACTAAATAGCTAATAGTTAGCTTAAGACATAGGATCATTTAAAAAACAAAATAGCACAAGGTAGATGAGCCTATGCACTGTCCACTCTCCAAGCCCAAAGGGCTCCAGGGTGAAGAGGAACCATATATATGTCAATAAAAAATCACTCATACGTGTCCACATAATAGGTTAAACTTTGATAATAGTTGGTTCATGACAAGGACAATCGCATCCAATCTATGCAATAAATGATACACCTCATGGTTCATAAATGGGTTGTTAAAGGGCACTAGACAATGCTTGAAACTCAAGATCAAGATTACCTCTTTCCTTTCTAAATATTGATCTTCTGATAAGAAATCCACAGCTTCAGAGCCAAGAAAGCAGTTAGTGAATCTTCGCATTTTGCTAAATCTGTCTTTCACAATAATAGATTCTTTCATTTTGCGTACAATTAGAGCCATTTCATCAAGTGCCCCACTACTGGACATATCATCCTCTCCAGAAAGTGGTGGAAATGGCCCTTCAAATGATGGTGCTTCAGTAATTAGTAAGCCAATCTTCTCATCAAGCTTGCCAGATTCATTTAAAGTTTTTAGCTCAGTTAAGCCTCCAATAAGTATCTCATTGAAAAAAACCTTAGGAACAGAAGTAGAGCCAGAAATCTTCTCCAGCTCCATCTTTCTACTGGGGTATACATCAATGTTGATTTCAACATATCTAAGCCTTTTCATATACAAAAATTGCCTAACCTCTTTAGATTCTTGGCACCCTAGTCTTGTGTACAGTATAACCCTTCCTTTCATGGCTATGGGTTTCGGTGGACCTTCAGTTATCGGCTCCTCCCTCTGATCAGTTTTATTTTCTACATCGACATTCTTGGGTTCACTCTCTTTGGACAAATCTGAAACATCCTTACCCACATCATCAGAATTACACACAGAAGCATCATCCATTTTTCCAGAAAAACGTTGTAGCATAGTGGAGACTGCTGCCGCACTTTTCACCCTAACAAAGTTTTTAAGAGCTAGGGCCCTCTCAACCATACGTGGAGTCCCTGGATCAGCATCCAAAGGGTGTGTAGATGTCTCCTGGCTAGCTTCCACCCCAAGAACCTCTTTTCCATCAAATACAGGCTCTGAATTTCTGTCCACATTTGAAGTGTTATCTGTCATTTGATTCTTTTGTGTTGAATCCATGCTCCTACTGTTATCATTCTCTTTACCTAGGTCATCATGTGTAAAATTATTATTTAAATATACCTCTTGACTTTTAGCCTCAAAATCTCCACAGTTGTCCATGTTAGCACCTGCACTAGAATACTCTTTTCCGCCATTATTGGCTTGAATTTCAGACTTCAAGGAATTACTCTCATGCACCTCATGAAACAATTCACCAGGAACAGTACTACTACTGGCCTCCAAGTTTTCTTCCTGAGGTCCACGCTGCAAATCCCTACTCTCATCTACCCTCTGAGCCAACTCAGATTCTCCAGTCATATTGTCTTTCACCTCCTCATAAGTAATTGAATGTACATCTATCACCTCATACATCTTATCTGCTAGATCATCTGGCTCTTTGTCATATCCGGGGCCTTCATGACCAACATGTTGAATCTCCACATCCTTTGATTCCTTGTCACGTTCTTCATTTTGAAGGGTAAAAGCATCTCCTTCCAGCTTTCCAACAGCATGAGAACTCACTCTGTCTGACACATCTTCTTGTACATTGTCAAACTCAAGGCCGTCATGACCAATATTTTGAATTTTCACCTCCGTTGATTCACTTTGGTCTTCATTCGGATTACTAAAAGCATCTCCTTCTACCTTCTCAACAGCTTGAGAACTTATCTTGTTTTCGGACGTATCATCTTGCTCATTGCAAAGCTCAGGGCCATCATTCAAACTTTTCACCCCCTTTGATTGTTTTTCCCAATCTTCATCCTGAACAGCAAAAGCATCTCCTTCTGGCTTTCCAACAGCATGAGAACTCACTCTGTCTGACACATCTTCTTGTACATTGTCAAACTCAAGGCCATCATGACCAATATTTTGAATTTTCACCTCCGTTGATTCACTTTGGTCTTCATTCGGATTACTAAAAGCATCTCCTTCTACCTTCTCAACAGCTTGAGAACTTATCCTGTTTTCGGACGTATCATCTTGCTCATTGCAAAGCTCAGGGCCATCATTCAAACTTTTCACCCCCTTTGATTGTTTTTCCCAATCTTCATCCTGAACAGCAAAAGCATCTCCTTCTGGCTTTCCAACAGCATGAGAACTCACTCTGTCTGACACATCTTCTTGTACATTGTCAAACTCAAGGCCATCATGACCAATATTTTGAATTTTCACCTCCGTTGATTCACTTTGGTCTTCATTCGGATTACTAAAAGCATCTCCTTCTACCTTCTCAACAGCTTGAGAACTTATCCTGTTTTCGGACGTATCATCTTGCTCATTGCAAAGCTCAGGGCCATCATTCAAACTTTTCACCCCCCTTGATTGTTTTTCCCAATCTTCATCCTGAACAGCAAAAGCATCTCCTTCTGGCTTTCCAACAGCTGGAGAACTTGCCCCATTAGTCTCGTCTAGCTCTTTCTTTTCCATGTCAGTCTAGAGGTCAAAAGCTAGTTCATGCGGCCACGAATCACATTTTCCACACACTCTGATGAGAATCAAGGCCAACATGGATCAAGGTTGTCATCACTCTAATCTAGGCACTGCAAGAAATTCAGAATTAATAACATTGTTCTCTCCCAATTAACACCAACAAAGAAAGCGTCAAACTCAAGATAAATACAAAACCCCCTAACCCATACACTCAACAGAATCATTAAGAGCCAGAAATTATGGGTAACACCATAAGTGCATAACAGTAAGTTAACCATCAAAATAACAGTAGGAGTAACAGAAATTCCAATTTACTATTGCAGCAACATATTGCATTCGGAAAAAAAAAAAAATCACTTTCACAAAAATAATACTATAACATAACCACAAAGGACTAGGAATTGAAATCCATTTGCAAACGTAATTATGTGTCGAGGAAAAAAAACTAAGCATAAAGGCTAAAGAAGAACGAGGAGTTAGCAAAAACAATAGCCTAAGTTTACAAGGGTCTACGTTAAAAATTCGGAACCCTGGTTTCTGACGGTGAAAATGCCGAACAGTTTTATGAAAATAGAATCGATAACAAATCAAAAGGCAACCTAAATAGAGTGCTTACAGATTCATGTCTCAAAACCCGTGGAGCGAGAGCAGGTAAACTAATCGCATGAAAAAGAAATGATGGTAGGGAAGGAAGGAAGGAAGGAAGAAAATAAGAAAATGGGGGGGGGGGGGGGGGATTGGAGGGAAGAACTTACAGATTGGATGGGAATTGGAGGAAGAACGAATGAAAAGAAGGGGTTTGTGAGTAGAAGGTTGAAGGTTGAGGAAATGGGAGGAGGATTGAGGGCAGAACGTGAGTTCCAGACAGGAGGTGCGGGACAAGCGGGAAGACCGTGGGCTAAAAATTAAATTCCTACCGGAAACATTTTCATCAAGAGGAAATTCTTCTTCATAAGAATTTTTTTTTTACATACGGTTTGAGACGGTGTTGTCTAAGGTGAACTACCAATTAAGTAGTGCACCGTGCACCATCATCTTTTGGCTAATAAGATCGCGTCAAATGTCCAGGTAACTAACCGGTAACCGGTTCTACAGGTTATTTTATTTTTATAATTTATTATAACTTTAATTTGTTAATTACTACAAATCCCTTTCTCTCTATTAATCTTCTTTTTATAATTTATTTTTATCTTTTTTAAGGGTAAAAATGTAATTAACTAATTATTACTATTTAAAATTTTTTAAATATCAGGTAAAAAAACCTGCTGTAGCAGATCATTTAGAGTAGTGCACGGTGCACCACTTAAGGCGCAAGCGCACCCTAGAAGCCAAATACACCTATAATAGTATAATATTACTATAATATAAAGAAATGATTATAATGAGGAAAGTTCCTCGTTAAATAGCTTCTATGTGACACTTCTTATTTATTAGAAATAAAAACTTTTCAAATTAAATTAATTTATTTTTTCAAAATACATTAAGTTAATTAAAAAATGTTAACTGAATTTTTAATATTTATTTGAAACTCTTCCCATTTTAATAGAAAACATTAATTGATAGTCCATTCATTTAACTTTTATTGAGAAATTGTTAGTGTTATTGAAAAAAAACAACTTAATTAAAATAATTGTTTATAAAGATGGATAATGATTTATCTGATAAGTTGGAAAGAAAATTGAGAAAAATTGGATAATGTAGTTAATTTTGTCCATATTTCCTTGGTGGGTAAATTAGACAACATTCAAGATGCTTCCCAAACTTTATGTTACATCCTGATTTTCAAGGCATTACTGTAGTAAATGAATAATAAATAGACATGTTAATCATCTTTCACGGTTATGAAAATGCGAGCATATTTTTTTTAAACATGCAAAGGCATAATGCAATACATATACCCATATACCCGAGCATGACTTATTACAACACAATATTGTATATATACATATCGCTCATAGGAGGACCAATGCTCAAGCACCTATTAGCGTCGTGAAAGAGTCTTCCCTATCCTTGTGCCCTCCGTCGTCACCGCGTACCCTTCAGCTAGCAGCTTCTCAGCTGGCGACGGAACGCCCAAACACAAATAGCAAACAATGTGCAAGGGTCAACTTCACAATAATAAACTCCCCATGTGAGCACATGGGTGAAACAACAATAGTATGCATATATGAGCATGTCGAGTAATGTTCATTGCATTGCAGTTATATATATATATTAAGCAATTTCAACTGCAGTTATGCAAAGCGATACACAAATCTAGCATCTTTTATAATGCAAGCAGAATTGCAAACCAAACCACACTCAACAATCAATTCAAGGCACACATAGTAATCATTTTAGAAACAGTCTAGATATTATGATGCTGCTAGTGTCTATTATGATCCGGATATCCGTGTTACTGCACCGAGCCAGCACTTAGCTTATTGGGGATAATCTTGTTATCTCAACCGTATTGTTCACCCCCAATTCACACAGCCTTCACATAATCTATACACAGTCGTCACACATTCTACACACAGTCTTCAAATAGTCTACACACAGTCTACACATAGTCTTCACACAGTCTACACATAATCTTCACATAGTCTACACAATATGATGGATGGATAGTTTTGCTATCCCAATCAGCTGGAAGAATGACAACTACGTCGTCTTGAGGAAAGTTCATGAATGCATGACTCCACATGCTACGAACAAACAACAACAACAACAACAACAATATAAACGGAGGCGCCTTGATGCGATTCTGAGTTCCTTGTTCCAGTTCCCCCTCCTAACGAAAAACGTTGTTTTACGAATCCGAGTTCCGTTTCGAATGCGGGGTCACCCTTGTCTAGTGTCTGCCTTACATCGAGGAACTTCGGTCACATGGCCCTCTTGTCCAATGATCCCACATCGATAGACATCGATGCGTAAATCGCCCGCTACTACCAACGAACACACTCCCGAACAGACTACCATATTTTCTTGAGAAAACATCTATTGAGATTTTTTTCATAAAGGTCTTTTAAGGCTTTTAAGAAATCATGTCTCATGATTCCTTTTAAGGAAGGTCTTATAGTTCCTTTTCCAAATATATGTCTCATGTTTCTTTACAAGATGTGACTTGTAGAATAAGGAAGTAGAATCGTCCTTAAGTTCATAAAAGGGTTTGATATATCCATTTAGTACATTATGAATTTTCCTTCAAGAAGATATTAGGACAAATTCATTTTATCTTTGAAAGCTCACGGTCTTAAACGCAGGTTCTCTTGAAAGCATGTTTCCAAAAACATTCATTAAGTTTCGAAAAAGAAAGTTTCTTTCCTTATTCTTTCCAAAACTATTAAGCCTTTATATTTTCCAAAACAAGATCTTTATACCTGAATATTGAAAGAATCTTTGTCCCCACGGGAGCTTACTTTATTTTCCCTCGGCTGGTGCACTCGATAGCAATCGGTGATAAAGCATAGCAACATTGCAAAATCAAGGAAAACAATAATCCAATCAACATGTTATCACACATAACATAGCATAAATTTCAAGTATGACTTTCTCTTCTCATATGAGCTAAATAACATGCTTTCTTATAGTCAATCAAAATGTACTTAAGCATCAATCAAAGATCAATCAACAACATGACAAAAGCAAGAAATGCTACCAAACAATTTTCCATTCATAGACTTTCAATCATCAATCAATTCTAATCCAACATAGTAGATGTCTTCATCTCCATGCATTAATATATTTCAATCAAGGCTTAAATATGTTTGGGGTCCCTGGCATTTGAAAGGGAATCAGTCCTGGTCCCTGAAAAATTAATTTGTTAAATTGGGTCCCTGACATATGTTTTTTAATCAAATTAAGGACAAATTGCAAATTAAGTTCATTAACGATTCTAATTAGCCCAGTCAGTTGTACACGTGTTAATAACAGAGCCTAGTCATTATTTTGTAAAATTAATTTATATTTGTAAAATACACATCAGCCTTAATTTTACCCTCCCTTTTTTTTACCATTCCCCCAAATTAAACTTCTCTTTTACTGAACCCTAGTTCATCCTCTTCTCACCGCCGCCGCCTGTCTTCATCGCCGTCTCCTTTCTTCTCATCGTCGTCTCCTCTTCCACTTGAACCACCTCACCTGCCTTCCGTTTGTCGTCGTTCACCCACCCACCACTGAAACTGAAAGAGAAAGCACTTCGTGTGAAGGGCTTCGACGGAAGTGAAATAAAGAAGGACTCTGAAGAACGATTAAACCCAGGAGAGAAGTGCTTTGCAGCAGGGCTTGAAGGAGTTTTAGGCTTCGTTTCCACTGAGAGGTATATCGCCATTGCTTCCCTGGTCTTACTCGACCCACTGCTTTAAGTTTTCATTTTTTTGTGTGCTTGTTGTGGGTTTCTAAATCTGCTTCATTTCTTGACTCATGAATTGCTTGTTAAAGACTTGTTCCCTTGTTGATTATTAGGCATGTCATGTTTTCTGGTTAGCATGAATTGGTTATCAAGATTAAGGTTCACATTGCTATTTTCAATTCTGGTTGTCATGAATTGGTTATGTTGGTTAGGGTAAACACTGAAACATGAATATGTTCCTGGAGAGATACATGCCATCCATGGAATCGATTTGGACCTCTTATTTTAAAATTTGAACCATGCTGAGACTGAATTGGGGGTATAAGGATGGGTACAAGATATGGTGGAAAAAAGAACACGAATGTTTTGAGAAAGGTTTGAAGCAAATTACTAATGACAAAGAGGCCATGTAAGGAGCATACTATGCAGTTGCAAACGGTGTTGAGCTTGTGTTGTACATTCAGCATACGGTAGATGCACCTGAGGTTATTCCTGAAGTTGCACCTATTGCAGGACCTTGTGAACCAGAGGCTGAGGAAATAGAGCAACCAGTTGTGGATGACAGAGCTGCAGATAAGGGAAAGGGTGTTCTAATTGATGATAGTGACTCAAGCGACAAAGATGATGAATCATTTGAAGACAGCGAGGATGACAGGTGTGGTGACATGTCTGATGATGGTTTTGAAGTTGGTGTGAAGGATATTCCTACAGGTTGGAGACCTTCAGGCTATGAAGGAAGTGACACTACAGTCACCCATCCAAGAAGAATTAAAATGGTTGCAAGGAGGAACCAAGGTGAAATGCCAAGCAGCCCAATTAACATGGAGGAGGCAAGAAATGAAGATGGTGAAGATTGTGCAGGAAAGCATGGCCAGGGGAATCACCAGGAAACAGATGTAGCACCAGAAGATGCAGCTCAACACATTATTGAGGATGCATATGACTCTGATATTTTACAAAGTGATGAGTCAAGTGATGAAGAAATGGGTCGATCAACTGTTAGGTATGAAAGGTTCAATAGTGAACTATTGAACAAGGACTTTAAATTTAAACTGGGCATGGAGTTTGCATCTACAACAGAGTTCAAGGATGCTATACTTGAGCACTCTGTTTTGAATGGTAGGCAAGTCAAGTTCGTGAAGAATGACAAATTAAGGGTAAGGTTTGAATGTAAACAAGACTGTGGATTTGTTGCATATCTGGCCAAAGAATGAGATAAGCCCACATACAAGCTAAAGATACTTGTCTCAAAACACTCATGTGGCAGAGTTTTTAATAACAAGAACGCAGGATCAAAGTGGATCGCAAGGAAAATAGTGTCCAAAATGAAAAATGCAAGCGGCAATATGCAAGTGAAGGATGTAATCCATGACATGAGGAGTAGCTACTCAACTGGTGTCTCTTGGGGAACAGCCTGGACTGCTAGGAAACTAGCAAAGGAGGCAGTGGTCAGACAGTATGCTATACTGAGATCTTACATGGCAGAAATAAGGAGAGTTAACCAATTGAATTCAGTTGCCATTTCTGTTAACAGGGTTCCACCAGCCTTGGAACCTAGATTTGGTTCATTCTATATGTGCCTTGAGGGTTTCAGGACAGGCTTCAAACAAGCTTGCAGACCATTTGTTGGTGTTGATGGCTGCCACCTCAAAACTAAATATGGTGGCATTCTTCTAATTGCTGTGGGGAGGGACCTAAGCGACCAGTATTTTCCTTTGGCCTTTGCTGTTGTGGACGTGGAGAGCAAGGAGTCCTGGACATGGTTTCTGAAACATCTGTTTGAGGACATTGAAGATGGAAGATGGGTGTTTATTAGTGATAAACAGAAGGTACGCAAATGAAGTTAGTGAAATAATTTAAATATTACAGCAGCAGTTAACAAAGTATACTTACATGTAATTTTATATGGTTTACAGGGGTTGATGCAGGTATTTGGTCAGCAGTATGCAGACTTGGAGCATAGGTACTATGTCAGACATCTGTACAGCAATTTGAAAAAGAGGTATGGGGGAGGCACTCAATTTAGAGATCTCATGATGCAAGCATCAAAGGCAACCTACAAAGAGCTGTGGGAAGAGAGGATGCAACAAATTAAGGAGATCAGTGAGGAAGCATACCAAGAGCTGCTGACTCTTCCACCTCAAAACTGGTGTAAGCACGTTTTTTCAAGTTATCCAAAATGTGACGTAACCATGAACAATTTAGCTGAAGCATTTAATAGTACCATATTAGTTGCTAGAGATAAACCAATAATCACTATGTTTGAGTGGATAAGAAAGTATCTTATGACTAGGTTTTCTACTTTGAAAGAAAAAAATAAAAAATGGACAGGGAATGTTATGCCAAAGCCTAGAAAGAGATTAGACAGGGAAATAGAACATAGTGCTAATTGGACAGCCCATTGGGTTGGACAAAGCTTGTTTGAAGTTGAGCATTGCACCTTTAGTGACATGTTTATAGTTGATGTTGACAAACACACACGTACATGTAATTTCTGGGATTTGGTGGGTATACCATGTAGACATGCCGCTGCATGCATTTGTTTTAAGCGGGAGAATCCCGAGCAATATGTAGATAAGTACTATTTGAGGGAGACATATGATTTGTGCTACGGGAAAATCATTTCACCAATAAATGGTGAAAACAAATGGCCCATGATTGATCTAGACCCAATATTACCTCCTACCTATAAAAGGGGGCCTGGGAGACCCAAAAAAATTGAGGAGGAGAGACCCGGATGAAGAAACTGAACCAACCAGATTAAGGAGAGGAGGCGTTTCATACAAGTGCCGCAGGTGTAATAAGTTAGGGCATAATCAAAGGAGATGCCCAATGCCTAAACCGCATACACCTCCACCAGACCCTGAGGTATTTATATTTATGATTTAAGCATCAAAATTAATTTGTTAACCCTGCTGAAACTGTTAATTTTCCTTCATTAAGACTGCTTAATATTTAAATTAGTGTCTTATTTTTATTTGGGTAGATACCTGAAGTTGTTGAAACTACTGCTGAGGTTCCAGGAAATGAAGCCCCTATATCTGCACAACCTGAAGTTCCAGGACCAGACCCTGAGGTACTGTATTTATGATTGAAGCATCAAAATTATTTGCAACATGATACCTGAAACTGTTGAAACTGCATCTGCACAGGATAGAGGAAGAGGTGCATCCATATTTGCTAATGCTTCCTCTGCACAACTTGAAGTTGCAGGACCAGACCCTGAGGTACTATTTTTATGATTTAAGCATCACTTTTATTTGGGCAAATACCTGAAACTGTTTAAACTACATTTGCACAGGATAGAGGAAGACGAAGACGAAGTTCTGCTACTACTTCTGTGTCCTCCTCACAGCCTACCATGCCAACAAGAGGAAGAGGATCAAGATCTGCTGCTATTTCTGTGTCCTCCTCACAGCCTAATATATCACTTTCACAACCTACTATCCCTGCAGAAGGAAGACGACGGGGCAAAGGAAGAGGAGTATCCTCCTCACAACCGGTTTCTGGATCTGCTCAAATAAAGAGAGGAAGAGTATGTGAAGAAAGTGGAAGAGAAGCTGATGTAGCTGTTACAGAAGCACTGAGGAATTGTACCGCCTCCCACTAATCAGAGTTGGCGCTATATCCGGATGAAATGGTTCACGAGGGGCGATATAGAATCAATGACTTAGGCATGCAAATAATCATGCTACTTGGAGGGTTTCGGGTTTTGATTAAATTGCAAACTGTGTATGCCAATAGTCTTGTTTGATTATAAACTTACGATTTTTCTATCTCTCAATTGCTACTTTATACGATGTCATAAGTTGATTATCTTGTATTGCTTGTCTTTAGAAGTTGACCCTTGCATTTTTTGTTGCTTGTGTTTGGGTGATCCGTCGCTAGCCAGGCAACCTTTAGCCGGAAGGTAACAGTTGGATGTTGACCCAAGGAAGATCAAGGTAGCGGAACGGATGGCTTACTCGTAGAATAATTGTTACCGTTGTTTTGATTACTGTGTATGAACTCAAGCATACTTAGGGACCGGTTAGGTTTTCGGAACTCTATGCCTTTATGTGGTCGCCCTGCGTGGGATCATAGGAGGTGTACCGACATAGGGAGTCTTATCTTGCTTTCTTACAAAGTGGCAGCAAGGTTTCTTAAATCAAAAGTCAGACGTTTTGTTAAACTACTTTACCACTGCTGACCACACATGACTATGCCACATATATGTCTATTTTCTAAATAGGATATGGATAATTATTTAATGTATCTTGTCACAGCATGTTTTGGAAAGAGGAAAAAACTGGACTCACTTTTCTAAAATCTTGGAAATATAACTTTCACGTTTATTTACTATTAACTTACTATAGTAACGCCTTGAAAATCGAGGTGTTACAGAAATAAACTCCACGACCCCGCATGGATGACAGGACAATTACGACTCCATGATTGAGGTTAGTCTACACAAATGCACTGCCTTATGAATCCCACATGCAACTCCACAATCGGGGTTAGCCTCCTCACTAACACACTGTCGTGTCTTTACCGCCACTTCTTCAGGCACGCCTCTTACATCCTAGCCTGACCCACCTTGTCAAACCTACCTGGTCTTTGACATATGTATGGTCGCCTCGGTATCTTGTTTGAACCATCTCAGTCTCAAACACCGCTAAGGACCTTCATGCACATGTTAGCAACTCAAGACTAGCAAGTTAGTCAATAATATCATAACAATTTATTTTATGTCATGAACAAGGATTCTCAAACAATATCAATTAAAAAGGAAACTTCCCACATCTTTGTCACATCAAGCTAATGAAAATATAACATCATAAGGTCATGTTCCTAATACAAAATCAAGAAAGAAAAATATTTCACAACCATCATTAAAATGCATAAACAACACACAAAACAATTCCATGTTGTCACACAAAATTTAGCACATCTAAATAGCATAAGACATCAACTTTCAACATCATAATAACATGATTCAATAATAATTTCAGCAACCAACAAGCATGACTCTTCCCACAACACGAGGACACTCTAAAATCGAAGTTACCCTCACCTTCGCCTTGATAATGGTTCACAACTTAAGCAGCCTCAAACGGTCCTTCAACCAGAAGATTTGTTAGAGATAAGAATCGTCTCCTGTTGGAGGCGTGAAGAAACAGTCATAGCATCGTCTGTGATTTGTAAAGAAGATCAACAACGGAACGCATCGTTTGACCTATCGTCTGTTAGGGATCTTCTGATGTTGGAACAATGGATCGTCTGCCAAAGCCAAGATATATCGTTTGACCAGACATGTCGTCTGAGTCCATGCCAGCTGTAACTCACGTTATCTTGTAATAATAGCAATTCCGGAATAGATGGGATTCTATCTTATCTTATCTAGTATTTATTATTGTTTATTGTAGTTTACATTACCAATGTAATAGCTGACCTCGGAATATCCGGAATGATCATTATGATTTCTATATCGTCTTGGTTATAAATACAGAGTTTGTAACCATGAATAAATCAAAATAGAAAATATAAAAGAAACCTTGGATTTAGAGTATCTTCGATTCCTCAACTCTTCTTTTATTTTTCCCTTTCAAGAACGCACTTCTCCATTCTTAACATGGTATTAGAGCCAGCCTAAATCCATGGTTTTCTTTTTCTTCTTTCTTTTCTTCCATGGCAGAAGCTCCGTCTTCGTGTCAAGCTTTACCCTTTTCTTTAGATAGCTTTCACCCCTATCTCCAGCTGAGATTCATGAACAGAGGGGTAACTCATGTCGATGTTCCTCTGAACTCAAGCTTTATCCTCCTCTTTACATTTTCTGCAAATTTATTTTCTTCGCCGCTAAGATTCATGAACAGAGGGGTAACTCCTGTCGACGTTTGTTAAAAGGGTTTTTACGTCTTTTAATAAAAACCTATACTTGAGCTGCGTTCAAACCTCTTTTAAGATTCAATTGCAGTATAGTACGGGTGTTATCAATCCACAGAGAGCAAATGAGTATGAGTGCCGTTCTTTAGTCAAGAAGTTAAGCAGAAAGAAAATAGAAGGTGTTTGTTTAGAAAAACTTGTGTTGAAAAGCATGAAATTAGAAAGCAAAGGTCGGATAGTTTAACAGATTAGGAAAGCAGTTGGATTATGGTTTCGCACTTCACTATTCAAGATTTGTCTTGTTCTTGATTACAATCACTTAAAACCTTTTAATTCACCCCCACCAGTTCTTAACTAACTCACCTATTCCTAGTATGAGAAGTTGATTCAGTTACTTTCCTAATTGCCGCTTCCACGGGCAATTAATCAAAGCACACTGTAAATACGTAGGCGTTACGGAACTAGGTGATCTAACGCTATTCCTAGCAAATTAGCTTCACCTAAATTAAACAGTTTATGTCAGATTAATAGAGTAGCTTCCACATACAAGATTAATCTCAAATCAAATGATAGGTGATCAAACTAACATAAGCAATAATCGCAAAACTGTTCAATTGAAATTAAAGATAGAAAGTAAACAAAGAAACAATCAAAATCCCTTCAAGATGAAGTACTACGCCAAAATCCAACTAAGAGAGAGATTAGTTATCCATAGAATGGAAACTAGCTAGCTTATAAGGAGAATCAATGGAAACTAGGATGACGGCGACGTCGCGGGATGCAACCCACGACTCCGGCGAGGTTCCGAGCGTCCGTTGATGGAACTCCTCTTCTTCTTCTCAATTTCGAGCTCTCTCTCACGTCCAGGGTCTGTTCAGAGGTGGCTAGGGTTGAAAGAATACCCAAAACATGCTAAAAATCACGTTTTTATAGGTCTGGGCGCCGCAGGGGCGCTTAGCGCCCTCGACTGGCGCTTAGCGCCCTGGGCCATGTGCACTGGCTGCTTAGCGGCTAAGTGGGGGCGCTTAGCGACCTGGTTCCTTGTTCTGGGCGCTTAGCGCCCTGGGGCGGTGCTTAGCGCCCAGAGTCCTCTGCTGCCCACGTTGCTGGGCGCTTAGCGCCCTGTGGCGGCGCTTAGCGCCCAGAGTCCTGGTTTCTTCAGATTTTCTTCAATTCTTTGCATCTTTTGGGTCCTGAAACATGTGAAAAACACATCAAAAGCACAAGAAACATATTTTAAAGCTTAGGATCGCCTTACTCTTTTATCTAACCAAAAACTCTATAAAACAAGGGTGTTTTACAATGAAAAACCATGATAAATCCCATTAAAAACATATTAAAATTAATAACAATTTGGCACTGATCAACGTTCCTCTGAACTCATGCCTATATAGCTGTAAGGCCTCTGAGCCCTAGATGATAGAGAGCAAGTCCCTGAAGGAGCCTCCCACTTCTGGACACGCCCAGGCACCCAAAACCCAAAAATATGTATATTTTCCTTCACGTGTTGCTTCAGATCTGGCAGATCTGGCCAAGGTGTCCGAATCATCTTCCTTGTTCTTCATTTCTAGCATCATGCCCCAAGCCTCTGCTCCGAGTACAAGCATCAATGTCAAAGGAGCGCAACTTTTCCTGACATTATATTTCCTCCCTTGTTAGCGCCTACAAGGGATAGAGAAGAAAGCAAGTTGCAGCTATAAAGGTCAAGCTCAAACGTGTGCCTTCGAAGGCTGTCTTCCTTCTCATCCACGTTGAGCTTGCAGGGGGATAGAGATAAGAATCGTCTCCTGTTGGAGGTATGCAGAAACAGTCACAGCATCGTCTGTGATTTGTAAAGAAGATCAACAACGGAACGCATCGTCTGACCTATCGTTTGTTGGGTATCTTCTGATGTTGGAACAATGGATTGTCTGCCAAAGCCAAGATATATTGTCTGACCAGACATGTCGTCTGAGTCCACGCCATCTGTAACGCACGTTATCTTTTAATAATAGCAATCCCGGAATAGCCGGGGTTCTACCTTATCTTATCTTGTATTTATTATTGTTTATTGTAGTTTACATTCCCATTGTAATAGCTGAACTCGGAATATCCGGAACTGTCATTATGATTTTTGTGTCGTCTTAGTTTTCACTCTGTATAAATACAGAGTTTGTAACCGTGAATAAATCAGGATAGAAAATATACAAGAAACCTTGGATTCAGAGTATCTTCGATTCCTCAACTCTTCTTTTATTTTTCCCTTTCAAGAACGCGCTTCTCCATTCTTAACAAGATTACTAAGACGTTACTAACTATTTAATCATAACAATACAGCGTGTAAACGATCAAACTTCGCCCTCCTATAAACCTATAACCCGAGACCGTAACCCAAAGAAAATGAGTTAGGAAAAACGATTTTTCAACCCCTAAAACAAGCTTATACCCGCGGCCAAACAAGCCCTAGAACAACTGAAATTTTTCTTCCTTCTAAAACCAAAACCATGGCTCATGAACTATCACAAAACAAGGTTTAATCACTCACTAAATTTTCAAATAACTGCAGAATTTTATTTCTTCAAAACTCCTAAAAAATTAACAACTTTAATCCTCAAGGTTTTCCAAAACAAAAGAAGAAAAGAGATTAAGAAAGAAGTTTAAAACCCATAGAACTCAAACCAAAACCCCAAAGATGAAAGAAAATAGGAAAAAATCATGATAGCATTCATGAAAACCCTACCTTGAGCACTTGTGGAAAGGAAGAAAAACAACACAAGAACCTTAGAGAAAGAGAGAAAAGTGGCAGCTAAATAGAGAAAGTGAGAGCTCCAAAGTGATTTTTCACATGAACCTAAGGACGGTATTTATAGGAAAAGAGAAAACCCTAACCCCCTTTAGTTGATTTTGGTCGAATATATCATCTAAAAACAAAAGAGATAGTGTTTTTCCTACTTGATATAATCTCTAGATATCCTCTTATCACTTTACTTGTTTTTACTCAAACACAACTATTTAAAAGATTAATAAATCCTTCTATTTATCTTAATAATCTCAAGGAGATTTTCCCTATTATGTCTACTTAAAAGAAAAATTAAAATAAAAACATTACCCAAAAAATATATATAAATCACGCATCATATATATTTTCAAATATATGTGCAAATTTTTTCTTATCTTCCTAAAAAACACAAAATATATTAAAAATAATTAACATAAAGAAATAATACTTAGGAAGTAGGATGCAGGAGGACTGCTTAAAGCATAAACGAATTAAGGAACTGAAGATTAAAAGCAGAAAGTAAGTGCGAGAAAGTAATCAGGAGGCTCAGCCTACCATCAACAGGAAAGTAAATGCAGAAAAGTAAACAGGAGGCTCAGCCTTCCATACAAGATATTTATTGCAAAATTGAAACTGATTGATTACAGAAACCAAAAACTGAAAACTGAAGAACTGAAAACTAGAAGGGGATTGAAAGAAGTAAGAAAAGAAACCTTGCTCGTTGGCAGAGACTCTCTCACTAACTTCTCACTAGGATTGCTGTGTCAAGGTGTTCCTAATATTACTTTATTTTTTAATTTTTTTACTAGGAGGAAAGAAGTTTCAATTTTAAGGCTTTGATTTTCAATTGTTGCTGAAGATAACTTGTAATTGATTTTTAACTTAGAGCCATTTGCAGCACTAAGTTGTTCTGAAGTTTTCTCAAAGTATTTTGTAGGGATTAATCCTTCTAAAATGCAGTTTGAGTCAGCTCCTGTATCAAAGAGGGCTACTGTTTCAAATATAAAACCTTTAATGTTGATTTTGATGTTTATATAAATTTTTTGAATCTTAACGTAATTAATCAAACCATAATTGATTAATCCTACTAGTTCATTTTCAGAAACATCTGGAGAGTTTTGAAAAGGAACATGTGCTTCAGAAGAAGAATCATCTGACCAATTGTCCTTCCAATGTTCTAAAATTACCTGTTGTTTAGCTTGCAATTGTTTCAATTCTTTGATCTCAATTTTTAGTCCATTAATTTCGAGTTGAAGGTCTTGGATAGTGACGGGTTTGGTGCTAAATTTTTCTAACCTTTTAAAAGTATCTTTGAGATTGAATTTGTTAGCTACTAAAGGATTTTTGGGAGGTTTAGTAATTAGAGTAGATTTTAACTTTTCTAAGTACCTTTTCTTTTCTAGAGGATTAGGGATAGCATTTATCGCTTCAAAGTGCAGGTCCTGCTCTTGAGTAATAACATTAATCTGACTAGAAGAATCTGAGTCAGATAAGTCGTCATTTTGGATTTGGTTTAAATTTTCAGAATCAGAGTTATCTGAGTCTTGAGAAGATTCAATTAATAAATTATTAATTTTATCTTCAATTTCTTGATCTAAATTTAGGGACTTGATTTTTCCCTTCAGTCTACAATATCTACTGGTGTGGCCAGGTTTACCACAACTATAGCAGATAAAAGGTTTTTTATTGGGTTGAGGACCTGGTTTATCCAAAAATTGTTTGTTAGTAGATTGTCTTGGTTTAAATTTATTAGACCGTTTTCTTTTGTGGTATTGAGGTTTGGATGGATCATAATGGTGTTATGGTTTAGGTTTGGGTCTTGATTTACTAGCGCAAGGTAGACCAAATTGCTCACAGAAAGTTCCTAATTCTTTTCGGTGGTTGATTTTCTCTTTGGCTAGTTTTTGCTGGATTTTGCCATCTTGACATATCTTGAGTGCAACCTTTTGGATTATGGCAATTAATTGTCCATAACTTAATTGCTCATATGGGATTTCACCACTGGGGTTTTGGCTCCTAAGTTTCTCTCGGACCTTGTCACTAAGAGATTTGGGAAGGCCAGCTAAGAATTTTTCTTTCCAAAAAGCTTGTTGGCTGTCTTCTCTAGTATAAACCCTGGTTAAAAAGGTATCTTTATACCACCTAAAATCTCCTAAGGATTTACACTTAAGATTGGCTAATAGTTCAGCAGATCTATCTTTAATTAGAGAAGGGTCTTCGATAAAATATTGAGCTATTGTAAAGATTAAGGTATTGACAGCATCAGGGATACTTTCTCCATTTTCTAAGATGGGAGTTCCATCAGACTTTAACTTAACAGCATTGAGGATTAAGTATTTTTCCTTGTCATTTAGGTAATTATCCCACCAACCTTTGAGTTGGCCACAAAAACCTGCAACTAAGATTTCAACTATCATGGTTTCTGGGCAACTATATATATTTAACGTTGAAACAATAAAAAGAACAGCAAAAACAACTCTTAATTTATATTTAAAATCAAACTACACATTATCTTTTTCAATTTCAACCATTCCTAAAAGATAGGAAACCAACTTATCACCCTACATTCTTAATTTTCAAAATATATAACTCCATTCAAAAATATATCCCAGCCTTGACCTATTTTAAATAAACAAAACTGGTTTATATTAAAAGATATGAAAAGATACATAAATTGTTTAAAATTGAAAATGGATATGTTTTAAATTTAAAAACATATCTCCCTCCTCCAAGAACCATATATCATGCCTTAAACCATTCATAGGGTGATATTTTTCGAAAATATTATTTTCCATAATTTCTAAATAAATCAAATATCATATACCCAATTTAAATAAAAGATATACATCAATTAAACAACAAATAATAAAACAGAAAATAAAATCCTCTTAAATTTTCCTTCAACAAACTCGTCCCATACCATCCTCATGGGTCAAAATATTATTCTCTAAAATTTCATATTTTTTCCACATCAACAACTATTCCAGTTGCAATAAAGAAAATATTCCAATTAACATAAAACATAACATATTATCGGCAAAAAGTAATATATTATCCTCATAGCAAATCAAATCAAATTAAATATTCTCCTATGACGAGAATAAGCATGCCCCATATACCCTACCAAGCAGGTTACACACAAACTTATCACATCACCGAATCAAGCAACGTCGTATGAGAATCTTTCTATAAAAAATTCTCCGTAAAGCTTACTGTACCAATATTACAGTCAAAATTCACAGAATCTCGACCATAATATCATCACAAAAATTATCACATAAGTTTCCCGCTCATATAAGATTTGAGGGTCAACTAACACATAAAACGACATCTGTCATTCACAAAACACACAATAACGCATCAAGCATTTAAACAATAACATATATATAAAAAAGAAAATAATATATCTAAATATTATTTAATTAATATATATGTTCAAGAAAAACTTGTGTCTTACCCCTAACACAGTCATCATCACCCAAATTAGCCACTGATCAAAATTTATTACCATAAAGACCAAAACATGGTAAGCATGAAACATACAGTGTGAATGCGATGAAGCACATTCAAAACATGAAGAATATTAATACTAACAAGTTATTCCAAAATCGCGAAGAAAGAAGAAAATGCATAAACCAGTAATGAATCAACAACATCAAGTTGTTCAGGACACTAAAAATGATCAGTCAATGAAGAGAACGATTTAGAAACGATGCGTACACATTGTTGGAGACGATAGGCGTGAATAATAGCGTAGACGATAGAAAATAAAGTGAAAACAGAGGAATGGTAAAGTGTGAGAGAGAGAGAGAGAGAGAAAAAAAGAGGGAAAACTGAAAACTTTTGAATTACTGAATGTGTGTTATTGTACATGTACACGAGCTAACCTATTTATACACAAGCCCAAGTCTATCTACTATGACTAAGTCAAAACCCACTAATTAACTAAACTTTGAATTACACCTTTTAACATCCCCTTAATTCCAAAGTTAGTAAACAATACAAAAAACAGTAAATGATGCACAACAGTAAACGATGACGCGTCAGACGATGCCTTCTAAACGTTATTGAAAACTTGCAGCGGATGATGTTGAACAGACGTTGCTTTACTGAACGATACTGCAATAGACGACGCAGCTGCAGACGATACTTCACCAATTTGCAACGTTCAACATCTTCCTCAACTCTCTGAATCTACCAGCGCCCAATGAATTTGTCATTATATCTGCGACCTGTAGTTCAGTCCTGCAATGTTTGAGACTAATCTTTCCTTTCCCAACTTGCTCTCTTAGAAAATGATATTTCGTCTCAATGTGCTTGCTTCGTTCGTGTGCAACCGGATTCTTGGCAAGCTCAATAACAGACTTGTTGTCCACTAACAACTCCATTGTTTTGCCAACACCAATCTTCAGTTCATCAAGCAGAGAACTCAACCACAAAGCTTGACAAGCAGCATGACAAGATGAAATATACTCAGCTTCACAAGTAGAAAGTGCTATTACTGATTGTTTCTTAGAACACCAAGAAATTGGAGCCCCGGAAAGTAGAAAAACTTAACCCATCGTGCTTCTTTTTTCCAGTAAATCTCCACACCAATCGGAGTCGGAATAGGCTACAAGTCGTAGAATATCTTTCTCTAATTAATTAGGAAATAACAGTCCAAAATCTAAAGTGCCTCTAAGATACCTCAGAATCCTTTTTGCTGCCACCAAGTGTGATTGTTTAGGCTCACTCATGAACCTACTAACCAAGCCAACACTGTATGCAATCTCTGGTCTACTATGACAAATGAATCTTAGACAACCCACAATTTTCCTGTACAGGGTACCGTCTACAGAAGATTCATTATCACCTTTATCAATTTTTAGATTTACCTCAGTTGGAGTCTCTACAGTGTTGCAATTCATCATGTTAAATATTTTCAGAACATAAAGTGTATACTTCCTTTGATGCATAAAGATTCCACTGTCAGTTTGTGTAAATTCGATTCCAAGAAAATACGACAATCTGCCCAAATCAGTCATCTCGAATTCAGTCTTTAAATCCTTCTTTAAAGAGTCAATTCTCTCCAAACTACTTCCAGTGATAAAGAGATCATCAACATAGAGACAAATAATGAGAATATCAACATTTCCCACTATCTTCACATACACTCCATGTTCCACCGAACATTTCCTGAATCCTGTATTGGACAAGAAAGTGTCAATCCTTTTGTTCCAGGCCCTTGGAGCCTGTTTCAAACCATACAATGCTTTCCTCAATCTCAAGACCTTATCCTCACTTTCTTTTTTAACAAATCCTGGAGGTTGAGTGACATAAACTTCATCTTCAAGTGGACCACTAAGAAATGCACTCTTAACATCAAGCTGCCACAAACTCCATTTTTTCAAGCTAGCAAAAGCCACAATCAACATTACCGTTTCCAATCTAGCAACAGGGGCAAAGACTTCAGAGTAATCAATTCCCTCTCTTTGCATGAACCCCTTTGCTACCAACCTTGCTTTATACTTAGCAATGGTTCCATCAAGCTGTCGTTTAACCTTGAAAACCCACTTCACTGCAATAGGCATTTTATTGACAGGAAGTTTTACAAGTTCCTAAGTATTGTTTCTTTCAATTGATTTCAGCTCTTCTTGCATTGCTTCCTTCCAAATCTAGTTTGAAATAGCTTCTTCAAAACCGATTGGTTCTACATCGGCCAGCAAAGCAATATGTGCAAGTTCACCATCACTACCAATCTCAGAATCAAAAAACACTTGATACTCACTAAATCTGCTTGGCATGTTCCTCGTTATGCTTGGCCTTGAATTTTGTGGAGAATATTGAACCTCAATTACAGGTTCAACATTAACACCATTGTTAAGATCAACTCTCACAAGAGATGATGCTTCATTTCTTACATTGGACGATCCTCCGTCTCTTACATTGAACGATGCTCAGTCTCTTACGTTGAACAATGCTTTGTCTCTTACATTGAACGATGCTCCGTCTCTTACGTTGAACGATGCTCCATCTCTTACATTGAACGATGCTCTGTCTCTTACATTAGACGATGCTCTGTCTCTTACATTGAAAAATGCTTCGTCTCTTACATTGGACGATGCTCCGTCTCTTACATTGAACGATGCTCCGTCTCTTACATTGAACGATGCTCCATCGTCTTCGAGACTCACTATAGACAATACTCCATGTGTTATCGTGGAAGATGCTCTATCTCTTCCAGTAAATGATACCATATTGTTTGCCCATGTTCTATGCTCTTCAAAGACCACATCCCTACTAAACTCAATTTTCTTAGTTCTGGGATTGTAGAGTCTATAGGCACCTGTAGGATTATATCCCACAAAGATCATAGCTTCACTCTTATCGTCCATCTTTTTTCTTTTCTGGTCAGGAATATGTTTATGGCATAGACAACCAAAAACTTTGAGATGTTTAACTGAAGGCTTCTTCCCTGTCCAGACTTCTTCAGGAACTTGTGAATCAAGACTCTTTGTTGGACACCTATTCAGAATGTAAGCAGTATACATGGTAGCTTCACCCTAAAAACTATGAGACAAGTTCTTCCCTTTCAACATGCCTCTTACCATATTGAGAATTGTTCTGTTTCTCCTTTCTGCAACACCATTATGTTGTGGTGTATAGGGAGCTGTAATTTCATGCAAAATTTCATTCTCCTTGCAGAAAGATTCCATCTCATTTGAACAGAATTCCCCTCCACCATCAATTCTTAACACCTTGATGTACCGTCCATATTGTTTTTCAGCCATTACTTTGAACGATCTGAAGACTGAGCAGACTTCACTTTTAGATTTAATCAAATAAATCCACAGCTTCCGACTATAATCATCACCAAACGAAACAAAGTACTTGTTTCCACCCATTGAAGCAATTTCAAAAGGCCCACTAACATCTGAGTATAGTACATCTAACAATGCAGTGGATCTGGGAGGTATAAAAGAGCTAAACGATGCTCTAGATTGCTTACTCAAGAAGCAGTTTTCACATACCTTAGAAAGAATCTGTATTGGGGTTAGAACGTACACCATCTCTTTAGACTTCAAGAGACTCAAATCCTTGAAATTAAGATGACCAAATATTTGATGCCATATCCATGAACCATCGTTCTCAACTTCATTTGCTAGTCACTGAGAATCAATTGCAGCAACATTCACTTGGAAAGTTCTGTTTTGTGACATTGGAGTTCTCAAAAAAAATTGTTATGAGAATCAAGCACTTCAAGATGTCCCTGGACCATGTGTAGAGTAAATCCTTTCTCTAATAATTGACCCATGCTTATGATATTTTTCGTCATGCCAGGAACATATAGAACCTCAGGGATTTTAGCATCTGACCCATCTCGTCTTTTGACAAAGACATCACCAATACCTTCTGCCGTTATGAGCCTATCATCTGCAAAGTGAACTTTGCTCGTCTTACTTTCATCAAAATTGACGAGCCATTCTTTATGCCCGGTCATGTGATTCGAACACCCAGAATCAAGATACCAATTACTAGAGTTGTGGCTTCCTTCCTTGGTTACCATCATGAAAGTAATCGGTTCTCCATCGGAAATAGGGCCTTTCTTGGCTAAGTTTGCCCTCATCATTGGTTCTTCCACGAGTGTCTCCACTGCTAGGAGCTTTGCACTCATTGGAGAAATGCCCTATCTTGTTGCAATTGAAGCACCGAATCCTCTTTCTATCAAATTTCTTCTTGCCACCTCTAGAATTGTTTGACCCTCCTCTTCTTGATGAAGATTCAGGTTGATCCTGGTGATCTTGATCGGATTCTTGATTTGAATTTCTTCCAGAATTGCTTCGATAATCTCTGGATTTTCCTTTACCTCAATTTCCCTTTTTGCCAGAGAAACCCTCTTTCTTTGAGGTTTGAGCCTGCAACTCTTGGTCCACAGACCTATTGTTTGATCTTTCCATCATTCGTTGCTCGTGTGCCTCAAATGAACCTTGTAGTTCTTCCACCTTCATGATAGCAAGATTCTTCGACTCCTCTATTGCCACCACAATGTGATCACATTTTGGAGTAAGTGTTCGAAGGACCTTTTCCACTATCGCCTGATCATAAATCACTTCGCCACACGCTTTCATCGTGTTTGTCAATGCAATCACACGACTAAAAAACTCAGAAATATTCTCGTTCGTTTCCATCTGCATCGAGTCATATTGCCTTCGCATGGTTTGCAATCGAACCTTCTTCAATTGCTCAGCTCCTTCATTGCATTTTACAAGAATCTTCCATGGCGCTTGAGCATTCACGACGCCTGCAATCTTGTCAAAATGCACAACATCTACACATTGATGGAGCAAGAACAGAGCCTTGCAATCCTTCTTCTTCTTTTCCTTGAACGCAGTCCTCTGCGCTTCTGTGGGTGCCTCAGGCAGAGCTGGGAACCCATTCTCCACTATGTTGATGACTTCTTGATACCCCATGATCACCTTCATCTGAATCTGCCAACGATCCCAGTTTTTGCCATCGAGAACAAGGAGATTTGTAGGAAAATTGTCATTGTTTCCACCCATCGTCGTTGATCCCCTTCAAGAAACATAAGCTCTATATACCAGATGTTGGAGACCATAGGCGTGAACAGTAGTGTAGACGATAGGAAACTGAGTGAAAACACAGGAACGGTAAAGTGAGTGAGAGAGAGAGAGAGAGAGTGTAAAGAGGGAAAACTGAAAACTTTTGAATTACTGAATGTGTGTTATTGTACATGTACACGAGCTAACCTATTTATACACAAGCCCAAGTCTATCTACTCTGACTAAGTCAAAGCCCACTAATTAAATAAACTTTGAATTACACCTTTTAACACACATGACAATTAAAATATGCAAAACATTAAATCTTACCTTAAACTTCCTAAACAACCGAACGAATTAATTCTTCAGCAACCAATTTGCACTTTGTCCTCTTCTACGAAAACAAAAGCCCTCGAATTTACCCTCTTTTGGAACTTTAATTCGCTTTTCCAAAATGTGAAATCACACGAATCTATCCTCCATCAACAAGTTTGCACTTTACCCCCTTCTGCAAAAACACAAGGACCTCGAATTTACCCTCTTTTAGAACCATAATTTGCTTTTCCAAAACGTGAAATCAAACGAATCAATTGTTCATCAACAAGTTTCCACTTTGCCCTATTTTGCGACTTTCCATAACCAATTTCCACTTTTCTCTATGTCCGCGCACACTACCTCCTCTACAATTCTTCCTCGAGCAATTTCAGACTCTCCCTCTTATCGTGAGTTTTTTGACCTCATGAGGATTTTCCAATTTGATAATTTTACATGGTAAATCCTTGGGGCCTACGCGTAATTAACATAACCCTGATACCTTATACATGATATCATAAAAACATTACACATGTCATTCTCCCATTGATCCACGTAATTTCCACACTGTATCCGAAAAACCACTACGGCACCAGAAAAGTTGCCTTGAATATTTATGAAGATATATAGACATAATTTTTCAATTGACATTGTCAATTCAATTGAGATGATTCTAATTCCACATCTATGAATTATTCATCTTCTCTTCTTGTCTCACTCTAGGTGTCTACACACATTGAGGTATACACCAACCACTTTCGTTTAAGGTTATGTAACTTAGAGAACTTTTTGTTCTATGTTAAAACTTATATGGCTTCATCACTGCTCTACTATAGACATTATATCAATGTAAATATATAAATATTAGGGTTAAATATGTTTTTGTCATTAATTATACACCATACTTTAAAATGGTCCTTATAAATTTATTTCATAGTTTTTAGTCATTGAAAAAAATTGTTTTATTGAAAATAGTCCTTATGACGTCTTAAAGCATTTTTGAATTTTTTAACCCAGTCACCTGCTCACGTGGCAATCCTAGTCAGATATAGATGTGCAAGTGTAATTCCACATAAGTTTTAGTCCTTCAAAATTCTTTATCTTCTTACTCTTCCTCCTCTCACCCATCACCCTTTCTCCCACCATTTTTAGTGATGTCCCAAACCGGACCTCTGGAAAGTCATTGTTGGGAGAGACCACTACCATATCCCTAATGGGATAAAACCTGTCAAAGGCCAAAAATAATATTTTAAAAAATATTTTTGTTAGAAGAGTCAATTATTACATCCCATTTTTATTTAAAGATGATTTTATCATTTCACAAACATACACTTTCCTTTCTTCTCACTTTTATTTTCACTTTCTCTAATAAGAAACAATTTATAAGTTATCTTCCTTTTCCTTTTCTTTTCTTTTATTTCTCTTTGTTTCCTTCCTCATATAAAACAAACAATTCGTGTACAATAGGGAAGAATAATCAATTTAAACATGGCAGTTGGTGCCAGGTGGATAGGACGAGTGAGTTCTGCTCTGCCACATCATGTGTTACAGCTCGTGCACCTCGTGCTAAGATGGTACACATTGACCACTAGTATTACCAAACTACCGTTAAGAGTGGATAACGGTGCGCCGTTAGCTTTCAAAAATTTGTGTCAGTTATTCTGCCAAGTCTTCGACGTCTATGTTCGTCTAACTGGCGTTTGAGTTGAAAGAAACAGTAATTCAATTTCATTATTTGCACCTTCAAAAATACAATAAATATTATCAATTTTTTACGGTAACTTGTCTGAACATTTCGGTCTGCATTAATTCGACCCCTTTATAATTTTATTTCGTGACCCCAGCACATTTGGTATGTTTTTCTTCTTTTTTCTAAGACTTTCATGTTTCTTCTTTATACTAATACAAATTAAGTACAACTATTACCTTAAAAAAAGTACAATTATTATTATTATTGTACGTAGGGAGACTACCACCATTCAACACACGCAAATAATAGAGTATTGAAAATAAGAAAAATACATTCTTTGGAAATTTCAAAGTGCTATGAGAACCATCACAAAATTGATATAATTAATTTGCAGAGATGTAAACCCATTTTTTTGTTTTTTTTTTTCCACTCTTCACGTTTATGGTCAAAAATTGAATTAAGTATACAAATTTAATGGCTTCTTCTCAAAATACAGTGTGTTTTAAAAGAGAAAAATCATATATTAAGAAATATAATTAATATTGATAATTTTTTAAAATATATTATTTATATTACTATTTTAACTTTTAAAGTGTAATGTATCTTTCATCGTTTATTGTTTTTATGGATGCAATACATAAAAAAATATAAATTAATGTTCTCTTTAAATTTTAAATAAACAATTATTTTAAAATAAACTTTTTTGTAAGTATATAGTTATTTTTAAACGAAAGCATGTACCTTGCTTGCTAAGTATATAGTCATTTTAAAACGAAAGCATGTACCTTGCTCAAACTTTTATATTTATAAGTAACATGTAGTCATGAAAGCATCTCCTCTGCTCAAACTTTTATTTAAAAAAAGCATATACCTTTTGAAGTAAACCATCTCTTAGTAACAAAAAATAAAAGCATATACTGTATTTTAATTTCATGAAATAAATAAATAAATAAATAAATAAGATATTAAAAACTTGACTCTTTTGTCTCTATATAACCCTAGATATTCCCCTCAACCATCAAAATCAATCAACACTCTCTGAGAAAAAAATGGTTTCCGAAGCTCCCATTCACGTGCTTCTGGTTTCGTTTCCAGCACAAGGACATGTAAGCCCTCTGCTCCGACTAGGCAAGCACCTAGCCGCAAAGGGCTTATTCGTCACCTTCACCACCGTAAGGCAAATGGGCGAGCAGATGGTGCAGGCTGCAGCTAACACCAATAACGGAACATCGTCGCCTATTCCAATTGGCGACGGTTTTCTCCAGTTCGATTTATACGACGACGGTTTACCAGATGAGCATCCCACAAGGCACGATCTTACAGATTACGCAATACAGATCGCGGATTACGGTAAACAAATTCTCCCCCAGTTGATAAAAAAACACGCTGAGAATAACCGACCAGTCTCTTGCATCATCAACAACCCTTTTGTGTCATGGGTTTGTGAGGTAGCTGCTGAACTTGGAATCCCTTGTGCTATGTATTGGATTCACTCTTGTGCTACCTTAGTTGCTTGTCACCATTTCTTTCAAAAATTGACACCTTTCCCTACAGAAACTGAGCCTTACATTGATGTTCAGTTGCCTAATTTACTTCTGAAATACAATGAAGTCCCTGGGTTTCTTCACCCTTTTAGTCCAGTCCCATTTGTTCAGACATTGGTGACTCAACAGTTCAACAATTTGTCCAAAATTTTCTGCATAATCAATGACTCGTTTGAGGAGCTAGAGCAAGATTCTGTAAACTATTTGAAAAGTTCTAACATTCTCATCAGGCCGGTAGGGCCTCTGTTTAAGATGCCAAAAGCGTTAGTTTCAGAGAGTTCCAATGGTGATTTCTTGAAAGGGGATGATTGCATTGATTGGTTGAATTCAAAGCCCACATCGTCTGTGGTTTACATCTGCTTGGGAACGATTCTTTCCCTGCCTCTTGAGCAATTGGGGGAAATCGCTTATGCTCTGTTGGAATCTCAAATCTCGTTCCTCTGGGTGTGGAGGGAATCTCACAAGAAAGAAGCGTTGAAAGCTGGTGTTCTACCAGATGGGTTCTTTGAGGGAATCAGTGACAGTGGGAGGGGCAAAGTGGTAAAGTGGTGCCCCCAAGAGCAAGTTCTAGCTCACCCTTCAGTGGCTTGCTACTTCACACACTGCGGGTGGAACTCCGCGGTGGAGACGCTGAGTTTAGGGGTGCCGATGTTGACATTTTCGCAGATTAGCGACCAAGTCACGAATGCGAAGCTGATTGTGGATGTTTTTGGGGTGGGGATTCGAGTGAGTCACCATGGGTTTTCTGAGAAGAAATTGGTGAAGAGAGATGTGATAAAGGAGTGTTTGGTGGAAGCTATTGCGGGGCCGAAAGCGGAGGAGTTGAAGCGGAATGCGTTGAAATGGAAGATTGCGGCGGAGGCCGCCAGGGCCCCCGGCGGCTCCTCCGACAGAAATCTTGACGCGTTTGTTGAGGATATTAAGAAGGTTGCGGTGAAAAAGATTTATCGATAATTAATGCAATTGTTTGGATATTAATTAATATCGTTTTGTCAAATCAATAAATAATTTTGTACACCATGTCATCATGTTCCTCTCATGTACCCAAAAGAAAATGTTCCTCTGTCGGTCGGGGTTATGTTGATCATATAAAACGTTTTGGTTAAATTATCTTTATTATAGATGACTAATCATATTTAATATAAATAAAAATAAATTATCAATTCATTTAGTTTATATTTTATTAGTCCGCTTAACACAAGGTAATTTAAACCATTTTTTTTATGGTCAACGTTTAGAGGATCCTTCCTCTCACATCATTTATTTTGCTCCCACCGTCTCATATAATTCAGATTTGTTTTCTGAAATATAAGTCATTCTTCAATGCATATGAAACATTAATTTCTTTTTTTTATGTTTATCCTCGTATTTAATATAAAATAGATAATGTAATTAAAAGAAAACAACCTATAGAAAGAAATACATAAGTAGTCTGAAAAAGTTAATAATTATTTTTACAAAATTATCGTCAGTAACTACTTCTCTTAATTCTCTTGTAAATTGAGATGGGAGTTGTACCTTTTTCCCACCATCTTTGTAGTCTCACTTCCATTTCTCTTTTTGCCATATCTGAATCAACGGAGGTTTTATTAATGAGAATCCTCACAAAACCTAATTAATGCAAATAAGTAGGCGGTGTATGTTTAATGCAAATAAATTGCAGGGAAGGGTTTATGGTCATGTGGGGATGAATCCAACAGAAAGGAGGAGATGATGAGGTACACGACAAACAATTTATGTTTCTGCTAGAATCTTCAAAATGATGTTATGCAATTTCTGTTGAGAACTCCGTAATGAAGAGAATTGCCAGGGTTTGGAATTCCAGAATTAAGATTGATGAGTTGAAATTTGGGGAAAGTTTGGTGTTTTAGGAAGGAGGAGTATATGAAAATGCTAGACGCTGGATTTGTTGGTAATGTCGGCAACGGTGATGGAAAGGTCCACTGTTGGAGGAACTAGATGTCCTTGAGACTAGGGTGGGAATAGGTTAGGCCAGACTTTACTTTGCGTAAATAGGTCTGGCCTATTTAAAAAATTTAAGGCCTAAGTCTGGCCTGTGGCCTATTATAAGCTTTTTATTTTGCTTGGGCCTGGCCTTTTTGAAAGCCTGGCCTGGCCTGAAGCCTATTTATAGGCCTATTTTCACATAAGGCCTTTAAATAGGCCAAAAAGCCTACATCTAAATAGGCCAACATCTAAGCAGGCCAACAAGCCTACATCTAAATAGGCCAACTATGTTTGTCAATCGACAAGTTTCAAAAAGGTAAAATTAAATTTTCTACAAATACCAAAACTGGTGACAGGTTAGATGGATGTAAATTGAATTTAATATTTTGATTTATTTGTATATTTTATTAAACTAATATATTAAATTAAGATGCTAATAAACAGGCCGGCCTGATAGGCTTAATAGGCTTTTTTATAAGCCTAAGCCTGATCTATTTAGCTAAATAGGCTTTTTAAAAAGCCTGAGCCTAGCCTTTATATTAAACAGGCTAGGCCAGGCCAGGCCATAGGCCCCTGTTGGCGGCCTGGCCTATTCCCACCCCTACTTGAGGCCGAAGAAGTGGTGGCTGATGAAGTCGTTGAAGGACTTGTCGAATGAAAACAAGAAGCCGACGAGATAGTACAAGAGAGCGCCACCGCCACCAATGTCGAGCATGTTGGTGAGCATAATGTTCATGGTGTTCTTAGTTTGGGCATAGTCAGCCAAAAGCATAGTGAACAAGAGCTACCTTGAAAACACAATGTTGTCGGCAAAGAGGAAGTACATGTTGTCCATCGCGAATGTTGTGTTGGAAAACTTCCTCCCCAGAGCAGAGAACTGGTTGCAGATGAATCCAACAGTAGTCGTACCATCCATCACGTTTTGGTTGATGAGCATGTCGTTGTTCACTACAGCAGCGACATCCTGATTTAGAAGGAGGGGAAAGGGTCTAAATTATATAAAAATAATAACATAATGAACTCTAACCTTTTCAACTGATAAATTTTTATTTGTAAAATTTCGGCCAAGCTTTTGCCGGTGTATATCAGGAATATCTTATATAAGAAATTGTTTCAGCCGACTTCTAAGTTAAGAGGCCCGAAAGCATCTGAGCCGACTCAAACGACTTGCTCTTAATAAAATACCATGAGGGTGAATTAAATGACTTAGTAAAGGAACATCTCATCCCAGCTAGTGTTCAAGCGACTACATGAAGGTCGAGATACAACAAGCGAAGCAAGGCAGCTCGAAGCTGACCATGCCCTCGGAAGTTCCTGCATGAGGATTTCCCTTATACTGGCAGAGACTTCCACCTTAGACCTCCAGTATATAAATACATTTGTGATTGTTCATTTACATAACATGTTATTCTTTCAAGCATTCCTTTGAGTTCTTCTAAGAATTAGGGATTCTCTCCTTGCTCTCTCATTAAATTGAGCATTAGAGCGTCTTTTGCAGGTACCCCCATGAAGTGGACGAGCACCACCACCAAGCACTCAGAGCCACTCTTGGCCTTGCTCTACAATAGTGACCGAGGAGAATTGCCTAATTTTGCTCAGGGAAGAACATTCGTGTCGTCTGTGGGGAAAAATAATACTCATCAACAATCAGAGGTTGAAGAATGAGTTCATATTCTTTATTGATGAAGAATTCCCGAAAGCCTTAACTGAAGCCAAATGATTTCAGAACCAGACCTCAGCCTTCTTATTCTAACGGCTTGGCATGAGGCTATCCACATGCCTTTTTTTTGGAGAATTCGTAACATAGAAATTCCACGAGGATTTCTTGGGCAAATGGATGTAGTTTCGTTTCTGGGGAAAACAAATCCAAATGAACATGTAAGTTCCTTTGAAGGACACTTGGAAATAATGAGATTCACGGATGTTGATGGTGCATATGCGTTGATCTGCAGAGCTTTCTTCCCACATTGAAGGGAGATGCTCTAAGTTGGTTCAAATCCCTCCTAGAATCTTCAGTTGAAGATTGGAGAGGATTCACTCATCTTTTCTTACAAGAATTTTGTGAACAAAATAAAGGAAAACAAGCAAAACAGGTATGTGCATTGAAGAAGTGGTGTGCTAAGGAAGGACTAAACAAAGGAGAGATGAACCTATGTGTCATTATTTACCACGCCTACATAGAGAAGTTGCAGTATTGCCTGGCTTAGAAAAGAAGGAAGTAAATAAACTATTGACTGATTCCATTTTGCATGGAACTTCCATGCTTCCCGGTTAAGGATGCCACCAATAAGCTTAACTGAATTCCGAGCGCGAGCTGTGGAATATGAAGACGCGATTGTATTACATTAATAGAGGAAGCATAAAATGTATTTGTGCTCGGGAAGTGAAAACATAGAAGTTCCTCACCGAACAAGTAGAAAAACTTGAAATTACAAGATTGATTCTATAGACTTCCCTGAGAGAGGAGAAGGAATTAGCAAGGAAAGGAACTTAGACTTCCTATTGGTAATTCCGACCGTGATCACTAGAAGAGAGTTTGAAGAAGTCTTAGTTGATCTTGGAAGTGTTATGGACTTGATGTCCTACGAATACCTAGTCCAGTTGGATTACAATTCACAATATATACTTCCTGTGGTGACAGACTTAAGAAGTTTCACAGGTGACCACGTGATTCCGATGGGATTCTTGAGACTAAGAGTCACCTTGGAAGTAGGTGATGAAAGTAGAATGCTCACTGCCTATTTTCTGGTGGTGATCCAAACGCCAATGTGCAATGTGGTCTTAAGATGGCCTACCTTTCACGATCTAGAGGCTATCATCTTAACTCAATTTTTTTAGTTAAGTTTTAGAAGCCAAAGTGGAATCATGAAGACAATACAATGAAAATATGCAAGAGCCGAAAGAACATCTTCTACCGAAGAACATATAGTCTACTAAAGGGTGCAAAGTTGAAAGAGATTCGAGTTAAAATTCTTAAGAAAAAGTGAAGATTTACTAGAAAAGCTGCTTATCAGTGTTAGCCAGGTGGACATCCCGCTCGTCAGCTCTCCTTGGGGAGTTTTTCCTACATCCTCAGTGATGTGTACTTTAATTTTCATTCAAATATCTTAAAAGCCTAATTTCTGCAAGTTTCTTACTATTCGTTTCAACTCCAATTCAAAATGTTTGAATTCAATAAAGCTGACGAGAAATTGCCCGAAGTTTCTTGTGTTTATTTATTGTATTCGCGAATAATGTTATCTGGGATCAAGCCATCGATTAAAGAATGCAGTCCATTGAAGAATGGTCAAAAGAAACTCGTAAAAGGATGCAATTCATCGAGTGAAAAGAAAAGTAATTTTTTAATGAATACGATCTTAGTCATCTCTGTGAAGACCGGACATAAGAAATCCATTTAAGGAATGCATTTGTTGAAGACTAGACATAATAAATCTGTTAAAGGATGGAGTCCATTGAGCGAGAAGCGAAGTAGTCCGTTAAGGAATACAACATTACTCGTCTCAGCAAAGACCGGACATAAGCAATCTATTTAAGGAATGCAGTTTGCTGAAGATTTGACAGAAGCAACCCATTAAAGGATTCAGTCCACCAATTGAGAAACAAAGTAATTCGTTAAGGAATACAGTTTTACTCGTCTCGACGATGACCCGGGCATAAGCAATCCATTTAAGAAATGTAGTCCATAAAAGACTAGACGTAAGAAAACCATTAAAGGATGCAGTCCAGCAATCAAGAAGCAAAGTAATCTGTTACAAAATACAGTCTTACTCGTCTCGAATGAAGACCTGACATAAGCAATCCACTTAAGGAATACATTCCGTTGAAGATTGGACATATGAAATTCGATACCGAATTCTGTCCACCGAACGAAAAGCAAAGCAATTTGATTCAAAGGAATGCAATGTTTATCGTCTCAAAAAGATAATCTAAACTGAAAGCTACAAAGCACATGTTATTGGTTTCAAATGCTTGTGATTATCAATTAACTAACAATGATGACTCGGGGGTATTCTAGTCTTTTTGAGTCTTTTATTTTCTCTATTTTATATATTTTGAGTCTCATGTAGCATTTTTGGTCTTTCATAGTCTTAATTTTTTAATTGTTTCGTTAGTTTTTTGTTTGGTTTTATTCTCTATTAATTTTCTGGTCAATTTTGGGTTGAATTTTATTGACTATCACGAGAATTTGATGGGGTGAGAAGAATCTTTGATGAGGTTTTATGAATTGATGAGGAGTCATGAATGGATTTTTGTGCCTTGATGAGGTTCTTGGGAGTTTTGGTTGCAGGTATGATGAGTGTTGTGTTAGATTCAAACAATTAAATGAATTACTATGTTTTGATAATCAACAATTTCTTTAAGGTTTAATATCATCAGAGATAGAATTTCTAACACCATGAACTTTCTCATATCCAGGAAAATCTATCTACTAGAAGCACTGAATGAATCTCAAAGCATTATCAAGAGAATCAGTCTTACTAGAAGAAATCATCCAGTCATCACTACAAACACCCTGAAGAAAAAGCTGTCAAGACATACAAAGAAAGCATTCATGTGAAGACAGTCTAGTGACTCACGGAAGATAAAGCAGTGACTTCAAAATAACAAACATCCTTTTTGAAGACACTCAATCAGGTATGCACTCTCAAGTCAAAGTCTACTTCAAGAAGCTGAAACAGTCCGGTGCTTGAACCAACAGTAATCAACAGGAAGACTGTTCCATCTAAAGCTGAATGAGTATGACAACTCATGATAAAATGCCTCTAGCTTTGAAGTTTCTCTAGCATCATACAAAGAAGTTGTGGATCAACTCACTCAAATGGAGAACTTCAGTGGAAGCAAAAGAGAAGAAAAGATTCAGCCTTCTACAAGTTAAGAATATTCTCAATCTCAAGAAGGACTGAATAAAGAAAGATCGTCTGTCGATGCAACCCACTCAGTAACAGAATTCTGAATATTATATGGAGACTGCGTCTGCCAAATCATAATGAAGAATTCGTCTGCTCAAGCATCAGAATGCGCCAAAGGTACAAATGTCAAGATGTGTGCATTACGAGGATATTAGTTCAACAGAATCATTAAAGAAATTATTCATTCAACTCTGAAGAGTTCGTCCAGAATAATTGCTTCTTGGATCAAAAGACGTCTACCTCGTCTGCATATTAAATAAAGCACTGGCAATGGCAGAAAGAAGAAAGGGACACAATTAATATAATATTCCTTGGTCCCACTGCTTTTCTACTTTTCCTCAAATCAAGCTGACATCGCGGAATCAATGGCAAGAATCTCTAAGCATCGTACTCATTCAACGGTCGAAATTCAAATATCTGATTAGAGCATTTGATGGGCACTAGCTGGCACGCACTGGGGTATAATGGTCAAACAAATACCACAGTTGGAATTCCTGAGCATTAAATACATAAGACATAGCTCAAGGCTACTCGCTCAAATGGGGCCAGACGATGTTAACCCAAGCAAATCAATGCTTCGCAAATCGTGTCTCAAACCTGCTGAAAAATGTAGAATTAGCCGTTACTCACAGCAGAGGAAGTAGGAGCACTAACAGACAGGTTTTCTCTCCTTCTGTGGAAGAAGAACGAAGATCTTCAAATGAAGATATATATAGAGAATCCTGCTTCCGTAGCAACTTGGCGACTTGAATTCGAACTTGCATATCTCAATCAAGTTTGGGGGTTTATTTTTTATTGCTTAAATGATGTTAACTCAATGATGAAGTTGATGTTAATCCCTTTCAAAGTTCAGGTCTGGACATTACATGATCATGTGAAAAATTTCTATTTGTGTGTTAGGGTCAAAGAAACTATACTGTTTGGGTCACACCTTTCCATTAACATGTAGGTAAGGTGGCCTCTTTACTTAATGCATGCCTAATTATGATATATTGTAGTGTGCTTATGTTAATCTCTTGGCAGCGTAACTGCACATATAATATTCTATAAGAACATGTTTAGCTTCAATCCAAACACTTTATTTTCACTTTAGTTTTGTCATTTCATGAATTGCTGAAAGTGAAGTGTCTAAAGATGAAATAAAACCATTTATACATTTTTATCTAACAACTTAAAGTGATTGGATTGAAGTGAAGTTTAATAAAAACGAGTTTGTGCATTGTCCACACGATTCAAATATAATAGGCTCTTTCTTGAGCCTCTTTAAGAGAAGTGATTAAATAAAACCATTCATGTTCTTAAACCCACAACTTAAGCTATGGGATTGTTAGTTCATGATGATTTATGCTTTATTTTCTTTATGTTAGGTATTGTTAATTTTCTTTAAGTCATCTAGTAAATTCACAAATTAAGTTGTCACTCTTATAAGTCTGTGATTTTATTTATTCATTAATTAGCATTACCTCATTTGTTTGTCATTGATGTTAAAGGGAAAATGGATCAAGTGAACAAAACTCTGGAAGGAACATCTGATCCCACACAAGAAAGTGCATGTCATCTAACTCCACAAGGATCTTCTAATCCTACACCTGAAGGTCCCGCACTAGATGATTCAACTCATGATGGGCAAGATGGTGAAACAGATTCAGCACTACAACCTCCAGCAAAGAAGTGCGGTGTGGAATGATTTTAGAAAGATTAATCTGAATGGGGACATTAAGGCAGAGTGCATACATTGTAATAAAAAACTTAGTGGGAACTCAAAGAATGGGACACATCACTTGCACCAACATTCAGCTAAGTGTGTTCAAAAGCAGATTAAGATGAAAGACCGTAACAAAGGGCAGACATTCATCATGCCTAAAACAGTACAAGGAAAGCAAGAGTTAGGATTTGCAAATTATGATCCAGAAAATACAAAGAAGTTGCTTGCTAATGCAATTATCATGCATGACTATCCGCTATCAATAGTGGATCATATTGGTTTTAGGAGAGTTTTAGGTTCTCTCCAGCCATTGTTTGTAGTTCCCAGTCGAAACACGATCAAGAAGGAGATTTTGAGGGTCTATGATATTGAGAGACAATGTGCTATGAAGATGCTAGACACTCATGAAGGAAGAGTGGCCATTACCACGTACATGTGGACTGCAAGCAACCAAAAAAGGGGGTATATGGCTATCACTGCTCACTACATCGATTGTACTTGGACTTTACAAAGCCGGATTTTGAGGTAATTAAGTTTAAATTTTAACTTTATTATATTTGCTGTTTTTAATGATAAAATGATAAACTATAAATATTGTTATTTAGGTTTATTTATGTTCCAGCCCCTCACACTGCTGAGAGACTTTGTCAAGTACTTGTCGAATGCTTGATGGACTGGAACATTGACTCAAAACTCTCTACTATCACTTTAGACAATTTCGGGTTTTCCCGTGTCCTCTCCATTCATCGCGGGTACGGGTTCGGGTATGGGGAACCCGAAACCCAACGGGTTCGGGTATATTTTCCCTACCCGAACAGGGTTTGGGTTTGGGTTCGGGTTCGGGTGTGTTATTTCGGGTTCGGGTGAGGGTAGGGTTAAACCCGCACCCGACCCTACCCGTTGCCATCCCTACTGATAATACTTATACTATTTGTTTAAATAGTGGAAAATCTTGGTGAAGCCAAGGACTGGACGTAGCCCTGTCGATTATGGGGGTGAACCAGGATAAAAATCATGTGTGCTTTACTTTTCATGTTATGTTATATTATCCGCTGCATACATGCATATTTGCATAATCTATAACTCTCTTTGAAAACCAATTATTAATGTCTATCATCGAAATAAGTTTTCAAAAATGAGTCACACAATTCAAACCCCCCCTTGAAGGTGCAAGAAACACACAAGAAAGGGGGGGGGTTTGAATTGTGTGACTCATTTTAAATTTCTTTTCTCATATATTACAAATTATTTATTTATCATCTTTCATCTAAATTTGACATGGATCATTTTTGTAAGAGTGCATGAAATTCATTTCATAAGTTCTAAACAATGATTTTTTATTTTTCACGAATGTTTGCAAGTTACAAACATATGAATGAGCATGCAGCGGAAAAGCAATAATATGAAAATAAAACACACATGATTTTATCCTGGTTCACCCCCATAACCGATAGGGCTACGTCCAGTCCTTGGCTTCACCAAGATTTTCACTATTTCAACAAATAGTACAAGTATTATCAGGGACTTCTCCCAACAAGTATTCTAAGGACTTCTCCTATCAAGTATTCTAAGGACTTCTCCTAACAAGTATTATTAGGACTCCTCCTTACAAGTATTATACAGGACTTCTCCTGACACCTTTTTCAAGGGTTGGCTTCTCTACATGGTTCTCTTCTTAATAAGAGTGGGCAGAGGAAATTAAGCTCGATTTACAGAGAGGATAGGAGTTTGGGTTCTCTGTTTGGGAGGATGTGTGAGTTGGGAAAGATAAGAGTAATACTCTATGAATTTTCCTCACACAAACTCATATACTCAGGCAGGGATAGGCTTGAGGCATCCTAAGCATGAACCAAGGTTGCTTGGCTCTTGGGACAGACTTAGTTGGCATATGGAAGTTTAAGTCTAAGTTGCCCAAATACTTCGGAGACAGAATCTTCTATTTACATCTTCAGTTGCTTCTTCTTCTTGAGAAAGAGAGAAAAACTGTCCGAAGTGCCTCTTCCCTTCTGAGCTGTGCGTAACGGCTAGTTCTGCATCTTTCAACATGCGTAAGTCACGATCAGAGGTTTCTTTGCAAGCATAAGATATGATCTGGAAATCATCAGTTCGTCTGGGTTGATGTCGTCTGGCTCCATACTGAGCGAGTAGCTTTGAGCTAGTTTCTCTGTATATAAACTGTGAGGATACAGCGGTGGAGACTGTTTTGTCCATTTTACCCCAGTGCTTGACAGCTAACACTCATCACGTGCCTTGGTCAGATTTTTTGAATTTCGACCGTTGAGAGTGTACGATGCTCAGAGATTCTTGCCGTTGATTCCGCGATGTCAGCTTGATTTGAGGGAAAGTAGAATATCAGTGGGACCAAGGAATATTGTATTAATTGTGTCCCTTTCTACTTTCTGCCGCAGCCAGTATATTAATAAATGTGTAGACGAGGTAGGAGTCTTTTGAATCCATGAAGTAATAATTTCAGATGAGGAAATTAAGTTCTTTAGTACTGCGATGATCCTGATCTCCTCGAAAGCCACACTTCTTGATCTCTGTACCTTTGGCGCAGTTGTTACTTGAGCGGACAGATTCTTCCTTGTAGTTTGGTGGACGTAGTCTCCGTTTACTTTATGAAGTTCTGCTGCAAGTAGTTGGTATTGGCGGACGAACTTTTCTTCATTCAGTCTTTCTTGTTTATTAGAATCTTCTTATCTTTGTAGATGACTGAATCTCCTCTATTGAAGTTCCTTCATCTGATAGAGTTGATTTACAACTTCCTTTTATGATGCTAGAGAACCTTTGAGACAGAAAGGAATTCTTCATAGATTAACCTGTCCTTTTTAACTTTGATTGGAGCAATCTTCTAAAGTGGCAGACTGTTTTGTCTTCTCAAGATAGGCTTTGATTTAGAGCATGCAGACTTTGATGAGGTGTTCTCAGATGTTGGTTGTTGTTGCCGCTTTAGACTTTTATGATTCACCCGACACAGTTTCCTTCATAGTGACCGGACGAACTTCTTCTGATGAACTGGTATTCTTGATGACGCTTTGAAGTTTACTCAGTCCTTTTTAGAAATGGTTATTCCTGTACATGAGAGTTTTCATTTTGTTAGGGAATCTAATTTAAAACAATATTAAATCTTAAAGAAATTGTTGATTATCAAAACATAGTTATGCATTTAATTGTTTGAATCTAACACCCCTTTCTTGTGTGTTTCTTGCACTATCATGTTGATGAGCAATGAAGAGCTCTGATGAAGAGAGAACAAAGAATGAAGCTGAAAAAGTGGAATTTTGAAGGTTGCTGTCAGCAAGCCAAGGCATGTCCGCTCGAAAAAGCCACGCACATGCGTGCAAGGCATGTCCGCCCAAAATGCCACACACATGCGTGGCTATTCTGTCCCTCAGCCTCTGGTGCTTGAGCCTACTGCACATGGGTGTCCAGAATGCCACGCACATGCGTAGGACTCTGTCAGATTTTGTTATAAATGCAAAGCTTGGGTTTCTTTTAGTTTTATCTTGTAATTTATGAACTTAAGCTTGGAGATATTGATCCTTGGAGTTGTGAGAGGCCACCTTGAGCTCTTGCTCCAAGTTTTCCTTCTTTTATTTCTTAGTTATGTCTTGTTTAGCCATGCTTGGCTAAGAACCCTTAGTACTTGGGGATTGTGGAACCTAGTTCTGTTTATGTTTTGAGTTTTGTTAGCCCGGAAATTTTCTAAGTCTCAAATTAGTCGAAAGCTGTACTAAAAGAGGACTTCGACCTAGACTAGAAGTGCTTTACTGAGGCTAACAGAGCGGTTTGTAAAGTTTTGACTGAAATAAGGGAAATATGACAGGTCAGAGTCGAAACTAACTAGGACTTAAGATAAACAGGTAGTGAAACTTGTTTATTCTTGGTTAAAGCCTGGAGATGCAGAAAAATGCCATCCGGCGGAAGTTACAGAGAAGCTAGAGCACGTCAGATACGTGGGAGACAAGGAAACCGAAAAATGACACGTGGAAGAACCAGAAGAGACAACCATGGCAAGCGGTTGGAGAGCTTTGCCTATAAATAGAAGAAGCCAGAGCAAAGTCCAGGGTCTTTCGCCGTCATTACGACACGCCCGGTAGCGTTAAATCATCACCCCTACAAGCTATAAGTCCATCTATAAGTGACGCGGCAAACAGGAACGAAAAAATACGTGAGTGGTTGAGTGGTGGTCGACTGACCAAAACCCTTGCATTTCTGTAACATTTACGTTTCAATGCAATTTTTCCTTTTTTCTTTGGCTTTTTACTTTCATTTCCCTGCTTTCATGCCTATGACCCCTTCTCTCTGCCTATAACTCCTTCCTCGAAACCCTCCTAAACACGCAACCATCTCCAGACACGCACCCACTCCGCTCGAACCACTTTCGATGGGTTCCTCTCCGCTCATTTCACACACTCCGCATGCGTGCACGGGAGGTTTCCTTCTTCCTAGGACCCGAAAATAGAATAGAATCCAACCTTTTCATAAACATTCGGATTTTCTTGTGGTTTTTCCCTGGTTACCAAAAACCAGCGTAAACAAGTTTCTAATTGTCATATGAATCAAAGCTTCCATTTCTATCTTTCTTTGCTCTGGTTACATTTCAGCTTGAGTTAACGCAAGTTTTACACTTATCTTTGCACAAACGGAAGTTTGGTTTGGGTAAGGGATTTGGGAATATATTGATTGCTTTCTCTGCACCTTAGGAATAAGGATATGATTCAATTATGATAGCTTGAAAATGTATGCTATAATTCTTCAGTTGAACTGACTAGGTACTAAGAAATTAGGCTTAACTGATTAAAACTGAATGATTTGCTTGAATAAGGAATTAACAAGTAAATGTTAGGCTACATCACCATAGAAAGATTCAAAGATTCATATGAAGTTTTGTTGCTCTAAAATATAGGAAGGCTAGGTGAAGGTAAAACCCCAAGTGCTGCTTTAATCTCAAGAAGTCATCAATTGTTTTCTTGTTCTTGTTCACAACATAGCTTGTTACAAAAAAAAATCAAACATTATAATTTTTACTTTGCACTCTAGACTATGAAATTCAAACCAGAATTGATAAAACAAACTATCCATGAGTTTCGAACTTTTTATTACTACAACCATTTTGTACACTTGCAAAAATGGTATCAAATAATATAATTAGGTGCTTCAACTTGTAAAGTGAGGCATTCACTAATTCCCTTTGGATATGAGAAATCCTTTTAAGGAATGCTGTTTCATATCCAAAGAGTTGCGCTTGGCCACAGAAATATAAGCAAAAACAATAAGGTACGGGGCACGCGTTATTGGTTTTAAATACTTGTGATCATTGACTAACCAATTACTCAACTAAGTGCTTCGATTTGTATACTAAAGCACTCAGTTATGATAAAAAAAGAAAAGGCCAAAAAGCAAAATAAATTGATAAAGGCGCAATGGTGAATGATCAAAAATAGTTTTGTTCGCAAAGAACAATTATCTTGTTAAACAAAATCAGAAATGAAATGAAAAAACATGAAAAGAGCCATGCCAAGCAAGCAAGCCCTTACCTTGCCATTGCTTCCTCCTTCCTCCGTCGTCTCATTCTACTCGCCACTCAGGGTTCTTCATCATCACTATACCTCTCTCAAATCAATGCGCTCTTGAAACTATTACTCGACACTATCAAATGCGATATCGCCGTTCCGCCTCAGCGTCACTTTGGTAACTCAAAAAATAAAAAATGACATATACATGAAGTCCTGTTATACAACGCGACACATTGTTCTATTTCTTCCTAAGCTGGAGTTGGCGAGAAATACCAGCAATTGTGCCATATGCGAGAACTCAAATCAACTCTTTTGTTTATTAATTTTGGTACTGTCTCTCCTCTAATCCAAGTTGGATTTGCCAACGTGCTCAGAACGGTTGTGAACATTAACTGTTATACTTCTAGCCGTTGAAGAACAATAAAGTACAATGGAAAAAGAGGTAAAGAAATCTTCAACAGGAATCGTCTAGCTTCACTTTCCACTCGTGACATATATAAGAGATGAAAAAGCTAAGAAGAAGAATATTTATTTCTCTCTCTCTCAAGAAACACTTGCAATAGTGATATTCTCAACGGTCATATTTTCAACTGATCTGCAAGAGAAGTTAATAAAGGCTTCTAAAAGAATGAAGTGGAGTGCGCGTATGAGCCAGAACAGAACATCAAAAGCGCCGGAGAAAAAGAGAATACATGAGACAAAATATGAAGCAGAAGAAACAGAAGATCAGAAGAAAATAAAATATTGAAGATTCAACCTGATCAAATCTGTCATAATATAGAGAGCAAACATTGTAATATTCAACTCAATCCATTCATCTTATAAATACTCGCAAGATTGCAAATCAGATAAAATCTTTAATAAAATTATACTCATATAAGTATTACTTTATATTTTTCTTGAACCTGTAAGTTTCGTCCTTGATGTAATTATTGTATTAACATTTTCAATTAAAATAATTAATTCTACCATTAAACTAACTAATTTTTTCCTATTTATTTTCTTTTGCTTTAAGAAATTCATCAATGCAATCATTATTCTTAGTTTTATTCTCAATGTAATTATTCCTGTTGCAAAAAAGATGAGGACTTTTGCAGGTTCTATTATTGTCTCATATATGTTACTTCATCTCCCCGCAATATGTTAAGTTCAAACTATCTCAAGACGTTTATTAGATTTTGAATGATAACAATTTTGTGATAAAATAATGATAGATAAAAATTTCCTAAACTTTGTGTATTGTCATTTTCAAGAAAGCATCTCTATCGTCTGCTAAGTTTGTAGCCAAACGAAGCATTTCTATCGTCTTCCAAGACAAGGACTAAAAGAGCAATCCATCGTCTGCGAAGCCATATCGTCCAGCGACGAAGAAGAAAGCGATAAGAACAAAAGCAAGCTATCGTCTGCCAAGCCGTATCGTTCAACGACAAGAAGAAAGGCATCTTCTAAGACTTGGTTTTTCAACCAATGTCTAATCATCTGAAGAAGCAACGTATGAAGCAGTATCGTCCAACATAGAAGCAAAACACATTTAATATTCAACGATATTCATTTATGAGCTGTCTAAAGTTGGCAAGACCAATCCCCGAGGAACATCTCTGCAATCACATGCTGAAATGTCAGATTATCAACGACTACTCTCTACAGGAAAGGTACAACATTGTGAATAAACAAAAGGAATTTATTCACTCTCTGCCGAAGCATTAAATGCCCATCCGCTCAGTCATTCTCAGCATTAAATGCTTGCTCGGTCACACAAGCAACAACATTAAATGCAATGCTCATTCAGACACATTAAAGGATTCAGATATCTCAATATGTCTACATCAAGTTGAATCAAAGAGGAGATATTCGGAGTTTCAGACTGCTGCAAGCTATCTGCTCCATCAAAACATCCATATTGAGCCTTCAACGGTCAAGAGCATTTAATGAAGAGATCCGTTACTCACAATGAAGATATTCATGAAGAACTTATGTGATTCTCTTAGCTTCGTTCAAACCACTATCACAACCCATATTTTCAAGTGAAGCTATAAAAGGAAGAATTGAAGAAATTAGAACATAGAATCCGAACTTGCAATCAGCAATCTGCTTACTTCTGTTTCTCATTTTCTTAAGTGTCAAAACCTTCAAGAGAAGAAAATCTTCCAAGTGTGAAAAGATCCTAAGTGTCAAACACTATCCAACTTTCACACTCAAACAGAGACCCTATCGTCTAACCTTCTCTGTTTAGATAAAACTCAAGTGTATTCTCAAAGAGTCATATCCTCTGTACTTAGAGTTATCAGTTCTAAATCTTTCTACTTCACACTTTCTGAAGAGATTCTGTAGAAGAGAAAATTCTTGTTAAAGAATTAGGAGAAGTTCTGTACAATACTTGTAAGGAGAAGTCCTGTAGAATACTTGGGAGAAGTCCTGTAGAATACTATGTCGTGCCACCAAATGCTCCAAAAGCTTCCGTCGACGTTGAAGGTCCCTCCTCTGTCTACACCACTAGGTCAGCCGCTCAGGAATCACCTCTGACGGAAGGTCTTCCTCAAAAGAGAATGTCACTCGCATGTCAACCGGTGGATCCTTTGGTCGTCGCCCGTAGAAAACATCATCGAAAGAAGTAATAGTTTCAAGAATACGTCGTGGAGGAATAATGATGAAGATAGTCCCTCGGTGATAACAAGTATCCAAATCAATCTATACTGATATTTTCTGTAGTCCTAATCCAGCCGGTATAAGTAGCAGTACGGTAGATCAGACTAAAACTCCACACATCGCCAACATCATGCTCATGTAACTGGATCTCTTCGTGCCTCAGATACGACACCTGGTGAAACAAGTACGCCTCCGTCGGGCGATAAGCGCCCACACAACAAGCATTAAAACAAGCAAGGGTCAACTCAACAATTAAAGACTCCATATTTGAACATGTGAATAAATACCAAGATAATTAATCAACCATCACTTAATAAATAATTTATGGAAGTTCAATTACGAAAACGCCCATAGGGTTAGTCTAGGATGCCACTAGAAACTAAATAGTCGCGATAAGATTTTTCGTCAACACTGGGAAGACTGGACGACCACGGCACCTCCAGAAAACAAGGGTAAACTCCGCTTGCACGGTATGCCACTTACGGAACCACCGACAAAGAAATAGTCATGCGAACCAAAACACAGGAGCAATCGATAAAGGAAACAGTTGTGCGCATAGGAAACCACCGACAAAGAAATAGTCATGCGAACCTAAAACCATGCATATGAGTTAGTTGAAATATCACTAACCAAACCGCTCAACATTAAGGCAAAACAGTAATCTCAAATTAATAATAAAAATTATTATTAACAAGCATGGATATAATCCGACATTACAACAAGTACATAGGCATGATAATATCAAATAAACAAGCATATAAAGCATATAATCACATAAGCATATATTCAATATCATATTCACATAGCATATATTCAATATCAGATAAATATGTATCACAATCTCAAATAGACTTTTCTAGAATCGAGTGCCCTTACCTTAGCCTAACTTACGCTCATCCTTAAAAATCCAAAACAGAGTCCTCCAAAGGAAAGAAAAATCCTTCAAACAATAATTATAACGTACACGTATTAATTCTACGTGAAACTCATGCATGCAAGCACATGCAAACCCTAATATGCCTTAGCTTAATTTTAATGTTCCCCAACCTTATTTAATAACTTCAATCATATATATTCTTTTCTTTTTAATATCCAAAGCTATATTAAATACATACTCATTCAATAATACAACAAATAATACCAACAATGATATATTCTTATTTTATTTCAAGAAAAACTTCATCCTCCTCATATATGTATGTATACACGCTATACACACATATATTTATATATATACTTAATCAAAATTATTAATTATTAACCCAATAATATAAAAAATTATTTTCCTAAGAAAATAACCTTAGTTATCATGCTCAAAAATTAAAAATATCTCCTAAAATTAATTATATGGCCCACGGCCAATATACATATAATTTTTTTTCATTTTTCTAACTACCGAAAAATTAATTTAATCTCAAAATTCATTTTAAATATTAACATAATATTTTCTCAAGATTCCTTGTGTTTCACATAATGATTATTTGTTTTGGCCTTTTAATGAAAATGGTATCTATTCTACAAAATCTAGTTATAATTTTATTATGCAGGATCAGGTTTCCTTCGTGGCCTCCTCTTCGGGGGTTCCATCGTTGCCGTCTCAGGCTTGGAAGCGTCTATGGCGGTCTCGTGCACTGCCGCGGTGCAAGGAGTTAGTATGGCGTGCAGCTCTGGATATCTTGCCGGTTAGAGGTCGACTGCGGCACCGAGTTATGGATATTGACCCTTCATGTCCTTGTTGTGAGGTGGTCGAGTGCGAGATGGTTGCCCATGCGCTTCTTTATTGTCCAGATTTTGTCCAGATTTGGTTTGGTTCGTCGATCGGCTTACGGGTGGGTGACTGGACCGATCTCTCCTTTGCTGATTTCTTTCTCCGGTTCTTGGAGGTTGCAGATGACCAGGCGCTCCTTTGTTTTATCACTACGGCCTACTGTATTTGGGAGAGGAGGAATCAGATTGTCTTCCTGCAGTGGCGGAAGCCCACTCCGCTTATGTTTGATCGTGTGTCTTCTCTTCTTGGTGCCCCCGACTTGCGTGCAGTCCCCGGCCAGTCTACGGTGTTGCCGTCCAGTTGGACCCGTCCGCCTAGAGGTATTTTTAAGATTAATTTTGATGCAGCTCTTCGAGATTCGAGTTTGGCTGGTTTTGGGATGGTGGCCCGAAATTTTGAGGGTGAGGTTCTCGCTTCGGCGACCGTAGCTACTATCATGGTCTCGTCCCCCGTCATTGCGGAAGCTCTGTGTTTCCGTTGGGCGATCTCCTCTGCTATTGATTTGGGTTTCAGAAGGGTCATGTTCGAGACTGATTGTCTGAAGCTCTTTGATCTCTAGCGTCGTCCGAAGCCTGGGGGTTCTTACCTTTTTTCTATCATTCGGGATTGTCGTTCCTTTTCTGGTCATTTCGATTTTATGGATGTTACCTTTGTTAGGCGGGGAGGCAACATGGTTGCGGACTCACTTGCCATATTATCTTTTTCTACTTTGTCTTTTGTTTGGGTTGAGGATGCTCCTCAAGAGATTTTAGCTGCTTTGCAGCAGGATGTTGTGGCCTCTGGCCGTATTATTGATTAATATATCTTTTCAGTTCAAAAAAAAAAATTTGAAATTATACTCATCAAATCAATGAAAATTTTAGATGAGCTATTTTATAAGCATACCTCTATTTTTTTCAAACAAAATCCTAACTATATGCATTTCTAGAAATTATTCAAAATTAAAACTTAAGAAAATATCCAATAATTTCAAAAACACAAAACCTAATCCCATGATATCTAAGATATGAAAGTTAAAATCCTAACCACATGCATATATATGATTTTCTCATAACACATATATTTGTTTGCCATTATCTAATTTTTTTCCAACAACTAAATCTTATCTTAATTAATAATATCTCAAATTGAAACTATATCTAATCATATTTTAAACATAATAACTGATTATTTTCATATTTAAATTCAAATTTAAAGTTCCTCAAATAGATAATAACAACCAAATAATATACACAACCAAATAATTACAAAATCTCTATCATAAAACCATTAAGAGAAAGTAACTAAAACCCTAAAAATCTACACTATGTGCCGCGACCAACAACACATGGAGGGAGAGATTTTTAAACTTTTTAGATCAAAATCACAATTTATTTCATCATCTTGAGATATTTCATGAGAACTATGACGAACAAACAACAAAAACTTCAACGTTCATAAGATAACAAACATTTAACCTCAACCCTTATAATCTTGATGCTTCTAATATGATCACTACATGCAACTAAGGATTAAGCATAGGGGAAAGAATTCACCAACCTTAATCACAAGAAGAAAGAATAACACTCCTCCAAGAAAGAGAGATTCGAAACTTTGAGAGAGAAAGGGAAGAAGGCTATGAGCAACTCTAACAAACTGAAAAATGAAAAGAGAACTCTCTCGATGTGAGAACTCGAGTTGCTCTCTAAAGTGAGGGGAATGGTTTTCTGCTCACTGGTGAATGAATTTTTCAAGAGCCAAGGGCCTCTATTTATAGTAGAGAACCGAGCGTCGGAAAACCTGAACCGTCTTCTCTAACAATTAATAAAACCCAATACTCCCTTGAATAAAGCGTCTAGGTTCGTTAAATCTTTATTTTTGATTTATATTTAATTTTAATTAAATAAGGTAATAGAATGGTCCGTGGAATATTCCTCACAATTATCCAATTTAATTTTTAATAAAACAAAAACTATTTTCTCCCTATTTATTAATTAAAAAAATTTGACTCTCTCATAAATAATATACCAATATTATTAATTTTTTTCCATGTCATATATCCATATAATATCACATTAATAAAACAAAAAATATTTCCCCTAGGAAATATTGAATAATTCGCATAACACTATAAAATAAGGAAAAATATTTTTCCTTTCACCTTAGTTAAATAACTAAAGGTCAAACATCACAATAATATTCATAATAGCATTCAATAATATTTAATAATAATACTATTAATATCTAATATTGTTAAAGATATTGGAAAAGACTAAAATACCCTCAGACTATTTTCTAGGGTCTTACAGTGAGCCGATTGGCTGCGTAGCGCTTTCCTCAGCCTTTGTTCGAGCTGATCGGATGAAGGGCCACTGCGTCGGGAGGGCTCATCCCTAGCCCAGGTCGTGTAGGCTGCTCCTTAAGCGTATGCTGAAGAGCATCCTTTGTGGGCCAGCTGCTACGTCGTCGAGTCATATGGCTTAAGAGCCGACCGAAACATTCACATCTAGGAAGCAAGATTTGTTGGCTATCAAATCTGTGGGTGGTTCTCAATTTGGAGGTGCAGTCTTGTCTGTTGTGTTGGCTAGGTCTTTGACGCGTGCCACTTCAAAGGTGGGTCTTCAAAAGGCTCGTGTCAAGGATCCAACATTGAAGACAGATGGAATTGGTTCACCAATTCAGGAAGGTGGTTCTGTTATGTTTCCAAAGTATTGGAGGGAGGTCTTGCTGGGGAAGAAGATAGAGACCAGTGCATCACTTTTCTCACCAGGAGAGGTGGAGATGGTTTTTGGTTTGTGCTGGTGTTGTGAAAAGGATCCTTGGGTGCCTAATGCAGTTTTGTTTCCTTAAATTGGCTCTTTGACATATCGGCCTGGTTTTGACATGGTACTGTATCACGGTGAGGGGACCCCCTATTTCTTGTTCCTAGAAATTTTGTCCTTGGGTGGTGGTCCTATCGCTGTTTCTGAGCTAGATGGTGTCGGGTTGGTTCGTGTCCCGCCTCTTGGGAGGTGTGGTCTGGAGGATGCGGATAGAGTTGCAGAAATTTATTTGATGTCAAGGGCCTCTTTTAAGGATGGTGACAAGATCATCTTAGGTCCTCTTGGTAGTGTGTTTAAGCATTTGTTGGATGGTGTTTCCTCTTCTCTTGCTCTGGGTGGTTGTCGCACTGTTGAGCCTAGGGTGAGATTGCTGATTCACCTCCTGAGGTGTTTTTTTTTTTGTGTGATAGTGGATGCTGCTCCATTAGAGGGGAGAGACCCGTCGTGCCCCTCTCTTGTGTTACGCCGTCTCCTTCTGCTTCCTTTTCTCTTGGTTGTGAAGTTACAACCTCTAAGCCTAGGGGTAGGCCTAGGAAAGTGGAGAAGAGAGGAAGGAAGAAGAAGAAAGTTCAAGATGAGATCTCTAGTGGCTTTTTTGTAGTAGAAGACTTGTCTCCTTTGGAGGCACACAAAAGGAATTACATGATGCTTTTGTCGGCTGAGTTTTCAGAGCCACAATGTGTTATGACAAGAGCGAGAAGTTCCCTCTTGATGGGGAAACTCTATGGCATGGTGCATGATTGTATAGATGAGGTTGTACTGCACAAAATTGTGGCCTAGATTCAAGCGCGCAAGCTTCTTAGGGGTGTTGGATGATGTATTTTGAGGATGAGGCCTTCCTGCCGCTTGTTGTTTTGTTTCATTCTCGCAGAGGAGTTGTTTTTTTTCTTCTTCATGTTTGTGGATTTTTGGGCTTGTTCCTTTGGTGGCTTTTTGGTTGGTCGAGCTGCCTCAATGTTTTTTCTCATGCCGGGCTTGATTTTTTGTCCACATCTGGGTCTCTAGTTGTGGTTGTTGTTGGATGGCTTTGCCGCTATGGTCGTTTGATTTTGTTATATAGTTTGGTTCAGGGGGTTTTTCTTTTGTTCCTCTGTGGGTTTTTGTTGCGTTGGTCTTGGTATGACTGCTCTTCCCCCTTCTTTTTGCAGTGGGTTGTGTATTCTTGCCAATTTCTTATATAGACTATTTTTGCTTTCAGAAAATATAATAATAAAACAAACAAATAATTTTTTTTTACAAAAAGAAAAAAATAACCGAGTTTGAGATAAGCCACGTGCAACGATTCGTTTAAACTTTAAATTCATGAAGCGGAGCTATGAGAAACATGCGAGCCCTCACCTTGTTATAGGGGTGTTCGCGGATTGGATTGGATTGGATCAGTTTTGAAAGGAAAAACCATCCGATCCAATTGTATTGGTTTTATGGTTTTATCATCCAATGGATTTTTCTCTAAGTTCAAATCCAAACCAATCCGATCCAATATATAGCAGTTTGGATTGGATTAGATTTTTCGGTTTTTTTGAACTTTTTTCCCTTTGAGATTGTAGTGTATAAATCTAAAAATATATAATATATAATAAATACAAAGATATATAATCTATAGCATCAATATAACATTAAAAAACTATAACATAGTCAATAACTTTTTAAATTATGGTTATATTTGTTTCCCTTGATGCATATTTATTCAAAAAATCATTTGATTCTCCTTTTATTCAATAATATTTTTATGCATAAGCATGAGTCATAATAAATATATAAACATACAATGATATAAATTGCAAATATTTAGTTTGGATTGGATAGGTTCGGTTTCAAAATCAAATCTGAAATCCGATCCAATCCAATAAAAAAAATAGATTTTTTCAATTTTCGGGTTATTCAAATTTTCGTTTAATTAGATTTCTTTTCGTTGCTTCCTCCTTCCTCCGTCGTCTCATTCTACTCGCCACCGAGCGTTCATCATCTTAACAGGACCTCTCTCCAATCCAATGAACGCGCTCTTGAAAGTTGAAACCGTTACTCGTCCCTAACAAACATAATCTCGCAGTTCCGCCTCAGTGTCGTTTCGGTAACTCGCGAAATCGAAAACGGCATATACACAAAGCCCTGTTATACGACGCGAGACATTGTTGTTCTATTTCTTCGGAAGCTGGAGATGGCGAGAAAAACCAGCAACTGTGCCATATGCGAGAATTCAAATCAAGCTTCGATATGTTCTATTTGCGTCAACTATAGGTTTGTGCATTAATTAATCAATCAATTTAATTTATAGTTTAGGTTTTTCAAATATATAGTTCATTTTTGTCCCTGCTCGAGCTTTCTGTTGATGTGTCGCGTATTTAGAGATATGAGCGTAATTCTTCGTAACTCTACTCATTCGATTGATCGATTTCTTGTAATAATTTTGATGATGTTTTTGTCTTGGCAGATTGAATGAGTATACCACCTCTTTGAAATCACTGAAAGAGCGTCGAGATTTGTTGTACTCGAAATTGAGCGAAGTTCTCGTCCGCAAGGTTTGAATCGTGGCTTGACTTGTGATACTTGAAACACATGATCCTAAATGAATAAGCTTTGGAAATGAAATTGTTCATCTTGAATTTTATCAAATGAGTGCAGATAGAGCCTTTTCTTATTAGGCACACCTACCTGTATTCATACATGCATGAACTGCTGACAATTAAACTTAGGGTTCGGGTATAATGCAAAATGGAAAAACGATGAAGTAATTAAGCCAAGGGATTTTGTTATATTCTAACTTCAAATTTTTGGGTAGAACTTCATGTAATACATGAAGCAAGCGTCAGAAGCTGAAAATTCAATGATAGAAACTAGAAAGTTTGAAAAAAGAATACCCAACTCAGAAGTGACCTGGTTTCTACCAGATATATTTCCTTACTGTGCAGAACTGCAGTCATATAGGAGTAGCCCTAATATCCATGCCCATCTCCCAGCCAGTTTAGCTACTCTCAAGGGTTTAACTGGCATGCCTATGGAAAATTCCTAATGTGCATGTTTGTGTTAGTAGTTTAATACCTTCTTCTTTCCGTGTGATTCCTGGTACCAATTTTTCTATGTTGCTTTCAGACATTGTTGATATCTATCTATGTACTTTTGAAATTTCCTATTTTAGATGACAAGGGCTACAACTTTATATTTTTGTGAGGAACCATGCAGTATCATTAGTTTTTTCAAGTAACACTTTTGTGGATAATGTTGATAAGGGAAAGGCAGATGATCAAACAAATTGGAGAGTCCTTCAACATGAAAAGCTTGCAAGGTTGAGGGAAAAGCTCCGTCACAGTAAAGAACAAGTTTCTCAAGGTTAGAATCCTTCAAATGCCAAAGTGAATTTCTAGATATTCAATTTCCACTCTTTGAGCCTAGAGTAATGAATAACCTTACAGGAAGAGCTAAGATAGGGACTATGTCTGCTGATCAAAAACTTAAATATGGAGTGCTTGAATCTGCCCTTTCTACGGTATTGTGTTTCTTTTTTTTACCTTTCTTTGCTAATTCTATTGCTATGGTCATGGCAACTATTTATCAAGTTTAATGTAAATGCATATTAAGATGTTAAATGATTTATTTTACATTCTGCAGTTGGAAAAGAATCGAGTGGAACAACTGGAGAAGTTCTACCCTAATCTTATATGCACCCAGAGCTTAGGGCATGTGAGTGCTATTTTCTTATTTTATTTCCATTAATTGTAAATTGTTCTGTGTATTATTTACTAATACGGGCTTTTTCATCGAAAGCAGTATGATACTATGATATGCGAATGAGTATTTAAAACCAATCCGCATCATTTATGTTCAATACATGTCACAGTTTAATATTTATGCTATCTGATTTCTTTTTTTCTTTCTAAAATCATATGTGAATTATCATTTGTTTTTCTAGGAGCTGCAAAATTTATGCTTATATATTTATTTTGCAGGTAGCGATTACCTCTGAGCGTCTTCATAAACAGTCTGTGGTCATAAAGCAGATATGCAAGTTATTTCCACAACGCCGGGTAAATTAAATAAATGACGGTCAATGTTCTGTTGGTTTATGTTAGTGCACATGTAATTTAGAAGTTAAACCTCCTTTTGAAATGCTCCTAGTGGCAATCCCCACAATACTGTGCATTGACAATTGCACTCCATCCTCTTTTTCCTCTCCCAAACTGAAATCCTCTGGTACATGCCAGTCCTCTTCATCCTCCAATATCATTACCCTAAATTGCTTGGTTTTACAAACATGTTCAGGCCCCGCAGCGAAAACAGTCCCCCTTCCTCAATTTCTCCTGCATCTCAGCATCAGTCAACCTTTTGAACCCACTCCCTCTACCTTTATCCTCCCCCACCAAACCAGTAGGTTTATTAACAGAATTTCTAGAAATTACACTACCCCCCTGCACCCATAGTTCCCTTTGTTCCACCCTTCCACTAAAACTCAGTACCACCAAACCTTGGAGAACCAGAAGTTTTATAAGAACTCCCAATATTTCCACCCCGTGTAGTTCCAGCCTCCGCTACCGCTCTATTTTTTCCTCCACCATTAACGCTTTTTAAATCATGGCAGTTAAAGAATGAGGTTCGTATAACAGAACCTCTATAGATACTTCCTCCATGAACCATACTCACATAAATTTCAAATTCCCCGACGTATACATCCACTGAACTCCCCTGTTTGATGCTCAGAAGCAACGAAAAAGGGCTCTTCGATGCAGTAGGATGAAATCGATCCAGAATTGTGGTCTTGAAGCCCTCCCAAACAGTGTTTGGGTTGCCTGACTCCCATCGCTGAAACCAATTCAGGGTGCGCCCCTCAAAAGCCACCATGACTGCTTCCATTCACTCCACCTCCGTCGCCTGGCGCAAACAGAAATAGTGTTCCATTCTCTGGGTCCGTCCATGTACATCGTCTTCTCCCTTGTAAACCGGCAATTCCAGCTTCTGCCATTTCCCTCCTTGCTCCGATTCGCTACCGCCTTCTCCTTCCTCAGAATTCCGCGCAACCACGTTCTTCCGGTGCGAACCATGATTCAAATTCACTTCCATCTGTTGCGAGATGCTTTCCACCATCGTCTTCAATTGGTTCAAGGTGTGGCGATCCTCTTTGTGATTGCTACACACCAATTCCTGATTGTGCTCCAAAACTTCAAATCTTGCCTCCATTTTTTGTTAACCTTCTACCTCTGCAATCGTTCCTATCACACCCACAGGCTCTTGAAGAAGCTCTGATGCCAATTGATAGAAGTGACTCAAGGAAGAAGAGAATTATGATTCAATGTGAACCCTAATCCTAATTAGGAATCAGAGAGAATGTATAAATGGTATTGAGCACTCGAGAGGCTCAGAACTCTCCTCAAAAGAATTCCAGAATTGTCTAACTGCCTCTACTGCTTCTCTCCTTTTTATCTAATGACTAACTTCAGCCCCTTTTCCCTAGTTACAGTCAAAATCAGGTAGTTGTTCCCTAATGACCAACTAACCTGACTAATACTAACTGACACTTCACTACCTCTTAACCCTCATTGAATATACTTTTTTAATGATTGGCTTAGCTCGTGAACTATCATTCCATTACTTTATAAAAATGAATTAACTTCTTGAAAATGCTATTGATAGTAGCTTGAGAGCTTACACCACTGTTCTTAAAAGATTTGTACAACTCTTCACTTCTTGCCTTTTCCTTTTTGCAACCTCATCTAGAAGTAGAGATTTACCCCCCATCAGTGCTACTAGCTTCTTCAGCCTTTTCCAAGAGTTTTCTTTAAATCCCACAACAATGTTAGACATATCCTTTTTAACATCACCGGGGACGTCAATTTAAGCTCCAACATTCTTCTTTGTTCCTACGACATGATGTTTTGGTCTAGAAACTCCACCCCATTATCTCCTTTTCAAATTATTTACGTCTAAATTCTTTCGGTATCCCCATCAATGGTTACTTCTGAATTGTAATTGAGAGGGAGTCGGTTTCATCTTCACCAGATTAGAAAAAATCTCCCAAGATTGGATTTCTCTTCTAAAATTCAGGTTTTTCATCAGTCATGAAATCTGACCTGGACACTAGCAAAAGTTAGATCGTGTGCGTCACATAGAGCCGGCATTCCAGGATCCAAATTGGCGATTCTACTGTAATCTCACCAGGCCATGGTTCTTGCAAGTCCGACAGGTTGTCAGAAAAATCGCATAATTGTGTTATCATGCGAGTTTAATTGTGATTGGTGGACTTTAGTGTTTTGACGTGGAAAAGGAAGATGTAAAAAAATTGTTTTCTGTGCATAAATATATGAAAAATAAGGTCCTCTTTGGGAGAAACATGAAAGAGAAGAAACTATGTCCTTTATTGGTATACATTTTTGGTCCGAACTCCGAAGTAATGTATTGTCTCACAAGCATTTATCATCAGACCCTAAGACTGAAGCCAGATATGGTTTTATACTGTTATTTTACTGCACCCTCTTGTCAATTCAAGCATGAGTAGGTGCTCATGTCCTTCTGTCTCAGGTTGTTATAGAGGGGGAGAGAAAGGATGGTTGTAGCGGTCAATATGATCAAATTTGCAATGCACGCTTACCAAGAGCACTTGATCCCCATTCTGTCCCATCAGAAGAACTTTCTGCTTCTTTAGGGTAAGCTCTTTTTCCCTCTAAGATCTTATACATATACATAATGCAATTTTAGAAGTGAATCTCTGTAGTGTTATCAGACAACTATGTATTGTGCTTAAAATTGTAACTGCATATATGATGTTCTATTTCAATTGCTTGCTCTCGTAGTCTAGAATCCTTATTGTTACTTATATTAGACTTTGCTTGAATATTCTTCTTACATGCTACCCAATTTCTATAATGTTTTCAATTTGCAAAGCAGATACATGGTGCAACTTCTTAATCTTGTTGTTCACTACTTGGCTGCTCCAGCACTTCATAACTCAGGTTTTGCGGTAAGCATTGTATCTGTTTCCAAGTGTTGATTACTATATTTATTATGTTTAGTTGGTTGTTAGTATGTTGATTACTATATTTATTATGTTTAGTTGGTTGTTAGTAGTTGGTTGGTAAACTATGTTTAGTTAGTTGTTGGTAGTGGAGTTAATGAGGTAGGATGATTGTGTATATATATGTATGTATTCAGAGCTCATTCTTTAAGGGAAATACTAAGTTTCAATATGGTATCAGAGCCAATTGAGACAAAACTCTTACCCGGTGAACCCACTGTTTTCCGGTGAACAAATTCACTCTATAGAAGCCGTGTTCATCTCCGGTTTCTGCTCCTGCCGCCGTGTTCCCTTTTCCGGCGACCAGAACCACTATCGCCGCCGTCGCCTTCCTCTCCTGGACTGATTATGACGACCCCTACTGAAACCTCAAAGCTGTTCACCAGTTTTGTGACCTCTCCTCTCACTACAGAGAAGCTAGATGGCTCCAACTATGACACTTGGGCTTCCGATATTCAGTTATGGTTGGTAGGGCAAGGTTACAAGGAGCATCTCACCAAAAAGGCTGAAACTGTGACTGACACCACTGAACGTGTGAAATTTGAAAAAATTGACGCTCAGTTGTGCAGTATTATCAAATCCACCATTAGTCCTGTCATCAAACCGATTTTCCGTCCTCACATCACGTGTGAATCGGTTTGGAGTCAAGCTAAGGAACTCTACACTAATGATATTCAGCGTCTCTACGGGGTGTGTCATGATTTAATGACACTCATTGCACCACGGATGTTTGATGGTCCTATGTCTACCTATCTCGGTCGTGTCCATGCTGCCCTCCATGACTTTAATGAGCTATTACCTCCTGCTGCATCTAATGCTACTGAAAAGATGAAGGAACTTGAGCAACGAAGCACTTTTTTTATGCTTCTCGCCCTTTATGGCTTGCCTCAGGATTATGCTGCCACCCGTGATCAGATTTTGGGATCTGCTGCTGTTCCTACTATGTCCAATGCATCATCGGTTCTTCTTCGGGTCCCAGTTAAGTCTACTCCTGAGGTCTCGGCACCCTCTGAGCCAAGTGACACTGCTGCACTTGCATCTCAGAAGAACAATCAGGGACGATCTCGTGGTCCTCCATCCAAGTTCAAGAGTCGGCCCAAGTGTGATCACTGCCACAACTTGGGGCATACAATTGATCGATGTTGGAAATTACATGGGCGTCCCCCACGCACTGTTAATGCAGCCCAGACTCCTCCGATAGAGTCATCTGAGAACACAACTAAAGCTAAGCCAACTTCATCTGATTATGAAGAGTTTCTCCAATGGTTTGAGAATCGCCAGAACTCAGGATCCGTTGCTTCAAGTGCACACACTGGTAAATCATTTGCTTGCGCCTCTCAATCATCTTCCCTCGGCCCTTGGGCCCTTGATACTGGTGCATCTGACCATATCACTGGTAATAAAGCTCTTTTGTCCTCTATTTCTACATCTGGTTACTTACCTACCCTAACCTCAGCTAGTGGAACTAAAACTCAAGCACGAGGAATTGGCACGGCCCAACTCCTCCCCTCTTTATCTATTGACAATGTCCTTTATGTTCCTGAATGCCCCTTTAATTTAATTTCTGTTAAACGCTTGACTGAGTCTTTTGATTGTGCTGTTACCTTCACTAAGAAACATGTTTCCTTGCAGGATCGGATATCGAAACAGATGATTGGCGACGGATGTGAGTCAAATGGCCTTTATTACCTCTCCTCATCTAAAGCTTGTGCAACCACCGATTCTCCTCTTACAGTACATGCTCAGTTGGGTCATCCTAGTCTTCGGAAATTACAAAAGTTGGTACCAAGTCTTACTAAACTGTCTACTTTGGATTGTGAGTCTTGTCAATTAGGAAAACACACTCGTAGTCACTTTCCTAATAGAGTCAATCAACGGGCTTCGTCCCCTTTTGCTTTAGTCCACTCTGATGTTTGGGGTCCTTCTCGTACTATCAATACCTTTGGATCTAGATATTTTGTTACTTTTATTGATGATTTTTCCCGTTGCACGTGGTTATTTTTAATAAAGAATCGGTCCGAGTTATTTTCTATCTTTGAACGATTTTATAAAGAAATTAAAACTCAATTTGGTGTGTCTATTCAATCTTTGCGTAGTGATAATGCCCAAGAATATTTGTCACAACAATTCCAAACTTTTATGGCATCTAATGGCATCCTTCATCAAACGTCTTGTGCTTACACACCACAACAAAATGGGATTGCCGAACGCAAAAATCGCCATCTCATTGAGACTACTCGGACCCTTCTCCTTCATGGTAACCTTCCCACTCGTTTTTGGGGGGATGCAGTCTTAACAGCTTGTTACCTTATAAATCGTATGCCTTCCTCTGTTCTTGATGACCAAACACCACACTCTATCCTCTTTCCTCATACTTCACTACACCCTCTTCAGCCACGCGTATTTGGGTCCACATGTTTTGTTCACAATCTCTCTCCTGGTCTTGACAAACTTTCGGCTCGTTCACTAAAATGTGTCTTTCTTGGTTATCATCGGTCTCAAAAAGGTTATCGTTGTTATTCTCCTACTCTTCAGCGTTACCTCATCTCCGCCGATGTCACATTTTTTGAGTCTATCCCTTATTTTGAGTCGACCGATTCAACTAAGGAGCCACTTTCCACAGCCCTTCCATTGCCTCCTTTGTCAATCTCTCTTGAGTCTGTCACCACAGAGGCCCCTCCTGCGGCACCACCACTACAAACATATCATCGTCGACAGCGACCATCTGTAGTCCACATTCCCGCCCCAGTGTCTACTCCAGAGGCCATACCAGACTCACAGCCAGCGCCATCTCCCGTTTCAGATCCGATTCTGCCACCTGAGCCTGACCTTCCCATTGCTATTCGTAAAGGTATACGGTCTACTCGTAACCCATCCCCTCATTACATTGCTTTGAGTTATCATCGTCTTTCACCTTTGCATTATACTTGTCTTGCTTCTTTGTCTTCTATTAGTATTCCTAAATCTGCAGATGAAGCTTTATCCCACCCAGAGTGGAGGCAAGCAATGATTGACGAGATGTGTGCACTCCAAAGCAGCGGTACTTGGGAACTGGTACCTCTACCTTCTGGGAAGTCTGTAGTCGGTTGTCGTTGGTTGTATACGGTCAAGGTTGGGCCGGATGGTAAGATTGATCGTTTTAAGGCTCGATTGGTAGCCAAAGGATACACTCAGATATTTGGGCTGGATTATAGCGACACATTTTCACCAGTCGCTAAGATGGCCTCAGTTAGGTTGCTTCTTTCTATTGCAGCAATCAGACATTGGCCACTTTATCAACTTGACATCAAAAATGCTTTTTTGCATGGTGATCTTGATGAGGAAGTCTATATGGAGCAACCACCAGGGTTTGTTGCTCAGGGGGAGTCCTCGAGCATGGTTTGTCGACTTCACAGGTCACTTTATGGTCTTAAACAATCTCCACGGGCCTGGTTTGGCAGATTCAGCACTGTGGTACAACAGTTTGGCATGACTCGTAGTGAAGCTGACCACTCTTTATTCTATCTACATTCAGCCCATGGATGCATCTATCTAATTGTATATGTTGATGATATTGTTATAACTGGTAGTGATCAGGAGGGCATACTCCAATTAAAGCAACATCTTTCGAGTCAGTTTCAGACGAAAGATCTCGGTCGACTCCGTTACTTCTTGGGCATTGAGGTAGCCCAATCTAAGGATGGTATTGTAATCTCACAAAGGAAATATGCCATGGATATTCTAGAAGAGACAGGTCTATTGAATGCCAAACCAGTTGACACTCCTATGGATCCAAATGTCAAACTTCTACCTAATCAGGGGGAGCCACTTTCAGATATTGGGAGATACAGAAGATTAGTCGGGAAATTAAATTATCTTACTGTCACACGTCCGGATATTTCCTTTGCAGTCAGTGTGGTAAGTCAATTCTTGAATTCTCCTTGTCAAGATCATTGGGATGCCGTGATACGAATCCTTAAGTATGTTAAAAGCGCCCCAGGAAAAGGTCTTATTTATGAAGATAGAGGACACACTCAGATAGTTGGTTACTCAGACGCCGATTGGGCAGGCTCACCCATTGATAGACGATCCACTTCTGGGTATTGTGTGCTAGTTGGAGGAAACCTGATATCCTGGAAAAGTAAGAAGCAGAACGTTGTTGCAAGATCTAGTGCTGCAGCTGAATATAGAGCTATGGCCCTAGTGACACAAGAGCTTATATGGTTAAAACAATTACTCAAAGAGCTTCACTTTCAAGATGATAAGAAGATGACTCTAATGTGTGATAATCAAGCAGCATTGCATATTGCTTCTAATCCGGTCTTCCATGAGAGGACTAAGCACATTGAAGTAGATTGTCACTTTGTCCGAGAAAAGATTGAATCGGGAGACATCTCCACAAATTTTGTTAAGTCGAATGATCAGTTGGCCGATGTCTTCACAAAATCTCTTAGAGGTCCTCGAACCAGCTACATATGTAACAAGCTCGGTGCATATGATCTATATGCTCCAGCTTGAGGGGGAGTGTTGATTACTATATTTATTATGTTTAGTTGGTTGTTAGTATGTTGATTACTATATTTATTATGTTTAGTTGGTTGTTAGTAGTTGGTTGGTAAACTATGTTTAGTTAGTTGTTGGTAGTGGAGTTAATGAGGTAGGATGATTGTGTATATATATGTATGTATTCAGAGCTCATTCTTTAAGGGAAATACTAAGTTTCAATACCAAGCAGTGGGTTAATGTTTCCTTAAGGTCTTGGTTTTTAATGTATTCAAACAGTCTGGTCAAGCATACTTATTTCGGCCATTATCATTTTATTGCCATGGAATGTTAAAATAGCATTACAATTCATGTGTTGAATGTTGGTACAGTTTTAACTTAGTATGTTGTGTGTATAGGGTATTAAATTATTGTTTTGCTGATAATATTAGTGAATGATATATATAGTGCTATCTATACACAGGTATCCTCTTTTATAAATTAATAGAGCTTTTTCCTGACGCAGTGTCTATTTGTTGCAAGTTTTTATACTGCTTTTGATGCATATTAGTTATTACACTTTTAAGATTCACCTTCCTTAGTGTTGGAGTGGAGTTTGGAAAAAAGAACAGTTGAGATTTTTAGCATGTTTAAATATCTTATATGAAATGTACATAAGATCAGGCTTGAGGTTTTGTGCTAATAACTATATCATGCAGTTTTGATGCATGCAAAAATGTTATTTCAACTCATTTTAGAGTTTGACATTATGTTTTTGGTGGATCTGCCAACATGGCTTTCATGATGCACTTTTTTGTCTTATTCTCTAGAAGGATATTTAATGTTGTGATTTTTTTTAATGCCTCAGGGCTCTTGCTCTAGAATATGGCAACGGGATTCCTATTGGGATGCACGTCCTTCGTCTAGGAGGTATTTTGGCTGAAATTGTATTTGACATAATTAATATGGAAGATATGACTTCTTTAACCCAAAATACTTTCTTTTTTCAGTAATGAATATCCCCTTTTCATACCTCGTCAAAATTATTGCTCAACTAGTGGTGAAAACTCATGGTCTGATAAAAGCTCAAGCAACTTTGGTGTTGCTTCAATGGAATCTGACAGGAGGCCTCCTCGCCTTGATTCATCTGCGAGTAGTAGCTTTAACTATTCTTTAGCTTCTTCACATTCAGTTCAGACACACAAAGATCTGCAGAAGGGAATTTCACTTTTAAAGAAAAGTGTAGCATGCATCACATCTTACTGTTATAACTCCCTGTGTTTGGATGTCCCTGCTGAGGCATCTACATTTGAAGCATTTGCAAAGTTATTGGCTACACTTTCATCATCCAAGGAAGTCCGATCTGTTTTTTCTTTGAAAATGGCTCGCTCTAGGTATTATAACGGACACATTTGAAATTATAAAAGGGCAATGTAATGTGATGTTTCAGGAGATACCTTTGATAATGTTTTAATTTGTTTAAGCAACTTGGTAGCCAATTTATTTCTGTTTACCCCTTATAAATCTTTTTTTTTACCGTTGCAACTGGTTGTCATGAGAACCATGTAACTCATGTCTTTGGAATTTTTAAAGAACTAGTATTGTATAGGGGAGCATATGCAAGTGCTCTAGATGTTTGAAAATTATTTTTGAAGGCTTCGAACTTTTGAGTAAAATGGTTTCTGTGTTCTGTTTACTCTAGCATTTTGATTTACATCATTGCGCCTGAGCTTTTGTTTTCTTTATCTTTTGATCCAGGACATGTAAGCAAGTTCAACAACTGAACAAATCCGTATGGAATATGAATTCTGCTATTTCATCGACTACTTTACTGGAAAGTGCACATTCTGTACCAGCAGCGGTAGGTTTTCGCAGAACTTCTAATTTGAAAGAAAATACTGGTATTATTGGTTGATAGTTTTATGCTTTAGTGTTTTTGGTTCATCAAGTGCCAATTAAAACTCATAAGCAACAAACTTTTGAATTTCTCAGAATTGCTTGAAAAGTCATTTAAAACTCAGTAAAATTTCTCTCTTAAGTTTCTCCAGAGTTCTTCAATATTTACTGAATGCAGGCTTGTTCTCTAAGTTAACTTATAAAGCCATTGTAGTGATCTGCTTGTTCATAGCAGATCATTTTCTAGTTATACTCTCGCGTATCTGATTTTAAAACAGAAATGCTTACATAAGAAGAACCAAATAGACATTGCTGCCTGGCATGGCTTGCATGCTACATTGGTTAATATTTGTCTATCGTTTGAGTGTTGTCAACCTCGGATGATTAACATTAAAAGTCATATGTGTCTTAAACAAAACATACCAGTACCAACAAAAGTCAAGGTAACCAAGAGGTTTAACTTATAAGCCTCTTTTTCCTAAACTAAACTGCCTAAAAACATGAAAGTTTTACATGACCTCCTCCTTATCCTCCTCAAAGTAGACCATTTCTGTATGTTACCGAAGTAAAAACCCTGAAATACCTCCCCATGATGCCCTAACGTGAACTTTTGGTGGGTTATTTTGGAGTTTTTATCAATTCGACAAAATAGCGGCCAAATAGTAACGCTATGGCTGCTGTTTCCTCTGCTTTAGCGGCCGCAACAGCCGCTACACTGAACTGCACTGCTACACAACAACTAGGAGCGGCCAAGGGCCGCTACGCACCGGTACGGCGCTATAGCGCTGCTATAGCCTGCTATTGACAACCCTGTGTTTGACGCCACCATTATGTTCTGATATTTCCAAGCTTACTTGTTTTTGCTCTTTCAAATCATCCATGGGGAGGAGTGCTGGCCTTCGCTGTTTGTGTACAACTTTGTTGACTTCATTTTTATTTTTGTGGTACCGAACTGTGTGTACAGTTGTCAAATCACTGTCTTGAAAACAGGGCTCTTGTAAGAAAAGTTAATAGTTACAATATCTAGTTTCTACTTGTATACTGATAATCAGTGTGTCTGGGTTGCTTAACTTTTCACAGTTCAAGAACGGGCATTTTCTTTTGCATCATTATTCTTGAGCTTCACCACTGGATGAAGTTTAGATATCTGTTCATCACAAATGGATTTTATGTTTTTCTCTTCTCTTGCAGAGAATTGAAAATTATCTGCCAAGTTCTGCCGATAGTTTTCTTTATGCTACTGGTTTAACCGATGGAAAAGGTGAGTGCCTAATTGAAGGGTGGGATATTGTTGAGCGTCCCCCATTTCCTCCCCCACCATCACAAAGTGAAGATGTTGAGCACTGGACTCGAGCCATGTTCATAGATGCTAAAAGGAAGTGATTTTCATCTGCAACAGACTTCTGCTCTCTGTATGCCTCCTTTCAATACAACTTTTTAAAAATTGTGGACAAGAATCCACTCATGGATATGCGCATTGTGTCCCACCAGTATGTACTTTATACATGCAGCACCAAAATTTATTCTTTAATTTGAAAATAGCAAATTTAATGATTGTGGGAGAGTATGGTTATGGATCTAATTGTTCACTGCTGCATGCTTTTCATTTACTTGCCCCTTTTCTTTTTGGGGAAAATTTCTCCTGATTAGTTCACTATATGTGCATAGAAGATTTTATTAGGATGCAACTGAGCTGATATAAGTTCAACTTTGAAAGGTTCAAGATCCAATTTATAGAAGATTGATCTGGGCTTGAGTTTTAGTTGCACATGTACCTGAGCCATTAGTTAAAACTTTTGAACTCAAGACAGAGGCCAGCTTATTAGTGTTTTAGCTGCACATGTATCATAATTCTGAAGTCAACATTCATTGCTAGACAATTAGCACTAGCTTTCAACCATTCAGCATTTAAGTTCTTTTCTTCACTTTCCTTTCCTTTCTTTCTTGCTGACTGTTTTTCCTTGTGCTTCACTTGCCAGGTTGAAGGAGTGAAGCAGCTGACATAGGGTTATGGAGGATTATCGTGTAAATTGCTATTTGCTTGGATCATTTTAGTTCCTTTTCCTCACCCTCCGCGCTGTATATATAGACTATCAGAATTGTGAATATGTAAATAGTTGTAGTTGGGCTGATTTAATTCTTCAATGTCACAAAATCACGCAATATCTTATTGTATCTAGCCTGTGTTTCATGAGTTCTAGTTCGACTCATGAATTATAGAATTTATTTGAGTGCAAGTTCCCCCCCCCCCCCCCCCCCCCCCCCCCCCCCCCCTTGTAATAGCAATCAGATTCGGCAATTGTAGCTATGCATGAAGATATCTCCAATCAAATTAATACTTACTGTGTACTAGAATAGTAACCAAATAGTTTAAGCTTCAGCCAATGATACTTAATTTCAGATTTGAAGAAAACCTTTTTAAAACCTTCCTCAAAGATGTCAAACCCCTCAGGCTCTAGGTTAGCTTCCTTAATTCTGTCCCTTTCTATCTTGTTTGTTTGTTAAAGTAAAACGTGCTTTTTTTTTTTTTTAAAACAATGTAAAACGTGCTTGCTAATAAGTGATGAGATTATCCAATTATTGAAGTTGATTTGGTACCTTCTCTAGCATATCTTAATAAGCTCTAATAAACTCGTATCCAAATGGCTGGTGTGTTTCATTATTTAAGATTTTTGTCACGCTCTTCGAGGAAGGTTAGGCGGTGTATGAGCAAGGTGTTCACGTCTTCACTCTTCTAACGTACACACTGTGGGGGCAATATACACATAGAATTGTAACATGGAAAATATAACATAGTAGTATTAAAAATTTGAAAATACATCATAATTGTTCCCTACGAATTTTCAAATTTTGAAAACTTTGCACAACTTTTTCATTTTCAAAACTATCAAATATATCTTTCTCTACATAAGTAACTAAACAATCATTTAGCCATTCATCTCCATACGATTTCGCTTCCAATTCTTGATGATATTTATAGCGGAGAAAACTCTTTCAACTGTCGCAGTTGCTACCGGAAGTATCAAAGCTAACTCTAAAAGCAAATATACCAACGGATATACAATATGCTTCCTAGTCTCCACAAGCTTTATAGTAAGATCACTAATTCTCCCTAGTCCTAAAAGTGCATTATCAGAGCATGCATCAATGAAGTAATTTTCAAGCTGATTATCGTGCCAAAAGTTCAATTGGGGAAAAATCAGAAGGATAAAAATGAGCCAAATGAATAAATTTTTCCTTATCAAATGCAGCAAATGAATCTCTTGGATTCAAGCAAGCTACACAAAGAAGCAACTCAGTATTCACTTCAGTAAAACGATTATTCAACTCTTAAAGTTGTCGATCTATCACGTGAAAGAATAATTCAACTTGAAAATGATGCACATTATAAACTTTCTCCATTTTGCGTCTTGATCTTCCTTGTGTTTGAAATGTATCAGCCATATTAAGAATGACAACATTGTGTCTTTCACAAAACAACGAAACTTCTTTGAGCAAAGAATCTCAACCATCATATCTCATAACTTGCAATCTCTGCTTTGACACAGTAACCAACTTCATAACATTTACAATATCTTGATCACTTCTTTGTAATGCTTGAGACAACTCATTAGTTATCCCTAAAATGTTTTTCATCAAGTGCAAGACGAAAACAAACTCAAAAGACTGCATCACATTCAACAAAGCACATGCTTTGGCTTTTTGGTCTAAACTTATGCCATCTTCCTCAACAAATTCAAGCACATCAACCATTGAAGAGAACAAAGAAACTATACTAAGTAGTGTACCATAATGTGATCCCCATCTAGTATCCCCTGCTTTCTTGATCATCATTTCTTGATTCAAACCACGACCACCAGAGATTTCTCCCTTTTGCAATGCTTCTTTCACCTTAGCACTTTGACTATCACGAATAATATCTCGACGCTTACATAAGCTCCAACAACATTAGATAAATTAGCAATTGTATTAAAAAACAATGCAATTGCAACATGGTTTTTTGCTACTATAACAAGAGCTAATTGGAGTTGATGAGCAAAGTATTGAATATAGAATGCACAACTATTCTCTTTTAGTATCAAGCTTTTGAGCCCATTAAATTCACCTTGCATATTACTTGCTCCATAGTATCCTTGTCCACGCAATCTTGACAAGCTTAACCCATATTTTGCAAATAATGACCCCAAAGCCGATTTTAGTGATAAAGCATTAGTATTTGAAACATGAACAAGACCAAGAAGGCGCTCTATAACTTGCCCTTTATTATTCACATAACGCAAAGCCACAACCATTTGTTCCTTCATTGAGGTATCACGAGATTTATCAATCAAAATAGCAAACAGTTTATCTCCCATATCATTAGTATAACTTTACTAGTCTCACTAGCAGCGACTCTAACAATATCTTTTTGAATAGAAGGAGCTATTAACTTGAGATTTCTACGAGCATGCAGCAGCAGCGAATTGAAGGAAGCAGGCAAGCCGCAGCAGCGAATTGAAGCAGGCAAGCAGCAGGCTAGCAGCGACACAATCTGATTTCACAATGAAAAGAGAGAAAAATTGGATGAAGAAAAATGGAAGAGGGTTGGGATTTTTGTTGGTGTTGTACGTTAGTTTTACAGAAGAACCAAGGGAATGAGGAGTATTACTTAGTGGAAAACAAAAGACACAATATTATTTACCGGATATAACAGTGGGGGCACTTTTTCTTCTCATTCCTATACTCACCTATATTATTAGCATTTTTTTTTCAAATTCATGTGGGGGCACCTGCCCCCACTACCTACTACTTGGATCCGTGCCTGACCATAAACATTTTATTTCTCTAAATTAGAAGCTACTTATATTTTTGGTTACATGTGGAAAGAAAGCTTACTTATATTTTTTTTTGGTAGAAGAAAGCTGCTTATATGCTAACAAATACTGGTAAAATATTTTTTAATATTGATTTTATTTGAATATTTTATTTTATTTTATCTAATTTGATTGAAGAAATTTAAATATTTATTTCAAAAGATAAATATTTAAAAATATATAACGAAAGAAAAATAATTTTTAGCATTGCTTTTAATATAAATAAAAACTCAAACTTCAAAAAATAAAGAGAAAGGAACGAATATTTTATAAAAGTACTTAATAAGAATAAAAAATAATTATTTCGAGAGAGCTTATATCATCAAATTAAACTAAAAGTTTGCATAAAGTAAAACGTAAAATGATAACTATATTATTGAAACGATAAACAATGATGAGTATAACTTTTATGCATTGGCGGTCAAATAGTTTTACTTGGACACATTATATCATATGACCATATTCCAAAAGCAGATTGTTGGCACCAAAAAGACATGTCAGCGGTGAAAGCAAACTAGCAGTTGGAAACACTAGTTGAGGGTCTAGGAAGAGCCGTTGGTACAATAAGGTAAAACAGCTAGATGAAGAAATTGTGTATATGGACAAGTTTGAGGAAGGTATAGGGGCTCGGATACGAGATTGAAAATGTGTTATGGGTTTCTAGAAGATCCTTACGTGCAAAATATAAACTGGTTCAAAAATATAAACTGGTTCAACGGTAAGTGATTGTTAATTTTGAGGGTCATTTGTACAACACACAACTCAACAATCAATCAAATCTAAAAATTATTTCAGCATTTACTTTATTGCTTTTAAGCCTTTATTTATCTTAGTTGTTTGCTTAGTTCATAGCTTTACCTTTAGTTACAACTTCTCAATAGCGATCACTAAAAACTTTTTTGAGTTTCCTAGGTATCTGCATTGAGGAAGAGAGTCCCTTCCTCGAGTAATCGCTTGATTAGAGGATCGTTACGTTGGTTTCCCAGCCGACCCACACGGCTACATAGTCTAAATATATTTGTAAGCCAACAAATTGGCACACGTGGTGGGACTTGTCTCGCTATTGAAAAGTTTTCATCACCTTCTCACGACCTAAGTTGGCGCATGCAAGTAAAGTCTGGATGCAAAATGTATTCTATCAACAATCGCAGAACAAGTAGCAGTCGTACCTCACAAATGGGTATTGCTTCTACCACTACATTGCCAGTGCATTCGGGACCAGCTTCGGAGTCTGCAGGTCATGTTGTATCTACAGTAGCCGCAGTTACAGTTTCTCCTTACGTCAAAGTTGTTGACACGGTTGAAGATGGGAGAGACCCAAGCATGGTTACCACTAACATGACTATGTCCTATATAAGGCAACAAATCGACTTCGGCATCAACAATATCATCACTCAAGTGTTCAGGAACTTAGCCGAAATCATGAAACCCATGGTTCCCAACGAGACGCACTTTTCCAGGGAGGAGTCACAACGGAGTAGACCAGAATCACCACCTCATAGCATCCAAAATGTGTCCCCACTTGGGGCAAGTTGTTCAAGGTTTCCCTACCGCGACTCTCCTTCAGTACGATCAAGTTTCCATTGCAAGGAGAAGTAAGGGCCTTAGGATCAGCAGTCCACAACAACCAAACATGTCCCCGCAAAACACTTTGCTTACTGGGGAAATTCGTTGATCCAGTCGTAGTTGATGGAAACCGAGGCCGTTTGGGCTAGCTTTCCCCCAAGTTGGAAGGGACAACACCCAACAATGGACCCAAGTCTACAACATCGAGTTTGGAGGCATGCCTGAACAACATTATTTGAACAACCAGTACAACCAGCTGTTCAATGTCAGACGCCACCACCCCAAGCAAGGTCGGCACCACCAGTCGTTATGACGAATCAGCAGCTAATGTTCAAGGGTTTGGACACCAGGTGAATCCTCCTAATGCTGGGGATCCTAGAGGGCCAAACTTCATCAATCCAAACATGATGGCAAATGCTATAAGGCGACATTTTGATGTTCAGTTATGACCAATCAATAGGCCAGTCTTGTTAGGTTCAAACGAGTTAGATCATTTATCATGTTTTGAATGATAAGAAATTTATTTCCTAAACTCTGTATTATTATTTTTCAGGAAATATCCTATCATTCAGACGAAAGGAAAAATATCGTTTGCCCACATTGTCAAAGATCTAGAAGAGCATCGTTCAAATAAAGAAGAATAGTTCAGTGAAGAACTATCGTTCAAAGATATGAGGAAAGCATCGTCTGAAGTAAAAGACAAAAGAGAAGCATCGCCTGAAGTACAAGACATGGAAAGCATCGTCTGACAAAATGGACAGCATCGTCTGATCAATTAAGAGAAGCATCGTCCATAGGAGAAGCTCTATCGTCTGCATGCATAGCCATCGTCTGATGGGAAGCATCGTTAAACCAAGATGAGCAGTATCGTACAACCAAGTGAGAAAGTATCGTCCAACCAAGTGAGACAGCATCGTCCAAGGCTTCACAACAGAATATGCTTTAGCATCGTCTGACGAAATGGACAACATCGTCTGATCAATTAAGAGAAGCATCGTCTATAGGAGAAGCTCTATTGTTTGCAGCATAGTCATCGTCTGATGGGAAGCATTGTTCAACCAAGATGAGCAGCACCGTACAGCCAAGTGATAAAGTATCGTCCAACCAAGTGCGACAACATCGTCCAAGGCTTCGCAATAGAATATGCTTTATTCGAAGAGAATATGCTTTATGAATTGTCTACAGCTGTCAAACACAAACCGAGGAGAAGAGCTCGAATCACGTGACAAAGTCAGAATATCAACGACTTTATTTTCTCTCTCTGTAACAACATTAAATGCTCTGTTCTCGAGACAAGGAAAAAGTCAGAATGCATTAAATGAAAAGTTAGAATGCATTGAATGCAAAGCTTTCAACGGTTATATTTTCTAAGTCTGAAACAAGGAAGAACTAGTTGAAGAACAAAGCTAGTACACTGTTCAATCTCCATGTCAACATCAAGTACAACCCAAAGAAGAGAGATTCAGAACTGCTACAAGCTACCTACTGCTTAGAACAGCCATGCCAAGCTTTCAATGGTCAAGAACATTAAATGAAGAAATCCGTCGGTGAACGAGAAGAAGAAATCGCGTCTCAACTTTCAACATCTTTAGAAGCGGAACAAGGAAGAACTAGTTGAAGAACGAAGCTAGTACACTGTTCAATCTCCACGTCAACATCAAGTACAACCCAAAGAAGAGAGATTCAAAACTTCTACAAGCTACCTACTGCTCAGAACAACCATGCCAAGCTTTCAATGGTCAAGAGCATTAAATGAAGAAATCCGTTGGTGAACGGGAAGAAGATGAAGAAGAAGTCCTGTCGAATACTTGGGAGATGTCCTGTTTAATACTTGTACTGTTCTGGGTTGAATAGTGGAAAATCTTGGTGAAGCCAAGGACTGAACGTAGCCCTATCATTCTGGGGGTGAACCAGGATAAATCTCTTGTGTGCTATTTTTATTGCTTGCACAGTTTACATATTTATTGCTTGCATCATTTAAGCATTGACTACTTGCACCGTTTACGCTTTTATTGCTTGCACCGTTTACTTCCTGAACCGTTCACACAATTACTGGCTGCACCGTCTACACTGTTGCACACTTACTGTCCTCTACATTAAACCGTTTACACTCTGATTAATTATTCCGCTGCTACTACTTACAAAAATCTTTTTTGAACTAATAATTGTTTTGAAAGTCAAGTTTTATACGAACACAATTCAACCCCCCTTCATGTGTCATTCCTTTATTTATCACTTGGCTTAACCAAGATTTTCACTATCAACTATACAACAGGACTTGTCTTAACAAGTATTCGACAAGACTTCTCCCAACATGTATTCTACAGGACTTCTCCCAACAAGTATTCTACAGGGCTTCTCCCAACAAGTATTCGAAGGACTTCTCCTTATACAAGGGTTTCTTCTACAATGAATCTCTTCTCAAAAGAGTGAGGTAGAAACAATTTCAGGCTCGACAAACTCTCAGTATTTGGTAGATGGTTTGACACTTAGAAATTGTTGAGTTTGGCTCATATAGAGTTGCATCGTCTGAGTCAGACATGCTTGGATTGTCTGTATCAGAGTTGCCAGGATCGTTTGAGTCAGACATGCTTGGATCGTCTGCCTCAAAGTTTCTTGGATCATCTGAGTCAGAGATTCATGGTCTGCCGAAGATAGCTCGTAAGCATTTAGACTCCGTGATATCCGCTGTAATTAGGATCTGATTTGGCAAGGGGATTATGATAGGATTTAATGATATTTTGTCGTGTAGTATTAGAATCCTATATATATGTTGTAACACTATAACCTTAATTATTTTGAATGAATCAGAGCTATAGCCACTATAGCTGCAGAGGTAGACAAATTGGTCGAACCGCGTTAACAAAGATTCTGTGTGCTTTCTGACCTAATTTCTCCTAAGTTACTCTGTGCAACCCAAGGTGTCTAAACCAACAATTGGTATTAGAGCAATCATGACCACTGGCGGCACAAAATTTGACGTTGATAAGTTCAATGGAACGGGCAACTTCGGTTTATGGCAACGCAGGGTCAAGGATTTGTTGGCCCAACAAGGATTGCAGAAGGCGCAGTGTGAGGAGAAACTGACGGGTATGCAAGACATAGATTGGACGGAGATGCAAGAGAAGGCCGCTAGATTGATGCGTCTCTGCGTTTCTAACGAGGTGATGTTTCTTATCACGGATATCACGACTCCGAAGGCCGTTTGGGACAAGTTGAAGAGCCAATATCAGTCCAAAACGTTGATGAGCAAGCGATTTGCAAAGCAAAGGCTTTACAGTCTGAAGATGCAGGAGGGAAGTGACCTTCAACAACATGTCAACCATTTCACAACGATAGTCTCGGATTTGCTGAGACTTGGGGTGAAGATTGACGATGAGGACAAAGAATTTATTCTGTTGTGTTCGTTACCAAGTTCCTACGACCACTTGGTTACTACTCTTACTTACGGGAAGGACGAAATCACGCTTGACGCCATCACGTCTACACTCTTGTCTCACTCTCAAAGGAGACATAATGTGGAGGAGGGAAGTCAGGGTGAAGGTCAGTTTGCTAAGGGAGGACAAGATCGTACAAGAAATAAGGGTAAATCTGTAGGGAAGAAGAAACGTTCTAAATCCAAGCATAAGAAGAATACATTAGAGTGTTTTAACTGCAAGCAGGTTGGTCACTGGAAGAAGGATTGCCCAAATCCTTCAAGCTCTGCAAACGTGGCTCCGACTGATGATTCCGACAGTAAAGGAAATATGCTAAGTGTTTCATCAGGTAAATGCACAGACGTATGTATTCTTGATTCTGGATGCTCTTATCATATGATGCCGCACCGGGAGTGGTTTAGTTCGTTTAAGGTGAGCAAGTTTGGATTTTTCTATTTAGGTGATGACAAAATGTGTGATATCACTGGAATAGGGCAAATAAAAATTGATATGGATCATGATGGCTCGCGCATACTAGGTAATGTGAGGTACGTCCCAGATTTGAGGAAGAACCTGATATCCTTGGGTACTTTACAGGAGAACGATTACTCTTTTCGTTCAGACAAAGGTAAAAATACTCTGAAGGTGTGCAAATGTGCATTAACAGTGATGACGAGAAAGCGTACTTCAGGGAACATCTATCGCTTGTTGGGAAGCACCGTTGTAGGCGACGCTGCATCAGTTGAAACTGACAATGATGCAACGAGGCTGTGGAATATGCGTCTGGGTCATCCCAGTGAGAAGGGGATGATGACAATTCATAAGAGGGGTCTTTTGAAGGGTGTTCATAGCTGCAAGACGGTCTTTTACAAGTTTTGCGTGTTAGGCAAACAATGTCGTGTCCGTTTCGTGATCGGGAAGCATGAAACAAAGGGAATCCTCTGATAGCCAAATCCGCAAGTGCACGAATGGTTATCGTGTAATAAAAAGATCGAACCCAAGGGATAGGTGCCTTCTTATTAAATTATTTAGTACTTTGAGCAGAAAAATAAAAAGGTGTATATTGTAGATGGTTTTATTAAGACAGAACAAGAAATAACAATAAAATATAAAGAGATAAAGATGATGAAATTTAAGCACTTGGGTTGAATTACATAGTCTATAAAATATGCTAGCAAACTCCTACTTAATTTTTGAATTCTAAAACCAAGTTCATGATGCTATAGCCTAGTATTTCTACAAGTTAATCTCTTACACATTGTAGAACTTTCTTTCTAATTACTAAACTCAATTTCTTGCAATTTAGTTAATTAAAGAAGAAGATGAAGATGAATTTCAGGCCAACATAAAGCTACGTCTATCCTAATTTCTTAGCGATATATACTTATAGCCTTTTTTAATTCCTACTTCCCTTACTACTTACCAATTCTCATTCGTATAAGCAATAAGCAAGAACTCTTGTGTACTTTAAGAGGAAATGAAGAACAAGGAAATAAAACATAAACTGGAAATATTATTCAGAAATGTAGAAGAAGACTAGAACATAAACTACAAACTAAAACAACCCAAGTAACTTAAAAGAATTAGCCAATCATGGCTAAAAAAAGCATCGAATTACCCTGGATAGGAGCTCAAGTTTGGCTTCCCACAATTCCTAGGAACAATGATCTTTAAGGAGGAAAGAAGAATACTTGTTGTATTCTGAATAGGTGTGTTTTTTACAAAGGATGAGCACTCCTATTTATAGCAAAAATTAGCCTTTCAATGGTGGAGGAGTTGATGGCCATTATGGCCTTCATTGGCCACCAATTAACTTTTGAAAACTCCTTCCCACTACCATCAATTCTCCACTCATCCATTAATCCTTATTTTTCATGTGCTTAATTTAGAGAGTGTTGGTTCATATTCTTGATTTCCACTTTAAGTCCTCTCTTTGCTAGCACTTCAATTCTGGCCCTTTAACTCTTTGAAACTTCATTTTTCATCCTCCACTCTTGAACTTTTACACTTTGGTCCTTCCTTTCCTGAAACTTACAAATTGGTCCCTAGACAAAAATGATAACTATACCAGCTTTCTTAAATATATAAAAATAACTATAAAAATTCCTAAAAATATAAAATGAAGTTTAAAACACAAATAAAAGCTAATCTATATGCAAAATGCAAAATAAATATAAAATCTATATAAAAATAATAAAAATCATATATGAGACTCAAAAATAATAAAATAAAAAGACTAAAAAGACCCTAAAAACATCATATAAAATCCGGTCATCATCCTCGACTATGTTCATTCAGATGTGTGGGGGCCTACTAGGGAGGCTTTCATTGGAGGTTCCAGGTACTTTGTTACATTCATTGATGACTTTTCTCGCAAGGTCTGGCTATATTTCATGAAGCACAAATCTGAGGTTTTCAGTAAGTTCAGATTGTGGAAAGCTGAGGTGGAAAATCAGATAGGGAGGAAGATGAAGTATCTGCGGTCAGACAATGAGACTGAATACTCTGATGCAAATTTTAAGCAGTTCTGTGAGGAACACGGGATCCAGAGGCATTATTCAGTTAAGAAAACACCACAAAAGAATGGTGTTGATGAGAGGATGAATCGATCTCTCACAGAGAAGGCTAGGTGCCTTTGATTGCAGGCAGGACTGTCTAAAGGCTATTGAGCAGAAGCAATGAACATGACATGTTATCTTTTCAACAGGTCTTCGAGAGCCTCATTGGATGGAAAGGTTGCAGAGGAGGTATAGACAGGAAATCCCATAAATATTGAAAATTTGAGGATTTTTTGGTTGTCCAGCTTATGTGCATGTTTCCAGTGATGAACGATTCAAATTGGATCCCAAGTCCAAGAAGTGTATTTTTCTTGGTTACACGAAGGGTGTAAATAGGTTCAGATTCTAGGGTCCAACTTTGAAGAAGGCAGTTCACATCAGAGACGTTGTATTTGATGAACAGTTCATGTTGAAGCAGTCAGATTCTAAATAAGAGACTACTTCAGAGGCTGAAACTTCCACTGTTGGGAAGATTCAGATTCCTGTAGAGCCATTAAAGGCAATGCAGCATCGTCTGACCCACTATGCATCGGACGATGCAACAACGTCTGTCACACACAGTCCTGGGAAGACGATACCCAATTTGTAGGCCAGCACAGGTTCTGATACTGAAACAGAAGATGAACCAGTTGATTCAGGTGGAGCACCAGATTACATTCTTGTGTGCGATAGGGAGCCCCGTCAGAGAACACCACCACTCAAATATGATTTTGAAGACTTAGATGCATATGCTCTTCTTACCAGTTCTGGAGATCCTTCTACTTTTCGTGAGGCTATGGCAAGCCAAGAACGACACAAGTGGATGGGTGCTACGGTGGAGGAGATAGATTCCTTGAAGAAGAATCAGACTTAGGATCTTGTTCAGCTTCCTACAGGGAAGAGAGCCATTGGTTTCAAGTGGGTGTACAGGAAGAAGCCACCAGTAATAAAAAATGAAGGGGAAAAGTTCAAGGCTCGCGTAGTAGAAAAGGGGTATTCACAGCAGAAGGGGATTGATTATGATGAGATATTCTCTCCAACAGTCAAACACACTTCTATCAGGGCAGTTTTGGCCTTGGTAGTATTCAGAGACATGCATCTAGAGCATATGGATGTGAAGACGACGTTTCTTCATGGAAATCTAGATGAAAAATTGTACATGCAGCAACCTGAAGGATTCATTGAGTCCGGTCAGGAGAATTTGGTATGTAAATTGAAAAAGTCTCTGTATGGGTTGAAACAGTCACCAAGACAGTGGTACAAGAGGTTTGACTCATATATGCTGAGGATTTGCTACAGAAGGTGTGACTATGACTACTGTGTTTATGTTAGGAGCCTTGATGATAATTCAGTAATTTTCTTGTTACTATATGTCGCTGATATGCTTATTCTGCTAATCACTTGCGTGATGTGAGTGATCTGAAAACCAAACCGGGTAGGGAGTTTGACATGAAAGACTTAGGAGCTGCTAAGAAGATTCTTGGGATTGAAATTCACAAAGACAGAGGAGCTAGAAAACTGTGGCTCTCTCAGAAAAGCTATGTTGAAGGTGTGTTAGACTGATTTGACATGAGCAATTTGAAAACTGTGAGTACTCTATTGGTGAATCACTTTAAGCTCTCAGTGGATCAGTGTCCAAAGACAGCTGAGGACGTTGAAGGTATGTCGAAAATTCTCTATGCCAGTGCTATTGGTTGTTTAATATATGCCATGGTCTGCACTAGACCAGATTTGGCACAAGCTATGAGCCAAGTCTGTAAGTTTATGTCCAAACCAGGGAAGCGTCATTGGGAGGCAGTCAAGTGGATACTCAGGTACTTGAAGGGTACAACGGGTCATCGTATAATGTTCAGTAGCGAACAAGATGATCCAAGAGTTGGTGGATATGTTGATTCCGACTATGCAGGTGACATCGACAACAAAAGGTCTACAACAGGGTATGTTTTTACTTTGGCAGGTGAACCAATATGCTGGAAGTCGTCTATTCAATCCATAGTGGCCATGTCCACAACTGAAGTTGAGTACATGGCTATAGCTGAAGCAGAAAAAGAGGCATTGTGGCTTACTGGGTTAGTGAAAGAGTTGGGTGTTGAGCAAGGTGAAGTTCAATTGCATTGTGACAGTCAGAGTGCCACTTTCTTGGCAAACAATCAGGTGTATCATGCTAGGACAAAGCACATTGATGTGAGATTTCACAAGATCAGAGAGTTGCTTGTGTCAGGACAAATACGACTTGAAAAGGTTCATACTTCTGAGAATGCAGTTGATATGCTGACCAAGCTAGTCACCAACGAAAATTTCAAGCACTGCTTGGATTTGTTGCATGTTTCACAGTGTTAAACAGATGGGGGGCACAATCCCGAAAGTCGAGATTCTGAGAGAAAGCAGTTGATCTTCATAAGGGCTTGATAATTCGCCAAGGTGGAGATTGTTGAGTTTGGCTCATATAGAGTTGCATCGTTTGAGTCAGACATGCTTGGATCATCTGCATCAGAGTTGCTCGGATCGTCTGAGTCAGACATGCTTGGATCGTCTGCTTCAGAGTTGCTTGGATCGTCTGAGTCAGAGATTCATGGTCTGCCGAAGACAACTCATAGGCACTGAGACTCTGTGATATCCGCTATAATTAGGATATGATTTGTCAAGGGGATTGTGAAAGGATTTAATGATATTTTTTCCTGTAGCATTATATTCCTATATATATATGTGTGTGTGTGTGTGTGTGTGTGTTGTAACACTATAACCCTAATTATTCTGAATGAATCGGAGCTATAGCCACTATAGCCGCAGAGGTAGAGAAATTGGTCGAACTGCGTGAACAAAGATTATGTGTGCTTCCTAACCTAATTTCTCCTAAGTTACTCTGTGCAATCCAAGGTGTCTGAACAAACAAAACTATACTTCGAGGTTTGGCAAATAGAGGTGATAGACGATAGGTGCTCTGTATATGTGAATAGCTTGATAGTATTTGACTCTATTTTTCTTTCACTGTTTGTTTTCTCTGTATACAGTTCTTGTTCGTTGTGTTGTGTATTGTGTTGTTCTCTTTTTCTTTTCTTGTATCTTGTACTTTTTCTGTATTCTTCAAGTCTTCCCTTTTATATCTCCATTTCAAATTCGATTTGCTAGTTGACCAGAATCTTCATTTAATTTCTGTTTGTTTGAGTAACGGCTCTGTGATTGGCATTTAATGAATTTGACTTGATCGTTCATGTAGAGCTGGTCATCGAGTAGTCTGTGCTGTGATTTTCTCCTTTGCATTGATAGCATTTATGTTGTTGTTCAAGCAGAGTTAGTCGTCGTGTAATGTATGGCTTGAATCACTCTTGCATTTAATTCCTTTATCAACGAAATCCTTATTTGAGAAATCATTTGATCTGTTCCAACATTGTATTGTATCGTTTACTCTCGACGTTATGGCTTTGCAGACTGTAGAGTTAGACCATACTCGAAACGTCACTTGCTCTTCTTTAGATAATACTTCACTTTTGCCTAGAAGGTACTTTCCACTTTTTCCTAGAGGATACTTCTCTTTTGTCTGGACGGTACTTTCCTTGTCTTCAGACGATACTTCTCTAGACGGTACTTTCGTTGTCTTCAGACGATACTTCCATTGTCTTCAGACGATACTTCTCTAAACAGTACTTTCATTGTCTTCAAACTCTTTTCTCGATATTTGTCATTTCGAGCAAACGATACTTCTCTAGACGATAGAGATAGTTCTTGAAAAACATAACACACATAGTTTAGTAGTAAAAATTTTATCACTCAAAATATGATAAACGTTCTAAGATCGTTTGAAATTAACAATCTCCCCCTTTTTGATGATGACAATTTTATAGAGAAAAAGGTTTATATGAATATAAGAACTTTTAAATAATTATATACTCCCCCTCTCTCTTCTAAAAAATTGATTCCTAACCATTCTCGATAATCTTCTTATTTTCTCTCTTCTCCCCTATTTCAAATAGAAAAGGTATTATTCTTTCATCTCCCCCTTTGTTCCTCTTTTTCTAGTCTTCTCTTCCCCTTTGTCAACTTTCCTCTTTGTCTCCTCCTATTTTAAATATAAAAGACATTTCTCTCTTCTCCTCCCTTTTGTCTTATTGTTCTCTCTTCACCCCCTGTTTTCCTCTTTTTCTCAACTCTATACTTTTTCTTTTCTCTCTCAACTCTATAATTTTTCTCTTCTCTCTCCCTTTGTCATTAGCAAAAACATATGCAAGGCATATTCAAGTGGGAGCATACATGATATCAGAGCAGATTCAATTCGTGGTATTAGAGTATATAATAGAGCATAAAGAGAATATTTAACATATTCAACAGATATCAGAGCAATTGTTGAATTAGCATCAGACTATAGCAAGTGTAAATAGTGGAGGCATATATCAAAATGAATTGGCAGTAAGCAGAGAAATTATAAAATGTTAAATATGATTAGAAAGATAGGGAAAAGAACAGTCTTATTGTGGATTTCTAATCCTTGTAAGATTTTTTTAGCCGCTCCGCTAATTCGACATGGAACTTGTGAACGATAGATAGCATGTGACATCATCCACGTTTGAACTTTACAATAGACGATAGGTAGCAGACGTTGCACTTGCTTGATATAAATGTTAATTGTATCGTCTGTGCCTCTTCCGTCTCCTGCACTTTGGTTAGTATAGACAATGTAATTCATAAAGCAAGATGCATTCCTATACTTTCTCTCAGATATGTAATCTATTTTAAATGAGAGGTTTTGTAAAGATATCTGCAAGTTGATCTTCATTATGCACATATGACATGTCAATATTACCCTTTGCTACATGATCTCTTATAAAATGATGCTTGATTTCTATATGCTTTGTCCTAGAATGTCGAACATGATTCCTTGTAATATTTATAGCACTTGTGCTATCACATAGTAATGGAATGTTATGTTCAAAATGCTATAATCTTATAATTGATGTTTCACCCACAATAGTTGGGTGCAACAAGAACCTGCTGCTACATATTCAACTTTAGCAATAGATAGTGAGATTGTGCTTTGTTGTTTTCTTGACCAAGAGATTAAGCATTGTCCAAGAAAGTGACATCCGCCACTTGTGCTTTTTCTTTCAATTCTATCTCCATCATAGTCTACATCGCAGAATCCTCTTAACCTGAAATCATCACCTTTCTCATACGAAAGGCCAAGATTAGCAGTACCTGATAAATATCGAAATATTCTCTTTAAAGCAGTTAAATGTGCTTCTTGTGGATTTACCCGAAATCTTGCACATAGACAGATGCTGAACATGATGTCAGGTCTATTGGGTGTAAGATAAAGCAGGGATCCAATCATGCCTTTATATTTTGTGGGATCAACCGGTGAACTTTCATCGTTCTTGTCTAGTATGATTCCAGGGTGCATTGGAGTGTTCATCTCCTTGGACTTTTCCATGTTGTACTTCTTTAAGAGATCTTTGATATATTTCATCTGATGAATATACGTTTTCCTTGTTTTCAACGAATTTGAAGTCCGAGAGAGAACTTCATTTCTCCCGTCATACTCATCTCGAACTCACTTTGCATGAGGTTACAAAAATCCTTGCACAATTTTTCGTTAGTAGCACCAAATATAATATCATAAACATATAATTGAACTAAAATAAAATCATTTTCTAACCTTCGTTTAAATAGTGTATTTTCTACCTTACCTCGTTTGAAGCCATTACTCATAGGAAAGGAACTGAGTCTATCATACCATGCTTTGGGTGCTTGCTTTAGACCGTAGAGAGCTTTCCTCAGTTTGAAGACATGATTTGGCAGTGTCGTTTCTTCAAATCCAGGGGGTTGCTTCACATACACTTCTTCCTCAATGTAGCCGTTTAGGAATTCACTTTTGACATCCATTTGATAGAGCTTGATAGAGTGTTGACATGCAAAAGTTAGCAGAATGCGAATAGCTTCAATTCGGGCAACAGGGGCAAATGTTTCAGCATAGTCCATACCTTGTTGTTGATTGTAGCATTGTGCGACCAATCTTGCCTTGTTTCTTGTTACCTTGCCATCTTCATCTACTTTGTTTCTAAAAACCCATTTTGTTCCAATAATCACTTTTCATTCAGGTTTGGGAACAAGAGTCCAGACTTGACTTCTCTCGAATTGGTTTAAGTCTTCTTGCATGGCAAATATCCATCCTTCATCTTCTAACGCTTCGGAAACAGTCTTTGGTTCAATTTCATAGATCAATGCATAGCTTCCATGATCGTGAAATGATGACCTTGTTCTAACTCGTTCAGAAATGCATCCAATGAGTTGATTTGGTGGGTGATCTGGTTTGAATCTCCAGTCTCTTGGAAGAGGAATTCCACTTGATGTGATTACATGATCAGACTGTGTGATGTTAGACGATGGATGATCATTATACAATGTGGATTGCTTAGACGATAAATGATCGTTGGACGATGCGGATTGCTTAGACGATAGATGACCATTGGACGGTTGAGCCTCGTTAGACGATGGTGCTTTATTTTTTCCATTTAGGTTCAGATTGGAGAGTTCTTCTAGATTAGTTGTTTCTTTATCTGTGCTTAAAAAATCATCAATCTTCACGTTGATTGATTCTTCCACCATAGGTAACTGTTCCTTTGTCTTCTTCAACATGGATCTTTGGGAACATAGGCCTTCTTTCTATCAAGTGTCGCTAGTATCCATTGTCCAGGTACCATTGTTCGCTTCTGCTTTTCCCTGTTAAAAAAATATGCAACTGGAACAATCATGGTCTTTGGTACCCAAATACTCTTGGGTCCTGATTGGTTAGTGGAACTTTTGGGAGGGACCTTCTTGATATAAGGAGTCCTCTCAGTTGTCTGTTTGAGTCTATGTTTTAGCATAAATGTCATGGGTTCAGACGATATGGTGGCAGACATTACAAATTTAATATCAGACGTTACAGTATTAGACGGTGCATCACTATCATATCCTATGCCACTTCTATCATACATCTCTCTATTGTTTCCACAAAGTTTTACTAAATTATCATGCCCATTTATAAAAGACGATAGATCTTGAATTAAAATATTAATTCTCTTTTTAAGAGCAGTAACTTCCTCAAAAGTGTTATGTTCTTTCAAAACTTTGTTTTCCTCAACTAACAGAGCATTTTCTTGTTTGGAGTTTTCTAGCTCTTTTTGAATTTGTGAAATTTTTTTCTTTAGCCTTTTATATTTCGAAGATAAGGCATGGGAATAGTCAAGTAATTCATTATATTCTTCCTCAAGAGTTTCGAGTGTTACCTGATCCTCCTCGTCGTCTGATTCATCAACAGATGCCATGAAAGCATAGAACGATTCTTCATCGTCTTCATCTTCATCATCGTCTGAGGATTCTTCAGAGTTATCACTATGGCCAATGAGTGCCTTCTTCTTTCTGTTGTGACTCTTCCTAAATGAATTCTTTGTCAATTGAGGACATTCGGACTTGATGTGTCCTGGCTTTTTTCATTCATAGCAGACGATAGAGTTCTTGTCTGAATTTTGTCCTCCTTCTTTTCTGGAATTTTCCTAGAATTTTCTATGTCCAAATTCCTTATTGTGCTCTTCTTTTGACTCATTTCTATCTCTTCGTTGTTTGAGCCACATCTTTTTGAACTTCCTATTGAACAGTGCTTCCATCGCCAATATCGTCTGATGACTCCTCTGTTTCTTCAGAAGACTCTTCAACATTTGTGCCTCTCGAGCTTTTGGATTTGAAGGCTATGGTTCTGTTCTTCTTGATTCCCTCATCCTGAGCTAGTTCAATCTCATGAACTTTTAGAGATCCTAAGAGATCTTCCATTTTGAGGGTAGTGAGATCCATGGCTTCTTGAATGGCTGTCACTTTAGGTCTCCACTTCGTGGAAAGGCATCTCATAATTTTTGTAATCTGGTCGAGGTTGTTGTAGCTTCTTCCTAGATTTCTAAATCCATTAATGATAGTTTGAAACCTTGAAAATATATCATCAATCGATTCATTTTCCTTCATTTTGAATGCTTCATATTGAGCAACCAGCATGCTTATCTGTGTATGTTTGACATTCAATGTTCCTTCATGCGCCAATGCCAGTGTATCCCAAATCTCCTTAGCTGTGTCAAGACTGTCTATTTTATCGTGTTCAGTTTTTCTCAGTGCACAAGTGAGAAACATCTTGGCTTTGACATTCAGTTGATTTTCAAACCTTTTATCATCAGTCCATTATGCTCTTGGGATAGATTCACTTGCAATATTTGTAGGTACATAATTACCTTGTTCGATGATTTCCCATATTTTATAGCTTGTGGATTCAATGAGTAATTGCATGTGCTTCTTCCAATAGGGGTAATTCGAGCCGTCGAAGAATGGTGGCTTGTTTGTTGCTGCGCCAGTTGGGAATGCGTTGCCCTCCATGGATCTTTTCTCTACACCTGTTAAAGTGTTATTTTCTCAGAGCCGAAGCTCTGACACCAATTGATAAAACAAGGACAACACAAGAAGGGGGGAGGTTTGAATTGTGTTTGTATAAAATCTTTCTTTCCAAAAAAAAAAAACTTAATAAAACGTTTTGTAAACGATAGAAAACTTTTCGTAAATGGTAGGATGAAAACGTTTAGTGCAGAAGCTTTTAGTAAACAATATGATAAATCAATTTTTTAAAGTAGCGGAAATAAAATGTGTGCAAGTGTAAACGATGCAAGAAGTAAAGACAACACACACAAGACTTATCCTGGTTCACCCCCTTAAATGATAGGGCTACATCCAGTCGTTGGCTTAACCAAGATTTTCACTATCAAGTATTCAACAGGACTTCTCCCAACAAGTATTCGACAGGACTTCTCCAAACAAGTATTCGACAGGACTTCTGCCAACAAGTATTCTACAGGACTTCTCCCAACAAGTATTCTACAAGATTTCTCCCAACAAGTATTTGAAGGACTTCTCCTTATACAAGGGTTTCTTCTACAATGAATCTATTCTCAAAAGAGTGAGGTAGAAACAATATCAGGCTCGGCAAACTCTCAGTATTTGGTAGATGGTTTGACACTTAGAAATATACTTCGAGGTTTTGTAAACAAATATGATAGATGATAGGTTCTCTGTATATGTGAATAGCTTGATAGTGTTTGACTCTGTTTTTCGTTCACTTTTTTTTCTCCATACACAGTTCTTGTTAGTTGTATTTTGTATTGTGTTGTTCTCTTTTTCTTTTCTTGTCTCTTGTACTTTTTCTGTATTCTTCAAGTCTTCCCTTTTATATCTCCAATTCAAATTTGATTTGCTGAAGATGTTTGTCGTTGACTAGAATCTTCATTTAATTTCTGACCGTTTGAGCAACGGCTCTGTGATTAGCATTGAATGAATTTGACTTGATCGTTCATGCAGAGCTGGTCGTCAAGTAGTTTGTGCCGTGATATTATCCTTTGCATTGATGGCATTTATGTTGTTGTTTAAGCAGAGTTGGTCGTCAAGTAATGTATGGTTTGAATCACTCTTTTGCATTTAATTCCTTTATCAACGAAATTCTTTCCATTTTGAGAAACGATTTGATTTGTTCCAACGTTGTAGTGTATCGTTTACTCTCTAACGTTATGGCTTTGCAGACTGTAGAGTTAGACCATATTCAAAATGTCTCTTGCTCTGTTTTATGTTAACTGGTTTTAATTTTCTCTTCCTCTAGTCTGCATTATGTAAAGTTGTGACTATACTGCCTCTACTGTTCTTTACAGCTTTGGATTGTAATTTTTTTTCTCTTTCTCTTTGTTATTGTAATGGGTTAGGGTACCTCTTGAGCTCCTCATTAATGACATTATTTGGCTTACCAAAAAAAAAAAAAGAATATATTTTGTTTGATCATTAATATCAATTATATGAATTATTAATTTAATTCTTATACATGTATTGCGATGGATAATATATTAGGCTTTTGTTATTAACTGACCTATGATGAGTTAGGTCAGTTAACTATGCCTATTGAGAGGACTCTGGTCTCATCTGATAGTATATAAACCGATTCTCATTAATCAGTTCATTATTCTGCAATAGATCAGACAGAAAACAGTTTACTCTCACGTACGTTCTCTGCTTCTACTTTCACAACAATCAGAGACATGGATCCTTCAGCCATGCCAGGTACATGATTTTTTTACCATATCAAGAATCAACATGCTGTGATCTATATTTATATGTAATTATATGAACTTTTGAGTTCATTGTAAATTTAGCAAAATCTTCCAGAGGTCTGATTCCCTAAAAGCTTCAGGCAATTGAGGAAAAAAAATGTTTTCAACCGTCTTTCGTGGTTTCTCCTTGTCTACTCATCTCCATTGGACCTTCTATCAAAGAAATTTTGTCTTGAATGCTCTCTTACTTGACCTTCTGTCTCTCCTCTCACTCTCACTCTCACTTTTTCTCTCATATTTTTCTTAGGAATACATTTTCCGGAAGGCAAAACACAATAGCGAAAGATTTCAATCCTTAGGGGGTGTTTGTTACACTGCTTGGAATAGGATTCCCAAGAATGATTGGGTTGGAATACACATTCCATGGTTTGGTAGAAGGTTTGGAAAAAATATTCCAAGGTACCTTTCATTCCCAGGTAAGTAATATTCTCATCTAGAAGCCTTTTTCATTCCCAAGCTAAAGGGGTGGGAAATGTGATTCCTGAAGACTAGGGAATGAGATTTAATTTGTGAAAATCCCCAATTGCCCCTACCCACTACAACACGTTCTTTCCCACATATTAATTACAAATGATTTACCCCATTTCCATTTGATGACATGCATTCACTACTACAAAATTTCCATATTACCACAGTTCCGGGCAGCCAGTTACCACAGTTAAACTGTGGTATTGCACGGTGAAGTAATAGATTAATTACCACGGTTGAAGGCGGAACCGTGGTAATATCATGATTTTGTTACCGCGGTTCCTGGATGAACCGCGGTAATATATTTGGTTTTTTTTTACCTCTATTACCCCGGTTCCTGCCTGAACCGCGGTAATATATTTGGTTTTTTTTTACCTCTATTACCACGGTTCCTACCCGAACCCGCAGTAATATAATTGATTGTTTTTACCTCTGTTACCATGGTTCCTGTATGAACCATAGTAATATGTTAGTTTTTTTTTTACCTCCAGAGAGGCATTTTTTCGTTGTCCAGGGGCGCTGAGCGACCTTATTAGGTCGCTGAGTGACTATCAGAGAGAATTGTGCAGAAAAAATAGGGCATTTTAAATAATTTATAATGCTATGTACAAATTAGAGGATAATGAAATCATTGCCATCATGCAATCATAATATTATAAACACCACCCAAACAAAGAACTTCAGTAGTAGAACATTTATGTGCAACATTAATATCTCGTTACTTCTATGCAAAAAACAACTAGAAGTATTGATACTAATCCTAATATCTGGTTCCTTGAATTCCAGCATGACTGTTGAGATAAAAATCGAACTCCGTTGGATGGAAAATGGTGGTGTCAACAACAGTTCCTGGCATTATATTTCTGAAAATCGGTACATGTTGTGCCAGAAATCAGGTGAAAGAGGAGGAGCATATTGATTATGGAATCGATTCCATAGAATCATAGGAGTCATCCAAAGAGTCATCGGAGTCATCAGAGTCTTCGGAGAGAAGTGGATCGTTAATGTCAAGACCCCTTGACCGGAAGAATTCTACTCCGATCTCCTGACAAGCCAACTCCTCTAAAGCATTCCAAGCCAAGAAGGGCAACCCATTTGGACCCCTAAGCAGTTTTGTCACGAGGAAACCATAGGGAATGGCTTTCTGGTTGTCAACCAGAGCAGAAGCAAGATGATTGTAGAGATGTCTACAACATTAATGTACTCTTCATTCAGAATTGAGTACATGATAAACAGGTCTTTGTCAAGCACGTCTCTCAGACGATCTACTCTTGGACAAAGCACGGTTGTGACCAATATATGTAAAACTCTGGCTTGAGAGGTGAGGGACGAGTAGAGAGAGCGTTGTTGGAGAGAGGGATTTTCCATGCAATAGATGACTTCATCAATATGTTCTACATCGCAGTCTCTTTTCCAGAATTCAGAGTACATCACTCCTTCATCCTCACTATTGAGGAGTTCAGCAAGTTTCTCTCTGGTTATGGAAAAGTCATGATTCAACACTCTTCCAACGAAGCCTCTGTTGTGAGAAAAGGACAAGGAGGACCAGAAGGCCAAGATCAGTTTTGGGTACGATGACTCATCAGAGGCCTCACACAATGCCCTCATACGCGAGTGACACAGAGCATTAGTGCCAGGAACTTGATAGCGTTGTAGTTCTGGGAAATTGACGGTGAAAGGAAGACAGATGGTCAAGCCGTTTGCCATTTCTATTTTGAAGGAAGAAGTATCACAGAAGAAGAGGATACAGGGAAGATGATGGAGTGAAGGATGGAGAACATATGAGAGATACTTCTGGAATTTATAAGGGGTGAAGAAGAGGGAAGTTAAAAGGATGTCTTGAGAATTGTGAAACTTATGTGGGAAACGTGCAAGATGAAAAGTTGCAAAGTAAAGAGGGAAGCAGTTACAAGATATAATAGTGAAACGACGCATGTTGAAGAATTTAAGAAGATAGCTGATAGGATTAGGCGATGGAAGCGACGTCCGACGGCGTGACTGTCAGGGCTGACAGGACTAGACGATGGAGGAAACTTTCTCATGATAGAAAAAAAAACCTAGTTCTGAACAACAACAAAAATCTTCAAAACAAAACCTAGAACTAGAAGCATGTCAAGAGTACTCACGAGTGAGATAGAGAAGCGGCAATGCCATTGCGGAGAGAAGGAGTGCCGGTGATGAGGTGCAGCGGCAAGGAGCGACGGTCATGAGGTACAGCGGCAAGGAGTGAGGAGCGGCGATGACGAGGTTGAAGAGCGATGGAGTTGTAACAGAGAAAGGGGAAGACATAGGTTTTTGATCTCCAAACAAGGGTTTCCTAGTTAAATCATCACCATTTTTTTAATAATATAATTCCTATTACCACGGTTCCTATAACAGCCGCGGTAATAGACAATTTTAATTGAAATATAATAATATCTATTACCACGGTTCCCGTAACAATCGTGGTAACAGGCCGTGTTAATTAAACAAATAATAAAACCTATTACCACGGTTCACCTACCAACCATGGTAAAAGATAGTGTTAATTAAAAAAATATTAAAAGCTGTCTCAGTTACCACAATTACCATATGACCGTGGTAATAGAGCACCTCAGTTACCACGGTTCAACACAGAACCATGGTAATAGAGCTCCGGGCAACTTTTTACCACGGTCCAACACAGAACCGTGGTAACAGGGGCGTGGTAAAAAGACAATTCTGTAGTTTTAATATGAAGTTCTACGACATGACAAAAATTGAATGAAAAATCAAGATGCTTTTCGATCAATGGAAGTCAATTTTTTGTTTGTTTAATAGTATTTGAGACTTTTGGTGTTTAATTAACTTTATCTTTTCTAAATCTTGCCTTTTTATTCATTCCATCAATATAATGTTAATGTAATATTAACTAGTGTCGTTTGAGAAAATATAATTTTTATAAAAAAATATTTATTTCATAGTATAATATAGTAGTCAGTTTATTTTATTTTTATTCCATTTTTAATAATTACATTGAAAAATATTTTACTATTAAATAACAAGAGGGCATTTTAGAAATTTAAGTTAACCAAACACATTTTTAAAAGATGTCATGGAATAGCATTCCCAATCCAATATTCCAGAGAATAAGATTTCTGATTATCCTTTTTCAATTCGTGAAACAAACGCCTCCTTAGTAACATATATTGTAATCCCTAAACTTTAGGAAATGTTTTATCTCGTATTGCATATAAAAATTGTAAAAATATTTTATGAAAGACGCAAAATAATTCATTATTAAGTAGGATTATATTATATAAGTGATGAAAAATATAAGTCATTAGATCAAAAGTTAGATATACAAGTAACAATCGGGACGGATCCACCTTTACTAAGGAGGGGCAGCTGCCGCCACAAAGTTATCACATTTTGGTTAATACTATACCATACTATATATTGTAATTGTAATATAAAATAGTTATTGCCCCCACAATAATACAAGATGCCCCATAAATCTAGTTTTAGACTTAAGTGAGAAATCAATAAAGTAAAGAAATGACTAGAACTTACCTACGATAGGTGATAGCAGTGCCTTATTCTTACCACTTCTAATCTATCTTTTGTTTTCTTTCTCCAAATAATATGAATATCCACTACCCGTTAATAACATAGCTCCATTTCAGCCCTCACATTTTTTGTTTCTTCTCCTTGACCCAGCAACTAAAGAAGAGGAGTTTAAAAGTTCAAACCTTAGCTTTTCTTATATTATTTTAACTTTTATTCTTTAATAGCTTTTCATGTTTATTGGTTTATGGTTTCATATCTCAACTTAATTGGTAATCTATTTATGAGACTATAACATTGTCATTTTATTGAAAATAATGCTATTTATTTTCTAAATTATTTAAAACTTTTTTTTCTCTAGCTAATTCACTTATGGTTGTAGGCTAAAACCATGTATTTCTTTGAAATAATTTTTTTATTACACACATATTCCAATTTCATAGAAGTTGGTCTATTAAGTCTATCATATATGTTATTCTATCTATGCGTCAAATTAATGACGGTTATGTTGATTAAACTCTAGACACTAGCAACTAATGAGTAGTTGATTTAAATTGTACATATTTGATTTTCCTTAAATAGTATTTCATGTTCAATTCTTATGTACAAAAAAAAAAATTGTTGCAATAGCTAGCCTCACAATGATGTGGATATTCTTGATTTTTTTTGGTATTACCAAGGTATCCCCACAGCCGGTCGCCGTGAGACTAATCCTTCGCCCCACGGTGTGGATATTCTTGATTTGAGGAGCTGCACATGATATATGTGTTAAACAAAAAAAAATCTAGACTCTAGTAATTAAAACTTCTCAAAACAAAATCAACATGAAAGAAATATAGGAATAGTGCAACGTTTATGAAATATCTATATGCGTATTGAAAATTTTAATAATAATATATTATAATTTTTAAGATATAAAATTTATAAGTAAATATTGCCGGTAACATGATAGTAGCATGAACCTTAAAAAGGATGAACTATTATTGGTATTCTTTCTCATATTTTTCTTTCACTTCTACATAAGTGAATCTTTCATAACTACTCAATTAGATCCCGCAAAAAAACTCAAAGATAAATCATTATTGTTTTTGTGAAAAAATATTACATATATTGAAATGAAGCAACAGTATGATTAAAAAGTAAACAAAATTTCATGCTATTCTAAACGAACAATCAAATCTAGAAAGTGTTCGAGCTGGTACGTCGTAGCTGGTATTTTGGTGTGAGAGTTGTAGCTGAAGAAGATAGCCAAATATCTGTTTCCTGCGACATAAAATAAAATAAAATAAAAACCTCAGGCAACATAACGTGAAACAATTGTTTACTATATTATTTCAGTTTTATTTACTACTATTTCTAAGTTTTAACTTGAATTTAATAATTTCTATATATCTTTGAATTTCCAACCAAAATGAGTAAACAAAAGGAAATCAAGCGTGGAACAAAGCTTCATCACCTCATTTCTTAAGCAATTTCTGCTCATCTCCTTTTACTTTTTTTTTTTAAAGTAAGAAAATGATTAGAAATATGTTAATTATGTACTTGTCATCACCAAATTGCCTCTTACAAAACCATTAATTCGTAAGAGTCCATCTTCATAAGATAAAATTGTGCTTACAGTTGCCATGACTATCAATTAATATGTGTAAATATGAAATGACGATTTTTAGGCAAATTTTTTGAATGTCTAAATAAGATGTATTTTTTTTTGTTGATAAGCATCTAAATAAAATGTATTGCCACTTCCTTTTCTCGGAACTACGCTAATAAAAAATTAAACTTTTAAACAAATAAAAATATTATTAACTATTTTTCTCCATGTCGCTATTGTTTATTGTTAGTTTATATTTTACCTCACTATCATATTTTTCAAAACAAACATTGAATTGCAATTGCCTAAAATATTTTTATAGAGATAAACTCAATAATAAATCATTAGAATAGAACTAATAAAAGTAAAATTATGAAAACCTAAAAATAAGTACTTATATAATTAAATTATTGTTTCAATTATTTAAGTTAGTGTTGAAATATGTCCCCAGCAGCAACTGGTTTATGTTGAGTATTGTAGCTGCTAGTTGCTTTCACCTTGCTTATGTAATGGGTTGAACCATTGAAGCACCCTTGTGCTTATCATTAATATATTTTTGTCTTATAAACAAACTTTATCAAAAAAAAATTAAATAATAAATCTCAATAAAATGTTTATCAACATCATATCAGTAACAAAGAGTAATAATTATATATTTATATAAAACCTTTAAAAAATAAATTATTTTATAAATCAAGAATAGTGATGAAAAAATGTATTTAAAATTAGAGAAAATTTACAACTTTTGTAAATAGATATAATATAGATCACTTCATGTAGTTAAAATGAAATATTACGGAGATGATAACGGGAGACTCTTTATCCTTAGAAGCATCTTACAATTTTTTTTTTACATTTATCAATTTTTAGTGCTACAAAAATAATAATACATGAGTATAGATGATTCAAATGCTACTTTTTAGAAAATTAGTCTCATATCTACCTCATAGATAGTTTTACAAGGAAGCTAGTATGGTATTCTCTATCGAAGACACTCCTATATAAATAAAAAACAATCACTTTATCGTGAAAATTAGAAGAAAAATCAATCATGTGCTCTATAAAACAATCACATGTTAAAACAAGGAAACTAGTAAAGTAATAACACACTTGGATCTAAATTATTTTACATAAGTCATTAAAACTTTTTGAAAAAAAGAGTTATTTAAAGATAATTATTTATTTAAAATTAATTGATTTGAGCCTGCAATAACTTAGTCCCACAAGATCTAGCATAGGAATGTCCACCAAGTAATAACAAAAATATTACCATTATTTTTTTCCTCTCTACACTTTTTATCCTTATGGAAATTTAGAAGGAACAAAGGAGAAAAACAAAATAATTTTTCCTCTCTTCCTTATGGAAACAAAAGTATGGTTCGCACGTTATGCATATGTTGGAATGGCTAATTAATATATAGCACCGCACAACAAAAATGGATCCTCCAACGAGTTAACAAGTAGGGGTGGCAATATGGGTTGGCGGGACGGGTTCGGCCTGACCCGCCATTGGCTCGTCAAAATACGGGTTAGGTTGGGCTGACCCACTTTTAGCATTTGAGTTAAAAGTCTCAACCCAACACATATTTTGGCTGACTAGCGAGTTGGCGGGCTAGCCCACTTTAAGAATTTAGTGTAAAAAAAAAGAGGTTGTGCAATGAGCAAAAAGTAAAAAATATAGCTATCATTTCTTTGTGCAATGAGAAAAAAGCCAAACCACAACGGAATTAAACACTAACATTGAATTAAACAAGATGATGTGGTTTTTTTTTGTAAACTGAAGAAGATGTGGTTGCTCCCTATTTCTTTATTTTATGTCTTGCCATTGAGTTTTGATTCATCACAAAATCTTAACGGAATTCCACACTAAGAATCAATTCCACAATTATACTAAGAATAAAACCACAAAACCAATTCACAAGTTGCAAAAATTCACAACTCATAAATGTCTTTTAAAACAACAAAAACACAGGTCCAACAATCTCACAACAATAAGATAGTCTTAGTTCAAAACTTTTAAGTTCTAACGGTCTTAGTTCGAAACATTAGATACTCTCTTGGAAGAAGATGCATCCGTTTTTCCGTTACCACTATCATCAACAACTTTGAAATATTCATCACCATTAGGGGCGAGAATATGGGTTGGCGAGGCAAGACGGGCTAACCCGCCATTGACCCGTTAAAATGTGAGTTGGGTTGGGCTGACCCACTTTTGATATTTGGGTCTCAACTCAACCCGCCAAAAAAGGCAGGCCAAACGGGCTGATCCAGCGGGCCAAGCCCATTTTACCACCCCTATTAACAACCAAGAAAGTCTTGTCCATTTAAAAATTTAAATCTATTAAAACAAATGTATAAAATATAAAAAAGTTTGAACCGTCCAATCTTCACTGCACCACCAGTTCAGTTGTAACTTGCAATGATATTGTATAATTGAGAGGTTCCGTGAAATGGATTGTTGAGTGTACCTTCATCTTTTTGAGCAAGTTATTTGTCTCCCGCAACCGTTTTGCTTTTTCCTCCAACTCATTTATGTGTTCCTTGAAGCACCAAATAAAGAAGAATGATGAATTTTCATTGTGAAGATAGAAAAATATCATTTACCCTTTAATATATACTTACCTGCTTCTTTGCCCTTGATCTTGCAGCAGATTCTCTATTCTTAGCCATTCTCTTCTGCCTCCTCTCAGTAGTCTTTTCCAGCATCTCATCTGAATATCTCTGCTTCCTCTTAACATCATCAACTTCCTTGGAATCTGAACACGCGGATGAAGCTGTTGCCACCCTTGGTATTGAAATGGCCATTGAATTTTCTGAGTAACCAATATCGTTAATTACGGGGTTCTCATAAACTGATTTATAAACAGGCATTTGCATTTGTAGTGGCAACCACTCTTGTGGCTGTGAAGCCATGACCATTGGATCCATTGCACGAGCTAGGAAATTCTCCAAGGTTGTTTCCCCCAAGACTGATTGTTGCAAGTTATTGTTCCCTGGCCTATAAACATGTTCTTGGTGAACATTAATCTCCCTCCAGACGTCATTAATTGTTCTATGGCTCGAAGCTCCATTCAAATCAGTGTTGTTACCTACTAGAAATGAATCGGGTTGTGAAGGATTTTGCACAACTTGTCCACTTTCTGCTGAGATCACATTTCTCAGAACCTCATCAAATGTGAGGTTATTGTATAAAGAGCCTTGTCCAACAAATGGTGGAAACGGATACTCATGAGAACTATTATCCATTATTCAGCAACAACAAGCTATAGAGCTTCAAAGTCATAAAACATATATAACAAAAGCTAACATAAATATTTTGGAAAACATTTCAAGGAAACATATAATTCAAGAAAGAAAGCTTTTACTACACAATTGTACATAATACTGGAATTTGCTAGGGAGTAAGAAGTTACCATCCAAAACAATTGAGTGCAAGATTTCTAAATTAGACAATGATGATGGGGAGTCATATTTATAATAGTACTTTTGAGCTATATATGAGGAATTAGGGTAGGAGTGAGCTAAGGAGTTAGTTTGAGGAGCGTAATCTGAGCCGCCACAAAGATAGAGAAATGAGGTAGTTTGAAACAAACTTAGATGACGTGGATTTGGTTAATAACATCCCATTTTGATACTTTCAGAGACTAATAAGATTGTTCTCCTCTCAAGTCTCAACAACCACTCTATTAGTATGCTACATTGTTGGGATTTGGAGGTTGAATAAAATATAATAAAATCCAAACCCATAAATAACAGCTCACTACATCATTTTTTTTTCTTTTGGCAACAAGGTTATATGCTATTGCCCTAAAGATGCATCAGGAATCAGTTTATGCTTTTTGTTATAAATGATCTATTTTAGGCAACATATTTTTTAACAACACTAAATAAGTGTTCTATATCTTACAATATGGAACAAATACTGTGTCATAATTGTTTCCTTTTCGCCAAAATAGGTTAAAGTTGCTCACAATGTTACCATAGAGTATGAGAAATTGTTGACAAATGAAATATGTAACGCCAGAATATGAGACAATCAAAAAATGTTGCATAAAGTTTAAGAAACATTTTTTATGTCTATTATTACACTTTTTAGCTGTTACGAAAAGTAAAAAATGTTATAGCACCTAGTAATTGGATCAAACTCATAAAGTAAATTTATCTCCAAGTGAGACAATGATTTACCATGAATTGCACTTAAATGAACAAATAAATCAAATCCCTTCAAATATTTGATATTATTTTCCCACTCGCCCACTTATGCTTGTATTCTAGAAAATACAATAATAATATATATAATTATATATATATATTAACTTTCATAAATATTATGAAATTTTGTGATTATAATTATAATATATTAAATGTATATTTATATTCATAATGTTACCAAGTTTATTATATAAAATATAACTAGTTGGATTTACCTGTGCGAGGCACAGGTAACTTTGGATAAACTAAAATTATTGTATGTGAAATGATATATTTTTTATAACTTCTTATACTTGTTGTTGTGAGGTCAACAATAGTGACCAATATTGTAGCCGTGAGAAATAGTTACTTAGCACTAAACGGTTGGCGACAATTTGCGCTTAACTCACATGGGCAAGGATCGAAACCCCCTTCTGCATGGTCGAGGGATAAATTTTGCTAACTACCACGCTACATCTTGTGCTAAATTTAGATGTTATTTTGTCATGTTGATTCCTTGATTATTGGTATAAGAATATTTAGGCTGGAGTGCGCCGTCCTCTCTCCGGGCAACAACAGTGCAGCAAACCCCTCGAGGTAAAATTAATGATAATATCACCTCTCGATCTAATGGATGCCGATAGAGTGTTCCATACAAATATTTTAGCTGTTCCTCCATACCCATACAGGAAGAAAAAACCACATTTGTTTTCGTATATAACGCTCAAATCTAGCGATTTCAATTGTTTACTTTAATAATAAAATATTTGACATGAAGGGTTTAAAGTGAAAAAAATTATCAATTGTTATTTATAAATTATACTATTGATACATTAAATTTGGGCAAACTCTCTCACATGTGTGATTTTAACAACCGTTTCATATAAATATAATTAAATTGATAATTTGCTACTTTTAAGTAAAACTACTATAGTTTAGGTGGTCTAATGATATTTTGACATGCAAAATTCTATCTTATGATACATGTCAAAATATATTGGTGACCTGAGGGCTAAGATTAAAGTGAGTTTACCAAATATTTACCTTGAGTGATTTAGACAATCTCATAAGTAATTGTTGTAAATAATTTCTATTGTTTGACCACGGTAGGAATTATATATATTATATGTTTGATTCAAATTATGAAAGTAAGTATTTTTTTATGGTAGAAAATAAAAGCAAAGCTCTTTTATTGCTAAAAAAACTAAAACTTCCTTACTGCAAACAGATGAGGCCGAAGATAAGTGACTTTTGGTATCTATACTGTTAAATATGTGAAGACGGTATATTTGGAAACTGATAAAAAAGTAAAAAATTACAACTTATTTAATGATTTTTAAGATATAGTGCAACTCAAAGCGATAAGAGTGTGTTTTGATTGAAATAATTATGACAATATAGCACATCTCAAAAAAAAGATAAAAGATAAGGAAAAATAAGTTGTTTGTTCATCTTCTCAACCACTTATCTGATTCACAACTTTACTTAGTTGTGAGTTTTCTCTCTTATTTCTAATAAAAAAAGGAGAACTTTTTTCCACAGCAATGGCGGTTTCTTCTTCGTGAAACACCAATGTGGAGGAGCTGATTTGCCTACCGCGACGAAACAGCTTCGCGAAGGTGTTGTCGGAACCGCGACCTCAACAGTCTCTTCCACTGTCTTCAACAGCGTTCGGCGGTTCTGTAAAATCTTAATTTTCCATCACTGCGTTCATCTTCTACTTTGTGCCATTTGAATGATTTCTCCTTCTTGCAATCGTTCCCCCTGCTCCTCATCATGTTCCCTTGCTCCTTGTGCGATCTGCCGCCGCAATCGTTCAACGCAACATCTTCTCCATCAGGTTTCTGTTCGAGCTTCCTATTCCCGTGATCGTCAAATTCTCCTTCTCCATCGGGTTCCTATTTGAGTTGTGTCACGCAACGGGTGAGTAACTATGATTCTTTTCCACTGCCTAATTCTGCCTCTTCACCGATATCCATTACCTGCTGGCTCCACCCTCGCATCACACCTCTCCAACGCCCTCTCTCTCAGGAACGAACAGGCTCGCTCCCTTCTCCAGGTAGCCGCTTCTTTCGGTCACTCCCAGATATGAATGCTTATGCGAGACCCGCTCAGGGGGTGATCAAGTTTAATTTTGATGCTTCATGTCTGAATGCAATCATTGCTGGTTTGGGGTGTGTGGCGAGATCATAGCGTTGGTGACAAATTTTTCCGTTGTTGTGTTCTCTCCGGAGATGGCTGAGGCTATTGCTTTTCGATGGTCCCTGAGATTAGCTATCCGTTGGTTTTCATCTGTATCTATGTTGAGATCGATTGCTTGTCGTTGGTGGAGAAGTGGGAGAAACCTTTGATGTCCTCTTCTTATTTGCATTCTATTTTGTTGGATTGTAAGAATTTAGTTTTGGCTTTTTCTGTTTTTGAGTTTGGTTTTGTCCACCAATCTGGGAACTGTGTTGCGGACTCGTCAAGCTCTCTCTTGTATCAATCGTGTTTGGGTGGAAGAGGGGTCTCCGGGGTCTGGGCATTGAAGCTTTCTTACTCTCTGATGTAATTGCATCTACGGCTTCTTCTTAATATTATTTCAGCTTCCTAAAAAAACATACTTGATTTGTTCAAAATCTTTAGACTTAAGTATATTTTTGTAAAATGTTCATTATTTACATTGTTTGAACTTGACATTAAAGCTTTCACTAAAAAGTTCAAAAAGATATATTTAATTTGGTATTAATTAGTTATGATTCGTTTCTTATTTTAAATTTTGGTTAAATATTGGTATTAATTAATTAGGGTTCATTCCTTATTTAACATTTGTAATCAATATCAATTTTTGTTCCTATTAAAATTTGGTATTAATTAGTTATTATTCGTTCCATATTTAACATTTGTAATAAATTTTATAAATATTAATTATTTAAAAAATATTTTTTAAAAAAATCTTAAGATTGTATGTTAACTATTTCCTATTAAAATTTGGTTAAAAATTTGATATTAATTAGTTATGATTCGTTCCTTATTTAACATTTAGGGTAGGGTCTTAATGGGTAGGTCATAATGGGGGTAGTTAGGATTTATACCTTATTTTAGTGGGTAGGTGGGTGTAAACCTTCTTTTATATAATACTAGTTGGATTTACCTGTGCGAGGCACAGGTAAATTTGGATAAACTAAAATTATTGTGTGTGGATGATTTTTTTTTATTACTTCTTGTACATGTTGTTGTGAGGTCGACAATAGTGACCAATACTGTATCCGTGAGAAATAGTTACTTAGCAGTAAACGGTTGGCGACTATTTGCGTTTAACTCTCATGGGCAAGGATTGAAACCCCCTTCTGCATGGTCGAGAGACAAAGTTAGCTAACTACCACGTCACATCTTGTGCTATGTTTAGATGTTACTTTGTCATGTTGATTTCTCGATTATTGGTATAGGAATCTTTAGCTTGCAATGCGCCGTCCTCTCTCCGGGCAACAACTGTGCTGCAAACCCACTGGAGGCATCATTAATGACAATATCACATCTCGATCTAATGGATGCCGATAGTGTTCCATACAAATGTTTTACCAATATGTAATTATTGCTAGTCATTAATGATTTTTATAACTAATGGTATATTGAAAATTTGTTTTATATTTAAATTAAAATATTTTAGAATTTCTGAATTAATTAAAAAAGATCAATTATTATTTATAACGTATTAAAATAATGCTATTTATAACATAATAAAAGTATTTACTATTTAAAGCATGGTTAGAGGGTAATTCAATATTAATAAGATTGTTTATGCATTAGATTGTTTAAATTTTAAAATCAAATTTAAGTTGGTTTTAAAATTTGATTTCATATTAATTTCAAAGACAACTTTTAATGGAAATAATTATTTATGTATAATTATTTGTATCAATTTTTTCGAAACTGATATCAAATTAGTTCAAAAAAGATTCAAAGTATTTTATATACTATTTTTCATTTTTGATATATATATTCTTCTTTTTTCTTCGAAAAAAGATATATGTATAAATATATATATATATATATATATATATATATTTTCATATTTAAAAAAGGGTTCCAATTAAAATTAATATTTAGAATTGAAAAAAATTATTTCATCATTCATTTTACAAAATTGATTTAGTTTTTAATTACTTAATTGTATCAATAAAACTCTTGAATTTTCTAAAATAAATATTTAAAATGTTATATTTAACAATATTTTTTAATTTTATATTTTTTAAATATTTTTTATATCAAATAGAGGATTTCACGTAAATTTAAGAATCAAAATTTCAAACTGGTTAGGTTAAAAATAAAACAAAATATATTCATGCTTTCATAAAAAAGATATTTTATTGACTTAATATTATTTTACATTTTTTTTCAAAAATCCTGGAGTGGTCAAATATATTAATATATTGATTATTGCCATAGGCAATATTAAAATTTGAAATTAATACAATACGAATTTTTTTTCAGAGATATTGGTTTTTTGTTTTGGAAGGAAAAATGAATGACTTAGGTGGAGGAGACACGTGGGAGAAGGTTATAGAAAATAAACTTTCTTTCATATGTCCCAAGGAATTGTACGCACCACTAATACATCAACTTAGTTTGGAACACCTAAATTTGAATCATCTAAAACAATATCTCATCTTACCATATGATCAATAAGATGAAGCAATATAAAAAAGATGTTTCTTTTCTTTTCAAATTTATATTTTCAATTAATCAAAATGAATTCAGGATATCAAACAATAAAAAGACAAAAGATAACTTAAATACATTACAGACTGCATTACACGTAACAGAAAAAATGTAAATAAAGAATTACTTTCTTGAAGATAATACGCACCCAGAGGAAAAAAGAAACTATGAGATGCAAGTATGGACAACACTAAAAAACCAATGTTATAGAAGACTACAAAAATTAAAATAAAAGAGTCAACATTGTTGAGAGAAGATTCATCGCGAGAGAGAAAAACCTCAAAAATTTGAAGAAGATCGTAGAAAAATCTATAAAATGAGAGGAAACCTTGATCTGATAATGAGGAAGAGAAATTGAGAAAGGGAAAAATAAAAAGCTAAAAAGAAGGAGAAGTGTTTCTGCCGTATGAGAAAAACACACCCTATATATTGATAACCATACAGATTTACTTATATTTTAAGAATTCATTCCAAATTTGAAATTTGCTGAATTTTGGCATTATATTTATTAATCAAATTAATTATCACCGGTGAAATTTGAAATTTAAATTAAGAATTACTTAATTTATAACCTTCCCTTTAAAGTTTTTAAATTGATTTAAAAATATTTTAAAATTATTGGAGGGACCCCTTATATTAATTTTGATTTTAAAATTTAAATATTTCAATGCTCTATTATTTTTACAATTTTTATATAAAAATTAATTACTATACTTAATTTAATTACTTAATTTATTATTTATTATTTCAATACTCTAAATATTTCAAATTTGAGTTATTTAATTTATTTCATAAAAATTGGTTAAAATTTTTGTATTAATTAGTTATGATTCATTCCTTATTTTAAAATTTGGTTAAATATTTGGTATTAATTGGTTAGGGTTCGTTCCTTATTTAACATTTGTAATCAATATCAATTTTTTTTCCTATTAAAATTTGGTATTAATTAGTTATGATTCGTTCCTTATTTAAAATTTGTAATAAATTTTATAAATATTAATTATTTGAAAGATATTTTTTAATAAATCTTAAGATTGTAATTAGTCATGATTCGTTCCTTATTTAACATTTGTAATAAATTTTATAAATATTAATTAGTATGATTCGTTTCTTATTTAATATTTGTAATAAAGTTTATAAATATTAATTATTTAGGGTAGGGTCTTAATTGATAGGTCATAGTGGGGATAGTTAGGATTTATCCCTTACCTGTGCGAGGCACAGGTAATTTTGGATAAACTAAAATTGTTGTGTGTGAAATGATATATTTTTATAATTTCTTATACATGTTGTTGTGAGGTCAACAATAGTGGCCAATACTATAGCCGTGAGAAATAGGTACATAGCAGTAAACGGTCGGTGACAATTTGCGCTTAACTCACATGGGCACGGATCGAAACCCCCTTCTGCATGATCGAGGGATAAAGTTAGCTAACTATCACAACACATCTTGTGCTAAATTTAGATGCTAAATTTACCACGTTCTTATAATCGATTACATGGACCTGCAGACACGATTTTTCATGAACAAGTGAGTTTCTGGACATTGCTTAAGCCTTGTAACGGTTCATGAAGAGTCACTAGTGCCTATATATAGTTGTTTGAAGGCCTGATTCGTTGAAGAACTTTCAGATAACATTAAGCCAAAATTTTGAGTGATTTCACCCTTTTCATAGAACACTTATGGTGTAAAACTTTTTACATATTCAGAAAGCTTGAGCCTTTAAGTGTTATAAATCTGAAAGCAATCTTGATAACTGTTTCACAATCTATTTACAGTCAAGGATTGTTCAGCCTATTAAAGCTTTTTCATCTTGAATCGGTTTGGTTCTTGTATCCACCATAGTGTTTGGTGTTTGTGGAAAGGTCCTTTGAATCAGGTTGATTCAGAGTCCACCGTAGGGTTCGGCGAGTACAGTGTAAGGGGAAAGTGGTGTGCTTTCTTGAGGGTGTTCTTGGGAAGTCTCGGTGTAAGGCTTGTGCGAACATTTCTTACATAGTGGAAAAATACCCGAATCAGAAAGGGGGACTGGACGTAGCCTTTGGTTGTTGAAGGTGAACCAGGATACATCATCGTATGAATTTTCTTCTTCCCTTATCTTTTATTTTCAGCATTTCAATTTCATTGCACTTTATTGACTTAATCATATAACTCAACTGAATGCACTTCCGTTAGAATAAAGTTCTGCACTTAGTAAAGTTTAATTTGACAATAATTCTGCAAACCTAATTCACCTCCCTCTAAGGTTGCTATCTAGTTTTACAAAAACTCTAATCATGCCATCCTCTCCGAATACAGTTGGCAACTCCACATAACCTTTGACCAACACTCTTTCTCCTGTGAACCCCACCAAGGTTCTCGTGTAAGGTTTAAAATATGCTTCTACCAACCCTAACTTCGTGAATTCATCCCCATAAATTATTGAAGGTGCAAGAAACACACAAGAAAGGGGGGGTTTGAATTGTGTGACTTATTTTAAATTTCTTTTATCATATATTACAAATAATTTATTCATCATCTTTCATATAAATTTGACATGGATCATTTATGTAAGAGATCATGAAATTCATTTTATAAGGTTTGAATAATGGTTATTTATTTTCCACGAATGTTTGCAAGTTGCAAACATATGAATGAGCATGCAGCGGAAAAGAAATAAGATGAAAATAAAATACACATGATTTTATCCTGGTTCACCCCCATAACTGACAGGGCTACGTCCAGTCCTTGGCTTCACCAAGATTTTCACTATTTCAACAAATAGTACAAGTATTATCAGGGACTTCTCCCAACAAGTATTCTAAGGACTTTTCCTGACAAGTATTCGAAGGACTTCTCCTATCAAGTATTCGAAGGACTTCTCCTTACGAGTATTGTTAGGACTCCTCCTTACAAGTATTATACATGACTTCTCCTGACTCCTTTTTCAAGGGTTGGCTTCTCTACATGGTTCTCTTCTTAACAAGAGTGGGCAGAGGAAATTAAGCTTGATTTACAGAGAGGACAAGAGTTTGGGTTCTCTGTTTGGAAGGATGTGTGAGTTGGGAAAGAAAAGAGTAACACTCTATGAATTTTCCTCACACAAACTTATATACTCAGGCAGGGATAGACTTGAGGCATCCTGAGTATGAACCAAGGTTGCTTGGCTCTTGGGACAGACTTAGTTGGCATATGAAAGTTTAAGTCTAAGTTGCCCAAGTACTTCGGAGAAAGGATCTTCTATTTATATCTTCAGTTGCTTCTTCTTCTTGAGAAAGAGAGAAAAACTATCCGAAGTGCCTCTTCCCTTCTGAGCTGTGCGTAACGGCTAGTTCTGCATCTTTCAACATGCATAAGTCACGATCAGAGGTTTCTCTGCAAGCATAAGATATGATCTGGAAATCATCAGTTCTTCTGGGTTGATGTCGTCTGGCTCCATGCTGAGCACATAGCTTTGAGCTGGTTTCTTCGTATATAACGTGTGAGAATACAGCGGTGGAGACTGCTTTGACACTTTTACCCCAGTGCTTGACAGCTAATACTCATCACGTGCCTTGGTCAGAATTTTGAATTTCGACCGTTGGGAGTGTACGATGCACAGAGATTCTTGCCGTTGATTCCGTGATGTCAGCTTGATTTGAGGGAAAGTAGAATATCAGTGGGACCAAGGAATATTATATTAATTGTGTCCCTTTCTACTTTCTGCTGCAGCCAGTATGTTAATAAATGTGTAGACGAGGTAGGAGTCTTTTGATCCATGAAGTAATTATTTCAGATAAGGAAACTAAGTTCTTTAATACTTCGATAATCCTGATGTCCTCGAAAACCACACTTCTTGAACTTTGTTCCTTTGGCGCAATTGATACTTGAGCGGACGGATTCTTCCTTGTAGCTTGGCAGACGTAGTCTCCATTCAATGCTTGAAGTTCTGCTGCAAAGTAATTTGGATTGGCGGACGAACTTTTCTTCATTCAGTCTTTCTTAACTGTTAGGATCTTCTTGTCTTGTAGATGACTGAATCTCTTCCTTTGATCTTACTAAAGTTCTTTCATCTGATAGAGTTGATTTACAACATCCTTTTGTGATGCTAGAGATCCTTCGAGGCTGAAAGAGTTTCTTTATATATTAACCTCCCCTTTCAATTTTGACTGGAGCAGTCATCTTAAATGGCAGACTGTTTTTGTCTTCTCAAGATAGGCTTCGACTTTGAGCGAGTAGATTCTGATGAAGTGTTCTCAAGTGTTGGATGTTGTTGTCGCTTTAGCTCTCTTGGTTCACCGGACTGTCTCATGCAAGAGTACTTTTCTACGTCTATTTTTGACATAGTCTTCTTTATGATGACCGGACGAACTTCCTCTGATGGGCTGGTATTCTTGATAATGCTTTGTAGTTTACCTATTCCCATTTAGAAGTGGTTGTTCCTGTACATGAGATTTTTCAATGTTTTAGGAAATCTATTTTAACACAGTATTGAACCTTAAAGAAATTGTTGATTATCAAAATATAATTATTCATTTAATTACTTGAATCTAACAATTATGTCTGCAGAGCTTCCCTGATCTAGTAGTACTTTCGCCGTTACATAATTGTTCACTCGTATCTTGACCACCATAGGGTCATTTTCATGTGGAACTATGTGATCAAAGTCACGTGACATGAACACTATGTCTGGGTGTTGGAATCCTCCTCATACTAAGAACACAGATTGGGCCGTCCGCAAATAGTTTTTGCGCGCCCTAATACTCAAGCTTCCTCCTCCAAAACCTCATGAATTGAACATATGAACCCAGCTTGCGGGCCCAACTCCACTTCCGTCTCAACGGGCGCTTTCTCTACCACTGCTGCTTCTTCCACGGCTGGGAGTGGATGAGGCAGGGCTGTTAGATTCAAACAATTAAATGAATAATTATGTTTTGATAATCAACAATTTCTTTAAGGTTCAATATTGTTTTAAACTGGATTTCCTAACACAGTGAAAACTCTCATGTACAGGAATAACTATCTCTAAAAGGACTGAGTAAACTTCAAAGCATCATCAAGAATATTAGTCCATCAGAGGAGTTCGTCCGGTCACCATGAAGAAGACTATGTCAAAAATATACGGAGGAAAGTACTCCTACATGAGACAGTCCGGTGAATCATGAGAGCTAAAGCGGCAACAACATCCAACATCTTTAGAACACCTCATCAGAGTCTGCTCGCTCAAAGTCAAAGCCTATCTTAAGAAGACAAAACAGTCTGCCACTTAAGATGACTGCTCCAGTCAGAATTGAAAGGGCAGGTTAATATATGAAGAAACTCTTTCAGCCTCAAAGGTTCTCTAGCATCACAAAAGGAAGTTGTGAATCAACTCTATCAGATGAAAGAACTTCAATAAGATCAAAAGAAGAGATTCAGTCATCTACATGACAAGAAGATCTTAATAGTTAAGAAAGACTGAATGAAGGAAAGTTCGTCCGCCAATCCAAATTACTTTGCAGCGAAACTTCAAGCATTGAATGGAGACTACGTCTGCCAAGCTACAAGGAAGAATCTGTCCGCTCAAGTATCAATTGCGCCAAAGGTACAGAGATCAAGAAATGTGGTTTTCGAGGACATCAGGATTATCGAAGTATTAAAGAATTTACTTTCCTCATCTGGAGTAATTACTTCGTGAATCAAAAGACTCCTATCTCGTCTACACATTTATTAACATACTGGCTGCAGCAGAAATTAGAAAGGGACACAATTAATACAATATTCCTTGGTCCCACTGATATTCTACTTTCCCTCAAATCAAGCTGACATTGCGGAATCAACGACAAGAATCTCTGAGCATCGTACACTCTCAACGGTCGAAATTCAAATATCTGACCAAAGCACATAATGAGTATTAGCTGGCAAGCACTGGGGGCAAAATGGTCAAAGCAAGCTTCACTGCTATTTCCTCACGCATTAAATACTGAAGTCATAGCTCGAAGCTATGTGCTCAGCATGGAGCCAGACGACATCAACCCAGATGGACTAGTGATTTCCAGATCATGTCTTATGCTTGCAGAGAAATCTCAGATATTGACTTACGCCTGCTGAAAGATGCAGAACTAGCCGTTACGCGCAGCTCAGAGAGGAAGAGGCACTTCTGACAGTTTTTCTCTCTTTCTCAAGAAGAAGAAGCAACTGAAGATATAAATAAAAGATCCTGCCTCCGAAGTATTTGGGCAACTTAGACTTAAACTTCCATATGTCAACTAAGTCTGTCCCAAGAGCCCAGGAACCTTGGTTCATACTCAGGACGCCTCAAGCCTATTCCTGCCTGAGTATATGAGCTTGTGTGAGAAAAATTCATAGAGTTTTACTCTTATCTTTCCCAACTCACACACCCTCCTAAACAGAGAACCCTAACTCCTATCCTCTCTGTAAATTGAGCTTAATTTCCTCTGCCCACTCTTATTAAGAAGAGAACCATGTAGAGAAGCCAACCCTTGAAAAAGGTGTCAGGAGAAGTCCTGTAGAATACTTGTAAGGAGAAGTCCTGACAATACTTGTAAGGAGAAGTCCTTCTAATACTTGATAGGAGAAGTCCTTAGAATACTTGTTAGGAGAAGTCCTTAGAATACTTGTTAGGAGAAGTCCCTGATAATACTTGTACTATTTGTTTAAATAGTGAAAATCTTGGTGAAGCCAAGGACTGGACGTAGCCCTGTCGATTATGGGGGTGAACTAGGATAAAAACCATGTGTGCTTTATTTTCATGTTATATTGCTTTTCTGCTGCATGCTTATTCATACGTTTGTAACTAGCAAACAATCTTGAAAAATAAGTAATCATCCTTCAGAATTTATTAAATGAATTTCATGCATTCTCACATATTTCCAAGAATGACTTATGTTAAATATAGATGAAAGATGATAGATAAATAACATATAACTCTTGAGAAAAGAAATCGAAAAATGGGTCACACACTTCAAACCCCCCCTTTCTTGTGTGTTTCTTGCACCTTCAAGGGCCAACTCCTTTCTTACATAGTTTCCCAAGTGGCCCGCCCTTATGAGCCTCTCTATTTCTCGCTTGAGTGACCAACATTCATTTTCATTTGTGTCATGGCCCATGGTTTTATGATACTCACACCACCTGGACGTGTCAACATTTGGCGGCGGTCTTCTTGGTGGGGGCGGGTATCGTACTAGATTTGTCTGGCTGACATCTCTAAATATTGTTGTGTAATTTTCTTTCAAGGGTGTTGTGTGTTCGGGTGGAAGATCTATCCTATTCCATACGTTTCTGTTTGCTTGATTGTTTGGCCGGTAAGGTGCTGTCCGCTATTCCCTTGCTTGGAAAGGCCGTGTCTCTTGCTGTCGTGTGCTTGTTTGTGTGTTTTATGGGGCTACCTGCCTGCCAATCCGCCCTTGTGGGGCGACTGTTTTCGCCACCAGTTCTTCCCTTGCCTTTTTCGACAGATCATCCTCCTCAATTAGAATGAATTCTTTCGTTCTCTCCCTAATCTTCTCCATGTCTTGTTCTGGTTTACGGCTCAAATCGTCATTCTAGGCGCCCGCCCTGAGTCCGTGTTTGAAACATTGCACACAAGCTGTTGGGTTTGAGTCTTCCAACCTCCCTGAGACCGTGCTTGCAAATGTTCATTTTGTCGCTAGATTGCCTGACCTGTGGCCAAGAGTTGTTGCGCCTCAGCCGCCGTCATCACCGGTGTTGGATCTGGTTGAACAGCAGGCTCTGCAGTGGCCACCACCGGCGGTTGCTCTGGTGCAGATTGCACCTCCTGATTTTGAGGGACTAGATCCTCTGCTTGTACGTTGTCAAGGTGGCGTCCCCCCGGCCGCTGCAAAGGCTTCCGGCCACGTCGTCCTCCTCCTTTCCTCCCGCCGCCTCTATTCATCTGAAAACGAAAAATATGCTGGGTAGAAGTGCTTTAATCCCTGTTTGACGACGCCAAAATGTTCTAGCCCAAGCTAAAATACTAGAAGTACTAGCACAAAACACTAGGAGAACAGATGAGCAAATATGAAAATGAAATCTCTTGTATTAAATGAGTCAGAAAAAGACTCATTCTTTCAATGCATCACCCCTATTTATAGGGAGAGCTGTCAAACCTTAATTTTCCTTAAAAAATGGGCCTTTTTGGGCCTATTAATGATTGCCCTAGAAACACCTATACAAAATACTAACTACAAAAATGGTACATCCTATAATTCCGTGCGTCCTCCTTTGCTACGTGGGCCCCAATGACATACCCCATGGGGCGGTCAACCAGCCCTACCCGTCATGTGCTCTGCTCGTCCTTAAGTGAGGTTCTGAGAGGGCTGTCACCCCGGGACGGGGCGGTCCGTCCAGTCCAATTTAAAAAAAATCTAAAGTTTTAATATAACTCAACTTTTTCACTTTCAAGGTAGAAATAATAAAAAAAAATTTTTAAGGAAAGAAACAATGAGTGAAGAGTAAACTTGTACAATACTACATAAATATAAGTTGATAAGGAAATTGCAAGTGTACAATTTACTATCGCGTAATAAAAATGTTCGAACCCAAAGGATAGGTGTTCTTGTTAATATTAAGTTTAGTACTTAAACAGAAAAAATAAAAAGATGTATATTTGTTGTTGGTTTGAGAACTAGAAAGAAACAATAGCATAAAATAATAGAATAAAGAGATGATGAACATTAAGCTCTTGGGTTGGTTTACATAGTCTATAAAAACATGCTAGAAATTTCCTACCAAATTCCTGAATTATAAAACCATTATCATGATGCTATAGCCTAATGTAACTACAAGTTAATTCCTTAAGCATTGTAGATCTTTCTTTTTAATTACTAAACCCAATTCCTTGGCACCTAGTTAACTAAAGAAGAAGATGAAGAAGATGTTCAGGCCAACATAAAGTTACGTCCTTCCTAATTCCTTAGTGAAGTATACTTATAACCTTTTTTATTACCTAGTTCCCTTACTACTCACCAAATGGCCTTATGTAATAAGTAATAAGCAAAACCTCTTGGGATCCACAAGATAGAAATAAAGCATAAGGTAATAAAACATGAATGGAAATAAAATTCAGAAATGTAGAAAAAGACTAGAACATGTATTATAAACTAAAACAACCCAAAAACTTAAAGAAGAATTAGCCAAGCATGGCTAAAAGAATCATTGAATTACCCTGGATAGGAGCTCAAGTATGACTTCCCACAAGTCCTAGGAACAATGATCTTTGAGGGAGAAAGAGAGAATACTTGTTGTATTCTATGAAGGTGTGTCTTACAAGTGAAGAAAAGGGCCCTATTTATAGTAAAATTTCAGCCTCCAGCGCTTGAGCGCTGGCATTCCCAACGCATGGGCGCTAGGATGCATTAAAAATCCACTTTCTGTCCGAGGCCCAGCGCTTGAGCGCTGGCTTTCCAACGCTTGGGCGCTGGGTCACCATCTGACTCATTATCTAGTCAGAACCCCAGCGCTGGAGCGCTGGGATCCCAACGCATGAGCGCTGGGACGCTGCTTCTTCATCTTCAAGCTTTTCCTTCCTTCTTCATTCATGGTAGTGGGTTTTGATGGCCATAAAAAGCCACTAACCAGCCTTGATCAATTCTGAAACCCTTCCTCCACTAACATCAATTCCTTTAAGCATTTTTTCCATGTGCTAAATTGGAGAGTGATTCTTCATATTCTTCTTTTTCACTTTGGTCCTCCCTTGGTTAGCACTTCAATTCAAGCCCTCATATTCTCTCAATCTCCACTTCAAGTCCTCCACTCTTGAACTTTTACAATTTTGGTCTCTGACTTCCTGAAACTTTACATATTGGTCCCTGGACAAAAATGATAACTAAACCAGCTTTTTCTAAAAATACAAAATAACTAAAAATATTCCTAAAAAATATAAAATAAAGCTAGAAAATCTAATAAAATCTAATCTACATGCAAAATGCAAAATAAATATAAAATCTACATAAAAACAATAAAAAACCTACATGAGACTCAAAAATAATAAAATAAAAAGACTAAAAATAGCCTAAAAACATCATATAAAATCCACTCATCACACCACTATACCCAACGACAGCTTGTCCTCAAGCGACAAAACTTAAAGAAAAACTCGTCCCTGGGTTTTGAGAAAGTTTTATCTGATTACAACTTGAAGCACAGAAACCTTTCAAAGAAAGCTTAGCAGAGAAGGAAGACATGCATGTTTTATAGACAAAGAATCAAGAAATTTTAGGCTTGGCTTTTAACATGTTTGAGTTCATCAATTAAGCTCACCAAAAATAATATTCTCCATGAAAACAAGAAAGCTCAATAATCCTGCCTATAATTCAAATCAAAACTGAAGTAAAGCAACCAAGTGATTTTGAAGAGATTTTTAAGGTTGTAACTTGGCCAAAGGGTTGAATCAATTCAAGGTATGGATTTCAAGACTTGGCAACTCTAATGGCTGACTCAGAAATTTTGTTGTTAAGTGATTTTTCTTGACTAAGAGCTTTACAATTCACACAAGGGTCCTCTCAATTTTTTTCTCTTTTTCTCTTTTCTTTTTTTTTGAACAAAGTAGTGGAATGTATGGGATGAATGACTTGAATTTTACTCCCCTCATACTCTTTCTCACCCCACTACTTCATTATTTTTCTAAGGCACATACCTTATTTTTTTCAATTTTTTTCCTTCTTATTTTTTTTAGAGAGAAACCCAACAAACATAGCTCTAACAAATTAAGCACATGCATCACTATAACAACTTTAAGAATTATCACACAAAGTAGGCTCCAAAGAAAGACTCTTTTAAGGCTCAAAAGGGGCTACTAGTGGATATCAATTTCAAGCAAAAATCTGAGTTTTCAAAAATGCCTAAAATCTCTTCTCAACTCACAAAGTGTACAAAACTCCAATCAACATGCAACACAAGGCAGAAAAATTTCACATTCAAGAATTCAGAGTCCTCAGCTCTCAGAAAAAGATAGGGTAAGTGGTACCCTTTTTAGAACTCAGAAAAAGACTTAGCCAACAACCAAACAATCAAGACATCAAAAATCCTTTCTACAGCATGCAATCCTAACTGCTTAAAAACATAGAATTTTTCACAAAGCAGTTTAATCAGATAAAGCATTCACAAAGCTATAGCAACATCAGAATGGATAATATACTCAAAGACTCATGCAAAAAGAAAACAGAAAAATCTAAACTAGAAATAAAAACTAAAAACTATAAAAACAAAAATAAAATCTAATAAGCTGGTATAGTAACAAATTTTCCACAAAGGTCCAAGGGAACCTCAATGTAAAAATCAATTTTGAACAATTAAGTTCAAGAGGGCTCTTTCTCCTTTTGGTACCTATCCTGTAACAATGAACAAACAAAAGTCTCACAAGTAGAAACTTGCTTGACTTGTTAGTCCCAAAATCAGCACACAAGCTTATGGGTTGAAAATTTTGTGTCCACCTTTAAAAACAAGAATTCTTTGAGTTCCCCAAAAATTAAAAACAGTTTAGAACCAAGGGTAAACTCATAGAACCTTAAAACTTCCAGAAAATGGTGAACACAATTTATTAAAAACTAAAAACAGCAAACTGCCCGAGCTCCAGCGCTTGAGCGTTGGGGATACCAACGCTTGGGCGCTGGAATTAAAATAAAAACTGGGCATCAGAGGTCCCAGCGCCTGAGCGCTGGGTTCCAACGCTATGGCGCTGGAAAATAGAAAATAAAAAACTGGGATTCCAAGGGCTTAGCGCATGAGCGCTAGCCCTCCAGCGCTGGAGCGCTGGGTTTCACTGGAATCAGAGGTTGTGAAGCAGGGGCCTAACGCATGAGCGTTGGCCTCCAGCGCTCGAGCGCTGGCCTCGCCTGCAGAAAAAACATAAAATTTCTTTTCTTTTATTTATGTACAAGAGTTGTGCAAAAATTAAAAAAAACATAAACTATCCTAAGTTGGGTTGTCTCCCAACCAGCTCAATGTTAAGGTCCGAGATAGACCCTTCCCCTTAATCAATTGGGGGTACTTTTTCTTTTCTTGTTACAAACATCATCTTTGAACTCATCCTCACTTTCAGACTCATAGTGCTTACAAGTACGGAATACAGAAAACTTCACTTTTTCATCCCCTACCTTCAAAGATAGGAGGCCTTCTGCTACATTAATCTTGGCGTTTCCTGTAGCAAGGAATGGCCGCCCAAGAATTAATGGTACCTTGGAGTCTTCTTCCATGTCAAGTATCACAAAATCAACTGGGAAGACAAACTTGTCAACCCTTACCAAAACATCTTCAGCCACCCCATAGGGGTACTTAATTGACCTGTCCGCCAATTGTAAACACATCAAAGTAGGAGTGGCCTCTCCCATGTCCAATTTCCTAAACATGGAGAGTGGCATGAGGTTTATAGAAGCTCCTAAATCACAAAGAGCTGTTGCATTAGGTAGTCCCTCAATTTCCACAGGCAAAGTGAAGCTCCCTGGATCCTTCAACTTTTGGGGCAACTTCCTCAAAACCATAGCTGAACACTCCTCAGTTAACATCACAGTTTCATCCATCTCACTCAATTTCCTCCTTCTAAATAAAATGTCCTTCATAAACTTAGCATAAATTGGCATTTGTTCCAAAGCTTCAGAAAATGGAATGTTAATTTGAAGCCTTTTAAAAATCTCAAGAAATTTCGAGAATTGTTTTTCCAAATTCTTTTTGAAAGCTTTAGGAAAAGGAACTTTGCCAATTTTCTTAGAAGGAGGAATTACATTTTCAGCAATTTTTTCAACAACAATAGGCACATTCCTTTCTTCTTCTTTTTCTTCACCACTTACCTCTTGTTCAATTTCCACTACCCTTTCGGGCATAGTCTTACCACTCCTAAGAGTGATGGCAGAAACATTCTCAACATTTTCCTTTGGATTGACAAGAGTATCAGACGGAAAAGTACCTGGAATCCTTTCTGAGATGGTCTTGGCCAACTGGCCTACCTGGACTTCCAAATTTCTAATGGAAGCTTCATGATTCTTAGCACTTGTCCGGGTCTCATTCATAAATTGCACAGTTTGTTGGCCTATTTCACCAACAATTTCTTCCAAACTCTTTCTTCCCTGGTTTGGATTCAAAGGCATTGGTGGCCTTTGATTTTGGAATGGCCTCTGAAATTGTTGCCTGGCTTCACCTTGACCACCCCCTTGATCTCTCCAAGAAAAATTGGGGTGGTTTCTCCAGCTTGGGTTATAGGTGTTGCCATAGGAATTTTGAAAATTCCCCATAGCTTTTACCTCAGCTTCTAATTCAGCCTCCTCCGGGCTCAGTTGAACCCCCTCCATTCTTTTGACCATTGCATCAACTTTCCTGGATAAAAGTTTATTTGAAGCAACAATGGACTCAAAAGAATCAACCTCATAAATACCTTTCCTGATTGCCCGGTCCTGGTTTGAATGAGCAGCTCTTGCAGCAAGTTTGTTGATAAGATCAAGAGCTCCTTGTGGCGGCAAAGCATCGAATGCCCCACTTGCTGCAGTATCCAATTTGTCCCTGGTATAATCATTCAAAGCAGCATAAAATTTCTCTACCTGATCTGCGATAGAGATGTTATGACCTGGGCACCTTCTGAGAAGTCCCTTGAACCTCTCCCATGTCTCATACAAGTTTTCAGCATCTTGCTGAATGAAGGAGTTGATTTCTTACTTCAACTTCCTTATGCGATTGTATGGAAAAAATTTGGCCGTGAATTTTTCAGCCAAATCATCCCATGAAGTAATGCTTCTGAGTGGTTGAGAAGAAAGCCACTCCTCTGCCACATCTCTTAAGGAAAATGGAAACAGCATTAGTCTTACCGTATCCAAATGAGCATCATTTCTCCTTAAGGTGGAGCATTGCCTGGTGAAACGCTCCAGATGTGTATGGCAGTCTTCATTTACACTCCCACCAAATTGGTTTTGACTTACCAATGAGATGAAGTGTGGAGGAATCTGGAAATTTGGCAAAGCATCCTCCGGAACCACAATACTCCCTTCAAAATTGTAATCTACCTGGGGAGCTGTGATATCACGAAGAGAGCGATTAGCATTCTGCTCTTCCTCCTCCTCTCTCAGCCTTTGAAGTCTAGCTTGGACTTCATCTTCCACCCTTGCATTGTATTCAGCAAGGAGGCGCTCCTCCATTTGTGCTTGTGTTTCAGCCATGGCCCTTGCTAATCTCCTTTGCTCCGCTAATCTGCGATGCAAAGTTCTTTCAATTTCAGGGTCCAAATCAAAATGTCCTACCATGCAAACAAGCCAAAGAAGTTAATAGCACCTATTCAATAAAATTTTTTATATTTCTTTTTTTTCTTTTTTTTTTCTTGAATTTTTTTATATAAACAAAAAGTACTAAATAAAATAAAAACAAGAACTTAAAAGAACCTATCCCCGGCAACGGCGCCAAAAACTTGATAAGGAAATTGCAAGTGTACAATTTACTATCGCGTAATAAAAATGTTCGAACCCAAAGGATAAGTGTTCTTGTTAATATTAAGTTTAGTACTTAAACAGAAAAAATAAAAAGATGTATATTTGTTGTTGGTTTGAGAACTAGAAAGAAACAATAGCATAAAATAATAGAATAAAGAGATGATGAACATTAAGCTCTTGGGTTGGTTTACATAGTCTATAAAAACATGCTAGAAATTTCCTACCAAATTCCTGAATTATAAAACCATTATCATGATGCTATAGCCTAATGTAACTACAAGTTAATTCCTTAAGCATTGTAGATCTTTCTTTTTAATTACTAAACCCAATTCCTTGGCACCTAGTTAACTAAAGAAGAAGATGAAGAAGATGTTCAGGCCAACATAAAGTTACGTCCTTCCTAATTCCTTAGTGAAGTATACTTATAACCTTTTTTATTACCTAGTTCCCTTACTACTCACCAAATGGCCTTATGTAATAAGTAATAAGCAAAACCTCTTGGGATCCACAAGATAGAAATAAAGCATAAGGTAATAAAACATGAATGGAAATAAAATTCAGAAATGTAGAAAAAGACTAGAACATGTATTATAAACTAAAACAACCCAAAAACTTAAAGAAGAATTAGCCAAGCATGGCTAAAAGAATCATTGAATTACCCTGGATAGGAGCTCAAGTATGACTTCCCACAAGTCCTAGGAACAATGATCTTTGAGGGAGAAAGAGAGAATACTTGTTGTATTCTATGAAGGTGTGTCTTACAAGTGAAGAAAAGGGCCCTATTTATAGTAAAATTTCAGCCTCCAGCGCTTGAGCGCTGGCATTCCCAACGCATGGGCGCTAGGATGCATTAAAAATCCACTTTCTGTCCGAGGCCCAGCGCTTGAGCGCTGGCTTTCCAACGCTTGGGCGCTGGGTCACCATCTGACTCATTATCTAGTCAGAACCCCAGCGCTGGAGCGCTGGGATCCCAACGCATGAGCGCTGGGACGCTGCTTCTTCATCTTCAAGCTTTTCCTTCCTTCTTCATTCATGGTAGTGGGTTTTGATGGCCATAAAAAGCCACTAACCAGCCTTGATCAATTCTGAAACCCTTCCTCCACTAACATCAATTCCTTTAAGCATTTTTTCCATGTGCTAAATTGGAGAGTGATTCTTCATATTCTTCTTTTTCACTTTGGTCCTCCCTTGGTTAGCACTTCAATTCAAGCCCTCATATTCTCTCAATCTCCACTTCAAGTCCTCCACTCTTGAACTTTTACAATTTTGGTCTCTGACTTCCTGAAACTTTACATATTGGTCCCTGGACAAAAATGATAACTAAACCAGCTTTTTCTAAAAATACAAAATAACTAAAAAGATTCCTGAAAAATATAAAATAAAGCTAGAAAATCTAATAAAATCTAATCTACATGCAAAATGCAAAATAAATATAAAATCTACATAAAAACAATAAAAAACCTACATGAGACTCAAAAATAATAAAATAAAAAGACTAAAAATAGCCTAAAAACATCATATAAAATCCACTCATCATAAGTCATAAAAAAACTAACGGTTACGAGTAAATACAAATTAATTTTTCAATTTTGGAAATGTAAAAATAACGAATATTAAAGGAAAGAAACAATGAGTGAAGAGTAAACTTGTACAATACTATATAAATATAAGTCATAAAAAAACTAACCGTTATGAGTAAATACAAATTATTTTTTCAATTTTTTAATTTTTTTTTATCTCTCAAGTTTTAGTAGTATATACTATATAAGTATTAATTTTTTATAGGCATAAAGCACACGACCTCGGTGGCATATTAAAGGATTGTCTAGTAGAGACATATAAATCAATTAATCTACATGCATGAAATGCAGAGGAGATATAATCTTGATATCAAAATTGAAGCGAAGGGAAATTATGGGGTATAGGTTGAGCTAGCTTCTTGTAACGCTTTTAATTGGTGATGAAAAAGAGGGAGAAAAAGAAAGAAAGAAGAAACATGTCTACTTTTCTATATCTTTTATCTTCTTTACAAAAAGCATTATCGGATGTCGTTTATGAAGCACAATACTTTTCATGTGGGGTGGAAAGGGACCGAATCTACCTATATATTGATCATTTGGGATGGGGGATGATCAAGAATACAATTAATTCTACTTTGATTTGATTATCAAAAGTTGAGGTGTATCATTTTTTTTAAGCAACTTAATTAGATACTTTCCTTTCATAACCTAACACGATAAGGTCCTCAATAATATTGGACTAATTATTTATGATGATTTATGGACAAGATCAATGCTAGCAATACAATTTTGAAAATAATAATAATTTTTTTAGCAAATTAACTTGACTTGCCAGCATGAGTTGGCACACTGGGCACAGGTTTTGAGTTCAACTCTCACCTCCTCATAGGTCGGGTTACTCAAGAACATCCCATAGCATCCCCAGCGTGTCACTATCGATTTGTCTGTGTTAGAATATAATATAAAACCATTTACGTGATCCTTACCTAATAACTTAAGTTTTTGGGATAATTGATTACTTGACATGGTATCAGAGCCTCAATGACTAAATGGTTTAGAGTTTGATCACTGCGTATTTTAATTCTTAAGTTTTGTGTGAGGGGGCATGTTAGAATATAAAACCACTTGTGCGTGTCGAACTCGACCTACAAACCCAGTCAACCCAACTGGACCATAATATCACTTTTGAGTGGTTTGGTTCTGATAAGTAATTCAGTTCAATATTTTACAAGAAATCTAACCATATTCGGGTTGGACTCACAATTGAGTTTGATGAATCAATTTAATTTCTTTTCATAATTTTCCAGCAACATTGTTAGTGATGGTGGATATAATTTCATTATTAATTAATGACAATGCATAAGATTTTTGTCATAAACTATTGTATCCACCAGACTAATTGAGCAAAACTCTGAGAGGCAAAACTCTCTGAACATTATCTTAGGTCACTTGAACTAAGTTTTGGCGAATAATATTGTTTATGTAATTCTTAGTGGTTCATTCTCATACCAAAGAGAAAAATGAGTATGAAAAACATAGGACGAGCATAGATTTGGCACATTTAAAGTGAGGTAAAAAAAATTTAGATAATAAAATAAATTATTATAATGGTTGATTAAAAATTCAATAGTTAACCTACATTCAAGCGGTAAATACTTGATTTTTTTAAGTAAGGTTTCGGGTTTGAGCCTTGCAGATAGAAGAAAAATCCATTATCTCATCATTATATGGATGTTCCTGACTCAAACAAGATTGCTTCCGAAGGAGAGGACATGTGTTATATCCAAAAAAATTCAATAGTTAAAATTGTGATAATATATATTTTAAATCTCAATCATCGAAAATGACTCTTTGGGAACTAATATGGCTGTACAGGGCATTTAAAGATATTTGAGTAGGACCCGCATGCTATATGCTTCCCTTCGATCATGAAAAGTTTGGGCAGTTCCTGATGCAATCTCCACTACGGGTTAGGACATGTTCCGGATCATAGACAGCTTAGAGAGCTACTTGCCCAAAAACACATTATTTACATGAATAACGGGAATTGAATACACAATTTTTTGAGAGGAAGTAAGGGATAGTTACCAACAAATGCCCTGGCTGCTATATTCTTCCCAAAAAAATTATTTAAGGTATAAATAAAGTAAGCAGAAGAAATATCTTCACTGCTCATGTTAGTCATAGACCACTTTCAACTAAACAAAAAAAAGTGTGAAATAGGTGCTTTATCCTGTCATTATGTGTTCTTAATTTGCTTTTGATTTTTAATTCACTGCCGAGTGTTACTCTTCGAATGGAAACGTAACCACGTTATCAAGTTGACACCTCAGAGCAGAGTTTTTTAAGCCTAGTGGGAAAATTATAAGTTTTCTTGTGTCTAGAAATTGATATTTTGTTTATTATAAAAATCCATTTTTCATTTGTTTTCTTCAATCAGTGCGTTGCTTGTTTGCGTGCGGGAAAGTAATAGTATTAAGTAGTTACTGAATTTTTGATTGTGTATCTATCTATCTGTCTCTCTCTTTCTCTTTCTCTCTCTGTCAATCTATACTATTTATCTATCTATATCTGTTTTTATATATATATAGCTCTTAGATTCATTTTCATTTTTGGGGTCAATCGTGGACTAATATCATCATGGTGGTTACTGATTCTGTCGAGGTAACAAGCTACAGGTTGGTGTTGGTTTTTGTTCTTGGTTCTGTTCCAGTTTCTCCTTATCTAACTTTGAAAAGTTTTTTTTTTCAGCAAAAGCTATTAACTGAGTTTTTGAGTAATCATACTAAATCAGGATTGCGAGACTGATTCTAATCAAGTTTTGCTAAAAAGTGGCATCAAATATATGTTTGCTTCATTCTCTTATTATTTAGAAAATTCTGATTTTCTTCGAATGATTCTGGGGACAAACAGAACATTAAACACGTGCAAGCTTCTCAATATTGCTGTTTGACTGGCTCTGATGTTGAGGTTTTATTCAATGCCCAACATTAAACCCAGCTTTCAGTTTTTCAATAGTGAGTGCTGACTGCAAGTTTGGATACACCCTGAAGTCAAAATCATGGTAGATAGGAGCAAAAGCTAAAGGAAGTTGCTTCTGTCCAACAAGATTTTGGTTCAACGGGATTTACTACCATGTATCCAAATATGCACTAATTGTCTATATTATATCACATTAATTTTCCAACTTGAGAAATGATTTTGCTTTTTATATGATTTCTAGTATATGAGCACTTCATCAACTCAACTAGTCATCTCAAAAAGGATGAACATATATGAGCCATTCCATCAAGTGAGCATGTGGGGGGACAGCTTTAAAATTGATGGCAGCCTGAATTCAATTGCATCCCCAATGTTAATGATGAACACCAGCATGGAGAACAAGGTCAGAACACATGGATTTCTCCTTTATTTGTAGGTTAGGTTCGTTTTTTTGGAAAACTAGTTTATAAAAGTCTTTTGAATTTGATTTAATTTGTCAAGTCTGCATGTACACCTCATGAATCAAGTTCAAGGGAACCTTCAGGAGATGATCAAGAGACTACAAACAAATCTGTTACTAAGGTAATGAAATTTAGTCAGCATATTTTTCTTCTGTTTTTTTCCTTATCATCTTTCTCATGTTTCATTTTCACTCTCTGAACTTGGTAATATGGAATTTGAGGAGTCACAATTTGTCCCATAGTTCAAATAAAGTTAACTGTATTAGAGACTTTACGGATGCGGACCAAAAAACACCTATTGCAGCTTATCCGGTGCTTTTTTCTTGTAAATAAGCTCCAATAAATGCTCTTACTGATGTTGATAAGTAACCGAAATTAGTGCCGTTGAAGATGTGATATCAAACATGAGTTCTTTCATTTGAGTCCCTGACACTATACTTGCTGAATATCAATGTGTAGGTGCTGAGACGTCTAGCCCAAAATCGCGAGGCAGCTAGGAAATGTCGTCTGCGGAAGAAGGTTGTAAAAACTGAATTTACAAGAAGTTAGCCACTGCTTATAAACTTACTTGAGCTTTTGTGACTCATAGGCTTATGTTCAACAATTGGAAACAAGCCGATTGAAGCTCATGCAATTGGAGCTGGAGGTTGAGAAAGCAAGAAATCAGGTGATTCCAAATAGAAAATCGTCACGCTTATTTCCGCATTGAAGAGAATCTCGCAAATATATATTTAGGATACATGATTTCCTAGATCCTATCATGATCTCCTAAATATTTACTTGCGCGATTTTCCTGATAATATTCCTTAAGCATATACTAAAATTTATTCTTGCAGGGTGTATACATAGGCACTGGATTAGAGGCCAGTTATATGGGATCATCTGGAGCATTAAACTCAGGTTTTTGATTCATAATTTCAGCTTTTGATTGAGTCTAACTCTTCCTTAAAAGCTAGCTTAGAGGTTTATAAACACTTATTTCGCTGTATCTCTGGTCAATTTGCGACTTCTCATCAGTTCTGAGCTTCCTTATAGCTTGTGGCATTGTTTAATATGGTCCATCTGTTCTATGAAGCAGGGACTTCTCTGTTTGAAATTGAATATGGGCGTTGGGTTGAAGAGCAGGATAGACAACATGAAGAGCTAAGAAATGCACTGCAAACTCATGCATCTGATAGTATGCAGCTTCAGCTAGTTGTTGAGGGTAACTTGAGCCATTACTCAAAACTTTTCAGGATGAAAGCAGAAGCTGCAAAAGATGATGTGTTTTATTTGTTCTCTGGCTCTTGGAAAGCATCAGTTGAAAGACTTTTCCTTTGGATTGGAGGATCTCGCCCATCACAGCTTCTAAATGTACATCACACATACTGTTATCTGATTCTAGCAATAATTTCTTCAACTCTTGCCAGGCTTAAACAAGTTTTTAGTCCCCTATTTTATAGTTGTATTAGGTTTTGGCATTTACAATCTAATTTTTATGATTTTGGTTCATACTTTTAGAAATAATTTTGTTTTTGGTCCCTGTGATTAATGTCTCACTGTTCATGTTACCAACAGAGGGTTACATCACTGAAGTCTTGTGCACATGTAGCATATTTTGCTGCCAGGTCAATTCTTCAGAAGTTGAATTGTGAGAATTTGAAAAAGTTAGGCACATTAAACCTAACTTGGCAGCAAAATAAGCCGCATAGTATTACTCTGAACATGTGGCAATGGTGACGTGAACTTTTGTTAGCCACATGACCGTAGCGAGGACTAAAATCAAAATCATATGTAAAAGCTATGTCCACTTATAGGGTTATGAGGATTGAATAGTGTAGATTTCAGTATACTAGGCTGTTATGAAGCAAAAATATTTCTGCATAACTGGATTTATTCACTACTTAGAATATGATGCAATCTTTTACTATCTGATGTTATGGACTCTGGTACCACAATAAACATCTTTTTCTTCCAGATGTGTTACTTGGAATGGTTACTGTCTAGACAAGTTCAATATGTCAAATTTCATAGTACATTTTGCATACTTTTATATCAAATTATGCTGAGGAAACCTCAATATCTTGAATCAACATGCTACATTGTAAAACTACTTGACCTTTACAGATCATTGTACCTCAGCTTGAGAATCTGAGTGATGAACAAATTGGCAGCATTAACAACCTCCGTCTATCATCTCAGCAAGCTGAAGATGCCCTTTCACTTGGGTTGGAGAAACTCCTGCAGAGTTTGGTCCACAGTATACTAGTTGATCCTTTGGTTGAAGGAAACCACGGGCTTCAAATGGCTCCGGCGATGGAAAAAGGTGAAGAACTAGAAGGTTTTGTAAATCAGGTAAGTTTAGCAGGACCTTTCTGGAGTTTGTTCTTTAGTCATAACATGAACTAGAACTTGGAACATTCTGTGTATTTAGTAGTATCCTCACTAGAGACACCAACTAATTCATAGAAGAAGGTCCTAGTGTTGATCATAGGTTGAAGAACACTGAAATACTAGTGTGTAAGATGGCACAATTGTTGAGAATATGGATTATATCTATCATTAGAGTTTATTTGTTATAATTGTAGAATTTCTACTTTTAGGAGCACTATTGGTGGCAAAAGTGAGAGTTATGAGCTGTTACATTTCTAAAGGCATTTGCATTTGTCACTTATTTACAAATTAATGGGTAGAATTGAAATCAATTATATTGTCAATTATGTATTTCTTCTATTTAAAGATGTTGGTATGAACGAGTGTAAGATTTTTCAATTAGCCTTTCTATCCAACAATAATATATGCTAAGTCATCAATAGATGAGCTAGATATATACATAGTTAGAGATTTGACGCCTTTGAAGTGAGATATCATTTTAGAAAATAAAGTAAGTTATTTAACTTGTCAATTGAGAAGTGAATGAGTATGATCAGTATTTGCAAATGTATGATAAATTATGGTTTTTTTTTTTTTAATTTCAACTTTTGATTACTTTACCATCTGAAGGTGACTTCGTCATTTTAGAAGAGTAGGGCTTATGATGTTATTGCTAGTGTATGCAACATTGTTATGTTACAACCAATAACTCAAATGGATGTGTTCTCTTCTCCGCAGGCAGATCACCTTAGGCAACAAACTCTACTTTACATGTCACGCATCCTCACAATTGGCCAAGCTGCTCAAGGCTTGCATGCTATGGGAGAATACTTTCACCGTCTTCGCACTCTTTCTTTATGGACTGCTCATTCATGTGATCCTGCATTCACTACTCAGAACTCAAATTGACACTATTTTGAACCTTAATTACTATGTAATTTGCACAATAGTTGCTTAAGTTTTCTTTTTTGGTTCAATATGTTTATATATATGCAATTGCAAGTTAATGCTGGCAAGTACCATGAAGTAAAATTTATACATAATTTGTTGCTCTTGAGAGAGCAACTTGTACATAAACATTTATCATCTACCTAATGAAATTATGAACAAGGAATTATTTTCCCTATTTATGTCTTTTGAAGCTATATAATCGAAAGAAACTTGTTCAATGTCTTTTTTTTTAAAATATTATTCTTTTAAATATGTAAATTTGCAGCCTTTTATTTTACGTAAAACTTGAAATTTCATTTGGTAGCCAAAGTTAAGATGTCCAAATAGATAAAAAAATAAAGCAAACAAACAGGAAATTCAACATACCAACCCGAGTCTGTGTGAGCAACTGAGAATTTAGTAAAACTATGAGTCTCTAAATATGTGAGTGAAAGAAATAGAAGAAAAGGAAGAGACTAGAGATCATCAATCACCAAAGCCACATATGAATTGTGGAGAGCTTTGCAATTGATAGCCAATATTACCCTTTGACAGTCAGATTGCCCAGTTATTCGAAGAAAATTTCCTCTCCAAAGCTAAGTTGTGTTGTGAATCAATTTAAATGGTCAATTCGAATGTCTATGTCTGTATGTGTTGTTAGTCTGGTACGATGGCGGACGAGTGCCTAGTCCGGTGATAGACAAGTGTCGGATGAGTCTGAGTGTTTGTAATTGTTTGTAGCTAGATGAGACTGTGCATGTGTCGTCCGGTAGTTAGTATTAACTGAGAGATTAGTCAGTTAGTTTTAACGCCATTAAGTGTTAGCGTAGAGTGTTGCTCATCACTATAAATATAGAGGTGTGCTTTATAAATTTAGAATGAATGAGTGTGTAAGCATGTAGCGTAAACACTTAGAGAAAATTTGAATTCAGATTCTTTCTCTATTCTTGTAAGTTCTCTCATTTTGTTCTACCAATTTGCAACCTCTTTACTATTATATGCCACATTTTAGTTTATTTTTGGGTTAAATATGATTTTTGTGCATGTAAATGTAGGGTCGATTTTTACCGTCCTCGCACTTGACATACCTTACAAAACAAACAGAAAAGTTTAAAATTTATTTTAAAGAAAGCAAAGTTTAAAATTTATTTTAAAAAAAGCAGTTGTAGTACCCTCTCAAAGCCCACCACCAATTGGTTTTCCGACCCCATATCCGATTGTCTAATCTAATACTACTACGGTAAAAACAAAGGATATGAGTAGAAAAGTCTTATGCGATGTTATATCAATCAAATATATATATTATACACAATATCAATATTTCAAATATTATTACGTTATAATTTTTACATGATTTATTATGTTTCTTTTTAAAAATAAGAACGAATAAGATTGAAAGTTGATAAAATTCTCAAGAAATATCTTTTATACTATAACTTTTAAAATTAAAAGTTAATACAAATCCGATCTGTATAATTGTTGGATGTCAAAAAATCATGTTTATTAAAAGCTATAAACGAAAATAAAGGTAGGAACAAAAAACTGAAATTCAGTAAATAAGTCTGATTTGCAAATTCAATTTTCTTTTGAAAATATTCACAAATAAAATACAAAATTTTCTTTGGTAAAAAATAAAATACAAAAGTAATGGTATTAAAAGGTATATTTGATTGGCTTACCGATTTTTAAAAATATAATTGGTTAAATTTAAAAAATTATTAAAATACAAAAATTGTATTTAAAATAGAAAAAATAACCAATATTAAAGTGAGTCGGTTGCAGTGGTAAAAAGTGGTTGTTTGAACCCCTAGGTTGAGAGTTCGAATCTTAGGAGCCGTACTTTTGAGTACATGAGGGAGTGACAGGATCCATTCATGTGATAGATATAGATAATAGACAGATTATGTGAGAACTGAAATTTGTCCTAACTTTTCCTTTATTTTGTTTTAATTTAAATAATAATAATAATATTATAATAATAAATCAGAAAATTCATGAATAATTTAAAATAAGAAATTTCAAAAATAATAAAAAATAAACAAACGAAAATAAATGAAAACCCTAAAAAATATCAAAGATTCAAAAATAAATAAAATTAGTAAGTTCTAAAAAATAATCAGATGATGATTCTAAGAAATAATTAGAAGATAATTTTAAAAAATAATTAGAAGATTCTAGAAAATAATAATTAGTTGAAAATCTGATAAAAAAGATTTAGAACATAAATCTTATGCAATTTCATCATAAAATTAAAAAATAAAATCGAAACCAAATCAAATAAAATTAGGGAATAAAAAACTCTAGGAGAACGAATATAAATAGAGGAGAATTGGTGATGGAAAGGTACATTGAGAGAGAGAGCAGATTTACGAGTTGGGGTTTACACTATTTTGAATCTTCAATTGATTTTCAAAGAAGGTTCGTGTTCTTCCACCAAGTAACCATACTTACTCTTTTTATTGTTGTTGTTTTACACGTACCAAATAACCATACTTACTCTCTTTATTGTTGTTTTGTGATGGCATGATAAATTCTAAATGATGATGATTTGATGCCATGATGATTCTAAATATTGATGCATGCTTCTTATACATACCAAGTGACTATACTTACTCTCTTTTATTGTTGTTTTGTGATGTAATCATAAATTCTAAATGATGATAATGATTTAATTATAAATCCTAAATAATGCTGATTTAATGTCATATGATTCTAAATATTGATGTTTGCTTCTTACACATTTTTCACTCCCAAATTCGTTGAACATCATCTAAACAAATGCATAATTTAAGATTATACAGTTTTATGCTTCCCTAATTTATTTGATTGCAAACTTCATATACACAAATCAATTAGCCGTTTTTTTTATGAATGAATAAAAAGAAAAAACAAAGTAACATCTGGCCTCTTTGCTACACCCTCTTCCCTTCTTTCTCTCTAAACGGTGGCGTTTCTATTTTAGGTCCCCGTTTTCAGATCCTTAATAATCCCTTTCTTTTGTTCAAACAAAATGCGGTTTTAAAAAATAATTGATGGGACATATGAGTAGCGGAGGGGAATTTAAATGTTTATATAAAAAAAAAACCAAGATGTGTGGTTGAGGGAAGGGGAATTGGGCCTTTTGGTCCATTAACTATGTTTATTAGTTTAGTGGCCTTTTTTGATTCAATGTTCATAACTGGATAATTCATAATTGGGCCATTCTTTGTGAACGTTTCTGTTATAGTCTAAACAAAAAAATATTTGTTTTTTTTAAACTAAACAAAAATATTTGTTGTCACTTAGTAATCAATTAGGTAAATCCATAATTAATTGAAATATTAGTCAAAATAAATGCATTTTTTATTGACAAAAAAATGCATTTTTTACCTAACCAATCCTTAAAAAAAAAACATAAAATATCTAAAGATTAATAAATTATAAAAAGCACAAAGAAATATCAAGTCCCTTGTTAAAATATAAAAATTATAACGAGCAACATTTTAAAGATATGAAATAATTCAATTGATGAGACGTGGAAGAGAAGATTAATTAATGATGTAATTTTCTTTGATACTTAATTATGTTTCCATGTGTGTTGATTGGTGAGTATGCATCCTAAATTTTTTTCATTTTTATTTGCTATAGGTTAACATGTCAATGAAAATACTAATAGTATTGGATTTGGAGAACCAAGCACCAAAGACGATGAAATATGCTGTGAAGTCTAAAAAAATACCTTCATGCGAAGGATTATGGTGGCGTTTATGGTGCAAGAGCGGGTCATGTCCTGCACCGTGCTGGGCAGTTCATGACCTGCTATCACAGGTTCCGGTTTCTGAAATAAAATATTGGTGAAAATGGAAATATGATGAAATTACATGCCTGCCCTTTATATAAATCGATAATAGACTTATCAATTACACCTCATCTCCCCCGATTTCCAACTCTTCCACCAGAGACTTGCAGAACGCGAACGCGGTGACAGGTCTGAGCTCCGATTCCCCACTGTTGTGAAGGTCCATCACCGCCGCTGAATATTCGTCACCTTCGTCGTCGTCAGCAACCTCTTTCTTACCACCATTTATCTTCCCTTGGAGCCGTATCTGAAGGTACATCGTCGCTGCGGAGATTTGGTCACCTGCGTCGTCGTCAGGTGCTTCGTCCTTTCCCCCAATTTATCTCGTGGTGGACTCCGAGCAATTCGTGGAAAAACACTGCAGCTGAGGTATGCGTTCTTCTTTGAAATATTTTATGTATGTTGGGTATGTTGATTTCACAAAATAGGTTTGAATGTTGGTTGAATAAAATTGTGTTCCGACGGGAATGAAGGGCTTGTAGACTTGATGCATCCGTCGTGGTCCAATGTGTGAGCAGTTATAGTTGTTATAGTTATATGTTATAATTGTTGCAAATTATTGCGTTGTTGTGGTTTGTACAAAACATGCTCATATCATGTGTTGCGTGTTGTGGTTTGGATGCCTTGCGCTGTGTAGCCACCATAATATGCTAACATAAATATGGTGGGTACACAATCACCAACTTGATTAATACAATCTACACATTGCACGCTGCAGAAGCAAGGATATGGCTGAAACAGCCCAAACTTCATCAGCGGACCAGGTACGATTCGAATTCTATTGAATGAGGTATGGTCGTTGAATGAATTATTATGTGCAGAAACTTGATCCTGAAAAATAAATCTTTTGTAAAGGTATGTGAAGAGCTGTCGTATTTCATTGCTAAGGCATTTGAATTGGATATAAATGGTGGGGAAGATGAGCTGAACTATTTCGTCGAAGCAGAGAACGAGTTGAATTATTTCTATGAATCGGAGAATGATTTGAGTTATTTCTCTGAACCGGATAATGAGTTGAATTATGCCTTTGAAGCGGAGGATGAGTTGAATTATTTCCAACATGAGGGTGACAGCATCAATGAAGGTGGCCATGCAGGTCACACCATTGATGAAAACTATGAGGATGACCGTAGCTGCAACAGTATTCCAGTGGATTCAGTTGGTGATATATGTTCAATTGATCTTAAGAGCTTTATGCCGGAGCAAATATCCAAGTTTGATTTTTTGAATTTGGATGTTGCCTATTTGTTTTATGTACACTACGCCAAGGCCCATGGGTTCTGTGTCCGGAAATTCAATGTCATTAGAAGTCGGCAAACAGGTGACATATTGCAGCAGGAATTTGTATGTAATAGGAACGGCATACGCGAAGACAGGGGGATGTCACCGGAACCAAAAAAACGGGAGCCAAAGCGCATTTTCAGATGTCGATGTGAGGCCAAATTCAGGGTGCATGTTGATATTACAAGCGGCCGGTGGTACTGTACTTGCTTCACAGACATTCACAATCACGAACTTTTCGACGATGTTGAATGTGCAATGCAAGCACCGTTCAGGAGGATGGCCGTCACTGATATAATCCAGATGAATAGTTACCAAGAAGCCGGAATCGGTGTTCCACACATCTTCCGGGCAATTGCAAATCAGTGTGGTGGCGTTCAGAATATACAATATAGTAAAAGGAATATGTATAACCAGATTGGTCGGCAAAGACGTATGCTTAAAAATGACTCCGTGACGGCAATGCAGTTCATGGCGGATCTTCGATCGAAGGATAAAAATTTCTACTGTGCGCACGTTGCAAATCAGGACAATAGACTCCAACATCTCTTTTGGAGTGATGGTTATGGTCGTCTGAGCTACCAGGTATACGGTGATGTGCTTGCCTTCGATGCCACATACGGAAAAAATAAGTACTTGCTGCCAGTTGTGGTTTTCTCTGGCGTGAATAATCACAATCGTACAACTATATTTGCCACCGCAGTGGTGACAAATGAAACTGAGGAAACATATGTGTGGTTGCTAGAACAGTTTCTTGCGGCAATGGGTGACAAGCAACCTATTGCAGTAATAACCGATGGTCACCAATCGATGAAGAACGCCATTGCGAGGGTCTTTCCAAATGCCCACCACCGCCTGTGTGCCTAACATCTACTCCATAATGCTAACAAAAATGTTGGAAACCCAGTGTTCACACAAGGATTTAAGAAATGCATGTTTGGTGACTACGGTGTGGGGAAATTTAAGCGAAAGTGGGAGGAATTGCTGGCTAAGCTTGGGTTGCAAGACAACCGCTGGGTTAAAGATACATATGCAAAGAGAAAGCTGTGGGATGCCGCTCACCTGCGGGGGAAGTTTTTTGCTGGATTTAGAACGACTTCCAGGTGTGAGGGTTTCCACTCTGAGCTAGGCAAGTATGTTCACTCCCGTCACAACTTGACAGATTTCTTAACTCAGCTGCACAGTTGCGTGAAGCACATGCGATATAGAGAGATGGAAGATGACTGTCATTCTTTGCACGAGCAACCAGTATTGCAGACCGACCTAAAATCGTTGGAAATGTGTGCTGCAAAGCACTATACGCACAATGTCTTTCTGCTATTTCGCGCTGTTTTACAGCTTGCTCGTTCAATGAAAGTTATTGATTCGAAAGATGCATTGAGCTGTACAATATATACTGTTGTTAAGCTGAGTTTTAGGTGCAAAGAGGAGTGGCATGTTTCCTCATACCCGGAAGGCAATGAATTTAGATGTTCCTGTCTGAAGATGGAGTCCCGCGGCTTAGCCTGTGAGCACATCGTTGCTGTGTTAGCTCATCTTAGGCTTGAAGAGTTACCTGAATATCTCATCCTCAAAAGGTGGACCAAGGGTGCGCGAGATGGCTTATACAGTGGTAAGGATTTCGGAATGGGCGTGTGGGACTCGCAAAAGAGCAGCCGGTGTGGAGCCCTCATGGATCTGTACAGGGTACTTGGTGATCTGAGTTCTGACTCTATGGATGATTTCAATGAAGCAAGAAAATGGGCTACCCAGAAAATTGAAGAAAGCAAGTCTAGGAAATCATGTCAAAGGGGCAACGGTAGCGAAAGTAATATCTTAGATTTAAAGGATCCCTTGCATCTAAGGCGGAATCGTGGGCTTGAAAAAGGCAAAGGTGGTATAAGACCCAAGCGTGTAGTAAAATGTTCGATATGCAAGGCACCTGGCCACAACAAGTTGACCTGTAGTAATTGTCTTGAACATGCGGATATTTGGGCTCACGCAGCAGGCGCAGCTGAAGAAGAGATTAGTTTCTTCACGGCGGATCTTGATGCTGACGATGTAAGTTTATTTCATTTCATTTGCCTTTGCCACCAATATTTCGTGACTATGTGTAACACGTTTAACACTAAACTACAATTGTTGTTGCAGTGACCACATTAACTCGTTGCGTCCGTTTAATCGTTTATGCTGTGTTGCTGTGTTGTCAACAGGTTTGGGTAACAATGATGTTGGTGGCTGTCAATTAAATGATTTGTGCTTGTATTACGTACATAACAGTCTCCTACTGCTGGGTTTCAGTAATGTTTTAGCAAAGAAAATTCGGTATGCCATTGCTGTTTGTAATCACTTAAAACAAAAGTTGGGGACATGTGGTACACCAGGGTAAATAATTATTTTGAGAACCTATGTTGCTGTTATATGCATGCACTGCTCTGAGACTACGAAAGGTTCAATAGTCGCTCTTATTGTATAAGTCCACAACCTAACCGACAAGCTTTCCCACACGAACAGTTGCCCCGATTGTACATGCAATGGTCATCACTCATCATGTCCTCTTCCCAGCAGACGGGTTGACTAGGATATTCCAAAATTTCTCCACATGATCATTTAATTCTGTGGAAAGTTCATTGTGTTCTCCATCTATTAAATCCATGGCAATCTTTATCCTCATTACGTTTTCGTCGAACTACGATAAGAGATTTTGTTAGCCAGTGGCATAGGCACAATACAGGCACGTCTTTGAGAACAGAATTGCGATGTAACTCACCCTCGGCCTCACATTGGGCTGAAATGAAGACCCCATGCTCATGCAGTCAGCAACCCATATAGGTGAATTGGATCTGAATTGAGATATAGGATCTACACTTCCCTGGACTTCGACAACCTCCCACGTATGTGGATGAACCCTTCCATAGCAATTGATGTTCTTATACCTCTCCATTGCTAGGACGTCTGATATGACCTTGCACTATAAAAAGAACAATTAACATGTTTGTTATCAATTCACAGAAGTTGTCTAGACAAGGTTGAAGAAATGTCTTACCGTTTTTTCCATATCCGTATGCCTGGAGAATAAGCTGTTGTCGTCAATTTTTGAATCAAAATGGTAAACATGAGCTTCCTCTACGGCAACAACCATAACAAAGCAATGACCATTTCTATCTTCAAATGGGACATAAATCTGCAACGAAGATTTTGTTAACGCCATACGCATGGTTGGTTAATCAACTCCACTGTATCAGTCTTGGAATAAAAAATTTAGGTAGAAAATTCTTACATATTTTAGTGTTTTGAAGGGTTTTAACCACTGTGACGAAAACAAGTCCATAATCCTATTCAGCGGACATCCCTTCTTAACACTTTCCTGTGATATAGCTAGTTGGCAGAAGTAAGTACGTGAAATAAAAAAAAATTGGCCATAATAACTACTAAACTACGCTCATAATGTAAATAGATAAGTTACTATATACCGAAAATGTTAGGGGCAGAGACCAAGTTGTTTGTTGTGGGATATTGGCTTGGCACGATGTTACCTTTGCAGCCACAAAATTGATAACCTGGAAAACCTTAAGTCAGATAAGTCTTCATAATAAGAGGAAGTATTACCAAATGTTAAGACACAATATTCAGTTTCGAACAAGCAGTACATTAGAATCCACATTTCGTGTCGGGTTGAGGCAATCAAAATCCTTGACTGTGGCGACAGTGCTTCCAATCTTTAGGATAACATGACTGTTGCAAACACGTAGATTGAACGACTCATGTTATATTTCTTGACACATATTATACCCCACTGCAGGAAACCAAAACCATACTCAGTAAAGTTCAGAAAGCACAACTGACCTAGGATCAGTGTCAGGGTGGAAAACAAAGGCAGCCAAGTGCAAACGCCTTGAGCTGAGCCCCATAGCAGCGGTCGGTTTAAATTTTGTTTTAATGAATTTTTTCTGCAATCATAGAAGGACATGTCAACAGTAATATCATTTACTACTGAATTGCTGCATGAACAAGTATATCCGGACACCCACCTTCTCTACGTTGGCACCCTTCATTTGGCTAAGCGTCGTAACTGGTCCTTCTATATCCGTTTTCCCGCCACTTTTGTCATGCGGCGTCAACGGCGGCTTTGACGAACTACTTCCAGAAGGGCTGAAACCTCTGAACGTGGAACCTAATTTTTGACGCTTGACACCCTCATCCGCTGCAAATTTCAGACTTTTAGTTGCAACGTTTGCCTCCGTATTTGTGTGAATGCCGGATGCCTAATTTAACGCGGATGGGTTAGAATTGTAAATTTCAATAACATTTTGATAAATGACAGCAACAATATTTTTGATTCCTGACCTTCAGTTTCTTTGGGGCCGATTGGAGGGTACTCACTGAATGCATCTTCGGTGTTTCAGGCACCTTGATTTTCTCCAGTTGCAGGAATGAATTTCCGACGGGGGAGAAGCTCCGGTTTTGCACGTTAAAGTTTGCGTGCCTGCTATACCAATTGGATCTAGTCTCTGCCGCACCATCTGATTCGTCATCGCTCACGTCGACAACTGAATTGTTAAAGTCATTTGTACATGTACCAGGAGAGTGGCCGGCGGTTGTTGATGTAAAACCATTTAATCCAGACCTTTTACCACCGTCTGTTGTTGATAACAATGGCAGAACAGCATCTGCCTTAGTAGTTCTCGACTGCGTGACCTCTACCCCACCGGCATCAGCAACTTCCCCATGAGCCTCTACCACACGTTGCATACCCTCCTCTACCGCACGGAATCTGGAATCTAACTGATCCATTTTCAGCGAAATACCCTGTAGGGAGTTACATTTCAGTAAATGATTACAGGGTTCCGAAATTTAAATACGGATTTGTAACCAATACACATGTTTGAGCAGTTTATGTACCTTAAACTCAACAAGAACCTCGCGCAGAAGAGAGTGTGTCTTTGATTCACCGTCTTTTACTTGCGACTCCAAACCCTGCGACGAACGTGTGTATAGAAAAAAATGATTACAGGCACAGCTAAAAGTATATTTGAGTCACACAAATGTTATTAGTCACCACTAACCTGTACCCTCGCCATAAGCTGCAACAAATCTGGGTCCATGCCACCAACACTGGCCTCCGTCTCACAATCTCGATGAGTCCTTGTTTCCCTGTATCAGCATCGAGGATCCATGTCTTCACAGACAGTGGTGACCATTCACACCCAACTAGGAAAAAAACGTTAAATATTTTAGCTTACCCGTAACTGCCACAGTCCCCAAGTCTGGATTCCATGTATGCGAATCTGTGTGTGGGTAAGTTCTAAGACAGGAATAGAGACCAAGGGCAAGAGCTGAATGTTTAAACTCAAACGATAAAACCCTGCACAGCAGAAACTATATATCTTGTGAGTAGGGCATGAAAAAATGCAAATGGTAGCAAAGTAAGGGTTAAGGGTGGCCGTTTACATGGGGAGATTCCCACAGCCAGTGGGTCCCCCAGAGGAGTTCAAAGTCTTTTACGGTGCCGTCAGTAGGTGCACTAGCCTTGCCACCTATTATTGGTGGACCCTTGAAACATAGTCAGCCTTGGGAAATATGAGGTAACATACACACAAGATTGGTTATTCTTGGTTCTAATAACATTTTGTGGGATACATACCCGAGAATGAGAATGATATTATATTATCGTCAGTGTATATAGAAAATGGCATCGATACTTCACGCACAAGTCCAAACACAAACGTCCTGTTATTATGTTAGTTTAAATTAAACTTACTAATTTGATGAAACACACTATAGGGTAAAGGAGGTGCAGTGCACTAAAACATCATGTGGCAAGATGTGCATGTATTTCTCCATATTGCTACAACGGGATACAAGCTAATATTTCTCCATCCCTTCAACCTGTGACATACAAGCACAGATTCAATCATTCTATTGTTCCTGCACATGAATGTTGAGTCGGCAGAAGCCGTCCCTTGTAGGCAACCATCTGCACACGTGTTAGGGTTTATGAAAAAAGGAATGGCAATCAGGTACTGAAGAAAATCAACATATGTTAAGCATCTCATCACGCCACGCAATTAATCAAACCTAAGCAAAATATGGTCAAATTGTCGTGTTAATTGATACAGGCCATACGAACTACGAACTTGTGCAGTAAACGAAAATAAATAAATTGTCATGGAATTAGAAATGGAAAACAACATCAGGCGTCAACAACCCTTCATGGCGTCCTGGCCCTGGTGGAGGTGCCCTCATCCCTCTTCCTCTTCCTGAAGTCCTCCCTGTTGGGTAGGGTACTCCCGGCGTAAGCCAATAAGGGTGATGAGGGGGAGGAGGGGTTTGACGAGGAAGTTTTGGAGGCATAATTATCATCGCGTGGGACGCCACGGAGTGCTGAAATGCCCCCACATTCACCGACTGACGATATGCCATGTTGGTCATTTGGAAGGGGGTCATCCCTTGTACGGACGACGAGGTTTTCATGACCCCCCCCACCGTCGCCACCACCACCACCTCCGTCACCCCCTTCACCACGAGCACCCCCTCTACCGCTCCCACCACCGCTGCTGCCCCCAGGTCCATCACGTCTGCTGGCAGAACCTGGAAAAACGATTCCATAGCCCTCTAGTAGCTCATCCGTCATGCAGACACTTTCCTCCTCCACAAAATGGCATGTTGGAAAGGGAACAGCTACCATGTCCTGCAACAGAAGAGTCATTAAAAATGCATATGGAATGCTAAATGAACTGTTGTCCATCACACGTTTCATGTGATCGTGTATGAGGTGGACTGCGTCCACCTCCAGGCCATTCAGAGTGTGGTAGATGATGAACTTGTCTCTGTCAGTGACACAGCCGTGGAGATGCGTCCGGGGGAAAAACACATTCACGATCATTACGTGAACGAGTTTCGCAGCGGCGGTGAGCGAAGTGGCTTTCGTGGAATCCTCGATCGAAATAGTATCCCTCCCGTATAGGGTTCGGTTAATCTCCGACAGATCGATATCCAGAGCCCATCCCAGGTCGTAACGCGCCCCCATTGCCGGCGCTTCAAGGACGACTGACAATCTGCCCATATGAAAGGATAGGTGATGGTCAACGATCTGACCGAAGAAACCTTGTTCCTCATTGAACCGAACACCACCCCAGAACTCAATGACCATCTCCGGGTATATGCGTGCTTGTGCAGCGTCGTTGATTCGGTCCAACGATGACTCGTAAAGTTCTTCGGCGCCAGGGACCTCTCTAGCGGTCAAGTCTGTAATGTTGTAGTGAAGTGGTTTGCAAATACGGCGGGTTGACATGTTTAACCTCAAAATAATCTGCAAAATGAGTTCACAATGATTAGCCAGCAAGCATATAATGTTTAAAATAACTGTCAAAGCAACTTCTTGTGTGCATTTATAGTGAGTTGGGGTTTGTGGGTGATGTTGGATGTCGGATATTAATGGTGGTGGTTACTGTCGTAGTTATTACAAATGGGGGGGGGTTTGGCAGCTTGAAAGGGTGCTGGACACTTTGTAAGCCCTAAAACAATATGATTTCATCTAACAAGAAGAAGGACCTGCTGGTCTAGTACGAAATATGTCATAATAAGTACACACAAACCATTAATAACACCGTATTATAGAACTATTTCATTTTTTGTGTGTTGAAGCTACAATATCAACAATAGATGGGTACAGTATTGTTACACATAATGAGAACGAAAAACGGCTATGAGAAATAATGGGTCCGGAGTAATGAGAAAATTGTTGTCGGTTCGCGTTAAGCCCTGAAAAGAAGCTCCACATTATCTACTACCCACTGAAAGATGGGATAGGTGAAAGGTTACCTTGTATTTTCTGGGAAGATGAAGATGGTGACTCTGGTGCTGGATAGCCTCTCAGATTGATCAACAACAACAGGTTGGAAGGTCAAGGGCAAAATATTTTTTCCTGTAATGTCAAACAGCTGTGAACCACTTCTATGGTTGAAATGTGTGGTGCTATGTGTCACATTGGGAAATGCTACCGCTGTAATCATTAACTACGACGCGTGCCCTTCACGCGCGGTCCAACAACAAGGTGGACCCTTCATTATCCACTATCTATTACTTTTTCGCTTTTTTGTTATTATTATTTTTGCCCAATCAATCAGGAACGTGTACCTTTTGTGGGGTGATATTTTAATGGTGTAGTGTATTTTTATATACACTATCCCTACACATTCCCGGTTCTGACAGGGCATCTCCAACGATTAGATCTTATGATAGTCAATTAGACACTTTTAGTAGTCTAATCTGCCACATAGGATGTGCAACACCCATAATTTTTGAATAATGATAGGTAGACATCTAAAAGGTGTAGACCACAACCGAAAGATATGAAGACATCAGCAATGTGTGATAAGTGTGGTCTATGAAACCCACCATTTGGACATTATAAAACCGTATCCACTGCCAAACACTTTCGCTTGTTTCTCCAAACTATCATCGCATTGGGGTGTGTAGTGACCATCTATCTACATGATTGCCTGCTAGGATATCCTCGTGCACCGCACACAACCTTTTTGGGTGGTGCATTTAATGCTTGCGTGCAGCCATATAAAGTGTGTGATGTTACATGGGTCAATCAAATCAACCTCTGTCGGTGTGTCATACCATTAAATGCGAGCTCCATCTTTGAGACAGTATGAACAAATGCAAATATGCAACTATCTATGCATTTCCCGCAATGGCTAAGTCATTATCTGGAACATTTAATAACAATGCTGGGAATGGGTAAAAAATACCAGCATCGGGGCAGGTACTATACACGATCTGGGTAAAGTGAACTGGTTGCCAGATGAAACAACGTTGAAAGATACCATATTGTCTCGATTCGAACTGAACACACCAAAATGGCCGTTGACCGTCCTCAATATTTCTTACTCCAGATAGCGCCGCTTCATGCTTTGTCTGCATTTCGCTCCTACAGAAGCTGTTTACCATCAACCACGTCCACGGTGGACCCCGACAATGATGCTACACCGTAGTGTAAGTAGTCCAACTATAATCGTCCGAAACCGATTTACAGCGTCAGACATTCCACTATTTGTGTTATTAATTTTACTCTGTAGTCCAAAATAATTTACAGAAAATGTTTTTATCAACAAATTTAATTGAAATTAACTATTAATATTTCGATTTCGGGCAAAATGATTTTACCGAGTTTATATGACTTGAAAGCATCAAATGATTTTAATTTATTTTTTTGTTATCTGGATTGGGCTATTAGTTCTAGTTAATGAGACTTAACCAATGTTATAGACATCGACCCTAGTATGTAATGCTAAATCTTCCGAGTAGAGCTTCGTAGCCTATAGTGGCCCTACTTGAATTTTCTTTTGTTACAAAAAAACAATTGAATGCATTTGACATGGATATTTTCAAAGCTAACGTTCAAAATGCATATCAAAAAAGAAAAAAACACTAACTTTAAAAAGCAATTATAAATATGAGATACAAAATCGATTGATATGAATTAAAAATTTAAGAGTTTCGCACAAACATTTAATTATAACTCTAATGATGATGACGTGATAAACGGTAAAAATTAATTGAACCACCTAGAGGCCTTGCTAAAGCTGATAGAATTATTGTGACAAACAATCTTCACCTAATAAACTAATAAGACACTATAGGTAATTTGATGGGGGGCATCCTCGCTGTACAAATCACTATAGGTAATTTAAAGCTGAGAAACCCTCCGTCCCAAAATATAGGGTCTTGTTCACACAGTGACGCTTATTAACAAAACATGTAATAAGCCAATTAATGTGTTGCTTTTGATATTTTCTACACAAATATTCCAATTTTACCCCTATTTAAAGTTAGTTGGGAATATGGTAGAAGTTGGTAGTAAAGGTAGTAATTCAAGTGTTAAAATTTAAAATATAATGAATGTAAGGGGTAATCAAGGAAAAGCTTTTTTTTTTTTTTCTTGAAATCTAGAAGGGATCTTATAATTTGGGACATCAAGTTTGTCTCTAAAGGGTCTTATAATTTGGGACAAAGGGTGTAGTGTTTATCCTCCATTTACATTGACCCCTTAATATGTTTGTTTTGTAACTTTTTATACAAATCTTCCAAATATGCCCCCATTTAAAAAAAATAAAAATTGTTAATGTAAGTATTGAATATACCAAAAGGTGGTTGCGAATATGAAAGAAGTAATTAGTAAAGTTGGATCAAAAGTTTTGGAATTTAAAATATAATGAATGCCAGGGGTAATAAGTAAAGTAATTAGTGCTAAACTAATCGGCTATTGAATTTGTTTTAATTTTAAATTAAAACATTTTAGAATTACTGGATTTATTTAAAAGGATCAATAATTAATCCTAACGTACTAAAACAATGCTATTTATAACATAATAAAAGTATCTACTATTAATGGCATGGTTAGCGGGTAATTCCATATTAATTTGATTGTTTATGCATTAGATTGTTTAAATTTGAAAATTAAATCTAGGTTGGTTTTAAAATTTGATTTCATATTAATTTTGAACACAACTTTTAATGGAAGTAATTATCTATGTATATATATTTGTATAAATTTTTTCAAAACTAAATCTAATTAGTTAAAAAAAGATTCCACGTATTCTTCTCCTAATTGTGTCAATAAAATTATAGAATTTTTTAAAAGAAAATATTTGAAATGTTACATTTAACAACATTTTTGTATTTTATGTTTTTTAAATAATTGATATATCAAATACATTATTTCACGTTTCGGGTTTCATATTTTATTTTTGAAATAGTTGGATGAAAGTTGAGAATTAAATCTTTTTTTCAATAGAATATATAAGTATTAAATTAAAACAGGATAAGTTAATAAACCATGACTAAGTGGGAAAAATAAACATTTACAAATCATTTGACGAAAAAATAAATATTTGAAGACAATCACGTGAAAGATTATATTATGTTTGTATGTTTGTAATATATGAGCATATCTTTAGACCTAAAATGGAAGGATCTCCAGAAACTAAGTGCTCAAATCAACCCCACATATAAATTGCATACTTTAAATTAAACAAACCAAGAAAGGAAAACTAAACTAACGGTGAAAAGAAAATATAGTAAACGTGATATTAAGAACGACCTTACCGTTGTCAACGCTTAATATAAAGCAAATAAAAACCATTATCCAAATAAAAAACAAACAATTAAAACCACCAACCACACACACCATTGTCAGAAATTTAAAACAAACAATTATCCAAAATTACATAACGAAACATTATCAACGTAAATATTTATCTGCCGGCGGCAGAGGAACCTAAACCGTGACGCCTCCTCCTCTTACGCGCACGAGCAGCAGGACCGGCATGGCTAGGACCAGCAGCATCATCGGCAGCATCATCATCGTCGTCATCATCGCCATCGTCATCTCTGTCATCATCATCATCATCACCACCATCACTTGCTTCACTACCAGCATCCTCAACCGCAGGGACAGCAATGCCGTGGCGTTCAAGGTATTTCCTTGTCGTCACCTAACTAGTTGACACAGCGAATTGGCTACCGGCGGCAAACGGGCACGCAACCATCTCCTGCAGAATTTTTGTTAGCAGAAATCCATAAGGAATGGCATAAGTAGTGTTTACCATAACCCGTGTCAGATGCTGGTGCACAATGTCCACTGGGTCGAGGGCGATGTTTTTCAGGGTGTGGTAGATGATGAAGGTGTCGTTGTCAAGGACATATCCGTGGAGGGCTTTTCTGGGACAAAAAACGGTTATGATAAGGAGATGGACGAGCCTCGCTGCCGGGGAGAGACTGGTTGCCTTCGTGGCATCCTCGCGTGAGATGAACCCTCTGCCAAACACCGTTTGGTTTATGTCTCGCTGGTCCATCTCAAGATTCCACCCTACTGAGTAGGTGGAACCAACTGCCTCCGCCCGCAGCAACCCACACAGCCGCTGTTTGTCGAAATTCAGGATATAGTCAAGCACTTGGCATGAGAACCCCAAGTCGTCTGAATACGTAATACCACCCAAAAACTCGGTAAACAGCTGCGGATAAATGGGCGTATACGCAGAAATGTTTATGCAGTTCAGGTTAGAGGTGACAAGCAGTTCTGCCCCCGGAACCTTCCAATCAAGAAGGTCCTCCAAGTCGTAGCAGACTTGCTTGCAGAGCGGTCGAGAGGCCATTTGCGAACGTTAACTGGAAGTTTTGTGCAACGAAGAGTTCTATAGCGCTAGATATTAGTACGTGAATAAACTAGGTGATGGTAATATATAGAGTACGTGTGGCGAGGAGTTACAACTACAACAACGAGTAGTGGGAAAAAACCATAATTGTGCACGTGGGATAGGGAAAAAACAAACAACGTGTATTTGGCAGTTGAACCGATACCCACTACTAAACTAGAAATGGGGGGGTTATGGGTGTGGAGTGCATTAACCCACAACTACCTTGCCTCGTCGGTTGAGGTTTCCACGAGGAGGCGCCATCATTGATTGGAGAACGTGCGCCATCAATAGCAGCCTCCAAAACGTCACACGTGATTCGAACGACGTGAAGTAGTAAAATCTGTGGTTCAACATTTATTGCTTATCAAAAGGAGACACCGTATATTAATTATGATAGAGTTATGGTGTTGTGTGCAGGTGCAGGGGTGTAAGTGGGATTATTAATTTGGTCTGAATCTCTATTTGTACCTTTATAATATCCTCCGTTCGAAAAAATTAAGACTATTTTTGTTTTATCAATACGCCCTCCCTTCCTAATTGTGTAAAGTAATTAAAAAGAGTTTTTAACTGAAGGGTAAAATTAGTAAAAAAAAAAATATGTCCCCTTTCACTTTGTAAAGTGATACATAATTAGGAACAAAAAATGGATAAAAATAGTGACACTAAATTAGGAACGGATGGAGTAGTTGTGTAATTTACTTTAATTTTCTGTTTATTCCAGCTTGTTTGTTACTTATCGGCCTTACTTATCATGTGAAATCATTTCTTTGTTTGAAACTGGATTAGTGACTCTCCTTTGTGCAAGTGCAAAGGTGATTACCATTTAGGGTATACTAAATTAAAATACGTTAGACACCAATGGTGCAAGAAGCCATGAGCCATGTTTTTTGAGTTTAAAGGATCAAAATAAATAGCTAAATAATTGCAAGAACAACCAGAACTGAAAAGAAGAAGAGCATTGACCATTGAATACCATTCAATTAAACACGTCATTACACAACTCTACAAAAAAGGGAAAATTTTACAGAGATCAGCAAGTAAAGACTACTGCCCCTAAGTCTAAACACACACACACGGCTTGACGGAATTTGCCATCCGCGAGAGTTCGCGTCATTATCTCGGGACCATTCTGGAATACAAGGAACCAGCAGTCCCGGCCGTTACCATGTGATGGGGGAAGGAGGCAACATTAAAGCAAGTGAACTGCAGAAGCTGACTAATAAGAAGATGCTACACGAGTTAACATAAAATTGCTTGTCACCTACTGCTGCTGGCCTCCTTTAATGTTGCCTCCTCCCCCCATCAGTGGGTAATGGTCCGGACTGCTGGTTCCATGAATTCGAGAATGGTCCCGAGATAATAACGCGATTTCTCGCGGATGGCCAATTCCGTGAAGCAGTGTGTGTGTGTTTAGACTTAGGGGCAGCTTACTGATTCTGGAATTGATTTGGTAGTATCATTCGGGCAAGCAGGTGCTTTCTGGATATGCTGATAACGTTCGACCACAATACGTTCTCCATAACTGGCATTTGCTCAAAAAATAACATTGAGACTAGGAAGTGCTCGTCGTTTGTTCGCTCCGTGGAATACGAAGGCCTTTAATGTGGTGTATCATTTGTTACACCGACTGCACATTTCATCTCCTGGGAAGCTATTTCATATGCAGAGTAGTTATATAGGCGACGGGGTGGAAAGGATTCGTCTATTGCGAATTAATAGCATTCAAAATCGCAGTGGGTATCACTATCTACGGTTTCCAACCCACATTCCCTCGTTCAAAGCACCTGCAATGAATATTTTACTGTCATAATTACAGTCAATGAGCACCAGGACCAAGACCACATTCAATTAACCGTCCAGATCAAATCCACATTCAAATAACCGTCCAGATCAAATCCTCTTCAAATAGACCAAGATCGTCTTCCAAGAAAGAAAAATGAAAAAGAAAAAAAAAAATCAGGCGCAGTGAACGGCAGCGTTATCATTAAATGTTCATTATGACCGTATTTTTTGCCGCGTTACGACAATATTAGCGTTACGTTCGAATTTTTTAAAATCATATATATAAATGAATCCGTAATTACTATATACTTACATAGTGACTATATATGTATATATACTTTTTAACGTACACGTAACTACACACAGGGTGTAGTGTATTATAACAATAAAGTGCTACGAAAAATAATATAAAATAACAATCCATATCTCTTTCATAGTAATTTGAGGGTTTTTTAACATATTTATTTAAATATGGGGTTGGCTACATGACCCCGTGTTAATTTGGGGTCATTTGACCCCATGTCCAAATCGACCAATCAGAATGCACCACGTGGTTTTTTTTTCCAAATTATTAGTTTAATCTAGGAAATTAATATCTTTATTTATATTGATATTAATTTGGGAAAGTAATTATTTTCTTGATATTGATTTTAGAAATTCTCCTACAATTTAGGAATCAACCTCCCACCTACCGTTCCTAAAAAATTCTTAATTTCAAATATTTCATTTATAAATATTTTCATCCATTCGACCAATAAAAAAATAGTAAAATTTATAAATTATAATTTTAGCTATAAAATTCAAAAGATGTTACAAATTTTGATTCCATATGATTAAATATATATAACCCCTTTAAATATATATAACACTAACCGTCGTTTGTTTAACGTTAGTAGATAATTACTAAATTAGTTGAGTAGTTGTACCCCTCCCCACCCATAACTGCAGCTGAACCCAAACGTTTCCTCGTCCCCTCATCTTCTCTTTTACTCGACGACTGATTCTTCTACCCTATCCAGTCCCCGTCAAGGTCGAAGCTAACGGTGTAGTGAGCCCCGCACATGGTTGTTCTCTCAAATTCAAATCAACCATAACAGCAGACGCGTTTCTCCATCGTTAAAGGTAAGTATCTTCTCGACGCTACTTGTAGATCTTCTTGTTCATCATGCATGTGGACGGTTTTGGGTGTGTCATGGGTTTTTCGGTCACACAATTGACTTATCATGTCAGGAAAGTCATCATTTTTCCGCGGCTTCCCAATTGATTACATTGAAGATACTGTAGCAATTTTGGGAAGATGATAACTGCGAATCAGACACCCTCGAAAGACATTGACGGCCCTGATTTCAGGTCACAGATAGACATCACATTGGTAATGCCCGAAATGCCTCTGATTTTCGTTCAATTTCGGTCCACACCTGTTCCGACGTGGTTAATCTTATGCTAGGTTATTTTGATCTTGAATTTGTACAGGAGGACATGGAAATACCTGTTGATTTTTATAGGAGGTACAGCCGTGATATTGGGGGTAGGATTGAGGTTACAGATCCGGTGGGGAGTAAGCTGGAGTTTAGGTTATTCCATGGGGCCAACAGTGTTCAGATCTGGGACTCAGTAAAGGTGCTCTCTGATAAGTACGGGTTGACAGAAAACCACTTTGCCGACTTCTATTACCGTGGAAGGAACACGTTCAATCTGAAGATTTTAGATGCCATGCTTACTGAAATCAATTATGGCGTTGGCACCTCCCAGATCAATGAGCAAGCTTGCGGGGAGGATATCGTGGATTGTGATCGTGATGGGGATGATGGTGTTGTTGCTTTCAACAAGGGTGATCGTGATGCAGCCAGACATGCGGCTCTCCAGGTGTATGAATTTGACAAACTGGTAACTAGATCAGTTGTTACTGGGACCCAAACCTTGGTGAGTTCAGATTATTCGAAGTCACCATTACATTTGCACTGTAAAATAAAACATTTCAAAATTGAATTAATATAACACGTAGTTTATATCTTTTGCAGGCACTTCCGAGGAGCTATCTTAAAGTTCATCTTCGGCGCCACTGGAAGCACGTCCTTTTGAAGACCCCTGAACACAAGTGGTACGTTTGCGAGCTGAAATGGAAGAAGCGAGGAGGGGTTATAACTTACTACCACATTGGAAAGAATTGGCCTCAATTTGTGAATGACAACAATTTAAGGGTAGGGGACCACGTTCACTTCAGGCCGGATAGCACGGCCAACAATGTTATTTATGTAACCATTAATCGCCACCAAAACAATTAGTGATACTTGATGTTGGATGTTCCGTGACTTGGTTTTGAATATACTACGATAAAATTTCACGATATTATATCATGGGAATCGCTGATTCGTAGGAACGTGTCTTTATTTTTTAATAAATGTGTATGCAATTGCACACTCCGACAACAACACTCTAGTCAAACCCCCCTTCTGCGATGGACTCATACGGTCACACCTACTTTGAGGGAACTCTTCCAATGTCCCTCATGTCTAACTTGTCAGGGGAATCTTTATGCTGATCAGGCATAACTAACCTTGTGGATTGGACACATGCAGCCAAACAAACCGTAGGGGTTACAACCAAACTCTAGTCAAACCCCCGCACCGTACGGTGGGATGACACGGTGCAAACTTATTTAGTATAACATAAGCGTGGGTTGCACTCGTTCACCAAAAGGCGACAACAATACCTTCCTAGATATCGCTTCATGCCCCCACATGGGTGTCCCTCATGTCTAACTTGTCAGGGGAATCTTTACGCTGATCAGGCATAACTAACCTTGTGGATTGGACTCATGAGAGCTGAGGTCTCTGAATTCTTGACTGTGAAATTTTTCTGCCTTGTATTGCATGTTGATTGGAGTTTTGTACACTTTGTGAGTTGAGAAGAGATTATAGGCATTTTTGAAAACTCAGATTTTTGCTTGAAATTTTATATCCACTAGTAGCCCCTTTTGAGCCTTAAAAGAGTCATTCTTTGGAGCCTACTTTGTGTGATATCTTTAAGTTGTTATTGTGATTCATGTGCTGAATTTATTAAGAGCTATGTTTGTGGGTTTCTCTCTAAAAAAAAAAAGAAGGAAAAAGTTGGAAAAAGTAAGGTATGTGCCTTAGGAAAATAATGAAGTAGTGGGGTGAGAAAGAGTATGAGGGGAGTAAAATTCAAGTCATTCATCCCATACATTCCACTACTTTGTTAAAAAAAAAAATATATATATAAAAAAAAAAGAGAGAAGAAGGAAAAATTGAGAGGACCCTTGTGTTGAATTGTTTAAGCTCTTAGTCAAGAAAATCACTTAACAACAAATTCTGAGTCAGCCAATAGAGTTGCCAAGTCTTGAAATCCATACCTTAAATTGTTCAACCCTTTGGCCAAGTTATAACCTTCAAAAATCTCTTCAAAATCACTTGGTTGCTTTACTTCAGTTTTGATTTGAATTATAGGCAGGATTATTGAGCTTTCTTGTTTTCATGGAGAGTATTATTTTGTGAGCTTAATTGATGAATTCAAACATGTTAAAAGCCAGGCCTAACTTTCTTGATTCTCTGTCTATAAAACATGCATGTCTTCCTTTTCTGCTAAGCTTTCTTTTGAAAGGTTTCTGTGCTTCAAGTTGTAATCAGATAAAACTTTCTCAAAACCCAGGGACGACTTTTTCTTTAAGTTTTGTCGCTTGAGGACAAGCTGTCGTTGGGTATAGTGGTGTGATGAGTGGATTTTATATGATGTTTTTAGGCTATTTTTAGTCTTTTTATTTTATTATTTTTGAGTCTCATGTAGGTTTTTTATTGTTTTTATGTAGATTTTATATTTATTTTGCATTTTGCATGTAGATTAGATTTTATTAGATTTTCTAGCTTTATTTTATATTTTTAGGAATTTTTCTAGTTATTTTGTATTTTTAGAAAAAGCTGGTTTAGTTATCATTTGTGTCCAGGGACCAATGTGTAAAGTTTCAGGAAGTCAGGGACCAAATTGTAAAAGTTCAAGAGTGGAGGACTTAAAGTGGAGATTGAGAGAATATGAGGGCTTGAATTGAAGTGCTAACCAAGGGAGGACCAAAGTGAAAAAGAAGAATATGAAGAATCACTCTCCAATTTAGCACATGGAAAAAATGTTTAAAGAATTGATGTTAGTGGAGAAAGGGTTTCAGAACTGATCAAGGCTGGTTAGTGGCTTTTTATGGCCATCAAAACCCACTACCATGAATGAAGAAGGAAGGAAAAGCTTGAAGATGAAGAAGCAGCGTCCCAACGCTCAAGCGTTGGGATCCTAGCGCTCCAGCGCTGGGGTTCTGACTAGATGATGAGTCAGATGTTGACCCAGCGCCCAAGCGTTGGAAAGCTAGCGCTCAAGCGCTGGGCCTCGGATAGAAAGTGTATTTTTAATGTATCCTAGCGCCCATGCGTTGGGAATGCTAGCGCTGAAGCGTTGGAGGCTGGATTTTTACTATAAATAGGACCCTTTTCTTCACTTGTAAGACACACCATCTTAGAATACAACAAGTATTCTCTCTTTCTCCCTCAAAGATCATTGTTCCTAGGACTTGTGGGAAGCCATACTTGAGCTCCTATCCAGGGTAATTCAATGATTCTTTTAGCCATGCTTGGCTAAATTCTTCTTTAAGTTTTTGGGTTGTTTTAGTTTATAATACATGTTCTAGTCTTTTTCTACATTTCTGAATTTTATTTCCATTCATGTTTTATTACCTTATGCTTTATTTCTATCTTGTGGATCCCAAGAGGTTTTGCTTATTACTTATTACATAAGGCCATTTGGTGAGTAGTAAGGGAACTAGGTAATAAAAAAGGTTATAAGTATACTTCACTAAGGAATTAGGAAGGACGTAACTTTATGTTGGCCTGAACATCTTCTTCATCTTCTTCTTTAGTTAACTAGGTACCAAGGAATTGGGTTTAGTAATTAAAAAGAAAGATCTACAATGCTTAAGGAATTAACTTGTAGTTACACTAGGCTATAGCATCATGATAATGGTTTTATAATTCAGGAATTTAGTAGGAAATTTCTAGCATGTTTTTATAGACTATGTAAACCAACCCAAGAGCTTAATATTCATCATCTCTTTATTTTTTTTTATGCTATTGTTTCTTCCTAGTTCTCAAACCAACAACAAATATTCATCTTTTATTTTTCTGTTTTAGTACTAAATTTTATAATAATAAGAACACCTATCCCGTGGGTTCGATCTTTTTATATTACGCGATAGTAAATTGTACACTTGCAATTTCATTATCAAGTTTTTGGCGCCGTTGCCGGGGATAGGTTCTTTTAAGTTCTTATTTTTATTTTGTTTAGTACTTCTTGTTTATAATTATATATAAAAAAAATATATATATATATATATAAAAAAATTGTATTGAATAGGTGCTATTAACTTCTTTGGCTTGTTTGCATGGTAGGACATTTTGAATTGGACCCTGAAATTGAAAGAACTTTGCATCGCAGATTAGCGGAGCAAAGGAGATTAGCAAGGGCCATGGCTGAAACACAAGCACAAATGGAGGAGCGCCTCCTTGCTGAATACAATGCAAGGGTGGAAGATGAAGTCCAAGCTAGACTTCAAAGGCTGAGAGAGGAGGAGGAAGAGCAGAATGCCAATCGCTCTCTTCGTGATATCACAGCTCCCCAAGTAGATTACAATTTTGAAGGGAGTATTGTGGTTCCGGAGGATGCTTTGCCAAATTTCCAGATTCCTCCACACTTCATCTCATTGGTAAGTCAAAACCAATTTGGTGGGAGTGTAAATGAAGACTGCCATACACATATGGAGCGATTCACCAGGCAATGCTCCACCTTAAGGAGAAATGATGCTCATTTGGATACGGTAAGACTAATGCTGTTTCCATTTTCCTTAAGAGATGTGGCAGAGGAGTGGCTTTCTTCTCAACCACTCAGAAGCATTACTTCATGGGATGATTTGGCTGAAAAATTCACGGCCAAATTTTTTCCTTACAACCGCATAAGGAAGTTGAAGCAGGAAATCAACTCCTTCATTCAGCAAGATGCTGAAAACTTGTATGAGACATGGGAGAGGTTCAAGGGACTTCTCAGAAGGTGCCCAGGTCATAATATCTCTATCGCAGATCAGGTAGAGAAATTTTATGCTGCTTTGAATGATTATACCAGGGACAAATTGGATACTGCAGCAAGTGGGGCATTCGATGCTTTGCCACCACAAGGAGCTCTTGATCTTATCAACAAACTTGCTGCAAGAGCTGCTCATTCAAACCAGGACCGGGCAATCAGGAAAGGTATTTATGAGGTTGATTCTTTTGAGTCCATTGTTGCTTCAAATAAACTTTTATCCAGGAAAGTTGATGCAATGGTCAAAAGAATGGAGGGGGTTCAACTGAGCCCGGAGGAGGCTGAATTAGAAGCTGAGGTAAAAGCTATGGGGAATTTTCAAAATTCCTATGGCAACACCTATAACCCAAGCTGGAGAAACCACCCCAATTTTTCTTGGAGAGATCAAGGGGGTGGTCAAGGTGAAGCCAGGCAACAATTTCAGAGGCCATTCCAGAATCAGAGGCCACCAATGCCTTTGAATTCAAATCAGGGAAGGAAGAGTTTGGAAGAAATTGTTGGTGAAATAGGCCAACAAACTGTGCAATTTATGAATGAGACCCGGACAAGTGCTAAGAATCATGAAGCCTCCATTAGAAATTTGGAGGTCCAGGTAGGCCAGCTGGCCAAGACCATCTCAGAAAGGATTCCAGGTACTTTTCCGTCTGATACTCTTGTCAATCCAAAGGAAAATGTTGAGAATGTTTCTGCCATCACTCTTAGGAGTGGTAAGACTATGCCCGAAAGGGTAGTGGAAATTGAACAAGAGGTAAGTGGTGAAGAAAAAGAAGAAGAAAGGAATGTGCCTATTGTTGTTGAAAAAATTGCTGAAAATGTAATTCCTCCTTCTAAGAAAATTGGCAAAGTTCCTTTTCCTAAAGCTTTCAAAAAGAATTTGGAAAAACAATTTTCGAAATTTCTTGAGATTTTTAAAAGGCTTCAAATTAACATTCCATTTTCTGAAGCTTTGGAAAAAATGCCAATTTATGCTAAGTTTATGAAGGACATTTTATTTAGAAGGAGGAAATTAAGTGAGATGGATGAAACTGTGATGTTAACTGAGGAGTGTTCAGCTATGGTTTTGAGGAAGTTACCCCAAAAATTGAAGGATCCAGGGAGCTTCACTTTGCCTGTGGAAATTGAGGGACTACCTAATGCAACAGCTTTTTGTGATTTAGGAGCTTCTATAAACCTCATGCCACTCTCCATGTTTAGGAAATTGGACATGGGAGAGGCCACTCCTACTTTGATGTGTTTACAATTGGCGGACAGGTCAATTAAGTACCCCTATGGGGTGGCTGAAGATGTTTTGGTAAGGGTTGACAAGTTTGTCTTCCCGGTTGATTTTGTGATACTTGACATGGAAGAAGACTCCAAAGTACCATTAATTCTTGGGCGGCCATTCCTTGCTACAGGAAACGCCAAGATTAATGTAGCAGAAGGCCTCCTATCTTTGAAGGTAGGGGATGAAAAAGTGAAGTTTTCTGTATTCCGTACTTGTAAGCACTATGAGTCTGAAAGTGAGGATGAGTTCAAAGATGATGTTTGTAACAAGAAAAGAAAAAGTACCCCCAATTGATTAAGGGGAAGGGTCTATCTCGGACCTTAACATTGAGCTGGTTGGGAGACAACCCAACTTAGGATAGTTTATGTTTCTGTCTTTTTAATTTTTGCACAACTCTTGTACATAAATAAAAGAAAAGAAATTTTATGTTTCTACTGCAGGCGAGGCCAGCGCTCAAGCGCTGGAGGCCAACGCTCAAGCGTTAGGCCCCTGCTTCACAACCTCTGATTCCAGTTGATCCCAGCGCTTAGGCGCTGGAGGGCTAGCGCTCATGCGCTAAGCCCCTGGAATCCCCAGTTTTTATTTTCTATTTTCCAGCGCCATAGCGTTGGAACCCAGCGCTTAGGCGCTGGGACCTCTGATGCCCAGTTTTTATTTTAATTCCAGCGCCCAAGCGTTGGCATCCCCAACGCTCAAGCGCTGGAGCTCGGGCAGTTTGCTGTTTTTTTTTTTTTTCTTTTCTTTTGTTTGCTGTTTTTAATAAATTTTGTGTTCACCATTTTCTTAAAGTTTTAAGGTTCTATGAGTCTTCCCTTGGTTCTAAACTAGTTTTTATTTTTGGGAACTCAAGAACTCTTGTTTTTTAGGTGGACACAATATTTTTCAACCCATGATCTTTTGTGCTGATTTTTGAACTAACAAGTCAAGCAAGTTTCTACTTGTGAGACTTTTGTTTGTTCATTGTTACAGGGTAGGTACCAAAAGGAGGAAGAGCCCTCTTGAACTTAAGTGTTCAAAGTGATTTTTACATTGAGGTTCCCTTGGACCTTTGTGGAAATTTGTTACTATACCAGCTTATTAGTTTTTGTTTTTGTTTTTATAGTTTTTAGTTTTATTTTTATATTTAGTTTAGTTTTTCTGTTTTATTTTTGCATGAGTCTTGAGTATATTATCCATTCTGAATGTTGCTATAGCTTTGTGAAATGCTTTATCTGATTGAACTGCTTGGTGAAAAATTCTATGTTTTTAAGCAGTTAGGATTGCATGCTGTAGAAAGGATTTTTGGTGTCTTGATTGTTTGGTTGTTGGCTAAGTTTTTTTTTGAGTTCTAAAAAGGGTACCACTTACCCTATCTTTTTCTGAGAGCTGAGGTCTCTGAATTCTTGACTGTGAAATTTTTCTGCCTTGTATTGCATGTTGATTGGAGTTTTGTACACTTTGTGAGTTGAGAAGAGATTATAGGCATTTTTGAAAACTCAGATTTTTGCTTGAAATGTTATATCCACTAGTAGCCCCTTTTGAGCCTTAAAAGAGTCATTCTTTGGAGCCTACTTTGTGTGATATCTTTAAGTTGTTATTGTGATTCATGTGCTGAATTTATTAAGAGCTATGTTTGTGGGTTTCTCTCTAAAAAAAAAAAAGAAGGAAAAAGTTGGAAAAAGTAAGGTATGTGCCTTAGGAAAATAATGAAGTAGTGGGGTGAGAAAGAGTATGAGGGGAGTAAAATTCAAGTCATTCATCCCATACATTCCACTACTTTGTTCAAAAAAAAAAAATATAAAAAAAAAAAAGAGAAGAAGGAAAAATTGAGAGGACCCTTGTGTTGAATTGTTTAAGCTCTTAGTCAAGAAAATCACTTAACAACAAATTCTGAGTCAGCCAATAGAGTTGCCAAGTCTTGAAATCCATACCTTAAATTGTTCAACCCTTTGGCCAAGTTATAATCTTCAAAAATCTCTTCAAAATCACTTGGTTGCTTTACTTCAGTTTTGATTTGAATTATAGGCAGGATTATTGAGCTTTCTTGTTTTCATGGAGAGTATTATTTTGTGAGCTTAATTGATGAATTCAAACATGTTAAAAGCCAGGCCTAACTTTCTTGATTCTCTGTCTATAAAACATGCATGTCTTCCTTTTCTGCTAAGCTTTCTTTTGAAAGGTTTCTGTGCTTCAAGTTGTAATCAGATAAAACTTTCTCAAAACCCAGGGACGACTTTTTCTTTAAGTTTTGTCGCTTGAGGACAAGCTGTCGTTGGGTATAGTGGTGTGATGAGTGGATTTTATATGATGTTTTTAGGCTATTTTTAGTCTTTTTATTTTATTATTTTTGAGTCTCATGTAGGTTTTTTATTGTTTTTATGTAGATTTTATATTTATTTTGCATTTTGCATGTAGATTAGATTTTATTAGATTTTCTAGCTTTATTTTATATTTTTAGGAATTTTTCTAGTTATTTTGTATTTTTAGAAAAAGCTGGTTTAGTTATCATTTGTGTCCAGGGACCAATGTGTAAAGTTTCAGGAAGTCAGGGACCAAATTGTAAAAGTTCAAGAGTGGAGGACTTAAAGTGGAGATTGAGAGAATATGAGGGCTTGAATTGAAGTGCTAACCAAGGGAGGACCAAAGTGAAAAAGAATAATATGAAGAATCACTCTCCAATTTAGCACATGGAAAAAATGTTTAAAGAATTGATGTTAGTGGAGAAAGGGTTTCAGAACTGATCAAGGCTGGTTAGTGGCTTTTTATGGCCATCAAAACCCACTACCATGAATGAAGAAGGAAGGAAAAGCTTGAAGATGAAGAAGCAGCGTCCCAACGCTCAAGCGTTGGGATCCTAGCGCTCCAGCGCTGGGGTTCTGACTAGATGATGAGTCAGATGTTGACCCAGCGCCCAAGCATTGGAAAGCCAGCGCTCAAGCGCTGGGCCTCGGATAGAAAGTGGATTTTTAATATATCCTAGCGCCCATGCGTTGGGAATGCTAGCGCTGAAGCGTTGGAGGCTGGATTTTTACTATAAATAGGACCCTTTTCTTCACTTGTAAGACACACCATCTTAGAATACAACAAGTATTCTCTCTTTCTCCCTCAAAGATCATTGTTCCTAGGACTTGTGGGAAGCCATACTTGAGCTCCTATCCAGGGTAATTCAATGATTCTTTTAGCCATGCTTGGCTAAATTCTTCTTTAAGTTTTTGGGTTGTTTTAGTTTATAATACATGTTCTAGTCTTTTTCTACATTTCTGAATTTTATTTCCATTCATGTTTTATTACCTTATGCTTTATTTCTATCTTGTGGATCCCAAGAGGTTTTGCTTATTACTTATTACATAAGGCCATTTGGTGAGTAGTAAGGGAACTAGGTAATAAAAAAGGTTATAAGTATACTTCACTAAGGAATTAGGAAGGACGTAACTTTATGTTGGCCTGAACATCTTCTTCATCTTCTTCTTTAGTTAACTAGGTACCAAGGAATTGGGTTTAGTAATTAAAAAGAAAGATCTACAATGCTTAAGGAATTAACTTGTAGTTACACTAGGCTATAGCATCATGATAATGGTTTTATAATTCAGGAATTTAGTAGGAAATTTCTAGCATGTTTTTATAGACTATGTAAACCAACCCAAGAGCTTAATATTCATCATCTCTTTATTTTTTTTTATGCTATTGTTTCTTCCTAGTTCTCAAACCAACAACAAATATTCATCTTTTATTTTTCTGTTTTAGTACTAAATTTTATAATAATAAGAACACCTATCCCGTGGGTTCGATCTTTTTATATTACGCGATAGTAAATTGTACACTTGCAATTTCATTACCTTCCTAGATATCGCTTCATGCCCCCACATGGGGGTCCCTCATGTCTAACTTGTTAGGGGAATCTTTACGCTGATCAAGCATAACTAACCTTGTGGATTGGACTCATGAAGCCAAACAAACCGTAGGGGTTACAACCAAACTCTAGTCAAACCCCCACACTGTACGGTGGGATGACACGGTGCAAACTTATTTAGTATAACATAAGGGTGGGTTGCACTCGTTCACCAAAAGGCGACAACAATACCTTCCTAGATATCGCTTCATGCCCCCACATGGGGGTCCCTCATGTCTAACTTGTCAGGGGAATCTTTACGCTGATCAGGCATAACTAACCTCGTGGATTGGACTCATGCAGCCAAACAAACCGTAGGGGTTACAACCAAACTCTAGTCAAACCCCCGCACCGTACGGTGGGATGACACGGTGCAAACTTATTTAGTATAACATAAGCGTGGGTTGCACTCGTTCACCAAAAGGCGAAAACAATACCTTCCTAGATATCGCTTCATGCCCCCACATGGGGGTCCCTCATGTCTAACTTGTCAGGGGAATCTTTACGCTGATCAGGCATAACTAACCTTGTGGATTGGACTCATGCAGCCAAACACACACTAGGGGTTACAACCAAACTCTAGTCAAACCCCCGCACCGTACGGTGGGATGACACGGTGCAAACTTATTTAGTATAACATAAGGGTGGGTTGCACTCGTTCACCAAAAGGCGACAACAATACCTTCCTAGATATCGCTTCATGCCCCCACATGGGGGTCCCTCATGTCTAACTTGTCAGGGGAATCTTTACGCTGATCAAGCATAACTAACCTTGTGGATTGGACTCATGCAGCCAAACACACACTAGGGGTTACAACCAAACTCTAGTCAAACCCCCGCACCGTACGGTGGGATGACACGGTGCAAACTTATTTAGTATAACATAAGGGTGGGTTGCACTCGTTCACCAAAAGGCGTCAACAATACCTTCCTAGATATCGCTTCATGCCCCCACATGGGTGTCCCTCATGTCTAACTTGTCAGGGGAATCTTTACGCTGATCAGGCATAACTAACCTTGTGGATTGGACTCATGCAGCCAAACACACACTAGGGGTTACAATCAAACTCTAGTCAAACCCCCGCACCGTACGGTGTGATGGACTCATACGGTCACACCTACTTTGAATCCACTATAGGCACACTTACATTATAAGAGGACCTAATACAGCTACGTACAATCGCTCGCATAACATGAGAATTGCTTAATTCAAACTTTCGTGTAATGACTTCACAGCTAATTACGCCCATACAACAAAAAAATCTACAAAAATTCAGCAACAATTTTTAGAAAAGATCCAAGGTTAGTGCGATGCAATCCTCACCGTTGATACTGGCCTCCATAATTACACTATTGTTAATTTATAAAGTAGTAGACAGTCAGCACCGTTATAAATTCTTAGTGATTTGTCGGTCAACGTTAGATCTTCATCCTACGGCTACAGGCAAATAATGAGGTCACGATGATTAATTGAAAAGATTTGAATTCCGGCGGTTGCTTCGACTATGGTCAACCCTGTGCTTATTGGTCCTTCACAAAAATAAGAGCGTTTCTGGAACCCAGGATAAAAGGTTCCTCCCACCGACTCGTATGGCACCGTGTTTTCCATTGTGATGATCACTCTCTCCTTCTTCAACCCACTGTGCGCAATGAATATTCAATATCCTAACTACACGTAAAATCTTGGGCGGCAGAACCACCAGTAACTGTTTCGACGTATGGACAGTAAATGCGTTATTCAATAGGGACTCAGGGCTGCCGTTTAAAAAAAGGGAGTAAGTCGTGAGTAAGCCGTACCAAACACCCAAAGTGAGGAATTGCACATGCTGTACACAATAAAGGCTTAGATAAATTAGGTAGTGGTAGGTGCTTGAGATTAATTGTGGTTGTTCATTACCCATCATTTAAAAGGCCATTTTGTGTATTGAGTCACATATTTCATTTCAACTGACGGAAAAAATGCAGAGACCTACAGCGGGTAGGTATGTGGTTTTCGTCGGCAGAGAACCGGGGTTTTACAGAACGTGGGCTGAGTGCAACCGCCAAGTGCATGGCTTCTCCAGCGCAGTATTTAGGAAGTACGGCTCGGTCGAAGAGGCGTACAGCGAATGGATGCGTTACTGGGCTCAAGAAGGTCATGATTTGAAGCCGTATCTAGTTGACGTAACTAACCGGGCGGGAAAGATGGATGAAGGTCGTATCATGGAAGGAACGATGGGGTCTACTACTGAGGTGTCACCACCGGGTGAGACTCTACAGGATGCCACGGAGGGACTTCAATTGCGGACCAAATGTACAAGCCAAGGTTACAATGTATTAATATATTTTGTGCTTGGTTTTTGGGTTGGTGTTTTGATCACCTTGTATGTCATGTCCTAATAACAATTTATTTTTGGATGACTGTATAATTTTATTGACCACTGTCGAACTTAGCACTGTGCAACCGGAGCCCTCACAACCGCTTTATTTAATTAAACACGGGTTTATCTTCTTAACTGTTTTTTTTCTTGTCCTTCGTGGAGTTGGGCAATTTGGTTAGAACTGGACTACACCCCTAACTACGTAGTTCGCTGTACGAGGTTATTACTGTCACATCATACAAAACTTCCGCAAGCCCTAGGTTCCGACTAGGTGAAAAGCAGAAGCAACACTGTTCATACTTTTTACTTACTCTAGGTTTACGTGCCCTAACAACGTTTTTGTGTATGCTGTGTTTTCATGTTTTTGTTGACGCGCTGAAACCAACATCACTTGCAAGCGGGAACCTCCGGACAAACCAAAAACTCCAGCGGAGATGAACGGCGAACCGTGCAGACAAAACGTAACGACGGCGACAGCAGGAGGACGAAGGTATGATTAGGCTGCTATTTTATCTCTAACAGCGGTTTTCCAAGTTGAATGATGGAAATCCTCATAGATGATTGCGTTTATACCTTGCTTACATGAGATGCTGTCCGAACCAATGCAGTGTCGAGGCCACGAGCGCCATGGCTGGGGAGGGGAATGTCACGGCTACGTTAGACGGAGTTATGAGGAAGCTGGATGAGGCATTAGAGAGATTTGGCTTCCTCGAAAAGCGTGTGGGACATATACTTTCGAACCAGACTGCGATAAACGCCAAGCTGCGGGATCTGGACGAATATTTGTCCATCAACACACATTACAGATCTCCTCCACCACAAGCCGTTAGACCACCAAGAACCAAGTCACTGCGTTCGGTTAGGTCCACCCCGGTATGCGTCCACTGCTTTCTACACCTGTGCATGTTCACATTATTCCGTTATTTAATATACACCTGTTTTGCCTTGATATGGTAGGGCATTATTGGTGCATTCGAAAGGGCGGACCTTCAACGAACAACAAAGAGGCTTTTCCGGACACCTCCTTCCAAGGGAACTGGGTCCAGCACGCAATCAGAAGATGTGAGTCCCGGTTCATCAGTGACTGATTGTACACCGAACACTGCTGCTAGACGGAAAAACCGATGTTCAAGTATACCATTACTAAGCCCCGGCACCTATATACGGCCTACAGCTTCTCCAGTTGTACCAAGGGTATTTCATTTTTTATGCATGAAATGCTTTAATGTTGGCTTCGGTAAATAATACAGTTGCTTTCTTACAGAGCGCTAAATCAAAGTTCCTGCCTACACCATGTATGCTGTTAACAACGAGTGAGACACAAGTAGCAGCTTACGTGTACGAGGCAGGGAAAGACCCGGAGTGAGTGGTTTATTCAACTATGTTTGAGTTTATTTTTTGCCTTCGAGTGGCACGTTTTGTTTTTTTTACATACTGACATTCTAAAATATATTTGAGCAGGGAGCCGTTGCTGCGCATGAGGGGAGGGAGCGCTGTGCGGAAAGACTTTGAATGCTTGCTTCCTGGATCGCCAATCACTGATCAGGTAGATAACCATTGCATTTCTAAATAAAAAAATTACCAACATTTCATTATAAACATTGTTTGTCTGCGGTGGAACTTGATTTATAAATGGGTATGGTTGTCACACAGATAATTACCCTGGTGGCTTTGAGGGTAACACTCTCGCAGAGTTACTAGATCCCCAGAACAGTGTGGTGCCTGCCTCCGTCCTTCGCGGTAAGCAATTCTGTTGAATATTACACCATGCATGTAAATTACTTGCTTCACGAGCTAAATTACTTGCTTCACGAGCTAACTGTTTGCTTCAGGATAACTTGACACACCAAAGAAGATGCTTATACAGTTATACATGTTTATTGTGTTGTCAGGATAACGTGTACATGGGCAGGTCTGTTGGTGAACTCTCTACAATGTATTTAAGGGCATGGATGTACCCCTTCAATACCCTGCCTTACGTAAGTATGCTTATACTCTTTGTGTTAAACTCTCAAGTCCATTATTCTTTACTAATTGTTGATTAGCTTATTGGTTGACACAGATTTATGTACCCTTAAAGACCGCCAACGGGCGATGGTTTCTGATGGTCGTATCCATAGTCGACAGGGTTGTTTACCACCTTGACTCTAGCATGGAGGTGGAGGACATAGCCGTTAGAAACCAGACAATGATGACGCTGGTACACCTAACTATGTCTGTTTTTGTACTGCATGACTTTCCCCAATATCTTCATACGAAATTAACATTAACCATTATGTCCTTTACAAAGTGCGAAACCCTTGTGGAGATGATGGGGAGTTCAGATGAATACGACACTGAGTTTTTCAGGGCCATTGTGGATTTCCATTCTTGGCAACTTAAGAACGCGGGGGGAGGGGTTGAACAACCTGGGACAAGGTAATACTAATTACCAACCTATGACGTTTGGTGCTTATTGTGCAAATCATGATATTTCTATCTGCTTGTAAAATTATTCAGCAACGACTCTGGAGAAGCTGTATTGGGTTGGTTGGACATGGAAGCAGGGTTCGAGCCATACAGATCACCATTGGTAATTCCTTTTGATTTTATTTAACGTACAAATTCAATCTTCATTACAGTCCAAGCCCTTACTTAATTTATTCCTTCATGTGGTTTAGATTAATAGCGACACGGTCAGGATGAAGGCCATGGTCGATCTTCTGTGCAGTGAACAGAATGAGATGAGGAGAACAGTTGCAGACCGGGCCACGGTATTTTGGAACTCACTACATGATGCTTGATGTGAATCATTGAACTCTTCGTTGGACCATATTTCGTGTGTTTTTGTTGGGCTTTTTTGGTTGGTGATTTCGTTGTGTACCCCTATAACTTAAATCCTACGTTGTGTGCCCCCGCCTGATGTGAATCATTGAACTCTTCGATTACTTTTTGATGCTTTCATCGATTTCGAATCATTTAAACATGGATGGATTCTTATTGATAAACATGTGATGCTTTTTGACAATGATGATTTTCAGAAACGAATTGCAATGGTCACACCACAGTCATCACTTTTATTATACACAATTTGCTATTGAGCTAGGACATATGTCAAATTATTATTCAGTTTCTTCACGAAATCTATGAATTAAGTAGTAACAAGTCAGTTATCTAATGTTCTATGGATAAAACACGAACTTAGCCTAATAAACTAATAGATGGAGGGTTATCACGTTTTCTCATGTGCAGCATAAGGTTAATTAGCACGAGCCTAATCAAACACATGTCATTTAGACATGTCATTTAGATGTGTATTGAAAACATTTGGCTACTTATATTGTGTGTGCACGTCTATTCCACGACTACCATTTCAAGGAAATTGGTAATGATGGTGCATCACACCAATAGTGTTTGGGATCATAGAACCAACAACAAAATCTATGAACATGAATTTAACCAACAAAATCCATTACATCTGGCCCACCTCCTTCCGCCCAACAAAATCCACTTCTGATTAGTAAAAGACTTCAGAGTTCAACGTACACAGTTTCAGGTTTGCATTCTTCCACTGCTTGTTGCCAAGAGAGAGCATGTGCGCTTGTTGTGGCCAAACCGATTGCATATCGTACAAGTTTTATATCCCCTCTGAAAATATCCAATTGGCAGAAATTGGAAGTCAAATGTCAATTAAATTCTATTGTCACGATAGCAAATTTATTGAAAAAAACATTTCTAACCTTCTTTGCTGCGCTAATTGCATGGGCAAATTGAGTGGCAGATTCATCTCCACCAAATGATTCAGCGTCACTCGCATGTACGGTTTGGGGTTGGGTTTGAACAACAGGAGATGTATGATCACGCACCGCTTCAGGCTCGTCAGCCATACGACAATCTTCATCATCAGATAATTCAATTACATCAACACGCCCCTTGCTCTGTGAGGGTTTTAATGTATGCTTCTCGCTGGGTAGCGACGCTAGAGTTCGGGACCGTCTAGTCTCAACATATAAATGTGCATCACGGCCTGAAGCGGCTGCAGTCCGCGCCATTTCAAGAGCATCTCTATCTGATTTATATATGCTAAAACGGTGTCCATCACCATCCTCTGCTGTTCTCCACCATAACACAAAATCCGTGAAGCCCATGTCTTCCACAACAACAAGGGTGTGTAAGAAAGACCACACACGTACATCGATTCCTTGTCGAACTATCCTCTGTCCACCAACATAACGACAATATGGAAGATATCGAAACCTGCCCCCATGATGTACGACAAGCGAAAATCCCTCCATTCTGCATAACCAAATCAAAATAAAACAAGTATCAATAATAGCCATATCAAGATTTATAATGCATGAAGCTACATTACATAACCAAATCAAAATAAAACAAGTATCAATAATAACCTTATCAGGATTTATAATGCATGAAGCTGCATTACATAACCAAATCAAAATAAAACAAGCATCAATAATAACCTTATCAGGATTTATAATGCATGAAGCTGCATTACATAACCAAATCAAAATAAAACAAACATCAATAATAACCTTATCAGGATTTATAATGCATGAAGCTGCATTACATAACCAAATCAAAATAAAACAAACATCAATAATAACCTTATCAGGATTTATAATGCATGAAGCTGCATTACATAACCAAATCAAAATAAAACAAACATCAATAATAACCTTATCAGGATTTATAATGCATGAAGCTGCATTACATAACCAAATCAAAATAAAACAAACATCAATAATAACCTTATCAGGATTTATAATGCATGAAGCTACATTAAGCTAACGTACATACGATTCCATCCAAGCCAACCAGCAAAACCAAACTAGAGTGCAAATTTTACCACATTAAGCCACCATATGCTGCCTTCTGTACACAACTTCTTCCACACCATTTTAACCCCCCTGTTCATAGCCCAACCCCTAACATCCCCTAACATCTGTTGCGTACAACCCACAAAACAAACCATCACGCAATTATTACAACATACGCCTTCTAGTGTTGACTTTCAGCCGGGACTAATATCACAAAACCTGTGTGAAAATATCGTCACTAATAGCACAATTTGCCAATTTCTACAACCTAACCACGAAAAGCGGGAAGTGCTTTCACAGAACTACGCAATCGAGACCTAACCCTATAGTGCATATAATAAATCAAATGCAGCAAACAAATCCCTCCGCTGGAATTCAATTAACAACATAACAAAAGCTGCGGAGAAAAAATGTAACGGATTATAGCGATTATAACATGTACCTACTGGGTACACTAACAACGGTAGATTTATAACACAAAAATTCGTAAACAGACTACGATACGAACCTTCGAAAAAGAACGAAATCGGTGCTTCGTGGTCGGCGTGGTCGCGCTACACAAGGAAACGGAACGAAGCTCTCCCTCTCTGTCGCAAAAACCCTAGTTTCGTTACACAGGAGTTCAGGACAACAAGGAAGATCCAGATGAAACCCACAAGGCCGGCCCGTTTTAGCACACACCCATCAACCGCTTGATTAAATTATTCATAGGACAGGAAAGTAATTTACCTACAAGGATTAAAATATTATAAACCGGGTACAAAGGTTACATCCGGTTAGGTTGGCCACGTGTCGTGCTACAATTGGACAATATTGTCTCTTGCACGGTGCAATACATGTCGCGTATTGCACCTTATACGCGGCCCAACTATAAGGGGGTTGGTTTTAAGACCACCCCTTTGGTCTTTAAACCACCCCTAATTTCCTGAATATCCAAAATGCCCTTATAATTAAAAAAAAAAAAAAAACTCCTTCCCCAACCTCCCATTAAACGTATACACTAACCCCCAACCCCCTTTCCACTAACTTTCCCTCTTCTTCCTTCGTCGTTACTGAGTCTTCTTCTCTCCCTCTGCGTTTTTCTTGTTCTGCTACTGCTACACCAGAAGCCAAAAGGAAGCCCAGGCACAAATCGTTCCACACCGAGGTACATCCATTTCCATTTCTACTCCCTCTTCTTTCGCTATTTTTCGTTTTTGGTAGATATTGGTATGTGGAGTGGATTTTTTGCTGGGTTGGTAGTTTATGTTGTTAGTTATTGCAAAAATGTTGTGGATTTGAGATCTGTTAGTCTGATAGCCATGGTTTTGTGAATTTCGTGTTTCTGGTTAAAAATTGCACCTTAAGGTGCGATTTTGCCATGCCTGTTTCGCACCTTAAGGTGAACATTCCTTTGTTGTGAAAATCGCACCTTAATGTGCGATTCCTAAGTTGTAATTCGCACATTAAGGTGCGATTTTCACAACCCAAAGCAAGAAATTCATATTTTTATAGATTGTCAATTTTAATTTTGTTTATTGTTGTTTTTAAAATGCTGTAATTTGTTGTGGTGCAGATATGGCAAGGACTCGCTACACCGGTCGCCCTGTTGAGAATGAAGAATCAGAAAACAAAGAAAACGACATAAGGCGTAGAGGCCATGCATCCCATCGTAGGCGCCGTGGAAAAGCTCCGATTGTGGAGGAGCCATCTTATGATCAGGCTGAGTATGAGGAGGAGGAGCAGTGGCGGGACCAATTTGATAAGGAACATCCTAATGAGTTGGATGATGACGATGTCCAGCACATGGCTGTTGATGATGCAGAGGAGGATGGAGATGGGGAAGGAGATGGGGATGATGATGAGGATGGTGAAGAACTGGCCAGAGACGACGGTGCAAAGAAGGAGTTAAGGCGCCGGCTGGCTCAAATGGACGCAGCTGACAAGAAGCTGACATCTTTTCCAGGAGGCCCGACGAACCTATCTGTTCTGCGGAGCTACAGCACCCACATCGCCGGGAGGGTGTGGAGGTCGTATGTTGATCGTGATATACCAGATAGGTCGTTGTTACGGTTATATAATCACGACAAGAGACTGAAGGTCGATCTTCTTGAAGGTGATGAGTTCATTTGGGGTGTGCTAGCGAGGTCTGGGTTGGCACCCCTACTCGGTTGCAGGTTCACCACATATGATAGAGGGCTTATATCCGAGAGGTGGCACCCAGAGACGTCGTCCTTTCACTTAACATGTGGAGAGATTACCATCACCTTGGACGACGTATCAGCTTTACTCCACATCCCCATCCGTGGAAAATTCTTCACCCCTCCAATGCTAGATGCAGATGAGTGCGCGCTTATTCTTGGTGTCCCTCCAACGCGTTCCCAAACACGCTCGAAATCGCTTATCATCTAAAATCGTGTGAAATATAAGCAATTAATAACAACTTTTCTAGAAGATGGTATGCTAATGCAATTCTTCCCATAGTAAATGCAAAAGCAAACAAGTACTTATCGGTATAATAAAATAAAATAAGGATGAGGTGTGATGTGGCTTCTTGAAAGACATTATCAGAAACCGGCAAAACTCGTTTATATATTTCTCAGCTCCTTTCTTTCTTTCTTTCTTTCTTTCTTTCTGTATGCTTCCCTCAATATACAACTCATAAGGAAAGTTTGCGTAAAGAGCCTTTATATATATCACGAGGAAAAGAAAAGGAATAATATATTCTCGATAAGAGAAAAAGAATAATAAAGTTGTCTTCGATAAGAGAAAAGGAAAGAATAATACAACTGGAACACTAATTGACCAATGGAATCGAGAAAATGGCTTAAGCTTTTTCAAAAGAAGTTCTATTCTTTACTGACTCATGAATACACTCTTCAACGAATTCAGATTCTCTGCAGCCTTTGATACATCCGCAGTCGACAAACTCTTTGTATTCAAGACATTGCATTAAGAGGAAGCAAAAGAATTACTCATCATGCACGGAGTTTAACCAAACGCCACCAATTTGGTTTGTGGTATCTAGCATAAAGTGATTCTCTATGCTATTATGATAGTTATACACTTATTCTTATCCTGAATTTGGTTCGACGTATCTATCACAAAGTGGTTCTATACGCTCTAGGCGCTTTCTCTTGCCCATCTTTGCAGAATCTGCTTGGAGCCAATTCAACAAAACCATTTGGGGTCATGACATTAAACGCATGCATATATTCCTTGATCATCACAAGCTTCTGTTATCTGGAACAAACTGAACATGAATAGATGTATATATTACAAGCTGGTTCTCAACTAGGGTTTTGTAACCTTCCTAGAGATTCTTTATAGCTGCATGGACCTTTCCTGAAGGTTTTTCCAGCACTTACAACCCCCAAGTTGTACCAGAATATCAGTGCTGGGAAACTAGAATGCAATTAGTCTAAGGCTCTGTTTGTGAGTTTCGTATTTTGAAAAGGAGAGAAGGGTTGGGGGAATCTCTAAAACACCGCTAGAACCCTCGTTCAGTTGTTTTTACGATTTCCTTCAAATGGGGTGGTTTTTATGAAATTTTGAGGTTCCAAAATAGGGGGAGGGCTTACCCTCCCTTCCCTTACCCTCCCTTTCCCCTCAAAGTCTTCCCCTACCCGCCCCTAAAAACTCCCAAACAAAGCCTGATAAAATAAATAGGCACAAAACTAACGTCCACATAAATATAATAACTACAAGTCAATTCAGTTTCAAAAATGGGAGCAGGAAGCCCCAAGTCAAAATGGGAGAAGGATTTTCACCTATCTTCATATATAGAATTTTATATGAAAAAACAAGCACATTCATAAAAATATTGGCAGCCTACAGTTTTGAGGTGACTAAATATATAGAACTAAGAGGACAAAAGTAGAGCACAGAACACAGAAGTGGTGTAAGGGTTGAAATGTGAGAGGAAATCTTAGAGGGAAAGAGGGGAAGATGAATCATGAAATATAAGAGTGAGATGAAAGAGAGACTTACGAAGAGACTCACAAACAAGAGCATGATTGCAGCTGCTTCTGTAAATATATTTGCTACAAGCTCACATGCAATGGATTCACACCATTGAGTTTTTCTATCATCTCTAACATGTCCAAAATACAGAATGACTGTTATAATATTTTTGGTTGAAGCTCTCCTGTAAGCATCAATCATTATCAGAAGCTCCATAAATTGCTAGCTATTTGCTCAGTAAAATAAATTGAAGATTACCAATTAACATTGTTAGCTTACACTACTATATTGTAGAACTAGGAAATAGATCAATACAATCCACCAATACATGAATGATGGGACTAGAAACTCAAACAGCGGAGAAAACGAAGTAAAAGCATCTAGAAAACTTCTACTAGATCTGACCATTCAATATTTCAAATTACGAATACTTACATTGTCGTAAGACTTTTAGAGCTAGTGATGTGCAATACCACAAGTTGTAATGGCAAAGGGTACGGAAACAATAAATTTCAACTTCTGAGTGAAACTATAATAGCCTGGATACATTAGAGATAAAAAAAACATAATCAAACAGAAAAACATCATCACACATAACTCAAACCTTCTTCAGAGACCTTTATAGCAAAAAGTATACAGGTAACTATTATTTTATAGATCTCCCTCTATTGATGACCTTTCAAAATTCGAATCAATACATATTCTGATTCAATTTGAAAAATAAAAACAGCATCAGCTTTTTCAACAATAAGATGTTTACTCAAACATTTAACACTTGACCACACATTCCAACATAACCAGAAACAGTGAGTCTCACTAATTGCATTGGTAGCATTTCCCGCATTATAATTGCAATCTGTAGTAAAATAGAAGACAAAAAACAGGGAAAGGGAAAGCAAAAATGTGGTATCTGCCAGAGGGAAGCCATTTTTATCAGAAAAATACCGGAGAGGCAAGTGCATCGATACAGAGATATATATTGGGAAACTGACACCAATCCCCATAAACGAATTGTTTTCATCAAAGGAGGCTTAATCATCAACTTCAGCTTTAATCTCTTTCAGCAAATCATCCTTGTATTCATCAAAAGTTCCAGGGAAATTTCTGACAGTGCCATCCTCAACAACCCATATTTGACTCCTTTCTTCATCATCACAGACACGTGATATCAATCTTGAATCATGACTAACAAGAACAACTCCTCCAGTAAATTCATCCAATGCATCAGCCAATGCATCAATACTTTGCATATCCAGATGATTTGTGGGTTCATCTAACAATAAAATGTGAGGTTTTGACATGGATATCGATGTGAAGACCACCCGAGCTTTCTGCCCTCCGGATAGTTTGACAATAGGGGTAAGATGGTTATGGCTAGGCAGGCCAAACTTACCAAGCTTTGCGCGAACAGCCTCCTGCTTGCTAAGTCCCTCCTGATCTGGGTGGAGACGAAGAAGGTATTGAACAGGAGTTTCATCCATTGTTAGAAGGTCCACAAAGTGTTGGGAATATCTTCCTATCCTCAACTTCTGACTCCTTCGAACTTCACCTTCAGATGGAACCAAATCACCAGCCAGAAGATTTAGCAGTGTAGATTTTCCAGCTCCGTTTGGCCCAACAATAGCAACACGGGTCCCCATATCAATGCCAACATCAACATTTGAGAGTCTGAAATCCTCCCGGTTTGGGTAGCTGAAGCTCACTTCAATAAGCTGCATAAGCGGAGGTGTGAGCTCAGTAGGTTCAGGAAAGTGGAACTCAACACTGTAATCCCTCCATTTCTGTGGTACCTCTGGTGCGGCCTCATCCTCATCAACCTTGCCCCTGCCCTTACTCTTGCTTTTAGATGCTTCCTTAGCTGCTGCAAATTTAGCTCGATCCTTCACCTTTTCTTGCTGGGCCCGGTTTCCACTCCTCTTAGCCGCTTTTAATTGCTTGTCATAAACCTCATACTTCTTATTCATCTCTTTACGACGCTGTTCATACCCACTCTCAAACTCATCAAAATTTCCACGATAGAAATGAAGTTTCAAATCATGTAGATGAATAATTTCACTGCATACTGTATTCAGGAAATCCCTATCATGTGAGACAACCACCAAAGTTTTTTTCCAACGGCACAAGTATTCTTCCAACCAGAGAACAGCCCTCAAGTCAAGATGATTTGTGGGTTCATCAAGCAATAATAGAGTTGGCTGCACAAAAAGTGCTCGAGCCAGAGAAATTCTCATCCTCCAGCCACCGCTAAAGGATTTGGTAGGACGGCCCTGCATATCCTTTGTAAAACCCAAACCAGCTAATATCTTTGATGCCTGAGCTTCAGCAGCATCAGACCCCATCAGCTGCAACTTTTCATACAGCTCTGCTAGCTTTTCTCCTGCATCATCTTCCTCATAATTATTATTATCTTTATCACCACTTCCCTCAACAGAAGCTGCATTTGTTAGAACAGCAACTTGTTGTCGAACATTAACAAGTTCAACATTAGCTGAAACAACAGCTTCAAGTGCTGTTTTATCATCCCCGACTACCTCCTGCTCAACCAGAAGGACATCGATATTTTTAGGTACTGGTATCTTCCTCCAAGCAAGAAGCTTCAATAGTGTTGACTTGCCCATTCCATTGGGCCCAACCAAACCATATCGCTTCCCATGAGATATCTTCACAGTTGTATTCTTCAGAAGTTCTTTACCTCGAGCAGACACAGAAAAGTTTTCTACCGTTATATCTTTAACATTAGCATCAGCATCATCTTCTCCATCAAGCACTGAAGCCCGGCTTCCAATGACAACAGTAAAAGCATCGTGATCATCCCTAAGAGCTTCCTTCTTTGCCTGCTCAACAGCATGGGCAGCTAAAATGTCTTTCTTTTCGCGTTTTTTCAACTCTTTGTCCGTAACAGATACTTGAAGCGGCTTGAAATCAGGTCTGGACTGTTTGGACTCATCTTCTTCAGAAAGATAGTCGCCTTCATCGTCAGAGGGAGGAAGATCAATACCATCAGTGTATGTGGGAGCAGCAGATTTTGGCTTGGGCTTACTGGAGGAAGAAGCTGCTACTTTTTTGGCTTTATCAGGCTTTTCATCCATACTGGCTAACATGGCAGAGACAGAAAATTTTTCCTTCTTAGGAGCATCTTTGCTACTTGCCTTAGCCTTTGTAGACTGGCCTGCAATTGCATCCTCTGTCTTTTTCTTTCCCATCGTAGAAAAAATCAATCTGACACAACACAACAGAAAACAAAACTCAAATTACCGACCTATTTCAGATTAAACCAATCACAAGATTAAGTGACTCAACTAGACAATAGTAAATCAGCTTTTCTTTCCTTTCCTCTAATTCTCAAACCTAGAAGCTATGAGACTGCTCACGAAAAATCTGGGTGGGTGCGAGATGAATGGGTAGGGTACGTATTGTATTACCAGATCTCACCTTTGTCTTTCTCAATCTCAATCTCAATCGTGAACCCTTGCCGCTGCACGCCGTCACTGGCCTCGCAGATGTGTGACTCCCCTGGTCAGATCGTTGTTACTGCACTCACTCCGCCGTCGCTCGTCCACCGCAGAACAATGGCCGCTCTCCGACCAATTCGTTCCACTCTCTTTTCTGATATGTATCACCGTCTTAAACGCAGTCACCATATAACAAAATATCAATAAAGAAAGGGGTGTTGGTTTTCACGCCACCCTTACTCGTTTTCATGCCACCCCAATATTTTGAAAAGTCCAAAAATACTCCTATTTTTTTTATAAAAAAAAAAACCCTACTTATCTCATTACACTCTCTACCAAGCCGCACTTTACTCTTTTTACCATCTCTCTTTTTTCTCTCTTTCTATCTTATCTTCCGTAAAAATTCTTCTCTTCTTTATGGGATATTTTTTAATAATGTACAAAAAAAAAAAATTAGCAAAGTAAGGCACTTTTGGCCAAGCTGGACCAGAAGTCGCAGCATTTGGTGCAACTTGATGGCCTGGAACACTGCACCCACATGGGAATCTGAAACAGTTGGAATCAGAGGAGCAAAGCAGGAATCGCGTTGACCAACGCAGCTTCCCGTAAAGGGAGCAAGTCGCGGCAGACCATGCGACTCCCCTGCATGGCTGCCACGTGGCAGAGGAGTCGCATAACAGTGTGCGGCTACTATCTGAGTTTCCTGGCTATATAAAACCGCCAGTAAACCCCATTTCTCACACACATCTTCATGTTCTCTCACTCTTTCCCGAAAACCCCACGAATTTTTCTCTCAAATCTGAAAAACCGACGTTCCAAATATTCAAGACCTGCTCCTTCTTCTTCCAACTCCAGGCGAAAGGAAAATTTTGCATCACTCTCCCAAGTTGAAGGTCTAGTGTTCAAATAGCCTCCTCAAACTCACTCAGTCTCTTTAAGGTTTGTCATTAAACTCTCTCCATATCTTAATTTTACATTTAAAGTCCAATTAAACTTTCATTAATCAATATTATGTTGATTAAGTTCAAGTCTAATGTTTAGTCTTTAGAAATAATAAGTGTTGTAATTAGTATGTAAAAAATATATAGCATTTAATTTAGTAATATTATTTAGAATTGTTAATGGTCAACAGTGTAAATTTTTTGAATAAGTTAAGAAATATAATTGTTTAGAAATATTAAAGTTTAAATTATTGTGTAGAAATCATAATGTATATATTATTGTTTGGAAATAATAATTTAATTTTATTGTTTAGAAATAATAAGTGTTGGTTACTATGTAAAAAATATATAGCATTTAGTAATATTATTTAGAATTGTTAAAGGTTAAAAGTGTAATTTTTTTAGACTAAGTTAAGAAATATAATTGTTTAGAAATATTAAAGTTTAAATTATTGTGTAGAAATCATAATGTATATATTATTGTTTGGAAATAATAAGTGTTGTGTGAAAAAGGTCTTGCTCCTGACTTTGGCTGAAGTTTTGATGATGACAACACACGTTACAAAAAGAAGAAGAAAAAAAAAGGAAGACTTCAAGAACCGGCTCAAAACGTCAAGATCAATCATTAAGGTTCTTCTGAATAGTAAGTCTTGTTAACTTAGTGTGCTATGCTTTATTAAGGTAATATTGCATTTGAAGGCTCATAAAAGATCAACTAATTGAGTATAATATGTTCTCACAAGTAAAACTTAGTAGAAACACTTAATTAGGGTTTAAACTTTCATAAACTGAGTTCTAGACTGTCTGTAATCGATTACAGGATGTGAGTAATCGATTACCACAAGGCATTAATCGATTACCACATATATGTAATCGATTACCAGGTTTGAATTTTGAATTCAAACTGCAACGGCATGATGTAATCGATTACCAGGATGCTGTAATCGATTACCAGGTCGACAAATGTGTTGTTTCATGAACCAATGTGTCTCAAAACGTTTAGGAAGCCTTGTGATGGTTCATGGACGACCTCTAGTGCCTATATAAAGTCCATAGACGCTCAGAAACAAAAATGACTTGCACTACAACTTTCACAATCATTAAAGTCATCATTCTGAGTTTCTGCTCTCTCATTTTCATAAGAACACTCATGTTGTTCAACATTTGAGAAACTCAGAATAAAAGAGCCTTCATTGTAATTGCCTGGAGCATACAAACTAAGATCAATCCAACTAGTCTAAAGGATTGTATCAGCCACAACAAGAACTTCTTCTTCATCTCTTGAATCGGTTTGATTCATTCACCGTGGTTTTTCGGTGGTTGTAAAAAGGTCCATCGTAGGGTTCGATGGTTGTGGAAAAGGTCCTTTGAATCAGGTTTGATTCAAAGTCTGTCGTAGGGTTCGGTGATAGTGGAAAAGGTTCTTTGAATCGGGTTTGATTCAAAGTCCGCCGTAGGGTTCGGCGTCATCAGTTGGTGGTTTGCCATCTGAGGTTTGACAAGAGTTCTTAAGGTCCTTGGTATAAGTGCTTGTAAGAAATCTTGATCATAGTGGAAAAATCCTCAAGGGGTTTCTTGAGGGGCTGGACGTAGCCTTCGGTGGATAGAAAGTGAACCAGGATAAATTTCATGTGTGATTTCTTCTATCCTTCATCTTTTACTTTCAAGCAACCCTTATTTCCGCTGCAATCACAATTGTCGTTTTGTGAACACCATTATCTTGAAAGTAATAATTTTGTTAAGGCGAAAATCGTGCAACCCTGATTCACCCCCCCTCTAAGGTTGCTATCTATACTTACAATTGGTATCAGAGCATAAGTTTAGGTAATTTGCTCCTAAGATCCGGGAAAAGATGGCATGCTCTTCTAGTCATGGTACTAGTGAGGGATTCAACATAAACATGCCACCATACTTCAATGGAGACCACTATGACTTCTGGAAGATCAAGATGAAAATCTTTATAAGGTCATTGGATGTGGAAATATGGAGAGCCATTGAAGAAGGTCCGTTTATACCAATGAATGAAGTGGGTGATAGCAGACAACCGAAACCAGAAAACACATGGAGTGCAGAAGAAAAGAAGAAAGTTCAATATGATCTCAAATGCATGAACATTCTTACGTCTGCTCTTGGCATGGATGAATTCTTCAGAGTATCAACATGCAAAACGTCAAAGGAAATATGGGATACTCTAATGATAACTGATGAAGGCACTGAAGAAGTAAAGAGATCAAAAATCAATACTCTCTCACAAGAATATGAGATGTTCAGAATGTTACCAAGGGAAACTGTTCTAGATATGCAGAAAAGATTCACTCTCTTGATCAACCATCTAATTGCTCTTGGAAGAATTTTTTCCAGCAGTGATCTTAACTTAAAAGTCTTACGATCATTATCAAGAGAATGGCAACCAAAGGTGACAGCAATATCAGAAAAGAAGAGTCTTACAAAAATGATATTGGCTTCACTCTTTGGCAAGTTGCAAGAACATGAACTTGAACTCAGAAAGATGGAACTACAAGAAGCAGTTGATAAGTACATTCGACCTATTGCTTTGAGAACTAAAACCACAAGATATGATAGTTCACAAGAGGAAGATTCTCAATCCGATAGTGATGATGATGATGATGATGATGATGATGATGATGATGATGATGATGATGATGATGATGATGATGATGATGATGATGATGATGATGAGGATATAAGAATCATTGTGAAGAAGCTTGGCAAAATGCTCCAGAAAGAAGTATGTCATAATCTTCAAAGAAAGAATCATGGCTTGAAAAAGAGATTTGAGAAAAAGATTTTCAAATCAAAGAAGGCATACATGGAAGAAATTGAAGCAAGTTCATCATCTGATTCAGAGAATGAAGAAGCACATCTCGTCTTGATGGTGACACATCATTCTGATGATGAAATCAATGAGGTTAGTAACGATAAACTTTCTTATGATCAGTTACACAATACCTTTGTTGAATTGCATGACATCTTAAAAATTTCTAAAATATATGCAATACAAGACAAGATTGTGAAGAAGGTCTTGCTCCTGACCCTGGCTGTGGTTTTGATGACGACAAACTCATCAACAAAAAGAAGAAAAGAAGACTTCAAAGAATCAAGCGCTCAAGTCCATCAATAGTCTAGAAGTCTTAGAATTAGGTGAGTTATGCTTCCAAAGGTTTATTAAAGCATAAAGGCTCTTAAAACACCTAATCTAATCAAGCTAAGAGTTTTCATAACTTAAAAGAAGTAGAAAACCTTAAGCAAGTCTCAAAGAACAAGTTTCTAGAAAATGGGCTTCTGTGTAATCGATTACACCATTATGGTAATCGATTACACCAAGGCAAGTAATCGATTACTCCAGTCTTGTAATCGATTACATGTTTGAAATTCAAATTCAAACTGAAACGGTCACTTGTGTAATCGATTACACTAAGTATGGTAATCGATTACCAGAACGAAAAAGTGCATCTTTTCATGAACCATTGTGCCCCAAACCTTTTGAAAAGGGTTGTGATGGTTCAAGGACGTTTCCCTTGCCTATATAAAGACCATTTGAGTCCAGAAAACAGAACACACAACACACACGAAATATACACATTTCACATGAGAAAAACACATTAGGCCAAAGCTCTTTCAAAATTAGTTCATCTTTTTAGAACTTAAATCTTTTGGAGCCTAAATTCTGAGTTCATGATCTTCATGTTCACAAGAACACATTAGTTGTTCATATCTTGAAGAACTCAGAATTGTATTATGCTTAAAAGCCTTAAAGCATAATTTCTCATGTTCAATCCAATTGTGTGTTAAAGGATTGAAACAGCCAATTGTAATATCTTCTTCATCTCTTTCTGTAAGATTGAGTTTTTCACCGTGGTATTCAGTGAAGGGTTGTTGTCACTGAAAGTGGTTTACTTTCAGGGTTTTCATTGAAGGTGGTTTAGCCTTCAAGGTCTGAGGGTGGTTTGCCTTCAGGAACTGAAAGCGGTTTGCTTTCAGGGGCTGTTGAAAGAGGTTTGCTTTCACAGGATATTGGTAGAAGTTCTTGGGGTCCTTGGGTTAGGAACTTGTAAGAAATTCTTATCAGTAGTGGAAAAATCCTCAAGGGGTTTTCTTGAGGGACTGGACGTAGTCTTCGGTGGATTGAAGGCGAACCAGGATAAATCTTGTGTGTGATTCTCTTTATCCTTCACATTTACTTTCAAGTATTGTTCATATCCGCTGCAATCACAACGATCAATTCGTGATCATCATAAACTTGAAAGTAACGATTTCAATAAGGCGAAAATTGGGGCAACACTGATTCACCCCCCCTCTCAGGTTGCTATCTGTTCTAACAATTGGTATCAGAGCCTGGTTTAGGTAAGTTATTCCTAAGATCCGGGAAAAGATGGCATCCTCTTCCAATCACGGAACAAGTGAAGGACATAACATAAACAGGCCACCATTCTTCAATGGAGAACACTATGATTTCTGGAAAATCAAGATGAAGATATTCATAAAGTCATTAGACGCAGGAATATGGAAAGTCATTGAAGAAGGTCCCTTTGTGCCTGTAACAACAGATGAAGAAGGAACTTCACAACCAAAAACAGAAAGTACTTGGAGTGAAGAAGAAAAGAAGAAGGTTCAACATGATCTCAAAGGAATGAACATCCTTACATCTGCTCTTGGCATGGATGAATTTTTCAGAGTATCAACGTGCACTACATCGAAAGAAATATGGGATACATTAATGGTGACTCATGAAGGAACAGATGAAGTCAAGAGATCAAAGATCAATACTCTATCTCAAGAATATGAGATGTTCAGAATGCTTCCAGGAGAAAAGGTATTAGACATGCAAAAACGATTCACTCATTTAATTAATCATTTGATTGCTCTTGGTAGACAATTTTCAAATAGTGACTTGAACATGAAATTTCTAAGATCACTTACAAGAGTATGGCAACCAAAAGTAACAGCCATCTCAGAGAAGAAGAGTTTATCAAAAATGACTCTTGCAACTCTTTTTGGAAAACTCCAAGAACACGAGTTGGAATTGAATCGTTTGGAAGAAAATGAACAACATGAGAAGAAGTATCGATCCATTTCCCTAAAAGCAAAAGAAAGCATCAAAGAAGATTATGATGCAGATTCTGAAGAAGAAGATAATGGGAATGTGAATCTTCTAGTAAAGAATTTTGGAAAGTTTCTTAAAAGAAAAGGTGTGAAATTCAACAACAACAAATCTTTCCAAAAGAACAATGAATCATCTTCCTCTCAAAAGATCACATGCTTCGAATGTGGTAAACCGGGACACTTCAAATCAGATTGTCCAAATCTTCAGAAGAAGAAACATGGTCTAAGAGAGAAGTTCGAGAAAAAGGATCAATCTACTCGGAGAGCATATTTGGCGTGGGATGATAATGAAGTAAGTTCATCATCTGATTCTGATAAAGAAGAAGCACAAGTTGCTTTGATGGCCTCACATGATTCTGATGTTGAAGATTCCCAGGTTAGTGATAATTCTATATCTTTTCATGATTTAAAGTTTACCATGGAAAATATGTTTAAAGTATGTCAAGAATTTTCTAAAGTTAGTACTAGGAAAAATGAGTTAATTTCTTCCCTAGAAAGTAAATGTAGAAATTTACAAGAAGAACTAGATATAGTAAAATCCAAATTAGACATTACTCACAAATGCACTAAGTGTAGTTCTTTAGAAGAAAAGATAGAAAATCTTCAACAAAGAGTAAATAACTTCAATAAAGGAAAACAGAAGTTAGATGATATTCTAAGTGTTCAAAGACATTCAAACAATAAATCAGGTTTAGGATATACTTCTCACCCAAAGACAAAAGAGGTTAGGAAAACTGTGTTTGTAAAACCAAACCATGTCTTAGGATCTTCTAGTAACAGTAAGATTAATCCTGTTAGGAGTAAAAACAATAGGAAGAACGTTCAAAATAGACCTCCTAAGAAGATTCATCCCTCTCCTAGACTAACCTCCAGTTACAATCATTATTCTTGTACTTATTGTAACAAAATAGGACATACCCCTAGTAGATGCTACTACAAACATGTAGGAGTACCAAATAGGGAGTACATTTGGGTTAAAAAGGATGTTAACTTAGAAGGACCCAAAACTTGTTGGGTTCCTAATACCCATGTCTGAACTTTGTCATGTAGGTGTGTATGAAAGCAGCAAAGGATTTATGGTATCTTGATAGTGGCTGCTCATCACACATGACAGGAGACAAAACCAAGTTTTCTTTTCTTATACCTAGGGAAAAAGGTTTCGTCACATATGGTAACAATCAAAAGGGAAAAATACTCGGTATTGGAAGAATAGGCATACCCCCTCAAACAGTCATCGATAAAGTTCTTTACGTTGATGGTTTGATGCATAATCTTCTAAGTATTAGTCAACTATGTGATAAAGGTTTGAAAGTTGGTTTTATTAATGATATATGTGTTGTGAAAGATGTGAAAACTAAAGAAATTAAGTTTTCTGGATATAAAGTAAACAAAGTCTTCATGATCTCATTGGAAGAAATTCCACAAAATGTGAGATGCCTTTTGGCCAAGAATAATAGTGATTCATGGCTATGGCATAGAAGACTTGCACATATTCACATAGATCATTTAAACAAACTAGTCAAGCATGATCTAGTTGTTGGGCTTCCAAAGATAAAATTCGAGAAAGACAAGCTTTGTGATGCATGTCAAAAAGGAAAGCAAACCAGAACATCCTTCAAACCAAAGAACATAGTTTCGACCTCAAGACCACTTCAATTGTTACATATGGATTTGTTCGGACCTTCTAGAACTAAAAGCCTCGGAGGTAATTTCTATGCACTTGTTATTGTTGATGATTTCTCTAGATTTACATGGACTTTATTTCTTCCTCATAAGAATGAAGCCTTCAATGCATTCAAAAGATATGCAAGGCTTGTTCAAAATGAGAAGTCTTTAAAGATCTCTTCTATAAGAAGTGATCATGGTGGAGAATTTCAGAATCAACAATTCCAAGAACTATGTGATGAAAATGGAATATCACATAACTTCTCTACTCCGAGAACACCACAACAAAATGGTGTAGTAGAAAGAAAGAATAGATTACTTGAGGAATTAGCAAGAACCATGCTGAGTGAATCAAGTCTCCCTAAATATTTCTGGGCTGATGCTGTAAGTACTGCTTGCTATGTTTCCAATAGGGTTCTTATTAGACCTATCCTTAAGAAAACACCCTATGAACTCTACAAAGGAAGGAAACCAAACATCTCTCATCTACATGCTTTTGGATCAAAATGCTTTGTCTTGAATAATGGAAAGGAAAACCTTGGAAAGTTTGATGAAAAATCTGATGAAGGTATATTCCTTGGGTATTCTTTGACAAGTAAAGCATATAGAGTCTTTAACAAGAAAACTCTATCCGTGGAAGAATCCATACATGTTACTTTTGATGAATCTAAATCTTCAATAGAAGATAAAGTCAATCTTCCAGATAATGAAGAAGATGACATCATTATAAATGAAGATTCTCAAAAGGATGGAGATCAGAATCCAATACAAGAAGAGCACATTGAAAGTAATACTTATCAACTTCCAAAAGAATGGAGAACCCATAGGGATCACCCAGTTGATAATATTATTGGTGATATTTCTAGAGGCGTTTCTACAAGGCTACGCTTAAATGATTCAGTTTTGAATATGGCCTTTGTCTCTCAAATAGAACCCTCAAAAGTAAATGATGCTCTAGAGGATGAGTATTGGATTGTAGCAATGCAGGAAGAACTAAACCAATTTGAAAGAAATCAAGTTTGGGAACTTGTCCCTAAGCCTAGTGACAAACATGTTATTGGAACAAAGTGGGTGTTTAGGAATAAGTTAGATGAAAATGGTATTATAGTAAGGAACAAAGCAAGATTAGTTGCTCAAGGGTATAATCAAGAAGAAGGCATAGATTTTGATGAAACTTATGCACCAGTAGCAAGGTTGGAAGCCATAAGACTATTATTGGCGTATGCCTGTTCTTTAAACTTCCCATTATATCAAATGGACGTCAAAAGTGCTTTCCTGAACGGATACATTCAAGAAGAAGTCTATGTGAAGCAACCTTCAGGATTTGAAGATCCAAAGTTCCCTTCACATGTCTTCAGATTAAAGAAGGCACTCTATGGTCTTAAGCAAGCCCCTCGTGCATGGTATGATAGATTAAGTACTTTCCTTTGTGATAAAGGATTTCAGAAGGGTAAGGCTGATACAACCTTGTTCATCAAAAGAACCAAAGGTAATACCCTATTAGTTCAAATTTATGTTGATGATATTATCTTTGGTGCAACTAACGAATCTCTTTGTAAGGATTTCTCTAACATGATGCAAGAAGAATTTGAAATGTCCATGATGGGACAATTAAATTTCTTTCTTGGGTTGCAAATCAAGCAATCAAGTGATGGAATATTCATCAACCAATCAAAGTTTTGCAAGGAACTTTTAAAGAAATATGATATGGATGATTGCAAAGCCATAGCCACACCTATGGGGTCCAACACATATTTAGATCAAGATGAATCCAGTAATCAAGTAGATATTACCAAATATAGAGGTATGATCGGATCTCTTTTATACTTATCTGCAAGTAGACCTGATATTATGTTTAGTGTGTGTCTATGTGCTAGATATCAAGCATCTCCTAGGGAATCACATTTGAGTTCTGTTAAACAAATTTTCAAATATTTGAAAGGAACTACAAATGTTGGATTGTGGTATCCCAAGGGAAGTGTTTGTGATTTGATTGGATATTCTGATTCTGATTATGCTGGTTGTAAAACTGAAAGAAAAAGTACAAGTGGTACTTGTCACCTATTAGGAAATGCTCTTGTTTCATGGTCTTGTAAGAAACAAGCATGTGTTGCTCTAAGTACTGCAGAAGCAGAATACATTGCTGCAGGAAGTTGTTGTGCACAAACTCTATGGCTCAAACAACAACTCAAAGATTATGGCTTAGAGCTGGGCTGCATTCCAATTAAATGTGACAACACAAGTGCCATTAATCTCACAAAAAATCCTATCATGCATTCTCGAACTAAGCATATTGATATACGACATCATTTTCTTCGAGATCATGTTATGAGGAAAGATATTGAAATTTCATTTGTAGATACACATAATCAGTTAGCAGACATCTTTACTAAGCCTCTTCCTAAAGAATCATTTTTCAAGATAAGAAGAGAATTAGGAATTTTAGATGAGCATGACATTTAAGGTAACATGTTACATGCATAAACTTTATATGTTCATTTGCATTATGTGCTTAAGTGTTTATATATGAAAAATGTGTTACATAGGATTGTAGGGCCTAGAACTTGTAAAATTGTCCTAGTAATCGATTACCCTAGGATTTGTAATCGATTATCCATGATCTCAGTCCTCGTGCCTATTGACATTCCTTCCGTAATCGATTACTCTAACTGATGTAATCGATTACCCATTCAAAATTTGAATAATTTTCAAATTTGAAACTGCCGTAATCGATTACCCTAACTGTTGTAATCGATTACACGCACGATTTTCTCTATACAATCAGCATTTGTCTTCTGCCTTTTTGCCTACCTTCCTTCATATACAATCCTTCTTCCTCTAAGACTTGTTTCGCCATGGGGTCTCTTCCACGTCCTTCAAATGTCTCCTCTCCTATCAATGTCTCTCGAAGGGAATCCTCCACAGATCCTCTGGTGTTGTCTCGCTATCGCATTGATGTTCAAACCAATGCTGCATCGGCTGGATTATCTCCCTTTTATACCATTCCTTCAAATTTCTCACAAGAAACCAAGGTTATACTAGAAAGGATGGATATCTTGTCACTCCGTCTTTCTCAGAAGTTGGGCCAACTGGAGGATACCATTCGGTCTCGCTTTATACTTGTGGAAAATCGCATAGAGGCCATGCACTCCTTCATGCGTAAGGAAATTGAGAGCCTTCAAGAACTTGACCCTTCTGAGAACTCTGAGGATTCTAGTCAAGCCTAAGTTCTGAAGTCTTGTGTCTCTATATAGTTATCTCTTTACTATTAGGATTTCCCTATTTTCGCAAAATGGCTTTATCTATTTGTTGTAATCCCTCTACTACATATGTTTGATATGTCTTCCTATGTATAGCTTATGTATTTGCTTTCTTATATATATATAAGTGCTGGTTGTTCATGTTTTACATTTTTACCCCTATTCCCCCGTGCTTTATGTTTCAATATATACTTGTGTGTATGCCTGTACATTTTTTGGCCTTTTCTTCTTTTTGATGAAGTCAAAAGGGGGAGAAAGGTTGTGCTCTTAAAGATCATATGCAGGAATTCAACAAGTACATTAGAAAGGGGGAGAGCTATGAGAAATACTAGATTCCATCAAATAGGGGGAGTTAAGCATCAAGAATGCATAAATGATCTTCAAGTTTCAAGAATGTGTTTGCCATCATCAAAAAGGGGGAGATTGTGAAGAAGGTCTTGCTCCTGACCCTGGCTGTGGTTTTGATGACGACAAACTCATCAACAAAAAGAAGAAAAGAAGACTTCAAAGAATCAAGCGCTCAAGTCCATCAATAGTCTAGAAGTCTTAGAATTAGGTGAGTTATGCTTCCAAAGGTTTATTAGAGCATAAAGGCTCTTAAAACACCTAATCTAATCAAGCTAAGAGTTTTCATAACTTAAAAGAAGTAGAAAACCTTAAGCAAGTCTCAAAGAACAAGTTTCTGGAAAATGGGCTTCTGTGTAATCGATTACACCATTATGGTAATCGATTACACCAAGGCAAGTAATCGATTACTCCAGTCTTGTAATCGATTACATGTTTGAAATTCAAATTCAAACTGAAACGGTCACTTGTGTAATCGATTACACTAAGTATGGTAATCGATTACCAGAACGAAAAAGTGCATCTTTTCATGAACCATTGTGTCCCACACCTTTTGAAAAGGGTTGTGATGGTTCAAGGACGTTTCCCTTGCCTATATAAAGACCATTTGAGTCCAGAAAACAGAACACACAACACACACGAAATATACACATTTCACATGAGAAAAACACATTAGGCCAAAGCTCTTTCAAAATTAGTTCATCTTTTAGAACTTAAATCTTTTGGAGCCTAAATTCTGAGTTCATGATCTTCATGTTCACAAGAACACATTAGTTGTTCATATCTTGAAGAACTCAGAATTGTATTATGCTTAAAAGCCTTAAAGCATAATTTCTCATGTTCAATCCAATTGTGTGTTAAAGGATTGAAACAGCCAATTGTAATATCTTCTTCATCTCTTTCTGTAAGATTGAGTTTTTCACCGTGGTATTCGGTGAAGGGTTGTTGTCACTGAAAGTGGTTTACTTTCAGGGTTTTCATTGAAGGTGGTTTAGCCTTCAAGGTCTGAGGGTGGTTTGCCTTCAGGAACTGAAAGCGGTTTGCTTTCAGGGGCTGTTGAAAGCGGTTTGCTTTCACAGGATATTGGTAGAAGTTCTTGGGGTCCTTGGGTTAGGAACTTGTAAGAAATTCTTATCAATAGTGGAAAAATCCTCAAGGGGTTTTCTTGAGGGACTGGGCGTAGTCTTCGGTGGATTGAAGGCGAACCAGGATAAATCTTGTGTGTGATTCTCTTTATCCTTCACATTTACTTTCAAGTATTGTTCATATCCGCTGCAATCACAACGATCAATTCGTGATCATCATAAACTTGAAAGTAACGATTTCAATAAGGCGAAAATTGGGGCAACACTGATTCACCCCCCCTCTCAGGTTGCTATCTGTTCTAACAAAGATCATCTCATCTCTAGAAAGAAAAGCTAAAAGCATGCAAGAGGAGTTAGATCAAGTTAAAACCAAAATGGATATTCAAAGAAATCTGATAACTCTTGATAAACATGCAACACTTGATAAACATGCAACACTTGAATCAAAGATTGATGAAATAAATCAAGTGTTAAAGGAGTATGAAAAATATACAAATGAGATGAATAAATTGTCAAGTATCCAAAGGTATGTTAATCATAAAAGTTATCTAGGTTTGTTTGATCAAAGTCATTCTAGTAGTATTAAGGAAATTATGCTTACTACATCAAGTAATTGATGCTACTTTGATTACACAAAGAGAGTACATAGTGACACTCAACCTAGAAAGGCACATTTCAAAATGTTCTATCATCTTAAAGAGAAAGTGCCTAACATGAAATTTAAGTGCTCTTACTATACTCCTAGTTATCATAGAAATGATGGAGTCCCCAATGAAAGATTCATATGGGATGTCAAAGGAACTAACCCAAAAGGACCCAAAGACTATTAGGTACCTCGAAAATACTATTAAGCTTATTGTGCAGGTGTGCTTGAAGACCTTGTGATCAGAAGTGTCATATACAAAGGATGGTCATTCAAGATCCAAACATAGAATATGGTATTATGCGTACCTAGCCTGAAATATCAAGTTTCTGGATATAGTAATCGATTACACAGAAGGACGTTTTCCAGAGAAATTCAGTAATCCAAGTCTAGTAATCGATTACCATGAGTGTTTGGCCCAGAAAAATTTCCAGAGATTTTCAGTAATCGATTACTGAAATGCTGTAATCGATTACTGCAAGGTAAAAATTCAAAATTATTGGTTTTCAGACTTAGACTTGTATTTTCATATGCTTTGGTCTATTTCCAATAACCCCTATAATATGCTATTATTATGCAATATTGTTTCTGGCATATGCTTCCCTTTATTTCTATTATCCTGGAATACTTTGTATGGCCTTCTCTTCTTTTTGATGATGTCAAAAGGGGGAGAAAAGCCTTGTGCATGCTTGATCATTTTTAGGATATTGAGCTTCAATTGCAAAACAAAGGGGGAGATATAATTGCAAAACAAAGGGGGAGATAAGAGGAGAAAGTCAAATGATCAATCAACTTTCAACAAATGTTGTTTGTCATCATCAAAAAGGGGGAGATTGTAAAGAAGGTCTTGTCCTTAGACTCGGCTGAGGTTTTGATGAAGACAAACACATCACAAAAAGAAGAAAGACTTCAGAAGAAAAAGAAAAGATTTCAAGAAAAGGTTCCTATGCTATTAAAGATCATTTACAGGAACATGCTACAAGTGCAATAAAAAGGGGGAGTTGCTTACGGTAGGGGGAGTACTTCAAAATGATCTTCAACTTTCAAGACACGTGTTTGCCATCATCAAAAAGGGGGAGATTGTGAAGAAGGTCTTGCTCCTGACTCTGGCTGAAGTTTTGATGATGACAACACACGTTACAAAAAGAAGAAAAAGAAAGAAGACTTCAAGAACCGGCTCAAAACGTCAAGATCAATCATTAAGGTTCTTCTGAATAGTAAGTCTTGTTAACTTAGTGTGATATGTTTTATTAAGGTAATATTGCATTTGAAGGCTCATAAAAGATCAACTAATTGAGTATAATATGTTCTCACAAGTAAAACTTAGTAGAAACACTCAATTAGGGTTTAAACTTTCATAAACTGAGTTCTGGACTGTCTGTAATCGATTACAGGATGTGAGTAATCGATTACCACAAGGCAGTAATCGATTACCACATATATGTAATCGATTACCAGGTTTGAATTTTGAATTCAAACTGCAGCGGCATGATGTAATCGATTACCAGGATGCTGTAATCCTTCTACTTGTCAATGCCTTAACCAAATATAACTTTCAATTACAATTACCAAACCTAATACCTTAGTGTTTAGTTAATCCAATTGAGGCATTAGTGTTCTTAAATCTGGCCAACACAACAAGTTCCCACCCTTATACCTAAGTGGCGGATAAACCGATTAATCTAATCCAATTTCCCTTTAATCTTACCAACTACCGTTGTGCAAGAGAAAGCGTGATAAAATTTTGTGCATCAAGCATAATTAAGCATGGGGAAGAAGATACAGAGAACAATGACTTTTATTCATTTGAAAACAGAATTTTAAAACAAAAAAGGATAAAGGATTCACTACAAACCCGAATGCTAGAAAGCACTAGCCAAACATGACTAGATGAAACATAAAGCTAATAACATAAACCTGGATACAAGGGATCCAAAGGCCTCTTACAAGCTTCAAGAAAAAATCTACAAAGGAAGGAACCTAGCCAAGTACAAGTTCCAAGTTTTTTACAAAAGAAAAGCCAACTCTGTATTTATAGCCAATTCTGACAGCAAGCCAACGCTCGAGCATTGGATTCCAACGCTTGGGCACTGGGAACAGGATGGATTTCTTGCCTTCACAACGCTTGGGCGCTGGGAACAGGATGGATTTCTTGCCTTCTGGCAGAGAGCCAACCCATGAGTTTTGGCTTCCCAACGCTCAGGCATTGGGAGCACGGCTGATGACTGGATTTTGTATGATAATTTTAGAGTCTTTTTAGTCTTTTTATTTTGTTATTTTTGTGTCTCATATAGGTTTTTTATTCTTTTTATTTAGATTTTCTATTTATTTTGCATTTTGCATATAGATTAGCTTTTATTTGTTTTTTAAACTTTATTTTATATTTTTTAGGAATTTTTATAGGTATTTTTATATTTTAGAAAAGCTGGTAGAATTAGTCATTTTTGTCCACGGACCAAATTGTAAAGTTTCAGGAAAGGAAGGACCAAAGCACAAAAGTTCAAGAGTTGGGGGCTGAAAGTGGAGTTTCAAGAGAATAAAGGGCCAGAAATGAAGTGCTAACAAAGAGAGGATCAAAAGTGAAAAACAAGAATATGAAGCATCACCTCTAATTTGGCACATGTAAAATGATGATTGAAGGCTTAATGGTAGTGGAGAAGCTGTTTCAGAAGTTAAGATGGAGCATAGTGGAGGCCATTGAAGGCATTGAAGATCCACTGACTTGAAGAAGAGCAAAACAGCAAGAAGTGCAATCAGCAGACGAGCCAACGCTTAAGCGTTGGCACTTTGACTAGGATCCAAGTCTGCAGTCCTGCCCAACGCTCAAGCATTGGAAGCCAGCGCTCATGCACTAGGCCTCTGTTTGCAACGTCTGGATTTATTAGGACCCAACGCTCAAGCATTGGGATCCCAGCGCTCAAGCGCTGGAAGGCAGTTTTTTTGCTATAAATAGGAGTGTTTTTACATTGTAAAAATGACACCTCATTTCAGAATACAACAAGTATTCTTCTTTCTCCCTTAAGAGCATTGTTCCTGAGAATTATGGGAAGCCATTCTTGAGCTCCTAGTCCAGGGTAATTTAATGTTTCTATTAGCCATGCTTGGCTAATTTCTTTTTAAGTATTTGGGTTGTTTTAGCTTATATTTTATGTCTTAGTTTTCTTCTTCTTGTTTCTGAATAATACTACAAGTTCATGTTTTATTTCCTTGTTCTTCTTTTCATCTTGATGATCACAAGTGTTTATGCTTACTTCTTATGTCAATGGAAATTGGTAATTAGTAAGGGAAATAGGATTTAAAAGAAGCAATATGACATATCACTAAGGAATTAGGATAGACTTTGCTTTATGTTGGCCTGAACTCTATCTTCATCTTCTTCTTTAATTAACTAAATTGCAAGGAATTGAGTTTAGTAATTAGAAAGAAAGTTCTACAATGTGTAAGGAATTAACTTGTAGAAACCATAGGTTATAGCATCATGAATTCTAGTTTAAAAATTCAGAAACAAAGTAGAAGGTTACTAGCATATTTTATAAGTTATGTAATTCAACCCAAGTGCTTAATCTCCATCATCATCATCATCATCTTTTTATCTATTTATTTATGCTTGTTTCAAGTTATTGTTCTAAAACAAATCAAAATCAATATTTTAATTTCCTGCACAAGTTCTAAATAAATTAATAATAGGACACCTATCCCTTAGGTTCGATATCTCTTATATTACTTCGGTAATCAACCGTGCACTTGCGGATTTGACTATCAACGGTAGACTCCTCATTTTCTTGCTCTTGACCTTCTCTTTTGATTCCTTTCATCAATGCTTTGATGAGGCTTTATGGTGGCTTCAAGGATGTTTTTCAACAGCTGAAACCTTCATTCTTCACCATTTGAACATGTGGAATTTTTTTTTCTTGCTTGTTGCTTCAACTCTTCATTTAATCCACAAATCCATTCAGCTCTAACTCCTCTTCTTCTTCATCAAATCACCCATAAACCACCTAATAATGACCAGAACTCTAACAAGGACTAAAACTCTAATAAAACATAACTAAAAGGACTAAAATAATAATAATAACTAAACTATATGCAAATGCAAAAATAAAATAAAAACTCTAACAAATAAAATAAAAACTATACGAGACTCAAATAAAATAAAATAAAATAAAAAACAAAGAAAAAGAAATTAAAAAGACCTTTATACCCCCATTCATCACATCTCTTCTAAGACCTAGACAGGGGCTTGGTGCCAAGTGGATGATTTCTGCCTCCGTCATTCAAGACTTATTTTTCATCCTCCACTTGTGCTCTTGGTTTAATCATTTTCCCAGGCACCAGAGAATCCTGCTCCCTAAGGTAAAACTTCAAAGAGGTTTTGCCCTAGAAGGCGCTGATCTTGGCGATCCTGGTTTCCTTGCCCTTGACCAGCTGTTGGATGTATTTCTCCAACCCAGCCAGGTTGGGCACATCAAGTATCTGGTTGGCTCGATACCCCTCCAAGCGTTCACGTGTTGTTGACCCCGTTAGCCGTCTTGTCCCTTCATTCAGGAGAGGCTCCAGCCGATCAAGAACGCTTGTTGTGGTACCAACTCGCAGAGCATAAGTTTTGAGTTCTTCTTTCTCCACCCACTTCTTAGTCGTTGATGTCCTTCCTTCAAAGGCTACCATGTTCGACGGGGCTATTGGAAAGGGATTTGTGTCAATTTTCAGATCTGCCAGCGGTTTGTCTAACACTTTTAGTCGTTCGTCCTTGACACCTTTCTGGATAACATTCCTGAAGACCACACAATTGATAGTTGAGTGACTGTATGAATTGTGCCACTTGCAGTACTTCTGATACCCAAATCGCAAGTGCACGATTCAATATCGCGTAATAAAAAGATCGAACCCAAGGGATAGGTTTCCTATTATTATAATATTTAGTACTTGAGCAGAAAATTTAAAAGATGAGTATTTGATGTTGGTTTTTATAGCAAGCAAGAACAATAGCATAAAATAATAAAGAAAGAGATGATGATGAGTCTTAAGCACTTGGGTTGATTTATATAATTTATAAAATATGCTAGCAACTACTACTTGAATTCTGAATTTTAGTGCCAAGTCATGATGCTATAGCCTAATGTTTTTACAAGTTAATACCTTACACATTGTAAAACTTTCTTCTCAATTACTAAATTCAATACCTTGCAATCTAGAAAAAACCAAGAAGAAGATGAAGAAGGAATTTTCAGGCCAACATAAAGTTAAGTCTATCCTAATACCTTAGTGATATGTCATATAACTTCTTTTAAATCCTAGGTCCCTTACTACTTACCAATTTCCATTGTTATAAGCAATAAGTAAAAACACTTGTGATCATCAAGATAAATATTAAGAACAAGGAAATAAAACATGAACTATAGCAATATTATTCAGAAGAGTAGAAGAAAACTAGAACATATATTATAAACTAAAACAACCCAAGATACTTAAAAAGAATTAGCCAAGCATGGCTAAAAGATTCATTGAATTACCCTGGATAGGAGCTCAAGTATGGCTTCCCACAATTCCTAGGAACAATGACCTTTAAGAGGGAAAGAAGAACACTTGTTGTATTCTGAATAGGTGTGTCTTACAAGTGAAGAAAAACTCCCTATTTATAGTGAAAATCAGCCTTCCAGCGCTTGGGCGCTGGCATTCCCAACGCTTGGGCGTTGGGATGCATTAAAAACCAACGGGCAGAAATGGGCCCAGCGCTTGAGCGCTGGCTTCCAACGCTGCAGCGCTGGGTGCAACCTCTGACTCATATCCTAGTCAGAGGTCCAGCGCTTGAGCGTTGGAACTTCCAACGCTGCAGCGCTGGGACGAACACTGGCAGCTTCTTCTTGGATTCCTTTCTTCTTCAATGGTGGAATTGATTGGCTTAATTAGGCCACATTCAGCCTCTATTAAGTTCTGAAACCTCCCCTTTACCACCATTAATCTTCCAACCTTATTTTACATGTGCTCAAATAAAAGAGAGTTGCTTCACATTCTTCAATTTCACTTCAAGTCCTCTCTTTGTTAGAACTTCAATTCTGGCCCTTTGACTCCTTCAAACTTCTCTTTTCATCCTCCACTCTTGAACCTTTACACTTTGATCCTTCAATTCCTGAAACTTTACAAATCGGTCCCTGGACAAAAATGATAACTATACCAGCTTTTCCTAAAAATATAAAATAGCTATAAAAATTCCTAAAAATATAAAATAAAGTTAGAAAAACAAATAAAAGCTAATCTATATGCAGAATGCAAAATAAATATAAAATCTACATAAAAACAATAAAAAACCTACATGAGACTCAAAAATAATAAAATAAAAAGACTAAAAAGACCCTAAAAATATCATATAAAATCCACTCATCAACTTCTTCCCTTTCAGCTCCTCGACTGAGGGAATATTGTGTCCATTTGGTAATTTTATTTGCTGGTCCTTTAATAGTGCATCGAATACCTGGTCGCCGCAAGATATGTCAAAGACATATTCCTCTCGGCTATCCACTTCTTTTCCTCTCGAAGGTCTCAAAGTGTGGCACACATTGGGCTTGCCCCTTATGCTGCGGCATGACATCCCCAGAGGGATCCTCAGTTGTTTCCTCCATGGCCTCATCATCTATTATAGATATGAGACGAGGGCCTTTTCCTGGCCTGTTGGACTGCTTCTCCTCCTTCTCCTTGATGAAGGACTCGATGCGTGTAGCTTTGACTGCCAACTAGGTCAGGTCATTGTATACTTTGGCAATAAGTCTATCTGTGAGCTGAGGATGCATATTCTTGGTAGCAATATGCGCATACTCAACCTCTGGAAATTGCACAGGGCATCAACTGTTCAACCTCATGAACCTCTCCAAGTATTCACTAACCGGTTCATCAGCCCTCTGATGAGTAGATATGAGATCGACTATTGAGATATTAGGATAAGGATTGTAGAGCGTGTCATGGAAACTTCGTTCCATGTCTGCTCAGCTTTGCACATAGTTGGGGAGCAAAGAGGAATACCAGCTGAACGCTGGCCCTATGAGAGATTAAGGGAAGAGCTGCAGCTTGTAGTACTCATTTTGGTTTGCTTCCCCACATTGGGCCGTGAATCTGTTGATATGCTCCATTGTCGACTTGTCATCCTTGCCAAAGAAGGTGGTAAAGTCAGGGACTTTGAAACCTCTCGGCAACGGGAAAGTCTTGTCCACCCATTCAGGGTACGGCTTCAGATAGACTGTCCTATCGATGGGCTGCAAATGAACGCCAAAATTTCACTACATAGCATTGGTAATCATGTTTGAATCCAAGAATTTTGGCCCCTTAGGTTCCCCTGTGTTAGGAGGGTTGCCTTGGTGTCCAAACCCTTGAGCATTGATGTACACTGGCATCGGTGCTGGTGTGGGTCTCGGCTGAACTGGGGGAGCCTAAAACTGAACAGCTGGTGGTGCTGGCTATTCATAGTATGGTTGTTCAGGGACTCAACCGAATCTAGTGTTGTACGTCGGGGTCCATTGCTGGATGGGTTCTCTTCCGACCCAAGGAGAATCGTTGGTCCATATGGCCTCGGCTGTCAGCGGCAATGGCTGGGCAAGAGAGTTAACCCCAGTGTAATGAGTAAGCTGTGGGGAGAGGTTCAGTTGTTGTTGACTGCTGATTCTGACACCTTCTCCACGCCTTGCTATGGAAACTTGTCCGATCTGAAGGGAAGTTGTAGTAGGGATACCCTGAACGGCCTTCCCCCCCGAGTGGAGACACGTTTTGAGTAGCGTGAGGTGGCAATTTTGGCCTTTTACACTGTGAATCCTCCTTGGAAAAGTGCATCTCGTTGTGCACCATGGGCTTGACGATTTCGGCCACGATTTTGGAAACTTGGGCGATAATATCGTTGATACCCAGGTCGATCTACTACCGAATGAAGGAAGTAGTGGTGACCATGCTTGGGCCTCTCTCTTCGCTTGTTGTCTCAACAACTTCAGCGTAAGGAGAAACTTTTACCGTGACTACCTTGGAAACAGGATGGCATTGTATTGGCTGTAGAAGCGGTACCAGCGGGCGAGGTATGGCTACTACCTGCTTCGCGATTGCTTGAGAATTCCATTTTCTTTCCAGACCTCAATTGCATACGCCAATTTAGGTCATGAGTTTGTGATAGAAACCGTTCAACAGCAAGAGTGGTCCCACTGGGCGTGCCAATTTGTTGGGTTCGCAAATAGATTTGGATCAGGTAGCCGTGTGAGTCGGCTAGGAAACCAATGTACCTATTCCCTAATAAGTGACTACTCGAGGAGAGGACTATATTCCTCAATGTAGGCTCCTAAGATACTCTAAAGAGATCTTAGTTCTCGCTATTGAGAATGATGTGACTGAGTGATGGCTATTGAACTAAGGTCTATGACTAAATGAAATGAAAAAAGTTGAAAGACTGTAAAGAAATTAAAGCCATGAAGCTGTAAATCTGCAGAAAGATAAAGTGCTGAAAGCGATAAAGAAAGTAAAGTGCTAAAAGTAAGGGGGTGAAAGATAGATGAAAGATAAAATGCAGTAAATTTTTATATTTGATTGATGATTTGATTGTGTGTTTTTGTACAAGTGACGCTTCCTCTTTTTATATAGGCCGAATTTGGCTAACTCGGCAGTTGGAACCATCAACGCACTCCCCCATGTCCTCAGAGGCTTACGCTAAATTACATCTAGTGAGGAGTGTTGGGTCCCTTTCTCTTTCCTACTCAACCTAGAAGCTTTGTTTAAGTCGTTCCTCGTCGCTTCATCTAGCTCCTTAACCGCTTCTCCTATTTCTGCGGGCATGACCTCCATCGTGGTTTTTTAGCACGTGGAAAGTTTCTAGAAACTCTACGAATACTCTGCTTTGAGCCCAAGCTTCTTCCTTCCCCTATATCGTCCAGATACGTATTGGCCATTCTAGACGTTCTGGATAGCACCGATCGGCTACCATTTCTCCTCGGCAAGCCCTTACTTCGACTCTCTTGCCCAATCAACCAAAGTGTCCTTTCGGGTACTCAACTAGTCGTTGCGGATTTTTAGGTGTCAACACAAGTATAAGTTAGTATTTATACTAATAATTATTTATTTAAGCATTTTTAAAAATTATATGCTAATGCATTTTTGGTGTAATACAAGTATCTTCCTTCGAAAGTAATTGTGTTCGAGCTATGAACTTTCACATTCTGAGGGTTAATTCTCACTATGCTAAGTGTATAAATTATACATGCACATATATATGATTAAGTGGGTTAATGGTTTACTAGGTCCCTGTAGTTGCACTAAGATTTGTCTTTGGTCCCTGGCCGGAAAAAAGTTTGCAATAGGTCCCTGTAGTTGCACCAAGTTTGCTATAAGTCCCTGCCGGAGACCGGAGCTCCGGCGAGTGCATATGTGGCAGGCTGACTGGATTAATGAAGATGACGTGGAATTTATTTAATTTGCAATAAGTCCCTGCAGTTGCACCAAGTTTGCTATAAGTCCCTCTCCCCCAATTTTAGTCTTCTTCTTCCTGAACCACTTCCAGCCGCATTTCCTCTTCTTCTTCTTCTTATCTGGGTTACTCGAGTTTCTTCTTCTTCTTCTTCTTCCTTGGTTGTGGGTTCTTGTTTGTTTCTTGTTTTTTCTCTCTCGCACTGGGTCTGCTCCCCATCTTCCTATACTACACGAGTTACATCTTCTTCTTGTTGTTTCTTCATCTTCTTCTTCTTCATTTTGTATTGTGTGTTCTTCGAAACCTGAGTCTGCTCTGCTCCTTCCTTCTTCTTCGTTCTGTTCCAGCTTTCTTTGTGGGGTGTTTGTGCTTCGTTCAACCCCAGTGGGAGATTACCCTGTTTTTGTGATGATAGAGACAAAAACAGAGGTTCATGCTTGAAGAAGAGTTCCCTGAATCTTAATTTTGATGGGCCAAATTCTAAATGTACAGGATGCTTGTGGCAAGGAAGGGGAAGTTAAGTCGGAGGAAGAGGTGATTGCAGGTGTTAAAGATTATGGATCTTCCCTTTTACCAGAATCGGTAATGGAGGAGGAGGAGGAGAATTTGCTGGAGGCTCGGATTAAGGAAGAGGAGGCACATTTTGAGGAGGCACCGAACCTCAGTGACACACAGTTTAATGAGCTGTTAACGCAAACCAAGCTTTACTCTGAGTTTCTTCCGGAGAAGATGGATGACATCACGCTTGTATGTTTAGTTTTTACCCCCTTATGCTTATATTGTGTCAACTTGGGCATGTCAACTTATATTGTTATTATTTTTTTCTCAAGAATGGGGGCGATAAAGAGAATGAGGACGCTGAGGAAGAGAGTAATCCAGCTGCAAAGAAGAAGGGTCGTGGGGAAAACGAAAAGCAGCTTCACAATGCAATACGGTGAGTACATTGTGCTGGGGCGCATCTTTATTGTTTTCATGTGGCCTGCGAGGTCACTTTGTATCAGATTATATGTATACATGAGTTGCAAAAATAATGACATTGTACTTTAGCTTAGTGTTGTTTAACTCTTAATGAGAGATGCATAATTTAAACACTGGTATTCTTTTCTTTATGTTCAATGCAATTTGATTAGAGACATTGTTTGAACATTGTTTTTAAACATGCATCTATTTATTTGGAATATTTGTATGTAGTTTGTGTTATTTTAAGCAATGGTAAGTGACCTTGTTTGAAAATGATATTACTTTAGAGGAAGGCCAAAAGGGCAGTTGCTGCCATGCTTACAAGATCTAAAGAAAGTGAGCAGACTGAAGATATGAACTTGAGTGTGGAAGAAAGAGTTGAGAAAGAGCAGAAGGAGCTTATCCCTTTACTGACAGGTGGAAAAATGAAGTCTTATCAACTAAAGGGTGTAAAGTGGTTGATTTCCTTGTAGCAAAATGGACTGAATGGGATTCTTGCTGATCAAATGGGTCTGGGAAAGACAATACAGACAATTGGGTTTCTTTCACATCTGAAAGGCAATGGTATGGATGGGCCATATATGATTATTTCTCCTCTATCAACACTCTCAAATTGGGTGAATGAGATTTCTAGGTAGGTCAGATGTTTTGTTGAAGAATTTTGGCTATTTAAATATTATATTATTATGGCATGCTTCTCCATTGTGACCATTATTTTCATGAATAAATATAAACAGGTTTGCACCATCACTCCCTGCTGTTATCTACCATGGTGACAAGAAACAGAGAGATGAAATCCGAAGGAAACAAATGCCTAGAACAATTGGCCCAAATTTTCCCATAGTAATTACTTCTTATGAGGTTGCTTTAAATGATGCTAGAACAAGCATCCTGTACATTTAGAATTTGGTCCATCAAAATTAAGATTCAGGGAACTCTTTTTCAAGCATAAGTCTCTGTTTTTGTCTCTATCATCACAAAAACAGGGTAATCTCCCACTGGCGTTGAACGAAGCACAAACACCCCACAAAGAAAGCTGGAACAGAACGAAGAAGGAGGAAAGAGCAGAGCAGACCCAGGTTTCGAAGAACACACAATACAGAATGAAGAAGAAGAAGATGAAGAAACAACAAGAAGAAGATGTAACTCGTGTAGTATAGGAAGATGGGGAGCAGACCCAGTGCGATAGAGAAAAAACAAGAGACAAAGAAGAAGAGGAGAAGAAGAAGAAGAAGAAACTTGAGTAACCCAGATAAGAAGAAAGAGGAAATGCGGCTGGAAGTGGTTCAGGAAGAAGAAGACTAAAATTGGGGGACCTGCCACATATGCACTCGTCGGAGCTCTGGTCTCCGGCAGGGACTTATAGCAAACTTGGTGCAACTACAGGGACCTAGTAAACCATTAACCCTAATTATAAACCATTAACCCTAATTAAGTATTTAAACTTCTAACTTTTATGAGACTTTTCCTGAAATATTTTACTTAATATTTTTTATCTAAAAGTATTTTCTACATAAAATAATTTAACTTTATCTATGGTTTGACAATAAGCACCCCACGTTTCTTCAAACTTTACTAAGGCGAGTTTTGGGCTTTTGGCCCAAGCCAATTAGTAAACCCTTATTTCATCTATTGATTCGTCGGATAGTAAGCTGTTACAGAATAACAAAAAAGATAGTAAGCCGAACGAGATAAGAGCTAGTGAGTCATACTAATGTAGTTGTGATCCCTGATTTCTAAGGGTTGTGTAAACCGGTGACCAAAATAAAAACAAAAGAGTCGTGTTAATAATCACCTACGGTAAATAAATATTGAATAGAACCTCATAATTTTAGGTGACTCATGAATATTTGAATATATGTTTTAAGTTTGTCAAAAAAAAAATATATGTTTTAAGCTAGAATTTTTAAAACATATGCGAATATTTAAGCTAGAATATTCGAATAAATGCATAAGATATGAAATAAGACATCATTAAGAACCCATGATATTGATCAGCCATCACATTACTATGAATCTTTGTTTTCCATCATAGCAGTCCATTACTATGAAGCCATTATATTATCTTGTCGTGAATATTTGCACTAAACATTAAACGATTGACTACAAAATATAGTTGACTTTTATGGGTAAAGATGGAGCGTCTGATATCATCTTCAAAAGGCGAGATAAGTAACACTAGGGGTGGCAATATGGGCTAGGCCGGCCCGTTTGACCCGCTATTTTTTGCGGGTTGGGTTGGGATTTTCAGCCCAAATACTCACTTGTAACGCACTTTAGAAACCCATTTTTTGGCGGGTCGGGTCGGGCCAACCCGCGGGGCCACTTTTTTTTTTTCCTGTTTTTTTGGATTTAACTAAGGAGAAAAAAATCAAAATTGAAAAAAAAAAATCAGTACACTACTACAGACTTCAGTGTGAGGGACAAGGGTTTTCAAAGTGAGGGTTTGGGTTTCTACAGACTTCAGTCAGCCGCTTCGCACTCTCCTCTCTCCTCCACCGACCACCGCGCTCTCCTCTCCTCCACCGCGGCGCTCTCCTATCCACCGTGACGCTCTCGTCTCCTCCACGGCGATGTTCTCGTCTCCTCAACTGGGACGCTCTCGTCTCCTCCACCGCGGCGCTCTCCTCTCCTTCGTGGCGCTCTCCTCTCCTCCGCCGCGCTCTCCTCTTCTCCACCGCGCTCTCCTCTCCGCCACTGAATCTCGCAAACGCTTCGCTCTCTTCTCTATCGCGAATAGGTAAGTTTTCGTTGAATTACTCCTCTCTTTGGATCTGTAATTCGATTTTTTCCTTGCTTCCTAGTTTGAGGTGCTTCCTGCTAGAATTTGTGTATATCATGGTGAAACATAGTTTTTTTTCCTCTGTGTATTAAAATTGCTAAATGTGTTTTTTTCCCACTAAAGTTTATTCTAGCTTCTCTGAATGATTGCTAAATTTTTCCTCATTTTCATATGATTTCTATTTGTTTTGAATTATTGCTCTTCTCCAATTCTGATATCTTATCAGCCCATGAAAAAAGAGATGAATGCCTCTTTTTTACCATGAAAAAGGGATAATATTCCTTTAGGGAAGCAGGGAAGATCCAAGTATGGGAAAACTATTACTCAACAAGGTTTAATGTTCTTGATAGAAACACCACCAGCTCTACTGCATAATTAGATTTTATATAAAAATTGGTTCAAATGTACTACATTTTATATGAAAATTGGTTCATGATTCTAGTTTAGTGGTTCTTGTTTGTACTTAGCGCTTGCTTTGCTATCTTTTGTGAGAATGTAGAACTTTGTTGGTTTGTCATTTGTGCTTGTTTTTGTTGTGTTAAGAGACAATTATGAGTTGTGGCTTGTGTTATTTGTGTATTTTTACAACTTGTGAGAATGTAGAATTTTGTTGGTTTGTGATTTTTTCTCATAATTACTTTTTTTTCCACTACATTAAATTTTGGCGGACTAGCCCGCCAAAATGTGAGTTGGGGTGAAACTTTCGACCCATATACCAAATGTGGGTCAACCCAACTCGCCCCGCATTTTGGCGGGCTTTTGACGGGGCGGCCTCCGCCAGCCCATATTGTCACCCCTAAGTAACACCACTTCACACATCGTGGTTGGTCCCAAATATAATAGCAATTCTTCCCTTCCATATTTTTGACTCTCCTCTAACAAATATGTGGTTTCTTTCCATCCCCAATTTCTTAAGTGATTGCTATGGCGCATAAGAACCTTTTTCCTAGCGCAGATCCTTCTGATTTTAGGTCCATAGTTTCCTTCTGCATATGCGGCTGTGAGCAGTGATCTGTTATTATTAATTAGGTATACACACACCCGCCGCCGCCACCTTTTACAGTTAAAGGTCATCCAGCCACCTTGCTGTAAATGAGTGCACCAAAGACTACTTTACAATTCCACAACGTGGGCCTATGCCCTACCCAAATCAGTATTGGGTTCAACCCTTCTGCGCAGAAAGTGCCAAAAGCGTAGCTACAAGGCACATATCAGATCCATTAAGTTAATGTAGTTAAGTTTGTACAACACAGTTCGTATTCATTGCTCCTTCAATAATTTTGCATATAAATCCAACTTAATAAATAGAAAAGCAGAAGATAGCACAGAAATTAGAAAGCATGATTCTTCTAGGTTTTTTTATTTTCAAGATATCCCGCAGCTATAAAATTAATTCATTCGAGATTCAGAGATCATATTAAATAGATAGACCTCTTCTAAGAAATCTTTCTACATGCACATCACTCAGAGATCGAATTCTAAACTAAATATTTAAGTAGCTCAATTATCTACCCGTTGGTTTTTTTTTTTTGTTTAAAATCTTGTTTTAGTTAATTCTTTTAAAAAATAAAATACAAGTGTATGGTACTCCACTTTTGTTGGTTCATCAGATTTCGACTCGTTCATCAGATTTCGACTGAAAAACATGTGCAAGTCCCTTTCAGTAGACTGTTGTATTGTCAGGTAAGAGAAAATAGTAAAATACACTAGAGACTGATCCAGGGTTTCCACTGAAAACCATTAATATTTTCCGGTTATCTAATTTTTTTTTTCTTAAATACATTTTTAGTAATTGTAAAATTTTCATTTTTTGTTTTTCTTCTTTTAGATTTTTATTTAATTTCAATCCTCCGAAAATACCATGTTTTATTTTTTCATCCCTGTCGTTTATTTTTCCATCCATTCAAATATGAGTTTTTACAATCTGAAAAAAATCTGAAATGGTTGAATCTAATTTCATCGCTTATAGAGTAGATATAAACATATACATATGTTAGAGTGTTTTTAGAAATTTGGATTGGATGGAAATCAAATGGTAAAAACAAAAAATAAAACATGTGATTTAGGGAAAATTAAAAATAAAAAACAAATTTCTCATGCATGAAAAATAAAAACAATATAAAATCATATCTAAATTGCATTAATATTTAAGATAAGCGTATTGGACGTAATGTTAATTTTTTTCACTTTGAAATTTATATTCATAATGCTATATTTTTTTTACACGCATTCACACTGCTGTAGGTCTTGCTAAAATGGAGTTATTTAACTTTGTACAGTAAGTTATACCCCCTTAATGCCCACTTTTATAATTGATTGTAAAGACATTATAAAGACATACGAGTAATTTTGTGTGACAGTATTATTAATTTTAAGAAAAGATAAATTTATCTAAAGATGTTATTACATTTGTGGATAGTTCTCTTAGAATTTGAGTTATAACTAAATTTGTTCCATTAGTTGAGGAACACCAGCTGATGTAACTTTTATAAATAAACACTTATTTAATTTTATATGTAGTTAAAATGAGATTGCGCCACACACTCCTTCATACTTAAGATGGTACATTTGAAGCGTAAGATTTGAACTAATGAGCATTTGCAATGGGCCATATATAAATAATTTGCCATAAATGGATATTGGATAATCTTTGATATCTATTCTCGTACGTGAACCAGGTAGTGGCAAGAAGCCTAGATCTAAGGTTCTAGGGATCTCGGGATTCTCAGATCTAGGGTTCTGTCGTCGACTCTAGAGAATATTTTGGGAATAAGTGAGAATATGTATTGAATTGAGCATATACTTGCCTTTTATAGTGAGGCAAGCACCTAAAACCCTAAATCTATTACAACGGGTCCTTTGGTACCCGTTACTGGGCCTTATGCCACCTAATTGGTACAGGCCCACAGTATGTGGTAGCAACTCGCCCAGGCATGATATCCCTTGCTCACTGGGGGAGTTGTCCCTGCTTAGGGCGTCTCGCCCCACGGCAGCCCACAAGCCCACAAGGCACCAAGTTTTAGCTATGAGGACGAAGTGTCTTATAAGCATCTATCACACACGGGTGAGCCTTCTGTTGGGCGCCTCTCCCCGTACAAGTCCACAAGCTCTTGCCAAAAATGACAATTGAGCACGTTTCCATGGCCTCTCACCGCTTCTGCGAAGCCTGGCTGGGTTGCGCTTTATGCATAAATTGATAAATTGTCTACTGGACTTTTTAAAAAGAAAATAAGTCGCCAATATGGCGTGAGTATAAGGTATATTTGGCTAGGATGTTCTAAGTCCAGAAATGTGCTCCTAAATTGATCACCCTCCCTTGTTTGCCGCAAGCCAAGAGTTCCATGGCACGCTTTTGAGGTTCCTTTGACCCTTCCTTACTCTGCCTGACTAATGGGACGTGTCCTTCCATTGCCCTTGTGACTGGTCGCGACTCCCCATAATGCTGCACCACGTGACGCCCAACCGGATTTCCGCAGCAACCCACAACTATTAACACCTACAGTACTAGTGAGGCTCGCACACACCCTTTCCAGCGTTTGGACTTCACCATTCCAGCTTCCCATCCTATTTTTAGGGACGCAGCCGTCATTAACGCTCATCGTGGCATTAATTAACCCAATTTGAATTGGCAACCAATCCAGGGGACATGTGTTTTCATGCGTCTCTTCAATGCCCTGGCTATAAATGATCCTTCACCCTAAATCTTCCTCTCTTTCCACACGCTATCTTCCATGACCTTCCATTGTTGATCCTTTTAACATCTCCTACAAAACCTTCCAACTTCCTTCTCCGTTCAACTCCCTTTTACCTTGATTTCTACCTTTTCATCCCAATGGCTTCTCAGATGAACGAACCCGACACTCAAAACCCGAATCCCAACACTCTAAGTCTGATAAATCTTGGTGTTGTTGTTCTGAACACGGTTAATTTGTCTTCTCCGGCCGGAAACTCTCCGCTCGTTACTGTCGTGGCCTCGGGCCTCTCCGCCACTTGTATGCTCCCTTTTCCTTCTTTTTTACACTTTCATTTCTTCTATTCTCTACCACAAAATCTCCTTTGAGTTGGTTGTAATCTCCCTTTATCTTCTCCGTGAAATTATTTTCCGATTGGCCACTCAAGTTTCAGGCGCTGCTTCAGCTTCCTGGGTTGCCGGAAGTCCCAAAACTACACCAGAGTTATCAGAGTCACTCCTGGCCCTTTGTGCTTCCAATAGCAGCTCTTCAAGCGAAGATTCCTTCTCCCCAGGGCGTCTTCGTTGACTAGGGTCCAAATCATACATGCTGCCCTTCCTCAAACTATCGACCTTCATTGGCAACTTCCCTCTAATTTTCAATAACCTTCAATTTTCAAGAGTCTAGAAGATGTTAGGGCGGTTGGCATAGCCGCTGGAGACTTTTTTCGAAACAAGGTCAACGAGAAACTCCTTCTTCTAGGCGTCACTGGTGAGGATGAATTCATCTCCTCATCCAAGCCTCGAGGCGTATCGCCTCACTTCTTTTATTTATATGCCACACTTTTCTTGGATATGGGATTCAAGTTACCTTTTTCCTGTTTCATTTGTTTTTTACTTGACATGATTAGCGTAGCGCCAACTCGGATTCATCACAACAGTTGGGAGTTTCTTCGGTGCTTTGATATTATCTGCGAATTCCTCGACATCTCTCCCTCATGAACCCTCTTTTTTCACTTCTATCGCTTGAAAGGATTTACCAAGGGTATGCTCTTCCTGTTGTCCTTCATCTCTTATCGACAACCCCCACTTTTCCCAACTAACCACCTATCGAATTCCTTTTCTACTTGACTGAGTCTCTGAAGCCTTCCCCACAAATTACCAAAGAGATGTTAGCGCCTGATGAGCTTCACGCTGTCCGGGTGTTATCTCAAATTCCTCATTTTGTCAGCCATGACCTCATCGAAGCTGCCAAGGGAGGGGGTTTCGCCGAATTTTTTGGTATAGTATCCTATCTTTCTTCATATTTTCAAATTTCCTTGTGAGTACTAATCCCTTTTTCATTTTTGTTTTGCAGCTAAAAATGTGGTGGCAAATCTAGATCAGATGGCAGCTTTTAAAAAATGCCAATGTGCCTTGGAAAGGGAGCGACGACAAAAGGAAAAAACCAAAGCTCTGCAAAAGAAGAAAATGAAGGCCGTCACGAAGAGCGTGCTGACAAGTGGCCTAGATTCGACCTTCATCTCTGTCTCATCCATCGCCACTGGTGTTTCGTCTGATTCACCCTCCTCTGGCATCATTCGAAAGAGGGGAGCTCAGACATAGCCTCTCCCGCCACCAACAGGTTGGTATTGTCGGCTAGCCCTTCCGCCTTGCCTGTAACACCCGCGGAAGCCTCTTCGGCGCTTGCCATGGTTGTCTTGGCTCAGCCATTCGGGGAAACAAAAAGTGTCATTTCGTGTACTCTTCCTCACCCCAGGAAAGTAGTGTAAATACAGATAGCAACCTAAGAAGGGGTTGAATTAGGTTTTTAAGATTTTTGCCTTATTTAATTGAATTCCTATTCAAATACCTTTTACCTTAATCAGAAAAACAAGTAATAAATGTAACACTTGAATAAATTGCAGCAGATAATGTAAAGTGTGAAAAGTAAAAGGTAAGGGATAAGAAGATCACGCAACGATGTATCCTAGTTCACCTTCAACAATCGAAGGCTACGTCCAGTCCCGCTTTCTGATTCAGGGATTTTTCCACTATGTAAGTAATGTTCATACAAGTCTTGCACCAAGCCTTCACAAGAACACCCTCAAGAAAGCACACCACTTTCCCGTTACACAACATTAACAGAAACCTACGGTGGACTCCGAATCAACTCGATTCAAAGGACCTTTTCCCAAACACCAAACACTGTGGTGGATACAAGAATCAAACTGATTCAAGATGAAGAAGCTTTTACAGGCTGAACAATCCTTCAATCTAAATGGATTGTGAAACACTTATCAAGATTGCTTTGAGATTTATAACACTTAAAGGCTCAAGCTTTCTGAATATGTAAAAGTTTTATAGCATAAGTGTTCTTATGAAAAGGGTGAAATCACTCATAATTTGGTTTCAATGTAATCTGAAAGTTCTTGTCCGAATCAGGCTTTCAAACAACTATATATAGGAACTAGTGACTCTTCATGAACCATTGCAAAGGCTTTCCAATGTTTAAAAACACATTGGTTCATGAAAAATCATGTCTGCTGATCAGTGTAATCCATTACTGGAACGTGGTAATCGATTATATCAACTTGCTGTTGTGTAAAAGTGCCAAAATACACTGTGTAATCGATTACATGCAGTGTGTAATCGATTACATTGTAGTGTGTAATCGATTACATTGTAGTGTGTAATCGATTACCAGCTTTCAAACAAGTCTGTAATCGATTACATACATCTTGTAATCGATTACCAAGAGTTTGAAACTTGGTTACTTAATGTTTGAAGCCTATTTAAGTGATTTCTACCTTTTTTTAACTTTGAAAACATGTTAGTCTTGATTACTTTATATTTAATGAGCCTTTAAGTGAGATCAAATCATAAAAGCAATCTATCTAAGGTAAAGACTTTAAAACTTAACGTTTTGAACCTTAACTAAAGACTCTGACATCTTGTGCTCTTGCTCATCATGGTCTTCACCTTTTTCTTCTTTTGCTAATGTGGTTTGTCTTCATCAAAACCAAACCAAGGTCAAGGAGAAGCTCTTCTTCACAAGTAGGACTGTCCTGGCGAGATGCCCTTTATGACTTTGAAGAACTGACTTTGGATTCCCCAGCGTCGCCGTGGGATGTGAACTTCTGAGCCTGTGCGTTTATCGAGAAGAGCCTTGGAATTGATGACTTAGATGCCAAGTTTAAAAACCTCATATTGAGGGATTCATGCGAGGGATGGTGAACAAGAGTCTTAAGATCGCCTGTTTAGCGACGACACCATCAAGGGATCTCCCTGAATACGAGACGGCTCGCTCCCGGCTTGCCGCTGATCACACTCAAATGAAAAATAAGCTAGCGAGTTTAGAAAGCGAGAAAAAACAGTTGCTCCAAGATGTTTCTATTGCCAAGAAGTTGTTGAACCAAGCCAAGGAGGAATGCATGCTTGCGTATCACTATTTTCTTTGAGAATCGGAAGGTAGATTAGAATTTAGGGATCTGGAGAGTAAATTTATTAGATCTCCCCTACTGCTTAGGAATAAGAGTAGAATCTAATAGTGGTGGTGATATTAAGAGCGTAACCTTCAACTTCAATGTGCTAGGTGCTAGTAAGTTAGATGTAGCCTTTAATTTGGAAGTATTTCTTAGATATTAATTTAATAAGTAGGAATAAAGCTATATCACCATAGGTTAAGTTCCCAAGTTTATACAATACTAGGTCTTCTTAATAAGGATTGCGATTGGGGAAATGGAACCCAGGTGCTACCTTAATCATATCTTCAAACAAACCAGTTTATTGCTTTGTTCTTTTTATGCAATTGAAATCAAAACCAACCTCCCCTAATCTTTGTTTATTTTCGCATTCTAAATCCAGGAATTAGTAGAATCAGTACTAGAACACAATCCTTATGAAGACGATAAAAAACCCGATACTATACTCAAATGAGTCTTGGAAGAGATTTGGTAGTAGTTAGTTGAGGAAAACCTCATCCATCAAATATCTTTCATCAAAATGGCGCTGCTGTCGGGGATTGTTTCTCTTTTATTGATTTAATCTAATTCTTTGTGTTTAGTTTTTAATTTATGTTCTACTTCTATTCAATAATCTCTTACAGAGCAAGTGCTTCTAATCTATTTGTGTCATTCTATGCAAGGTACTGACGGTTCAGGCCCTTTACTATTCGATCTTGGACCTGAACGCTCTTTCCACGTTAGTCGTGCTAAAAAGAACGAAGGCACAACCTAATCCTAACAAAGAGGGGTTTAGCGATCCATAGATATGGATTCTTCACAAGCTTACAAAGAAACTAAGAAGAAGGAGATGATCTGTGGCGATGTCGGCGTGCCGTGGCGTCCTCCGAGTTTTCCCACCTTGATGGAAGGTCTAAGAACCTTGAAATTTCCTATTTCTCTTCTCCCTTTTCGTGTTTCTCTGCTCTTTGGTGATTCCTCCTTTAAAACACATGAAAAATGACTTTTATATGAAAATAATGATAAAAAAGCGCTCAGTTCATTTTCCTGCAAGCTGAGCTGATTTTTTCCATCACCTGTGGGTTTTGAAACCGCCCCAAAAGCACTGAGCGCCCTTAAAAACGGCTGAGATGATTTTTTCCAGAATCACTCTGCCTGAAACAAGCTGAGCGCCTCCTAAAATGAGCTCAGCTCTTTTTTTCCAAAATCTTCAAAAACTCCATTTTCTTGCCATTTCTTGCATTTTCTCCTTAAACCATCTTCCTATAGCAAAAGTTCAGATTGGAATCAAATAAATTTCTAGCTAGAATTCTCAAATCAACAAATTCTAAACTAAGGAGAGTACTTTGGTAAAAAAAAGTTCATAAATAACATAGATAAGTGCCTTAATAACAATGGGAAACATGGTAAGCTTGGCACTTATCAGCGACTGCCATGGCTGAGACTATCAAACAGATAGGAGCGAAGATTTGGGCTGAATATGAAGGAGGACATGACACTGATTATGAATCTCAGAGAATTCAGCGGGATAGAGAACTGGAAGAACAAAATGCCCAAAGGTCCATCAGGGACATAACTACGCCTCCAATAAGCTGAGTTTGAGGGTAGTATTATTCCCCCGACTGATTTCCTAAAGAATTTCCAGCTGCTACCACACTTCATGCACCTAGTGAGCCAGCACTAGTTCGGAGGGAGTGAACTAGAAGACCCATATGCTCACATGACTATGTTCACATAGCAGTGCGCCCCATTGAAGAGACAAGGAATTAGCCTAGACATGGTGAGGATGATGTTCTTCCCCTTTTCCTTAAGGGATGCTGCTGCAACTTGGCTAAGGTCTCAACCCCAACACAACATTATATCATGGGATGACTTAGTCTAGAAATTTGGGACAAAATTATTTCCATCAACTTGTATGAGGAAATTGAAGCAAGAAATCAACTCATTCCTCCAGATGGATCAGGAGAACTTGTATGAAGCCCGAGAGCGGTTCAAGGAGCTCTTCAGGAAATGCCCAAGCCATAACACTCCTCTTGCTGACTAGGTAGACAAGTTTTACTCTTCATTGACTGAATATAGCAGGGATAAGCTGGATACTACAACAAGAGGATCCTTTGATGATCTACCACCCAGGAGGCCTTGGTGATAATTAACAATCTGGCGGTCAGAACCATGCATTCCAACAATGACAGGCACAACTGGAGGAGTGTTCATGAGGTGCAGGAATATGATGTCGTTCTTTCCACCAATAAGAAAATATTGCAGAAAATGGATGCATGTCTCAGCGGATGGACAACTATGGCTAGAATTTTGAGGGTATGGAATTTGATGACGAGGTGAAGCTGCTGGGCAACCCTCAGAATAATCCATACTCCAAAAAATTCAATCCAGGTTGGAAGAACCATCCACAATTTTCTTGGAGAGGCCAGAGAAAGTCTAATCAGTAGGATTAGGGGTAACCCTCTCAGTAAGATCAAGGAGGAGGCAAGAAGATCCTAGAAGAGATTGTGGGGTAAATTATCCCAAGCCACCAGTTCCTTACGAGTTATGACAGAGTGTTTCATTAATGAAATGCGCAAAAAATTTAGTAATTGGGGAGATTCCAAAAAAAACTTGAGAATCAGGTGGGGCAAATTTCCAAGCAATTATCTGAAAGGATTCAAGGTACCTAGTGACACCATTCCTAGTCCTAAAGAGAAAAATTGTTCTACTATTAGTTTAAGGAGAGGAGTGGCCTTGGGTGAGAGGAAAGAAAAGGTGAGCAAGAAAATTGAGAAAGAGAGTAAGAAAGAGTAAAAGAGAGATTAATAAAGAGAAGAAGGTGAGAGAAGAAAAAGAAGAGGAAGAGAGAAAAGAAGAGGTAAGATATAACAAATATACAATGTTTCATTTTCCTCTTTGCCCTAGTGATGCAGGTAAGAAGAAGTTGGAGAAGAAATTCTCAAAATTTGTGAAGATATTCAAGAAGCTCTGCATTGACATCCCCTTCTCTGAATTCGTAGAGAAGATGCCTCAATATGAAATATTTATGAAGGAGATCCTTTCCAAGAAGAGGAGGCTGAGTGAAGAGGATGAGGTGGCGATGCTTACTGAGGATTTTAGTGTCATATTGTAGAAGAAACTCCCACCGAAAATGAAAGACCCAGGAAGCTTCACATTTCCTGTTGAGTTTATCGAGCTGGAAGGAAGGAAGGCTCTTGTTGATTTGGGAGCAAGATCCCACTGATCTTAGGAAGGCTGTTCTTAGCCGTAGCTTAAGCAAAAATCAATGTGGGCAAAGGAATGGTATCTTTGAGAGTGGCTGATGAGAAGATCACCTTCAATGTTTTCAATCACAATGTGACTTCTAACGGGATGAATGATATCCTTGTTGTGGAGATGATGGACGCATGAAGTGATGAAAGTCTGGACCAGTTTTTCAAGAAATAGGAGTTTGCTAGCTTAAAGAAAATTGAAGTTTCGAAGAGCAACCAATCCAAGAAAGTCTATTCGATGATCTTGTTCACTAAGACAATACTAGGTAAGGAGAAGGGTAAAGAATTTCAATTACATTGTATGCCCATGAGTAAGGAAAATGAAAAACCTTATATTTCTTTTAATACTAAATTTTCTGGTTGTGTGACTGCTTTGGAGAATCTTGTAAGAATTTGATCCATGCTTGTGTTGAGTGGAATAATCCCACGAGTGCCATGCTCTATGGGATAAAACCCAGATAGTTTTATGAATCCGGGAAAGTCTAACAAGGACTATAACATTGTGCTTCTTGGGAGACAACCCAAGCTTCAAAAAAAAAAAGAGTCTGTCGCTTTCTAGTTTTTGAGTCTTTGATTTTATGTTGAGTATTAGTGTCTCATGATTTTATTTGACTTATAGTTGTGGTGGTTGAGTCCTATGTTGAGTATTAGTGTCTCAGGATATTTTTGATGGTGTGCTCAATTTTTCAAGGGACATGTGGAGATTTAGGTGATAGAGACTTGAGTGAGCTTTGGAAAAGTGCAATGAGGTTACGTAGATACAAAAAACTTGTAGGGAATGAACATGAAAGTGTAGTTTTCCTCTTAACCTTTATATTGAGTTTACACATTTTGGTTGTGAGGTTAATAAAAAGGCAGACATGTGAAGTATAAAGTGAGAAATCAGGGGAAGGACGTGAGTAAGGGAATGAGACATATTTACACCATTGAGCATACCACCAATTATGTCCCTACCTTGTGAAACAGAAAGAAAAATTATCCCTCAGTTGATAATAACTATGATGGGCTAGGAAAGAGGGGCCAAAGGCCAAAAAGAACATGTGTGTGCTCATGAAGTAAAAAGACCATAGGCTATTATTATTGGATTCTCAATATAGAGTTGAGGAATTATGTATCAATTGTGAAGTCCTGCATTTTGGTATTCTATGTGATTCTTGTTTGCACTTACTGAAGGTTGCTCAAATTCTTATCCTGACTCTTTGCATGAACTATCTTGAGGAACTCATTCCATGCTTTCTAAGTGTAAAAGTGTTTGCTTGCATCTTACCAAGATTTGTTTTCTTGAGCTTGAGGACAAGCTACATTGAGTTTTCGCTTGAGGACATATTGTCGTTGATTATAGGGGTGTGATGACCCGTGATTCTGAGCTATTTTCTTAGTTATTTTGCATTTAGTTTAATAATTTAATTAGGTTATTTTGGTCATTTTAGGACAATGTAGGCTTAAATTCATGCATTTTAGTGTTTTTAGTTGTGTTTAGGAGTCTTATACATTTATTAGATTTTTATGGGATTTCTTTGAGTTTTTGCGTTGCAGATTTCTCTTCAGTAATGTGGTTGCATCTTGCGTGGGATGGTTATATTAGCACAGATTCTTTCTTGACGATCCCTCCGGTCAAATTGGTTACCAATTAGTCAAGGACAACATGTCAAAATTTCATTCTAATCCGACAGTAGACGAGCCTGTACGAGCCATTTTACAAAAAGAGGTTGAAGTTGTCAAGAAGCTAAGAAAGCCACCACAGCTGCACCAACTTTCTGTCGTCCTACCTGTGCAGAAGTAGCTTCTCCACCACTGCAGAGATAACAACATGTTATTGATGCAGCGATATTTTTCTCCACCTCTACAATGGTGCGTTCGTGTCAGACCTTCAAAACATGTTTTTTTCATCCCTAAACCTATCTTTAGTTATAGGAAACATTAGGAGACCTTGGGAGAAGCCATTCTAAGACCGTAACGCGCCAATTCTTCATCATCTCGATTATATACTTCCTCTCTTGTTTGGCTATGTTCTACGATCATGTGTAACTAAATTCTTCTTCTAGCACTTGGGATGTGAATCCAGTTTGCGTTCTTATTTTAGATTCTTAGTTTGTATGAAATGGGTTTCTCTAATCTATAAATTTATTCTCAGTATTTATCCCCGCTTCAATGAATGCTTGCATACTAATATTTTCTTTGAGAATCGAAAGGTTGATTAGAATTTAGGGATCTGGAGAGTAAATTGATTAAACCTTCCCTACTGCTTAGGAATAAGAGTAGAATCTAATAGTGGTGGTGAGATTAAGAGCGTAATCTTCAACTTAAACATGATAGGTTCTAGTAATATGATGTATCCTTTGAATTGGAAGTCTTGCTTAATTATTAATTTATTAAGTAAGGATAAAGCTAGACCACCATAGGTTAGGTTCCCAAGTTCATACTATACTAGGTCTTCTAAGGACTACGATTGGTGAAATGAAACCCATGTGCTACCTTAATCATATCTTCAAACAAACCAGTTTATCGCTTTGTTCTTTTTATGTAGTTGAAATCAAAACCAACCTCCCCAATCTTCGTTTATTTTCTCATTCTAAATTCATGAAATAGTAGAATGAGTACTAGAACACAATCCCTGTGGAAACGATAATATACTACGATTGAGACTTGGAAGATATTTGATAGTAGTTAGTTGAGAGAAACCTCATCCATCAAATATCATTCATCACTTGTTAATTACCTTTCACTTGGTTGACCATTAGCTGGGAATCACATTTTACAGTTAAATTTTTCACTACTAGATCCTTCGCCAGCTTTAAACCATCAATGAGAGCCTCATACTCTACCTGATTGTTACTCGCCCTAAAATCAAACCTCAATGATTGTTTGAAAAAGATCTCATCGGGTCCATCTAGGGCGACACTGGCTCCACTCTTCTTCAAGTTAGACGATCCATCGACTAAAAATACCCAAATGGCGCTCTCTCCAGGCTCAAAAACAGGGGTTAGCTCGGCCACAAAGTCCACCAACACTTGGGCCTTTACCTCTCCCCTTGGCTCAAACCTCCAATCATATTCCGATAGTTTCACTGACCATGCCACCAAACGCCCTAACAAATATGGCTTTTGAAGGACCTGCCTAAGTGGAAAATCTGTTCGTACTCTGACTTGGTAGCTTTGGAGGGCACCTCGGTGCCACCAATAACATGTAGGCTGCCTTTTCTATTTTCTGATACCTCAGATCAGTACCTTGTAAATCCATACTGAAAAAGTATATGATATTCTGTTGTTTTCCTACTTCTTGCACCAAAATTGAGCTCACTTCCTCGTATGTTACGACAATGTACAGGACTAAAGGTAACCCTGCCTGAGGCCTGGAATGCATTGGCGGCATTGATAGCAGGCACTTGAGGCACACAAAGGCCTCTTCGCAATCCATCGTCCATTTGAAATCGGTGTTTTTCTTTAGGCAATTGAAAAATGGGGCGGCACGCCCTCCGCAATACAGCAAAAACCTTGACAAAGCGAGGATTCGCCCAGTTAACTTTTGGACCTCCTTAACAGATGTAGGGCTCTTCATTTCTTTGATAGCCTGAAACTTGCTAGGTTACTTCTATCCCTTTTTCAAATATCATGAACCCCAAAAAATTGCTGCTCATTATCCCGAACGTGCATTTCTCCGAGTTTAATCTGATATTGTGCTTCCTTAAAGAACCAAACGCCTCCTCTAGGTCACCACAATGATCGTGCCCCTTCATAGTTTTTATGAGCATATCATCTACGTACACCTCCATGTTTCGCCCCACTTGATCACTGAACAGCCTATCCATCAATCTCTGATACATGGCACCTGAATTCTCTAACATGAAATGCATGGTTTATAACAATAGTTCACCTTCTCGCCATAAAAAGCAATTTTATCCTCATTCGTTGGGTGCATTCAAATTTGGTTATAACCTGAATACGTGTCCATCAGACTCAACATCCAATGACTAGAGGCCCCGTCCACTAATTTGTTTATGTTTTGTAATGGGTATAAGTCTTTTGGGCATACCTTTTTCAAGTCTGTATAGTCGGTACACATTCTCCATTTTCCATTCGCCTTATTTACTATCACCACTTTGGTGAGCCAAGTCGGGTACTTTATTTTCCTTATGAACCCTCCTTCAAGAAACTTACCTGTTTCTTGTCGAATCGCCTTAAACTTCTCATTGCCCATCTTTTTTTTCTTCTACACAACTACCTTTGAGCCTGGATTTAGGGCCAGCCAGTGGCTCACAAAATTTAGGTCAACTCATGGGACGTCTTTCACACTCCAAGAGAAGAGATCGAAGTTCTTTCTCAGCAGGTCGCCCAACCTTGGTTCCTGTTCAGGGGTGAGGTTCACGCTAACCTTTAGAATTTTTCCTTCTAAGATAAACTTCTTAGTTTCCTCTGCTGGTTGGGCTCTGTTATCCCGCAGGTCGTCTCTTGAATCCAGGATAGGATCTTCGGGCGTAGCGATTTCGAACACGCAATGCCCTTCTTCCCCCTCCACAACTCGCCACTACTTGATTCACTTTCATCACCCCCTCTCTTCCTTTGCTGGTCGGGTACTTGATGGTAAGGTGCATCGTGGAAATGATCTCCCCAAGCTTGTTGAGCGCACCCCTTCCAATAATCACTTTGTAAGATTCCACCGGAGAAATGACTAGGAACTTGTCTGGCACCCTCTTGACAATCTCGTCTCTGCCAAAAATGGTCTCGAGCTGTATCAAACTGTGGACTAATACCCTCTCGCCTGCAAACCCAACCAAACTTCTCCCGTAGGGCTTTAGGTCTGCCTTATAAAGCCTCATTTTACCAAAGGCATCAGCATAAATGTCATCCTTCGAGCTTACCTAATCCAACAAAACTCTTTCAACATCATATCCGGTGAAGCGTTAAAGCACAACCACTGGATCATCCTAATGTGGTATTATCCCCTCGAAATCCCTTACGCTGAAAGTTATGTCAGGGTGTCTAAAACCTTGGCGACCTGCATGAATGGAATTCACCTGTTGTGTATATTTCTTCCTCGCCGAACTCATCTTGCCAACCCCGCAAAATCCTCCTGATATGGAAACCACCAGATGAATCGGCTCGCCTAGAACAGGGTTGTCTTCTATCATCGCTGCTGCTAACGCCTTAGTAGGGACAGCCACCTCTCGCCACTACTCGCGCATTATGAATTGGCTCAAATGTCCATCTGTAACCAATCTTTCTAAATCTTAGTTCAACGTCGAACAATCCTTTGTCACATGTTCTAATACTCGATGAAACTCGCCCCAACGGTTTAGATCTGTATTATGGGGTGCCTTTCTCACCGGCCTAGGATAATTTATAAACCAGCCCTGTCTGCCTCCGCCAGAATTTGACTCAAAGGTGCGTTGAATTGGACCCTTTTCCTTTCGCTCTCTACATTATGCACTTGTTGGTCGTGGGCTAGGCATTCTCTTGGCGATTCCACTCCCTTCTAGCGATTGTTTCTTGGCGCGTTCAATTGCCTTGGATGCGCTGGCTGCGAGGCTCTTTCCTTCGAGGGTGCCTTGGTGGAATCGACTTCTCTGTCCTGTGCCATCTTGTGCATATTATCCTCCTCGTCCAATTAAAATTCATTAGCTCGAAACCTCAGCTCCGCCATGGACTCCGCTGGACGCCTGGTTAGGTCATTGTTCAGATCGCCTTCCCTCAAGCCGGTTTTGAACGACGCGACACACTGCAGGTACTGAGTCTTCCTAATGTATCGACAACTGATTGAACCTTGACAAGTAACTTTTGATCGTCTCGCCCTTCTTTTGGATTGTATTGAACAGGGCGGCAATGGTCACCTTCTCCGTTTGACTCGCCGAGAACTGACATAGAAACTTAGCTGAAAATGACGTGAAATCCCCAACTAAGCCAGGTGGCAAGGTGGTGAACCACGTCATAGCCGACTTCTTGAACGTCTATGACAATATCTAGCACTTCATTGCGTCTGTCACTCTGGTGATGACCATCCGGGTGTTAAAGTACACAAGATGGTCTCGCGGATCTGTCTCACCAGTGTATGACTCCAAAAATAGTGTCTTCAAGTGTTCTGGGATGATTGTGTTGGCTATTGCTGCCACAAACGGCTGGAAGCTGGCGACTGGTTGCCGCTTCCCTAAAATCTGCGTGCTGGAAATCGTTCCTTTCTTGGTTCATCTGCTCTAACTGGGCTTGCAATTGCTCATTGGTGTGTTGTAAACCATCTAACCTTTCTAGAATCGCTTGCATCTGTGGATTTGGTACGTTCCCTGCCATCGCGTTCGCCATTGCCATGGCCGACCGCGTCACGTTTGCTTGGTTCGCCGTAACTCGGGGGCTGGTTAAGTTTTACCCGAGCCCCTCGGTGGGCTCCAATGTTCTCATATGCGAACCAGGTAGTGGCAAGAGTTCTAGATCTAGGGTTTCGAGGACCTCGGGGCCTTCAGATCTAGGGTTCCTGTCGCCAACTCTAGAGAATGTTTTAGGAATAAATGAGAACATGCATTGAATTGAGTAGATACTTGCCTTTTATGGTGGGGCAAGCACCCAAAACCCTAAATCTATTACAACCGGGTTCTTTAGTACCCCTTAATTAAAGAAATACCTCTCGTGGTCCCTGAATGTGTAAAATGTCGCTTTAGTTAGTCTCTACAGACCAACATTTTTTGTGACCAATATAACTAACTTTACCAACATTTTACATATCCAGGAACCACGGGAAATAATTCCTTAATTTATAGATGAATTATTGAGCCAGATACACTTTAAAAACAAAAATACCTATTCACACTGAATTCAAGCCCCATAGAGATAGTGATTGTACACAAGATTGTAGGGTCTAAATTTCAAGATTTTGAAGCCATCATCACGAGTCCAAGTACAATTATCTCATCGCAGTACTTGTCCAACAGTGTTTAGGGGCCCCCCGCCGTCCTTATCAAGATCTGGGGGACAGTCACTATCAAGAGTTCACACACTACACCACAGCACAGAGCAAGCGCACCGCAGCATCTCCACAAAAGGCATATTTGCACAAGCCTCACTCTTGTAGTACTAGCATAGCACAGCATCACTCAGTGCCAACCATTAGCTTTGGTGATCATCTCGTCAGTACAGTCACACATAATAAGCTAAGGGCCAAGGTTAAATGATTACATATTCATTTACAAGCAAGACAATAAAAATTGGTGTATACTATTTGGGTGTAGACCACTAGAGAAAGATATGAAAAGATGAGAGATAAGTGATAGATGTGACATATGACGTGATGAATGCAGAGAAGAGAGATAGAAAGAAAAAAAAGGTGTCTCAATTCATGAATCATAACTCCGGCCAAAATATCAATATACAGAAAAACTACACAAACCATCATTTTAGTCCATATATAAAAGATGAGGTCATCTAAATGACTATAAAAAAAATTTGGGTTAAATTATTTTAGTTTTAGGTGAATTAAAATGTCATTAATTCATCTATAATATGATGATTAATTCAAAGTTTTTTTATGTTCATTTAGAGAATCTCATAAAAATATATGGTGGATCACTGTAATTCTAAAAAAAACCACATTGTTAATCACTTGAAAACGTAAAAGAATAATCAATAAAGCTATTCTATAATTTAAAGTCAAGAACAATTGTGAGGAAAAGCTTATGAGTAGTTTCTGAAGGTTAAAATTGATCTTGAAAAAAGAAAATTTGATTCAACATACTAATAGTAGGTTTTCGATGAGAGAGTTTTATACTAAACACATCATTCTTAAGCACACTCAATCAAAAAAGTTATGTTTATTTGGGAAAGTGGAATCCTAGGTTCCAAAGCAGGCAAATTTACATTTATTTGGAATTTTGGATGATGATTATTTCAATTGTCAATTTTCTCTAAGTTTTTTTAATTTGAAATTTTGTGTTTATCACTCTATATTGGAGGTATAGCTTGGTTCAATTTATAAGAATTAAGTTGGAGTTTGTGGTGTATTAATTATTTATTGATAAGAATATTCTTATTTAATTGAACTTTCTTTCTCTTTCCACTCTAGTAATTTTGAAAAGTTTATAAAATTTAAGAACAATTTTAATACAATTAACTAAATTTCTTATGGTACGTGAAGTAATTGTTTGATTCTTATGTGGACCGAAGGAAGTATTAAATAAGTGGGTTCTCTAAATATTTATGAAGAGAAAGATAAATACAATATTTTAATTGAAATTATCAATTCATTTATGCTCTAAAAATTCCATTCAGGTGACTACAAAAAAGAATATAGGAGAGTATTTGGGTGACAACAAAAATTCCATTCTGGAGAAGTAATCATATCCTAATTTCACCTTCTATCACAAAAAATGTAATTTGAAAAAATTAAAGTGACTAATTTGATATTTTTCAAAGAGAAGAATGATATTGTTTAATTTAATTTTTTCACCTTGCCATATAAATTACTGAAATAACTATTACAGTGTGTAAAGTAATAATCAATTATGTAGCGTGGTGTAGTGTTTAACTTACTTTGTCCCTTAACTATGAAGTTGGAGATTTGATCTTCGCCCATAAGAATGGGATGCATTTCGCTATCAACCTCTTATTACGAGCATCCGCAACGAAAAGATTAGTCACAGCTATCGGTGGTGAATACTCTTATAACTATTCTTTTTATTTATGTATGTGATTTTTGTGTCACAAAAAATTGTAAAATATCATTACTCGTTTATTCTAAGTTGGAGGTAATTTCACACATATCAACATCACAGTGGTGAAAAAGGGCAGTTGCAACACCCTCCCACCCCAACCACTCACATAAAAAGCTTCCCTAAGACGCCCCACTTACAAAGCCTAGGAGCACTAGCATTCTATGCATTACCATAAATGCTTAGTTCATCGTTTTAAACTTTCTTGTAAATCTCTATCTATATAATTATTGAAGCCTCCCACCTTGAGTAATAATTCATGAACACTTATACATTGTAAATATCTCAATACACCTATTTTTTTCACTGTCTTCTTCTTCTGGTCACATCTAATTATATAACACATATATTGCTTATCTTTTATCTCTTTCTATTTTTTTAATAGTTTACACCAAAATGGTGTACACAAATTTTTATTATCCCACTTTATAAAACTAGAAAATGACTAATTAAATTGTAGCAATAGTGGGAAGGAATCCCGAAGTGGGTGAGGGTTTTTCTCCCAAGTTCTTTTCCCCCCTAAAGGTACCCTCCGGTTGTTTTGCGTGATGTAATCATATTCGAACCCGTAACATCCATATTATAGTGGGATAAATTATTCTAGTGGAGGTTTTTCCAATCCATAAGGCTCAAACTTGAGACCTAAATTAAGGATAATCAAACATATATCACTTGAACCAACTACGAATATGTCCTTTGCTCCCTAGCTGAATTAAAAGGAAAAGCCTCTTAAAGTTTAAAAGTTTGGCTTAATTACACTTTTATCCTTATACTTTTTTGTAAACTGTGATTTTGATCCATATACATTTAATTGTTGTATTTAAGTCCCTTTACTTTTTAAGTTGAATAATTCGATTCATGTATTATCGTGCATCTACTCCCCCGAACGATGCGTAGGGAGACGCATTTGTTGGGAGAGACATACCTACTTAATGTGATTTTAGATTCTCAAGTTATTAGTCTTATGTCTGTCGGCTGTGGAGATATCTTGGGAAACTACAAAATAACTAATGAAAAAGTTGACATATATTACAATTTTTATGCCAACACGTAAAAAGTTTGTGATCCACATTAACCATTTTTGTTACTTATTGGATTCTAAGTTAAAATATTCACCAAACTTGTTAATTTTTGAAAATAAAGAGACTTTTGTTAGACATTCTGGGAATGTAATAGATGATTTCCTTGTTAGGAATGTTTCCACTTATCCTTCTTCAGTTTGGGTGGAGGAGATTTCGTTAGCTGCTATTCCTCTTGTCAACGCAGATGTAATGTTATCCTTGCCTTTTGAGCTTTAATATATTTTAGGTCCTTTTAAAAAAAAGAAAATAGAGAGACTTAATTTGAGCAATAAAAGTTATAGGGGTAGAAATACACCTTCTTGAAATTAAAGAGATTAAAAAAAATAAACTTAAAAATAATAAAATTAAAACCTTATTTAATGAGCAAATTACACTCTACTACCTTGAGGTTTATCTATATGACAATAAACTCCAAACTTACCTGTGAATTTTGTTACCAAACATTTCACAAATATTTTCTGTAAATTTAGCTTCCATTTTGAGTAAAATTTCGTCAAATCTATACCTGCAGGTAATGCCGTAAATAATTAGTGCAATTTTTTCCCATTTTTCCTTTTAATATTTTTTTTCCTTTCCTTTTTTCTTTTAACATGATCTGTAATTGATTTTATTGTGTTAATCTCCAATGTTTCAGTTTTAGTTGCAATGAATTCGAATGACTAATTTATAGTTGAGTTCAAAAGATTTGTTTGTTGTAACTTGTTTAGTTGAAATTCTTCTCAAGCTTTTAATATGTTGATATTTAATAACTTCTGTAAGACCCAGAAGTTTCAAAAATTAAATTTGTTTAATTTTCTATTTTTACACTATTTGCCGCCTTAGTGTAAATTTCTATGTAAAAAAGTGTTTGAGTTAAATAAAAAAGATAATAACATTCATGACTCATTCAAAAATGAAGTCATAATTTAAGTGATAAATTCACGAAGCCGTTGAAGGATTTTAGTTACGTTTTGAAATAGTAAGAAACAACATGCCACCGCAGAAACCATAATTATATCACGAATAATGTTGGAGCGGGAGCGGTGGTGGTGGCCGGAGGCGATGGTGGTGGCCGGAGATGGTTGTGGTGGCCAGAGGCGGTGGTGGTGGTCGGAGGTGGCGGTGGTGGTCGGAGGCGGTGGTGGTCGGAGGTGCCGTTGGTGGTGGCCGGAGGTGGTGGTGGTGGTGGCCGAAGGCGGTTGTGGCCGGGGCGGTGGGAAGTGAAAAAAGTAACTTATTAGAAAAAAGTTCCCTCAATTAACTTTTTACTTAAAAGTTACTTTTCAACATTTTCTATGTAAAAAAAAAGTAACTTATTTTTTAAGATCTTATACAAAATTGTTTTGCCAACTTATCTTAAAAGCAACTTAAAAGTAAAAAAAAAAGTTGGGTCAAACAACACCTAATCTTTATTTGTATTCACACAACTAGTAATTGGATGGTCACGAAAATGTCTCATTTCATAGGTCAAGATCAGGGCGGCCGTGTAATATACCAAGCTATATATAGGTAATTGCTCTAGGCCCCAAAAAATAAAACTGAATACCTATATAGTATATACTACTAAGACTTGAGAGGGGTAATGGAATAATGAAAAATTAGGTCATATTAATTGCAACGTTAGGAATGCAATATGAGAACTAGGAATTGCAACGTGGGAAGTGCAACTTTGTCCGTTATTAGTAATAGTGTTTTGTATTAGCAAATTTACATTTTCCAAAAAACTAATAAATAAAATATCTATTATTTTTACATTCCCAAAATTGAAAAATTAATTTGTCTTTACTTATAACCGTTAGTTTTTTTTATGACTTACTTTCTCAGTTCCTTAATTTCTGTCACTATTTTGAGATTTTTTTTTCTAATTATTTGTCATTTTTGTAGTTTCAATAGAGCATTAATTATGAGTCACCAATCATGCCTTTAACATAACATAATTCTTAATGGTGAAAGAAAAATTGAAGAGTAGAAAATTAATAAGATAGATAAAAGGTATTATTAGAAATTTAGTAGTAATTTTAACCAAAAAAAAAACAAGAACATTAATAATACTTCTTAATACATGTATCAAAACCTTAAAATGATAGATATATAGGAACGGATGAAGTATATATCAATAGTATTTTACAAGTTTGCTCATCACTCATTGTTTCTTCTCTTAAAAAAAGAAAATTTTCATTGTTTCTACCTTGAAATGAATTATCAAAGGAGATACTTGATACCAAAGTGTTGCAAAATCTCTCAATGTTTCATTCATTGTGTTCCAGGTTCTATTGTTCATCATACTTGATATGATATATCAAGTCTCTTAAACATTCTTGTCAAAAGAAATTCACTTTAATATTTTCGCTTTAGACCCCAAAATATCAATACACGACTGCTGGGGACGGGGATGAGTGAGGGAAGCGGAAACGGGGAAGCACTCCCCGGCTTCGTCTCGCCCCATTGTCATCCCTATTTATTATTGTTTCTGATAAAATATAACATGTAGTTTTAGTCCTTTATTACATTAGGGACAAAACAACATGACTTTTGTATTTTTTAATTAAAATCAAATGAAATTATAATAGGAACTAATATAGAAATGTGTTAATTTAGTAGTGAAGAAAAACATATTTCAATAAATATTTTTATTGTGTTCTTTAGTATCACTTTTAATTAGATTCGACTCCACTAGAATGATCACTCTCATGAGGAAAAACAAACAAATAATTAAAACTATGAATAAAAAAATAAACATCGAGATTAAAAGCACCCCTTGGTTTATATAATAAAATATGTTTTTTCATCCATAACAATTGTTTTAAAATGCCTCTGCTAGGGTTTCTCGAACCCCCTTCCTGGGCGGCGGCGGCCCTTTTGCCAGCAGCCTAGGCGGCAGCGTGGCGACCTTCTGGCTGGCGGTCAAGACTCTACCTAGTGCTGCTGTTTCTGCGTCGCGATTTCTCCTTGCTGCTGGTTCTGCTTTTCGCGATTCTCTTCTCGCGATTCCCCTTTGTTCTGCATCTCGTGAATCTTCTTTGTCCTGCTCCTTGTTCTCAAGGCCGTGGGTCCTCTACTGCTTCTCCCGTCCTGCGTCGTGCGAGTTTCCAAGGCCGCAGTTCTCCATTGATCTGCGTAGCGCCAAGGTCCATCGTTTTGATTCGTGTATGGAGCACTCTTGCTCTGTTTCGGTCTCTCATTCCATTCCAAGCTCGGCGATTGCGATTGGCGGTTTTGGTCAAGGGATAGCGGCTGAAGGAGGTGAGGCGGCAGAGGATGAGCCGGCGGATGTTCTTGGCGGTCCGCTTATTGTGGACGGCGTCTCGGAGGGCTTAAAGGATATCGTGGCTGAGGGGGGCATTTCTCCTCAAACTAGCGATCTCCCTCTTCATCGACGGCATCGAGGAGTCGATCGTCTAACACCATATTCGCGGTTTGTTTTCTCTTTTTGGTAGAATTCTGAATGCATTTATCCAATGCAAATGCAAAGTTGGGCATCGATTCCGCTTCGGTTTCGTCCGCTTTTTCTCCAAGTGTCAGGCTGCCTTTGCAACTATTGCTCTGGATGGCCTCAAGGTGGGAGGGGTTGTCCTATTGGTGGCCCCAGCAAAGTTCCCCAAGGATTATCAACATTACTCTGCGCCTCGGTTCTCGCGCGGCGAGGGCTAGCCTTAGGTGGGGGCCGGCTCATCAAGGGTCAATGTTTGTGGGATGTCTAGCGTGTTGGCTGTGTTCGTTCGTGGAAGGAGGTTCTTGTGGGGAACTTTTTGCTTCAGCCACGCAGGAGGTGGCTCTGGTCCTAGGTTCTGACAAGGGATATTTTTTTGACGAGAGAACTCCCGATGTGATCCTTTTCCCTGAAATTGGTCCCTTTCCGGTCGGGTCTTCCAAGGTGGAGATTCCTATTGCTCTTCAAGGTTCTTCCAGCGGAAACTCCTTGCTCTTGAATAGGAGCGAGGAGTATCGTGGTGTTGTGGTGAATGGTGTCCAGGAGGGGTTGATTTTGCAGTCTCCTAGAAGACGTGGTCGTCCCAAGAAACTGGGGGGTACAAGAGGTTCTAAGGGGGTTTCAGTTTCGGCAGTTAGGGATCGAGGACTTGGGGTAAAGAGGGCTCGAGGCCGTCCCAGGAAGGAGATCAGGTTCTAGGAGCCTTCCACTCCTTCTGGTTCTCTTGTGGAAGCCGTGGCGGGAGGTGATAGAAGCGATGATATCATTTCCTCGCTTGTCCCATCCGAGACTCCAATGCCTCCACATGTTCTGACGAGAGCTAGACGTGCCATTGTGGTGGGTAATGATGACTGGATTTTATATGATAATTTTAGGGTCTTTTTTGTCTTTTTATTTTGTTATTTTTAAGTCTCATATAGGATTTTTATTATTTTTATATATATTTTCTATTTATTTTGCATTTTGCATATAGATTAGCTTTTATTTGTTTTTTTAAACTTTATTTTATATTTTTAGAAATTTTTATAGTTATTTTTATATTTTTAGGAAAGCTGGTATATGTATCATTTTTGTCCAGGGACCGAATTGTAAAGTTTCAGGAAAGGAATGATTAAAGTGTAAAAGTTCAAGATTGGAGGATGAAAAGTGAAGTTTCAAAGAGTTAAAGGGCCAGAATTGAAGTGCTAGCAAAGAGAGGACTTAAAGTGTAAATCAAGAATATGAACCAACACTCTCTAAATTAAGCACATGGAAAATAAGGATTAAAGGATGAGTGGAGAATTGATGGTAGTGGGAAGGAGTCTTCAAAAGTTAATTGGTGGCCAATGAAGGCCATAATGGCCATCAACTCCTCCACCATTGAAAGGCAAATTTTTGCTATAAATAGGAGTGCTCATCCTTTGTAAAAATCACACCTATTCAGAATACAACAAGTATTCTTCTTTCCTCCTTAAGAGCATTGTTCCTAGGAATTGTGGGAAGCCAAACTTGAGCTCCTATCCAGGGTAATTCGATGCCTCTTTTAGCCATGCTTGGCTAATTCTTTTAAGTATCTTGGGTTGTTTTAGTTTATATTTTATGTCTTAGTTTATTTCTACATTTCTGAATAATATTTCCGGTTATGTTTTATTTCCTTGTTCTTCATTTCCTCTTAATGCGCATAAGAGTTCTTGTTAAATACTTATAACAATGGCCATTGGTAAGTAGTAAGGGAAATAGGATTTAAAAAAGGCTATAAGTATATATCACTAAGGAATTAGGATAGACGTAGCTTTATGTTGGCCTGAACTCCATCTTCATCTTCTTTTCTGGTTAACTAAATTACAAGGAATTGAATTTAGTAATTAGGAAGAAAGTTCTACACTTATAAGGAATTAACTTGTAGAAATACTAGGCTATAGCATCATGAACTTGGTTCTAGAATTCAGAAATTAAGTAGGAGTTTGCTAGCATATTTTATAAACTAAGTAATTCAACCCAAGTGCTTAAATCTCGTCATCTTTTCTTCATTATATTTTATTGCTATTTCTAGTTTTGTCTTAATCAAACCAACAACAATATACACCTTTTTATGTTTCTGATTAAGTACTAAATAATTTAATAAGAAGACACCTATCCCTTGGGTTCGATATCTTTTGTACTACGCGATAACCATCTGTGCACTTGCGGATTTGGCTATCAGGTAACAGGTGGGTGTTGTTTTTGGTTGTCCTGACAATGTGACAGTTAATCAGATTGCGGCTCAAATTATGGAGCATAGTATGTCGTAGGTGCGGATTCTTTTTGTGCAGGTGTTACTTTTTGGGATTTGTCATTTTGTTGTCTTGCTTGGTTTTTTCTTTTTGGGTGGGGCTGTGAATATTCCTTTGTGGGCCTGAGGCGTTGTTGTTGTCCCTCTCTTGTTTCAGAGGCCGGGTTTAGAGGTGGTCAGTCATCTCTCCCTCCCTTTCGTGGAGGCTCTTTTTGTTAATGTATATTTCACATTAATATATCATTCTACTTTCGAAAAAAAAATAAGCACCCCTTGGTTTATTATACACGTGTAAGTATATAATTAAAATCTTAATCATTAATTTCTCAATTAATAATTTACTTTACCTTTTAATAGGTCTATGACATTAAAGAAATCTAGGGTGATGGGGGTAGAATAATTTGAGCAACGCTTTGAAGGAAATACTAGCCAATATTACATGGATCCATTTTAATCTGAACATTGATAGGTACCTTGGTTTTCCAATCTTCAATAAGCGGGCAACTAGGGGGAATCCAGTTTATTGTTGATACAGTCAACTCTCAAATTGCTTTGTGGAAGAGTAAACTTCTTAATAAAGCCGGGAGGGTAACCCTAGCTCAATCGGTTCTTGCGTCTATGCCTTCTTATTGTATGCAACATATTTGGATATGTAAGACCATGTTTTTAAATAAGCAAGTTTTATTAAATAAATAGTTTTATTTATTTTAATGAATAAAAATATGTCTTAAATTTTAGACGTATTAATATTATTTTTGATGATGTGGAATATTGGGCTCATTTTAAAGAGCGGAAAATATTACGCGCGATGGCGTGACGTTTTAACTCATATCAGAAACAAAATGAAAACGACGACTATATATATGTATATTTATGCGTGTAACTGTGTATATAAATATATGCATACTTTTGCTTTCAGCTAATTGTACTATTGTTGTTCATGGATGGTTTAATTGAAGTTAAAGTGTACTTTATTTGCTTAAGTAAGTTATTTTGTCCTTTAGTTAACTTTAATAAAGTGTTGAAAGTGACATTTGTACCTTAAAAAAGCTAGACAAAGGTTATTAGAAGAAAAACAAATCTCCACCTTACTTCCTAGGGTATAATTCGAACCCTATTAATACATATTAATACAAAGCACATGGTTGTTTTATTTTTAAGTGCTCTTGAAAGATTAAGGGAAAAGATGATGAAGGATTAAGGAAAAATATTTTGTGAGATATAGTAACTAGCATGGTAGCTTCTAGATTACTTGGGGTTTAAGTATATGAGTGGATAAGGACAAGGGGACACGATAGTGACCTTGGAATAATTAAAAACATTAGGGTACATTAGGGGCATAATATACAGGCATAAAGGGAAACTTGTGTCACCCTCACTCCCTATATAAGGCCATTCAGGCATAACACACATAATATGTGTGTATTTTTCTTCTTTCAATAGTGCTAGATTCTTGCCAATTTGAAGAGAGAGTAGGAGAGATTTGTGAGAGAAAACACCAAAGCTATTTCTTCTTCTTTTCTTCCTCCATATAGACGAACCATATACCCCTCCTAAACACCATCAATCTTTGATTTTTCTTGCTTTATTCCTTCATACAAGATGTAGGATTCTTCTTCCTCTTTCTTTCGATACCAATTTCATGCATTAAGGTTGAGTAGTTTGTCTTAAATCTAGCATTGAATATGTTCAAGTTTAAGTTTTAAGAAAGTGATTTCACAAATGCTTGAAGCTATGTTTGGATCTATACAACTATGGGTTTGTTTTCTTAGATGTTGAGTTTTAGTTTTGAAAATTGATTTTAAAATGAGCTTTTCACTATGAGCCTTTAAGGAAAATGATTTCTACTATCTTGATCTACATGTTCATCTAATTTGTTTTTGAAGAAGTTGTTTTTGGATTGAAAAAATTACTTGTCTTTTTCGGAAGTATAGAAATTGGTTATTACTTGTTGATTCCGCCATTTGTTCACTATTTGTGACGCCACGTTTAGGGTAGATAAACGGGGTGTTACAGGATCCCTCGGGGAGTGTGTGATGACATTGGCTTATCCATTAATAAATTTATTTGGAAGGGGACGAAAAGTAAGGGGATTCGCTTGGTTAGTTGGAACTGTGTGACCTATCCTAAAAATTCTGGTGGGCTTAGTCTTCAAAAGGCTAGGGGCCAATATATGGTGCTTCTTGGCAAAAATATTTTGAAAATGGTGAAAGGTGAGGATAAACCTTGGGTTCTGTTAATGAAAGGGAAGTGTGGGGTGAATGATAATTTCCTTAATATGGCCAATTTAAGGGGCTCAATTGTGTGGAAATCAATCGGGAAGGCTAAGGATTTTTTAAAGTTAGGTTTTGTGTTTGATCGCCTCCTTCGGCCCCTCCCCCTCCCTCTTCCATCGATGTATCTTCTTCTCCTCCCTCGACCCCTCCTTTCTCCGCCACTGTCATTATCTTCTCCCTCGGTCCCCATTTCTCCTTCTTCGGTACCGTCACCCTTTCCCTCATCCTATCCCTCATTCTCTTCCTTATTCCTCAGGCGACGCTTCTATATCTCATATTTACTGAATGTCAAACAATCAATTATCTCAGAAGGTAAATTTGTTTGGTAAGGGTCACAACAATGATTTTACATTATTATTTCTAACACGCGCCCTCACAGAAGAACTTGTTTGAACTTGAAGCGTGAACAATACACAAGCTCACCTACCATGTGCTGATATTCATTTTTTTATTATTAGAAGAATTGGGACGGAGACTCATATACCATGTCAAATAATCAATTATGCCAAAAATTTAAGCCGTTAATTAAGGATCACATGAATAATTTTATATTATTTTTAACACCAACTAAATATTTTTATTATTTTATTTCGACCCTAACGAAAAAGTCCTAAATACGCACATGTATCAAGCCAACATTTATTTATTTTATTATATTCGACTTCTACACATCATTCCAAAATACGAACTCATTCATTTAAACTTAATTCTATCATGTAACCAAAAAAAACCTTAATTCTATCAACGAGCAGAAATGAGTTCTGCTCAGAGTTACGGCCGAATATCACTATGAATGTATACGGATACATTCTATTGGTTGAAATTTCCTTAATATCAGGATCTTTTCGTTTGTATTCCATCAACCCACCAATTACAAAGAGGCAAATGGGTTTTCGTGTGTTTTGTATCGTACTCGTAATATATAGCATTGCTCATCACCAGAAATAGTTATAGCAGTAAACCTTCATTTTGGTCCTTGAAAATGTCCACTTATAACTAATTTATTTTTATACTTTTTTTACTCATCATGTTAGTCCCTGAAAGATTAGATGTAAGTCAATATGGTCCTTGAAAGATTTGCCTGTCAGCTTCCTAAACGGGAGTGAAAGGATAAAAGTGTAAATTAGTCAAATTAGTCTCTGAAAGTGTAAATCGTCGGTCAAGTTAGTCCTCCGTTATTAAAGTGAAAGGACTAACTTGACCAACAATTTACACTTTCAGAGACTAATTTGACTAATTTACACTTTCATCCTTTCACTTCCATTTAGGGACTTGACAGAAAAATCTTTTTAATGACCCTATTGACTGACGTCTTATCTTTCAGGGACTAAGTCAAAAAAATATAAGGACAAACCAGTCATAAGTGAACACTTTTAAAGACCAAAAAAGGGAGGTTTACTCCAAAATTTATTTTACCTAACATAGTTTTACCCTACGAGAAAACAAACGGACCTGTCCTGTAGAAGAACCGTACATAATATTCCAAAGCCAAGGTGTTGTTTGGTCTTCATTCTAAAACCAAGGTATAAAGTGTCATACATTGGGGCATGTTGATGTCACACCCACAAAACTAAAGAAGGATGCTCATTATATCCTCAACTTTCTAAAACAATTATTTCTTTTCATCCGGGCCACCAACATTCGTCACCGAACTTAATTTCTGACTTCATTCGGGAAACAGTTTAAACTAATGAAACCAGATTAAATATCCTTGCCTTCTATCATCTGTATATTTCTCATGGCTTCATAATAAAAACGAAGTTTCCATCATTTCCATCAAGTAGCACCCAATTGATCAATAAGGGCCCTTTGTGTTTGTAGGAATAATTTTGCCTCTGTCCTCGAGAACGCGTGTTAGAGACACCAAAGTGGCAAACATGAACTCTCAATCGTAACACTTTAACCAATTAACTTATTACTCGTTAAGAAATTAATTTTATACACCGCATGATTAAAATTATAGTGTACCTGCCTGCCTCAGCTTTGGGTCGACATGCATAACCAATAAATAAGGATTTGTTGCATAGGCTATTATAAGTTTGGCTAAAGTGTTTGAAGCAGCTTATTTTCCCCGTTGCACCATCATGGAAGTTAAACGGAGGTATAGACCGAGTTATGCTTGGTCTAGCATTTTGTGAACAACTTGGAATTTTGAGAAAGGAGCTCAATGGAGAATTGGTAATGGGATGCAGGTTCGAGTTTTACTTGATAATTGGCTTCCGTATGGTTGTCCACGGGTTTATCGTGAGGAGCTTGTGTCTCAGCTTGGTATCGTTAAAGTGGCAGAGTTAATTGATCCAAGTAACAGGTGTTGGAAGCAAGAGGAAGTTGAAGAAATCTTCTCTCCAGCCACTGCACAGTGCATTTTAGCTATTCCTTTGCCTTTTAATGGGGAACATGATAGCTTGTTTTGGCCTCAGGCAACTGATGGTAACTATAGCTCAAAATTGGGCTATAACTTTATTCGTCATTTTTTGTCTACCGTAGAGGCTTCTTCTTCTTCCTTGCCCAGGCTTGCTGCATCAGATTGGAAAAAATTCTGTGCAACCCCTTCTCAGCCGAGGCATAAAGAGGTGACTTGGAGAGCAGTCATGCACTGCCTTCCAGTGAAGGAGGCTTTGTTTCGTCGGACTGTTGATCTTGACCCATCTTGTGTTCAGTGTGGTGCAGATATGGAGACGATTGATCATTTGTTTCTCTCTTGTACAACAGCTAAGCAGTTCTGGTTCGGGTCCTCTATTTCAGTGAGGGCGGCTTCTTTTGCCATGGTTCATGAGTTTTTGACAAAGGTAATTCATCAGTGGGATCCTATTCTGTTATCTTTTGTGCAAGCAGCGTTCTATGCTTTGTGGGAGGCCAGAAATGGTGCAATTTTTCAGCAGGTTCCTTGGGACTGTTCGAGGGCTCTGAAGCGGGCTTCAGAGTTGCATGCGAGGCCGCCGGACATTATTGTGCAAGCCTGTCCTGCTACAGAGCTTAGCGCGAGGTGGACGAGGCCGGTGCGAGGAGCTACGAAGCTCAATGTTGATGCTTCTCTGAGATGTGGAGGCACCCTTGGTTTTGGGATGGTGGCTAGAGATTAGGAAGGGATAGTGTTGGCTGCTGCAGTGTCATCTCCTCCTGCGGCGTTGTCTTCCCTGCTAGCTGAGGCTACTTGCTTTCGCTGGGTTGTTGTTTTGGCGCTTGAGTTAGGTTTTACTCATGTTTGTTTTGAGACTAATTGCCTTCAACTATTCCAGTGGTGGACGAAGGGGGTTGAGGACAACTCTTACTTGGCTTCACTTATCCGGGATTGTCGCTTTCTTTTTAATAGTTTTTCTATTGCATCTCTTTCTTTTGTTAGACGCTCTGGTAACGCATTAGCAGACTTTTTGACCAGGAACTCCTCTACTTATCTAGATACAGTTTGGGTGGAGGAAGTTCCATCGACTATTGTCCCTTTGGTGACTGCTGATGTTTTGGCCTCTGAGCCTTCTATTTCTTCTTAATATATCTCGTATGTTTTATTCAAAAAAAAAAAGTTTGGATAACATTTCAATTTGACCTTTACTATATAGCATGGATGGTGAGTGTGAGAATAAGTGCTTGTTAATGGGTTCAAGTCATTGAAGAGTTTGTGAGAATAAAGGCATCTTAAAACACTACTACAAAATTGTCATTTTATCACGGTTGCGGGCAGCATATTACCACAGTTAAACTGTGGTATTGCTCGCCGTAGTAATAGATCAATTACCACGGTTGAAAGGGGAACTTGTGGTAGTATCATGCCTCTGTTACCACGATTCAAGGAGGAACCGTGGTAATATGTTTGGTTTTTTTTTTTACCTATATTAATATGTTAGGCTTTTTTTTTACCTCTTTTACCACGGTTCCTGTATGAACCGTGGTAGTATGTTTAGTTTTATTTTTTTACCTCCAGAGAGGCATTTCTTCATTGTCCAGGGGCGCTGAGCGACCCTATGAGGTCGTTGAGTGACTAGAGAGTGGTTTTTCATTGCCAAGGGCTGCTGAGCGACCCTATGAGGTCGCTGAGCGACTATCAAATAGAATTATGCAGAAAAAACAGGGCATTTTCAATAATCTATAATGCTACATACAAATTAGAAAATAGTCAAATCATATCCATCATGCAATCATAATATTATAAACACCACCCAAACAAAAATATGCCCCATGCCCATGAAAAAGGTAATTTTGGGTGGTAACTAAAATATGGTCTCTATAGGAAACTATCCTAATATCTCGTTACTTCTATGCAAAAACAACTTCAGCAGTAGAACTATTGATACTAATCGAGTACACCTCACATACGTGTAGCATAAATTATTTGTCAGCCTCTGCGGCTCATCAGCTTTGAAGTTATTCTCATCATACAGTACATGATAGTGAGTAGGTCGATCTGCTGGTTCCTTGAATTCCAGCATGGCTATTGAGATAAAAATCGAACTCCGTTGGATGGCAAATGGTGGTGTCAACAACAGTTCCTGGCATTATATTTCCAAAAAATATAACAATGAATAAAAAGAGAAGGAGATTCATATATCAACTTGAAGAAAAATTAGAACAAATTAAAAATACAACCATATAGCCAAGAAATACATGTTGTGCCAAAAATCAGGAAAAAAGGGAGGAGCTTATTGATTCTGGAATCGATTCCATAGAATCATTGGAGTCATCCGAAGAGTCATCGGAGTCTTTGGAGAGAAGTGGATCGTTAATGGCAAGACCTGTTGCCCAGAAGAATTCAACTCCGATCTCCTGACAAACCAACTCCTCTAAAGCGTTCCAAGCCAAAAAGGGTAACCCATTTGGACCCCTGAGGAGTTTTGTTACGAGGAAACCATAGGGAATAGCTTTCTGGTTGTCAACCAGAGCAGAAGCAAGATGATTGTAGACGATGTCTACAACATTAATGTACTCTTCATTCAGAATTGAGTACATGATAAACAGGTCTTTGTTAAGCACGTCTCTCAAACTATCTTGTCTTGGACAAAGCACGGTTGTGACCAATAAATGTACAACTCTGGCAGGAAAGGTGAGGGATGAGTAGAGAGAGCTGAGAGAGAGAGAGAGAGAGAGAGAGAGGGAGGGAGGGAGAGAGAGAGAGAGAGAGAGAGAGAGAGAGAGAGAGAGAGAGAGAGAGAGAGATTCTCCATGCAATAGATGACTGCATCAATATCTTCTACATCACAGTCTCTTTGTCACAATTCAGAGTACATCACTCCTTCATCCTCACTATTGAGGAGTTCAGCAAGTTTCTCTCTGGTTAGGGTAAATTCATGATTCAACACTCTTCCAATGAAGCCTCTGTTGTGAACAAATGATAGGGAGGACCAGAAGGCCAAGATGAGTTATGGGTACGATGGCTCATCAGAGGCATCACACAATGCAGACATAAGTGTGTGACGCGGGGCATTGGTGCCAAGAACTTGATAGCGATGTAGTTATGGGAAATGAATGATAAAAGGAAGACGGAAAGTCACGCCATTTGCCATTTCTGTTTTTAAGGAAGAAGGATCATAGAATCAGAGGATACAGAGAAGATGATGGAGTGAAGGATGGAGAACAGATGAGAGATACTTCTGGAATTTATAAGCAAACAAGGGAATTTGAGGGGTGAAGAAGAGGGAGATTAAGATGATGTCTTGAGAATTGTGAAACTTATGTGGGAAACGCGCATGCTGAAAAGTTGCAGAGTAAAGAGGGAAGCATTTAGAATATCTAATAGTGAAACGGCGCATGCTGAAGCATTTAAGAAGACAAAACATAGCTGACAAGACTAGACAATGGAGGAGACGCGTCTTCTGCACCGTCCAACAACGTGACTGTCAGGGCTGACAGGACTAGACGATGGAGAAAATCCTAATACTGAACAACAACAAAGCTCGTCGGCGCCCTAGATATTTTGAGAGAAGCTTTCTCATGATAGAAAAGAAAAAAGAAAACCCTAATACTGAACAACAACAAAAATCTTCAAAACAAAACCCTAGAAGTAGAAGTAGGTTAAGAGTACTCATGAGTGAAGTAGAGAAGCGACAATGGCATTGCGGAGATAAGGAGTCCCGGTGATGAGGTGCAGCGGCAAGGAGCGGCGGTCATGAGGTGCAGTGGCAAGGAGTGAGGAGCAGCGGTGACGAGGTTGAAGAGCGATGGAGTCGCAATAGAGAAAGGGGAAGAAAAATGGGTTTTCGATCTCCAAACAAGGGTTTCCTAGCTAACATATCACCATTTTCTTAATAATATAATTCCTATTACCACGGTTCCCATAACAACCGTGGTAATAGACAATTTTAATTGAAATATAATAACACCTATTACCACGGTTCCTCTGACAACCGTGGTAATAGACAATGTTAATTAAAAAAATAATAAAACCTATTACCACGGTTCACCTACCAACCGTGGTAATAGGAAGTTTTAATTAAAAAATAATAAAAACTATCTCAGTTACCACGGTTACCATATGACTGTGGTAATAGAGCACCTCAGTTACCACCGTTCAACACAAAATCGTGGTAACAGAGCTCCGGGTAGTTTTTTACCACGGCCTAACTCGGAACCGTGGTAACAGGGGCGTGGTAAAAGGGCAATTCTGTAGTAGTGAAATATCATTTCCTATAACCAATTGCCCTTTTTGACTATAATAAGGGAATTGTTATTAATTCCATCCCCATAACTATTAATGCCACCTCCAAAGTGAGTAAAATACTAAAATATCTCACCCAACTCCCCACCACCCACCTTCAGCACTGTTCATCCTCCTTCTCCCTTCCTCATTTCCAACTCACTTCCCCATCTTGACCACTGTCCTTCTCAATTTCCATTCCTTATTCTCCATTTTCCTATTTCAGCTCTTACTCTCTCCGTCGACCTTGCTCGCTCCTCTCTCTCTCTCTCTCAATGTCTCTCTCTAAATCGACATACATTGCGAAGGTAAGCACGTGTCACTATTCTCCATTTTTGTTCTGAAACTTTCCGCACTTTAAAGTGCAAAACTTCCGCAGTTTAAAGAGTGAAACTTCTGCAGTTTAAAGTGCATCAATATCACACTTTAAACTGCGTCACATCCACACTTTAAAGTGTGTTACTTCCACAGCTTAAAGTGCGGTACATACGCACTTTAAAGTGCGTTCACATGAGATACTGTATGTTGATTGTTTGTTGTATGAATTGTTGTGTCATTGTTTGTACAGTGTACAAGCTATTATAATGAATCCAGTCAAGTTAGAGAAAGTTGATAAGCCATCCCCACATAGGCTTTCACCACAGAATCTAGTCAGGTTAGAGGATGTGAAATTGAGCGTTCAACATGGTGTTGATGTTTCAGTGGATTGTACAGAGGATTTCACCACTGATAAGGTAGCTAGTAAATTGTTTTTAGTACTATTTAATTGTTAAGGACTATGTAATGACAAATATCTTTGTGTGTGCAGATATTTGCATCTCAAGATGACCATTTTGACTGGCCTCAGAATGTAGGAAAGGAAAATAGGTATATTGTTGTTACAGCGAGGTCTGATAACGGGAGCCTTTAAAGGAATGCAATTTTGACATTAGGATGCGAGCGGGGTGGCAAGTATGTGAAGAAGACCTCTTCCTTGACTTTGGCCGAAGTTTTGATGAAGACAACACACATCAATTAAAGAAGAAAAAGGGAAGACTTAAAGGAACCAGCTCACAACATTCAAGACTATTAGATAAGGTTCTAGTTTTAGTTTTAAGTCTTTACCTTAGTTTAGTATGCTTTAAGGTATTATTGCATATGAAGGCTTAAAGATATCTGACTAATTGAGTATAACATGTTTTCACAATAAAAACTAAGTAGAAACACTCAATTAGGCTTTGCAAATCAATAAACCAAGTTTTGGACTTGCAGTAATCAATTACAAGCTTTCAGTAATCGATTACTACATGTGCCGTAATCGATTACCGTATATCAGTAATCGATTACATATTCAAAACTAGCACTTTGAACTACAACGGCTAGTAGCGTAATCGATTACCTACTTGTAGTAATTGATTACTGAACCAGCATATGTGTCCTTTCATGAATCAATGCATTCTTAAACGTTGGGAAAGCATTGCAATGGTTCATGGATGATCTCTAGTGCCTATAAATAGTCCAATGATGCTTTGAATTCGACACTTAACTTTCATAACTCATAGAGCAATTATTCTGAGGAAATTTACACAAATGTCATAAGAACGCTTATGTTGTTCAACTTTTAGAACTCAGAATAATTATGAGCCTTCATTTGTAATTATCAGAAGCATACTATCTAAAGTACAATCCATACTAAAGGATTGGTCAGCCATTATAAAATCTTCTTCATCTTGAATCAGTTTGATTCTTGTACCCACCAAAGTGTTTGGTGTTAGTGGAAAGGTCCTTTGAATCAGGTTGATTTAGAGTCTGTCGTAGTGTTCGTTGAAGGTCTGTAATAACGGAAAGTGGTGCGCTTTCTGGATGATAAGACTTCTTAAGGTCCTTGGTGTAAGCATCTGTAAGAACTCTTGATCAATAGTGGAAAAATCTCTGAATCAGAACGAGGGACTGGACGTAGCCTTCGGTGGTTTGAAGGTGAACCAGGATAAAATCGCTGCGTGATTCTCTTACCCCTTAACTTTTACTTTCAACAATTTACATTTCTGCTACATTTACAATTGTTGATTGTGATTCTGATCAAAGTAAGAGTCATCTGAATAGAATTGATTTTTAATAAGGCGAAAAACATAAGAACCTAATTCACCCCCCTCTTAGGTTGCTATCTGTAGTTACAAAGTACAAGCCATACAAGAATGTGTTGACGTGTAAGGGCACGGGAACTAGAAAGTGCGAGGGTCCTTTTAAGCTAAGAGCAAGACCTAGGAAGGAGGATGGGGGTTGGAGGCCAAAAGTGTTATGTGGATCTCACACTCATGAAAGAGCGGAAACTGTACTTGAGCACGCATATGTTGGTTGACTATGGATGGAAAAGATCATGGTTGGAAATATGGTTGACAACAAGATTAAGCCAAGTAACATGTTGCTTTCATTGAAGGATTCCAATCTTGCTAACCTGACCACCATCAGACAAGTATACAATGAATGTTAATCATACATTAGGTCAAAGAGGGGGCCGTTAACAGAAATGCAACACTTGGTGAAATAGTTGGAGCAAGACAAATATGCACATAGGAGCAGGGTTGAAGGCATATCCTTTGTGGTTAGATCTCTTTTCTGGTCACATCTTGATGCAATTAAGCTTTTTTATCATTTTCATACTATCGTGCTCATTGATAGTACCTACAAAACCAACAAGTATAGGATACCTTTACCAGATATGATAGGTGTGACATCAATGGACCTCATATTCACTATTGCTTTTGCATACATGTCCAATGAGTGTATAGATGAAGTGACATGGGCGCTGAATAGACTGAAAGGGTTGATACTTAAAGAGAATGATTAACCAAAGGTTATTCGTACTGATAAAGATACTACCTTGGTGAACATCGTAGAAGTGATCTTCCCTATGTCTACACATTTGCTATGTCAATTCCACATTGTGAAGAATGTGAAGGCAAAGTGCAAGTTATATGTGCGACCCAAGGAGCTTTGGGATGAAGTTATGGACTCCTGGAATAACTTGATGCATTCTGCAACTGAGGAGGAGTAAGCAGCTCAGTTGTAATTTAAGCGTACACTTTGTGGTCATTCACTTGACTTTGTGCAGTATGTCAACACTACTTGGTCGGACCATAAACAAAAATATGTGAAGTTTGAGACAGATCATTTATGCATTAAGAGAACAAAACAACCATAAGGAACTGTGTGTCCATTTGAAATTTTTTTGAAGAGTTTTTAATTTTTAATGTAAGTTGATAGCAATTTCTGCAAGTGTACAGATTGATAGCGGAATCGCAAGTGTACGATTGACTATCGCGTAATATAAAAAGATCGAACCCACAGGGATATGTGTTCTTATTACTATAATATTTAGTACTTTAAACAGAAAAATAAAATGATAGATGTTGTTGGTTTTTAGAGCAAGTAAGAATAATAACATAAAATAAAGATGTGATAAATATGATGAGAATTAAGTCCTTGGGTTGATTGACATAGAATATAAAATATGCTAGCAAGTATCTACTTAATTTCTAAATTATAAATCCAAGTTCAAGGTGCTATAGCCTATTATATCTACAAGTTAATCTCTTACACATTGTAGAACTTTCTTTTTAATTACTAAACCCAATTTCTTGCAATCTAGTTAACTAAAGAAGAAGATGAAGATAGAGTTCCGGCCAACACAAAGCTACGTCTTTCCTAATCTCTTAGCGAAATATACTTATAGCCTTTTTTAATCCTAGGTCCCTTACTACTTACCAATTCTCATTCGTATAAGCAATAAGAAAAACTTCTTGTGTACAGCAAGATAACAATATGAGCAAGGAATTAAAACAAGAACTGGAAATAAAATTTAGAAAGGTAGAAACAAAACTAAAACATAAATTTATAAACTAATACAACCCAAAAACTTAAAGAAGAATTAGCCAAGCATGGCTAAAGGAGTCATTGAATTACCCTGGATAGGAGCTCAAATATGGCTTCCCACAAGTCCTAGGAACAATGCTCAAGAGGGAGAAAGAGAGAATACTTGTTGTATTCTAAGAAGGTGTGCTTTACAAGTGAGGAAAAGGCCCTATTTATAGTAAAAACTCAATGGTGGAGGAGTTGATGGCCATTATGGCCTTCATTGGCCACCAATTAACTTTTGAAAACTCCTTCCCACTACCATCAATTCTCCACTCATCCTTTAATCCTTATTTTCCATGTGCTAATTTGAAGAGAGTTGCTTCATATTCTTCTTTTTCACTTTTAGTCCTCTCTTGGTTAGCAATCCAATTCAAGCCCTTTAATTTTCTCAATCTTCACTTCTAGCCCTCCACTCTTGAACCTTCACATTTTGGACCTTGATTTCCTGAAACTTTACAAAGTGGTCCCTGGACAAAAATGATAACTAAACCAGCTTTTCCTAAAAATACAAAATAACTAGAAAAATTCCTAAAAATATAAAATAAAGCTAGAAAATCTAATAAAATCTAATCTACATGCAAAATGCAAAATAAATATAAAATCTAAATAAAAACAATAAAAAAACCTACATGAGACTCAAAAATAATAAAATAAAAAGACTAAAAAGACCCTAAAATTATCATATAAAATCCACTCATCACAGATCGTATCGAAGTAGTATAAAAGATTATCGTCTCCACAGGGATTGGTTTGACTTAAAATCAGTTTTCTTAGAGTTGGAAAAGGAGAAAATATTTTTAGGTTGATTTTGATATAGCATAAGAAGAAAAGGCAATTCTGATAAAAACAGCTCTTGGGTAATAGCTTCACTTAACCAAATTATGCTTTCCACAATCAGATAACTATATGAATTTAGAAATCAATTTCATGGTGATTTAGCCTAGAATTTCTATTTGCTAATACCTTAATCAAATAGACTTTCAATTACATTTCTAAACCTAATACCTTAGTGTTTAGTTAACCCAATTGAAACATTAGTGTTCTTTAGTTCTGGCCATCACAATTGATTCCCACCCTTGTACCTAAGTCGCGGATTAACCGATTGATCTAATCCCATTTCGCTTAATTCCTACCAATTACCATTGTGCAGAAATAAGCAAAGTACTTGCGTCGACATCAAGTAAAATAAGCACGGGGAAAAGATTCAAGTAAAGACAACTTCATTCACATAGAGCAACAAAAATCTTAGAACATAACTTAGAAAAGATTCACATAATACCCAAATGCAAAAGGACTCAATCAAACATGGCTAAGGAAAACATAATTAAAATAAAAACAAAACCTGAAACAAGGGCTCCAAAGGGCCTCTTACAACTCTAGGTAGAGTACTTGAAAGAAAATACAAGATAAAAGATGATGGAATAAGATATCCAATAAACTAAACAAATGTCCTATTTATAATAAAAACTGCCTGCGTCCCAACGCTCAAGCGCTGGGATACCAACGCTCAAGCGCTGGGATACCAATGCTCAAGCGTTGGGATTAAGTGAAAATTGGATTCCCAGGCAGAATGCTAACGCATGAGCGTTGGGTTGCCAACGCTCAGGCGTTGGACACGTTTGATGGTTTTTGGCTGTTTTGCTCTGCTCTCTTTGATGAGGTTTCATAGCCATCAATGCCCATCATGTGGCCACTTTCTTGTCTTCTCTTGATCTGAAACTCCTTCTTCATCAACTCTTCGTTCATTGCTCTATATCCACATGTTTTAAACAAGATTTAAGCAATGGTGCTTCATCTTCTGCATTCAATTCCAGCCCTCAAACTTCCTTTAATTACACCAAGGTCCCCAAAACTGTACTAGATTGACCAGAATCTCTAACAAGGACCAAAAACTAATAAAAACAACTAAAAATGACTAAAAACCAAATAAAAGCTAAACTAAATGCAAATGCACAAATAAAGAGAAAACCTAAAAGAATGAAGAAAAAACTATATGAGACTCAATAAAAATAAAATAAAATAAAATAAAATAAAAAAACTATAAAAACATCATATAAAATCCAGTCATCACACCACCATACCCTACGACAGCTTGTCCTCAAGCATAAAACTTAAAGAAAAGCTTGTCCTCAAGCTCAGAACAAATTATCCAACTTAGCATAGAAAAGCACAAGATACATTTTTCACAGAAAACACAGCGGATTTGGAAAGCAGGCATGTTAAGGAGACAACGTTCATCAAGAAAACCAAGCATGGTATTTGATCATACAGCAGAATGATTTCATCAATATAAGCTCACAAAATAATTACTCAATGAAAACGAGAGAATTGGACTAATCTACCTATCACTCAAATCAAGACCAAAACAATACAGCAATGCAACTTCGAAGATACGAAACAAGGTTGAAACTTGGCCAAGGATACAACAAAGGGTATGGATTTCAAGAACTTGACAACTCAAGTGGCTGACTCAGATTCATGTTAGGTGATTTTGCTTTTTTCTTTCAGAGCTTTCAAAATACAACACAAAGGTTCTCTCTATTTTCACTTTCTTCTTTTCATTTCTTTTTGTTTCTCTTTTCTTTTTCATTGACTTTATCTAAAACACATACTTCAGATTTTTTCAATTTATTTTCAGAGAGAATCCTAATCATGTATAGCTCTAATGTTTTTCATTTTTAGCATCACCTAACCGCATTAGCAATATTCACAATAGTAGGCTCCAAATGAATAGACTCAATTCAAAGGCTCCATGGGGTTACTAATGGGAATTCAGTTCATTCAAAACAAATTCTGAGTTTTCAAAAGATTCTTAAAGTCTCTTCCAAATTAGCAAGGCATGCAAAGATTCAGTCAACATGCAACACAAGGCAGAAAAATGCAAACCCAAGTAATCAGAGCTCTCTTAATCAGCACTCAGAAAAAAAACAGGGTAAGTGGTACCCTTCTTAGAACTCAAACAAGATCATACCAAAGCCAAGTCAACTAGAATCCAATTATATTCTAACAACATGCATTTCTACCCGCATAAAATCAAATGTATCATTTTTAAAACAGCAGATAGTTGGATAAAACCACTTAAAAGTTGGAGTATCATGGCATAATTATCTGGATACAAAACTGACTCAAATGCAAATTTAAAAATTCTAAAAGAAAAATAACAAATTAAAAGTAAAAATGTCAAAAGAGAAAAATTAAAAATTACTACCGGTCAACTCAAGCATCATTCATGGGGTCTTCATCTTTAGCAGCAGCTCCTCCTGAGCCTCCAGCTTCACCAGCACTAGCACCTGCTCCTGCCTGATCAAACAAACTCAGGTTCATCAACCTCCTCTCCAGCTCTGTGGGGTCTGGGCACCTCTTCCACCTGGAATCATTATAGCCTGCATAATCCCACATCAACTGCTTATTGCTAGAAATACGATGCATGTGGTGGAACATAGTTCCAAATGCCTCTTCTTGCCAAGTGGGTTGAGGAGGCTGAGCTGGTTCCTCTGGAAGAACAATGGACCTAGTGTTGGCCCTGGACCTGGGAGGTTCTATATAACGCTTAACTAGGTGACCTTGTCTCTCCAGCCTGTCCCTATGATCCACAAAAAAAATTCTTGCAGCTTCCCAATCCATTACTGGTAGAGGATGAACATGGATTTCAATAGGAGGCATTGCAGCTATGCCCAACTTGGCTTGCACAAGCCTATTGATCAAAAAAGGGTATCCAAACCTCTTACCCTTCTCATCAATATTTACTGCATAGTGGATCCTCCAAGACATAATTCGAGCCACATAAATGGGGCATTTGTTCAGCAGGAAATAGATGCATAAAGCACTCTGCTTCCTCAGCTCTGTTTTGTTGGAGCTTGGGAAGAGAGTGTCACCCAGGAAATGGTCCCAAACTCAGACCTCCGGCTTCACAAATTTCCTGAAAATGAAGCTAGGGGTTACCTTATCTGCCTCGGTCTACCACCTAGCTCCAAGCACTGCCAAAGCCTCCAAAATCTCAGTGTAGGGGTAATGATTCAGCAGCTCATTGTAACTCTCCCCATTTTCTCCAAACTTAGCCCTATCTTGGGCCTCAGTGGGAAGTTTCAGCATCCTCCGAATAACTTCAGGACCATAATTGATGATGGTCCCTCGGAACCAGGATTTGTAACCCGGGATGGCTGGGACCTCCTCAGTAGAATCATACCGAGCATTGGCATAAAATTCTCTGGCTAACATTTGGCAACCATCACCAATTGGGTTGCACATCTCTTCCCACTTTCTCTGGGTCACAGCCTCCTAAATCCCCAATAACTTCTCTCCATCTGAAAAGGTCTATCTCTGATCATCTCCTTCTGAGAGACCACCCCTTTGTAATATTTCTCCTTTTCTAAGGACAAAAACCTGTCATCATCAAAATCTTCTTCAATAACGGGGGCCTCTTCCACAGCTCTTCTCTTGGGTGCCATTCTGCACAATGAACAAACAATTCCAAATAATCCAAAAAATTCCATTAGAATGTTACTCCAATAATAATCATAAACCCAATTAAGAACTTTAATTCAAAACAATGTTCAAAAACAGGCAACTTACCCACCCTTTTCATGAAATTCTCTTGAGTCTTCCCATTACCAAATGGCATAAGAATAAAACAAGAAAGAACTTGGAAAAACTCAAGAAACTCACTCAGACATTTTATCAAACACATGGTGGGCAGTCCTAAAAACAGCAAAAGCTATGTACAATTTCCCAACATTAAACCCCACAATCATGCTCTGTTAAAAACAACCCCAAACACTCCAACATTGTACTAATAAAGTTCACGATTCAAGGTAGAAGAAGAAGAAGATACACAAAGCCAATTAAAACCATACCTTGAACTAGAAAATCACAAGTTGGAGATTGAAGATTTTGACTTGAAAAACTAGAACCTAGAGCAAGATTGTGTTTGTGATAGTGAGTATTAGGTGACAATGAAGTAGAAATAGGAAGAAAGAAGGTTGGCGGTTGTGGGAGATGGAGAGGGGAAGTGGCAAGTTGAAAAGAGGGAGTGGGAGTTTGAAAGTGTGTGGAAAACAAATGAAACTAATTCACTTAACCAGGTCTGTGCGTGTTCCAACGCTGGAGCGTTGGGGTTCCAACTCTCGAGCATTGGGGTTAAAAAAAAACTTTTGATTCCAGGGGCCTAACGCATGAGCGTTGGCCCTTCCAACACCTAAGCGTTGGAATTAAAAGAAACCCTGGGACTTGGTAGGGGCTCAACGCATGAGCGTTGAGCCTCCAACGCCTAGGCGTTGGGTCCCCCTGCATTCAGAATCAATTTTCTATTATTTTTTTTAAACAGAACAACAAAAACAGAAAATTAAAAATTAAAGATTAAAAATCAAAATTACTGAATTAAGAATACTCAAACTTGGACAAGGGTTGTCTCCCAAGAAGCTCGATTTTATAGTCTTCGATAGACTTGGTTCCTTCCCGAAATCACCCAGGGTCTATTACGAAGTGTAGTAAACCCTTCAAGTTGTGCAAATTCTGACAACATGTAATCATCAGAATAATGCACATTTGTTCAGCCTCAACCTCATCATCTTCCCGTACAAGTTCACCCATGGACAACTCTTCTTGGAAATTTTGTTCTTCCTCTTCTGGTGTGGGAAGAGAAACAGATTTTTCAGCCAAATTAACATTTTCCCATTTCCTAGTTTTCAGATTTTTACCTTGGTCCATAGGATCACTTACAGGGTCAATGAGAGGTTGTTGAGTCACTGGTTGCCTTTTCAGAATGCCTTATATCTTCATTTGCAATTCTTCCCTGGCCTTGCATTCTTGCTCAGGACTTGGCAAAAATCTAGCATTGCTCTTGCAATCTAATTCGGAGTAAAACTCGTCAATTAGAGTGAGGCATCCTGCTTCTTCTTCTCATATTCCTTTTCAAGTTCAGCCCGAATTTTTGCCAAACTTTGCTCGAATGTTTCAGCCATTGCTAACCTTGCAAAACTCAGCAAACAGATTCAGCAATACCAGTTCACTACAGAAATTAAAAACAAAAAACTCTAATCAACCAATTAAAAATCAAAGAGCCAATCCCCGGCAACATCGCCAAACACTTGATAGAAATTTGTGCAAGTCTACAGATTGTATCGAAGTAATATAAAAGATTATCGTCTCCATAGGGTTTGGTTTGACTTAAAATCAATTTTCTTAGAGTTGGAAAAAGAGAAAACATTTTTAGGTTAATTTTGATATAGCATAAGAACAAAAGGAAATTCTGATAAAAACAGCACTTGGGTAATTGCTTCATTTAACCAAATTATGCTTTCCACAATCAGATAACTATATAAATTTAGAAATCAATTTCATGGTGATTTAGCCTAGAATTTCTATTTGTTAATACCTTAATCAAATAGACTTTCAATTATATTTCTAAACCTAATACCTTAGTGTTTAGTTAACCCAATTGAAACATTAGTGTTCTTTAGTTCTGGCCATCACAATTGATTCCCACCCTTATACCTAAGTGGCAGATTAATCGATTAATCTAATCCCATTTCCCTTAATTCTTATCAATTACCATTGTGCAGAAATAAGCAAAGTACTTGCGTCGACTTCAAGTAAAATAAGCATGGGAAAAAGATTCAAGTAAAGTTAACTTCATTCACATAGAGCAACAAAAATCTTAGAACATAACTTAGAAAAGATTAACATAATACCCAAATGCAAAAGGACTTAGCCAAACATGGCTAAGGAAAACATAATTAAAATAAAAACAAAACCTGAAACAAGGGCTCCAAAGGGCCTCTTACAACTCCAGGTAGAGTACTTGAAAGAAAATACAAGATAAAAGATGATGGAATAAGATATCCAATAAACTAAACAAAGGTCCTATTTATAATAAAAACTGCCTGCGTCCCAACGCTCAAGCGTTGGGATTAAGTGAAAATTGGATTCCCAGGCAGAATGCCAACACATGAGCGTTGGGTTGCCAACGCTCAGGCGTTGGACACGTCTGATAGTTTTTGGCTGTTTTGCTCTTCTCTCTTTGATGAGGATTCATGGCCATCAATGCCCATCATGTGGCCACTTTCTTGTCTCCTCTTGATCTGAAACTCTTTCTTCATCAACTCTTCATTCATGGCTCTATTTACACATGTTTTAAACAAGATTTAAGCAATGGTGCTTCATCTTCTGCATTCAATTCCAGCCCTCAAACTTCCTTTAATTACACCAAGGTCCCCAAAACTGTACTAGATTGACCAGAATCTCTAACAAGGACCGAAAACTAATAAAAACAACTAAAAAGGACTGAAAACCAAATAAAAGCTAAACTAAACGCAAATGCACAAATAAAGAGAAAAACCTAACAGAATGAAGAAAAAACTATATGAGACTCAATAAAACGTCATATAAAATCCAGTCATCATTAGTTATAATTGTTTGTGTGAAGAAGGTCTTGCTCTTGACCCTAGCTGAGGTTTTGATGACGACAAACTCATCAACAAAAAGAAGAAAAGAAGACTTAGAGGAAACAGTGCAATATGTTTCAACATCTGCCTAAAAGTCTTAGTTTAGGTGAGTTATGCTTCTAAAGGCTTCTCGAGTATAAAGGCTCTTTAAAACATCTAAGTTAATTAAGTTTAATGTTTTCATAAGTTAAAAGAAGTAGTATTTCTCAAGCCGATCTTAAAAGTTAAAGTTTTTGGAAATTGGACTTGAGTGTAATCGATTACACCCTTCTGGTAATCAATTACACATAGGCAAGTAATCGATTACATCTTGCTTGTAATCGATTACATGTTTGAATTTGAAATTCAAACAGTAACGGCTTCTTAGTGTAATCGATTACCTAAGTAATGTAATCGATTACATGCTCGAAAAGTTGCATCTTTTCATGAACCATTGTGTCTCAAACCTTTTGGGAAGGGTTGCATTGGTTCAAGGATGTTTCCTCATGCCTATATGAAGTGCATTTGAGTCCAGAAACAAACAACACATGAGAATACACGAATTAGGCCAAAGCTTTGTCAAATTGTTCATTCATGTTAAATTAGCCTTTGATACTTAAACTTTCAAAGAGCCTAAGTTCTGAGTTCATGTTCTTCATTGTTTAAGAGAACACTTTAGTTGTTCATATCTTGAAGAACTCAGAATCAAGAGAGCCTTCTTATGCTTAAGAGCCTTAAAGTATAATTCTCATGATCAATCCACTTGTATGTTAAAGGATTGATACAGCCAAATTGTAAACTCTTCTTCATCTCATTCTGGTAGATTGAGTATTCACCGTAGGGTTCGGTGAAGGGTTGTTGTAATTAAAGTGGTGTGCTTTCAGGGTGTGGACTGAAGGTGGTTTTGCCTTCAGGGACTGAAGGTGGTTTGCCTTCAGGGTCTGAAAGTGGTTTGCTTTCAGGGACTGAAAGTGGTGTGCTTTCAGGGGCTGTTGAAAGTGGTGTGCTTTCACAGGTGGTTGATAGAAATTCTTAAGGTACTTGGTGTAAGGACTTGTAAGAGATTTTTATCAATAGTGGAAAAATCCTCAAGGGGTTTTCTTGAGGGACTGGACGTAGCCTTCGGTGGATAGAAGGTGAACCAGGATAAAATTCTGTGTGTGCATTCTTCTACCCTTCATCTTTACTTTCAAGCAACGCTCATTTCCGCTGCAATCGTTTGTATTTATATTCATCTTGAAAGTAAGAAGCAATCAAGGCGAAAATCGGGTAAACCTGATTCACCCCGCCTCTCAAGTTGCTATCTAGGCTAACAGTTTGTATTGCGCAGGGTTCAAGGTGTAAATGTGAGCTTAAAGATGTTGCTTAGAGATAGAAAAGAGGACTTGTGCGCGGCTTGGAATGCAATGAATAAGCTAACAATCTTGCAACACACAAAGATTGCGGCATCTTTCCAGCAAAGTACATTCATCATAGAGCATAGATTCAAAGTGATGTTTTATGAAAACTTGCGGAGTTTGGTGTCAATAAAAGCCCTGTAGTTGATTGCAAATGAGAAGGTGTGAGGTCCATGTGGGTGTATTCTTAGAAAAACCCATGGCTTGCCTTGTGCCTGTGAGTTTTCCGGTTCCACTATTGCCAATTTATCACCTTTGGAGGAGACTTTCTTTAGAAAGTGAACCTGTTTTGGGATTGAGTATATCGTCGGAATGGGAAGTTATATCACGTGTGTTTGAAGAAGCTAGTGTTGCAAAAAAGCTTTCTATAAAGAGAAGCTTCGATAGATTGCAAACCCAAATCAGACTTCCATATGTCCTCTTCCGGACAATATTAAAACAAAGGACCGGAGCAAAAAACAAAAAAATCTCCACCAAACGCAACCCTTCAGAGTGGGAGCATATTGATGCACTTATGGAGTCCCTTAATGATAGTAACTCAACACTTCCATCCGTTGAGATGCCCAAGGTCTCTACAGCATGGACAAAACGGAAGATATTGATCCCCAAATAGTCCACAACCCCAAAGAAAGGGAACGTGATGCCCCTCAAGCCCCCTAAATTTTACTTTGCTTATTACATTGATCACATACCTGATGCCTTCCATCCTTATGTGGTTAACATTGTGGAAGTCAAAGATGATCAAAATTGTGGATTTAGGTGTGCTACCGCATTGATGGGAATGAGTGAATAAATGTGGGCTAATATTCGACAGTCATTGATAAAGGAACTTGAAAATCATACTTTGAATATACTGCAATTTATGGGTCAAAGAAAGAGTATCAAAAAGTACTTAATGGACTGCATGTTCTTCCAAAAGAATTTGTTACATAGGATAAGTTGATGTCCATTCAGGATATGGGCTACCTTATTGCTACAATGTTTCATGTTTTTTTTTGTGTCGTTGTCGCTTAAGGCATGCACTGCATTCTTACCTCTTATTGGCCTAGTACCGCATCCCCTTAACCTGAAAGTTATAGCTGTTGGGCATGTTAACAACAATCATTGGGTGCAGGTATAACTTTGTGGAAATATCTTTTTTGTTTTACTTTAAAATGTATTTTAAAACAAAAATTAACATCACGTATTTTGTAGGTAAACTTAAAGAATGGATTTCCTATGCCAGCTACTGCTCCTCAATGGCATGCACATTGTACTTCATCAGTTGTTGATTGGGAGACACCCTATTTGAACAGCATGGCTCAATATCAAGAAATTGTTGCACAACAGAATTTAATGAAAAACCCTGAATTTGTACATCTAAGCATTGATTAAATAGAACACTGTTGTAATTATTATTAAATTATGTTATGACCTTAAGTATTGTTTTGTATGATTGATGTATGGCTCTAATTTTGTGTATCTTGCATTCTAAATTTGTGTATTCTGATTAGGAAAGTGCGGTATATATTTTTTGACAAAATTACTACAACCCGCACTTTCAAGTGCGATATTGTATTTTAAGGAAATAATTACGTACCGCACTTTTACGTGAATTTACAAAACCGCACTTTAAAGTGCGGTATATATTTTTTTAAGAAATTACTACAATCTACACTTTAAAGTGCAGTATCGTTTTTTTAAAAAATAATTATGTACCGCACTTTAAAGTGCGGTACGTAAATTTACAACACCGCACTTTTGAAGTGCGAGAATATTGTGTACTGCACTTTGTAGGTGCGGGCAAAAAATGGAAGGATGAAAATTAAGGGTATTTTTAGATTTTTTAAAATTTTGGGCTGGCTTCAATAACTGTGGGGATGGCATTAATAACAATGCCCCTATAATAATAGCATTGACGGTGAGAGGGTGTTAATTAAATGAGTAAATTACACTCCACTACTTTGAGGTTTTTCTACATGACACTAAACTCCAAACTTACTCAAAATTACACTCCACTCCTTTCGCTACTTATTTGCTGCAATTTATTTTTTACCAATTGTAGTTACAAAAAAAATTCTACAAATTTTGCTTCAAATATTTTGAGTAAAATTCCTACAAACCTATATCTACATGTAATTTCGCAGATAATTAATGTAATTTCCTCTCATTTTTCCTTTTAACATTTTTTTACAGCCTTTCCTTTTTTTCCCCTTTTAACATGATCCTTTCAAATTTATTATGCAAGTGATTAAAAGAATTGAAGTTTAGTTTGTTTTAGATATGCTCTGTGAGTTCTCAAATTTTTGAATTGCTACAATTTCTAATTGATTTTATCGTGTTATCTCTAACGTTTTGGTTGTTTTTTCAATGAATTTGAATAAATAATATGTAGTTGAGTTAAAAAAAAAATTTGTTTGTCCCAACTTATTTGGTTGAAATTGTTCTCTAACCTTTTAAATATGTATATATTTGATAACTTCATATTTAAATTTAACATCTGTCAAAAAAAAAAAACTCAAAAACTTGTCACTTGTCGAAAAAGCCTTGTCAAGGTCTATCCCAAAAAATTAATTCATTTCATTAGCCATAAATTAAAGAAAATATTTAAAAAAAAACTTGGTGTTCACTTTTCTCATTTTGGCTTATTACATTCTTCAACTTTGATTTTTGGGTATTTCCCTATAACATGATAAAATTATGTTATAGGGATACGAGGTTTACAAGATAATTTGATTCATGTTTAGGGTTAAATAAAATCTAAAACGAAGGTAAAGAATGAAATAAGTTAATATAAGAAAAATGAATGCCAAAATTTTAAAATATTTTCTTTCGTTTAAGCCTAATAAGGTGAATTATAATTTTTACAACTTTTGCCAAACCCACATGTGACAGGTTCTTTAGTTTTTTTTTTTCTTATTTTTTGACAGGTGTTTAATGTGAATCTGAAGTTGTAACGGAACCGATTTTCGGGTGTTACCTTAGTAACCTTTTACAAGAAGAAAACGCTGGTTGTCTTTCAATAATAATAAAAATGTGAGAACTCTCTTTTTCTTTTCTAAACATGACTTTATGCTGCAATTACATAATACACATAACTCACACGTATACACAACTACAATATTAGTAGATACACATTCGCTTGCAGGCGAACTAGTACTAATACACAAGGGGTGACTTCGCGGACGTGTCCCCGTCAACATCAACATCCTCCATCTCTGTCATGTAAGGTCGTCCCTGAAGAGAACGTCATTGTTTGGTGAAAACGCCCAAGGTACATCTACAAAGAAAGAATTTCAAGTGTCAACTTCTTAAACAGAGTTTATCACAAGATATAGGCTAAAAAATGAATACAATCAGACAACATATTTCAGGCAAATCTCAACATATATCACATAAGTCTCAACAACTCAGACATAGTCAACACCTGAAGTCAGTATCTATATGCCATGCCCATGCACTACTCAAATGACCTGGATATAAGTGTCACTGCACACAGCTAGCACGTAGTTGATTGATGGATAATCTTGTTATCTCAATCGCATTAACCACGCACAGCCCACTCATACAGCTGATTGATGGATAGTCTTGATATCCCAATTAGTTACAAATATAATGATCATGTCGTCTTGAGGGGAATGTATGAATGCATGATATATCACATGGTTAGTCACACAAAGCGGAAGCGACCTCACACGTATCCGAGCCCCCTTCTCACAAAGGGTTTACCCTTAAACTGAGAACCCGAGGTTCATCTTCATATTCGATGTCACTCTTCGCTGAGTGCCCGAGTCCCATCTTCCACAATCAAGATCATCCTTCACCGAGTGTTCGAGTCTCATCTTCTCTCGTAAATAATCTTTCCCTCTCAACTGTTGTTTAGTAATTCCCATATAAGTCTCTCCCTTTTTTTCTTTAAAAACATCTCTTATGGTTCCTTTGAAGGAAAGCTTCGTATTATGAAGAAAGTAAAATCTCCATTAATTTATAATAGGGGTTCATGAATTCACTTAGGTGAATTATGAATTTCATTCATAAATTCTAGGACATATTTTTTCCTTTTAGGAAGCCTTGGAGTAATTGTTAACTTACTTAAAGATGCACTTACAAGGGCAGTTCGTTCTTAAGTAAAATCCCCCTCTATGAATATCTCTTCATAATTATCGTCTCGTTCTCATATCTCTTCCATGACCAGAACGTGTTGTCAAAACCTCGCATCTAACCGACAACTCGTTTCACCTTTACGCTTTCAATTCGATATGCATTCAAAAATAAAATCAACTTGCAAAGAATACAACCCCTTAGGGAACAACAATTAGTTAAAAAACATGCCTCATAGAATCCAACAACATACTTTCACATAATCCAAACAACATTCCTCACATAAACCACAACATGCTTTTACATAAGCCAAAACAGCACATGCTTTCACAAAAGCCAACATCACATACTTGCACATAAGCCAAGCATCACATGAATATCTGTATTATCCAAAACTCGAGGAGCCCTTACATCTTCACCAAAGAAAGTCCTAGCTCCGACTTGGTTTATCATCTCGCACCTTCATATATACAAGTTTTACCTAGTCATTTTCCTCAAACTAACTATTCTCTAATGGCTAAGGCTAGGAAAGGTTATATGACTTTTTTCCAGTCGGCTCTTCAGCCATACGACCCAATGGAGTAGTAGCTTATCCACTAGGGATGCTCTTAAGCATACACCTAACAGGCAGCCTGCACAACCTATCTAAAGGACAAGCACTCCCGGCTTAGTGGTACCTTATCCGACCGACCCAAAGACAGCACGAAGGGAAAACACTAAATAGACCGCTCGGCCTACGGCCACTCCCGCTTGGAAGCCTCACTCATGAGCTTCCCCAACACGTTTAGAGACACCTCCGCTCCTATAAATACAGGTTCTACCATTCCTTGGGACACTTCTTACTCACTCCTTACATTACAAGTTTGTTATGCATCTTTACATGTCTGAGCTGAGCTCTTGGACGCTCTCAGAGCTCCCTTAAAGACATGAGAGTTGGAGTGTCTTCTACAGGTCCCCCCCGATGCATTGCACTCGAAGACTCCACCTTATTCACACTGGAGAACAGCAAGCGCCGCCGTAGCCTCTTCGAGAGCACCACCGTCAAGAATTCACGCCCGAACATTTGGCGTCTTCTGTGGGAAAGATTCGACAAATCAATGTCGTTCTTTCTTTTCAAACAAAGTAGAAGCTCATAACGACCCTACGTCATTCTGTTCTTGAATTCAGGAACAATCTTCAATTACAAGGCAAACAATTATTAGATCTTCTAAGCTACGCGATGGTGCAGACACGTAAGTAGTAGGAAGCGAATTCAAAAGGAATCAATGTCAAGAAAAAAACTCTCAAAGGTCTCCAACGGTGCAACGAGTTCTGGTTCGAGGGGAGCCTTTGCAGCAAGGCAGGATGCCACCGGAAGGAATTACACAACCTAGAAAGATCCCTCCACCAGTCGCAGCAAAGAACTTTCCATGAATCTCAGCATTAAATTTCTAGTAGGCGTGAACCTCCTTCACCAACACAGGGAAGACGAAGGGAGATGACAAAACTATTAGGTTCAAACGAGTTAGAACAATTATCATGTTTTAAATGATAACAATTTTACTAGTAAACTCTATACATTATGCTTTTCAGGAATTGCATCTATCGTTCAGAGAAGTAAGCAGCGTTCAAGGAGGAACTCCATCTATCATTCAGAGAAGAACTACATCCATCGTTCAATGAAGAAAAAGAATTATCTCCGTCGTTCAATGAAGATAATAGGAATTATTTCCATCGTCCTGAGAGAAGAATAATCTGTATCGTTCGAAGAAAGAAAAGAAGTATCGTTTGAAGACAGAACAGAAGTATCGTACAGAGAGAATAAATGATGTATCATTCAAACAACGGAGAAGTATCGTTCAGACAATAAATGAAGTATCGTTCAAGACGAAAATGAAGTATCGTTCAGAGAATAAATGAAGTATCGTTCAGACAATAAATGAAGTATCGTTCTAGACGAGAATGAAGTATCATTCAGACAAAAGACTATAGCGTCAAAGCTGTATCTGAAGTATCATCTAGCGAAGAAGTATCGTCTAGCGAAGGAGTATCGTCTAGCGAAGAATTATCGTCTAGCGAAGAAGTATCATCCACTGAAGAACAAGAGACAACTCAAGTATCATCTACACTCTACTGTCTGCAAACGTCAGCAAGCAAACGATACAATCGCAGCACTGAACAAAACAAGTCGCGTCTCAAAAATGAAAGGAATTTATTGATGAACGAATTTATTACAAAGGATTGAATCAAGCAACACATTACTCGACGGCTATCTCTGCTTGAATCAACGACATAAATGTCATTAATTGAAAGGAGAAAATCACGCTCAAAAGAATCAACAAAGTCAAATCTATTCAGTGCTTATAGCCGTTGAGGAACGATAAAGAAATGATTGAGAAAAGCAAGTCAACGACACAACATCTCCAGGAAATCATAATTGAATTGAAGGTATAAAAGCAGCTTCTGAAGATTCGAAGAATACAAAATACAATACAGAGAGCTCAACGAAGAAAAGAGAAATGAAGTGAAACAGAAAACAAACGAAAAACAGAGCATTAGAGTCGAACTATACAAAGCCCAAAAATTCACCTTGGATTACAGTGTCAAATCACAACGAGTGAAATTGTTCAAGTGTGAGAAACCTCATAGAGTCAAACACTCTAAATTCATTCACACCATACAGAGAAACCATTGTCTATTCATCTCTGTTTTACAAACCTCAAGTATATTGTTTAGTGTCAAACCATCCACCAAATACTAAGAGTTTGCCGAGCCTAAATTTTCTTCTACCATCATTCTTTTGAGAAGAGATTTATTGTAGAAGAAACTGTTGTACAAGGAGAAGTCCTTAGAATACTTGTTGGGAGAAGTCCTGTAGAATATTTGTTGGAAGAAGTTTTAGAGTACTTGTTGGGAGAAGTCCTGTAGAATACTTGTTGGGAGAAGTCCTGTAGAATACTTGTTGATAGGAGAAGTCCTGGATAATACTTGTACTATTCGGGTGAATAGTGAAAATCTTGGTGAAGCCAAGGACTGGACATAGCCCCATCTTTTTGGGGTTGAACCAGGATAAATCTGCATGTGTTGTTTTACAACTTTATCATTTAACAGAAAACACATTTTATTTCCGCTGCATCAAAACTGTTTATCTTATCGCCTGCTAAAAAATCGAAAGAAACAGACAAGCTCTGTATTTATATAGAGACTTAAGGTACTTTCTATTCTAAATAATTCATAGTTACAAGCTCTGTATTTATATAGAGAGAAAATAGACAAACAGACAAGATCTCGGATATTCCGGGTCAACATAAATAGGGGGTCTCAATCACATCAATGAGAGCTGACACCTATCACGCATGGTCAACATAACCGGTCGGTCACCTATCACACATTGAAAGCTCACACGACTAGCTGACCAGACGTTTATAATTACAATTGATTCAACTAGGCAGACGATGCTGCTCAGACAGGCAGACGAAAAATTGCTAACATAGCAGACGATACAAACTATAAGTACCAGACGACACCTCATTTATCTAACAGCAGATGATGCTTGCATTCCTCTAACAGCCCCCCTCAAACTCAAGGTGGGTGAAAAGGAGTAGCCTTTGCAAACACATTGAGTTTGGCCTTCATTGCTGCAACGTGTGGTCTTCATGATTCCACTTGTAGCAGAGATGACGCTGAACAAAGGAGCGTCCACGTTTACGATAATCACCGAACGAGTCATTGGTCTAGGTCGACTCAGAGAAACCCCGATTTACATATGGTTGATCATCAGTGGTGTGGACGACACGATTCTGGACAGGTGAGCCATTAGTAGAGTTGGTTTGAGCAGGCTAGAGGCAAAACGATAGACGATAAGGAGGAAAGCAAGCAAGTAAATAGTGATGAGTCGTGTTTGATCCAAGTTGTGGAAAGTGGATCTGCATCCTCATCCCCAGCATCCTCATCTTCTTCCCATACTTCTTTCGACGTTTCTTTTGATAGGACAGGTTTTGGGATGATCTCTGTTTCCTTCCTCTTTCGCTCTTCGAGGAGCCTCCTCCGGTCGGCAAGTTTAGGATGAAGATTCGGCTCGGTGGGAAGCTCTAGTTCCTTCATCTTCACAGCCTCCCTGTTATCCTCCTTTGTATCCCGAATCTAAAGCATTTGGGCAACAAGGTGAGAATCACGGAACATCCGGTCTGCAAAAAAGGGAGCAACTAAAATCAGGAGTCAACAAACAAACAAAATCTTCACTATAGTAACGGGACAAAAAGAATTACCTAAGTACACCATGAAATCCTTGAGGATCTCCTTTGTAAAGATCTAATGTTGGGCGTTGGATAAGCGAAAGAGGAGATTCTCGTAATCCCGCTCGGCCACAGAGAGATCTTCCCACTCTACAATAAAGTATTTGGGAGATACTTCTTTATTCGATGAATGGTCAATCAACCTCTTCTGCTAGGATAGAAGAAAAAGAGGATTTTGGTTGTCCGCTTCCTAAAAGGGGGTTTGGTCGCCGGAGTACTCCACAAAAATGAATTCCTCTCGGAACCAAGACTTAGCCTAAGAATGTAGCCTTCGAACAACATTCTATTGGTGTGGCTTCAAAGAGGCCAGAGGTTGTCCGACGAAAGGATCACGTCGAAGAGATAAAAGAAAAGGTTTTCTAAGGGAGAGATGCCCATGTAGCTGAAGAAAACCTCATAACCCATAACAAAACCCCATGCATTAGGATGAAGCTGGGATGGGGCAATACCCAGGTGGCGGGGAATATAATTATGGAAAGATGAAAAGGGGATATGAAGCTTGTACTCCTCAAGAAGGTAGGATTACAAGAAGAAACTGCCAGCCCGGAGGGAACAAACCCGGTCGGCAGTGAGAGGAATAGAAATTTTATACTGCTCGGAAGAAGGAAAACATCGATCAAACCTCTCCTTGAATGCTTTTTCACCCACTGAGATGAAGAACTGGCCGAGCCTTAGATCTCGGTGCAGATTTAGTCCTCGTTTTGAAGGGATGAAGGAACCATGATTGGGGTTTTTTCTCCTTGTCGCCATCCCATCTTCGAAGAACTTGTATGAGCAACGATAGGCTTAAATTCAGGAGAAATACTCAGAGGGTTGTCGGAATCAGCAGATGATGACGGGCTCGGTTCAAAATAATGTTCCCCAAGGATTTCTGACAAAAAGTGTTGTACGTATATCCTTCATGATAAGCATTAAGGGGATGGATCTTCAGGACGGTGGGTGCATCGGGTAAGGAATCTACATTGTTATGAGAATCCGCGCTCCAACCGTCCACGCTCCTTTGAGGGGAACCCATATATCAAAAAAAAATTGGACAAAGAAAAGATCGAAAGAGAGGGAGATACCTGGAAAAACTTCTTTGTAGAGAAAAGGTCCGGAAGAAGTAGGAAACCACGACGCTCCAAGCGAGAAAGTGGCAGGAGCAAAGGACAACTGGTCTCAGAAAGGAAGCGGAAGAGGGAACCACTCGAAGAACCCCTAAAAACAAAAAGTAACTTGCTTTGGGAAACACCCATCGGGAAGTAAACAGTTCTGATTAGACAAAACTATTCCATTAAACCAACTCATTCGGTCGAAGGCATAAGCAACGCTAAAAACGTGAAATGAAACCATCATAAATTCCGCTCGGATTAGGGCACAACTAAATCGACGAAACTGCATCTAGCTTGGTCAGCAACTCCAGTTCAGACCCGTGCAACGCTGAGCAGCAATCCAAGGCCCCAAAACAGAACCGGGTCAGAACAAAATGAAGAGACTTGCACAACTGCGGAGGGCCCATTACTCCAATGCAGGGGGGCTCCAAAAACACGCCAAAAGGATCTCATACAAAAGCTTCTTATAGCTTGACATGCCAACATATGCCACACCAAGCTGGGGGGCCTCTTGTTCCGGTCGGCTCTTCAGGCATACGACCCAACGGCGTAGCATCCGACCCACTAGGGATGCTCTTAAACATACACCTAAGAGGCAGCCTGCACGACCTAGCTAAGGGACGAGCACTCCTGACTTAGTGGTACCTTATCCGACTGGCTCAGACACAGGCTGCAGGGAAAACTCTAAACAGGCCATTCGGCCTACGGCCACTCCCGCTCGGAAGCCTCACTCATGAGCTTTCCCAATACTTGCAGAGAAACCTCCGACGCCTAGAAATATAGGTTCTACCATTCCCTTGGGATGCTTCTTACTCACTCCTTACATTACAAGTTTGCTATGCATTATTACATGTCTGAGCTGAGCTGTTGGACGATCTCGGAGCTCCCTTACTGACTTGAGCGTCGAAGTGTCTTCTGCAAGTCCCCACCCCCTCCGACGATTGAACTCGAAGACTCCACCTCATTCACGTCAGAGCATAGCGAGCGCCGTCGTAACCTCGCCGAGAGCACCACAGTCCATGATTCACACCCGAACATGTTTCTTAAGCACTTACATACACCAACATCAAGAAAGACTCTAACTTAACAAAACAACTTTTAGAAGACAAATACTCATCTCTTTTTAAAAACACCAAGTGCATATAAACCATCATCTTCTAAAAGCCTTTTTCACAACAAAACATATAAGTTTTCCCCAACTCAATCATTCTCATGACAAACCAACACTTAGGTTTTTAATCTAAAAATTCATTTTCATACTTGAGTAATCAACCACACACATCACGCTCAAAACAAGGTATTGTTTTTCATTCCCTTCTCTTAACAACCCCACAACCAAGCATATCAAAGAAACCCCAAAACTCAAGTCTTAATGTTTTCTATATCTCAAAAACCATTTCTTTCGAAACTAAACCCATGAATTACATTTCAAAGGGACCAAACCAAACTTTTCATTTTAAAAACTTTTAACTTCAAAGACCAAAATTTCTACAATCACAACCACAACCATGAAGATGATATTTAAAACTAACACTCTTGTGAAGTCAAAATCAACCCCATGAAAAATCTTGCTCAATACTAAATTTTATAACACAAATCAAACCAAAACCTAAGCCTTTTTGTGACAAGTTTAAACACTTCAAAATCAAGTTTTAACTCAAAAGTTTTCCAGCAAAACCCTTGTTTTTTCTCTCAGCCATAACCAACTAAATCCTCATAATTTTCTCTTAAATATGTTTAGCAACAAACCGATTTTTCTATTCACTAAAACATCACAAAAACTCATTTTAGCTTGAAATTTCTCAATCTCTCCCCACTAATTCTACCCAAAACTCAAACAAACCCTAAAAAAATATTTTCTAGGACTTTGATCACATCATCATTTTCCAAAAAACTCCAACATCATACAAACATGTTTAACTTTGAAATTTACCCTTTCCCTTTCAAACCTTAGGTTCGGCCACATCATTATAATAACCAAGATGAAATTTTTCTTCAAATCAAACTATAATACAAGCTTCCAACTAACATTTATATGGTGAAATAAACCTCAAAATCTCAAAACCCAACTTGAGTCATGAAGAAAATTTTCAAAACTTCTCCCTAAGAAAAATTAAATGCATCATTAGAGAGTTCCCAACATCCACAACAACATTTACAAAAGGAGTTTACCCCAAAACTCAAACTCAACATTTTCTTCCCAAGTAAAAAATCAACCTTTTTAAAAACAACATTCATGGTTCAAGAGATCATTCTCATGACTACAACTTTGCCAAAATCACAATGATTGAAAACCATCCGAATGGTATTTCTTTCCTGTATTTCAAATACTTCATATAGTGCCCAATAAGTTATTGAGTGTTATTTTAATGGTTTTTGCAAAACCATTTACATCACCAAGATGCTAAGAAGATGAACAAAAACTTTTGAGAACGAAACAAGTGGTTTTGATCATATATGAAAATCCAACACTCATATTTTTCAAAACAAAATCCACCACAACAAAGCTCAAGAGATTACCTATATTTTTGCTAAGATGAGATAAGGGAAAGGAGAAGGAAATTTTGGTGCAAAGGAGGAGAAAAGAGAAGTTTTGCTCTTGAGGAAGGAAGAAGATGATGAATAGTGTTTTTCTCTCTTACTTTCTCATTCTTTCTATTTTTTTCTCTCAAGTTTCTTTCTCACTAAACACTTGAAAAAGAAATTAAATGCCTTGAGTGAGAGAGGGAGAGCTGTTGGTTTCTTAAGGAGAAGGGGAGGAAATTTAATTTTTCTTAATCAAGGGTTAAAATGTGATTAGGGTTTAATGATGTCACTTAAAGATGTCAAATTTGTCCAATCCAACTCTTAATCAGGTCATAACCTAACAAGTCAAGTATCAACCCATCATGTCACTAGTACTTGTCCCTCAAAGCTCTAACCAATCACTCACTAATCTTGAGTCTTGGTCGCAAAATATCTCGGAACATTTTTTCCTGAGATTCGGCTCGTTTACTACTCGAAAACACTATTCACTAAAAATATTTTTTATTTAAGAAATGAATCCCTTGCAACATCTAAAATATTCCATCACGTTTGGAATTTCTAAAAATATCTCGTTGAGCCATTTTTCCTCACGTCAAGGTCTCTACAGAACCTGTGCGGCGTGTCAGAAACTTTCCCGGGTTGCGAAAATAAATCACATCAATATTACAGTCAATCTTCACCTATTCAAACACAAATCGTCATGATGATAATGAAAAGCTCCGATCGTCTTCTCCGGCAGCACTCTCGCCAAAAAAGAACTTTTAGAAATATTTTACCAAACAACTTTTAACTTAAAAGTAACTTTTTAAGTTACAAAAAAACGAAAAACTAGCAAATAACTTTTGCTTTTTTTTTAAGATCTTATTGTGAACTTTAACTTAAAAGTAACTTTTAAGTTAAAAAAAAGTTGGGTCAAATGCTACCTTAGTCATTGCTATAAGCGGTAAATACTTTAGATTTTGACTCACCAAAAAGGTGTAGCAAAATTTAGAATATTAAATGTTCCCATATCTCCACCTCCATCTCATGGAAAGAGAAAGGAAGAGAAGAGAAATGATTGAGAGACATGATGTGTGGTGTGATAAGAGAAAATAAAAGAGATAAAAAGAAAAAGAAGTAAAAATGAGATAGAAGAGAAAATGAAATGTGAATATACCATTGTTGGAAAATTTACAATCATGTTGGCGAAGACCGCATATAACACAAGGTTGATGTTAATAAGCAAGAATGACAATGGGTAGGGTCTGGGTAGGGTACTATAGTACCCATCCCCATACCCGCATTTTTAAATAGTACCCGTGCCCGTCTCCATACCCACGTGGGTAGCAACTTGAGTGTCCGTCCTCATACTCTCTAGGTACCTATATGTCCGTACCCGTACCCATTACTCTGCAATTTTGTTAAGAAATATGATTTTCACTATTTGCATTCTAAAATTTCAAACCCAAATTATACAGTAGTCTACTTGCTAATTTAACTCACTATTAAATAAATTATTTACTACTTTTATTAAAAAATACTTAAATAAAATTATTATAAGTTAACATTATAAATATTACAGTAATGATATTATAAAAAATAATTTAAAAAAATTGTTTTGCGGTAAACATTTATCTATATATATATATAATGTTTGTGCGGGTATATGGGTACTATACCCGACCCGTACACTGATGGAAGTAGGCCAGGCCGCCGACAGGGGCCTACGGCCTAGCCTACATCAAGCCCAGGCCAGGCCAAGCCAAATTACTAAATAGATAAGGTCAAGGCTTTTTTAAAAGCCTATTTAGTTAAAAAGGCCAGGCTTGGGCCACTCAGAAAGCCTTGTAAGCCTAACAGGCCGGTCTATTTAAATAAATATTAATTTATTTTGTTATTCATATTATTTTAAATTTTTATTATAATATATTTTTTAAATTCTTTATTATAGTATCTTAAAACAAAATAGTTGTTGACTTATTTATATGATTAAATATGTTAGACTATATAATGAATTAATCATATAAACTTCTTTAGAAAATGACTATACTTATTTACTTTAAATTGGACCATATAATCATATTATGGTATTTTAGCTAACTAGCCTATAAGTTTGTTGATATTTTAAAATTAAATTTTTTGGTCTCCTTGAACGTATTACAATAAAACAAGCTTTTAAATAGGCTACCAGGCCAGGCTTTCAAACAGATCAGGCTCAGGCCTAAAAAAAAGCCTATGACAGATAACAGGCCAAGCTCAAGCCTTAAATTTTTTAAGCAGGCCAGACCTATTTAAATAAAGCCTAGCAAAGCCCAGCCTATTTCCACCTCTACGTACACATATAGCAAATTTTTACTATATCGATAATGAATATTTTTTTCGAGTATGAGTCCAGTCAATTGCCATCCCTGTTAATAACGCATGTGGTCTGATAAATAATTTCTTGAAGAAAATAATGATTCATGGAAACGGAAACGAAAGAAGAATCTCATAATTGATGATGATTTCATGGTCTTAAAATGAGCGGATGTCAAGCTCTTGTCAGATTCTAGTTGAGTTCTTTTATCCGTACTAGTTTTGGTTTCTCTTTACCTTGACCAGACGACTTTTATTTATAAAAAAGGAATCTTCTAAGTTACAAACTAAAAAAAATTAGAAGCATTTCAGGAAGCCAGGTCAACAAGAACGTACGACTTATCACTACGTGTTGTTCTCTGGTTCCTTTTCATATGTTGGAGAACAGATTTCAAATTTACACCAGCTCAATTTCCCAATTCCCAAATTAAAAGTCCACAATGGATTAATTAATTGCAGTATTACGAGTTTTTTTTTAATATAGGAAAAAAAAATATTTATTGACTCATGTTTGAAAACGCTTAGATTGAGTTAGATTTCAAAAACTACCCCATTCTAATAAATACTTCCAATGTACACCAAATTAAAAAATACTTTTTTTCCTATATTAAATAAAAAAACTCTAACACAGCGAACTCATTGGCCAAATGATTATGACTCTCATAATGCTAGTTCTATTAGGTATTTCAAAACAAATTTTCAATCTAAACTCACAGACAGTGACGGATCCAGGAATTTAAGTATGGGGGCACAAAAATATGTACATACATTTGTAACATAGAAAATATAACATAGTACTATTAAAAATTTGAAAGTACATCATAATTGTTCCCTACGAGTTTTCATATTTTGAAAACTCTGTACTATCTTTTTATTCTCAACATTATCAAATACATCTTTCTCTATAAAAGTAACTAAACAATCATTTAGCCATTCATCTCCCATACGATTTCGCTTCTGATTCTTGATGATATTCATTGCGGAGAAAGCTCTTTCAACTGTAGCAGTTGCTACAGGAAGTATCAAAGCTAACTTTAAAAGCTTATATACCAACGGATATACAATATGCTTCCTAGTCTCCACAAGGTTTATAGCAAGATCACTAATTCCCCGTAGTCCTGAAAGTGCATTATCAGAGCATGCATCAATGAAGTAATTTTCAAGCTGATTATCTAGTGCCAAAAGTTCAATTGGGGAAAAATCTGAAGGATAAAAATGGGCCAAATGAATCAATTTTTCCTTATCAAATGCAGCAAATGAATCTCTTGGACTCAAGCAAGCTACACAAAGAAGCAACTTGCTATTCACTTCAGTAAAACGATTATTCAACTCTTGAAGTTGTCGATCTATCACTTGAAAGAATAATTCAACCTGAAAATGATGCACATTAGAAACTTTCTCCATTTTGCGTCTTGATCTTCCTTGTGCTTGAAATGTATCAGCCATATTAAGAATGACAACATTGTGCCTTTCACAAAACAATGAAACCTCTTTGAGCAAAAAATCCCAACCACCATCTCTCATAACTTGCAATCTCTGCTTTGACACAGTGACCAACTTCATAGCATTTACAATATCTTGATCACTTCTTTGTAATGCTTGAGACAACTCATTAGTTATCCCTAAAATGTTTTTCATCAAGTGCAAAATGAAAATAAACTCAAAAGACTGCATCAAATTTAGCAAAGTACATGCTTCACCTTTTTGGTCTAAACTTATGCCATCTTCCTCAACAAATTCAAGCACATCAACCATTGAAGAGAACAAAGACATTATACTAAGTAGTGTACCATAATGTGATCCCCATCTAGTATCCCCTGCTTTCTTGATCATCTAATATTAATATTAAGTACTGTATATAAAAATAATTATATTATATTAGTAATATTAATATTAAAAAAAAATTCAGAAAGTTTATGTGGGGGCACGTGCCCCCCACTGGACCATGTGCGTCCGTCACCGCTCACAGACACATTAATAAACCTTAGGAGTGAGGAAAAGTTGTTAGAGATGATTAAAAATAACCTCATTTTTCTACTTAATCTCATTTTATACGGCTCATCCATTTTATTACCTTTTTCATTTTCTTCTTTCTTTTCCTCGGTTGATTGTTTCTCCTCTGCAACAATAGCAGAATCATTCACTTCTTTTTCATTCTTTAGTTACAGCCTACAGGGTCGAAGAAAAATAGATTAAGCAAGGTAGCAAAGCCTGTTACTTTCAATTCTATGCATCAAAGTTAATCTTAGAAGGAACCAGGTAGCACATTGTTGCTAGCTTAACCCACATTCACACCGAAAATAAGCACCTAAACAGATCAACAACAAAATTTCAACAAAAGACAATAATTTTCTGTTATATTATAAGTTCTTAACCTTTTCCGTAACTAACTCATCCACAAAATAATCAATACTTTCATCTATACCTGCAACTTAAGGAAAATTTTAAAATTCTGTTCATGAATTAGGGGATAAAAAAGTTGTTCCATTAAATGAGATGCCATGTGTCATAAAAAGACAAAATTTAAAAAGTTAGACTTGCAACCTATAGATCAAGTAGACTAAGGGTAATTACAAAAGTACCTATATAAAAAAATCTGCAAGTAAGCCTAAATGAAATTTTTTATATCTTTTTTATTAAAAATACAAAAATGCCCATTACACATGATAATGTGATATTAGATAAAATATGTGGAAAAATATAGAAACTCATATAAAATTTATAGAAGGAAGGAAAATTTCTGAAGAAATTAAAAAAGATTTTAAACTAAGATTAAGTTTGTATAGAAAGTTATACGAAGACTTTGATGAACATACATAAAAAATAAAAATGACCTTAAATGAAAGATTAGAATTAATAGTCATTTTATTACAGTAAGTAGTAGAAGACTTACACAATATTAAAAAGGGAATAATAGATTAAGAATACCCCATAAAAATAGTTGGTATTAGAGCAGATAATCCAAGATGCATTCAATAAAGGAACAAAGTAGGTATTATAGAAGACAAATTGAAAAATTAAATAAAGAAGAAGAGAAATTTAAGAATAAAAATACTATGAAAAGTCAATTTGTGTGAAAAAAATTATAAAGAACTAATATTAAAAACTCCAAACTTAGGATAGAGTAATGAAATTCCAGTATATAGACCCTAATAATTATAAAGAAGAAATAATATTAATTTGGCAATTACCTTTTAATAACTATATTAAAACTATAATAATTGAATTTTTTTTAGAAAATTTAGATGAAGAAATAGAAATTCAAGTAGATAGAACACATACACTCTTTTGTACATTGGATGAATTAAATAACATATCAAGATGAATAGAGATATTATTATAAAAAATAAAAAATAAAAAAACAGGCTACCTGCTAAACAGGTGAGAGGGTAAGAAAGGGTATGATAAGAGAGGGTATATTTAAGCTTGCCGCAACTTAAAGGAGTTTTTTTTAATATAGGAAAAAAATATTTGTCAGTTTGGGGTACATTGGAAAATATTTGTCAAAATGGGGTAGTTTTTGAAACCGGACTCAATCTAGGCGTGTTCAAACATGACTCAATCTAAGCTTGTTCAAACTTGGCTCAATATGGACGTGTTCCAGATAGGACAAAAATAGTGGGAATCAAAATCAGAATATTAACTGTGTAAGGAAACATGATGGGATGGGGGAGGCAGTGTACATAAGCACGTGAACGAGACATGACTGGATCTAGGCGTGTCTCAAACACGCCTCGATCTGGCCATATTCAAACACGCCTCCTTCTAGGCGTGTCCCTTCTGATTAGTTCCCTTGGGTGGCAGCACGTTCCCCCCCCCCCCCCCCACACTTCCCCACCCTCATATCTTCCCAACCACCTATTCTGCTCCCTCCCCATGCACGACCTACCCCACCCCACCCCAACCCAACCCCTTCTCTCCCTATATAAACTCATCTTCTAACTCACCTTCTTCCTCACCAATCCTACCTAACTATCACACACACTCTTTTCATCTCTTGTTCTATCTTTATGTTAGTGTCTCCTTTATTTCACCATATTTTTCTCACAATTTTTTTTTACTTCCGTTATTCCGTTATGGCTGGAGAGAATGTGATAAATCCTGGTCCATTGAACCCTTCACTTTTGACGCAGCAATCTGTACACATTTCGGAGAAGGTGTGGAGTGGGACTTATGAGGAAAGAATTCTAAAAGTTCGGCGGGATCGTGACTCCAAGTCTATTGAAGACAGAATATTCGGCGCTGTTCCGGCTGAAATTGTTGGGCACCTAATGTGAAGAAGGTCTCGTCCTTGGACTTGGCTAAGGTTTTGATGAAGACAGACACATCACAAAAAGAAGAAAGACTTCAGAAAAGAAAAGGAAGACTTCAAGAAGACTTCAAGAAAGAAAGGAACATAAAGAAGAAAGACTTCAAGAAGACTTCAGAAAAGGAAGGAAGACTTCAGAAAAGAAAGACTTCAAAGTACCAGGCTCGGAACGTCAAGATCAAACATGAAGGTTCTTGCTTTAAGTAAGTCTTGTCAACTTAGTGTGCTATGCTTTATTAAGGTTAAATTGTACTTGAAGGCTCATAAAAGATCAACTAATTGAGTACGATATGTTCTCACAAGTAAAACTTGGTAGGAACACTCAATTAGGGTTTGAGATGGTTAAAACTGAGTTTCGGACTCTCTGTAATCGATTACAGGTTGTGTGTAATCGATTACAGGAAGGCAGTAATCGATTACCACCTTAGTGTAATCGATTACACAGTTTGAATTTTGAATTCAAACTGCAACGGCTAGTGTAATCGATTACCAGGCTTCTGTAATCGATTACCAGGTCGACAGATGTGTCTTTTCATGAACCATTGTGTCTCAAAACGTTTGGGAAAGGTTGTGTTGGTTCATGGACGACCTCTAGTGCCTACATAAAGTCCATAGACGCTCAGAAACATCAATGACTTGGTCCATAATTTTCATATTCATTAAAGTCATCATTCTGAGTTTATGTTCTCTCATTTTCATAAGAACACACATGCTGTTCATCTTTTGAGAAACTCATAATAAGAGAGCCTTCATTGTAATTGCCTGGAGCATACAAACTAAGATCAATCCATATTGTCTAAAGGATTGATCAGCCATTGTAAAGGCATCTTCTTCTTCATCTTTTGAATCGGTTTGATTCATTCACCGTGGTTTTCGGTGGTTGTAAAAATGTCCATCGTGGTGTTCGATGGTTGTAAAAAGGTCCATCGTGGTGTTCGATGGTTGTTGAAAAGGTCCTTTGAATCGGGTTTGATTCAAAGTCCGTCGTAGGGTTCGGCGTTTATGAAAAAGGTCCTTTGAATCGGGTTTGATTCAAAGTCCACCGTAGGGTTCGATGAAGGGTTGTTGTACTGAAAGTGGTGTGCTTTCAGGGTGTGGACTGAAGGTGGCTTAGCCTTCAGGGACTGTAGGTGGTGTGCCTTCAGGGACTGAAAGTGGTGTGCTTTCAGGGGCTGTTGAAAGTGGTGTACTTTCACAGGTGGTTGATAGAAATTCTTAAGGTACTTGGTGTAAGGACTTGTAAGAGATTTTTATCAATAGTGGAAAAATCCTCAAGGGGTTTTCTTGAGGGACTGGACGTAGCCTTCGGTGGATAGAAGGTGAACCAGGATAAAATTTTGTGTGTGCATTCTTCTACCCTTCATCTTTACTTTCAAGCAACGTTTATTTTCGCTGCAATAGTTTGTATTTATATTCATCTTGAAAGTAAGAAGGTATCAAGGCGAAAATCGGGTAAACCTGATTCACCCCCCTCTCAGGTTGCTATCTAGGCTAACACCTAAGACGTGTTGGATTTTATGAGTGTGCGTTAGTGGGCGACGTCCACTCGGACCATCACCTGCTATCGGCGTTAGTGGAGCGCTGGAGACTGGAAACGCACACGTTTCACCATCCCGTCGGCGAAGCCACTATAACATTAGAAGATGTTGCAGTGCAACTCGGGCTGAGGATCGACGGCAGGACAGTCACTGGGCGGACACACGGTGACTGGAAGGAGTTGATCCTAGAGCTTCTAGGAAAAGAAGTCACAGATGCGGACATCTCCGGTAACCGGTTGAAGATGCGGTGGCTGAACAAAAATTTCCGCGATGTAAATGAGTTCCAAGGTGAGGTGTGGTTGGAGCAGTTTGCTCGTGCTTACATTTCACGCATGATGGCGGCCTCCTTTTCACTGATAGTTTCGGTTCCGAGGTAGTGTTGTGTTATTTGCTGCTGCTACGCGACTTGGATATAACTGGAACTTACAGCTGGGGCTCAGCAGTCTTGCCTCACCTGTACCATTCGCTATGCAAGGCAACTGACTACTCTCGCGCATATCTTATTGGATGCACACTGCTTATTCAGTTATGGGCATGAGAGAGAATTCGCAGCACAGGTCCAAAAAGTTTGCCACCATTGAACGTAGGAGCACACCTTGGTGGAAGGTATGAACGCATTTACAATAACATCTTTCAACTGGCTTGTTAGTGTTCCCATGAATGTAAACAATTATTATTTTAACAGGTGGACTCAAAAATTGAAGGTGGACATGTATCCAATCTGGTGGTACCGCAACAAGCTAGACGTGATGATCGAGAACGACGTAAGTGTTTGTGCGTAAAATTTTATGTTGCTGATTATCTTCTATTCATTCGATAAAATAATTTGTAACTTACGTGCAGTTCGTCTGGACCCCGTACTCTGAGGTCATGGCCTATCTTCCCCATCAGTGTGTGCAAGATCAAGGGTTGTTTAGTGCACTTGTACCGATGATCCACTACAACCTCGTTGAGTGGCATCAACCCGATCGTGTGGTGATACAATTCGGGATGAGTCAACCTCAACCTAGCGCACCCTTGCAAGATGACAGTTTGCATGACGTCTCAAGAAGGGGAATGCACATTTGAATTGGACTAATGAGTTGAGGGGGTACATTGCATTGTGGGATGACAGACACGGAGCAGTGGTGCCACCTACACCGCCGATGACGGGGCTCGGGCCAAGCGACGAATACATGTTATGGTACAGAATGCACACACGTCGCTGGATGACACCGTCAGTTGCTGCGAACACACTAGTGGTTAGTTTTTAATCCCCCAATAGTCATGGTTTAGCTAGTAAAATATTACAATAATGATCAATATTTCATTTGTAATGTAGGCTGAGAGGTTACATCGTTTGTGGACCATGTCCGCGCTAGGAAACCGTCAGCAATTACCGCGCGATTATATTCATCAGGAGATGGGTATATGCCTTGCGATCACAAAGGAGCTTAACCGGATTATTGTTCCATCTAGACCAGCTCCGGAAGCGACCTTGGACATGCCACAACCTACTCATGATATGCGGCCCAAGGTTGGGAAAAAGGAAGGTGTAGGCCTTGCGCGTAGGTGGAAGACTGTTGTTGCTCCCGATGTGACCTTTGAGACTTCGATACGGCCCGAATACGGGCAGTATTATTATCCAGAAGGTTAGACGGCAGATAACCCATACAGGTCATATCCATATCCCTTCACTTGGGATACCTACGCAGAGCAGCATGCCGGGGGCAGCAGTTTCCCGCAGCAGGTTGGGTGGTCTAGCTACCAGCAGGCAGGTGGTAGTTCCAGCTACTTCGACCCTCAGCATGATACCACGTACAACCAGCCTTCGCCTCACGGGGTATTCGATGGTTTCGACTTTCCAGCCCAATCTACACCGTTAGTATTTCCGGATGTGGTCACACAACAGTCAAACTACATGGCAGATTACCTCACTCCAGATATACCGGCGGACGCATCTGTTCTAGAGACTCCAGGCGCGCTGATAGCACATCGATACTTCAACAACGATCTTGGTAGTTTCATGGATACAACTCCTGTTGCTGGATTCTTCACAGGGGACCAGCCAAACCAGTTGCATGCGGAGTTAGAGCTATCCTTATCATTAGCTGCAGCGGGAGGATCACAGAGCGCCCCTCCGGATCCATCCGCATCCCCTACCCGAAGAAGAAAAAACCCTCCTCGAGGTGCTGGCTTGTGTCATTATTAATAGAACAAACATTGAGATTAATAAACTTTCGACATAGTTTTTTTGTTATTTTCAATTTTTAATTATTTTCTCAAGCATATACGTGTAATACATTATCGTTTACACACCATCGTTCACGCGTAAATAATAAAAAGACAAGTACAAAGTTTATTATTATACATCCCAGAAACAGATTAAAAAGAAGAAAACAAATGTACGTACAATTAGAGTTTTTCAGGCACTCTTACCTTCTAATATGTTAATATACATATAACTCAAGCTCCGTAATCACTGTGTTATCATAGCAGTCCTCAATCCAGTCTAACATGCATCTAGTCCTGCACGTAACTAGTTAATTTCTCAACATCCATTATTATATGTTAGTAACTAGTTAATTTTCCAACATCTATTATTATATGTAAGTAACAATCAAAACATATTCACCAAGTTAATTTCCCCACGTAACTAGTCCTGCACAGAAATTATTTCCCAACGTGTTGCAGCCCCACGCAACCAATCAAGTCAAACACGCCTCAATTGAGTCATGTTTCAAACACGCCTCAATCGAGTCATGTTTTTCTGTATCCTGCTTCCCACGTCCCATCTTGTCTCCTTACACAGTGCAAGATTCTGATTCTTTTATTGGAACACAATTGAGTCAAGTTTAAACAAGTCTAGATTTAGTCAGGTTTGAACATGCCTAGATTAAGTCATGTTCCACAAACTACCCCATTTTAACAAATACTTTCTAATGTACCCCAAACTGACAAATATTTTTTTTCCTATATTAAAAAAAAAAAAACTCAAATGAGAGCATAACAAACAATATCTGAATAAACTACCTGTAAAAAGTGAAGCCCCCATATTATAATTTCACTCCAACCTTGAAAAAATAATTATTATGTCATAATCATAATCATAATTAATAACAATAAAGGAATAGAAACCACAGTTAGAGAAAAGAAGGAAATGGTGAAGGTGGATTTAGACAGAGATTTGACATGGTAGCATGTTCCCACACGCTCTTCTCCAGCATCCTCCTCCTTGTTCATCAAAGCTTCCATTTCCTCCCCTTCTTGATGCTCATCATACCCATCTTGACCCTCCTATTCTCCCTCAATGTTCCATTTCTTTCACCATCCTTGTTCCATGACAGCATCATAACCGATCCCTAAAAAATGAGAAGAAACAAATCAAAAAATCTGGGAAACAAAACAGAAAAATGGAAAAAATGCATTTTTTGTTCGGTAGATTTGGAGTGGAGAAAGGGTGTGTATATATAAAGCAACTTGAGTCACATTAACCGGGAAATGAAAATATTTAAAAAAAAAATTGAATTTCAAATCCCATTGTTTTGGAACAATAGTCCCTCACGTGCTGCATGTGTGAATCAGGTAAGAACATCATTAATAGGTTGTTGGGTGCATTGAAGGAAGCCATGTGAGTGGTTGAGGAGGTGTGAAGTTCAAGTGACTGTTAGGTTCAAACGATTTCATCTTTTATTATATTTTGATGAATAACAATTTTATCCAAGGTTTAATGTCAATAGATAAAGATTTCCTAAAACTTTGAGTATTTCACATTTGAGGAACATCTATCTATGTGAAGAAACGAACGTCTGCCTACCAGTCAAAATTATATCAAAAGCAACACGTCTGAATAAGGCGAAAAAGTAGAACGTCTGAGCATTCTCAAGGAGATCGTCCGAGAAGTACGTCTGAGGAGTTCGTCCGATCACACGCTAAAGAGAGCGTCTGACTCAATGCTTCAAACAACAAAGGCAAACCTCGTCCTATCATTTAATGAAGCACTGTTTCCAGCAGAATCAAGAAAAAGACATAATAAATATTTTATTCCTCGTATCTGCTAGCCTCTCTGACATTCCTTAAATAGAGGACTTAGACACTGGAATCAGTGGCGACTTTCTATGATCAAATTCTCAAGCTTTCTAAGTCTTTCATTGCTAACAGCTCTATAACAACTCAGAAACTCATAGTTATATTTTCCTGAGTTAAGTCGCCTGCCCTGTGTGAAACCTAAAAAGAGTGAAAACTCTCATCTTTCTCACACACCAAAAACAGAGAACCATTTCATATCCTCTTTGTAATATGTACTTCAAACTTCTACCTTACTCTTATTGTAGAGACTCTGTAGAAAAGAAAAACCTTCTTTGTAAAAGAACTGAGAGAAGTCCTGTTTAATACTTGTATGGAGAAGTCCTGTAGAAAGCTTGTAAGGAGAAGTCCTTCGAATACTAGGAAAAGTCCTGTAGAATACTAGGAAAAGTCCTGTTTAATACTTTGTATGGAGAAATGCATTAAATTTACACGAGAAATCCGTAAAACTCCTTATAGAGCGCAACGACAATTTCATAAACCAAGCCAACGTCGTTCCCTTAAACGTCGAAGGGAATAGGCGACACTTCAAAGCATCGGGTGCCTGACTAATCACCATTTTTGTGACGAAGTACTGTAAGTGTTCTTTTGGACCAATATCACCCGAGTAAGTTTACAGTAGTGTTAGGGTTTTCAGCGCATCCGACATAGGAACTGCTACGACCGCCGCTGAAAAGGAATGAAATTCGACAACAATTTCCACTTCTCTTAAAGTCACTAGACCGTAATCCTTCTGTTGACGGAAATATTCCAACTGAGCTTGGAGATGTTGATTTTGTTGCTGAATGGCGTCAATCGTGCCACACATCCGGTTCTACTCGTCAGGTGGAACCATCATCATGGCCGGTTGGCCACCACCCGGCGCCGCTTGAGTTGAATGGTTTAATGGCAGTGCAGAAGGCGAAGACGGTGGTGGTGGTGGTGGTGGTGGAGGTGGAGGTGGAGGTGGAAGAGGTGGTGGTGGCGGAGGAGGAGGTGGTATCCGCTGAGCCCTCACTGATCGTCCTCGCCCCGTCCTCGACCTCGACCTCGCCCTCTTCCCTAGATACCTGACATAGCTTTTCACCTCACATTTGCAGGAGTTAGTTTACCGATTCCCCCACAGATGGCGCCAATGTTCTTGCAATGCAGAACAGTAAGAAAAGAGATTGGAAATGAAAACAGCTCACTAGGTCAAAACCCTAGCAGCGAAACAGTATATTATTATTAATGAGAGAAGTGGGAAAAAGATACTTTTACATGAGCCTCCCTTTGCTATTTATAGGGGGATGAGATAAAAACCATAGCTTTACATCCTAATAGACCGCTGGACCTTACTCTTGGCCCAACGGTCCTTACATGATTTGGGGCCCTTTTGTGAAGAAGGTCTTGCTCCTGACCCTGGCTGAGGTTTTGATGACGACAAACTCATCGACAAAAAGAAGAAAAGAAGACTTAGAGGAAACAGTGCTATATGTTTCAACATCTACCTAAAAGTCTTAGTATAGGTGAGTTATGCTTCTAAAGGCTTCTCGAATATAAAGGCTCTTTAAAACATCTAAGCTAATTAAGTTTAATGTTTTCATAAGTTAAAAGAAGTAGTATATCTCAAGCCGATCTTAAAATTTTAAGTTTCTAGAAATTGGACTTGAGTGTAATCGATTACACCCTTCTGGTAATCGATTACACATAGGCAAGTAATCGATTACATCTTGCTTGTAATCGATTACATGTTTGAATTTGAAATTCAAACAGTAAAGGCTTCTTAGTGTAATCGATTACCTAAGTAATGTAATCGATTACATGCTCGAAAAGTTGCATCTTTTCATGAACCATTGTGTCTCAAACCTTTTGGGAAGTGTTGCATTGGTTCAAAGACGTTTCCTCATGCCTATATAAATTCCATTTGAGTCCAGAAACTAACAACACATGAGAGTACACAAATTAGGCCAAAGCTTTGTCAAATTGTTCATTCATGTTTAAATTAGCCTTTGATACTTAAACTTTCAAAGAGCCTAAGTTCTGAGTTCATGTTCTTCATTGTTTAAGAGAACACTTTAGTTGTTCATATCTTGAAGAACTCAGAATCAAGAGAGTCTTCTTATGCTTAAGAGCCTTAAAACATAATTCTCATGATCAATCCACTTGTATGTTAAAAGATTGATACAGCCAAATTGTAAACTCTTCTTCATCTCTTTCTGGTAGATTGAGTATTCACCGTAGGGTTCAGTGAAGGGTTGTTGTACTGAAAGTGGTGTGCTTTCAGGGTGTGGACTGAAGGTGGATTGCCTTCAGGGTCTGAAAGTGGTTTGCTTTCAGGGACTGAAAGTGGTGTGCTTTCAGGGGCTGTTGAAAGTGGTGTGCTTTCACAGGTGGTTGATAGAAATTCTTAAGGTACTTGGTGTAAGGACTTGTAAGAGATTTTTATCAATAGTGGAAAAATCCTCAAGGGGTTTTCTTGAGGGACTGGGCGTAGCCTTCGGTGGATAGAAGATGAACCAGGATAAAATTTTGTGTGTGCATTCTTCTACCCTTCATCTTTACTTTCAAGCAACGCTCATTTCCGCTGCAGTCGTTTGTATTTATATTTATCTTGAAAGTAAGAAGGTATCAAGGCGAAAATCGGGTAAACCTGATTCACCCCCCCCCTCAGGTTGCTATCGAGGCTAACACCTTTCTCTAGCCAGCCCCTCATTCCAGCGCCCTGGGTCGCCAGTCGCCTACTTGAGAGTTGCCGCGTAGCCCTTCTTGGTTCTTGATTTAGCTCGCCAACTAGGCGACGTGCTCGCCCAGTCCACAAGACACCGTGCTTAAAGTATGAAAGCAAAGTGTATCTACATAAAAAGTTCCCTGACTCGCCAATTGGGCGAAATGCTCGGCCAATCCCTTTATGAAAGAAAAAAAAATAGTTCCAAAATATTTTCCTGTTCCTTTAAGTAATTTCCTTTGAACCCCACATGAATTTGTAAGTGTTTTCAGTTATCCGCTCGGGAAACGGCATATAGCCTGTAGATGAACAAAGAAGGCCGTGCCCACCAACAGATGCTATGCAACCGCAGCTTCCTTTTCTGGCTAGGCAGCGTTTGGATTCTACATACACGAGAATAGAAGGTGTCACAATTTTTTGTTTTTTTATTTAAATAAGCTTTAAATCAAATCATTTCTATATATTTAATTTCAGTATTTAATTATTTATGACTGAAAAATCCATAATAAGACTCCTTTAAAGTGGGTTTATTTCCTAGTATTAATTTATTTTTTTGAAAGTAATTTGTTTTTTGTTGGTTATTAATCATATGAGGTATCTAGTTACGAATCACGATTAAAACATTTTTATCAATTATTCTTATGATGGTCTGATTGTGGAGGAAATCATTTTAGTTCAATTCATTTTCTCATGTGTATAGGAAGGCAAACTTTGTAGCTCATTTTCTATCCAAGCATGCTAATCTTCTCATAATTTATTGATACTTAAAAATCCGTAACGGCTAGTTCGGGACACTTTGGTCGAATGGGCAAGAGAGTCGAAGCAAGGGCTTGCTGAGGAAAAAGAGTAGCCGATCGGTGCTATCTAGAACGGCTAGAATGGCCAATTCGTATCAAGATGAGATCAGGGGAAGGTGCAGAAACTTGAGCAGAATATTCGAAGAGTTTCTAGAAGCTTTCCACGTGCTGAAAAACCACGATACAGCTAAAGCCCACAGAAATAGGAGAAGCAGTTAAGGAGCTAACTGAAGCAATGAGGTACGGCTTAAACAAAGCCTCTTGGTTGACTAGGAAAGAGAAAGGAACCCAGCACTCCCCACTACCTGTAATTTAGCGTAAGAATCTGAGGACATGGGGGAGTGCGTTGAAGGTTCCAACTGCCGAGTTAGCCGAATTTTTCCTCTATAAATATATGAAGGGTCATTTGTACAAAGACACAATAAAATCATCAATCAAAACGTTACAAATTTCCTGCATTTATCTTTTCTTTATTTTTTAGTACTTTACTTTCTGTATCGCTTTCTTTATCACTTTCTTTACCGCTTTCTTTATCGTTTTCAGCACTTTACTTTTCAGTCGATTTAAGCTTTTTGCCTTTAAATTCTTTACAATTTTTCAGCTTTTACATTCATTTAGTCATAGACCTTAGCTCAATAGTTATCACTCGGTCACATCTTTCTCAATAGAGAGAACTAAGAGCTCTTTGGAGTATCATAGGAGGCTATATTGAGGAACATAGCCCCTTCCTCGAGTAATCGCTTAATTAGGAAATCGGTACGTTGGTTTTCCAACCAACTCATACGACTACCTGATCCAAATCTATTTGTGAACCCAACATGATTAAGTATGGACTATGGATTGGAAGTACCCCTCTTGGTATTCTCTCTTATGTTGTTCGGATGTTTTGCCGACAAGTTAATTGGTTTCAATTTCCAGTAAAAAAAAAATCATGAAGTATCTAGTTACGAATCACGATTAAAACATTTTTATCAATTAGCCTTTTTTTTATCAATTACACTATTTTTTTCCGTAAAAAAAATTAGACTAATTTTTATTATTTTTCAAAATTAATAATTTCTTATATATTATTTCATCTAATTTTATTAATTAAAATGTTATAAATATTTTTAATTTGATTTTTCATATTTTATAAATAGATATTACACATAACACTATGTATACCCATTGATAAATAAATAAATTTTAGCAAAAAATAAACATCACATTTATTCGGGTGTGAAATTAACATTGAAAAAAAAAATAGAGTATATTTCAAATTTGTCTTTGAAAGTGTGGGTATCGGAAAGTAGCTCTTGTGGTATGATGCGCGTCTAAAATTCATATTTTATACCTTGCTTTTGATATGTTTTTTACTTTGATATTTATTATATCTATATGTTATGGTGTATTTGCATTAATAGGTAAAAACAGGGACAAATTTGAATATGAAAGAAAAGCAAGTAAAAAGAGGGTAAAAGTGTTGATTTTTACAAAGCTCTTTACTTTGAGCACTTGTCGTAGATAGGACCATGTGGCTTCATTCACAATTGGATCGTGCTCAAATTTGGATATCATTCTATACTTCAAGAGCTTCGATTTTATCAGTCGGGTCGTCAAAATAATGTCTGTACGGAGAGAACAAGCCCAAACAAGTTGATCACGGTCACACTGAATTTCTACCATGCTCATGATGATGAATTAAATTGTCCACGATTGTGGCTATGTCAAGCACGACCATTTTGCCTCAAGAACTCGTAAATGATATGCAGAACAAGCCCTAGACGCATTTTTCACTCTATAAAAGGCTCTCAAGGCCCCATACTTCAACATATCACATACAAATAATATAAGACCTAACAGACATGGGGGAGACCACCCCGGAGCACCGTGGAGGCTGAGGAGCGAGGAGGAACACCTCGGAGGCAGATCAAAGACAGAGGATTGGTTTATATTTTTCTTCCTTAATATGAGTTGTAGCCACTACAAGAAAAATGGAAATTACAGACGGCCAAAAGTCATCACTAAGTCCATAAAATCGTCGGTAATGAGTCATTACTGACGGCTAGTAATCTGTCGTTAAATCACCCGTCAGTAATTATAACCGACGGCTATTTGAAGCCGTCGGTAACTTACATATGATATTTGAGTCGTCGGTATTTTGCGACGGACAAAGCCGTTGGTACATTGCGACGGTTCCAACCGTCGGTAATTACTGATGGCGTAGGCCGTCGGTAAATTGCTTGTTGAAACGGGAAAAAAACCTATTTTCTAAGGATGAAAGTGATTCATCGGTTGCAAAAAAATTTAATTCTTAATTCTTTGCACTAATCGTGACAGTATAATATACCACATTAGTCGAAGTCCCGTATAAATACATATATTTTAGAATATCACAAAATAATTGTAATAATTATCAATTAGGTAATTATCAAATGATGAAAATTAATAGACACTACAAATTAAAATTTGTAACATCTAATAATTTCCACCCTTTTGATAAGTACCTGATTAATAAATTCACAATTATTTAATTATTACTCTAAAACATAATTTTTTATATGGAACTTAGACAATTGGAGCATAAAATATTACCATGAAGAGTGTAAAGAATTAATAATTTAAACTTTAACAACCGATGAAAAGAGGGTATTTTTTTCGCACCACCATCCTCAATAAATTAATAAAAAAATTAAAATATTCAATTAAATAATAAAAAACACATTAAATAATACAGCTATAGAATAATAGGCACATTAAATTTCTTACAATATTCAGATAAAACATAAATCATTATAAGAAACAAAATTTACTAACATTTATGGAGCTTTCTTTCAAGTATTGGAAATACTACAAAATAAAAAACAACTATAAAAATACTAAGAAAACAAAAAAAAATATTTGAAATTAAAATCTAAAGATAATGAGAGAAGATAAGATAAGAGAATAGGTGTGAGTGAAGTTTAATGCTTCGAATGAAAATAGGAAAAATATCGCCAAAATGGACAGTGGAATTCGCCAAAGTTTATGGAACTGAGAGATAAACAAAGTGAATAATTAGGATTGAACTCCTCGTGACCAGTGGCTGTGTTTATGAATAATTATTTGTTCTTCCAATTCATCAAGGTAACTAGACAATCCATTATGCTTCATGCCTATTTTCACTGATCACCTTGCAATGACGCTTGCTTGTAAGCAATGAAGTTGGTAGGACAATTAACAACAATTTAATGGTGAGTCAATTCTTTCGTCGGGGTATAGTTGGTGATGACACGGGGGTATGCTAGCATTTTCATGAGTCTTTTAGTTATTTTATTTTATTTTTTTAAGTCTCATGTAGTGTTTTTGGTTATTCTTAGGCTTAATTTGCATTTTCTTCATTTGCATTATTAGCTTATTTGTTATCTTATTTTTAGTTTAGTTTTAGTTTTTTTTATTAAGTTTTTATTTAAGTTTTATTTTATGGTCAAATTTAAGTTGGAAATAATGTTTAGTGCAGGTTCGATAAGGTTTGATGAGCAATCATGAACTTTGATGAGGATTTGATGGAAGAAAAACTGAAAAAAATAAATAAGGAATTTTAAGGAGATTTTAGCAACGGTCCAGCGCACATGCGCTGCAATAGCCAGGGCACATGCGCTGAGTTGCTGCCATAACCAGTGAAGCTATTGCAGCGCTTATGCACTGGCACCGCGAAAGGTCCAGTAACCTAGCGCATATGCGCTGTGAAAGACTTGTTTTGTATTTAAATGATTTTTTGCAATTGTAAACGGATCATTGCTCACTTTTTCTCATTCTAAACCTAATTGGACACATTTTAGAGGCACTATAGAGATAAGGAGGCACTTGTTGGGTGGAGAGGAAGGAAGGGCCTTTGGGGGCTGGTGCCGAGAACAAGTAACCCTTTTCAGGGATACAACCTCATTCAAACCGAGCGGCGGTTGTAAGTAACCCTTTTTAGGGATACAATCCTGACCGTCCTAATGGAAAGCTGTCCAACAAAAGCAATCCAGTAAAGGAATGCATCTCGGTATCAACAATGAAAATGATAAGGTAATGTTGCAAACAACGACCAAAATAATTTAAGAATTATTTATGCACATTTACATTATGAAATATAATGTTGCACTAAGAGTCGAGGTTAGCAAGCTGAAAGGCCATACTATGAACAGAATTCAGACGATTCAATCAAAGTCGTTCGAGAAATATAACAAGTGTTATTCATAAACATAACATGCAAGCTTCCCATTGTAAGGCTTTAAAAAAGATTCTTCGTAAAGAACTTAGTACAAGCTAAGATAAAAAGGCTGCAATCAAAAATAAAAACTACAGAGTCGATGGGTGAATGTCTGCCTAAGGGACATATTTATCCTCCTTAAAAATACAGATCTTCCCCTCATGAGCAACCCGGTCAGGACCAGCACCTTCAGTTTTGAGGTCTGGATTGAGAATTCAGAGCTGGTCAATGGTGCTTTCGAAGCTTGATTTTAAACTGAGCCTCACAACCCGAGAAAGCTCTATGAATGCCTTCTTTTTTGAAGCCAAGAGCTCGGAAAGATGGTTGTTTTATGCCCAGATGTCTTCAAAGTCATCAATCAAATGTTTCTTTTCCTCAATGAGCTTAGAAGTCTTCTGTTCATAAGCAAGGATCTCTATATCAAGCTCTGAGTTCCTTGGATGAGAAGAAATTGTGACCTTTTGTTCATTGTCAAGTTGCTCCTTTAAAGCTTGCATATCTCGGCCAGCAAGATCGAGGGACGATCGGAGAATCTTTATTTTCTTCTTCAAATTTTTATTCTCTTACAATTCCTCAGCCAAGGAGAGGAAGTGAGAAGGGTCTTGAGAAGCAAAGAAGTCAAACATTCTCTTGAAGATTTCACGATCTTGAGAGGAGTTTTTCCGCTCGGCCTTTAGCGCGGGGGGCTCCAATTTATTCTTCTTCAAAGAAGCACCAAGTTCCGGGGAAAATGACCTCGGATTTCTCTGCGAAGGTGTCAAGATCTCTCCCTTGTTCCGAAGAAAACTTGTCAGTAAGATCAGCAAGGTCAACCAAAGGAGACCTAGAAGGACCCTGTTAGCCCGAGAAAGAGGTCTCCGAGAACTACATCGGGGAATTAAGTTACCATTCTCCTCAGCTGAAGAAGTTGGCCCCTTGGAGTAAGTGGTAACATTGCACAGAGATGGAGGAACCTTGGGATTAGAAAGTGCACACTCTAGCGAGCTAGAAACATCAACAATAGCTAGGCGGAGGTCAAGTGTATCAAAGCCGCATACACCTCAAGAAGTAATGAGCACAGTGAGAAAGGAGGAGAAGAATAAGTAATGAGAAATAGTGGGAGAATAATTATTTACTTACAAAGTTAGTGACGAAGGAAAGCTTGAGGTGTCTTGAGAAGGACGTCACAAGGGAAGGTTGCTCCAGCATTGGTTACAAATTTAAGGAGCCAAGTTGAGTAAACTTTTTCCACAAGCGAAAGATTTGAGTATGAGATCGTGAAGTCAGCCACGTCCAGGTCCAATGGTCCTGATTCCAGAACGTAGGAAAGGTATCAACACCATTCCATTCCTTCCAGAATGGGATGACATAAAGGACGACCTGGTCGGAGAGCTCGACGAGGACGAATTCGTCTTTCCTCCATCTCACAGAAGAAGGTCTATCCAGGATCTTCATGTGGTTTTGACTTTTAAGACAGACGGAGCCCTTGGCTAAGCCCACCAACCGGTTAAGCTGGAAAAAATGAAGAAATATAGAGCTTCTGATTGGAATCCCAAGAAAATCACAGAGAATTTCAAAAGCTTTGAGCAAACCCCAGGAGACCGGGTGGAATTGATATGGGGAGGTGCGGAGCTAGGATAGGATCTAAATTTCCAAATCTGAAAAAGGAATTAAGAGTCCAAGCTCATAGGTTACGAAGGAGTACATGAAGAATCCTTGAAAGGGTTTCAAATGTATACGATCTCCTTTACTAGGAATGCAGAAGGAGTAAACTCCAGGTCTGCCAGAGTTACCAGTGATTGAAGGAAGGCCAACTTCAGTCAACGAGTCGAAACGACAACAACATGATCGAACTGCTGGATCAATCTAGGAGAAATATTCCAAAATCTCATAATGGAGGCACGAGCCCTAATTCCTTGGTCATACATGACGATTGAGCTGTCCAAATTGAAAATTAAGGACGCAAAGGGAAAAGTAAAAGGATTTGAAGACCCAGCTTGTTCTGAAAGAAGATCTTGTGGAGGTAAGGTACTGAATCCAAATTTTTCAAAAGGCAAAGGGACTTCCTCTGGGTCTGCGTATATTTCCTCGAAGGAATCTGGAAAGAAAGAAAGCAAAAGGGGATTTTCATCCTCAGCATGGCTATCTTCGGAAAGGAAGAGAAATACCATCCTCCACTCAATTCATGAAAAAATAAATGAGGCAAAAGTAACCTACCAATATAAGGGAGCCCACCACACGCAAAGTAGTTACAACGAACAAGGAGCTGCGAATCGTGTAAAAGGGAAAGAACACTAAGAAGTTTGTAACAAATACAACCTTATGGAAAATGAGGAACTAAAATAAGAAAATAAATACGGAAAGGATTTTATGATTCCCAAAGATGGGACAAAAAACATAAGGATGGTATATAAAGCATGGTCATATTAAGAGGAGGACGGCTGGTGAGATTGCTCGATTATTCACCTCCTCCTCGGATCAAGGCACAACCAACTCGGCAAGTCACACTCGGTTGGGTCAGAGACATTCAGATCAGTTCAAGACAAAGTCGAACAACCCCTCTTAACCTCAGAACAAACTCTGAGCTAGAACAAATCACAGGGTCTCGTACAACTGCAAAACAGAAGTGTAAGACCCTTTACTTTTGGTATTTATATTTTTGGTCCTTGAGTTTGAATTATTTGTGTTTTGGTCCCTGAACTATTTTATAGTTCAATTTTAGTCCTTGTAGACCCTTGTTTGAATTATATTTGGTGGTATTGTCTATTGAGATTTGATATGAATAAAATCTTTATGGAATTGATTAATACTTGATTGAAAGTATATTTTTGCTTGATTTATAGCAAGATGAGCTTTGGTTTAGTGGTTGAGACTTAGGTATTTCATTTACATGGTGGGGGTTCGAGTCTTGGTTAGTGCTGATGTTATTTCTGTTAGATTCAAATGATTAAATGAATTATTATGTTTTGATAATTAATAATTTCGTTATAGTTTGACATTCCTAAGAGGTAGAATTCCTAACTCGTTAAACATTCTTATTTCCAAGAAAAACTATCTTCATGAAGAACTGCATAAATTACAAGGCATTATCAAGTCATAGAAAAATGAAAGACATGCAAATAAGAGGAAACCGTCTGGGTCTTCACTGAAGAACAACTGTATACACTTTCAAGAGGAACTGTCAAAATGCACAAAGAAAGCAACTAAGCGGAGACAGTCCGACGACTCACTGAAGACCAAGTTTGCCTAAAAGTGAATAGACTGTGAAGAAGGTCTCGTCCTTGGACTCGGCTGAGGTTTTGATGAAGACAAACACATCACAAAAAGAAGAAAGACTTCAGAAAAGAAAAGGAAGACTTCAAGAAGACTTCAAGAAAGAAAGGAACAACAAGAAGAAAGACTTCAAGAAGACTTCAAGAAAAGAAAGACTTCAAGAACCGGCTCAGAACGTCAAGATCAATCATCAAGGTTCTTGCTTTAAGTAAGTCTTGTCAACTTAGTGTGCTATGCTTTATTAAGGTTTAATTGCATTTGAAGGCTCATAAAAGATCAACTAATTGAGTACGATATGTTCTCACAAGTAAAACTTGGTAGGAACACTCAATTAGGGATTGAGATGGTTAAAACTGAGTTTTGGACTATCTGTAATCGATTACAGGTTGTGTGTAATCGATTACAGGAAGGCATTAATCGATTACCACCTTAGTGTAATCGATTACACAGTTTGAATTTTGAATTCAAACTGCAACGGCTAGTGTAATCGATTACCAGGCTTCTGTAATCGATTACCAAGTCGACAGATGTGTTGTTTCATGAACCATTGTGTCTCAAAACGTTTGGGAAAGGTTGTGTTGGTTCATGGACGAACTCTAGTGCCTATATAAAGTCCATGGACGCTCAGAAAAATCAATGACTTGGTCCATAACTTTCATATTCATTAAAGTCATCATTCTGAGTTTATGTTCTCTCATTTTCATAAGAACACACATGCTGTTCATCTTTTGAGAAACTCAGAATAAGAGAGTCTTCATTGTAATTTCCTGGAGCATACAAACTAAGATCAATCCATCTTGTCTAAAGGATTAAATCAGCCATTGTAAAGGCATCTTCTTCTTCATCTCTTGAATCGGTTTGATTCATTCACTGTGGTTTTCGGTGGTTGTAAAAAGGTCCATCGTAGTGTTCGATGGTTGTGGAAAAGGTTCTTTGAATCGGGTTTGATTCAAAGTCCACCGTAGGGTTCGGCGTCTGTGGAAAAGGTCCTTTGAATCGAGTTTGATTCAAAGTCCGTCGTAGGGTTCGGTGATAGTGGAAAAGGTCCTTTGAATCGGGTTTGATTCAAAGTCCACCGTAGGGTTCGGCGTCATCAGTTGGTGGTTTGCCATCTGAGGCTTGACAAGCGTTCTTAAGGTTCTTGGTGTAAGTACTTGTAAGAAATCTTGATCATAGTGGAAAAATCCTCAAGGGGTTTCTTGAGGGACTGGACGTAGCCTTCGGTGGATAGAAGGTGAACCAGGATAAAATCTCGTGTGTGATTTCCCCTTCTCTTCATCTTTTACTTTCAAGCAATCCTTAATTCCACTGCAATCACAACTATCGTTTTGTGATCATCATTATCTTGAAAGTAATAATTTCGATAAGGCGAAAATCGTGCAACTCTGATTCACCCCCCCCCCCTTAGGTTGCTATCTAGGCTAACACAGACATCCTCCGAAAAGCACTTAAGCAGCTATGCACATTCAACACCAAAGTGCACTCGATAAAGTTGAAACAGTCTGGTGTTTGACTACACTTTGACAAACAGGAATACTGTCTAGCCAAAGTTGAGTAAGTCTGGTCACAAGCCTGAAGGAACATTTCCAGCTTTGAAGAATCTCTAGCCTCTATGAGAAGTAGTTGGGTGACAACCCTGTTAGAATCAAAAATCTAATGGGTTAACCTATTTTGATAAATAACAATTTCGCTAAGTGTTACTGACTTCCTTAAAAGTTTTCATACTCAGGAACACTTGTAGACTGAAGACATGCTGCGAGGATTTCGACAAAGCATTATCAAAAAGCAAGTGAAGAAAATCGTCCGCCTATGTGAATTAGTCTGCCTCTAGAGAAGAGTACGTCCGCCTGTGAAGAACATCTGATTGATCAGCTACTCAACTCTTGAAGAACCCTTGGGTTGACTAAAAGCAATGGTTGAAGACTCGTGCAAAACGAAATATCCTGAAGGTGATCGTTTGTTCAAACCAAAGATGAGCTGTCGTGCACCTCTTGGTGGTTCAGAGCATTAATGGTGAAAGAGACAGAATTAAGCGCCTTATTCCTCGAAGATTCAAATCCTCTGACATTCCTTAATTCAAGCTGCTTTTGCTGAATTAACGGCGATATCTTCTGATCATCGTATCTCCTCAACGGCCAAATTCAAATATTCTGGTCAGAACATTAATGACTGAATTAGCTAGAATGCATAAGCATTAAATGCAGGCTCTGTGAACCGAAGCAAAAGCATCACCAGACGATACCTGATGAGTGGATTTTATATGATGTTTTTAGGTAGTTTTTAGTTCTTTTATTTTATTATTTTTTAGTCACATATAGTTTTTTTAGTCTTTTTATATAGATTTTATATTTGTTTTGCATTTTGCATATAGTTTAGATTTTATTTGTTTTTCTACCTTTATTTTATATTTTTAGGGATTTTTATAGCTATTTTATATTTTTAGAAAAAGCTGGTTTAGTTATCATTTTTGTCCAGGGACCAATGTGTGAAGTTTCAGGAAGTCAAGGACCAAATTGTAAAAGTTCAAGAGTGGAGGACTTAAAGTGAAGATTGAGAGGATATGAGGGCTTGAATTGAAGTGCTAACCAAGAGAGGACCAAAAGTGGAAAAGAAGAATATGAAGAATCACTCTCTAATTAGCACATGGAAAATAATGTTGAAGGAATTGATGTTAGTGGAGGAAAGGTTTCAGAATTAAACAAGGCTGAGTAGTGGCATTTTATGGTAATCAAAACCCACTACCATGAATGAAGAAGGAAGAAAAAGCTTGAAGATGAAGAAGCAACGTCCCAACGCTCCAGCGTTGGGATCCCAGCGCTCCAGCGCTGGGGTTCTGACTGGCTGATGAGTCAGATGTTGACCCAGCGCCCAAGCGTTGGAAAGCCAGCGCTCAAGCGCTGGGCCTCAGATAGAAAGTGGATTTTTAATGCATCCTAGCGCCCAGGCGTTGGAAATGCCAGCGCTCAGGCGCTGGAGCCCAGAATTTTACTATAAATAGGACCATTTTCTTCACTTGAAAGATACACCTACTTAGAATACAACAAGTATTCTCTCTTTCTCCCTCTTGAGCATTGTTCCTAGGACTTGTGGGAAGCCATATTTGAGCTCCTATCCAGGGTAATTCAATGACTCTTTTAGCCATGCTTGGCTAAATTCTTCTTTAAGTTTTTGGGTTGTTTTAGTTTATAATACATGTTCTAGTTATTTCTTACATTTCTGAATTTTTATTTCCATTCATGTTTTATTACCTTATGCTTAATTTCTATCTTGTGGATCCCAAGAGGTTTTGCTTATTACTTATTACATAAGGCCATTTGGTGAGTAGTAAGGGAACTAGGTAATAAAAAAGGTTATAAGTATACTTCGCTAAGGAATTAGGAAGGACGTAACTTTATGTTGGCCTGAACATCTTCTTCATCTTCTTCTTTAGTTAACTAGGTGCCAAGGAATTGGGTTTAGTAATTAAAAAGAAAGATCTACAATGCTTAAGGAATTAACTTGTAGTTACACTAGGCTATAGCATCATGATAATGGTTTTATAATTCAGGAATTTAGTAAGAGATTGCTAGCATGTTTTTATAGACTATGTAAACCAACCCAAGAGCTTAATGTTCATCATCTCTTTTTTTTATTATTTTATGCAATTGTTTCTTTCTAGTTCTCAAACCAACAACAATTATTCACCTTTTATTTTTCTGTTTTAGTACTAAATTTTATAATAATAAGAACACCTATCCCTTGGGTTCGATCTTTTTATTACGCGATAGTTAATCGTACACTTGCGATTTTCCTTATCAATACTGTCTTTCGTTGTTGAAGAAACATTCTTTACCTGGAAGATTGCAACAGCTAAGAAGTATCCGTTACTCACAATCAAGCAGAAATTCAACGGAACTATTTTTGAAGATCTTCACCAAAGCCTCCAGTTATCATCCTACTGAAGATATAAATAGTGGACTTAGCATCAGCTCCAACTTGGTGATTCATACACAATCAAAGCATTCAAACCTTCCAAGTCTATCTACGATTTGAACAAACTTTAAGCCAAGACACTCAGTAACCTTAACCTTCTCATTTTCTGAGTTCCGTCGCCAACTAAGTGTGAAATCTCTTACAGAGTGAAAAATCTTATCCTTTCTCACACAAGCCATTCAGAGAACTAATTTGTATACCATCTCTGAACTTAGCTCTTCATATTTTCTACCCACTCTTGCTGAAGAGATTCTTGTAGAAAACAAATCTTCTTGAAAAAAAAACTGGGAGGAGTCCTGTCAAACACTCGAGAGATAAAGGAGAAGTCCTAGAATACTTGTAAAGGAGTAGTCCTCAGAATACTAGGAGAAGTCCCTGAGAACACTTGTACTATTTTGTTTAAATAGTGAAAATCTTGGTGAAGCCAAGGACTGGACGTAGCCCTGTCGATTAAGGGGGTGAACCAGGATAAATATCATGTGTGCTATATTGTTCAAGCTTTAAGTTTATTTCCGCTGCACATCTTTGATAAACTCTTTTGAACTAATAATAATTATCTTGCGAAAAAGGTTTAAAAATCACACACACAATTCAAACCCCCCCTTTCTTGTGTGGTTTTATTACTATCAAACCCATTCAAAAGGAGAACTTCAAGAGAACCACAAAAGGAGAGAACGTCCAGCCACTTACATAGCAAAAACAGTCTGACAGCTGAGAACGTTCGGCACAAGGAGTCCGTCCGTCTATACAGAATAGTTGACTACAGAATAGCATATTTAGTTGGCAACTTACTCGGTGACGAACTTCTGGAAATACTGCAAAGATTACGTCTGCCATGTCATGATGAAGAATTCGTCTGTCTAAAGCATTGAAGTGCTCAAAAGACATAAATGCAAGAAAGCTTGTTTGCCTTGACAATATGAAGAGTCAGTTCAGCAGAAGCATTGAAGAAATCGTTCGACAAAATTCTGAAGAATTCATCTATCATAATTGCTTCTAGCTTTAAAGACTATCTACCTCGTCAGCACAATAAATGAAGCATTGTTGACTGCAGCATGAAGAAAAGGACACAATTAATACTTTATTCCTTGGTTCCTCAACTTCTCTGCTTTTCTTCAAATCAAGCTACTTTGGCGAAATCAACGGCGAGAAATTCTGAACATAGTATCCTCTCAACGGTCAAAACCATATCTTTTGTTTAGAACATTTAATGAACCTTAGCTGGCATGCACTGGGATATGATGTCCAAACAAACTCTCAAGGCTGAATATAGTAACCTGCCAGACGATGTCAACAAAAGTCATTAATGCATGACAGAACGCATTTAATGCTGTTTCAAAATTACATAAGTATCTGTTACTCACAAGGAAGCATAAGCAATAACGGAGCTATTTTCTCTTCTTCGTCAAGCTCACTGAAGACTTCCTATTGAAGATATAAATAGAGAAGTTTGCTTCAGAAACAATTTGGCGACTTGAACACAACTTATTGTATATCTCTACCAAGTTGCCCAAAGAACCAAGCATCCATTGTTATAATTCAAAAAGCTTCAAGCTACTCTTTATTGAGTAAAGTCGTCCACCTTTGTGAAGAACCCATAGAGTGTTACTATTATCCTAGTCACACACAAAACAAACAGAGAACCTTAAATTCATATCCTCTCTGTAACCTGCGCTTCATCCTTCTACCTTACTCTTGTCGAAGAGAATTTTGTAGAACAACAAAGCCACCTTGTAAAGGAAATCAGGAGTAGTCCTATAGAATACTAGTGAGGAGAAGTCCTAAAGAATACTTGAAAGGAGAAGTCCTTAGAATAATAGGAGAAGTCCTGTATAATACTTGATAGGAGAAGTCCTTCTAATACTGGGAGAAGTCCCATAGAATACTTGTACTATTTGATGAAATAGTGGAAAATCTTGGTGAAGCCAAGGACTGGATGTAGCCCTGTCAATTATGGGGGGTGAACCAGGATAAATACCCTGTGTGTTTTAATTTTCAGTCTTAAGTTAATTTTTCGGTGCGTGCACACACTCTTATATTTATTTGAAACTAATAACTGCGTAGAACCTAAAAAGAAGTTTCAAAAAACCACACACACAATTCAACCCCCCCTTCTTGTGTGTTTCCTCACTGTCAATTTCTTCTTCATTTCTTATTAATTTTGAAATTTCGGAGGAGGAATGGAGGGGGAATATTATTTTGTGCTTAGGGATAATTTTCTGAATTCATATACTAATAAATAAATAGAGAATTGGGTAACAGAAATTAATTTTGACCGAAAATGGGATCGGATTCATTTTGTTTCTTGTGGGAGCTTTGAATGGAGAAGGAGGTTGTTGTTTTCTCCCTATCTTCTAGGGCTGAACGTGTGTACCAATGATGGTCAGCAGCATATGCTTCTATTTTCTCTTAATTCTACTCAATTAAATTCAAAGAAAAGAATAAAACAGCGCCTTAATTTGAGTTGGGAATATGCTACTTGAAAATAGGAACAAGAGCTAAAGTTGTAACCTCTCACTCAGCAAATATCACGTGCATCATATACAGGAGTAGAGTTCTGAAGTTATTTCCCGAACCTCTCTCTCAAAACACGTTCAAAAGTTTGAGTAAAAACCCTAGCCAAGTGCTGAAACATTGCCTTCTTTGCTGCTGCTGCTGCAATCCTTTCCTTTCTTGTGAGAACTAAGCCAAGAAATTCCTTTCCTCCTTGCATTGGTCGACCATCACTCCTTTCTAAGTGGTGTACAAGTTGTTCTTTGATAATCCATTGCTAGAGGTTGAGCACGTGATTCTCTTCATTTCTGAGACGAGGACGAGCATTGGAATGTAGAGGACGAACACAAAACCGTACGTTCGATTCCGGAGCCATACTCAAGGTTGGACTTGAATTTCATGCAAAGTAATCAAAGGTAAGGGTAACTTGTTTTAGATATTCTTATGATTGTGTTGTGAATTTTCTGTTGATGTCGTGCTTTCTGTTGTGTTGTGATTTGGTTGCTGGAAAACTGGCTTAAGAACTTGATTTGTGCCGGAGGATAAAAATTGTATAACATGTTGGTTGCTTGATAATAATGTTTAAGATGATGTTTAAGCATGTTGAAGTATATTGGAAACTCTTGATATATATGATGATTGTAGTCCATGTGAACAATGATTGTAGTCCATGTGAACAATGGTTGTAGTCCACGTAAGCGATGGTTGTAGTCCATGTGAACAATGGTTGTAGTCCATGTAACAATGGTTGTAGTCCATGTGGTTTTGGGGATGAGGTTGTAGTCCTCGAAGGTAGAGCATAAATTATGTTTTACTTGATAATATATTTATTGTTGTTGTTACTGTATTCAATTATTGAATTGAAGTTATTGTTGTTTTGCCACTGTATTGACTTATGAATTGGAATTGAAACTTTTTAGTAATGTTGTTTCTGTTTTATATCCTGTCTTCATGTTATGATGATTTGTTTCACGAGTTAACCCTTTTCTGTTTGCTGTTTGTTGTTTGGGCGCTTCACGCCATAAATTTACAGCACAAGGTTTTAATGAAGATTTAATTAGAGCGGTTGAGAAAGTGGCCAGGAAATGGTCGAAGACTTGGAGATTACTTATTATTTTTCCGCTGCTTATTTGTTAAATGTTTTAGCACAAATGTGGTGCAACACTTATTTATTTTATTGTGCGATGTTTAATTAATTATTGGAATTATTATTATGATTAAATAATTATTGAGAAACGAAATTTGTTTTGAAAATTGAGTTATTTGAGAGAGGTTTATTAAATTTCGCTTATTCACTATGTGGCCCTCAACCCAAAATTGGGGCGTTACAAAAAGCATGACACTCAAAAAGAAGGGGGCTTTAGAGCGCAGCAAAAAGGGATCTCGGTGAAAGCTTCTTGCAGCTTGACATGCCAATACTTGCCACACCAAGCCGGGGGCTCCTGTTCTGGTAGGCTCTTCAGCCATATAACCCAATGACGTGGCAGCTGGCCCACTAGGGATGCTCTTCAACAAACACCTAAGAGGCAGCTGCACGATTTGGGCTAGGGACGAGCCCACCCGGCTTAGTGTCCCTTCATCTGATCGGCCCAGAGAAAGGCTGAGGGAAGCACTACACAGTCGATCGGTTCACAGCCATTCCCGCTTGGAAGCCTCACTTAAGAGCTTCCCTCCAACACCTGTAGAGGACATTCAGAGCCTATAAATACAAGTTCCACTGTTCCCTCTTGACATTTCTCAGTCATCAGATACTTTACAAGTTTACTGTGCATTCTAATATGTTTGAGCTGAGTTTTTAGATGCTCTCATTGCTCCAACGCTAACTTAAGCGTCGGAGTGTCTTTTGCAGGTCCCCCATCCCCTGTCACATTTCAACTCGGAGGCTCCATCTAATCATGACAGAGCAAGGCTGAGCTCTGCCACAGCTCCGCCGAGAGCACCATCGTCCAAGGTTCACACACAAACAACTTGCTTACCGCCTCCTCTTGAGATGGGCCAGACTGTATCCATTTCGGGTTACTTCACTCGCCACTTGGTTTGTCGTACCCTCCTCAGGTTATCCAATTTAAAGGATGTGCAATCGGAATTCAAGAAAAATCTTCCCAAAATTTCCGTCAATTTTATTGGTGGAATTAAGATCAACATGCAAATGAAGATAAATTACACAAAGTGTGTGTGAATACTCTCGATCAGCTTCCTTGTGAAATCTCAGAAAGCATCAACTTTCGGCCCTAAGTATTGGAAAGAAAATCTACTCCCAAGTTGAATGACATTGGTTGCCTCTTCAATTAACCTTTTCTTGCCTTTCTTCCTTTATTCCTTTCTTCATTTGTATTTTATTCAATATATCACTCCTTGGACAGAAAGGAGTAATACTCCCCCCAGGTAGCGCGTTCCTGAAATGGTTACCATCATTCCATCTCTTCCTCTGATGCTCAAGAAGATTTCTCGGATTGAGACAGTTGTCTCTATTTTATCACTACAAGAAAAAAGATATTTGCCGACAGCCAAAGTCGTCAGTAGGCCAAAAAACCCTTCTATGATGCTTCATTACCGATGGCCAAGAATCCATCGCTACTTGGGTCGTTGGTAATTTTTCCGACCACTTTTTCGAGGTGACATTCTTATATGCAATAAAAGGAGCATTTTGTGGTATTTTAAATTCTCAATAAAGAAGAAGAAGAAGAAGAAGAAGAAGAAGAAGAAGAAGAAGAAGAAGAAGAAGAAGAAGTAGAAGAAGAAGAAGAAGAAGAAGAAGAAGAAGAAGAAGGTGGTGGTGGTGGTGGTGGTGGTGGTGGTGAGGAGGAGGAGGAGGAGGAGGAGGACCACACATTTTGAAATAATCGAAGGCTTTTTCTGATAAATTTTTTTATTTTTTTAAATTCCCCCAAGTTTAATGTAAGACCCTAGAAATAGTCTAAGTGTATTTTGGTCTTTCTTAGTATCATTAAATTTCATTTGATATTATTAATATTATTATTAATAAATATTGTTTATTTTGTGGCTAATATATGATTGAATGTTGGTGTGGTTGATGAAAAGGAATAAATTTCCTATGTTTGGGAGGAGTGTGTGTGCCACACTATTTATATTCCAAGGGGGGAAATATTTTTTTGGTTGATTAATTATTCAATGTGATTAATTAAGAGTAAAAAAGAATATATATATATATATATATATATATATATATGTGTGTGTGTGTGTGTGCGCGCGCGCGCGCGCGCGCGCATAATAGGTCGCAGCCTACCCATTTATTTGGGTTGGTTTAGGGCTAAATTGGATTTAATCCAATAAGTGCAGTTTTTATTTAATCAAGAATGTTTTAATTAAATAAATAGGAGAGAGTTTAGAGAAGGGGAATATTCCATAGCATCTTAGGGTTTAATTCTAAATTATCTTTTAATTAATTAATTTTAATTATTAAAGATAATTAGGCTACTTGGAAATCAAGTAGGTCTGACCGCGGTTTAATCCTTCACTTTCGATTCAGGTCATCACGAACTTCTTAGAAAGTAGGAGGTTGAACACAATGTCGAATAATCGTTGCTTGTGACTTTCTTTGTTTGGTTGGTGGATTTACCACAACAACACCAATTTTTCGGGCTTGAGAACCCAGCGAAAGTCTCGCTTGGCTGTAGTGGTGGTTCACGATGGCTAAGTGAGGTTGCATTCGTAGATGACACGACGGAGCTCCAGGTTCCACAGCTAGGGGGAGGTACCTGCAGAAGACACTCCGACGCTCAAGTCGGTGTTTGAGTAGAGAGAGAATCTTAAAGACTCAAGTGTTGAATGCTAAGAATGAATAGCATGTTATGTAAGTAAGCAACAGAACTTATATTCATAGGGTCGGGGCCCTTAGCAGTTGTCTCAACAAATGTGAGGGAGCCCCTTTAAATTGGATGTCCGAGCGGGCAGATGACTCTTAGTCATCCTACCTGGACTTACTGGTCTCAGTCTTCTGCTGGCTAAGTAGGCACAGCCAGAAGCCTGGACCCATGGTGTATGCTTTGGTGCATATGTGTTTTAATCAGCTGAGATATCTTTAGGGCGGTGATTGAGAAGTCGATCGGAACAATAATTTATTTTTAGTTTTTAAGAAAAAAGATATTTACGTAAGCTGACTTCAGTTGTGTGAGACAATACAAGGTGCATCCATAATAATATTCTTGAGCAATCTTCTTTATCTACCTCCAACTTTTATTCACTTTCCAATGAAATCTTACAAGACCAACATGCTTCTAAGGTGTCCCATTCTCCAAAAACCCACGAGCACTCGTGTTAGCCTAATTGTACCAGATGTTCCATAACCCAAAGAATAATTTACATTGTTTCATTGATAATGGTACCCCACTCTCCTCTCTCAAACAACTAGGGGATGAGGAGTGGAGAAAAGATATCATATTAAGAATCACATAAATAAAAAATAAAAAATACACTAGTTAGACTTAATTCGACAAGAGAAAAGTGACAGAAAATACTTGTGGTATCTTTAAACTAAACATTTTGTGGCTATTAATTAGTGACCAAAAAACGATCATTCAATGAACGCGAATTAGCAGCGAACCACTCAACAGTTTGCTAGCACCTAGGACATTTACGTTTATGGTGGTTTAAACCATCATAAAATGTGCTTATATGGTTTTATTGTTAAACTTTCCACTTTATAATAATCCACAAATGTTGTAAAAATGGGTGTCGTGAGATCTGCGTGTTCAAGTATGGGGGCAGCACATTACAAACACACATACTAACAGGACCCATTGCAATAGTACTGCACAATCACGAAGGTGATACAGTTCTAAATCGTTTTTGCTACCAACATCTGTCACGTTGATGGGGTAGTAAGGCCTACTTAATCATTATAGCATGGTTATTTTTATTTGTTATATCGTCATCATAGCCCTGGATAACACACAATTACAATGATACTTCTGGTTTGGATTACACTACTAAGAGGCTAAAATTTGCTAATTTGGAATTAAATAATATTCAACAGAGCCAACATGTGTAAAGGGCGTGGGGAAGCATCATTCCTTTTTTAAGCCCCAAAATCAAAGATAATGGAAGAATAATTAACTTAACTAGTATAAAGAATATATATACGGCTTCAAAAGATGTGTGTGAGTGTGTGTGATGTAGAGAAGATTACGAAAGAAACAGGTAAGAGCAACCTCATCATTTCAGTTATCTTCGCTGTGGGAAAAACAAGAGTGCTAGTTTTGAATTTTTTGATAGACAACAGAGGAAGAAGAGTGGTAAATCCAAACATGGTATAAATATATACAGAAATAGGAAACACCAATATATGTCCCCTCCTACTGATAATTATCTTTCAAAATTTCCCCATTTTTGAGAATTCCCAATCTCTTAAGATTTTGATTTTCACATCTCTTCCTTTGTGCCCATTTAAACAATGAAAATGGCATATTATCAATCATCCATTCCCCTCTGTAGGAAACACCCATCATTGCCCCCAACAATCCTTTCCAACCTTAGAAACCTGAGCTTCCAAGATATTCCCTCTTTTTCCACTCTCCCCCACTTTCTCCCTCTGTTCCTTTCCTTTCCCCCCTCTTAAATTCCATGCTCCCATTCTTCCTCTCAATTTAAATATCTCCCTCCCCTCACTCCCTCCCCTTCTCTTCCCAATTCACTCTCATCAATCCTCATACACAAAATCACAAACCATAACACCAGATTCATAACAACACAACACAATACAACACATCACTTTCATCAATAATGGAGCCTTGTCCTTCTTCCACCAACACAAACACAAACACAAACTCAGTGAGTGGCTTCTACACATTCCTGAGCAGAGGAATTGAGGACTTAGACAGAGCCTTCGTTTCTTCCTCCAACAACTTCACCATGTCAATCCAATTCCTCCAAAGAGCACTCTCCCTCCTCCGATCCTTCCACACTCACCTCACCCTCCTCGTCCAGAAGCTCCACCTCCCCGTCGGCGACAAGTGGCTCGACGAGTACATGGATGAGACCTCCAAGCTCTGGGAAACCTGCCATGTCCTCAAGTCTGGTGTTTCTGGTGTAGAAGGTTATTACTCTGCAGGACTCAACATCACTTCCTCTTTTGACTCTCACACTCACCTCACTCCTCAACTCTGGCGCCAGGTACTCAAACTCACATCAATTATCACAAACAAGCTTTTCAATTACATATATCACTAATCACAATGTTTCATGTTCTTTTCACTATTACAAATCATAAATCAGTCACATCTTTCTGTGATTTCTCATGCTATCAAGACATTTTTTTTCTGTGATCAAAATCATGATTTTAAATGATGGTCCATGATAGCAATTGAGGCCGCAACATCAACATCATGGTTTTTGAAGACTTCCCAACTGTATAGCATCTGCAATTGTGACAGCATTAGCCACATTTATCTGCAATTTTTTAGTGAATCATCAAATTTGTCCTCAAAGATTAGGCGTCGAGAAAGTTGGTCACTATAAGGACTAGAAGAGTAATTTCTTGTTCTAGGGACCAATTGCTCGACGCTTACACTTTCAGGGACGCATTTGGCTATTCGTTCGCAATTTTTACACAACATCAAGCATTTTGATGTATTCACAACTGCAACTAAAATCATGGCTATGACATAACCTCAACTATTTCCTCAACCTCAAAAACTTGATCACAATTCACAATTTTACCTGTTTTTTCTTCATCTCTGCAATAATATCAACCACATTATCAACAGTTTTTCCAAGCCATCACCTCAATTTGTAAACCTTGATCACAAACTAAAACGTTTCTTTTTTCTTTTCTGTTTTTTCCACAATCACAATTCATTTCAAAATGGTTTAAGGCTGAAGTTCCTTTTTTTTCAGGTTCTGAGGGCCATATCAGCATGTCGCAGGGAAGCTGTGGGGTTGGAAGAGGAGAATCGTTCTTTGATGGAAACCAGGGTCCACACACTTTCTCTGCGTTTCGACGAGAGGGTATCCGTGGAATCGAAGCTGAACGGTTTCAACGGCTTCAGGGGTGTTCTATACGCAATGAGGAACATTAGTTCGATGCTGCTCACGATCTTGTTACACGGGCTGGTGTATCGGTGCCCTGAAACCTCAGACATGGTTCTGGGAGGGTACGAGGGTCGGTTGTTTCTCGGGTCGGGGCTGATGATATCGGCCGCGAGGCTGCAGCAGAAACTGGCGGCGGAGATGGGTAGCGCGCCTCCGGGGATGCTGTTGTACGAGTTCAGGAGGTCGAGGGTGGCGGTGGAGGAGCTGAGAGGGGAATTGGAGAGGTGGGGATCACAGCATGTTCAGTGGGAAATGGAGGTTGGTTTGAGGGAGAGAGTGGAGAATCTCAGGGTGTGTTTTGGGGTGCTGAAATCTGGTGCAGAGAGTGTTATTTGCCAGCTTGATGATTTCTTTGATGAGATTGTGGAGGGTAGAAAGAAGCTTTTGGATTTTTGTAGTCATAGGTGACTTGGGCTGAATCATATATGGCCACAAAACTTGAAGGTGTTAATGGAGTAATGTGAAATGAAAATCATATTGCAATGTTGCTGCTTGTGGATAATCTTTTAGAATCAAGAATCATGAAGCAATTGTAATTGTGACTGCAAAATTTAGGTGAAGTAAAATGAGTCATGAGTGAAGGGGGGTCACAATTGACAAAGAAAATGGAAAAAAGAGAGTAACTGAAACAAGGTAGAGTAAATGAAAATCTATGATAGCATGTTTAGGGACATCAATTTCTCTTTCCCCCGCAGAATTAATTTTGAGAATTGATTCTGATTGCATAATTAATTGTAGAAGGATTTTGAAAACGTGCACTAACTCATTTCTATTGTTGTACCTCTAGCCCTTTTAACATTTTTTCTTTTTCTTCTGATGTGGTGTTTCTGCTGTTTACCAAATTAGTTACAGTAACTGTGACCCAAACAGAAAGTTAGTTACCGTTGTGGAAATTTTGGTGATACCCCATAAGGCAGTGAAGAATATTCTATTATTCTCCAATTGAATTTGGGTTCTGGGTTTGAAAATATAAAATTACAACAGATTAGTAGTCTTGTGCTTGAGCCAAATTATCGATTAACCCCATAAGAAGCTAAGGTAAATACAGATTAATAGAGAAAGTAAGGGTGTCAGAATAATTTCAAATTCCTTTTCTTTGGCAGTGATTGATTTTGCTCCTTGGCAATGAATTGGAAAGAGTGCTCTCATGAGTTGTTATAGTTAATGACTAATCATTCTACTACTGAAATAACAGAAAGAAAAGCTAAGGACTGTAAGGAGCAAGCACTCTTGAGATTCCTGATGTGAAACTACTTTAATGTCAAAAGCAAAACTTTCTTTTTGCTCCTAGGAAGCTTTTGTCTGATTCGTTTCACCTTGAAAGCAATTACAATGAATGATGATGATGAAAAACAACACCATGGCATGGAGAGTGTTTCCCTCTAAGAGTATTTGTTTTTCTCGATTTGTTTGCCTCCAAGTTCTTCAACTAGCCTCTTTTTTAGGGTCTGGGGATGTATAATTATGTAGTTTTCAGAGGTCACTTTCTCATTTATAACCGTATCTCATGCTTTTTGCCCTTAGCCGGAAATTCATGCCTTGCCTCCTTAAAAGGGTTCATATGTGTGCTACTTTAAAAGGAAACGGTAAAAAAATAATCCTGAATATGCAAACATGCAGACAAAAGTCTAGCATGCTGCTAGATGCCAGACAAGCACAACACAAATGGTGTCGGGGAAATCCTAAATTTACGCAGTTAATAAATTTAGTTGTTCAATTGAGATCATATGACTTAGATTTAAAGCTTTTTTGAGCCGTCTAATTTTATGAAACATGATATATCACATTTTGATGGAACGGCTCAAATTATTTGAATGCGTGAATTTAGAACTGTCGTGACTTTAGAGAATCCAAATACGTTGGGGAGCCACCCTCCTTAGAGCAGTAGTTGTCGTAAGGTGAAAAACCATTCTCCTACACAATGTTGTTAATGGCAAATGACGGACTAGGGCAGAGAGCCAAAAACCCACCATATTTGACCAAAAACCCGCCATGAGATTCTGCCATGGCGGGATAGCACTGCTCCCACATAAAACATATCGTGGTCAATGCACAAACACTGATAGCTTCTTAGGTAGAATTGAATAGTGTTATGAAGTTTTAATTCATCAACACCACAAGCAATTAGGAAACAGCAATAACAGCAGCATATCCCTATCTACATCACTAAGAAATAATCTCATGCACTTAATTTATAATAAATAATCTCATGCATACTTCAAATGACATATCAAGATGAGCACTGAAAGGTAATAACTCTGTAATTCCTGTTCTAGCAGTGTTATATAATTACTGAAGATTCTTAAAAACAAAGCAACAAAAACTGTGGCCGAGGAGAAGGGTAATCTTTGTACAATTTCAAAGTACAGTCATGGCAATATGATTTCACTTCTATATGCATATATAATTTACAGGAGCAAACTTAGCTAAGGACCAAACCAAAGGGGTTACCGCACAAAATGTGGTTAGGCAAGACACGAAATATTGAATCCTGGCATATCAAACTGCAAATGTCTCAACATGATCTTCGAGCTCAATAACGTTTTCATCATTCTGAGCACTCCTAAGAAAATCATCTTCTGAACAGCCTCTCGATGTCATAAAAGGGTACTTGCATCACTGCATGCAGATGAAATAAAAGGGCTTGAATAAAATATAGGGTGCTGAGAAGACCCAATAGCAATGTTCAAACTTCAACACAAACTACAAAAGATCTGAAGGATTCTCATAGTTTCTATCTGCATTCAACAATGGAATATCAACCACAACCTCAAAGACATAATTTACTGGAGAAGGGGAAAAGAGCACTAGGAAGCATGAATGAGAAATACACCCATACATGCACACACATGCACATTGACACACAATTTGAAACGCAAAGTAAGACATATTTCAGCACCTTTACTACTCCAAACAATAAGATTATAAGGTAAAAAAAAGGGTCAGCAGAGAAAACAAATAAGATGAAATTGTTTGTCGTCATCTTGCTGCCTCTTGTTAAATAAACTTATACAGAGCTTTAAGAACATAGCTGCCAAAATAAATAAAGGCAGAGACAAAAAAAAAAAAAAACAAATATCTTGACTCTGCAAAAGAAATTTCATACTAAATCAAACAGGAATTTCGTGACACATTCTAAACCTATCCATATATTAGATTCCAACACATCCTTCAAGATTTATTAAAAATCTGGATTCATTTAAAATAAAACTAACATGAGTCTAGAGTGGCAACTCATGCTACAGTATCCCTTAATCAATCAGTGAACAAGAAAAATATAAGAATGGCATGAATGTCAAACTAAAATAGCTATACAAACCATACAATAATAGAAGTTTATGGCTTCCAGCTTACAAGAGTAAGAAGTTTATCCCTTTAATGATTAACCTATTATCTAAATATCTTATCTGTATTGCTTAAAATCTTAGTTCCTTTACTTGTTTTTACATCAATTAAGAAGATTAGAGTAGGAAGACTGATGTAAAGGAAACAATCTGATTTAAGAAAATTAGACCCTAAGTACATCTTAAAATGCAATATTTACCCAGAAAAAAAAGTAACAACTATGAAGTTAATTTAGAGTGTAATCACAATTCATGTCCAGCTTGGTCACAGGGTTTACTTAAACACATCCTTACTCAGTTAAAAGGCAGAAGAAAAAACCTAAAACAAGAGGAGGAAATACTTTCTGAACCAAAAGGTGGCAAGGTGAAAAGAAGCCAAATCAGAGTTATTTGAACTTTCCACTTATACAAGTATTTTTCTCTTTATAAATACTATCAAGCTTTATTTTCTAGTATAACAAAATCATACGATTTTAATATTTTTGAGACAATTTAAAGTTGCTCATATAGTTGTATTATTTTCCAGTGCTGGTGGATCAAATAATAAATTTTATTATTAAGGAGAGCACAGCATAATTATTCCAAATGCTGCTTTAATTTTTAAGACATGTTAACAAAAAGTGTGGTTAGATCCCAAAGAAACATACAATTGTCAGTTTCATCCATCACTAATCTGCATTTTCTTTTCAACAAAGCGGTAGCTAATGCATTTGCGATTTTCTTCACCTGTTGCATGTATACTTTGTACTCTGGAGTTTTAGCTTTTTTTAAGGCAATGGCATGAGGACCTCCCTGTAAACATGGATGCAAAGCAAGGTTTATATTTTCCTAAAAATCAAAACTACTATCATCTCCTTGGTTAAGAACCATGCCTTGCTTCCTGGGTTTTGTCCCTCGTTTACACAAGGTGATACCTCCCCTTGGACCTTGGAGACTTTTGAAAGTGGAGGTAAGAATATCACAGTAATCAAATGGACAAGAAACTTCCTGTAAAGAATAGTTGTCAATATAAGCACATTGACACATGAAATTGGAAATCAGAATTTACTATACCAACCCAATAAAAAGGACAGAATATTTAGCACACAAGCATATTACAACTAAAACCATTCAAAAATTGTTCTATTATTGATGCAAAGATAACAGTTATTATTAAGGTTATGAGTTTGAAATAGATTACTGAAACTTTATGAGCTTGGCCTATATGTACTTCGTACTTGTATTACATTATACTTCACTCTTAACTTGGTCATACATATAACACAGGGAGATAGAGCCATGTGGAATACCCCATTACAGTATACTTTTCTACCATTCTTTCCTATGCTTCTTTCTCTCTTTATAGAGGCTATTAGGATAGAAGCCAACCTATTAGGGTAACTATTCGGTAAACATAAAACTCAATAAAAAAACTACCAGTCGCCTAAAAGAAGGGACCACGGCTACCAGAGGATCGCAGAAAGTCTTCAGTGGCCAGATCTTGAAGAAATCGACATAATGTCAATATCGCGGGTTTAGTAACGCAATCGTGTAGGAGCTGTTCCAAAGAAGCATGGCAGGCCGGTGGGCGGTGAGTTGGTGACAGAGAAGGGCGCCTTAGAGGTGAGGCTGTTTGTGGTGGCTGGGTGTCGTGTTGAGGCAAAACAATGCGGTGGCTGTTTTGTGCGACTCTGGTGCCATTTTTGCGAACCTCGATACCTTTGGACTGGACTGTTCTCTTGGTTTTGTTTGATTGTTTCTTCAATGATAGGATCCTTTTACTTTTTGGGTTGCTTTGTTTACCAAGCATGTCTAGAGACAACACTAGTCAAAAAGCAGCTCCAAACTGTCTGTCACTGAAATCATCACTGTTTCCTCCAAACTCACCAATATCTCACTTGATGGGGATTGTGAGAATTATGTTGAGTGGAAATATTTTGTTGAAGTTAGCCTCAGAGATATGGGCAAGGAAAGACAATGAACAGAGACATGCCCAAAGGATCCAAAGGCAACCACAATATGGAATAACAAGGATAAATATATTTTGGCATTGTGAGTTCTGTTGATAAGCGAACTTAGCCAGTTATTACCCATTACAAAATTGTGAAAGACTTGTATGGTGTTCTAAAATTCATTCACGGAAATTCTGATAGTATGTATCGTGTTTATGCTTTAATGCAAGAGAATGATAGATATTTCACCCAACGCAAAATAAGAGGAAGTTGATGACCATTTCCTAGAGTTGAAGAGTGATAGACGACAGTAAAGGAATTGGCAAATTGAAGACTTTCCGTGAAACCAAATTTCAGCCTAAAAACTTAGGAGCCTTGAAATGCTTCTTGGGCATTGAAGTTATGTATTCAAAGAATAGGATCTTCCTATCACAAAGGAATAAAAGTCTTGACATGTTAGCCGAGATCCATCTTATGGGAATCAAATTATCAAACCATACCCTACAGAGCCAGAATTGAAACTTACAGAAGATGGAGCTTCTTTCTTTGACCCACAGAAGGCTGGTGGGTAAGTTAAATTATCTAACCATCACCAGACCAAATATTGGTTTCCTTGTAACTATTATAGGTTAGATCATGTCTTCTCCAACTGACACTCGTTGGGAAGCAATAATCCGCATTGTTAAGTATATGAGGAAAGCTCTTGGAAAAGGTATTACGTTCAGGGATCATGGAGATGAGCAAGTAAAGGCTTATTCAGATGCAGATCAGGCCAGATCTCCATAGGATTTATAGTATGCAACAGGATATTTGTGAACTTTAGGGAGGTAATTCGATAACATGAAAAAGCAAGAAGCAAAATGTTGAAGCAAAGATCAAGTGCAGAAGCAGAATATGAGCTATGGTTCAAAACTACTGGAGAAGGGGTAAGAATTAAGATAGATTTTGGGTGAGATGAGATTTGATAGCACATCAATGAAATTGTGGTGCGATAACTAGGTTGCCATACACATTTCATCAAAACTAGTTTTTCATGAAAGAACTGAATATTAAGGGGGATTGTCACTTCATCCGAGAGAAAGTTCAACAAAACCTTTTTTCTACCTCCTATATTAGGAGTTTAGGACATGTGACCAACTTACATATTTGTTTATAGAGGTCTTGTAGAGTACATAGGGATTTCATTTATTACAAGTTGGGCATTATCAATATCTACATTCTAGCTTAAGGGGGAGTATTAAGAGTTATTAGTAAGGTTATGAGTTAAAATTAGATTATTAAGAGTATATGGGCGTGGTCCATATGTACCTTGTACTGCATTGTATTTCGCTCTATATAACACAGAAGACTACTCATTTATTTCCTATACTTCATTCTTTCTTTACAGAACACAAGCAATTTCTTGAATTAGTTTCACCAGAAGCAATTTCTTCAATTAACAATATTAGAAGACCAAAACAGTTATCAGAAACACAGACACAATTAAAGCATACTTTGTAATCCACATGAACAATTTGAGTTCCACTGGACAAATATAAACAGTAAACTCGACCACCCTTAGTTTGCTCCACAAGGCTAACAGTGTAAAAAGACAATTACCCAACATCATAATAAAATTCCAATTCACAAGAGTAATTTCATAAAAAATTCAAGCATGACTATGTTAAGGGAGAATAGGAAAAGGCAAAGAAAGAATATTTCAAATTTATTTTTGATTTTTTCTAATTCTTCCTGCTTTAAAATAAGAACTTAGCAAGAAAAGTATCATTGTCACCATAGTTAAGCCAATTACAAGTAACCGCCATTTAATGTAAACCTAACTAACCACGCACCCTAGTAATATATTGTAATCTAAGCTGGAATGAGATAATCCAAAACAAAATAAAGTTCCTAACAATAAATAATATCAAATTGAAAACCTTGATTTTAGAAGTAAAGCCATCCAATCTTCAAGTTAGAATAAGAAATAGTCCGAGTTGCTGGTTTGCCCCAAGAACCCACCTTGAAACGTTTCGGAGGCTGTTGCCAGTGAAGGTAAGGGGTTGGGTTCGCGTATGACCCGAGAGATAGACCCTGTTGAAGATTCATTTGGAAAAAGGTTGTGGGTTTTTTTATGTGGAGAGATGGGTGAGGAGTTATGGGTAGGAGTAGAAACAGCAGAAGCAGCGGCAGCAGCGTCTGAAACAGGAGCAGCGGAAAGAGCGAAAGGTGGGGCGTTGAGGTTGAGGGACAGTGTTGTTGGGTGTTTCCATGAAGACTGAGAGATGGGTGAAGAGAAATGGAGCTTTTGGTTTGGGTGGTTATGTTGTTGTGTGGGTGGAATTGAGGAAGGAATTAATGTACAAGAGAGAGACAAAAGATGAAGTAGTGAGTGAGTTGGTAAGAGTGACGAGGTGCGAAAGGGAGGAATTAAACATGAGATTTTGATTCATGGTTGCTTTTTCTTTCTAGGCTTAATAGCATTTTTTGTCCCCCACTTATCACGATTTGACATTTTTGGTCCCTAACAAAAAAAATTAGTCATTTTCGTCTCTAACGTTTACAGAAAATTGCACTTTTAATTTTCCATCCATTTTTGTTAAGAATCTAACGGAATATTCCTTTAAAATTAATTAAAAAATATAAAAATAAAAAATCAGAAACAATTTCCCTACCCTAATCCCTCATCTTCATCTTCTTCTTCATTATCCTCAAAACCACCGCCTCCATCATCTTCGGACCCCACCACCACCACCACACCAACCTTCTTCAGCCACCACGGAAGCCATCCTCAGAGTCATCAACCTCAATCGCCACCCTTCCACCTTCCCAAGCCTCTGATTCCTCCAACCACCGCAACCTTCCCTTTAACGAGAAGAAGGAGATCGAGACAGAGAAGGATCGCGATTCACAGAGGGAGAAAGAGAAGAAGGGGATCGCGATTCAGAGAGGGAGAAAGAGAAGAAGGAGATCGAGACAGAGAGGGAGAACGAGAAGAAGGGGATTGCGACAGTGTTGGTACGACTGGAGCGGTGCATGAGGCGCGGCGAGCCAGTGGCAGAAACACGACGGCATGGCGCGACGGCGCGAGGATCCGCGAGCCACCACGCACCACCATCGAGCCACCATCCAGATCTGAGTTTTGATTTAGCCATTCTCTTTTCAGATCTGAGTTTTGATTTAGGTCCTGTGTTTCAGTGGTTGGAGGGTTTTGTAGAGGCTTGATCCGTGTGAATCTCTCCATTAGCTTGATGGTTGAAATGGGTTGGCAGTGATATGAAGGGGATGGTGGCTGAGGGGATGTTTCAACGGTGATGGGTCATGGAGGTCACTGGAATAGAACAAATGCTTGATGGTCATGGGTCATGGAGGCTTCAACAGTGATCGATTTCTGTTTGAGTCTTTGCAAATGCTGACTTGATGTTAATAGAAGGGGAAGAAATTCAGTGCTTTTCTGTGTGGCTTAGTTCGATATGGAAGGAGTTATTGACCTGGGTTAGTTCAAAGCTTGCAGCTGGCTAAGGACTAAGGAAAATCATTCATCATCCTCCTTCTATAAATGGGTACATAACTCATTACTTTGCATTGACAGTTATTGATATTTCCTGGATGTAGAGCTCGTGTTGGCGTTATTCATGAGCCTTGGGGACCCATTGTTTGGTTCATGATTCTGCAAAGATAAGTTGTTGTGGTGTTTTGAAATTGTGGGGTAATTGATTCTGTTAGTAGCAAAGTCTGTTTTTTTTAAAAAAAAAATTGGTTATCTTTCTGTTAAGAAATTCTGGGTTTTAAGATAAGGATGATGAAGAAGATTCTTGAAGAAGATGAATACTCATGTATTTCTGGGTTTCCATTTTTATTTTTATTTTTTATTAATTTTTTAATCAAAAACCGTTAGATTCTTAACAGAAATGGATGGAAAATTAAAAGTGCAATTTTCTGTAAACGTTAGGGATGAAAATGGCTAATTTTTTTTGTTAGGGACCAAAAGTGTCAAATCGTGATAAGTGAGGGACCAAAAGTGCAATTAAGCCTTCTTTCTATGAGCGTTTATCCGTAGTTTTCTGTTTGGCTTCTACGGTGCACTTTCACGTGCGCACCACTCTAAATGACCTGTTACAATAGGTTTATTTTAGTTTTAAAAAATTAAAAATAATTTAATCTTACTTTATTCTTTTATAAAAAAAATTAGCATGTTAAAATAATTGTGCATTGCACGGACTACTTACTTGTTATTTCAAAAAATTTAATCAACGTTTAGGGTTCCTATAATATACTCCCTCCGTCCCAAAATATAGGGTCCTGTTCAGACAATCACGCTTATTAACAAAACATGTAATAAGCTAATTAATATGTTGGTTTTGTTCCTTTCTATACAAATATTCCAAATTTACCCCTATTTAAAGTTAGTTGGGAATATGAAAGAAGTAATTAGTGAATGTAGTAATTAAAGTTTTGAAATTTAAAATATAATGAATGCAAGTGGTAAAAAAGGAAAAGCTTATTTTTTTCCCTAAAATCTATAAGGGGTCTTATAATTTGGGACAACAAGTTTGTCTCTAAAGGGTCTTATAATTTGGGACGGAGGGAGTATATTAGTGAAACATGTTTGGGTAAACAGTTTAATTAGAGTTAATTTTTTAAAATTGAAAAAATATAGAACCTAACAAATTATTTTTTTATATTAATTTTTATACTATTTGACTATTTTTATATTATTATTTTTTTAGCTAAATAATATATAACTTAACAAATTAATTTTTTTTTGGAAAAAGTACCAAAACCTGAAAAATAATAATTTAAAGTACATGATGTACTGGAGTATCGGCGTAGGATGAGTGGAATTCTTATTAAGTAGAGGTCAGATAGAGTACATGCATTGTCGTTGTTAGATGATTGTAACTCTTTTTCAGGGTTCACATGATGTACTCAACGGTCGGTGTGGGATGAGTGGAACTCTTAATAAGTAGAGTTCATATAGAGTACATGCATTGTGGTCGTTAGATGACTGTAACTCTTATTCAGGGTTCACATGTGTACTCAACCGTTGACGTGGGATGAGTGGAACTAGGGTGGCAATATGGGCTGGCGGGGCGGGCCAGGCCCGACCCGTCAAAAGCCCGCCAAAATGCGGGGGCGGGTTGGGTTGGCCCACATTTGGTATATGGGTTGAAAGTCTCAACCCAACCTACATTTTGGCGGGCTGGCGGGCTAGCCCGCCAAAATTTAATGTAGTGGGAAAAAAAGTAATTATGAGAAGAAAGCACAAACCGACAAAGTTCTACATTCTCACAAGTTGCAAAAATACACAAATAACGCAAGTCACAAGCCACAACTCATAATTGTCTCTTAACACAACAAAAGCAAGCACAAATGACGAACCAACAAAGTGTAGAGGAGACGAGAGCGCCGCGGTGGAGGAGAGGAGAGCGTGGTGGTCGGTGCAGGAGAGAGGAGAGCGCGAAGCGGCGAACTAAAGTTTATAGAAACTCAAACCCTCACTTTGAAAACCCTCGTCCCTCACACTGAAGTCTATAGTAGTGTACTGATTTTTTTCAATTTTGATTTTTTTCTCTTTAGTTAAATAAAAAAAAGCAAAAAAAAAAATAAGTGGCCCGGCGGGCCGGCCCGCCTTAACCCGCCAAAGCCCGCCATAAAAATGGGTTTCTAAAGTGGGTTACAAGTGGGTATTTGGGCTGAAAATCCCAACCCAACCCGCCAAAAATGGCGGGCCAAACGGCCCGACCCAGCGGGCCTAGCCCATATTGCCACCCCTAAGTGGAACTCATAATAAATAGAGTTCGGTAGAATACATGTATTGTCGTTATTAGATGAATATAACTCTTATTTAGGGTTCACATGTGTATTCAACTTTCAGCGTGGGATGAGTGGAACTCATAATAAGTAGAGTTCAAATAGAGTACATTCAATGTTTAGGGTTCTCATGATGTACATTAGTGAAATATGTTTGGGTAGGCAGTTTAATTAGAGTTAGTTTGTTTAAAATTGAAAAAAAAATATAACTTAAGAAATTAAATTTTTATATTATTTGACTATATTTATATTATTATTTTTACTAAATAATATATAACTGAACAAATTATTAACCAAACTTTTTTTTTTGGTTATGAAAAAATAACTAAGGAAATATATTAATATTTTCTTGAACTTGAACAATGAAATGTCTTGTACATGCCTTCAATGCATCAAGGCCTGGGGTTTGAATCTAGGAACCACTTTTTTTTCCCTTCATTTTTTAATCTGGCGTTTCGAATCTGAACATTAAAAAAAACGAAAAATTTCAAAATTTCTTTTTTTCAACATTCACAAACCCACGAGTTCAAACCCAGTAACCGCACCGTGCAAACCCATTTTCCGCTTTCCTCTTCTTCTTCTATCAATTTTCGAAATGTTCCATGATTTGCGTCATCTTCTCTCAAATCATGGATGCATCTTCCCTGATTTTCGGAATCTTCTAAAAACTGATTTTCCAATTCCATGAACGTGCAAAAACTGATTTTCCAATTCCAAGATTCTCTCAGATATTGATTTTTCAAATTGTGCAACTCCATTCGGCTACAAATACCACTCTTTCAACATGACTTCAGAACCTGTAACGACTTCACTATGGCTGGCAAGACAACTCCGCCGGCGGAATCAAGAACTCGGAAGAAAATATTGCCGACTGAAATAATAGATATATCTTCCAGGTAAGTTTTCACTTTCAAGAACTCTCTTTTCTAAGCTTTGATTTCATAAAACCATGAAACAACACAGAAAGATTGAATTTGTTACTGAATCCGTAGTTCCCATTCTCTGCCCCAATGTAGAGCATTTTCAAGAACAAAGGGTAAAAAAACAATACGATTTCCCCTGAATATTTGAGACTGTACCACAATTGCCCACTCAATACAATTCAATATCCACCTCTAATCTCCCTTTTCTGTTATTCTTACTTTATTCTCACAATCTGAATAACCCCAGAGAAGCCCCTCTAAACTAGCATTTAACCGAGCATCAGAGAGGCTAGTGATATTATGCCCGTATGTTCTTGGTCTATTACTCAGTATGTTCTCACTAGGCGGTTCCAGTTCTATTACTCGGTATGTTCTTATATATGTTTAGGCCCGTTCGATAGTCTCTTATAAATGATTGTATGATAAGGAGGATAAATAATGAAAAATGTATTAAATTTTTCTTTAAATAAAAAATACATAATATTTTTTTGAAATTTAATTTTTTAAATAGTTTTTTCAAAAAGTGGTTATTCTATTAAATTTAATTTTTTTTACATTTTTATAAATGAGCTTATATTTTAATATTAACTAAAATCAAATTATTTTTATTAATTCGGTTATTTTAATTTTTTTGAAAAGGGTCTATTTTAATTAAAATTATTATATATATATAACTTTTAACTTAGTAGGGATGTGATCAATGATAAAAATTAATTCAAATTTTTATAAAATTATTAAAAGATATTATTCTTTCAAAAATAATTTATATTTAAATTATTAATTATAATTATATAAGCAGAGAAATAATTTTAAATAATATCATGTGATAATATAAAATTAGTCTATATTTACTTTTAAAAAATTAATATATATATATATGTGTGTGTGTGTGAGTAGCCTATTTTATTGTTAGGGAAGAATTATTTTGTGTATTTTTATTATAATATAAATAACGAAAAATAATGTTAACTAAGCCGTAATAAGTGATAATGAAAATTTGTTGATGTCTACAACAAATTTGATCGACTTTACCTAATTAATTTAGGTCCGAAGACTGGAATAAAAGTTCTAGAGGTAATCCACAATTTTGAATGTTTTTTTATAACTTATATAAGTACCACATAAATATAACTTATCTATGCATGTCTATGGAGTTTAGTGGATCCCACTCGTTTACCCACCTCCCAAGAATATGAATCTCAATCAGATTCAGGCAGCCATAACAACATACATATTTGCTAACAACAATGCTACAGACTTAGATTGGTATTTTCATTTTAAGTCCAAGCTATGATTTAATGATATACTAATGTGTGTTATCATTATATATTTATGACATTGTGCTTGGGACGTTGCAGTACGGAGATTCTTGTGCGAATAGATAAATTCCATGCCGATAGAGCTACGCTTAAAACCCTACGACCAATGGATTGGGTGGACTAAGAGGTAAGAATACCTAAAGTCATGCTTTCTTATCAAGATAGTCAAACTGTTGACATTAGAACTAGGTGCTTCTTGCCGACTATGTTTGCGGTAATTCATTTCCTTTTGTCATTCAATTTTTTTTAACAATGCACTCGAATGTAGAATACATGTCATTCAATTTTTTTTTAACAATGCACTCAAACATCAAGTGGTTATTTTAGACTCCCTCTCAATTCCATCTAGAAGGAATGATAGGAAGAGAGAAGTTTTAAAAATAATAAGTACTGAAATTCCTCTTTCTAGTATTGTGATTCTGCTAAACTGCAATTTTCATGTTATATTAATCTAACCATAGCACCATTTATGTCCAAACTATCTTTTTAGACGAATTGTTTATAAGAGAGGAGTTTAAGAACGCTGGGAAATTGAAGGTCCCACTATTAGACTTTTGAATAATCCAATCGAACTACGTTGGGCGCCAACTTCATCATATATGTTGTTGAAGGGCATTGAAAACAAGTCTAATGCAATCATCATCCTTGTCTTTTTGTCAACCTACAATTTTACAATAATGATTATAAATATGTCTGGTTTACGGAAAATTAAAGTTATCTACCTAAAGAAGAATAGATAAATACCATTATGATGTAATCTTCAGCCCATAAATTTTCAGCCATCCACCTAATCACCCAGACTCCACAGTCATTACTATCATCATAATGGTACAGCCCATAAATTTTCAGTCATCCACCTAATCACCCAGACTCCGCAGTCATTACTATCATCATAATGGTATTTATCTATTCTTTAGGTAGATAACTTTAATTTTTCGTAAACCAAACATATTTATGATCATAATTGTAAAATTGTAGGTTGACAAAAAGACAAGGATGATGATTGCATTAGACTTGTTTTCAATGCCCTTCAACAACATATATGATGAAGTTGGCGTCAAACGTAGTTCGATTGGATTATTCAAAAGTCTAATAGTGGGACCTTCAATTTCCCAGCATTCTTAAACTCCTCTCTTATAAACAATTGGTCCAAAAAGATGGTCTGGACATAAATGGTGCTATGGTTAGATTACTATGACCTGAAAATTGCAGTTTAACAGAATCACAATACTGTAAAGAGGAATTTCAGTACTTACTATTTTTGAAACTTCTCTCTTCCTATCATTCCTTTTAGATGGAATTGAGAGGGAGTCTAAAATAACCACTTGATGTTTGAGTGCATTGTTAAAAAAAATGAATGACATGCATTCTATGTTCGAGTGCATTATTAAAAAAAATTGAATGACAAAAGGAAATGAATTACCGCAAACATAGTCGGCAAGAAGCACCTAGTTCCAATGTCAACAGTCTGACTATCTTGATAAGAAAGCATGACTTTAGGTATTCATACCTCTTGGTCCACCCAGTCCATTGGTCGTAGGGTTTTAAGCGTAGCTCTATCGGCATGGAATTTATCTATTCGCACAAGAATCTCTTTACTGCAGCGTCCCAAACACAATGTCATAAATATATAATGATAACACATATTAGTATATCATTAAATCATAGCTTGGACTTAAAATGAAAATACCTATCTAAGTCTGTAGCATTGTTGTTAGCAAATATGTATGTTGTTATGGCTGCCTGAATCTGATTGAGATTCATATTCTCGGGAGGTGGGTAAACGAGTGAGATCCACTAAACTCCATAAACAAGGAACTGTTGTTCTTGTTTTCCAACCAGCAGAGGAAGGATGTGCGGGGGCTAGGAAAATTTTAGATGCTGTAGCCTTGGAAAATGTTACTGCTCTAGTCTTGCCTCATGGAAATTTTTCAGATTTTAGATCAGGACAGTCACCAATACCCAGTGATTTGACTATTATATGGCTTAGTAGATAAGATTCTATTTAAACCTCGAACTCTAACCGTTGGAAAATTAGTAATATTTCAAAAGTTGTAAGTCCCACGTTGTCAAGCTACCAATTCCTAAAAGCCTTTATATACCAAAATTGTCTTGGAGGTGGTAAAGTGAATAGAAGAGGAGTTGGGCTTGCGTGCATGAGTTCTGGGCTCGTTTGGGCCAATGCAGTGCAAATTGGAGGATTTGCCCCCCCACCAAAGCGCACAATATAATGGGCCTGAAAAACTTTTGCTAAAATTTCTTTTTGCACCGTCCAAACCTAGAGATTCTTGCACCGGCCACCTTGGAACAAAGAGCTTGCCGCCCATACCTTAATTACTGCCGCCCATTTTTAATTATCCACTAACCAGCTTTCCAAGATTTTCTCCCTATATATAGAACCCCATATTTTGCCCCTCATAGACAGAAAATTTTTGCTACTGTACACTCACCAGTTTTTGAGACCTGGTAAGAGAATTTGGATATTACCAAAATAAACTCTCAAGGACAGTGACACCGATTTCACGCCTCAGCTCGATTTGTGGTTTCAGTGGCTGTTTTACTCTTCTAATACCAACACTAACTGCTCTATTCTTGCAACCTAGAAAGCTTGTTTTAATAAAGTTTCTACTTTCTTTTGTTGTTCTTCTTTGCTCTTTTGTTGTTCACTTTCTGCATTGGTTGTATTTAAGTGATTACTAACAATAATAATTGGTTTATGTTGAAATTTTCGTTTCCTTGCCATGGTGGGTGAGGGGGTCAGATTGGAGAACTTCAATTCAGGAGGAGGAGCTCAAAGAAATTATTAAGCTGTGGAATAGAGTTTTGGATATAATGGGTTGCATGGCCTCAAAAGTAGCAGACAATAAGCACATGACGTTTGAAGTTGCGAAAGATGAGACTCCACACTCAGAAGAAGTGACAGAAAATAAGCTTATACCTGGTCATGAGGATTTTTCTGCCCATGCTTCTGAAACACCATGTGAGTAAAAAAAAGAAGCTTCCTGTACTAATAATATCTTCAATATTGATTCATTTGTCTGAATTTGATATTAACTAATTCAAGGACTTTGAGTGTGGAAATTATTTTGTGCAATGTAGTAATCTGAGGATCTGTAAAATTATATATAACTACATGCTTGATCAATTGTTTATGAATGAAGTCTAGAGATTTGAAACTCTTTTCTTGTGTCTGGCAGTTACTACAAGTGAGGTGGAAACCTTGAAGGAGTTGTTCAAAAAATTAAGCACTTCTATTGTTAAAGATGGATTTATTCAAAAGGTAATTTTAAATTGGACTATATAATTAAGATTTTTTTCATTGGTCTATGCTTGGATACTTGCATTCTAATAATTCATTCTTTCATATAGGAATGCAAATGAAGTTTCTAACTTGTTTGTTAAACTATAATTACGTTTTCTTTTATCACTGGTCAGGTTCTTGGTTACTTGCATTGTAATAATTCATACTTTCATAATCTTTTGTGTTTGTGTGAGTTACTTATCTGATCAATTTCTATTTTAACATTATAACAAGTATATGCTTATGAAAACTTTTGCCCCAAATCTCACAGGTATGTGCAGAGCAAGGATTGCAATTCAATGCAGAACCAGACTCAAAACTAGAAAAATAGCACCTTGTAGTAATGAAGCTTCTCAAAAACTTGTTTTTTCTTACCTTGAAGGACAACATATGGACCATAATTTGACTCTATGTCAAACAATTCTTCATCAAGTAATTAAACAAAATGGCTGACTTTGGAGTCAAGTATAGTAACCTGTAGAAGGACTGTGAAATTTAACTGCAGCCTCAATGCCAAAGAATTTAATTGTCAATTGCACTCCTAAGTAAACTTTGAAACAAGTGGTTAAGAAAGCAAGAGGTGGTATTGTGCTTGCAAGCCTACAGAAAGAAAGAAGACAAGCAGGACTGCACATATGTAATTTATTATAGACAAGCATGGCGACATGCACGCATTATGCCTTCTTCTCCTCCTTCTCCCCTCCTCACCATCCCAATGCAGAGTCTATTGTATCAATGAGTGCATGTTCTACAATGCAACCCAGACTTCTGTACCCTCCTCCGGTGCTCCTGTGCTATCCGGGTCCACTCCAACAGTAGCCAATTTTTGCAACTGAGTAAGACACTCCTAAAAAAATGACAAATAGTCAAGACTAATCAGTTATGAATTACAATACATATAATGCAATTTAAAACATGCAAAAACTAACCGTCAAAGTACTAACATCGTCGGGTGTGGTACGGCTTTATACCATGGCCCATACTCATCACATGCCTCAAAAGGGAATGTTGCATGTCGCACCTCAACTGTATAAGTAGGGTATACTGCAACATGTGGTCAGTCTCCTCACAATTAGCTCTCTGAGGCGGATGTGAAGGAGGAATGATCTGCAAACCACCAAACTGCCTCAAGACTCGCTCTGGTAGGTAAGGGTACACCATGGATGAATGACAGGTGAAGCCATTGTAGAGAGTCACTGCCTCAAAATGCTTATACCGCCGGTGTGAACCATATGGCATCCATATCACAGAGCCTGCATGAACGTCATCCAGGGAAATTCTCTTCTGATTCATTAGTGTATTACCCTTGAGAGTTAGCCACCGCCTAGCCCTAGGCATGTCCTCCGTGTATTGAGGGTTCCGCTTCCTCTCAAACTCTGATGTGGCAAAGTGTTCAAATATCCATGCCTATGCTCAAACATTCATGCCAAACAAATATTAGACTAAACAAACTACGGAATTCATATCAATTATCTATGGCAAAAAAAAGACAAAGTAGATATTAACAAATAAAGTCACTAACCTGAAACAACGTCAGACACCCTGCTAAGCTAGTCACATGCTTCCTGCTAGCATCCCTCAACTGGTAGTATAGAAAGGCCAATGCAGCTGCACCCCAAGCATAGGTGCTAACAACATTAAGGTCCCGGAACATCTGCAAGTACCCTACATCAATCTTGTCATTACTCTTACTACTGAACAGTGTCATGCCCACAAGTCGTAGCAAGAATGCTCTAGCAGCGCCAGCAGTGTTCCCTTCTGCTACCTGTGCTTGCACTATCTCAACTAGCCAATTAAACCTCACTTGACCCTTAGAAGACGTGAGCTCATCAGCCGCCATACGACAGGACGCACCAATCAACTCAACCAACACCTTGCAGCTTCCTCTCGGCTCGGTTTAACAAGTGTGTAGAAGATCCCCGTGAGTGGGATGTGTATCAAGGAAGCCACATCGTCTAGTGTGATGGTCATATCGTCGAATGGCAAATGAGAAGATGAGGTTTCTGGCTGCCATCTCTCGACAAATGCGGACAACATGGCCCTGTCCACTGAACCACCACAACATGTCAGAAGAGGCTGAAGACCAGACCTACGGACCCATTCCTCTATGTTAGCATGGTAGTACACGGGAGCCTTATTGAAGGAGCTCCCATGGTGGTACACCTGCAATGGTCCCCGACCCTCAGAGCCTGTCTCATAAGCTTCCCAAATAGCAGGTGCAACATGTGTAACACCTCAATTTATGGTTGAGGGTCACATAGTAATAAGTGGAAAATTAATAAACCTCTCTCAAAATACTCAATTTTTAAAAACAATTTCGTCGCTCAATAATAATTGTTTAACATAATAATTATTCCCAAAAAATAAATAATCTTCGCACAATAATAAAAATAATAATAAATATCGCACCACACTTGTGCTAAAACGTTTTATAACGAACAACGGAAAAACATAACATAATCTTCAAGTCTTCAAGCCATCTCCTGACCACTTCCTCAATCGCTCCAATTTAATCTTCATTAAAACCTTGTGCTGTAAATCTGTGGCGTTAAGCGCCAAAACAACAAACACAAACGACAGAGCAGAAAAGGTTAACTCATAAAACAAATATCAAAACAAAATGAACAACATGCTTAAAAGATTTTAAAATAGTGCAGCAATAATAAAAACAGAATCAGTAGAACAATATCCAACTGGATACATCTTCCATTAATAAACCATAAATAGCAACATAACAACAGTAAGACATATTATCAAATTTAACATACTTCATGCTTGTTGGTTCCTCAAGTCTAAATTCTCACTATGGCCAAAACATCGTTCCAAAAGGAACCGGACAATCACGTGGCAAAACCATCCACCCTATTGTCCTCAAGCACGGTCACATGGCAAAACCGTCCACCCCACCGACCCTTAACGGTCACGTGGAAAAACCGTCCACCCCACCGCTCTTATTGATAGTAATAAAACCACACAAGAAAGGGGGGTTTGAATTGTGTATGTGATTTTTAAACCTTTTTCGCAAGATAGTTATTATTAGTTCAAAAGTGTTTGTCAAAAATGTGCAGCGGAATTAAACTTAAAGCTTAAACAATAAAGCACACACGATATTTATCCTGGTTCAACCCCTTAATCGACAGGGCTACGTCCAGTCCTTGGCTTCACCAAGATTTTCACTATTTAAACAAAATAGTACAAGTGTTCTCGGGGACTTTTCCCAGTACTCTGAGGACTGATCCTTTACAAGTATTCTAGGACTCCTCCTTTATCTCTCGAGTGTTAGACAGGACTCCTCCCAGTTCTTTTTCAAGAAGACTTAGTTTCTACAAGAATCTATTCAGCAAGAGTGGGTAGAAAATATGAAGAACGAAGTTCAGAGATGATAAGCAAATTAGTTCTCTGAATGGCTTGTGTGAGAAAGGATAAGAGTTTTCACTCTGTAAGAGGTTTCACACTAGTTGGCGACAGAACTCAGAAGATGAGTAGGTTAAGGTTGCTGAGTATCTTGGCTTAAAGCTTGTTCAAATCGTAGATTGACTTGGAAGGTTTGAATGCTTTTATCGTGTAAGAGTCGCCAAGTTGAAGCTGATGCTAAGTCCACTATTTATATCTTCAGTAGGATGATAACTGGAAGCTTTGCTGAAGATCTTCAAAAATAGTTCCGTTTGAATATCTGCTTGATTGTGAGTAACAGATACTTTTGCATCTGCTATTGCAATCTGCTAGATAATGAATGTTTCTTCAACAATGCAAGACAGTATCGTCTGGTGATGCCTTTTGCTTCGGCCCATAGAGTCTGCAATTAATGCTTATGCATTACAGCTAATTCAGTCATTAATGCTCTGACCAAAATATTTGAATTTGACCGTTGAGGAGATACGATGATCAGAAAGTATCGCCGTTAATTCAGCAAAAGCAGCTTGAATTAAGGAATGTCAGAGGATTTGAATCTTCAAGGAATGAGGCGCTTAATTCTGTCTCTTTTGCCATTAATGCTCTGAACCACCAAGAGGTGCACGATAGCTCATCTTTGGGTTGAACAAATGATCACCTTCAGGATTTTTCATTTTGCACGAGTCTTCAATCATTGCTTTTAGTCAACTCAAGTATTCTTCATGAGTTGAGTAGCTGTTCAATCAGACGTTCATCACAGGCGGACGAACTCTTCTCTAGAGGCAGACTGATTCACATAGGCGGACGGATTTCTCCACTTGCTTTTTGATAATGCTTTGTCGAAATCCTCGCAGTATGTCTCCAGTCAACAAGTGTTCCTGAATATGAAAGCTTTTAAAGAAGTCAGTAACACTTAGCGAAATTGTTATTTATCAAAATAATTAAATCATCAAATTGTTTGATTCTAACACTTAACAGTCACGTGGCAAAACTGTCCACCCCACTATCGTCAATCCTAAGATGCACATGCCATGACAACCCACAAAACCCATGAACCAACAGTCCATTGAAATCCCAAAAACAATCATGGTATGTAACGAAAATAAATCATCATTATTAGCATTTCAATTCCTCAATTCTGTTAGATTCAAATCGTTATTATGTTTTGATAATTAACAATTTCTTTTTAATATGATAATTCTGTAGAAAAACTTCTAACTTACTGAACATCTTTATGTCCAGGAGAAACCATCATCATAAAGGACTTCATAAAACCCCAAGACATGATCAAATCGCAAAAGTAAGTCAACCCAAGTAAATGGAAAGTGTTTAGTCATCTCTGAAGAACAACTGCACTCCTTCTAAAGAGGCACAAAGAAGGAAATCAAGTGGAGACAGTCTGACGACTCACCAAAGGTCAAGCTTGCCTAAAAATACACAGATATACCTTGGAAATCTTTGAAGCAACTATGATCATTCAACAACAAAAGCACATGGGATAAAGTTGAAACAGTCCGGTGCTTGAGTTTTCTCTAACCTACAGGAAGACTGTTTTGTCAAAGTTGAGGAAGTCTGGTCATGGGCCTGAATAAACATCTCAACCTTCGAAGTATCTCTAGTTTCAATGGAAGATTGTCGAATAACAATTTATTCAAAAGGAGAACTTCAACAGAAGCACAAAAGAAGGAAGCGTCCAGTCATCTACAAATCAAGAATACTCTGATCTTCAAGAAAGGTTGGGATGAGAAAGTCCGTCTGACTATGCAACTCACTCAGTGATGAAATTCTGAAGATTCTATAAAGATTGCGTCTGCCAAATCATAATGAAAGATTCTGTCCGCTCAGATCATCAAAGTGCTCAACGGTCATAAATGCCAGAAAGCATGTGTCACGAGGTTATGAAGAATCAGTTCAACATAAGCATTAAAGAAATCGTTCAACAATAACTCTGAAGAGTTCATCTATTATAATTGTTTCTTGGTTCAAGGATCATTTACCTCGTCAGCATGTTAAATGAAGTACTGTTGACGGCAGAAAGAAGAAAGGGACATGATTAATATATTATTCCTTGGTTCCTCTGCTTCTCTGCTTCTCTGCTTTTCCTCAAATCAAGCTGCCTTTGCGGAATCAACGACGAGAAATTCTGAACATCGTATTTCTTCAACGTTCAAAATTCAAATCTTCTGTTCAGAGCATTTAATGATTCTTAGCTGGCATGCACTGAGATATTGTGTTCAAACAAAAACCCAAAGCTGGACACAGCGTCGAGCCAGACGATGTCAACCCAAGCAATTAATGTTTGATAGAACGCATTCAATGCTGATCCAGAATTATAGAATTAGCCGTTACTCACAAGGAAGTAGGAGCACTAACGAATCTATTTTCTCTCCTATCAAAGATCAGTGAAGACTTTCAGCTGAAGATATAAATAGAGAATTCAGCTTTCAGAACAAGGTGGCGACTTAATTTCAACCCATTGCATATCTCAACCAAGTTGCCCAAAGAACGAAGCTTCTATTGGTTCAAACTCAGAAAGCTTCAAGCCATAATTTACCTGAGTTATGTCGTCCACTTGTGTGAAGAACTCATAGAGTGTTACTCTTACCTTAAGCCACACACAACACAAAACAGAGAACCTTAAATTCCTATCCTCTTTGTAACCCGAGCTTCAATTCTTCTACTCACTCTTACTGAAGAGAATCTTTGTAGAAAAACAAACCCAATTTGTAAAGGGAATCAGGAGTAGTCCTGTAGAATACTAATAAGGAGAAGTCCTGGAGAATACTTAAAAGGAGAAGTCTTGAGAATACTAGGAGAAGTCCTATACAATACTTGATAGGAGAAGTCCTTCTAATACTGGGAGGAGTCTCTGAGAATACTTGTACTATTTAATGAAATAGTGGAAAATCTTGGTGAAGCCAAGGACTGGACATAGCCCTGACGATTATGGGGGTGAACCAGGATAAATATTGTGTGTGCTTTAGTTTTCTGCCTTACGTTAATTTTTCCGCTGCATACATGCATACACACAATCTTTAACACTCTTTGAAAACTAATAATTAAGGTGTATTTTGAAAGAAGTTTACAAAAATGACACACACAATTCAAACCCCCCCTTTCTTGTGTGTTTCTTGTACTATCAAATTCCTCAACCACAAGTATCAAATCATTCATCACAACATCATCACTTATCAATGAATATCACCAACAAACAATGATCATGATATCTCATTCACATGCAATTCCAAATAAAGCATACACGACTCAAGATGCACTAGGACCGAGTTACCCTTACCTTCGAGTAGGTTGCATACACTTGATATTCAACCTATAAATAGCATATGAACTCATTTAATCAACTATTCTAAGGGGAGGATACAATCTTAAAGGAAATTGGACTCAAAACGGTCATAATCCAAAATTTTCGTAAAACAGGGTAGAACAAAGTACTCTCCAACGCTCGTGCGTTGGACACCAACGCTTACACGTTGATTCCTCGTCTTAGGAACAAAATTCTGGCAGAGCCCCAACGCTTGTGCGTTGGAACACTAACGCTCATGCGTTAGCTTCTCATCAGACGATAGAAACTTAGTAAAATCCCAGCGCCAGGGCGTTAGAAGGCCAACGCCCATGCACCAACTCTCGGCTTAAGAGCCCAGAAACAGAGTTTTTCACGTAAAAATGATTTGAACTCCACTTTCCAAAACCAAAACCCTTTTCATGGATAAAAATTCATTGTATAATTGGCCAAAAACAACTTTCTTTCACGATCTCAAAGTTTTCATAAAACATACGATTATAAAAAAAATATCAAAGGTCTAACGTAAGAATAATAGGAAGGAAACCAACCTCAAAGTCTTAGACGAACAAGAAGAGAATGTTATTTCCGGCCACAACTCAGACAACGTTTGCTCAACGACCACGACGACGGCTGCACCTTCAACGACGGAAACCTTGGAATGGAAAAGAGAACCAAGGATAGCAAGGAGAAAAGTTAGAATTGTCCAGAGGCGTGGCTCAATAACCATGGATTCTGCAGAACTCAGAAAAGTATTGCTTACCGTGAGTTTTGGAACGAGAAAGAGAACGTCCTGTTCTACCAACAAATGAATTCGAGCACAGAAACAAGGAGAGGAGAACAAAGAACTCGAGTAGTGCAGCACAAGAGTGGAGATAAAAGCTTGGCTCTCTCTCTCTCTCTCTCTCTCTCTATCCCCCAAGAAAGTGCAACATTAGCAAGGGTGATTTCTCTGCACTTGGACTGGTTTATCTCAGGAGTGTTTAACGTGTTTGTTTGAGTGAAGAGTAGTGGAAGAATTCAGTTTCCCTTCCCACTTTATGCTGAACGCACCACTCAAAGGAGTGGGAAGTTTGTTTTCAGTTTTCTCCTAGTTCTTAGCCGAGATATCCGTCGAAACCTAACTCGTCTGACTTACCTCTGATTTCAAACAACAAAGCAGAAACAAGACGCCAAGGTAACGAACAAATCTATTTCAACACAAACGAATATTCTGAATAGAGACCATTTAATGGCCAAAATTCCAAATAGAATATTCGGAAATGTCTTCCTGAAAATTCAGAGACAACACTTCTCTCCATTTCGAATTCACAACCCACGAAGTCTGTTGCGGTCACTTAGACAAAGTAAAGGGAAACAGTGTGCAACGGACGACGCACTGCCAGACGATACTCCAGCACAATATGCAGACGACACACTTGTCAGACGATGCATGAAAAAAAACTGACTTAGCTAGTCAGAAAATAGATTGCAAGGTCCCTAAGACGATAGTTCGCGAAGTCACTAAGACGATAGTCTCCTTCTCGTCAAAATGTGCGATTTCAGCCAAGACTTGATGATACATAATCCGACACACAAATACACGCTTCAAAGATAGACAATTCCAACATCTCAACCACTAAACCAAAGTCCATCATGTTATAACTCAAGCGAATATATCCTTTTCAATCAAGCATCAATCAAATCTATTTGGATTTTATTTATAACAAATCTCAAGAAGACGATACTACCAAAATATAATCAAGCAAAGGTCAAACAGGGACTAAAATTGAACTCCAAAATAGTTCAGAGACCAAAGCAGAAATAATCCAGACTCCAGGGACCAAGGTATAAATACCAAAAATAGAGGGTCTTACAACGTGCATCTTAAAGGAAAGCGGAAGGCTCAAATCATAAGGCCCCCCTTAAAGTAACTAGGCTACTCACCATCATCTTCATCCTCACCCATCACATTGTCCTCACCATCATCCTCTTGACCCTCTTCTCCTCATCAGAATCCTCCTCACCATCTTCCTCCTCAGAATCCTCATCATCATCACCTTCCTCATCATCACTATCCTCATGTGAACTCTCGTCACTTGATTCGTCCTCATCTGAACCCTCCTCAAGAACATCATCATCCTCCTTCTCATCACCTTCCTCAACATGAAAATCTGGGGGAGACACCTGCTGTGGTTCATGTATCTACACAAGCTTACGAGCTTCCACACGCCTTTTCCGTTTTGATGTCGTAACCTGCTTACGTTCAGTTCCTGTCACAAGCTGACTTGTTGATACAAGAGGTTGAGGACCTTTTCTGTTTGGTCTTCCTGTAACTGCAGGTAGACGAGTTGTTCCTTTTGTCCTTGCCATATCTGACACAGCAAACGCATGAATGTAACAAATCAAGACCAATAACTCAACAATGCAGAATATCCGCAGTTTAAACTGCGGACGTTACGCAGTTCAAACTGCGTACTGGTCGCATATTGAAACTGCGTAACGTCCGCAGTTTCACTTTGAGGCAAAAATCACGATCCAGCAAAAAAAAAAGATCTGCACTTTAAAATTGCGAAAAAACCAGAACGGAAATGAGGGAACTTACGGTCGCAGAAAACGATTGACATGTAGGGCGAGGCGGAGCAAGCGACTGCGACAGGGAGTGGTGGAGCTAAACCAGCGACGGCGTGCTTCCTGCTGGTACACTATATGGAGAACAAAAATGGGGAAGGGAAGGGAAGGGGAAATGGGGAAGGTGAATGTGGAATGGGGAAGTTGGAAACTGATTGTGGGAGGGAAATTTGAAATTGAAAGTGAAGAAGAGAGGATGGTGAAATGAGTGGGTGGTGGGGAAGAAGAGATAGAGGGAAAGTGGGGTGGTGGAGTGGCGTGGTGGGGAGTTGTTTTTATTTATTTATTTTAAAAATGGGTATTTTCAGTTTTTCAAAAAGTTGGGATGGCGCCAATAGTCGTCGGGTGGCGCCAATAACAACACCCTTATATTTAAATTATAAATTATTATATAAGTAGATAAATAATTTTAAATAATAGGATATGATAGTAGAAAATTAGCCTATACTTACTATTAATTAATGAATCAATGTTTATAAGTGAGTAGTCTATATTTACAATTAATAAGTCAATATTAGTAATAAGAACTAGTAATTGATAAATAACTAATTATTAAAATAAATGTTTTTATATTTATTAATTAATATTATTGTAAGTTATATAACATATAAATATTGAAATAAACTAATTTAGGGTTAGGATACTGAAAAAGAATATATAACTGTTATCCTATCATATCAGTATAAGTTCTAACCTACATCCCCTCATGATAACTTTTACACATTATAGACATGAGATGATGTATCATATGAAAAATATGTTTTTATATGAGAAAGTAAGAATTAATCATGACCGTTAGATCTAATCATGAATGGTCAAGATTAAAACATGAAGTCATGTGACTATTTAAAAAGTCACATGACATTTTTAAGTAGTCATGTAAGTTGTTTTAATCTTGACCATTCATGATTAGATCTAACGATCGTGATTTATTCTCATTTTCTCATATAAAAGTATCTTTCTCATATGATACATTCCCATAGACATGATATGAGAAAGGACAAGATAATATTATCTTATCCTACTGGCGCAACAAATAACATATTACAATATGACATGATTACTATCATATCATGTCTCTGGTTATTCTGTCCACCAAACGGACTTTAAGAACTAAACTTTGGAATATAAGACTTACTAGTACACTAAGTATCTCTATTGGTCATAAAATGAGGGCATGACTGCCATTTCAAACACAACCAGCATTGCCTAACTTTTATGCTAATTAATCTGTTGTGTTAGATTTATTGTGAAATATCGTGAAGGAAAAAGAAAAAAATCAAATGTAAACCCATATTAATGGTGGATTGGGGAACTTTGAACGCGATGGTGTTGTTTGTTACTTATGGGCCAGAGCGATGATGATATGATTACCCAGACGAAGACGAAGTGGTTGGTGCGAGGAGCATAGCTGATACCAGTAGCAGATGATGGAGTCGTCGTTGTCGTTTTGGGAATACACCGTGATCCTCTTTCTGCGCCCCCTCCTCGCCATAGGGTTCGTTCTCTCCTTAATTTCTCTAGGTAATAAATTCTTCTCCTTCTCTCTCTATTTTGCTTCTTCTTCATCGTATCTGGTGGAAAATCACTCACAAGAGCGATTTGATTTCTGTTGTGGTAAGGTTGGTTGTTGGCATGGAAACTGGTCCTGGTGCACGTGCCTCTGGTGCAAGAGATTTTTGGCCTTAAAAAGAAACCTGTCCGATCCAAGCCTCCAACTGGTCGACTCTCCAAAATTTACAGCACCATTCGTGCCTCTAATCCACCTTCCACTTGGTAAATTCTCTTTCTCTGCCTCCTTTTTTTTCATATGCAAGGATTGTTGCCATGGCTGCCAATTCAAAATGATGTAAATGACATGTTATTCTTACTTTGGAACTGTTCGTTTGTTGGGAATTTGGGGTTCAACCATAGTGAATGGAAATGAAATCAGTAGATAAATTTGTTATCTCATTAATTGGATTGGTCATGACAAAATAAAGGAATATATGAAATAACCCCTATATTAGTCCCTCAATGTTTACCAATGACTTCAAGCTAGTCATTATATTAGAAAAATACCATTTTAAATCCTCGAACCAATTAAATATGAATCATATTAGTCTCATTGATGTTGGTCATTTTCGTTTCTATGGGTACTTATATCATAGTTATCAATAGCGTGCGATAGCGGCGCTATAGCGCCGTCGCGGAGCGGAGGCCTGCCGCTACGGGATTCAGGGCGCGATCGCGGCCAATAGCGGCCAAATAGCGGCCAAATCCCGGTTTTACATGTATGGGATTTCAATTCTGGGGGTCATCCGCGACAGGGCGCGATCCGCGATTGACTACCTTGACTTATATGGGGTATAGCCTGAGTGGACTCACTTTACATGGTAAAGTGAGCATCACAACCATTAATAGTGATTACCTAAATTGAAAAAGTCAATAAAAGAACACAATCAGTGGTTGTGATACTCACTTTACCATGTAAAGTGAGTCCATCCACTTTAGAGGAGCTGCACCCACTTGTATGATCAACATTTTGAATGGTTCGAGGACTTAAAATGTAGTTATTCAGTGCATGTTTGGAAATCCTATTACAATTAATTCTGAAGACAACCAATTTTAAGGAGAAGCTTCTCTGAGTAGCTTCTGGGTTTCGGAATTGATTCCGAGAAAAGGAAAACTGATCCAAAATGCTACAGGGTGTTAGAATTGATTCTAAGGATTTCAAGGAGGCTTCAATGCTGTTGTCCTGGACAAGAACTGAAGGGTCGCCCACCTCACTTCCTAGTAAAGAGAGTGATTCTGATTTTCCCAAAGACAGTACAAAATCGTAGATATAGCTTGAGCAACATCTAGATCCTCCCCCTACAGCAAAGAACAATTAATAGCGGCTGCATCCTAGCCTTGCATAACATCCAGCCTCAATCCAAGAGCGAGGCAAACCATAAGCGTTGTGCATGAACACCATAGAATGTGTGCTCCAAGGTTTCGAATTCCAAAGCACATAATGAGCAAGCAAGATCAATATCCACCCGACACCTTCAAAGGTTTGCTCGCACCGGCACTATCCCCATACAAATCCGCCAAACAAGTTCCTTAGACCTAGGGAGAGTACCACAAGTCCATATCTTCTTCCAAGTAGCGCAAGGCAACACCCCATCAGAAGAAGAGGGTGTGGACAAAGATAACTGCTGGAGGATGAAAGAATACCCTGTCTTAGTAGTGTGTTGACCATCTGTATAGAAAGGCCAAATGTAGACATCCTCCGTCCGAGAGGGAGATAGTGGAATAGCATACACATTTGGCCAATACCTGGCCAAGAGAGGAGTGTACCAGAGCACGGTCCAATCCCCGGTAATATTAGAAATTAGGTCTGCCACTAAGAGAGGGCCTTGCCCATGACTCACAGAATGAGGAAGAGTAAGTGCAGGTCCCTTCAAAATCCAATTATCCTCCCACACCCAAACTTTTGAACCATCACGAAGTCTCCAATGGCCCCTTTTCTTAAAAATCCATCTAGAGTGGAGGATACTAGACCATGCATAGCTAGGGCGATAGCCCTTCCTAGCCTCAAACAAATCACCTCGGGAGAAGTAAACGACATTAAAAACTCTATTAAGCAAAGATTGAGGAAAATAGTAAATCCTCCACCAGCTTTTTCCGATAGGAGTTGTATTAAAAGATTTAAAATCACAAAAATCTAGACCACCACATACCTTAGGCTTCTTCCACATGATATTAGAGATAACAGAGGTTCACACTGTTATTGTGAACCTGACTGTATGATATACTATCTCTGTTGAGTCAGTTAGTGTTTGTTGAGTTGTCATCAGCTACTACTGTTAGAGTCAGTTGAGTCTGCTGAGCTGTCATCAACAGTTAGAGTTAGGTAGGTTCACCTTCTATATAAGGTGCCTACACCTCTTGTATTGTTGGGTTGAAAATACTGAATAACAGAATCAGTTTTCTATCTCTCTCTCTCTCTCTCTCTCACTCTCTCTCAAATTCTATCTTTTGAACGTGGTATCCAGAGCTTAAGCACCAGCGGTTATGGCGACCGGTGGTCCTCCTTCGCCGCTGCGTTCATCTCCGCGGTAGAATTCTCCGATTTGCCCGACACCACTCTCTGTTGCTCCGGCGAACAGAGTTGTCACGTTTCCGCACTCGATCTCTGTGAAACTCGTTGACCGCAACTTCTTGCTATGGAAGCAGCAAGTTGATCCAGTGATTACTTCCCATTGCATGCATTGGTTTCTTGTGAATCCGGTAATTCATCAGAAATTTCTGACTGAAGCTGATCAAATTTCCGGCAATTTGTCTCCTGCGTATCTTGTTTGGGAAGAGCAGGATGCACATCTTCTGGCTTGGCTTCAGTCGCCCTTGACTAGTGATGTTCTAGTTAAGATGATTGGGTGTAAGCACTCACATCAGCTTTGGGATCGCTTGCACGGTGGATTTTTGTCGCGAACAGAGGAAAAATCGCAACAACTGAAAACAGAGCTTCGAAGCTCATCTATGGCTGCGGAAGGCGTGACTGATTATCTTCAGCACAAGAAGTCACTCGTTGACTCACTTGCTGCAGTCGGTGATCCAGTTTCCTATAAGGAGCATGTTGATGTGGTTCTTGAAGGTTTGCCGAGTGAGTATGAGTCTCTCGTCAATAAAAAAGAGGTTGTGACTGATTTCTCAGTCAATGCAGCAACCACTGGTTCATCTAGTTTACCAAATCCACCAGTGAATCAGCCTTCTGGTGGTCAGAATCCTCCTTCTGGGGATCCATCCTCACAGCATTCAGGATTCGAGAATGCACAACATGAGTCTGATTATGACTATGCTCCACGTGGAGGTCGTGGTAGATGCCGTGGCGGTCGTGGCCGTGGCTATGTGCAATGCCAACTGTGCTTCAAACCTGGTCATACTGAAGCTGTTTGCTACCATAGGATTAATCAAGCCTGTGTTCCTCAGCCACCTCCTGATTCACAGTACTCTGCACCTCCACAGCAGTACTCTGCACAGCAGTATTCTGCACCACCACCTCCACAACAGTATGGAGTACCTCAGAACTATGGAGTTCCACAACACTATGGTGCATCATCTGCAGGTCATTTGCCTGGTTCATTAACACAAATGCCTCCTCCGTCTCAATTTCAGGCTCATCATCTGTACAGTGCACTGCCTCCTTTGTTGCCAACCCCACAGCACCAGGCTCTGTACAGTTCAACTCCTCCCTTGCTGCCTTCATCTCAGTCACCACCAAATGGTGTTTGGTACCCAGATTCTGGTGCAACCAATCATGTCACACCTACAACGCAGAATTTCCAGCTGAAGCAGCCATATGAGGGATCTGATCATGTTTTGGCAGGCAACAAACAAGGTTTGCCTATTGTTTCTCATGGTTCTTCTTGGCTTAACTCTCCATATAATTCCAATTTTAACCTAGTTCTGAAAAATATGCTGCATGTTCCTTCAATCACTAAGAATTTATGCTGCATGGTTTTCTTGGACGTGATGGCCTTTATCAATTTCCTTCCCTCTTGGCAGCTCAGTATCTCAAACCAATGTCTGCAAATACTGCTCTTTACGATACTACAGTCTACAGCCTTTGTTAATTCAGTTTCATCCAATAATACCGTGTCCTTTTCTATTTGGCACTCTCGCTTAGGTCATCCTAATGCAAATGTACTAAAGCAAGTTCTTCAGTCTTGTAACATTGCTTTTCCAGATAAATCTACTTTTGATTTTTGTCCTGCCTGTGCAGTTGGTAAATCACATAGACTACATTCATCTAGTTCAACAACAGTTTATTATAGTCCATTAGAACTGATATATACAGATCTTTGGGGCCCTGCTCCTTTTATTTCTTCTTGTGGATATCAATATTATGTATCTTTTGTTGATGCTTATAGCAGATTTACATGGATTTATCTTGTTAAGTCTAAGTCAGACACATTGAAAGTGTTTCAAGAGTTCAAAACACATGTAGAGTTACAATTTAGTAAGCCCATTAAGGCTGTTCAGTCAGATTGGGGTGTTGAGTATAGGTCCTTGTCCAAGGTTCTCATAGCTCAGGGTATTAACCATAGGGTTGCTTGTCCCCACACACATCATCAAAATGGTGTGGTGGAGAGAAAGCATAGGCATATTGTTGAGTTGGGACTCACCCTTTTGTCTCCAGCCTCTCTTCCGTACAAATTTTGGGACTAGGCCTTTCTCACATCTGTTTTCCTCATAAATAGATTGCCTACTTCTTCTCTAAACTTCCAGGTTCCATATGTTAAGTTGTATCAGGTCCAACCAGATTACAAGTTTCTTCATGTGTTTTGGTTGTTCCTGTTTCCCCTTTCTCAGACCTTTTAACAAACACAAAATTGGGTTTTAGATCCCACGAGTGTGTATACTCAACAATGCACAAAGGCTATAAGTGTCTCACCCCTGATGGAAAAATCAGTGTCTAAAGATGTTGTGTTCAATGAATTAAGATTTCCTTACCCTTGTTTCCTTCCTCTCCAATCCAACCAGAGTCTGTTTCTTCTGTTTCAGCCACCATTCCCCTTGTCTGCCCCCAAAATCTAGCAAATACCCCTGATCCACCTCAGTCTTCTTCAAACACAGAATCTGTTCCAGACCTACAGCCTACACCAAATACAGCACCTCAGTCTTCTTCAACCCCAGAAGTCTGTTCCAGAGCCCCAGTCTCCACCAAACACTGTCCCACAGTCCTCTTCTAACCCAGAATTTGTTCAAGAATCACAGTCTTCCTCAAACACTGCACCTCAGTCTTCTTCATCACCTCATAATCCTCCTCTCACAAACACTCACCCTATGCAAACTAGGTTAAAAAATGGAATTTTCAAACCAAGATTGCAACCTACTTTATTACTAACAACTGTGGAACCTAGAAATGTAAAACAGGCTTTGCATGACTCTGGATGGACAGCAGCCATGAAGGCTGAGCTTGATGCTTTACATCACAATGGGACATGGTCATTGGTACCTCTTCCTTCCAACCGTGAGCCCATTGGGTGTAAGTGGGTTTTTAGAGTTAAAGAGAACCCTGATGGTACTGTGAATGAGCTAAAGGCACGTCTAGTTGCCAAAGGGTTTCATCTGCAGTATGGGTATGACTACAAGGAGACTTTTTCCCCTGTTGCGAAACCAGTCACCATTCGGGTAATTCTTACCTTGGCTTTAACTCAAGGATGGTGTATTCAACAGCTTGACATCAATAATGCCTTCCTCAATGGGTTACTTGAGGAAGAATTATACATGTGCCAGCCCCTGGGCTTCGAGGATAAAGACAAGTCATTGGTGTGTCGTTTACACGAGGTGTTGTATGGGTTGAAGCAAGCCCCAAGGGCTTGGTATGATAGGCTAAGGTCCACATTGCTACAGTTTGGATTTGTATCTAGTAAATGTGACCCTTCCTTGTTTGTTTTCCAGCACAACAACATAACCATGTATGCTTTGGTCTATGTTGAAGATATAATCATCACGGGGCCAACTGTATCTAGTTCAGAATTTTGTCTCAAAATTGAAGGATGTGTTTGCTCTCAAGGATTTAGGAACACTTGACTACTTCTTGGGAATTGAGGTAAAACATTTGACTGACAAGTCTCTACTGCTGACTCAGAGTAAGTACATTCGGGATCTGTTGACAAAGGCTGATATGGCTGACTGTAAGCCTATTTCCTCTCCTATGGTTTCAGGAACTAAACTGTCAAAAACTGGCAGTCTTTTTCAAATCCTGCTCTTTACAGGTCTATAGTGGGAGCATTGCAATATATCACCATAACTAGGCCAGATCTGAGTTATTTAGTCAACAAGGTGTGCTAATTCATGTCCAGTCCTCTTGACACCCATTGGCTTGCTGTCAAACGCATCCCGCGCTGTTTACAAGGAACCCAACATTTTGGTTTGCAACTAAAGCCTGCATCGCTCACATTCCTTTGTCTCTAACAGGATTTTGTGATGCTGATTGGGCTGTTGATCCTGATGATAGGAGGTCAACATCATGAGCCTGTCTCTTTCTTGGCCCCAATTTGGTGACTTGGTGGTCAATGGAGCAGTCGGTAGTGGCAAGAAGTAGCTGTGAAGCTGGGTATAGAAGCTTAGCCCAGGCAACTGCTGATATTTTGTGGCTCCAGTCCCTGCTTATGGAGCTAAAAGTCACAATTACAACCCCAACTCTACTATGTGATAATCTTAGTGCAGTTTTTCTTGCTCACAATCCTGTACAACACACCAGAACTAAGCACACGGATCTTGATTTGTTCTTTGTCAGGGAAAAGATTCAGGCCAAACAGCTTCATTCAGACATGTGCCTGCTCCAGATCAATTGGTAGATGCTTTAACCAAGCCATTGCCTTCCTCAAAATTTCAAGCAATCAGAAATAAGCTCACTGTTCACGACCTTCACAGCTGAGCTTGAGGGGAGAGTATTAGAGATAACAGATGTTCAACACTGTTATTGCGAACCTGACTGTATGATATACTATCTCTGTTGAGTCAGTTAGTGTTTGCTGAGCTGTCATCAGCTACAGCTGTCAGAGTCCGTTGAGTCTGCTTAACTGTCATCAACAGTTAGAGTTAGGTAGGTTCACCTTCTATATAAGGTTCCTACACCTCTTGTATTGTTGGGTTGAAAATACTGAATAACAGAATAAGTTTTCTATCTCTCCCTCTCTGATTCTATCTTTTGAACACCAGAAAGTGAATTGCAACGATCGAGGAACCTGATTGAGAAGATTGTGGATGATCATGGAGGAGTTTTTGAGGATGATGAGGATATTGCTAGGGTGCTTGCAGGGTACTTTCAGGGGCTTTTCTCCTCTTCTGGGCCGAAGGGTATTGATTAGTTGACATCTTTGGTGGCTAATAAGATCTCTGCAGATAATTTCCAGTTGATGTCAACTTCTTTTTCTAAGGATGAGGTCGAGTAGGCCTTGTTTCGGATGCACCCGACTAAGGCTCCCGGTCCTGATGGCTTACCCGCTCTATTGTATCAGAGAGTTTGGAGGATTATTGGTGATGACATGTCTCAATTTTGCCTCCAGGTCCTAAATGGCCGAACCTCTCCAGGTACTATTAATCAAACACTACTTGTTTAAATTCCCAAAATTAAAAAGCCTTTGCTTGCGAGTAAGTTTTGTGTTCAAAGTTTTGACCTATGAGCAGGAAGGGGATAATGGCCCTTAAGTTGGATATGTCTAAAGCTTATGATAGGGTTGATGAATGACCTTTTATGAAAAGTTTTGACCTATTAGTCTTTGCAATGTTGTGTTCAAAATTACCACTAACATTATTGCTAATAGACTAAAGTTATTTTTGCCTGATATTATTTGTTGCACTCTGAGTGCCTTTGTCCTTGAGAGGCTTATTATTGATAATGCTCTTATAGCTTTTTAGTGTTTTCATTACATAAAAAATAAGATTATGGGTAGGAAGGGGATAATGGCCCTGAAGTTGGATATGTCTAAAGCTTGTGATATGGTTGATGAATGACCTTTTATGAAAAGTGTTCTTTCCCATATGGGTTTTCCCGATAGTTTGATTTCTTTGATTATGATTTGTGTCATCTGTCAGTTTTTCTATAATGTTGAATTGGAATCCATATAAGGTTTTTTCTCCACATAGGGGTCTTTGTTAAGGGGGTCCTTTGTCACCTTATTTATTTATTTTGTGTGGAGAAGTGTTTTGTGTTTTGATTCATAAGCTTATTGCTTCTTCTGCCCTGCATGCAATTCGTATTGCTTGTTCTCCACCAATTATATCTAACTTGCTATTTGTAGATGATTACATTTGCCCATGCCACTGATCAGGAAAGTGAGTGTGTTAAGGGTATTCTTGCCTCTTATGTGTGCGCTTTTGGTGAGATTATTTAACCTTGACAAGTCTATGCTCTTCTGTAGCCGAAATATGCCAAGTGCAGTCACAACTCCCAATAATCGGGTAAACCCATTGAATCTGGTACATGGCACACTTCGGCTACCGAAGAGCATAGACTTGAATAGTCTTAACACACTCATCTTCCTGATCAGTGGCACGGGCAAAAATAATGCTATCATCTGCAAAAACAAGTGAGATATAATTGGTGTAGAAAGAGCAATACGAATCTCATGCAGCGCAGAAGAAGCAATAGCTTATGAATCAAAGTGAAAATCACTTTTTCCCCAAAAAATAATAAGGTGACAAATGATCCCCTATGTGGAGAAAAAGCCTGTTGTGGGTTCCTATTCAACATTATAAAAAAACTGACAAATGACACACAAAGAATAATCAAAGAAACTAAATTGTGAGAAAAATCCATATGGGAAAGAACACTTTTCAAAAAAGGCCATTCAACCCTATCATAAGCTTTAGACATATCCAATTTAAGGGTCATCATCCCCTTCCTACCCGTAATCTTCATTTTCATGTGATGGACACACTCAAAAGTTATAAGAGTAATAAGTCTTCCAGGGACAAAGGCACTCTACTCTAGGTGTCAAATAATATAAGGCAGGACTAACTTTAGCCTATTAGCAATATTTTTAGTGATAATCAACACAACATTGCATAGACTAATAGGTCGAAACTGACTCGCGACCTAAGGTTTTTTAACTTTAGGAATTAAAACAAGTATCGTTTGGCTAATAGTACCTAGAGGGGTGCGTCCATTTAGGACTGAAGGAAAAAGCGAGACACGCCATCACCAATAATCCTCCAAAATCTCTGGTAGAATAGCGCAGGTAAGCCATCAGGACCGGGTGCATCTGAATAAGACCTCATCCTTAGAAAAAGGAGCTGACAGCTGCCGGTGCCCCTGAAAGTACCTGCCAGCAGCAATATCCTGAAAAACCCCTCCATGATCATTCGCAATCTTCTCAATCAGATTCCTCGGTTGTTGCTGATTTTCTTTCTAGTGGAAGAAGCCCGTATTTCAAGCAATTAGCCCTAAACCTTTGGCACTTCAAAATCGCTTCTTGCTCAAGCAAAGAGCCAAGCTCCTGCCCAGCCTCCTGAATATCCAACACAAATTGGTCAGTTTGCACGCTCCCCTCCAGGCTCTAAAGAGATGGTTTAACCTGGGCAATCCTTTTGGGCAGATCCCCATATCTGAGCCGCCCCCATTCACCCAAATCAGCACCCATAGTAACCAGCTTTGAAGCGCAGCTCAAAGACTAGGTACTAACTTAAGTCATTCGTAAATGTTAGAGACTAATTTAGTGGTTTACTGAAGTTTTTATTTCTTTGTCCATTGTTTGGTATGTGAACGGAATGATAAAAATATTAGTTAGTTTTATCCCTATTTTTACTCTCAGTTTTGTCGTTAACTTTAGATCTTTTTTTCATATTATGCCTTCGGTTAAAGAATCATAAAGTTCTCAATCTATTTTTTGTTAATCAAATTAGTCTCAACCTATTTTTGTTAGTCCTTTGCTAGAGACTAATGTAACCTACGAAAGTATAGGTAGGGACAAAAATAGCGATATTAGATGAAATAAAATCGATCTAATCTATCTTGTTTCATTCCATTACATTTTATTTCAAATAATCAAAATAGTAACGACTAATATTATTTCACTCAACTCCCCTCTATTCCATGTCATATCTATCCTAACATAGTATTCATCCAATATTCCAATCAAACATTCTTTGGTGTAAGCTTTAGTCTGGCAACGTTAGACTAACATCATATAATGAGTTTTCTATGATGCTTTTGAAGTTGTGATGACCGATGAGAATAATGGATATAGACTTCTGTTGGAGAGAACAGAGTAAGCTTGAGATAAAAGATGGGAAATAAATTTGTGCAGATTTTTCCATTCATTTAGAACCATTAACTGTTAAGCTTATTTGTATCAATTGTTTTCCTTGTTTCCTATCAAATTCCAATAGGCGTTAACAAAATTTCTTCAGGTTTGGGAATAATATGAGTTATTTGTGTTGGAATCTGATTTCCTATAGGGGAGATCTGTCTTTGTATAGCATGGAGGACAAGGAAATTCAAGGTTACTTTAAATGCATTGTGAAAGGGAATGAGTCTGTTGTGAGTTAGTTAACCATCTGTTACGTGTTAGATATACTGTTAACCTCTCATCTTGCCAGCACCAGCTACGTGTAACGAACTAGCTGTTGTATAAATATCATCTCATGATCAGAAAATCTAGACTTACATTTCATCAGAACATACATTTTTGTTCTCTTAGTTATCTTTATGGTATCAAGAGTCTCACGATCCAATCATGGTGGGATCTCCTTCTTCCACAATTGCTTCAAAATTCAAAATCTTCATCTGAGTTCATTGCACAAACGTTTTCTATCTATTTCATTGCGTGTGAAGCTTGATGAGAATAACTTCCTCACTTGGAAGCATCAGTCATTGTCTTCCACTTGTGGGCACAACTTGGAAAATATATCTCTAGTTCTGGAGATAGGAAGAAATATGATACGGAGGAAGATGAAGCTTGGGTTTAAGGCACTGAAGAGTACACCAACACGTTCCAGCAGACCCATTCCCTTTCACTTTGAAATTGAAAGGAGGAACTTGATCCTAATGCATGTTGTGTTGCTTTTTAGGGCCTGTTTGGTTTAATGTTGAAAAGTATGAAAATGAAAAATAACACTTCTCAATACACTTTTAGTTGAAGTAGCAAGAAAGTAAAAAAATGAGAAAATAACACATGTCGATGTTGCTACTTAAACAAAAAGTGCCTCAGGATGTGTTGTTCTCCCCGTTATTTTCTAACCCTAAACCAAATGGACTTAAGCAACCAGGATGTTTTTACTTGATTTCCAGTCTCTTGTGTTTGGTAGTTGATCTCATTAGTGTTTTATACAGTTATATTTTTGACGTAATGTAGCTAATTATACAATCACTCTTGGTTTGATTGAGATATAGAAATGATCGTGGATATTAATGGTTACGTTGCAGATAAGATCAATAAATTGCAAAGAGATGTTGGAGATGACGAACAGGGGAACTTGAATGGTAGTATTACACGCAGTGACTCATGGATTGAAATAAACGAAGAAATTCCAAGTAACAACTCGCCTCAAAACTTCTGGAGATTTCGACATACATTATACACGTTGTACATAATATCAATTAACTCCTGAAAACTAAGCTGTGAATGGTCTTACTCCATATAGTACATGTGGAACTAGTTTGTCAAATTCAAGTGTTATCAATTAGGATATATTTTTATAATTGCTTTTGATCCCAGGCACGTACACTTATTTATGTAGGAGGTGCAGGCACTTAGGTTAGACAATTATGGTTATTGTGTTTGAGATTCTAGTGCTTTGTTTGGTAGCACATGCGTAGGCAAGAGAGTGTTTATAGGGAGTGAGAGTTAGAAGGGAGAGGGGTTCTCCACCTTTGTTTCGGATTTGTTTGGTTTATTGGTTTGGATTTGTTTGGTTAATTGGTTATATTTTATGTTAAACCGGAACCAAATTATTGTAATCGATTCGGTTCCGAATTTCTTTTCCTACCCGAACCAACCTAACCATCCGATTAATTCATTTCTTTAAGTTTTATATTTATACTTTTAAAATTTATTATTTATAAATTTTTCCTATTTTTATCTTTCTTATATAATCTTGATTTTGTCATCTTAATCATCAATTGTCTTTAAGTATATTTATTATCCAATTTTATTATCATATTTTAGTTAAAAACTAATAAGTTAAACAATGTTATAAATATAAAATATTAGTACTATTAAAACTTAAAAGTGATATTAATATATTTTTGGTACATTGGAAAAGAAAAGTGATATCAACATTTAGGGCCCGTTTGGTGGACAAGATAAACAGAGACATGATAGTAATCATATCCTGTTGTTATCTGCTGTTTGTTGCGCCAGCAGGATAGGATAACACTATCCTGTCCCTTATCCTATCCTGTCCATCATGTGTAAAAGTTATCCTGAGGGGGAGCTAGGATAGAAATTATCCTGAGAGGATAGGATATCAGTTTTTTATTTGTTTATTACCATAACCCAAAATTAATTTCAATATTTATATTTTATATAATTTATAATAATATTAATTGATAAATATAAATTTTTGATTTTAATAAAATATTAATTTTATTACTTATCAATTACTAATTGTTATTGTTAAGTTAAATTATTTAGTTACAGATAAATTTAATTAAAAAGTAAACTTATTTATAAATGGTGAAAATATTGGATTTATTCATATAAAATAATTAAATTTTCATTATCACTTACTGCTACTTAGTAAACATTATTTTTCGTTATTTATATTATAATAAAAATACACAAAATAATAATAAAAATACACAAAATAATTCTTCACTAACAATAAAATAGGCTACTCATATATATATAATAATTTTTTAATAGTAAATATAGACTAATTTTATATTATCATATGATATTATTTAAAATTATTTCTCTACTTATATAATTATAATTAATAATTTAAATATAAAATATTTTTGAAAAAATAATATCTTGTAATTATTTTTATCATTAATCACTTACCCCTACTAAGTTAAAATCCATTGGATATATATATAATAATTTTAATTAAATTAGACTCCCTTCGAAAAAATTAAAATAGCCAAATTAATAAAAATTAATTTTATTTTAGTTAATATTAAAAAATAAACTATTTATAAAAATGTAAAAAAATTAAAATTAATAGAATAATCACTTTTTAAAAAAAAACTATTTAGAAAATTAAATTTTAAAAAATGTTATGTATTTTTTATTTCAAGAAAAAATTGATACATTTTTATTGTTTGTATCATATCCTATCAATATCCTGTTCACCCCAAATGCATGATAGGATAAGAGTCTATCCTGCTCTTATCATATCCTGTGCTTATCCAATCCTTTATCCTATCCTGTTCTTATCCTATCCTGACCACCAAACGGGCCCTTAGAGTTGATTTGGTTACTGCATAAAATTATTTAATGATAAACTATTTTTACTCTTAGTGACATGAAATTTAAATTTTTATGCTTAAAAAGTGATAATGAATGTGGATTAAAAATTAAAATTTAATGATTTATTTTATATACCAACCCGATGACTCCCAAACCAAGCAAACTTTGATTGAATCAGTTTGGTTTGGATTTGTGATTTTTTTTACAAATTCGAACCAAATCAATCCAATTAAATTTAATTGGTTTAGATTATGTTTTATCCTAAACCCGAACTAACCAAACCCGCGAAGACCCCTTATAATTGTAGGTGAAGAAATGGTGCAGAGGAGATTGTGAGTGAAATGTGAAGTGAAGGTATTTTCGAGTTTTTCAAAAAAGAGGGGCGTGTTTTGAGTCATGAGGTTGTATTTATCATACATAGATCACTAATAGTACTGACTACTTACACTTCTTGAACACTCATTTTTCTTTTCTATTTCTCACTACTTATCACATTATATTATATAACACAATCGTTACTTTCTTTTCTTCTCTTCCTTTCTCATATTGAATGTCAATGCCATTCAGTGGTTTATAAAACATTTTGCATTTAATAGCTCCCCGTCTCAATACCTAGAACACAATTAACACAAAATAAAACCCTTGAATCAACCCTCCAACTTCTCCAATTTTGATTATTTTTATATTTTGGTAGAAACATTTTTTGTGTAGATACCAAAATATATGAAGAGAAAAGAAAAAAATAATAAATGTGATGTGTAAAACATGAGAGAAATAAGAGAAAAAATATGATGTGCTGAATCACTTGATAGTGCAAGAAACACACAAGAAATAGGGGGGGTTGAATTGTGTGTGTCATTTTTGAAAACTTCTTTCTTAAAATATTCCTTAATTAATAGTTTTCAAAGAGTGTTATAGATTATGTGTGTATGCATGTATGCAGTGGAAAATTAACATGAGGTAGAAAATTAAAGCACACACGATATTTATCCTGGTTCACCCCCATGATCGTCAGGGCTACATTCAGTCCTTGGCTTTACCAAGATTTCCCATGATCGTCGGCGCTGTGTCTAGCTTTGGGTTTTTGTTTGAACATAATATCCCAGTGCATGCCAGCCAATAATCATTAAATGCTCTGAATAGAAGATTTGAATTTTGAATTTGGAGGGAATACGATGTTCAGAATTTCACGCCGTTGATTCCGCGAAGTCAGCTTGATTTGAGGAAAAGCAGAAAGGCAGAGGAACCAAGAAATAATATATTAATTATGTCATTTTCTTCTTTCTACAATCAACAGTGCTCCATTTAATGTGCAGACGAGGTAGATAATTCTTGATCCAAGAAGCAATTATGCTGAATGAACTCATCAGAGTTATTGTTAAACAATTTCTTTAATGCTTCTGCTGAACTGATTCTTCATAACCTCATGACACATGTTTTCTGGCATTTATGACCATTGAGCACTTTGATGATCTGAGCAGACGAAATCTTCATTATGATTTGGCAGACCCAGTCATTATAGAATCTTCAGAATTTCGTCACTGAGTGAGTTGCACAGGCAGACAGACTTTCTCATCCCAGCCTTTCCTGAAGATTAGAGTATTCTTGATTTGTAAATGATTGGGCGCTTCCTTCTTTTGTGCTGCTGTTGAAGTTCTCCTTTTGCATAAATTGTTATTCGAAAATCTTCCTTTAAAGCTAGAGATACTTCGAAGCTTGAGATGTTTATTCAGGCCCATGACCAGACTTCCTCAACTTTTGACAGAAACAGTCTTCCTGTAGGTTAGAGTAAACTTAAGCACCGGACTGTTTCAACTTTATCCCATGTGCTTTTGCTGTTGAATGATCATAGTTGCTTCTGAGCTTTCCAAGGTATATCTGTGTACTATGAGCAACCTTGACCTTGAGTGAGTCGTCAGACTGTCTCCACTTGGTTGTCTTCTTTGTATATTTTGATAGCTTTTCTTGAAGATGTATGCAGTTGTTCTTCAGTGAGGACCAGACGGTTTCCTCTTGCAGGACTGTTTTACTTGATAACGCCTTGTGATTCATTCAGTTCTTCAAGTAGATAGATTTTCCTAGATATGAGAAATTTCAACGTGTTAGGAATTCTATCTCTAATGATATTAAACCTTAACGAAATTGTTAATTATCAAAACATAGTAATTCATTTAATCGTTTGAATCTAACATCACTGATTGAGGCAGCGGAACGATAAAACCAAATGTTTCACATGATTGATTTATCAAAAGTATACACAAACAAAGAAAACCAAAGGTAATACGTTGTTAGTTCAAATTTATGTAGATGACATTATTTTTGGTTCCACTAACGAATCTCTATGCAAGGATTTCTCTAACATGATGCAAGAAGAATTTGAGATGTCTATGATGGGACAGCTAAATTTCTTTCTAGGATTGCAAATTAAGCAATCTCAAGATGGAATATTCATTAATCAATCCAAGTTTTGCAAGGAGCTCTTAAAGAAATATGATTTGGATGATTGCAAGGCCATAGCCACACCTATGGGGTCAAATACTTATCTAGATCAAGATGAGTCCGGGATTCCAGTAGATATTACCAAATATAGAGGTATGATCGGATCTCTTCTTTATTTAACAGCAAGTAGACCAGATATTATGTTTAGTGCGTGTCTATGTGCTAGATATCAAGCATCTCCTAGGGAATCCCATTTGAGTTCAGTGAAAAGGATTTTCAAATATCTGAAAGGAACTTCAAATGTTGGTCTGTGGTACCCCAAAGGGAGTGTTTGTGATTTGATTGGATATTCTGATTCAGATTTTGCTGGATGCAAAACTGAAAGAAAGAGCACAAGTGGTACTTGTCACTTATTGGGAAATGCTCTTGTTTCTTGGTCCTGTAAGAAACAAGCTTGTGTTGCTCTAAGTACTGCAGAAGCAGAGTATATTGCTGCAGGAAGTTGTTGTGCACAAACATTATGGCTCAAACAACAACTCAAGGATTATGGCTTAGATCTGCGCTGCATCCCAATCAAATGTGACAATACAAGTGTCATTAATCTCACGAAAAACCCCATCATGCATTCTAGAACGAAGCATATTGACATAAGGCATCACTTTCTTCGAGATCATGTCATGAGAAAAGATATAGAGATTTCATTCATAGATACACATAATCAATTAGCTGATATATTTACTAAGCCTCTTCCTAAAGACTCTTTCTTTAAAATTAGAAGAGAATTAGACATTATAGACGAAATTGATGTTTAATTAAGTGATTATATGCCTACGTGCTTATATGCTTGATTATATGATTATGTTCCTTACATGCTTGTTCTTGTGGTTATATGCTTTTATGTGTAATTTTCTACTTTAATAATCGATTAAATCTGTTTAGTAATCGATTACATAGGAATACACAGTTTAGAACTTGAAAATTGTCTTAAGTAATCGATTACACATATCCTGTAATCAATTAACATAAGTATTCTGGTCCTCGTGCCTTTTTAGAATCCTCAGGTAATCGATTACCATTCTTGCAGTAATCGATTACAAAGACGAAACAGTCTCAAAATTCAAACATAATTTCTTTCCCTCTCATTCTTTTGAATTTCAAATCCTTAGAAACCGTCAGGTAATCGATTACATAACTTCTGTAATCGATTACATGCTCGATTTATATAATCGAGTTGTGTCCTTTACATGGGAATCCTCTTACAAGTCATATTCTTGTCATCTTCAACCCTTTCTTAACAAACCCTGAAACCTTGATCTTGTACACAGCTCTCTCCAAATTCAATCATGTCTTCCTCTCCTTTCCGACCTTCACATCCTATGAACCTATCCAGACTTCTCACTACACCAGACCAAAGAAATTGTTTTGTCTCTAGGTTCATAAATCAAATAATTCGAAAACCAGTTTATGGCGACTTGGACTCCTTTGTTGAAGGTGGATATACATTTCCTGCTCTCTTAAGAAACCAAGCACTTGAAGAATTCATTACCATAAACAACCCGTATTACCCAGAACTTGTGAAGGTTTTCTATTGTAATCTTGACACTCTGAGGGATGGCATTACAAGTTCAGTCAAAGGTGTTTCCATTCAATACTCCCTAACTACCCTTGGACGGTGTTTGGGTCTTCCTTCTAATGGTGGCAAATTAGGCCCGAACCTGCCCTGTCCCTGGCCTGACTACAATCAGGAATTGTTTTATCAGTCTCTGTGTCGTTTCAAGCCTTCAGAACTTCGGAAGATCCATCCTCCTCACACCACATCATGTCCCTACCATGTTGATGTCCTCACCATGACCAACCACTTGCTTCAATACTTCATCAATCAGGTCATTCTGCCCCAGGAAGACCATCTTGCTCACATCAGTGAGTTAGAATTGCAGATTTTATATGGTGTCATCAACTGCCATAAAATCAACTGGGCTTTCCCGGTCATGAATCACATGATCCAGTGCAGAGACGACGCTGACTCCTTCCCCTATCCTTCGGCCATATCACGCATCCTCATCTATTCTGGAGTGCCTATAGCAAGACTGTATGATGTGCGGTCTTCTACTTTTAAGTGTGTCGACAAATCCATCCTCTCTTATCTCGGGATATCTAATAACTTTGGTATTTCCACACTCTCATGTATGCTCCATGATGGTGGTCGTGATCTTCAGATACCGGAGTCCATGGATCCTGAAGACTCTTCTGCTGATCCTTAGTCTTTTAGGATTTCTTTATTTCTCTGACTTTTTTATACTCTTTGGTCTGTAATAAATTTTTAAATTGTGTGCTTTTGTTGATTGAACTATGTTTATTACTTTCACTTTCATGACTCTACTATTTATATAGTATGCTGTTTGTGTTTTTCATGAAATTACTTGTTTACCCCCACTCCCTGTGCTTTATAAGTCTATATTCCTTGTTAGCCTGTATGTATATTTTTGGCCTTTTCTTCTTTTTGATGAAGTCAAAAGGGGGAGAAAGGCTCTGTGCACTTTAAAGATCATATGCAGGAAATGCTACAAGTGAAACAGAAAGGGGGAGTTGCATCGGGTTGCATGAGACAGGGGAGTTCCAACAAAGAAGCAACATGCTGATCTTCAAAGTTCAAAGTATGTGTTTGCCATCATCAAAAAGGGGGAGATTGTGAAGAAGGTCTTGCTCCTGATCCTGGCTGAGGTTTTGATGACGACAAACTCATCGACAAAAAGAAGAAAAGAAGACTTAGAGGAAACAGTGCAACATGATTCAATATCTGCCTAAGTCTTAGTTAGGTGAGTTATGCTTCCAAAGGCTTCTCTAGTATAAAGGCTCTTTAAAAACATTTAAGCTAATTGAGTTTAACCTTTTCATAAATTAAAAGAGGTAGAAAAACTCAAGCCGTTCTTAAAGGTTTCAGTTTCTGGAAATTGGACTTGAGTGTAATCGATTACACCCTTAAGGTAATCGATTACAGCTTGCTCGTAATCGATTACACGTTTGAATTTGAAATTCAAACAGCAACGGTCACATAGAGTAATCGATTACCTAAGTACTGTAATCGATTACATGCTCAACAAGTTGCATCTTTTCATGAACCATTGTGTCTCAAATCGTTTGGGAAAGGTTGTGTTGGTTCATGGATGATCTCTTATGCCTATGAATAGTCCATTTGAGTCCAGAAACATAACACACACGAAATAGGCCAAAATTACTCTTGAGAAACTCTTTCATATTCATTTAAGCTTTGTTCTTAAACTTTCAAAGAGCCTATATTTTGAGTTCATTACTCTTCATTGTAAAAGAACACATTTGCTGTTCATATTTTGAAGAACTCAGAATCAAGAGAGCCTTCATATGCTTAAGAGCCTTAAAGCATAACTCTCATGATCAATCCACTTGTGTATTAAAGGATTGATACAGTTGTAATCTCTTCTTCATCTCATTCTGGTTGAGTGAATATTCACCGTAGGGTTCGGTGAAGGTTGATTGTTCTGAAAGTGGTTTGCTTTTAGGGACTGAAAATGGTTTGCTTTCAGGGGTTGGTGAAAGTGGTTTGCTTTCACAAGTTGTTGTTGATAGAAATTCTTAAGGTACTTGGTGTAAGCACTTGTACGAGATTTTTATCAATAGTGGATAAATCCTCAAGGGGTTTCTTGAGGGATTGGACGTAGCCTTCGGTGGATTGAAGGTGAACCAGGATAAATTCTGTGTGTGCATTCTCCTAATCTTCATCTTTACTTTCAAGCAACGTTTATTTCCGCTGCACTTAATTGTGATCATCTTTATCTTGAAAGTAAGAAGGTGTGTTAAGGCGAGAATTGGGTAAACCTGATTCACCCCCCCTCTCAGGTTTCTATCTATACTTACAACTGCAAGACAAGGAAGGATCGATAAGATGATGCGAGGTTGAAAGTAAATCGGCAAGGAGAGCAAAACAAAGTACCTGGAGTGTTCCGAAGGGGGAAAACTTCCTCTGGGTTGATAGGTACATCCAGAAGCTTCCCTAGGTAGGAAGAGCTCTTCCTAAGGAAGAAGCATGCAAAGGCCGTTGATCATTAGCTGTTGAACTTTGGTACCAAGCCCGGGTGGATGTTGAACGGGTAATGGTGGAATTCCCTCTGTTTTTCTGAAGATTCAAGTTCGGCAAGATCCAGTAGCCCTGCCGAGTTAACTATGAGAAGTTGAGGAGGTGGCAAGAGTGGGAGCGGCACTGGCGCAGGTATCTTGTGCACCAAGCCGAATTGGAGGCCAAAACATTGTGGGCATTAGGGATCAATAAAGATAGGGAACCCTGGTGATGAATGTGCAACCCCGCCGAAAAGGAGGCGACAAGCGAGTAGGGAGCTCCAGCTGCACTCCTTTTCTGTTGCGCCAAAGGGTGACTCTAGCCGAAAAATGGAGGGGCCTCCCCCATGTAGACTACAATATTAATAGAAGCTATTGGGATCAACTCTGGTAAACACAAATAGCTTATAAGCTACTATAAATAAGAAATTAGTGGCTGAAGCAGGGGTTGTTGCTAAGTAGTGACCGTAGATCGAAGTATGGCCATTTATAAACAGCCCCATGGTGGGTTCCGCCATTATTTCGGAAAAATATAGCATCACCCAAAAGTGAAGAAACCAAAGTGGGCCTAAGATGTGGTTTGAGTCCAGGGGACGGGGGCTTTGAGCAAACTCTGTCAGGTGGAACATCACTCGGTAGAAGTGAGCCAAAAAATAGGGTGCCAAGGCCAAACTAAGATTAGTCGTGACAGATGAGACCAAGGGTAAAATTTCGGTTGTGATCCTCTCTAGACCCAGGAGGTGCTTGCGCAACCAGAGGAGATGGAAAGCATTATGCTCAGCTTCTGTGGTGGATTCTGTGGTTTGGGTGTTGGCTCTCAGGAAGTCATGGAATCGGTTGCTACCTTCAAGAAGATTGATCCCCAAAGATGACGGGTAGCCCAGCAGTTCACTGATTACCAAGGTTGAATTTTTCCTGGTCATCGACAAGCCTAGAATGTTTACCACGTCAAGGAGTATGGGGGATATCATGCGGGCAGGGAAGATAAAACCGTTGATAGCGGTGGACCAGAATCCCATGAAGCTGAATAAGAGCTCATGGTGACAAGGGATTTCTTCACGGGACAACATGATGGCGTCATAGATTCCCCATTTCTTCCAGTAATCTCCCCAAGAGGCCTCAAGCCTAACCACCCAATCGCTGTAGTGGAGCATGTCAGTGGGCCAATTAGGGAGGCGAAATGGATGACATCGGTGAAAGTTGTAGGTTTCTTGAAGAATTGGAAGGCGATGCTGTTCTCGGACAAGAAACTCTGCGACCACGAACGGGAATTCATTTCTGTTCTCAACATAGAGGCCGAGCAAGTATTGCCTCGGGGACGGGTTGACAAGGGTCAACAAGCGAGCTTGAGAAACCCTCATTCAAATACACATATCAAAGACCACTGAGCAAATCAAATTGATGACCAAATTTTTTAGATCTATATTTTTTACAAACCCATCTTCTTCTTCTTGTTCTTCTCAACTCAGAATCAAATCAAGAACTTTGCCAACCCCATCCCAACAACAAACCCAGCAACCCCAACAGAATATCCAACCAAAAAAACCCAAACCCAATCAATCGAGAGAAAGGGAAGAACTGGTGGTGGTAAGATGGACGATGGTTGCAGGCTGGTCACGCGGTGCAGGCAACGACAAGATTGACGGCGGAAGCGATGGCGGAAATCGGTGCAGGAGACGGCGAGATGCAGGGACAGGGTGAGCGGCGGTCTCGTTGGTAGGCGAAAATGGAAGGGGTGACAGTGGCTGCAGTGTCCCGATATGGCGGCTCCGCCAACAATGGAAACTGACCCAAAAGTAGCAAAGCAGAAGGCCACCGTCGCCCACGTTCTCCTCCTCTTCACCTCTCCACTGCAAAACCCTCATTCAAACCCACATATAAGCTTTGACTGCTTGCACCGTTTACGCTTTTACTGCTTGCACCGTCTACTGTGTGCACCGTTTACGCTTTTAAAGCCTACACCGTTTACTGCCTGAACCGTTTACACAATTACTAGCTGCACCGTCTACATTGTTGCACACTTACTGGCTGCACCGTTTACACTGTTGCACACTTACCGTCCTCTGCATTAAGCCGTTTACACTCTGATTAATCATTCCGTTGCTATTTTTTACAAAAAGCTTTTGTGAACTAATAATTGTTTTTGAAAGTCAAGTTTTATATGCACATAATTCAACCCCCCTTCTTGTGTCATCTTCTTTTCTTAAACAATGCATGAAAGTTTTGTTTCGTTCGAAAGAAAATACTCGCTCTTTTCATGAGTTTTTGGAAAATGTATTTTTTTTTATTTCCACTTTTAATTGTAAAACATGACGCCCCACCGTGTTAAAAAACGGGGTATTACAAGCAGGGGCGAGCACCCGAGAGACATGGCCATTGAATTTCTTGATGCACTGTCTGCATGGAGAGTCGATCATGCCACGCGACAGTTGATGTACTTTGGTCGAGTAGAGGAGGAAAACTTCGACGTAGAAGGCCAACGGGAGTACGTATGCTAGCGGATGGCTTGGTCTCGGGATACCACCTCCGGATATCCTGAGGGAGGCCTTGGCTTTGGTGTCTGAGGACTTACCATCTTCCCCATCCCATGTTATGTCTTCCCCCCTGCGGAGGAGACACTGGTAGTGGATCTGACCATGTTCGAGCAAGAGGAGGATCTTGAGGAGGAACCAGAGGATGAGACAGTGGTAGAGTTTGTGGAGCGGCATCCGTCAGAGATTAAGGCTTCCATGATGCTTAAGCTGACATGGTACATTGATTGTGCAGTGTCTGCTCGAGACCATACGAGAGTTTCACCGAAATTAGTTGCTTAAGGATACGGTTCTAGAGAATATGTCTTCTAGTTGCCTCGCACTAAGCGTTTCGACCAACTATTCTTCAGTCTCAGTGTCTTGTCCTTTTATTTTATTTATATTGCTCTTATGTGTCACACTGTGTGGTGGCACAGGGAGTTGTTTATTCTCTCAGTTGTTATACTCTATTTCTGTTTTGAACAAGAGTCGGGTTTGGTTAAGTTATGAATAAAGTTTCTTTCAAATGATTATTATTATGTGGTTATAACAGTCTTTTTAGCGAAAAAATTTCATACCAGGTTTTCGATAAATGCTTTATTTGTTATCTTTCTGCATTGTTGGTTACTAATATGACCCTCGAAATTCGGGGCGTTACAGGAGAAACCACCGGTACAAGCCCCATCCAGAATCGCCAACCTTCTTTATCAAAACTCAAACCCAACAGTCACTCCCTTCACAGAATCAACCCCGAAAGAAGAAGGGAGAAGACCCAACAAAGTCAAACCCAGATCAAAACAGAACCAAACTCCCATGTCGCCACCGCATCCGAAACTCTTGACCCCCATTTCTAGTATCAAGCCCTCAACCACGGAGGTCAACCACCGCGTCTGAAGCAACCTGGTATCGCCACTACACTGCGGCACTAGGGATCTACGTAGAGGAAGCGATTTAGATCTACGAAGGAAGCGATTCAGATCTTATTTGCATCGTTTGCCTCAGCCTCAAATCTCTCCGCTCGAGTTCACATCCCCTGTCTTCGCTTCGTTCGCCTCAGCCTCAAAACTCGTCGTCGGGGTTCTCATCCATGCTACTGGGAATCTTGTTGGCCCTCTGCTTTGTAAGTCAGTCACATTCTTCCTTGGCCTTGTATAACATTCATCGGCCAACTGGCCTATTGAGATTAAGTTCTTCGTCAGGTCGGGAATATGTCTGACATTTTTCAAGTCCCATACAGACCCGTTCAACTTAATCTTCACTTTACCTTTTCCTGCAATCTCACATGATTGCTCGTTCCCAAGGTAAACTTTACCAAGGTTTCCTGGAACATAATTCTCAAAGAATTCTTTCTGTGAAGTGGCATGAAAAGAAGCCCCAGAGTCTAACACCCAAGACTCTTCCTTGTTCTCTAAAGAACATATCAATGCATCACCTCCTCCTGAGATGGAAGCAACATTTGCCTCACTCTTTGCCTCCTGATTCTTTCGTGCACTCTTGCACTGATTTTTGTAGTGCCCAGATTTCCCACAATTCCAACACTCGATGGTCTTCGAGTTGGGGGAACTATAATGACTTCTGGATTTGGACCTCCTTTCCTTTGACTTGCCACGTCCATTTCCTCTGATTGAATTTCTTCCTCTGGACTCTGTATGCAATACTGAAGAGGTTGATGATTCTCCCGACTCTCTCCGTCGAATCTCTTCATTGAGAACCAGATCACGAACATCATTGAACTTCAACTTATTCCCTCCTGTTGAGCTACTCACAACTGTGACAGTAGTATTCCAACTTTCTGGTAGAGAAGACAAAAGTGCCAATGCTCGTACTTGATCATCAAATTCAATCTCAACTGAACTCAGCTGGGTTAGAATTGTATTGAGTTCATTTATATGTTGCGCTGCTGATGCGCCTTCTGTCATCCGCAAGTTAAATAATCGCTTCATCAAATAAACTTTATTTGAAGCAGTCGGCTTTTCATACATATCAGATAGAGCTGACATAAGATCTGCCGTGGTTTTTTCTTTTGCAATGTTGAAAGCAACATTACGTGATAACGTCAATCGAATGACTCCCAGGGCTTGTCGGTCGAGAATAGTCCACTCTTCATCTTTCATGCTCTCTAGTTTCTTTCCTGTGAGTGGTTGATACAACTTTTTCTGATACAAATAGTCCTCGATCTGCATCTTCCAAAAGCCAAAGTCCGCGCCATCGAACCTTTCAATTTTCACCTTTCCTTCATCTGCAGCCATCACTCCCACTCGAATATGACTTCTCCTCTGGATTGTTTCTGAAAATTTCTCACAAAATATTTGCAAAATTCCCAACCAACTCTGATGCCAGTTGTTAAGAAAAATTACGCTGAACTTTTATGTAATGTCATATTTGTGTTTGTGAAAATAAATGCCGAATAATTGACACACCAATTGATAACGGAGTTCGGCCAATAATGCCTACGTCTCCGGACTGCTGCAGATATTTTATAGAAAGAGAAAATATACAGTGTTTACAACACACTAAAAAAAACACTCACAACTCACAACCCAATTCTGCCCAGAAGCTAAACTATTTTTCTCTCTTATTTTTCTTTTCTTTCTGGCTCTGGATTGTGATATTTTGTTGTTTTACTTTTCACTCAATTTATAGGAAATGTGTTAGGCTAGACTCCGTAGATTTTGTTTCCTATAAAAATGTTACTTCAATTACGTAATGGTGATTCTAAAAACTAGGAAGTGCTAGCCATCCGTTTTGTTGTATGACTTTTTCAACATTACCTCTTTGGATTTGAGGTTTTTGGGAGGAGATGTTTGAGGCTTAGAGAATTTTAGATAATGGGTGGATAACCTTTGTCCATAATATTTGTTCAGATGTCAAAGCTTTCAATTTTCTCAGGTGTTTATGTGAATTTGGAGTCAAGTTTAAGACTTCGTGTGTTTCAATTTCTAGGGGTTCTGTTTTTTATCAATGAGGAAAATGGAGAAATAATTTAAACTTTGTACATGGAGTGAGGAAAATTGGGTTTGAGCATAAATTTTCAATCCTAAAGTTTAAACTAATGATGATGAAGAAGATGAGAAGTGGGATGAAGATGAAGATGAAGATGATAATATGAATAACTGGGAAGGTGAATAGTATTTCAACTATAAAAATTGATAGATTAAATATAAATGTGTTAATATTATTATTGGTTGAGCATGTAGCTCAATTGGTAAGTGTTAGTTTTGTCACTTCCAACTTGCAAGTGGCATTTTCATAGTATAGAGACCAGTTAATAAGTGTCATACACATTCAACGATTCATGGACCAATTAACTATTCACTCAAACAACTTTTCTTCTACATGAGTGTGTTTGTTTCAAATTAAAATATAATGATTTTTAACCGTTTAAAGAAAATAGATTAATTTTTAAAGTTTTTAAGAAAAGCATAAGCTGATTTGTGTTTGTTTGGATGATTTAAAATCACTTTTTTATCATCTCTCATATATTATAATGTATTAGATTTTTCCGAGAAGCTAATTAAAGTAGCTTTTCAAAATAATCTGTTTGCAGCATTTTTTAAAATAATGATTTTTTAAAAGCTGAAACAAACAATTTAAAATTTCAAAAAATTAAAATTTTCATTAAAAAAAGTGATTTTCTCTAAAAATAAGTTGTAACAAACACATTTTAAATTTAACAAGGGCATCGACAAAAATGCTTTTTTTTTTCCGGGGAAACATAATGGATTCCTAAACAATTTTTTTTGAATGAAACTGAATATATATATATTAATCAAGAACAGGGTCAAAGACCACTACATCATGCTGCAAAGCAGCTAAAATCTCGTCAGGAGCATCCTCAACCGAGACAAAAGATAGCGTAGTGAAGGATAATTTGGCATGAGAGTCCGCAACCACGTTGCCTCCCCGCCTAACAAAAGAGAAACATCCAGATCTAGTAAATCAAAATGACAAGAAAATGAACAACAATCCATAATAATAGAAAAAAAGATAAGAATCACCAGGTTTCGGACGATGCCAAAGATCATAGCTTCAAACAATCAGTCTTGAACATGACCCTTCTGAAACTTAAGTCAATATCAGTGGAGATCGCCCAACGTAAACACAGAGCTTCAGCGGTGATAGGGGACGAGACCATGATAGTAGCAGCAGTCACCGAAGCTAGAACCTCACCCTCAAAGTTTCGGGCCACCATCCCATAAGCCAATGTCGAATCTCGAAGAGCTGCATCAAAATTAAGCTTAAAAGTACATCAAGGCGGCCGGATCCAACTAGACGGTAACACCATAGTCTGACGGGGAGCTGCACGCAAATCCGAAGCCCAAGAAGAGAAACCACATGATTAACCATAATGAGGTGGGAATCCCTAAACAATTAATTTCCTTTCTCAAGTGGTCAATCATGTTTAGAGTGTTAAGCAACTTCGAAGGGTGTAAATTTTTGTGTACTTTATCTAGCACATGAGAAATCAATTAGGTAGGCACTTTTTTGTTTTGGGGAGCAATCAATTGGGTACCTATAATAGATTGCTGTTCATTCACAGTCAAGCGTGTCCTCCGGTTCGAAGACAATCTTTGGCCATCCATTGGTATATTATAATTATTTACTAGTAGGTTCACTTTAACAAGTCCCATCCCTGATTTCCATTATAATCGTGCTTTTACCAATAAATTTCAATTAGCTTTTCTTTAACCCGTTTCCTCACCCCGGAGGATGTTCCCTTTTTCTACAACACTTTTTGTTCCAAAATGACTTTCATTCTTCTTCTTCTTTTTTTTAATCTTTTTCTTTGCAATTTTGTATAAACTAACTAACGAGTTTTTTTTTTTTTAAATAATGGAAGTTTTTTTTTTTGTCAAAATGATGTACATCGGAAAATATTTGTCAAAATTGGGTAATTTGTGAAACCAATCTTGTTTAAGGCGTGTTTGAACTAGGCAAAAATGAGGAGTGTTCAAACCAGCCTTAGTTTAGGCGTGTTCCAGAAAAGATAAATGAGTGAAAATCAGAATCAGAATCTACACTGTGTGTGAGGGGAATGATGGGATGTGGGGAGCAGAACACGCCTAGAGTGTGGCGTGTCAGAACACGTCTAGATTATGGCGTGTTTAAGCACGCCTTATGTAAGGCGTTTTAAGATACGCCTTATCTGAGGCGTCTTGCACCTTATTGACTGCATGGCGCGACAGCCCACTTTCCCATGTCCCACCCCCCACCCTTCCCCACACTCCTCACTTCCCAATCCACCCTTCCCCATATGCACGACCCCCTTCCCCAACCCCTTCAGCCTATACAAACCAACCTATTACCCCATCCCTTCCCCACATTTCACTACCAACTCATTATCAACCTTCTTATTTCACATCAACAACCTCTTCTCTATTCCTTTCTCTTAAATTTTTAATTGTGTCCATTATGTCTAGAGAAAATGTGATTAACCCTGGGCCACTGAATCTTCACTTTTGATGTAACAATATGTATACGTTTCGGAGCAGGTTTGGAGCGGGACATATGAAGACAGGATTTTAAAAGTCAGACGGGCTCGCGACTCGAAGTCCATTGAAGGGCGAATCCTGAGAACTGTTCCTGATGAAACCGTTGGCCAGCTTAGGCGTACGGAATTTTATGAGTGCGCGTTGGTGGGGGATGTCATGGCGGACCATCTTCTGCTATCCGCGTTAGTGGAGCGCTGGAAACCTGAAACACACATGTTTCACCTCCCCGTAGGTGAAGCCACAATTACATTAGAAGATGTTGCACCGCAACTTGGGCTCAGGATCGATGGTCAGTCGGTTACTGGACAGTGATTGGAATGAGGTAATTCTGGAAATACTTGGAAAGGAAGTGACAGATGCGGACATCAACGGGAACCGTTTGAAGATGAGGTGGTTGAGTAAAAGTTTTAACAATGTAAATGACGACCAAGGTCAAGTTTGGTTGGAGCAGTTCGCTCGTGCGTACATATTACGGATGATGGGAGGTTTCCTTTTCACGGATAGTTCCGGTTATGAGGTAGCGTTGTGCTATTTTCTATTGCTACGGGACTTAGATACAACCTGAACTTACAGCTGGAGTGCAGTTGTTTTATCTCACCTCTATCATTAATTATGTAAGGGGACTGACTACACCCGTGTTGATCTTATTGGATGCACGCTACTTCTTCAGTTATGGGCATGGGCGAGAATTCCCAATATAGTCCCAAAAACTTTTCCTGCGTTGACGGTAGGAGAACCACACGGACCCTAAATCACACCTCCATTGTTGAAGCCTTGTTTGTGTGAAGCCGTGGAGAGCACCGATCGACGTTCGAAGGTTGCAGGGGTGATTTTTTTCCCTCACGTTAAGGTAAGTAACACCACAACTGTAAACAGGCATGATTTCAAGTTTTGTAGGTTTTTCTCATGATTTTCTTCCCTCCTTTGGTTACTGAAGTAGAGACCACATGTGGTTAGGGTTTTAGAACAAATGGGGGTTAAGTTTGGTTAGGTGAGTTAGGATAAATCAGGGTTTTATGGTGGTTAACATGGTTGGAATTGTGAGTTTCTATTTCTGCTAATCTTATCTCATCACTTGCTCTGTTTCGTTCCTCTTGCTTGATGTAGTTAGGAAAACCTCAAAAATTGCATGATTTTAAACCAATTATTCTGCCACAACATCAATGTAATTGGTTGATTTTTGTTCAATGTAGATGGAGCAGACTCTGAATTTGATATTGCACCATGGAGGAAGGCTCATTGTAGCAGAGCATACGGGAGTTGTGGATTACATTGGTGGTCAAGTATGTGTATGAGAGGATATTGAGTGTGATACATTGAACATATTCCTCTTGGAAGGAATGGCAAAAGCTCATGGGTATCCCAAGTTTAAGAGATGTCCATATAGAGCTTATCAAGATTGATGGGGATGCTCATAGCAGAGACATGATTATTATGGCTAAGTATAATGGTAGGGATATTAAGGTGTTCTTTGAGCATGATGAAACAAAACCACTTGCAGTGCTTCTGCCACATGTGTTGGATGCTGCAGATGATGATGATGATGTTTTTATACTGGGTTCTGGTGATGAGGGAGTTGCTGATGAGGCTGTTAGTGATGAGAGGGTGGTTGATGAGGAGGTTGTTTCTGCAGAGGTTGTTGTTAATAATGTAATCTTGCCTGAGCAGGATGTTGCTGATGATGGACCTGTTGATCCAGTTTCACATGAATATGCAAATGACATTGAGGCAGTGATGGCTGACATAGCAGGTGAGGAGCAAGTTAATTTGGGTAATTGTAATGGTAAGGTGGTCAGCTCCAGCAAGAGACAAAAGAAGAGAAGCGAGTCTGATAGCAGTGAAACTGAAACTGACAATGAACTAGGAAATGCATGTTCTGGTGGGACTTCAGGTTTTGACAATGCAGAAGAAAATGAAGCTGGGCCTGTTCTATATGAGGTGCCACAAGCAGAATGGTCATGTGAGGAAGGTGCTGAATTTGGTAATGTTGTGTTAGAGCTGGGCATGGAGTTTCCTGATTTGAAAACATTCAAAAAAGCAGTGCAGGACTACACCATTGACAGCGGCAGACAGATCAAATGGGTGAAGAATGATAGAGAGAGAGAGAGAGAGAGAGAGAGAGAGAGAGACAAGGCTATATGCAAAGTGAGTGAATGCCCTTGGAAGACATTTGACGAGACACACACATGCAGCAGGCAATTTAAGAATAAGCAAGAAAATACAAGGTGGGTTAGCCAGAAACTTGAAGCCAGACTCAGGAATCAACCAACACTTACACATCATGAAGCATTTAAATTTATGAAGGAAAGTTTTGGTGCACACCTAGATGACACTAAGATCTACAGATCTTTGAAAATGGCAAGGAAGGCTGTGGAAGGTTGTGAAGCGCAGCAATATGGCAGGTTATGGGACTACACACAGAAGCTCTTAAGGAGCAATCCAGGTTCAACTGTTATGATGGACACTACCCCTGTCACTGGGTCAAACCCACAGTTTAAGAGGGTATATGTTTGTCTTGATGCTTGCAAGAGAGGATTCAAAGCTGGCTGTAGACCTCTAATTGGCCTTGATGGATGCTTCCTGAAGGGTTACTATGGTGGCCAGCTATTGTCAGCAGTTGCACAGGATGTAAACAACCACATCTTTGTGATTTCCTATGCAATTGTAGATGTTGAAGACAAGGACAACTGGGTTTGGTTCCTGAAGCTGTTGCACCATGACCTTGGAGATTACAAGCAGCACAACTGGAACTTCATTTCTGATATGCAGAAGGTAAGGCAGGGGTTAATTTGAAATAAATCTGATATATGAAGGACTAATTTGACAGTAAGTGGTATACATAAAGAGCTGTTTTGAGTATTGACTTGTTTTTCTATACATGGCCTTATTCCAGGAATGCAAGATATCATGCCAGGGGTTCAGCATAGGTTCTGTGTTATGCATCTTTGGAGAAATTTTGCAAAACAATGGAAGGACAACGAGTTAAAGGGTGCTGTGTGGGAATGTGCAAGGGCTACAACTGTCCAGGAATTCAATCAGCACATGGAGAGAGTGAAGAGGAAAAGTGAAAATGCTTGGGCTTACCTCAACAAGTGGCCAAAACAGGCATGGACCGAAGCATATTTCAGTCAGGCACCCAAGTGTGATAACATATACAACAATGCATGTGAGGGTGTTCAATGCCAAGATCCTAAAGTACAGAGGGAAGCCAATTATCACTCTGCTAAAGGAATTTAAATGCTATATTATGAGGACAATGGCCAACAACAAGATGAATATGAGATTCTAGCAAGGACCTCTAACACATGTTCAAAGAAGTAAACTTGAGAAGGAGAAGATGATGAGCAACAGTTGGTCCCCTGTGTAGTGTGGTGATGGAGATAGCCAGAGATATGAAGTGCAACATGGTTCAGGGACCAAGGTAGATGTTGCCTTGGCTACTGGATCTTGCACCTATAGAGTTTGGCAACTCACTGAATGCCTTGCAAGCATGCAATTGCTGCAATTGCTTACAGGAACCTCACTCCAGAGGACTATTGTCATGCTTGGTTGATAAAGGGAGCTTACACCAGCACTTATGAATTCTTTGTTCACCCTACTCTGAGTCAAGAGTTCTAGGAACCAACTCCATATTTGAAGCCAATTCCACCACCTGCAAGGAAAAAATGTGGCAGGCCCAGGAAGAATAGGAGAAAGGATAGCACTAAGGCCACAACAAGTGGGACAAGGATTAGGAGAACAGTGGCTGAGCTTCAATGCTCAAGGTGTGGGTTGCTGAATCACAACTCAAGAGATTGCATGAATCAAGGTTTCCATCGTAGAACAAGAAATTGGGCTCCCCCATCAGCTGATGAAGTAGAAGAGGCAAATCCAGAAGGCCAATATGAGATTCTTCTCTCACCGAGTGCACCTGAAGCAGAGAACTTGTCACAGCCTACTTCACAGGATCCTACACAACCTCCTTCATAGCCTACTTCACAGGATCCTACACAACCTCCTTCACAGCTACTGCACATGTTCCTACACAACCTCCTTCACAACCTACTGCACAGGTACAAATAAATTTGAACTCCCAATGTTTAACTGGATTAAAATAGTTGATATATGGAGTTACTGACTTGGACATGTCCTTGCAGGTTCCAGAGCAGCCAGGACCTTCAATTGTAAAGGCTAAGGCTCCATTGAGACGCACAAGGACTACAGGAGTAAGGGCTAGGGCTCCCCTGCAGCACCTGCCACCAATGCAGCCTACTGCTCCACTTCAACCTGGATTTAGGCCCTTCCTACCAGAGCCCCTATTTTCAGGCCCCCACGCTACACCTATTGGCCTTCCACTCCAGCACCATCTCCAGGCCCCCGTCCTGTTCAACTCACAAGCTCCCCCCCCCCCCCACCAGGACCAGTTTCACATGACTTAAGGGGTGCAGGGATGACCTTCATGCCTACGCCTTCGTTACAACCAAGAGAAGACCAAGACATAGTATGATGGGATTGTAACTTTTTGTGAACAAATGATGCATCTTTTTGGGTACAAGACCTCTTCTTTATTTTGATATCCCTATCCATAGTATGATGCGATTGCCACTTTGTAGGAACAAATGATGCAGATTTCTGTTACTTTTTTAGGCATTACTTTGTTGTGTGCCTTATTATATGTAGACCCTATTGTGATCAATGTCAGATCCTTTTAAACGATTTAGAATTTTTAATTGTCAAAATATGTTGTTTCATGGGATAATTTTTAGAGCTCTCTATCCTTTTCGTGGAATTTCCATATTTGAAGTCAATTCCCTTTAAATGCGTTGAAAATACGCAATGGAAATTATATTGATGATAAATACACACAATGCACTAATTCTTTCATTGTAGCACAATTTTGTTTACATTGCCAACAAAACATGGAAAAACACCAACAACACATGGAAAAACACCACAGACCCATTACAACACATGGAAAACCACTCCTATAACACAGCCCCTCAACACCCTCAGTTCTTGGAGTAAACCTTTATTCTTCAACATCATTACTTCAATCACAGCATCATTCTTCAGCACAACCTCCTTCAAAAGCCTCAATTCTACAATCACATCCTCATTCTTCATTAAATCTCATTCAAATCCTTGTCCTCTGCATCATTCCTACCCCTCAAGCTTCCCTCGTCTATGATTGCCTCATTTGTGATTCCATCATCTTCGTCACCAACCAAAGGAAATAGTTGCAATTTTTGGGATGGTTCTGAAAAAAACATAATTCAGGCCTTGGTTCAATCAATGGCAGAAATGTATAACAGTGGATGAGGAGGAACTAACCATGGGCAAATAACAACCATACCGAGGTCTTTCTAGGTTCAAATATGTTCTAGAAATCCTCACTTTTGCCTTCACACCGTAGTAGCAAAACACACCTCCAACATTTGCAGAAGAGCTTCCACCACCTTCATTCTTCGAACCCGGTGTTTGTTTCATGCGATCTTTTAAGCCTCCTGCCATGGTTCCTACTGGGATTCTCAATCGGATTCACAGAGTGGTTTATCGAGACACGTCTAAGTCAGATTTTGAAGCTTGTCGTTGCAAGGGTTGATAATGGGGGAAATTAGGGTTTTCAATTTGGGAATTTCATGGTAGAGAATGAAGGGACTGATTTTACTGGTTTCAAAAACTTAAATATAACCGTTGGAGCTGACATGGCACGCTTGTGTGGCAGTCCTCTCTCTTATTTGGCGTTTTGGTCAACAGGGACCAACGAAAATAGTGTAAAAGGATCAAACTGACCGACGGTGATTTCTTTAGGGACCATAGTGATCGACGGAAATGGATCAAAGACCAACGAGTCATAAGTGAACAACTTCAGGGACGAAAATGGAGGTTTACTCATTTTTTTCAACAAATATGTTTCAGCTTTATCAGGGAAAAAAAAATCCCAGCCAAGCTTTAATTATTTATATATTGTTAATTTAAAATTTATTATATGCACACCTAATTAATTATGATTTTAACTTTATTCAAGTAATTTAAATTTTATATTAATTTTTTTTCTCAAGGTATTCCACGACTGGCAGTTGCGATTAAATCCTGGATTAAATGTTTAAGAAATTAATTTATTTACCAACTGTGATGAACTTTGTTGGCATTATAATCTCTTTCAGTTATAATAATACACACTAAAATGATATAATGAATGAAAGTTAAATATTTGTTCCGGGAGTAGGTCTCCTAGAACCTACTGCCCTCTCGACAACCCTCAACAACACCGACTGGACCGCACTACACCACCCCCACTAGTCGGATATCAAGCAGGGAACGATAAGTTCTGCCGAGAGACCTCACCTGGGCACTCAACCCCCGGTCCCACCACGAAGCCGAGCCGAAGAACGCGCCGAGCCGGAACAAAACTGGACCGCCAGATCGTCCTGACACGGCCAAGAATCCAACGACCCAGAGAGACCTACTGGTCAAATCATAGCCAACTGTCCTCGAAGGCCGTGCCCTTCTCAAACCCCTATATAAAGGGAGTTCCCCGAACCATAACGTACACACATCCTTTCTAACTCTTACCCACTCGGGAATCCCCTCTGACACCGATCTCTGACTTTAGCATCGGAGTGTCTTGCAGGACCCCTTCCCAGACGCAGGAACGGCGGAAGACCACCACTCTCAGGCGAACCGACTCCTCACCTCCCTCGAGCAGGCTTTGTCTGTTCAATATTAAAAATGAGTGTTTAGATATTTGTATAACATATGTATAAGAAATATAACTAGTTAATCATGCGAAACCAAAAAAAAGTATCATAAGAAACGGTTACTTTTCCTATTGCATTGACAAATATATACGAACGATTTGACCAAAAAAAAAAATGTAAGAACGAGATTTAATTATTTAAATGTGTTGGGGACAAATTGTATAAAATTAAATATGTTAATTGCATAATTCGATCATGTTTTGAATATAGTTGGCTTAGTAAGTAAGACCATTGAACTATAAATTATCGTTTTCTTTCTTCTGCCACACAAATTGGTTGGTTAGACCATTTGGATTAACTAGTGGTTCAACACGTAGTCAATTAAATAAGTAATTGAGGGTTCTAATAACTCTTGCGAATAAAAAATTCATTGTCGTTGATCAGCCTCCAACTGCATAGTGCGCTAACCAAAAACTTAATGTTGAGCATGAGCCTTTGAGGACTTTGACGGCATATTCTCTTGTTTCCCACTTTGACAACCACCTTACATGACTAAAACACCGACTTTGCATGCCTCTAATTTCAGCATCCTCAAACCTGATGGAACCTACTCACAAAACATGGTAGTAATACAATCAAAGTTTGAATTTGGTCAAATGTTTAAATAACATTTTCTATGAATTTGGTATATGTAGCTAGATAAAGAACGCGCAAATACATTAAATTGCTTAATTAGTTTGAGATTCAATTTATGTCAAGTATCCTATATCAGAACCGTGGGACTAATCATTCGCAGTACGATCAACGCATAAAACAATAGGAAATTAATTAAAGAATTTTTTCCATTCATAAGAATTTATTTCGAACCCCTCAACTATTTATTTAAAAAACGGAATATTTAACCACTACATCAATCCATTTGTTATACATTCAACCACCATTGAATTAGAGAAATTGTAGTACGATTTGTTTGTAATCAAATAAATAAAAAGATTTAGATGAAAGTAAAGTGTGGAATAAAATAGCTCATATTTAAGTCAATAAAATTACAACAGAGTTGCCCTACTATTTGTTTATTAGAATAAAAATGAAGTTTGATTTTAATTGGGACTTGACAATATATTTTGGAGTGCAATGGTAATTTGATATGATATGACAGAGTTGTCTAATGAGATCATCTAATGGTTTCTGATCTATTGAGAACTTTTTGTATTTTGGTATGACGACTTTTGTAAGCTTCAACTGAACTATTTATGCTTTGCATAATTAATATACAGCAATCATTTATCCTTGATTAAAAACCGGTTAAATGAAAAAGAGCAGGTCATAAAGACAAAAACAGTAACCATCATTAACTATGAGTTTATGATACTTCACTTGCTGCTAACTACACCAAAGAGTCAAAGACCTCATGGGGTTATTGGTTTCTTCACTTTCTTGGTGAAGGTGGCTCTACCTCATAATTATAATTTGTTTTGCTAGAATAGAAAAGAAAAAAATTGATCTGACACTCAAATACACTCACACTAACACTTAGAAAGATAAAAATAAAATAGAAAAAATGTGAGATATAATAAGTGATTAGATAAGGAAAAAAAAGTCAGTGAAAGTAAATAGAATGGAAAATGTGATGTGAATAAATGAAAACCAATAGAAAAATGGCAGCAGTATAGTAACAGGATTGACCATCCCCAATGTGAATGTCAGATTTTGGTTTTCCTACAAAATGAGTTGGCATTCAAGGATGAAGGATAAAATTGAGTTATTTAAAGGTCAATAGTATAAGTTTTGAAGGATTATGAAAACAAAATATATTTCATATTCCTTACACAACAAAATAATATATATGCATGTTTACCATGTCACCTCATTAGTCAAATATAGGCACCATCAAGTTTTGAGCTGAAGTGGACCTTTTGGGGGACAAGGGGTTGTTCAGTCTATGATTTAACCCCCTGTAGTGTGTGTACTTTTACATATTCAGATCTATCCACACCATCACAGACACAACCACAGACACAAGGATGCAAGCCAAACTCATTAGTTCTCCTTTCCTCTCTAAGTTTAATCACAGGTACTAGATCTGATTGTGTTAAAGTACAGAAAAAACCAATTCAAACTTCAAAGTGGTCCTGTTCCTCTTGGTTTGATGTGTGTATCACTCTTCGATGAGGCTCCATCTTATGCAATGATTTCTTCTACTCCATTTTATCTAATACAGTATTTTCATGCAACATAATTCTTCTGCTCGAGTCGGAAACATTCACATTTTGGTGAGGTCGGCTCTCACTTGACGTTTTTCTCATCCACAAAACTTGAAAGTAAAACCTTACTTGAGAGGAATCAAACATATATTACTTGAACCAATCACCACGTGTTTGTTTTCACTTGTATAATTGAGAAGCTCAAACTCACACCACTCTGAGAAGGGTAAACACCCAAAATACTTGCAAATCCATTCCCAGGCTATCTTACAAATTTCTTATCTCTAACTTTCACTTTGATCTTCTCTACCCCCAAAGAAACATGGACAACAAAAATCATCACCACCATCACCATCCCCGTCAAGATTTCTACCATCAGAACCTGCATATCCATCACAAAAGCACACTCCTGCCAATGCTATGTTCAAGGTCATCCATAAAAAATGTGAGTCTTCCACATAGTAGAGACAATCATCCAGGCTCCTTCTCCAATGGCCCTCTTTCCCCAACTATTGGTTGCATTGGTAAGGTGAAGAGGGACAACAAAATTGCAGGACTTCCAACCTCACAACATAGACTCAGCCTCACCACCAAAAGCAACACCATCTCCATCTCTATCTCTCCTATTGTGAAGTATTCCAAGCTCAAAAAGCTCTTCTCTGCCAAAAACTTGAGCACAGCCACAACTGCTCCTCCCTCCGCCTGCGGAAGTAAGCAACAGGAGACCAGGGTTTTAAATTATGGTCACGGTCGTAGTTGCGACTGTGTTGTGGAATTGCAGACAAATGCTGATCGACGCGGCCGCAATTGCTGTGGTGATGCTGATGCAGGACTCCAAAACTCTTTACCTTGTGGACCACAATTTAAAACTTTGCAGGCGACAAGAGTAACTGGTACAGATGTGCCCCGGAACCGCAACCAAAGGTGTGGTAGGAATGAGAGTGTTGTTCCCATAAGCATTGAAAATATGGATCCTCCTCTGCCTGTTGTGAAGCTAGTGAGAAAGTCAGAGGAAGGAAATGGTCTTTGGAAAAGGAGGTCAGGTGGGGCTGCATTGCAAAGTTTACAGCTTCAACAGATTCACCATCCAAGACATCATCTTCAGCTTACAAGTGTTTGATGGGTGATCAGATCAGACTGGTTGAATTTTATTTTCTTTTTGGTGAAATTTATATATATAATCTACCAAGAATGTTCTTGTTTTTGTGTTGCTTGATTTCCTGGGGTATCTCTCACATGGGGGTTATACAGAAAATCCTAGTTATATTGTATGACTACGGGGTATATCAGTGAACATAGAGCTAGATTTGTTTATAAAAGTGGCAGATTTTGTACTAAGAAATTATGAAAATGAATTTTGGTTTATGCACATTCAAAATGTAATCTGGCAAACGCCATGTAGTGGCTAACACAGATCAAAAAGATAATATTATGCAGACAAATCTTCATATTGCTCTCAGAGAAAGGAAAGTCATTCTTATGGAGCACTACAAATGTCCCCAAAATGTAGGAAAATGATTTAGCCTGGGTTTGAATCAGCTTGTTTGAACTTATCTCATTGCATAAGAACCTATGCAAATGTTTGAGCAAGATTATGAAAATTGGTTCCTTTAAGCTCTATGGAACTTATTGAGCTACTAAGAGATCAATATAACATTTGAATTTATACCTATTTATAAGATGCTTTGAATTTATTTGAATAAATTTGTCATTGCCTAATCGTTTAATTAAATTATTTACTAAACTCACTTAATTCATAATGAAATTAATGATTTTTTATGCGAAAAAATTAAGTTGGAGGATCAATGGACGCATACTAGTGAGCAACATCATGCAGAAGTGAGAACAGTATTTAATGGAGAATGGTCAACCACATCATCCTTGGAAACAGTAGGAGGCAACAAAATGCAACTGAATGGATATTTATTTGACTTTCGGAGATCTGGCAGCCAAAAACAAGCTTAAATAAACACGTCATCAATGAAAACTTTAGATTTGTATTTGCTCGGGTGTATCCATACACCCTGTTCCTATATAGTCCCCGACCGACACAGTGGCCGACCGACTCACGAACTCGAGCGACAGCGACCGCCACTCACTCCCCCTTTCCGGAGCGGTTCGACAAGAACCTGCCCTAGCGAACGCCGGCCTACTCACCGATCAACCCCCGCCTGGTCATGTTGCTACCCCCTTAACGACCGGACATCCAGTGAAGGACAGCTAGACAAATGACGCCACACCTAATCACCTATCATACGGCCTACACTGACACCCACCTAGGGAAACAGGCCTGATGGTGACAAACCTCCCCTATAAAAGCCAAACCCCACCACTTTATAGAGGTACGCATACATTCCCCTAATCCCACTTTAATAGCTCTCGAGACGGTCACTGACTTAGGCATCAGAGTGTTTTCGCAGGGATCCCTTCCGGACGACCGCCCGAAGAAGAAGGAGACTCCACCGCCCAACTGCTGCTAGAAGGACCATACCCTCTTGACAAACATCCTCCTAGGTGATTGAACGGCTAGTTACGTTCATTGGTGTCGTCTGTGGGGAACGGTTAAACTTCCCCAACTCCACGATATGGTGCAGAAGAAGGCTAGTAGGCAAACTTCAAGAGCAGCGCAAGAAGGATCTATCCGAGTAGTGACGATAGGAGAGAACGAGATGTCAGTATAAGGGGAGAAAGAGCAACCAATCGAACAACAATTTCATATCACGCCCGACACGCCCCGACCAGGGGCCCAAACGGTCACCTAGGCTCAGAACGACTGAGAGGCCCTTATCCGGTCGGAAGCGCGTATGGTTGCAATGGAAGAACAGGGGCAAAAGGGCGTCGAGGACCATAACATCACCATCCAACTCTTGAGAGATCACATCCAACGTGTGGAGGAGGAACGTGACCAAGGTTGGAACCAAAGCCAGCCCCGACACTCTCCCCTTCGACAAGAGGCTGCCAGAAACCAACACCGCCAAGAGACCACTCGTCTACCTCCCCATACCGATCAGGCTCAAGGGACGATTCAGGGGAATCCCCTAGGGCAGGCCATCATGAAAGAACCGATGCCACCAAACTTTATCCGTCCTCCCAAAATGCAGCAATATGACAGAAACGGACGACCCATAGGCTCACCTGGACCACTTCAGGAGCACCATGATGTGTGCCGGGACGACTGACCCGTTGTGCTGCCGTTTCTTCCCCATGATCCTAGGGAGAGTCCCGCAACGATGGTTCCAATTGTTTCCGGCCGGGACCATTCAACAGTGGGCGGACGTAGTTCGTTTGTTCACCCAACACTTCGCGTCAAGCAATGAACTACCAAGGACGATTGAAACCCTAGAGCAGGCCAGGCAGGGACCCCGAGAATCCATGAGGAGCTATTTAGCTAGATTCAACAAGGAGGCCAACCACACCCCGGGGCTCTCAGAAGAAGTACATTTGATCTTCGCCTGGAAAGGTCTGCAACCCGGACCATTCTGGAAATCTCCAAGTGGGGTCAGACCCAGGACGATAGGTGAGTTCGAAAGGAGGTCCGAAAAATTCATCAACCAAGAGGACGCAGAAGCAAACTCGAGTTAGAAAGGGCCCGACCGACGAACGCCAAAGACCAACCACTCCCTTCGTCTGTGAAGGACAACCACAGGCAAGAAAGACAGAAGGAACGAAAGGAGGCCTACAAACCAAGGGCAAAGTTCGACCGATATGCCCTGCTGAACGCACCCTTATCAGTGATCTACAAGGAGAATTTGAACAGCGAGTTAAGGGAGAGACCACCAATGATCCGATCAAAGAACGTGGCCCACTCATCAAAGTACTGCGAGTACCACGATAGTCCGGGACACACGACTGACAAGTGCGTACAACTAATGGATAGCATGGAGAAGCTGGTAAGAGAGGGATGACTGATGAAATACGTTCAGTCGGCCGCCCCATCCTCCACTCGAGACCCCGGACCCTGGGCTAGGAGCCCCCCAGTGACCGAAAATTAGACCGCTCCTTCCAAAGGGCTCGAGGCTACGAACCCAGGAACAAAGACCACTCCAGGAGGAGGAATAGCCGCGAGCAGTCCAGAGAGCGCGACAGGGGGGGCATCCCGAGCGGCACCCCACTTCACTCTATCAATCACCGGTGGGTTCACCTGCGGAGGCAGCGGCTTAAACTCTAGGAAGAAGAGTTTGAGGGCAGTTATGAGGGTCGAAGCGAGTGAGAACTTAGAGAAGAGACATAGCCGAACCGACACCACCATTACCTTCTCCAGTGCCGACTATGGTAGGGAGACAGGAGAGGAGGGGGATCTGATCGTATGCAGCGCAATAATAGCCAATCAGCAAGTGACAAAAGCTCTGATCGACACCGGGAGCTCGGTCGACATTCTGTTCTATACGGCGTACAAGGCTTTGGGACAATCGGCTAGAGATCTCACACCTTATGTTAATGACTTGATCGGTTTCACCGGAGACCGGGTGACCCCCCTCAGATACTTTGATAGGTGGCTCTCGTTAGGCGAACCACGCATATGCAAAACTAGCAAGACCCGCTTCATTGTCAATGCCTTCAAAGAAATCATCTCCTGCCCGCACCTTATGTTGAAGTAACCCCACCAGGGTCGAGTGGTGACAAAGTATGTAAATTGTATGAGTAGTTTTATATAATAGCTAGTATGAGAAGATAAAGAGAAGATAATGAATGATGTTGACACTCTTTGTTGGTCTGATTTTTTTTGATAAGCCAAGAAATATTATTTAATGAGAGTACAAGGGGTGCTCCAACCAAATTACTTTTTGTTGGTATGATTAAATAGCAAATGAGAAGATAGAATATTACTTTTTATGTAAATAACATTTTTACCTTAAATTTATAAGTATTTATTAATAAGTGTGACTCTGATAAATAAATAAATTGAGAGAGCAGGTAAAAAATCACACACTCACACACTTTTTTTTGAATTTCTAAAGACCCTAAAAAGGTGGTGGATCCTATTTTTTTCTCTTGTCTATCTCAATCCCTCCTAGAAAATCGTTGGACTCCTCTCTCATCTCTAAGGCTTTGATGAGAGAAAAATAGAAGAGAAAGGAGAGAAGTGAGAAAGAGATGAGAAATAGGGCAAACTTTATAGGAGTTTTGGTATGATAGAAAAAAAAAACAGAGAAATGATATATTGGAAAATTATATTTTTGTCAAAAGAAATTTTTATCCAATCAAAAATTTATAACGACTATTAAAATACATGAAAAAGGGCAAAAAGGAAAAAAGAAACGAAAATGTAGCTCAGTCTCCATTTCTCTTCAAATTAATGAGACAAAAAATGTGATTACAATTTCTCTATTGTCTTGGTCAATGCATACCAAACAGGGTTCCTTGACATCTCTCTCGTTAATTTTTCTCTTTCATTAGTTCTTTCTACACAAACTACTATATTCTAACAAACCAAGCTTCAACTCTCTATCTTCACTCGGGGTTGGCTAAATGACCCCATGATTAATTGAGGTCATTCAACCCCATGTCTATATTGACCAATAAGATTGTGTCATTTATTTTATTTATTTTCATATTATTTTTTAACTTTAATTATGGGACAATCTTATTGGTCCATTTGAATCTGAGGTTAAATGACCCCAATTAATCATGGGGTCATTTAGCCAACCCCTCTTCACAAACACTTCTAGACGTAACAAAAGCATAAGAGAACTAAATCTATCTTTACTTAAAATTTTAAGATATTGACTATATTCTCTTTTATTTGTTTTATCTAAACTATCATTAACTAATATTAAACTCTAAACTCGCACTCGAATTTCCAAGTGAGAGTTATATCATGATTTTCATAGTACAAGAGGTTTTACCTTTACACTTGCACGGTTCCCTCCCATGTGCACTATAAATTGACTAATGGAACTGGAGGGTAGGGGTGGCAATATGGGCTAGGCCCGTTGGGCCGGTCCGTTTGGCCCGCCATTTTTTGCGGGTTGGGTTGGGATTTTCAGCCCAAATACCCACTTTAGAAACCCATTTTTTTACGGACTATGGTGGGTCGGGGCGGGCCAGCCCGCCGGGCCACTTTTTTTTTTTTTTTGGATTTAACTAAAGAGAAAAAAATCAAAATTGAAAAAAAATCAGTACACTACTACAGACTTCAGTGTGAGGGTTTCCAAAGTGAGGATTTGGGTTTCGACACCAACCATCGCTCTCCTCTCTCCTCCACCAACCATCGCGCTCTCCTCTCCTCCACCGCGACGCTCTCCTATCCTCTGCGGCGCTCTCGTCTCCTCCACCGCGGCGCTCTCGTCTCCTCAACCATGACGTTCTCGTCTCGTCCACCGCGGCGCTCTCCTCTCCTTCGTGGCGCTCTCCTCTCCTACCCCGCGCTCTCCTCTTCTCCACCGCGCTCTCCTCTCCGCCACCGCGCTCTCCTCTCCGCTACTGAATCTCGCAAACGCTGCGCTCTCCTCTCCGTTGCGAATTAGTAAGTTTTCGTTGAATCACTCCTCTCTTTGGATCTGTAATTCGATTTTGTCCTTGCTTCCTAGTTTGAGGTGCTTCCTGCTGGAATTTGTGTATATATCATGGTGAAACATAGGTTTTTTTTCTCTATGTATTAAGATTGCTAAATGTGTTTTTTCCCCACTAAAGTTTATTCTAGCTTCTCTGAATGATTGCTAAATCTTTCCTCATTTTCATATGATTTCTATTTGTTTTGAATTATTGTTCTTCCCCAATTCTGATATCTTATCAGCCCATGAAAAAGGAGATGAATGCCTCTTTTTTACCATGAAAAATGGATAATATTCCTTTAGGGAAGCAGGGAAGATCCAAGTATGGGAAAACTATTACTCAGCAAGGCTGAATGTTCTTGGTAGGAACACCACCAACTCTACTGCATAATTAGATTTTATATGAAAATTGGTTCAAATGTACTACATTTTATATGAAAATTGGTTCATGATTCTAGTTTAGTGGTTCTTGTTTGCCCTTAACACTTGCCTTGCTATCTTTTGTGAGGATGTAGAACTTTATTGGTTTGTCATTTGTATTTGCTTTTGTTGTGTTAAGAGACAATTATGAGTTGTGGCTTCTGACTTGTGTTATTTGTTTATTTTTGCAACTTTCGAGAATGTAGAACTTTTTTGGTTTGTGTTTTCTTCTCATAATTACTTTTTTTTTCCACTACATTAAATTTTGGTGGGCTAGCCCGCCAATCCGCCAGCCCGCCAAAATGTGGGTTGGGTTGAGACTTTCAACACATATATCAAATGTGGGTCAACCCGCCCCGCATTTTGGCGGGCTTTTGACGGGTCGGGCCTGACCCGCCCCGCCAGCCCATATTGCCATCCCTGCTGGGGTAAATAAGTGCATGATAGCTTGTGGATAAAGTTGGGCTCTGAGGTTTGGCAGGGTGATGCTTTTTGGAATGAAAATTCTTGGATATTGTTTTACTTAATTTTCTATAGATGACAACAATGACATCGATAATATTATGCAGGTCATGCAGTTTGTAGCTAATATAAAGTCTTTATAGAAAATTGGAAATGATCCATCATCATCATCATCATCACACCACACAATCCATACAAGGCCTTTCCAATGCTTTCTAACTTTTTATTCTTTCTTTCCTTTTTCAACGCTCATTCGCATTTAATTTGTGGTGCTTATACACTCATTTTGATTTTATAGTCCTTTTTAACTAGCACAAAAAACCACCATAATGCGAAAAACTTAAGCAAACGTATTTTATGATGGTTTAAAACCACCACAAACAGATTTAGATTTTTTCATGTGAATGTGAGAGTTTTGTGTTTATCTATCTTCATATATATATAATAACACATGAGAGAAATTTCACAGGATGCAAATCCACCACAAACGCACATTGTCCCTACTGTCTCTTATCCTTATAAGGAAAATGTTAGGTTAACTTTTCTTTTACACCTACAACCGTAGAAATAAGAATAAAAGATGATATGTACTGTGATTAAAAAAAGAAAAATAAGATAAAAAGTGAAAAAGAAAAACAAAAAATGAGATTGAAGAGAAAATGAGTTGTGAAAAAATAGAACTTGCGATAGAAAGAAAGGGAGATGGGAGAGTCCCACAACTATCTGGCACCGCCAATAATGCTTGGGACCTTGCAAACAAACCAGACAACCCCTTTCTCTCTCACACACACAAATGCATCTGCTAGCATATCTCTTCTAAACCCAGTTGAGAAGTTTCCACCTTTCATTTCTTACCCTATCCCTCTCTTGTTTATGATTAGCACTGTTTTTTGAACTGTCTGAGTTTTCTACTTCTAACACATTCTCTCTCAATCTCTTCCAAGCAAGCACGGCATTTATTACTATATTCTATATAAGAAAGTATCACAGGCATCAGAAAACAAAGGAATATATTTCTGGGGTGATACTATTAAGAGGTCTCGTTCTACTGCTTCTTGGGGCATTACATTTATTACCATTCTCTCGTTAGTATCATTATCATTGCCTTAAGGGAATGTTGGTCACCCTCATTGAGGCCAGGCCTAATGTATAAGAAAAACACCAATATTCTGGATCATTACTCTGCTTTGATGGAGAGGCTTCAAGTACCCCTCAATTCTTGTGTATGTTATTTAATTTTCCTTTTCTTCTCATAAAAAAAAAGGTACTGCATTTACTCCTTATATTCATTGTTGACATTCTACTTCGGTTCCCCTTTTATTGCACACTTTATTATGCATACACTCACTTTCTTCTACTTCTTTGGAATTGAGTTGGGTTGTGACTTGTGATAGTGAAATCCAACCAAACACTTGACTTTCTTCTACTTTTTTGACACAATTTACTCTCTTGTTTTTTCCTGCAGTTTTTTGGTGAGCATTTGGAAGTGAATTGTTTGGAGCAGGGTTTTGTTGATGCAGAAAGCTTGAGACTTGAGGAGGAAGAACAGGTTCTGGTATCAAGTTTGGAGGATAAAATGCCATTCCTTCAGATGCTTCAGAGTGTAGAGTATCCACAACAGTTTTTCCCTTTGAAAGAACCAAGCTTTCAAACACTTGTCAGGATGCAGCACATGAAGAAACCATGGGAACTGGAGTCTCCTCAAGTTCAAGCAGCATTTGAGGTGGAAAGTTGCGTGACGCATGACATGTTTGAGATGCAGTCACCTGTGAAATCAGAAAGCAATTACGAGCTTCAACAACAACACCCACATTTAGCTTCAGGTGTTGAAAAAGTACAGAGCTATGAGTGCAACCAGGAAGAACCACTCCAAACAGAACAATCATGCCTCAAATCTCAGACAGCAACAAGGGAAAAGAGGAAGAGGAAGAGAACAAGGTCAACCAAGAACAAGGAAGATGTGGAGAATCAACGCATGACCCACATTGCAGTTGAACGAAACCGGCGTCGCCAGATGAATGACCATCTCAGTGTTCTAAGGTCCCTCATGCCCCCTTCCTATATTCAAAGGGTATGCAAATATGCAATCATTTTTCTTGAAATATGGAGTCAAATTGCAAAACCCATTTCTTCAAATTCCATTCTTTTGCTTTATCCATGTTGAAAATCCAATTTTTTTCACTCAAAAGTTGTTTCTTTTATCTTCATGAAACAGGGTGACCAAGCTTCTATCATTGGAGGTGCAATAGATTTTGTGAAGGAGTTGGAGCAGTTGGTTCAATCCCTTGAATCACAGAAAAGGATAAGAAAAAATGAAGAGGGTTGTTGTTCTTCTTCCTCTATTTTGCCTAAGCCATCATCACCATCACCTGGTTTTGGAATGAGGTCATCATCATCCACAGAAGGAGATGAGGTGAAAGCAGAGAACAAATCAGAGGAAGCAGACATAAAAGTGATCTTAATTCAAACCCATGTGAACTTGAAAATTGAATGTCAAAGGAAGCCTGGGCAATTGTTAAAGGTGATTGTTGCTTTGGAGGATCTGAGGCTAACCATTCTGCACCTCAACATCACCTCATCTGAATCTTCTGTCATCTACTCCCTCAATCTCAAGGTATTACTCTGTCTTTTTTTCTTATTTTTTATACAATGCAGTCAACTCACCACATGAAAATGGAATCAAGTCAGTGTACTATTTCATTATCCAACATCCTTTCCTATTTCCAACACTTCCTTTCATCATAAAAAAGCAATTATATAAATTAGCATTTGACATTGGTTCTAGTGCCAGTGCTAGCTGTACCATTACACACATTTTTTCATGTTGTGGGGTTTTGCAGATTGAAGAAGACTGTATGCTTGGTTCAGCAAATGACATTGCAGAAGCAGTTCATCATATATTATGCATTATTAATGGTAGCTAAAGGCTAAAACCCAATAGCTTCAACCTTAGGGAGTTGGTAGCAGAGGAATAAAGGTCAAAACATGGCAAGGAAGATGGTGGAGTGCATCATGTTAGTTAGCTAAGGAGGATAGGGCATATGATATTTGCTGCTCAAATATTTTGTAATGTTAGTTTAATTAGAAGCTAATAATAACTAATATTGTAAAATTGTTGTTTATTGTTTTGTTTCTTTTGATGAAATGAGAATTTGGATTGATGGACAAATCACTAAAGCATGTTGATATAGGGTAGTTCTAGGTCCGAAGATGTCTCTCCATGAGAAGGAGGACCTACTTTGAAAATTTTGGGTTCTCATCATTACAATTTACAAGGAGGGGGATGATGCTTCTCTTTTTATATATTGACTTTGCACGATGTCCTATACTATAAAAAGATGTTTCATGATGACATGTATAATGCTTATGAGATCTCAACAGAATCAATTAATAAAGCATTGAAAAAGTTCTAATGCAAATAACCAGATGGCCATACTTGTAGTATTATGTATGTATATCCGATGATACTAATTCTCTCTCTCAAATTTAGAGATCACATTAAATGTGTATGTCATTATCCATACATATTGATAATAGATCGAATTCTTAATTAAAGGTGTAAGGAGTTAATTATCTATCAATTGTTTGTGTTGAGAATAACTCAATTTGAGTATTCGAGTTTTTCAACAAAATTGATTCACGGACCTAATTTTTCTCTGTATCTCTTCTTATCACATTGCGTTATATGTCATATTTATTACATCTCTTTATTTTTTTTTTCTTTTCTTTAAGGGTGTCTACTTGTCTACACTTAAGAGGGTCTATAAATCACACCTCTTTTTCAAATTCAAGTTTCATTCTCTTGTTACTAAACCAGAAAAATTAACACACAAGAAAGAACATGCATTCTCTTGCAGCATAATCCATATGCTATTTCACAGAATCAGTGTATCTTAATTGGTCGCTTATAAAGAAAGAAAGAACATGTATATATCCTCATGAAACAAGTGAGCACTACACAACAATATCACTACTTTTTTTCTTGGAAGTTATATAAATATTAATGAAGTTGAGATTGAAGTAAGCGCAGAGCAAGCCATATGAGGCGAGACAGAGATAAGTGCATTGTTGTTTTCTCTTTGGCATGATTCCAACCTGAATAAAAATTGATGTACATTTAAATAGTCAAGATTACTAAAAAAAGATATGGAGAGATAAGTGATAAGTGTGATATATATATATATATATAATATAATTGAAAGAAAGAGATAAAAAAAAAGAACATCTAAAAATCTCTGTACTATTTGAGTGTCCCTTACAAACAAAACAACACGGATGAGAGAAAAGGCAAAACAAGGGAGTGACGTGGTGGAAAATTCCGTAGTGAAAGGTGTTTGACGATAAGCTCTATAAAGGGTAGAGGGAAAGTCAAAATAATGATGAGGAGCAATCGCAATTCCATAGCCCCACACCACAACCCCATGAAGAGAGAGAGAGAGAGAGTGATAAAGTATTAAAATAGTATTATATAAATATCAAAAATTTCCATGCTTCTCTTTTCATAATTAATTAATAAGTGATTTGTTAGTATATTAAATATTTTTTTTTGAAACTGTATATTAAATATTGGGTTAATGGTTTAACTAGTCCTTGAAGTTGTATCAAAATCTGTGTTTGGTCCCTCCTCAGAAAAATGACGATTAGTGGCGGTTTTTTTACAATTACTAGTTGTTTTTTACCGCCACTTAACGTCATTTTTATGGGGAGGGACCAAATACAAATTTTGGTACAACTTCAGGGACATGTTGAACCATTAACCCTTAAATATTAGTATATCACTGATAGATGTAAGTGAATTTCGATTTTTTTTTAAATTAATATCTTAATAACTTATAAGAAGAGTATAACACATCTCTTTAAATAAAATTATCTCCAAACAACCTAAATCGTTAGATAAGTGATACATGAAAAAATTTATATTATTATTTATATTACTAGTTTATTATTTAATAATTATGTGGGGGCAATACGAGTCTACATGTAAAGAAAGGGAGCAATTGCCCTCACATAATTATTAAATAATAAACTAGTAATATACTTATATACAATAGTATTAAGATTCTAAGTAATATATGTTGGCCCCCAACACACGAAATGCCCCCCATACTGTTACAAACGTGTGTAATATCAATTGTGAATTGTGTAATATCATGAAAAAGTGCTTCCATTTGTAATAGTCATTAGATTGCTCCTTTTTTTCTCTACGAGTTTTGATTAGTTCACATCAAATTTCTTTGTCATTTTTTTCTTACTTTATCTTCTTATAATCTCTTATTTTTGTCATCATGTTACTTATTACATCTCTATTTTCTTTCTTCTCTTTCTATTTCTCACTTGGTGTGAGTGAAATTAAAGTGAAAATGGATATGTATTCTTACCCTAATGATGGAGAACTAAAAAATTGAGATTTTGGAATTGAGATAATATTTTGGTAGTGTAGAGAATAAAAAATGGTGTAGAGTTTTCAAATTTTAATGTACATTCAAACTTTTAATAGTAATATGTTATGGTTTTAATGTTGTAAATTTACATGTGAACATTGCTCCCACAATTTAAAATTCATGGATCTGTCACTATACGCAAGAGCCTTTTTGAACTTGTTGCTTGGGTTTGAAGCGTGGAAGGGTGACAAAGACAGGATTCTAGACTGCTTGATTATAGAGACTCTGATATCATGTCAAACAACTAATTATCCAAAATGTTTAAATCGTTGTATAAGAGCACATAAATAGTTTATATTAATATTTCTAACATTTCTTTTCCAATTCATTATTTTAATCAGTAAATAATTTAGGGCTTTTTTTTTATTAATATGGAAAGAAATTTAGGACTTGATTGCAACCTTAGTTTTTATATTTAAAAAAAATAAATTTTTTTTTACAAACTTTAAAAAAAAATTGATTAAATAAGATGTTTTGCAACGTTTAAAAAACTAAAAATATAAATGAAAAACATCTTAAAATGTTTTCAAATTTCCGTTCATAAAACTAAAAAAAAAAATTGTTTTTATAACAGTTCTTGAAAATCTTTTATCACAAATAAGTTTTTTAATTTAGTAAATTTTTAAAACAAAAAACTATTTTCAAAAATTGTAAAGAGATACGTCTCTCTTTTTTTTTTATAACATTATTATTCAGCTTTTCTCTATACCTATCTCTTTGTATGGATGTAAAGATATAGAGTATTTTTTCCAAAGAAATTGTTCTATCCAGCATATATAATATATTTGTCTCTCTCACAAATTGAGAAAGAGAAAGAAACAAAAGTAGCAGCCATCCCCATGTGCAAATGTGTCAGGAAGACAAAACCACCCGGTCCTATTCATTTGTGGTGTACCTCTTTCCCCATTGTTGATGCCTTCCTGCTTAGCTTTTTCCTTCCATCTTACCCTTTTTTTCGTCGACAAGCTTAAATATACCATCTCTTATCATACCCTTTCTTTACCCTCTCACCTGTTTAGCAGGTAGCCTCTTTCCTTTTTTTTTTTATAACTTTTTTATAGTAATATCTCTATTCATCTTGAAATGTTATTTAATTCATCCAATGTACAAAAGAGTGTATGTGTTCTATCTCCTTGAATTTATGTTTCTTCATCTAAATTTTCTAAAAAAATTTCAATTATTATAATTTTAATATAGTTATTAAAAGGTAATTGCCAAATTAATATTATTTCTTCTTTATAATTATTAGGGTCTATATACTGGAATTTCATTACTCTATCCTAAGTTTGGAGTTTTTAATATTTGTTCTTTATAATCTTCTTTCACTATTTTTATTATATTTAACACAAATTGACTTTTCATAGTATTTTTATTCTTAAATTTTTCTTCTTCTTTATTTAATTTTTCAATTTGTCTTCTATAATACCTATTTTGTTCTTTTATTGAATGCATCTTGGATTATCTGCTCTGATACCAACTATTTTTATAGGGTATTCTTAATCCTCCTTAGGAAAGTACAGTTTGTTAGAATCAAATAATTAAATGAATTATTATGTTTTGATAATTAACAATTTCTTTAAGGCTTAATATTGTCAGAGATAAAATTTCTAACATAGTGAAGATTCTCATGCACAGGAATAATTATATACTGAAGGGACTGTATAAATCTCAAAGCATCATCAAGAAAATTAGTCCACCAGAAGAGTCCGTCCGGTCACCCCGAAGGAAGCATTGTCAAAGATATACAAAGGAAGGCATTCATGTATAAGACAGTCTGGTGATTCAAGAGAGATAAAGCAACAACTGCAAATGGCCAGCATCTTCTCTCAAGGACACTCTGCACGCTCAAGTCAAAGTCTACTTAAAGAAGCTGAAACAGTCCGCTACCTAAATCTACAAAGATCAAAAGAAAGACTGCTTCGCTCAAAGCTAAAAGCGTATGACAACTTAGGAAGAAACACCTTCGACATCAAAGCCTCTCTAGCATCATACAAAGAAGTTGTGGATCAACTTTCTCAGATGAAGAAGCAACAAAAGAAAAGAAAGGATTCAGTCTTCTAAGCCAAGAAGATTCTAACTCTTAAAGAAGAACTAAATGAAGAAAATTCGTCTGCCGATGCAAGCCACTTAGTGACGGAATCTCAAGCATTGAATGGAAACTGCGTCTGCCAAGTTCTAAGGCAGAATCCGTCCGCTCAAGCATCAGAATGCACCAAAGGTACAAACATCAAGAAATGTGTTTTACGAGGATATTCGTCCAACTGAAGCATTAAAGAAATCATTCTCCTCATCTTGAGTAATTGCTTCTTGGATCAAAAGACATCTACCTCGTCTGCATATTTATTATTGTACGGGCTGCGGCAGAAAGTAGAAAGGGACACAATTAATTGAAAACTCCTTGGTCCCACTGCTTTTCTACTTTTCCTCAAATCAAGCTGACATCGTGGAATCAACGGCAAGAATCTCTGAGCATCATACACTCTCAACGGTCGGAATTTCAAACATCTGAACGAAGCACGTGATGAGCCTTAGCTGGCTTGCACTGGGGTACAATGGTCAAAACAAATACCATAGCTGGAACTCCACGCATTAAATACTGAAGACATAGCTCAAAGCTACTTGCTCAACATGGAGCCAGACGACGTCAACCCAGGCGAATTAATGCTTCTCAGATCGTGTCTCAGACCTGCTGAAAAATGCAGAACTAGCCGTTACGTGCAGCTTAGAGAGGAAGAAGCACTACGGGCAGATTTTCTCTCCTTCTGTGGAGAAAGAACAAGGATCTTCACCTGAAGATATATATAGAGAATCCTGCTTCCGTAGCTACTTGGCGACTAGAACTAAACTTTGCATATCTCAACCTAGTTCGTCCAAGTGACCAAGACATTCTTGGTTTCAACTCAGGAAACTTCAAGTCATATCCCAACCTGAGTTGAGTTGCTTATGTGTGTGGAAAACTTACAGAGTATAACTCTCATCATCTCCCACACACATAACTTAAAACAGAGACCAACTTGCTTATGATCTCTCTGTTTTATGAGCTTCATTTCTTCTACCCACTCTTATCAGAAGAGAACTTTGTAGAAAAGAAAAACCCTGAAAAAGGTGTCAGGAGAAGTCCTGTAGAATACTTGTAAGGAGAAGTCCTTCGAATACTTGTAAGGAGAAGTCCTTCGAATACTTGATAGGAGAAGTCCTCAGAATACTTGTTGGGAGAAGTCCCTGATAATACTTGTACTATTTGGCTAAATAGTGAAAATCTTGGTGAAGCCAAGGACTGGATGTAGCCCTGTCGATTATGGGGGTGAACCAGGATAAAAATCATGTGTGCTTTATTTTTCATGTTATATTGCTTTTCCGCTGCACACTTATTCATGCTTTCATAACTAATAAATCATCTTGAAAACAAGTAATCAACTTTCAGAATCTATTAAATAAATTTCAAAAATGATCACACAATTCAAACCCCCCTTTCTTGTGTGTTTCTTGCACATTCACAGTTTTTAATTCTTCAATTTGTTTATTTAATTTTCTTAGTTCTTCTTCAGTATTGTCTCTCATAATTATTAGAGGTGGCTTGGGAATATTTTCTTCATAACACTCTATTTCTAAACTATTTTTCCACTCCTCAGGTAAATTTTCTATCTGGCTTTTTCTTGGTTTATAATATTTTTCAACTTCATCAAATAACTCAGGTATATGTATATAATCATTGTTTTTAAATTCTATTGAATGATGAGAGTTACTTAAGGCATAACTGATACTATATGTCAAGCTAAATATTTTATCACCTTTGTTCATTAAATCTTGTCTTTTGAACTGATAGCATAAACTTAAAATTTCATTTATATTTTTCGTATTAATAGGTACTCCTAAGTTAGTATATATGCTAAATTTTAACATGGTATATGCTAGATTTCCATCTATCATTCCTAATATAGCATCTCTTGGTTCTCTTATTCTATTATCCATTAATGCTAATTTTATAGGACTATTTATTCCTTCAGAAAAAGTACTTTTAATTAAAATTTGTACTGCTCCTATGTGAATATATTTAATCTTTTTTCTGTCTTCTTCTTTCTTTATACTCCGTATTTTTTCATTGATATGTTTGGCAGTTACCAATTGCAAGTTGTGTCTTCCATCCGTTTCACTAACATCTATAGTTATTTCTTGCAATGTTTTTCCCAAATAGATAATATTTTCGAGGCTATTTTTCTTTTTAAGTAATTCTTTTAAGTTTTTCTTTTCTTTCTTTATATTATCTCCTTCAGAAAGATCTATTTCTTGTTTTTGAATTTGTTTGAATTTTTTCTTATCTATTAAAAACTCTACACAAATATCTGAACTATCTGCAGTAATATCTTGTTCAAAAGTGTGTTCAATGCTACTCATAGTTTTAGTTTTGAGAGTATACCTGAAATTTCTTAGGCTTGCTGAAGAGGGTCCACGACGTCTTCCGCTTCTGGGCTACTTCAAGAAGAACTTCTTTATAAGATTTATGCTTGGTTATTGAAGCTACTATTATAAGATCTACTTCTTTATAAGACCCATTAAACTTGTTTTTTGAATTCAAATTCTTTCTCCTTTTATCAACTACAAGCCAGCTCCCGTGTGCAGAATCTGGGCGTTTGAATTCCTGATTAACAACTCCTTGATTCTCGCCTAACTGCATGGCGTTGTTACTCCCATTCCCTGCGTTAATTTCGCCTACAATCATGGCAGAATCATTATGCACAATAACAACCCTGTCTAGGGTTTTGGACGTGTCCTGCATTGATGCTATAACAGTAGCCGTCGTTGCATTATTCTCGTGGCTGCTTGCCGCCTCTGCATGCTCGACGTTAACCTGTTTCTGCACTCGAGGAGTTGTGCAATTCCGCTTCAAATGGCCATAACAGCCGCAAGTTGAACACAGGAGATGGAGACCTTCGTATACGACATTGTACCATGTATCATCAAGACAGATCATCCCCACAACTGGCTTATTAAGATCAATTTCAAGACATATACGAGAAAACTTCCCTCTTGTCATATCAATCGTGTTCATGTCGACCTTGATTGGCGTCCTAACTGCGGAGGCCAAAGTGCCCAGGATGCTTTCATCATAATACTGGAACCCCAATCCTGGTATCCTGATCCAGACCGAGGTCGTGCTTATCTTTGAGTTCGCAGCTCTGAAATCCGGTGTCCAAGGCTTCACTGACAAATAATGGTCGAAAATAAGGTACGACGCTCCTGCCAGCACCTTCTCCTTATCGGACACCATGTCGAACTTAACAAGAAAGTATCCATGATGGATATCCCGCACTTCATACCCTCCTGAGAGTTTCCACAGTAATTTCAGTTTTCCACATAGGGCAATATATCCAATGTGTTTACCAAGTAGCTTGATCACAAGACAATCCTCCCATGGCTTGCAAATCTTCTTGTAAGCTTCGGGGTTCATGGAGAATATAGGAAACAATCGATTCCCATCCACTAACTCGAACTGCATGACGCCCTCTTGCACAAGGTTCAGCACTTTTTTTGGCCCCGTCTTTGTAATCCCGAGGACTTTCTCTTTGAACGTAGCCTTCCTCTCTGGCGGTTTACCTGCCGGCTTTGCTCTGCCGTCCGTCGTCATCGTCACATCCTCGCTCTCCACCTCCATCTTTTCCGATTAGTTGGTCTAATGACACTGCTGCTAACTTTTTTTTTTTAATAATACCTGCGACATATGATAAGAAGAAATAGTGTGCTCAATAGTAAAACCAATTAAAACAAGGAAAGACCTTAACCACCTGCTTGTTTTAAAAGAGGAAAATAAATGTCATTTGACCTTTTATTGAAACCATAGGCTTATGATTAAAGTAAAATAAAGTGATAGGATTTGGACACCTGATGTCATTTGATCCTTTCTTTATGTACGAATTTAATTTATAGATTTCATTTAAAATTTGGTTAACAGTTGAAGCCATGTTGTTTAATTTCCTTCATCAAAGGGACAGCAGTCAATGGAATTTCCTCCACCCAAACTATATGTGAATAAGTAGAGGAGTTCCTGGCCAAGAAGTCTGCTACTGCATTACCAGAGCGTCTAACAAAAGAAAGAGATGCAACAGAAAAACTATTAAAAAGAAAGCGGCAATCTCAGACACTCCTGCTGATTTTTGGCATCTGATCGTCAAGATTTAATTATCATCTCGGTCGCCTTCTTAGAAAATTGAATTTCCGTCTTAATGCTCCAACTCCTTATGTATTTCTGGTGAGATTTCTTAAGGCTGTTCAAGAAGCAGATAAGAAGCTCAAGCACAGGGTCTTCTTTCTTATCGACCTAACCTAGTTGAATATGAATCTTAAGTTCAAGCCTTTAATATTATCTGGTTCAATATCTTTTCCAAGTGACTATAAAAAAGGTTGATACGCAGTTAGTTAGTCTACTGCTAGCTTCAAATATGCAGATTTTAGCATCCGAGGGTCAAGAAGTAATTAGCATCTCGACTGAGTCCTATACTACAAATAACATGCTTGTAATGGAGAAGTTAATTCTTAGAAAATTGAATTTTCATCTTAATGCGCCAACTCCTTATGTTTCTCATGTGAGAGTGAGATTTCTCAAGGTTGAACACATGGCCTTCTTTCTCATCGACCAATGCTTAGTAGTAGAATATGAAGATTTAGCGTTCAGTCCTTCATTATTTAGTCTTTTTATAAAATAATAAACTAATAATAACTATTAAATTGAATATTTAAAAATTTAACATTGAATATTAAAATTACTTGTTCTAAAATATAGTTATTTGAATAAATCAAACTTAGAATGTGTAAATGATTACATATATACATTTACACATAATTTAAAATTTAAAATATCTTACACACTTCTAATTATTCTATAGAGTCAAAGTCTTTTTGTCCAACCAGCATACAATGCATGGTTATATATAACAAACATATGATACATATTTATAAAAAGTGTATAATATATGTTTATTATCTATCTATATAATTTTTTTAAAAAAAATCAAAACACTACATGTGAGCAACTGTAACAGCACAACTAGAACAATCAAAGCCGTAAGAGGCAAGAGTAGCACCAACAGAAAAAAAGTGAAACACTAAGTCCTGAACTCCCCAACATTGTAGCATTCCATACCACTAGACTCATTGAAAAAAAAAAATCCGAAATCCATTTTGCATCTAGCTAATAATTATTATTCCCTCTCTACAAAAAGTAGCTCTAAGTTTTTCTATAAGTACACTAGACTCGTTTCCATGTACCTCCTTACCTAGCATGTGTACGTTAAGGTCGTATGGCTTAAAGTCAATGATGTTCAATATCAACCTAATCAAAGAGGAGGGTTGATGATCAGATTCTTATATGGAAGAAGTGGCAAGTTGGTACGAGAGATGCTCGAGGGTTCAATTCATCATAAATTGGAAATGTAATGTCCCAATATATCCTCTATAGGAAGACATGCTGGAACAGACAACTATGGGTACCTACTAGTTGAACTAGAGAAACCTGAAGAATCAAAGAATTGGGAAAAATCTTTACCGGATGTTGAGGACACAATCGTATCCAATGCTCATATTGGTGCTGGAGACACAAAATCAAATTTTACCCTGGAGAACTCAAGAAAGCACTTAAGTGATAAATAAAGAAATGACACAAGAAGGGGTTGAATTGTGTGTGTATAAAACTTGACTTTCAAAACAGAGTATAAGTTCACAAAAGTTTTTCGTAAACGATGTCAATGGAAAATGATAAGTAACAGTGTAAACGATAAAGCTGTAAACGATGCGTGCTGTAAAGGTGTGAACGATTGGACGATGCAAGCAATAAACGATTGGACGATGCAAGTAATAAACGATTGGAGGATGCGAGCAATAAATATGTAAACGATGCAGACAATAAAAACAGCACACAAGAGATTTATCCTGGTTCACCCAAAATCAGTAGGGCTACGTTTAGTCCTTGGCTTCACCAAGATTTCCACTTCAACCCAGAACAGTACAAGTATTAAACATGACTTCTCGTAAGTATTCAACAGGACTTCTCCCAGTATTCAACAAGACTTCTTCCAGTGTTCAACAGGACTTCTCCTAGTATTCAACAGGACTTCTCCCAGTATTAAACACGACTTCTCTCAGTATTCGACCGGCTTCTCTCAAATATTATACAGGACTTCTCCTAAATCTTTTACAAAAATTTATACTTCTACAAAGTCTCTTCAGAAAGAGTGAGGTAGAAAGTTTAAGCATTAACAAACTCTATGTATTTTTGGTAGAGGATATGACTCTTAAGAATATACTTGAGGTTTGGTGAAACAGAGATGATTGGACGATAGGTTCTCTGTTTGGGTGTGAAGGGGTAAAGAGATTTGACTCTTAGGAAATTTCACACTTTGGACAACTGCGCTTGGTTGGTGTTTTGACACTTAGGATTGAGTGGAATAACTGAGCTTGAGTTGTTCGGCTCTATTCTGATTATGCTCTGCTTTTCTTTCTTTTTCACTTGCACTTCTAGTAGCCCTTAGTCTCCTTGTTCTTCAAATCTTCAAGTCTTCCTATTTATATCTTCTCTTCAAATGAACGTTGCTGAAGATGTTGAGAGTTGAGACGCGATTTCTTCTTCTTCCTGTTCACCAACGGATTTCTTCATTTAATGCTCTTGACCGTTGAAAGCTTGGCATGGTTGTTCTGAGCAGTAGGTAGCTTGTAGTAGTTCTGAAACTCTCTTCTTTGGGTTGTACTTGATGTTGACATGGAGATGAAATAGTGTTTGCTTTCGTCCTTTTACTTTGTTCTTCCTCATTTCAGTCTTCGAATAATGGTCGTTGAAGGCTTTGCATTCAATGCATTCTGAGTTTCATTTAATGCATTTTGACATCTCATTTAATGTTGTTGCATAGAGACAAAATAGTGTCGTTGATTTCTGACTTTGTCACGTGATTTGTGCTTGACAGCTGTAGACAACTCATAAAGCATATTCTCTTCGAATAAAGCATATTCTGCTTAACCTTGGACGATGCTGTCTCTTTTGTCTTTTACCTCGAACGATGGTTTTTGTCTTTTTCTTAGACGGTGTTGTCTCACTTGGTTGGACGATGCTTTTTATATTTTGCTTTGACGGTGCTTTGTCACATGATTGGACGATACTTTTCGTTGGTTGTACAATAGTGCTTCACTGAACTATACTTCTTCTTTGAACGATGGATGGTTGAACGATGCTCTTCTACATATATGACAATGTGAGCAAATGATACTTTTCCTTTCGCCTAAACGATAGGGATATTTCCTTAAAAGCATAATACACAAAGTTTAGGAAATAAAATTTTTATCATTCAAAACATGATAAACGATGTAACTCATTTGAACCTAACAATCTCCCCCTTTTTTATGATGACAATTTTATAGAGAAAAAGGTTTTCTCTGCATCTCTCCTCCGTTGTCATTAGCAAGAACACAAAAGGAACTTTTATAAGGGACTAATGTACTCCCCCTATATTTTCCAAAAAGATATCTCTTTTATTTTTAACACTCCTCCTATGTTCTTAAAACAGATATAAACATGTATCAGAGCAGAACATATATAAGCAAGTATCAGAGCAGATAGAGAAGATGTATCAGAGCTTGATACTTAAAGCATATATAAAGAGCAGACGATAGCATATAAACAATTATTTTTCGTCCTCTCTCCCTAAATTTCATAGCTTAGCTTTTTCTCATTCTCTTTCTCTAAATGATAGGGACTGAACGATAGAAAATAATTCTTTTCTCTTAGCGTTTTTCTCTTCTCTCCCCCTTTGTTTTTCTTTTTCTGTCATCTCTCCCCCTTTGTCAATTCTCCCTCTTTGTTCTTCTTTTTCTTGACTCACTACTATTTCTCTTCATCTCCCCCTCAGACAGACTTCTTTACTTTTTCTTTTCATCTTCCCTTTTTTTCTGTTCATCTCTCCTCATACTTTCCCTTTTTCACATTTTTTTCTCTTCATCTCTCCCCCTTTGTTATTTAGCAAAAACATAGGCAGATAATAGAGCATGGGGAAATATTCAAGTGTGATCATAGAAATTTGCATCAAAGCACATGATAATTGATACTTATCATATTCAACAGCTATAGGCAAATGATAAAACAAGTATCAGAGCAATCGTTAAATTTAGTAAGTATGAACGATGAAGACATATATCAAAATGAATAGTAAATATGTCAAGAGAGATAGGGAAAATTATAGTCTTATTGTGAGTTTTTGTTCCCCGTAAGCTTTGTTGAGCTGCTTCTTCAATCTGTATAGAGCTGGGATTTTCTTCTAAATTTTCTTCAGGGAGCTTTGCATAGTTTTTTGCAGACGATGGTGTGAGCTTTGAAGTTATCATTAGTAAATGATTGCATCTGATGTCATCTTCGTTTGAACGTCATAGTGAGTAGACGATTGAGAGAAAGTGACGTCATCCTCGTTTGACTTCACAATGGGTGAACGATAGATAACAGACATTGTAGTGTTGGACGATAGATGGTAAATGTTTCATCTTCTTCAGCTTATGCACTTTAGTGATTAAACGATGATTGTATCGTTTATGCCTCTGTCATCTCATCATTATCTTTAAACGGGAGACTATCATTGGACGATGCGGATTGCTTAGACAATAGATGACCGTTAGACAATTGAGCTTTATTGGACGATGGTACTTCGTTCAGATCCAGATTTGATATTTCGTCTTTAAAGTTGATCATCTCTTCATTAAACGATTCTTCCACCACTTCTTCACCAATGATCAACTACTCTTGATCATCATCAAAGGTGACTGTTCCTTCGTCTTTTTCAACATGGGTCTTTGGGAACATAGACCTTCTTCTTGTTTAGTGTTGCAAGCATCCATTGTCCTGGCACCATTGTTGGCTTTTGTTTTGACCTGTTAAATAAATCTGCAACATGAAATATCATGGTCTTTGGTACCCAAATCTTTTTGGGTCCTGTTTTGTTAGTGGAATGTTTGGAGGGAATCTTCTTGTCATAAGAAGTCCTCTTAGTGGTCTGTTATATTCTATGTTTTACCACAAACGTCACAGGTTTAGACGATATGGCATTGGATGATACAAACTCAATATCATAGGTATAGTATCAGACGATAAAGCGTTAGACGATAGAAATTTAATGTCAGACGATACAGTATTAGACGATGCATCATTGTATCCTAAACCACTTCTATCATACATTGTTCAATTGTTTCCACTCAGTCTTACTAGGTTATCATGAGCATTTGTGATCGATGAAAGATCTTCAATTAAAACTTTGACTCTCTCTTTGAGAACATTAACTTCCTCAGAAGAACCTTGTTCTTTCAAAACTTTGTTCTCTTTAGCTAGCAAAACATTTTCCTGTTTAGAAACATCTAGCTCTTTTTGTAGTTTTGCAAACTTTTTCTTGAGGTTACTGTATTTCGAAGATAAAGCATGAGAATAGTCAAGTAATTCATTAAATTCATCTTCAGAGATTTTAGATGTTTCCTCATCTTCCTCGTCATCTGATGCATCAACAGATGCCATGAACGCACAAAACGATTCATAGTCTTCATCTTCATCATCGTCCGAGCATTCTTCAGACTCTTCATTCTGGACTATAAATGCCTTTTTCCTTCTGTTGTGATTCTCCCTGAATGGTTTCTTTGATCGATGAGGAAATTTAGGTTTGATGTGTCCTTGCTTTCCACATTCGTAGCAAACGATAGGATCTTTGTCTGATCTTTGTCCTTCCGCTCGTCTGGAGTTTGACTGGAAGAAAACTTTGTCCAGATTCTTTCTTGTGCTCTTTTAACTCACTCCTGCCTCTTCTTTGATTGAGCCACATCTTTTTGAACTTTCTGTAGAAACGGGCTTCTTCATCATCAGTATCGTCTGATGGTTCTTCTGTGCCTTCAGACGATTCTTCATCGTTTAGGTCTTTGGAGCTTTTGGATTTGAAATCTATGAATTTGTTCTTTTTGCTTTCATCATGCTTAGCTAGTTCAAGCTCATGAACTTTTAGAGATCCCAACAGAGTTAGGATAGTAGTGACCAATAGGGTGATAGTAGTGACCAAAATGATGTACATTTTCTCTTTTGATCATCATGCACATGGTGATAGTGGTGGCTCAAATGTTCATATTTTGTTTGATGAAGTGGTTGGTCTGTGGTTATAAGTGCCAAATGAAGAGGTATAATCCTTTGTACTAAAAACCGAAAGCTACTTTTTGTAGAGAGGGAATAATAATTATTAGTTGGATGCAAAATGGATTTGAGAAATTTCTTTTTCAATGAGTCTAGTGGTATGGAATGCACAATGTTGAGGTTCTCAAGACTTAAGATTTTTCCCAATTCTTTGATTCTTCAGGTTTCTCTAGTTCAATTGAAAATGAGTAACCATTCAGATTTGTATCGATCTGTACTTATTTGGTATATTATTACCGTAAGAATTTTACATTCTAAATCTAATTAAATCTTGCAACAACCCTACCCAGTAAGAAGACTTGGTTTATCATTGCAATGGATTTGATGAGAATTGGTGAAAGAAATGGACTTGGATACTTGTTAAACATTACTGCTAACGGACATTAACATCCTTGAGAAAAACAATAATCAGAACATTTGAAAATCCTTCCCATTGCACTCAACTTTAATTTGAATACATTGATTTTGTTATCACTGCACGATTCAAAGTGCTGGCTTGCCTAACCGAGATTAGTAATTACGTCAGATTTTAAAATTTTAAATATAAAATGAGTACTGGAATTGAAGAGCGAACTTCAATTCTGTATCTTTATATCATTCGTGTTATTTTGGACAGTGCTACGAGAACCACCACCAAAGTGTTACCCAGCACATTCCGCCACAGCTCCATGAATAATCATTATCAACATGCTCCAAAATTAAAGTGAACTTTTAATTTCCCTTTTTTTTTGGTAAAATTGACCAAAAACATCATTAACTTTATCATGTAGAATCAAACCCTCTTCTTGAAAGAAAAGAAACGGATCAAAATACCCCAAAAGATGCAATTGCCCAGCGCCTACTACGACAAATAGCCCCTACCCTACCAACCCTATAACTTTTAACTAAAAAAACAAGGGACAGGATTGAGGCACCTCTAACTTATTGCAATATTGGCAAAATGCAGGTTCCAATCAAAACCCATCCTCTTCTTTCACCCCCCAAACCATGGGCCTTCTTTCAGAACAAAAGGAATGGAACTAGCCGTCTGCCATCAAAAATTGAAACTTGGATCTAACTAAGATGGAAAAAACAGTACATCAAGCTTCAGATCTGGCATCAGAAGAGCTCAGTTCAGCAGAAGCTCCGCGCAGGTTTGATGCATAAGATTCGAACAACTTGGACAGCTTTGGCTGCATACCCTGGCCCAGTTTGAATGTGGAGGGGTCCAATTTCTTGCACTGCAAAACAAAGGCCAGCAAAGAATAAGTTAGATCCCCATTTTATCAACATAACAAGTTTCTACAATGATGCTAATCAGTTGAGTCAATCATAGCAAGTTCCATAAAAATATAATTTCGTATGGCAAGACAAAACATTCTTAGAAACAGAAATCAAGCATGTATTTGGACCCACAAATCATCTTAAGCCTTGCTTGTCAGATAGATAGTTTTCAACCCATTATTTCAATAAAGCAAGGCCTTTAGAAGGGTTAAAATTAATATAATACAACACATCAATGCATAAAGAAACTAACCAAGTTTCAATTATAATTATCTCAATCAATAGAAACTAAATCAGGATAAGAGATTATCACCTCCTGATAGAAGGCATTGATCTCCTCTTCTGTAAGGCCTTCATCCTCATCTGAATTTTCCTCCCAGCCAAGAGAACGAAGAAATGCAGCTTCCTCTTCATCTGGATATATTGTAGCACAGGGAGTTGAATCTTTTTCTTCACTATCAGAAATTCTGCAAAGCTCTTCATGGGCATGGGCATTGCCATTGCCATTGCTAGTCAGCTCAGCACCATTTCCAAGAGATTCAGGACTTGCAGAAGGGCTAACTATTTCCCTATTTACTTCACCAGATTTCTCCAATGAGGGTGAGGAAACTGTTGGACAAGAATCTGGAAGAACTGTAGATGAGTTCATCAATGTTTTCTTCTTAATGAGATTGAAGAAATCATTTCGGCTCTGCACTTGAGAAGAAGAATGTTTCTTATCCAGAGTGGAACCTAATTTCAGATCAGAAGAAGCCGGCTTCCGCTCAGTGGGAGATTTTAGGTTATTGGGGTTCCTCACAGGTGTAGAAGCAGCTGCAGAAGTAACAGCATGTTGATTTCCTGATTTGCTGTTAGAATAAGTTGTTGGATTTGAAACGTCCTTGGAGGTAGGGGAAGCACCATTTTCCCACACTACTGATTTAAGATCAGTGAACTTTCCGGATGTCTTCGGAGCATCAACTTTGGCATTTACACTGCGAACAGATTGACCAGCAATGTGCAATGCAGAGGGTTGCTGTGGCACACTCTTGGTAACTACATTCATATCAGCATTTCTGACAGCTGCTTTTGGCTTTAATTTCTCAGAAGAATTAAGAACCTGACAAGAAAACTGACATAACTCAACCAGAATTTATAAGAAAAAAAAAGCATAATATTTTATTGATTACATAACATCCAAGATGCTAGAAAACAGAAACTTCCAATATTTTGGAGTTGAAAGTACACATAGGAAACATTCAAATTTGATATCACTGACAGATAAAGAGCAACAAAAATTGTATCCTTTACACAATCCTAATTCCTCCACAGTTTTCTACATGCATACAGCTAAGGCCTTTCTTCATAAGTGAGGGTTGGTCGCATGGACAAAACAACACAATAATGTCCTATCATAAATACAAACAAATAGAAAATTATACCATCGAAATCACTTTTCATAGTAGTGAACATTAATATCAAACATCTAACATATGACATATCATAAACAGTTCAGAAAATCAACTCAAGTATCTTCCGACCTCCAAAGGCTAAATAACAAAGACATCCAGAAAACCATCATTGGTGCAGGAACCAGATTAAGCACGGAAGAGCAATGAGCAAGAGGGGAAATCTGGTTAAAGAGTGAATAAAATGACAGATAATACAAGAAGTGTCTTGAAATACTTACAAATAAAGAAGGTGATAAGTTAGGTTATCATACCACAAATTGACCTTAAAAGAGTTGTAGACACATAGATATATGTCTCCCCTATTTCATAATGAAGTCCTTGTTATTTTATTTAGAAAAGTCATCAACATGAAAATAAAAATAAAAATTACAGATAACACAACCAAGCCTTTTCTCGCTAGGTCACAATGCCATAACATCCGTAATAGATTCCTATTATAATCATCACAGCTCACTATCCCCAACATGTCACATAACAGATGCTGTGGGGACACGTAGTACAGCACACATAAGAGGGGAAACTTCTTGGGTACACATGGTGGACCAGTAACCCAAGACTTGTGAATAGCATTAGGAAATAGAATGACATATTCAAATTTAGTTCCAAACAGCTTGTAAAATGAAATGCCTGTTCATAATGGATCAGTGCACGATGAGCATGCACATATCACTGTAACAAGAAACCATTTGATGATACTAACGATATGATTCATGGAGATGAAAGCAGGCTACAAAACAAACCCTTGAAAAGGACAAGTGATAAAAGATAAGGCAAAATCATCTATTTGGCTGATTAATCACTTCTAAATTCTAGTGCTGGTAAATAACAAAATTTGATTATACTTGAGAACTCAATCGCTGTCAATATCATTTCAAATTACAGTGAGCACAGAAGAACTTTGGATTATAGTTTTATAAAGCAATTTAAAAATAATTCACAAGATGGTTCCTTAAAGCTCCTGCATATATTCTAAATTGTAAGGATAGAAAATACATAAGCCCTTTATAGAGGGAGGGCAGCTGAGAGAGGATAATAAGTGATAAAGAACTTGTAAATTCCATAAACACCACTCTCACCATTACTTCATGCATTGCATAAGTAGCTATCAAACATCATAAAAAAATAATTAATCAAATCAGCAAGCTAAGCAATGTTTCCCATATGAAATTACCAAGCTATGCCAAGAATTAAAGCTGAAATGCAGCTCACCAAAACAAGCAAGTAACACTAATAAATAGTCATCAAATCAAGCATCTAAAAAAATAGGAGAGTTCCACCAGATAGAGAACCAAGTTAAACAATAAAGTACAGCCCACGAAATCTTCTGTTTCTCAATTTCTTTTAATTCACTTAGACATAAACAGAGCAAAGCTGAATACAGCCCTAAAATAAAAGCTACATTTTACATTCCAAAGGATAAAAAGGAAATAAAAATTATATTAGGAATTCTTTAAGTGACAGTAATAAACTTACAATAGGAAACACTATTGCAAAAAATAGTGTGTAACTAATCACCCTGTTACGGCAGCACTCTAGGCATCATTAAATGGTGCAAAAAACTTTTGTGAAGAATAATTTTAACAAAAACTTTTCTATCTACTAATTTAAATAATATTTATATCTTTCTAAATCTAATGTGCCAGGCTATGATTAACTGATACAAATAAACTAGGTACCAAAAAAATATATGTTGTCTACTCAAGTACTCATTTCATCAATAATTAAAATTTCAAGTCTTACTACACCCAGTGGTCTGTGCACCACCAGAACACCACATCCTCAACCATCAAAAGCATTCCAGACAATCCAAAAAGTTTCAAATCAAACATTTGAGTACTTGGGTCAAATTTCCAATCACAACTCAATTGGATACCACAAAATAGCAACCCAGAGCACACAAAAAAAAAGGAGCATACCCAGCACAATAAATACCCAGCAGGCTAGTTGTCCCAATAAAATTACCACAACCATAAGACTAATTATAAGAAAAATTAATTAAAAGATAAGGCTCACAAGGATATAGATTTACCATAAGGAATCAATTTCCCTTGAACAATGTAAAAGAAAGTAAATTTGCAATACACAAACTATAAATAATAGTTCACAAGGCAATTCTCTTACTGAAGCTTTAGGCGTTGATGGGGTTACTGGAATCAACTGTCTTGACTGCTTGATGGCCAGTTCCTCAAGCCTCTGGGTCTGAACTGACACCTACAAATGATTAAGGAACTATTAACTGATAGACATTAATAAAATCATTATAATTAAAATTAAATGAATAAGCATAAAATTGACTAGAGACACAAGCAATTAGCCCCACTACCTGGGGAGTAGTACGAGTTCGGGACGGAGTCTGTGCCAATGCCTCAGCCATATTAAGACCAGCTGTTGAATTAGACGCTACAGATCCAGAAGTTGCAGTAACAGTTTGTTGCGCTGTTAGAGTACCAGCACTACTGCTTCCAATTATAGAAGGTACCTCTGCTAGTGCGGATGTCCATCCCTCCCCTCCAATCAAAGCTGAACTACCAACAGGTAAACTTTGACTAGGAGTAGCACCCAATCCAGGAGATGAAACCCTCCTTATTTCAGCTATTCCCTGCTTGTCTTCAGCCCCAAGTGAAGGAAAATCCTTGTCAAAGACAGCTTTCTGAATGTTACTACCAACACTGCCCCTCGAAAGAATGCCACTGCCACTATTCTGATTGCTGCTACCACCAGATTTTGTGTCAGCAGCAACTCTACGGGGTAAAACCTCACCCTGTTTCCTGGAAACCATCGAATGAGAACGCCGCAATGTATCCCTCTCCATCCTTCCAGAAAATAGATTGGCAAATGGGTCAGAACCATCACGATCCCAATGGTCTATAAAATTGGGTCTATCTTTCTCTCTGTCACGGTCCTTGTCACGATGACTTCTGTTGAAACTACTGTAGGCATGCTTGGCAGAACCATTTATAGAACTCCTTCGAGAATTTGATGAGGATGACCGTTCAAGAAAGACAGATCGCGAGCTATCAAAATCACTAGTGCTCCTAGAAGATCTATTCCTAGCGTTATGGGCTACAGAAGGAGAATCTACACAACAACATTGAGACAGTTATTACTTTCCAGTCTTTCCCCTTTTTTACGGAGACAGGACAGATATCTAACTTAAAATAAATTGCAAACACCTGTTTTTCCCACATGTATAAATGCACGAAACCGAAAAAGACTCTAAAGTCAGAGAACCCAAAATTATAATTTAAATTAAACTAAATAATTCAAATATGAATGTAATTTAAAAAGAACACTGAGCTTACCTGCGTGATTAGATGAGGAAGCAAAATGTTGGGCTGAACTGCCAGCCGCAGCAACACTTCCAGCACTTCTCAACCATTGTGGAACTAATGCAGGTTCACTTCTATCCATAACAAACACTTAACATGTTCAAATTTATAAAGGAAAGCACACGCACCTCTTAACCACCTCTACCGCCTGCGGCACAATAACACTCTGTAATTTATGCAAAACTACTTACTTCAACTCCCACACTTCTCTTTTTTCCGAATACCAGAATACCAAAACGATAAATTCGATTACCCCACAATAACTGCCCTTCCACTTTGAAATTCGATTACCCCACAATCCAATGTTCTCCAGCAGTTGATAACAGCAAGCTTATCTTCACCTCAGTCACAACCCTTGACTAAAAAAAATCCCAACCTCACTCTACAAAAACTCTTGACAGATAAGATGCTGGATGAAATGCTCGCCTTGTTCCGAAATTAATGATTGGCTTAAAGGGTCCTTCAAAAACCCCCAAAAAACAGACGCTGCTTCCTCTAACAAAAACCCCGTGACTTTAAACACAAGATAATGTCGCGAAGAAGAAGCTTCTCCACGATAGCGAAACCACTAGACGACACTCAAAGATGCCTCATCTCTCAATGACAATTTCAAAAGGGGGGAAAATTGAGAAAGAAAAAATCAAAGCGCAACTGTGGCAACAATGGCAGAACTCAGTGTATTGCGATGCCAACCATAGCAAAAAAAATTGAAAAAATCAAAACTAAAAAAAAAGGAGCCCTAAGGGGCTACGATGATTTCAGTGTGGAACGCCGAGAAATAGGAATTGAAAAACAAATAAAAAACCTAGAAGAAACGGGTGTGGGTGATGGGTGTTGAAAAGCTCCTATGTAACCTAGGGTTACAGATAGAAGGGGGAAAATTAGTAATAAGGAATTAACTAACCCTATAGACGAGGCAGTGATTTATGATGAGATTGAAACGTCGACGTTTGAATAACCGCCAAGCCGTAATTGAAGAAGAAGAAGAAGAAGATAAAGAAGGAGGAGTTTTGGTGTGGGAGAATGAGAATGGAATGGAAGAAGCAGATAGTGAAAAATAGGAAATAGGGTTTTGTTTTTTGTGTGCGTGTTGGAGAAGAAGAAGAACACAAGAGTGCGATGTGTGTTGTATGTGTGAAATTGAGAGAGAGGAGGCGAGAGAGACAAACAAACAAGGTAGAAATTTCTGTTAGTTTCGGATACTCAGAAGCAAACGTATCACAAACACACACTTTTTCTTTTTCTTCTATGATAGTAACCAATTTTTATAACAAATCAAATTAATTTTCTTCTCACGTTTCCTTTCTCGGCCTCCCAAGTTCCTTTCTTTAATGTTAAATTTGTTTTTCTTTTTAAGAAAGATAAAATTCTTATTGATTAGGTGACATTATCAAATATTATACAACCTTTTTTAAAAAAATTATTATTCAAATTTTTTGTTTCAATGGTAGGTTTTTTCCTCTTCGATAATATTTTTTAATTTATGATATTTTTTTACCATCACTAAGGGTTTTAGTAGGTAAGCACCAACTCTTTCAATTTCCATATTTTAATAAAGGCGTTCTTCAGAGATAAAAAGTTATTTAAGAAAAATCTAACAGATATATTATTGGACTCTCAAGTTACATATAAAAATGTTTTTTCCTCATAACAAATTTGTTAAGAGTTAGTAGTATTGATATGCATTTGTTTGTTCAAACTAATCAAATAGAGATTAGAACTTCAAATTAGAAAGTTTTTATTTATTAGCTCAAGATATAGCTAATTAAATCGGTTACTTTCCATAATTTGAAGATAAAATTTCATTGAAAACCCTTGCGCCGTCTTTCTACCTCTGCTAGGTTTTGACTGCGTATAGCGCTACTTCCTTATGTTTCTACGTCGTGATTTTAGGTCGTTTTGGTCGCATTGTTCGTTTGAGTGTTGTTTTTTGTGTTTGTCTTAACATGTCCTGTTCAATGTCATTCTATGAGACAACAGAGGAAGAAGCGAGGACGACAACTAAGGATACGAACATAGTTGTGTTCAATGAGGTTGACGTTCAGGAGGCTGTAATAGCGTATGAGAATAGCCTGGTTGGGAGACCGTTGACTAAAAACCAATTCACAAAGGATCGCTTCAGAGTGCTCAAACCAATATCTGGTGCAATCCGATGAGCTTCTGACTCGAAGAAGTAAGTGGCAAGGTGTATGTGATCAAACTGGCTGAGGAAAAGGATGCCAGAAGGATTAAGCAAGGTAGTTCATGGATCTTCCGCAATTCTTGGTTCCTTATCAAACCATGGATTTGAAATATTGAACCCAGCGCTATGGTGTTCAAACATGCTACTATCTGGGTGTAGTTCTTGGGGGTGTCGCTGCATTGTTGTACACGGAGAATATATGCTAAGCTAGGAGGCGCTATCGGTGAGGTGCTGGAAACTTATCTTTTCGTTATGCCGGATGATGACTGGATTTTGTATGATAATATTAGGGTCTTTTTAGTCTTTTTATTTTGTTATTTTTAGTCTCATATAGGATTTTTATTTCTTTTATTAGGATTTTATGTTTATTTTTTGCATTTTGCATATAGATTAGCTTTTATTTGTTTTTTAAAACTTCTTTTATATTTTTAGGAATTTTTATAGGTATTTTTATATTTTAGGAAAGCTGGTAGAATTAGTCATTTTTGTCCAGGGACCAAACTGTAAGTTTCAGGAAAGAAAGGGCCAAAGTACAAAAGTTCAAGAGTTGGGGGCTGAAAGTGGAGTTTTAGTAAAATGAAGGGCCATAAGTGAAGTACTAACAAAGAGAGGACCAAAAGTGAAAAGATTGAATATGAAGCATCACTTCTATTTTGCACATGTGAAAAAGGATGAGTGGAGAATTGATGGTAGTGGGAAGGAGTTTTCAGAAGTTAATTGGTGGCCAATGAAGGCCATAATGGCCATCAACTCCTCCACCATTGAAGAGAAAAACAGCCAAGGAATAGCAAGCATCAGCCTTGCCAGCGCTCAAGCGTTGGAAGCCAGCGCTCATGCGTTAGGCCCCTGTTTCACACTTCTGATGTATTTAAATCCCAGCGCTCAAGCGTTGGGAAGCCAACGCTCAAGCGCTGGGTCACAGGAAGATTTTTTCTATAAATAGGAGTGCTCATCCTTTGTAAAATGCCATCCCTTACTTCAGAATACAACAAGTATTCTTCTTTCTTCCTTGAGAGCATTGTTCCTGAGAATTGTGGAAAGTCATTCTTGAGCTCCTAGTCCAGGGTAATCCAATGTTTCTCTTAGCCATGCTTGGCTAATTTCTTTTTAAGTACTTGGGTTGTTTTTAGCTTATAATTATGTTTTAGTTTTCTTCATCCTTATTTCTGAATAATATTGCAAGTTCATGTTTTATTTCCTTGTTCTTCATTTATCTTGATGCGCACAAGTGTTCATGCTTATTTCTTATGTCAATGGAAATTGGTGAGTAATAAGGAAAATAGGATTTAAAAGAAGCAATATGACATATCACTAAGGAATTAGGATAGACTTTGCTTTATGCTGGCCTTAAATCTATCTTCATCTTCTTCTTTAATTAACTAAATTGCAAGGAATTGAGTTTAGTAATTAGAAAGAAAGGTCTACAATGTGTAAGAAATTAACTTGTAGAAACCATAGGCTAGAGCATCATGAACTATTGTTTTAAAATTCAGAAATAAGGTAGAGGTTTACTAGCATATATTATAAGTTATTCAATTCAACCCAAGTGCTTAATTTCCACCATCATCTTATCTTTATATTTATTCTAATCCAAGTTCTTATTCTAAACAAACCAAAGTTAAAATCAATTTTAATTTTCAGCACAAGTTCTAAACAAATTGATAATTGGACACCTATCCCTGTGGTTCGATATCTTTTATATTACTTCGATAATCAACCGTACACTTGCGGATTTGGTCATCACCGGACAAGAAGACAATAGTGAAAGCCCTAGTGGAGATTGATGTCACAAAGCTGTTAGATTCAAACAATTAAATGAATAATTAGGTTTTGATAATCAACAATTTCTTTAAGGTTCAATATCGTTTTTAACTGGATTTACTAACACGGTAAAAACTCTCATGTACAGGAATGACTATCTCTAAAAGGACTGAGTAAACTTCAAAGCATCATCAAGAATATTAGTCTATCAGAGGAGTTCGTCCAGTCACTGTGAAGAAGACTATGTCAAAAATATACGGAAGAAAGTACTATTGCATAAGACAGTCCGGTGAATCATGAAAGCTAAAAGCGGCAACAACATCCAACATCTGATAACACCTCATCAGAGTCTGCTTGCTCAAAGTCAAAGCCTATCTTGAGAAGACAAAACAGTCTGCCACTTAAGAAGGCTGCTCCAGTCAAAATTGAAAGGGCGGGTTAATCTATGAAGAAACCTTTTCAGTCTCAAAGGTTCTCTAGCATCACAAAAGGAATTTGTGAATCAACTCTATCAGATGAAAGAACTTCAATGAGATCAAAAGAAGAGACTCAGTCATCTACAAAGACAAGAATATCCTAATAGATGAGAAAGACTGAATGAAGAAAAGTTCGTCCGCCAATACCAAGCATTAAATGGAGACTACGTCTGCCAAGCTACAAGGAAGAATCCGTCCGCTCAAGCATCAACTGCGCCAAAGGTACAGAGATCAAGAAATGTGGTTTTCGAGGACATCAGAATTATCGAAGTGTTAAAGAACTTAGCTTCCTCATCTGGAATAATTACTTCGTGGATCAAAAGACTCCTACCTCGTCTACACATTTATTAACATACTGGCTGCGGCAGAAAGTAGAAAGGGACAAAATTAATACAATATTCCCTGGTCCCACTGATATTCTACTTTCCCTCAAATCAAGCTGACATTGCGGAATCAACGGCAAGAATCTCTGAGCATCGTACACTCGCAACGGTCGAAATTCAAATATCTGACCAAGGCACGTGATAAGTATTAGCTGGCAAGCACTGGGGCAAAATGGTCAAAGTAAGCTTCACTGCTATTTCTCTACGCATTAAATACTGAAGGCATAGCTCAAAGCTATTTGCTCAACATGGAGCCAGACGACATCAACCCAGATGAACTGATGATTTCCAGATCATATCTTACGCCTGCTGAAAGATGCAGAACTAGCCGTTACGCGCAGCTCAGAGAGGAAGAGGCACTTCGGACAGTTTTTCTCTCTTTCTCAAGAAGAAGAAAGAACTGACGATATAAATAGAAGATCCTGCCTCCGAAGAATTTGGGCAACTTAGACTTAAACTTCCATATGCCAACTAAGTTTGTCCCAAGAGCCAAGGAACCTTGGTTCATACTCAGAATGCCTCAAGCTTATTCCTGCCTGAGTATATGAGCTTGTGTGAGAAAAATTCATAGAGTTTTACTCTTATCTTTCCCAACTCACACACCCTCTCAAACAGAGAACCCAAACTCCTATCCTCTCTGTAAATTGAGCTTAATTTCCTCTGCCCACTCTTATTAAGAAGAGAACCATGTAGAGAAGCCAACCCTTGAAAAAGGTGTCAGGAGAAGTCCTGTAGAATACTTGTAAGGAGAAGTCCTAACAATACTTGTAAGGAGAAGTCCTTCTAATACTTGATAGGAGAAGTCCTTAGAATACTTGTTAGGAGAAGTCCTTAGAATACTTGTTGGGAGAAGTCCCTGATAATACTTGAACTATTTGTTTAAATAGTGAAAATCTTGGTGAAGCCAAGGACTGGACGTAGCCCTGTCGATTATGGGGGTGAACCAGGATAAAAACCATGTGTGCTTTATTTTCATGTTATATTGCCTTTCCGCTGCATGCTTATTCATACATTCGTAACTTTCAAACAATCTTGAAAGATAAGTAATCATCCTTCAGAATCTATTAAATGAATTTCGTGCATTTACACATATTTCCAAGAATGACTTATGTTAAATATAGATGAAAGATGATAGATGAATAACACATAACTCTTGAGAAAAGAAATAAAAAATTGGGTCACACAATTCAAACCCCCCCTTTCTTGTGTGTTTCTTACACCTTCAATTGGTATCAGAGCCTAACCACTCTGAAAAATACTAACATCTACACGAACAGCCGATACGTCGCATTGTACATTTTTTTAATTTTTACACGAGATAGCATGATAAGAAAAAATGAAAGCGAAACGCTACGAGGTAACGACATCCTACGGAACAGCCGATACCTCGCATTGTATTTGCATTTTTTTATTTGGCTTTATAGCACTTTTGATCCCTCACTTTTCACGATTTGGCATTTCTGGTCCCTCTCGGAATTTATTATCATTCAGAGTCCCTCAACTTTACAAGAAGTTGCAGTTCTGGTTTTTCGTTAATATTCTGTCAGAAACTTAATGTTAGAAGCCTATGTGGCAAGAACAAATCCATGTTTTGCCTTTTTACCTCCATCCACGAATGTCAAACAGAGAACATTCTCTTTCAGTGGAATCATGGAATTGTGACCAAGGATTTCATATTTCATTGTCCCGAACCTGGCATCAACAACCAAATTGATAGATGGCACAACTGGTCCTCCATCACTCTTGCCAATGGTGTTGGCATCAAAGCATGCTCCAAAAGGTTTCACAGATTGCACTCTCTTTATTCCTCTGGCTGAAGCCTTCAATTGGCATAGGAACTCCTCAACAAAAAAACAATCTAGCTATTGACCTCTCAGGTGGATTCCTCTGGTACAATTGCAACACTCGTTACAATTCATCTTCATACAAACCAGTCCCCTGCAACTCCAAAAAGTGCCCTCAAAACTCACCTTGCATTGGTTGAAATGGCTTTCCTACTAAGCCAGGCTGCACCAACAACACATGTGGTCTTAGTATCACAAATCCATTTGCAAACACCATTTTCAGTGGTGACATGGGTGAAGATCTTTTACACTTGCCTCAAATAAAGGTACTTCGCTCCTTTGTTTCTGGCTGTGCAGACTCTGCTAGATTCACCACCCCTCTTCTCACTGGTCTTGCTAAAGGCACCAAAGGGATCCTTGGCCTTGCAAAATCACAACTTTCTTTAACAACTCAGATCTCATCCTCAAACAAGGAAGGCACTGGGAAGATCTTCATTGGTGGGAGATCAAATACACTTGGCTCTGTTTCCAGCATTCCACTTGTTTTCAATTGTTCCTCTGATGTATACTTCATTGGTGTCAAGTCAATCGATGTTGATGGTAAAGTTGTCAACTTTAACACTTCTCTGTTGTTCCTTGATAAAAAAAAACAGCAATGAGGGTATTCAAATTAATACCCTGAACCCTCCTTACACTGTGTTGCATCACTTCATCTTCATTCCCTTGGTTAATGATTTCGTGAAGAAGGCTTCAGCCAGAGGAATAAAGAGAGTGCAATCTGTGAAACCTTTTGGAGCATGCTTTGATGCCAACACCATTGGCAAGAGTGATGGAGGACCAGCTGTGCCATCTATCAATTTGGTTGTTGATGCTAGGTTCGGGCCAGTGAAATATGAAATCCTTGGTCACAATTCCATGATTCCAGTGAAAGAGAATGTGCTCTGTTTGGCATTCGTGGATGGAGGTAAAAAGGCAAAACATGAGTTGTTTTTGCCACGTAGGCATTTCTGGCGGAATATTAACGGAAAACTATAAATGCAACTTCTTGTAAAGTTGAGGGACTCTGAATGCTTATAAATTCTGAGAGGGGCCAGAAATGCCAAATCGTGGGACCAAAAGTGCTATTAAGCCTTTTTATTTTTACACGCGATAGTGCGAAAAGAAAAAAAGAAAGTGATACGCTACGAGGTAACGACATCCTACGCAAACAGCCGATACCTTGCATTGTATTATTAAAAAAAGGTTAATTAAGGAAAAGAGAAAAATGCCACGAGGTAACGACATCCTACGCGAACAGCCGATACCTTGCATTGTATTATTAAAAAAAGGTTATTTAGGGAAAAGAGCAAAACGCCACGAGGTAATGACATCCTACGTGAACAGCCGATACCTTGTGTTGTATTATTAAAAAAAAGGTTATTTAGGGAAAATAGTGAAACACCACGAGGTAATGACATCCTACATGAACAACCAATACCTCGCATTGTATTCGCATTTTTTTAATTTTTACACGTGATAGCGCGCAAAGGAAAGTGAAAGCGAAACAGTGAGCATGCGGACTAAAAAGGCGTGAATGCAAAAACGTAAAACAGAAACAACGGACCGCGCAAACGCGAAGCTATGATAAGAAACAGAAAAGAGCTTTCGTGACTAAGCCCATAACATGCTATTATTCTTACCCCAATTTATTACCTTTGATCGTGTGACAGCAAGATAATCAATTTAAACACTATCACACAAGGTGTAGCAAAGCAAGATTCAGTTTTTACTTTTTACTATAAAGAAACCATTTTTATCATCAAGACTCAAGCTTGATAAAATAAGGACAAACACAAGAAGGGGAGTTGAATTGTGTTTGTAAGAAAACTTTCTTTTTTAAAACAAATATATATTTTTCAAAACTGTTTGTTAAACGATAGGTAACTTTTATCATACGATAGGGTAAACAGTCTTGATGCAGGGGGAAAATGTGTTTGCTGCTAAATGATAAGGTAGTAAAATAATAAATCAGTAAACAGCACACGCAGATTTATCCCGGTTCACCCCTAGAACGATGGGGCTACGTCCAGTCCTTGGCTTCACCAAGATTTTCACTATTCACCGAATAATACAAGTATTATCCAGGACTTCTCCTATCAACAAGTATTCTCGAGGACTTCTCCCAACAAGAATTCTCAAGGGCTTCTTCCAACGAGTATTGTACAGGACTTCTCCTAATCTCAAAGGATTCCTCTACATAAATTCTCTTCTCACAAGAGTGATGGTAGAAGCAATTTAGGCTCGGAAAACTCTTTGTATTTGTATATGGTTTGGCTTTAAACAGTATACTAGAGGTTTGGCTAAAACAGAGATAAATAAAACAATGATTCTTTGTTTCACAAAAACTGGATAGATCTGACTCTGTTTTTGGCTCGGTATCTGTACTCTGTTTTTCACTCAATTTTTCTCAAATATTGTTCTTTGTTCTCTGCTGTGTTTTCTATCTTTTTTTTTTGTGTGTCTTCGAATCTTCAAATGTCTCTATTTATACCTTCGTATAGTTCTGATTTGCTGAAGGTGTTGTCGTTGACTTGATATGAACATTAAATTTTTGACCGTTGTGCAACGGCTATATGCATTGAGTATATTTGACTTTCTTGATTCTTCAGAGATGATTGTCATGATTTCCTCCTTTTCTTTGCTTGTGATTCCATTGTTGATTAATTAGAGTTAATCGACGAGTGATGTACTCCTTGATTTCCTCTTTTTCATTTAATCTGTTCATCAATGATTTCCTTCATTTTTGAGAAACGATTATGTTTTGATGACAATCATTATGCTTCAATTGTTTACCCTCTGATGTGTCAATTCTTTGAACGATACTTTCCATATATGTATGAACGATGCATCTCGTTAGCTTGTAGGCAGTGCTTGTATCGTTTGCTTGCTGACGTTTGCAGATAGTAGAGTGTATACGATACTTGAGTTGTCTCTTGTTCTTCAGCAGACGATAACTCTTCATTGGACGATACTTCGTCGCTAGACGATGCTTCTTCGTTGTACAATACTTCGTCGCTAGACGATACTTTTTCATTGGATGATGCTTTGTTGCTAGATGATACTTTGTTCATTGGACGATGCTTCTCTTTCAGTCTTCAGATGATAGAGATGCTTCTTCTCTGGACGATGGAAATTTCTCTTTTCACTGAGCGATGGAGATAATTCCTAAAACACATAATACATAGTCCAGTAGTAAAAAATTTATCACTCAAAATATGTGTTCTAAACTTGTTTGAACCTAATAATCTCCCTTTTTTTGATGATGACAATTTTATTTAGAGAAAAAGATGCCTAAGTATAAACACATTGTAAAGGATATACATATACTCCCCCTCTCTGTTCTAATAACAGATTTCTGATCTTTCTCCCCCTATGTTCTCCATTTACTAGTCTTCTCTCCCCGTCTGTTCATGAATGATTCTGAATATTTCTCCCCCTCTGTTAAACAACTAAGGAGCATAAATAAAACATTTTCATTTTGTTTCCTCAAAGATCAATTCTCTGCTTCTTTCTATTCTCCTCCTTTGTGAAATACGTACTCTAACTCTTTCTCCCTTTTCTTTTTCCTTTTTCTCTAATACTCTCTCTCCAATACTCTCTCCCCCTTTGTCATTTTCCTATTTTTCTAATATCTCTCCCCCTTTGCCATTATCAAACAGCAGCAAAACACAGTATTTCAACAGAGCAAATAATATCACAACAATTTATAACAGAGCATATGCAATTTGATAATTCAGAGCATATGCAATTTGATAATTCAGAGCATATTGAGCAGTATATTAAATATGTAAGAGAGATAAGGTAAGGATAGTCTTAGTCTGATTTGAGATTTTGATCCTGAGCTGCTTTTTAAACTGATTGAACTTTGAATGTACCATATGTGCTTCTTATGTTTCCTACATTTTGGTCAGTATACACAGTATATAGTTTATAACACAGGATGCATACCTATACTTTCTCTTAGATAAGAAAACCTATTTTCAATTAAAGGTTTTGTAAAGATATATGCTAGTTGATCATCGGTGTGCACATATGATATATCAGTGTTTCCTTTTGCTACATGATCTCTAATAAAATGATGTTTGATATCTATATGTTTAGTTCTGGAATGTTGAATTGAGTTCCTTGTAATGTTTATAGTGCTAGTGTTATCACACAGTAAAGGAATATTACGTTCAATAATGCTATGATCTTCTAATTGGTGTTTCACCCGCAAATGCTGAGTGCAACAAGAACCTGTTGCAACATATTCTGCTTCGGCAGTGGATAGTGAAATTGTACTATGTCATTTACTAGACCATGAGATTAGGCATTGACCAAGAAAGTGGCAACCACCACTTGTGCTTTTTCTTTCAATCTTATCTCTGCAAAATCTGCATCGCAGAATCCTTTTAACCTGAAATCATCACCTTTCTCATACACTAGACCAAGATTAGCAGTACCTGATAAATATCTAAAAATTCTTTTTACTGCACTAAGGTGAGATTCTTTTGGATTTACGTGGAACCTTGCACATAAGCAAACACTGAACATAATGTCAGGTCTGTTGGACATTAAGTATAGCAGTGACCCAATCATACCTCTGTATTTTGTAGGATCAACTGGTGACTCTTCATTGTTCTTGTCCAAAATGGTTCCTGGATGTATTAGGGTGTTCATCTCCTTGGATTTTTGCATATTGTACTTCTTTAGGAGATCTTTGATGTATTTCGTCTGGTGAATGTATGTCCTGCCTTGTTCGTAACGAATTTGAAGTCCCAAAAAGAACTTCAGTTCTCCCATCATGCTCATTTCAAACTCACTTTGCATTAGATTGGGAAATTCCTTGCATAGAGTTTCGTCAGTGGCACCAAAAATAATATCATCTACGTATAATTGCACTAAAATAAAATCATTTTCTTTCTTTAATTTAAACATAATATTATCTACTTACCCTCTTTTGAAACCATTTTTCAAGAGAAAATAGTTTAGATGATCATACCATGCTCTTGGTGCTTGCTTTAAGCCATAAAGTGCTTTGTTCAATTTGAAGACGTGATCTGGCAGTGTCTTCTCTTCAAAACCAGGGGGCTGCTTAACATATACCTCTTCCTCAATATACCCATTTAGAAATTCACTTTTCAAATCCATTTGATATAGCTTGATTAAGTGTTGACATGCGAATGCTAGCAGTATTCGAATAGCTTCAATCCGGGCAACTGGAGCAAATGTTTCTGCGTAATCAATTCCGTCTTGTTGATTATACCCTTGAGCTACTAGGCTTGCTTTATTTCTTATCACTTTTCCATCTTCATCCACTTTATTTCTGAAAACCCATTTAGTACCAATGACGGACTTCCCTTCAGGTCTAGGAACAAGATTCCAGACTTGGCTTCTTTCAACATGATTGAGTTCTTCTTGCATTGCTAGAATCCATCATTCATCTTGTAGAGCTTCAATGATGTTCTTTGGTTCTATTTTTGATAAGAATGCATAATTACCATGATCATGAAATGATGATCTAGTTTTGACCTTTTCTGTAACATTTCCAATGACTTGATTTTGAGGGTGATCTGGCTTGAATCTCCAATCTCTTGGAAGTGAAATACCACTGGACGTCATACTTTGATCTGACGATGAAGCGTTGGATGATGGTTCCTAATTTTCCTTGGACAATAGACTGTCGTTGGATGATGCGGTCTATGTGGACGATGCATGACCTTTTGACGATTGAGATTTGTTGGACGATGGTCCTTCGTTCAGTTCTAAACTTGAGAACTCTTCTTCAAGGCTGGTTGGATCATTGATAGTGTTGTGATCATCGAACTTTATGTTGATTGATTCTTCTATTGCCATGGTTCTTGAATTGTAGACTCGATAAGCTTTCAAATGGGGTGAGTATCCAAGAAATATTCCCTCATCTGATTTGCAGTCAAATTTTCTGAGATCATCCTTGGTGTTGAGGATGAAGCAGGGGTATCCAAAGGGATGGAATTAAGATATGTCAGGCTTTCTTCCTTTTAATAATTCATATGGGGTCTTCTTCAATATTGGCCTCATTAGAATCATGTTCTGAATATAGCAAGCTATGTGGATTGCTTCTGCCCAAAAGTACTCTGGCATGGATGTTTTGCTGAGCATTGTTCTTGCCATTTCTTGCAGTGATCTATTCTTCCTTTCTGCTACTCCATTCTGTTGGGGTGTCCTGGGTGCTAAAAATTGATGAGCGATGTCGTTGTGTTCACAGAACCTTTTGAATTCTTCATTGACAAATTCACCACCTTTGTCGCTTTTGATTGTTGCTATGCAGTACCCTTTCTCATTCTGAGCTCTTTTGCAGAATGTTGTGAAGACTTTGAAAGTCTCATCTTTGTGACTTAGGAAGTATACCTATGTAAATCTCGTGTAGTCATCTACTATGACAAAGCCATATTTCTTTTTGGAGCAACTAGCAGTTCTAGTGGGTCCGAACAAGTCCATATGCAACAACTCCAGGGCTCTACTCGTACTCACAACGTTCTTTGAATTAAAAGAACTTTTTAATTGTTTTCCTTGCAGACATGCTAAACAAATGACATCAGACTTGAGGGGTAGTTTTGGCAGACCACGTACTAAGTCATGTTTGACTATCTTTGTAATGGTCCTTAAGGATGCATGCCCAAGCTTCCAGTGCCAAATCCACTTATCATCCTCTGATAACACTATGCAAGTTACATTTTGACTTGGAAGGCTCTCTAAGTTCGTCTTGTAAATATTCCCTTGTCTTTGAGCCTCAAAGATGACTTTTTCATCTTCATCAGTGACACTACACTTTACTTTATTAAAGGAAACAGTCATCGCACTACCAAATAATTGACTTATGTTAAGTAGGTTATGTTTTAGTCCTTTAACTAACAGAACCCTGCTTATCATAGGGAGAAGTGACTTAAAAACATCTCCTTCTCCTACGATGACGCCCTTCTAGTTACCTCAAAAGGTAATTGTTCCTCCATTTTCCTTATCACATATCTTTGGGAACATATACTTTCTTCCTGTCATATGTCGCGAGCATCCACTGTCCAAGTACCATTGTTCGCTTCTGCTTTGTCCTGTTAAACACATCTACAACAGGAACAATCATAGTTTCAGGTACCCAAATTTTCTTAGGTCTTGGTTTGTTAGTTGTGGTTCTGGGTGGAACCTTCTTATGATAGGATGTCCTTTCTAATGTTTGTTTAGGACTACGTTCTACCATGAACGTCATGGGTTCAGACGATATGGCATTGGACGATACAAACTTGTCAAACCATGCAGATATAACAATAGACGATGCACATGACATATTAGACGATGTTTCACAATATCCTAAACCACTTTTATAATATAATTCTCTATTGTTTCCACTTAACCAAGTCATCATGCCCATTTGTAAATGATGATAAATCTTGAATTAAAACTTTGACTCTCTTTTCAAGGGCAATAACTTCTTCAGAAGAGTTTTGTTCTTTTAAAGTTTTATTTTCTTCAATCAACAAGGTATTTTCGTGCTTAGATATTTCTAGTTCTTTTTGCATTTTTGAAAACCTTTTCTTTAAACATGCATACTTGGACGATAGAGCATGAGCATATTCAAGTAGTTCACTATAACTATCTTCAAGAGTTTCAGATGTTACCTGGTCTTCTTTGTTGCCTGGTTCATCTACGGAAGCCATGAATTCATATAATGCTTCATCATCATCTTCATCTTCATCATCGTCTAGTGATTCATCTGACTCATTGTTCTGTCCTATGAGTGCCTTCTTCTTTCTATTGTTTTTGAAGGATTTCTTTATTTGAGGGCACTCTGATTTGATGTGTCCAGGCTTTCTGCACTCAAAGTAGACGATAGAGTTTTTGTCGCGGCTCTGTCCTCCTTCTCGTTTGGAGCTAGGCTGAGGCCTTCTGTGTCCAGACTCCTTCCTGTGATTTTTGGATTCGCTTTTGCCTCATTTATCCTTTGTCCACATCTTTTTGAACCTCCTGTTGAAGAGTGCTTCTTCACTGTCAGTATCGTCTGATGATGTTTCTGCTTCGTTAGATGATGCTTCTGCTTTTAAAGCTTCGTAGCCTTTGGCTTTAAATTCTATGGATTTTCTCTTCTTGCTTTCACCCTACTCTGCCAACTCGATCTCGTGAACCTTCAAAGATCCTAGAAGATCTTCCATTCTTAAAGTGGTAAGATCATTGGCTTCTTGGATTGCTGTGACCTTCGGTCTCCATTTGGCTGAAAGGCATCTCAATATATTTGTTACCTTGTCAAGATTGTTGTAGCTTCTTCCCATATTTCTTAGTCCGTTGATGACAATCTAGAACCATGAGAACATGTCATTGATGGACTCATCTTCTTTCATTTTGAATGCCTCATACTATGCTACCAACATGCTTATCCGTGTGTGTTTGACGCTGGACGTTCCTTCATGAGCCATTTTCAATGTGTCCCATATCTCCTTTGTTGTTTTGAAACTATCTACTTTGTCATGCTCTGTTTTTCTTAGAGCACATGTGAGGAACAACTTTGCTTTCGAGTTCAGTTGATTTTCAACTCGATGTTCATCAGTCCATTGGGCCCTCGAGATAGGTTCACCTAAAGCATTTTTAGGCACATAATTACCAGACTCAAAAATATCACAAATTTTATAATTAGTAGATTCAATAAACAATTGCATATGCTTTTTCCAATAAGGATAATTTGAGCCATCGAAGAATGGTGGCCTGTTTGTTGCTGCGCCTGTAGGGAATATGTTGGCCTCCATGGATCTTTACTCTGCACCTGTGAAGGTGTTAGTTTCTTAGAGCCGAAGCTCTGATACCAAATGATAAAATAAGGAAAAACACAAGAAGGTGGGTTGAATTGTGTTTGTATGAAAACTTGCTTTTCTAAAACAAATATATATTTTTCAAAACTGTTTCTTAAACGATAGGTAACTTTTATCAGACGATAGGATAAACAGTCTTGATGCAGTGGAAAAACATGTTTGTTGTTAAACGATAAGGCAGTAAAATAATAAAGCAGTAAACAACACACATAGATATATCCTGGTTCACCCCTAGAACAATGGGGCTACGTCCAGTCCTTGGCTTGACCAAGATTTTCACTATTCACTGAATAGTACAAGTATTATCCAGGACTTCTCCTATCAACAAGTATTCTCGGGGACTTCTCCCAACAAGTATTCTTAGGGACTTCTCCCAACAAGTATTGTACAGGACTTCTCCTAATCCCAACATATTCCTCTACAAAAATTCTCTTCTCACAAGAGTGATGGTAGAAGCAATTTAAGCTCGGAAAACTCCCTGTATTTGTATATGGTTTGGCTCTAAACAGTATACTAGAGGTTTAGCTAAAACAATGATTCTCTGTTTCACAAAAACTGGATAGATCTGACTCTATTTTTGGCTCGGTATCTGTACTCTGTTTTCACTCGATTTTTCTCAGATATTGTTCTTTGTTCTCTGCTGTGTTGTCTATCTTTTTTTTTTGTGTCTACAAATCTTCAAATGTCTCTATTTATACCTTCGTATTAGTTCTGATTTGCTGAAGGTGTTGTTGTTGACTTGATATGAACATTAAATTTTTTACCGTTGTGCAATGGCTATATGCATTGAGTAGATTTGACTTTCTTGATTCTTAAGAGCTGATTGTCATGATTTCCTCCTTTGCTTTTCTTTGATTGTGATTCCATTGTTGATTAATCAGAGTTAATCGAAGAGTGATGTACTTCTTGATTTCCTCTTCTGCATTTAATCTATTCATCGACGATTTCCTTCCTTTTTGAGAAATGATTTTGTTCTGATGACAATCATTGTGCTTCAATCGTTTAACCTCTGATGTGTCAATTCTTTGAACGATGCTTTCCATTTATGTATGAATAATGCATCTCGTTAGCTTGTAGACAGTGCTTGTATCATTTGCTTGCTGACGTTTGCAGACAGTAGAGTGTAGACGATACTTGAGTTGTATCTTGTTCTTCAGCAGACGATACTTCTTCATTGGATGATACATCATCACTTGACGATACTTCTTCGTTGGACATTACTTCATCGCTAGACGATACTTCTTCGTTGGACATTACTTTATCGCTAGACGATACTTCTTCATTGGACAATTCTTTGTTGCTAGACGATACTTTATTCATTGGATGATGCTTCTCCTTCAGCCTTCTAACGATAAAGATTCTTCTTCTCTGGACGATGGAGATTTCTCTTTTAACTGAACGATGGAGATAATTCCTAAAACACATAATACACTGTTCAGTAGTAAAATTGTTATCACTCAAAATATGTGTTCTAAACTTGTTTGAACCTAACAAAGCTAACATCAAGATTCAGTTTTTTATTATCAAAAGGAACACCGGTTTAAGAATAACACCTAACTTTATTAAAGGCCCCATTTTTATGACCAAGGAACAATATTATTAACTATGAATACATACTCTAAGGAAACACATAGAAGATGGAAAAAAAGGGGACGTTTGTTATCGTACCACATAACAGTCATGGACTGAAATCACAGAGCAATAAACAAATACATGTAAAGAGTCCAGGAAGAGGGAAATGAACGGGCACAGAAACGGCAACCCATGAACAAGACTTACTACAACCGTTTACATAAAACATGGGTCAAAAGAGAAGTATTTTTAACAGGCCAAACAAGTCCTCAATTAAACAAAGATACAGAGATGCAAATGTCCAATTTACACCTCTGAAAATAATAGCAAAAACAATAGAACATCAAGAAGGGGAAAACATTCCTAGCAAACTAATTCAGGAGCCAGAGGCAAACAAGTCTAAGACATTAGAGGGGGAAGAAGAAATGAGGGACCAACAGATGAGGAGAGCGATCCAAAGTGGTGGTGCGTACAACGGCGCTGGAGGCGGCTTTGGCGGGACACAGGGTCGTGACGACGGCGCTTGAGGAACTCGTGAGGGAGACGAGGTGGCGGTGATGGCGATGTTGAAGAGATGGAGAGCAGCAACAACGACATGGAGATGAAGGAGAGCGAAGAAGCAACGGCAACAGGGTGATGAAGGAGAGCGGAGCAGCAGCAGCGGCGTCAATGAAGAGATGGAGAGGTGCGGAGCAGCGGCGGCATTCCGGCTTTGGAGGGGAACCAAGTAGCGGCGGTGTGGTGATGGAGGCGACGACAACGTCAAAGAGGAGATGGAGAGGCGGCGGCCTTGGAGCAATGCGGTGGCAGTGGTCTCGGAGAAGAATGGAGTAGAGGCGTGTTAGAACAGATAGCAACCTGAGAGGGGGGGGGTGAATCAGTGTTGCCCCAATTTTCGCCTTATTGAAATCGTTACTTTCAAGTTTATGATGATCACGAGTTGATCTTGTGATTGCAGCGGATATGAACAATGCTTGAAAGTAAATGTGAAGGATAAAGAGAATCACACACAAGAATTATCCTGGTTCGCCTTCAATCCACCGAAGACTACGTCCAGTCCCTCAAGAAAACCCCTTGAGGATTTTTCCACTATTGATAAGAGTTTCTTACAAGTTCCTAACCCAAGGACCCCAAGAATTTCTACCAATATCCTGTGAAAGCAAACCGCTTTCAACAACCCCTGAAAGCAAACCACTTTCAGTTCCTGAAGGCAAACCACCCTCAGACCTTGAAGACAAACTTGTCTTCAATCACAACCCTGAAAGCAAACCACTTTCAGTAACAACAACCCTTCACCGAATACCACGGTGAAGAACTCAATCTTACAGAAAGAGATGAAGAAGATATTACACTTGGCTGTTTCAATCCTTTAACACACAATTGGATTGAACATGAGAATTTATGCTTTTAAGGTTTTTAAGCATAATACAATTCTGAGTTCTTCAAGATATGAACAACTAGTGTGTTCTTGTAAACATGAAGATCATGAACTCAGAATTTAGGCTCCAAAAGATTTAAGTTCTAAAAGATGAACCTATTTGAAAAAGCTTTGGCCTAATGTGTTTTTCTCATGTGAAATATGTAAATTTCGTGTGTGTGTGTGTTCTATGTTGTTGTTCTTGTGTGTTATGTTTTCTGGACTCAAATGGTCTTTATATAGGCAAGGGAAACGTCCTTGAACCATCACAACCCTTTTCAAAAGGTTTGGGACACAATGGTTCATGAAAAGATGCAACTTTTCGTTCTGGTAATCGATTACCACACTTAGTGTAATCGATTACACAAGTGACCGTTTCAGTTTGAATTTGAATTTCAAACATGTAGTCGATTACAAGACTGGAGTAATCGATTACTTGCCTTGGTGTAATCGATTACCATAATGGTGTAATCGATTACACAGAAGCCCATTTTCCAGAAACTTATTCTTTGAGACTTGCTTAAGGTTTTCTACTTCTTTTAAGTTATGAAAACACTTAGCTTGATTAGATTAGGTGTTTTGAGAGCCTTTATGCTTTAATAAACCTTTAGAAGCATAACTCACCTAATTCTAAGACTTCTAGACTATTGATGGACTTGAGTGCTTGATTCTTTTGAAGTCTTCTTTTCTTCTTTTTGTTGATGAGTTTGTCGTCATCAAAACCACAGCCAGGGTCAGGAGCAAGACCTTCTTCACAATCTCCCCCTTTTTGATGATGGCAAACACATACTTGAAACTTTGAAGATCATTTATGCATTCGTGATTCTTATCTCCCCCTATTTGATGGAATTTAGTATTTCTGATTTTTCTCCCCCTTTCTAATGTACTTGTTGAATTCCTGCATATGATCTTTAAAGACACTGAACCTTTCTCCCCCTTTTGACTTCATCAAAAAGAAGAAAAGGCCAAAAAATGTACAGGCATACATACAAGTATATATTGCAATATAAAGTATGGGGGATGGGGGTAAACATGTAAAACATGAACAACCAGTACTATATATATATATAAGAAAGCAAATACATAAACGTTCAGACAGGAATGGTGAATAAAACAATTACAACTTATAGATTTAAGAATCATCAAACATGTCTTCATCATCGGACAAGGTGCCAATGCCGTCATAATGAAGTAACCAGGAAAGAGTATCAATTCCATAGTCATGAAATAAACCTAAGCTTGAGAGTATCCTAGAATTAACGCACTTGTAATTTAAAGAGCGAACATCATAGGAGTCGTCAATGGGAACTCCAGATTGAAGGAGAAGACGAGTGATACTTGGAGCATAGGGAAATGATTGTGCTTTAGTGCGGCAAGTAAGCATATGATGCATTACTAAGAATGTCCAGTTAATGGCATGGCCATGAAGGATGCCATATAATACTTGAAGTTCTAACTCACTAATATGAGCATGAAGGTCTTCTTGAGGAAGAAGAATGTGATGAATAATGTAATGAAGCAAGTGGTTGGTGGTAGTAAGAACATCAACATGATAAGGACAGGTTTTGGTGCGAGGAGGATGAAGTTTCCGAACTTCAGAAGGGGTAAAGCGACACAAAGTTCGGTAAAATGCATCAGAATTATATTCAGGCCAGGGGCATGATAGGTTTGTTCCCAACTCGGCACCAGAAAAAGGAAGACCCAAGCACTTTCCAAAAGAGACAAGAGAGTTCTGAATGGTAGTCCCTTTGACAGAAGAGGTAATTCTTGTGCCTTCAACTTCCAAGTTGCAATAGAATATTTTGACCAACTCGGGATAGTAAGGTGTGGTAGATTGAAGGAAAGTATCAACATATTGATCTCCAAGTAAAGCGGGAAAGGTTAGACCAGCTTCGATGAAAGATTCTAATTCAGCATAGAAGGGGGTTCGAACTGTTTGGGTGAGAAAGTGAGAAATAAATCGAGTTCTCTCAGCAGAGGTGGGAAGAAGACGGGAGAAATTTAGTGGATTGTGAGGACAAAAGGCTGAGGATAAGCATGGAAAGGAAGACATGTTGCTGTGTAAGATTAAAAATCAGAACTTAGAATGATTTTGGAAGGTATGACTTATCTACAACAAAGGCTTGTTTAAATATTCTGAGCATGTAATCGATTACAGCAGTTTAAGTAATCGATTACATAGCAGTTAAGCCAAGTGTGAATTTCAAAAAATGGAGGGAAATTTGAAATTCTAGCAATTTTCGAGTGTGTAATCGATTACTGCAGTTGGGGTAATCGATTACATCAGTTACAAATTTGAAAATTTTCAAATTGTGAGTGTGTAATCGATTATGGCAGTTTGTATAATCGATTACGCAAATGTTTCCAGCGAGCACGAGGACTTTGAACATGGATAATCGATTACAAATCCTAGGGTAATCGATTACTAGGACATTTTTACAAGTTCTAGACTCTAGAATCCTATGTAACACATTTTCATATAGCACATAATGTAAATGAACATATAAAGTTTATGCAAATAACATGTTACCTTAAATATCATGCTCATCTAATATGCCTAGTTCTCTTCTTATCTTGAAAAAAGAATCTTTAGGAAGAGGCTTAGTAAAGATGTCTGCTAACTGATTATGTGTATCTACAAATGAAATTTCAATATCTTTCCTCATAACATGATCTCGAAGAAAATGATGTCGTATATCAATATGCTTAGTTCGAGAGTGCATGATAGGGTTTTTAGTGAGATTAATGGCACTTGTATTGTCACATTTAATTGGAATGCAGCCCAGCTCTAAGCCATAATCTTTGAGTTGTTGTTTGAGCCATAGAGTTTGTGCACAACAACTTCCTGCAGCAATATATTCTGCTTCTGCAGTACTTAGAGCAACACATGCTTGTTTCTTACAAGACCATGAAACAAGAGCATTTCCTAATAGGTGACAAGTACCACTTGTACTCTTTCTTTCAGTTTTACAACCAGCATAATCAGAATCAGAATATCCAATCAGATCACAAACACTTCCCTTGGGATACCACAATCCAACATTTGTAGTTCCTTTCAAATATTTAAAAATTCGTTTAACAGAACTCAAATGTGATTCCCTAGGAGATGCTTGATATCTAGCACATAGACACACACTAAACATAATATCAGGTCTACTTGCAGTTAAGTGTAGAAGAGATCCGATCATACCTCTATATTTGGTAATATCTACTTGATTACCGGATTCATCTTGATCTAAGTATGTGTTAGACCCCATTGGTGTGGCTATGGCTTTGCAATCATCCAAATCATATTTCTTTAATAATTCCTTGCAAAACTTTGATTGATTGATGAATATTCCATCACTTGATTGCTTGATTTGTAAACCAAGAAAGAAATTTAATTGTCCCATCATGGACATTTCAAACTCTTCTTGCATCATGTTAGAGAATTCTTTGGTTCTTTTGATGAACAAGGTTGTATCAGCTTTACCTTTTTGAAATCCTTTATTACAAAGGAAAGTACTTAACCTATCATACCATGCACGAGGGGCTTGCTTAAGACCATAGAGTGCTTTCTTTAGTCTGAAGACATGTGTAGGAAACTTTGGATCTTCAAATCCTGGAGGTTGCTTCACATACACTTCTTCTTGAATATATCCGTTTAGGAAGGCACTTTTGACGTCCATTTGATATAAAGGGAAGTTTAAAGAGCAAGCATACGCTAGTAACAATCTTATGGCTTCTAATCTTGCTACGGGTGCATATGTTTCATCAAAATCTATACCTTCTTCTTGATTATAGCCTTGAGCAACTAATCTTGCTTTATTCCTAACTATAATACCATTTTCATCTAACTTATTCCTAAACACCCACTTTGTTCCAATAATGTGTTTATCACTAGGCTTAGGGACAAGTTCCCAAACTTGATTCCTTTCAAATTGGTTTAATTCTTCCTGCATTGCTACAATCCAATACTCATCCTCTAGAGCATCATTTACTTTTGATGGTTCTATCTGAGAGACAAAAGACATATTCAAAACTGAATCATTCAAGCGTAGCCTTGTAGAAACGTCTCTAGAAATATCACCAATAATATTATCAACTGGATGATCCCTATGGGTTCTCCATTCTTTTGGAAGTTGATAAGTATTACTTTCAATGTGCTCTTCTTGTATTGGATTCTGATCTCCATCCTTTTGAGAATCTTCATTTATAATGATGTCATCTTCTTCATTATCTGGAAGATTGACTTTATCTTCTATTGAAGATTTAGATTCATCAAAAGTAACATGTATGGATTCTTCCACGGATAGAGTTTTCTTGTTAAAGACTCTATATGCTTTGCTTGTTAGAGAATAACCAAGGAATATACCTTCATCAGATTTTTCATTAAACTTACCAAGGTTTTCCTTTCCATTATTCAAGACAAAGCATTTTGATCCAAAAGCATGTAGATGAGAGATATTTGGTTTCCTTCCTTTGTAGAGTTCATAGGGTGTTTTCTTAAGAATAGGTCTAATAAGAACTCTATTGGAAACATAGCAAGCAGTACTAACAGCATCAGCCCAGAAATATTTAGGGAGACTAGATTCACTTAACATGGTTCTTGCTAATTCTTCAAGTAACCTATTCTTCCTTTCTACTACACCATTTTGTTGTGGTGTTCTCGGAGTAGAGAAGTTATGTGATATTCCATTTTCATCACATAGTTCTCGGAATTGTTGATTCTGAAATTCTCCACCATGATCACTTCTAATAGAAGATATCTTTAAAGACTTCTCATTTTGAACGAGCCTTGCATATCTTTTGAATGCATTGAAGGCTTCATTCTTATGAGGTAGAAATAAAGTCCAAGTAAATCTAGAGAAATCATCAACAATAACAAGTGCATAGAAATTACCTCCGAGGCTTTTAGTTCTAGAAGGTCCGAACAGATCCATATGTAACAATTGAAGGGGTCTTGAGGTCGAAACTATGTTCTTTGGTTTGAAGAATGTTCTGGTTTGCTTCCCTTTTTGACATGCATCACAAAGCTTGTCTTTCTCGAATTTTATCTTTGGAAGCCCAACAACTAGATCATGCTTGACTAGTTTGTTTAAATGATCTATGTGAATATGTGCAAGTCTTCTATGCCATAGCCATGAATCACTATTGTTCTTGGCTAATAGGCATCTCACATTTTGTGGAATTTCTTCCAATGAGATCATGAAGACTTTGTTTACTTTATATCCAGAAAACTTAATTTCTTTAGTTTTCACATCTTTCACAACACATAAATCATTAATAAAACCTACTTTCAAACCTTTATCACATAGTTGACTAATACTCAGAAGATTATGCATCAAACCATCAACGTAAAGAACTTTATCGATGACTGTTTGAGGGGGTGTGCCTATTCTTCCAATACCGAGTATTTTTCCCTTTTGATTGTTACCATATGTGACGAAACCTTTTTCCCTAGGTATTAGAAAAGAAAACTTGGTTTTGTCTCCTGTCATGTGTGATGAGCAGCCACTATCAAGATACCATAGATCCTTTGCTGCTTTCATACACACCTGGGAATCTTCAACCTCAGAATCATGAGAGGCCATCAAAGCAACTTGTGCTTCTTCTTTATCAGAATCAGATGATGAACTTACTTCATTATCATCCCAAGCCAAATATGCTCTTCGAGTAGGTTGATCCTTTTTCTCAAATTTCTCTCTTAGACCATGTTTCTTCTTCTGAAGATTTGGACAATCTGACTTGAAGTGTCCCGGTTTGCCACACTCAAAACATGTAGTCTTTTGAGATGAAGAAGACTCATTGTTTCTTTGGAAGACTTTATTGTTGTTAAATCTAACATTTTTCTTTTTAAGAAACTTTCCAAAGTTCTTCACTAGAAGATTCAGATTTCCATTGTCTTCTTCTTCAGAATCAGCATCATATTCTTCTTTGATGTTTTCTTTTGCTTTTAGAGAAATTGATCAATACTTCTTCTCATGTTGTTCATGCTCTTCTAAACGATTCAATTCTAACTCATGTTCTTGGAGTTTTCCAAAGAGAGTTGCAAGAGTCATATTTGATAAACTCTTCTTCTCTGAGATGGCTGTTACATTTGGTTGCCATACTCTTGTAAGTGATCTTAGAACTTTCATGTTCAAATCACTGTTTGAAAATTGTCTACCAAGAGCAATCAAATGATTAATTAAATGAGTGAATCGTTTTTGCATGTCTAATACCTTTTCTCCTGGAAGCATTCTGAACATTTCATATTCTTGAGAAAGAGTATTGATCTTTGATCTCTTAACTTCATCTGTTCCTTCATGAGTCACCATCAAAGTATCCCAAATTTCTTTTGATGAAGTGCATGTTGATACTCTGAAAAATTCATCCATGCCAAGAGCAGATGTAAGAATATTCATTCCTTTGAGATCATGTTGAACTTTCTTCTTTTCTTCTTCACTCCAAGTACTTTCTGGTTTTGGTTGTGAAGTTCCTTCTTCAATTGTTACAGGCACAAAGGGTCCTTCTTCAATGACTTTCCATATTCCTGAGTCTAATGACTTTATGAATATTTTCATCTTGATTTTCCAGAAGTCATAGTGTTCTCCATTGAAGAATGGTGGCCTGTTTTTGTTGTGTCCTTCACTTGTTCCATGATTGGATGAGGATGCCATCTTTTCCCGGATCTTAGGAATAACTTACCTAAACTTCCGCTCTGATACCAATTGTTAGAACAGATAGCAACCTGAGAGGGGGGGGTGAATCAGTGTTGCCCCAATTTTCGCCTTATTGAAATCGTTACTTTCAAGTTTATGATGATCACGAGTTGATCTTGTGATTGCAGCGGATATGAACAATGCTTGAAAGTAAATGTGAAGGATAAAGAGAATCACACACAAGAATTATCCTGGTTCGCCTTCAATCCACCGAAGACTACGTCCAGTCCCTCAAGAAAACCCCTTGAGGATTTTTCCACTATTGATAAGAGTTTCTTACAAGTTCCTAACCCAAGGACCCCAAGAATTTCTACCAATATCCTGTGAAAGCAAACCACTTTCAACAACCCCTGAAAGCAAACCACTTTCAGTTCCTGAAGGCAAACCACCCTCAGACCTTGAAGACAAACTTGTCTTCAATCACAACCCTGAAAGCAAACCACTTTCAGTAACAACAACCCTTCACCGAATACCACGGTGAAGAACTCAATCTTACAGAAAGAGATGAAGAAGATATTACACTTGGCTGTTTCAATCCTTTAACACACAATTGGATTGAACATGAGAATTTATGCTTTTAAGGTTTTTAAGCATAATACAATTCTGAGTTCTTCAAGATATGAACAACTAGTGTGTTCTTGTAAACATGAAGATCATGAACTCAGAATTTAGGCTCCAAAAGATTTAAGTTCTAAAAGATGAACCTATTTGAAAAAGCTTTGGCCTAATGTGTTTTTCTCATGTGAAATATGTAAATTTCGTGTGTGTGTGTGTTCTATGTTGTTGTTCTTGTGTGTTATGTTTTCTGGACTCAAATGGTCTTTATATAGGCAAGGGAAACATCCTTGAACCATCACAACCCTTTTCAAAAGGTTTGGGACACAATGGTTCATGAAAAGATGCAACTTTTCGTTCTGGTAATCGATTACCACACTTAGTGTAATCGATTACACAAGTGACCGTTTCAGTTTGAATTTGAATTTCAAACATGTAATCGATTACAAGACTGGAGTAATCGATTACTTGCCTTGGTGTAATCGATTACCATAATGGTGTAATCGATTACACAGAAGCCCATTTTCCAGAAACTTATTCTTTGAGACTTGCTTAAGGTTTTCTACTTCTTTTAAGTTATGAAAACACTTAGCTTGATTAGATTAGGTGTTTTGAGAGCCTTTATGCTTTAATAAACCTTTAGAAGCATAACTCACCTAATTCTAAGACTTCTAGACTATTGATGGACTTGAGTGCTTGATTCTTTTGAAGTCTTCTTTTCTTCTTTTTGTTGATGAGTTTGTCGTCATCAAAACCACAGCCAGGGTCAGGAGCAAGACCTTCTTCACAAGGCGAAGAGAGGGTTAGGAAGAAGAGTGTGGGTTTGGGGAAAAAGAATGGGTGGCGGCGATTGTGTGAAGGACAAGAGAAGAAGTTAGGATTTTGGTTGAGGAATGGGTGGCGGCCACCGGTTGTAGCTCGGTGGTGAGATGATGGTGGCAGCACGAGGAGCAAGTCGACGGTGGGTGGCGATTTTAGGAGCAGAAGTTCGGGTTTTGGTGTAAGTGGCGATGGAGGTTTGGTGGTGGTCGGCGCTGGTAAAGGATTGAGGAAGAGGATGAGAAGGTGAAAAGAGGGGCGACAACTCTGTTTTTTTTTTTTTTCTGGCTGAAGGTCGAAGGAGAGGGAAGGAGGAAGTTGGTGGTGGTTCGAGAAAGAAAAGAGGGAGAATTGGTGATGGTGGTGGCGGCGCTAGGATAAGAATGGAGAAAGGGGGATAGGATTTTTTGGAGTGTGGAGGGAGAGAGAAGTAGAGGCTGAGAGAGAGATTGGGAGGAAGAGGTTATTTAGAGAGAGAGAGAGAGAGGGTGAATGAGTGTTGCTAGGGTTTGAGGGTGTGGGTGGAGGCTGCTTGTAACACCCGGAATTTTCCCCAGTGATTAAATAATTATTTAATTATTCCAAGGTACTGTTTGGATCCGCTCGGCGGCATCGGCAAGCGTTATCGACAAGCGAAGTACCGGTGAAACACCTTTTACAGCACTTGGTAGGAAACCAAGCTACACTTGACTTTAAGTTCGGACGAGAATTAGACGTTCTCACTATCACCATGACGTTCAGTGAAAAATTTCATGAAGAACGACTGTAATTTTGATATGGTTTCCTCCCGGAGCCCAGGAAGGATTTTTCGCTCTAACGGGACTTTTAGCCAAAACTTCAACAAGAGAAACGGACAACTTCGGGACCCCGAATCGAGAATCTAAAAAGCTCCAAACGAAATGTTTCGAGACCAATTTGGTGCTGAAGATTTTTGTGAATAGTGACTCAGGGAATAGTGTTTTCGGGCAGCGTGGCGCAGACTTCGAGAAAGATCGACCCGGCCCCGAATTGTGCGGGCCCGGTACCCCGAACCAATAAATGGCCCCGGGGCAGATATTCTCAGTGACACAGAGGTACTCACTGATGACCAAAACCCGATGATGACTGCTGACTTGACGCACTGACGCATTGACGCATTGACGCACTGACGCACTGACGCACTGACGCACTGACGCATTGACGCATTGACGCGTCATGATTAAGAATATATTAATAAACAAACCTAGATATTTATTAGAACTTTCTAAATTTAGAGTTTAGTCCCTGAACTTTAAAAACCTTACGGTTTGGTCCCCGATAGTAAAAAGTTGTTTTTACTTTAACCTTTTTTACCATTCCAACTTTAGTCCCTTGGGTAAGTAAAAATTGAGTTTTGGCCCTCATTTTTGGGCCTCTTGGCCGCAGCCCAAACTCTCCATTAAGGGGGTTAAGTGGCTTTTATGTCCTTAAGTGAATCATTAAGTGAGAAAGCCTTGGAGTTTAGAGAGTTTTAGAGAGATAAAGAGCAAGGAAATGACTATTCATCATCTTCTTCACCAAGCTATGGCCGAACCTCTTCCCTCTCCCTAGCTCCTTCATCCTTTGTCTTTTCATCTTGCTTCCTTGAGGTAATATGCTCTCCTTCCCTTGATCTACATTTCTACCGATTCAAAATTCCGTTTTGTTGAGTTTAAAATTTTATGCAAGTGCTAGAACTTAGAAGTCCCTTCATAGAAGTTGTTCCTACTACCATGAGCTTTGTTTTGAACCGATTGGATTTTTTATTTGTTGAGTTTTGGTCTCTTGAAAAATTTTTAGGTTTGAGTTTTGCTAGAGTTGCTTTTGGAAAAGTCATTCCCATGACATTGATCTTTGAAAGTCTCTAATTAGTTTTCTTGGAAGTTTTGTTTTTGAAAAATTGATTACTAGGAAAAAGTGATTTTCAAGCTTTAAGTAATTATGTGTCTTAGTTTTCCTATTACCTTTGATGTGTACAAATTAGATTTTAAAGAAAAAATTGTTCTTGAATTTATGTGTTTGGCAGAATTGGGTATTGTTAGGGGACAAAGGATAATTGACTTTCTAACTAGCTTTTGGGTGTGTTAAAATACTTATAAATGAATTTGGGTATTGAGGTTATATATGTTTTGTCACAATTGTTGTGCATTGGCTTAGAAAATTTTAAGTGTTAAAGACTTGAAAATTTGTTTTTGAAAGCTTAGGAAATTTATGAATTGAATGTGTGAAAAATTGAGTTTTTGGGAAAATTGGATTTTGAAACTTATAGTTGAGATTAGGGTTTTTGTGCATTCTGGAACTTGGGGAAAATTAAGTGAAAATTTGTATTAGAAGTTATATTTTTGGTAGTGACATTGATTTGGAAAATTTAGAGAAGTTTTGGTTGAAAAATTGAGAAATTTAGGGTTTTTGGAAGCTTGGACAGAATTGAATTTGGTGTTATTTTTGTGTGCTTTTGCTTTCTAGAATCTTGTTTAAGGCCTCAAAATGGTTTGTAAGCATCTAGCCTTGATGCACTTTAAATGGTTTGAAATTTCGGAAAAGTTAGGTTTCGTAACTTAGGGTTTTCTATGTCCTTTTGGGTGAGCGTCGAAATTTTTATTTAAGTGTCTTCGACCCCTGAGAACCTTCTAAGTTGTAGAACCCTTTCCTAAGTGGTTAGACCCCTTTTTAGACCAGCCTCTTGACCCTAGGTTTGAGTTCAAAGTTCTAAAGTTTAGGTTGTGTTTGTTGAAGGATTACGAAGCCTAGACCGATCAAGTCGTGCGAAGCTTCCAAAACCACCAAGATCAATTACCTCTAAGGTAAGGGCACTTCGTATCTCCGTCTATTAGCATAAGTATAAATATACATACCATGCTGTACTATGATCTTTAGAATTGTAGTATGACGGCGGTCTGAGAACGACCCGACTTAAACTGTATTGATTAATTTATGAACGCAGTCTATGAAGGCATCTGATATGCTGGATTAGTTTTGTGTGATGCGTGGCATTGTTGGATTGTTGTGATTTGTGGCTTGAATTATTGGATGTTTATTGCTTTGATGGTAATTGAAAGCATGTTTCTTCCTTCGACATGATTTATATCTGCTTAAGATATGTGCAACTGCTCTACATGATTAATATTAATTATGAAGCTATGCTAGGCCTCGTTTAAATACGTATGAGTCCTACTTGTGTTTTGGGTCATGTCGTGTCAAGCATGTAGTCGTGAAAGTCGTCATGGTTCGGGGCTAATAAAGAGTCACGGGCTAGATGACGCACCATCGGGGCGTTATTACATAGCGTTCTCGTGTAAGTGGCAACTCTCGACTTACCAACTTACTTTCTAGTTCGTGCGGAGTTCGGGAGAGTGTCCCACCTGCCTACGGGAGTTGGTGCATATCCGGATAAAAGTTTTTTCTGTACATGAGGAAGATGTACGTGCATATAGAGTTCTAGGGTTTTTCTCTATTATCTGCGTCAATAATTGTACTTTCTCTGCTACTTGCTACTTGATTGATAATTATTGTTGATGCCATGGAATGCTCTTTTATGTGATTTGTTTTTGGAAGTGACCCTTTTCTCTGTGTTTTCTCTTGGACGAATCATGTGTGTTTCTCCAGACCATGCCCGGCAGACCAATAGAGGACCCGTTCGTTGGCCTCCCCTTCCTAGGGGCGGCGGCCCTACACTTCATTGATAGAGACAACCCGGCGTCATGGACGGTTGACCTTCCGTCCTGGCGTGTCCGATACACGGGTCGGGTGGCTGATGACAGGATGGATCTCAGTGGAGAATCCCAAGGACGACAGATTTACCGCTTCACCTATGACTTTCCTTTACCTCCCCTCTCACTCTTTGACGTAACCGACGCCTCGGCGTCTGGGACAGCCGCTATCCCGGCATCCCCCGTCGCTGCTGCTTCTCCTGACCCTTCATCCCCAGAGGTGAAGGTGGAGACTTCTACTCCTCTATCCCCAGACTACACTCCTTCTTCGACGGACCCCTTCCGGATCATACCCCTAACGTACGAGGTAGTGACGACGATCACCACTACCGTTATTGACGTGGACGTTCCCGTGATCGACCTCACGGACTCTGACGGACCCACCCCAGGCGGGGGTGGTGCTGGATGGCAGGAGGGACCTGACGACTATTCCGAGGAGGGCCCCGAGGAGGAGGAGGAGGAGGAGGAGAGTGAGGCCTTGTTGATCTTGGGTCATTTGCTTTTTGGGAAGGTTCATATTTTGGTAGACTAGGACTGTCCATATTTTGTAATTAATGGGGTAGGTTCCGATACATGGCTTTCTGTGGGGGCTTCCTGCGTGGAGTCCTCATGGAAGTATATCGGTGTTAGGAAGTCTAGTTCAGGACCTCTAGCATTTTTGTACCTTCCGCTTTTGTGACATTTGGTCTGTAAAATTAACTTTACTCTTCGCACTACACCAATGATGTAATGATGCACGACACAAACTATTTTGGTAACACTGCTCGTCGAGGGCAACGTAAATATAGGTAGTTATGTATGCATATTGTCTCAGCATGATAAAAAAAAATATACACACGCATTCTCGAAAACTCCCAAGACTTTCCGCATGTTTATTTACTGTTCATCTGCTACAGTAACGCCCTGAAAATCGGGGTGTTACACTGCTGAATGAATAGTGTTGATCCGGAAACCGAGGTGGGGGTTATATAGTACTAGGGTTTTGAGAGGCGAAAAGACGAGAGTGCCCCTCCTTAATCAGATTAAGGTCTTGTTCTCGCGGGCCTCCTCTCCTCGGCCTAGGACATTTTTTTAGCCTCTTCTCCTCTTTTTGGCAGTGAATTTGGGTGTTTTGTGCTTTCGTGAATATGTGAACACTTTTATTTTTAATGAAGAGAGACAATAACATTAAAAGACAATCTAAACACAAACAAAATAGAATTAAACTAAGAACTATTAACTATTACTTTTGCATTTTGACATTTTTTAATTTTGTATTACTTTTTATGATTTTCTTATCATTTTTATGGACTTTCTAAAATAAAAATGAAGACTAACATATTTTTTTCTTTTTCTCTATTTTTTCTATTTTTATCTAATTTTAGCAATATTAGGCCTGTACAAAAATGAGTGTCAATCGGGCCCAACAGAGTACAACAAGGCAAGTAATTCAAGAGGTGAGGTGAAAAGGGATTTTACACCTGAGCTGTTGAATTTTTTTGAGATTTTGCCTATGCGTGGTAATGCCAGTGAGACGCAAAATTCGTCCATGTGCATGGGACGAACAAAAATGATTCATAAACATATAAACAGTGCAGACACTCATAAACACCTTCATTTTTCTCTTTATCTCTCTCTTCTTATAACATCAATCATATATCAAATTCACTACTTATCTCTCTTCCCTACCCTTCTCTCTCTGGGTGTCTACACCTAAAAGATGTCTATGAATCATAACTCTGGGACGAAATAACGAGAAGGAGGTGATTCACAAGAAGTCTAATGGATAAGACCATTTTCCTGGAAAAATACTCGCATGGACTGATTCACAAACTCTCCACCATTATTGGAGTGAAAAATCTGTTTCTTATGAAACAGAGTATGAATCATTTTGTAAAACATAAAGAATTTCTCAGGCACTTCTGATTTATGTTTCATAAAATATAGCAAAGTCATGCGAGAAAAATCATCCACAAATAATATAAAATACTGAAACCGACTATTATTAGAATTTGGAGCTGGACCCCAGACATCAGAATGGATTAATGACAAAGAAGAATCACCTCTAGTATTGCTTTGAGGAAAAGAGACCCTATGACTCTTAGCACGAATGCAAGTTTCACACTTCATATGAGTGGATTTATTGGGAAAAAGACTAGGAAATAAAAACTTGAGATACTCAAAGGAGGGATGACCAAGACGTCGGTGCCACAGCCAAAGTTGTCTGTCGATAATTCTATGAGCAAGCATGGCATGCCCCGGTTGAACCACCTCGTCAGCGTAATAAAGGCCTCCTCGCTCAGTATCACGCCCAATGATCTCCTTCGTAAGACTGTCCTGCAAAAGGAAAAAGTTTGGGTACATTAGCACTACACAGTTAAGTTCCTTTGTCACCTGACTAATTGACAATAATTTGGAAGATAATGTCGGGGCATATAGGCAGTTATTCAATTTCATCTTATCAGAAAACACAATAGAGCCTCCTCCTTTCACGGTCACAAGTTCTCCACTAGCGGTCATAATATGAGACTTAGACGGTGATGATAAGTTTAAAAAATCTTTGGGGTCATAGGTCATAGTATCTGTAGCTCCACAATAAAAAATCCAATCAACTGATTTTCCAGGAAAAAAATGGTTGCAAATTGGGTTTGATAGGATTTGGGCTTTGGATTTATTTTTTTCTGGGTTGAGGAGTCACAAGGTGGCCCAATTTGTTCATTAGCCTCGTACCCAATTTTTTCATTAGTCTCAAGGTCATTGAAAGGTCAACATAGCACCCCCTAATGCCATATTCTCAAACTGGGCCATGATCAAAATATTACAAAATAAAAATGTGTGCAAGTCCAAGAATTAATTAAGATTCTCTGCTCCTAAATGACGTCTCATTTCTTGCTTACTAATGAGATTGTGTAGTGTCAAATACAAATCACCTATGTAAGGTTACAAATGTCACATTCATTTATTTTCTAATTGACATGACACAATCTCATTAGAGGAATAGGAAAAACTACTAAAAAAATATGATTTAGCGATAAATTTCAGTGACTGACAAAAATCCGTCACTAATGGCGACGAATTTAGAGGCGGATTATTTTCTTTAAATTACACTTTTCATTTTAGCGACGGAATAGTTGCCTCGCTAAAAATCCGTCGCTAATTTTAGCTAGGCTTTTAGCGACGGACGGATCCTTGCCATCGCTGATTTTCCCTCTTTAAATTCGTCGCTAAAATTGGGAAATAGTTTAGAGAGTCACTAACACTTTTGTTTTTTTAAACAAGGCTTAAATATGTTCGGGGTCTCTAACATTATAAAGGGAATCAATCTAGGTCCCTGACAAATTAATTTGCAAAATGTCATCCCTAACAAATTTATTTTAATCAAATTAAGTCCAAATCCCAATTTAAGCTGATGAGTCATCTAATTTTACACATTCATCATTTCCACGTGTATTTTACTTATTTTTAATTCCAAATCATATTAAAACTTAAACATTAAAAACTCAAAAATTAATTTTTTATATTCCACTATTCTTCTTTCTTCTTCCTTCCTCCCCTTCGTCTTCACCACCACCTTATCTTCCTATTCAAACCTCGTCCACCGCTGCACCATCACCTCGCCGCACCGTCGCGCCGCCGCTTCTGGCCCTTGTTGCTAGAACCGTCACTCATTGTCCTTGCCGCACCATCAACCTCGAGCACTGCCATCGCCCTCGAACACTGTCGTCGACCTCGAGCGCCGCCGTCGACCTCGAACACCGCCGCACACTCCACTGCTTCTTAGCCGAAGCTTCTCAGACCCCATCTCACTGTCTATTTCTCCCCTTTGGTTGGCTCACTTCTGTCTTCCCCATAGAATCTTAAATTTCTTGTTTCCTGTATTCAAGAAGGAAGATTTTTCTGTTTCTAGTTCCCTTCTCCTTCCTGAGTCCCAAAATCAAACCCCTGCATCAGAGTCAGAATCCCAGCCTTTCAGAAACCCCAACCGCATCTGAATCCCCCTGTCGCCATAGACGGTAACTGAGTTAAAACCTAAAAATGGTTGCCTTTCTCTTCACCAATCTCCATGAACCTGCACCGATTGATTCCAGATATGGTTCATGAGGTTGATTTAGGGTTTCTGAAATTTGAGAAGAGAGAAGAAGAGAGATTGCGAAAGGGAAGGAGGGGAGAAGAAGAAGAAAGTCATGCCCACTTCACCAATCATCCTTGCAAACCAACTCTATGTTTCTTTTTGAATCTTCACCAATCTCCACGAGGGAGAGGAAGAAGAAAGAAGTACAGTGGAAATTAAAAAATTAATTTTTGAGTTTTTAATGTTTAAGTTTTAATATGATGTGGAATTAAAAAATAAGTAAAATACATATGAAAATGATGATTGTATAAAATTAGATAACTCATCAGCTTAAATTGTGATTTAGACTTAATTTGATTAAATTTTTTTTGTTAGGGATAACATTTTACAAATTAATTTGTCAGGGACCTAAACTGATTCTCCTTATAATGTTAGGGACCCCGAAGATATTTAAACCTTTTAAATAATAATTTAGTTGGAGTTTAGCAACCGAATAATAGTGCCTTATTGGTCCGTCCCTAATGTGAGAAAGAACTTTGTGTGAAAATGTACGTGTAAGGGATCAAACCATAGACCTCGAATTGTTTGGATGTACACTCTTTGGAAAATTAAATATAATACTATTGGTTTAAGTGATATTTTAATTTGTGCCTCAAATTGAACTCATGACATGAGTCTCAACTCACAGTAAACTGAACCCACGAACCCTAACACCTTCCTACTTTCTTTTCCCACTTTCACTCTTCTCTAACTCCGGCGCAGCTAACCCTAACTCCGGCGCCGCATTCCAGAAGCCGCCGCCGATCCGCCGACGTTGCACCATCCCACGTTCCCCTGCCGCATTCCTAACCCTAACAGCTTCCCACGTTGCACCGCCGCCGCTCCGCCCCTGGACCTTGGCAGAAGAGGTCGCCGTCTGTTATTGTGATAGGCGGTGGCATTGCTGGGCTTGCTGCTGCTCGTGCACTTCATGATGATGCCTCATTTAAGGTATTCGACTATATAATGCATTTGAGTACTGTATTTCACATAAAATTTATAGTTTTATCAAGCGCAGGAATGGTGGCCGCAACAAGCATGGTCGTGGCCATGTCAAATTCATTCGATGCTCCAACTGCGGCAAATGCTGCCCCCAAGGTAATTTCAATTTCACCTTCGAATTTGTTTGGTGTGGTGGCGTATGAATCAATAAAGTTTTGATCTTTGTTTCTGCGTTTGTGAAATGAAAACAGGACAAGGCAATCAAGCGATACCTTGTAGGAACATTGTTGAACAGGCTGTTGTTAGAGATGTTCAGGAAGCGTGTGTCTATGATCGTAATATTCTTTACCCTGTTTTGTTTTATTGAATAAGAAAACCACACATGTTATATTGTTTAATTGATTGTTTTGTTTTTCTGAAATTGTAGAGTACGCACTGCCTAAGCTGTATGTGAAGATGCAGTACTGTGTTTCCTGTGCTATCACTCTTATGTTGTGAGGGTTCGTTCTCGCACTGATAGGAGGAAGCGTGACCCTCCACAGCGTTTCATCAGGCGCAGGGTAACTGATTCTATTTCACATCCCATTCTTCTTTGATTTGCATTCTGTGTTATCTCTATCTGTTCCTATTAGGATTGTAGTGTGGTCTAACTCTAAAATGTTCTGAAAACTACACATGTTTAGAAAACATTCAGAAGCTTTTTTTTTTGGTTTAATTAGTTGAGTGATGAGTCACAAGGATGCCTCTTGTAATCGCATGTCGAGAGATTTGTAGGAATAGAATCTAGGAAAGATCTAATATTGGACCCTAATCTAATCAAATTGTGTGTTTTCAATTCAGTGATTTGAGCTAAACATGATTTACACATTTGAAACTTATTTTTCAATCCTCATCAAATATGTTGTGTGGAATTGCCGATAACACTTTTTATACTGTTGAAAAGGTCAGTTACTTTTCATGGTGTTTTTAGATTATTGTACTCATTTCAGAATGTGAATTTTGAAGGCCCTAAATTGAAAAGATGGCCTTTTTACAGTTTTTCCCATGACAAAACTTAGACAATTTTTTTTGTTCCAAAACACCTGATATGAATTTGATGTTTGGATGAGCTTGTTTTTCTGCGAAGAACAAGACATTGTTGCTTTTTTTTGGTTGAAAAGACATTGTTGCTCAAGATGTTTGCTTCAGGAGAAGAGGTTAACATGCTATCTCTTTTATAATTAGACTTTGTTCTGTGGTTCTGAAACTATTAGAATGGTTGATCAATAGCTTTTTTCCCCTCTTCTATATTATGGCTTAATGTTTTACTTGTTGGTGACTGATGTTTTATTTTGGTTCTGTTTTTAAGGATGATGCGCCAAGGTCGGGTCAGCCTGGTCAAGCACCTCGTCCTGCTGGAGTAGGAGCTCCTCCCCGTGCCTAAATGCAAATTTTAAGAATTTTTACCTTGTTGGATCTATTTCATATTATGAAGCTGAGTTCCCTTTGTTTTATAGAATTTTACAATTTCAGTTTTGTGTAGGGGTACTATGTTTTCTTGTATTTCACATAAAATTAGTGATGTAATATTTCCGTCACCTTTAGTGACGGAATAGGTGACGGAATACTTCTGTCACCACTAGCGGTGGAATATTGATCAAAATGTGGAGCAATTTAGTGATGGATAGTTATAATTTAGCAACGGGAAAAGTCATCTCACTATCGGTGACGGTTGTTAAAATCCGTCGCTAAATTAGCCACGCCACTTTTAGCGTTAGATTTTATTCTGTCGCTAAATGTTTAGTAAGGGATTTTCACACTTTTAGCGAGGGATTCCATCCCTCGCCAATTTGTGTTTTATGGGTGTGAAATGAGACATCTTTTATCTTAATCCAGTTAGTAAAGGGGTTGGTATTGACATATCTGAATATGTCTTTTTATACTCCAAAGTTATCATAGGACAACTTGAACAATAAATTACTCTTTCAAGTGTTGCACCAGTTTTAGAATGGACACTAAATTTAGTGATTTACACATAAAATAATACATGGACGAGCGTTTTTCTTTCAAATTTTTGAAACGTTCCAAATCTAGGACAAAGTTCTACAATGACATTGATGATGATAATATCATTGCCTCTAACTATTTGAAAAAATAACGGATCTTAAGGAACCAGTCTTGTAACCATCAATCAACGTGTATACTTTTCACACTTCCTTTCTTGTTAAATTTCAATGTTCAATAATTTCATATAAAAGTAATCATTAATCAAACATCAAAGTCAAATGATGTGTTTGAACATGTATGATGGAAAAAAGGAAGAAAAACAAGGAATTCAAACTATCTGTTACCCAACATAAGATCACAATCTTAATCTTCTTTACCACTTGATTTCTTTGCATGACACTTTTTTCAACATACTCTTCAATTTCCTCTGAAAAATACCAAAACGAAAACAAGGAAACATACACAAATCAGACCATTCCGGGTGCTTAACATAAAAAGATAATAAATTAACAAGTCACAATGTGTGATTTGATTACCAACAACAGGCAACAGTAGTTTCCTCTGCCCTTTCTCCTCTTGGACCTGTTTATTTCTCTGCTCTCCTTAGATTCCACAAATTCATGTTCGCATTGGGTTGGGGGTGAGCATATTCGAACTAGTTGAGCAAACCATAAATGCTTCTGCTAAAAATTTGCAAAATTCTAAAATTTTCATGATTCATGGCAACCATTTACCTCTATCATATTTTTCTCTATGTCTCTCTTATTATTACTTCATTTGCTGTCTCCACTATGCACATGTATATGGATCATTTTCCAAATTATATCACATTCTTTGCGTTTGAAGAAAGCCAGGCATTTGCGAGAGAAGAAAATAGAGAACTTGCCTTGCTTCTAGGCCGTGACTCGTTATAGGACAATTGAGCTTGAACTAGAACCTTATCAGATCCTGCAGCACTGTTCCTGAGGTGTCTAGAGTAAGCGAGAAGCTGAGCCCTGCGGTCATTGCACTCACGTGTTCCTGCAGCTTGAAGCGTTTTTCTGAGATGTGTTTTGCTTGATCGAGATCTTGATGATTCCACGTAGACTGTGATCACCACCTCGTTTGTCATGTTTTGCATGTTCTGGTCTTGTTTCTTCTCTGCTAACATTTCTTTCGAGGATAGTGGAAATTATGGAAGTTTCACTGCCATGCAAATTGTGACGATTCATGCGGAGATGAGATCAGAGATTTTTTTGCCATTGAGTTGTGTTTTTTTTATTCATATGAGATTTGCATGTGAACTTCCATGGATGCCTCTCCCGTTGACACGATAGTGAAGACCCTATAGACTATAGAGAATGGATTTTGGAAATAAAAAAAAGTGTGGGTTAGACGAGAATGTTCACACATGTCAGTTTTTCTACTTTTTTCTACACGAGGTAGAAAAATATGGGATAAGATATATAAATAGTACATAAATTTATCTTTAAATGTTTATAGGTTAAAATTTACATTGAATAATATAATGATATGATTTTAAAATTTTATAATAAAATTTATACACTAAAATAATGGTATAGAAATTATAATATTACTCATATTTACTTATGTGGGTTGAATTATTGAGACTAATTAATAGAATTTTTGAATAACCTAAGAGTTGTCTTTTTCAGCCAATTTTTTTTTTTTATAAAAAATGTTTACCTAATATATTCAATAAATAGGCTTGACTTGACTGGCCTATTGAGGGTTAGACCATAAATCGCTAGAGTCACCATAAAATATTATAGGGGTTGGATAAATGACCCCATGATTAATTGAGATTATTTAACCCCATGTCCACATGGACCAATAAGATTGTGCCAAAATCAAAATTAAAAAATAATTTAGAAATAAATAAAATAAATGGCACAATCTTATTGGTCCATGTGGATATGAGGTTAAATAACCCAACATAGAAAATATTATTAAGAATGTCCAACAACTCAATTAGGGCATTAGTTTTAATGCCACCCTTATTAATACTAATGCCATCCCCAAGTTTTTTTTTCCAAAAATACCCCTGTGGTAAAAATAAAAAATATTACCTTTTTAATATTTACTCTTTTTCTTCCCACCACCCGTCTTCTCACTTTCCTTATCCGTTCGTTTCTGCGTTTCTCTCGCCTGATCTTCTCCGTCGCCGCCGTCGACGTCGACGTCGACGTCAACCGCCGCCCCTCTCGCCTCCAATCTCCCCGTGTTCTTCTCTTTGATCTACGTTCACCGTCCTAGAGGTTTGTCTTCGCCACCCACTACTGTGTTGTGATCTTATCGTCTCTTGATTTATGTATTTCGCACTCAATATGTGCGTTTTTATTGAAATTTTTGCAAGATCTCACACTCAAAATGTGTGAATGTGTTTTTTCCCTTTAATTTCGCAACGATTATGTGCGTGTGGTTTTGATCTTCTCATTAGTAGGTTCTGTTCTTCGCCATTTGTAAGTGCGTGTACTTTGTTTATAATCGCACTGATTAGTGCGAGATGTTTCCTTTAATTTCGCACCATATAGTGTGTTTTGTTTCTTCTGTTTTTTCCTTTTTATTTCGCACCTTACAGTGCGTTTTGTGACTTAAATTTTTTTCAACCGCACCCCTATTTCGCACTTTGTTGTGCATTTTCATACTGTTCACATGCTTGATATTTTTTAATGAGAATTTTATCATTTCTTCAATTTAATTAGTTTCAGTTTTTTTATTTACGATTTCTAATATTGTTTTTATTTTGTTTTTTACAGAAATGGCAAGAACACGCTGGACCGGTCATGCAAAACAACCTGAAATAGGGCAAGGTCAAGTTGAACGTATCCGACCGACTGCGTCGGTACGCAGGAGACATGGAAAAGCTCCATTGGTGGAGGAGCCATCTAACCAGCAAGATGAGGAGGATGCATATGCTGAGGAAGACCAGCAAATGGACTACGTTCATGAGGAAGATCAACAGATTGAAAGGATGGAAACATTGGTAATGTTTTTTGATGTCAATATTTGGATTTCCGATAATTTCTAAATTATAAAACTCGGTAATGTGTTTTGACGTCAACTTGACTCTGTAAATTGTATTTTTTAGAATTTAAACATGTATTAGAAATTTGAATTTAAATTTTAAAAAGAAGGGTCTTGTGAATTGGAGTGTAAAATTTTATATTTCAGGCATGGAACTCTTCGGGCTATATGAGAAAGGTCCATCAAACTCACGAACTATGTTGGATTTATATTTTTGGCCCAAAAAACTTGGATTTGCATTCGGACGTATTATGAAGGTTTAGCATGAGCCTCTGGACCATTGTGTTATGTGTATAATTCTTTCTTTCAAAAAATAGAAATTATTCATGTCATTTCATGTCCATCTGTCCCCTAACAAAAGCGTTGTCACTAACACCAAACGACAAAAACAAACTTTCGCCATAGGCATATAAACCTAGGGATATAGATTTGAGACCCATCACCCAATTTTAAACTCCAATCCATTTTTTGAAATACTTAAAATACTCTTATTTGTAAATAACCCAACACTCCACCCGATACTTGTCCCTGTCCGGTTTTTAAAAATCGGAATGTAGAAGGTAGGCATGTACTACTGAGATATACAATCTGGTAGTATAATTTGTAGCATTTTCCTGCCAGGATATAAAATCCGGAACGTTCATGTATCATCATCATTCTGGGAAATGTATCCCGGTATAGCACTTTAGGATTAATATTCCGGGATATAAACCCCGGTAGTCTAACTTGATGTCTTAGTGTTCCGGCTTATTGATCTCGGAAGTCAAAATGTAGTATATATACTCTTGAACTTCATTTTCCTACAACGTTCCCTTCTCTTCCCCTTCGTTCTCGCAGCTCCTCCCATCCACACCCCCACCCTTACCCATCACTTGGAATCACTATTTTCGGCCACCATATCCCACTCCTGTGTTCCTCGTAACCACCATTCAACACCCCTGGTCGTTACAACCATTTTCAACCTTTGTCTTCCCCACGATTAGCTGGTTTCCAATTTTGACGTTGTCGAAGCCCTTCTATTTTTCAGATTCTATTTCTCGGTTAGTACACTATGTTTTCTTGCTTCCGGATTTTATATTCCGTTTGGGCATTAATTGACTTCCGAATTGTATATTTCGGAATCTGTTTTTCTTCCGAGATTTATAAACCCAAAATATATTATAACATGCTTACCGGGATTTCTGAAATCGGTACATAAATTGTGGGGAAACACTTAAATGTTTTTTAATTTTTCATGTAAGATTCCGGGACATATAACTCGGAAGGTAATATCATTCCGAGATTATAATTCCCAGAAGACATTTTAGTGGGTCTTCCGGGTTGTACAAAACTGGTATGCGTGAAAATGCTTATCGGGATTAAAAAACCCGGAATGTAGTTATAGTGAATAAAAATCATTCCGAGAATAATATCCCCGGAAAAAATATTTTGATGCATACCGGGATTTAGAAACCGGGATTCAACATGGAGATTACACTTCGGGAATACAAAACGCGGAATATAATCAACATTCGTTCCGAGGTTTTAAAACCCTGAACGTAAGTTGAGACAGAAGTATTAAAGACAATTACTACAGTTGCTTGGAGTACAAAATCTATTGACTGGGGTGACAAATCTAACTCCCTAAAGCTATGTTGTCTTTTCATTTAAGTTCAGGGTTTTCATTTAAAAAATCATAATGTACAAATATTTAAAAATTGTGTTACTTAATTACCTTACCGTTGACTGCGTTTGATGAGATATTATTATTAGTTATTGAAAATTATGTACTTAACCAAATTTCTACTCACCCATTTTAAAATACTTGTTCAGAAAGAAAAAGAAGAAACCCGCATATTAAGAATGTATTTAATATTATTAATTTTTTTTTTAAAAAAGTTTATTTTTCTATTTTAACCTTTAAAATGTATTTGTATCTTTCGTCATTTTTTTTTTCATAAGGTTATCATAAAGAAAAAATATCAATTAATGTTATTTTGAAATTCCAAATGAACAGTTATTGTGAGATAAATTTTATCTCTCTAAGTGAACAGTTATTTTAAAACGGTGGCAGTACTTTTAGTACTTTTGTCATTCAACAAGAGGAATAAGCAAGTGCAAATATTTTTTCTCCTTGGACTTACTTGTAAGTCCTAATTTTAAATATGAAACTCAGATAATAAAAAAATTAAATGTGAAACTTTTTCAAATGCTTATCTTTCCACTTTGTATTAAGTACATTTACACACTATGATTATAACGGTAGGTGTTATTAGTAAACCAAATTAATTTCAAATTTATTAATTTGAAATTAATAATTTCAAATTCAAACTTATTTCCTTATCTTTTGTAACAAGATATTTTGTATTGTATTTATTATCTGTACTCTATTTATACTAATGTAATCTGCACAAATTTGAATTAAGAAAATTATACGTTCTTTCTTTCTATATGGTATCAGACTACTCTCTAGCTTCACTGCATTCATCGATCCTTCATGGCTCCCACTACACATGCTTCCTCTTCCTCTTATCTTGTTGAATTCAACTTTGCTTCCAACCTACCTATCAAGCTGAATTCAACCAACTATCTCATATGGCATAAGCAAATCACTCATCTGCTTGAAGCCAATAACCTCAAAGGCTATGTCAGATCACAAGAACTACTCCATGTCCTGATGAAAAGATTGGGACATGCGATGATGCTACTCCCAAGATCACTATGTTTCTTTGGCTCTATTAGGATCTTGTGGTCCTGAGGCGCAAATTGTTATGTCATCTGCCATTTCTTATGTTGATGCTTGGTCCAAATTGCAGAAAGCATTTGGCAACAAATCTCGTGCAAGAGTGATGTCTCTGAAGGAGCGACTCAATTCGGTTACTAAAGTAACATTTGCTCAATTGCAGATGAACTTGGACTAATTGACCACGCCGTTGATAATCTCAACCTAGTTATCACAGCCCTTCAAGGCTTAGATCAAAATTTCGGGGAATTCACTACTTCTATTCAAACTAGAGACACTCCACTTCTCTTTGACGAGTTGTTTGACAAACTCGTTGATTATGAGATCTTCCTCGAACGTGATGAAAGTCGTGCAAAGTCAGTTCTCATCACTGTTAATCATGCTAACAATACTAATTATGGTCGCGGCAAGAATTTTGGGTCTATCAATTCACCCTCACAACAACAACAACAACGTAGACCCTCTTCAAATGCATCTACATCTGTTGCTCGGCCGCAATCCCAGGCCCTTTGCTCATGCTGTGCAGTGAAATGATGCAGCTCTATCCTCCTCATGACTTCTTGATTCAGGAGTGTCTCATCACATTACTCATGATCTTGGTAATTTGTGACTCTCAACAAGGACCTCATTTCTCATGATAGTTGATGGTTTCTAATGGTAATTCTCTACCTATTCGCCATAATGGCTCCATTAGTAGTCTCACTTCTTCTAAACCATTAGAGTTAACTGGTGTACTTTATGTTCCTCAAATCACACAAAATCTTGTTTTTGTCTCTCAATTATGTCAATCTAATGATGTTTCAATTGAATTTTTTTCGTGGCATTTTGAGGTAATGGATTTGAAGACACGGACAATGCTCTTGCTGGGAAGAAGTGAGGATAATTTATACAAGCTAGCATCTGTTCCATCATGCAGCCCTTACTCCATCCCTTGACCTTTGGCACCACTGCTTAGGCCACCAAGATTCTCGCATCCTTCATCATGTCCTAAAGGATCTCAACATCAAGTTTTCTCCTTCCAATAAGCACTATTCGGATTTTCTAGCTAATAAAATTCACAAGTTATCTTTTTCTAAGTCTAGTTTGTCTAGTAATAATCTACTTTAGTTAATTTACTTTGATATTTGGGGTTTGGCACCTGTCAATTCAATAAATGGATTTTCCTATTATGTTATTTTATTGATCATTTCTCCAAATATGCGTTTCAAATATGATCTCTCAACTATTTTTCTAGTGTTCAAATCTTTAGTTGAAAGTTAGTTAAATTCAAAAATTAAAACACATTATTCAGATAATGGTGGTGAATATGTTAAGTTATGTTCATTTTTCCAAGCCAATTCAATGACATCTCTCATCTCACTACACCTCCTTATACACCTGAGCTTAATGGTCTTGTTGAACGTAAACATCGTCATCTTGTTGATACCGCTCGTTGTCTCCTTCATTACGCATCATTGCGACATAAATTTTGGTGTCATGCCCTTCAAACAACAGCGTATTAATCAACCGTCTTCCCGCACCAAGTCTCAAGTTCAAGTCCCCTCTTGAAATTCATGTTGGTTGTTTATGCTTTCCCTGGTTAGCTCCTTACTCACAAAACAAGCTTGATCATAAATCTCAACCATGTGTCTTTCTTGGTTACAGCAGCACTCAAAGTGCCTGTTACTGTTTTAATCCATCAATGGGAAAGCTGTACACATCACAACATGTAAGATTTGTCGAAAATATTTTTCCTTACTCTTCTTTATTTGCTCCATCCTCTAGTTCAAATTCAAACTCCAATCTATCCAATAATATTGCTAATTTTAATCTTTTTTCCATCAAAAACTGTTGGAAATATGAAAAGAAAGTCCCACGTTGCTAAGTTGGAGACAAAATCAATAGTATATAAGCTGGAGAGTTGCTATCCCAAATGCCTTAAGGTTTTTGGGTAAAAGCTTCTACTGCAGCATCTCAAGTCCCCCCGATCCAGTCCATCCATATGGGTCTCGCCTGGAGAGTTGCTATCCCAAATGCCTTAAGGAGAGTTTTTTTTTAATTTTTTTTATTCATATATTTTTATCGTGGGCCGTTGGACGAGTGGGCTCTGATACCACTGTTCAAATACCACACATTTTTATCTTCTTGAAATGCTTTTTGACAAGCAAAGAACAAATTACCTTCATCATTTTCTCCTTCTGCAAATGAAGCATGCTGCTGATTGCCAAAATGACAATCTTTTTGAATGTGCCCGAATCTCTTGCAGTTATGACATTGTGGTTTGCCCTTGTTCCAGCAATCCTTCTCTTCATGAGTGTTGCTCTTACAAATTCTGCACCATTTGTTTGATGCTCCTTCATGCCATCGTCCGCCATTGGTGCCTCTTCCTCTTCCTCGTGAGTTTCTTCCTCTACCTCTGTCTCTTCCAAATCTGCCACCTCTAGAAGACTCACCTTTATTTTGTGTTGGAGGCTTATTTTCACCAATATTGGGCTGAATGTTGAGTTTAGATTGAAAAGCACTCTCCACTGATTTTTCAGAGCGCCGTAACAATCTTTGCTCATAGGATCTCAAAGACCCCATCAACCCTTGAACAGTCATAGTTGATAGATCCTTAGTTTCTTCTATAACAGCCACCATAGGATCAAATTTTTCACACCAACCTTGCCATAACAAATTCGTGCATGTGGGCTCGTACTGACACTTCTCTTTTTGTTTTCAGCCGGGGTAACAGCCTTGTATATTTTCTTGTCTATGTTGATGATCTTCCATTGACAAGAAATGATGCCACCTCCATTGCCCAATTTCAAAAGGATTTGTCGTCCAAGTTTTCCCTTAAGAATCTTGGCGTGCCATCACATTTTCTTGGCATTGAACCCATTCCAACTGACAAGGGTATCCTCTTGACTCTACATCATTACATTCGTGAACTTCTTCACTCCGTTCAGATGCATGATGCCAAGCCTGTGTCCACTCCAATGTCCACATGTTTATCTCTTGCTTCATCATCTGATTCTTCCACATGTGATGTTACTGAGTATAGACGCTTGGTTGGCTCTCTTCAGTATTTGTCTCTCTCAAGACCGGATATTGCCTTCTCAGTGAATAAACTCTCACAATTTATGTAGGCTCCAATTACTGACATTCATTTGCAAGCTACCAAATGAGTTCTTCGTTATCTAAAAGGGACCATTGACCATGGTCTTGTACGTGACTCTAAATTTCATCTTAGTGGCTTCTGTGATTCAGATTGTGCAGGAGACAGTTCTGATCGAAAGTCAACAACACCATATATCATATACCATGGTTCCAATCCCATCTCTTGGTCATGCCAGAAGCAATTCCCACAGTCGTCAAATCTTCAACCGAGGCCGAATATAGGACAATTGCATCTACTGCCATGGAACTATTGGGGTTGCAACAACACTTAAAGGAACTTCATTGTCCTCTAAATCACAAACCTCTCATTTATTCAGACAACCTTGGAGCAACTTATCTCTATGTTAATCCAGTTTTTCATTCTCAGATGAAGCATATTTCCATTGATTACCATTTTGTTCCTGATTTGGTTACGAATAAAGAACTTCAAGTTATGCATGTGTGTTGAAAGGATTTATGCATATTCAAAACTGTTCACCAAAAGAATTTGTAATATTGTCACTTATCTATATTTAAATCTCTTTCAAGATTCGAATGTAGTATAGCTACGAGTGTCTGTCGAACCACATAGAATTGCGGATAAAAGTTGTTCTTTAATGTAAACTAACTAAACAATAGATAAAATGAATTGATAGTTTGGATTGGATTTAACAAAAGTATAAACAAGTAATAGATTGAAGTTTGAGCAATTAAGAAAGCTGTTGGGATTAGTTTTCACCAATTAATCTTGACGTTTGGGTTCATCACATCAGTTCTTAACTTACAACCCAGTCTCCTGGCATAGAAGATTATCAACCAACTAGATTAACCTTCAATCTCTTGATTGATTAACAAAGCAGAAAACGTTAGACATGAATGTTGTATTGACTAAGCAATTGACTAATGATCTAACCTCATCTCTAGGTCTTAAATTCATTAGATGATATTACCTATTTCAGATTCAAGTAGCGGGTTCTCACCATCCTATTAAATCTAAATTAATGTTCTCGGTGATCAATCCAAAACAAGCATTAGACATACGGTAAACCATTGAAACCATTAATAGAAACATTGATTTATACATGAAATATCAGTTATAAATACATCAGAGGATCAAAAGCTACAACTAAACCCAACAAGAGGGGTTTAGCAATCCATTCTCATGGATACTACAAGCTTACAAGAAGAAATATGGAAGGTTGAAAGCTTGGCGACGTCGGCGTGGTGTCTCCACTTGAACGCCGACGTACCGGGGCTCGAGACTTCCTTTCTTTCTTCAAGCTTGCTTCCTCCTCTTGGGAATCCTTTCTTACTCAAGCTCTGCCTCTGTATTGAGCTAATTCTGTCCTGATTCTAACTCTTGATATATTATCTTCTGTGTCCAATCTCTTTTTTCTCGATGTTAAATGCTTCTATTTATAGGCACAGGAGTGAATCAGAGCAAGGTGCTTTCATGGCGGAAAACTTCGTTGATAAGTTTTCTTCAACCACCTTTGTCAGCTGCTGAATCAGCTATTTCTGTTCAAAACTTCATCGTTAGGTTTCCTACACCACCTCTTATCAACTTGTTTGAACAGTAGCTGCTTAGTCAGGAACTTCGTCTGAGGGGTTTTTCCAAACCACCTTTGCTGGGTGTCCTTGACATCTCTGTTCTTCCATGAGGCCAGACGATCATGTCGTCTTAGTTCTTCCAAAAGACCAGACGATCCATGATGCCAGACGATCCTGTCGTCTTAGTTCTTCCATAAGGCCAGACGATCCATGAGGCCAGACAATCCTCCACCAGGTAAGACGATCCAACTCAGACAGTCGAGTTGTTTTTCACCTAAAACTTGGATTCTTCGTAAATTTCTTCTCTGCATCAAAAGTCCAAGTTAAATACATAGAAAAACTAATACTTATACTATCTATAGGCTGAAATTAAGCTTTTACCGATTTAACTACTTTGAGGGATTAAATGATCAATAATTCAAGCATATAAGTCAAATTAGTGTCTAAAATGATATCTAAATATACGTAGATTTGACACTTATCAACTTCCCCCAACTTAGCACTTTGTTTCCCCTCAAACAAAAGGTAACGATCCACAAAAAGAATATATACAAAGGGTTATACATGAGTATAGATAATGAAAAACCAGTTTCTCAAAAACAACTCAAAATCTTGCATGATTGCAAATTACATTCAAATCAAGCATTGTTCATTGCACACACAACATGTTCTTAACAGGAATTGCAAACAAATTCATCATGATATTATAAGCAACACACAGTTCACTCTTTATTTTTATCAAAAGGAAATTTTCAATCTAGAAGCAAATTTGCAATTAAGCTTTTGAAAAGGGTTAGTGTTTCACTCAATCAACCATTGAATCATAAAACTCGACTTTGTTACCTGTCTCTGCATCATTATTCCTGCATGGTTAATGAAGGACCACTAAGGACTTTTAAGGGTTGTAATGGGGCTTGGCTTCAAAGAATTATGGTTTTTCCAGATAAACAAAGAAGCTAGATAAGCTAAGAAAGTAGTCATACATTTCAAGAAATTCATTTCTCTTAACTTTCCCAATTCCCCATTTAATTCATTTCATTTCTGTTTCTTTTCTTCAAAACCATCAATCTCTTTTTCTTCTTCTTTCTTTTTCATTCTTTCTTCTTTGCTTTTCTGTTCTTTTCATTTTCTTTCTTTTTGCTCTTTTCTTTTTTCAACATATCACAAAATTAAAGAGATTGATTGAAGAAATTTTCAATGTATAGCGTAAACAACCCATTTCCCCCCAACTTGTATATAACCATAATCATGAAAGCTCTCTTGACCTATTTAAGCTTGGGTAGGTCACTGTTTTTCTTTTAGCTTGAAGGTTATATCAAGAAGAAAATTTTCAAATTCAGGCTCAAAGGGGTTAACAAAGATACATCCTAGTGAAGGTAGACTTTTTGGTCAAATTGGTTGTATCTTCTAATGAATAAAATGCCTTGATCATTTCATTTCATTTCCAAGAAGTTTATAATGAAACAGAGACTCAAACAAAATCAGTTGTACAAAAACAACGGTGAATCTCTCAGCTAATTTTGTTTGGAAAACACTCCCTCACTCAGTTTGGCTTTCGAAATTCCTTTATGATTTAGAACATGTTTCAAGTGCAAAGCTTATGATTTCACATGAAAGTGTATGAAATTCTATTTAAAATCACATGTGAAAGCAATTTACAAAACTTGAACATCATGCTTTTTACAAAACACAAAAATCATGCATTTCTTTTGGTTTTTCATTGCCTATGCTCATTCAAAAAGAATTGGATCATGTAAGCAGTTATGCAATTAGGCAAACAGTGCTAATAGTGGTATTTTGTACTATACTATATTATAAAGTAAAGTAAGAACGAAAATAAGATAAGAGACTCCCTCATGATGATGTGATCTTGTGCTCAAGCCTTTGCTTTGATCTCTCTCACCCCCTCCATGAAAACTGGACTATCCTCAGGCCAAACATATGATTTCCTGCTATTGATTTCTTTGGCTAACGGTCACTTATAAAACAGATGGTCAGACGAGGGGTAAACTGAGAAGATAAAGGAATTAGATCAATATAAACCTTAGTCTATATAAGAATAGAATTCATGAGCTTTCCAATGAGTGGTCATTTGCTAGATTCCGTTAAGAATTGAAGAAGTTATGCTCCTTTGAATTCAGTCGTCTTAGCATCGCTTAGCGCTTAGCTGACGTCGCTGAACGACCTCAAATAAAAGACCAGAAACAGCAGAAACAACAAAAAAATAGACATTGTTTTCCATAACTTATCATGCCAAAATCCAAATTAAACATGGTTTCTGCCTAAAATTCATTCAAATGCATGGTATATATCATTTGAAACTTGTGACAACTTCTAATTTCAACATGTTATCACAAAATCATGAGATCAAAGCCAATCAAAATTCACATGCATTTTGGTAATTTCTCACAACTCAACACCTCAAAATTCAATCCATGCATTTTTCTTGCCTTCCAACTCATTGAACAATTTTCCAACATCATGAGAAACTTGTGGAAACACAGAAATTGAAAAATTAAACACTCTATCCACAATAACCAAAATTGGAGTCCTAAATGTACAAAATTACAAATCAACCTACAGTCTAAAGTACTAAATCATATTTAGCTTTAAATTACAGTATTCAAACTTACATACACACAATATATATATATATGAAAATACAACATACTAACATAAATACACATCAAAAGATAGAATGGTTCATATTCTTGGAAGCATTATGCAGATAAATGGCAGAATTTGGTAGTTTTAGCAGCATTCAATGATAGTGCAAGAAACACACAAGAAACGGGGGTTTAAATTGTGTGACTTATTTTTGAAAACTTCTTTGGTAATAAATATTAATTATTAGTTCTCAAAGAGAGTTATCTATTATACGAGTGTGCATGTATGCAGCGGAAAATAAACACAATCATGAAAAGTAAAACACACATGATTTTTATCCTAGTTCACCCCCATAATCGACAGGGCTACGTCCAGTCCTTGGCTTCACCAAGATTTTCCACTATTTAATCAAATAGTACAAGTATTGTCAGGGACTTCTCCCAGTATTAGAAGGACTTCTCCTATCAAGTATTGTACAGGAATTCTCCTAGTATTGTCAGGACTTCTCCTTTCAAGTATTCTCCAGGACTTCTCCTCATTAGTATTCTACAGAACTACTCCTGATACCCTTTACGAATTGGGTTTGTTTTTCTACAAGAATTCTCTTCAATAAGAGTGGGTAGAAGAAATGAGGCTCGGGTTTACAGAGAGGATGGGAAGTTTAAGTTTCTCTGTTTTGAGTTGTGTGTGGCTTAAGATGAGAGTAACACTCTGTAAAGTCTTCACACAAGTGAATGACATAACTCAGGTAGAATTCAAGTCGCCAAGTTGTTCTGGAAGCTGAAATCTCTATTTATATCTTCAGTTGAGAATCTTCATTCTTCTTTGATAGAAGGAGAGAAAACAGATCCGTTAGTGCTTCTACTTCCTTGTGAGTAACGGCTAATTCTGCATTTCTGGAGCGGCTCTGAAACGCGATCTGCCAAACATTAATTGCTTGGGTTGACTTCGTCTGGCTCTTCAAAGCGTTTTGCCTTTGAGCTATATCCTTTGCATTTAATGCTCATGCATTCCAGCTGTGGGATTTTGTTTGACCATTGTATCCCAGTGCATGCCAGATAATAGCCATTAAATGCTCTGAACAGATATTTGAATTTCGACCGTTGAAAGAGTACGATGTTCAGAAATTTACGCCATTGATTCCGCGGAGTCAGCTTGACTTGAGGAAAAGAAGAAAAGCAGAGGGACCAAGGAATAATAAATTGATTATGTCCCTTTCTTCTTTCTGCCACAAACAGTACTTCATTTAATGTGCAGACGAGGTAGATGACCCTTGATCCAAGAAGCAATTATTTTGGATGAACTCTTCAGAGCTAGGTTGAACAATTTCTTTAATGCTTCTGTTGAGCTGATATCCTCGTAACGCATACTTTCTGGCATTTATGTCTTTTGAGTATTTTGATGCTTTAGGCAGACGAAATCTTCACTATGATTTGGCAGACTCAGTCTTCATAGAATCTTCAGAATTTCGTTACTCAGTGAGTTGCATCGGCAGACGGACTTTCTCATTTCAGTCTTTCTTGAAGATTAGAATATTCTTGATTTGTAGATGACTGAATGTTTCCTTCTCTTGTACTTCCACTGAAGTTCTCCATTTGAATAAGTTGATTCACAACTGCTTTGTATGGTGCTAGAGAAGCTTCAAAGCTGAGAATGTTTCTTCATGATTTGTTGTCATGCTCATTCAGCTTTTGATAAAACAGTCTTCCTATTGATCACTGTTCAAGCACCGGACTGTTTCAACTTCAACAAGTAGATTATGGCTTTAAGAGAGCATAGCTAATTGAGTGCCTTCCAAAGGATGTTTGCCATTTTGAAGGCCATGTTTGGTTTTCCGTGAGTCATCAGACTGTCTTCATATGATTGCTTTCTTTGTATGTCTTGACAGCTTTTCCTTGAAGGTGTATGCAGTGATGACCGGACGATTTCTTCTTGCAGGACTGTTTCTTTTGATAATGCTTTGAGATTCATTGAGTCCTTCAAGTAGATAGATATTCCTGGACATGAGAAATTTCAGCGTGTTAGGAATTCTATCTCTAATGATATTAAACCTTAAACGAAATTGTTAATTATCAAAACATAATGATTTATTTTAATCATTTGAATCTAACATTCAACACAACTCACATACCTTAAATCAACAATGCTTAACCTACCAAAATTCTATCATACCACATGATTCATATTCATCAATTTGGACCTGTTCAAGCTCTAAAACACAGATTTCAAGCTTGTATACACAATTCACCGTTTTTACTCAAAAGCTTGAAAATCCACAAGTTAAAGTCCAAATTTTAGAATTCTCAATTTCTAATGCTTCAAATCACTATGAACACATTCTATATAGAAAATAACACATGTGAAGCACGTAATCACACAGTTTTGAGCATAGCTTCACAAAATCACTATTTTAGTTCTAAAAACAACTAAAAGCATATAAAAGCATATAAAAACAAACAAACCTCTGGGTTGCCTCCCAAGGAGCGCTTCTTTAACGTCAATAGCTTAATGCGTGAAGTATATTCATCAAGAAGATTTGAAAGAAGAGGAAAATTGTGTTTCCTTCTTTACTGGTGATTCATTGCTCATTTTTCTTAATTTCTTTAGGCATTTCTCACAAGCTGTGCGAACTTGGCTTATTTTTGCAAACCTAAATTTTGTTATTGTCTTGGGCTGCTTGACTTTCCTCTCTGCATTCAAATCACCTGTTTTCTTTTTGTAAACATTGGCTTTTGTTTGATTGGAATCAAACAGGTGACTTGATGCTACTGAGTTAGAATTTGATGAGGGATGCTCATCAAATAGCCCTTCCAGGTAAAAATCAATCTCATTTACAAATGCAAGGTTATTTGTACCTGATTGTTGATTCTGATTTTTGTTGAAGACTTGAAAATGTATTTCCTCATTTCCCTGTCTTACCTTCAAGATCCTTGTATCAACATCAAAGGCAGTTCTATCCTCCTCAATGAATGGCATGCCTAGGATAATTGGAATTTCTTTGTCCTCTGGTACATCCACCACTACAAAATCAACTGGAAAGTTCAGATGCTCCACCCTCACTGTTATTGATTCTACAATTCCTTGAGGATGTTTCACTGACTTATCAACCATCTGCAAGGTCATTCTTTTTGGTTCCATATCAACTTCCCCCAATCTCCTCAGCATAGATAAGGGAATTAAGTTGATGGTTGCCCCAAAATCTATTAATGCATTACATGATTGGTTGTTGTCTAGATCTATTGGTAATACAAGCTTCTTTGAATTCCTGTGCTTGGGTGGTGGCAGACGTTGCAGAATCGCACTGCAACTGCCATTCAGCTGAATCACATGTTCCTCCTGGTTGTCCTCCAAACTCAACTTTTAGTTTAGGAAGGCCTTCATATGCTTACCATAGGCAGGAATATGTTCTAATGCCTTAGAGAACGGCATTGTAACCTCCAATTTCTTGAAGATATCTACAAATCTCTTCCTCTGCCTCACTTGGTCATCCCTTTTTGAGTTTAAGGGATATGGTAAGGGTTTGGGAGGTAAACCTCCCCTGATTTCTTCCTTGGCCTCTCCACTAACTCTTTTTTTCTTTATTTTCTCTATTTTTTCATTTTCTTTTTTCTCCTCATCTTTTTCAACTCCTACAGATTCTTCTATCATTTCTTCTTCAATGACCTCCCCTTCTACCAATTGATTCCAGCGTGATTCTCTTCCTCTTTAAGTTGATGATTCTTTGTTGTTGACTTCCAGTAGATGTGATGCTTGATTCCGTAATAAATGCGGTTTTTGTTTGAATTCTTTCCTTTCTTGAGAACTGAACACGTTTTAATCATTTCATATTTTGATGTGTGTTCTGCATCATTATAGAGTCTCCGAAATATGCTATTACTTATCTTGATATGAGACTTGATCTATTCCTTGCTGGGGTTGGTATCTTTTGGTGACTAGGCAAACATTGCACAGTGAATCGATACTTGAAATTATGCCGCCAGACGATACTTCATTCCAGTCTCTGGACGATGCTCTTCTTCTTGATACGGTATGGCAAACGATACATTGCCTTGTTTTCTTACAGTCTTGGAAGACGATAGTATTCCTTCGCTTGAGTAAGGCTTTGCCAGACGATGGACAATAGATCTGTTCTCACTATTCAGTAATCGATGCATGTCAACAGGCGGTGCACTTCTGCAAGCAATATACTTCAGCAGACGATACTTCTTTTTCTGTATTCAGACAGCAGACAATACGATTTACATCCGTATTGTTGCTGCTTCTTTTAGCTTGATAAATCTTCACAATCTCCCCATTTTTGATGATCTTCTTTTAGCTTGTAATAATGTGTCTCATCATTTATCCATTTGACAATGGGAATAATCCTGAGAAACGTAATATATATTTAGCCATTAAAATTGTTATCAATCAAAACAGGTATTCTGAACTTAACAAACTCCTTTTAACATTCTGAACTTAACATCATTTTCTGTGAGGCCACCAAATTGCTTCACCAGCTTGTGCTTCTTCTTTGAAGGCTCCGCTAGAGGAACATACTCTTCTTCCACTACTTCATCCTCAACATCCTCCTCCTCTCCCTACACCACTTTGGGTGCTTCCTTGGATAGGACAGGTTTTGGGTAGATCTCCATTTCCTTCATCTTCTACTTTTCAAGGCGTTTCCTCCAGTCGGCAAGTTCACGGGGAAGATCCGACTCGGCAGGAAGCTCCAATTCCTTTTTCCGCACAGCTTCCCTATACTCCTCATTTGTATCTTGAATATGTAGTATTTGGGAAAAAATTGAGAATGATGGAACATCCGATCTGCAAAATAGAGAAGGAAAGATTAAAATCAGTAATCTACAAACAAACAAAAACCTTCATCGAAGTTGCAGAAGTAAAACGGAAAAGATATAGCGCCGGGCGTTGGTAAAATGGAAAAGGAGTTTCCCATAATCCTTCTCAGCCATGAAGAGATCTTCCCTATCCACAGCAAAGAATTTGGCGGTGACCTCTACACCTGTTGACGGGACAGTCGGCCTCTTCTACCTAGACAAATGAAGAAGAGGCACTGGGTCGCCGCTTCCCAAAAGGGGATCTGGTCACCAGAGTACTCTACAAAGAAGAATTCCTCCCGGAACTAGGACTTAGAGGAAGAAGTATAGCCCTCGAAATACTTCCTATTGGTGTGGCCTCGAAGCGACCAAATGTTGTCCGACGAGAGAATCACGTTGAAGAGGTAGAAGAATTTTGTTTCCGGGGACAGGATGCCCATGTAATTGAAGACACTCTCATAGCCCAGAACAAAGCCACATGCATTGGGATGGAGCTGAGAGGGGGCAATTCCCAAAAGGAAAAGAATGTAAATATGGAAAGGACAGAAGGTGATTCGAAGCTTGTACTCCTCAAAAAGGTAGGAGTACAGGAAGAAACCGCCAGCCAGGGGGGAACAAACCCGGTCGGCGGGGAGAAGAATAGAAAGGCCACGTCATCCATTGAGGCAAAAGAACTAGAGGAACCCCGGATGTCGGTGCAGATCCAATCCTCGTTCTGAAGAGAGGAAGGAACCGCAATTGAGATTTTAACTACTTGATGGAGACCCATCTTCGAAGATCCTGTACAAGCAACGATGGGTTTAAATTAGAAAAAACACTCAAAGGGTCATCAGAATCAACAAATGATGACGGGCGCGGATCAAAAACAAGCTCCCCAAGGGAATCTGACAACAAAGCGTTGTACGTATATCCTTTGCGATAAGTGTTAAGGGGGAGGATCATCAGGGCAGCGGACGCATCGAATAAGGAACCTACGTCAATAGCATAATCCACACTCCGACCAACCGTAATCCTCTAAGGAGAACCCATATATATTGAAAGAAACTGGGCAAAAAGGAAGATTGAAAGAGAAGGAGGTACATAGGAAGACTTCTTTGCAGAGAAAAAGTCGAGAAGAGGCAGAGAACCACAACGTTCCGAGCGAGCAAGTGGCAAGAGCAGGAGACGACTGAACTCGAAAAGGAAGCCAAAAGGTTTTCTCTTTCTCATACCAGAAAAACCAATAAAAGCAGCTGAGGGGAAACTACCCAAAGAAACTCCTAAAAAGTAAAAGTAACTTTCTTTGGGAAGCACGCACTGGGAAGTGAACAGTTCTGATTAAACAAAAATGTTCAATAAACCTACTCACCTGGTCAGGAATAGAAGTGGCTTACAAATATGCCACGGACGCGACCGACTTTTGTAAATACTACTCGGATCGTAATCCAGCTAGCTCGGTAAGACCGCACTTGATTTGGTAAACAAATCCAGCAAGGACCAAACACAAAACCGAGCAATAATTCAAAGCCTCAGAACAAAACTGGTCCAGAATAAAACATAGAGACTCACGCAATTGCAGAAGGCCTATTGCTTAGAAGCAGGGGGCTCCAAGACGCAGCAAAAGGATCTTGGGTAAAAGCTTCATATAGCTTGACATGTCAACATATGCAACACCAAGTTTGGGGGCTCTTGTTCCGGTCGGCTCTTCATCCTTGGGACGCTTCTTACTCACTCTTTACATTATAAGTTTGCTATGTATTCTTACATGTCTGAGCTGAGCTCTTGGACGCTCTCGGAGCTCCCTTACTGACTTGAGCGTCGTAGTGTCTTTTGCAGGTCCCCCTGACGTGACTTGGAGACTTCACCCCACTCATGCCGGAGCACTGCGAGTACCACCGCAGCCTCGCCGAAAGGACCACCGTCCAGTGTTCACGCCCGAATAGACATGATTACACCACCATCACACTCACTTTTCACATAAATAATCTACTTTTACGTATTAAATTTGACTCATTATTCTCCCTTCTCTTAACACTTTATAATTTGTATTCTCTTATATTTTAACACGTGTCATCAACTATTTAATATAAAGTCATATCGACTTTAATTTATTTCTCAATTAATTATTTAAATAAAAAATTTACTTCAATTTTAATTAATATTGTTCAATTATCAATAAATATGCATTAAATATGACAGAAATTTTATAAATTATTACTGAAATACTTTTTATTAATTAGAATAGTTCATTAATTTTACTCATCTCTTACACTGATGCATTCCACTAGATACTTACTATTTTTGTCTAAAGATGTTAAGCACCTCTTTTGCGACGCAACAAAATAAAAGATCTTAATCACCAAGAGGTATTCACTTCTTGAAGCAACGAAAACTAATTAATAACGACAGGTTATTATAGTTGGACGGAATTGTTACTAAACTATCACTCTCTTCTTTCTTTATTATAACAACCAAAGAGATATAATGTGGTTCTTCTTATAAAAATCAACTTGTGGTGGAATAATTATTTTTGATTTTTAAAGGAAAATACTCTAATTTAATTGTAAATTTCCACTCTTCCAATCATTAATGATACATAAAAATTAAAAAAATTGTTAAGAGTAATTTTAAAAAGTTGATATAAATTAACAACAATTTTTGTAACCAAAAAATTAACAACAATTTTGATGCAATTAACTAAATTTTTAATTTTTAAGAGGTTTCAAGTAGTTGCTTTATTAAATAAACTGAGGGAGTATATAGATGAACGAAGTTGCTAGCTCAAAGGGGAAGCAAAATCACATTTGAGGACAGTATAGATTCCACGTAGCTACAAGCTCCAAATTTTCTTTCTTCTCTGCTTTTATTTCCCTCTCCAGACTCCAAATTCAAAAGCTTTGCAGCATAGGAATCAAATTCCGAACAGGTATTTTACACTACCTGAACGTGTCACGTCATCCATTGCGCGTTTGAAGTTTTCTTCGATGTGTTGTGCTCAATAGATAGATAAAATGGACAAAATGAAAAGAAGTACAATGATACATGAGTAAACCTTTATTTTGGTCATTTAAAGTGTTCACTTATGTCTGGTTCGTCATTATAGTTTATTGACTCACCGTGTTAGTCCATGAAAGATTAGACGTCGGTCAATATGGTTCCTAAAAGAGTAATTTAGCCAAAGTAATCCTTGAAAGTGTAAATCGTTGGTCAAATTAATCCTCCGTTTAGGGACTTATTTGACTAATTTACACTTTCAAAGACCGTATTGACCGACGTCTAAACATTCAGGAACATACATGGTGGATCAAAAAAGTATAAGGATGAACGAGACATAAGTGAACACTTTCAAGGACCAAAATAGAGGTTTATAGAAGTCCTAAAAATGGTACATCCTATTGAAATTTGGACTGTCTCAAATTGGGAAGTTAAAAAAAGTCTTAAAATACATGTTTATCATAAATGTGTTTTAAAATTTATTTTTTACTACAAAAAGTATGTGTGTTTATTGGATGTCTCAACTTTTGGGAGTTCATGTAAGGAATAAGAAATGCAGAGATATATAAGAAAAAAATAAACGAAAATAAAATGAAAGAGGGATTGAAATACGAATGTATCAAAACTCGTTTATGGTAATGGGACCCAAATGAAAAAGTAACTCTAATCTGTCTACTCAGAATTTTGGTAAACAGTAAGAAATTCAATTCTTGATAAAGATGTTGAATTTAGATCCTCTTAGGGTTCTTTAACTGAAATTAGCATGTCTTTTAAAGTAAAATTAATCAAAGAAAGAATCAAAGTTCTTCAAAGAACTTGACCAAGAAAGAACTGTAAATGAACATTATAAAAGGAGTAGTTTATAACAAGTAAAGGTAAAGATGAACTGAAAAAGGGTAAATTTATATTAATTTAAGGGTGGTTTCGCTTGATACATACTCAGGAACTCTTTGATTTGTTATTAATCACGGTTGCTATGACTTTGAGCAATGTTTAGAGTTTTTTGAGCAAATAATTGCGAACCCCCGAAATCAAACCTGAAATCCTCTATTTATAGGCCTAAATTCTAACTGAAAACTAACGGTCGAAAAATCTCGACCTTACACGTGTCATGATTTCTTTGGCTTCCACGCATGTTGCAAGTCCTTAATACTCCAAACTGTCAATCGAAATGCACATCTTCGTATTTGATTGATAATCTTCAAGTCAAACTCCCTACTTCAACCAACATCTTCTTATAATACATTTGGTCGAAATACATTAATGGTCAAATAAAACTTCGACCAACATCCTTAAAAGAATCTGCATTCTTTGTTCCTTCATAAATTCGACCAATCAGGACTTGGTAAAATTTTCAGGCTAACAGATGCCCCCCACAATATCATGCTTCAAAAAATACAAAATTGAGAAACATGATATTTTCATTATTCTGATATGGTAAATAATTTTTGTCAAAAGAACTAAAAATACTCACCAATTTATTTCCCACTACTTTTGAAATTTTGTGGTTATAAACAACTCCCCCACTACTCCACAGTACCAAAATGTGGCAATGATGGGAAACAGTTTTCAAGGAGTAACCCCATGCTGAATTAGAATTGTTTGAGGTGTGATATTGATTTGCAATTGTGGCTTGACTGATTGAATGCTTCCTTGCTTGCTAAGTGTTAAGCATGATTTTCTTGTGACATGATTTATATCTAATTTAGATATGTACATATGCTCTACGTGATTCTTTATTAATTATGAAGCTATGTGAGGCCACGTCTTTGGACGATTTAGCCTTGAGTTTGGGTTTTTGTTTCCATGTCGTGTCAAGCATATTTGAGGGTTTTCGTGGTTTGAAGCTAAACATAGTATCGGACTAGAGATGGAAAATATCGGGGCGTTAAAAAGAATGTACTCGTGTAAGCAGCAACTCATCGGCTGACCAGGAATACTATTTAGTCGGCTAGAGTCGGTAGAGTGTCCCACTTGCCTACAGGATTTGGTGTTACATCCGGATGAAACTTTTTGTACAATGAGCAGTTGTACGTGCATATAGGGTGCCGTAGGGTCATCGACCATCTGAGTCGTAAACCTTGAGTAGTATACTTGCTATATGTTTACTTGGATATTATTAGTTTGCTTGCTTATTGATGTATTTGATATTGTTTTGGAAGTAACCCTTTTCTTTGTGTTTATTTGGATGAATTGCGGATGCTTCGTCGGGCCATGACGGATCAAGCGACTCGAGATTCCAATTGTAGGCCCTCTCCCTCGGGGAGGTCTGAGCCTCCACCTTGCTGACTTTGGGGATCCGGCGTCGTGGACAGTTGACCTGCTGTCTGGCGAGGTTCGGTACTCAGGCCAAGTGATCGAGGTCAGGTCGACTCCTCTAGGTCAAGGATATAGCTAGCAGACTTATCGCATCGCATTTGACCTTGCTCTGTCACCTCCACCTCCCCAGGCTTCTAGCAGGAGATGGAGCGACGGTCTGGAGGAGCATAGTATAGTGATCCGGATCTAGGTGGGTGTCTAACAGTAGATGTGTAGGTTGCCTCTTTTGATGGTCTAATATGATAGCTAACTAGGGACAGGGTAGGTTCTCGATACATTAATTTTTGTGTGGGCTTCTTGCGAGGAGTTCACATGGGAGTATATCGGGCTATGAGGTTTAGCTACAGGTTTCATGCTTTGATATAACTTCTGCTCTAACTATTCGGGTTGTAATATGACTTAACTATTTGCACCACCTTGCATAACACCTTGAAAACTTGATGATGTAATTATGATGCACTCAGACTACTTTGATAACACTAATCACTAATGGTTATGTAGATACGGGATATTATGTATGCATTCCTCCTTAGCATGTTTTAAAAAAAAAAAATATTCTCGCATTTCTGTAACCTCGAAATATATTTTGTATGTTTAATTACTGTTCACTCACGATAGTGATGCCTTAAATATTGGGGTGTTACATCATACACATTATCCAAGTGCTCCCAAGCTGCCCTAGCGGATAGATGAGGCATAACACTCTCACGCCTTCTATTTTCCTAATGTCATCTCATCTTAGAAGCAGTTTCAACTGAAGCATACCATCTCTATAGCATGGGAATGATTGGAAGACAGGACATTTTCTTTTGAGGAACATCTTTGCATCTTTTCTGTGCCACCACTTACAAGCTTGAACCTAGAATCTTTACAAATTTTGCACTGAGTTAAAATTGTATCTCTTTTGTAATATAACATGTACCCAGAGATATATTTTGAACCTTCAATATTAATAATAGCACTAAATTCTTAGTCTGGTAGTAGTTATTGGGTAAGGAATCATTTGTTTGACATACACGAGTCAGCAGTTGTTCAAAGTAATTTATACCTTTTCGAGGAATGTGCCAGTTAGACCTACCTGCCAAAAGGATGACAACAACTGTTAAATTAGATTCGATATCCCCTTCATAGATGGGTCGATTTGCATAGATTAACTTGTAATAAAACCTTTGAGATTTAGTATTAAGGGGTTCCTTATTGTTGAATACCTCATCCCCCGCATTAGCATCATCAAATGGTCAGAGACCATCATAGGTAATCTAGTCCATTGCTTGAAAATGATCCTTGTATTCTACTTCTTCACTATGGCACGAATAATGTTCATGCACCTTCGGCGTTTGGATTCTCTTCTCCATATGAAAGTCCAGACCTAGTAGCCGAGTTTAAATCCCCATCCATACGAATACAAATTCCCATTCACTTCATTCAATTTCAATAACTTCATGTATTGACAATCAACACAAGGACACCTTATCCCTCACTCCCTCCCTCAAATACAATTGATGTTCCTTAAATTGTCAACAAAATGAATAACTCCTGGAAAAAAAAATTCACATCTCTCATTCCCTCATTCAAGCTATCATATATCTAGCCGCGATTTGTTTTTCTACATGTTCATAGGATTCAGTAAAATTAAACTATAGGGTATAGGCCAGGGATAGTTCTAACGAAATAATTTTGGTAGAGTTTCCCCTAAAATATAGACATCCCAGGTTTTTCATACACCTATATTACTAAACTATTCTTATACGCCATCAATAGCTTCTTCTCCACAAGGTATGGACTGATCTCATTTCTGCACTTTCCCCCTTGGTATCCAAGTACTCACCTTCATCATGGTGACATATACCATGATCAAGCATGATCCCGAAGAGTAATAGAAAATCTATCCAAATGAAATTTCATCAAGTAAATGAGACATGAGATTTAAAATGAATGACTAACCACGTAAAGAAAGAGTTTATTCATTAACTATCCCACTTTGGAAAATTCAATATTTAATACAATGTGCGATATACCCAACTCTACACACAATCATCATATTAAATCTCAAACGGGAATCTAAGGCTTTCAAATTGAAAAATAAACTAAAATTGAATTATATGCTCAAAGAAGATCAACAGAAACAACATGGTAAGTATACCAATTCTGCAAGTGTACAAAATGATCGAAGTAATACAAAAGATATCGTCTCCATAGGGATAGGTTACCAATTTTCGACTTAAACTTAATTGTTTAGAGCTGAAAAGAAAATGATTTAAGTTTGAATGTTGGAAGTTTGAACAGCAAAAAGAAAAACAAGGAATGATTGATTTTGAAATGATGATTAAAAGCAGCATTCGGGTTTGAGCTTCACTACACTAACAAAGTTTCTAATAATCCAAAATTCATATGAAATCAGAGCATGTTCTATGGTGTTCTAGCCTAAGCCTCTACTTGTTAATGCCTTAAGCAAGTAAACATTCCAATTTCAGTTTGTTAAACCTAATACCTTAGTGTTTAGTCAATTCAATTGAAGCAATATATATTCTTAATTCTGACCAACACAAACAAATCCCACCCTTATACCTAAGTGATAGCAAAATCGCAAGTGTACAATTAACTATCGCGTAGTAAAAGATCGAACCCAAGGGATAGGTGTTCTTATTATTATAAAATCTAGTACTTAAACAGAAAAATTAAAAAGGTGTATTTGTTGAAAGTTTGTTCAAGGTAGCACATGGAATAGAAAAAAAAAATAGAAGAGAATAAAATGATAGAAAATAAGCTCTTGGGTTGGTTTACATAGTCTATATAATATGCTAGTAAGCTCCTACTTAACTTCTGAATTTTAAATCTAATTTCATGATGCTATAGCTTAGTGTATCTACAAGTTAATTCCTTACACATTGTAGAACTTTCTTTTCAATTACTAAATTCAATTCCTTGCAACTTAGTTAACTAGAGAAGAAGATGAAGAAGAAATTCAGGCCAACACAAAGTTACGTCCTTCCTAATTCCTTAGTGAAGTATACTTATAACCTTTTTTAAATCCTAGGTCCCTTACTACTTACCAATTTCCATTCGTATAAGTAATAAGCAAAATATCTTGTGTGCACCAAGAAGAATGAAGAACAAGGAAATAAAACATGAAATAGAAGTAATATTCAGAAAGGTAGAAACAAACTAAAGCATAAATATAAACTACTACAACCCAAGAAACTTAAAAAAGAAGTTAGCCAAGCATGGCTAAAGGAGTCATTGAATTACCCTGGATAGGAGCTCAAATATGGCTTCCCACAAGTCCTAGGAACAATGCTCAAGAGGGAGAAAGAGAGAATACTTGTTGTATTCTAAAAAAGGTGTGTTTTACAAGTGCAAGTTGCCTCCCTATTTATAGCAAAAATCTGGCCTCCGCAATTAAATCCCACTTCCAGACCGAGGCCCAGCGCTGCAGCGCTGGGTGCTGCTTCTTCATCTTCAAGCTTTTCTTCCTTCTTCATGGTAGTGGGTTTTGAATGCCATAAAAAGCCACTATTCAGCCCTTAATCAATTCTGAAACCTTCTTCCCACTACCATCAATCCTTCAACATTATTTCCCATGTGCTAATTTGAGGAGAGTTGCTTCATATTCTTCTTTTCCACTTTTGGTCCTCTCTTGGTTAGCACTTCAATTCTGGCCCTTTTATTCTCTCAATCTTCACTTTAAGTCCTCCACTCTTGAACTTTTACAATTTAGTCCCTGATTTCCTGAAACTTTACATATTGGTCCCTGGACAAAAATGATAACTAAACCAGCTTTTTCTAAAAATATAAAATAACTAGAAAAATTCCTAAAAATATAAAATAAAGCTAGAAAAACAAATAAAATCTAATCTACATGCAAAATGCAAAATAAATATAAAATCTACATAAAAACAATAAAAAACCTATATGTGACTCAAAAATAATAAAATAAAAAGACTAAAAACTACCTAAAAACATCATATAAAATCCACTCATCACTAAGCAACAGATAATTTGTTTAATCTAAACCTGATTCCCTTAGTTCTTAACAATGACCATTGTGCAAGAATAAGGCAAAATAATTTGTGTACATCAAGCATAAATTAACAAATGGAAAAGATTCACTGAACATAAACTTCAATCATAAGATAATAAGAAAAGCTTAAAATATTGCAAGATAAGATTGACAAACCCAAAATGCTAAGAAAACTAGCCAAGCATGGCTAGTGTAAACATAATTAAAAGAAATAAACCCGGATTAGGAGCTCAACAAGGCTTCCCACAACTCCAGGGCAAGAGTTCCAACTCAGAGAATTACAATGGAAAAGAGAGAAGTAGGATATTCTGAGATAAAAAATTGGATATTACAATGAGAAGCAAACTCTGTATTTATAGCCTTTTCTGCAAGTGTTCCAACGCCTGGGCGTTGGCCTAGGCGTTGGAATTAAAATGAATTACATGAGGCTTGACAGGGGCTCAGCGCATGAGCGTTGGCTCCCCAATGCTCAGGCGTTGGAATTAATCCCAATTTTTGGGTTCCAGATAGAGAGCCAACGCATGAACGCTCAGGCGTTGGGAGGACGTCAGACTTCTCATTTTCTTGCTCTTGCTCTTCCATTTGATTCCCCTCTTCAATGCAATAATGGGGCTTCATGTGGCTTCAATTCTCCTTTTGCAACAGCAACCTCTTCATCATTTCTTCAATTAGCACATGTTTTCATTGCTTTTGTTGCTTCAATTCCAATTAATCACACAAACCTTTCATCTTTTCTTCCTCCTCTTCTTCATCATTCCTCATCAAGACTCCAATAACAACCAATAATGACTAGAAACTTAAAAACCCTGAAAACTATAATTAAACCTAACTGATGCAACAATGGGTTAAATTATAGAATATATTTCACATATTTACAATCTCATTGCATTCTCCTATTAAGAAAGAACTAGAGTTATTAACAAGCAAGCATATAAGAGCATAACATTGTGATGACTTAGAACAAATGACAACACAAAAAAATTGACAATGTCTGGCATGTCCGGCAGAACGAAAAATGTGTAGTGGCAATTGCGTTCACAGAGGAGATCCCAGCGATGATGAAATAAATGAGGAGAAGATGATGGTTATAGGAAGGTCGACAAGAAATTCGTGACGAAAGTGTGGCAAGGTACGACGGATGAGAGACTGTTTGAAGGAAAACAATAAGTTTGGACGAATGTCGCTTGAGGAGATGACATGGAAGGTTGCGAGAGACGGAGATAAAATGGTTAAGGTTTTGACAGTAATTGAGGATGAATGTGGTCGTGAAGTTGGGAATGGTCATATTCATTTAAATTTAGTGTTGGCTCAACCAACATTACCATTGAGCCATAGGACCTGGGCCTTATATTTAGTGTCTGCTCAAGACAACACTAGATCACAAAATGATGTATAGTCGACCAGTAGGGCCTGTAGAGTGGGCCTAGAAGATGCTAATTAGTTTCAACCAAGATGACTCTTATTTTAAGTAACGTAAAACCTTATTTTAATATTTTGTGTCAGTTTCGCATCGGTTTATCAAAAATTTATGATCACGTGAAAACGACCATTTCCTTTGGTACTTATATATAATTCAGTTATTTTTTGTATGCTTCAAAAGACTCATTTTACATAGTATTTACTTAAATTTTTTATAAAACATTGTATTTTTTAGAAAGAAAAATATACATATATATATATATATACATACATATACACACACATATATATATATACACATATAATATATATATATATATATATATATATATATTATATATATGTGTGTGTGGGCGCGCGTGCGTGTGACAAAAAGGACAAGAATAAACAACCTTTTCGAAAGGTAACTCAACCCGAGGCCAAACCCATAAAATAGAAAACCCAACAAAACACCACAGAGGAAGAGAAAACACAACTCTCCAAAGCCAAACCAAACACCCTAAGCACAAATGCCCCATAAACACACAACAAAAAAACCCACATCCAAGGATCTAGAAAGGGATGAGAGGACAAACCACGACACAACAAAAATACCAAAACAACTCCACCATCCAATAAATCCACAAGAAAAACAAACCTAAGACAAGCAAGCAAGATAGCTAACAAAACATCCACTATGAAATTGAACTAAATCAGCAAGCAACAAAAATACCTTCTCCTCAGAGTAAAGAAACATAAACCTCCATCCTTAAGAAGACCTACGCGTTTTAATGTGGCCCACAAGTTGGTTCAAAGAAAATTTATCTGTATAATCATATGTCATGCCCAAATATTTTCCCATTGATAAGGAAATCGCAAGTGTACGATTAACTATCGCGTAGTAAAAAAGATCGAACCCAAAGGATAGGTGTTCTTATTAATATAGAATTTAGTATTTGAGCAGAAATTTAAAAGATGAGAATATATGTTGATGTTTTTAGAACAAGAAATAAACAATAGCATAAAATGATAAAAGAAAGAGATGATGAACATTAAGCTCTTGGGTTGGTTTACATAGTCTATAAAACATGCTAGAAATCTCTTACTTAATTCCTGAATTATAAATCCATTTTCATGATGCTATAGCCTAGTGTAACTACAAGTAAATTCCTTAAGCATTGTAGATCTTTCTTTTTAATTACTAAACCCAATTCCTTGGCACCTAGTTAACTAAAGAAGAAGATGAAGAAGATGTTCAGGCCAACATAAAGTTACGTCCTTCCTAATTCCTTAGTGAAGTATACTTATAACCTTTTTTATTACCTAGTTCCCTTACTACTCACCAAATGGCCTTATGTAATAAGTAATAAGCAAAACCTCTTGGGATCCACAAGATAGAAATTAAGAATAAGGTAATAAAACATGAATGGAAATAATATTCAGTAATGTAAGAAAAAAACTAGAACATGTATTATAAACTAAAACAACCCAAAAACTTAAAGAAGAAGTTAGCCAAGCATGGCTAAAGGAGTCATTGAATTACCCTGGATAGGAGCTCAAATATGGCTTCCCACAAGTCCTAGGAACAATGCTCAAAAGGGAGAAAGAGAGAATACTTGTTGTATTCTAAGTAGGTGTGTTTTACAAGTGAAGAAAAGGGTCCGATTTATAGTAAAAATCCAGCCTCCAGCGCTTGAGCGCTGGCATTCCCAACGCTTGGGCGCTGGGTCAGAATCTGACTCATTTCCTAGTCAGAGTCCCAACGCTTGAGCGCTGGGATCCCAACGCTGGAGCGTTGGGACGCTGCTGCTGCTTCAACTCCAAGCTTTTCTTCTTCTTCATGGTAGTGGGTTTTGAATGCCATCAAAAGCCACTACTCAGCCCTTGTTTAATTCTGAAACTTCTCCTCCACTATCATCAATTCCTTCAAGCTTTTTCCCATGTGCTAATTTCAAGAGAGTTGCTTCATATTCTTCTTTTTCATTTTTAGCCCTCTCTTTACTAGCACTTCAATTCTGGCCCTTTTATTCTCTCAATCTTCACTTTTAGTCCTCCACTCTTGAACTTTTACATTTTGGTCCCTAATTCCCTGAAACTTTACAAATTGGTCCCTGGACAAAAATGATAACTAAACCAGTTTTTTCTAAAAATATAAACTAGCTAGAAAAATTCCTAAAAATATAAAATAAAGCTAGAAAAACAAATAAAATCTAATCTATATGCAAAATGCAAAATAAATATAAAATCTACATAAAAACAATAAAAAACCTATATTTGACTCAAAAACAACAAAATAAAAAGACTAAAAACTACCTAAAAACATCATATAATATCCACTCATCACCCATCAAAAGGGAACTCCTCAGCCTATTCAGAACACCATGTAAATTCTAGATAGCAACTTAAGAGGGGGTGAATTATGTTTGCACCAATATAATCAAATTAAATTTTGCAAACTCAGAATTCAAACGTAACGGAAGTTTAAACCGAAAACTAGAATAAAATTAATAATGATTAAAAATATGAAAAGTATAGAGATAAGGGTAAAAGAAATTTCACACGGCGATGTATCCTGGTTCACCCTCACCAACCGATGAGATTTTTCACCATGTATTCGATGTTCAGTACAAGCCTCACACCAAGACTCTCAAGAGCACCACCCAGAAAGCACACTACTTCTTTGTTACACAGAACTCACCAAACCATATGGTGGACTCCCAATCACCCTGATTAAAAGTACGTTTTCACTATCACCAAACCCTGTGGTGATCCTCACCAAACCCTATGGTGGACTAAGAATCAAACCAATTTAGACGAAAAGTATCTTTTACAATGGCTTAGGAATTCTCTACCCAATCTAGATAATATACCTTTTTCAAGAACAAGTATAAGAACAATAACACACAAAGGCTCAAGATTTTCTGTTTTTGAAAATATGACATATTTGGCTCAATTGAAAACTTTGATGAATATGCTCAAAACATGTGATTTGCGAAATCTGAAAGTTATTGTTCTAAAGTAGGCCTCAAAGATGTTTATATAGAGCATAGATAGGCACCATGAATCAAGGCAATGTTACAAAATGTTTTGGGATGCACTGGTCCAATTTTGAATTGAAAAAATGCATGTGCCGGTGCATGTAATTGACTACTGGCCCGTGGTAATCGATTACATCATTCCCAGTTTCCTGTAATCGATTACAGCATTGAAAAATCATGGAGAATAATTTTTTGAAGCCTATTTAAGTGGTTTCTATCTCTTTTAAATTGAAAAACATTTTAGCCTTGATTATTTAAGTTTCCATGAGCCTTAAGTGATATCAAATTTAAAATGAACTATTAAAGGCAAAGACCTACAACTAGAAAGCATTAAACCTTATCTATGAAACTTGAATCCTTGTGCTATCTAATCTCCATGGTCTTCAACTTTTTTCTTCTTTGTTGATGTTGTTGTCTTCATCAAAACCCAACTAAGGTCAAGGAGAGGCTCTTCATCACACACCATGTGGCTCCGAAAACTCCACCAGAAAAAAATCAACTGATTGTCTTTGTTTTCCTCCACTACAGCCACGTCCTCCTCTAAAAAATTTCTGCCGGATACACCACCTTGACCTTTCTTTTTTCTTCCTCTCTTATCAACTATCCTTGGTCTTCCCCTACCCCTAGGGAATTTTACTTCATTCACAACTTTCCTGGGATGACCTCTTCTCCTAGGGATAGAAAAATATGCACCATCTCTACTAGATTAACTGAAATCTTGATATGCAACATCAACACTATCTCAACAGCCCAAGTATGTTATAGAACCGCTCCCACCCTCAAAACTTCCAAGATCCTAGAAAGTAGTTCCCTAAAAATACGGAGAAGCGACATCCTCCACAAACCCAGAAACACGATAAAATCTCATACCCAGCATTCTAGAAGGCACAACCTCACGAGGAGCATCATTGGAGCCAAAACGATGCACCCCAAGGCCACATTCCATTGCCCAGAAACTAAAACAACCTCCTGCAGAAAAATTCATACCCACCTTAGTGATGATGGCATCATTTAAACATACATTAATGCCTTCTGAATTACAAAGATCAAACTGCAAAAAGAGCGAAGACAGGAATGCACCCGGGTTCGATCCCAGCACCCGTCCATCTAACATCACCACCCCATCTTCTAGCACTTTTACAACTTCAAGTGTGTAATCTAGGGGAGAAATTTCAGGGTACAAAAATTCGTTTGGGAACCTCGAGCTTGAAGAGAAGGCGCATGAGGTACCGAAAGCCATCTTCTCTTCATCCGCCAAGAAAGAAGTTGCTCGACGACCCTTTGTCTTCTCTAAATCGATATCATGCCAAGGCGTTAGGGAAGTTGCTCGACAACCGCTCCCTTTCCTGCGATGAAAGACCCTGCTGCAAAGCCTGAACGCCACTTTCCTTCATGCTTGAATCTGAAGTACATTTACGAGGAGGCCTTGCCAACGCCACAAACAAGGTCGATCCACAAACCCTGGCGCAAAATTTCAAAAATTTATCGTCGTAGAAGCGTGATTCATTGGCGAGTATCGCCTAATTCCAAACCGAAAAACTTTCTGATCTTTCTCTTCCATTGCACAAAAACATTCACTAACCTCCCAAATTGCGCAAAAAGGCCTCTAATATGGTGACATCCTACCAAATCTACGATACCATGGATGAAGAGCGGGATGCACAAAATGGTAGAAGCTTCATTCCCTTGACCCAGAATCACTCTATCTTTCCCGTCCTCAGGATCTCCTCCAACACCATCAACATCTTCCCGTTATAGCTAGTGCCCAGACATCACTCGACCTTCCTCATCCTCTGGTTCTCCACCATCGTCGTCACCTTCCTGATCTGGCTCGTGCCCAGACGGCGCACCACCACGCCTCAAGTTAGCCGCTATCGTCGCTTGGCCTGCTAGGGACCGCGAAGACGTAACATAGCTTCTTCGTTCCATCGCCTCAGTGCCACTGTAGATGTTTTCCCATTTTTTGTGCCTGGATTCCTGAAGTGATCAGAATGTGAGGTGAGAGACAAAGATGAAAGGGTCGAGAGAGAATCAATGGTAATAAAAACATTGTTAAGATACATAAATTAAAATATTAATTAGAGAACTCCCCATGAAAACAAAAATTCAATTAATCATTTTCCCCTCTTTCTCTAATTGATACAATTTCATAAATAAAATTAAACCAAAAAATATAAATAAATAAATAAATGAAACTAAATTAACCCATTAAGTTCAATAATAAATGCAACTGGACAAACTATATTTTCATTATTTTGTGAGAAATAAGAGGTTGAAAATGTACGTTATCAGATAGAAAAAGGGTAGATAATTCTTTTTCTTAAAATCTTTTATCTTGTATCTCTATATTCCTAATTTTATAATAACTATTGACTACTTTTGAACAGAATCTCTTCACAGGCCCAATGTGAATGATCACATGTTGTGTGGTTACCTTATTTTAGTCCAGAACAAAATGTTAGATGTGAACTTTTGCATTATCAATAACTTTTGCTAGAAAGGGAAAGAAAATAACAAAATAAGGGGTGTTATTTAATCTGGCTAAGATACAAATGATTAGTGGTGGCAAAGAGAGAAGGAACATGTTTGGTCGACATCTCATTTACATTTTCACTTAGAGATATAAAAATAGAAAAAAATAAATGAAAAATATAATTAGTGATGTAATAAAAAATACAGAAATAATGAATGAAATCCATTAAAAATTATATGAAAAAGAAAGTATGGTGTGAATGAATTAAGTCTCCAAAGTATAGATCAAGTGATTAGAACCGAAGACATATGGGTTGAGAAAGGATAGGTTCCTGAAAGCGAAATTTAAATGTTTTCGGATGTAAAAAAAAAATTAATTAAAACTTGCAGAAAAAACGAGGGAGACAGGAAGGGAGGTTCCACCACATACCAAGGTGACTCCAGGCTTCACCTAAGAGCCAACCTTACTTATTAACCCCACAAATCACCAAGTAGCCTCCCCCAGTTGCTGATTGTGCAGTCTTGACCCTTTCTCCCCAAAAATTGTTGCCAAATTGTAAGCCACAACCCATCTCACTCTTGTTTTGGGGGTTTCGTGGCTATTGGGTTAACCGATACGCCACTTCACACTTGCAACATTGCCCCCTCTATTTAATCTTATATATGCTCCCTCCTCCACTTATTTTAGTTCACATTATTATTATAATAGTGAAATATAACTGAACGTCCTTGTATGTAAAACTGTTAACACAATATTATAATATAACAAGTGAATTCATAGAAGGCGTACTAATTCAGCACTTTGTCCTCCTAACCGCTATTGATTATGGGATACTGTTTAATACTGAAAAGAAAAGAAAAAAATCATAGAAGTATTCAATTTGCTTGCCTCTCTTACTTGATGCAAAACTGTCGCCAGTAGCATAGGAAGCTGTGTAAATCCATTGGCTTTCTTAATGGATAAAACCACTGGCTCTTCCTGGTTATACCTTCCTCAATGGACTCAATACTAGTACAATACAAATCCATGGGGAATATTATGGATAATTCAATAAATAACATGTTCGTATAAACCAAAACAATCTAACCTTACATTTTGTTTCTTGTTTTTATTTTTATTTTTATAAAAAAAATTGTCTTCGAAAGATAGTCCAAGTGGTAAGAGTTAAGGACATATGTGTTGGGGAGGGGGAAATCCAGATCAATCATTGAAAGGAGAATTTAAATACTTTTTGATGTAAAAAAAATAAAAAATAGCAAGTGGGAAACCATTTTAACTTCCCAAAAATATTATGTTAATGAATGAATATTTATGAACTATTATAGTCAATACAGAAAAGGTGCAAAATGAGTGATGTATTTTGCTAGTTATTTATTTGTCGATATCTTCTTGCTAAACAACTTTTATATCAAATATCACTACCTAGTTGTCCCTTAATTAATTTGTTTCTTGTATATGCTCAGACCTTTTCACTTTACTTTTGGATAGATTATTACAAGATATTTACACATACTGATATTTATAGACCACAAAATTTTATGAAGCATGCAGATTTTCTTTAGTCCAATATAAATAATATTTAAAATGTGAGATTTGAAAAACAGATATGTCATTATCATTATAATTATATAGATTTGAATAATTGAAATATCATTATATTATGATTATATATGTGTGTGCATGTAAATGTTAACTGGTCCCTTAAATTTTAGATAAAAATATCTAACTTACACTCACTTATGTTTTAGAATTAGTATGTTATAGCTTTCCGATGAAGGAAAAAAATTAGTATGTTATCAAGTTATAATTTTAAGACTTAATAGCACTTTTAATTTCTCACTTATCACGATTTGACACTTTTGGTCTCTAATAAAAAAAAAAAAGCCTAAATGGTCCCTCACTTTGTCAAACGACAGCAGTTTTAGTCCCCCGTCACTATTCCATTAAAAATTAACGTTTTCCGTTAGAATTTAAAAAAAAAATTAACAAAAAACAATTCATTAATCTAAAACCTTTAACTAAAATTGAGAGGTGGAGAATTCAAATAGACAACATATGCTGTAAATACAGAGGTGGAGAATTCAACGAATAAAGGGGAAAAAGAGGATTTTTCTGAAACCTTTCGGGAATTCAATTCATTAATCTACAGCTTAAACAACATATGCTGCAAATACAGAGGTGGAGAATTCAACAAATTCGACAACAAAGGAATGGAGAACCGCAGCAAAAGCAGAGGTGGAGAATTCAACAAATTATGCATTTCAAGAATTGATTTTGACTGCAGCTGTTCAAGCTTCACCCTTTTTGGAAACTGGGACATACCCAATTGAGTCAATTAGAACTAACTTGAATTGGGTTCATGTGAATGCTTATGATTACCACACACCTTTGTCACAGAACTTCATAGGGGCACCTTCAGCTTTGTATGACCCTGAAAGCGATTTCAACATCAAAGCTTGGATTGGGAATGGGGTTTCAACTAACAAATTGGTTATGGGTTTGCCTTTTTATGGGTATGTGTGGAAACTGCAGAATCCCAGAAACAGGGGAATTGGTGCAGCCACTGCATCTGCACTTCGTTGGTCTCTTTCCTCCATCCACTTTCTCGATATCATCTCTGAATCTCTCTTGATCTCTGGAAGGAGGTGGCGACGGAGCAGTCAGGTGAAGGAGAGGGAATGAGGGAAAGGAAGAACCCAGCGCACCATCACCAACACAGCCAACCCATCTCCCCTTGTCGTTAAACCTCTGGACCACCACCACTCTTCTTCGACATCTTCCTCGCCACCGCACCATCACCACCCAGCGCCGCCCCTTCTCCATCCTCCCATGAACCCAGCGCTGCCCCTTCTCCATCCTCCCATGAACCCAGCGCCACCCCTTCTCCATCCTCCCATGAACCCAGCGCCACCCCTTCTCCATCGCCCCTGTGAAATTGGGCCTGACCCATTTGATGATGGTAAGGGAAATGGAAAGAGGGAAAACGAGGATGATTTGGGTGGTGGAGATGGTAAATCTTGGAGATTTGGGTTTCAATCTTAGGGTTTTAGATTCAATTTGAAGATGAATGATGAAAGAAGAAGATATGGATGAAGAAGGAGAAAGGAAGAAGAAGAAAGTTAACGATGAAGACGATTAGGGATTCAGGAAAATAAATGAATTAAAACTTTAACAGGTTTTATTTTATTTTTATTCTAATTAATATTTTTTATTTCACACTAAATTTAAAAATAGAAATGTTAATTTTTTTTTAAATTCTAACGGAAAACGTTAATTTTTAACAGAATAGTGACGGGGGACTAAAACTGTTGTCGTTTGACAAAGTGAGGGACCATTTAGGCTAATTTTTTTTGTTAGGGACCAAAAGTGTCAAATCGTGATAAGTGAGGGACTAAAAGTGCTATTAAGCCTAATTTTAAATTTGTTAATACACTCTTTAAAAAAATAGGGTACTACATTACTCCTACTAAAAAAAAGTAACATTTAAGGTAATGTTTGGATGGAGGGAGGGGAAGGGGAGGGGTTTTTGTAAGTTGTCTTGTTTGGTTCAATTTTTAAGTGGGAAGAGGAGGGGGAGGGGACCAAAATCCCTCTTAACTCAATTTTATGTCCCCTCCAAAAGTGGGGGCAATTGGAGGGGAATAAATTTCTTGATAAAAATACCCTTTCACATAATTAAAATTCCAAATTTTTAATTTGTTCTTTCGGTGCCTATTACTATACCTCATTTCACATTTCACATGACACTCATCTTCCTTCTTCCTCTTGCTCTATATAAAGCTATGTCTCCATAATATGTAATATGTAATGTTTTCGTAGGGAAAAAATATCAAAGACCCTAGTAACTTGTAAACAATTATTTACTAAAAAGAATTAGGCTATCAATACTGAAAGCAACTTGTAATAAAAAAAATTAATGCGAAATTTATATTTAAAAAATATTCATGGTAATTCTATGTTAACAGTTTAAACTTAAAGACATACAATAATCGTTATTGTAACACCCCAATTTTGAGTTGAGGGTCACATAGTAAATATGCGGAAATCATACTTTGAAACCTCTCAAAACAATCAAGTTTCAAAACCACGTCACTCAAATAAATATCATCCCATAATAAAATATAATTATCTCAAAAACGCGACATAGTTCCAAAATAATAAGTAGCACAACATGTGCTAAAAATTCAAACGGTGTAAAAACAGAAATTCTTCTTCTTTAACATTCTTCATTTTCATGAGTCTTCTTCATCACTTGTTCTAACTTCCGAGTCATCATTTTTGAGCCCCTTTGCCCTGGTCATCTATGGCGTTAAGCGCCCAAACTATTCAAACAAAACAAGCAGAAATGGTTAACTCGAAAATCAAGAAAATAACATACAAAAATTGTGATAAAAACAACAATAACATAATTAACAAAACAGAATCAATACAACACAACAATGATATCAACATAGCATATTTTCTCATTTTACAAAATCAAATAAACATATGCATGGTCCTCAATATCTATATGCATAACTATGGCAAATATTCACCCTAAACCGGGCTAGGACAATCACGTGGGACAAAGTACCACCACATTGCCCTTGGTTGATCCCACAGGACAAAGTGCCGTCACATCATATATATATATATATATATATATATATATATATATATATATATATAATATGATGCATATGCTATGACCATACAAAATATCATAATCCTCATGAACCAACAGTTCACACAAAATCCTCAGTCATAGTTTATCATATGCATATTATAAAACATCAACTTCTCAAAATGTTTTCATCATGTTATAATTAAATAACACATAGAAAAATCCTCAAAACTCATCATTTCATGAACATATACAACATGCTAAATTATCAATCATGATTCCAAAAGCAAAGCTCTTTAAGCACCAACTCAACCGAATACACAAAAAGAACATACAACAATCACAAACCACATGGATAATCCTAAGACAAGTTACCCTTACCTCCGAGATGGTTGCATGCACGTGATTCCAAACCTTGTAAGACAAAATAAACATGTATACATCCATCAACCATCATGGAAAAAGGTCGGGAACCAATTCCAAGAATTTTAGAACAACATAGCAAAAACAACAATTTGCTGGCAGAGGTCTAGAGCCCGGGCGCTAGGTTCCAACACTCGAGCGTTGGGCCTCTGTCTGGAAACACGAACTAGGAGAATTCCAACGCCCAGGTGTTGGGAGTCAAGTTCTCATGCGTTGGCTCCCTGCCAGAAACCCAAGTTTTTCACCCGAAAATTCATTTTTAACCAACTCCTTTCAAAACTAAAATTCTTCCATGTTCAAAACCTATAGTATAACCTAATAAACAAGTTCCTTACTCAAAATTTCAAAGGTTTCTAATTTCCTCCAAATTCATATTGTACCAAAAGGTTACTAGGTTTTTCAACTAAAGATGGAAGAAGACACCAACCTTGTTGGGGAAATTGGTCAAGATGGGATGTAGCACGAACCAAAACCTTCAAGAGTGTAAGAATTCTCGAGCTTGATGGAGACCTAAGGCTGAAACAAGGTTTCATAATTAATTCCTCTCTTCAAAAGCTCTAGAGGTAATATAACACCAAGTGCATGAAGTTCGACCAAAATGGGGATTCTAACACATGAACAACTTAAAGAACTGACCTTTTTTGATCAAGAGATGTCCCACGGTCCTATTCCTTCCAGAAAGCGGAGAATACTCGAGTTTGAGGGAGAACGAGGGCTGAAAAAGAACTAGTTAAACTCTTGCAATAACAAGAGGTTGATCACCAAAAACTCAGAGTTTGGAATAATTTGATCACTTACCAATTGCACTAACCACAAGGATTCTTGGAAGTGGATTGGAGAAAGAATAAAGCACCACAAAAGGAGGGGAGTGTCGACCCAAACAACACCAATGCTCAGCAACACTTCAAGGAAAAACAACTCTAGAGTTCTAGGTTTTTAGCAAATTCTTTGTTGGAACTCCATGAAAGTTCTTGAGTACTTACTATATTTAGTAATTTTTCACAAATATATATATATATATATATATATATATATATATATATGAAATATTTAATAACGCATGTAATGTTATTATGATAATTATTAGGAAAGTGGGTTGTTGGGACGGACTAGCCCAATCTGTTAATAGCCCGCCAAAAAGTGGGTTGTTAAGAGCTGACCCACTTTTGTTATATATTTGGATTGAATAATTCAACTCATATTTGGGTGGGCTGATAGGTTGACGAATTTCCCAACAAAAGAAATAAAGAATTTATTTCTAAATTAGTGGGTTGACTTACCCAAAAAATAATACTAAAACAATGAGTAAAAAAATTAAAAATGGAAAAATAGTCACAAACGTAAAATATTATCAAGGTAACATTAATATAAAATATTTCAAAATAAACAATCAAAACAAGTTGTCAAATTCATAACTGATAGTAATTTCACAAGTGTACAGATTGTCCGAAGTAATAAAGAGTATTCAATCTACAAGGATAGTTGGTTCAGTTGATTCATCCTTAGAATTTCATTATTTGAAAGGATAAGTAAAAATATATGAATGGAGTTTGTTTGTATTGAATCACTTGTGACAAAAGCAATAGTAAAAGTGTTGCAAAACTTATAGGAAACAGTACTCAAGGTTTAGTTTCACCTAATTCAATTATGTTTCTTTCAATAAATTTTTTATATGAACTTAGTAACCTTTCTATGGTGATTTAGCCTTTACTTTTACTTGTTACTACCTTAATCAAGCAAAACATCCAATTTCAAGTGCTAAGCCTAATACCCTAGTACCTAATCAATTCAATTGAAGAATTATAGCAATTATTCAGGCCAGCACTATTGATTCCTACCCTTATACCTAAGTGGCAGAGAAAATCAATCAATCTAAACTCAGGTACCTAATCTTTACCAAACTACCGTTTAAGCAAGAAGAAGTAAAGCACTTGCGTCAACACAAGATGAAATATAAACAGAGCAGAGATTCATAGAAAAGAAACTTTATTCATATAAAACCTAGATGTTCAAAACATAATCAGAAAAAGATTCACTTCCCCAAGTACTTAAGAAAAGCTAGTCAAGCATGGCTAGACAATACATAATCAAGATTAAAGAAAGAAAAACCTGGAACAAAAGCACTAGGAAATCTCCTAAAATCTCCAAGTACAATAGCTCCAAAGGGTTCCTCATAAATTACAAGACAAAAACTAATAGAACACATGTTCTTTATTTATAAGTGAAACTAGCAAGTTCCAGCCCTAGGCCCTAGGTTTCCAGTGCTTGGGCCCTAGATATTAAAACAGCAGTTGCTTTTGGACAAAACCCTAGCGCCTGGGCCCTGGCAGCACGTGTAGAAACTCTTTTTGGGACAAAACCCCAGCGCCTGGACCATGGCATGCTGACAACAACTCTTCAATTACTTGTTTCAGCTTAAACCTTTGGCTTTTCTCTCATCAAAGCTCTTTATTAACCTTCATTGCTCATCAAAACTTCTAAAACCGTCAGCAAAACTCTACAAAACAACATCAAACTCTTCATTGCACAAAATATAATTCCCCAATATCTCATCAAACCTCATAACCCAATCATGGTCCACATTCATCCCATTAAATTCACATGATATCCAATTAACTCTTAACTCCAAAGCTGACAAAAAATTAAGAGAAAATAAAACCACAAGAAAGCAAATGTAAAACTTTAGAAGATTAACTAAAATGAAATAAAAACTAAACTAATAATGCAAATGCAAAAGTGTAAAATAAGACTATAAATGACCAAAAATACTACATGAGACTCAAAAGAAATAAAATAAAGAAAATAAATGACTCAAAAAACTAGAATACTCGCGGGACATCAATAACCATGACCAACCTATCATAAAGCAATTCCACAATTTAAGAATTTTCACTAATCATAATTTTATTAACCATGTTTTATTTTTTTATAATATTAATAAAATTAAATAAAGAATAATATAATGGTTGGTCCAACGGATAGGCAAGTTTTTTATTATATTATTATTACGTATCCCTACCCATCCTAGTGTGGGTTAAACACACTGGCTTGACGGAAATGAATTATTTTAAAGTATTAATGAGACTGCACTCGTGCATGGTTTCATCGTAGGTTGGTTGGTTGATTAATTTCTAACTCTTTCACATTGTTAGTTATCTAAGAATTCAAATGGTTGGTTGATTGTTTCAGGTGCGAAACATTAAATCGCAATAAAAGTAAATCACAGAAATATTTTATTTTTTGGTTATGAGAGGAAAATGAAAAGCAAACTAGCTACTCTATGCGTCAAGATACATAGACGTATAAACAAAGGATGGAGGCTGCTTCCAGACCCGCTGAAGGGTCCCATCACGCGTCGCTTGCCTCGCAAGACAATCAGCAGTGTTATTTTCTTCCCTTACAACATGGACAACAGTTACAATCCAATCCCAAGTAAGCATATCCCTCACCTTGGCGATTACCTCCCTATTCCAAAAAGTGCTAATATTGCTACGAGTCTGTAACACCCGCACCACTTCTCGCAGTCACACGCACAGACGACATCACGAACACCCAGCTCCCAAGCATGGGCAAAGCCCAGCACCATCGCCCAAATCTCTGTGAGGAATGCGTTCCTGCGGGGAGAGCTCGCCGACACTGCAGAGCGCCAACCACGATCAGAGTCAATTAGCACAACAGCCCCCCCCCATAGTTGCACATGCCCGAATCCAACTCCCATCAACCAGCAGCTGAAAAGGCGCCATACAAACAACTGACACTGAAGGAGAAAGAGGCTTTGAATAGAGCTACATTCGCCAAGCAGTGACATCCGATAGAACCCGCCGCAGAACCTGGTTCAGCTCCCATTTGTTCTCTCCCAAACACTGTTCATTCCTCCATATCCATCCCCACCATAACACAACCACCCTCAAGAGACATTGCTGCTGCCTAAGAAGACTCACAAGCCACAATGAGAACGGGATATTGTTATCAGGAGGTGGTAATATTGAGCCAAACTGTCGCCAGAGCAAACAAGAGTGGGGGCACTCGCGAAAGAAATGCGACAAACTCTCTGCAGGTGCACCACAACGCGTACAAGAAGCCAACTCGCTGAGATGATTTCGATGTCTCTTCTCATTAGTGGGAAGCCCTTCCTTCATAAGAAGCCATAGAAAAAATCTGATTTTCTCAGGAACCTTACAACGCCAAACACGCTTCTAGGGCCCCGAATTAACTGCGTCGAAGTCACCCAAGGTTGCATAAGCCGAGGACACACTATACTTGCCATCGTTTGCTTCTGCCCAGCGAATAGCGTCGTGCCCCGCCAAATGATTAGGCACCCTAACCGTTCGTATCTCCTCCTTAACATCCAAAGGTAACACTCTGTACAGCTGCTCAAAATTCCAAGAAGAATCCAACCATAAATCTGCCACCCTAAGTTCAATGTATGAAACATGAACAAACGGAACTCTAAAGAAGAGTTTAACAGTCCACAACCAGTTGTCATACCAAAACGATGCAAATCTGTCCCCTAGTTGCGCACGAAGTCCATGGCGTAAGTAATCCTTTGCCCTAACAATGCTCTTCCAAACATACGAGTTCCCTGCCTTGTATTCTCCATCAAGAAATATCTCATTGGCTAAGTACTTTTGAGATAAAGATATTACCCACGACTTTCCTCTGTCACTCAGAAGACTCTCAACTAACTTCCCAAGCATGGTGATATTGTTGAGACGAGCACAACGGAGGCCAAGCCCACCCCTATCCTTTGGGCAAGAGATCTATTTCCACGGAACCAAGTTCCAACTCCTTGTATTATCCCCCTTACCCCAAATACAATTACGGATCTTCTTGTCTACAAAGTCGCAAATTGATTCCGGAAGCCAAAGAGCCTGCATGGAATAAACTGGGAGGGAGGATAAAACGGATTTAGCCAAGCATAACTGTCCTGCTTTATTCAAGAGCCTAGTTTTCCAAGAAGCAAGTGTGAAGAAGGTCTCGTCCTTGGACTCGGATGAAGTTTTGTTGAAGACAAACACATCACAAAAAGAAGAAAGACTTCAGAAAAGAAAAGGAAGACTTCAAGAAAGAAAGGAACAAAAAGAAGAAAGACTTCAAGAAGACTTCAGAAAAAGAAGGAAGACTTCAAGAAGACTTCAGAAAATAAAGACTTCAAGAACCAGGCTCAGAACGTCAAGATCAATCATCAAGGTTCTTGCTTTAAGTAAGTGTTGTCAACTTCGTCCCTCTACCCGAGATGAAAATCCCTTGGAGAGGGCCCACTAGTTCAGAAAGTAAATGCCGGAACCAATTAACCAAGACCTTCGTGATGACTTTGTATGCCACGTTGCAGAGACTTATTGGCCAGAAATCCTTAAAACGAAGAGGAACATCCACCTTGGGGATAAGCACAACTAGAGTCTCCAAAAGTGTACCGTCTTCCCTACCATTGGCAAACGCGTCCGCAACCAGCTTATGAAGATCATGTTTCAAGATATGCCAGTACTGACTTAGGTGCTATTGGTGGGAAATTCACTTGGGAAAGAAGTTTGAATGGAAGAAGGACGATGGCGAAGCGTCTTGATAGAGCGTTGGGAGACATATCTTGGAGGAACTCTTTTCCTGAGGCTTATGTGGAACACCTTGCTCGCGTGTACTCAGATCACTGTCCTATCCTTTTCAGATGCGATGTAGAGGCCCCGGAAAGAGGGGCTCGCCCCTTCCGCTACTACAAAACAATGGATTATTTATTTAAATAATAAAACAGACCAAACCAAATCTCAAAAAGAGAAAAAGTTTGAATTATCCTTGAGAGGTATCCACAATCGTCGGTTGTCACTGGCCTCAATCTTGGCTTCTGGATCGTTCTTTCATTACTTATCAAGAAACAACTACGTTACGTCGTTGCTCCTATTTAGCGCTTTCCTCGTGATGTTATCTCTACTTGGTTTGCCACACATAGCATGTAAGACCCTCAATTTATTTTAATTACATTTTAGTCCCTGAAAATCCTTGTATTTGTGAATTGATCCCTTGAGTTAATTAATTAAATTCTAGCCTTAGGCTATTCAGATAATTGGTTAGGTCTTGTTGGTTTTTGACTTGAGGATCATAAAAATAGTTTCGCTTGAGTTTTAACAAGATTGACTTTGACTTAGTGGTTAAGACTTATGTATTTCATTTACATGGTAAGGTTTTGAATCTTGGTGAGATAAGTTTTGTTTTTGTTTCAGATTTTCGTGTGGATTCGAAAATCATATTATTTTGCTTTTATTAAGGTAATGAGTTCAGATTTCATGAGGAGTTATGGTAGTTAAGGGGGAGAAGTTATGGGGGTTAATGTCTTCTCCATTGTGCTAATGAGTATTGAAGGGGAATTATTCAAATTGATGGTGATGTTGGGAACCCCTCTCACTCCTCCTTGCTGCTGAATAACTGATCTTATATACTTGGCTCTCTCCTTTTTTTCTCCTCACACTTCATTGCTAAACCTAGAACTCCAAAAGATGAAATTTTCTGAAACCTTAAGTTGTTGTGTCGCCCCTCTCCTCTCCATTGGTGATCAAGCTTAGTCCTTTCAATCCTTTCCAAGAATTCTTAGCGTTGGTTGTTGGTAAGACACTCAAACTCTTCCAAATTCCTAAATTTCCTTGGTGTTCGATTCTTTTCCTCTCTTCTAGGGTTTGTTTGGTTTTGTTTTCAGCACTTTCACCTCATCATACTTGATTGTTCTATGCAATTCTGAAGGGTTAGGGTCGTGCTACATTCCTCTTGATCAAATAATCAAAACAAGGTTGGTTCTTCCCTTCATTCTTGGCTAGACCTCTTGTATTCTTACTTGTTCATATGATTTGGTGATTTTAGAAACCCTTGGAATTTCGAGTAGAAAACGTATTTAATCAGTTTTATAATTAGTTTTGGTCATGGAAAAGTCTTAATTTCGAAAAGTAGGGTTTAAAATTGATTTTGGGGTGAAAACATTGTTTCTGAGCTCTCTGGCCGAGAGCCAGCGCACGGGCGCTGGCCTCCCAGCGCCATGGCGCTGGGATTCTGTAAAAAATTTACTGGCCATACAGGGAGCCAGCGCCAGGGCGTTGGGCCCTGACAGCACATTGTCCTGTTTTATTTTAAATGGTTTTAAATCCTTTTGAGGTTGATTCCCACCTTTCCAATGGTTGTTGATTGCTATGTAAATGTGTTTTATCTTGTTAGGTCAAAGTTCAATTTCATGCAACCCATTCGAAGGTAAGGGTAACTCGTTGTAGAACGTATTCTTATCGGTTTGTGATGTTTGCAATTTTGTTTTTTTGTGAATTCTGTGCATGATGTTTTGAGACTCATTTTGGAATGTTGTTGATTCTGGAATTGGCTGACAGTGTTTATTTGATGATGAGGTTTTTGAGAATATGGATTGAGTTTTTGGTTATCACATGATGAAAAGGGTTTTGTAAAGAGAGACTATATTATGCATATGATGAAACTATGACTGAGATTTGTGTGAACTGTTGGTTCATGAGGATGATGATTATTGTTGTCATAGTATATGCATTATATATATGATTTTTAGGTTGATGTGACGGTAAATTGTCCCGTGGAATCAACCGAGGGCAATGTGGTGGATCTTCGTCCCATGTGATTGTCCTAGCCCGGTTAGGGTGATTTCTTGGCCATAGTTATGCATATAGATATTGAGGACTAACCAACATACTTTTTGTGGAGATTTGTATTTGAGAACTTGTAAATGATTATTCTTTGTATTGTGATAATTGGATTTTATTCACTGTATTTTATTGTCGTTGTTATTTCACAATGTCGTTAATTGTTTTCTTGTATTTCGAGTTAACCCTCTCTGCTTGTTTGTTTGATGTTTGAGCGCTTAACGCCATAGACGATCAGGGCGCTGAGGTACATGAAGGATGAATTTGAAGATAATGCAATTTGGAGTAGAGAATCGTGAAGAAGAAAAAAATGACTTGAAGAAGATTGTCTACTGTTTTTCCGTTGTTTTAATAATTAGCACTTGTGGTGCAACTGTAGTATTTTTAAAATTATCTCTCGAAATACTTTGTGGTGTTATTTATTTTATTATGGGATAATTATAATGTACTTATTTTGAGAGACGTCGATCTTGAAAACTTGAGAATATTTAAGACGTTTTCGAAAATACTATTTCCGCATAATTACTCTGTGACCCTCAACCTAAAATTATGGTGTTACATAGCACGATGCTCAAAACATTGTTAAAGCTCTTATGAAAGTAAATCTCTAATTCATAACACAGTGGTCTCTCCTTGGTCAAAAAATTAACCTAGTCCAGGGTTTCCTAAGGAAACAAAGAGAGTGCCATCCTATTTATTATCCTAACGGATGTCATCTAAAATAATCTAAATTCTAATTGAGTGGAAAAAAATCCACTACCAATATCCTAATTAGAATTCAAATAAGAGAAATAAGTCCTGAAAGATAATGTTCCTTAGATATTCCTAATTAAAAATATAAAATACTTAAAAGATAAGGTTCCTAATTAAAACAGAAAACAGAAAACAGATAAACAGAAGGTTTCTATAATTTCTGCTCCATGTTTGAGCCTAAGAATCCGCTCTCTGTTTTTTTTGTGTGATAACTATCTATTACGGGTTAAACTTTTTGTAATATACACTCCTTTGAACTAATTTATAGGAACTACAACAAGCAAAGAAGATGATGCTGAAGCATCTACAAAAACTCTGATTAGTGTTTCTAAAGATTGAATACCCCTTACTGAAGAATCATGTTCATTCCACAAGCCTTCAAAAACTACAAGAAAATGTAAAATAGCGTCATCCAGAAACTGGCGCTACAGGGCCAAAAACTGATGTTAACGCCGATTTAGCGTTGGCTTAGGGGAGGGTGTTGAAAAGGTCGAAGCTAATATGTAGATTCGGTCAAACGTTCGTCGCAAGATTTTAGAGAGCCGACGCAACTCACCGAAGACACTAACCAAGGCTAATAGAGACCATTTAGCTTTGGTCGTATAGACTGACTCTAGAACTGACATGTTAGCTTCAGCTATGATAGACACTAAAAAGGGAAAATTTGAATTAAAAAAATGAAATGGCGCCGCCTTATATTGTGAACCAAATAAAATAAAATTTGAGAACACTTATCGAAATGCTCTAAATGCATAGCAATAAGAATATACTTCTCGCAATGGTCTCAGTCATTAGGTGAAAATACAAACCTTGAGAACCACTATGTTTTCAAGTTTTTTATTTCCTGCTAATTCTTGAAACTCATTGCAAGGACTCTATTCCTATTGCCATACATTTAGAGCATTTTGATAACTTTTCTCAATCTTATATGTTTCACAATACAAGAAAATATGATTTCATTTAATTTCAAACTAAAAATTCATATTACAATCAATATCATACATTAATAACCATCATGTTACTATTGAAGCTAAAACATTTCAAAAATCACCTCAACCTATAACAAAATCTCAACCTATATCTCATATCCTAATACTAATATACCATAAGACAATATTATAAGACAAGTGTCTAACAGTAGACTAACCCGAAGCTGCAATTTCCAGCCAAATCATTTGAAGCATGTTGTTGACACCAAATGTGAAGGCAACAATGGTGGAGCCGATGGCAGAGGACACTATGGCAGTGGTAGGAAGAAAACTGAGGAGATGATAGCGGTGGAGGTCATGGTAGCAACGACGATGAGGCATCCACTATGGAACTATCCAAACGTCACCGAAAGAGAAACACCAAAAACGACCGTGGAAGAGGAAGCACAGTAGCAGCAGAGACCGCAGAAACAGAGGCTTTGGAAACAGCTAGGCGGCACTTGAAGTGATGACAGTGATGGAGGTCGTGGAAGACAAGGGGAGGATGGGTGGAGGCAGATAGTTGTGGTGGAGGCTAATGCAGCGACAGTGACCACAGTGGGGAGATAGATCCATCAGGGCGACATCGATGGAGGGGGTGGCCAAAAGAGAGGTTGAGGTGAGGGTACATGCATTTAGGTGGTTGTGGCGGATATGGTGGTGTACCGACTGATGGTGGAAGGGGGATGAATTTAATGTTGACGGATATGATGGTGGAGGGGGGCTGAAGGGATAGGTGGCAACAGACATGGTGACTGAGGGCAGAGGGTGACAGAGGTGAGGGCTTGTAAGTGTGAGGGGTGAGATGTGGGGGCAAGGGAAGAAGATGGTGGTAATAGATAGCGTTGAGCGGTGATTGGCGTCACAAACCTGACGGTGGCACTGCGGGGTTAGCATCGGTTTGAAGGGGGTTGAGGAGGAGAGGTAGATGTTAGTTTTTTTTTATAATGTTGAAGAGGAAAATGCTTATAATGAAGCCATGGCTGAGAAATCTATGGAAAATTGAGCGTCTCCTAGGCTGACGCTAGGTTTCCTGCCCATGAAATGAGTCGTACACATGTGAGCATTAGCATCATTTATAGCTGATGCTATGGTAGACAGTAAAAGTAGATTCAACATCTAGCCACCATTATCTGTCTGCAATAGAATGTTCTGGTGGCTGAAGAACTTAACGTTTGGTGCAACCGACTCTAAATGCTACTAAACGACGCAAAGTAGATTCAACTAGGCTAATGCAAAATAAAAGTGAGTTTGTTTCCTCTCTTGCTTCTACCTTGTGTCAGCTATTCTATCGTAAACTAGACAATATTAGTGTTGATGTCGTGGCCAACACTAATTTTGGACGCTTAAACATACTATTCTCATGGTGAGAAGATACTTCATGTTTAATAAGAAGCACTATGTGGAAGAAGCAATAAAGTCTTAAATCAGATGTTAATTACAGAAGAACACCATATGCTAGAACGCATAGATTATTAAAGAATGATGTTCATGGTGATACTTGCTTCAAGACTTGAAGATCGATTCTTAATGAAATATGATCTTAAGGCAATAACATTTGATAAGAAGCCAGGATGTTAAGAAGAGGAAGTATTTTGGAAGTCAAGTTCTCAAGAAATGTCAATTGCTGGACATTAATGTGTGCTGATTGCATTTTGATGCTAATTGGTTACCTCTGGTTCACCAATCTCCTTTATTTGCTTCTTCTTCTTAAGATCGTTTAGAAAAAAGAAGTTTTGGTAATGTAGAGGTCTTTTCCTTTGTTTCTTGCGTCTGCCATTGTTAAGAGAAGCAAGAAAAACTTCAACCCAAAAGGTTAGACAAGTTTTTAATTGAGTGAGAAAGTAAATAGTGAACGTGTGGGTGAAGTGAAATGAAAAGGAAAAGCTTTATAGGTGATGTGACTTGAATGATTAGATAGTTTAATTCAATTTACGATAAATGTTAATGAATACTTTTAAAGAATGAGAATGTGTAAGAGTGTACATTAAATGCATTGTTTTTTAAAGAGACAAAATTAAATTGAAAAAGTAAAATAGAAACGGTTTTAGAAGAGAGAGAGTTAGTGGGTAAAAGTTCAAATTATTCACCAATTATGCGTGACAACATGAGGTCATGGTTTGCCATAAATGGTTGTACTCTCAGATGATTCCTTACACTTTTAGACTTACAATATAAGACTATGTGTCATTAGACGATGCAACATTAGACGATCCATACATACTTCACCTGCAAAGGGTTAGTCTAATACAAGCAAACAAAATCATTGTGCATCATGCATTGCTATACCATCTTTGAGGAAATTAAATCTTTCTTCTACCAAGAGATTAGGGAAAATGTCTGTTAATTGATCATCAGTTTTAACAAAAAGACATGAATATCTCATTTAACTACATGATCCCTAATAAAATAATATTTAATTTCTATATGCTTAGTCCTAAAATGTTCTATGGGATTCTTTGAAATATTTATGGCACTTGTATTATCATACAACAAGGGAATATAATTTTCATATATTACAATTCTCAAGTGGTGTTTTACCCATAGTAGTTGTTGGCAACATGATCTAGTAACTATGTACTCAACTTCAGTGATTGATTGAGAAATAGTACTATATATTTTCCTTGACCAGGAGATTAAACATTGAACAAGAAAGTGGCAACCACCACTTGTACTTTTTCTTTCAACATGATCTCCGGCATAGTCAGCATCACAGAGTACTTTTAACCTGAAATCTTCACATTTCTCATAGATAAGACCAAGGTTAGAAGTACCAACAAGATTTCTAAATATTCTTTTTACAGCTTTGAGGTGAGATGCTCTAGGATCAACTTGAATACATGGACATAGACAAACACTAAGCATAATGTTAGGTCTACTAGTAGTAAGATATAGAAATGATCCAATCATACCTCTATAGATCCCAGAATCCATAAGATTACATACTTCATTCTTGTATAAGATTGATCCGGGTGCATGGGTGTGCTCACCTTCTTAGTATCATCCATCTTATACTTCTTGAGAAGATCTTTGTTGTACTAGCCTGCTGCTTTGAAACTCTGGGTTGAAGTTGCAGGCGACAAGCGCAAGGGGTGGATTTATGGTGTTGGTGATATGGCACCTCCGTGAAAACCTGACGTTACTTCCCTGACCCAGAAGCCACCCACAGGAGATTCACGGTCACAGAGCTCCCAAATGCCCCCTGATCAAATGGCAGAGTTGTTCTATGAGATGCAACGAATGATGGAACACAATAATTTACTCACACATATGCTCAATCAACAAAAATCAGGAACCGCCAGTATTAGAGTGGAGCTTGCATCTTTGAAGACACAAAAGGGCCATGTCTATGGCTCGAGCAACAAGAGGGTGGTTCAGTTGATCCCGACGACGACTTAACTTTTCCTCATTATGATTAGCAAGAGTATGATGACGATGATGATGAGAAAGATGACTAGAATAAGAAAAACAAGTTACCAATGACTTTAACCCTCGGTAGTTATTGACGGTGTAAGTCTTGGGTTATTTCGGACAGCTGACACTGTCAATAATTACCAAAAGTTTAAGCTGTGGGTAGTTACTGGAAATTGAAATACTGAAGGACTAGTGATTAGTGTCGGTCAAAGCTTTAGGCGCTTACCGACAAATTTAGACCATCGGTAATATGCTATTTTCTTGTCGTGATTAGTGTCGGTCAAAGCTGAGGCTAAGCCACGGGCCCCGTGTAATGGGTCGTCCACTAACAACATTGTGTCAGACAAAGCCGATGCAAAGTTCACGGGAAAATTTAGCGTCACCCAAAAGTCGTCGCTACATGTCAACAAGTGGAAGCTATGTTGGTTGGTGGCATTAGTGTCTGCCTATAAGCGACGCTGAGTATCAGTTAGCCCGACGTAAAATTTGCGTCTGTTGGTTCGACTCCAATTTTACAATTTTTTAAATCGTGTTTCATCCGCTTTGCGTTGATTTAGTCGATGCTAACGCATCAAAATTAGCGTTTGCGTCATGGCTGGCGCTAATTTTGGACCCTAATAGCGTCCTTTCTTATAGTGACAAGAAGAGGGGATGAGTGCTATTTAAAACTTTTTGCAAAGCTGAATCAATAACCTTAGAGTTATTTTGAAAACCTTTTCTTAAAACCCCTCCGTTAGTATTAGCGAAATAATATAAGAGTAAATAACAAAGAGATAAGTGAAACGAAGAAAAAAACAAGAGATTTTATCCTAGTTCACCCTAACTCTTTGGGATACATCTAGTCCTTGTTTTTCAACCAAGATTATCCACTAATTTCAACAAGTATTCTTCAAGACTTCTCCTCTTACAAGTATTCTCAAGGATTTCTGCTTACACAAGTATTCTTTCTTCCAAGCCTCTTCAATCTTTCACAACTTACAATAAGAGTGTGAGTTTTGTTCTACTTGAAGTTTTCTCTTAGAGATGATAGTAGAATATGTAAGCTCAAACATTCTTGTAAATGTGCTAAATGATAAAAATGAAGCACACAGTAGAGTATTACAAATTGAAAGTATTGAAAGACTTAAAGAAAATGATAACTCGTGTGAGTATCGACGTTCTCTTTATATAGTCCCATTAGGCAATGTGATTGTTGGGAATTAAGGCCAGGACTTGCTTCATCTTAGCCTTCAGCTTCCAACGGCTTCAAAAGTGGCTTCTGAATGTGAATTAAATACCATTAATTGTATTTGATTGTTGCTTGTACTTTAGATCTTCATATGGAAGCTTAGCTTGGATCTTTGCCAAAAATGGTGGCAAACGAAGTAGTGTTCTAGAAGTCTTTGTATGAGGTTTTCTATTTTTGTGCAATCTTCTTGGTTGGCTATGCTTATGCTTCCACTGTTTGATGAAAAGCATATAGGACAAATATCACTTTTTAGGTCCTATATAGATGCCAACATTAGTCTCTTACTTGTACTTGGTCTAGGTCTTCAGTGTACTTGGTCAGATGAAGTATACCATAGAAGAAGTTGTCTACTTAGGTTAGACGATCCATGCTTCAAACATCAGATGAAGTCGTCACCTTGTTGCATTAGACGATGTATGCTTTCATGGTAAGACTAAACTAACATTGGACGAAGCTGAGTAATCTCATTGACTTAGTGCTTTGAGATGAATTGTTTCTGGAATTTGAAAACACAATAGTTAATTACTTTCTTACATGATATACTTATAACTTCATCATTGTTATCTTCAAAACTTGCTAAAGGAATTTCTAGGTATTTATATTTATACTTAATAAAGTCTAGCTCCATATAGTCTCTTTAATTTCAAATATGACACAATGTTGAAAATGGTCTTTATCCTTCCTTGTATGTGTTGGTTATGACTATTTTTCCCTCCTTTTTTCACCATTCCATCACTTATTTCCAATATAGCAGTTCAAGGTAGAATTCCATCCAAATATAATGCAAACTACCTAAATGATGCTATATTGACATGTAATATGAGGTGTGAAAGTCTATACAAATCACACTTATCAAATAAATAATTTTATAGTCAACATTTAGTTCTGTTTAAAAATGTTAAGCTTCACCTACGATCCATGTTGTGTTTCAACCACGCTTACATAGCAAACACACTTAATCGGAAAAGTATAGGGATGAAGTCCTAGTTATCGAACCCAATGGACTAGAATATAAATACTAATTTCAAGAGATATGCTCATTGTTTAAGCGAATAAATGATTTTGTTGAAAAGTGGTTTATAAGCATAAGAAAGTATTAAAGAAAATAATAAAGCAATGTTAAGAAGGAAGAAATAAGAGATTATAGGCCTTAAAGTTATGATGGTAATTGATTAAGATTCTCCCAATTTTTTCTAGTTAATGATTCATGTGATTGTCAATTCTACCTCTCAAGTTGTTAACCAGTTTGGTTGTGTAAGTTAACAATCACCCAGATTCCATTGCCTATTTCTCCTTAAGAAATTTTAGAGTTGAGAATGCATGAAGCGCTGAGAAGTTGGTTAATAAATTTGTCACAATTAACTAACCTAATTGGAAGTATAAAAAAACCTAAGCGTATAAACCCCATGGTCAAGTGGTGATATGAGTGATTTCCTGTATATTTGACAATCTCTTAGATCCGTAAACTAACACCCCGCGGTCAAGAAGTGTTAATCAATAATGGTAACCACGGTTGATCAGGTTGCAACATAGAATGAAAACATAGAGACAATACCAAACAAATTTTTAAATTGAAATAAAAGAATTAAGGTTTAGATTCATGATGACTGGAAATTTAATGGTCTTTTTACTATCTTTTTCTTTGTTTTTATTTTATTTTATTTGAGTCTCATATAGTTTTTATTTTATTTTGTCAGAGTTTTTATTTAAATTTTGCATATGCATATAGATTAGCATTTATTTTGTTTTTAGTCATTATAGTGTTGTTTTATTAGAGTTTTAGTCTTTGTTAGAGTGCTGGTCATTATTAGGTCATTTGTGGGTTCTTGATGAAGATTAATTGAAGAATGGTGGCTGAATTATGGAAGAAGAAGAAGAAGAAGAAGCATCAATTTCCCTTGTCTTGTTTAACATGTGTGAAATTGAGGAATTGAAGAGGGAATTGATGGATGCTTGCTGTTTCAGAACATTTTGGAGGCTACATGAAAGCCTTTTATTGCCATTAAAGAGACATTAAAGAAGGAGAGAAAAGGAGCAAAAGAAATGAAGCATCAGACATGTCCAACGCCTGAGCGTTTGCAAGCCAACGCTCATGCGTTGGCTCTCTGACTTGTACCCAATTTTGATGTAATTCCAACGCCCAAGCGTTGGAGGGGCCAACTCTCATGTGTTGAGTCCCTACTTTGTGCCCAGTTTTTATTTAATTCCAACGCCTAAGCGTTGGAGGGGCCAACGCTCACGCATTGAGCCCCTGACTTTCCTTGTCTGAATTCATTTAATTCCAACGCCTGAGCGTCGGGAGGCTGTCAGAAAAAGTTATAAACAGCTGCTCTACCTTTCTTTGTAAACACCTGGAAGACACTTGGATACACTTAGACACAATTTGATACTCTTGTTTCTGAGCTATTCCTGGAGTTGTGGGAGGCCAATTTGAGCTCTCAATTTAGGTTCTTTTATTTACTATGTCTTTCTTAGCCATGCTAGGCTAAACTTTTCTTTATATTTGGGTTGTAGTGAATCTACCTAAGACTATGCTCTAGGTTTCTATCTTTTATATATGAATAAAGTTCAAGTTCTTAGTTTCTATTCCATGTTTTAATATTATTCTTGTTGTACACAAGTCTTCTTGCTCAATTCTTGTTCAATGATAGTTGGTAGGAATTGAGGGAAATGGGAATAGAATGAATGACTATCTATTGCTTAGGTATAAGGGTAGAATTGCTAGTGTTGGCCTGAACTTGGACTTTATCTTCAATTGGATTAACTGAATACTAAGGCATTGGGTTTAGTAATTGAATTAACAAGTAGAAACCCTAGGCTAGAATGTTCTGATTTTTCATATATAGAATTGATGCTAAATAGCTTAGTTAGAGGTAGTGAAACTCAGCCCAAGTACTTTTTTTTATCAAACTATAATCTTGTTTCTTTTTGTTGTTCATTTGTTCTAAAATCCAACGTCAATCAAACCTTTGTATGCTTTTGTTTTCAAGCTTTAAAAAATTGAATTGGAGGTTTCAAATCAATACCTATCCCTGTGGGTTCGATATCTTTTATTACTTCAATATTCTCTGTGCACTTGTGAAGTTTCTATCAAGTTTTTGGCGTCGTTTCCGGGGATAGGTTTCTTATTTTAAGACCTTTGTGTTTGTTGTTTAGAGTTTTTGCTACTAGATGTAGCAGCCCGTGCACTCTGAGACCAGCAAGAAAGAGAGGAGAGAGATGCTCAAAGATCTCTCCGTGACATCACAACCCCCAAAGTTGACTATAACTTTGAGGGTAGCATTGTGGTGTCGGTGGATGCCTCGCAGGACTTCCAGATACCTCCTCACTTCATAACATTGGTGAGTCAAAATCAATTTGGAGGCAGCACTGTGGAAGATGTCCACACACATCTAGAAAGGTTCACAAGACAGTGCTCCACTCACAGACGCAATCATGTTCATCTGGATACAATGAGGCTTATGTTGTTTCCATTTTCACTAAGAGACATAGCTGAGGAGTGGTTGCAATCTCAACCCCATCAAAGAATTGCATCTTGGGACGATCTAGCTGAAAAATTCACGGCTAGATTTTCCCCCTACAACAGGATTCGGAAGCTCAAGCAGGAGATTAATTCATTCATTCAGCAAGATCAAGAGAACCTGTATGAAACATGGGAAAGGTTCAAAGGTTTGTTAAGAAGGTGTCCTGGTCATAACATTTCCACTGCTGATCAAGTGGAGAAGTTTTATGCTGCACTTAATGATTATACCAAGGATCTCTTGATCTCATTAACAAGCTTGCTGCAAGAGCAGCCCATTCTAATCAAGACAGACAAGTGAGAAAGGTATTTATGAAGTTGAGGCTTTCGATGCTGTGTTGGCCTCCAAAAAATTGTTGTCCAGAAAGGTTGAGGCGATGGTAAAGAGAATAGAAGGAGTTCAGCTAATCCCAGAAGAGGCTGAACTTGAAGCTGAAGTGAAGGCCATGGGCAACTTTCAAAATCAACCATATGGTAATACTTATAACCCGAGTTGGAGGAACCACCCTAATTTTTCATGGAGGGATCAGAATCAGGGTGAAGCTGGAGGACAGAAACAATACCAAAGGCCTTACCAAAACCAAAGGCCTCCAATTCCTCAAAATCTAAGGCAAGGAAAGAAGAGCCTGGAAGAGATTGTTGGTGAAATGGCCCAACAGACCACCCAATGCGGAGACTCAAATTGGCCAGCTGGCCAAAACCATTGCGGAGCGGATCCCAGGTACGTTTCCTTCACACACTTTGGTAAATCCTAAGGATAATAAAGTTTAAAATGTGTCTTCTATCACTCTTAGGAGTGGAAAAATTATGCCTGATAGGGTAGTGACAGAGAAGGAAAATGGTGGTGAGGCTGAAAAGGAAGAGGGTGAGAAGAAAAGAGGAAAACGAGGAGAAGAATGAGGAAAAGAAAAGAGTGAATGAGAAACCTCCGTCGGACAGCATTTGTGGTAAGATTCCATACCCTAAATCTTTGGTTAAGAAAAATTTGGAGCTAGCATTAACCTTATGCCGCTCTCTATGTCAGAAGGTTGGACATAAGAGAGGCAACTTCTACTCTTATTTCATTGCTGTTGGCAGACAGGTCAATCAAACACCCATATGGTGTAGCTGAAGATGTGCTTGTGAGGGTTGAAAAATTTGTCTTCCCGGTAGACTTCGTAATTCTGGATATGGAGGAAGATTCCAGGGTACCATTGATTCTTAGAAGGCCCTTCCTTGCAACAGGCAATGCTAAGATCAATGTTTCTAAGGGTCTTCTATCTTTGAAGGTAGGAGAGGAGAAGGTCAGGTTCTCAGTTTTCAAGACTCTAAAACATTTTGAGTCTGATGAAGATGAAGCATGTGAGCTGTTTGATGACTTGGTCGTCAAGGGAAGGAAAATCCCCCTAATTGATTAAAGGGGAAGAGTCTATAGAAGACTTTAATATCGAGTTTTTTGGGAGACAACCCAAGTCAGGTTTGCTTGTTCTTTATTTAGTTTTTGTGTTAGTACAGATAGCAACCTGAGAGGGGGGTGAATCAGAGTTGCCCCGATTTTCGCCTTATCGAAATTATTACTTTCAAGATAATGATGATCACGAACCGATAGTTGTGATTGCAGCGGAATTGAGGATTGCTTGAAAGTAAAAGATGAAGGATGAGAGGAATTCACACACGGAGTTTTATCCTGGTTCACCTTCTATCCACTGAAGGCTACGTCCAGTCCCTCAAAGAAACCCCTTGAGGATTTTTCCACTATTGATAAAAATCTCTTACAAGTTCCTAACCCAAGGACCCCAAGAATTTCTACCAATAACCTGTGAAAGCAAACCACTTTCAACAGCCCCTGAAAGCAAACCACTTTCAGTTCCTGAAGGCAAACCACCCTCAGACCTTGAAGGCTAAACCACCTTCAATCAATACCCTGAAAGTATACCACTTTCAGTGACAACAACCCTTCACCGAATACCACGGTGAAAACTCAATCTTACAGAAAGAGATGAAGAGTTTTACAATTGGTTGTATCAATCCTTTAACATAGAAATGGATTGATCATGAGAAATTATGCTTTAAGGCTTTTAAGCATAATATAATTCTGAGTTCCTCAAGATATGAACAACTAAAGTGTTCTTATAAACATGAAGATCATGAACTCAGAATTTAGGCTCTTGAAGGTTTAAGTTCTAAAAGATGAACTAATTTTGACAAAGCTTTGGCCTAATGTTGTATTCTCATGTGTTGTGTTCTGGACTCAAATGGACTTTATATAGGCAAGGGAAACGTCCTTGAACCATCACAACCCTTTCCAAAAGGTTTGGGACACAATGGTTCATGAAAAGATGTAACTTTTCATTCTGGTAATCGATTACATCACTTAGTGTAATCGATTACACTAATAGCCGTTTCAGTTTGAATCTGAAATTCAAACATGTAATCGATTACAAACAACAAGTAATCGATTACTTGCCTAGGTGTAATCGATTACCAGAATCCTGAAATCGATTACACTAAAGTCCATCTTCCAGAAACTTGATCCTTTGAGATCGGCTTAAGGTTTTCTACTTCTTTTAAGTTATGAAAACACTTAGCTTGATTAGTTTAGGTGTTTTAAGAGCCTTTATGCTTTAATAGACCTTTAGAAGCATAACTCACCTAAACTAAGACTTCTAGACTATTGATGAACTTTGTAGTGCTGTTTCTTCGAAGTCTTCTTTTCTTCTTTTTGTCGATGAGTTTGTCGTCATCAAAACCACAGCCAGGGCCAGGAGCAAGACCTTCTTCACATTTTGTTCTTTATATGTTCTGTTCTTTTGTTTTGCACTTAAAAAAAAAAATCTCTTACCAGAGCTGACCCCAACGCCCAGGCGTTGGGGCCTCAACGCTAAAGCGTTGAGCCCGTGGATTGGCTAATTATTTTGCCAATTTCCAACACCCTGGCGTTGCATAGCCAACGCTCATGCGTTGGCCCTCTGTTTAATTTTTATATTTCCTTTCTTTCCATTGCTCATGCGTTGAGCCCTTGCCTAGCTACCCAGGATCTCATAAAACCCAACACCTTAGAGTTGGGGGAGGGGGCAACGCTCAAGCGTTGAGCGCCTGGAATCCCAGTTTTATTTTTAATTCCAACGCTCGTGCGTTGGAAGCCAATGCTCATGCGTTGGAAGCCAATGCTCATGCGTTGGAAGCCAATGGTGCTCGGGCAGAACATGTTTAAGGGTTTTGTTTTTCATTTCTAACCACTAACTTCTCAACTTCTACCCACTCCTTTACTCTTCCACGAACTCAACCCATTATATAACACCCATTTCACTCTCACATTACCATCACATTTTACTTGCTTCACTTGGTGTTTGAGTTCTTGGTTGATTGCTTATGTTTTTCTTCCCCAATTTGCTGTTGCATTTGTTCTTCATTGTTCAAGGTTGGTACCCTTTTTTTTTTTATCTTCTTCTACCTTAATTGGGTTATGTTTAATGTTTCAACTAACATTCTAATGATTTCTTGGATTTATCTTCAGGGTTGTTCTTTGTGAAAAATGGTGGGCATGTCCTTGCTCTTGTTTGTGTTGAAAAAGGAATGAATGAAATTGGGTTATGTTTAATGTTTCAACTAACATTCTACTGATTTCTTGGATTGTCGGAATTGTTTGTTCATTTTTGCAGGATGGCACCCAAAAGAAGAGCGGTTGAAGAGGCTCCAATCATCGAGGAGGAGTTTAATGATAACAGGTTCCTTTCTCTGGAGAAGGAACAATACTAGAAGGAGGTGGTCTCCCAAAAGGAGATGATCAGGTAGAGACCACTCCATATTGAGAGAGATTCCTGGGGGATTTAAGAAGCTGTGATCCAGAGGAAATGGGATGTGCTGTGCAACCCGATTGCTGATGGGTGTTAGACATTGGCAAGGGAGTTCTATGCCAATGCAAGGTACGACTCTACTGAAGAAATTCCAGTCATCCCGATGTACAGGTCTTGGTTTCGGGGGACCGTCATCAACTATGTCCCCGAAGCTATCAGGAGACTTTTGAAGCTACCCACTGAGGCCCAGGATAGGGCGATGTTTGGAGAAAATGGGGAAGGGTACAATGATATGTTGAACCACTATCCCTTTGATGAGATACTGGAAGCCTTAGCAATGCCTGGAGCTAGATGGGAGACAGAGGCGGACAGGGTGACTAAGAGCTACATTTTCCGGAAGTATTTCAAGCCGGAAGTCCGAGTCTGGGACCACTTTTTAGTGGATACTCTCTTCCCAATCTTCAACAAAACGGAGCTGAGGAAGCAGAATGCTCTTTGTATCTACTGCCTGCTGAACAAGCTCCCAATTGGTGTGGCGAGGATTATCTCTTGGCGGACCCACTTCATCGTCAACATTGAGAAGAAAGGCAAGAGGTTTGGTTTTCCTCTTTTGATTACTAAGCTAGTACATGCTTAGTTGGGAGTAGCTGCAGCTCCCCCTATTGAAATCCATATCTATCCTCTTCCAATAATGGACTGGGAGGCAACAAGGAAAATTTATTTGGATCATAAGAGAGGCTGAAAAAACAAGGACACCCACTGCATGAAATCCATATCTATCTTCTCATCTTCGTGCGCCGCCGTTCCCGTCTTCTCCCGTTGGCCGCTCTTCTCTACCTCACTAGGGAGTCCTCTTGACTTGCTTCTACTTCTAGGGTTTTGTTTTGAAGATTGTTGTTGTTCAGTACTGGGGTTTTGTTTTCCCAGAGCACAAGAAGCGTGCGTCGTTTCCCCCTTAAATGCTTGTCTCTCCACCCACTTAATGGTCTCTTCATAAATGCCACCCAAAGTCATTAGTGATCCGGAGAGAGGGAAGAATGGAAGTATCAACCCTTTTTAGATGAGAAGACCGCTCATCGTATAGTTTGGCAATAGGGACTCCGGAGTAAATAAGAATGCGAGAAATGACCGAAGCATAAGGGAAGGATTCCGCATGGTCACGACATCGCAGCATGTGATTCATGACCAAAAATGCCCAGTTAATTTGATGGCAATTGAGTATGCCATACATAATTTGTAACTCTAATTCGCTAACATGAGCGAGAAGAGTTTCTTCAGGAAAAATCACTTGATTGATGAAGTAGTGAAGCAGATGATTATTTGTTGTGAGAACATCAGTATTGTAGGGACAAGAGGTTGTATGGGGTGGATGGATTCGTTGAAGGTCAAATGACTGAAATCTACAAAGTGATTGATAAAAGGAGTCATGATTGTAATCAGACCAGGGGCAGGGCAGGTTGGGACCTAAGAAGGCACCAGTTCAAGGGAGTCCAAGACAACGACCAAATGTTGAAAGAGAATGACGAATAAGAATCCCCTTAACAGAGCTTTGAAATCCATCCCGCAAAGTCTCTAGGTTGCAATAGAAGACCTTAACTTGTTCTGGGTAAAAGGGATTGCAGATAGAGATAAATTCCTCAAGGTCTTGATGTCTGAGATATGCCGGAAAGTTGTGACCAGCTTCTACAAATGAGTCCAGATCACCGTACATAGGCTTACGGATAAGTTGATTTATGAACCTTGAGACAAACCGATTTCTTTGATTTGTTGATGTAAGAAGTCTTGTGAGGTTCATTGGACGAGTAGAATGAGAATGATAAGAGTCCATGATTAGGTGTAGGAAGATAATGTTGAGAAGAATAAGCAGGACTTTAGAGAAGGCTTTAACCAAAGTTTAGAGTGATAGAGATTGAATGGGAAGACAATTGGAAACATCACCTAAAGCTGATATAAATAACTCGAGCATGTAATCGATTACAGCAGTTGGGTAATCGATTACAGAGCAGTTGATCCAAGTTTGAATTTCAAAAGATGGAGGGAAATTTGAAATTCTGGCAGTTTTTCGAGCAGGTAATCGATTACAACAGTTGGGGTAATCGATTACTGGAAGTTTAAATTTGAAAATATTCAAATTTTGAATGTGTAATCGATTACAGTAGTTGGGGTAATCGATTACTTATAGATTTCTAACAGGCACGAGGACTGAGATCAAGGATAATCGATTACAGGACCTAGGGTAATCGATTACTAAGACATTTTTATAGGTTCTAGGCTCTAGAATCCTATGTAACATATTTTAAATACATATTGAAGCACATAATCAAACTAAATGCATATAAACATATATTATCATAATGATTATGCAACAAAACATGTTACTTTAAATGTCATGCTCATCTAATATGCCTAATTCTCTTCTAATCTTAAAGAATGAATCTTTAGGAAGAGGCTTAGTAAAGATATCTGCTAATTGATTATGAGTATCCACAAAAGAAATCTCAATATCTTTCCTCATAACATGATCTCGAAGGAAATGATGTCTTATATCAATATGCTTAGTTCGAGAATGCATGATAGGATTTTTAGTGAGATTTATGGCACTTGTGTTGTCACATTTAATTGAAATGCAGCCCAGCTCTAAGCCATAATATTTGAGTTGTTGTTTGAGCCATAGAGTTTGTGCACAACAACTTCCTGCAGCAATATATTCTGCTTCAGCAGTACTTAGAGCAACACATGCTTGTTTCTTGCAAGACCAAGAGACAAGGGCATTTCCTAACAAGTGACAAGTACCACTAGTACTTTTTCTTTCAGTTTTACAACCAGCATAATCAGAATCAGAATATCCAATCAAATTACAAACACTCCCTTTGGGATACCACAAACCAACATTTGTAGTTCCTCTCAAGTATTTGAAAATCCGTTTAACGGAACTCAAATGTGATTCCCTAGGAGATGCTTGATATCTAGCACATAGACACACACTAAACATAATATCAGGTCTACTTGCAGTTAAGTATAAAAGAGATCCGATCATACCTCTATATTTAGTAATGTCTACTGGAACACCGGATACATCTTGATCTAAATATGTATTAGACCCCATTGGTGTGGCTATGGCTTTGCAATCATCCAAATCACATTTCTTTAATAATTCCTTGCAAAACTTTGATTGATTGATGAATATTCCATCACGTGATTGCTTGATTTGCAACCCAAGAAAGAAATTTAACTGTCCCATCATAGACATCTCAAATTCTTCTTGCATCATGTTAGAGAAATCCTTACAAAGAGATTCGTTAGTTGCACCAAAGATAATATCATCAACATAAATTTGAACTAATAAAGTATTACCTTTGGTCCTTTTGATGAACAAGGTTGTGTCAGCCTTACCCTTTTGGAATCCTTTATCACAAAGGAATGTGCTTAATCTATCATGCCATGCACGAGGGGCTTGCTTAAGACCATAGAGTGCCTTCTTTAATCTGAAGACATGTGAAGGGAACTTTGGATCTTCAAATCCTGGGGGTTGCTTCACATAAACTTCTTCTTGAATATATCCGTTCAGGAAAGCACTTTTGACGTCCATTTGATATAATGGGAAATTTAGAGAGCAAGCATACGCCAACAAAAGTCTTATGGCTTCCATCCTTGCCACTGGTGCATAGGTTTCATCAAAATCTATACCTTCTTCTTGATTATAACCTTGAGCAACCAGCCTTGCTTTGTTTCTAACTATGATACCATTTTCATCTAACTTATTTCTAAATACCCACTTTGTTCCAATAACATGCTTATCACTAGGCTTTGGAACAAGTTCCCAAACTTGATTCCTTTCAAATTGGTTTAGTTCTTCCTGCATTTCTACAATCCAATACTCATCCTTCAGAGCATCATTTACTTTTGATGGTTCTATTTGAGAGACAAAGGCCATATTCAAAACTGAATCATGTAAGCGTAGCCTTGTAGAGACGCCTCTAGAAATATCACCAATAATATTATCAACTGGATGATCCCTATGGGTTCTCCATTCCTTTGGAAGTTGATTAGTATTATCTTTAATGTGCTCTTCTTGTATTGGATTTTGATCTCTATCCTTTTGAGAATTTTCATTGATAATGATATCTTCTTCTTCAACATCTGGAAGATTTACTTTATCTTCTATTGAAGATTTAGATTCATCAAAAGATACATGTATGGATTCTTCCACAGATAGAGTTTTCTTGTTAAAGACTCTATATGCTTTGCTTGTTAGAGAATAACCAAGGAATATACCTTCATCAGATTTTTCATCAAACTTACCAAGGTTTTCCTTTCCATTATTCAAGACAAAGCATTTTGATCCAAAAGCATGTAGATGAGAGATATTTGGTTTCCTTCCCTTGTAGATTTCATAGGGGGTTTTCTTCAGAATAGGTCTAATAAGAACTCTATTGGAAACATAGCAAGCAGTACTTACAGCATCAGCCCATAAATATTTAGGAAGGCTTGATTCACTTAGCATGGTTCTTGCTAATTCTTCAAGTAATCTGTTCTTCCTTTCTACAACACCGTTTTGTTGTGGTGTTCTCGGAGTAGAGAAATTATGTGATATTCCATTTTCATCACATAGTTCTTGAAATTGTTGATTCTGAAATTCTCCTCCATGATCACTTCTAATAGAAGAGATCTTTAAAGACTTCTCATTTTGAACTAGCCTTGCATATCTCTTGAATGCATTGAAGGCTTCATTCTTATGAGGCAAGAATAACGTCCATGTAAATCTAGAGAAATCATCAACAATAACAAGTGCATAGAAATTACCTCCGAGGCTTTTTGTTCTTGAAGGTCCGAACAAATCCATATGTAGCAATTGATGGGGCCTTGAAGTCGAAACTATGTTCTTTGATTTGAAAGACATTCTGGTTTGCTTCCCCTTTTGACATGCATCACAAAGCTTGTCTTTTTCGAATCTTATCTTTGGAAGCCCAACAACTAGATCATGCTTGACTAGTTTGTTTAAATGATCTATTTGTATATAAGAAAGTCTTCTATGCCATAGCCATGAATCACTATTGTTCTTGGCCAAAAGGCATCTTACGTTTTGTGGAATCTCATCCAAGGAGATCATGAAGACTTTATTTACTTTATACCCAGAAAACTTAATTTCTTTAGTTTTCACATCTTTTACTACACATCTATCATCAATGAAACCAACTTTCAAACCTTTGTCACATAGTTGACTGATACTCAGAAGATTATGCATCAAACCATCAACGTAAAGAACTTTATCGATGACTGTTTGAGGGGGTGTGCCTATTCTTCCAATACCGAGTATCTTTCCCTTTTGATTGTTACCATATGTGACAAAACCTTTTTCCCTAGGTATAAGAAAAGAAAACTTGGTTTTGTCTCCTGTCATGTGTGATGAGCAGCCACTATCAAGATACCATAAATCCTTTGCTGCTTTCATACACACCTACATGACAAGGTTCAGACATGGGTATTAGGAACCCAACAAGTTTTGGGTCCTTCTAAGTTAACATCTTTTCTAATCCAAATGTACTCCCTATTTGGTACTCCTACATGTTTGTAGTAACATCTACTAGGGGTATGTCCTATTTTGTTACAATAGGTGCAAGAATAATGATTGTAACTAGATGTTTGCCTAGGAGTAGGATGAATCTTCTTAGGAGGTCTATTAGGGTTGTTCTTCCTATTGTTCATATTCCTAAAAGATTTGGTCTTAATGTTTTTAGAAGATCCTTCTATCATGTTTGGTTTTACAAACACAGTTTTCTTGACTTCCTTAGTCTTTGGGTAAGAAGTATATCCTAGACCTGACTTATTGTTTGAATGTCTTTGAACACTTAGAATATCATCTAACTTCTGTTTTCCTTTATTGAAGTTATGAACTCTTTGTTGAAGATTATCTATCTTTTCTTCTAAAGAACTACACTTAGTGCATTTATGAGTAATATCTAACTTAGATTTTACTATGTCTAGTTCTTCTTGTAAAGTTCTACACTTACTTTCTAAGGATGAAATCAAATCATTTTGCCTAGTGCTAACCTTAGAGAATTCTTGACATAATTTAAACATATTTTCCATGGTAAACTTTAAATCATGAAAGGATATAGAATTGTCACTAACCTGGGAATCTTCAACATCTGAATCATGTGAGGCCATCAAAGCAACTTGTGCTTCTTCTTTATCAGAGTCTGATGATGAACTTACTTCATTATCATCCCAAGCCAAATATGCTCTTCGTGTGGGTTGATCCTTCTTTTCGAATTTTTCTCTTAGACCATGTTTCTTCTTCTGAAGATTTGGACATTCTGACTTGAAGTGTCCAGGCTTGCCACATTCGAAACATGTGATCTTTTGAGAGGAAGAAGACTCATTGTTTCTTTGGAAAGAGTTGTTGTTGTTGAATTTCACACCTTTTCTCTTAAGAAACTTTCCAAAATTCTTTACTAGAAGATTCACATTCCCATTATCTTCTTCTTCAGAATCTGCATCATAATCTTCTTTGATGCTTTCTTTTGCTTTTAGCGAAATTGATCGATACTTCTTCTCATGTTGTTCATTTTCTTCCAAACGATTCAACTCCAACTCATGTTCTTGAAGTTTTCCAAAAAGAGTTGCAAGAGTCATTTTTGATAAACTCTTCTTCTCTGAGATGGCCGTTACTTTTGGTTGCCATACTCTTGTAAGTGATCTTAGAACTTTCATGTTCAAGTCACTGTTTGAAAATTGTCTACCAAGAGCAATCAAATGATTAATTAAATGAGTGAATCGTTTTTGCATATCTAATACCTTTTCTCCTGGAAGCATTCTGAACATTTCATATTCTTGAGATAGAGTATTGATCTTTGATCTCTTGACTTCATATGTCCCTTCATGAGTCACCATCAACGTATCCCATATTTCTTTCGATGTAGTGCACGTTGATACTCTGAAAAATTCATCCATCCCAAGGGCAGATGTAAGGATGTTCATTCCTTTGAGATCATATTGAACCTTCTTCTTTTCTTCTTCACTCCATGAACTTTCTGGTTTTACTTGTGAAGTTCCTTCTACTTCTGCTACAGGCACAAAGGGACCTTCTTCAATGGCTTTCCAAATTCCTGCGTCTAATGACTTTATGAATATTTTCATCTTGATCTTCCAGAAGTCATAGTGTTCTCCATTGAAGAATGGTGGCCTGTTTATGTTGTGTCCTTCACTGGTTCCATGATTGGAAGAGGATGCCATCTTTTCCCGGACCTTAGGAATAACTTACCTAAACTTCCGCTCTGATACCAATTGTTAGTACAGATAGCAACCTGAGAGGGGGGGGGGTGAATCAGAGTTGCCCCGATTTTCGCCTTATCGAAATTATTACTTTCAAGATAATGATGATCACGAACCGATAGTTGTGATTGCAGCGGAATTGAGGATTGCTTGAAAGTAAAAGATGAAGGATGAGAGGAATTCACACACAGAGTTTTATCCTAGTTCACCTTCTATCCACCGAAGGCTACGTCCAGTCCCTCAAAGAAACCCCTTGAGGATTTTTCCACTATTGATAAAAATCTCTTACAAGTTCCTAACCCAAGGACCCCAAGAATTTCTACCAATAACCTGTGAAAGCAAACCACTTTCAACAGCCCCTGAAAGCAAAACCACTTTCAGTTCCTGAAGGCAAACCACCCTCAGACCTTGAAGGCTAAACCACCTTCAATCAATACCCTGAAAGTATACCACTTTCAGTGACAACAACCCTTCACCGAATACCACGGTGAAAACTCAATCTTACAGAAAGAGATGAAGAAGAGTTTTACAATTGGCTGTATCAATCCTTTAACATAGAAATGGATTGATCATGAGAAATTATGCTTTAAGGCTTTTAAGCATAATATAATTCTGAGTTCCTCAAGATATGAACAACTAAAGTGTTCTTATAAACATGAAGATCATGAACTCATAATTTAGGCTCTTGAAGGTTTAAGTTCTAAAAGATGAACTAATTTTGACAAAGCTTTGGCCTAATGTTGTATTCTCATGTGTTGTTGTGTTCTGGACTCAAATGGACTTTATATAGGCAAGGGAAACGTCCTTGAACCATCACAACCCTTTCCAAAAGGTTTGGGACACAATGGTTCATGAAAAGATGTAACTTTTCGTTCTGGTAATCGATTACATCACTTAGTGTAATCGATTACACTAATAGTCGTTTCAGTTTGAATCTGAAATTCAAACATGTAATCGATTACAAACAAAAAGTAATCGATTACTTGCCTAGGTGTAATCGATTACCAGAATCCTGAAATCGATTACACTGAAGTCCATCTTCCAGAAACTTGATCCTTTGAGATCGGCTTAAGGTTTTCTACTTCTTTTAAGTTATGAAAACACTTAGCTTGATTAGTTTAGGTGTTTTAAGAGCCTTTATGCTTTAATAGACCTTTAGAAGCATAACTCACCTAAACTAAGACTTCTAGACTATTGATGAACTTTGTAGTGCTGTTTCTTCGAAGTCTTCTTTTCTTCTTTTTGTCGATGAGTTTGTCGTCATCAAAACCACAGCCAGGGTCAGGAGCAAGACCTTCTTCACATTTTGTTCTTTATATGTTCTGTTCTTTTGTTTTGCACTTAAAAAAAAAACTCTTACCAGAGGGGACCCCAACGCCCAGGCGTTGGGGCCTCAACGCTAAAGCGTTGAGCCCGTGTATTGGCTAATTATTTTGCCAATTTCCAACACCCTGGCGTTACATAGCCAACGCTCATCGAGGAGGAGTTTAATGATAACAGGTTCCTTTCTCTGGAGAAGGAACAATACTAGAAGGAGGTGGTCTCCCAAAAGGAGATGATCAGGGAGAGACCACTCCATATTGAGAGAGATTCCTGGGGGATTTAAGAAGCTGTGATCCAGAGGAAATGGGATGTGCTGTGCAACCCGATTGCTGATGGGTGTTAGACATTGGCAAGGGAGTTCTATGCCAATGCAAGGTACGACTCTACTGAAGAAATTCCAGTCATCCCGATGTACAGGTCTTGGTTTCGGGGGACCGTCATCAACTATGGCCCCGAAGCTATCAGGAGACTTTTGAAGCTACCCACTGAGGCCCAGGATAGGGCGATGTTTGGAGAAAATGGGGAAGGGTACAATGATATGTTGAACCACTATCCCTTTGATGAGATACTGGAAGCCTTAGCAATGCCTGGAGCTAGATGGGAGACAGAGGCGGACAGGGTGACTAAGAGCTACATTTTCCGGAAGTATTTCAAGCCGGAAGTCCGAGTCTGGGACCACTTTTTAGTGGATACTCTCTTCCCAATCTTCAACAAAACGGAGCTGAGGAAGCAGAATGCTCTTTGTATCTACTGCCTGCTGAACAAGCTCCCAATTGGTGTGGCGAGGATTATCTCTTGGCGAACCCACTTCATCGTCAACATTGAGAAGAAAGGCAAGAGGTTTGGTTTTCCTCTTTTGATTACTAAGCTGGTACATGCTTAGTTGGGAGTAGCTGCAGCTCCCCCTATTGAAATCCATATCTATCCTCTTCCAATAATGGATTGGGAGGCCGCAAGGAAAATTTATTTGGATCATTAGAGAGGCTGAAAAAACAAGGACACCCACTACATGAAATCCATATCTATCTTCTCAACTTTCTAGGCCTATACCTAGGCTTAGAGGCTTTAACTTCACGAATGCGAGACAAAGAAGCAGAAGGGAACAATGTAACACGAGAGAGGGATTCAACCGGCCTCTCCCAACTTCTGAAGGTGCAACCACCATCACGAGAAAACACCTCATGAGGCAAATCAACGATCTTCTCCATAGTCCCAACAGAACGACAAACACCCAAAGCGAGAGAAGAAGATACACCAACCAACAAATGCTCAAGCACACCACCAATGGGTCCTAAGATGATCTTGTCACCCTCCTTAAAGGAAACCTTTGACATCAAGTCTATTTCCATAGCTCCATTTGCACCCTCCAGACCACACCTCTCAAGAGGCGGGAAACTGATCAACTTGACGCCTTCTATCTCAAAAGCAACAAGAGGACCACAACCCATGGACAAGACTTCCGGGAACAAGAAATCAGGGATGAGGGTCCCCTCTCCGTCATTCGGTACCATGCCAAAACCAGCTTAACATACTAGAGAACCAATTTAAGGAAACATAATGACACTAGGCACGCAAGGGTCCTTATTGCAACCCTTGCAAAATCTATAAACCATCTCCACTTCTCCTGGTGAGAAAAGCGACACACTGGTATCTATGTTCTTCCCTAGAAAACCCTCCTTCCAAGACTTTGGAAAAAACAAAGTCACCTCCTATCAAAATCGATGAACCAAGCCGATCAGATTTCAACGCTGAATCCTTGACACGAGCCTTTTGAAGACCCACCTTTGAAGTGGCACGGGTCGAATACCTAGCCACCGCAACAAACAATATCGTACCTCCAATATGAGAAACATCCACATATCTGATAGCCGCCAAGCTCTGCTTCCTAGATGCGAATTGTTCTCTTCCTATCATATCAAATATTATATCTCTCACTTTATCACTTGTTTATATTTCACTCTAAGTGTAAGGTGAAATTCTGGCGTGAAAGTAATATTTGTCAAAAAATTTGTGCATCACCAATTTGCAATAGCTCACCTTCTATTAATGCCACTGAAGCAGCTTCACTACTACAGAATTGTCTTTTTACCACGCCCTTGTTACCACAGTTCCGTGTTGGGCCGTGGTAAAATGGTGCCCGGAGCTCTGTTACCACGATTCCGTGTCGAACCGTGGTAATTGAGGTTCTCTATTACCACGGTTCCTTGTCACCCGTGGTAACTGATATTGTTTTATTTATTTTTAATTAAAAAAAGACTATTACCACAGTTGATACCTTAACCGTGGTAATAGATATTATATTATTATTAATAAAATGTTGATTTGTTAAACTAGCAAACCCTAGTTTGCACCTCATGACCGCCGTTCCTGGCCGCTGCACCTCATCACCGACCCTCCTTCTCTCCGCAATGGCACCGCCGTTGCTTTACATGCTCGTCAGCCCAAGCTCATCTCTGTCAATCACACTTTTGCTCGCAGCCGTGACAGTCACGCCGTCTTCGTCTTCGTGCGCCGCCGTTCCCGTCTTCTCCCGTTGGCCGCTCTTCTCTACCTCACTAGCGAGTCCTCTTGACTTGCTTCTACTTCTAGGGTTTTGTTTTGAAGATTGTTGTTGTTCAGTACTGGGGTTTTGTTTTCCCAGAGCACAAGAAGCGTGCGTCGTTTCCCCCTTAAATGCTTGTCTCTCCACCCACTTAATGGTCTCTTCATAAATGCTTCCCAACGCCGTTTCTCCAGTATGCGTGGTTTCTTTCTTCTAAACAGTCACGCCGGTTATCCTTCCCATATGAGTTTCACATTTCTCAATACATCCTCTTTACTCTGCACTTCTGAACAGTTATGGCGGTTACTCTTCTTCATCCCGTTTCACTTTCCTCATTTGCTTATAAGTTCCAGAAGTATCTCTCAGTTCTCCATCCATCACTCCATCATCTTCCCTGCATCCTTCTTTTTGTGTGTTCATTAATCTTCATTAAAAACAGAAATGGAAAACGGTTTCGAAATCTGCCTTCCTTTTACTGTAAATTTCCCAGAACTAGAGCGTTATCAAGTTCTCAGCACCAATTCTCTGCGTAACACACGTTTCCTAGCATTCTGTGATGCCTCTAATGAGTCAATGTACCCAGAACTCGTCTTCTCCTTCTGGTCCTCCTTAACATTTGTACACAACAGAGGCTTCGTTGCAACAGTGGTGGATAATGAGTTTTCCCTAACCAGAGGGAAACTTGCTGAACTCTTCAATAGTGAGGATGAATGAGACACGTATTCTAAATTCTGGAAAGCAGAATACGATGGAGAACATATAGATGAAAGCATCTATATGATGGAAAATCCATCCGTTTATGAGCGCCGTCTCTACTCATCCCTAAACCGCTGTTCTAGAGTTTTACATCAATTGGTCACTAAAGTGCTTTGTCCAAGAGTCGATCGTCTGAAAGACGTGCTTGACCGCGACTTGTATATCATGTACATGATTATGAATAAAGAGCATTTTAATGTTGTAGACATCATCTGCAAGCACCTTGCTTATTCTCTAGTTGACAACCAGCAAGCCATTCCCTATGGTTTCCTCGTAACAAAACTCCTCAGGGGTCCAAATGGGTTGCCCTTTTTGGCTTGAAACCCTTTAGAAGAGGTAGCTTGTTAGGTGATCGGAGTAGAATTCTTTCGGTCAAGGGGTATTGACATTGGTGAGCCACTAGATGAACCCTCCGAAGACTCAGATGACTCCTCCAATTATTATATGGAATCGTTAGGCACCAACTCTGGTCCCTGATTTTTAATTCAGCCAAGTGTACATGTTGTACCTTTTTTTAAATTTGGATGTACAATTTTTCTTCAAGTTAATATATGGCTGATCTTGTTCATTCCTAATAATCTCCTTCTCTTTTTATTCATTGTTATATTTTTTGGAAATATAATGCCAGGAACTGTTCGGAATGGCTTAGCAGCATATTACGCATGCTTAGCAGCATTGCGGGCTCGGAGATACATTGAAGGCGATGTAACAGAAGCAGTTGGGAGCACAAGCAGGAGCACTAAGATCAGTTGAAGATGTTATGTTGTAACTGTGTTCTACTACTGAATTGTTTTTTTTAATGGACTGCTGAACTATTTTGGCATTGAAGTAACGAGATATTACGATAGTTTCCTATAGACCATGTTTTAATTAGTTAATTACCTTTTTCCTGGGTGGTAATCCATATGCATGTTATATATAGTTTATTTGGTAATTTGGTATTTCGACAATATAATAGACTATTTTTTTATTTGCACGTACAATTAATTAAGGTGAGAGAATATAAGAAAAAAAAATAGACCTATTACCACGGTTCAATGTTGAACCGTGGTACAACAATGAACTGTGGTAATAGATGTATGATATTACCACGGTTCCTTACTGAACCGTGGTAACAAAGCTGCGATATTAACCCGGTTACGCCTTCAACCGTGGTAACATATATGTGATATTACCACGGTTTCTCCTTGAACCGTGGTAATTTATCTATTACTTCGACGTCTGATACCACAGTTTAACCATGGTAACAGGATGCCCGGAACCGTGATAATATGACAATTATGTAGTAGTGCTTCCTCAGAACACACCTTAACTCATGGATAAAGATTGGTGTACACTCAAAGAGTGTAGACCACTAGAGAGAGATAGGGAGAGATAAGAGATAAATGATAAACATGATATATGATGCGATGTGACTGGATGAAAGAAATAGAGAGAAAAAAAGTGTTTTGAGGTATTTGCACTGTTTAGTGGTTTGTGAATCATTGCTACTAACTCATTTGTCATGTTTTTCTTGAAAAAAACTAAACAAATGGTATAAGAAAGAAAAAGATGTGATGTCATTAAGTGAGCTAAATGCAGTGTTTTAAGATTCGATTCGGCTTGGTCGGTTTGACCAGTCGAACCGGGACTCGGTCACCTGATCGAGCTAAGTCAGCCTTTGGATCAGCTTTGCTTCAGGATTGGTAAGAATCGGTTGACTCGGCCGAGTTAATGGTTAAACTGGTGACTCGGTCGATTTTGGTCGAACCGACAAATCACCAGTTTTTTTTTTCAGAGCCTCCTCAAAGACAACCTCCAACCAGGGCTCCTTCGACGACTGCAGGGTCATCCGATCCATTCTTTGCGGGCTTCGCGTCGTTGTCGACGAGTGCGACGTGTCCATCGACGACCGGTTCCTCGACGAGCTCCACGGGATCCTCAGTTGCCGCAGCGTGACGCTCCCTAAGGTGTTCATCAGCGCCATTTGTGTTGGTTCCATTTTCCTAGCCATAAGATCTCTTTGCACAACTGCACCACATACTGCTTCCTCATCTTCTATGTTGTTCACGACTTTGCATTCATATCTCCGTGTAGTTCGCAATCTCCTCACAGTTTATTTTTCCTCTCTGTTACACGCTGGCTTTTCCCTTTGTTTTCTCTCTCTTGGTTTGGGATGAGAAGATGATAAGGTTGCAGTGTTGCACAAATGTGTTGTGCGGCACTTGAAAGAATGAATACTAGGTTTTTTTGTCTAAATAATACTATGAGTGTTTTTTCTAAACATCACAGCAATATTAAGTGGGTTGCTAACGTAAAAAAAAGTGGGTTGGTTAGTGCATTTTAAGTTTTTTTAATAAAGAGTGCATTTTAAGTTTTTGTTTTTGCAATGCGAACGGCTTGATAAGGTGCCCTGCATGTTTCTTCGTGTTTCTTCATATTGGAGAAGGTTCTGGTACATTTGGTGAAGATGGAGACTTTGATTTGGATTCAACTCTTCCTCCTAGTCCTTCATCATGAAGAAACTTGGATGATGTGTTGTGTTTGTCAATTGTTAGCTTATGCACCTATAGTTGTTTAACACTTTGACTATATTGGACACTTATTTTGTGCGTTTTTATTATGATCAAAACACAGAACCTATGTTTTTTTTATGACATTTACAACTTATTGATGATATTTTGCTGTAGTAAATTTTATATGTTAGTTGTTTAATTTGTATTTTGATGTATGAAATTATTAATTAATGCTAGGTATTATTATTATGGGTTAATGGTTTAACGTGTCCATGAAGTTGTACTGAAATTTGTGTTTGGTCCCTCCCTAGAAAAATGACGTTCAGTGGCAGTAAAAAACAGCCAGTAATTGTAAAAAGACCGTCACTAAACGTCATTTTTCTGGGGAGGGACCAAACACAAATTTCAGTACAACCTCATGACACGTTAAACCATTAACCCTATTATTATTAATATTTTTTAATATATACCGAGTCAATCACCGAATCAAACAATCCGCTCAATAACTCTTAGGTCCGACTAAAAACTCGACTCCGTGGCTCCACCGAGTTAAAACCAAATCGAGTGTTAGGACAAATGACCTCAAATTGATACGAGTGGGTCTAGTACTAAGATTGTGAAGGCTAAGCTTCCGTAAGCCACTGTTCTTCTCTTCTATTCCTCTCCCTCTATATAAATTCCCCAAACCCTTCTTTCATATGCTCAAACTGCTTCTCTCAACAAGCAGAAAGCGACTGAGAGAAAAAGAGAGACAAACCACTCTCCTATCCATTAACCACAAAATAGAAAATAAAAAGAGAAAGAAATCCTTTAATTTTCTTCCTCCTCTCCTCTGCTGTTCTTCCCCTGACAATGGCAGCATCAGTCGACAACCGTCAATACGGCACCCTAAACGGCGTCGTCCGCGCCTTCAACCCCAGCGGCGCTGCTTACATCCACGACCCGAAACCGAGTTTCCCGGTGAATCTCGACATCTCTAGCAGCGATGACGACGAAAACGACGACGCATCATCGAGCCTCAGAGACCTCATTAAAAAGGGGAACGCGGAGCTCGAATCGTCCGTCGTTGATCCGCGTGACCAGGGAACCGCCGATAACTGGATCTCACGCAACGCCACCATGGTCCGCCTCACAGGGAAGCACCCCTTCAACTCGGAGCCCCCACTCCCACGCCTCATGCACCACGGTTTCATAACCCCGGTCCCACTCCACTATGTTCGTAACCACGGACCGGTCCCCAAAGCCCGCTGGGACGACTGGACCGTAGAAGTAACCGGTCTGGTCAAAAACCCAACCCGGTTCACCATGGACCGGCTGGTCCACGATTTCCCAAGCCGCGAACTTCCCGTAACCCTCGTCTGTGCCGGGAACCGCCGCAAGGAGCAGAACATGGTCCGGCAGAGCATCGGCTTCAACTGGGGCGCCGCCGGGGTCTCCACCTCCGTTTGGCGCGGGGTGTCGCTCCGCCACGTGCTGCGAAAGTGCGGGATCCACGCGCGGTCGAGAGGCGCGTTGCACGTGTGCTTCGAAGGGGACGAGGATCTCCCCGGCGGTGGTGGGTCCAAGTACTCAACGAGCATCAAGAGGGAGGTGGCGATGGACCCGTCGCGTGATGTTATACTCGCGTACATGCAGAACGGGGAGGTTCTGGCTCCGGATCATGGGTTTCCGCTTCGGGTCATCATACCCGGGTTCATTGGTGGCCGCATGGTGAAGTGGCTCAAGCGGATCGTGGTGACGGAAGAAGAGTGTGACGGGCATTATCATTACAAGGACAATAGAGTGCTTCCTTCCCACGTTGACGCAGAACTCGCCAATGAAGAAGGTACCTATCATTTATCGTACAATCAAATATAAATTTAAAATACAACTTTGATTTATTTAATTCATATTTTCAGTTTCAATGAAAAAAGATAATTCACATATCCACCCTTTTCCACTTTCTTTTTTTTCTATTTCTATTCTTTTTTAAAAATACAACTTTGATTTACTCAATTTACATTTCTTTGTGTCTAACAAACATTAATGGTAACCAATGTATTGGTATAGCACTTCGCTTGAGCAAGTGGTTAGATAACAACTCACAGTGAGAGATTAGTTTGACTGCTATTAGTTGTGGGATAGTTAATTAACATTGAAAAAACAAACATTAATGGTATTGTTTTGTGTGTGATGTGTTGGGGCAGGATGGTGGTACAAGCCGGAGTACATAATCAACGAGCTGAACATAAATTCGGTGATTACGACGCCGTGTCATGATGAGATCTTGCCCATTAACTCATGGACTACGCAGAGGCCGTACACGCTGAGAGGCTACGCATATTCTGGTGAGTTTTTAAGTTTTTTCCCCACGCTTTAGAGCTTTGAATAGTCTGCCAAAAATAAAGTATATATGTATATGCAATGAGAGATGAATATAAAACTTCAACATGTTGTACGATCTCAACATGACAACATGCTTTCCGTGAACAGAATATTCATCTTTTGCCCATTGGATTGGAATATTCTTTGGATATTTTGATGGTTTTCCTATGTGGTTAGTTGCTAGTAAGAATTTTCAACACTACGAGAAGTTTTCTATATTAGATCTGTCGCTATCTGCAAGAACTTTTCAACTCAAGGGAGTTACGGGGAAATGAATACTTTTATCTAGGTTGTACAAATACCCATAAAAAAATACGGTGGATGTGCTGAAAGAGAAAGATTAATGTTTGATTTTTTACTAGCTTACTATCTCTATCTAGTTGTCGCTATTGGTAGACAGTGAGTTGAAAGTTGAAACACAAACAGAGTGGTTTTTAATCTGTGGAAGGTGAAATTTGATTTGACACACGAGTTGCGCGCACTTGCAGGCGGTGGAAGGAAGGTGACACGTGTGGAGGTGACACTGGACGGTGGAGAAACGTGGTGCGTTTGCGCGTTGGACCAGCCAGAGAAACCGAACAAATACGGGAAGTACTGGTGCTGGTGCTTCTGGTCATTGGAGGTAGAAGTGCTGGACCTCATTGGGACCAAGGAGATTGCTGTCCGAGCATGGGATGAGGCCCTCAACACCCAACCTGAAAACCTCATTTGGAATGTTATGGTAAATTCACATACCCTCTCTATTAATAAACTCTTTTATTCATAAAAGTTAAAAAATTGACATTGTTAAATAACCAGTGGACTAAATGGAAAAATAAAATAAAATTGGTGCTTTTGGAATAAGATATACCGTTTGGATGAAAAGAAAAATACTTATCGGAGCTTATTTAGAGTTTTTTTATAAATAACCTAAAATAAGCTCTAATAATTTGGTATCCAAGCGAATCCATATTTAAACATTTGAAATGAGCCTTTGGGTAAATAGCATGTTTATTACCCTATGTACTTATTCATTATTCATAAGTTTATTTGAGAAATTTATTGAAATAAATTAAAAACAGGTTATAGATAAATACAAGCATTTGTCTGTAAGTTAATTTGAACAACTTATAAAAATAAGTTTAAAATAACTAATTAATTAATATGTCCTAAGTTATTTACCTTTGTTTTTTCAAATACTTGCATATGTAGGTTTAAATAAACTTTTCCAAACATACCCAAAATATGTTACCCGAACTATAGGTGAATTATTATTTTTATTGTAATCATATGTTTAAAGAGATAGGAATAAAATGGTTGTCTAAATCATCTAAATTTATCTTGGATTAAATCTCTATAGCTTAGACGGTCTAATAATATTTATATATGTGGCTTAGAAAATTATAACTCATAATAATAGATGTCAGAATATTAAACAATGATGAATTTACTCAATATTTATTTTAAGTAATTTAAATTACCACTAGAATAGAATAAAAGAGAGATATAGAGGCACATGCCATAAAAAAAATAAAAGAGATACATATCAAAATAAGATGAAAGTGGAATTGGATGTAAATTTGCCAAATTTAAATAAAAAAAATGAGAAAAAAAATAAAGCACTTCAATTCGCTACCATCACCTATCATAACAACGCCAAACCTCTTATTTGTCAAACATGATACTATGCATTAAATCTGATTCATGTGTTGTTTGTCAATGTCACATCAAAGACAAAGACATGAAAACACGCTTAAATTTTATGACTTAGTAGCTTACACCTATTGAAATGACCCAAATTAAGCAAACCATAGTTAACAGTCTTTTTCACCTCATACATATATTTCGTGAATCACATTTCTGAATCTTTTAGTTAAATTTTTTTTGTAGAGGAAGTCTAACGAAGTTCTCTACTTTTGGTTTCCACAGGGCATGATGAACAACTGCTGGTTCAGGGTGAAAACCAACGTGTGCAAGCCCCACAAGGGTGAGATCGGAATAGTGTTCGAACACCCAACCCAACCAGGGAACAAACCGGGAGGGTGGATGGCGAAGGAAAAACACCTAGAAATCTCACAAGACTCCAACCCAACCCTCAAGAAGAGTCTCTCCTCACCATTCATGAACACCGCCACAAAAACCTACTCCCTCTCCGAGGTAAAGAAACACAGCGGCCCCGACTCCGCTTGGATCATCGTCCAAGGCCACGTCTACGACTGCACCCGCTTCCTCAAGGACCACCCTGGCGGCGCCGACAGCATCCTCATCAACGCCGGCACCGACTGCACGGAAGAGTTCGAGGCCATCCACTCTGACAAGGCCAAGAAAATGCTCGAAGATTACCGCGTCGGCGAGCTCATCACCACCGGCTACACCTCAGACTCATCTTCCCCCAACAACTCGTTCCACGGAAACACCGAATTCACTTACTTAGCCCCTATAAAAGAAATCACAACACTGCCACCACTACCACCGCCACGGAGTGTGGCTCTCATCCCACGTGAGAAAATCCCATGCAAGCTCGTTTCCAAGACCTCTATCTCACATGACGTGAGAGTGTTCCGTTTTGCTCTACCTTCAGAGGATCAGCAGTTAGGACTACCTGTCGGGAAGCACATTTTCTTATGTGCTATCGTTGACGGGAAGCTATGCATGCGAGCCTACACGCCAACGAGCGGAGTTGATGAAGTTGGTTATTTCGAACTCGTGGTGAAGGTTTACTTCAAAGGGGTGCACCCGAAGTTTCCAAATGGTGGGGTCATGTCTCAGCACTTGGATTCTCTTCCAATTGGGTCGGTTTTGGACGTGAAGGGTCCCCTTGGGCACATAGAGTACACTGGAAGAGGAAACTTTTTGGTTCATGGGAAGCAAAGATTTGCTAAGAGGCTAGCCATGTTGGCTGGGGGGACCGGAATCACACCGATTTACCAAGTGGTGCAAGCGATACTGAAGGACCCGGAGGATCACACTGAAATGTATGTGGTGTACGCGAACCGGACCGAGGATGATATTCTTTTAAGGGAGGAACTCGACACATGGGCGAAGAAGTATGAGGACCGGTTCAAGGTGTGGTATGTGGTGGAAACTGCCAGGGAAGGGTGGGGGTACAGTGTTGGGTTTGTCACGGAGGGTGTTATGAGGGAGCATCTTCCGGAGGCTGGGGAAGATGCATTGGCGTTGGCTTGTGGGCCACCACCTATGATTCAGTTTGCGGTGAATCCTAATTTGGAGAAGATGGGGTATGATGTTAAGAATGATTTGCTAGTGTTTTAGGGCAATTTGTATGTAATGTGTATTGTTTGTGTATCAGGTGTTCTTGTTGGAGTATATCTTTTATTTCATATAATTCATTCTAAGGAAGAAGAAAAAGAAAGAAAAGTCTTGCTTGGATTGTTAGGCTTGACTTTTCCTCCTTTTAGGTTATCATCATGTAGACATAATTTATGTCAAGATTCTTTGACTACTTAGTAGTAGTATAAAACTGTAAATAAATAAAAAGTTATCTTCCAAATTGCCCTCAATAATTGTGTGCTTGAATTGTGGGGATTTATGTGTGTGTCTGTATCTATGTCTGTTTTATAACATATCAAATATTAACTATGTAGGTATGAGCATTCACTATAAGAAAGAGAGAGCAAAGATAGAAAAGGAATAATGTTGCGTTGGCACTTCAAACAAAGCTACACCAAGAGATGCAAAAAGATGAAAGAGAGAAACATAGAAATGATGGATGATGTAGTAGTAAAGAAGGATAGAGATAAAAAGGAGAAAATAAATGGAAATGAGATAGGAAAATATTGTGGTGTGAATATATCAAAAATTTTACAAAAGAAAAGTGAGAGATGTAATATAAGTGATGTGATGACCATGGTTATCAAAACTGGACCGGATTGGTTGGTTTGACTGGTTAAATCGTGAACTGGAGTAGTGGCTGGTCCGGAACACCCATGTAATTGAAGTGTAAAGAACCGGTCAAGAACCGTAAGAACCGGACAAATCGGGGAAAATCGACGGTTTTGCGGTTAGAACCGATTCATTATTTATAGACACAGAAAGGTTGAGAAATGATTGATAGGCCCAAAGTGGCCCCAATTAAGGAATTTAGGGTTTTATTTGCTCCTCTATAAATAAGGATGATGTATTGTAAAAAGGCAGGTTTTTCTCATTAGTGAATAAAAGAGATTTTCTTACCAAAGTTGTTCATTTATTCTCCTAGGGTTTAGATCTAGATCCTTTTGGTGTTTTAGCCTTGGTTGGAACATTTTGACGCCGTCTAGCAGGTATCGAAGCACTCTTAACAGAGGAGATCCCCCATTCACGATGAACAGAGGCGCACTACTATAAAATTGCCTTTTTACCACGCCCCCGTTATCACGATTTCGTGTTGGACCGTGGTAAAAAGTTGCCCGAAATTTCGTTACCACGGTTCCGTGTTGAATCGTGGTAACTGAGATAATTTTTATTATATTTTTTTATTAACATTGCCTATTACCATGTAGATTCAGCTTACGTACCTTCACCAGCAACGTGACTACTGGCACGGTGGGTGTGTTGAGGCTCAAACGGTGGTGGATTTTCAGCCGTTTTCCCCAGCAGTGGCGGTAGTTGAAATTCTTGAGCACCTACAGAAACTAGCCCTGGACTCTTATTCGGGTGATTCAGACCTAGTAGACCATTTGAGGTACTTCAACACAAAGATGGTTACAGGCGGAGCGACTGACGCGGTAAAGTGTCGTTTGCTACCTTTAACGTTCAAAGCAACGACGACGATATGATTTGTGGCACAGTCGCCCTATTCAATAACAAACTTTAGGGACTTGTCAACTCGATTTTTAACACAATTCTCAGCAAGCCAGGCACAAAAGGTGACAACGGCCGCCCTGTACACAATTATGCAGGGGCCGGGCGAGACGTTAAAAGAATATATGGCAAGGTAAACTAAGTTGTCAATGCACCTGGAGGATTCAAAGCCAACAACATGTGTACAGGCTTTCAAGCATGGACTCAGGGCGGGCGCCCTGAATAATGACTTGAGTTGTAGGCCTGCCCATGATATGGAGGAGATAAGGGCAAGAACGAAGGAGTTTATCTTGATTGAAGAGAAGGCTCATGAAGGATAGGGGCAAAGGTGGTTACCCCAATAGGGAGACCTGGTAGGCAGGTTGCCAAAGCCAGGCTATTACTCATATGTGTCTTGAGTAAAAATGAACATGACAAGGTATATAGTCTAAGAACCTCTAAGGAAGTCGGGGACACCTTATCCATGGCCCACGAGGGAACTTCAGCTGTGCAAGATACCAAAATGAGTATGATGGCCTCTCAATACGAGGCTTTCATGATGGAGGATAATAAGTCTTTCGACTCCATGTTTGCCAGACTTCAAACCATTCACAACGGGATGAGGAATCTGAGAAAAAGCTTCACTAACAAGGAACAAATGATCAAAATCCTCAGAAGTCTCCCTCCTAGCTGGAGATCGTTTGTCACCGCTCAACGAGCTGGAAAGAATTTTGACAACTATCAGGTGGAAGATCTATTGGGGGAGCTAAAAATTCACGAGCAGGTTCTTGCAAATGATGCTGCTATCCTGCCTGGAAAATCTCCCACTACTAAGGCCTTGGCCTTTAAGTCCAGTGGCTCCAAAGCACTAAAGGAAAATGAGTCGTCTAACGAAGGTGCTAATGAGCCATCTGATAATTTCGATGATGAACAGGCTCTATTCAACCGGAGATTCAAGAGAATGTTGGGGAACCGGAAGCACTTCAGAGGAAAACCTTCCTCATCACAGAAAAGAGATGGAGAAAAGAGTTTCAACAAAGGAGGAATCGTTTTCTATGAGTGTAAAAAGCCTGGACATGTCAAGGCAGACTGTCCTCGTCTGGGAAAGAAGCCTACTCAGAAGAGTTTTCATAAGAAGAAGGCTTTTTCAAGTCAGAATGAGGAGTCATAAGAACAGTCTGACCAAGAAGAAGCTGAAGGAGATAATGATGAAGCTTCAACTATGCGTTCATGGCATCCATCGATACTTCTGACATCGAGGCAGACAAAGAATCAGAAGCACTGATGATCTCGGTTGATCTGTCTAACTACGAGGCAAACGACAAAGATGAGGTAACATCTGAAATTTCCACTGATGATTATAATGAATTATTGGAGTACTCACATGCATTAGAAATTAAGTATAGCATATGATACCCAAATCGCAAGTGCACGATTCAATATCGCGTAATAAAAAGATCGAACCCAAGGGATAGGTTTCCTATTATTATAATATTTAGTACTTGTGCAGAAAATTTAAGAGATGAATATTTGATGTTGGTTTTTATAGCAAGCAAGAACAATAGCATAAAATAATAAAGAGATAAGATGATGAGAATTAAGCTCTTGGGTTGATTTACATAATCTATAAATATGCTAGCAAGTTATTACTTATTTTCTGAATTTTAAGTCCAATTCCATGGTGCTATAGCCTAGAATTTCTACAAGCTAATTGCCTTAAGTCATGTAGAACTTTCTTCCTAATTACTAACTCCATAGCCTTGGTTATTAGTTAATTTAGAAAAGAAGATGAAGAAGGAATTCAGGCCAACACAAAGTTACGTCCATCCTAATTGCCTTAAGAAATGTATACTTATAACCTTTTTTATTTCCTATTTCCCTTACTACTTACCAAATGGCCTTATGACATAAGTAGAAAGCATGAAATCTTTTGTACACAAGATTAATGAAGAACAAGGAAATGAAACATGAAATGGATATATTATTCAGAAAGGTAAAAACAATACTAAAGCATAGAATTATAAATTACTACAACCCAAGAAACTTAAAAAAGAATTTAGCCAAGCATGGCTAAAAGAGTCATCGAATTACCCTGGATAGGAGCTCAAGTATGGCTTCCCACAATTCCTAGGAACAATGATCTTTGAGGAAGAAAGAAGAACACTTGTTGTATTCTGAATAGGTGTGTCTTACAAGTGAAGAAAAGCTCACTATTTATAGCAAAAACCTGACCTCCAGCGCTTGGGCGCTGGAATTCCCAACGCTTGGGCGCTGGGAAGCATTAAAATCCAACGTGCAGAAATAGGCCCAGCGCTTGAGCGCTGGCTTCCAACGCTGCAGCGTTGGGTGCAACCTCTGACTCACATCCTAGTCAGAGGTCCAGCGCTTGAGCGTTGGGACTTCCAACGCTGCAGCGCTGGGACGAACACTGGCAGCTTTTTCTTGGATTCCTTTCTTCTTCAATGGTGGAATTGATTGGCTTAATTAGGCTCATTCAGCCCCTAATAAGTTCTGAAACTCCTTCCTTCCACCATTAATCCTTCAAACCTTATTTTACATGTGCTCAAATCAAAGAGAGTTGCTTCACATTCTTCAATTCACTTCAAGTCCTCTCTTTGTTAGAACTTCAATTCTGGCCCTTTGACTCCTTCAAACTTCACTTTTCATCCTCCACTCTTGAACTTTTACACTTTGAACCTTTAATTCCTGAAACTTTACAAATCGGTCCCTGGACAAAAATGATAACTATACCAGCTTTTCCTAAAAATATAAAATAGATATAAAAATTCCTAAAAATATAAAATAAAGTTAGAAAAACAAATAAAAGCTAATCTATATGCAGAATGCAAAATAAATATAAAATCTATGTAAAAATAATAAAAATCCTATATGTGACTCAAAAATGATAAAATAAAAAGACTAAAAATAACCTAAAAACATCATATAATATCCTGTCATCAGCATACTGAAAAAGAAGCATGATAATGGAAAAATAATTGCATGCCTCAAAGGAAGTTTCAATCATGTTAACAAAGAAGAATCAACCCCTGATGGAACAAGACACAAATAAAGAAGTTAAGTTCTTGGAAACTAAGAGTAAACAGTTTAATTAAAGACCTATCCACTTTTACTCAAGGGTATGATAATTTAATAAAGCTAAGTGGAAACAATAGGTCAATGTACGATCGTAGGGGTCTAGGTTTTGAAGAATAAAATTGGGACATTACTGCAATAAAGCATACTTCGTCTGCTGTTCCATATCTTTACAAACCTGATATAAAACCTGCATTACCTTTATCTCAGCTAAGAAAACCTAAGACATTCATTGTCAAGGGTAAGGAGAAACAAACTCCTCATAAAATAGTATACGGGAGGAAAAGTCCACCCAAACCTGTAACTAACAAGAAAGGACCCAAGAAAGTTTGGGTACCTAAATCAATGATTGTACCACTTGCAGATGTGCTTAACAACTCAAAGCCAAAGAGAGCTATGGTACCTGGACAGTGGATGCTCACGACACATGATGGGAAAAAGGTCTTTATTCCCAAAGATTCGTGAAAAGCAGAATGGAGGAACGGTTACCTTTGGAGGTAACCAGAAGGGGTTCATCGTTGGTGAAGGCGACGTTGGTAAGGCTCGTCTTCCGGTAATACGGAAGGTTTTGTTGGTTGAGGGATTAAAACATAATCTACTTAGCATAAGTCAATTATGTGATAGTGGACTCATTGTTTCTTTGAAGCACAGAGACAAGGGGATCTATATAAGACATCCTTGGAAAACCTTGCAAGACAAAAGGTAACATGTCTAGTGTCAGCAGAGGATGAAAAATGGATATGGCACAAGAAGGTAGGGCATGCATCCTTAAAGACCATTGCTAAAATGATCAAGCACGATCTATTAAGTGGTCTGCCAAATCTGTCTTTCAAATCTGATGACACATGATCAACATGTCTTCAAGGAAAGCAATTAAAAAGTTATTTTCATTCAAAAATGTTGTGAGTACTAATAGACCTCTGGAGATGTTACACATGGACTTGTTCGGACCTACTAGAACGGCTAGTTGTTATGAAAAAAGATTATATCTTGTCACCCCTGACCTGGGCTTGATCATCTTCCTGATCACCAGAGAATCTTTCTCCTTGAGTGAGGTCTTCCCTTCGACGGTGCTTATCTCAGCAATACTGGTTTCTTCCCCCTTAATCGGCTGTTGGATATGTTTTGCTGCCAATTCCAGATCAGCGGGTTCGATTTTCCGGTTAGCCTGAAACTTGGCTTATAGTTCTCGTGACGTCGACCCTGTTAACAGCCTCTTCTGGATGATAGGGGGTTCCAGCCAATCGAACACGTTCTCCCTAGAAACGGGCTCAGGAGCATAGGTTTGTACTTCCTCCTTTCTCACCCACTTCTTAATTGTAGAAGTCCTTCCTTGAAAGGACACCATATTAGCTGGAGCAGAAGGGAAAGGATCGGTGTCAATCTTCAAGCTTGCCGTTGTTTGGTCTATAAATTTTAGTCTACCTTCCCGAATGCCCTTATGGACAACATTTCGGAAGACAACACAGTTGGATGTTTTATATTTGTAGGAATTATGCCATTTAAAGTACTTTCCTTTGAGCTCCTCGACTGAGGGGATTTTGTGACCATTCGATAATCGTATTTGCTGATCCTTCAAGAGTGAATCAAAGATCTGTTCAGTCCGAGTGATATCAAAGAGATATTCCTCTCGGCTATCCATTTATTTACCCTTGGGAGGTCTCGCAGCATGACAAGTGTAAGGCTTCCCCTGTAAGAGTTCCGCAGCCATTACTTCCCTATAGGGATCCACAATCGCCTCCTCTGTTGCCTCATGTCTATGATATAGATGAGGCCCTCTACTTGTTCTATTTGAGCGTTCCGCTTCCTGCTCTTTGATGAAGGACTCGATGCGTGAGGCTTTTGCTGCCAATTGAGTCAAATCACTGTATTCTTGGGCAATAAGCTTATCTGCAATCTGTGGATGCATATTTTTGGTGACCATATGCACACACTCAGACTCAAGAAACTGTACAGACTTCCTGAACCTTTCGAGATATTCACAAACTGATTCATCGGCTCTTTGATAAGTAACCATCAAATCAGCAACCAAAATATCAGGGCAAGGACTGTAGAACCTATCATGGAAACTTATTTCCGTTTTTGTCCAGTTTTGTATGGAATTAGGAGGCAAGGAGGAGTACCAACTGAATGTTGCCACTGTTAATGACAAGGGAAAAAATTGCAGTTTGTAAAACTCGTTTTGATTCGCCTCTCCACATTGGGCCGTGAATCGATCGATTTGTTCCATCATGGACTTATCATCCTCGCCTGAGAAAGTGGTTAAGTCTAGGACCTTAAAACCTCTCGACAATGGGACAATACTGTCCACCCATTCAGGGTACGACTTCCAATAGACAGATCTATCGATGGGCCGCAGTTGAACGCCAAAATGTCGCCGCATAGCTTCGGAAATCATGTTGGGGTCAATAAATTTGGTCCCCTGGGTTCCCCTGAGTTAAGAGGATTCCCATAGTCTCCAAATCCTTGAACTAGTGGTGGTATGGGTACTGATCTTGGCTGAGTTGGTGGTGTCTAATAATGAACAGTCGGCTGCGTTAACTGCTCATAATAAGGTTGCTCAGGCACTCCACCGAATCCAGTGTTGCATGTGGGGGTCCACTGTGGTTGTTGTCTCTCCCAGTCCACTAAGGCACTTTAGGCCAAACGGCTTCAGCTGACAATGGTGGTGGCTGGACAAAGGAACCTCCGCCAGCGTGGAAAGTAGGCTGTGGAGACAAATTCGGTTGTGGGGAACTACCGATTCTGACACCTTCTCCATGCTTTGTTATGGAAACTTGTCTATACTGAAGGGAATCCATGTGGGGATAACCCTGGATGGCCTGCCCCCCGAGTGTGGGCATGTTTTGAACAGTATGGGGCGGAAAATCCAGCCCTCGACGTTGCAAGTCCTCCTTGGAAAAGTGCATCTCGTTGTGCACCATGGGTTTGACGATTTCGGCCAAGTTCTTAGTGACTTGAGCGATGATATCGTCAATCCCCAGGTAGATCTGCTGCCGAATGAAGGAAGATGTGGTAACCATGCTCGGCTCTCTCTCTTCGTTTGTTGTCTCAACGACTTCAACATAAGGAGAAACAATCAATGCGGCTATCGCTGAAACGGCGTGGCCAGCAGGATCCGTAGCAGGTCTTGTTTGTACTGGAATTGTAATGGAGGTAGAAGCGGTACCAGCGGGCGAGGTACGGCTACTACTGGCTCTGCGATTGCTTAAATACTCCATTTTCTTTTCAGACCTCAACTGCATGCGCCAATTTTGGTCGTGAGTAGGTGATGAAAATCGTTCAATAGCTAGAGTGGTCTCACTGGGCGTGCCAATTTGTTGGTCCACAAATCGATTTGGTTGATCAGGAAATGGGTTCAGTCGATCAGGAAGCCGTGTGGTTGGCTTGAAAACCAACTATGATTCCCTAATCAAGCGATTACTCGAGGAACGGACTCTGTTCCTCAATATGGATTCCTAAGATATTCCAAAAAGCTTTTAGTGCCTCGCTATTGAAGAATGTTGAAATAGAACTTTGGCTATGAACTAAGGTCTACTCCTAAGGAAAGTAAACGACTAAAAAGCGGTAATGAAAATAAAGGCTGAAAGCTGTAAATCGGCTGAAAGATAAATTGCAGAAAGCAGTAAAGAATTTAAATGACTGAAAAGTAAAGTGGTGAAAAGTAAAGATAAAGATAAAATGCGGGAAATTTGTAGATTTGATTGATTGATTGCGTGTCTGTACAAATGACCCTTCCTCTATTTATAGAGGTAAATCGGCTAACTACTTGGCGGTTGGAAGGAACATGTGACACCCCACGGTCTCTGATCATTACAATTGTTTACAAGAAACATCATTCATGTTCTTGTTTTTTTTGTTAAATTGCTATCTAAGTTACTAATATACAATTTATCTCTCTTATTAAGTTTGACTCTTCATTCTCCTAATGACCATGAAGAATTATATTAAATTAAGGGCATAATAAGTAAAGTATAATTAATGTTCTCCTAAACTTTTAAAAGTAACAGATAAATAGGAATAAAATACTTCTCAAAATGGTAACAGTTATATAAGAACGAAGGGAGTATATATCACATCATTTATCATATCTCTTATTTCTCTCTCATGTATTTCTTTCAGTATCTTGTTGAGTGTAAGTGTGTTTCAGGTGTCGATCAAAGCATTATTCTTAAAGTTATTAAAGTTACCTGATTAGCTGTTAACATAGAATTGCAAGTATAATTGGTGTGTATCTCCTGGTCTTGGACGACAGTGTAGCGAGAAAGCTAGCAAGAAAGACGCCCTCTCACCCTTCACGTTACAATTAGGTCAAGCCAAAGTGCTGTTTGGTGCGCGGAAAGGTCACCTTACTACATAAGATCCATTTTCCACAAACACCCATGCGCCCTTTCTCATTTTGAAGGCTCTTTCTCATTTAATTTTCTTTTGTCTTATTAAGGAATCTCCGTTAGCTCCAATATCTTGCTTATCTCATGCATTGTCCTCATGTTTAAAATTAAATACAATTTAGTTGGCTTTCCAAGAAAGGAATCACGGAAACTAATCATCTTTGGTTGTTTCTTACATCCGAACCTCTAATTTTTTATGTACTATGGATGAATCAAATTGAACCTTGTTCTTCTTTTTTAGTACCATTGATACTATTGTATTTCGTTTCAATATTAAATAGTTTACTTTTCTTTTGTGGGGTAAGTTGTTTATTTGACTAGTGGATGGTTGTGTTGTTTCATGAAAAATGTTTTCCTCATATTAGGATCTCCTCAAATAACATAATAATGTTAGAGAAATATTTTTCTTGAACATCAAAATATACTAATAAGAAAAGTAATGTTCAGAAACAATCCTTCTCAATAAATATATATAGCTCCTATATTCAAATTATGTCAAGGGACACATTATATTTATTTATTTATTTATAAATATTTAAAGAGTCCACTAATTTAATATATATAAAGAGTGACCAGTCTCGATATTTAGACATATGTCACAAGGGACACACGAGCAACATATGGTTTCCGGTGGATTTAACTTCAATTTTTTTTGAGATTTACTTATATATTTTATTTGCGAATTTTCTTATGAAATTTTCTACCATAAAAAACATCGAAGACAAATTTGAAAGAAAATTCGCATAAACTTTTGCAGGAAAATTCAAGAAAAACAATTTCGAAGGAAAATCCATAGGAAGTTTGGTTGGCAGAGGTTCAAAACCCCCTGCTAAACGCTTCTTTTTTTGGAAAAAATAAAACTCTTCGCGTTTAGTGGCGGTAAAAAATTGCCACTAAAACACATGTTTCGAACGAAAGGGTGCACTGTACTAGGGTCCGAAAATCATTTTCCAAACACTACAAGAAAATACTTAATTACCGACGGTCTCAAAGTCGTTGCAAAAACTCGCTATTATCGACGGTCAAGCCGTCGATAACGTGTTTTTTACTTATTGACGGATTTTTCCGTCTGTAATATATTTTTTTGACGGGATTAGTTACTGGCAAATTACCAGCAATTTTACCGACCAAAAAAACCCTGCTAAACGCTTCTTTTTTTGGAAAAAATAAAACTCTTCGCGTTTAGTGGCGGTAAAAAATTGCCACTAAAACACATGTTTCGAACGAAAGGGTGCACTGTACTAGGGTCCGAAAATCATTTTCCAAACACTACAAGAAAATACTTAATTACCGACGGTCTCAAAGTCGTTGCAAAAACTCGCTATTATCGACGGTCAAGCCGTCGATAACGTGTTTTTTACTTATTGACGGATTTTTCCGTCTGTAATATATTTTTTTGACGGGATTAGTTACTGGCAAATTACCAGCAATTTTACCGACCAAAAAAACCGTCAGTAATTTCAAAATTTGAAATTGCGGCCTACCAAAACTTGGCAGACTTCAAAAAATTCAAAAATTTATTACCGACGGAAAAAGTCGTTCGTAATTTTAAAATTTGAAATTGTCGCCTACCAAAAACTTGGCGGACTTTAAAAAATTTGAAAGTTCATTACCGACAGTTTAACCGACCGAAAAAGCCGTCGATAATTTTAAAATTTGAAATTCCTGCCTACCAAAAACTTGTGGACTTTTAAATTTTTGAAAATTCATTTCCGACAGAAAAAGCCGTGGCTTTTAAAATTTGAAATTTCCACTTACTAATTACTTGGTGGACTTAAAAAATTCAAAATTTTATTACCGAAGGACTTACCAACGGAAAAAGCCGTCTATAATGTATAAATATGCCGAAAAAGCCGTCAGTAATCTACCGATAGATAAAACCACCGGTAACCTGTAAATACATGTTTGCAGACTTCCTCCTCCTCCTCCTCCTCCTCTATAAATAATGATAATTTTAAAGACCATAAAATGCTTCTTTTGTTGAATATAAGAATGTCACATTGACATTTTATTTGCAACAAAATGAGCTTAGCGACAAAAAAAAGTCATTGGTAATTTACCAACAGAAAAAGCCGTTGCTAATTTAGCGATGAAAAAAGTCATTGGTAATTAGCGATGGAAAAAGCCATGCTAAGTTAGCCCACAGAAAAATCCGTCTAGAATTACTGACGGTTTTTTGAATGTCATCGGTAAAAATTACCGACAAATCAAATAGCTGTTTACCATTACCAACGGTTTTTTCGACTTACCGACGGTTTTTCAACTTACTGGCGGCTTTTTACCGTTGATAATAAGCATTTTCATGTAATGGAAGAGAGATATACATAATGTTTTAATTTAAGGAAACTCGAGAGAGTTTACACTTGAGAGTATTCTGATACCTCCATTTTAGAGAGACACAAATAAAATAGAAATAAATAAAATAATAGGTGACTTGATGGGAAAATAAGAGAAAAATGGAAAAAGAAAATGAGTGAACATGTGATAAAGGACAAAATGAGTGTGTCAAACTTCATCTTTAATTTATACCAATATACTTTAACCACCGAGTGTGGTTCGATAGTTACTCATGTATTAAGTTAATGGAAACAACTTGCAAAGCATCTTTTGTATAAGTTGCAGATAATAGTATTGACTGAGAGAGTAAAAGTTGAGTATATATAGTTATTCTTGAAAGCAACTTTCACATGGACTCAGTCTTATTATGTATTCAAGTTGAACTTAAGATTATAAGAAAGAAAAGGTTGAGAAAAGTACGGGAAAGGTTTCACTGATCCTGATAAATTTTGCGTAGAAATAAGTTAAAATTACTATAGAAATAGGGAATCAATATGGATACAATGAAGCCTGAAAAAGAAAATGGATTCAATGAAAGTAAGGTGAGAGTGTTAAAACTCCAATGTAGCAATATGCTATATAAAATGTTTATATTAATATTTTAAGCTAGTTGTTAATAGATATAATATGGTAGCTTAAATTTTATGGATCGTTTACTTAAAATAATATATAAATAACACGGCTGCATCCATTCAATTTGTTGACAAATGTTTATTAATGCATCTAACATCAGAGATCTAACTACAGCTATACATGCAAGCTAGCTATCTCAATCAAGCAAATAATAAATAATAACAATGGAATCCGCACAGTTTGGAAATGATCTCCAAGGACGTTGGGGGAAATAGCCAAATCTTTAGAGAGTAAGCTCATACTTCTGTCCTTTTTGTGATGATATAATAGGCTTAAGCAGATAATTAATTTTAAAACATTGAAATCATATTTGATTTGTTGTGATCAATGACGTGGAAAGCGGGTTATTACTTTTAAAATATTAAATATTTCATTTTTTTTAGATGATTGGTTACTTGTTTAATGATCCGGTTTTATTACTTTTAAAAGTTTAATTAACGTGGAAAGCGGGTTATTACAATGAATTTTCTTGTTTAATAATATTTCAATTAATTTTACAATGAATTTTTTTCATGTTAGTAGGGATAGGGATTTATGTTTCATGCCACCCTTTGTACCTGGTGTTATCTCCTATTTTGCTTAATTCTCAAAATACTCTTAAAAAAATTAAAAATTAAAAATCTATTCAAATTCTCTCCACCATCCTCCACTGTTCACCCACCATCCCTTTACAACTATCCTCTCCCATTCCACTTCTCACTGTATCGCAGCCCCCACATTGATCTTCTCCAATTCTCTCAACTTTATCCTATTCTCTCACTCTTGTGCGACCTACTCACCGTCTTCTCCCAGAACATTAGCATCAAACCTCTTTGTTCTTCCTCAACAGAAGTTTAGGTAATTCAATTTCACTTGGGTTTTGGTTGTTCTGCATGTTTCTATGTTAGGTTGATTTTGCACTTAAAAGTTTAGGTCTTGGGTTAATCTGTATTTTACGGATTGTGGCTATTTTTTTATTTTCTCGTTCTACAACAAAATTGCATTTGTAAGTGTGATTTCTCTTTTTCGATCGCACTTACAAGTGCGAAATCTTATAATTTCTAGGTTCAGTATAGTCGCACTTGTAAGTGCGATTTTGCGGACTGGTTCACATTTACAGGTGCAATTTACTCTTTTTTTGTATTCTGATTTTGGAATGAAGCAAACCTATTTGTACTTTGCTTTTGTTACAGAAATGGCAAGGACTCATCACACTGGCCGCCCGGTTGAACATGACAAAACACAGAATCAAGAGGACGAAATCCGACATAGAGGTCATGCTTCGCATCGTAGGCGGCGTGGAAAGGCTCCGGTGGTGGAGGAACCATCATATAGTGAGGATCAATATGAGGAGGAGCAGGAGCAATGGCAGGACATGTATGAGGGGCAATAAGAGTATGTTGATGATGACCAGAATGTGGGTCATGATGGGGATGAGCAGATGCAATACAATGAGAACGATCAGGAGGAACGGGTGATGATGATGAGGACCCTGACAGTGATGGTGGTGGTGATGATGAGGATGATAATGATAATGAAGAAAGGGTCCGTGATGACGGGTCCAAGAAAGAGTTAAAGTGAAGACTGCAACTGATTGGTAAAGCTGACAAGCAGCTGACTTCATTCCCTGGTGGCCCGATTAATCTGACTGTGTTGCGAAGCTATGGCACCCACGTTGCCGGGAGGGTGTGGAGGTCTTACGTTGATGGTAATATACTGGACAGGTCGGTGTTGAGATTGTATAATCACGAGAAGAGGTTGAGGGAGGATCTGACTGGAGGGCATGCATACATAGCTACAGTTCTAGCAAGGTCTGGTCTTGCAACTCTCGTGGAATGTAGATATACTACATATGACAGAGGATTGATATCAGCATTTGTGGAGAGGTGGCACCCCGAGAAGTCATCTTTCCATTTACCTTGTGGAGAGATGACAATCACGCTGGATGATGTGGCATGTCTCCTACACATCCCAATCCGGGGTAACTTTTTTCACTCTTCCCGTTCTAGACAATGAAGACTGTGTTGATGTTCTTGTTCTTGTTTCGTAGTTACGGGTGACAAGAACTCAGGCCAATTCAGAGGGCCTGAAAAATAAGGGCAAGAGTGTACGCTTCACGTGGTTGGAGATGATTGTCAGGATCAAACTCAGGAATGGTGAGTTTGAGGCCGCTGCCAAGGCGTATATGCTTCGACTTTTAGGTATCACTCTCTTTGTTGACAAGATCAGGACCCGGATACAGATCTGGTACCTCTCTCTTTTGTATGATCTCATTGATATTGAGAACTTTGTATGGGGTGCTGCAGCGTTGGCGTACATGTACGAATGCCTAAGTGCTGCTAGCCGTAGGAATACACTATCGATGTCAGGATACACCACTCTCCTTCAGGTTTGTCTACATTAAAATTTCTTTTATTATTCACCATATGAAATTGATTTAGCCCACATGCTGGCCATGTTTTTTACACATTGATCTTGTCCTTAGGCATGGATCTACGAGCACTTCCCAACCTCATTGTTTCCCAGGAAGTTGAATCGGGCGTACACGGAGAACATGCCAAGGGCTATGCGGTGGGGATGTCTTAAGGGTGACGGGTGCATAGCTCAGAAGAGATCCAATCTGGACGATCTATCAGGTGATATCTTAGCATGGACACCATATGATGATCACTGGCATGCTTGGGCGTATGATAATATATCCCTCTTCCGTGGATCGCTACGTTGCTCGGGGATATTGCACCTTCACCATCCACATAGAGTTTTACGGCAGTTTGGATTCGTCTAGATCATACCTCCAGCTCCGATGTTTGATGCACCTACATGTGAGGAGATGGACCAGATGTGGCTCAAGTACAACACATATGTTTTTCACCCCTCCCATCGTGCTATATCACAATCGCAGACTGCACCAGACTATTTTCCATGGTATCGACAGCATTCACACCCGTACATGATACCACCTGAGATTAGAGAGCTCGCCACGGCCTCTGCAACTATAAGTCATACTTACTTTTATTTTGTTTGTCGTTAGAAGCATATATTATTAATTTTCCACTAACATTAAACATACTCAAGGACAATTCGCATTAATAATGAAGTGGTTGGATGCGTCCATGGACCCAACGACCTCAGGGGCACCCTCGGAAGGATCAGATGTATGGGTAGCACACCAAAACCTCCAGGTTATCGTGGCGCAGAGCTTGCACGACGATTTAGTTTACAGGAGGACAAAGTCACGGAATACACGAAGCTCCTCTAGCTCTAGCGCTAGGCAGTAATTCTAGTTCTAGGCTTTCTGTGGATATTTGTTAATTTGTAATTTGTAACTTACTGTTGGATTAATTGAAATTTTAATAATATGCTTTACGCCGAACTACATTTGTTACTCTTTAAATTTTAATAGTATTCATCCGTTTGTTACTTGTTGTGATTATTTACATTTTTAGTTAAATATAAATATTTTTAGTTATATATAAATTTTTCTGGTTATTTTCCGCACTTGTAAGTGCGAAATCGAACCAAATTTCGCATTTACAAGTGCGAATATATGTTATTCATTTTTTATTTTTATGTATTTATTATATTTGCACCTTTAAGTGCGGATTTTTCTTCCCAATCGCACTCGTAAGTGCGAATCTGTGATATTCTTTTTTCTTAATATTTTTATGTTACTCGCACTTTTAAGTGCGAATGTAGATGACAAATCGCACTTACAAGTGCGTTACCCCCAATTTTTTTTTTTTATATTTATATATAATCGCACCTGTAAGTGCGAAATAATTGTTAAAATCGCACTTGTATGTGCGAGTAAATACTTAGTCCAATCGTTGGTCATTTAAATTGTCTGATTTGTCATTACAAATCAAATTACTAATCAAGTCGAATGCAGAGTGTAAGGGCATTACAAAATCAGGGTGGAGAAATGACAAATTTGATTTAATACCTATCCAGTCAGTACAAAATAATGGATTTTGTCCCTTCAATAAATACAAATTATCAACCAAGCGTTAGGTCTACAATGTGATGTTCTTTTCCTTTGTGTTGATCTTGTAACTCTCTTTGGTATTTGTTCATTCGGTCCAAGTACGGGAATTCCCAGGCAGCAGCATTTGATTCACGATGATATCTCGATTGTGGTGTTGTTTGTGGGATTGGATGTTCGTCCTTTTGCTTTATCTGTACACCAACAACGAATCCATTCACTAAAATTGGAAAAAAAAAATTAGTATAAGATAAAGATATATTAGTTTGGATTAATACCTGCACCCAATGATTTTGGTTAACATGTCCAAGCACAATAATTTGTTGTATCACGGGAAATGGTCCTGTAAGTGGTAAGAAGGTCGTACATCCGAAATTGGCCAACGTAATGAACACAACATTGAATGTTGTAGCAACAATGTATCCCATATTTGAAATTTTCAACCACTTTTCTTCAGTGACAATCTCCTAAGGGGCCACTATCAATGCATCCCTTATGGTTTGCGAAAATTTTGGCCCCATACATGGCAGCATACTTTTCTGTCCTTTTCGTCAACTCATCAACCATCATCTGTTGAATCTCACGCCATAGGTGTTCACCCTTACCCAACAAGATTTCTCTGGACCTAAAACCACCATTACCATCTTCGGCGACATCTATGATATCCGTTATGTGAGGCCGAAATTTGATGGGCATTTTATCCTTCAATGGTACGTCTTTCAATGGTACGTCTTTCTGCTTCCTTGTTCGTCCTCTCTTAGGTGTAGGCTTTGGATTCGTGGAGTTGCTACCATGAATGGAATTCATGAAATCATCAACAACCTCAAAATAAGAAGGATTATGCTTGGTTGATCCTTTTGGTTGGCCTTTTGGTTTACCCTTTGTCTTCACCTTAACATGAGGAGGACACATTGATGTAGAATCAGGAAATGCAAGTTCTCGCATTTTTTCTTTGATAGATTTTTTGGTCGGAACGTCAGCGTTATCAAATCTGTAACAAATAGCTTCCCATTCTGACTTCAAGTTCAAATCAAGCGACGGGTCCTGGCAAGGATTCACGGTTTCCCAAGATAGTCTCCTCTAGAAATAATGAATAGGACCCAAAGGGACACATGTGTACCTTGCAAGCTCACAAGCACAAGGTAGCCCATGCGTAGCTCTCAGAATCCAACCACAAACAGAACTATCAACGCCGACTTGCCCGATTCTAGTTTTCTCCTTTGCAAGTAACTCCAGACATTTCTTGGACACAAATCCTTGTAAGTTTTTGTAAAATATGTCCTTGAACTTGTGGTCTCTTATGAAGACACTGTGCTCGAAGGATGACATAATCTTCGTGTGTTGTAATACAGTTTGCTTGTTCATCGCCCCCAACAAGAACACAAATCTCCCTTGCTATCTTTAAGTATAAGCTTCAAAGCTGCATGAGCGCCTTCAACCCTGAATGCATGAAACACGAATGTTATGAATATAAATAGCTGAAACATTCAAATCTAATCCTTACTTGAATATAAGCCAACCTGTTAGTTGTTGTGTTTACCAAATGCATAGCAACATCAATCTAGCATTTGACAATTTTTTGCCTGTGATCATCCAACAACGTCTTATGAACATACGAGATGAACTTTGGAAAAGACTCACATATCATTTCTAGCTCTTTCAGATGGATATCGTACTCCTCTTGAGAAGCTGAATCCATAAGATCACTCCATGCTTCTCTGACTACATCCCATACACCCTTCTCACAATATAAATTGGACTTTGTGATTACATTCTTGTTTATGTGAAACCTGCATAGCAAGTGCTTCGAAGTAGGAAAAACATCTTCTATAGTGTCCATCAATGCAAGGTCTTTGTCTGTCACAATCACACCTGGAAAATTTTCCTATTTATCAATCAACCCCCTCAGTTTCTCTTAATATTATCATGAAAGCCTGACTACAACAACACTATCTTCTAACCATAGCTCGCCATAATTAATGTCCATCCTACTTTTTAGGATAAGAATTTATACCTGCTAAGTTGACACAGCAAATCAAAACACAAAGCAACTATGTACCAAAACTTCAACCATCATATCAGTTAATTACTTTTTTTCATTACATGCACTCATTATCTTATCGTAAGACAAACAATTATCTGCATTTACAAATGATTTCAACACTTTCATATGTAATCAAATTAAAATAAGTGGTCGTACAAGGAAGGTGAAAAGGACGTTTGGGAGAATGAAGAAGAGAGAGACTTATAACAAAGGTGTGGTGGAGAAATCAATGGGAATTAGTGTTGGCTTGGCCCACGCTAACTTTCGTGACCAGGGAATGGATCGTACCCACGGGATATTAGCTTCACTAAGGGACGGGGCTATGTTAGCCGGTGAATCTAGTGTTGGCTCTTAGCCACTGATAACTGTTCGTGGATGGACACTACGTTGGTCAGTCATTTTAGAGTCCACCTAAACCGACGCCCCAATTTTCACGAGGGTTAATATCGTAAAATCACAAGAAATAAAAGTCGAATAAACAATAAACCAGAGATAAAACAGCGGAAATAAAAAGTATACTGGTTTAAATATCAAAAGTGAAAAGCCACCAAGGCCTAATTACCTATAGAGAAATAAACGACTGAAAAGTAACCTACTTTCGAGAAAACCGAGAACCACACGCAGGTAGATCCTTTAGAAGTGATAACCCTAAAAACAAAAGACTATGACATGGAACCCTGCGAAACCCTACGACGTGCCACCAAACGCTCCAAACGCTCACGCCGATGCTGGAAGTCCCTCCTCTGTCTATGCGACTAGGTTAGTTGCTCAGCAGTCACTTCTGACGAAAGTCCTCCTCAGAAGAGAATGTCACTCGCCTGTCAACCGGTGGATCCTCTGGGCGACGCTCGTAGAAAACATCATCAAAAGAATTAATTGTGTCAAGTATACGTCGTGGAGGAACAGTGATGCAAATAGTCCCTCGGTGATAGCATATGTCTACAGTCAGTCCATAACGATCCCATCTGTTAGCGATGCGCTACATCCGGCTGAAGCTCCACATGTCGTCAACTTCAGGCTCAAGTAGCTGGATCTCGTCGTGCCTCAGGAACGGAACCTGGTGAAACGGAAACCCCTCCATTTTGCGGTAAGCGCCCTCACAACAAGCATTCAACAAGCAAGGTCAACTCAACAAATAGAGACTGTATACTTGATCATGTGAATAAATATCAAGATAATTAATCAATCAAAATTTAATAAATCACTTATGGAAGTTTAATTAAGAAAGTGCCCCTAGGGTTAGACTAGGATGCCACTACAAACTAAATGATCGCGATAGAGTTTTTGGTCAACTCTGGGAAGACGGGACAACCACAACGCCTTCAGGAAATCGAGGGTAAATTTCCGCTTGCACGGTACGCTACTTATGGAACCACCGACAAAGAAACATTCATGCGAACCGAAACACAGGAGCAGTCGATAAAGAAAATAGTCATGCACCTAAGGAACCATCGACAAGGAAACTTTCGAGAGAACCATAACCATGCATATGAGTTAGTCGAAACATCATTAATCAAACCACCCAACAACAAGGGCAAAACATTAATCTCAAGTTAATCATAAGAACAATTATTAACAGGCATAGATATATTCCAATATTAAAACAAGTAACATAGGCATGTGAATATCATGTAAATAAACATATAAGGCAAATAATCACATAAGCATCATATAATTATGTAGCACAATCACAAGCAGACTTTTCTATGACGGAGTTACCCTTACCTTGGCCTAAATTACGCTCGTCCTTAAAATCCAAAACAGAGTCCTCCAAAGAAGAGAAAAATCCTTCAAATGAATAATAATAACATACACGTATTAATTCTATGTGAAACTCATGCATGCATGCACATGCAAACCCTAATATGTCTTAGCTTAATTTTTAATGTTCCCCAACCTTATTTAATAAACCTTTAACCCTATATACTATTTTCTTTTTAATTTCCAAAGCTATATTAAATATATACTCATTCAATAATACAACAAATAATATCAAAAAAGATATATTCTTATTTTACATCAAGAAAATCAAGTTCATTTTCATATATATATATATATATATATGCTACACTCACCCATATATATATATATACACATTTTTAACATAATTATATTAAAACTAAATTTTTAACCCAATAATTTAAATAATTATTTTCCTAACAAAATAACCTCAGATATCATGCTCAAAAATTAAAAAAAAAAAATCTATAATCAACCCTATGGCCCGCAGCCATTATACATATAATATTTTTTTTTTCAATTTTCTAACTACCAAAATAACAACTTAATCTCAAAATTAATTTTAAATATTAACACAATATCTCCTCAAGATTCAAATTTGAAATTCTACTCATCAAATCAATAAAATTTTGCATGTGCCATTTATTTATATATATATATATATATATATATATATATATATATATATATATATATATATATATATTGTTTTTGTCTAAACAAAGTCATAACCGCATACATTTCTTGTAAATATGCAAAATTAAAAATCTTAAAAAAAATCTAATAATTCAAAAATACAAATCCTAATCACATGATATCCAAGATATGAAAATTAAAACCCTAACCACGTGCATACTATGAATTTCACACAAAATATATATATATATATATATATATATATATATATATATTTATTTATTAGTCATTATCTAATTTTTTCCAACAACTAAATCTAATCTTTAATAAAATCCCAAATTGAAACTAAATCTAATCATATCTTAAACATAATAACTGGTTATTTACATATATGAATTCAAATTTAAAGTTCCTAAATTAGATAGTTAACAATCAAATAATATAACAACCATTCTATTACAAAATCTCTATCATAAAATATGTTCTCGACACGCAAGAACATCCTAAAACTCTAGTAATTTTAGGAACACTAAAAATGTGTATTATGAATGAGTTGGCTATTACAAAGATGGTTCCCCCTTTTATAAAGGGAAGGAAAGAAAACCCTAAAAAACTACCTAAAAGGCTACCTGCCTTGCTTCTTATTAGTCCAAGTAATATTACAGAGGTGACCGGCCTTCTAGGCCAGTCCCCAGGGGTCACCCCCATGGGGCCCTATATTGGGTGGGTCCTGTAGCAAGTATATCCGGGCGGGGGGGCTCGCCCGGTTCACAAGCCCACAAGACACCTTACCTGAAGAATTGAAGGCAAAGTGTGTCTTAAATGGCCCTCATTGTTCCACCTCGAGGCCCACCCTTCAATTGCAGTTTCGACCAATGTGCAAGGGCGGTATCTTCAGCAGAAACAATGTAACTGGCTTTCTAAAAGACACATATACACGCCATCACCTGAAGAGGGGCGGGATCTCCTAAGACTATAAACCGGATAAGTCACCGACATGGCGTAGTAAACATATAATGCGTAAAAGTCGCCAACATGGCATAACACGCTGAAAAGAATAAGTGATATGGGACCACCTCTCTCGATCGTGTCGTGGGAGGGTTCTCTATTTGGATGACCTTGCCTAGCCCACAAACCCACAAGACACCGCGCCCGAAGCATGAGGGCAAAGTGTGTCTTCAATGGCCTGTCTCGGCTCCATGTCGTCATCCGAAACATCCATTTGGAGTGAGATGACTCACAAATCCGCGAAGCTCCATGCGGGAAGTATGAAGACTATGTTTGTGAACGTCTCGTCGTTATAAGGGCGCCTTGCCCACATCGCCATGCAGCTCACCCTTCGACTGACAGTCTCGACAAATGTGTAAGGGCGGTCCACATGGCACTCAAGGGGCGGGTTCTTCGTTACCTCTACGCGCTTCCCTTGTGCACAGTAAATGAAAAATTAGGTTCTAAATTCAATTTGATTATGAAAAAGATTTACCTGCCCGCCCGTTCGCGGATGCTCAATGTTGGGTAACACAAATCGCGTGCACAATTGTTGATTCACCGTGGCTTACACTCTTTAGTGCTCCTCATCAGAACCTTTGAATTTGAGGGCGTTCTTCACACCGCTCTTTCCCCTTCGCCTTTGAATTTGAGGGAAGTCGTCACGCTGGTCCTAGTTTGTTTTTGGAATAATGTTTGTGGCCATTCGGCTCCTTTAAATATTACTCGCCTTGCTTATGGCGCTTAGTTTATTTTGTTTTCTTCTTTGTGCAATTGCGTTTTTAATGTGCGTTTAATACTGAGGTTGTGCTCGTCTTGCGAGGCTTTTTCTTGACGCCAAGACTTGCTTACTTCGTTAAGGCTTTTGCTTTGCGTTAAAGATGATTTAACGTCCAAGGTTTTGACTAACTTAAGAGTGAGGCTTTTGCTCAATGAGACTTTTTCTCGGATCCCAGTGGCCACCTGGGGTTGCCTGAGGCTTTGCTCAGTTTTAGGTGCCCAACCCATTGAGGGGAGGCTTATGCTTATAAATTTTTCTTTTTCTTTCTTTCTTTTTTTATCGAAGGTAGCTTGTACTTTTCACACCACAATCTTGCTTTTTTATTATTCTAATCATATCACATTTCATTGGTAACTTGTACATTTTCGTTTTGCAATTTTTTCCTTTGTATCTTTATACCATCATACATGTCATAGATTGAAAAACAAGACCACCCATAAAAAGAAGAGGTTAAATAAAGGTTCCATGACAGCTTCCATGATTCCACCATCTAAACCAACACTTTACCTGCTCCATCATCATAACCTCCTTATACACCAACACCATAACCTCCTTTCCTCCTAAACCAACATTTCTCCTTCATCCTAATTCCATAAGCCACTCTTACTTCACCATATAGCTACAAAACCTGTGTTTCCATTTTCACCCGTGAAACACATGATATAACTTTTCAAAAACACAATCTCCATCTCTTGGAGCCAGCACTACCATAAAACTTCTTTATTTTCTCCCTTTGAAAAACATACCCCAAAGGGGCGGTCACTAACTCATAGTGTTATTAATAAGCTATAAAAAAGAAGACTTTGAACGCTTTGTTGTATCCCCTGTTCTCTTGGATGTGAAGCCAACAGTTCATTGCGAATATCAAACACTCAACTATTCATATCAAGAAGACAAAATGAGATATCAAGAGATTGTGTTAACCCCACGCGGTGTCTCAGCTCCACATTTTTCTCTTCAAGTGCGGCAAAATTAAGCCTCTAATATGTTGTTTGTTGCCCCAGTAGGATCTTTTATCCTATTGTGTTCATCATGTGTAAAAATTATTCTGACATTATCCTGACAGGATAGAATATCAGTTTTTTATTTGTTTATTACCATAACTCAAAATTAATTTCAATATTTATATTTTATATAATTTATAATAATATTAATTAATAAATATAATTTTTTATTTTAATATTATATTAATTTCATTACTTTTCAATTACTAGCTGTTATTGTTAAGTTAGAATAATTTAGTTGCTTATAAATATAATAAAGAAATAAACTGATTTATAAATGGTGAAAATATTGCATTTACTTATATAAAATAATGAAATTTTCACTATCACTTACTACTACTTAGTTAACATTATTTTTCGTTATTTATATTATAATAAAAATACACAAAATAATTCTTCACTAACAATAAAATATGCTACTCACATATAAATACTATTTTTTTAATAGTAAATATAGACTAATTTATATTATCATATGCTGTTATTTAAAATTATTTATCTACTTATATAATTAAAATTAATAATTTAAATAGAAATTAATTTTGAAAGAATAATATCTTTTAATAATTTTAAAAAATTTAATTAATTTTATTGTTGATCACGTACTCCTACTAAGTTAAAACTCATTGGTTACATATATAATAATTTTAAAATAGACTCCCTTTAAAAAAATTAAAATAGGCGAATTAATTTAATTTTAGTTAATATTAAAACATAGACTCATTTATAAAAATTTAAAAATAATTAAATTTAATAGAATAATCACTTTTTTTAAAAAAACTATTTAGAAAATTAAATTGTAAAAATATTATGTATTTTTTATTTTAAAGTGAAATTTGATATATTTTTCTTTGTTTATATCATATCCTATCAATATCCAGTCTACCTCAAATGCAGAATAGGATAAGAGTCTATCATGCTTTTATCATATCCTGTCCTTATCCAACCATTTATCATGTCCTATTCCTATCCTATCCTGACCACCAAACGGGCCCAAAATGTCAAATATTACAATAATATGAATATGTACGTCCAATAATATTTATTTAATAAATAATAAAAAAAGAATTACCCAAAATACCCTTGAATGAAATTCAGGGTCTTACCATTTGTATGTGCGACGCTGAATTTGAATGAGGTTATTTTTTTAAGGTTTGTGTTGGCTTAACGTCGGTTTCACAAACACTAAAATACCAATGTTAGTGTTAGTGTCATGGCCGATGCTAATTTTCACCACTAAAACTATCATTTCTTGTAGTGAATGATTGATTCAGCACGCTAATCAACTGTGATTTTAAATTGAATATATGACTTTGTAAATTATTCATTTTCATGGTTTCTATTTTAAACTTTTTTTGACAAGTCGGGTCCCCATGAGATCCCCTAAGGAGGCGGAGAATGAAGACAAAGAAAGAATATGTCTTGCAACAAAGACTGGGGAGGGAGATTAGAAAGGCAGTCCCATATCCCTTCCCACACGGGTACAATTCTCTTTTTTATAGTCAACGGAAATTAGATTAAAGCCTCCATAGCAGCAAGCCACACTTACACTATGAAAGTAGAGGATAAACTTCGTATAAGCAGTATAAAAGAGCAATACCACAATGCAATAGCATGCATGCCTGCTCAGAAAATCACAAACCAACAAAAACAAATACAAGAAAAGAAAAAATAAAAAATAACTCCTCTAATATATTTGACATCAGATTTCTATGTGTGTTTAATATTCTTCATATATCCCTTCCTTCGTTTTTTTTTCTCTTTGCCCTTATTTTTTGGGGCACATGGGCCCTTATTTTGTATCTATGTACTCATCCTTCCTCTTTACATGCTTATAAAAAATAATTTGAAACTTTACATAGATAAAATAAGGGTGAGTACCATTCTATTTGGGGCCAGATGCAACTCAATTACGTGCCATAAGATGAGATTCAATACTCAAGCATGTGGAGTAGGCCGAATGATATTGGGTTTTCCGGTCCATGTTACGACTTGAAACTCACATGTGGGCTCAACACAAAAGACGTCAAAAGATATTTCAGCCTTAGTTGTGCTACCAAACTGTTGGTTCACAAATAGATTTAGTCGACTGGAAAATAGGTTTGGTCGACTTTAAAGTCGTGTGGTCGGCTGGAAAACCAACTATGATTTCCTAATCAAGCGATTGCTCGAGAAAGGGACTTTGTTCCTCAATTTGGATTCCTAAGATACTCCAAAAAGCTCTTAGTGCCTCAATATTGAAGGATGTTGAAATAGGACTTTGGCTATGAGCTAAGGTCTACTCCTAAGGAATGTAAATGACTGAAAAGCGGTAAAGAAAATAAAGATTGAAAGCTCCAAATCGGCTGAAAGATAAATTGCAAAAAGCGATAAAGAATTTAAATGGATGAAAAGTAAAGTGCTGAAAAGTAAAATAAAGATAAAAAGCGGGAAATTTGTAGATTTTGATTGATTAATTGTGTGTGTTTGTACAAATGACTCTTCCCCTATTTATAGAGGCAAATCGGCTAACTATTTAGCAGTTGGAAGGAACATGTGACACCCCACATTCTCCGTGTAAGTATAGATAGCAACCTGAGAGGGGGGGTGAATCAGGTTTACCCTATTTTCGCCTTAACACACCTTCTTACTTTAAAGATAAAGATGATCACAATCGAGTGCAGCGGAAATAAACGTTGCTTGAAAGTAAAGATGAAGGTTAGGAGAATGCACACACAGAATTTATCCTGGTTCACCTTCAATCCACCGAAGGCTACGTCCAATCCCTCAAGAAACCCCTTGGGGATTTTTCCACTATTGATAAAAATCTCTTACAAGTGCTTACACCAAGTACCTTAAGAATTTCTATCAACAACCCCTGAAAGCAAACCACTTTCAGTCCCTGAAAGAAAACCACTTTCAGAACAATCAACATTCACCGAACCCTACGGTGAATATTCACTCAACCAGAATGAAGATGAAGAAGAGTTTACAACCGGCTGAATCAATCCTTTAATACACAAGTGGATTGATCATGAGAGTTATGCTTTAAGGCTCTTAGCATAAGAAGGCTCTTTCAATTCTGAGTTCTTCAATATATGAACAGCAAGAGTGTTCTTTAAACAATGAAGAATATGAACTCAGAATCTAGGCTCTTTGAAAGTTGTAGAGAAAAGGCTAAATGAACATGAAAGAGCAATTTAAGAAGGTTTTAAGCCTAATTCGTGTATGATCAAGTATCTCTCATGTGTGTCTCGATTTTGGACTCAAATGGACTATTTATAGGCATAAGGGATCATTCATGAACCAACACAACCCTTCCCAAACGATTTGAGACACAATGGTTCATGAAAAGATGCAACTTGTCGAGCATGTAATCGATTACAGTACTTAGGTAATCGATTACGCTATGTGACCGTTGCTGTTTGAATTTCAAATTCAAACGTGTAATCGATTACGAGCAAGCTGTAATCGATTACTTGCCTATGTGTAATCGATTACCTTAAAGGTGTAATCGATTACACTCAAGTCAAAATTTCAGAAAATGAAACCTTTAAGAACGGCTTGAGTTTTTCTACCTCTTTTAATTTATGAAAAGGTTAAACTCAATTAGCTTTAATGTTTTAAAGAGACTTTATACTAGAGAAGCCTTTAGAAGCATAAATCACCTAACTAGGTAAGACTTAGGCAAAAGATGAGCCATGTTGCAAGGTTTCCTCTAAGTCTTATTTTCTTCATTTTGTCGATGAGTTTTTCGTCATCAAAACCTCAGCCAGGGTCAGGAGCAAGACCTTCTTCACACTCCGAGCATTACAAGTGCTTCGAAAATTGTGGGGTATCATCGTTCCCTCTTTCCTAGTCATCCTAGAGGCTTTGCTTTAGTCGTTCCTCATTGCATCGGCTAGCTCACAACCACTTTCTCCTATTTTCGCGGGAACGAACCCACTAACTATTTTTGCACGTGGAAAACTTCTAGAAACCTGATGATTCATCCAACTTAAAGCCTAAGTTTCTGCATCTTCCCTGAATCTTGTCCTTGTACACTCGATTCACTTTGGCTGATTACTCGTGTTACCAATCGGCTAAACCCACTCGAATCAGCCACTATACTGCTCGACCATGTTCCTCAATTGACTCGAGTGGCCCTTCGGCTCCTAACTAGCTATTACAGATTTTTAGATGCCAACACATTGCCCCTTGCATTCTCGATTTATCCGTTAGAGATGAATTATAATGCAATGATGAGTGGCCCGGCTTACAAGGCAAAACCTGTTAAAAACTGAAAATCCTCATTCTCGCGAACTTTCTCCCTTTTACTTTTTCCACGAAATTGATTTCACCTTTCTGAACCTAGGTCATTGTCTCTGGCTCCATGTCGTACTCAGGCGATTCCCAGAATCTTGAACATTCTTACGGCGGTGATCAATCGTCCTCTTCTGGCATGAGCTCCCCGCTTCATCAACCTTCCATTTCTGTCAGAGCGCCCCCCATTATAAGCCTTATACTCCCGATTTCTCCAAATTCATGGCGATGCGTCCTTGGCCCTCGCAACATGGATCCAGAGGCCATATCCCTCACATTAACTAGTTTCCTCTCCCCTAAAGGCTTCAAACCCTCCATCACTTGCGACTGGTTCAGCCTTGATGGTTGCCCTAAAGCCTTCATGGGCTAGCCAATGACATCGTCCGATTACACCCATTGGTTAACCAGAGTCGAGGGAGCCTCTGGCAAACGTTGGAAACAAAGGCGCATCTATGATGCCATCAAAATTTCGAGCATCGACATATCCCACTGTCCCCAACTGATTTATGGATTCCTCGGTTATTGGTCGACATCGGTCAATGGTTTCATCTTCCCCTCGAGCATGCTTTCTCCTACACTGCTCGACGTTGCAAACATCTTGGGCCTCCTGGTCGAAGGAGATGAACTTCCCCCTGCTGCGTCGCAATTTGAAGGATCCTCGCAACAACTCCAAATAACCATCAGAAAAGAACACCTGCTTACTCCAAATTCGTCACCTCCAACGCAAAGACGCAAGGTCCGGTTTCGGAGTCCGGGCATAAAGCCTTCCTTCTCTACTAGCTCTGTAAGTATTTCACTTGTAGTCGCTCGGCCGCAATTGTATCGGAGATGTGCCACGTGGTCTTGGAAATCGTTTTGGGTAGGTCGTTTTCTCTGGCGTCCCGCCTACTGTCTTCCCTTTATCGTGGTCTTTTCCTGGCCTTGGACCATTTGAAGAGTGGCAAGAGCCTCTATTCCAACGGCATGAACACTCCCCTCTGGTTTCTTCATCTATGGATTTTGTTATACTTCCCCAAGTTCACATCTCCTACCACTGTAGGTCTGATTGCGTTGGGGGAAACTCCTGCGTTCGGATACCACCTTACCACCCTCCCTGCTGACAGCACTAAAAACCTATTTCAGATCGTTGAAACACTTTGTCAGCTGAATTTCTCCGATCCTGCCAGGTTCTATCCTTATCAGGGAATCAAAGGGGGGCCGGAGTGGTTTAGGCGCGATACGGACGATCCTCTTCTTATCATGGCGAGCAAATCCTTGGATGGAGCTCAGTATTTACCAGTCATCTGCTCCTCAATGGTCTCAATTGTTAGATTCAAATAATTAAATGAATTATTATGTTTTGATAATTAAATTTCTTTAAGGTTTAATATCGTTAGAGATAGAATTCTTAACACAGTGAAATTTCTCATATCCAGGAATATCTATCTACTGAAGAGACTGAATAAATCCCAAAGCATCATCAAGAGAATCAGTCCGCCAGAAGGGACCGTCCGGTCATCCTGAAGGAAATACTGTCAAAGACATACAAAGGAAAGCATTCATGTAAAGACAGTTTGGTGACTCACGAGGGATGAAGCAGCAACTGCAAATAGCAAACATCCTCTCTCAAGGACACACTATCAAGCTCCGTGCTCTCAAGTCAAAGTCTACTTCAAGAAGCTGAAAAGTCCGCTACCTAAATCTACAGTGATAGAAAGGAAGACTGTTTCATCTAAAGCTGAAAGAGTATGACAACTCATGAAGAAACACCTTCGGCTTCGAAGCTTCTCTAGCATCATATAAAGAAGTTGTGGATCAACTCTCTCAGATGGAGAACTTCAGTAGAAGCAAAAGAAAAGAGAAGATTCAGTCTTCTATAAGTCAAGAATATTCTCATCCTTAAGAAGGACTGAATGAAGAAAGACCGTTTGCCTAATGCGAGCCATTCACTAACGGAATTCTAAATACTCTATGGAGACTGTGTCTACCAAATCCTAAGGAAGAATCTGTCTGCTCAAGCATCAGAATGCGCCAGAGGTACAAACATCAAGAAATGTGTTTTACGAGGATATTAGTTTAACATAAGCATTAATGAAATTATTCTCCTCATCCTAAATAATTGCTTCTTGGATCAAAAGACATCTACCTCGTCTGCATATTTATTAAAGTACTGGCAATGGCAGAAAGTAGAAAGGGATACAATTAATACAATATTCCTTGGTCCCACTGCTTTTCCACTTTTCCTCAAATCAAGCTGACATCGCGGAATCAACGGCAAGAATCTCTGAGCATCGTACACTTTCAACGGTCGAAATTCAAATATCTGACCAAAGCACTTGATGAGCATTAGCTGGCATGCACTGGGGGTATAATGGTCAAAACAAATACCACGGCTGGAACTCCACGCATTAAATACAGTAGACATAGCTCAAGGCTACTCGATCAAATGGAGCCAGACGATGTCAACCCAGGCAAATCAATGCTTCTCAGATCGTGTCTCAGACCTGCTGAAAAATGCAGAACTAGCCGTTACTTACAGCTAAGAGAGGAAGAAGCACTTCAGATAGGTTTTCTCTCCTGCTGTGAAGGAAGAACAAAGATCTTCAACTGAAGATATATATAGAGAACCCTGCCTCCGTAGCTGTTGGGCAACTTAGACTTAAACTTCCATATTCCAACTAAGTTTGTCCAAAGAACCAAGGAACCTTGGTTCCAACTCAGGATGCTTCAAGCCTACCTCTACCTCTACCTGAGTTGAAGTGCTTCTGTGTGAGAAATTCATAGAGTATTACTCTCATCTTATCCAACTCCCACAATCCAAACCAAAGAACCCAAATTCCTATCCTCTCTGTATAAACCGAGCCTCATTGTTTCTACCCACTCTTATTTGAAGAGAATTTTTGTAGAAAAACCAAACCTTGTAAAAGGTGTCAGGAGAAGTCCTGTATAATACTTGTAAGGAGAAGTCCTTCGAATACTTGATAGGAGAAGTCCTTCGAATACTTATAGAGGCAAATTGGCTAACTACTTGGCAATTTGAAGGAACATGCGTCACCCCACGTTCTCCGATCATTACAAGTGCTTACAAAATCGTGGGGTATCATCGTTCCCTCTTTCCTGGTCTGCCTAGAGGTTTTGTTTCAGTCGTTCCTCATTGCATCAACTAGCTCGCAACCAGTTTCTCCTATTTTCGCGGGAACGAGCCCACTAACTATTTTTGCACGTTGAAAGCTTCTAGAAACCTGATGATTCATCCTACTTGAAGCCTAAGTTTCAGCATCTTCCCTAAATCTTGTCCTTGTACACTAGATTCACTTTGGCCGATTACTCGTGTTACCAATTGGCTAAACTCACTCGAATCGGCAACTATACTGCTCGACCATATTCCCCAATCGACTCGAGTGACTCTTGAACTCCTAATTAACCATTATGAATTTTTAGGTGGCAATAAAAAAAACAAAAAAACTTGATATTTACAATATTCACTAAATATTTCGATTCTATTGACGGTAGTTAGCAAATATTGTATTTGTATTTATGTAATTTATAATAAAATTTTACTTTATTCATATTTGCGTTAGCTTTCAAAGTTCACCTAACAAGATGTTGCTCTAGTGATAGACAAGCTAGATTCCCATAACAGTAAAGTCACAAGATAGAATCCGAAAAAGTTTGTTGGGATGGACTACCACCGTATCCTAAACATGATAACATTTGCAAGGATCAAGAAGTTCATGCAGCGAACAACTACCATACAAGAAAGTTTTGTCCCGATGATATGGCATTTTGAATCCATCATTAATTGCTGCGAAAACGATGTTAATCTTTCAAAGCATCTGAAGGCCTCAACTTGCTGGAGGAGCTACACGAAAATTAACTTTATGCGCTTAGAGCTTTTTCATCTCTCTTGTTAAATTATTCAAATATTTGGCCAAAAATGATAACTATATGTAAGGTTTATCGTTTTGTCTTATTTGGTTGAGTAATTTAAATTTATGATGATTTAGTTTGTTGGAGTTTACCGATCATATTTATAAGAACTAAATGAAAGTTTATTTTAATTTTTTTTGTAAGAATCAACATTGAGGTAGTGGTACATTAATTATTTTTAGACAAGAATATTCTTATTTAATTAATTTTTTTCTCTCTTTCTATTCTCTTAAATATTAACAATGCATATAAATTATTAAAAGTGAGTTAAAAACAATTTTAAATGTATTATTTTTAATGCACTTAACTACTTTAACTAAATTAATTTTTTTATTTTATTAATAGAGTCCGAGGTAGTAATAATAGAGAAAGGAATGCGCTTTCATACAGATAATACCAAAATCATCTCTCATGTTTCAGAATTTATCGAAGAAAGACCTCGTTTTCTCTTATTCCGCCGTCAGGGAGGTGCAAACTGCCGCCGCCTTTCTTCAAAGAATTGATAAATAATCAAGAGCTAAATGATTATACTCAATGCCCTGTTTTGATTTATTGAGTCAAAACTTGCAATTATAATTTTTCAAAGAACGACATATAGTTTGATGGAAGTCGAGAATGAGGAAGTGACAACCGCGGACGGCGCGACATTGCCGGCGAGCAAACCACCGGAAAGAAAGGCTACGTTTAAAGAGAAAGTCCTCGAGATCATAGAATCTGGGGTAAAGAAAGTGGTGAACCTTATGCAAGAGGGCGTCATGAAGCTTGAGTTGGTGGATGGAAATCGATTGTTTCCTCGATTTTCTATGAACCCCGAAGCATACAAGAAGATTTGTAAACCTTGGGAAGCTTGTCTTTTGATCAAGTTGCTTGGTAAACACATAGGATACACGGCTTTGTGTGAAAAACTGAAAATATTGTGGAAGATCTCAGGAGGGTATGAAGTACGAGACATTCACTATGGATACTTCCTTGTCAAGTTCGATATGGAGTCTGACAAGGAGAACGTGATGACCGGAGCACCGTATCTTATTTGTGATCATTACCTGTCGGTGAACCGTGGACACCGAATTTCAGAGCGGCGAATTCAAAGATCAGCATGACGTCGGTCTGGATAAGGATACCGGGGCTAGGATTTCAATATTACGATGAAAGCATCTTGGGCACGTTGGCTTCTACGGTTGGGACGCCAATAAAGGTCGATCTGAATACGGTGGACATACAAAGATGGAAGTTTGCACGTATCTGCTCGAGATAGATCTTAACAAGCCAATTGTGGGGATGATTTGCCTTGATGATACGTGGTATAATGTTGAATATGAAGGCCTCCATCTCCTTTGTACAACCTACGGCTGTTATGGACACTTGAAGAGGAACTGTAGCGTTATCCCAGAACAACAACCGGCGCTGGCGGGAAGAGCAATAGGCGAGGGATGTGACATGGTGCATGAGGCGGCGGCCATAGTACCCATGCACGCTGCAGTTACGGTCAATGCCCTAGATAATGCTGATAATGAGAATAATGATAATGCCATGATTTTAGGAGGAAATCAAGGGGCGGTTAATAAGGAGAAAAACATGCCACAATTTCCGCATGGTGATTGGCTGGTAGTTAATAAAAGAAGAAATAATTTGAATTCATAAAAGAAGATTGATGGACCAAAATATCATCCTTTTAATGCTCACGATAACAGATTCGCAGCATGGGATAAGTTTCCATCTTTAGAAAATCCACCTAATAATGGAAAGTTTGAATACCATGCAGGAAATACATCTGAACCAACAAATAGGAGGAAAGCAACGACCACCAAGCGTGGCCGGTATGAAGAAGGGAAAAATGACACCATGATGGCGACACCGGTGGCTCGCACCAAGGGGCAGAATCCGCGACCTGCTACGGTCGGTATTTGGGAGACACACGTGACCACAGGCTTGAAGAAGATAGGAGATCATGTTGTTCATGACCTTGGTGGTGGGGTAACGTCTACAATGAACTTAATGCCGGTGAAGGGCAGTAGAGTTCATTTCAAAGAAACTATAGAGGCAAGTAGCTCAGACATGAAGGGGATCTGGGTCAGCTCATGAACCACCGGATAGAGGACCACTCGCGGCCATAGTGGTAGACACGCAGCCCCCACAACGTGAATAATCGCTGGCTTCGCTCTCAACCGCAAACTTATGTTTATGGATAGTACAACCTTTAATTTGATAGCCTGGAATATTCGTGGCGGTGCGGATGCATGGGGCCAACGGCGAGTTCGGGACCTTGTGAGATCCTTTCGTCCAGCTATTTTTTTTGTGATGGAGACACATTGTCAGTTTGATCGTGTGAGGATTTTCTGGCAGAGTTTGGGGTATGAACTAGTTGGTGAAGCTGTTGCGCATGGACATAGCGGGGGGATTTGGATTCTCTCACCAGGCAGCAGAGAGTTTACAATCCATGTGATTGACATTCATGAGCAAATGGTATCGATGGATATCCACTGTAGGGGTAAACATTGGGTTTGCTCATCATTTATGCTAGTCCTAATCCTGTGAAGCGCCGCCTGCTTTGGGAGTATTTGGGGTCTTTCCGACTCTGCTGCAGGGATCCGTGGCTAGCTGTTGGTGACTTTAATGAGATCTATTCGTCGTCAGAATTGATTGGTGGAGATTATTGTGATGCACGGGCAATGATTATGCTTGAGATGCTTGATGCATGTAGCTTCATCGATCTTGGAGCGACGGGCCCCCGATTTACACGGGAACGGAGGGAGAATGGTAGACGGGTGGTTGCAAAGAGGCTAGACCGTGCCCTGGGGGATGCTGATTGGCGGTTACTACACCCTGAGGCATATGTTGAAACTCTGGCACGAGTGTTCTCTGATCACACACCCCTCTTGTTGCATTGCGAGGTGCCCTCCGGTGATCGGGCAACCCGACCATTCTGCTTCCAAGCGGCTTGGGCTACCCACCCGTCATTTGAGGCAGTTGTGACTAATACTTGGCACAAGTTTTCTACCGGCTTGACAGAGAAATTACTGAATGTCCAAGAAGCTTCCATTAATTTCAATAAGGAAGTCTTTAGGAATATCCATGCGAGGAAACGATGAGTAGAACAGAGACTGCATGGGGTTCAGAAGGAGCTTGAGTGGCATGAGACGGAAGCCTTGTGTCGCTTAGAGCGTTCTCTCCAAAAGGAGTATGGAGATATTCTTACACAAAAGGAGATCATATGGTACTAAAAATCCAGGGAGAATTGGGTACGGTTGGAGGACAGACACACGAAGTTCTTCCACACTCAAACTATGGTGCGAAGAAAGCGGAATAAGACACATGGTTTGTTCATACAAGAGGGAAATTGGTGCACAGATCCAGTGAGACTCCAAGAGGAGGCCCATAACTTCTTCATCAACCTCTTTTCTGTTGACACGCAGGTGTTCAGAAATGTGGTCATGGCGGATAGAACTCCGGTTATTTCGAATGCGGATAAGGTGGCATTATCTCAACCTGTCTCCTTTGACGAAGTTCAACGGGAGGTTATGGGGATGAATTCCTTTAAGACACCCGGAGTTGACGACTTCCAGGAATTCTTCTATAAGCAATACTGGCATATCTTAGGTACGGATCTTCATCACATTGTGTCCATGGCGTTTCAGAATGGGAGAGCGGACCCTTCATTATTGGACACACTGCTTGTCCTTATTCCCAAAGTGGATGACCTTGTTTGGCTGAAGGACTTGCGGCCGATTAGCCTTTGTAATGTTGCTTACAAAGTTATTACAAAAGTGCTAGTAAACAGATTCAGACCGCTTCTTGCTGAGCTTGTTGGACCATTTCAGGGAAGTTTTATACTAGGGAGAGGGACCATAGATAAAATCATTCTTGCCCAAGAGGTGATGCATACAATTCACACGCATAAGAAGAAAGGTGGGCTAGTGGAATTGAAGATTGACTTGGAGAAAGCATATGACAGGGTTAGTTGGGATTTTCTTCGGGCAACACTTTATGATTTTGGCTTCCCTCCATTGATTGTGGACTTGATTATGTGGGGTGTCCAAGGGTCGAATATCTCAGTCCTTTGGAATGGATCTAAATTACCTTCCTTCACTCCGCAGCGTGGGTTAAGGCAAGGTGATTCTCTGTCTCCGTATTTGTTTGTGCTTTGTATGGAACGACTTGCTATCCATATTCAACGGCTCATCCAAGAGGGTGTATGGCGACCTCTTCTTTGCTGATGATGTTCTTCTCTTTTTCCAAGCATCTAAGGAGCAAATGCGGTTGATTTCGGACACACTTTCTGCGTTTTGTCAAGTGTCCGGTATGAAGGTGAATTTAGAGAAGTCCCGCATGTTCTGCTCAGGGAACATAGACCAAAGGACACAGCAAGAACTCTCGGATATCTCCGGGATTAACAGGGTAGCAAATCTTGGTAGGTATTTGGGAATACCACTCCTTAAGGGGAGAGTGACTAGAGTTGTTTTTGCACCCATAATTGATAAGATGAACACCCGTCTGGCGTCCTGGAAACACAAGCTTTTGAATAAGGCGGGACGGTTGTGTTTGGCAAAGTCTGTCATTTCCTCGTTACGAGTTTATACTATGCAGGCTTTATGGCTCCCTGAGGGAGTTTTTGAACATATTGATAAGCTAGTTCGGAATTGTATTTGGTCCAAAGGAGGGTCGAGTCGGAGTTGGAATCTAGTGTCTTGGCATGATGTGACTCTACCCAAGGATAAGGGTGGGCTTGGCATTCGCAATGCGCGGCAGAATAACATTGCCTTCTTGGGGAAGTTGGTAAACAACCTCACGTATGATCCGAACATGCTTTGGGTCCAAGTGTTGAGGCAGAGATATGTGGGTGTTGATTCGGTGTTGGCTGCGGTATACCACCTAGGGGACTTTTATGTGTGGACAGGAATTATCAATGCTAAGGAAGCAGTCAAGCAAGGGTTTCAGCCGTGTTTAGGTAATGGTCATTCATCGTTTTGGTACTCTAACTGGCTGGGAACGGGGAACATGTGTCATCGTGTTCCCTATGTTCACATTTCAGATACGGAGCTTAAAGTCTCGGATCTTTGGAGTTAGGGTGTGTGGCACCTCGTTGCTTTGTACACGCCTCTTCCTCTCGAGATAGTGAATGAAATTGTTCGGATCAAGGTTCCACTGCGTTCAGATGAGGAGGATAAGATTTTGTGGGCAGGAACTAGTTCTAGAATCTACATAAAGGCTTTTGCGTATCATATGATTCGGTGTCAGGATCAATCGAGTTCTCGTGATTGGAAGGTAATTTGGAAAGCCCGGGCACCAGAGAAGGTTAGATTTTTCCTTTGGCTCGTGGGTCGTGGTGCTCTTCCCACAAACTTGAAGCGGCAGCAATGTCACTTGAGCTTGACTGCAACTTGTCCCCGGTGTGGTGAGCAAGATGAGGATGTTGAACACCTATAACAAAACTGCCATGGATCACGAATGACATAGAACCACTTTCGGAGTTTATTGCCAACCCTTCCTGCGACGACCACTTTTCAAGATTGGTTTCGTGGCATCCTTTAGGGATCGTATCAGGCATTTACGATTGCAACACTCTGGTGTATTTGGCGTTGGCGCAATAGCGCGGTTTTTTATCCTTAACCATGGCCTATTCAAGTGGTTTGGCGTCAGATATTGATCACAGCAAATGAGTTTGCGAGATAGGGGACGATGATGCCGAATCCTCGAGAATCTATGTTTGTGAAGGGCAACAACTTATTTCACCTCCATACAAATGGTAGCTGGATTTTTGGATCGAATCAGATGGGTGGCAGCGGTGTGGTGAGGATTCCACTGGTAGATGGATTTCGGGGTTTGGTTGTTCTTATGGTCCTGGGTGTGCTTTTCAAGTAGAGCTTCTAGCGCTCCGTCTGGGCTGAAGCTAGTTGAGGAATTGGGTTTCCGTGCGATAGTGTGTTACATGGACTGTAAGGAGATTGTGGAGATTCTCAGCCAAAACAGGGACACTCGAAATTTTTGGCAAATGGATATTATTACCTCTAGGCTTAATAGCACTTTTGGTCCCTCACTTATCACGATTTGACACTTTTGGTCCTTAACAAAAAAAATTAGCTTAACTGGTCCCTCACTTTAACAAACGACAGCAGTTTTAGTCCCCGTCACTGTTCCGTTAAAAACTAACGTTTTTTTTTTTAGTTTTCCATCCAATATTTAACAGTTTTTTTTTTAAAAAAAAAATCCCCAGAATTTTCAACAGGTCTCTCCAGCCTGAAACCCTACTCCCCCTTCCTCTTCTTCTCACCGCCCCCACTCCTCTTCCTCACCAACCACTAAAACCCTGCTTTCCTCTTCGACCCCAGCCGCTGCCGCTCCTTCCCTCCTTCTTCGACCAGAACCACCGCCCTCAACCAACCTTCCCTCTCTTCTTCCCCTTTCACCCATCTCTGATATGGGACTCCTTCATCACATCTCTGATATGGGACTCCTTCTTCACAGAAGATTATTACCTGACCTTGACGGCTGCGAATTCATCTGCAAAGTAGAAAACTCCTGTTCATCTAACTGCGATGATTGCACATCAACAAATCCTTAGAAAAGGCCCAATCTTTAGTGTAAAAAAGACCAGATCTGCACAACAGGAAGAAACAAACAAGATAAAGAAAAGGGGCACAACTCACTGCACAATCTTTAGGTCGATTTTACATCTGGAAGCAAAGAGGGGTGTGGCTTGTGGCGGAGATCGTAAGTGGGGTGTAGTGTTCTATTGTTGATTTGAGTTTAGGGTTCATGGATGATGAAGGTAAAGGAAAGGTCTGGTTCATGTCAAATTTCTGGGTTCATAGATGATATGGAACAGAGGCGGTGGTGAAATGGGATAAGAGAGAGGAAGAGAAGAGGTGGATTCTGCAGCAGAGGAGAGGGAGAAGACTTGATGTTGGAAATTTCTGGGTTGGGAGATCCAATTGATGGTATCAATGAGGGGAAATTTTTTTAATTACGGTGAAAGAAACACAAATGGTTATGTTAGAGATGGAGGTAACAAATCAGGGGCCGAAATTATTGGTTCTTCAAATCTAAGTAATTGACCATTTTTTAGTTGTTCCTTTCACTCTATGCTCTGCATCTCCCTGTATCCGTAGTCCAAAGGTCATCACCTGTTTCTTTGTTTCTCTTGCACTCACACTATGCAACTATCTTTGCATAGTTTGAAAATTAATATTGTTGATTCTGCAATGAGATCAATGTCTCTTGATTATGCTTCTGCTGCTAAGATTAATCTTGCTCTTGCTACTGTTTTATCGGTGGAATTTTGTGGGGATTCAAAGAGGATTTCTGGGAATACTGAAGATGATGATAAATAGGAGATGAAAAAGCTTTGCTGCGTTTATATATATTTTATTTTTTCTTAACTTTTTTTTTTAACAACAACCGTTAGTTTTTTAACGGAACAGTGACGGGGGACTAAAACTGCTGCCGTTTGTTAAAGTGATGGACTATTTAGGCTAATTTTTTTTGTTAAGGACCAAAATTGTCAAATCGTGATAAGTGAGGGACCAAAAGTGCTATTAAGCCTTACCTCTATTCGAGCTATGTTGGTCGGGGAGTGAAATGTCCAATTCTCCTATGCCTCACGTGATAGAAATGCGGTGGCAAATACTTTGGCAAGTCATGCGTCCTAGACAGAGTATCCGTTGCGTGTTTGGAAGGAGCCTCCGTCTTCGGTGATCCCACTTCTGTGCAGAGATACAGTAGCTTAGTTATTTCCTTTGTTTTTTTTTCTTTCCTTATGTAAAAAAAAACTTTCATATTTCATACAAAACTATATAGTAAGTATCTTGTATATATGGTATGTATTAGTATTTTGAAAGTATTTTCCTTTGGCGGGGGGGGGGGAATAGTTTTAAAGTATAAAAATATATATACTCAATTAAATTTGAATATATAAATTATAGACAAAAATGTTTAATACTATAAAGAATATATGCATACTTAATTCAATAATTGAATTAAAATGTTGAAGAGATATGTTGAGAATAATATGCATCGTTTCAAAAAGAGAATAAACTAAGGATTTCACTCATATGCATTGATAATGTAAATTGAGGTATGAATGTATATTAATTTCCAAGATAAAATAGCTTTTCCTTTTGGAGAATTGTATCATAACACTTTTTTAATGTTACGATATTTTCTTTCCGGGGCGATTACAATATCTGACATTATTCCAATGAAAAGGTTGTGAAGATAAGAAAGAACAAACTTTACAATAAGCATTAGATCCTATTCCTATATTTTCACCAAAAAAGATCCTATTCCTATATATCTTCATAACAACACTAAGGCAAGCATAACACTTGGTGCCTCTTTTTAACAATTTATATATAGTCCCGGATACAGAACTAGCAGTAGACAAATACAAAGCAACACACCACTTTCTAAGCTTCAATTAACACCAATTACATGGCTCGAGTGGGTTCTCTTTCTGCTGAACTTGAGACACTGAACCATGTTTTATCACTAATGGAAGCATTCAGAGCATTCGACGCGGACAACGATGGCCGCATCTCGCAGGCGGAGCTAGGCGGTCTCATGGGATCGCTCGGGTACAATGCGAGCCAGCAAGAAGTGAGGGCGATGATGCAACAAGGGGACAAGAACAAGGACGGGCTACTATGTGTTAACGAGTTCTTGGAGCTGAACACGAAGCATATGGAGACTGGGAATCTTGCAAGTGTCCTCAGCGCAGCATTTGAAGCGTTGGATGAAGACGGGAACGAGATTTTGACAGGGGAAGAGCTTCATGAGGTGATTGAGAATTTGGGTCTTGGTTTGTCATTAGAGAAGTGTCAGAATATTGTGGGTTCTCTTGATGTGGATGGCGATGGAGCTGTGAGCTTGGATGAATTCCGACTCATAGTTGAATCCCTCCTCTAATTAATATATATATATATATAGAGAGAGAGAGAGGAATATGGTGTGTGATCAATAATCATGTACTCAAGCTAATAGAAATTATGATAAAATGTATGGCCATCAAAGTTTGATCATAGTGGTATTATTAGATCAAACTCCCCGATCACATGTTTCTCATGTGGTTAATAGTTTTTCTATAATTAAAAGTACAAAACTATTCTTTAATCCTTAAAATACGAATATATATAGCAAAATATAAATAAGAATCTCTGTATCGTCTGCTCTATCGTCTGATGAGTATCGTCTGGTTTAGTTACAAGTACTTATTTAAGTTTGGTGGTTTAGTCTGTATTGTCTGACAGAACGGAAAGCTGTCAGTGTACGACCCAGTCCTCTCACAGAGTCTAGTCTCCACTACTTTGTTGACATCTGTCTTTTGACAGCTGCAACCTTATCTTCTCTCTCTCGTCTATAAATCTTCATTATTGTATAAACAAATCAATCAATTAGAATGAGAATGAGATTATGATATTTTCTTTATTTTCTGTTTCCTTTATTTCCTTTATGGTATCAAGAGCCTGAACCAAGCCAACCATGACTGCTTCCTCTGCTACCTCTACTCATCTCACTGCGTCAAACGCTCCGGTGACGTTCACCCACACTCTCACCATCAAACTTGATGATACAAACTTTTACTCCTGGTGCCAGCAGATTGAAGGTGTAATCAGGTCACATAAACTTCAAGCATATGTCACTCGTACTTCCATTCCTCCCCGGTATCTCAACGATGACGACCGCATAGCTAACTGTACAAACCCTTCTTACTCTGATTGGGAACAACAAGATTCAGAGCTGTTCACATGGCTTCTATCATCCATTTCAACCTCTCTTCTTCCCACAGTCATACACTGTGTCCACACATTCCAAGTATAGGATGAGATTCACAGTTATTTTGAAGTTGTGGCACGAGCAAAAGCTACCCAACTTCGCTCCATTTCCAAAGGCTCCATGGTTGTTGCAGAATATCTCAAAAAGATAAAAACAATTGTCAACACTCTTACCTCCATTGGTGAGCCTGTAAACTTCCAAGACCACCTTGATGCAATCTTTGATGGACTTCCTGAGGAGTTTAACTCTTTGATGAATCTCGTATATCACCGAGAGTCTGCCTACACGATTCATGAGATTGAATCAATGGTGCTGTCACATGATGCTCGACTTGAACGCACCCGAAAGAAGCAACTGATGGATGCTTCGATAAATGTAACACAAGCTTCTCTCAATGTTACTCAAAGTCTTCCTAAAGCTTTTGCTGATCTCTCCATTGCTCCACCACCACCATCCTCGCAAGCGCCACAAGAACCAAATGAAAGTGTTGGAAACCACCGCGATGACTATCGCAATGACGTGATGATGACTATGGTGGTTACCGTGGACGCAGCGGCAGTGCTAGTGGCAGACATGGTGGACGTGGCCGCAGACGTGGCAGCATTCAATGTCAAATTTGCTTCAAATATGGCCATGATGCTTCGGTCTTCTACCAACGCTTTGGTCCAGCACAGAATGGATCGTCTCCCTTTGGTCAACCGGGATATAGTCAACAGCAGTACAGTCAACAAGGACATGGTTATGGCTTTGTGCCAAATCCCTTTGGCTCAAATCAGCATCCTCAGCACTTTGGCATTAATTAACCTGCTCTTTCCCTTTTTTATGGTCCTCACAGCTCTTCTGGACCACCTAGTTTTGGAAACTCAAATCAGTTTCGACAACCACAAACTCAACTACAGTTTGGGAGTACTTCCCCTGGAAACCAAGCCTCTAGGCCACCAATACCATCATCTCAGTTCAACCTAAGGCAGTCTCAAGCCTTTCTACTTGGGCCAAGCCCTCAAAACTCCTCAACCAATGACAATCAGCAACCTTGGCATCCTGATTCTGGAACTTCTCATCATGTCACACTACTACAGAATTGTCATGTTACCGCGGTTCCGGGCAGCATGTTACCACTGTTAAACCGTGGTATCAGGCATTGACGTAAGATAAATTATCATGGTTCAAGGCGGAACTGTGGTAACATCATACATCTGAAATACCCGGTTCCACGCTGAACCATGGTAATAATAGGCGTTTGTTACCACGATTGTAGGAGGAACTGTGGTAATTTGTCACTATGTTACCTCGGTTCCTTTATCAACCGTGGTAACAAGTTTGTTTTTTTTTACCTCTATTACCTCGACTCGTTTACAAACCGTGGTAATATGTTAATTTTTTTTGGTGCTACGTACAATCAGAGGCATGCAATTCAAATAGTAAACAAATTATAACCATGACCTGCAATGCAATGGAAACAACCCTAACAATATAATCTACAAAAGAACTGTAACCAAAAAAAATTATAATATGTACGACCCCCTATACACATTTTAATCCCTAGGAATTAATTACAAAATTGTCAAACACATAACTAGCCCACTCTTATTTAATTACATTGAGTTGGTCTTGATCGTAGGATTCGAACTGACAATCAGGGAAGTACTGCAAAATGATAGTAAAAATAAACAGATTTAGAGTTAGATTTCAAATTAAAAATACAAAAAGATAAGAATTTTGTTATATAAACAACAAATAAATGTAAAGTTTCATACCGCATCAGGAATTGTGGATTGATCGTGCGCAATGATGTCAAGTAGAAAGTTGAGAACATAGTACCCACAATCGATGTTGTTTGTTTGCCGAGGGCACTACAAAAATGAATAAAAAATATAAGTGATCCGGTGTGTATGTAATTGGTTTGGATTATATATGTAAATATGGATATACCTTTATAACAGTCCACTTGGCTTGTTTCCATTTGATCCTATTATCACCGCAAGTAGCACGGTAGATCCTCATTGCGCTAACAAAATGAACAAATTAATAACCCAATGAGTAAACATAGTAGACAAAAGAGTATATAGCACGATAGATCTACATGCTTACCGATCAAATATGTCTTTCATTTCTTTGCGGTTTTTAGTTCACCATGCAAGGGATCCAAGCAAAATAAGGTCCCTCTGGTGGCATTTATCACCACCAACACCCAATGTCCCCTACAACACATGTTAAATGAACAAACCATCAAGTAACTATAAGTTTCATATAATTAAATTGATTATAAAGTTCTAAATTGATCATATGAATTTTTCACCCTGTATTTGTTGAGGCGAGATATAACTGCTCTGAGTGTGCATGTTCCTTTATTGTGTTCGCAATGTACTGGCTCTAGTTCTTCACGAGGTGCGTTGTTCGATGTGGACTAAGAAATGCAAATCCCTCTAAGAGATTCTCAGCCACACATTGGTCAAACAAGTACCTGAAATAAGATTATACAAATCATATACGATAAACATCATTGTTGAACTTAGAAAACCAAAAATTTGTGTGCACTTAAGTTTAACAAAGTACCTCATGTAAATGCATATCACTGAAGCACCTAGCTCACCATGTTGAGTGAGCTGACGGATCTCATCTTTACCAATATGCTCATAATAAGCGTTGCCAAACATTCTTTCTTCCATTGGTACTATGATGAGGTCGCCGTCAATAAGGAACCTATATGCATATATATCCAGAAATTTGCAGCTCTTGAGGGGATCTTCGGATTTACGGATATGAGCCCTCTTTTGATGACGAAGGGATGCAACAAATTCCCTTGTCAATTTTGTCTCAACCTCCTTCCCCTTCCCTTTCACATCCACCTCCTCTTAGGCCTTTCCGCTGTTCTTCTATTGCGCTTGAAAATTATAAGTTCATGTGTAATCAACAAGTGAATACAGACATTATGTGTTGATTTTGTAGAATTATATCATATTACATACCGTGCTTACAACCTAAACAAGGTAGATAGGCCATGCCACAGTTGCACATATTGCATCATAGATGCATTCCAATTCGCTGGCGTCATTAGGCACTGGCTGTGCTGCACCACCCTCGAGCACAACATCTATACCAACCTTTACATGGCCAGCGGGAATTGGGCGGGTATGGAGTGTATCACAACCTGTGTTATACACTCTACCTTCTGCAACTACGCGGAAATAGGGACGCTCCAAACACAACGAACATTTGGTAATACCCTAAGAAAATGACAAAAAACTTTAATCGTGAAAGAAAAAGATTAAAAAAATATAATAGAATGCAAACACTAATAAAACAAATTACCTAAGGGAAGTCAATGTCTATTGGTAGTGCTGTAGGCATATCCATGTCGTGGTCAGATACGTGTGGTTCTTCCTCGACCAATTACCTGACGTGTGCAACTACCCTTCCCACTGTTGTAATGCACCTGCGCAGGGCAATTTCCACTCTCGACCTCCCTATCCTGCATCAATACATGGACTTGCTGTTGCAGGGATGACACCACTAGCTGGAGGCGTGCGATCTCTGGGTCAGTCTCCTTGCCTTTTTCCTTCTTTTGAACCTTGAAGTAGGTTCTTTGGAAAATGGGAAATGTGGCTCCCCTTACACGACCTGGGTGCTCGGGAGTCTTCAGTGCTTGGCAAAAAAATGTGGCTCCCCTTAATTATTTAAATTTAATACACGATAGTTGAAATTAAAGTGCATTATGTGTGTATGTATACTATCTGTTGTGCTAGGCAAGCGTATCCCATACGTGATAATCATTACATAATTATATTCAAAACATAATGTAAGCATGGAAAATCTCACGAAAAGATATTTCACGTTGAACTCTTCAGTTTGGTGTTGGTCAACAAATTCCCTCCACTGGCTATCATCGATCACTCGGGCATAAGCGCGCGGTGGATGGTCAATCAGATTACCATCTTTATCGAAGATTTGTTTGGCTAGTTGCTTGCGAAAATATCTAGCCAAAGCACCTGTTTCCTTGAGCACATAGTCTTTGCGCTTTGGATCAAGGTGAAAGCCAGCCTGCAACAACATAAGCTATATTGATGTTAAGTATGTTTCAATAAATAGTTTAATGCACAAATTGTAAGAGTACAATGTATCTAACCTGAACTTCTTCCCATATGTATTGTTTGAGTTCTTCGTCCACATCTGGCCACCAATTTTCAGTAATTGGAACCTCTGTGCGAGCAAGGAACCCAATATAGCCAATGAGATAGTTCTTGTTGGGGTCAACGGGTACACCATCCGAATTTTAACCAACCTAATACATGTAAATGTTAAACAAGTTAGTAGAGTTTAAACTTATTAAATTTCTTAGAATCCATGCTATAGGTGTTAAATGATGACTGTAGTCACAATATTTGATGTACGAATGAAGAATGAAGGGCCATTGCTGCAAAACAAGAAGAAAACAGAGCATGTGGCAGCCCTCTCTTCATCCTAACGAAATTTTATCAATACAAAAAAAAATAAAGAGATAGAAAGAGAGGAAGGAAGGTCGAGAGCAAATAAGGAAGCGGATCCAAAAAAACCTTTATAAAAAATGCACTTTCAATATTGCCTTAAATTGTTACCTCAAACTTCAGTCATTTACTCCTCATAACACGGACTGCTTTCATGATGGTGCGTTCGCGCCTCATTGTCCTGTGCTCACCAGTCTCACCACTGCCTTGCTGTGAAGGATCCATTTTCCTAAAACAACATGTCAAAAGTGTAGTTCATGATCAATAGATGTTAATGTCTGCACGCAATAACCACATGACCTACAAAACAGAGTTCACATATATTCCACGAAATGTACTAAACAACAACAAAAATCTTCAACAGAATACACATTCCATAAAATGTACTGAAAAATAACAGCAAATGCATAAGAACTGGTAACTATCAAACAAATAAGCTCCTTAACTTCCACAATAATTTAAAAGCACAAGCGAGCAAGGTACTGAACAACAACAAAAATCTTCAAACGAAAGAAAACCCTAGAACTAGAATTAGGTCAAGAGGACTCACAAGTGAGGTGTGGAAGCAAGATGAACAAGCCGAGTAGCCGGATGAACGAGCTGAGTGGACGGAGGAACGAGCTTAGTGCGCACACAAAGAGGGAGGCCACGAGCAAGAGAAGGAGTAGTCGCGACGAGCAAAGCAGTTACGGAGCGAATGCAAAGAGAACGAGCGCTGGTGATGACATGCTGCGACAGGCGGCAAGGAGCGGAGGTAATGGAGTGTAGAAGGAAGGAATGTCGAGTGGCAATGACGATGTTGAAGATCGATGGAGTCGAGATTGAGAAGCGGGAAGACGAAGGGTTTTTCTCGAGAGAATGGTTTTCTATTGCTATAACAGGCTTCACATGACCATATTTTTAATAAAATAATACATATTACCACGGTCCCCTTGACAACCGTGGTAATAGACAATGTCAGATAATAAAATAATAAACTCTATTACCCCGGTTCTGCTTTCAACCGTGGTAATAGTATTTTTTAATTAAAAAAATAATAAAAACTATCTCAGTTACCACGGTTGACGTGCAACCGAGGTAATAGAGAACCTCAGTTACGTCGGTTCAACATGGAACCGTGGTAACAAAGCTCCGGGAACCATTTTACCTCGGCCCGACACTGAATCAGGGTAACAGGGGCGTGGTAACATGGAAATTCTGTAGTAGTGTCACCAATGATCCAGCACAACTGGCAGAAATCTCATCCATGTCCAGTTCTGACAATCATGTGCTGATTGATAATGGTTAAGGTTTGCATATTCAATCTATTGGCTCAGCTTGTGTCAAGTCTCCATATAACACACACAACACACTCACCTTAAAAAATATCCTTCTTATCCCTTCTATAACAAAAAATTTAGTAAGTGTTAGCAAGTTTTGTAGAGATAACAAAGTCTTCTTTGATTTTCATGAAGCTCACTGTTTTGTCAAATCTCAGGCTACTTCTGAAGTCCTCCTCACTGGCAGCCTAGGAAATGATGATCTCTATCAGTTTGACGATTTCACCCTGTGTCACCTTCCTCATGGGCAGTCTCGAATAATCCCTTCACACTCATCGTCTGTTGTTCCTGTTCCATCGTTTGGCATTTCTGTTTCATCGTTTGGTGTTCCTGCCGCCTTAACAACTACTACTACTAGTTCTCTACCTTGTTTGAATAAAGACAATATTCATCATAACTCTAATGTATTAGAACCCTCTTTGTATGAGATATGGCACTATAGATTGGGGCACCCTCATCATGAGGCCCTCAAAACTGCCTTACTTCAATGTAATGTTCCTTTACCTAATAGAAATCCTTTTTCTATTTTCTCTTCTTGTTGTTTTGGTAAATCTCACAGAATACCTTCTCAACCCTCAACCATTGTGTATAATTCTCCCTTAGAACTTGTTTTTATTGATCTCTGGGGCCCTGCCTCTGATGTTTCTTCATGTGGTTATAAGTACTTCCTTACTTGTGTTGATGCTTATTCCCGCTACACCTGGATTTTCCCACTAAAACTCAAATCTGAAGCCTTTACTATCTTTGTCCAGTTTAAGACAATGGCAGAATTACACCTTAACTCAAAGTTAAAATACGTTCAATCTGATTGGGGTGGGGAGTTCAAACCCCTAACCAAATACTTCACAGATCAGGGCATCATTCACAGACTCACATGCCCTCACACACACCATCAAAATGGTAGTGTTGAAAGAAAACATAGACACATTGCTGAGACTGGCTTGACATTATTAGCTCATGCCAAAATGCCCACTGAATATTGGGACCAAGCCTTTCTCACTGAACATACCTCATAAACAGACTTCCAACCTCAGTCCTGCAAAATGTCAGTCCTTTCACCAAACTGTACAAACAAATACCAAATTACAAATTTCTGAAAGTCTTTGGGTGTGCTTGTTACCCCTTTCTAAGACCTTACAATACAAAAAAGATCTCTCATAGGTCAACTGAATGTGTCTTTCTAGGGTACTCCTCCAGCCACAAAGGTTACAAGTGTCTTGATGCCTCTGGAAAAATCTTTATTGCCAAGGATGTTGTATTCAATGAACTTAGATTCCCTTTTCCAGACCTATTTCCTTCTGAACAAGATCCTGCTGTCTCCATTGAATCACCACCTGTCCCTACTACTGTTCATATAGTTCCCACATCTCACACCACTCCACCTAGTTCTGTACCCACTCCTATGTCTCCTAGTGCAGAATCTGGCTCTAAGCCTGTTCCAGATTCACCTCCCACCAGCTCTAATTATGTTCCAGATTCCCTTCCCACCACTTCTTCTTCCTCAGTTTCAGTTGTTCCTCTCCCTGTCAATGCTCACCCTATGCAAACTAGAGCCAAGACAGAAATAGTTAAACCCAAGCTGTTTTCTACTCTTCTTCTAACACAAGCTAAGCCAGCTTCAGTCAAGCAAGCTCTAAAGGATCCAAAATGGCATTCTATCATGAGTGAAGAATATAATGCTTTATTAAAAAATAACACATGGTCTCTTGTTCCATTGCCCTCTGACAAATTTTCCATATGCTACAAATGGGTCTTTCGTGTGAAAAAAAATCCTGATGGCTCAGTCCAAAGGTACAAGGCAAGGCTTGTTGCAAAGGGTTTTCACCAAAGGGAAGGCATTCATTATGCTGAAACCTTTTCACCAGTGGTCAAACCCACAACAATTAGAATCATCCTAACTCTTGCAGTGTCTAAAGGATGGCCAATTGAACAACTTGATGTCAACAACGTCTTCCTCATTGGCACCTTGAATGAAGATGTTTACATGATCCAACCACCTGGTTTTGAAGCATCCAACAAAAATATTGTTTGCGAACTTCACAAAGCTCTTTATGGCTTGAAACAAGATCCAAGGGCTTGGTTTGACAAACTCAAGTCAGTTCTTGTCAAGTCTGGATTCATGCCTAGCAAATATAATCCTTCTCTTTTTGTTCTGCAAACAGCACATGACATTATCTATCTCCTAGTCTATGTTGATGATATCATCATCTCTGGCAGTTCTGTTACTCTCATTCAACAGCTACTAACCAACCTATACTCTGAATTTGCTCTCAAGCAGCTAGGGTATTTGGATTACTTTTTGGGTGTTCAAGTTCAAAGAATGAAGGATGGTTCTCTTCTTCTCAGTCAAACCAAGTACATTCATGATCTTCTTGCAAGGGCACACATGGAGGATGCCAAGGGTATCTCCACTCCCATGATTGGTGGGTGTAAACTCAGTAAACAGGGCTCAGATTACATGAGTGATCCCACTGAATACAGATCCATAGTAGGGGCACTGCAATATGCCGCTCTCACTCGTCTGAAAATCTCCTTCTCAATCAACAAAGTCTGCCAATTTCTATCTCAGCCGTTAGAAGAACAGTGGAAGGTTGTGAAGCGAATCCTAAGACACTTAAAAGGTACTGCCAATCATGGTCTTCATCTCAAACCAGCCACTCTTACCAGACCCTTCTATCTGAATGCATATTGCGATCCTGATTGGGCATCTGATGTAGACGACAGAATGTCCACCTCTGGACTGTGTGTTTTCCTTGGACCTAACTTGGTGTCTTGGAGCTCTAAGAAGCAACCTCTTGTAGCCTGCTCCAACACAGAAGCAGAGTACAAAAGTCTTGCCAACACTACAACAAAAGTTTTATGGATTCAATCCCTCCTAAGTGAATTAAAAATTCCTTTTCAAGTACCTCGTATCTTTTGTGACAACATGAGCACAGTGGCTCTCACCCACAACCCAGTTCTTCATTCCAGAACTAAGCATATGGAGCTAGGCATTTTCTTCGTCCAGGAAAAACTTCAGTCCAAAGCTCTCATCGTTCAGCATGTACCTTCCCTGGACCAACATGCTGATATTCTCACCAAAGCTCTTTCTCCAGCTCGCTTTACTGAACTTTGGGACAAGTTAAAGGTGGTTGACAAATTTCGAATTACTCACCCACCTTGAACTCGCAGGGGGCTATTAGGAATATATATATATATATATATATATATATATATCAAAATACAAATAAGAACCTATGTATCGTCTGCTCTATCGTTTGATGAGCATCGTCTGGTAGTTACAAGTACTTACTTACGTCTAGTGGTTTAGTCTGTATTGTCTGACAGAACTGAAAGTTGTCAGTGTACGAACCAGTCCTCTCACAGAGTCTGGTCTCCACTACTTTGTTGACATCTGTCTCTTGGCAGCTGCAACCTTATCATCTCTCTCTCTTCTATATATATCTTCATTATTGTATAAACAAATCAATCAATTAGAATGAGAATGAGATTATGATATTTTCTTTATTTTTGTTTCCTTTATTTCCTTTACACCCGAATCCGCGTTAACGGCAACTACAAAGGGTGAGTCTTGACCTGCAGTTTGTTGACCACCACCGTTGTTTGGTTGAACAGCCATGGTCTTGACCGGATGATGATGTCGCGTTCACACTTTGACACAAAGTGAAACGTGAAAAGGTTTGTTCCCACGACCCTGGACTCGATGCCACTCCTGGGTCGCCATATTTCAAACATCACGTTCCTGAAAGCTTATGGATTGAAGGAACCTCACTGTAGCAGTTTGGCCACCAACCACACGTCCGAACCCACCATGGGATCGACGACCACCATCCCGACATTGCGAACCTTCATCTCATCGCCGCTCAACTGAAGTTTGAAGGGATACTCCACCACTCGAAGAAGGCAAACACTGGAAATAATCCAGAGAAATCGCAGGCAAGGTGCAAAACGAAAGCCACAGAACCAAAGAAGTTGGAAAACACTGGTGTGCAGAACGTGAACAGCAAGCAGCAGAGAGCACCAAAACACGAGTGTGGTCTTAGGTGGTGAAACAGGACAGAAAGACATGAGCGTACTCTTATGTTAGAGTAGCCACCACAAGCATGCCGCCAAATGGATCCCTATGCTCCACCATCAAACCCTAGTAGAGGATTTGAGTCTTGTACATTCTTAATAATAGACTGAAAGGTTTGTTTGATCTCCCCTCAAACTTTTGAACAGCGGCGATTGCATGTTCTTTGGGTGAAGAGTTTTTCAGGATTCATCCAATGGGATAGCTTCCAAGCGAGCTGTGGGGCTACGTTCATTCGTGTTAGGGCATGGGTGGACGTTTCTTTGCCGCTGCGGCGCGCACCGTACTTGGCGGTGGAAGGAAAAGCACCTTTCAGGGTGCTTGATGAGTGGATATTATATGATGTTTTTAGGTTGTTTTTAGTCTTTTTATTTTATTATTTTTGAGTCTCATATAAGATTTTTATTATTTTTATATAGATTTTATATTTATTTTGCATTTTGCATATAGATTAGCTTTTATTTGTTTTTCTAACTTTATTTTATATTTTTAGGAATTTTTATAGTTATTTTTATATTTTTAGAAAAGGTGGTATAGTTATCATTTTTGTCCAGGGACCGAATTGTAAAGTTTCAGGAAATGAAGGATCAAAGTAGAAAAGTTCAAGAGTGGAGGATGAAAAGTGAAGTTTCAAGGACTTAAAGGGCCAGAATTGAAGTGCTAACAAAGAGAGGACTTAAAGTGAAAATCAAGAATATGAAGCAACACTCTTTGATTTAAGCACATGGAAAATAAGGATTAAAGGATGAGTGGAGAATTGATGGTAGTAGGAAGGAGTTTTCAAAAGTTAATTGGTGGCCAATGAAGGCCATAATGGCCATCAACTCCTCCACCATTGAAAGGCAAATTTTTGCTATAAATAGCAGTGCTCATCCTTTGTAAAAATCACACCTTCTTAGAATACAACAAGTATTCTCTCTTTCTCTCTTTTGAGCATTGTTCCTAGGACTTGTGGGAAGCCATATTTGAGCTCCTATCCAGGGTAATTCAATGACTCCTTTAGCCATGCTTGGATAACTTCTTTCTTAAGTATCTTGGGTTGTTTTAGTTTATAATCTATGTTTTAGTTTTCTTCTACTCTTCTGAATAATATTAGGGTTAATGGTTTACTTGGTCCCTGTGGTTGTACCAAGATTTGGAATTGGTCCCTCCCCGGAAAAAAGTTTGCAAAAGGTCCCTGTAGTTGGATAAAGTTTGAAATAGGTCCCTGCCGGAGACCGGAGCTCCGGTGAGTGCACAGGTGGCAGGCTGACTGGGTTAATGAAGGTGACATGGTTTTTATTTATTTATTTAAATACATGTCAGATTTTAAAAAAATAAAAACCCCTAATTAAATAAATAAAAAAACCAAATCCCTAATTCCCCTTCGTTGTGTGAACTGCCGCATGGTACACCAGGTATGTCGGTTGATCATCCTTTTCTTTTCATGTTGTCCATGTGGGACAAGTGCCTGTTTTGTGTGGGAATTCCCCGCAATTGAATGCTTCAGGGCCGCTTGGCAATAGAAAGAGAAATGGGGCTTCATCTTTGGCTCCTATTCGCTCCCCCACGGGGGTCTCACCCCCTTTGAAGAAGATAACATCTGATGTTGGATTGGGGACCACGAAGGTTGCTGGGAAACCCAGGCCACCTCAATGAGGATCTTATCTTGGAACTGTCGAGGGCTTGGGAACCCAAGGGGATTTCTTGCATTGAAAAAGCTTCTTCAGAAGAAAGATTTTGATGTGTTTTTTGCCACGGAAAAACGTGTTAGCCTAGATAGCAACCTGAGAGGGGGGGGTGAATCAGAGTTGCACGATTTTCGCCTTATCAAAATTGTTACTTCCAAGATAATGATGATCACAAAATGATAGTTGTGATTGCAGCGGAATTAAGGATAGCTTGAAAGTAAAAGATGAAGGGAAGAGGAAATCACACACAAGATTTTATCCTGGTTCACCTTCTATCCACCGAAGGCTACGTCCAGTCCCTAAAGAAAACCCCTTGAGGATTTTTCCACTATTGATAAAAATCTCTTACAAGTCCTTACACCAAGTACCTTAAGAATTTCTATCAACCACCTGTGAAAGTACACCACTTTCAACAGCCCCTGAAAGCACACCACTTTCAGTCCCTGAAAGCAAACCACTTTTAGTCCCTGAAGGCAAACCACCTTCAGTCCCTGAAGGCTAAACCACCTTCAATCCACACCCTGAAAGTACACCACTTTCAGTAACAACAACCCTTCACTGAAACCTACGGTGGACTTTGAATCAAACCCGATTCAAAGGACCTTTTCACAGACGCCGAATCCTACGGTGGACTTTGAATCAAATCCGATTCAAAGAACCTTTTCACAACCATCGAACACCACGATGGACCTTTTTACAACCACCGAAAACCACAGTGAATGAATCAACCCGATTCAAGAGATGAAGAAGAAGATGACTTTACAATGGCTGATTCAATCCTTTAGACAAGATGGATTGATCTTAGTTTGTATGCTCCAGGCAATTACAATGAAGGCTCTTCTATTCTGAGTTTCCCAAAAGATGAACAGCATGTGTGTTCTTATGAAAATGAGAGAACAGAAACTCAAAATGATGACTTTAATGAATATGAAAGTTACGGACCAAGTCATTGATGTTTCTGAGCGTCTATGGACTTTATATAGGCACTAGAGGTCGTCCATGAACCAACACAACCTTTCCCAAATGTTTTGAGACACAATGGTTCATGAAAAGACACATCTGTCGACCTGATAATCGATTACAGAAGCCTGGTAATCGATTACACTAGCCTTTACAATTTGAATTCAAAATTCAAACTGTGTAATCGATTACACTAAGGTGGTAATCGATTACTGCCTTCCTGTAATCGATTACACACAACCTGTAATCGATTACAGAGAGTCCAAAACTCAGTTTTAACCATCTCAAACCCTAATTGAGTGTCCCTACCAAGTTTAACTTGTGAGAACATATCGTACTCAATTAGTCGATCTTTTATGAGCCTTCAAGTGCAATATAACCTTAATAAATCATAGCACACTAAGTTGACAAGACTTACTAAACGCAAGAACCTTCATGTTTGATCTTTGACGTTCCGAGCCGGTTCTTGAAGTCTTTCTCTTCTGAAGTCTTCTTGAAGTCTTTCTTTTCTTTTCTGAAGTCTTCTTGAAGTCTTTCTTCTTTTTGTTCCTTTCTTTCTTGAAGTCTTCTTGAAGTCTTCCTTTTCTTTTCTGAAGTCTTTCTTCTTTTTGTGATGTGTTTGTCTTCATCAAAACCTCAGCTGAGTCCAAGGACGAGACCTTCTTCACAATCTCCCCCTTTTTGATGATGACAAACATCATGCTTGAACATTGATAGATCAATAGACTTTCTCTCTTGTCTTGTATCTCCCCCTTGGTTTTGCAATTGTATCTCCCCCTTTGTTTTGCAAATGAAGCACAGTATCCTGAAAAATGATCAAGCATACACAAGACTTTTCTCCCCCATTTGACATCATCAAAAAGAAGAAGAATCCATACAAAATATTCTAGGATAATCGAAATAAAGAGAAGCATAATATATATCAGAACTATTCTCCCCTTTTTTTCCACTTGTAGCTTTCCTTGTAAATAAACTTTACAACGCACATGACCCTTTCTCCCCCTTTTGACTTCATCAAAAAGAAGATGAGTCCAAGCATAATTCATACATGCTAACAAGTAGTATAGACATTTGAATCGTAGGGAGTGGGGGTAAGCAAGATAGAATATATGAAAATATAAGCCAAACTCTGAAAGTCAACTATTTTCCATTTTAGCCCCGATGTAATTGATTATAGACTTCCAGTAATCGATTACTGAAACTTTCTGGAAATAATCCTGGGCCAAAATATCCCTATAATCGATTACGTATACTATGTAATCGATTATCATGTTTAAAAACTTGAAATTCTAGACTTGATAAGCACTGCATGAAAGATATATCTAACAGAGAAATATGATGTAGATGCAGATGCTTAAGAATTCATTACTCTTCTACTTAATACCATTTGAAAGATATAAAGTTTTAGAATTTCTCTTACCAATACCATATTCTAATATTGTGTCTTGAAAGACCATCCTTTGTATATGACATTTCTGATCACAAGGTCTTCAAGCACATCTGCACAATAAGCTTAATGGTATTTTCGAGGTACCCAATAGTTTTTGGGTCCTTTTGGATTACTATCTTTCACATCCCATATGAATCTTTCATTGGGGACTCCCTCGTTTCTTTGATGACTAGGAGAATAATAGGTACACTTAAATTTCATGTTAGGCACTTTATCTTTAAGATGATAGAAAGATTTGATATATGCCTTTCTAAGTTGAACACCATCATGTACCCTCCTTATCTTACTAAGGTTATATGAACTTCTTTGTCTAGAAATGATTTTCTTAACATCACTAGGATGACTATGATCAGATAAACCTAAATCACTTTGAATATCTATTCTAGATTTTACTTGATCTAATTCATCTTGCATGCTTTTAGTTTTACTTTGTAGAGATGAGATGATCCTACTTTGATATGTATATACTCCATAAATATTCAAGAGACTATCATGAAATCTATCAACGGTACTTTGAAATTTAATATATGAAATTGCATTACTAACCTCTTCAATTTCATCATCAGAATGATGTGTTGCCATCAAAGCGAGATATCCTTCTCCATTTTCTGAGTCGGATGATGAACTTGCTTCATTGTCTTCCATGTATGCATTCCTTGATTTGGAAACCTTCTTCTCAAATTCCTTCTTCAAGCCATACTTCTTTCTTTGAAGATTATGACAATCTCTCTTTTTGAGGATTTTGTAAAGATTCTTCACAATGATTCTTATATCCTCATCATCATCATCACTGTCGGATTGAGAATCTTCCTCTTGTGAACTATCATATCTTGCAACTTTAGTTCTCAATGCAATAGGTCGAATGAACTTTTCAATTGCTTCTTGTTGTTCCATCTTTTTGAGTTCAAGTTCATGTTCTTGCAACTTGCCAAAAAGTGAAGCCAATGTCATCTTTGAAAAACTTTTCTTTTCAGAAATTGTTGTTACCTTTGGTTGCCATTCTCTTGATAATGATCTTAGGACTTTTAAGTTCAGATCACTGTTGGAGAAATTTCTTCCAAGAGAAATTAGATGGTTGATCAAGAGAGTGAACCTTTTCGGCATATCTAGCACCGTTTCCCTTGGTAACATTCTGAACATCTCATACTCTTGTGAGAGAGTATTGATCTTTGATCTCTTCACTTCTTCAGTGCCTTCATGAGTTACCATTAGAGTATCCCATATTTCCTTTGACGTTTTGCACGTGGATACTCTGAAGAATTCATTCATGCCAAGAGCAGATGTAAGAATATTCATACCTTTGAGATCATATTGAACCTTCTTCTTTTCTTCTTCACTCCAAGTGTTTTCTGGTTTTGGTTGTCTGCTGTCTCCCACTTCATTCATAGGTACAAACAGACCTTCTTCAATGGCTTTCCATATTTCCACGTCTAATGACTTTATAAAGATTTTCATCTTGATCTTCCAGAAGTCATAGTGGTCTCCATTGAAGTATGGTAGCATGTTTATGTTGAATCCCTCACTGGTTCCATGATTGGAAGAGGATGCCATCTTTTCCCGGATCTTAGGAGAAACTTACCTAAACTTATGCTCTGATACCAATTGTTAGCCTAGATAGCAACCTGAGAGGGGGGGTGAATCAGAGTTGCACGATTTTCGCCTTATCGAAATTGTTACTTCCAAGATAATGATGATCACAAAATGATAGTTGTGATTGCAGCGGAATTAAGGATAGCTTGAAAGTAAAAGATGAAGGGAAGAGGAAATCACACACAAGATTTTATCCTGGTTCACCTTCTATCCACTGAAGGCTACGTCTAGTCCCTCAAGAAAACCCGTTGAGGATTTTTCCACTATTGATAAAAATCTCTTACAAGTCCTTACACCAAGTACCTTAAGAATTTCTATCAACTACCTGTGAAAGTACACCACTTTCAACAGCCCCTGAAAGCACACCACTTTCAGTCCCTGGAAGCAAACCACTTTTAGTCCCTGAAGGCAAACCACCTTCAGTCCCTGAAGGCTAAACCACCTTCAATCCACACCCTGAAAGTACACCACTTTCAGTAACAACAACCCTTCACCGAAACCTACGGTGGACATTGAATCAAACCCGATTCAAAGGACCTTTTCACAGACGCCGAATCCTACGGAGGACTTTGAATCAAATCCGATTCAAAGAACCTTTTCACAAACATCGAACACCACGATGGACCTTTTTACAACCACCGAAAACCACGGTGAATGAATCAACCCGATTCAAGAGATGAAGAAGAAGAAGCCTTTACAATGGCCGATTCAATCCTTTAGACAAGATGGATTGATCTTAGTTTGTATGCTCCAGGCAATTACAATGAAGGCTCTTCTATTCTGAGTTTCCCAAAAGATGAACAACATGTGTGTTCTTATGAAAATGAGAGAACAGAAACTCAGAATGATGACTTTAATGAATATAAAAGTTACGGACCAAGTCATTGATGTTTCTGAGCGTCTATGGACTTTATATAGGCACTAGAGGTCGTCCATGAACCAACACAACCTTTCCCAAACGTTTTGAGACACAATGGTTCATTAAAAGACACATCTATCGACCTGGTAATCGATTACAGAAGCCTGGTAATCGATTACACTAGCCGTTACAATTTGAATTCAAAATTCAAACTGTGTAATCGATTACACTAAGGTGGTAATCGATTACTGCCTTCCTGTAATCGATTACAGAGAGTCCAAAACTCAGTTTTAACCACCTCAAACCCTAATTGAGTGTCCCTACCAAGTTTAACTTGTGAGAACATATTGTACTCAATTAGTTAATCTTTTATGAGCCTTCAAGTGCAATATAACCTTAATAAAGCATAGCACACTAAGTTGACAAGACTTACTAAACGCAAGAACCTTCATGTTTGATCTTTGACGTTCCGAACCTTCATATTGTTCTCTTCTGAAGTCTTCTTGAAGTCTTTCTTTTCTTTTCTGAAGTCTTCTTGAAGTCTTTCTTCTTTTTGTTCCTTTCTTTCTTGAAGTCTTCTTGAAGTCTTCATTTTCTTTTCTAAAGTCTTTCTTCTTTTTGTGATGTGTTTGTCTTCATCAAAACCTCAGCTGAGTCCAAGGATGAGACCTTCTTCACAAAACGTAGTTACTCCTCAGAGATGTCGCATTTTGGAGGTTATGATGGTTTGTTTAATATTTCTCCGAATCAATGTGCTAGGTCGGGTAATTTTCGAGCTGGAGGTTTATGTCTTTTCCGGAAAGAAGGAATTGACGTTGAGGTGATCCACGCCTCTCTTAACCATGTTTTGTTCGTGCTTGGTCATCCTAATGAGCGAGACAAAATGCATGTTCTTGCTTTGTATGGTTTCCCGGAAGAGCAGAATAAAGATCTGACGTGGGATACTGTAAAACCTTATAAGCCAGATCCTCTTGGGCCTTGGATGTGTATTGGTGATTTTAGTGATCTTCTTAGCCCATCTGACAAGATTGGTGGTGATCGATCTTGTTGATCTTTTGTACCTTCAGGTCGTCAACCAAGTTTGTGCGAATTGAGGCTTGATTAATGTTGGCTTTTCTGATTTCAGGTACACTTGGTCCAATAAGAGACGGAGGCCTCAAAATGTCCAAGAATATTTGGACTTCGCTCTGATTAATGATAGTTGCTGGTCCTTGTGGCCTGTTACCCAGGTGACTCATCTCCCGCGCCATCAGTTGGATCACAATCGGATCTTGTTGTCTTGCGGGGTTCATAAACCGAGAAAACACAAAAAGAGGAAATGCGGGTTCCGTTTTGAGGAATTATGGCTCTAGCATGAAGACGAATTCTTAGAGGTGGTGTCGAGTTTTTGGCCTCATACGGGTCCACATGTGATTGAGAAATTGACGGAGGTCGGAGCGGCTCTAAACTCTTGGGGCCAACAAAAGCTTGGTGAGCTACCAAAGAAGATAGAACAAGTCACCTACATGCTTTGGGATTGGCAAAAACAAGACCAAACTAAGCAGGTGATCTTGGAGGTTCAAAAAACCGAAAGGGATCTCGATACCCTTTTTGCGCAAGAAGAGGTTTGGTGGGCTCAGCGCTCACGAGCTACTTGGCTACCTCATAGGGATAAGAACACGAGCTTCTTCCATAAGAAGGCTTCTCAAAGACACAAACAAAATATCATTGAGGAAATTGAAGATGATAATGGGAGATCCTTTGAAGATGATGAGGATATTGCTAGTGTGTTGGGTTCTTACTTCAGTGGTCCATTTTCGTCCTCTAACCCGGCGTGGATCGAATCTCTCACTTCTTTAATGGCTAGAAGGTTGACGCCAGTTCATGTCTAGCTATTTTCTACTCCATTCACTAGGGATCATGCGGAAACTACTCTCTTTCATATGCATCCGACGAAAGCCCCAGGGATGGATGGCCTCCCGTCTCTCTTTTATCAGAGGTTCTGGAGTGCTGTGGAGGATGATGTATCTAATTTCTGCTCACAGATATTGTAGGGCCATGTGTCTTCAGGTATGACTAACCAGACTTTGTTGGTCTTAATACCAAAGATTAAAAAACCGATGCATGCAAGTCATTTTAGGCTTATCAACCTTTGTAACGTTATTTTTAAAATAATTACTAAAACGTTGGTAAATCGAATTAAGGTTAGTTTGCCTGATATCATATGTGACGCCCAAAGCGCTTTTGTGTCAGGGCGATTAATTACTGATAATGCTTTAATAGCTTATGAATGATTTCATTATATGAAAAAAAAAGGGATTACTGGCCGGAATGGCGTTATGGAACTTAAACTTGACATGTCAAAGGCCTATGAACGAGTGGAGTGGTCTTTTCTTGAGAGTGTTTTACGCCAGATGGGGTTTCCTTCCTCAATGGTTTCCCTGATAATGAGTTGTGTGACATCAGTTGCTTTCTCTATTATGTTGAATGGTAACCCTCAGGCTCCCTTCGCTCCTAAACGAGGGCTGCATCAGGGGGACTCCCTCTCCCAATATTTTTTTATTATGTGTGGAGAAGTCCTTTCTGCTTTAATTAATAGAGTTATTTATTGTTCTGACCTTCATGGAATAAAGATTGCTAGAAATGCACCTGTTATCTCTCATTTGTTGTTTGCAGATGACAGTGTTGTCTTCGGTCGAGCAACAATACAGGATGTTGTTTGTATTAAAAATATTCTTTCTTTGTACGAGCGAGCCTCTGGTCAGGTGATAAACTTTGACAAATCGATGCTCTCGTGTATCCGAAACGTGCTGGATACTTGTTTTGATGAGCTTAAGCAGTTGTTGTGTGTAAAGGCAGTCGAGAGCTATGATAGATACCTGGGTCTTCCGACCGTTACTGGTAAGACCAAGACCTAAATATTTAATTTTGTCAAAGATAGAATCTGGAAGAAGCTAAAAGGTTGGAAGGAACGCTTCCTCTCTAGGGAAGGGCGTGAGGTCCTTATTAAGGCGGTGGCGCAAGCCATTCCTTCTTATATAATGTCTTGTTTCATTTTACCTGATGGTTTGTGTAACCAAATTGAGCGTATGATCAACAGGTTTTTCTGGGGCGGTGATGTTTCCCGTTGCCCGATTCATTGGCTTAAATGGGACAATTTATGTCGGCCCAAACTGGATGATGGACTTGGTTTTCGTGACTTAAAGTCCTTTAATTTGGCCTTGGTGGGAAAGAATTGGTGACGGATTCACTCTTGTCCCGACTCTTTACTTTCTAGAGTGTCCAAGGGAGTTTATTTTGCACATGGTGACATCCTTACGGCTACCAAGGGGTATCGTCCAAGTTTTGCTTGGTTGAGTATCTCACATTCTAGTCGTATTTTTATGGAACGTGGTTTGTGGTTGGTGGGGGTGGCGAATCCATCAACCCTTGGGTGCACAATTGGCTCCCGAGTGGGCCCCCTCTTCTTTATTATGAGGATTTAATAATGGACTTGGGTATTACCAAGGTCTCGAATTTTATGTTGGGTTACGGTCCATGTACTTGGAACCAACCCTTGCTTAGCTTTATTTTTCATCCTGCAACAGTGATTGATATTTTGGCAATTCCTTTGCCTATTGTTTCTCGACGTGACCACCTTGCTTGGCCATTCATTTCAGATGGTTGTTATACAACTAAATCAAGTTATTTCTTCCTGTGGCAGCAGAGTGTGCATCATGGTCCCTCGACCTCTAGTACCACGGGCTTGCCTATTGCGTCATGGAAAAATTCTAGGCATCGAGGGGTCTCCCTCGTTGGAGAGATGTTGGATGGCGTGCTTTTCATGATGTCCTCTCGGTTGCGTTGAAGTTGAAGCGGCATGGGATGGAGCTGGACGGCAGATGCCGTGAGTGTGGTGTCGATGAGGAGGTCGTCTCACACGCCTTGTTGTTCTGTGGCGAGGTGCGTCGAGCTTGGTTGGCCTCTCCTCTTGGTATTCGCTTCTCTAACTCTAACAGCTTATGGGATTTTTTCCAGCGGATAGCTCATGTAGGTGATAACAAAGTAACATGTATGTTCGTTACATTTCTCTATTGTGCTTGGGAGAGGCGCGACCAGCTGCTGTTTGAGAGGAAGAGATCAATGTGGGAAAGCATCCTTTCTCACGTGACCATGCTTCTTCCTCGAGAGGAGTCCCCGGTGGTGGTGTCCCCGACCTTAGCCCTGCCTGAGGTGCAGAGTAGGCTGGATCGTGGCGTGATCTTGCCCACGACGTAATGTGGCAGCGCTCGGCTGTGTTGCTCGTAATTTCAGGGGGGAGATCATGACTTCTGCAACGGCGTATCCGGTGGTGGCATAATCTCCAGAGATGGCGAAAGCAGTGGCTTTCCGGTGGGCCTTGAGTCTTGCGGCCGAGCTTGGTTTTAACTGGCTTTATGTGGAGACGAATTGCCTCACATCGGTTCAGCGGTGGAAGGTTTCTAGTTGCTCTTCCTATTTAGGCACAACTTTAGTTGATTGTAATGCTCTAGCATCTCACTTTGTTTCTTATAATTTTTGTTTTGTTAAATGAACCGGTAATGTTGTTGCGAATTTCCTCACTCGCCAGGCTCCTTCCCTAAGCAACCATATTTGGGTTGAGGAGGGGCCTCCGAGTATTGATGAAGTCGTGCGTACGGATGTTCTTGCTTCTGAACTTGTTGCTTAATGATATTATCCACGTTTAAAAAAAATCTTAAATCTACAAATATATTAAAAAGTTAAAACAGAAGAAGAATTAAAGAAAGGCATGGCATGTCTTTCCGCATGTAAACAAAAAAAAGAAAGGCATGGCATGATGGCATTAGACATCGTAGACAAAGTTCTCCAATGAGGGGATTTAGCTCACCTCCCTCCAGATAAGAAAAATAAACAAGGAAACATTAATCCAATTGTGATTAAGCAAAATGGCTAGAAACCCTGATATGGAAAATCTTGGATTCAATTCAAACTTTCTCTATCTCATCATTCTACACATAACATGTACATAACTGGTATCTACCTATGCTTTCTCTATCTCTTCTCTAAGTAGGACATAGGAACTCTCCTCCAAATCTGGCTTTGGATATTTCCTTGGACGACCACGTTTGCGCTTCAAAGACACATCTCCTGAACAATCTGGAACATTGATATGGTTTTGTTTGTCCATCTTGGTATTTCTGTTACTCCAATTTCTACAAATGGAGAAAAACTGTCTATAAGGTACATTAAAAATTTAAAAACTAAAATTGACTAAAAGCTAATTGGAGTGTATTAAAGCTCAGCATCATAGGAAAACTTTCTAAATACCAAAAATATGAAGTTGTGCAATGATTAACCGGCCTCCCCAAAATACCACCATAACACTATAATGACAGTACTAGCTAGCTAACCCACCCATCCACCCCTGTCACTCAAAATAATCTTGTGTTTCCAGGTAATATGTTGACTTACTAAAATAATAGCTACTCACAATACAAGAAAGGCAGTGATATGAATTACACAAACAAATTACTAAGATTTACTCTAAATCTGGTGCCGCACTGGAAAGAGAATAGTGAAAATTAAAGAGTGTATAAGTTCTATATATTTCATCTATAGACTACAATTGCTTGCTACGAAGCTTGAACAGCAGGCAAATTTATGTTAGTTTTATCCTCTCATTAGCAGCAATCGAAAGATAAAAAAGTAACAGATTATATTGAATCCAATTATCACAGACTAAGTACACCTTTATCAAATTGTAATAAGACCTACAATTGACTCTGGTACAATTGTCGACGTTAATGACAAACTGTGGTTTTAGGTTAGCTTCATTGGTGATTGCTCATGTACAATACCAGAGGAAGAGGAAGGAAAACGTGAGGTTGAAATGAATGAAGAAAATTAGGTAGCTAGGTTCATCGTTTTCTTCCAATCTTTGACACAGTAAAACCTCTACCTGGCTCCATATTGCTACATTACACCAGCAATCAAGCATACTGTACCCTCCAAGTTTGGCAAACCCAAACCCAAACCCGGCATGGGCCTGAACCTCACCCCCTCCCCCAGCAATAAAGGAGAGTTATGCGCAGACCATAACTCTTCCTCCAATAATGAGGGCGGTCGTAACCCCCCACCTGAGTTAATGGTGGCACCCCATTTAATGAATCAATCGTGACACTTAAATAGCATCATCAATGTGCCATGAAACCATCCGAAACCTCCAGCAACCTAAGGGACAAAGTGAGCCTTTATAAAGAAACTTTGGTCCAACACCTCGGGTATTTCCACTTATTACGGATTCCGAGACCTTAGGCTAAGCACTCCAACATCCTCTGTCCTACCCCCGGAATGTGGAGGGAACACATACTAAAGAAATTTCAGACAGGAATGCTAAACCCAGGTTAACAGAGTTCAATGGCTGTGCTGTAAAGCAAGGAAAGGAGGAAGTCAATAGAATGACTTAACTTGAGGGAGAGGTGCTGCCTATTGAAAAAAAAGAGAACTCCACAACATGGTCTTACTCTTGTGATTTTAGTTGTGGTGATAAAGCCCAAATAACAAACACATGAATTGGACAGATCAAAAAGCAACTCCATGATGTTACTTGGGGGACATGTTTCTAGAGAAATGCCAACCGCAGTTAAAGCGGTCAAAAAGAAGACCCACATATTTTCAACGAAGCTAAAGTATTGGATGACAAGCATCAATTGACTGCTAGAGCATCTGTACACTCATCATTGTTCTATTAACAAATAGCCTGGGGTATTGCAATTACGATAAATTACCATTCAGTGATAGCAAGATACTCTCGCTAATCCTCTTTCTGATAAATTTTCCTGAGTGATTGATATTTATGTGTCTCCCGTCAAATAGGGAATGAGACACATTAGTTGGAAATGGGACCCATATTATTTAATGGATCTCACGTGAATTTCAACCAATAAAAAATTATGTGCTGGAAAGAGTATTCCTAATGTTTTTCACTACTCCCTCTGTTCCTATTTAAGTGTCACTATTTTTATCCTTTTTTTGTTTCTAATTATTTGTCACTTTACAAAGTTCAAGAGAGTATTAATTATGTTTTACCAATTCTACCCTTCAATTAATGGTGATAGGAAATTAAAAAGTCCAAATTAAGAAGAAAGATAAAGGGTATGTTAGGAAATTAGATAGTAATTTTGATAGAAACAAGAACATTAATACAATTCCTTAATATATGTGCAAAACCTTAAAGTGACAGTTATTTAGGAACGGAGGGAGTACCATTTAGTATGAGCATACAAAGAATGATAGCTTCTCGGTTAGTTCTTAAGACTGGATTTTTATTTTCTAAGATCTCATTATTAAATTGTTTTATCAATTCCTTATAAAGAGTTATTATATGGAGGGTTTTTAGAAATGCCTCAAATCCTTCCCCTTCTTAAAATCTCCCGAACAACGGGAGGGCTTCTCATAAACTTCCCCCTTCCCTTCCTTCCCCTTCAAAACTCAAATCAAAAACACACTCTAAGAAGTGATAAGGTAAGCATTATTAGGACTGTTTCCATCCCGAGTTCCTCCTTCCACAGTTCTTCATCAAGTTACCCTCTCCCCGAGTACCTTTCCCTTTGTTCACTGAACTTGTAATCCATCTAACAGGACTTATCTTTAGTACATAAATGCTCATTATGAGTTTCTCAGTTCAATAATACTCTTTCCGTCCCCAATATGTTAATATTGTAAAATTCACATTTATTAAGAAAATAAATTATAAGGTTAGTTGATGCATTGGTTTTAAAAAAAAAACTATACAATCTTCCCTATTCACCCCTATTTAAGATCAAACTTTTCAATAATTATAGTATTGAAAAACCAATAAATACAAGGGCAAATATGGAAAGAAAATTAACTTTTGTTAAGTTAACTTATATTTAATGACACCATCAGTGGCGGAGGCAGACTTTAAGGGTGAGGGTGGCCGCAATAAAAATAGTAAAACGTATAATTATTTTAAAATTGGCACCTCAAGGCTATACTAGATAACAGAATTTTATAAATGACTAAAGTTATTATATACTTATCTTATCATAGACTTTATCCAATAAAACATTGTCTCATTCTCTTGCATCAATCCTATATTATAAGAATTCCAAAATTTTGGGGGTGCCACGGCATATATAGGCACCCCCTTGCCTCCGCCTCTGGACACCATATATGTGTGAATGTTAGCTTATAATTAGAGATCGGAGAGTATTTTGGTTTCCACTTATGTATGTTGCTTATTTGATTTAATTCTAATGTCACACAGCAAAAGATTTCAAAAGACGAACTTGGCGCAGCAACATTTCAGAATGTTCAAACCAAAATTCTACACCTTGTACTGGGCAAAAGTCCTGTTTTGGTTCAGATATGTACGCTTTAATTTCTTAGTTCTCAACTTCATTTGCTTTTCCTGAGATTGAGAACCTCTTCCTACAAATATTATGAGTTACAACATAATGGCAAGCACACAGATCATGAAACAACTTATAGGATCTGAATTTCAGAGTGTTATTTATCTAACCAAGGTAGCTCAGAACCTTACATTGCTCTGGGGACAAGAGCAGAACACGAAAGATAGGTGGAAAAGAATGAACAACAAGCATCTGCCATGAGCAGTCCTTCCCAGGCCAAAGGCCACCTACAACCTACTCCAATTTGCCAATATACCCCTCTTCTCTACTCTCACCTTATTTATAATTTGCTTTTCTTTAAATTGAATCCCCAGCCCCAGTAATCATATGTGAACTGTCCACTCTGTTGTATTTTACCATCTCCTCTAACTGGTTTGTGCTCTTGCTCCCTTCACAGATTATATTTCTTCATTGCCCCTAATACATTCATCTTTTTACTCCTCTCATAAGTCATAACCACGTAGGCCCATAACATTTTAGGCCCATCTTTCTTCAGAAATTCCCTTCTTTCTATATACCAGAGTCAATGGCCCATCAGCAACACAATCGAGGAATTGGTAAAAGTAAAATGGAAAAATTGTAACAAACCATCAAATGGGCTGAAGCATCCTACCTGCAACATAACCCAAGCATAAAGAATATAGTCTGAAGTATACGGCTTTTCAAATGACTGTATCAAATAAGCTAACAATGGCATTGGCTGACAGTGTTGGATAACACAAATGAGAGTGCATGAAAAGCACATAAACTACATCTATTATCTGTAAGCATAATAAGATGTTTGTCAATGGATAGACACTGATGGAAAACTTTACCAGATTTGGATTTTTTAAACTCAACGACTCTGGAGAAGCACAGGATACTTTCTGTTTGCTTCTGTTGTTCAAGTGACTCAAATCCCTTTCTTGCGGAGATTTCACAGCAGACGCAGATTTAGTAAACTTTTTCTTAGGACTGACCGCTTTTTCTATACCTGCCACTATCACCACCCATCTCCTTTGACACATCGGATTCAACTTCAACATTATGCAACCTAGCACTGTGTCTATTCCCACCACTACCATAAGCAGCATTAACCACAACAATCTCGTTCAACACATTGGATTCATCTTCAGGGAATGGCTTCTCGCAATCTCCTAGGGCTTCTTCCGGTGATACCAAAGAAGTAGGAATGGATTTTTCAGCATATGCAACAACAATTAAGATTATTGTACGTGGACATCAAGAAATTAAATGATAAAGCATACATGCAAAAAACTTTCAAGCATCATCCAAGTATTTACCATCAAACAACCTGTCCAGACAAATTGGTGGTAAGTTACCAGGAGCAGAAGTTCCCACATCAATGCCAGCAGTTGGCTCTTCTCTTAAGCAACCTCGAGCATAGCTTTCCAATCCCTCTTCATCGCAATTCTCCAAGGCCACTGAGGTAGAGTTCTGCTCTTTATCCAGGTGCTTCAGAGGATCTCCAGAAGCAGGCTGATTCTTCTTCTGGCAGACTTTGACGCTATGCAACCTGGCACTACGTCTATTCCCGCCACAACCATAAGCAACACTAAACCCACCCATCACCTTTGACACATTGGATTCATCTTTTCGGAATGGCTTCTCGTGATCTCCCAGGGTCTCCTCTGGTGATATCGAAGAAGTAGGATTGGGCTTTCCCACAGCTGCAAAAAACAACTAAAATATTTAGCTGCATATGTCTATTCTGACCACTACAATAAGCAAACATTAATCCCACCAATTTCCTTCAACACCTTGTGTTAGAACTTAGAACTGGAAGTAACAGTAAAAGAATCACACTAATGGAAGAAAAGAGTCCTCTGCCCAGAATCAATGTGATTCTAGAACAGAGATAGAAATCTGTTATTACTTATTATTCAAGAATATGAAAGTACAATCCTGGTTCCCAAATAGACCAGTTGAACCATAGTAGTCAATCCTAGATAGCGGCGCGTGGCCCTGAATGTGGGACAGCGGGATAGTACATAACGGGATGGCCCCTATTCAGATTTTTTATATATAACTTTATATAGTTAATAGTTAATACTATATACATATAAATACCAAAAAATGTCAAATATTACCTAAAATTCATAACATTCATAATAGCAATAAAAGTCATAAGTCTTGAACAATACCACACATCTAAAAACCACTCAAAAGCAAGGTAAAAACTAAAAAGAAGCTCAAGCCTCTAAGGATTAAGGTAATAAAACATGAACATCAACATTGAAATAAGAGTTCCTAGGCTCCTAGCTACATAAGAAATCATCCATTATCATCTTCTAGCACTGAAGGGTGGTCGTAGGTGAAGGGTGGTCGCCGGAGAAGGGGGTGGTCTTGGAGCTCCAATGTGAGAGGGTAAAGTGAGTAGTGAGAAGAGGGCAAGGACGGTGCGACTTGCAATTCTGAATGAAGAATGAAGCTTCATTCTTTCAAATTGGACCTAAAATAGCCCTGGAAAGTCCTAACATGCCCCTAAAAAGGTTCCCCAACGGTTTAAAACTGAGGGGCTTGAGTCATTTTTCCCTTAGTACATATAGCGCCGCTATCTCCTGCTACTGGCCGCGATCTGCTGCTATTTTTGCCGCTATTCATGCCACTACAGCTGCTATTGTGAGGCGCGATGCTATTTCATCTCAACAGCAGCAGGGAGTCGCTATGCCGCTATAACGCTGCTATAGCACGCTATTGACTACTATGAGTCGAACCAATTCCAGCTACTCCCAAAGATAACCTAACGGACTAAAAGTTAGTTACAATCAATTATTTCCTTTCTCTGTTTGCGCCAAACATCACTAGTTTAATGGGGGCTTTAAGTCTATACCTATCACATTGCATTCATCTTCAGGGAGGGGCTGCTCGCAATCTCCTAAGGCCTCTTCAGGTGATACCAAAGAAGTAGGAATACATTTTTCAGCATCTGCAACAACAATTAAGATGACGTAGGTGGATATCAAAACTGCATAGAGATCAAATGATGAAGCATGAAACAACTATTGGACACGAATAACCATACATGCAAATGACTATCAAGCATCATCCAAGTATTTACCATCAAACAACCTATCCAGACAAATTGCTGGGAAATTATCAGGAGCAGCAGTACCACCATCAATGCCAGCAGTTGGTTCAGTTAAGCAACCTTGAGCATAGCTTTTCAGTCCTTCTCCATCACAACTTTCCAAAGCCACTGAGGTAGAGTTCTGCTTTTTATCCAGGTACTTCAGAGGACCTCCAGAAGCAGGCTGATTCTTCTTCTGGCAGACTTTTACGCTATGCAACATGGCACTATGTCTATTCCCGCCACTACCATAAGCAACACTAACCCCACCCATCACCTTTGACACATTGGATTCATCTTTATGGAATGGCTTCTCGTGATCTCCCAGGGTATCCTCTGGTGATATCGAAGAAGTAGGATTAGGCTTTCCCACAGCTGCATAAAACAATTAAAATATTTAGTTGCATATGTTTATTCTGACCATTACAATAAGCAACATTAATCCCACCAATTTCCTTCAACACATTGTGTTAGAAGTTAGAACTGGTATTAACAGTAAAATAATGACACTAATGGAAGAAAAGAGTCTTCTGCCCAGAATCAATGTGATTCTAGAACAGAGATAGAATTCTGTTATTCAAGAATAAGAAAGTACAATCCTTGTCCCCAAATAGACCAGTCGAACCAATTCCAACAATTCCCAAAGATAACCTAACTGACTAAAAGTTAGTTACAATCAATTATTTCCTTCCTCTGTTTGTGCCTAACATACACTTGTTTAATGGGGGGTTTAAGTCTATACCTATCACATTACATTCATCTTCAGGGAGTGGCTGCTCACAGTCTCCTAGGGCCTCTTCTGGTGATACCAAAGAAGCAGGAATAAATTTTTCAGCATTTGCAACAACAATTAAGATAATGTAGCTGGATATCAAGACTAGAGAGAAATGAAATGATAAAGCATCAAACAACTATTGGACAGGAATAAGCATACATGCATATGACTTTCAAGCATCACCCAAGTATTTACCATCAAACAACCTGTCCACACAAATTACTGGTAAATTATCAGGAGCAACAGTACCGCCATTAATGCCAGCATTTGGTTCTTCTGTTAAGCAACCTCGAGCATAGCTTTTCAGTCCTTCTCCATCACAATTTTCCCAGGCCACTGAGGTAGTGTTCTGCTCTTTACCCAGTTGCTTCAGAGGACCTCCAGAAGCAAGCTGATTCTTCTTCTGGCAGACTTTGATGCAATGCAACCTGGCGTTGCGTCTATTCCTGCCACTACTACAAGCAACACTATCCCCACTCATCCCCTTTGACAAATTGGATTCATCTTTATGAAATAGCTTTTCATGATCTCCTAGTGTCTCTTCTGGTGATATAGAAGAAGTAGGATTGGGATTTCCCACATCTGCAAAAAACAATTAAAATCTTTAGTTGGTAATATAGAATAGAGAGATAGGAAATCACACAGCAAAAAACTACTAGACATGCTTCCAAATCATTTGCAAGTATCAAGCAAATATTTACCATCAGATAAGATTTCTGGACGAATTGTTGATACATTATCAGAAACAGCATTGCCTATCAATGCACACATCAAACAACTATTAGACATGCTCGCAAATCATTTAAAAGCATCACCCAAATATTTACCATCAGATAAGATTTCTGGACGAATTGTTGATACATTAGGAACAGCATTGCCTGAACCAATGCACACATCAAACAACTATTAGACATGCTCGCAAATCATTTACAAGCATCATCCAAATATTTACCATCAGATAAGACTTCTTGACGAATTGTTGATACATTATCAGGAACAGCATTGCCTGAATCAATCCGCACATCAATCAACTGTTAGACATACTCGCAAATAATTTACAAGCATCACCCAAATATTTACCATCAGATAAGATTTCTGGATGAATTGTTGATACATTATCAGGAACAGCATTGTCTGAATCAATGCCTGCGATCAATTCTTCTCTGAAGCAATCTAGAGCATCGCTTTCCCAGTTTGGAGGAAATCCAAAGAAGAAACAGTTGAAAACCTAGCCACAAAGATTAAATTAGGAGCAAAAAAATCATATTGCGATAACATACAAACTTTACATCATCAGTGAGGGACAATTACCACTATAAACAACATCTTGCAAGAACCAGCACCACAGACATTGACACTTACGACATAACACACAAGATAAAACCAAATTTTAAAAAACACTTTTTGTCAAATAGAAAGGAAAGCCCAAAAAAAAAGCTACAAACAACCTCAGTAGCGAAACCATTTTCGAGAGTGCGCTGCTGGTTGATGAAACCACTGACGATAACATATATACCATCCGCAGTCTCGAGGGAAAACACATCATGTCTTTTGATGATAGGAGCGGAAACCAACACCCGCATCGCTTCATCCCTGAACCACAATATGAAATTGCTACTGTAATCACACAATTTTGTCATCATAAACCCTAAAACAGAAATTACGCCAAAGCACTTGCAATTTAAGGACGAAGGTGTCAAAACCCTAACATGAAGGAGAGTGGGGTCTTACTTTTTGGACGAGACGCCAGCGACGGCTAAACGCTTTCCATGGAAGTCGCTTTTTGCTATAATCAGCCACCAGTCGTATAAGCGAACCTACGCAAAGGAGAAAACGGAATCATAACAGATAACTGAAGGGGGGAAATGATAATGATGATGATGAAGAAGAAGCAGAAGCGGGGAGAGAGGAGACTAACCGTTCGTTGAAAAGAAGAAGATTTGGCGACGGAGTTGGTGTTCGTAGAAGGCGAAGGAGTTGGATTTGGAGTAGAGTCTGCCATTAAGGGGGAAGCAAAATCGTCCGGATACATACTCATATCATAGCACAGGCTTATGTTATACTTTGTGCAATTGTGCTTCCCGCGCAAAAATTCGATGGAATGTTTGTAGCTTCACCAAAACCGGGAAAAAGTTGGTTTAAATAATTTTTCATCCCACTAAAATACTTTATTTTTTCTTTTCATCTCTGAAAAAAAAATCATTTTTCTTCCTTCTAAAATCACACGTTTTGTTTTTTTGTCTTCAATGTCAAATTTTTCATCTAAATCAAACAGAAGTCAAGGTTAGCAAATCCGATGACATTGTTTTTTGTCCCGTAATATGCCTCAATTTCGTTTTTCATCTTTATAAATGTCATATTTCGTTTAAGTTGGTTGAAAATTTGACGGCAAGAATGAAAACAAAACGTACGATTTTAGGAGGATGAGAAACAAAAAAAAATTGAAGGACGAAAAACAGAAATGGGGTATTTTGCAGGGACGAAAAAGTTACTTAAGTCGAAAAAGTTTTATCCACACTCCATTTTAAGTGTAAATGGAATGGAGATAAGAGAAAAATAGGAAGATGAAAGAGAGAAAGTAAAAATGTGATGAGTGATATAATTGAAAGAAAAGAAATGATAGATAGAAAGTGAAATGTATTTGAATTAGAAAATGATAGGAGTGTGAACGATAGCTTCTAAGAGGGCGTTTGTTATAAGTTTTGGAATAATATTCGCTAGAATGATGTTTCAAAAAATCTCATTTCTAGGAAAACCACTCTCGGATAAAATGAAAAATATGTTTGGTCGGTGTATATTACTCCTACCAATGTTTTTGACAATTATTTAATTAAAAAATAATTTTCACAGAGTATGGTCGTGCTTAATTAAATTTGAGAAGCACGACCATGTGAGGCCTATCATACTTGTGCTTGTTATTTTTTTATTTTTTTTGAGAAGCAGGCATGTGTCTCCTTGGGAGAACGACCATGCAAATTGGTGTGGCTAGGTTATGACTAAAGCCCTACTTTACTTTCTATTTAAGGGGACCAAACCAAACTAAAGGGTAGTTTGCAAGAGTTGGTTACAGTGTGAAGACAGAATCCAAAGTTAGGATTCAGAGCTGGGGATCATTAAAGTGCATCAGCAGAGACATTGGGGAATTAGTAACTCTACTCTTTCTTTATATGATGTTAGCTACTAGGTTTCTTGTGTGTTTTCTTTGTGTCATGATTAGTTATACATCCTTTCTTGAGGTTCTGATATAGAAGATGAAGTAAACCTCGTTTTTAAACACATGGTTATTATTGAGTTTCTTATTACGCATGTATACTTTCTTCTGCGCTTAATTTTATACGACATAATTAACTCTATCACTAGTTGATTAGTTTGGTCCTAGTGGAGGGATTAATCACGAAACTTAAAAAGGATAGACTTTAGGAAGTTAATAATGAATCGCTCTTGGTAGAGGTTTTAAGATTAATTTGTATGCTTTCAACTCACCTAGTCACTACATGCCGTGAAATGTCTCCTACGTAGCTTCTTTGCTTTTCAACATAGTTCAAGCCATCACGCTTGCATGACTGTTGCTGCTTGATAGTGTCCTTGGGTAGGTAGTTCAGTATATACTAACGGCTTATTTTCACTTGAGGTGTATTGTAACGCCCCAATTTCCGGTCAGGGGTCACATAGTAATAAGTGGAAAAATTATATAAACCTCTCTCAAAACACTCAGTTCTTAAAACAGAAAGCGTCACTCAATATTTATGATGGTAATAATCTCATACGTAGATTAAATAAAATAGCGTATAATCAAGAAGAAACTAACAGTAAACTTGCACCAACATGTGTTAAAGTCATTTAAAAATGGAAACAGCGGAAAAATAGAATAAACGTCTTCTTCAAGATACTTCTAATACTTGCGCAGCCTTTCCGTCGCCTTCTTATGCTTGCATCAAAAATCTTCGTTCTGATTATCTATGGCGTTAAGCGCCCAAACATCTAATAGAAAGGGTTAACTCTTTTTAAAACAACAAACATAATTATCAACAATTGTGATAATTAAAAACCGCAAACAGCAAAGCCGTAATACAACACAGCATTATAAAACAGAATAAAACAGTACTATAAAACAAAATACAACAGCATTATAAAACATAATACAACAGCATTATAAAATAGAATACAGCAGCAGCATTATAAAATAGAAAACAACATCATTATAAAACAATATACAACGGCATTATAAAACTGTATACAACAGTGTATATTTTCCATGTACATTAATACAACAGATTCATACTTGCTAGTCCTCAATATCTAAATGCATAACTATGGCCAGAATTTCGCCCAAACAGGGTCAGGACGATCACGTGGGACAAACTACCACCACGTCGCCCTCAAGGTAGATCACGCGGGACAAAGTGCCACCACATCACCTTATGAAGATGCCACGGAACAAAGTGGCGTCAAATCAACCTTAAAAACCCTACATAATGCATATGCTATGACAATAAATCATCAATCATCAAGTGAACCAACAGTTCATATCATCCTCATAGTCATAGTATAAGCATGTGTTAGTATCATCAAATTAAATCCTTAATCCACAATAACATGTTATAATCATGTGATCAATTTCAGTCTCAATTACATATTAACTCATTTAGAAATCAATAGAAACTCTCAACCTCAATAACATGCTTCCACAGTACACACAAACAAGATATATTCAGAAATTTCAAGGGAATTCACAACACAATAACAAATCGACTCGACGCAACTAAGACTGAGTTACCCTTACCGTTGAACGAGTTGCATAAACTTGATCTCCAACCTTGCAAGATAAACACATATATAAGAATCAAACAACCATTAGAAGGGTGGAAATTAACCCCAAAAGAATTTTTAAACAAAACAATAATTCTGGCCAAACAGGGGCCCAACGCGTGTGCGCTGGGATGCTACCGCCAATGCGCTGGCACCCTATCGTGCCCAGGGGAAAGAACATCCCCTCAGCGCATGTTCGCCCGGAGGCCAACGCCGGTGCACTGGCTCCCTACCAAGGAGCCCAGAAACATGAATTTTTTTCCAAAAACAGTTTTTAACACTTGGATTTTCATAAACAAGGTTCCAAATCATACAAATATATATTTCCAAAGGTTTAACACTTCATAAACAATTTTCTCAAGAGGGAAAACACTTTTTAAGGAAAAGAGGTTTTAGAAACACAACAACCCAACCTATTGAAGAATGATAAGAATGAGCAAAAACTAACCTCGTGCGTCGTACGACCAAGGGAAAACAGAAACAGCAAAGTGCTCGTCCACAACTCAAGAGAAAACCATCTACGTGTCGGAGTAAAAACTGAGAGAATTTGTGATTAACCCTTGGAAGGAGGAAAAGAAGAGAAAGAAAACAGAAATGGAATCAGCATTGTTTTAGAATTCTATCATCATCAAGGATTCAGAATTGAAAGAATACAAAGCTTACCAAGGACCACACACCTAAAAATATTGAAGAGGCAAGCAAGAACAAAAACGTGGCCTCAAAGGGAAGGAGAAGAGGCGACAGCAGCTGCAGCAAGAAGAAGGAAAGAACTTTTGATTCTTCAAAGGGAAAGAGGAGGAACTCGACAGCAGCAGCAGGGAAAAATGATTTCTCTAAAGATGTTAAGAGTGTTGCTTGAATAAGGATAAGAAAAGAACTCAGTTTCTTCCCTCTATATGCTGATTGAAAACCCTAGAAATGTGGTTTTAAACAAACAAGCAGAAACAGAAAGGAAACTGCTACAAAACAGAATGGGTTGCACACCAAACAACCCTACTTAGTGATAAGAATTTTTCTTTTTCCTTAACTCCCTTACCTTCAAACCAAAACAAAAAACAGAATATACAATGTGCACTAAATATTTAGAAAATAATCAATCAACAACCAAAACTAATCACCAAATATTCAAAGATATTATTCTATCCTCGAATTCAAACTCAATAAAATAACAGAAACAAAATTTGTTCAAGTCAACAAAGCCATAAAGGTTAACATGGACCAAACCGTAAACTATAAAATAGTCCAGGGACCAAAACATAATTATTACAAACCCGGGGGACCAAAACATAAATACAAAAAATTGAGGGTCTTACATGTATAGTTGACTCACATAGGATTCTTAGTTAGCATTTATAAATCCATAGGGATATGATTCGATTGCTGAGCAATCTCGAGACTTTTTATCTTATTCTTTAATCTTGTTTTATTGCTTTAGTTATTTTACTTGCATGATCACAAAAAACCTCATTTTTGATTGCCTAGACAATAAGTCCCCCTCTGAAGTTAGACGTTCATGGCTTAGTCTTTCACTCTCTTGGGTTCGATAACTGAGACTCAACTCATGCATTACTTCTTGCAATAGAGTGCACTTTCTTTTTTATGTGTGTTTTAAACGCAATAAAGGTAAATTAGATGCTTTGTTTGGTCATCTCTTATTTGCGCTAAACATGATAATGAAATGCATAAAATGTTCTAGAATGCAATAGCCAATAGGACATACCGCATTCTTGAAAAATTCTTTTTTAAATGATGTGTATAATCTAGTATGTTGTTGATTGCCAAAGTCAATTGTTGGACCTAATTGCTTCATTATTTGATTTTGTTATGACATTTTCCAATTAGTAATTTCATGCCACCAGGACCACTTCCCACACAACAAAGGCTTTTGATACGTCGTCGAGTCATATGATTGAAGAGCCAATCGGAATAGTGTAACATCTCACCTTTCACCAGCTCTAGTGGCACACACGCCACATGCACGTCAAGGTGATAATTGAGAAAAAATAGTCTTATTATTTTTAATAAGGCACAGAAACTCTTTCTTCTACTATGTTAGAGATAAGTATTGTCTGTTGTTGGAGATACGCAGTATCGACCACATAATCGTCTGGGATCATCTGCCGTATTGACTAACAAAGGAAAGCATCGTCTGATCCTACATCGTCTGATAAGGATCATCTGCATGTTGAAGAAATGGGTCGTCTACCAAGCTATATCGTCTGGCCAGTACTGTGCCAGTTGTAAACCAGTTATCTAGTAGTACTAGCAATCCCGGAATATCCGGGATCTTAACTTTACATTTATTATTGTTTTTGTTTCCCAATGTAATAGTTGACCTCGGTTTATCCGCCGAATAGTCTATAGTCACTCTGTATAAATACAGAGCTTGTAACCTTGAATAATATAAAAGCAGAATAATAAGAATAGATAGTTCTTTCACGCATCTTCGACTTCTCAATTCTTCACCCTTTCCTCAAGAACACCTTTGTTCTTAACATACTCCCAGAGCTCAAATTAATATTCATTGAACTACTTGAAGCTTACCACTCGTGCCCAAATTTAAATATAATATTACTATTGTCATTACTAAAATTTATTATAGCTTAAAAGCATAAAATGAGAACTTCATATGTGCTCTAAGTATCTCCAATTCATTCCTGGGTTTGGTGCTTACTCGTCTCTTTGTTCCTTTGATCACTTGAACTTCCTCAAAGTAATCTTAATCTATATTTTATTATTTTATAAAGTTCCTCGCAATATTTGGAATAATAATTTATCTTCATCCATAGTCCTATAAGCTAAATCCTACACTGTCTAAATCAACCTACACCTAAATTCTCATCTCTTCCTTCACGTGGCTATACCACCAAGTAACACCGCAGCCCCATCTTTTCTTTCTCTCCAAGTACTTCACATGTTTAATCCCCGAAACTTCATCTTTCTTCATTTCCAATATTCCTTCTTCTCTCATCCGTGACCAGTTCTCTCTCTTTCTAGTCACATTTCCTTTTTTCTCCATCAAAGACAATAAACAACATAGACACTCTTTTCCTCTCATCTTGTTCTCTCTTCTTTGACCAGTCGAGAATAATTGAAATTCTCCACCCCTCCCACTGGCTGAAAAACAACGATTTTTCCCTCTAATCCTCCACTCCATCACCGAAGAGCTTATCCACCAGGTTTCCACTCTCATTTATTCAACCTACACATCAAAAGATGTCAACTCCTCAAATTCTCGTTCCTCTTCCCCATTGTGTGGCAGCACCTGCGTTTTCAGCATCAAGCCACCATCATCTTCCAATTTTCACGGTAAAGATCTCTTCTTTAGCTTGAAATTCACCGTGCATGTTGCTGCCTAGCTTAGTTTGGTCATCAATTATGCATGCAAGTCATTGTTTTAGTGTAGATCATCATTTTAATCAGCTAGAAATTTTAACTCGTGGGGGCAGCATATACATATAAATTTATAACAATAAATATATATATATATATATATATTTATATTTTGTTATTAAAATATTTAATTTATATCATTATTATATTTCATTAGTATTCATATTTTGAAAATATTATATAACTTTTATTCTCAATACTATTAAGAAGTTAGGTAAGATTATGGAAACTTTGTACTCTTGAGAGAAGAAGAAAGAGAATGAAGCACTGAGTTATGAACCTAAAGATATTGCCATATTGCATATAAAAAAGTTTAAAAACTGGATCACAAGAATATAAAGTTTGAACTTGTTAGTGACAAATATACAACAATTTCACATCATTTATGATATCTCTTACTTCTATTTCATTTACTTTCATCTCTATCATGTGAGTGTGAGTGGAATGAATGTGAACTCATCTTTTTCCAAAATACAAAACCATAGGGGCAGTTATTATTTTGTGGGGGCAATTATCTACTCAAAATTCTAAAAATACAGTGTATATGTAGTATATTGTTGTGAAAAATTAAAAACATGGTGGGGGCACTTGCCCCCCTCATCCCCAATGCACATCCGCCCTTGATTTTAATCGGTGAAAATCTCTGTTTTTGGGCTGTTCATAATTGTTCTCCTGTCAATGATTACATGCATGAAGCGATCGAGCTTCCCTAAACTCTCTCTTGCTTGTGGATATGAGGGCCTTGGGCTTAGACTTCGCCGTTTTGTCATTTTGTACTACGTTGATCACGTAGAACCCTGCCGTTTAACATTTTGTTTGATAGAATTGGCCTTGCGCTACGCCGGAGACGTAGTTATAAAGTCGAAACACCGTCGAGATAGCTTTTTGAACCCAAAACTATCCTAGCCGAACCTGAACCTTAGGATTTCACCTTCCATTTTAGTTTATAAATGTGTTTGTTGAGTTTAGCTCATCGTTTGCATGCATCATCTTCTACATAGAGGTGGTTTGGCAGAATGCCAGCGCCCAGCGCTGGCATCCCCAGCGCATGGGCGCTGGGAGCGAAGATAATCAGAGGTGTCAAGGCAGAATGCCAGCGCATTATCCCAATGCATTGGCGCTGGGACCTCGTGCGTCCAGGCAGAATGTCAGCACATTGGCGCTAGGACTCTGTAAAATCTGATGACTTTATTGGGGGGATTGTGATAGGATTTAATGGGATATTATCTTGTAATATTTGAATCATTAGAATACTTATATATGTTGTAACATTGTAACCCTAAATGTAATTTTGAATGAATCGGAGCTATAACTACTCTATAGCCGCAAAGGTAGGCTCAATTGACCGAACTGCGTCAACAAAGATTCTTGTGTTCTTTCTACCTTAATTTCTCCTAAGTTACTCTATGCAATCCGGGTGTTCGTGCTAACAATTGGCATCAGAGCCGATGGTTGTGTAGCCATGGTGACGACTCCTTGTGTCGAAAGTCTTCCTAGTAACGCGGCTAGGCAGCGGGTCCCGTTGGTGCGGTAAAGCGAACGGCGGTGCAAATGTTGATAGCTTCCGTTGAGGGGGAGCATGGTAATGTGGTGGTAACTCACACTTGAAGGGGAGAATGTTGAGAATTCAAGTGTGGAGTTGGAGTCCCACATTGGTTAAATATGGGTGAGGTGAAGACTTTATAAGAAACGTGACTCATAAACCCAACACCTTAAGATTTTGGGTTAAAATGTGGCGTCGAGTTCTCTTAGTGGTCTTCGTCTTCGGCCCATGGGCTCCCCCTGTCTCCCCAACAAGTGGTATCAAATAGTACCACCAGTCAGATATGGGTTTGAAGACTTAGCTGCTTTTTCTCTTCTTACCAGTTCTGGAGATCCTTCTACTTTTCGTGAGGCTATGGCTAGCCAAGACCGAGATAAGTGGATGGGTGCTATGGTGGAGGAGATGGAGTCCTTGAAGAAGAATCAGACTTGGGATCTTGTTCAGCTTCCTCCGGGGAAGAGAGCCATCGGTTGCAAATGGGTGTAAAGGAAGAAGCCACCAGTAAAAGAAAATGAAGGGGAAATTTTCAAGGCTTGTCTAGTAGCAAAGGGATATTCACAGCGGAAGGGGATTGATTATGATGAGATATTCTCTCCGGTTGTTAGACACACTTCTATCAGGGCAGTGTTGGCCTTGGTAGCTTTCCGAGACATGCATTTAGAGCAGATGGATGTGAAGATGACGTTTCTTCATGGAAATCTAGATGAACAATTGTACATGTAGCAGCCCGAAGGATTCATGGAGTCCGATTAGGAGAATCTGGTATGTAAATTGAACAGGTCTCTGTATGGGTTGAAACAGTCACCAAGGCAGTGGTACAAGAGGTTTGGTTCATACATGTTGAGGATTGGCTACAGAAGGTGTGACTATGACTACTGTATTTATGTTAGGAGCCTTGATGATAATTCATATATTTTCTTGTTACTGTATGTGGATGATATGCTTATTTCTGCTAATCGCTTGTGTGATGTGAGTGATCTGAAGACCGAACTAGGTAGGGAGTTCGACATGAAAGACTTAGGAGCTGGTAAGAAGATTCTTGGGATGGAATTTCACAGAGACACGGGAGCTGGAAAATTATGGCTTTCTCAGAAGAACTATGTTGAAGATGTGATAAGCAGATTCGACATGAGTAGTGCAAAAGCTGTGAGTACTCCATTGGCGAATCACTTTAAGCTCTCAGTGGATCAATGTCCAAAGACAACTGAGGAAGTTGAAGGTATGTCCAAAATCCCCTATGCCAGTGTAGTTGGTTGTTTAATGTATGCTATGGTATGCACTAGACCAGATTTAGCACAAGCTGTGAACCAAGTCTGTAAGTTTATGTCCAAACCAGGGAAGTGTCATTGGGAGGCAGTCAAGTGGATACTCAGGTGCTTGAAGGGTACACCGGATCATGGTATTATCTTCAGTAGTGAACAAGGTGATCCAAGAGTTGTGGGATATGTTGATTATGACTATGCAAGTGATATTGACAACAGGAGGTCTACAACAGGGTATGCTTTTACTTTGATAGGTGGACCAATTTGCTGGAAAGTCGTCAGTTCAATCCATAGTGGCTATGTCTACAACTAAAGCTGAGTACATGATTGTAGCTGAAGCAGTAAAAGAGGCATTGTGGCTTACAGAGTTAGTGAAATAGTTGGGTTTTGAGCAAGGTCGAGCTCGGTTGCATTGTGACAGTCAAAGTGTCATTTTCTTGGCAAACAATCAGGTGTATCATGCTAGGACAAAGCATATTGATGTGAGATTTCACAAGATCAAAGAGTTGCTTGTGTCAGGACAGATACGACTTAAGAGTGTTCATACTTCTGAGAATGCAGCCGATATGTTGACCAAGCCAGTCACCAGTGACAAGTTCAAGCATTGCTTGGATTTGTTACATGTTTCACAGTGTAAAACATATGAGGAGCACAATCCCAGAAGTCGAGATTCTAAAACTGAGTAGTTGATATTCATAAGGGTTTGAGAAATTGCCAAGGTAGAGATTATTGAGTTTGACTCATTGTCTGCATGTATCGTCTGCTGCATAGAGGTGGTTTGGCAGAACCATGCGTTGGCATCCCCAGCGCATTGACGCTGGAAGCGAAGACAATCAGAGGTGTCGAGGCAGAATGCCAGCGCATTGACGTTGGCATTTCCAGCGCATTTGCGCTGGGACCTTGTGCATTCAGGCAGAATGCCAGCGCATTGGCACTGGGACTCCGTAAAATTTGATGACTTAATTGTTATTTCTGTTTTAAGCCGATATCTGCTTATTTCGGGATCTGACTTGTTGGGAGGATTGCAATAGGATTTAATGGGATATTATCTTGTAATATCTGGACCATTAGAATCCTTATATATGTTGTAACACTGTAACCCTAAATGTAATTCTGAATGAATCGGAGCTATAGCTACTCTATAGCCGCAGAGGTAGGCTCAATTGGCCAAACTACGTGAACAAAGATTCTTGTGTACTTTCTACCTTAATTTCTCCTAAGTTACTCTGTGCAATCTGGGTGTTATTGCTAATAGTGTTCTAAAGTATCCTATGTTACATTGGACTGTCGCAAAACACGCTCGACGAGACGTACGGAGTCGATGTCACTCACGGCATTGATAGGAGGCTTGTACGAGGAGTATGTTTGATCCTAAGTGATATGCGCTGGATGACCAGGTTAGGGAGGAGGAGCTATCCTCATGGTTGATAGATAAGATTTTGTTATGATTCTTGCTTGGAGTGTTTGTAGTTGGTTGTCTGTGATTGCTATGGTGTGTTGAACTGTGGTTATATGCATGCCTTGACTGAATAAATGATATTATATGCTTTATGACTAGCTGTTGTAACTGTTATGATATGAATTATGTGATGCACATGATGTTATGACGTTGATGAAATGTAATGATTGTTGATATGCATTTATGATATGCAAATATGGTATTGAGTTATTTGAATGGAGAATAACACATCTAGGGATATGGTGATGCTGATGTGATATTGAGTAATTGACCACATAGTGGTGGGTTGGCCTCGAAGAGGCTTGAGCTAAGATATTAAGCATAGTGGATAACTCGAGCCAAGGGAATACGAGATGTGCCATTAGGATTGACATCCATGCAAATAGAGTTGTTTTATGAAACAAGTAAATTCTTCGAGAACTTCCCATGTTTACAAAATTAGGGTGAATAGGTTTATGAAACCCCAAAGAGGTGTCATGTGTTTTAAGAGTCTTATTTATGTCGTTTGAAAGTCATGTTTAAAGGTAAAATAATAATTGCATAGACAGGGTCCTGAGGATATGGCTCGGAGTTACCACGTACCTTCAACTAGTAGATAGCCTGAGTCATACGTAGTATGGTATGGGACATACTACGTAACACTGAAGGCTGATCTATGAGAGTCAAAGGTGTGCTGGGGTAACCTCTGACACCAGAGATGCATAAGATCCTCGTAATGACAAGTCATATATACTGAGTCAGGGAAATGGGCTACGATACCCGTCAAAGTGGACAGATGCCTGCTAGAGAGGACAGAGGAGGATGTGGGAGATGTTTTATATTTGTGTGTATCTATGTAACTTGCATCCTGTGCATTGTTAAAAGGAAGGAATAAGAAGTAGGAACGCACGACAACTTCCACTGTGAGAGACCGGTGTGCACGCGACGTAGATTCCCGAGATACCTGAGGCGGCATCTCAGAGATGAGGTGACCTGGGGATGATTCAGTGGTGCGACTCAACACTAGGCCGTTGATTTGGGATCCCTTGTATTCCGTCTAGTAGAGTGGGAAGCCCAGGAAAGGCTGCATCATCCCGACTGAAATCCAAGAGGGTAATCATGGCTCGGTAAGAGAGTGGGTCAGGTAATGCCCATGTTCCCGAGTGGCGTTCTGAAGTGAGTTAGCTGTGTATAGCCAAAGGGCCTTGCATTCATGAGATATGAAAGTGAATAGAAGTATGGTGGCATGCATTTGCATCATTGCATTATGTATATGCACTATACTTGTGTTGTTTGTGCTTGGTGTATTTATATGATGATGCTTGGTGTAATCATGAGATTAACTAATATGTTGGTAGTCCAGGTAGGACTTATGGCATAATCCTTACTGTTAACTTTTTGGTAGCTCACTCCCTCCCTCGTGATTAATATTTCAAGTATAGGTTATAAGATGGGTATGGGACAAGTAAAATACATGGCACACCAAAGCTATTTAGCCATGGTAGTGGTCAGTGGGTAGGAAATAAGAAATATAGAGTTAAGAGGAATTGTGGAAGAGAGATGAATATATGGATAAAGAAATGTGAGAGAAGAGATTGAATAGTAAGAACAGAGATGTGTGTGAGTGAGTGAGTTGTGTGTGTGTGAGAGGGAGAGATTTTAAGTGTTGTGTTGTGAGAGGACCCCACAAACAATAACTACAACTCATTCATAGCTCATGATATTGATAAAAACTTTTATCTCCCCCATAATTTTACAACAATGACAGTTACTTGGGACTTATGCACACAATAAATACCAAAAATCTAGAGACTCATGTGTGTAATATTTGTTGAGGGGATTTTACATTAGCACTGCATCAATAAAGTAAGATGGACACATTTATATGACTTTGATATAAAAATTCTGGGACTTACAATATTGAAAACATAAGTGCAACTTTTTCAGGAATCAAGTGAGGTAGAACACTTATATCTGCTCCATCTGTTAATTGGCATATCATGTATCTTCGCAAACTCCACTTTTGCTTTATTCTAGCCCCTTAATTTATTTAACCCAAGCCAAGTTCAGGTAAAGGGAAAAGAAAGGGGAAAACCTGCATATGAAGCATCTTAAAACTAAACATTGAGGAAAAGGGAAAGAAAGAGTGCATTTACTTTTAATCATTGTCCAAGAAAGTACACCAGAAAGAACATCAGTGACTCAGTGAGTCCCTTCCTTCCTTTTCTCGGACATTGTTTTTCCTTATGTGGTTTTGTAAGCTTATACAGTTCCCATTCTCTCTCCCAACCAGAACTAACATTGGAGATGCAAGTGCTGTAAACCTACAACAACTGAAATGACAAAAAGTAAAGAAAAATGCATAGGAAACAAAGAAGGCTGAGTCAGAATCTTCCAGAAATGTCAAGTTGGAGTAGTTCGTTCTAAGTCAAGATATGTTCTGTTCCGCACCTGACAATCAACCTTGTAATCCATTGTATTCATCATTTGAAGCTTAACTTTGGGTATCTCACACCATTTTTTTTCAATTCTAGAAGCAAGAAACTTTGGGTGGTAAGCGATCTGCAAGCATCAATAAACTACATAATAAGTTGCCGAATACACATTAAAGAAAAATCCCTATGGCTTCTAATTCTGAAAAAACCAAAAAGAAATGTAAGCCAAAAGTTAAAAGTGGTTAATAAGAAAAAAAAAACAATAATAACAAACTAAAGTAATAGAAAATACCGGACAACTTTCTGGTTGTCCAAACCAGAAATTCATATAAGATTGTTGGTTGATGGGGATGATTGAAATATAAAAATGGAAAGGTCTAAAGTAGATTATTCATTCACTGTGAGTTTACCTTATGATATTCTTTGTGTACCAAACAATTTCATGTAGTTCTAACCCTCCAAGTTTTGGTAATAGTCGGTGATACGCTATTTGCAAGTGTACAAATACTCGAAATAGTAAAAAGATATCGTCTCCACAGAGATTGTGTTCAATTACTGATTTCTACCAATTCTTTGATTTAGAATGCAAAAGAGAAGAATAAGGGTTTGGGGGATTTGTTTTAAAAGGTTCAATTGCATAAAATAAACAAGACAAAAGGTTGTCACGAAAGATGGTTATGAGAAGATAGCACCTGGGGTTTTGTTTCACAAATTAAGATTTATACTAAAATAGCCTAGCGTATGGATGAACTTGGTAATTTCCCTCTGGTGATTTAGTCTATATGCCTACTTACTAATTCTTTAGCTAAGCAAGACTTCTAATTCAAAAACTAAGTCTGATTTACAAACACCTACAACGTTGAAGTGAAGAATAAGAATTAATTCACACCACCACTATTAGTTCCTAACCTCATTCCTAAGGTCGAAGAGAAAAACTCATCAATTCACCCATTGAATCCCTAATTCCTAATCAAACTTTTATTTCTCATATTATAAAGAAAAATTACTAGCTTTGAGTCAAGCATGCAATAATAATTGAAAGGGAACTCATAGAGAAAACGAACCATTCTTACATAAACTAAGAAATCGTAACAAAAACCATAAAAGGATCCACATCCCAAGTGCTAAAGAGGATTAGTTTCTTGATGAATTCATGGAAACAAGATAATAGTAAGAGAAAGAATTTGAAACCATGGACAAACGACGCCTTCCACGACCCAGAATGGCTTCTCTTTGTGCCTCCAAGTGTTTTCAACAACCAAAAATCTTGAAAAATAGGTTAAAGAGAAGTTTTATAAAGTTGGCCACCGGTTGGCGCAATTGCACGGGAATTTACACTGATCTCGAGCAAGGATTTCCAGTCCTGATTGCAAGGAAAATCCAACGCAAAGACAAAGGTGATTTCCCGCGATCTCCGCGTAGGAATTTCCAAGGAACTGTCTTACATACTCAACCCACCTCCAATATTGAGAGCTTTATGATGTTATTTTTTCTGAATAAATTTCCCGTTGTCTCATATACTTAACTTTTCACAAGCTGTTAGATCAAATATAAAATATAGGTAACAATTTATACATCCTTGAAGAGATAATGACACCCTGAACACAATGGAAACTGACATGATCCTCATAATATTTGAGGTTTGTGCATGCAAAGAGCTATGCATGAAGAAAAAGAATTAGAGAAGGGACATAGTTGAGACAAATCTTCTAACTAGAACAAAGGGTGCTAATGTAGTATACTATGAATCAACATGGCAGCACGTGTGATCTGAATACAACACCAAAAAGATCAAAAATACATTCAGTAAACATCAAATAAATAAGCAAGGGATAAACATGTAAATGCTCTTAAATTTTCCTTTGATTTTTCACTGCTAACAGCAAACAGCAGCAGGAAAAATACAGTAAATGTAGGGTTAACAACATGTATTATTTACACCAATAGCAGCAGTAACAGATCAAGCAAACTAGACAACATTAACAAGCTTATGTGCAGTCTTTAAATTCCAGAATTGTCAAACAAGACAGCCTTTTTTCATATAATCACTAACCATTCTAAACATCTTATAAAACAAAAATTAAATTATGCGAAATAAGCAAGACACCAATTAAACATTCAACTCTATTCGCAAAACTTCACTAGTCAAAACAGTTTCACAGCAACTTATGCATGTAGCAATTGGAGTAAATAATGAGGTTGGTATGTATAATATGTAGGTCAAATGAATTATTAAAGGAGGTACATAATGACAGATTAGCATTAAAGCCATGCAGGAATGCAATCAATATAATTTCCCACCATGCTCATTCTCTATTTCGAGGCCCTTAAACAAAACCAAGAACTCTTCCTTAAACATTTAAATTTTACCGATTGCCATGCTGTTTGAGCAATTATACAGGACTTTTGAGCATGTAATACAAAAACACCAAAGGAACCTTTTTTCTCCAACTATTAATCTCAGTTAAATACTAAAACTCATGGAAAACGTGAGATCACAAAAATAATTTAGCCTCAAAACAGAATGATAGGGATAACCCCCAATTACATATACCGTACTCTGGCTTCGAATTAAAATTCTTAATTCCATTTCAGAATGATGGATTAACCAAATTCTTGTTTTCTATTGCAGTATTATTAGATTTCCAAACAGTTAAATATATAAAGTCAGGTATATCTAATCTGGATCCAGTAAGCAAAAGGTAAATCGTGTGTGCTCACATGCTTTAGATTAGTGGAAAACATATGAAACAAGTAACAATTAAAAATGGGTGCTATAAACAAGTAACAACTTAGAGTCATTGTGGTAAACATTCATCGTGCTAATGTGTCCTAAACAAGCATACTATGTTGGATATGTGTGTTCCAAATAAGTTGCTTTTGGGGGGTTGTTTAGTTGTAAGATCCATCTAGGAAAGATTTGGTTATGCAGACCTATTTTGAATATATTTAAAGCTTTTTCCCTATATACTTTCATTATATATTAGTAGTTCTTTGTCAAGTAACCTAAGTGAATGCCCTTTATGAATGTACTTGGAACCATATATAATGAATTCTAATGGGAATGTTTTTCTTTTCGTTCTACATTTGGACTCTATTTTTATTTAATATCTACGTATAAATAGATGTAGTTAATTTTGAGTTTGAACTTCTTGAATAGAGACTGGTTTAAGTGTTGTTTATATGTAAAATTTGTAATATTTACTTCTATGAGGCCGCAGTGGCGTAAACACAGTAACAATATAGATTTCTATATCTCTATTGTATGAGCTATGACTCATAAATCCATTAGCTGCTATCCCATCGAACTGTGAGAAATGTTCTCAATATTCATCAGTACATATTTTATACCAATATGCGGCGCAGATGAGAGGGGAAGAGGGCTAGGGTTTCGAGTGAGGGAGAGAGATCAGAGGAGGTGGCGGCCGCTCATGAGAAAAGTGGAGGTGGCGGCAGTGGAGAAGGAGAGTGAAAAGAAGGGGCTGGCGGCTGTGAAGAGAAAGGGAGAGGATTTAGGTCCTTTTTTTTCGAAAGCTTTTTCGTGGTGGTGGGAAAAGTATTTTTACCTTTCCCCACAGCCGACGCCAAATGTTCTCGAATTGAGAGAGCATAGAGAAAAGGTGTTATTATTAGAATATCAAGAGATGATTCAAGACCCTTTTACATGAGCCCCCTACTAGCTATTTATAGGGGGAGAAGCCATAAATATCTTTAATCCTAACAGGCCTATGGGCCTTGAGAATCGGGCCCAATAAATTACAAATTCTTACCCCCCCTTATATTACAAATATACCCCCTAAAGCAGCTTGAGTCGCCCTGTCGAGTAACTGGGTTGCCCTACTACTGGGCAAAGGCACTCGCCCAGTCCACAAGCTTACAAGACACCAAGATTGAAGTATGAAAGCGAATTATGTCTTCACAAGTCTTCATGCCCGCCACCGGAGGAAGGTGCTCGCCCAGTCCATGTACCAATCCATGTACTCGGGCATCATCTGTCTAAGAAAAGTAACATCAGCTACTATGGGGATGATGTCAGTCATGAACGCACCATAAGCCGCATCAGTCGCCTCTACAATGTCGGGGGTACCAACGATCTAGGGTGAACGGGGGATAGGCTGCACGTAGCCGAACTAACGCATTACCTTCTCTGGGAGATAAGCTACTATGACATGCAGTGCCTGTATGTTCACAGAGAGACGCCCTGACAAGGCCGATGATGTGTGTGAGCACGGTACGATGTCCACTCGAAGAGGTGCGCATCCAAATCATCTAGGTGAAGTCTCCTCTGCGACACTGGTTCCATGCCATGCTTCCCACACCTCCATCACACTGCTCTGGGCTGCTCCTTTGTGTAATCAACAACCGCATGTCTATAAAAGAGATTGGGAGGGAAGTGCTTGTAAATCCAAGCAAGGAGGAGCGAGGTGTAACCACTGAGCTGCTTGGTCTCTCTGTAACTAGCAGAAGATAGTTGGTGTGAAGAAGGTCTTGCTCCTGACTCTGGCTGTGGTTTTGATGACGACAACACACGTTACAAAAAGAAGAAAAGAAGACTTAAAAGAACCAGCTCAACATACTTCAAGTACTATCAAAGGGTTCAAGTTTCATTCTAAGTCTCGTTTGTAAAGTAAGTCATGCTTTACTTTGGTCTCTCTTTTCATGAAGGCTCATGAACTTAGTTAATTGAGTACAAAATGGTTTCATAAGTTAAAAATGATAGAAACACTCAATTAGGACTTAAACGTTCATAAAGCTAAGTTCTGGATTTAGTGTAATCAGTTACACAAGTTATCGTAATCAATTACATCATGTAAGTAATCGATTACATAGTTTGAATTTTGAATTCAAACCACAACGGCTAGTAGCATAATCGATTACCCTATAGCTGTAACCGATTACACACGAACAGGTGTGTTGTTTCATGAATCAATGCATCTCATACCATTTGGGAAGCCTTGCAATGGTTCATGGACAGTCACTAATGCCTATATAAAGTCCATAACAGGTTCAGAACGCAAGGCATGCAATCCAAAACTTTCATATACTGAATTGCTGTCATTCTGAGTTCCTGTTCTCATAATTTCAAAAGAACACTTATGTTGTTCCTCAGATTAATAAGAGCCTTCATGTTATAGTGCCTTAGTGCATAACTTACATCATCAATCCATTCTAGTATTGAAGGATTGATTCAGCCTTGTAAAAGCTTCTTCTCTTCATTCTATTTAGAGTGCACTTCACTGTGTTGATTCAGTGAAGGGGTTATTCAAAAAGTGGGATTTTTTCTGAATGTTATAAAATTCACTATGGCGATGTAGTGAAGGGGTTATTCAGAAAGTGGCGATTCTTTCTGAATGTTGTAAACTTCACCGTGACGATTCAGTGAAGGGGTTATTCAGAAGGTGGCAATTCTTTCTGAATGTTTTGTACTTCACTGTGGCAATTCAGTGAAGGGTGTTACTCAGAAGGTGGTAATTCTTTCTGAGGGTTGTAACATTCACTGTGATGATTCAGTGAATGGTGTTATTCAGGAAGTGGTTTACTTTATGTTATAGTGGATAAATTTCTGTGTGATCAGAGGACTGGACGTAGCCTTCTGTGGTTTGGAAGTGAACCAGGATAAAATCCTGGTGTAATCTTCTTATCCTTCTTATCTTACTTTCAGCATTACCTTATTCCGCTGCATTAACGTTTATACATTGTGATTCTGATCACACTGAAAGAAGTTTGAGTTTTATAAGCCGAAAATTGGGGGAACCTAATTCACCCCCCCCCCCTCTTAGGTTGCTATATGTACTTACAATTGGTATCAGAGCGTAAGTTTAGGTAAATTGCTCCTAAGATCCGGGAAGATGGCATCTTCTTCTACAACAAGTACCAATGAAGGATTCAACATAAACAGGCCACCATACTTCAATGGTGAGCACTATGACTTCTGGAAAATCAAGATGAAGATCTTTATAAAGTCATTAGATATGGAAATTTGGAGAGCCATTGAAGAAGGTCCTTTCACGCCTATAATTGAAGTTGATGGAAGTAGTCAACCAAAACCAGAAAGCACATGGAATGAAGAAGAAAAGAAGAGAGTCCAGTATGATTTGAAAGGTATGAACATTCTAACTTCAGCCCTTGGTATGGATGAATTTTTTGTGAAGAAGATCTTTCTCCTGACCCTGGCTGTGGTTTTGATGACGACAAACTCATCAACAAAAAGAAGAAAAGAAGACTTCAAAGAAACAAGCACTAGAAGTCCATCAATAGTCTAGAAGTCTTAGTATTAGGTGAGTTATGCTTCCAAAGGTCTATTAAAGCATAAAGGCTCTTAAAACACCTAATCTAATCAAGCTAAGTGTTTTCATAACTTAAAAGAAGTAGAAAACCTTAAGCTAGTCTCAAAGAATCAAGTTTCTGGAAAATGGGCTTCTGTGTAATCGATTGCAGCTTTCTGGTAATCGATTACACCTAGGCAAGTAATCGATTACTCATGGCTTGTAATCGATTACATGTTTGAAATTCAAATTCAAACTGAAACGGTCATTTGTGTAATCGATTACACTAAGTGTGGTAATCGATTACCAGAACGAAAAAGTGCATCTTTTCATGAACCATTGTGTCCCAAACCTTTTGAAAAGGGTTGTGATGGTTCAAGGACGTTTCCCTTGCCTATATAAAGTCCATTTGAGTCCAGAAAACATAACATACACAAGACACAACAAGAGACAACACATTACACATGAGAAAACACCATTAGGCCAAAACTTTGTTAAAATTAGTTCATCTTTTAGAACTTAAACCTTTTGGAGCCTAAATTCTGAGTTCATGATCTTCATGTCAATAAGAACAATTTAGTTGTTCATATCTTGAAGAACTCAGAATTGTATTATGCTTAAAAGCCTTAAAGCATAATTTCTCATGATCAATCCAATTGTATGTTAAAGGATTGATACAGCCAATTGTAACATCTTCTTCATCTCTTTCTGTAAGATTGAGTTTTTCACCGTGGTATTCGGTGAAAGGTTGTTGTCACTGAAAGTGGTATACTTTCAGGGTTGTAATTGAAGGTGGTTTAGCCTTCAAGGTCTGAGGGTGGTTTGTCTTCAGGAACTGAAAGCGGTTTGCTTTCAGGGGCTGTTGAAAGTGGTTTGCTTTCACAGGATATTGGTAGAAATTCTTGGGGTCCTTGGGTTAGGAACTTGTAAGAGATTTTTATCAATAGTGGAAAAATCCTCAAGGGGTTTTCTTGAGGGACTGGACGTAGCCTTCGGTGGATTGAAGGTGAACCAGGATAAACTCTTGTGTGTGATTTCCTTTATCCTTCATATTTACTTTCAAGTATCGCTCAAATTCCGTTGCAATCATAACGATCATTTCGTGATCATCGTAAATTTGAAAGTAACAATTTCAATAAGGCGAAAATTGGGGCAACACTGATTCACCCCCCCCCCCTCAGGTTGCTATCTGTACTAACATTTTTTAGAGTATCTACTTGCAAATCTTCCAAGGAAATATGGGATACTTTAATGGTCACCCATGAAGGGACTGATGAAGTTAAAAGATCAAAAATCAATACTCTATCACAAGAGTATGAAATGTTCAGAATGTTGCCTGGAGAAAGAATACTTGAAATGCAAAAGCAGTTCACAAACTTGATGAACCACTTAATTGTCCTTGGTAAGGAATTCTCTAATACTATAGTGACTTGAACATGAAAGTACTAAGATCCCTTAAAAGAGCATGGCAACCAAAAGTCACAGCTATCTCAGAAAAGAAGAGTTTATCCAATATGACTCTTGCTGCCTTGTTTGGAAAACTTCAAGAACATGGGTTGGAGTTAAACATACTAGAGAAAAATGAGCAACATGAGAAAAGGCAACAGTCTATTTCTCTAAATGCAAAGGAAAGCATCAATGATGAATATGACGCAGATTCAGAAGATGGTGAGAGCATGACTTTGCTAGTGAAGAATATTGGAAGGCTTCTCCAAAGAAAAGGTATGAAATTTAACAATAACATAAGCTTTCAAAAGAAAAGTGAACCCTCTTCTTCTTCACAAAGGATCACATGCTATGAATGTGGAAAATCTGGACACATCAAATCTAAATGTCCAAACATTCAAAAGAAGAAACATGGGCTAAAGGAGAAGTTTGAAAAGAAGCATTCAAACTCTAGAAAAGCCTATGTTGCTTGGGATGATAATGACGTAAGCACGGCTTCGGAATCAGAAAAGGAAGAAGCACATGTAGCATTAATGGCATCACACGATTCAGACGAGGAAAACATCAAGGTTAGTAACAACATAACTTCTTCTAATGATTTAGAATATGCCATTGAAAGTGTGTTTAAGTTATGTCGTAGTTTCTCTAAGGTTAGTTTCAAACAAAGTGCCATTATTTCATCTTTAAAGAAAAATGTCAAATGTTACAAAAGGAACTAGATGGTGTTAAAACTAATTTAGGCACTACCCATGCATGTACTAAATGCAGTTCTTTAGAAACAAAAGTAGAAAACCTACAACAGAATGTTCATAGTTTCAACCTAAGAAAACAAAAGTTAGATGAAATCCTTAGCGTGCAAAGACACTCAAACAACAAGAGTGGTCTAGGATTTACACCCCAAAAGAAGAACAAGGAGATTAAGAAAACTGTCTTTGTTAAGGCAACAAATGAAGTTAAATCTCTTGGGGGTAAACACATGCATGCTAGTTCTTCTAGAAACATGAACAGTAGGAATTACCCACAGAATGTTCCAAAACAATCTAGTAAACATTATCATATGCCCAGATATAATGAAGGTTATAGACAATATACCTGTAACTATTGCAATAGAATAGGGCATTCTCCTAGTAGATGCTATTATAAGAACATAGGAGTACCAAGTGGGAAATATATGTGGGTTAAGAAGGCAACCAACAACCAAGGACCCAAAGCAAATTGGGTACCTAACACTCCCTTCTGGAAACTTGTTTTGTAGGTGTGCATGAAAGCAGAAAGCAACAAAATATTTATAATATCTTAATAGTGGTTGCTCATCACACATGACTGGGGATAAAACAAAATTTTCATATCTCATACCTAGAGAGAAGGGATTTGTCACATATGGGAACAATGAAAAAGGGAAAATACTTGGCCTAAGAAGAATAGGTACGCCACCTCAAACCATAGTTGATAAATTTCTTTATGTAGATGGTTTGAAACATAATCTGCTAAGTATTAGTCAATTATGTGACAAGGGGTTGAAAGTAGGCTTTATAAAAGATATATGTGTAGTCAAAGGTGTTGAAACTCGTGAAATTAAATTTTCCGGGTACAAAGTCAACAAAGTCTTCATGATTTCATTAGATGAAATTCCATCTAGTGTTAAATGTCTTATAGCCAAGTACCATAATGATTCTTGGTTATGGCATAGAAGACTTGCACATATTCACATGGATCACTTGAACAAGTTGATCAAGCATGATCTTGTGATGGGCCTACCAAAGATGAAATTTGAAAAGGATAAGTTATGTGATGCATGTCAAAAAGGCAAACAGACTAAAGTTTCATTCAAACCTAAGAATATAGTATCTATGACAAGACCACTCCAATTGCTTCATATGGATTTATTTGGACCATCAAGGACCAAAAGTTTTGGAGGAAATTATTATGCTCTTGTCATTGTGGATGATTATTCACGGTTTACATAAACTATATTCTTAGCGCATAAGAATGATGCCTTTAGTGCCTTTGAACGATATGCAAAACGTGTACAAAATGAAAAATCCTTGAAAATCTCATCTATTAGAAGTAATCACGGAGGAGAATTCCAAAATCACTTATTCCAAGAATTATGTGAAGAAAATGGAATCTCACATAACTTCTCTTCCCCTAGAACATCACAACAAAATGGTGTTGTGGAAAGAAAGAATAGATGTTTGGAAGAACTTGCACGAACAATGTTGAGTGAATCAAGTCTTCCTAAGTACTTTTGGGTTGATGCTGTTAGTACGGCATGTTATGTATCCAATAGAATACTAATTAGGCCTATTCTAAAGAAAACTCCTTATGAGCTCTATAAAGGTAGAAAACCCAATATTAGTCATCTTCATGCCTTTGGTTCAAAATGCTTTGTCTTGAACAATGGGAAAGAAAATCTTGGCAAATTTGATGAGAAATCAGATGAAGGGATTTTCCTTGGATATTTCTTAACAAGCAAAGCATATAGAATCTTCAATAAAAGAACATTAGTTATTGAAGAATCTGTTCATGTTTCCTTTGATGAGTCTAATTCCTCAAGTAAGGACAACAATGTACTTCATGATATTGATGAGGAAGAAAGTGTATCAAAGGATGATCATCAGGATCAAAAGTGAACAAAACATGGAACCAATTGAACAAGAAGAATAGACTACAAGTGATCTACCAAAAGAATGTAGAACTCATAAAGATCACCATATTGACAATATAATAGGTGATATACCAAAAGGAGTTTCAACCAGTCACAGACTCAATGATCAGTCTTAAACATGGCTTTTGTATCCCAAATAGAACCATCTAAAGTACATGATGCTTTAGAGGATGAATATTGGATTCAAGCCATGCAAGAAGAGTTGAACCAGTTTGAGAGAAACCATGTATGGGAATTGGTTCCTAAACCAAATGATAAGCATATCATTGGAACCAAATGGGTTTTTAGGAACAAACTGGATGAACATGGGATAATAGTCAGAAATAAGGCTAGATTAGTAGCACAAGGCTACAATCAGGAACAAGGCATTGACTTTGATGAAACCTATGCACTAGTTGCCTGCTTAGAAGCTATTAGACTTCTACTAGCATATGCTTGCTCGCTCAATTTCCAACTTTATCAAATGGACGTAAAGAGTGCTTTCTAGAACAGATACATACAAGAAGAAGTCTATGTGAAGCAACCTCCAGGTTTTGAAGATCCTAAGTTTCCTTCACATGTCTTCAAATTAAAGAAAGCCTTATATGGTCTAAAGCAAGCACCACGGGCATGGTATGATAGGCTAAGTACATTTCTATGTGAGAAAGGATTCCAAAAAGGTAAAGCATATACTACCTTATTCATCAAGATGTCTAAAGGTAACACTTTATTAGTTCAAATCTACGTTGATGATATTATTTTTGGATCCACTAATGAAACTCTATGCAAGGAATTCTCAAACATGATGCAAAAAGAATTTGAGATGTCCATGATGGGAAAACTCAATTTCTTCCTAGGATTGCAAATCAAGCAATCTGAGAATGGGATATTTATCAATCAATCCAAGTTCTGCAAAGAGCTCCTGAAGAAATATGATTTGGATGATTGCAGAGCAATAGCCACACCAATGGGATCAAACACATATCTTGATCAAGATGAATCAGGAATTCCAGTAGAGATCACCAAATATAGAGGTATGATCAGATCTCTTCTTTATTTAACTGCAAGTAGACCTGATATCATGTTTAGTGTGTGCTTATGTGCTAGATATCAAGCATCTCCTAGGGAATCCCATTTGAGTTCTGTTAAGCGTATTTTTAAATATTTAAGAGGAACTACAAATGTTGGATTATGGTATCCTAAAGGAGGTGTCTGTGCTTTGAATGGATATTCCGACTCAGATTTTGCTCGTTGAAAAACTGAAAGAAAAAGCACAAGTGGAACATGTCACTTACTAGGAAATGCACTAGTTTCTTGGTCATGCAAGAAACAAGCCTGTGTGGCTCTAAGCACTGTAGAAGCAGAATACATAGCTGCACGAAGTTGTTGTACTCAGATATTATGGCTCAAACAACAGTTAAAGGACTATGGCTTAGACATGGGTTGCATTCCTATTAAGTGTGACATACAAGTGCTATAAATCTGATAAAGAATCATATCATGCACTCACGAACGAAACATATAGATATTAGACATCATTTTCTTCGTGATCATGCTTTGAGAAAAGATATCAAACTTGATTTCGTGGATACTCATAATCAACTAGCTGATATCTTTACCAAACCATTGGCTCCATTGGCTAGAGATTCTTTCTTTAGGATTAGGAGAGAATTAGGTATTTTGGATGAATATGATATTTGATTATGTGATTATGTGTTAGGATTAGGATAGATATTTCCTTCTCTTTCCAAAATCATCTGATATTTTCCAAAAAGGGAGATTCTCAAAGTGAGTAATCGATTACGTGAAATTTTTGGCCCAGGAAACCTTACAGAAAACTTGAGTAATCGATTACTTGAATAATGTATTCGATTACCTCCTGGCGGTTTTGATCTTAGTTCAAAATAAAACTGTCTGTAATTGATTACTCAACTGCTGTAACCGATTACATACTCGACAGGTTTAAAAATCTGTATTATTTTATGTTCATTTCCTCAAGCCTTTGTCTATTCTCTCTGGAATTCGTCTTCTAGACATCAAAATCATAATCCTCTTCTACTACAGAATCTCGAAAATGTCATTCTCACCCTTTCTGTCCTCTGCTTTTCGACCTCTTCATCCTCTCAATTAATCTCGTCTCCTGACTTCTCCAGAGCAACGCACTCGCTTTGTGACTCGTTTTCTTCATCAAGCAGTCAAGAAACCCATGTATGGAGATTTAAAATCTTTTATTGAAGAAGGTTTTACATTTCCAGCCATCCTTGGAAATCAGTCTCTAGAAGCTTTTATCACCATGAATAATCCCTACTATCCAGAATTGGTAAAGGTCTTCTACTGTAATCTGGAAATTCAAGGAGACGCCTTCATCAGTTCTGTCAAGGGAGTTCCTATTCAAATCTCTCTGACAACCATAGGATCTTGTTTGGGCATTTCCTCTCAAGGTGCAAAGTTAGGAACAAATCTGCCATGTCCTTGGGCAGATTATAATCAGGACTTGTTCTATCAGTCTCACTGTCGTTTTAGGCCATCTAAACTTCAGCGAATCCATCCTCCACACACAACCTCTTGTCCTTATCATGTTGATGTTTTTACCACTACCAATCGTTTGCTTCACTATTTCCTGAGTCAGATCATCCTGCCACAGCACGATCATCTTGCTCACATTAGTGAGTTAGAACTGCAAATTCTATACGGTATCATACATTGCAGGCAGATCAACTGGGCTTTTCTAATCATGCAACACATGATGCACTGTAGAGATCATGCTGACTCATTTCCCTATGCCTCTGCTATCTCTCGCATTCTTGTCCACTGTGGAGTTCCAATTGCACAGATGTATGACTTGCGGGTTGCTAATTTCCAATGTGTCACCACTACAATTCTTTCCCGCCTTGGACTATTTCATGACTTTAGCATTGACTCGCTTTCCTAGATACTCCATGACAGTGGCCATGACCTTCCTCTTTTAGCACCAGATGATTCTGCTGACTCTTCTAATGACATCTAGGACAGTTCTTTTTGTTATGTTTCTATTTTTTTGCCATAACAATTTCTTTGGTTTGTAATAGATTTAGGATTAACTATTGCTTTATGTTGTGTGTTTGGATATTTGGAACAATTTCATGCTTTATCATTCGAATGTTTATATTATCATTATCCAAATATCGACTTGAATTCCCCGCTCCCTACGCTTCGATGTATTATATTTGTTCGCTTGTATGGTATATATATTTTTTGCCTTTTATTCTTTTTGATGAAGTCAAAAGGGGGAGAAAGGGTCCTGTGCTGTTAAAGATCATTTTACAAGAAATGAAATGCTACAAGTGAAACACAAAGGGGGAGTTGCATAAGACAGGGGGAGTTTCAACAGAGTCTCAACACAATGATCTTCAACGCTTAAGACACGTGTTTGCCATCATCAAAAAGGGGGGAGATTGTGAAGAAGGTCTTGCTCCTGACTCTGGCTGTGGTTTTGATGACGACAACACACGTTACAAAAAGAAGAAAAGAAGACTTAGAAGAACCAGCTCAGCATACTTCAAGCACTATCAAAGGGTTCAAGTTTCAGTCTAAGTCTCGTTTGTAAAGTAAGTCATGCTTTACTTTGGTCTCTCTTTTAATGAAGGCTCATGAACTTAGTTAATTGAGTACAAAATGGTTTCATAAGTCAAAAATGATAGAAACACTCAATTAGGACTTAAACATTCATAAAGATAAGTTCTGGACTTAGTGTAATTGATTACACAAGTTATCGTAATCGATTACATCATGTGAGTAATCGATTACCGCCATGCTGTAATTGATTACATAGTTTGAATTTTGAATTCAAACCACAACGGCTAGTAGCGTAATCGATTACCCTATAGCTGTAATCGATTACACACACGAACAGGTGTGTTGTTTCGTGAATCAATGCATCCCATACCATTTGGGAAGCCTTGCAATGGTTCATGGACAGTCACTAATGCCTATATAAAGTCCATAACAGGTTCAGAACGCAAGGCATGCAATCCACAACTTTCATATACTAAATTGCTGTCATTCTGAGTTCTTGTTCTCATAATTTCAAAAGAACACTTATGTTGTTCAACTTCTGAGAACTCAGATTAATAAGAGCCTTCATGTTAGAGTGCCTTAGTGCATAACTTACATCATCAATCCATTCTAGTATTGGAGGATTGATTGAGCCTTGTAAAAGCTTCTTCTCTTCATTCTATTTAGAGTGAACTTCACTGTGTTGATTCAGTGAAGGGGTTATTCAGAAAGTGGGTTTCTTTCTGAATGTTATAAACTTCACTGTGGTAATTCAGTGAAGGAGTTATTCAGAAGGTGGCGATTCTTTCTGAATGTTGTAAACTTCACTGTGACGATTCAGTGAAGGGGTTATTCAGAAGGTGGCGATTCTTTCTGAATGTTTTGTACTTCACTGTGGCGATTCAATGAAGGGTGTTACTCAGAAGGTGGTAATTCTTTCTGAGGGTTGTAATATTTACTGTGATGGTTCAGTGAATGGTGTTATTCAGGAAGTGGTTTACTTTCTGTTATAGTGGATAAATCTCTGTGTGATCAGAGGACTGGACATAGCCTTCTGTGGTTTGAAGGTGAACCAGGATAAAATCCTTGTGTGATCTTCTTTCCTTCATCTCTTACTTTCAGCATTACATTATTCTGCTATATTAACGTTTATACGTTGTGATTCTGATCACGCTGAAAGAAGTTTGAGTTTTATAAGGTGAAAGGTGCGGGAACCTAATTCAGCCCGCCTCTTCGGTTGCTATCTGTACTTACAGTTGGTCATATAGCTCTCTGCCAGGGCCATGGTTCCCTATTCATACGTCCCGATCTGAGCTAGGTCCTCAAAAGCAATCAGGTACACCACTCTACTATAGGTATGACTCTTGCCGGCGAACAATGCCATGCCTACAAGATGAAGCAAGTATGCCCAAGCAGCATGGTACAAACGCTTATCTGAAATATAGACAATATCATATGACAAATTATGTTCAAAATGTTGAAATAAAAGCAAATAGTAATAATAATGCATAATCATACCTACAATTTCCTTGTCATAACACCTCTTCAGCCAGCTGAACCTCAAATACATCCCCCTGGTGTCACTGAACTCTTCATTGATGTCGCTTTGTTGTGCACCAAGCCATCGGACACAAACATCAACCGCCTGCTCTCGACTGATGATCGGAAGCGAGAAGAACTTACCCACAATGGGAAGGTGCATCAAGCAGAACACGTCATCCAACGTGATAATCATCTCCCTAAATGACACATGAAATGATAAATTCTTAGGGTGTCACCTCTCGACGAATGTTGAATTAAGGCCTATATCCATCATCGTGTATGAACAAGACACGGGTGGATACAACTTCGACCTCTCTACTATACGAAACACATCAGGGTGCTCTGTAGGGCTCAACGTCAACCTCCCCAACTTGTTCCCACAAGTGGCGATAGTCAGATCTCCTCTATCAAAGTAACCTTACAAATATGTCCAAATATCAACTACAAACAACATAGTAAAATATATATAGTAAATATGTTCAAAATGGAAAGAAAAGATGCATACCGGGCTGGTCTTGAGATAGGCATGCCACATGCTCGGGGTAGCGACGCAGGAATAAGAGATCAATAGGACCTCCAGGAAAACGGCGGGTCCTGCCGTATAACAAGTGTATCTTCATCCTCAAATGAGGATTCATCCTCATTTGATGCACCCTCATCTGATGCATCCTCAGATGATGCATCCTCACCTCTCTGAGCATCGTGCGTAGGTGCATCCGGCCTCTGATCAACGTCCATATGTACATCAAACTCCTCTTGATGAACCTCCTCCCCATGAACCTGCCGCTGCTGCTGGGGTGGATGGGAGGGCCCTGATAACAATTCTGCAAGTATACAGATTGTATCGAAGTAATATAAAAGTTATCGTCTCCACAGGGATTGGTTTGATTTAAAATCGGTTTTTTTTAGAGTTTGAAAAGGAAAAGATGTTTTTGTTTTGATTTTGGAATTTAAAGAAAAAAACATAAAAATAAAGATAATAGCTTGATAAAAACAAGTACTTGGGTTGAGTTTCACTACCTCTAGCTAAGCTATTCAGAATCAATTCTATATATGAAATTCAGAACATGTTCTTAGGTGTTCTAGCCTAGAGTTTCTACTTATTAATACCTTAATCAAATAGAACTTCCAATTCAATTTCTAAACCTAATACCTTAGTGATTAGTTAATCAAATTGAAGATGAATTCCAAGTTCAGGCCAACACTAACAATGTCTATTCTTATACCTAAGTGGCATAAAATCATTCATTATATTCCCATTTCTCTTAAATCCTACCAATTACCATTGCATAAGAATTAAGCATGAAGACTTGTGTACAACAAGAATAATATTAAAACAGAGAATAGAAACTAAGCACTTGAACTTTTATTCATATATAAACAGAAAACCTAGAGCATAGTTTGAAATAGATTCACTACAACTCAAATACTAAGAAAAACTTAGCCAAGCATGGCTAAGGAAAAAATAAAATAAAACCTGAATTGGGAGCTCAAAATGGCCTCCCACAAGTCCAAGAAAGCTTAGAATCAAGGTGCAAGATGGTGTCTAAGTCAAATCAAGTATGATACAAAAGAAAAGTCAAAAACCAAATTTATAGCCAAACTGACAGCAAGCCAACGCTTGGGCGCTGGAAACAACATTAACTTCCCAACATCAGACAGAATGCCAACGCATGAGCGTTGGCGTTCCAACGCTCAGGCGTTGGGAGCACGACTGACTCCTCATTTTCTTGTTCTTAACCTTCTCTTTTGATTCCTTTCATCAATGCTTTGATGGGGTATTATGGTGGCTTCAAGGGAGGTTTGAAACAGCTGAAACAACCATTCTCTCCATCATTTCTCTATTTTAGCACATGTTTCTTGCTTGATTCTTCATCTCCTTCTTTAATTTCTTCATTTAGGCACATGTTAAACAAGAAAAGTGAGATTGATGCTTCCTCTTCTTCTTTAATTCAACCACACTTCTTCATAAATTGCACCAAGATCCCCACAAATGTTCCTTAATTGACCAGAACGTCTAACAAGGACTAAAACTACAATAAAACATAACTAAAAGTACTAAAAACACCAAAGTTGCTAATGTATATGAAAAATTAAACAAAAACTCTAACAAAACATAAATAAAACCTATATGTGACTCAAGTAAAATAAAATAAAATAAAATAAAAAGAAATTAAAAAGACCAAAATACCCCCACTCATCACACCACTATACCCAACGACAGCTTATCTTCAAGCGTAAAACACTTAAAGAAAGTTTGTCCTCAAGCTCAGAACAAATCACCTTAGCCAGAAAAATGAAGCACAAGATACATATCCAAGAAAATACGACTGGGTCAAAACACATGCATGTCAAGAGGGTGAAATTCATCAAGAACTTAGAGAATGAAAATTGATCAGAAGCAGAAAAGAGTTCACAATTAAGCTCACTAAACAAAGCTCATGATCATACAAGTGCAATGCATCAAACCTGGCTATCATTCAAATCAAAACCAAACAAAACAATAGTGCAATTTGGAGAGACTTTTTCAGGTTGAAACTTGGCCAAGGGTACAATGATAGGTGGGAAAAATTGAAGAACTTGGCAACTCTAGTGCAATTTGGAGAGACTTTTTCATTTTAGCACAAATGTTCTCTTTTTTTTTTTGAACAAAGTAGTGGAATGTTGTCGGATGTATGAAAAGAAATTTTAACTACCCTCATACTCTTACTCACCCCACTACCTCATTGATTTTCTTTTTAAGGCACATACCTTATTTTTTCACTTTTTTTTTAAGAGAGAAACCTATACAACTTTTAGCTCTAAAAAACATTTTAGATTCACCTAACACCAACAACATTATTCACAATAGTAGGCTCCAAGAAAAAAAATACTCAATTTAGGGTCAAATGGGGCTACTAAGGGAAAACATTATAACAACAAAGTTTGAGGTTTCAAAGAAATCCTATTAGTCTCTCACAAAATTACAAAACATGCATTATTCAGTTGACATGTAAATCAAGACAGAATTAAGCATGCATTAGTATGTCAGAGGTCACTCAAAGTACTCAAAACGATAGGGTAAGTGTACCGCTTTTGAACTCAGATCATGATCAATAACAAACTCAGAAATTAAGAATTCTTTCAAAATCCTAACAACATGCAATTCTACCTAGCATTTATTTAAAACACATGTATCAATTTTCCAAAAACACTAGCTAAAGGTGAAACCACTTGTGAGTTAAGCAAACATGGCATAATAAACAGAAATATGTTAACTGACTCAATCTAACCTATATGCAAGACTCAAATTCTTAAAACAAAAATTCTAAACTAAAAAGAAAAATAAAAACTAAAAACTAAGAAGATAAAAACTAAAATCTAAAAATAAAATAAAAAAATAAAAAATAAAAATAAAAACACTACACTGGTCAAAATCAAGTATTCATGGGGTCTTCTTCATCATCAGCAGCCCCAGCTTTACCAGCACCACCTGCTTCTTGAGCAACGTATCCTTTTATTTTAAACAAAGAAAAACAAACAAACTTAAGTTACCTGCCCGAGCCTCAACGCATGAGCGTTGGAATTCCAACGCTTGAGCGTTGGAATTAAAAACGAACTCTAGGGGCTCAACGCATGAGCATTGTCCCCTCCAACGCTTGAGCGTTGGATTTTAAAAAATCCTTGGCAATTAAATAGGGGCTCAACGCATGAGCGTTGAGACTCCAATGCTTGGGCGTTGGGGTTCCTGTAACACAAGTTTTTTTTTATTAAGAACAAAAAGAAACAATGCAGAAACAAAATAAAAGAAAAAACAGAAAACTAAAAACAAACCTTGCTTGGGTTGTCTCCCAAGAAGCTCAATTTTATAGTCTTTGATAGACTTCTTCAAATTCATTGCTCAACCAGGGTCTATTACAAATTGCATTAGACCCCTTAAATCATGCAAATTCTGACAACATTTCTTCATCAAAATGATGCATGCTTGTTCAGCCTTAACCTCACCACTTTCCCTCACAAGTTCATCTATAGACATCGTTTTTAGGGAGTCTTGTTTTTCCTCTTCCGGGGTGGGAAGAGAAAAACCTTTTTCAGCCACTATATAATCCCCTTTTTCAATTTTCTCATCTTGGTCCATAGATTCACTTACAGGGATTGTGGGAAGTTGATCAATCACTGGCTGCCTCCTTAGAATGCTTTGTATCCTTTCCTGTAAGGCAACTAAGGCTTCCCATTCTTGCAAATGATTTGGAAAAGATCCGCTAACACGCTTACATTCCAAATCAGCATAATGCTCATCAATTAAATTGAAAGCATCACGCTTCTTCTTCTCATACTCTTTTTCAATAACTGTTCGGATCTTTGCCAACCTTTGCTCAAATGTTTCAGCCATAGATGCAACTCAACAAACAAAGATTAGAAGCACCAGTTCACAACACAGCAAAAATCAGAAAAATAAAAGCAAAAGAAACTCCAAACAACCAATTAAAAATCAAAGAGCCAATCCCCGGCAATGGCGCCAAAAACTTGTTAGATTCAAACGATTTCATAAATTATTATATTTTGATAAATAACAGTTTTACTCAATGTTTAATATCGTTAGATAAAGATGACCTAATACTTTGAATATTTTATACTCAGGAACATCTATCTACTTGAAGAACAACTGCATACATCCATACAAGGCATTATCAAAAGCAGAAGTTCAAAGAAAAACAAAGAAGATGATTACGTCTGGCAACTTATTGAAGACCTAGTTTGCCAGTTGAGTGCGTTTGCCCAAGTTGTACGTCCGGCTATGGAGTACGTCTGGCTACTCAACAAGGTGTACGTCTGACCACAAATCTGAGATGTACGTCCGCCTGAAGGAGTACGTTTGGAAACTCTATGAAGAGTTTGTTTGCCAAGAAAGATTGAAGAGTTTGTTTGCCAAAAGTGCTGAAGAGTTCGTTTAACAAAATGCTTCGAGCAATAGAGGTTATCTACCTCGTCAAAGCATTAAATGAAGCACTGTTGATTGCAGAATGAAGAAAGGAACATAATTAATACTTTATTCCTCGTTCCCGCAAAAGCTCTGACATTCCTTAAATCAACCAACCTTTTCAAAGTCAATGGTGTGATTTTCTAAACATATTATCTCTTCTACGGTCAGAATCAAATCTCTTGTTCAGAACATTAAATGTTCTCTTTGTTGGCATGCACGAGCATTTAATGCCCAAACGAGAACTTAGGGCTGAAAGCATCGAAGAGCCAGACGACGTCAACAAAAGCATTTAATGCTGCAATAAATGCATGGTAGAATGCATTTAATGCTGATACAGAGATGCAGAAGTGTCCGTTACTCACAAGGAAGCAGAAATTCAAACGGAACTATTTTCAAATCTTCATCAAGCTTCATATTGCACATCCTACAGAAGATATAAATAGAGAACTTAGCATCTGGATTCAATTGGCGACTTCCAAACAATCAAGCATTCAAATCTTTCTAAGTTCATCAATTGCAATTTGTTCAATAACCACAACTCATAAACTCAAAGCAATCTTTTACCTGAGTTAAGTCGTATGCCTGTGTGAACCTTTCATAGAGTATAACTCTTATTCTTTATCACACAACCCAAATAGAAAACCAACTTCCTTATCATCTCTGTATATCGTACTTCATCTTTCTACCCACTCTTATTGAAGAGACTCTGTAGACACACAAACCTTCTTTGCTTAAAGAACTGGGAGTAGTCCTGCCGAATACTAAGTTAGGAGAAGTCCTGTTTAAAACTTGTAAAAGAGAAGTCCTTCGACTACTAGGAGAAGTCCTGTAGAATACTTGTACTATTTTGTGAAAATAGTGGAAAATCTTGGTGAAGCCAAGGACTGGACGTAGCCCTGTCGATTAAGGGGGTGAACCAGGATAAATTATCTGTGTGCTTTACTTTTCAGTCTTAATTTAGTTTTCGTTGCACTTACTCTTGAAAAGTATTTAAAACTAATAATTGTTTTTACTTAAAAAGAAGTTTTAAAAAATCACACACACAATTCAAACCCCCCTTTCTTGTGTGGTTTATTACTATCAAAACTTGATAACAATTCTGCAAGTGTACAGATTTTATCGAAGTAATATAAAAGATATCGTCTCCACAGGGATTTGTTTGATTTAAAATCGGTTTTTCTTAGAGTTTGAAAAAGAAAAGATGTTTTTGTTTTGATTTTGTAATTTAAAGAAAACAACATAAAGATAAAGATAATAGCTTGATAAAAACAAGTACTTGGGTTGAGTTTCACTACCTCTAGCTAAGCTATTCAGAATAAATTCTATATATGAAATTCATAACATGTTCTTACATGTTCTAGCCTAGAGTTTCTACTTGTTAATACCTTAATCAAATATAACTTCCAATTCAATTTCTAATCCTAATAACTTAGTGATTAGTTAATCAAATTGAAGATGAATTCCAAGTTCAGGCCAACACTAACAATGTCTACCCTTATACCTAAGTGGCATACAATCATTCATTCTATTCCCATTTCCCTTAAATCCTACCAATTACCATTGCATAAGAATTAAGCATGAAGACTTTTGTACAACAAGAATAATATTAAAACAGAGAATAGAAACTAAGAACTTGAACTTTTATTCATATATAAACAGAAAACCTAGAGCATAGTTTGAAATAGATTCACTACAGCCCAAATACTAAGAAAAACTTAGCCAAGCATGGCTAAGGAAAACATAAAATAAAACCTGAATTGGGAGCTCAAGATGGCCTCCCAAAAGTCCAGGAAAGCTTAGAAACAAGGTGCAAGATGGTGTCTAAGTCTGATCAAGTATGATACAAAAGAAAAGCCAAAAACCGAATTTATAGCCAAACTGACAGCAAGCCAACGCTCAAGCGTTGGATCCCAACGCTTGGGTGCTGGAAAGAGCATTAATTTCCTAAATTCAAACAGAATGCCAACGCATGAGCGTTGGCGTTCCAACGCTCAGGCGTTGGGAGCACGGCAGACTCCTCATTTTCTTGTTCTTAACCTGCTCTTTTGATTCCTTTCATCAATGCTTTGATGGGGTATTATGGTGGCTTCAAGGGAGGTTTGAAATAGCTGAAACAACCATTCTCTCCATCGTTTCTCTATTTTAGCACATGTTTCTTGCTTGATGCTTCATCTCCTTCTTTAATTTCTTCATTTAGGCACATGTTAAACAAGAAAAGTTAGATTGATGCTTCCTCTTCTTTAATTCAGCCACACTTCTTCATAAATTGCACCAAGGTCCCCACAAATATTTCTTAATTGACCAGAACCTCTAACAAGGACTAAAACTACAATAAAACATAACTAAAAGGACTAAAAACACAAAAGTTGCTGATCTATATGCAAATGCAAAATGAAACAAAAACTCTAACAAAACATAAATAAAACCTATATGTGACTCAAGTAAAATAAAATAAAATAAAATAAAAAGAACAAAATACCCCCAGTCATCAGGCCCGACCCGCTCGGTTCGGTGTTTCCAATCTGATGCGGTAGGTGGAGGACACCATACGTCATCAAACTCACTATGTCCTCGTCCCCGGCTGACGGGGATGAGACCACCGTCAGCACGTCCCCGACCCCATCCACCGGGGGTACGACCACCCTTATCACGTCCCTGTCCCTGACAACGAACACTACCAATCCCACGTGTCTTAGCCATCTATAAGTACACATAAATTAAGGCAATACATGTTAAAAACCCAATGGTCCCAACAATTTCGGGTTCTACAAAACAAGAAGAAAACTTAAAAAGGATATATTGCATTCCGAGTTCTACAATCCGGAAGGTAATAATATTCAAACTGTATTCCGACTTTCAGAACTTAGAAAGCTTCGAATTTATTTGCAAATATAAAACTTTCGGGTTTTAAAACCTGGAACATAATGATTTACTGGAAAAAACAACCTTTCAATATGTAGAACCGGGAACATATAAATCCAAAAAATAAAAACATATCGGTTTTTAAAACTCGGAATACATTTTATTTTTCAAACCTAACAAGTTCCGGGTTCTAAATCCCAGAACACTGGCAATCCTAACATTTTAGATTTGCTTCTGGGATCTAAATCCCGGAATGTAATTTAAATTTGGGTTTTTAGGAACCGGAACGATGAAGTGACACCACAACGGCGAAGCCTTGTCGACTTTATAACAGAGAGGGAGTGAGAGGGACTATTTGTACCTTGATATGTTGATGAAGATGAAGATGACAATCGCATGTGAAGGAGATGAAGATGACTATCGGTGATGAAGATGAAGACGATGATGGTGACGAGAAGCAGAGGAAGCACGTGAAGAAGAAGAAGATGAGAGGTTGAAGATGGAGAAACCGGAAAAAGAAGAAGATGAGAGGTTGCATAGATGGAGAAACCGGAAGAAATAAAAGTGAAATGGGTGAGAAATGGGAATGGTTTGGGGTTATGGGGATGGAGGGTATTTTGGGTATTTAGAAAAATGCGTAGATTGTTAAATTGGATGGGTAGGGTGAGAAATTTCATATCCTCAGGAGAAATGCATTAGGAGTAAAGAGATAGAGTAATTGAAAGTGAGAGTAAAAAGAGGATGGTAATTGAAAACCGTGATAGGCACTGCATTTGATAAATTTCAATTTTTTTTTTAAATTTTAAATTTAGAATCTTGGGTTTGATAACTCATTTGATTGGTGCAATGAGTGGTGGGTTTGATGATCTGAGATTTAAAGCTATTTTTCTATATATTTATCCTAGAGTTTTATATATTATTTAGGCTATTTTAGTGATTTTAGGACACTTTTATGTTATTTCATGCATTTTGGTATTTTAATCATATTTAATAGTTTTTATCATAATTTATTAGGATTCAGGTTGTTATTTTGCGTTAATTAAGTTGTTTTATTTTCTTGTTATCTTATTTATGTTATTTATCTTTTTCTAGGTGAAAATAATGCAAAGAATTGACAAAATAGGAGAAAAGGGGAAATTCGGAGGCTGGACCCTGCAGGTCCGTGCTCGCGTTAGGAGCCAAACTAACAAGACCCGCATGCATTCGCATCGCAGACCAATGTAGAAACCGCACGCATGAGGTTGTTCGGGATTATACCGCACGATTTCGTGCCGTGCGCAGTCTTGGGTTTCGCGTGGTCGCGCGCTGACATCAACAGGAGTCGGGCCGCGCAGATTTTCGCGCGGGCTTGACGTGTTTTCGCGCGATTTCGGCCATAACCGCCTAGAACCCTATTTAATCCCGTTTTTGACCTATTTTGTGATATCTTTGGCTATTGCAACTTGTTTTGGAAAATATTTTGAGGAGAGTATTAGGTTTTCAAGTCTCTTCCATGTTCTCGATTATTTTTATGCTTTTCTCATTGAATTCCGGTTTTTATGTTATGATTATGTGTAACTAATCTCTTTTGTACTGGGGGAGATGAATTTGGTTATGATTATGGATTGAGATGCTATAGTTAATATATAAATAATTTATTTCTTCTACGTGTTTCTTTTCTTGCTTAATTGAATTCGGAGTGCATGCCGGATATTTTTCTTTGCTTGGGCATACCGAAAGGTTGGTAAGTTACAGGGAACTGAAAAGGAACTAAATAAGGGTCTTTACTCATTAGACATAGGGGTAACAAATTATTGTGTTGACCTGAACTTAAGAACATAATCTCTAATTAGTAAGGATTGGATAGAGAGAAATTTTCTATCACTTGTTAAATAGAAGGGATATCTGAACGTGCGAAAGCAGCAAGTAGACACTTAGGTAGAGCATCGTAGAAGAGTGAATTCAACTTATATATTAATTATAGTAGGTATATCCATAGGATTAACTAATGAAATCGGAACCGCGGTGCGTTTTTCTCATCTGATTTCCAAACACTGATTGCTTTTTTGCTTTACTTTGAGTTCTGTTACAATTGCTGCCATTATCAATCAATCAATTGAAACTACCTATTCATTGCTTTATTTTTACGAATTGAATCATTGAAATAAGAGTAGACTACCACAATCTCTGTGGGTCGATAAATTAAAACCCAGGTGAAACTGTACACTTGGAGTTAGACATATCAGGGTTGAAGAAGAGTGCTGAGAAGGGTTCGAGATTCAAGTATAGGGAACTGTAACATGGCCTCGTGAATACTACGTATGCGTAAATGAGAAGTACTGGAGCGTGGAATAGAAGTACTAGTTTTCTATTGTTTTAAAAAAAATTAATTTAAATTTAAATTTGCTTTGAGATAAGATTATAAACTGAATGCTTAAACTATTGGCGGAGGAAGAGGTAGAGAGAGAAAAATATAATTAAGAAATTATTAATTTATATTCTTTAAAAGAGGGAAAGATTAAATTTGATTGGATAGTAAGAGAGATGCATTAATATTGAAGTAAAAGTATTTGTAAATTTAAAAATAAAATTGGATAATCAGTAATTATGGTTTTCAAAAAATTTGAATTAAAAAGTAAATTATTGGTTGGATAACAGAGTTAGGTGGTGCTGTGGAAGAGTGTTAGGGAAGGATGCACTCTGGTGTTGACACATCAGATGCTTGCATGTGGTGAAGCCACCTATGAAGTCATTGATTGAAACACATCAGTCAAACGCTCCGGAATTGGACAATTAGGAAAGAGGTTCTTCGATAAACTACTTAAATATAAATATAAACATAAACATAATATAAATATAAATATAAATATAGATAGATTTGAGATGAGACCAACATCATCTTTGCTAAAATCCAAAACATCCCACGAGGGCGTTTGGGTAATACGTGGGCTTGATAGAACGTATTCGCGAATCAGAACATTCCATGTCTACTTTAACTGAGTGTGAGTATATGTGTTTTCTAGTTCTGTGGTGTACATTTTTAATTCTAATGAAGGGACCTCTTTAGCACGATAATGACCGCCACAAACATAGTCTTAATCAATGCAAAACAAATATATATTCCACGTCAAATCTAAGCATGTATGTGAAAGCAATACAATCCCAGGAAATGGGAAAACAACAACTATATTTTTTGTGGTTAGTTTTGATCTATTTGATTTGACGAACTGGAATAACAATTACAAGATCTTTTCTTTTCTATATTAATTAATGCCATTATTTTCGAAATATATACAATGTACTGATATTTTGGCTTTTGGAACATTCTAATTTGCCCTTATACCCCTTTAATTTCTAATTCAAGTCCATTATACAAGCTCAGGAAATATCAATCACACTATCAATTATTATCCACATAGTGCTGATAACTTCTATAACAAAAAAATTTACGGAGTACGCTACACTAAAAAATAACATGATACCTTGTTTTTGTGGTGGTTTTAGACTGCCATAAAACGCGTTTTGTGGCATTTTTCACTTTGTGGTGGTTTTAGACCACCACAAAATGAGTATTTGGACACCGAAAAGGTGTACCTCAATCAGCGCTGCTTCTATAAGCCAAAAATCTCCATTATTTAGTGTTGTGGGACTTTGTCTATGGCTCGTTTGGTGGACAAGATAAACAAAGACAAAGACAGGATAAAATAGTAATCATATCTTGTTGTTATCTGTTGTTTGTTGCGCCAGCAGGATATGATAGCACTATCCTGTCCCTTATTCTATCCTATTCATCATGTGTAAACGTTATCCTGAGGGGGAGCTAGGATAGAAATTATCCTGACAGGATAGAATATCAGTTTTTTGTTTGTTTATTACCATGCATGACCCAAAATTAATTTCAATATTTATATTTTATATAATTTATAATAATATTAATTAATAAATATAAGGTTTTGATTTTAATAAAATATTAATTTTATTATTTATTAATTATTAATTGTTATTGTTGACCGATAAATTTAATTAAAAAGTAAACTTATTTATAAATGGTGAAAATATTGGATTTACTCATATAAAATAATTAAATTTTCATTATCACTTACTACTACTTAGTTAGTATTATTTTTCATTATTTATATTATAATAAAAATGCACAAAATAATTCTTCACTAACAATAAAATAGGTTACTCACACACACACATATATATATATATATAAATATTAAATTTTTAATAGTTAATATAGACTAATTTTATATTATCATATGATATTATTTAAAATTATTTCTCTACTTATATAGTTATAATTAATAATTTAAATATAAAATATTTTTGAAAGAATAATATCTTTTAATAATTTTTATCATCAATTTCAATAAATATAATATAATATTCACACTTTTTTTTATCGGTAAATATTAGTGATTAGTTGTTAGTAAATTATAAATGTGTGATTTGAAACTATGACTATTGCAATATGATGGTTTCAAATGAGCTTTGTTTTTTAGATTTCACATCCAACATTACTGGTCTCCATGTGGTGGTGCGCTAAGAAACATCATAGAAAAACTGGAAAAAGGATTCTTAGTGCACCTACAACTACAATTGTTTTCATGTGATTTAAACTAGCAAAAAATGCACTTCCCAAGTGCCTTAACTCACGCCTCCTATTCCAGTTGTCTACTAGTGTTCGTCTACAGTAGCCAGCACTATATACAAGGATTCCTTCAGGATTGCGAATTTAAGCCATAAATTAGTTCTCCAATTTCAACCAATCTCAAAATACAAGAAATTTAATATAATGGGTTTGTCTTGTGAAACATAACAGAATCTTGTAGTTAACAAATTACAGGTTTAAACTCCACTAATTCCTTAAAGTGAGATAACTTTTCTTACGTCTTCTCTAAATATTCTAAGTCTGACAGCATTATCTATCTTGGACTAGGCATAATTCCCTAGTCATAAATTTTCCTGCTAACAAAAAAAAAATACACGAAAAGTTTAGACCCTATCAAAATTATATTATTTTTTTGTGGTTATCTTTTTTCTCAATTTCAATGGGTTAGAATATTGTTGCATCCTGCTCTTAGAATTTGAGCCTATTCTGGGCCCGTTTTCTCATTTGTATCTTCTATCAAAGAAAAAGCCCAGGGGCTGGCCCTGCATTCTAAGTGCTCATTTGTTGACAAAAAAGATGAAATTCTTGACTGAAATAAAAGAAGAGGACAAGATTAAGGAGGTAGAAAAATAAAAAAATGAGGTTTGTTTTGGTTGTCCTAGTAGGAATAAAATGGGTTTGGAGAAACCCAAACTTAAGTTTAGTAGAAGTAACCAGCTATCTCCTTGTCAATTTAAAATATTTTTGTTCAATCTTAAATTATCACATTACCAATCATCATTTCTCTAATTACTCATCAGCTTTTTCTATATATATATATATATATATATATAGATATATAACATGTGAGAAACAACCCCTTTCACAATGGGTACAGTAACCTAACCAGCATACACTAGAACACCTCAACCACTATAGCAAAAACCTCCAAAGAATCCAGAAGCACACAACCGTGCTTAAAACCAACCAAAAGACCATTTTAGTAATTCTATCACTAGGGCCAATCCAAGTAGTGAGCATTCCGGGAGTTTGATTTACATGTGCTTGAATTCGGAGTGGGAGTCTCTCTTAAATCAGAATCTGCGTGAACTTTATCCCCCATAATTCTACTGGCTTGTAGTTTTTTTTAGACGTCGGACCAAATTAAATATTTAAACTTATGTTTATAATATTGTTCTCAAACTAAAATTTATTTTCATATACTTAACTTTATCAATTCTCTTTTTATTTTTTAAGTTAGTGTGCACCAAGAGGGTCCTATGGTAAACTTAATGTTTTTTTCAAGCACTTTTAATGTTTTAATAAGACAATCATGTTCAATTTGAGAAGGACTTCTCTAACCAAGTATTTAACGTAACTGCATTCACATGAAGTTAAACCCGAAATATATGTAAAAACATAAAAGAAAATAATAATATAGCCTAGGTGGAGAAGATTATGGTACTTTTGAGTTTGACCGCTATCTGGCAAATATAAAATGTGGTAGATGATGATCCCTTTTCCGGAACCTGGGACATGATAATCGTGCCTTTTGTTAATGAATTATTTGTTGATGAGTTTGAGAGGTGTTCAATTAGACAACTAGTTTCTAATACATCCAACATAAAATAGGAAGAAATTGAAATAAAACAATTAGTTGGAGGAAGAGCTGTCCCCTTCAATTGGAACCCGCTCGCCACGTCTTATGTTTTTCACACTGGGAGGGAGGGACAAGACAACCCTAAACCATTCTCTCATGTCTTTCAACATAATAAGGCTCTGCAAATTCTTTGTTGCAATGTGCTCACTTTTCTTCAAGATAATTAGATGGCCTTCGCCCTTATGCTTATTACACATCAATTGAGAACAGAACTTTTGGCTGGCAAACAAGCGTATTCAATATAATCTTGAATCTTAGCTCACATCTTCACAGATATTCTTTTAGTATATAGTCCAGAACTTTTGGCACGTGGGGAATTTTTTCTTTTTGTCTCAATTACTCATAGCTGATAGTTGTGAGACTAATCATTCATCCTACTATCAACGCACTAAACAATAAATGCCGGACAATAAATTTTTCCCCATTCACAAAAGTTGGGAATCAAATTAATTAATTGTTTAAAACACGAGGTGCTGAAGTATGTTAATCCACTTGGTTTCATGGGAGTAATATACATATACATACTTATAAACAAAAAGTAATAAAATGTAAAAAGTTTAGCGGGGGCAATAATAATACAAACAATTATATAGTATCAAGAAAACATTCGAGAATCCTTACTCTCTTTTCATCCCTCGCTTGCACTCTCGTTTCTCCCCAAAACAGTAGTCGCAACAAGATATTTGAGGTTCAATTCGAGTTAGTGTAGAGAATGTAATTCTAAGCTTGTGTTGGTTCGAGCACAACTTGAAAGATTGAATCTGAAGAAGAACGAGTAAGAACAAGAATTCTAGGAATGTTTAAGAAGGATTTCTTTGAAGCAAGAAGTAGTGAGGATTCACAGAATCTAAAATTGAAATGAAGCCAGATACTGGGTATTTATAGCATGAGGAAAACCACTTCTGAGGGTAAACATTTAACGAAAAGTGGTCAATAAAAGTGGCGGGTCATTAATGCTCATTAATGACCCTGACATATATTCAATTCAAGGTCAACAAAAACGGAAGTTTTACTATTTCCAAGAAATCTGACACGTATTCCACAAAGTAAACAAAAACATTAATTTACCAAACGAACACCAAACCGACTCACTGTTCATTCACCAAACGAGCACTATCGAGCCAAACGAACTCTTCGTAGAATTACCAGACGATCACAACAATGAACCGTCGAACGAACTCAACACATAATCACCGAAATATACCAAACCAAACCAACATACCCTAAATGTATTTTCACACATATGTGTCAGATAAAAATCCTTATATTCATAAAAGAAAGGGTCTTACAAAACAGGGCAATCTACACCTATGCTTAGTGGAGCGAAACTCGGCAAACGCGATACTGACCTATATGTTGATCCATCCAACTACAGGTCTGTTATTGGCGCATTGCAATATGTCACTCTCAACAGACCTGAAATTAGCTATGTTGTCAACAAAGTCTGTCAGTACATGAACCAGCCTCTAGATATTCATTCGAAGGCTGTCAAGCACATACTAAGATACCTCAAAGGTATTATCTCTCATGGTCTGCTTCTCAAGCCCTGCAATTCTAAAGCTGATGTGCCCTTGACTGCCTACTGTGATGCTGATTGGGGTTCGGATCCGGACGATAGACGTTCCACGTCTGGTTCATGTGTTTTCTTGGGACCAAACTTAGTGTCTTGGAGCTCCAAGAAGCAGACGATTGTCGCACGGTCAAGCACTGAGGCAGAATATCGAAGCTTGGCCAACACCACTGCTGAACTTCTTTGGATTCAATCTCTCCTCACGGAGTTAAAGATTTATTTCCAACTTCCTATAGTTTATTGTGATAACATGGGAGCTATGGCCTTAACTCACAACCCTGTTTTGCACACCAGAACAAAACATATGGAATTGGACATCTTTTTCGTTTGAGAGCAAGTTCAAAACAAGTCATTGCTTGTGTATCACATTCCTGGTCAGAATTAATTGGTTGATATCTTCACCAAACCTCTCTCGCCTCAACACTTTGTAGAAATGAAGGTCAAAATCAATGTGTTTGCAAAGGCTGTTCCTTTTCACCCACCTTGAGTTTGAGGGGGGCTGTTAGAGAAATGCAGTATCGTCTAATACCTATCTTCTGTATCGTCTGATACTTATCGTCTCTATTGTCTGATACTATCGTCTGAATAAGTTAGCATGCTATCGTCTGTATGGCAGCATCGTCTACCAAGTTGAATCGAATGCATAACTGTATCGTCTGGTCAGTTACTCATGTCAGTTGTCCATGTGTGATAGGTCTCAATTGTCCATGAGTGATAGGTGACTCGGAATTATCTAGGATCATGTTTGATTGTGTTAACCCGCTGATTATGTTGACCCAGAATATCCGGGATCCTGTCTGTTTTCCCTCTGTATATAAGCAGAGCTTGTATAGTAAATTAATTAGAATAGAAAGAACATACAGTATCTTCGATTTCTCATTTTTCTTCTTCAAAGAACCCATGGTTCTTAGTATCTTATATGCCATGGGAAGGGTACAATTCTGAGGATGTCGTACTCATTAGTGATCGTCTGGTATATGAAGATATTTATACTTCGTTTCATATGAAATAATTAAAAGGACTAAAAGTATAAAGTAGGGTTTTATAGGGACTAGAATTTAAATCTAGTCAACTATCTTCTTCCATCACCATACCTCATGTAATCATGAGCTTTTCTTCATCATTAGAAACCCTAGTTCATAGCTGACATTCTAATCAAGCCTACGAGGGTTTCACTTGAGCCATGATGAGAAATCTTTAGCTTTGAGTGGAGCAATATCACATGGAGGAATAGGTTGAAATCACTTGAGTAGGAGCAAAGACACTGCCTTTATAAAGGCAAAGATTCACTCCTATGGCCTCGGAATCCTCTCTAAGCTTTCCAAAGAAGCCAGAAGCAGAAGAGAGAACCTCTGCTCTCTTCCTTCACCCTAGAGCATCATTGTAATGCCCCAATTTTTTGTCAGGGGTCACATAGTAATAAACAGAAATAATGCTTCAAAACCTCTCAAAACACTCAAGTTTTCAAAACAGAACGTCTCTCAAATAATTACAATAATTCTTAGCCCATAAATAGATTAATCAAACGTCAAGATAATCAAGAGGTGATTTAAAATAATAAGTTTTCACCACAAGTGCTAATTATTCAAAAGCAATGGAAATAAACAACGAATAATTTCCTTCAAGATTCTCTAATTCTTCTAGACCTTATTGCACCATTTTATCCTTGCATCAAACTCATCCTTCATGCACATCCTCGCCCTGATTGTCTATGACGTTAAGCGCCCAATCAACAAACAACAAAAAGAAATGGTTAAATCCAAACGCAAGAAATAATTAGCAGCATTTGTGATAAAACAAAACAGTAATAATAAACAGTAACAGAGACACGAAATACAGCAACAACAATTAAATACTCATTTTAAAATAGCACACAATCATGCTTATTAGTTCCTCAAAATCTACATGCATAACCATGGCCAGAACTCGGCATACAAAGCAGGAAGGTAGCAGGGGACAAACTAGCATCTCACCGCCCTCAAGGTAGATCACATGGGACAAATTACCATCTCATCTCCTTAGGTATGATCACATGGGACAAATTACCATCTCATCAACCTTCCAAAACCCACAAGATGCATATGCTATGTCAATAGTTGTCAACCTCATGAACCAACAGTTCACATTACATTTACAACAGTCATAGTATCATCATTTTATGAAAAATAACTCAACTCATCCCTCCAAACCTCAACAACATGTAAACCATGTAATTCATCTTATAGTATTAAACAACAAGTCCAAGATAATTCCAAAGGCAAAGCACAACCAGAATTCTCAATATCGAACCAACAAAATATCACAAACTGCTAAGGCATTTCCTACAACGAGTTACCCTTGCCGTCGAACGGGTTGCATGAACTTGATCTCCGACCTTGCAAGATAAAACACATGTATATACAACAATCAACAATCATTGGAAGGGTGGAAAACCAACTCAAAAGGTTTTAGAACCAATTAAAATAAAATAGCAAAGTTGTTGTCAGGGGCCTAGCGCCCAAGCGTTGGCTCCCTGTCTAGCAACACGAACCTGGGCAGAACCCTAGCGCCCAGGCGTTGGGAGTCTAGCGCCCATGCGTTGGCTCCCTGCCAGAGAGCCCAGTAATAGTGTTTTTCATGGAAAAATTCATTTTAAACTCTACTTCTTCAAAACCCAAGCTTTTCCAATGACAAAACACATTATCCATTCAATCAAAGACAATTTTCTTTCAAGAACTCAAAGGATTTCCAAAACACAAGGTTATATTAAAATGGAAGAATAACAAGGTTTCAGCACAAAAACAAAGGAAAGGACCAACCTTGCTTGTCTTGTTTGATCAAGAAGAAGTGAAGCACAACCCTTGTTCTTCAATGCAATAGAGAAAACTCGAGTATGGTAAGGAAGGATGTGATGGAAACAATACCAAATAAAACCCTAAGAAGAGAGAAAGGAATTGAACACAAGAGAATTCAGAAATTGGAAGAGTTTGATCAACCTACCAATGAACCAACACCAAGCCCTCTTGGAAGGGATTGGAGAACAAAACTTGAACACCAATGGAGGAAGAGAGGGCAGCAACAGTAGCACAAGGTGTTTAGAGAGTTTTAGGTTTAAACACTTGGAATGAAGAAGAAACATGAGAGAACCACCTCTATATAATGATCAGAAAATTCCATAACTAAAGGGAGAGAGAGAGAGAGAGTCGACCAAGCACATAATGGGGCATTAATCCTCATCAAAACTAATCAAAAACTCCAGACCAAGACTTAAAGCCTCTTCATTCTCATAATTCTCCCTCAAATTCTGATTTCGACCCAATAAAGAGCCACATAAATGCTGAATTCAAATTCGAATCTAAATAGTCTAAGGACTATAATTTAATTATTCAAACTCTAAGGACCAAATCATAAATATGGGATATTCTAAGGACCAAAACATAAATACTCCAAAATTGAGGGTCTTACAATACTACCCCCCTAAAAAGAGTTTCGCCCTCGAAACTACACGTCAAGAAATGAATTTCGGGTTTAATCCCTTCATTGTCGTCCTCCCGCAGCGTCGTTCTTATCTTCAGCTTCCTCTCCAATAATAGTGTAAACTCTATCCTTGGTGACATGTCGCCTTCCTTGAACAACATTCACAGTGCCTCCAGTTTTAGGAGTCCGACAATTCTTCGCAATGTGTCCCGGCTTGTTGCAGTTCCAGCAGACAACGGATTTTTCAGCACAGTCATTGGCGTAATGTCCCTTCTGATTACATCTAAAACATACCACCTCCTCTAGTGGCCTTAGCCTTCTCTGAGTTTCCACATTACCTCCAGTGAATTGGTCTGAATCATCAATGCGCTCCTTGGTTTGAGGACGTCGATATGGCTCCTTGCCCTTGTCGTTTTTTCCTTGACGTGACCTAGTCGGCCCACCTCTTCCTTGCAGTTCCACTCTGCGATTGCCGGTCGCTTCGATGTCCTTTTCTTTTCCCTCCAGCGTCAGGTAACATTCGATGCCTAACATTGCACTGCCCTCAATAGTGTAACAACATTCGTAGCAGACTGATTCGGCTCCTCTTCAGCACGAGCCGCAGCAGCATTCGCTTGAGTCGCCAATAAGTTGGCCAAGTTAGTGATAGCAGCGGTCAATTGCTTCATCGCGTCTTGGTCAGCCATTTATGTCTCTCAACTTGCTAATTTCTTACTCCTGCTTGTAAGAAAGCTAACAGTTAATCCAAAAACAGAAACAACAATAAATTTGTTAGTCCACCACATACGATTAGATCATCCTCTCAAGGAACAATCTCAGTTAATTCAAATCAATAATCATTTAATTCACACTATTCTTCTTTCGTTTGACGCCCCATCAATCGATTCAGAATGTAAAAACCCTAACAAACAAATCTACCCAACAGCTCTGGTTTTCTCAACCAAAGCTCTTATGAGCTTCAGACAGTCCGTCTCAAAAAGGACCCTCCTAAAACCCAAGTCAATAGCGGTGGAGATCGCCCACCGAAAGCATAACGCTTCAGCAATAGTGGGGGACGAGACCATGATTGCTGCAACAGTCGCCGAAGCCAAAACTCCACCCTCAAAATTTCAGGCCACCATCCCGAAGCCCGCCAACATTGAGTCCCGAAGAGACACATCAAAGTTAAGCTTGAAAATACCTTGAGGCGGGCGAGTCCAAATAGACGGCCACACTGCAATCGCACGGGGAGTTACACGCAAATCTGGGGCACCAAGCAAATAAGTCATACGGTCAACCACAAGGGGAACGGGAGACCGCCGCTGCTGGAAGACAATCTGATTTCTCCTCTTTCAAATACAATAAGCCATAAGTTAGTGGCATTTAAATTAATTGCTAGAATAATATCATTTAGAGGCATTCTTTGGTAAATGTCACAAATGAAGTGCCACTAAGTGTTTTTTAGTGCATAGATGAATGCAAATGAAATGATATTTTTTAGAACCAATTATTAATTAATAATGTCGAGTCAACAAAAATGGCTTGAGGTTGCCATCATTAGGGATTGAAGGAACCGATCTCCTGCAGTCGCAAATCCAGGGCGCAAAAATCGAGGTGAATGAGCTCTTTTTTATCAAGTTATGAAAAATGCATATTAGATAGGGATTATTAGTTTAACAAGAAAAGGGGGAAAAAAACTATTGTTTTGGGTAGTAGCAGAGCGCTTACTTTATGAAGTGTTGGTATGCATTTGCAGTAGCATGGGTTGAAATGCTCGTGGAAAAAGTGTCACGATACAATACAAAAGTACAATTGCAAAAAAATAGTGTAAAAACACATTACACATGCAGACACGTTGAGAAGCCAGTTACACATTTGTTATTGTACGACTTACTTAAAAAAAAAATATGAGAAAGGAATCAGTGACATAATAACTAATGAATGATGTGTTATGTTAGAAAAAGAAAATAGAAATAAAAAAAAATGGAAATACGATGAAGGAGAAATGAAGTTGTCAATTTATCAAAACTCACTTACTTCCTTGTATTTTAAGTGGGAATGTTGAGTCATCGTTCCCTCCTCTCCACCTGTGAGGCACCAATATCCAACGCTTTTAATTTACAAGTAATATAGTGGAATAAAATTTGACATTTTTTACTAAAATGTTCTCATAAGTTCAATCCATATATGGTGGTTGACAAAATTAAATTCTCGTGCAAAAGCCAGTCTCTTAAGAATCAAACTTTCAATCTACACATTCAAACAACAATTTTTAATCACTTCCCGGTGGCACCCATTGGGTTGACAAGAGAGACCTTTCTAAAAAATGCTCTACAATTATAAAACAAAATATTCCTTACAATAATTAGGTAAATTACACCTGAAATCCATTTGTTTAAATATTAATTTTTTATTTCAAAAAAATATTAGTTTTTAAAGGTCAATTCAATAATTTTAACTGATGAGATTTTATATATTTATCACTTCATTATACTAATTAATCTCCCAAAACTCTTATTAGGAAATGTAATGATTTATTCTTATATAAAAAAATTGAATCCTTACTTTTAAAGTGAAATGCATGTTCTGAATATATTCTTACCTAACTACACGTTTTTATCATGTGATATTTTCTAAACTTTAATTTCCTCAAAAAAAAAATTGGTTATTGACTTTCTTTACAAATTAAATTATATATATATATATATATATATATATATATATATATATATATATATAACCAAGTGGGTTAGTGTAGTGATTCAGCCCTTCGTCCCTTAAGCGAGTGGTTGAGGGTTCGAATCTCAACTTTTGTGAATGGAAATAACTCATTCGTCAGATGTGGGGATACTTTATTCATTCAAAGAAAAGATCTTATATATTTTTATTCTTTAACCAACATTCATATTTTTTTAATTAATCTTAAAATCATAATATAAAATTAATTTCCAGTAACTAGTAAAATAATATTTTATCATTAATTTTTTAGATTATTGTAACAATGATTAAACGACTTTATTTTTTTTAAGGAAAATTTTATTCATCAAATATGATAAGATGAAATATGATAAGAATACAAGAAACCAAAGAAGGCAACCACCCCATAAAGAAAAAAAAGACAAACTTTGACAAAACACCAACCAAGCAAAAAACCAACCCCACACCTAATCACACAAATTAGGGTGATTAACTCTAATTTGCTTAGCTAATCCCTTAATATAAACTTCATCACTACCGCCGAACTTCCACCACACCATATGTTTTCCAAAAACTCACATTTCGCGAGCTCTAGTCATGATGCTGGATTCTCTTTCAACCGGTTCAAAACGAAACTCACTTGCAATTGAACCCTTTAACGTACTTTTACGCCCTTTAGGACGTCCCCTCCTCGCACCACCCACAGCCGAGTTGCTAACCAGCTTCTTTGGAGGCCGCCCAATTAAATGTTTTTATATATATACTTTTATTGATTAAATTAAATTTCTTTCAAATATCTTCAAATTTATATTTTTAAATTTCTCTAATAGTGAAAAATATTCTGCAATATACACATTACTTATTAATTAATATATACTTATTCACATCCCTTATTCCTTTATGTAACAAAAAAGAATATACTTATTCATAATATCCAATAAAAATAATTTTGTCCCGCCAAAGATAATGGTACAATATCGAATCTCAGAAAAGTCATTAATTGTGAAGGACCGTTACCGTATCCTGAACTGAAAAGATTAACCCATGTCAATAACCAAAAATAAAAATAATATTGTGACGTGGCAACAGCTAATTTCTTAAGAATTAATCTTTTGTACAGTATAAAAGTAACATCTTTAGTCTACTATCAATTAATAAATGCAAATCTTTGGCATATTTGATAGTGATGATGATTTGCAGCCTCGATATTAAAGTGGTTTATAGGACAAGTGTACAAGATGCATCATCATAGTAGTAATTTATAGTAGTAGGAAGGTTAGTTTGAAGTGTGAGTGGAATCCACGCTTAAAATCCACCATTGCTTATTTGCTTCCAGGAAGGAGAAACAAACGGTGATTGCTCCAACCAACTATTGGAAATCGGATAAAGATTGGTAGACATTTAAAGGGTGTAGACCACTAGAGAGAGATAGAAAGAGAGGAGAGATAAGTGATAAGTGTGATATATGATGTGATGTAATTAAAGAAAGAGATAGAGAAAAAAAAAAGGTGCCTAGAGGTGTCTGTACTGTTTAGGTGTACACGAATCATTACCGTTGGAAATCGCTTTTTGCTCATAATTTTAATTCACAGTTTTGATGAATGCTAAACCGGTCGATATTCTTATGAATCTTGATCCTAAACTTGCATGTCAGATCTAGAGAGATACCAAAGACTAAGTTAGGAGTCACTCACCCAAATATTTCATTTGCAGTGAGTGTGCTAAATCAATTTTTTAACTGACCAAATGAAGACATTGATATGTTGTAATTAGCATTGTAAAATATATTAAGGGAGCTCCAAGAAATGATTTCTTTGTGTGAAGGCAAATGTCTTGCATGAGTTGTAGAATGCACTAATGCAAACTTGGCATGTTTAGTTACTAGATTTCATTGATGACAACTTAATTTCCTAAAGAAGCAAGAAACAAAATGTAGTGACAATGTCAAGTGCAAAAGCGGAGTATTGAGTCATGACTCTACCATTTGCGACCTTATATGACAGTCATTTGTGATAATCAGATAACTTTACACATTTTCTGAAATCATGTGTTTCATGAGAATATCAATTACATTGAAATAAATTATTATTTTATTAGAGAGAATGTTATATCAGACTTCACCACTCACTTCGTCAATTCAAATAATAATCAAGACCGGATGTCTTTATCAAGATTTTGAGAGGTCATACGATAAGCTATATATGTAAAATGCTTATTGCATATATACGAGGTTGATAGAGAATGTTAGAAATAATGTAAATATATTAAATATCTTGTACATAGGGAAAACAATGATTTTATTCATTTATTGTACCTGTCATAATTCACTGCGTTGGTGTAGTTTTTATTCATTGTTTTTATGGGAAACAATGATTAGTTTTTTTTATACTAAAAAAATTCTATCATAATTTCAACATCAATGTGGTAAAGACCAACTAAAAATATTCTATCATAATTTCAACATGAGTGTGGTAAAAATCAAAAAATTTTAAGGGCGCGACTTCTAAGAAGCGCTATATAGTTTAGACACACAAATTCAATTTAATGTTTCTCGGTTTTCCCTTATTTAACAATACTAATTAAATAAAAAACTATACTCCCTCCATTCCTTTTTATAAGAGATAAACTGAGAGATATCATGGTCCTTTTTATAAGAACCGACTTGAAATTTGTAGTACATTAATTACTTTTTGACAAACTTACCCTTACTTAAGTTGATTTTTTTTCACTTTCCACTATGTAATGCATTAATGGTCAATAGAAATTTTAAAAAGTAAGTTGGGGCAATTTTGAAAAGTTGAGGTAAATTGAGAACAAATTAAATGCTAAAATCCACTTTAACTACTTTTCTTAAGAGGTGTGCAATGGTTGTTTAGCTAAAGACCGGAGGGAGTATTATTTAATATTTAAAACACTAAAAAAATGTTGAGTAAAATCTCTCTATTCTTAGTAATTTAATTATACTTTAATATGCGTCATAAAATAGAGACATATTAAAATATCATTGGGCTCCTATCTAAGATAAACCTTTGATGATTTGTACTGCCGCATAAGTTCAATTGATTAAATTTTCAGTTTATTAAATTTGTTATTTTTGTCAGAAAATTTCGCTATTTTAAGTCAGTCAATAAGCCATGATTGCATTTGCTGCAAGTGGCAATATTTCAGAGTATAAAGGATCCAGAACAGACATAATGAATAAAAAATTTACTTATTACCGAGATAGATTTAATGGAAAGCAATCAGCACCAGGCTCCATGTGACGTGATTACTGATCCAGAGTAAATTTCACCTCTTTCTCGCAAACCCAAAAATTGAAAACATCTGGTCAAATTTTACTATATTAAAATGAGTATAAAAAAAGTTAACAAATGACTGAGGCACATGAACAAGAAACGGTGAAAAGACCACCAAATGTGTAAATCGTATGAAATTATTCTAACTCATGCAGAAGAACTCAAACATGAAAATAAACAGTGAAAAGCAGGAGAGAGTGAACAAAATGAGAGGAAAAACGAGAAACGCCAGCGCATCTCTCTCCTCCTTTCTCTGCTTTTCATGCCCCCAAAAACTCTTTGAACCCCAACGACCTCGCTTTCACTGCAAAAGCTAACCCAACCAACAACCCTTATTTTTTAATTTTCTTCAGCACAGCACAACAGCATAGGAGCCCCACTTATTTATGTTTATTCAACAGATAATAAGAGACTTATGTGGAAGAGAACAAACACTCACACCACGTCTCACGTCTTCAACGTGTACCTCAACAACTCAAGAATTATAAGAAAAAGAAAAAACAATTCCTTAAACTATTTATCCACCCTTTTGTATAAATAAATAAATAAAACTGTACATTTTCTTTATTCTCTATCCACGCATCTTGAATCTAATCTCAGGGAAACATTCCACTTTGTTCCCTCTCCCTATGTTTCCCATCATATTCATATCCTATTAGTAACCAACAACAAAGAATTTAACAAGTCCCACCCCATTTTTTAAGGAAAAAGAAAAAAAAAATTACTCTGAACTTCACCCCATCTTCCATGTACAATGTTCCTTGTCCTTCAACATAAACATCACCATGGCTGTATGTTTAAAATTCAGCCATAAAACAACCTCAATTCAAGTGATCTTCTGTTCTCTCAGCCCTACTTGATCATACAGGGGCCATGATAATGAGCATTTAACTCGAAGACCCCGCCTCTTTATCGGGTTTCAAACTTCCAGCTATTTTCCCTGGATGTTATGATTAATCAGGCATTTTAACCTTCAACAAGGATATGTTTCGGCATCATTCCTGGACTCATTTTGCTACCAGTCTTCAATGAATATTCTCCCTATAAAATCACGAAACCTCCTCGAGTAGAGCTTTGGATCAACAGCAGAAATCGAAGCAGGGTCAGCCTGCAAGGACTTGTAGGCATGCTCAAGCTTCTTGCTGATATCATAATCTTGCAAAATGTCGATGATCCCGAAGTACAGAACAACATCATAAGTCTCCCCACTGCAATATGGAGCCAAATGGCTGATTCCCACAGTGTTGTATTGATCAAAATCACTCCTCCGTGCCATTCGTTCAGCTCTTGCTGGCATATTGGCACCTGGCCTTATTAGTGATTTCCTGAAAAAAGATCCGATTTAATACAACAACAAAAGCCTTATCCCACTGAGTGAGGTCGGCTACAATCCGACCTAATACATGTCATAAAATTTGCAAATATGTATTCAAATAAAAACTAAGAATCTTCAGTGATTCAAGAGTGTAACAACATAGTAAAGAAATTCAGACTTATTGAACCATATAGTAACTGGAATTTGAAATAGTGTGTAATGGTGTCTATATATGCTAGTGGATATGATTAATCCAGAAAGAGCATGAATGCAGAAAAAGTATGAAATAAATATAATTGATTCAATGACTTAATTGTGAGGCCAAAAAGAAATTAGAAATCCAATTTTGATCTAATATATTAGGACCACAGCTTGCATGTGCCCCACTAGCAACTATTGTCTGCCTGCAATATTATGCCCACTGACCTTCCAAAATAATGCAAACTACCTTCAATTATTATCATAAAAGAAATTAATTAAAATGAAGAAATTATTGAACATCTTTGATGTCATCAAGAAATTAGAAGTTCAGATACCATGCATGTACATGTCTACAACACCTTGGATTTTTATGCTTTCAATTCAAGAGATAGCAACTAGCAAGATAGACATTATATTAACTCTGATAGCAATAGGACCAATTCAGCACAAACTCAAATACATCTCCCAAACACTAACAACTCTAACTTAACAATGGTAAATGATTCCAACTGATGCAGGAAAGCCCTTTGAATTTATCCAATTTGACATCTAATGCAAATGTTTAGACGACCCAATAGTTTTATAAATCAATAACTGAAAATTCGATCTACATTAATTTTTAAGGAACTAGAACATATCATGACATACCTTCCGGATTTAACTCGATCCCTATCTTGCAGCTCAGCTTCAAGAAAGCGATAACCACGCATGAATTTCTCACACTGATAAGAATCCCGATTGCCTGAAAGGGGAAATAAAACTACTTTTAAACCTTTTGAAATATAAACCTTAAATGTAACTACTGATATAGATGATGGACCAGTACCAGTGCGTAAAAGAAAAGGTGACAATCCCATCTTGTCACATGTATTATCATCACGAAAATGAAGGCCAACCAAAAGACTGTAATCCATAATTCTCTCAGCTTCCAAGAACTCGCAATCCCGCTCAATCTGTCTGGATATAATATCAAGACTTCTCAGCATATGTGTGTACATAATGTTTTCGCTGCTAAGTAGCCGCTTAGAAAAAGTTTATAGGGGTGACAAACGAGTAAAACAACTAACATAACTTACTTGATAAGGTCCTGGAACAAACTTCTCTGTACGCGAAACACAAAATTGAGATCAAGGTCCTTGAGGGTGGTAGTTTCATCAATCTCCTCCTCAGGTTTATCAGTTGTACGGCCATGTGAAGATCCTTTCAAATCAAATCGTCTATGAATTGGATATTCAGAGCAGAAAAGATTGCCCATCACAATGAACCGGATCTGATTGTCCAATAAAAATGAAAAGTCAGGTACTGAGAAGCATAGACCCCTCCAAACAACTATAATATACCTACCAATCCATACCTTCTGGCCTCCAATTGGTTTGACACAGTGTACCCCATAGAATCTTGTCACGAGTGAATTCTCATATTTTGACACATGCTGGTAATAACTTCGAAGCATCCTTAAGAGCACCTAAAAGTTAGTCAGGAGAATGACACGTCAGTCTAGATACGCACTGAGCCAAAGACTTGAAATACAACCATAGAAGGTAAGAGTCAATGTTTAATCATAAAATGTGAATCGCTACACGACAAAGATGTCCCTCTTTCCCTCTTCCAAAACCCAAGTTGTCTGTTCTATTAAGTTGTATTAACCATTACCGTTTCCAGCATGCTATGACAGAACAAATGTCGAATTTAACGAGTTTACCGAGACACAACTCTACAAGAGTATGAAACATGTATCTAACCTTGACTTCAGATTTCTTCACTGTCTTTATCATGAATCTATCATCGTGGGTCATGTAGAAGATGCTTCCACTTTTACCAGGAGAGGAAAGCTCCCTAAGAGCAGCATTCCCACATATAGCCAGCATGTAATCAGCAGGATCCACCTGAAACAGCTTCCTCAAATGTCTGAAGATTCAAAGCAGAAAAGAACAGTCAACAACAAAACATAACACGATCAGCAGATTCTAAACCACTCTACACCAAAACATCCAACACAACCAAATCAAGTTCTCCATAGACTTCCTCGCTAAAACATTTCTATGCTAATGCAAACTACATAAATTACTAAATAAGGGCAACCCAGCGCTATAAAACTCCCAGCATGGCAGCCTTTACTTGACTGATATCACAATCTGAACATATGAATGAATTATCAAAATGTAAAAAGAAAAAACAGGTTATACCTAAAAACCAAAGGGCAATAATCCTTCCATCGGAATTCAGCGGTTTGATGGGGCGGTGTAATCTTGGATCCTTCAGGTGGAAACCTGGTCCAGAACTTCTCCTTGGGATCAAAATCACTTGATTTAAGCATTCGCAACAATGAGGCTTCCTTCCCAACAGAGTACCTACACAAAAACAAAGGTCAACATTGAACAACACATTCAAACAAAACACAAATTACTCCCAGTGCTATTTTCTTTTCATTTTCTTTACCTTATCCCCAACTGCAGATTAAGCATCAGCTCATAATTCTTATGCCCCTTGGATATCGTTTGACCGGGTCTCTTCACATCCGCAGGGAAACAACAAGGGCTCCTCCGAAACAACCCGTCACGATCCGACGCCGTTCCATCCCTGTAGAACATCGAAGCCTCCACATTATCAATGATATCACAAGTGATGTCACCGGCTTCACCCTCCGATTCCCAAATGCAAATCCTCGGAAAGCTCTTTTCATTCACGCTCCCTCTCCCACTCGCAGTATCCACTGAGGACCTTTTCCTCATCGCGAGGGCAAAATCGTCACCGCCCCAAAAACCACCACTCTTCACCCTCACCAACCCTTGCCCCTCGCCACGGTTCCCATTAGCTGCTGGCTCGAACTTCCCTTTACCGGAGACGACGCCGTTGCGCCACTCCCCGACGTAGACGCTGCCGTTCCGCCAGACGTAACGTCCGTGCCCGTCCTGCAGGTTCCGCTTCCACCACCCTTCGTACACGTCCCCGTTCGCGTAGCGCTTCACACCGAACCCGTTTTTCCTGTCGGAGCTCCACGACCCGCGGTAGGTGTCGCCGTCGGACCCGACGAAGGTTCCGAACCCTTCCATCCGACCCGACTTGAACTCACCCTCGTAGGTGGCGCCCGAGGGCCACGAGAACTTGCCCTTCCCAGAGGCCTTTCCGCGCTTCCATTCCCCCTCGTACATGCACCCGTCCGTCCACAGGTACTTCCCCGATCCGTGGGGGACGTTGCCGGAGAAGCTCCCGGCGTAGAAGTCCCCGTTCGGGAGGACCCTCTCCACCGCGGATCCGGCGCTGGAGTCCGCCGCCACGCTCGCTGGCGTAACCCTCCGGGTTCCTGCTCCCTGGGACCGGCTCCTCCCGGCGACCGCCACCGGAGATGGCTTCTCCCGGTCCTCCTTCTCAGGCTCCGGCTTGTTCTTCTTCGTGCTGGAGACCGCGTCGCCGAGGTCATCGCACGCGAGTGCCTCTCGCATTTTATCTTCTCTTCTCTTTTCTCTTTTTGGTGCTTGCGGTGATGCGAGTGTGCGTGTTTTTCTACGGAGGCTCGAGAATCAATGCATTTTCCGGCGATGATCGGTGGCCCGTGGATTGCTCACTGGGAAAACTCGCCGGGACATTACTCTGCTGAAGTGCGGTTCGTGTGTAGGGGCTTCGCCTCCGGCGAGATTTCTCTCTCTCTTCCCTCTCTCTCCTGTTGTTCCCTTTTGTTTTCTCTTTTTGTGCTGTATTGGGGGAAATGAGTGAGACTCATAGGCACAGAAGCTTAGCGGATAGAAAGAGAGACATAGAGGCGTGTATTTCGAGTGTTTTCAATTTTAGTGAAAATATATAATTATATTAAATGTTTCATTGAATTTTGGTTCTTAATTTGAACTCTGCTATTTTTATCCTTTAATTTTCTTTAATCAAATTCATTTAAGTTTAGTTGCACTTTTTGATCCCATAATTTCATAAACGCATGATTTTGGCCCATATACTTTCAATGGCTTAAATATATTTGGGCTCCCTCACTTTTGAAAGGGAATCAATCTAGGTCTCTGAAAAAATAATTTGTAAAATTGAATCCCTAACAAAAATAATTTAATCAAATTAAAAACAAATCTCAATTTAAGCTGATTAAAGAATGTAATTAACTCAGTCACCATTTCCACCTGTTTATTTTTTTAATATCGCACTTAATTTATAATATTTCACATCATCTTTTAACAGGCCGAGTAATTTATTCTATTTTCCCAAAATCAATTTCCCCCAAAAACCCTAAATTGAAGAACGGTGAAGAAGAAAAAGAACTCGAAGGGAAGAAGAAGTCTGAAGAATGAAAAATCGCAGGAGAAGGAAGCAGGAGAAGGACGAAGGAGAAGACATCGGAGAAGGACGCAGGAAAAGACGCATGAGGGGACGCAGGAGAAGGACGAAGGAGACGAGGTTCGAGTGGAGAAGAAGCCAGGAAAAGAACGCAGGCAGTGAAGGTTTCTGATTGTAGAAGATGAAGACTCAGGACTACGAATCCACAAGCAAAAATAGGTTTGGAGCGGGTTCGCGGACATCTTGCAATCAATCTCGTCCGAAGATTTGTGGGTGTGGTAAGGAAGTTGTATTGTACACAACCAAGAAAGGAAAAAAAACATTGGAAAACGATTCTGGAGGTGCCCTGATTGGAAGGTATGTGTATGAATTATGTTCATTGTTGCTTGTATTCATGAATAATTCTGTTTTTCTCTCTGTTAAGAAGATTGGACTTGTGATTATTTCTATTGGGTTCAACGTAATGAAGATGTCCTGGAGAAACGTTCTACTGAATTCATGACGGATGTGGAAGACATGGATGACAAGGAAGACAATAAGGAGAAACTATGCATGAAGAACAAGAAGATTGTGAAGCTAAAGATGAAACTTGGAAAAGCAAGGGCGAAGGAGAATTTGCTATGGCTTTTGTTAGGATTAAGTTGGGCTATAACATTTGCAATTTTTTTAGGGGAATGGTATGAATTTGCAAGGTGTGCTCAAGTGTTTGAGATAGGGATGGGCTGGGCGTTGATTATGGAAGTGTAAGGTCTGTTCAATTATCAATTATGTAATGAGATTCAATTGTTTTATGCTACAATTGGTTAATGAAATTGTAAGGTCTGTTAAATCTTTAATTTATTTTTCCATGAATTAAATTTCCATTCTGTAAGGATTCATTCTGAATCAACAATATATGGTAGCATGAATCAACAATATTTTACACAAAACAAAGGAAAATACTTTGATCCATTCTCTAAGGATTCATTCTGTAACACGTGCAGTAGGGTGCTACACGTGTTATCTACAACTCTGTCCTCCACTGGTTCCTCTATTTCCTCCACATCTGGTTCAGTGGGTGCTGCACTAGGTGCAATTTCTGGAATAACTTCAGGTGGATCCACAATATGTTGAATGTACAAGGCAAGCTCAACATCATTGGCCACTGGATAATATGCTCCTTCCATAGCCTCTTTGTCATTAGTAATTTCCTTCAAACCTTTCTCAAATCCTTCATGTTCTTTTTTCCACCAAATCTTGTAACCATCCTTATACCCCCAATTCTGTCTCAGCATGGTTCGAAATTCAAAATAAGAGAAAAGGTCCAAATCAATTCCATGGATGGCATGTATCTCTCCAGGAACATATGTTAACGAAGACCCACAAAATTTGCCCATATGGTTGAATTCAATTGTGAACCTCTCAACTTCAGAAGTCATTCCTACATAAATAAAACAAGGAATTTCATGTATCAGTGATTACACAGCAACAGAATCAAAATTACAAATAGTGATGTGAACCCTAACCAACATAACCAATTGCTACAAAATTACAAGCAATCAAATTTACAGGAAGGGGGCAAGATTTAAAGGAAGCAGATATAATGAAGGGAAGCAGAACCTTTGACATATGCAACCAAAAACCCTAACACGACTAATAATCAACAATGGAACATGTTTTTAAGGAGCATTTCATGGGTCATGTAATGAACCAGATTTAGAAACCCACACCAAGCACACACCAAATTGAACAAACTAAAAGAAATAGGTCGAAGAAGACGACGTGAACACAGGCGACATACCTCTCAGTCGAAACGAAGCCTAAGCCTCCTTCCTGGCCCTAACCTAAAGCACTTCTGTCCTGCGTTTTCTCGTTCTTCAGCGTTCTTCTTTCCTTCGAGTTCATTTGAAGCACTTCTTTCTCTTTCACTGGTTATGTCGAAGGTTTGTCAAAGCTTGTTGGTGGCAGGGGTCTAGGACGAGAAGAGAGGAGATGGGAGGCCCGGTGGTTCGTGTGGAAGAGGAGTGGCGGCGGAGAAGATGAAGGGCAGAGCCGGTTGTAAGAGAAGAAGATTAGAGTTCTATTAGGTGAAAGTAAAATTGGAGGAAAGGTAAAAGAAATTGAGATTAGTAAATAAGCTTATGTGGATTTAAAAAAAAGACTTAATTATAAAAATAGTGACTAGGATATGCTTCTCACACGTGGACTAATGATTGGGCTAATTATATTCCTTAATCAGCTTAAATTGGGTTTTGTCCTTAATTTGATTAAAAATAATTTGTTAGGAATCCAATTTTACAAATTATTTTTTCAGGGACCTAGATTGATTCCGTTTCAAATGTCAGGGACCCTAAACATATTTAAGCCTACTTTCAATTGCTAGATTTAAGTCTCTCTATTTTTAAAATTGAATGATTTTGGTCAAAATGTTGATTTATCATCCATTAACTGACAAAAAAAAGTTGATGTTGATCATATTTTTTTATGCGAATGAGAAGTTAAGGCAACTTATGTCACTTTATATGTTAAAAATTGTGCATTCACCAAAACACATCATGTTAAAAGTTGTGCTACATGTCCATCCTTTTTATTAGTTTTTGAGTCACAAATCAATATTTGGAACATAATTGTCAAATTTTAAAAGTAGAGTGACTTAATTGAAGAGTTTATGAAATGTTTAAGAAGTGAAAAAAATTGGGCGAAGGATAAGATATGGTGCATGATCAAATAAATTTTACATTGATGCGTTATAGTTTTATCATTGTTTACATAATAGTAACAAAATGTTTTATGGCGAAGATTGAATGAGTAAATTGGCTAAAATATTCTTTCCAACTCCAATTATTTTCTCTCATCCCCCATTATTGTCTCTCACCCTCTCCCTCAATCTCTGCGGCGACGCTGGGATGTGTTGGTTAGTGGTTACTGAGTATAGAGACTAAATACATAGCAACAAATAATGGAGAATATGCGAAGGTGAATAGCAATAGCATTGCAAGGTTTGAGAACAAAGTGAGACTTGCAAATTTGGCAGGGTGGTTCCAACACTTTCCCTCCTCCGCTTGTCGAACACCTATGACGTCGTCGCCAAGCACTTGACCAGCAGCGAATACTCCCTCACCGACGTCAGCAAAACTCTTGTCACCGCCGGCCACTCTCACATTTGGTAACCAAACCTAAGCCACCACCTAATCTATCTTTTCCTCCAACACCCACGGAAAAAAATCCATCGAAGAACCAAACCACATACAGACCACCCCCACCACTGCGAAACAACCCACCTCGTCTCCCTCTTTCTCTCGCCCCACCTCCCCCGTGACCATCTTGGACCTTCGATCTACACCATGAGATCCACCTCAGTGATAGAGAAAAGAGAGTCCACCTCAACAGTAAACACCTTCATCAACTTCGGTGGTAGAGGTGGCTTTGGATGCAGGTCTGGGGTCAATTAAGGGGATAATTGGATGGAAGGTAATAAGTCTTTTCCTCAAAATGCTGCTAAATCTTTTCAAAAAAATGATTGATAAACATATAAACAGTGCAGACATCATAAACACATTCATTTTTCTCTTTATCTCTCTCTTATTATCACATCAATTATATATATCTCTCTTCTCTTGCCTTCTCTCTCTAAGTGTCTACACCTAAAAGATGTTTATGAATCATAACTCAAATCTTTTGGTTATCACAATTTCAGCGTGGAAACTTATCGGTGGTCAAGGTGTGAAATGGGGTGGGCGTGACCGAGGTTGGTGTTGTGTAATGCCTCAATTTTCAGTCATGGGTCACATAGTAATAAGTCGAAAATATACAAATCTCTCACAAATAATTCAATTTTCAAAAACTGGACATCGCTCAAATATTATGATATAATAAATACTCATACATATATTAAATACAACCGCGTAAAATCAAAATAATATTTAAGTTGCACAAAACAATGTGCACAAAAATATTAAATACGAACAGTAACGGAAAATTCAATCTCTTTTGATCTTCCAAAATCTTCAAGTTAATCCTAAGCCTCCTTTAGCTCGCAACGATAATTAAACTTCTCGAGATCGTCGATCTAAAAGTCTATGGCGTTAAGCGCCCAAACAACGTACAAGACAAGCAGAAAGGGTTAACTCCTAAAACAAACAACAAGAGCAACAAATGAACAACATGCATACATATAAAAAAATATTAACAACATTACTATTATAGCAGCAAAATAAAACAGAGAGCAGAAACAACAATTCTAATAAAACAGCAACAACAACAACATTAATTTAGATTTTAAAACAGACACAGCTTTAGTGGCGTACACAATGACAACATTCGATATCCTCACACCTCATCAAGTTCTATTTCCACAAAACAATGAAAGTTAGTTCCTCAAATAATATATGCATGACTCTGGCCACAACAAATATATCGACTCAAACGGGGGTGAATTCGTCCCAAACGGGGACAGGAGGATCACATGGGACTAACCCATCTCATCACCCTCAGGCATGGTCACGTGGCAAAACCATCCAACCCACCGCCCTCAACTTCAACAAATGCACATGCTATGACAGACATCCACAACCTCAAGAGAAGCAACAGCTCTTAGTGTTAGCACAAATAATATCATCATCATCAAACATTTCAATTCTTCAATCCTCAACATCATGTTATCAAAGAATTCAAGGGAAGTACCTTAGCCTCAATTGTATAATCCAAACATTTCACAGCAATAAGATATATATACTGAATCCCAGAGAAAACTCAATCACAATCAAAGCATGTTCATCTCAAGCAAAACACATAAAAGCATGCATGACTCGAGACTCTCTAGGACGTGGGTTACCCTTACCGTCTATTGGGTTACATAAACGTGTTCTCCCACCTGAGCAAGGTAAAATAATGAACAACAATCAACAATCATTGGAGGGTGGAAAACAACCCCCAAAAGGATTTTAAAGCAAATAAAACGAAAACAACACTTTGGCTGACAGGGGCCCAGCGCCCATGCGCTGGGATGCCAACGCCTTCGCGTTGGCTCCCTGTTTAGCAAAACGTGCAGTGGCAGAATCTCAATGTCATGGCGCTAGGAGGCCAGTGCCCTGGCGCTGGCTCCCTGCCTGGAGCCCAGAAAACAACAGTTTTTCATACGAAAAGAGTCCAAAAAGGTTTTCTAACATAGGTTCTTCAAACATAAGTTTCTGCCATCAAAACAACATAAGTTTTCAAAGTGTTTAGGGTTACAAAACAATTTTCTCTTTAGAACACATTAGGGTTTTGTAATCATTAGAACTCTTAGTCTAGGAAATCCAAGGGAATTCGAAAGGAACCAACCTCGATGCTCCAAAACAAATATTCATAATTTATAAAATCTAAGGTTTAGATTTAAACCCCCTTTAAGTCTTTAATTAAAGCGGTCTTAACTCGATTTTGAATTCGAGTGAGAATAAGACGTTCTCACTATCTCCATGACGATCAGTGAAGAATTTCGAGAAGAACGACTGTAATATCGATCTAGTTTCCTTCCAGAGCCCGGAAAAGGCATTTTTCGCTAGCGAGACTTTCAGTCGAAAATCTAGCAAGCGAAAAAGACGACTCCGAGACCTCGGATCGAAAATCCGGGATTCACCAAAGGACTTCGTTTGTCGTGGCAGACCCAGATATACGATAAATTTTTTTCGTGAATAGTGTTTCATGAGCAGCGTTTCCGTGAATAGTGTTCCCGGGCCGGAATTGGCACGGATTTTGAGGGAAACCACCTAGGCTCGAGTTGTACGAGCACGATGTCCAAAACAAATGAGTAACCAATGTTAGGTACTCTCAACGATGTTGGGAAACGTATCGACGACGGGATTCACATAACGATGAGAACTATGAGGCAACTGACGCGTATGACGCCCATCATGACGAAGCGCCAATGAATTAGACATATAATATTAAACTAATCCTAGATATTTTTCTTAAACTTTCTTAACCTTAGAGTTTAGTCCCTAAACTTTGAAACTTTAGGGTTTAGTCCCCAAATAGTAAAAAGATATTTTTACCTAAACTTTTAACCATTCAACTTTGGTCCCTAGGGTTTGTGAAAAATAAAAAACCACCCCAAGGAGCCCTTGAAACCCGCGGCCAACCTTCATAAAAGGGGGAGTAACTTGTGTTTTTTACTTAAGGCTTCATTAAGTGAGAATTTAGAAAGAACTAAGAGAGAGAAAGTGAAGAACAAGTGACTATTCATCATCTTCCTCTTTGGTTCAAGCATGGCCTAATCTCTCTCTCTTCCAAAGCTCCATCTTCCATTCATTTTCTCCTCTTGATTCTTTGAGGTAAGTTGATCTCCTCTTCCAGATCTACATTCCTATGGTTTTAGATTTCAAAAATGTTGAGTTTGGGTTTTTGATAGTTGATGGAATCACAAACCCACTTCATAAATGTTGTTGCCATGACCTTAATCTTCAATTTGAACCGATTAGAATTTCAATATGTTGAGTTTTGGTCCCTATAAAATTTTGATGATGATAATTTGCTAGGGTTGCCTTTAGGAATGTTGTTCCCATGGAATTGATCTATAGGAATCTCTAGTTAGTTTTCTTGGAAGTTAATTTTTTGAAAAATGATTGTTTGAAATAAGTGATTTTAAAACTTTGAAATTGATTTTCACCATAGATTTCCTTAGACCTTAAATGTGTACAAGTTAGTTTTGAAAGAAAAATTCATCTTAAAAATTAAAGGGGTATAGCCGAATGTAGGACTGTTTTAGGGGCTTGGGAGAATTGATTTTCTAACTAGCTTTTTAGTGTGTTTAAAGCTTGTATGTGAAGTTTGTTGTAAAGGAATTTTTTTTCCCTAATTAGTGTGAGAGGGCCGAGAGTAAATTGATTGTTTAAGAGTGAGAAAATTGATTTCTACATGACTTTGAAAGCTTATGCTTAGGAGGATTAAAATTGAACTCTTGGGTAAATTTGATTTTGGAACTTATAGCTTAATTAGGGTTTTGCTAAGTTAAGGAATTTATAATTTGAAAGTTGGCAAATTGAATGGAAATTTTGTGCTTTTAACACTAAGGAATTTCTTGGGTTCAAGACTTGAAAATTGACTTAAAAACTTGTAAGAGAAGTTAAGTTTTGGGTTGTGAAGTTGTTTTGAGTGACTTAGTGAATTGCTTGGTGAAAATGTGAAGTTTTTAGGGTTTTATGGATTTTGGACAGAATTGAAACTTTGAGGTTTTGTGTGTGTTTTTTTGCATTCAAGGACTTTTTTAAGGCTCTCAAATCGATAAGTAAACATCTAACCTAATTGATCTTTTAAGGTTTTGAAGTTTTGGAAGTTGTAATTTAGAGTTTTTCAAAGGTTGCCAAAGTTGCTAAAATGTTTAGACTTTCAAGGATCCTTTCTTGTGAATGAGGACAATTGCCAAGTGTCAGAAACCTTGTAAGTCCAGTAGCTAAGCCTTAGGATTAAGTTTCAAGTCCTAAACTAGGATATGTTCCTTGAAGGGTTACAGGACTTCAGACCGATCAAGACGAGCGGAGCTAACGTAGCTAATCGGATCGACTATCACTTCGTTGAGGGCACTTCGCTATTCTTAGCTACTAAGCATATGAATATGACTATGAGAATGTATATACTATGATATTGAGATTGGTAGTTGACGGAGTTCTGAGAACGACCCGATTTATAATTGTATCGATTGAGATATTAATGCATGGAGCTGAAGGCATCTGATAATTGTTTGATGTGTGACATTGCTTGAATGATTTATAGACTTACTTGATAGCTTGTCTAAATGAGAATATAATGCATATGTTATGACTTGTCTATCTTGATTCTGTAACGCCCCATTTTTCAGGGCATTACTGTAGCAAATGAACAGTAAATAAACATGCAGAAATCTTTCGAGCTTACGAAAATGCAAGTGTATTTTTTTTTCAAACCATGCTACAGGCAACATGCATTACCTGTATATATGGATACCCAATTCAACAAAGCATATAAGATACTTAGTTTAAGTGGACAACATCAGTGAAAATAATCTTGAAATCAACAGACTCGTTTTTAAAAGAAGACATGTTGTCACAGTTGAAAACCCCGACCCAGACGTCCTACTCCGGCATACCTCCCATGATGCCACACAGTGACACCGCATAAAGGTATGTCATTCTGGAACTCTACCCTACCCTTGGGCATGCTCATGTACAGACACAAAATCAAATAAGTATCTCTAGTCTTCAAGTGGCAAGACGTCTGTCCTACTCCCACGAACTGTCTTCGGCTCAGCATTCCCCGGGTACTCTTCGGCTAGCAGTAGTCCAGCTGGCGACGGATCGCCAGGAAAACACAAACAACAAACAAGGTGCAAGGGTCAACTTCAAAAAAATAACTCCCCATGCGAGCACATCGGTGAGGCAACAACCATCAGCATATATAAGCATGTCAAATAATGTCCATTCATTGCAGCTAATTATATATATATATATATATATATATATATATATATATATATATAATACTAAGTAATTTAAACTACAGTTATGCAGGGTAATTGACAAACAAGCATCGATTATAATACAAGTAGAATTGCAACCAAAACCTACTCAATAAGCAGCTCAAGACACGCATAGCAATCATGTTACAAACAATCTGGATGTCCTGATGTAGTTAAGGTGTAATATGATCCGAACATTCGGGTTGTTGCATTGAGTCGGCACATAGTCTCCACACAGTCTGCATATAGCCCACACAGTTTCCATACAGTCTCCACGCAGTCTCCACACAGTCTCCACACAGCCTCCACACAGTTTCCACACAGTCTCCACACAGTCTCGACAAAGTTTCCACACAGTCTCCCCACAGTCTGCTGGATGGGTAGCCCTGTTATCCCAAACAGCTGAAGAATGACGACTACGTTGTCTTGAGGAACGTTCATGCATGCAAAGGTTCTTCGTGTTATGAACAAACAACAACAAGGCATTACCGAATAAGCTACCCAATTTTCATGAGAAAACATCTCTTGAAATATTTTCCTAAAGGTCTTTAGAGGCTTTCCATAAAACATGACTTATGATTCCTCATGAGGAAGTTCTTGTGGTTCTTTTTTCCAAAGGTGTGCCTTAGTTTTCTTGGCAAGATAAGACTTGTAGAAAAGAAGTGGAATCGTCCTTAAGTTCATAAAAAGGTTGATGTATTCCTTTAGTGCACAATGAATTTCCTTCAAGAAAGGTAGGACAGATTCATTTCGAAGGCTCACGGTTTAACTGTAGGTTCTCTTGAAAGCATGTTTCCAAAACATTCATTAGGTTTTTAAAAAGAAAGTTTCTCTTCTTATTCTTTTCGAAACTATTAAGCCTTTATTTTTTCCAAAACAAGTCTGTATACTTTATTTTGAAAGGAAACCCTACTCCCACGGTATCTTACTCTATTTCCCCGGCTAGCGCTCACAATGATAATCAGTGATAAGGCATAGCAACATTGCAACAAGCAAGATCAGGGAAAGACAGTAATTTAATCAACATATTATCAAGCATAACATAGCATACATTTCAAGTATGACTTCCTCTTTTCATATGAGACAAATAACATGCTTTCTTATAGTCAATCAACAACAATAAGTGAACCAAACCTTGGGATCATCTATTTATGAATCTCAGTTTGCATTCAAAGGCACATTCGTCCTCGGACATGGCCATGCATGGTTTCATGATCACCAAATGGATTGTGTCGAACCATGTGAATGATATTAGAATCAAGATAGACAGGTCATAGCATAGACATCATGTAATCAAGGAGACAAGCTGTCAAGTAAGTCTGCAATCATTCAAGAGATGTCATACATCAAACAATTCTAATCCAGCATATCAGATGCCTTCAGATACTTGCATTAATATTACAATCAATACAATTCAAAGTCGGGTTGTTCTTAGAACGTCGTCAACTGCTAATTTATAAGTCATAGTATATACATATTCTTAGTAGTTAGGAATAGGGAAGTGCCCTTACCTCTGTCCTTTGCTCCAAGCTCCAACATTTTCTCTAAAAGCTATGAAGGTTCCGAAGGCAACCTACGTCGCTTTGTTCGGTCTGAAGTCTCGTCGTTGTAGGCAGATTAGCTCCTCCACATTGGTGTTTCACGAAGAATAAACAACCATTGCTGTGGAAAAAAGTTCTCCCTTTTTTATTAGAAATAAGAGAGAAAACTCACAACTAAGTAAACTTGTGAATCAGATAAGTGATTGAGAAGATGAACAAACAACTCAGTTTTCCTTATCTTTTATCTTTTTTTGAGATGTGCTATATTGTCATAATTATTTCCATCAAAACACACTCTTATCGCTTTGAGTTGCACTATATCTTAAAAATCATTAAATAAATTGTAATTTTTTACTTTTTTATCAGTTTCCAAATATATCATCTTCACATATTTAACAGTAGGCTAAAGATTCCTATACCAATAATCGAGGAATCAACATTACAAAGTAACATCTAAATTTAGCACAAGATGTGGCGTGGTAGTTAGCTAACTTTGTCCCTCGACCATGCAGAATGGGGTTTCGATTCTTGCCCATGTGAGTTAAGTGCAAATTGTCGCCAACTGTTTACTGCTAAGTAACTATTTCTCACGGCTACAGTATTGGTCACTATTATCGACCTCACAACAACATGTATAAGAAGTTATAAAAAAAACATTTCACACACAATAATTATAGTTTATAAAAAATTATCCGTGTTTCACACGGGTAAATCCAACTAGTTCTATAAAAGTCTTAGCTTACGGTAAGAAAAAAAAATCATTACCGTGTAAATATTTTCTTACAAATTAAAGCTTTTAACTAGATATACTTGAAAAATCCAAAGAAATTAATAACACAATTTTTGGAACAAATACCGCACATTTAGAATTGACTGATGGAAGCTATTAACTGATAATTAAATTAAATTGATTTTGTGTAAAAGATGAAAAGCAGTTTTTTTTTCTTTTTTGGTGAAATAAATCTAACACAAAAAGAGTTTAATTAATTTCGTTTTACACGAGATCTGCATAGTGGTTGGTTCACTTTGTCTCTTAACCATGACATCGGAGGTTCAATCCTCGCTCATGAGAATTGAACGCATTTCATGATCAGTCATTTACTGTGACGAGAGAATTAACCACTACTATCAGCGGTAAATACCTTAGGCTCACCGCTCACCCAAAAAAAAAGTGAGATTTTATGGGCGGCTGATGTTACTTGCTAGTTGGCTGTGTTCAGAGTCGGTCACCACCACAGATCAGAGCATGTCATCGGAATCACATGTCACTTACAAATGTACTTACAAATTGTTCATTAACATAGTTCTCACATTGTAGCAGAAATCAAACACATAACCTTTTGAAAGAAAGTGTTCCATCTTTACCAATTGAGCCAACATCTATTGCTAAGTATTACTTGTTAGTTAATGTTTGATTATTTACGATAATTTTTTTTTATAATAATATGACAGGTACTTTTTTTTATTTGGAGGGACAAAACCTAAAAGTATACCTCTTTAAAATGTAAATTGACTGAACTCTTTGTCTTACACGAACGACGGCGTATCTATTTCTCAGCTTCCGCTTAGGTTTCCCATCGTGACGTAATGGAATCTCTTAAGAAGGAATAGGATTGCTAGCATTCTTTCTCTTGAAAGTTAAAGATGCAAGGATATCGCAGTTTCGGGAAAATTTACAAATCTGGAAGGCCAATTGGATTATTGTTAAACTTGGAAATGGTTTTAATCCAAAGTTCCGAATCAAAGTTAGGTGCAGATTATAGCTTGTATTTAAAACATGTTCCTTTTCTCTATAAAATCTAAAATTTTGGGACAGAAGTATCGATTGCAATTATAGTGTTTGATTTGTACTACATGGTAGGCGTACTTAGGGGTAAAAACATACCAGATCATTATCATTCGTAGGGGTATATGGCTTGACCTATGTCAAGCCCAAATTAGATTAGGTCAAATTATAAATAAAAAAGACCTATGGTTTTTAAAAATCTATTTAATTAAAAATGTTAAGCTCAAGCTGTTCAAAAAGTCTTACAAGCCTAACAAGCTAATCTATTTAAATAATTGTGATTAATATAAATATATTTTATTATTACTTACATTAATAATTTATTATAATATATTGATATTATATACTTATTTACATTTTTATATATTTAAGCAAGTTGATTTATATAATGATTTAAAGATATAATTTAATTTAGAAATGGATTTATGAACTATTTAAATACTTAATTATGAAGTATGATTTTAAATAGACTCTAGACCCTTGAAAATTGTTAGTTTGTTTATAATATTGTTAGTTTGTTTTTATAAAGATTTCTTTTAATATAATTTAATCCCTGTGTCTCTATAAGTTTGATTGCCTCTTCAATATAAGTTTGCTTGTAAATACAAAAGTCTTGTTATAAAATATGCTTTAAATAGGCTACCAGATCAGGTCGGACTTTCAGATAGGTCAGACCAAACTCATAAAAAGAGCATTGACAGGTAAAAAATTAGGCTTAGACCTTAAAATTTTAAAATAAACCAGACTTATTTAAGCAAATTCTACCTAAGCCTAACCTATTCCCAACCCAAGGCGCATAGCGATTTTTTTTCTTCAACTTGTCCATCAATATTTGCTGGTTAATGGCTAAGATATTTTACAATGTTTACTCCAAAACATATATTTGTTGCAAAGTGGGATTTTGTAAAATGCTCAAGTAAAATTGTAAAAAAACAGTACTCCCTCCGTTCCTATTTAAGTGTCATCATTTTTATCATTTTTTTGTTTCTAATTATCTGTCACTTTATAAAGTTCAAGAGAGTATTAATTATGTTTTACCAATTCTACTCTTCAATTAATGGTGATAGGAAATTAAAGAGTCCAAATTAAGAAGAAAGATAAAGAGTATGTTAGGAAATTAGATAGTAATTTTGATAGAAACAAGAACATTAATACAATTCTTTAATATATGTGCAAAATTTTAAAGTGACAGTTATTTAGGAACGGAGGGAGTATTATTTATTCATTTCCATTGGGCAGGAGCTAGGGGTATCTTTTTGCTATTGTAATTATTATTATTAGATTCGGATAAGATCAATTTTGCGTATCAAACTCTCAGATTCGTATAATTTAACTAAAATATTATATTCTGTCCAAAATTTTCCCTATTGGGATACTTTTTACACATCCTTTAAATGATATTTGCTCACCTAAAATAATTTTTTCTTAAAATATCCTTCACTGACTTTGAAATTCAAACTCTTGTCATTCAAACTCTTGTCGAAATTCAATTCAAAAGTTAATTTCTTTTCCTCAAAAGTTAAGCTTCCAAAAATGTATTTATTTTACATTTTCGTAATTTGAACTTCCGGAAAAGTAAGTTTTAAAAAGTTCTAATCATGAAAGAGCATAACAAATACACTTATGAAAGTTTTGAACAAGATGAATCAGTCCAAGAAGAGCAAAACAAATATCCTTAGGATAGGGAATCGCGTTTGGCGCCCCCTATTGCGCCTTACGCCCCCCTATTTTTCTAAAATTCCTAAAATACCCTTCTGTCCAAAAAAAAAACTGAACCAAAAAAAAAAACTGAACCAACAAAAAAAAAACATAAAAATTTCAAAACTCCAATTTCTTCCTCTTCAACTCATCACCATCAACATTTTTCTCCATCTACTTCATTGTCATCTCCTTTTACGTTATCCTATAAAGAAGGGGTAAGCAAGAAACCTTGAAATCCTCATTTCGAGAGAGAAAACGAATTTTCGAAGTGAACCACGAATTCTGGTTATTATTCGCATCTTGGAGTGCGATTTGTGTACATAAATCGCATCTATGAGTGCGATTTCATATTAAAAAACATCTAAAAAAATTCAAAAAATGCCCAAATGATTTTTAAAAATTAAGGGACCACCGCAGTTAGTCTAGTTGACATATTTAGAAATTTATGGTGAAATATTTATTTTTCAAAAATTAAAAAAAATAGCAAACGATGGAATTTGGGCTCGGGACACCGAGCTTATGGCGAAGCGATAAGCGTCCAATTACTTTTTTTTTCTCTTCAACTTTGTAGTTCAGCCCGTCGCCATCCGAGACTGTTAGAAATTCCTTTTTCAGGGGCAGAAATATTAAAAAAAAATACTAATTCGCACACCTATAAGTGCGATTTGAAGGCCCATTTCGCACTCTTAGGTGCGATTCACACTTTGAAAAAAAAAAAAAATACTAATTCGCACACCTATAAGTGCGATTTGGAGGCCCATTTCGCACTTTAAGGTGCGATTCGCACTTTGAAAAAAAAATACTAATTCGCACACCTGTAAGTGCGATTTGGAGTCCCAAATCGCACTTTAAGGTGCGAATTTTAACCAGTGTTCTACGAAAATAATAGGAAACGACGGGAGGGAGCAAGGAGGAAACAAGAAGAAGGATGTTGATGGTTAGTAGATGAAGGAGGTGGTTGGAAGATGATGAATGTGGTTGTTACAAGATGATAATGTTGGTGGTGAAAGGATGGAGAGAAAGGGGGGTGGGAGAATGTGTTGGAATGGTGAAGGGTGAAAGGATGAAGATGATGATATTTTTTTTTTAATTTTAAAGGGTAAAATGGTAATATTTTAAATTTTAAAGAGCAAAATGGTAAAAGACGCATTAAGGGGGGGCGTAAGGCGCAATAGGGGGCGCCAAACGCGATTCCCCTTAGGATATTTTCTTCTTCTTCTTGAAACAATGAAATAAAAGATACAAACTACACTACACCAACATAGCAGCACCGAGCCGAAGCAAGGAGCAGATTCAACTCTACAGGAGGCAAACACCATCTATGAAGATCAACCTGACAACTCAAACCCAAAGGAGCTAGCTTATATATTAGCACATGCATTAGCTTCTCTCCGAACATGGTGGAAAGTGACACACCAAGAACGGGTAGAAATTTCCACAATATCCGGCAACAAATCTTCCAAATGTGACGACAAAGGTGAGAACTCTAGCATCCTAATAGCATCAAGCGAGGCTTTCTTACACACAACATAACAGTAGCCTAAATCCTAGGCCAGGAGAAGACCATGCTTGATAGCCAAGAGCTCCGTAGAGAGGGCACACGAACCGGAAGAGGTCATCGAGAAACCACCCAACCAAACAACAGATGCGTTTCGCAAGAGGCCACCATAGCCAATCTGTTGGCTATGCATTTTGAAGCAGCCATTTGTGTTCAACTTTACTTGGGTAGGATGCGGGCAAGGCCACAACAACTTCTTGGATCAGTTCAAAGCCGGCAGGAAATCCTCACACTCGGCAATAGAAGAGGCAATATGCTGCAAAATTTCCTCAATCAACCACTGTGTGTCATAAACAATAGTGTTGTTTTGCCAACGCCAAAGCCACCAAAGAATTATAGTAAAGCGACATGCTATTTATGATGAATCAAGAAGACAACCCAGGTTCGAGCATTGGAGTGGAAAAACACAACATCCACAAGCACACCTAGCATGGCCCAAGCTTCCCTCACATGGATGTATTCACGCAAACAATGGATAGCAGGCTCAGCATTGCTGGAGCATCGAGAACACGCATCCGAAGGAGCCAAACCCCGACCATATCTGAGGGCTTTGTTAGGGAGGGAGTCATGAAGTGAAAACCAAATAAGAAGCTTTATTTTCTCTGGAATTTTGAGGTGCCAAAGGTGCATGAACGAAGACCAGATACTATATGACATCTAGCATTAAGAGCCCAACCATACGCTGATTGCGCAGAAAAGACACCCTGTGCGTTGCCCTTCCAGATCCAGGAATCTTTTGGGTCAGTATTCAAAGGCTCAGGAAGAAGAGAGGCTTGTTGGCACAGCTCTGTAGGAAGAGGAGTAGCCAGAGAATCCAAGGACCAAGAGCTGTTAACCCAAACATAACGAGCCCGCAAATATGAGTCGCTAATATGAACATAGTCCACCCTCGTGCAAAGAGTATTGTAGCCTGACCACTTACTATACCAGAAGGAAGAGTTACCTGCCCCTAATTTCCAAGAGACACAACTAGAAAGCACGCCCCAAGCCTTCACCAAACTCTTCCAAATATAAGAGCGGTTAGAGGAACCGATAAACAAGTCACCTCCATTCATATCCATATATTTACCTCTTATAATATCGGCCTATAAAGTACCTTCATTAGCCAACAACTTTGAGATTAACTTTCCAAGTGAAAAATTCATACCAATTGATGTGATGAAGACCTCGAGATGCCCCATCATTCGACCACACAAAGGATCTAATCCTGTAATCAATCTCACCACAACATTACTCGGCAAGGAATAGAGGACAACGTCGGTTTGGCTAAACAAACTCTCCCTGCATGGTTAAGAAGCTTCGCTTTCCAAGAAGTCAGGCGCCCCTGAATATTATCCAAAGAAGGTTGAAAGAGCGCTTTAGACACGCGCCTTTGGATAAGCGGGAAACCCAAATACTTATGGAGACCATTAACAAAAGGGATCTCCATTACATGCCGAAAATCATCATGTAAATGTCTTGGCGTACGTTTGGAACATAAAGCCACAAATTGCTGGAAGTTGATGCTCAAACTAGAGGACAAACAAAAGTCTTGGAGGACCTCTTGCACCACCCTAACTTTAGCAACCGAACCATTGTAAAACAAAAGAACGTCATCTGCAAAAAAGAGGTGGGAAACACATGGCCCATTATTGGAAACCTGGATAGTTTCCCGAAGCCCCTCCCAATTTTTTTGGGAAATGCTCAAGGTTAGCCTCTCCATGCACAGGACAAAAACGTAAGGACATGGGGTCCCCTGACATAACCCTTAGGGTCTACTTGATTATGCTCTTTTTTTTTTGTTTTTGAAAATTATTCTATAAGATAGTTTTGGAATTTTTTTTGAAAACAAAAATTTTAAAAATCTGTTTGAGAAAATAACAAATTTGATAATATTATGATTGTGTTATTAATGAGAAAATCAAATAGCAGGTTGAAAATAAAAAAGTAGAGAACAAAAATAGTTGTTCCTTTTTTTTAATAAAATATAAATAGGAAACAATTTTGAAAACTAATTAATGTCAAAACCTTAACCAAACGAGTTTTTTAATTTTACAAAAAACAAAAATTGTTTAAAAAAAAGGCTTTGTGTTCTGGAAGTTTTTTTTAGAAAAGAAAAGATATATTGAACACTGATGTAAGGGCTTGAAGACAACCTCTTCAAGAAGGTACATACAATACATTATTGGACAAACTCCCATATAGGGATGATCCTATTCCAACCTTTTTTAGCTAAGTAGTCCGCTAAAGAATTAGCCTCCCTAAAAATGTGTAATACAGTCAGATAATCAACCTCAATTACTAAGCGATCGATGAGATTCAGTTCGTTGAGCAGTTTCCACGGTCAGCGAGACCTCGCATGAACCCACCCAACCGCAATAGAGGCATTGCTCTCGGTGAGTTTCAGTTCTGGAAGTTAATTTTTAGAAGTGTATTGGTTTTTCGCTTTCAAAATTTTAACTTTCGAATTTCAAAAATTTAACTTCCAAATTTAAAAAATTTAACTTCTATAAGTTGAAGTTCTAAAAATGCAAAACAAATACACTTCTCCCTTCTAGAAGTTTAACTATCGAAAACTAGGCCTGTTTGATTTCTGTTTTTAAAAACAGTTTTTTGTTTTATAAAATTAAAAAACAAAAAAACTTGTTTGGTTAAGATGTTTTCTTAAAATTAATTTAAAAACAGTTTCCTATTTTTTTGTTTTTAAAACAGAAAAACCAAAACAGAAAAAAGTTGTTTTTGTTTTTTATTTTCAGCTTTTGCTTCAGAAACAACCAAGACACGGAAAACATGTTGTTTTCTTTCATTTCATTAATGGCATTACTGTATTTAAAGGAATTAGAAAGTAAGGGTTTTTTTATTTTTTTATTTTTAAAAATGTTTTTAAAATCATATTACCAAACAAGTTTGTTTCTTTTATTGTTCTAAAAAGTAGTTCTTAAAAACTATTTTAGAAAACAATTTTAAAAACAAAAAAATCGACAAAACAATCAAACACAATTTTTGTGTTTTGAAGTTCAACTTTTAGGAGTGTGTTTCTTTTTCATTTCAGAGACATGAATTTTCGGAATACGAAGTTCAAATTCTAGAAGAGAAAAAAAATTTGTCGCATTGGTTTTTGACAATATTTTTCGATATATGAGACGTTTTTATAATGACTTAAAAGCCAAATTAGAAGTGTTAAGTTGCATATAAAAACTCGAGCTACCTCGAAGTTTCCAGAAAAAATGAGAAGATGGAGAAAAAAATTTTAAGAATGAACTCATAGGTGTGTAAATAGTAACTTTAAGATTAAACCATTTTTATTAATTAAAAGGTGTGTACTTTTTTAATTAAAATGTAGTCTTGAAATACAAGAAATTAATAAACAAATTGAGTGTGTTATACTCCCTCAATTCGATTATAAGAATGAGAATGAGAATGCTATTCCATGACATCTTTTAAAAATGTGTTTGGCTACTTCGATTCCTGAGAATCTTCATCCATATTCCTGGGAATGATTATAACATGCATTTGGTTAAAAATGCATGTTCCCGGGAATATATAATGAAATTCTTAAAATACTCTTATGTTATTTAGTATTTAAATATTTTTCAATGTAATTATTAAAAGACAAAATAAAGGGATATCATTTGATAGCCTATAAGCTTGACACCTTGTTTTGGCCAAATTCTCATATGTAGCAAAGGTACTACATGAACTTCCTTTTATTTTAGTGCAAAGAATTTCTAAACTTATCTAAAAACACATACATGAAGCTTAACATATGATTTTTTTACTCCATATACTCAAGCAAATCAAGTGACTAAAGCATCATGGCTCATGTGAGACAAAACTATTCTTGGAGTACATAAAGCATCTTCAATCAAGCATCCCAATACAAATAGCTAAATCTAAATTTTCTTATGTTCTCCTTTTCTAAAAGGACAAAAAATCTTATTTCTATGATTTTTAAAACATATTTTTTCAATTTAAAGGCTTATTAAAATATGCAGTAGCTTTCAGTCGCAAACTGCATTACTCAATATTTATTGTGACCATATACCTTGGCTCAACATCATCCAATCAATCAATAAGTTTGTTTTCCATGTTTGTAAAATTGTCCAAACGTGGGTAGTGGCATATATGAGATTTCACAAAAAAAATTGTCATTCCTGGTTTTCTGATTCAACTTTTCAACCCTTCTACCATGGGAATTAAAAATGTCTATGAATGAGAATATTACTTCCCCAGGAATGAAAGATATCCAGGAGTACTTTTTTAAAATCTTCTACCAAACACAGGTATCTTGAATGCCGAACAAATATTCCCGGGAATCCTTTTCCAAACGCCCAAACAAACGCCCCTTATGTTTATTAAAAAAACATGCAATAATGTTAATTAATGTATTGGTTTTAAAAAAATTAAATTATTTTCCTTTTATACCCTTAATTTGTAATTAGGTAACAATGAAGAGAATTAAATATTAATAGTAATCTAACATCTAAAAATTACAAAAGTTCAATAAACATAAGGGGTATATCTGAAAAATGATATCAAATATTTCAAAATTTTAATTAGTAACCTTATATAAATAAGAGATACCAAAATTTATCAAAGGACTCTTATAAATAATATCTGAGGGAGAAGTAACTTTGGATCTCAAAAAGTAACCTCCATCTGCTACTATGTTAAATGCTTTAGCACCTTCTTCAAGCAAGTAATTATGAAATGAATTTGGAAGCAACAGAAATGATAGTGAAGGCTAGTTTTTGGTGGTAATGATAAAACTAAAAATAATCAACCACCCAGGAGAAAGTGCAAAATGATTCTTGACTTTGTGTGAGCTTCGGGAATGGTGGTGCAAAATGGAATTATGGAGGCATGGACCTAGTTCACAAGTTATGGCCCACTTCTATCGGTGGGTTCTCCAATCACTTTCCTTCTTAATCTGTCTCTTTTTTCTATGTCTAAGAATGTATATAAACACACATATTTTAACTAGTTTTCTAAATCTTACTAACATTTCTTTTCCGAATATGCTTAGGATTAATTAAGGCATAAAGGACACTTAATTAGTAACAAATTTTAGACAAAACACTTACAACATAGCACCACAAATACACATTAACAAGATAACATATTCTAATAAATTTGAAATAGTATAAACACTATTATAGAATTGTCGTATTACCACGGTTCCGGGCATTATGTTACCACGGTTCAACCGTGGTATCAGACATCAAAGTAATAGATAAATTGCCACGGTTCAAGGCGGAACCGTGGTAATATTACATATCTGTTACCACGGTTGAAGGGTAATCGTGGTATAATCGCAGCTCTGTTACCACGGTTCAGCAAGGAACCGAGGTAATATCGTACATCTGGTACCACCGTTCATTCTTGAATAGTGGTAATATCGCTTTCTATTACCATGGTTCAACACTGAACCGTGGTAACATGGTTTTTTTTTTCTTATATTCTCTCACCTTAATTAATTGTACGTGTAAATAAGAAAACAATCTATGATATTGTCAAAATACCAAATTAACTAAAACATGGTCTACAGGAAACTATAAATACCAAATTACCAAATAAACTATCATATAGGAAACTATCAATGCCAAAACAGTTCAGCATGCAGTCCATTCTAAAAAAAAAAAAAAAACAGCAGTTGCATCATAACATCTTCAACTGATCTTAGTGCTCCTGCTTGTGCTCCCAACTGCTTCTGATACATCGCCTTCAATGTATCTTCGAGTCTGGAATGCTGCTAAGCATGCGTAATATATTGCTAAGTCATTCCTTATGTACATAATATATTGCTAAGCCATTCCGAACAATTCCTGGCATTATATTTTCAAAAAATATAACAATGAATTGATACATAAATTAAAACATTCAAATAAATAATAAGTAACCCATAAAATAATAGAATTAAACAATAATAAACATATTAAATTTCATACATTTATTAAAATAAATCTACTAACCTTCATAAAGCTTTCATACAAGCATTGCAAATACTACAAAATAAGAAATAACTATTAAAATTACTAAGAACGTAAAAAAACATCTAACTTATAAATTGAAGAAAATGAGAGAAGAGAAGAGGTGTGAGTCAAAGCGATGGGCGATGCTCATATATATAGGTTACCGACGGATGAAGCCGTCGGTAAGCTATATAAAGCCAATATTACCAACGGCTATGGTCGTCGGTAAATGAACGTCAAATTTTAATGCTTTAAATGAAAACTGGGAAATTGTTTGCCAAAATGGACGGGGAATAAACGACGGTCCATGCCGTCGAAAAAACCGGTCAGTGGAATTACCGACTGTCATGCCGTCGCAAAAACTGTCGATAAGTTTCCCGCCCACGGTTTCACGCGGAAAAATCTTTCTTGCCACCCTTCACTCCAATTAGAGATGGCTTTAGCCGTTGCAATTTTATTTTGCAAAGCAAGAAATTTTTTTACTGACAGTTGTATGGCCGTCAGTAATAAACCATCAGTAGTTTTATCTTTTCTTGTAGTGGTGGCACTTGGCCATAATACAAACAAAACCAAGAAATTTTCCTTCAAATATCTTCACCTTAAAACACATTTCCTCATACACTTAAATATTAAAAAACTTGTCAAAATCTTGGAAGTCCTCGAATCCCTTTTTGTGACATTTTCATGGAATAAAAACTCAAACTTTTTTTTAAGTTTAAACCTCAACATACTCCCAATATCAAAGCTTTTCCAATGGAGATTCATCTCCTAAACTCACCATTTTCATCCCCAAATCAAGTACTTAAACCAAGTTTCAAAAGCATTTAAACAAGGTTTTGAACAAGCTTTTCCAACCTTAAAAATCCATACATAGGTTCAGCCATACCATGTTTAACATTAAGTAAAATTTTTCTTTCAAAACTAAATACATTTTTTAGGAGTTCTTCTCACTAATAACAACATATCCAAATCAATTAAAAAGAATCTCTTTTCAAAATCACTTTTGAGCATCAAAACTCAACTTTTTTCAAAACAAAATACATGGCTAATTAGATTGTCTTCATGGCAACAACTTTGCCAAAGACACTTTGGAAAAAGCCATTTTAAAAATCATTTTTGAAAATAAAAATCCAACTTTTTGTAAAACAAATTATATTTCTAGAAAGCTAACAACAAGGGGAACAAGAAATGTGAAGGGAGAAAGTGATTTGAGTAACTTAAAAAACCCAAAATCACTTTATTTTTTCAAAACTAAAACTACCATTACATAGATCTCACTCTCCTATACCTTTTTGTGTGAAGTTGCTAAGGAAAATGAATAAGTTTGATGGTGGATAGTGAGGAGGAAGGTGGCGGCATGGTATGTCTAATGTTGGAGTTTTTACCTTTCTCTCTCTTTCTCTTTTTCTTTTTCTTTTTTATTTCTCTCACATAACAACATTTTGAAAAAAGAAAAGAAATGGAATGTGCGATATAATGAGAGAGGGTCTTGGGCTATGTGGATAAATGGGGGACCAAATTGTGATTTTCAATAGTTAGGGGACTTAAAGTAGAAATGGTGATTAGATTAGGATAAGATCAAGGCCTAATCAAGTCTAATCTCAAGTAAGTTATTCATCTTTATGTCACATCAACCTTTCACTATTCACCTTTATGTCACATCATCACTAACCAACTTTTAATGACTCACATCGATCACCCGCTTATCTCGAATCAATTGCTCGCTAATATCGAGTCTCGGTCGCCAAAATATCTCAAAACATTTTTCCAAAGATCCAGCTCGTTTCCGCCTGAAAACACTATACAACAAAAGTGTTTTTACTTTAAAAATGGATTCCTTACAACATTCTAAGGTTTTGCATCTTGTTTGAAATTTCTAAAAACGTCACGGTATTCCATAATTTTGCATGTCAAGGTCTCTACTAAAACCTCTCCGACATGCTGGGAACTTTCCCGGGCTCCAGAACTAAAGTATATCAACCTTACAGTCAATCTTCATAAAATCACACACATCTTCATAAAGACGTAGACAAAGTATTATTCCCGTTCTAACAATAGTTGAGATATAATTAGAGTTTCTTTTTACGGTGACATGCTGATTTCGATTGTTTTCCAAAACAAAACTGAAATCTTTTGGCATTGTCGTGAATTACCACTTGAAGAATAACCTCAAATTAATTTTTTCATGAATATTATTTTCTTATTCATTTCATTAAACACTTTCACATCAACTTTCACTTAATAGCATTTAACGCTTACCGATGAATAATTTAAATATTACATTATTACTTAAAATATTCTGGGTCTTACATCACTACTCTCCTTAAAATATTTTCGTCCTCAAAACTACTAGAGAGAAAAAAAACCTTGGTACTTTCCCCTCGTACCTTCTTTAAAAAGCTGATCATCCGCTTGATTCGTCCTTATGACTCTAGTCCAAGATCGACTTTCTAACCTTGTGTCATTCAACTTGCACACTCGTCCGATGCATCTTGAGGCACCTTTTGGTCCTATTTTATATTCTGGTTCCTTCCCTTGTAGGGTCAAATTACTTTTCTCTTGAAGATATTCGGCTTGCAACTCATCGTCCTCTGATTTCCTCCGTTAAACCATTGCAGATGGTGCTCATTTTAAGACTTGGTTCCTTTTGGAGATAGGTTACAACTATGCTAGGGTTTAGTGGCCTCTCCAATCATTCCATTCAACGACATTGCCTCATGTCGGGTTCCCTCTGGTTGAACAAATATTTCAAGCCTTACGATCACTGGAGATAGTGATAGTGTATCCCTGAGGATAGTGCCTCCAATCTTGAGTGTACGTTCTACAATGGCTAATTCCAAGCCAGATGTTGGGGAGTTTTCCCTCACTTGGGATAATATTGCCCAAGGCGTCTACTTTGTTGAGTCAAAACTTATACTCTAACAGATTAATCTACAACGTTCTCTTCCACAGTATCCGTAACACCTTCCGTCAGTGTTCCTCCTGCTCTTCTTGAGTCTTTCAGAAGGTGGTTATATCGTTGATGATCACACAACAAACTAATCGAAGCACAGACTGAAGATTCAGTTATATTTTTCGTCTTAAATCCCCCCTAGTAACAACCGGACTTCAAAAACTAACTAGGAAAATACAACGACTCCTCGTAGTTGGTCAATCAATTCATTAATCCTTGTCATGAGATAATGATTCTTCATCATTGCCTCGTTGCGTTGCCCGCAACCTATGCAGAGTCTCAATCATTCATTCTTCCTTCCTCTTAGGTTGTTAACATCAGATATTCATGAGGTCCCTCTTTAAGGAGGTACTCAGACGATTAAATGTCAGGCACTTGATGACTGGATTTTATATGATGTTTTTGCTATCTTTTATTTATTTATTTTATTTTTAGTTGTGTCTCATAGTTTTTGTTTAATTTGTTAGAGTTTTTGTTTTATTTTTGCATTTGCATATAGATTAGCAACTTTTGTGTTTTTAGTCCTTTTAGTTATGTTTTATTGTAGTTTTAGTCCTTGTTAGAGGTTCTGGTCAATTAACGCACATTTATGGGGATCTTGGTGCAAATAAATGAAAGAGTGTGGCTGAAGTTAAAGAAGAAGAAGAAGCATCGATCTCCCTATGCTTGTTTAACATGTGGGAAATGAAGAAATTAAAGAAGATTTGAAGCAACAAAGCAAGAAAAACATTTTCCACATGTTGAAATGGTGAAGAATGGAGGTTTCAACTGTTGCAAAACATCATTGAAAGCCACAATGAAGCCCCTTAATTGCATTGATGAAAGAAATCAAAAGAGAAGGTTAAGAACAAGAAAATGAGGAGTCTGCCGTGCTCCCAACGCCTGAGCGTTGGCACTCCAACGCTTATGCGTTGGCATTCTGTTTGAAGCTGAGAATTCAATGGAGCCTCCAACACCCAAGCGTTGGAACCCAACGCTTGAGTGTTGGCTTGCTGACAGTGTGGCTATAAATTCGGTTTTTGGCTTTTCTTTTGTTTCAATCCTTGGAACCTGAGTTCCTTCTTTTGTTTCCTTGTTCTTTGAGCTTGTAAGAGGCCTTTGGAGCCCTTGTTTCAGGTTTTACTTTTTTATTTTATTTATGTTTAACCTAGCCATGCTTGGCTAGTACTTTCTAGCATTTGGGTTTTAGTGAATCCTTTTTCCATTTATACTTTGAGCTTTCTGTTTTCATATGAATAAAGCCTTTGTTCTCTGTATCTTCTCCCCATGTTTAATTATGCTTGGTGCACACAAGTTTATCATGCTTTCTTTTGCACAATGGTAATTGGTAAGATTAAAGGAAAATGAGAGTAGATTAATCGGATAATCCGCCACTTAGGTATAAGCGTGGGACTTGTGTTGGCCTGAACTTGGAATTTGTTCTTCAATTGGATTAACTAAATGCTAATGTATTGGTTTTAGTAATTTGATTGGAAGTTCTATTTGCTTAAGGAATTAACAAGTAGAAACCATAGGCTAAAACACCTAAGAACAATTTCCGAGTTCATATGATTTTTCAGTTTGTAAGAAACATAATTTGATAGGTGAAACTCAAACCCAAGTGTTATTTTTATCATAGTTTTCTTTCCTCTTGCTTTATGTTATCTTTATCACAAAAACATCAAAATATATATATTTTTATTTATTGCTCTAACAATTGAGTTTAAAGTCCAAAATCAATTGCTATCCCTATGGATAACGATATCTTTTATATTACTTCGATAACCTCCGTGCACTTGTGGATTGGCTATCAACACTCAAAGTCAACTGAATCAACGGAACTACTATCTTACGGGTATGATCCCATAGAGCATGCCGGTAAAAGACCAAACTATCTCGAGTGTCACACGAAGATATTCATGGGATAAACATAAGAGATTTCAAAGAAGTTCTTATATTGAAACATCAAAAAGTTATTTAGGCGTACATATAGTCAAAGACTTACAACAAAAGCAGCAACAGCTAAAACAAAATAAACAAGGGGGAAACATGAAATACAATCCATGAAGATGAACGAGTTCACTACGCAAAGATTAAACAAAACGGTTAAGAGATCTCTAGAGAGGTTGTACTATCCTCTGATGAGCTCCCTTGAGTTAGTAGCTTCCTCTCCAATCACTGTGTACATTTGTCCTTTGTAGTTGGGCGAGACTCCCTTACAACATTCACTGTTGGTTCCGCTTTCGGTGCCGTACATTCCTAGAAATGGGTGCGACTTGTAATGCCCCAAATTCAAGGTTGAGGGTCACATAGTAATAAGCGGAGAATATATAAACCTCTCTCAAATAACTCAATTTTAAAACAGAAGCGTCACTCAATATTTAAGATATAATAATACCCATATTTATATTAAATAAAAGCAGCGTATTAATCAAGAAAATAATATTTAACTTGTACAAAACAGTGTGCCCAAAAACATTAAATACGAACAATAGCGGAAAATAAAATACAAAAAACTTCAACTCTTAGTTGATCTTCATAATCTTCAAGCTAATCCAAAGTCTCCTCTAGCTTGCAAGGATAATTAAACTCCACGCAAATCTTCAATCTGAAAGTCTATGGCGTTAAGCACCTAAACAATAAACAAAATAAGTAGAAAAGGTTAACTCCTAAAATAACAACAAAAGTAACAAAATGAACAACATGTATAAAATTAAGAACAGTAACAGCGTTAACAGTACAAACAGTAACAGTAATTTTAGACAGCAATACAGAAATAGCAACAGTAGTGTAGAATACAAAACAGTAGTGCAGAGAAAGTGTGATTCTAAGAGTAAGCCCTAGCATTTGCCATGGCGAAGTCACCAGCCATGGCGGAGTCACCGCGAGAAAGTGGAATTGTGGCCTTGCGTCGTCACAATGGAAGAATCACTGCGAGCAAGAGGAACAGATGAGTCTCGCACCCTTTGCCAGGATGGGCCTATTGGTCTAAAACGTAGATTTAAAAAAGTGAAACCACCCATCTGCAGTAAAAATGAAAAAAATAGTAACATTCATTTCTGGCACTTTAAAACAATGCCACAAAAGTGTAACTTAGTGGCACTTTAGTAAAAATGATAGAAATATAATGTTAGAAAACTCAACTTTTTTGTGAATAAAATTGATCGGAATGCAGTTAAAAAAAATTTGATTGGAATGAAATGAAAGTTAACATCCTAAAACTTTATGAGTTTAATTTTGATGTATTTATAATGTAAAGAGTTTTACACATACATTTAATCATATCTCTTTATTTTTTATTTAAAATATCTTAAAATTCAAATTTAATTATGACATAGTAAATTGATTAATTGTAATTGTATGCATATGTAAAAAAATTTACGGTTTAAAATTAAACTCAACTTTTATTTTCCAGATGTTTAATTTGCATAATAATAAAGAAAAAAATCTAGCTGGCTGGCTATATATCTAAATACCTTCAAATTATAAGAAAAAACAGAGAGGCACTATATAGAAATAAAATACATTTAATCAAAATCTATCTATTTAATTCGTTCCATCCTGTTCATGACATCATCTAGAATCCTTATCTCCACCGCCAACCAACACAATACCATAAGCAAAACCTATAGAAAATAGGAAAATCAAGTAAAGTTGGAGCTATTCAACCCACCCAATCAGAAATCGCAACGCCTCTTTTCGCCGCAACTAGCAACTGGCAACATGTGTCACCCATATTTGCGCCGCCATTAGGTCATTCAACTTCAACCCATGCTCAACCTAATCAAGCCCTTCATATTATTATGGGAATAACATACGTGTCCCATAAAGAATGGATTTTAATGTAGGAGAAAATATTGGTTCATCTTTATATATATTTATAGAAGATTTGACAATACTATTATGAGAATAGCATACGTGTCCCATAAAGAATGGATTTTAATATAGGAGAAAATATTGGTTCATCTTTATATATATTTATTTATAGATTTGACAAAACCTTTATGTATTTAATATTTGTGAGGAAAAGACAAAATTTTCACATTGAATTTTTTTTAATATAACTACAATTTCCATGTCAAACTTATTCTTAAGCATGTATCAAGATTTATATATATATAAGCTAATCATTTCTCTACCTAGCTTCAAAGAAAATAATAGATTATATTAATAGTTAGCGTAATTTATTAACCGGCTCTAATTTATTTATTTTTAAACCAAATCGAATTATAGGATACAAGGGCATCTCAATCCAAATACAAAAAGAACAGTACAGGAAATAGAAATAACAGAAGTAAAAATAGCTGTTACAGAACATCCGGCTTGCCTAGATTTCTTGAGACTAAAACCCCACTAAAAAAGGCAAAACAGTTATGAGACCAACAGTATATCAGCAAGAACCCATTTAATTATTGATCATAATAATCCACACTTTCCATGTGCAATATTATTCTTGGCAAAGCTGAATAGATGGCTAGGCCTAATTACAGTTCTACCTCAAAGCTGCTGGATACACTTCTTACAGCATCCTCAGGGCAGTTGGAATAAAAATCAGAGGAGTGGGATGATGGCTGTTTGGTCTGCTATTGTTTGGTCCTTATGGTTACACAGGAACACAATTGCATTCAGGGATGTGTGAAGAAAGTCTTGTTTTGGACTCTGGCTGAGGTTTTGATGAAGACAACACACATCATAAAAAGAAGAAAAGAAGACTTAAATGAACCAGCTCAAATTGCAAGATCAACTATTAAGGTTCAAGTTCTAAGCTTAAGTCTTGTTACTTAGTGTGCTATGTTTTATTAAGGTTACATTGGATATGAAGGCTCATAAATAATCAACTAATTGAGTATAATATGTTTTCACAAGTAAGACTTAGTAGAAACGCTCAATTAGGGTTAGTCAAATGAGTAAAACATTTTTGCATATCTAATACCTTTTCACCAGGGAGCATTCTGAACATTTCATATTCTTGTGACAAGGTATTGATTTTTGTTCTTTTGACTTCATCTGTTCCTTCATGGGTTACCATTAAAGTATCCCATATCTCCTTTGAAGTTTTGCATGTGGATACTCTGAAGAACTCGTCCATGCCAAGAGCTGATGTAAGAATGTTCATGCTTTTTAGATCATATTGAACTTTCTTCTTTTCTTCTTCACTCCATGTATTCTCTGGTTTCGGTTGTGTGCTATCACCCACATCATTCATTGGTATAAATAGACCTTCATCAATGGCTTTCCATATTTCCACATCCAATGACCTTATGAAGATTTTCATCTTGATTTTCCAGAAGTCATAGTGATCTCCATTGAAGTATGATCGCCTGTTTATGTTGAACCCCTCGCTAGTGCTAGGTCTAGATGAGGATGCCATCTTCCTTGATCTTTAGGAGCAAATTACCTAAACTTACGCTCTGATGCCAATTGTAAGTGTAGATAGCAACCTAAGAGGGGGGGTGAATTAGGTTCTCTCAATTTTTGCCTTTACAAAACTGATTACTTTCAAGATAATGAGAATCACAAGTATTGATTGTGAATGCAGCGGAATAAAGTGTTGCTTGAAAGTAAAAGATGAGAGTTAGGAGACTTCACACACAGGTTTTATCCTGGTTCACCTTCAAACCACCGAAGGCTACGTCCAGTCCCACAAGAACCCTTGAGAATTTTTCCACTATTGATAAAAACTTCTTACAAGTTCTTACACCAAGAACATCAAGAATTTCTATCAACAACCAGAAAGCAAACCTCTTTCCAAGTGCCAACTTTCGCAGAACCCTATGGTGAACTTTCACTCAACCAGAATGAGAATGAAGAAGATTTCTATACAGCTGAATCAATCCTCTAACATAAGAATGGATTGAATATAGAAGTTATGCTTTAGGCACTTATCATATGAAGGCTCTTTCTTATTCTGAGTTCTTCAATAGTTGAACAGCATAAGTGTTCTTATTGAAAATGAAGAATTAAAGACTCAAAATTTCGGCTCTAATGAATATGAAAGTTGTATATGAATGTTGTTTCGTTTATGAGCCTAAATGGACTATTTATAGGCATTAGGAATCGTCCATGAACCAACACAAAGCTTCCCAAACGTTTTGGGACACATTGGTTCATGAAACCACACATCTGTTGACCAGGTAATCGATTACAGTACTTAGGTAATCGATTACGCTATTTGCCCGTTGCTGTTTGAATTTCAAATTCAAACATGTAATCGATTACAAGCAAGATGTAATCGATTACTTGCCTCTGTGTAATCGATTACCTTAAAGGGTGTAATCTATTACACTCAAGTCCATTTTCTAGATAATGAAGCTTTAGGTCCTAATTGAGTTTTTCTATCACTTTTAACTCATGAAAAATATTATACTCAATATTTTAACTTGTCTTTGAGCCTTCATACTTAAAGAAACCTGAGAAGCATAACTTACCTAATTTGTAAGACTTAGTCAAAACTAGAACCCTTTGAATATTGCTTGAAGTATGTTGAGCTGGTTCTTCAAAGTCTTCTTTTCTTCTTTTTGTAATGAGTTTGTCGTCATCAAAACTTTAGCCAGAGTCAGGGGCAAGACCTTCTTTACATGGGGGATTCAAACCAGGTACACTTCCGTCAAGCACCCACAAACCAATGGCCAGGCCGAGGCGGCGAACAAGGTTATACTAGCATGATTAAAAAGGAGATTGGATGACGCTAAGGGCAATGGCTAGATGAATTGCCCATCGTGTTATTGTTGTACAATACGACGCCACAGTCAACCATTGGCGAGACGCCATTCAAGCTAACGTATGGAATGGACGCCATGTTACCAATAGAATTGAAGAACAGAGCCTGGAGAGTCTCTACAATGACACAAGAGCATATCCTAGATCATATGTTTTAGAGCTTTGAGAAACTATTAGAATTTCGAGTTTATATGATATCCAAAGTGTTTTATAATGAGTTTAGAGCTTGGGAAAGTATGGTTTTCGAAAAGTGGAATTTAGAATTGATTTTGGGGTGAAAAACACTTTTCGGGGTTTTCTGGCAGGGAGTCAACGCATGAGCGCTGGACTCCCAACGCCTGGGCGTTGAGGTTCTGCCCAGTTCGTGTTGCCAAAAAGGGACCCAACACTTGAGCGTTGGAACCCAGCGCTAGGGCGCTAGGCCCCTGGAAACAAGTTGTTGTTTTGCTTGTTTTGGGTTTAAATCTTGTGGAGTCGGTTTCTGGTCTTTTCCTTGGTTGTTGATGATTGTGCACATATGTTATCATGATAGGTCGGAGGACAAGACCAAGAAAAGGAGTAAAAGGTAAGGGTAACTAAGTTCTAGATCGAGTCAGTGGTGTTTTATCGATGATTTTGTGATGGCAACTATTATGTTTGTTCATGATGATATGTGCTTGGATTTGGGAATTTATGTTATGTTATGCTGATGATGATGATGCGGAGGAGGTAAAGTTGATTATGTTATACTATGAAAATTGTTGATTTATGATAATGTTGAACATGTTGGCATGGCATATGCATTTTGAGGCTGAAGGCGATGAGATGGGTTTTAGTCCCATGTGATCGTGCCTGAGAGCGGTGGGATGGGTTTTAGTCCCATGGGATTGTGGTTAAGGTAGATGAGATGGTAATTTGTCCCATGCGATCTATCTTGAGTTCGGTGAGAGGGTAATTTGTCCCCTGCGAACGTTCTCGCCAGTTTTGGGAGAAGTTTTGGCCAAGAGTCTTGCATATAGAATTTAAGGAAATTAAATTGAGTTATTACTGTTGTTTTTGTTGGATTTTCTGTTAAGTTTTTGTTACTGTATGTTGAAAATATTGTTACTGTTATTTATGTTCTGCATGCTGATTGGTATTTGTTGTTTGTTTTAAGAGTTAACCCTTTCTGTTTGTGTTTGGGCACTTAACGCTAGAGACAGACAGGGCGATGATTTTACTCTTGAAGAAGCATTACGGAATCAGAGTGCGCATTGGAAGCGTGGAAGATTCAGAAGAAGATGAACAATGTTAAAGAACTTCCGCTGTTTTGTTTTATTCTTGGGCTCGTTTGTTGAGCGTTTATTTTTGTAATAATATTCCTTCGTTTCTGCTTCCACATAGTTATTATTATTATTATGGGAGTATTATTGATTAATATTTTGAGAGATGAAATCCTTTTGGAAATTGAGTTGTTTTCTGAGAGGTTTTAATTTTCCGCATTTTTACTATGTAACCCTCAACCCAAAATTGGGGTGTTACATTCCCCCTACTTCTCCTAGGGTTGGATGTGCAACATCTTTTGTTTTGGCAGCAAGGCTGCTTGTTTCCGTTTTGTTGGCTTTTAAAATCAGAATCCTTGTTAGGGTTTGTTGGATACAACTGATATTTGACTAAAAGATAGGAGAGAAAAGCTGAACATAACTTCCCACTACCTTAGTGGTTTCGACTAGCATATAGGGAGGAGAAAAGCTGTGTTCTTTCTATCCTTCTTCAAACAACACTCTTAGCATCTTAGAGAAACACTAGCTCTCAAGTGTTGAAACTTTCCTCTTGCTACTGCTGTTGTCAAGCCTCTCTTTCCCTATGGAGAATCAGAAGTCCTTCCTATTCTTGCTGTTTCTCGAGTTCTCTTCCCTCCTTGGAAGACCAAAGGTGTTCTCTTTCTCTTTTCCTTCCAAGAATTGAGGGTTTCGTCATCGAAGGGTTCCAGCCGTTTCCGAAATAGTTGGACGATCATTTGCTAGAGATCGAGATTTACAAGTGTTATTTCTTTTCCTCTTGATCGGTCTAGGCTCAAGGTTGGTCTCTCTCTCACTTTTCATTTGTGTTGGATGTTCATAGTACCTTGAGTTGTTATTCCATGTTAAACGTTTTCCTATAACCTTTTCAATCTTCGTATTCAAGCAATCATGTGTAATAGAACCTCATGCTTTTGAGAAAAACCTTCCTTTTCAAGTGAAAACTTCACTTGTTTTTGTCTATGGAAAACCTTGATTTTGAAAAGTAGGGTTTTAACAGCTTTTTCTATGAAATTGCTGTTTTCTGGGCTCCTTGGCAGGGAGCCAGCGCATGAGCGCTGGCTTCTCCCACGCACATGCATTGGGATCCCTTGACCTAGTGGGTCGAGGCAAGGAGCCAGCGCATGAGCACTGGCTATCTAAAAGCATATGCACCGGGGAAGGTAGGGAGTCGGCGCTTGAGTGCTGGATTCTCGGGCGCACATGTGCTGGGGCTGTTCCTTCCCTGGGCACGGCAGGGTGCCAGCGCATGAGCGTTGGCATTCCAACGCACATGCGTTGGGCCCTTGTTTGGCCAAAATTGCTGTGCTGTTTTAAAACGTTTTTGAGGATGATTTCCACCTTTCAATGGTTTATTAATCATTATATATGTGTTCTTGCAAGGTTGGAGATCAAGTTTATGCGACTCGTTCAAAGGTAAGGGTAACTCAGTGCTAGTAACATCAAGTCAGTTGTGATTGTGTTGTGTAATTCGCTTTGGGAATTTTTGAATTTTATCTTGATATGTGGTTTGTGAAAAGATGATTTGAGGCTGAGATTCTTTATTGATTTCCATGATAACATGTTGAATTGAGGATGTTAACATATGCTTATACTATGACTAAAGAGATATTATGAATTGTTGGTTCACTTGATGATTATTCATTATTGTCATAGCATTTGCATTATGCAGGATTATTTAAGGTTGGTGTGACGACACTTTGTCCCGCGGGATCTTCCTTGGGCGATGTGGTGGATCGTTGTCCCACGTGATCGTCCTGACCCTGTTTGGGTAAAATTCTGGCCATAGATATACATATAGCAATTGAGGACTAACAAGCATGTTTGTGTGGTGAATTCATTGTGATACTTGAACATTGAATATTGTTGTTACGCTACTGTTTTATTTCTAAAGATTAATCTTGCTGCTGTGGTAAACTGTTGTTACTGTTTTGAAAATTAATGTTGTTACTGTTTCTGTTTATTGTTGCTGTTTCGATTTTCTGTTAATTGAAGCTGTTTACATATTTTTGACCTATTATTGTTGCTGTTTTACAATTGTTGTTCTATTTCACATTGTTGATAATTATGTTTGTTGTGTTTTTAAGAGTTAACTCTTTCTGTTTGATGTTTGGGCGCTTAAAGCCATAGATATTCAGCACGAGGATTTACATGAAGATTAAATGTGATGCGAGAAGACATCAAAGAAGACTAGAAGATTTGGGAGAAACTTGAAGAAATAATTTATTCCGCTGTTTCATTTTTGAATATGACTTAGCACAATGTGGTGCGAATTTATTATTAGTTTTTGTTTATACGCTTTTTATTTATTTAATTATGGGATTATTATTATATAATTATTGAGTGACGTTTCCACTTTTTAAATCTGAGTTGTTTTAAGAGAGGTTTATGATATATTTTCCGCTTAATTACTATGTGACCTCTGACCAGAAATTGGGGTGTTACAACCAGTTAGTCCCATGCAGGTAGTACACAATGAGCAGGCCGACATAGGTTCAAATTCTGAAGCATAAGATGTACCAGTTGATTCAGGTGATGCACCAGATTACAATCTTGTACGTGATAGGAAGTCCCGTCAGATCGTACCACCTGTAACACCCCAATTTTGGGTTGAGGGTTACATAGTAAAATCGCGGAAATTAAAACCTATCAGAAACAACTCAAGTTTCAAAATGATTTCGTCTCTCAAAATAATTAACCAATAATACTCCCATAATAATAATAATAATAATAACTACGCGGAAGCAGAAACGGAGGAAAATTATTACAAAAATAAACGCTCAACAAACGAGTCCAAAAATAAAATAAAACAGCAGAAGTTCTTTAACATTGTTCATCTTCTTCTGAATCTTCCTCGCTTCCAATGCGCACTATGATTCCACAATGCTCTTCAAGGGATAAAGGAATCCTCGCTCTGTCTGTCTCTGGCGTTAAGCGCCCAAACACAAACAGAAAAGGTTAACTCTTAAAACAAATATCAAGTAGCACGCAGCATGTTGAAGAGAACTTAACATAACCAACAATAATAACTCAATTCAACTACCTCAAACTCTATATGCAAGAATCTTGGCCAAAACTTCTCCCCAAACTGGAGAGAACGGTCGCAGGGTACAAATTACCCTCTCACCGAACTCAAGATAGATCGCATGGGACAAATTACCATCTCATCTACCTTAGGCATGATCACATGGGACAAAATACCATCTCATAATTCTTCCAAAACTCACCCACTAGTCATGATCACATGGGGAAATTCCCCATCTCATCATCGTTCCAAATGCACATGTCATAACTCACAACAGCCAACACACGAACCAACAATTCATAGTACACCGTAAATTATCCATTTTCCAAAATCAAGTTCACAACATCATCAACAACATATCATAATCATCAATTCTCAAATCCAAGCATGTATCACAAATACCAACAATTTCATCCTAAACAAACAGAATAGTCTCCAATACAAAATCATAGGTAAAACACCACTGACTCGGTCTAGAACTGAGTTACCCTTACCTTTTACTCCTTTGCTTGAACTTGTCCTCCAACCTTATTAAGAAAATTGATCAAGAAGGTATATGGCACGACCCTAGACCTCCAAGAATGCAAGGAACCTCGAGCTTGGTGGAAAACAAAGGTAGAAACAAGACTAATTACACCCTAGAAAGAACGAGAGGTTGATCACCAAAACTCAGAATTTAGAATAGCTTGATCACTTACCGATTGTACTAACAACAAGGATTATTGAGGAAGGATTAGAGGATGAGTAGAACACCACAAGAAGAGGGGAGAGTCGACCCAAAACAACACCAAGGTTCAACAATTCTTCAAGGAATTCAGCTCTAGAGTTCTAGGTTTTTTAGCAGTTTTTTTGTGTAAGATGAACAAGGAAACAACCACTATGCTTCAAGGAAAAATAGTTGCAAGGGGAACAGAGAGAGAGCATGACCTAAGCCTCCTTCTTATTCAGAATTCACCCTCTTCATTGCTCATTTACTCATAGACCAAGCCATAAATTCACTTTACACCCCCTTATTAGCCATTTGTAACTCCCGACAAGCATTAAACTCACTTAACACCCATTCAATCCATTCAAACTCAGCTTGTAACTCCCAAAAATCTCATTTAACTCTTTAATATCCTTGTCTCAACTTCAAATTCGAAATATTCGGCCACCACACTCAAAATCTGCATAAAATAAAAACCTACCTCACTAGGATTCGAATACAAGACATGCCAAACAAATGCTTAAGTCTCAACCACTAAGCCACAACTCCTCTTGTTAAAAATCTAACAAAACTATTCGTATAATCCTCCAAGTCAAACCAACAAGTTCCCAATCTGAATTCAAAACATCATTAAAGCTCTTAATACTAAATCTCAATCCAGTTTTGACTAGTCCAAGGACTAAAACTCAATTATCCAAACTTAAAGGATCAAAACCTAATTATAAAATATCCAAGGGCCAAAACATAAATACTCAAAACTTGAGGGTCTTACACCACCAGTCATATATGGGTTTGAAGACTTAGCTGCTTATGCTTTTCTTACCAGTTCTGGAGATCCTTCTACTTTTCGTGAGGCTATGGCTAGCCAAGAGCGAGATAAGTGGATGGGTGCTATGGTGGAGGAGATGGAGTCCTTGAAGAATAATTATACTTGGGATCTTGTTCAGCTTCCTCCGGGGAAGAGAGCCATCGGTCGCAAATGGGTGTACAGGAAGAAGCCACCGGTAAAAGAAAATGAATGGGAAAAGTTCAAGGCTCACCTAGTTGCAAAGGGATATTCATAGCGGAAGGGGATTGATTATGATGAGATATTCATCCGATTGTTAGACACACTTCTATCAGGGCAGTGTTGGCCTTGGTAGCATTCCGAGACATGCATTTAGAGCTGATGGATGTGAAGACGATGTTTCTTCATGGCAATCTAGATGAACAATTATACATACAACATCCCGAAGGATTCATGGAGTCCGGTTAGGAGAATCTGTTATGTAAATTGAAGAGGTCTCTGTATGGGTTGAAACAGTCACCAAGGCAGTGGTACAAGAGGTTTGATTTATACATGCTGAGGATTGGCTATAGAAGCTGTGATTATGACTGCTGTGTTTATGTTAGGAGACTTGATGATAATTCCTATATTTTCTTGTTACTTTATGTGGTTGATATGTCAGTTCAATCCATAGTGGTTATGTCTACAATCGAAGTTGAGTACATGGCTGCAGCAGAAGCAGCGAAAGAAGTATTGTGGCTTACAGGGTTAGTGAAAGAGTTGAGTTTTGAGCAAGGTGAAGTTCGGTTGCATTGTGATAGTCAGAGTGCCATTTTCTTGGCAAACAATCAGGTGTATCATGCGATGACAAAGCACATTGATGTGAGATTTCACAAGATCAGAGGGTTGCTTGTGTTAGGACAGATACGACTTGAGAAGGTTCATACTTCTAAGAATGCAGCCGATATGTTGACCAAGCCTGTCACCAGTGACAAGTTCAAGCATTGCTTGGATTTGTTACATGTTTCACGGTGTTAAACAGAGGGGAAGGAAAATCCCGGAAGTCGAGATTCTGAAAGGAAGCAGTTGATCTTCACAAGGGCTCGAGATTTCCCCAAGGTGAAGATTGTTGAGTTTGGCTCATTGGACAGAGTGTCAGCGCATGGGTGCTGGCAATCCTAGCGCCTTGGTGCTGGGAATCATGATCAACAGAGGTGTCGAGGCAGAGAGCCAGCGCATTGGCGCTGGTTTCCCAGTGCATTGGCGCTGGGAACAGAGACAATCAGAGGTGTCGAGGCAAACGCTGGCATTCCCAGCACATTGGCGCTGGGACTCCATAAATTCTGATGACTTTTTGCTATTTCTGTTTTAAGCCGATATCTGTTTATTTCGAGATTTGATTTGTTGGGGGAATTGTGATAGGATTTAATGGGATATTATCTTATAATATCTGGATCATTAAAATCCATATATATGTTGTAACACTGTAATCCTAAAGTAACAATCTGAATGAGAAATGAACTATAGCTACTCTATAGCCGCAGAGGTTGGCTCAATTTGTCGAACTGCGTGAACAAAGATTTCTGTGTTCTTTCTAGTTTTATTTCTCCTAAGTTACTCTGTACAATTCGGGTGTTTTTGCTAACAGATACTGCCCTAGCCCTCCAAATGGATTTATTAACCTATAAGATCCAACACAATTAGTAGATAACTGAACATCTTAAGTATCTAGTCAAGAGTTTGATTCATGTGCAATGTCTCTGAAAAATGATTTGTTAGAATAGATCCACTTAATATGATAATAGAGCTTCGAGGGTATTAGTCACATTGTTGCTGGCTATAAGATACTTAAAAACAAAATAAATGAATTTAGTGAGATAATTAATTTTAAAGAAATTAGAGTTTGTGAGGAGTTATAAAATTCCCCTTTTCTCTTTCTTTTAAAATTATGCTTATTAATGGAATACGAAACTACAAGTTTAAAATATACTGGAAAAGAATTCTTAAAAGTGCAACTTTCTTTTTGACCATTAAACAGTATCAAAGAGGAAGAAGAAAGGGATGAGAAGAAAGCAAGAACTCAGGATATCAATTCCAATAATGCTAAATGGCTGGAAGAACTCAGGATATCATTTTTAACTACAAACTATAGAATGAGAAATAGGACTGGCAGAAAATACAAAAACTAACAACATTACACGAATTGTTTTTAGGGAGTTTCGTTTGGCGCCACCCCTATTGCGGGTGGCGCCACCCCTTATTTCTCAATATTCCCAAATTGCCCCTGTTCAGAAAAAAAAAGAAAAAAACTTGAAAAAAAAATCCAAAAATATAATTCCCTCAATACACACCATATCCATCCCCTTCCACTCATCATCATCACCATTTCAACCCCCCTTTTCATCACATCTACCTTTATATTGAGTTGGAGGGTAGGGAGAAGGTAGAAATCAAAGTGGGTGTGCTTTATAAGCCAAAAAGAAATAATTTCGTGAAGGTCGTTCAGTTCTGGTTATTATTCGCACCTTGAGGTGCGAAATATAGCTATAAATCGCACTTAAAAGAGCGATATATTCATGTTTGAATTTACTAACTTAGTCGCACCTTTAGGTGCGAAATGGATGTTAAAATCGCACCTAAAGGTGCGATGTGTTTAAAAAAAAAAAAAAAAACGTGAGTCGTGGTTTTAAACCCACGAACACACAACCACCCACCCACAAACATAAACATACTCGAACCCTAGTCCCCTCTCCTTCCCTTTTATCCATTTTCTTCCCATTTACACACAACCCACTCTTCTGAATCTGATTCCTTGCATTTCCCCCGTCAATAGAAGATCAGGTACTGCCCCTTCTTCCTCTTTCTTTTTCAACTCGGTTTTTGCTAGATGCTCTGTTTTGCATGTTGATTTTTTTTGTTTCCTTCCTCTTTGTTTTTCATCGAGGGCTTGCTTTGATGTCTTGGTTCCCTTTTCGTGAACCTTTGTCATAAGTAGTTGTCGTGGCCCATGTGTTGTGTGAGGATTTGGGGGTGACAAATTCTGGTTAATACTCGCACCTGGAGGTGCGATTTGCCTGAGTGGATTTCGCACCTTAAGGTGCGATTTATCTGATACAGATTCGCACCTTAAGGTGCGGTTTTTCTCTCGACGCTACACGATTTTCATAATCAAATTTGATTAAACTTCTCTTTTCTCACTCTGCAGTTGCTAGCTTTTAATGTTAATTTGCTATGCATAAATGATATTGTGATAGCTTTCTTGAGTCATGATATAGAAACATATATGTTTGATAGTCCCTTTGAATCAAAACAGTTTGTTTCTTAATTGATTACTTGTTTATGAATAAGGAGTTCAATTATTGATTCTGAAATTATCAGGCTCTTAGGTAGGTGCGATTATAGCTTTCTTAATTGATTTGAGCTTTTATGGCTAACCGTTGTAATTTGTTCATGTTGTTTCAGAAATGGCTAGGACCCGTTACATAGGTCGCCCGGTTGATGCTGATGATGCACAAAGCCATGAGGACGACATCCGCCGAAGAGGCCATGCTTCGCATCGTAGGCGTCGTGCAAAGGCTGTGGTTGTAGAGGAGCCGTCATATAATGAAGCTGAATATGAGGCGGAGGAGCAAGGAGGGTACATTGACGATGATCAGGAGGCAGAGGAGATGCAGTACGTTGAGGTTGAGGGTGGTCAGGGTGAAGGAGGTGATGATGATGACGATCACAGTGACGCCGATGATGGTGGCCAGGATGAGGATGAGGATGATGATGATGATAATGAAGATGGGGTCCGTGATGACGGGCCCAAGAGGGAACTTAAGCGAAGACTACAGGCGATTGACAAAGCTGACAAGAAGCTGACCTCGTTCCCAGGTGGACCATGCAACCTGGCAGTGTTGCGGAGTTATGGCACTCATGTTGCCGGGAGGGTCTGGCGATCCTACATTGACGGCAGCATACCGGATAAGTCTCTATTAAGATTGTACAATCACGAGAAGAGGCTGAGGGTGGATGTCACTGGGGGGGAATGCATACATTGCCGGCATCCTAGCTAGGTCTGGTTTAGCAACTCTCGTAGATTGTAGATACACCACTTACGATTGAGGTCTGATATCAGCGTTTGTGGAGAGGTGGCATCCTGAGACCTCATCCTTCCACTTGCCATGTGGAGAGATCACAATCACATTGGATGATGTGGCGTCTCTCCTGCACACACCCATTCGAGGCAGCTTCTTCACTTTACCCGTGCTAGACACTGAAGAGTGTGTCGTTGTTCTTGTTTCGCAGTTGCGTGTGACCGAAACTCAGGCGAACAAGGAGTTACTGCTGACTAAGGGTAAATCTGTTCGTTTTAGCTTTCTGGAACAGGTTGTTGATAGCAAACTTAAGAAGGGACACTTTGAGGCTGCCGCCAAAGCGTACATGCTCCGTCTATTGGGCATCACGCTATTTTCTGACAAGACCAGGACCAAGGTACAGGTTCGGTTCCTATCACTTGTGGCTGATTTGGAAAGCATTGGAAACTTTGCTTGGGGGGCTGCAGGTTTGGCTTTCATGTACGAATGCTTAAATGCTGCTAGTCGTAGGAACACATTGTCGATGTCCGGTTACACCACACTATTGCAGGTTCGTATTTTGAATACAATTTGTATTTGTTCACAAACCCGTAATGAATATTGTATATATATTTGATTTGTTTTTATGTTTTTGAATTTGTTATTAGGCATGGATATACGAGCACTTTCCAGCTTCCTTGTTTCCTAGGAAGATGAATCAGGCGTACACGGAGAACATGCCAAGGGCTATGAAGTGGGTATGCACGAAGGCAGACGGGGCCATTGGTCAGAAGAGGGCCAACTTAGACGATATTTCAGGTGATATCATTTCTTGGACACCATATGATGATCACCGGAATGTCTGGGCTTTTGATGATATATCCCTCTACTGTGGGTGGCTACGTTGCTCTTGGATAATGCACCCGCATCAGCCAACAAGGGTTCTCCGGCAGTTTGGGTTCATTCAGTGCGTACCTCTAGCACCATTGACGGAGGCGCCATCGTGTGAGGAGATTGATGAAGCATGGTTGATGTATCGAGACTTTGTGATCCGCCCATCCCATCGTGGTCTTGCACCGTCTCAGACGTCTCCCGACTATTTCCCTTGGTATCGTCAGCATTCACATCCGTTCATGATACCACCAGAGACGAGGGAGCTTGCCACGGCGTCTGCTGCTGTAAGTCATACTAACTTGCTTAATGTGTTAATGTTTAATCCAAAATGTTAATTTCATATATATATCTGACACGTTAATATTTCAGGGACGATTCGCATTGATCATGAAGTGGTTGGGTTGCCCACCAAAACCTCCAGGCAATCGTCGGCAAGAGCTTGCACGGAGATTTAGTTTATAGGAGGACGAAGTCACGCAGTACCCGAGGCTCTTCAAGCTCCAGGACTAGGCAGTAGTTGAGATGACTTTGTTATTTGTTTATGTTTACCTTTGTTATTGTGGACCTTTCCAGCTTCTTTGTCATTTTTTAATGTTGTAGTTTTTTTATTGAGACCTTTGGGGCTTTGTATCCTATTTGAACGATTGAATGTTTGGATGTTGATTTGCACGACGTAACGTTTCCTTAATGTGTGTCTTGCCAATGTACCCAATATAACAGAATTAATGAAATAAAACGTGCATTTGAACTTTCAATAACTTATAGTATGAGGTAATTTTTCTCAAATCGCACCTTAAGGTGCGATTTAAGGGCTCAAATCGCACCTCCAGGTGCGACCTAACACTTTAACCCAGAAAGTAAGCAAACTATGTTTAATATTATTTTCGCACCTTAAGGTGCGACTTAAGTGCTTAAATCGCACCTTGAAGTGCGATTTAAGACTTTGAAAACCTGCACAATTTAAAAAAACTTGCACAATTTGGTGCTTTAAAACAAAAAAAACCCTGTAATGTGTGGCAATCAAACATAACCATTTTATCCAGTAATTCAAAAAATTTACAACCCAAAAGTAACGTATTTCCAAGTTTACAATTTATCCATCAACTGTAAGGTCAATAACAATTTGTTCTTTTCCTTTGTGTTGATCCTCAAGCTCTTTCTGATATTTGGTCATGCGATCCAAATATGGGAATTCCCATGCTGCAGCATTTCCCTCGCGATGGTATCGCCATTGTGGTGCAGTTTGTGGGACAGGATGTCCATCCTTTAGCTTCACCTGCAAACATAAGGACGTATTCAGTGACTGAAAAATACCAAACATCACACTAAAGATGTAACAGATTGTTCAAAGTTCAAATACCTGGACCCAGTGGTTTTGGTTAACATGGCCAAGCACAATAATTTGATGAATGAGAGGAACTGGTCCTGCTAGTGGCAGAAAGGTCGAACAGCCAGAATTGGACAATGTAATTAGAACAACATTGAATGCTGTAGCAACGATGTACCCCATGTCTGGTATTGTCAACCATTTTTTTTTGGTGACCATCTCCCCAGGGGCCACTATCAATGCCTCCATAATGGTTTGTGACAATTTTGCCCCATACATGGCTGTATATTTTGATTCCCTCGTCATCAACTCCTGAACCATCGTAGTGCGAACCTCGTTCCATAGCTCTTCACTCTTTCCCAACAAAGCTGCTATAGCCCTGAAACCACAATTACCATCACCAGACACATCCACTATATGCGATATGTGATCATGGAATTTGCTTGGCATTTTCTCCTTCAATGTTACTTCTTTCAGCTTCCTTGGACGGCCTCTTTTAGAGGTTGGTTTTAAGCCGCTGGTTGTCTTTGATGTTGGCCATTTAGGAACGGGCGGGGATGGACCCACAACGGTGGCAATTGTATTCACTGATGGATTTGTGGAGTTTCTACCATGAATAGAGTTCATATAATCATCCACAAGTTCAAAGTAAGAAGGATTACGCTTAGTGGATCCTTTTGCCTGTCCCTTTGTCCTACCTTTTGTCTTTACCTTTACAGGAGGAGGACACATTGATGTTGCATCAGGGAATGCGAACTCTCTCATTTTGTCTTTGATTGCCTTTTTGGTGTGAAGATCCCCATTGTCAAATCTATAACAAATAGCTTCAATTTCTGATTTTAGGTTCAAATCATTCGATGGATCTTGACACGGATCCACATTTTCCCATGAGAGTCTCCTCTAAAAATAATGAACTGAACCCAATGGCACGCATGTGTACCTTGCAAGCTCACACGCACAAGGTAACCCATGCGTTCTCCGCAGAGTGCAACCACAAGAAGAACTATCAATGCCCACTCGGCTAACTTTAACCCTTTCCTTTGCAAGACATTCAAGCGCTCTCTTAGATACAAACCCGTGCAAGTTCTTGAAAAACCTGTCCTTGTACTTGTGGTCCCTAAGGAAGATACTATGCTCGAAAGAAGACATGATCTTCGTGTGCTGAAGCACGGTTTGCTTGTTCATCGCTGTCCAACAGGAACACAGATCACCCTTGCTGTCTTTAAGTATAAGCTTCAATGCTGCGTGAGCGCCTTCCACCCTGCGTACATGAAACACAAATGATATGAAACGCAATTGGCAAAACATACACCTATAGTAATTATAAAAAATCTATGTGTACCTGTTGGTTGTTGTGTTTCCCATATGCATAGCAAAATCAATCCAGCACTTGACAAATTTTCGTCTGTGATCATCCAACCATGTCTTATGAATGTACGATATAAACTGTGGAAAAGGCTCACATATCATTTCTAGCTCTTGCAGATGAATATCGTACTCCTCTTCAGAAATAGAGTCCATAAGATTACTCCATGCTTCTCTGACTGTATCCCATTTACGTTTGTCACAATACAACTTAGACTTTGCATTGACATTCTTACTTATGTGAAACCTGCATAACAGGTGCTTTGAAGTAGGGAAGACGTCATCTACAGCTGCCATCAATGCAAGATCTTTGTCTGTCACAATCACACCTGGCAAATTTTCCTGTTTGTCAATCAACCCCCTCAGTTTCTTCAACGCCCACACCACATCGGGTGTTTTCTCAGTAGTCATGTAGGCAAACCCAATACTAAATGTCATGTTGGTTGAGGTAACACCAACCATCTCAAGCAACGGCAACCCGTACCTATTGGTTTTGTAGGTACTATCTATGAGCACAACATTCGGGAAAATGTTAAACAACTCTATTTCCCGAGGATGCGACCAGAAAATGTCTTCAATAACACCTGTATCTTCGTCCTTCATGTGCCAATAAACATATCTGTCACGTTCTAGCAACGCCATTAAATTTTGCATCTCAGTCAACGGACCCCTCTTTGTTCTCTTGTACCACGTGCTTGCAGTGTATATTTGTTTAATCGTGGTCAGATTCTGGGGATTGTTGTCCTTCAAGGCAACAAGCACTTGTCCAGGTTTAACTCTGTTCTCCATCATGTCACACACCATCTGTTTTTCCTCAGGATTCAATCGTCCAGCATATGCGTGTCCGATTAATGATTGTGCCCTTGCATGATTATGAAAACCACATAACACGTTGAGCCTCCACAATCCGTCAGCCTTCCTAGGTCTTCCTCTCAGCTTAAAGGGACATTCACACTTCCTTGTTGCAGTGCTCTTATTTGTCAACTTCCCCTTGTACGGTCTGTATTTTCCACCACGCTCACAACCGAGAGTCAGGAATTCTTTTCTATTTACGCTTCCATAATCAGACTTCGCAGTTACAACAACAAAGCCAGTTTCCTTCCCTACTTCGCGAGCCCAGTCAAAGAGATCATGTCGGGTTTGGAATACCTGCAAAGCATAAAAACACCTAAGCCATTTGTCTGTGCAATAGACAGAGAAAAACAAATTAGGACAAAACAATTACTAACCTTATCAGTGGTAAATGCTTTTGTACAGTCAACCGGGAAAGCATCCGCAGATTCGTTCGCACATGGGTGTTTTAGACCATCATCTTCAATCTTCACTCCAATAACTATTTCTTTCCCATGAACATCATTTCCTACATCGTCCCGACTATCAATCTTTTGAACCTCCTCTGACTGAATGGCTACATGCCACAGAAAACAAATCACAATAACTCAGAAAATTTCAAGTTTTATCACTGGTCGCACCTATAGGTGCGACCAATAAACCACAACCAGATTGCACCCATCGCACTTAAGAGTGCGAAAACATAGGTGCGATTTTAACTTCGGGAAATCCGAAAACAAAAAACCAATGAATCAGAGAGGGAAAGGAAAGGAGAAGGGCGAGGAAACACACCTCCAAGTGCGACATGCGACGAAGAGATGGAGGTAGATGATGGGTGATGGTGGATTGATGATTACCGAAATAGAATGTTGATGGTGGAATTAAGTTTGTAAAGAAGATGGAGATAAGCTTTGGTGGAGATAATAGAAATGTGATGGTAATGGGGGTTGTGGTCACAAGGTGAAAGGGATGGTTGAGAGGTGGTGTATAGAAGATGAGAGGGGTGGTGGTAGGAAAAGAATGAGAAAGAAGAGAAAAAAGGGTGGTGGTGGAAGGTTAGTGATGAAGGATATGTTGGGGATTTTTTTTAAGGGGGGTAAAATCGTATTTTTGCTCTGAGGGGGGTGGCGCCACCCCTATTGCGGGTGGCGCCAAACGAAACTCCCTTGTAGGCTATTTGTGAAATTAATAAATTTGTTCTATGAAGTAAAGTTTTACACGTATGGACGAAAGGAATTTTATAATTGCCACGTTTACTTAACTATATATGCAATCATCATAACCCTAATTTGGATTCCAAATCAATTGAAAAATCATGAAAGGAGACCAAGTGTGAGTTTGAGAATGGAGCAAAGGGTGAAGGACCCACATATGCAACTGGAGTTTTAGCTGTCTTTCAAGACCATTCGGCCAACGTACCCGACACTGAGACGTGCCATGCAGCAAACTCCAACCTCTTCTCTTTCCCGCCATCAGTGCACCATGATTTGTTTTTTTTTTTTTTCATATGAACTAGTCATCTATAGAAGTCAAGGTGTAATAAATTAAGAATAATAGTTAATTAATTCACACTCCAATAATATATAAGGGTGTTAAGGAATGTTAGCAATACTCTGTTTCAACACTCACATTAATTGGTTAAAATTGTGCGGATCTTATATTTTTAGTGAACCCTAATTAAACTTTAATTAATCAATGAAACAGTGTTGAAAAGAGTATTTTTAACATTTTTCATACATATATATATAAAGAAAGAAAGAAATGATATGATATCATAGATATTGGTTGATTAAAAAATAGTAAAAATGATATAAATAAAAATGGAAATGTGAATCATTATAACTCATAAGTTAATGAACTAAACTACACTAAAAAATGGTTGATTAAAAGTTGATTATTTAATGAGACCTCTATGGTTAGAGGAATAATTAATTAATTACTAAATAATGAAAGAGTAATTGAAGGAGGGTGGACATGTGGCTAAATTTAAGAGTGGACACATCAGGAAATGGGCTGGGATAGCCAAGTGTTAGCTAGCTAGAGAAGAATATAGGCTGGCCCGCTGATTCAGCCTATTGGATTATAAATCAAATTCGAATTTTTTAAAAGATTTTTTTAATTGAAAAGGTAAGCTTATAAATAATATATTATTATTAGAATTTTATAACATTGTGATTTTCATTTTTTATTCTCTCTCTCTTTTCTCAAGTTGTCTCAAAGAGGTCTTACAAATTTCATGGTGGTGCCCTCATCCTCCAGCAGCCCCTAGGAGAGACATGTTATAAAAAATGGCTTGTTTTCACTCACAGATTAACGCATCAAATTGGATTAGTCCTTGAAATAAAAGAGTTGATATTTGGTTGATTATTTATGTCCGACCCACTTAATTTAGGAGTTATTTAATTTAAAGAAAATTACAAAATATCATTAAAATATGATAGTTTCAAAAAAAAAATAGAAATTAATTAATTTATATGTTAAAAACTATTATTTAATTATTTGCATCACTAGTTTTAACTATATAAAAATTAATTATTAAAGATCAAATTGAAAAATTCTGTTTATTCATAAATAGATTTGGAGATCAGAAAGACGTGCATGTCGACCGGAAAACCAACGTCTGATTCTCGAATCAAGTGATTACTCGAGGAAGGGACACTATTCCTCAACACAGGTTCCTAAGATACTCCAAATAGCTCTTATTTCTCGCCATTGAGAAGGTGTGACTGAGTTGTGGCTATGAACTAAGGTCTACGATTAAATGGAATTTAAAGTACGACTAAATGGAATTTAAAGGCTGAACTGTAAAGAAATTAAAGGCTGAAAGCTTAAATCGGCTAAAAAGTAAAGTGCTGAAAGAGATAAAGAAAGTAAATTGTTGAAACTAAAGTGCTAAAAAATAAAGGAAAGATAAAATGCGGAAAATTTGTAAGGTTTTGATTGTGTGTTTTACAAATGACTCTTTCTCTATTTATATAGGCAAATTCGACTAACTATTGGTAGTTGAGAAATACTTAAAACTCCTCCACGTTCTCAAATAATTACACTAATTTACAGGTAGTGGGAAGTGTCGGTTCCTTTCTCTATCCTAGTCAGCCTAGAGGTTTTGTTTAGTCGTTCCCCATTGCCTCGGCTAGCTCTTCAATCGCTTCTCCTATTTCCGTGGGGACGAGCCCACTAATTTCTTCAGCACGTGGAAAGCTTCTAGAAACCCTTGAATATTCTGCTTCAAGCCCAAGTTTCTGCATCTTTCCTGAATCTTGTCCAGATTCATTTCTCTTTACTCAGTCGATCCACTCGACTTTGCTTAGCTAACTCCTTGCTTTTCGGCACGCAAGCCAACGAATATTTTCTCCAACAGCTAAAACGTCACTTCGACTGCCCAACTAGCCGTTGCGAATTTTTCGGGTGCCAACAAATTCAAATAACTCTCATAAAGTTTTATTTTTTTTCTTTTCTTTGTTGTATTTTCCAATAGAAAATTTATTTATTCATTTTTTTCAATATGTTCTAAATTTTTCGTTCACCAACCTTTAGAAGAATAGAAAGGTTTAGAAAATGGTTTTTCGCAGCTCTCTCCTAGGGTTTGGGAGCAAGCCGCCGCATAGGTCTCTGTCTGCAACCAATAGATAACCGTTGTTAACGCTTTTTTTTTTTTACCTAGTATGCTGTCACAGTTTTGACGTTGCATGAGCCAGGGTGCTGCTTACCAAACACGTATAAGAGAATCTGGAGTTCGTCTTGGACAGTGATGAAGCTGAAATTCTGAATGTTAGTATAGTGGAGGCTGATCCTAATTTGGGTACTGATGTTTGGCTTGTTGGCAAGGTACTATCCCCGCATGCTCTTGGGACACAACCTTTCACAAACGTGATGCTTCGGCTTTGAGAATCACAGAATTGTGTCGAAATCCGCCAATGTTCACTACTACATATTTCACATTTTACTATGCCCTTGTAACAACGGTTCAACATGGAACCTTGCTAAAAGCAGGTACAAAGCTCATTTACCACGGTTTAGTTTCCAACTGTTGTAATTGAGTTATTAAAACCCTATTCTTAAATTTTCATCCACGCTAAACTTCTCGCGCTCACTCTTCCATCGCACCTGTACTTTCTTTCTATAGTCAGCAAAACCCTAGCTTGAGGGACTCTGAGCTCACTCCTCCATCTCGGCGCTCAACTTTCTTTCACTCACTCTTTCCTTATCCGCGCTCAATTTCTTGCCCTCAGTCCTCCATCCCTGAATTTTTCGTCGCTGCACTTTGTTTCTAAACCGTACTCACCGCGAACATGAAACACTGTCTGATTTGGAGCCACCCACACGCGATGCCGTGCAATTTGGAGTCATCCCCACAGGCGACCCACGACTTTTGTTTGACCCACCCGAGAGACGACATCTGATTTAGAGCCAACCAAATTGCGACCTCTCCAAACACCGTGCAATAGAAGCGTTGCTTAGGGTTTCCTCTTTTCCTTTCAGCTATTCTGCTTTAATCTCGATACGTTGCATGGATGTTTAGCTTTACTGTTCAGCTTCTTGTTCTTGTATTTTCTCTTAGGGTTTGGTTCATATATTACATCTGCAAGGATAATGCAGGGCTGTCTGTTGGACGATCCCCCCCCCCCCCCCCCACTGAAGTTGACAAGAAGCTGCTGAAAGCTGTGAAGGATTCTATTGTATAGGGATAAGCATACAATACATTGAACTATTTATCTGTTTTATATGAATTAATTGTACATTGCTATGTTTTATGTCATTTAACAGATTTCAGTGGGTACACTTGAAGGACCTTTGTTTGATGAGCCAATTGAAAATGTAAAGTTTAAGATTGTACAAGAAAAGCATGTTGTTTCAAACATATGTTAGCTCCCCATAAAAATACTCTAAGGGTCTGTTTGGTTCAAAGGAGGGGAGGGGAGGGGAGGGGAGGGATTTTAATGGAGGGGAGGGGAAGGGAGGGGAGGGATTTTAATACTTATTATGTTTTGTTCATAAGAGGGGAGGGGAGGAAAAATAACTATTTTTTTTTTGATTCACGGGGGGAGGGGAGGGGTTTTATAATTAAATTACTTTTATACCCATTTTAAGTTTACTTGTATTTCAAACATGTTTGGATTTAGTCACAATGAAAAATAGTGTTATCGTCTCTTTCAATCAAGATATGCAAACACTGAAAGCACCTCCTGCTAACAATTTCAATCATGATATGCAAACAAACAAATAAGAAATCCAATCATATTCAATCTACTAATGAAAGAAATGATAGCAACCACAATATCTATCTAATATACAGTAAGTTGGTGCATGAGAGGGAGGGAACACAAAGACGGAAGAGGACGAAAAGAAACTGAGAAAGTTGAAAGGAAAATATGGAGAAGAGGTTCAGCAGAACGGATGGAGCTCAGACGAGATAACAGGATTCGATTTCGACCTAGAGATTAAGGATATTTCTGGAATTCTAATATTTCTGTAAGAATATTTTTGTCCAAAAATATATTTCCCTCCCAATCCCTCCACTATTGGAGGGAACCAAAAATTGAGCCAGGAGGGGTTTTGGTCCCCTCCCCTCCTTTCCCCTCCAGAAAATTGAACCAAACAAGATTTGGTTTTAAAAACCCCTCCCCTCCTCTCCATTCCCCTCCAACTAAACTGACCCTAAGTTACACCAAATAGAACTTGCCAACAAAAGCACCTTAAAGATATAAAGCAAAACCATGTCTACAGTCACCGCCCATCAACTCAATTATCAATTTTTCTTTTGCATAAGCCACAAATGCAGGACCTACATACATTTTCTTTAATGAAAAAGAACAAAAAGAATGAGTAAATGGCCAACTTCTTGTTAAATTGGAGTCATCCAAGAGCTAATGCAATATATATGGCAGAGGTCAATTCTCATAAGGTAAGAAAGCAGGAAAAAATGATTTAAGTATTTGAATAATTAGACATGAAAGGTAGCATTAGAAACTTATCTAATCTACTATGTATGAAGTGAATATTTGATCTTCTGTGTAAGTATTAATAGTTTGCACATACGGAATAATTAACACGGACACAGATTTTCCTAGTCAATTGCTTCTAAGTTGATCACCTCTGTTGTTGTGTTTATATAGGGTAATGTTAGACTTTGGTTTCTCTACTTTGTTAATTATGTATTGTGTCATATGGATTTGGATTATATCCATCTAGTGGCTTTATTAATTTAGGTTTATTTATTATCAATTTCAGTGCTGTTGTTATTGTTGTTTTCTTTGCTATATTGGAAGATGTAGTTTTACACTTGGTAATGTGTTTTATCGGCTTGAGTATACTTAGGTGATGAGGGAAAAACAGTAGGATGTAATGGACTTTGAAATTCAGTACATATTCTAATACTATTTTGAGACTCCAGTTTTCCCCATTATGAGCTCTACCAGTTTTAGCATAAGGTCACTTGCATTGATTCAATATGTTATGTTTCTTACTTTAATTCTCTAAGTAACTTTGGCTTGAATACATGCAGTGACAATGTTGAGTCTATGGAGTTCATTTAGAATCTGAATCATACAAGGTTGCAGTTCTGCTTTTGATGCAAATTTGTGGTTAGTTAAGATGCTGTTGTGTTCACTAGTTCTTTTCTTTCTGACTGTTACAGTTATACTGTTCTATAATTTCGTTAGGGGGACCAAGTAGAAACTGCAAGGTTTATTAAAGAAGAAATGATGCAATAACTAAAGAAGTACTTCGAGGAAGAAAAAAGCAATTTATTACTTTAGTTCTCTAAGTAACTTTGGCTTGAATACATGCAGTGACAGTTTTTAGTCTATGGAGTTCATTTAGAATCTGAATCATACAAGGTTTTGTATCTGCTTTTGATGCAAATTTGTGGTTAGTTAAGATGCTGTTATGCTCATAGTTCTTTTCTTTCTGACTGTTATAGTTATACTGGGAAGTTCAGAGGTCGAATAGTAGCAGTCCATGTCTTTGCTGTTATAAGCTTTCACACATTTGTTTCTCTCCTTCATGGCGATGGAAGTTTGAAAAGAAAAATGGCAGAGTGGTTTGAGAGAAGGAGCCAATTACTTAGCTTGAAAAAGCAGCCTCTTTGAAGCCATGAGTAATAAACAGTGGAGATTATGAACATGATCGAATAAAGTATAGTCCAAGCTGATTTCTTAGAGTGAGAAGGGATCACTTATCACTACATAGAGGTGTTTCATTAACATTTTCTTTGCGGAAAAAACAGTGATAGGAATTAGGATATAATTAAATTGTGGTTAACTTCTTATCTTGTGTACTCTTTCAAAATCTTTCTTATTTATCTTAACTTCCACGCACATAATAATATTACTGAAGGTGCTTGAATGAAAAAAAATGAGAATTTTTTTATAGTAATTTTAAATTATTAATTTGTAATATTTGGTAATTAATATGTAAAGGTTAGATATGAATATTGATTCAGTTTAGAAATAATGTTGTATGTATTGCAAATAAGTTGTTTTTTATTTCCGCAATTAAGATAAGAGTAGAAGAAAAAAAAAACAAATAAAAATAGACCTATTACCACGGTTTAATGTTTAACCGTGGTAATATGAAAATGATATTACCACAGTTCGTTGTTGAATCATGGTTAAATTATAGTTATATTACCACGGCTCCGTGGTTGGCCGTGGTAAAAGAAAAACCATATTACCACAGTTAGTGCCTGTAACCGTTGTAACAGGAATAGGTTACAGGAATCCCAAATGTGATAATTGGTGACACGGAACGGTGGCTTCTAGGGTGCACTTGCACCCTAAGTGGTGCACCGTGCACCACACTGAATGACCTGCTACAACAGGTTTTTTTACCTGATATTTAAAAAATTTAAAATAATAATAATTAGTTAATTACATTTTTACCCTTTTAAAAAAAAGGTAAAATTAATTATAAAAAGAAGATTAACAGAGAGAAAATGGGTTTATAGTAATTAACAAATTAAAATTATAATTAATTATAAAAATAAAATAACCTGCAGAACCGGTTACCGGTTACTTACCTGGACACTTGGCACGATCTTATTGGCCAAAAGCTGGTGGTGCACGGTGCACTACTTAATTGATAGTTCACTCTAGACAACACGACACGGAACCGTGGTAAAATATGTTTTATGTGTAGTAGCGGTTGGTGAGAATCTCTTTTCTTCAAGTTAGTGGCGAGTGGCGACTCGCGATAGAGACCTAGTCCATCGGTGGGAGCCATGGATTTTTAGCAGACATCTAATTGTCCTCAACGTTTTCGACGTCACTGTCGATCCAACTCAGATTCCCCTAACGAAGGTTTCATTTTGGGTTAAAGTTCATGGACTGCTGTATACTTTTCGTACAGAGAAGATCGCTCGTCCTCTTGGTGAGGCGTTCCTCGGGTACCTAGGGTGGGACTGATATGAGGGTCACGGTTTTGGGACTGTCTTTGAATACGAGTGTGGATGAATATTGAGGCACCACTCCCGCGTGGCCAGCGTTTGGCAGCAAAGGGAGCACAACCTTTTGCTGTTAAGTTTAGATATAAAAAGCTACAAATTTTTTGTTACCACTATGGACGGGTGACTCATGCGGACGAGGAGCACTACTATGGTGGCTCCGGCAGACCTCGTTTTTGTTGTTCAAACTTGGGGCAGACCTTTCCGGTGTAGGAACGTGGAGATGAACAAGAGCGCCAGGGAGTTAATGAGCAGGACGCTGGGGTAGCTACAAGTGCAGGCCTGGACGGAGAAACAGTACTGGAAGAAGAACAATATTTGAAGGCTGAGGGGAACAAGGCTGATGCGAACATGGGGGGCGAAAGGGTGAAGCAAGCCGGATGGAATTAAGGTGGCGGAAAAATCCACATCCTGAGTGTTGTCCCTATGCCAAAAAAAGCCATATATGAGAAAAAGTTGGTAGCTGCCACTTGATGTGACATGTTGGTGTTTTACAACATTGTAATTTAGCTTTGTGAGATGTGCCTTTTGTAGCTTTCAGAGAGTCATGTGATGCTCTTTGAATTTCTTTGGTTGTTGACACGTAGACTTAAGATATTTGAGATTCACCATACCAAACAATTTTCTTCTTGTATGTAAACAGGTGAAGGCTACCGTATATCACTTGCAACATTAAATATGGACCACAAAATTTTTATAAAAAATAATTCAATAAATTTATTAATTACTTAAGTTACTATTATATCCCTTGCTCATAAGACCACTATACCCCTTCCTCTCTTCCCTCTTTACCATTACACCCTCATGGTTTTCCCCTTTCTTTTCTTCCACGGTTCTGCCCTATCTCTTCATCAATCAACCACCAAGTCTCTCCTATCTCTTCATCAATCAACCACCGGCTCTGCCACCCGTTGCAACCCCACCCCGCGTCGCCCCCCTAACTCCTCCTACCTTACCAGAGCCGCCACCACCATCGTTTCCTTCCCAACCTCTCAACTGAATTGCCTTCTCTGCACAACGCCGACCACCACCCTTCCTCTTCGCCCAACCACCACCGAACCTTCCTTCGTCTCCCCCAACCATCTTCTCCCTCACCCCAGCGCCGCCATACACTTCTTCACTGTGAAACACTCACCCTCTTCTGAAACCGCCACCACCAATTCTCTGTACAGCACCACCGACCCACTTTCCCCTTCCATGACCTTCGACCCTTGCAGAACCATCGACCGCCGTCATCATCACTGTCAGATTCGCTTCCTCTGCCCGATTCCTCTGTTGGGGTTCTTCCTCATCCGAACCTATTGCCACTGACCCTTGTTGCCGGGCGATTCACATAGCCACCACCGACGAGGTTGTCTTCCTTGACCTAAGCTCGGGCACCGTCGCCGCCACCTCGTCTTCCTCTTCGAAGCATCTGGCGCCGCCGCTCCAGTACGTCACCGACCACCGTACGCTCAGGTTGGGATCGTGCCTTTCTCGTGGGGTTTCAGAACAGGTCTATCTTTGTTGGGTTGCTCACTTTTTTTCCTCTCTAGCTGTTTGTTTCCTGCGTTAAATGGGTTTAGTTCACTTCTGCTAGGTGTTCGATCAAATGCCTAACTGAATTTCCCTCTTCTTATGCATGTTTCTGTTGAACGTGTGACGAGAATCGAGATGTATTCTGCATCGGAAGAACGCAAAGAAGCGGGAACTGAGATATCATACCTCATACCTGCTAATTTCACCAAAAGAATGCATCGAATATGGAATATCGATAGCATGCCTGCTGAAGTCGAAACTGTTCGAATACTTGAAACGAGTATTCAAAAGTTGCCGGCGTCTGATGAACGTTTAGATTCCGGAACTGAGATAGCGTTTCAGGTTCGTACAACTTCTTTATTGATTTCCCTTTTGTCTTCCTGATATGACTAGTGACGCTTGTGATATCACTAAGGAGTAGTTTGATATTGAATTCTTCTGCATCAATTAGACCGTCTAATATTGATCTTGTTCGTTATATCATTTTCAAATAATTATTGTCTTTGGAAATCCAGCTGAACTGCCAAAATTTGGCGGTTATCTTCTTCCAAGTTTGCCATTAACCTGACTGGAAATCCTTCTCGTTTCTAGTATGCTGTGTGTTTAGTTTATGTATTGAATCAAATATCAATGATGATTGTGGTTTTGTGCATTTGACTTTGATGCGATGAACATCTTGTTGGGCTTTAAAATTATATGAGCTTTTGTTCTAAGAACTTGAACTATGTCTCTTGGACTGCCAGTAAGCAAAAAGATAAAGGTTTAAAATAGATTTTTGTTCTCTAACTTGATATTTTCTAACTATATGTTTGTTGAAAATTTCTTTAAGAACATGCTATGAAGTTTATCTTGCTGGAATGACTGAACAAGGGGAAAGATGTGAATTAAAGACTTAAACTTATGTTGTCATGATGTTTCATTAATGATTATCCACAGGGCTATGGTAGTTTAGTTTTGCTATAAGTTACATGATGTCATGAGCTCTGTTTCCAAAACTATAAAGCAAAAGATTCATACTTCAATGTCTCTATAAGAAAAAAGTCATTGTGTAGCACAGGTGATTTTCGTGAAATAGTGATGATGCCTTGATGCTGTCTCTATACTGTCCAGTTTGGTATGTAGTTATGAACTGATTTTTGCAGAGCATGTTATCAATGTATGGGTTGTATTCTTCTTCTGCCCACAGAATTGAACATAGGAAAATATGAGAATTTTGTATGAATCTTATCATTTAAGCATGGCACTGATTAATCAGTGGAATTTTTTATTGTCCCTAAGTGCGTACCAACCGCTTGCAATTAATTCTTTACATACTGCCATTATGAATATGATGAGTTTTTGCTTACCAAATTCTTCATCAAGGATCTTCACAAAGGATGTAGCTGGTGGAAGTGAATTCTAATTTTTTAATAACTAAAATGGATGATGATGGTGAAGGATGTAGCTGGTGGATGAATGGGCAAAATGGATCATCAAAGGTATGAATTAGTTTATCAAGTAACTGTCAAATGTTGCGTTAAGAAGTTTAATATATATTTGTTATTAAGTTTAAATTTAAAAGAGTGGCAACTTCAACTGCTTGAACAATCAACAAAATATATTTTCATATACTTACATGGCTGGCCAACATGTAAAGCATCAAGTTTTAAGCAGCACCTGCCCATGCTGTTTCTGTCACAACCACAATAGCTTTTACAATTTGGGACGAAGGTGGAAAAATCAGAAATAGCCTTCAAATTAACACCTGCAGTATCTAAGATAACAACATGGTTTTGTTTAAAGATAAAGGCAGATTTCTATATGAATTGGCAGAACCGTTTGCTTAGATATATGTTGTTGGTTGGGATATACATGTGTTATGCAGGAATTTGAATTCCTTTTATTTTTGTTAGCTATTTTTAAGAAAAAAAAGTAGCTATTAATGATTTTTTTGACTGTGAATCCCTTGCAGGGCAGGTGTGGTGATCATGTGTTTGTAGTGCGAGGTCGATAATGATGTTTGGCAAACATTAACACTGGAGGATCAATTAGAAGTTTTGCTCGAGTACAATATATAATTATACATATGATTATGTTTTGTTCACACAATGTTGAGACTTCCACCCTCATGTAGGGATTAATGCTTTTGAACATGAGTTGAAAATGTAGTGTGTTTTCTATTTATAGGCTTAGCAAGAGGACAGTCGTAAACTTTACAATTAAATGTGAATGTGCTTTTTATATCTTTCTTCTTCTGTTAATGTTGAGTGTTTGTGCGCTCCATGGAAAGAATCCAAATGTGAACACAATTATTGATCCTTTGATCATATTTGCATCATATTATACTGGGTATTGGAGAAAAAAATGCACATGTGACCGCATTTGAGTGGTTAACTGTGTGTTCTATTATGGTTAACTAAGGTGCCTAACTGCTTACCTAGAAAAAATTTAACTAATTATTTAGTAACTTCATATAGGATGAAAACAACTGACAAATTGCATGATTAAGAACATAATTATTGATCCCTTGATCATATTATACTGGGTATTGGAAAAAATGCATATGGGACTGCATTTGAGTGGTTAATTGTGTGTTCTACTATGGTTAACTAAGGTACCTAACTTGTTACCAGTAAAAAAAATAACTAATTATTTGGTAACTTCATATAGGATGAAAACAACTGACAAAATGCACATTATTGACTGATCCTTTTATCAAATTTGAATAATATTTTATTGGGGATTGGGAAAAAAATAGAGCACATTGGACTGCCTTTGGGTGGTTAACTATGTGTCCTCTTGTGGTTAACTCAGGCACCTAACTGGTTACCTAGAAAGAATTTAACTAATTATTTCATAACTTCATATAGGATGAAAACAACTGACAAAATGCATATTATTGACTGTCCTTTAATCAAATTTGAATCATATTTTGTTGGGAATTGGGAAAAAATGCACATGGGACTACCTTTGAGTGGTTAATTATGTGTCCTCTTATGGTTAACTAAGGTATCTAACTGGTTACCTGGAAAGAATTTAAGTAATTATTTGGTAACTCCATAGAGGACGAAAAAATGCACATTATTGACAAATACTTTGATCATGTATGCATCATATTATACTTGGTATTGGAAAAAAAAATGCACATGGGACTGCATATGGGTGGTTAACAGTGTGTTCTAGTATGGTTAACTAAGGTACCTAACTGGTTACCTGGAAAAAAAATTAACTAATTATTTGGTAACTTCATATAAGATGAAAACAGCTGACAAAATGCACATTATTGACTGTCCTTTGATCAAATTTGAATAATATTTTGTTAGGGATTTAAAAAAAAAAAAAAGCACATTGGACTGCCTTTGGGTGGTTAACTATGTTTCCTCTTATGGTTAACTCAGGTATCTAACTGGTTACCTGGAAAGAATTTAACTAATTATTTGGTAACTTCATATAGGATGAAAACAACTAACAAAATGCATGATTAAGAACACAATTATTGATCCTTTGATCATATTTGCATCATAATATACTGGGGATTGGAAAAAAAATGCCCATGGGACTGCATTTGGGTGGTTAACTGTGTGTTCTACTTTGGTTAACTAAGGTACCTAACTGGTTACTTTGAAACATTAGAACTAATTATTTGGTTACTTCATATAGGATGAAAACAACTGACACTATGCATGATTAAGAACATAATTATTGGTCCGTTCATCATATTTTCATCATATAATACTGGGTATTGGAAAAAAAATGCACATGGGACTGCATTTGGGTGGTTAACTGTGTGTTCTACTATGGTTAACTAAGGTACCTAACTGGTTACCTGGAAAAAAAATTAACCAATTATTTGGTAACTTCATATAGGATGAAAACAACCGACAAAGTGCTCATTATTGACTAATCCTTTGATCGAATTTGCATCATATTTTGCTGGGGTTTGACAAAAAAAATGCACATTGGACTACCTTTGGGTGGTTAACTAATTGTTCTCTTATGGTTAAATAAGGTATCTAACTGGTTACCAGGAAAAAATTGAACTAATTAATTGGTAACTCCATTGAGGATGAAAACAACTGACAAAGTGCACGATTAAGGACATGATTGACTGATCCTTTGATCAAATTTGAATCATATTTTGCCGGGGATTGGGAAAAAGTTGCACATGGGACTATGTTTGAGTAGTTAACTATGTGTTCTCTTATGCTTAACTAAGGAACCTAACTGGTTACTTTGAAAAAAATTAACTAATTATTTGGTAATTTCATATGGGGCTGCATCTGAAATCAAATAATATAAATACTTATCCTTCTCCAAATATGCCAGTCTTACAAAACACAAGCTGTCAACGGATTACATTACACACATATTTGATCTATACTGGAAGGTTTTCTAACTGCTAATGTATTATAAATCCTATTGTCAACGCAATTAAATCTTCTTGGTTGGTCTTTACGTCGTGTGTACGTGTTTGAACGTGGTTGCTCAGGTAGATCATCATCATGGGGAATAACATGACATTCAACTGAACCTGTTACATAAATAGATTGGAACAATCAATAAACTCTTACACATAATCAGTAATAAAATTACCTACATTCATGGATATTTTCATCTTTGATACAAAGTTATTTTGGATTCCTCGGTCCTTTTGCACTTCTCTCTCTTTTTTTAGGCATATGAGATCTGAGGGTACTTATTCCTCAGCCTCAGTGTATTTTTCTTCTCTGAAGAAAAAATTTCTTTTTCTATAAGAATCTGATCCAACAACTGACTGTTCATTAAAATAACAATAGTCAATGACCTATACATGTCATGATTATCCCCTAACCTACTTTATATAAAAGCATACACACCTTCCTATAATCAAGTATTCCTTCAAAAGGAAGCTCCAGCTCATCACTCACTAAACTGGAATGCAATCACTAACAATAGAATCATATAATGTAGCAGAGGATGGAGTGTCACCAGCTGGGTTTAAGCAAAATAAAGACCTGATAATGTGGAAGCCAAGCAAATAATTACTAAAAAGTAAGTGGTGAGGGTACATATGTTCAAGTGCTGAACTTATATTACTTGCGCATGCCGTTTTGAGCTGCTTCTTTTCCCCACTCTCCAGCTGTTCCCTCCTCTATAATTACACCATCTGCTCCACTTAATTCAGCTGCAAGTTTATAGCGTATCTTTCCTCCCTAAAATAGGAAGAGCACAAACAAAACAACTGAAACTTAGACTATGCAAAGATATTCAGGTGACAAAGAAATTAAGAAAATACCACATAGACAAGTAGGACAAAACATGATTAGAGATTTCAAGACCTGATACTATAAGAACATAACCTAAACATCAAACAGACATTAACTGATCATGATTATAACCCAAACAATACAAGGCCTTTCGTACACATTTATCGAGTTCAAGGAAATATCCAAAAGTTATATAATCATGAAAATATATAATAACAGATATTCTACATAAATGACAATAATTGCAACTCCAACATGAGGTTGAATAGAAAATTTAATTACAAACATATTTCTAGACTTAAAGTGAGATCATATGCAGATAGAACTACCAAAGTTTCACCTGTCAAACAAATAAGCAATCACACAATATGCTCACTGCATTTCTTTTGAGCCGGCCACAAAAGAAAAGCAGCGTGTTTCTCTTTTGATTCGTTTCAAATAAACATCTGGCATCACATAAATCAAGATTGGGAACATAAGGAAGAATTAGGCCTTTCTCTAGAAAAACCTGTCACGACTTGTACCTGAAAGATTTTTCACTGCTTCTAGGTTTTTCACTTCTTCTCTAGTGATTGTGTCGTCGTCGTTGGAGGGTTGTGAAGGGTGAGTGTAGTGGGTGAGATGGGGTGGTTGATTGATGAAGAGAAAGGGGAGACTCGGTGGCGACTGTGACGAGAGGACGAGGGTTTGAGAGGAGGCAGCAGTGATGAGAGGAGGAAAAGAGGGATTTTGGGTTTCTTCTGTTTTTAGGAAAAGAGAGAGCAGAAATGATTTTGGACTCTCTTTAGGCTGCTGGTGGGTTAGCTTAGTGAAAAGTGATTTCTCTAACATAATATATATATATATATATATATATATATATATTTATTTATATATAATATAGAAATCTGAAATGGTTTAACCCAAAATACTCACACTAGATGATATATTTTCTAGCTGTGAGAAATAGCAGCCTTAAGTGATTGAGTGTTAGAGCACCTCCAACGGTGAGAACTTATTTTGGTGTTTTAAAGTCTTTTGGTAGGTCCATACTGTCAAATAAGATTTAAGAGCATGATAGACACAGGTCAAGTAAATCCGACCACACAGATCCAACTCTTGGTGAGGAATGAGCCAAGACACAAATGTGGGCCCTATGAGGAAATGATGGCCCATTAAGAGCATGATAGACGCCCATTAAGGTAACCCCATTTAAAAAAGTCCAACCCTAACAAACATTGGGGACAATGAGGAATGATTGCCCCAATAAGAGTCTCAAACATGACAAAGTACAACCTCAACCGTTATTGGGCCCAATAAGGAAACGATGACCCATTAAGAGACGCAAACATAAAATATTCCGACCTCATCCATGATTGGGCCCACAAAGGAAATGTTAGCCCATTAAGAGTCTCAAACACGACATAGTCCAATGTCAACCCTTAGTGGGCCCTACGTGGAAATGATGGCCCGTTAAGAGTGACAAACTTGATAGAGTCCTACGACCAACCCTTGTTGGGCCCTCTGAGGAAATTAGAACCCACTAAGAGTCTCAGATACAAGAAAGTCTTATCTATCATCAGTGGACCCAATAAGAGTCTACATAATAAACTTCAACCTCCACTCTTATTGGGCCCAAATTGGGTGAAGGATGACCAAATAGAAGTCCTTAACCAGACCAAGTTCGGCATCAACCCTAACCAATTTGGGACTTATAACGAATGCTCGGTGCAAATAAGGTAACCCTAATTGACAAAGTGCAACCGTAACAAACATTGGAGACAATGAGGAATTATTGCTCCAATAAAAGTCTCAAACATGACAAAGTACAACCTCAACCGTTATTGGGCCCAATAAGGAAACGATGGCCCATTAAGAGACGCAAACATGAAATATTCCGACCTGATCCATTATTGGGCCCACAAAGAAAATGTTAGTCCATTAAGAATCTCAAACACGACAGAGTCTAGCGTCAACCCTTGGTGGGCCTTATGTTGAAATGATGGCCCGTTAGGGGAAGGATGATGAATAGAAGTTCTTAACCAGACCACTATATTTATGAATAAGGCATACATGCCTCAATCTACATCAGAAAATGGTTAGCTTCCAATAAATTTATGAATAATGCTCATAACTGAATGAATAATGACATGCAAGTAATTTTATTTCAATCTTAATTCTTTTTTCAATTACTTGAAATAAATTTAAACAGATTAACTAGTATTTAACAATCGAAATTCAGTTTTCATTTTTTTAATTCAATTGTTAAGTACCACTAATTATTATGTGATTAGAGTGATTATTAAATTGATTGAAGTGATTAATGTAATTACGTTATGTGTCATATACTTTTATTCACAAATAAAATTAGGAGTCTCTCGACACATTTTTTATTTTATTTTATTTTACTTTTTAAAAAATAAATCAATCATATAAAGTAAAGGTGTTAGAGAGAGTGTTTAAAAAAGGGTGTTGGATTTCCCACCCCATGAATAAGATTTCACACCCTCTGATTTTTGCATTCCAAGACATAAATCCCAGTAATTTTGCTTCAGATTTCAAATCCAAAAAAATTGGCTTCCAATATTTAAATCCCGAAGTCGGAAAGAGGGTGGAGAAATGGCTTATTGGGGTGAGAAATCTAACACGCTTTAAAAAATGTGTTCCTATCCTTCTTGAATTTGATTGTGAAAATTTCCCTCCATAAGCAAAATGCCCTCCCTCCATTTTATTTTCATTCCCGCTGCGTTCTCCCCCCCCCCCCCCCCCCACAATTTCCCCCTCTTTATTTCATTTTTGGGAATGAGGGGTATAATGGTATTTTTGCAAAAGAAATAAAAGAGAAGGGATAAAATAGTAATTTGGGATTGGACAAAGTGGTAACTTACTCATATTATTTTCAGCCACTAGTTTTTTTTCAATTATAGAATTATTTTTTTGATATTTTTATGTGGTCCAGAATGCTTCTGCATAGGTGATATACGGTATATCACCTAAAGTGGTGACTTACCCTAGAATTCTCCATGTAAACGATAGAGCTTTTCTTCATCTTTGCCTTAGTCTTTCCGGTAGACTATGGTTTGTCTTTAGACCATAGATTTGCAAACTTGACTCGTGATGATAGAAGATAAGAGTATAAGCCATAGACTTATTGAAAGTGTAAGACATTAAAGTTTAGAGAAATTTTTTACAATCATAGTTATATTTCATAACATTGTTATCACTCAAAACTAGGGTTAGACGTTGTAGATATCTAAGACGTTTGAACATAACAATCTCCCCCTTTTTGATGATAACAACTTAAGGAGAAAAAGGGTAAAGGCAAAAATTTATTTGCAAACTTTTTGAGAGAGAGCTCCCCCTATCTATTTCAGAAGGATAGCCTATATGTGCTTCGTTTGTTCCTTTTTTCATTCCCTCCCCCTCACATAATTATCTTATCTTATTACGTTTTCTTCTCTGTCTTCTCCCCCTTTGTCATTCAAATATAACACACAAATGGAAAAGAACGGGAAATAAACATAAAACATAACCAAAATAAGGTTCGTGCATGATAAAGTAAACAGTCATGGCAATGAAAATACTTACCTTCTACTTGCTAGTATATATACAACAACAACTACAACAACAACAACTACAACAACAAAAGCCTTATCTCACTAAGTGAGGTTGGCTATATAGATCACACTACGCCATTGAGCTTGATAAAAAACTAGATTATGAGAGGTATTATTGATAATGAGATCATCTCTAACAATATCTTCCCATGTTTGTTTTGGTCTCCCTCTTCCTCTCTTTGCAGGACTAAAAACCATGTTATCAACACGCCTCACCGGTGACTCCATAGGTCTTCTTTGCACATGTCCATACCACCTTAACCGAGTAAACATGTCCAAAAACCATATTAAACAAGTATGGACTCGAGGATGAGCCTTGATGTAAACCTATCTTTATAGGGAAGTCATCAGTTACACCGCAGGAGTTCTCACACTAGTACATGCCCCCTCATACATGTCTTGTATAACTCGAACATGCGTCACGCAGACCCATTTCTTCTCCATAGCTTTCCACAACACTTCTCTAGAGATCCGATCATATGATTTTTCCAAGTCAATAAAAACCATATACAAGTCCCTCTTTACACTCTGATGCATTTCCATCAACCTATGCAGGAGGTGGATGGCTTCTGACTTCTATTGTAGACCTTCCCGGCATAAAACCAAATTGATTCTCCTCTATCCTAGTCTCCTCCCTTAGTTTATGTTCAATCAAATTTTCCCATAACTTCATAGTGTGGTTCATAAGTTTTATCCCTCTATAGTTCCCACAAATTTGAATATCCCCCTTGCTTTTATAGATAGGGAACAAAGTACTTCTCTTCCATGCATCAGGCATATGTCTAGATCTCAAAATCTCATTGAACAACCTAGTGAGCCAGCTGATACCTTTGTCTCCTAAACATTTCCAAATTTCAATAGGGATCTCATCAGGACCAACCGCTTTGCCATTATCCATGCGCTTAAGAGCTTCTTTAGCATCTCCAACTCGAATTCTATGATAGTAAGTCCTATTTTGCTCATTATCTCTCACTTCTAAGCTTTCCATGTTAATGTCTGATCCTTGGCCATCATTGAAGAGTTTATTAAAATAATTCTTCCATCTCTCTCATATACCTTGGTCCGTAACCAAAACTCTGCCATTCTCAACCCTAATACATCTCACCTGGTCTAAGTCTCTTGATTTTCTTTCTCTATTTTTGGCAAGTTTATAGATTTTACGTTCTTCAGTTTTTGTTCCAAGGTCTTTATAAAACTATTCATATGCCTTGGATCGTGCCTTACTCACAGCTTTCTTTGCATCATTTCTAGCCTTTGATACCGACCCCAATTTTTAGCGTTGTTGTCTCCTTGTAAGGTCTTAAAACATTCCCTTTTATATTTTACCTTTTCTTGCACACTTTCATTCCACCACCACGATTCTATATCTCTATATCCAAAACCTTTAGATACGCCCAAGACTTCCTTGGCCACCCTCCTGACATTCTTAGACATATCTTCCCAAATGCAATTAGCATTACCTTGTGCCTCCCAATTACCTTCCTCCTCTAACTTCCTCTTAAAAGTCTACAGTTTCTCTCCCTTGAGCTGCCACCACTTAATCCTTGGGTTTATAACTTGTCAACTTTTCTGCGTACGACCCTTAAAGCGAACATCAAGGATCAAGATCCTATGTTGGGTAGTTAAGCTCTCTCCCGATATTACCTTGCAATCCGTGCATGCCCTCCTATCTACGCTCCTAACCAAAAAGAAATCAATTTGTGATTTCGATGTCCCACTCTTATAGGTAATAAGATGTCCAACCCGCTTTTCTAAACAAGTGTTCAAAATTTTGATGTCATATGCTATAGAAAAATATAATATAGATTGCCCTTCCTCATTAAGCTCTCCAAAGCTGGAACCTCCATGAACTCTAGCAAAGTTCCCAGCCTCCCGACCTATATGTCCATTTAGGTCCCTACCTATGAACAACTACTCTCCTTGTTGGATGCCTTGAATGAGACTCTCCAAATCCTCCCAAAACTTCTCTTTCAAAGAAGTCCCTGATCCAACTTGAGGAGCATAAGCACTGATGATATTGATAGTCTCTTGAGACACTAATAACCTTAAAGATATAATTCGGTCTCCAATTCTTTCAGCCCCCACAACATTATTTTTTCAATTCTTGTCCACAATAATTCCCACGCAGTTCCTTCCTCTAACCTTCCCAGTGTACCAAAGCTTAAATCCATTGATGTCCAACTCCTCAGCTTTCTCTCCAACCCATTTAGTTTCTTGAAGGCACAATATGTTAATTCCTCTCTGAATCATCGTGCCACCACCTTTATAGATTTACCTGTCAAAGTATCAATATTCCACGAACCAAACCTAATCAAGCAATCTTGGGCTAACTTCTTTATCCACATCCGTCCAGAAAAATGTGAGGATCCTTCCTTATTCAACATTTCATCCGAGCGCTGATGCAACAGCCCTAGCTCATTTAACATTGTACTCGAGCCATACAACGCGTTGCTTCCGGGCAACGACCTTGCATTAGCGCAATTCTGTAGTGTTTGATCCATATTGAAGATGTCAACGGAGCTGTCGAGACCTAACACAACCCTCCTCTTCTCTCCAGGCTTGCTAGTATATATACAAGTGAAACAAATAGTTCTTAATTTTTATCTTGTATAAAAGTTTATTTTTGTTAAAAAATCCATATATCATCGCTAAAAAAGTCACTAAGACCCATCCCATAAGCTTAGAATTCGCAATCGTCACATCTCCTTGCTCCACTACCTAACACTGGGTCATAGTCCTCTGTAACATAAATCATGCCATAACTCACGGGGATGGCAGGGAAGGAGGTTGGTGAATAGGAGAAGATGAAGGATGTGAGGGCAGGGTAAAAAGAGAGGAGAGGGGAATCAAGCGAGGGTGGTGGAGAGGGGCCAATGCCTTCTCCTTCAATTAAGAATCCCTCAACTTTTCAACGTGTGTTTCGTCGTGATCTTGCTGGTTTGGAACTTGCTTTCGCTAGTGAGGTTCAATTGATTGATTTTAGCGAAGTTTGAGGCATTGGTGCCGGCGAAAAAAGTCCCTAGCTAACAAATTCTGGATCGGAGAAGAACACGAAGTGGGAATGGACGAGGGAGTGAGAGGAATGGAGATGGACCAAATGAATGATTCATTTTCTTCTTTACCAAATAAGATATACACATGTGACACGTCGGATTAGCGAATGAGCCACACATATAAGCACGTTGGCTAACAGAATTCTTTTTTTAATTACAAGAGGAAAATATTGGCTAACAGAATTTAACACATGTAGACAAAATAACCAACATGAGTGAAGTTTGTGAGAATTAGGGACAGTTTTACTAATTTTCATAGTTTAAAAATTAGAATGATCGATCTCATGTCTTTTAAGAGCTAAAGTGAATATTTACAGCTCAATTAAACAATCAATCTCAAAACTTATACAACAGTCTAAACCTATAACCACTTATTATCATTATTATCGTTGTTTGAGTAGTTAATACAATTGAACTTGTCACATGTTGAAAAAGTATTAAGACTTAAGAGTTAAGACTTCCAAAGAAAACAAGTTCCTCTCTTCCTATTCGCTCACAAATACAAGGAAAGGGGGGCAAATACAATGAAACATTTTCTCTTAGTTTCTTATTGTTTATACCTGTTTTAAATACATCAGAGATACACAATTTTATTACCACTTAAATGAATAGTAACAAAGTGCGAATTAAAATTGGTTTAGGTTGAGTTTAATCTTGATGCATTGTCATGCAAATGACATCCAATCATTTCATGCCACATCAACTTACATGATCAGAAATAGTTATGTGATTTTTATTTTAATTACATTCAAAATTTACTTTATAATATGACAAACAATCATTGCATGTCAGTGTGTGTGTATATATATATTGAATCCATAGGTTTAAAAGATTGATTTTATCAATTAAAATTAGAAAACGACTATATGAACCTAAGTTTGAAAGAATTTTTCTAACATCGTGATACACTGATCACAAAAACAGTGACGATATAAAATGAGACTTAGAATGGAAAAATAATTACACTATTTACCTGCTCATATTTTCAAACTATGGACTATCATGAATTTCTTTGGGTACCTTAACTGTCATGTAGTAGTCATATGACAGTATGACACCCATCAGTAAAAATAATTGGAGGAAAAAAATTAAAAAAACTACAATATATTTTCGTCTGAAAGATGATCGGAAGGAATTTGGCCAAAAATGTCAGGACACGAGTTCCAGTGTCCTTCTTTTCGGGCCTCCCAATACCCTCCTAAGAAGCAGTAGCTACCGGTTTCATTATCCCTAGCAAACCACCGTGGTTTCCAACCGCTCTCTTGCATCTTCCGAGCCTGAATCCCATTCACACAAATGTTATATCAATAGCAGGAACTAAAAAGGTTTAATTAGACAATAAGGATATAACAAGAAATCGACAAGGATAATAATCACTCCAATTTCTTCCCTAAAGTGTGTGACATGTATAGCGATTTTAAAACATTCCCACTCACTTTCTCTTCCATCATAATTTCAACAACTTCCTCTTCCCATTAGATGAGATCATGAGACAACACATTGGGAACAACTTGTCGAATATGTTTATACTACAGTGAATACTTGCTAATGGGAATGGCTATCAATGTTAAGTATGTTTCTCCTCATCCACAAAGTACTTGACATTATATGACAATCAGATGTAAGGAATTCTAACATGATGTTATGCACTGAATATCAGGTTAAGTTTGGCACGGGATCAAAACAAAATGGGGCGAAATGATACACAAAGGTTTTCTTCTGTTTTCTTTGGTTCTACTACCCTTTTTTTTGGAACCATAATCTGCTACTTTTCTATCTCATGTTAATTCTTTTATTTTTACAATATTATTACAAATAGAATAGAATTCCATATCATGTTTTTTTCACATTCTAGCATGTCTGTCATACACAATCTCAGTGCTACCTTACAAGTGAAACCAACAAGTGAAATGCATAAATAAGTAAATGAAACATCTACCTGTCGTTGCCGCTGCTCTAGCCGTAACTTTTCTGAATTTGCCATCTCATACTGCCCATTTTCCAAATACCTTTGGTCAGGTCTTAACCTGGAATCAGTAGGTGGCAGCTTTTCCTGTGTGAACAAATAAAATTGATAATCAATGTTTCAACAAATGCCAAACACACACAACATGCTCAATTTGATGATATGGCTATTTTGGTCCCTTTCTTGTTAAATTTAAACTGTCTTATATACTTTATAGCTCTTCCATGCTATATAAATGATCCAAATGTTCCCCTGCTGATACAAGTAAATATTTTCTCCGATTTAGGCATGCATGTTTGGTAAAAATGACATGGAAAAGGAAGAAAAAAAAAGGATAAACAGATAGATCGCCAACACAAAAGAAGGTATTAGTTAAAAGAAGAGACCTTTAATCCAGGTGTAAGTTCATTTAACGTAATGGCAAAACGAGTGAAGTTATATCTAGTGGGAAACTTGGGAGGCTTGCTCCGCTTCCATAGGAGATGGGCTTCTGATGATGATTCATAACCTTTACCCTTTCCACCATGGTCTCCATTAATATAATACATGCTGTCATCCCATTTTCCAATTAATGTAGACAATGTTTTCCCATTTCTATCCTGAACAGTACCCTGAACCTGAAAAAGCAGGTAAAGTACAATAAGAAACTATCCTCTGCAACAAAAGTTCACATGTCAAATACTATATTAGGCACAAGTTATATATCATAGCAAAACAATACTCTGAAAAGACAGAATCTGTACACCAGATATAATAAAGCAGCACCTGGTGAGGATTTCGTTCAATTATTGATTGTTCTTTGAATTTCAATTTACATGAGTATTCTCGGTTTCCCTGTATACGCATTGTACCATAGTGATCACAATACAGCTTTCCCAATATGAGATTGTATATTGATGTAGTAACCTGAAAGAACATGTTTATTTTAGTTTAGAACAAAATCTCAGCACTTGGCATTTTCTTTGTGGCCATTCAACGCATAACTGTGGAAGCAGTTAAATATACCTTACTCCATTGGAATATTTCACCATCATCAAATTCCAAAGTCAAGATTCCAATAGGATCAAGTTGAATTGATCGGCCCCAAAATTTGCTCTTTAAATTGCTATCCGCCCAAAATTTCCAACCTGTACCCTCACAGTGACATGCAACTATCATAGGATGATGACTGACCTGACAGGAAGCAGAATTAATAATTATTGAAATTGTAAACAGAGATTGTGAAAGGCATAAGCATATTATGTTTCATTAGGTTCTGTGGAACTTAAGAAATCAGTCACATCAACTTTCATTCATCTTATGTGGGGTAGTTCACAATTCTACTTGAGTTATTCCTTCAAAATGTTTCTTCATACCAGGAACACCTTCTCATTTTCGTCCAGGAGCATGAAGCTCTAAGGAACTCATATAAGCATGACCACTGATACCTAGGAATTTCAACAAATAATAAACACAAATGACAAGGTCACATGCTCACAAACATTTCTCAATTCTTGCTGGTGGTCCATCAATGATAGGTTTATCTCTTAATATCATGCTGACCACTCATTAAGGCTTGTGGCATTCCCTAACCTTGGAATGGGGAAACCTCCCTCATCATTAACATTTTAGTAGCAAAAGAACATCATGAAGCTTGCACTTACTCTATGCTCTGTTCTACGGTATCAAGTAATACTCCCTCCAAAACTTATTATAAGAACCAAATTGAGGATGCGCCTTGGTCCTTATTATAAGAACCAACTTGGAGTTTGTGGTGCATTAATAATATTTTGCCAAGAATACCCTCATTTAATTGAACTTTCTCTCTATTTCCACTCTCCTAAGCATTAATGATGCATAGAAATTAAGAAAAGTGGGTTAAGGGTAATTTTGGAAAGTTGATATAAATTGAGAACAAATTTAATACTACATTAACCACATTTCTTAAACTGTGTGAGGGTTATTTGGTTCTTATAATAAGGAATGGAGGGGGTACATGATATACACATATATGATCACAATTTAAAAAAAAAATACAGAAAGAAAAGATGAGGTATTAATGACATCGCTATGCTGGGTTAGATTAGACCTTTTCTGAGATAAAACGAAAGCCTTTATCTGGAAAGTCAGCTTCATATGTCTCCCCTAGTAATGGATTAAACGGTTTGCAAATTTTCCCTTCAGTTGAAGCATAGGCGGATACAGCAAAAGCAGCAACATTGAGAATCCTCATGAGGCTATTACCCTGCATGACATCATCAATGAGAATTTAAGAGTTGAAACAATGTACCCAATAAGGCGTTGAATAACTAACAAATATAAACTGACCAAAGTGATACATTTTTCTCGTATCAAATGAAAGTACGGCACTAAAGACTTAAAGTGCTTGGCTTTGACTTAATACAGGTATAAAAGAACATGCCACAAAATTGCAGGGTGACACAAAACTTGCATGCCATATCCCGACTTACTCTTTTTCCCCATTCATATGCTCGGTCCAGAAGATACGAATACTCCATTTCTTCACAACACTTTTGCAGGGAGGAGAGAGGCTCATTAAAATAAACAGGGAGGCATACTTTAGTTAGATCTTTCCCAATATTATCCTTAATCAAAGACCAAAGACTGACACCTTTCTCTTTTTCAACAGGGTCGGGCAATTTCTTACGCCGCTTAACATAAGGATAGCTGGTTCCAACAGATCTAATAGAAGGGTCTATATCATCTTCTGATTCAACTGCTAAGAGTCCTTCATCATCTGAAGAGAAAGATGAAACCCTTAACTCAGATCCACTACTTTTAAAAGAATTGGATGACGACAGAAAATCACGAGTGTCAAAAAAGGCAGTGTCTTCATCATCCGTTTCTTCCTCTGCCGCATCATTTCTCTCATTATCATCCTCAGACTCACTTGCACTTGCTTCTGGATCAAAAAGATAAAATGAAAGGAAATAGGAAGAGTTCATACGGAATCACTCATCAAAGATAATAGCTGGCATGTAAGTCTTCCTAGTTTCAAGAAAACGCATAACCAAAATCAAATCAAGCAATAAAAAGGTCTTAAACATATGAATGTGTGACTGTTCAAACACTTACCACTGAATTTTTCCTGTCTTAATATAGAGGAAGCCTCTTCATCATTGCACTGTCTTTGACTCTCATCAACAACAGTGTTCTCCAGATCAACCTTCTCTGTCTACAATAATGAAGTACAAATAAAGTTCATTATTACACAAGGAAAATAAAATGTTAGCCTTAATTAATACATCAATAAATAAAAATATAGAAGCACAAAAGAAAAGGTCAAACAAAGAATTCTCTAAGGACAGAAAACCATTTTGATTAACAAGAGGAAAACCATGAAATCCATTTGTAGCTTGATGAGAAATATTGAAACATTTTTTCTACTTTCAAATTAACCAAGCCACCACCTCTCCTAATTTTACTAGAAAAAGCAATTGGAAAAGAAGGTCAGCAAGGCAGTATTTCCGGAAGGTGCATTTGCAAAATACTTCAATGCAAAATGAGCCATCGATTAATATCTGCCTAATTATTAGCTAATCTGTGGCCAATAAACGAAAGCGCAAGAAATTATTGGATAAACAAATCATAAGAACACTCAAAATTAGATATAGTATTTTATGATTATTCAATCCGATGCTCCACTGCATGGCCTTTAACTGGCGGAAGACATTTTCAGCAAGATAAAAATAAACCCCACCCAGAAATATATCTCAGTAGTGTCTCATTTCAACATATACAGAAATTTATAAACAGCATACAGTTGAACAAATACATATTAAGTTAAAGGAATAATTTCTAATAGGATTCTTCTACAAATACGTTTTAAAGTCATCACAAGGAGTTAGAGAAAATAAGAGGTTCGAGACTTCATATAATTATAGACCTACTAACCATAGCATCATTCTTTTAGATTTAAATTTAAATTTAAATCTTCAAAAACACTATGACACCGGAGAACTAGTTAAGACATCTAATCTAAATATTTAGAAATGATTCTGAATAAAAGATACGGACTAACTGCTCGAATCAAACCAGTTGGACAGTAAAGGGGGAAGAAATTGACCGAAGAATACTGAATATTATTAATTACAGTTGCAACCCAATCAACTAAACTCTAGAAAGAAGCCATTAATTTTTGGCTTTTGGATGTAAATATACAAAAGAACAACTCCAAAATCAGGGGAAAACTTGATAATTCACGTATCTACAAGCTGAAATACAATTCTCTACTTTCTTTTAAACAAAAAGGAGAAAGACAGAATCCTCCCCCTTCTTGGCTGAGAATTTTAAAGAGTATTAAGAAGGACCAGCTTTCCAGACAGCAGTAGGAATCCAACAAGAATAGCCAGTTTAATTGGCATGAAGTTTTCTACTTTTCATTAAATGTACCTCCAATTGTCGTAAATTGTCGATTAGGGTCAACTGCTTCTGCTTGAGCTGCAGAAGCTGGTTTTGCAGTGCTGCATACTCATTTCTCATGATTTGCTCACTCTCCTGAATGGCTGCCTCATTTACACCCTCTTGCTGAAGCCGAATCCTCAGTTTCTCAGTCGAAATGGCCAAGTTGTCCACTGGAGCCATCAGCTCACTGTTGGACATACGGGGGAACATATCTTTCACCGCCTGCAAGGCCTCCACCCAAGCCACTCGATCCTCACGAGTCTCAGCCCTCAAGTGCAGTCTCTTTGTCCCAGTGAAAATGGAAAAGCGCTTGTCATCTGATCTACTCTCTCGGATAGTCGAAACCTACAGTTAAAGCTTTCTTCCATTGAGATAACAGACACAAATATCACGAAGAAACATGACAAACAGGGCAAAACAACAAAGGAGGATTCCCCCGTTTCAAGAGACTTATCAATTATCATGTAACCACATCAAAGATTGTATATACTGATATAGCATGAGAGAAATCAAATATTTATAAATTAAAACCACAATTAGGGGATTCTGAACTCCTAGTTTCATAACTGATATATTTTCCTCTAGCAAACAACAGCAGCAATCACAGTTATTGGTAGAAATAGAAACCGAAGGGAAATTAAAACCAAAAAAGTAACCAATAAAAAAAACGGCAAAGCAAAATTAAAAGGAAATGGCGGAGGAACCTTGAGATGGATTTCGCCGAAGGGCTTTCGTTGAAGGGAACGGCGAGATTTGCGGTTGCGAGAGATGATGCGCATGGATTCATCGCCGATGACCTTCGATCCCTTCTCGGTCTCGGAGTTGACGACGATCCTGTCCGGTCCGTGAATTTTGTAATAAGAGAGAACCCCGTCTTGGAGCACGAACCAACGTGGCCTCCATCCTTTACCGTAGTTCACCCACTTGTGCAGTATCCCCGAGATTCCGTTCCCGACCAGGTCGTTGATCCTAACGTCCACCGCCGCTGACGTCGACGTCGCTGGAAACTGTTGCTGACTCGCGCGGCTGCAGTCGCCGCCGTTGGTGACGCTGTGGCTGACGTGGCCGTGGCCGTGGCCGGAGGGACGAGGAAACGAATCGGATCTCACGGGTGAGGGAAAGGGAGGCATGGCGAGGCCGGCGAGGGGACCGTCGGTCGGCGAGGGTTTTACGGGAGAAGAGTTATCGGAGATGGCGGAGACGCAGCAGAGAGGATGCATGAATATATCAATTTGTTAATGTGGAAAACGGATTGCAGAGTCGCTGAATCCCACAACGGCGACGCGGCGGCGGAGAGCGGCGGCGCATCCGGGAATGACGGTGACGGTTAGATTGAGGTTCATGTTACGTTTTACGTTATTGTATTGGTGATCGCAACGAGGAAAAAGAAATGGAAGAGTCAAGAGAAAGAAGAAAGTGTAAAATTCGCGTGAAGGTCTCAAAAACGGTTACGTGTATAAATAAAAATTATAAATAGATGTGTTTGTTCATTTATTAGGCTGAATATATTTTAATAAAAGAGTGAATAGTTATTTTCTTTACTGAAAGTGAAAGTGTATCTCGCTTCGAACCAACATTTTGTCAGTTGACTTACATAATCAATTGTTATATTAATGAACATAATTATATTTATATAATCATTCTTCACCATCCCCTTTCCTCATCTTTATCGTCATTTTCATCCGCTTCATCTTCATCCGCTTCTCTCTTGAGAGCGTTTTCGTATCAGAGCTCTTTATCTCCATTTTCTCTCATTGTACGTCGACGCTCACCTCAATTTCATCTTCCTCTTTCTCGTTTCCCTCTTCTCTTTAATTTTTTCTCTCACCGGTGCTTTTCAGTGAAGACCGGAGGAGGCCAAATCGCAACGGTAAAGGAATTCAAGCTAGGAAGCAGGAGCACATCTTCCCCCTCGTGACCACAACCTTCACGGAGGTATAAGGGAGGAGTTTCATTCAATTTGTTATCTGAACCCATTTTGGGAATTAAGGTTCGAATGATATGCTAATAAATTATTTAGTGAAAATGGTAGCAGTAAATTGTTTACAATCTTAACCACTGTGAAATTCTTGACTCTTGAGGAGTAAGATATGAATCTAGGCCATTGAGTCTGGGTTTCTCCGTTGCAAACCAATTGTCGCTCCCTCGCCCCTATTCAATGCTTATGAATCCTGTCTGATTTGTTGGTTGATTGAGGTTTTATAGGAATTTATTGTTGATGGGGTAAGTTTGGTTTGATTTTTCTGGGTTGATTGGGGTAAGTCTCCTTTGGGTTTTCTAGGTTTGTTTATGGGTTCATTGGGTTCAGTTTCATTTGAGTTTTATGGGTTGATTAGGGTAAGCTTAATGTTGTTCTTCTTCTAATTCTTCTTCTTGTTGTTGGAGATATGGGAGGAAAATGGGGGTTATGGAAGAGTATGAGGTCACGGTATATTGAATGAAATTAATTTTGTTGTTAAAAAATTGATTGTTGAAATTAAGTTTTGTTGTTAACAAAAATGTTGAAGATGAAAAGTGGGACGAGGAAGAATGATGATGATGAAGCAGATGAAGATTTTTTTATTTTTGAAGCAAATGAGCAGATGAAGATGACGATAAAGATGAAGAATGGTGAAGATGATGAAGGATGATGAAAAACAATGATATAAATATAATTGTATTTGTTAATATACAAATTAGGCCCCGTTTGGAAGAGCTTATATGAGCTTAACTTATAGTATAAGTGCTTATGCAAGTGTTTGGGAGGGCTTATGTAAATAGCTTATGACCTACCTATAAGTTGTTTTGAGCTTATTTTCATAAGCTATTCAGAGTAGCTTATGAAAAAGAGCTTATGCTTATATATAACTTATTTTCAATTCATTATAATAAATATCTTAAAAGAGCTTATTAATAAGCGCTTATCCCATAAGCGCTTATGGTTATAAGCGCTTAATTAAGCTGTTTTCCCAAACGGGGCCTTAATCATGTAGCTCAATTGAACAATATAGGAGAGAAGAGAGACTATAATCTTATTAGAGAAAATGTGAACCCTTTTACATGAGCCTCCCTTGGCTATTTATAGGGACGAAAGCCATAAATGACATTTAATTAAGACTAAGCTTATGGGCCTCAAAGATCAGGCCCAATAGGTTACAAAGTTTAGCCCCCCCTGTGTATTACAAATGTACCCCTGGAGTCGTCAGCCGAGGTCGCCCTTCGTCTGGGAAGGTTTTAACGAGGCGCATCCTGTAGGGGTGACCGCCCAAAGGAAGCGTAGGTTGGAACTCCGGGCTGAACGTCCCTCGTAGACACTTCACTTTCAGGCTTCAAGCTCGTGTCTTGTGGGCTGGCACCCGTCATTTAGAGGATCTTTGGATGACTAGTTAAAGACAATTCACTTTCAGACTTCAAGCTCGTGTCCTGTGGACTTGTGGACAGGGCGAGTGCCCCTTTACTGCTAGCGGGCGCCCCACCCTGACGAAAGGCAACCTAGGCTAACGACTCCAGGGGTACATTTGTAATACACAGGGGGGCTAAACTTTGTAACCTATTGGGCCTGATCTTTGAGGCCCATAGGCTTAGTCTTAATTAAATGTCATTTATGGCTTTCCTCCCTATAAATAGCCAAGGGAGGCTCATGTAAAAGGTTTCACATTTTCTCTAATAAGATTATAGTCTCTCTTCTCTCCTATATTATTCCATTCTGAGAACATCCTTCATCCTGGCTCTTGATTTTGATTTCATTCAAAATCAAGATTCGAAATCAGACCCAAATCTAACTCTTGATCTCATTCAAAATCAAACCCAGAAAATATTCTTGATCTCATTTCGTCTTGGTGCACGATCTCTTTCTTTTGAAGCTTTGATTCAGATCTTCGACCCAGATATCGCTCTCGATCTCTCTCGGTGAACCAGATTCTTTAGAAGTTTTCCGGGTTTCAAAAAGCTTTGATTTTTTTTGGGTCTGGAAGGGTTTTGATGGGTTTGGATGCATTTGAGAGGCTTGATCAAGGGTAGATGGGATTTGAAGGATTGGAGGAGGTGATTTGGTTTCAAGTCCAAATTCTCCTTCCCAGATTTGAAAAATTTGCCTACCCACATCTTGTTTTTAATTTCATTTTCTAGCTTTAGTTTGCGGTTGTTGTGGGAGGGAGCCATGGTCGTGGCTTAACACTAGGTGAAAGCTACAGATCCAGGGATGTGAATGGGGGATGAAAATGGGATTTTTTTCTTCTCTGGGTTGTAAATGCAACTAATTGGGTTTGTGATGATGTGTTTTTCTAGATTTTGGGTGTGATTCAATTTTTGGTTTTAGTGTGATTGCTAGGAGAAATTGGGAAGAAGAAGAAGAAGAAAAAGAAGTGTGGTGATGGTGCGATGGTGAGAGGGAAGAAGAAGAAGAGAGTGGGGTTGAGAAGGGAGTGACACTGGTGCTCTGGTGGTGGTGCTAATAGAGAGAAATGAAGAAGGAGGGTTGAAGAAATTGTAATTCTAAAAGAAAATTAAAAGAAAAAATATACATGACATGGTATTCAATGGCATATTTTGTCAGTGCCACGTCATTAATGAAGTCCACATCAGTGACTTTCGTTTGGAATTGGACGGCAGACTAATGGCAGGACTTAAATAGCACAAAATAAATTCCAGGATATAAATCGCATGTTTAAAACATCAGGGATCCAAATCACATAATGGTAATAGATAAGAACCAAAATTACAATTAAACCTAAAAATTACGCAGATAAGCATGTCAATGGTAACGGTTTGCAATTTTTATGCATTTGTTTTGTGTAATAAAGAAGCATAAATAGTGTAATTTTCTATCAAATATCCTTCAAGAAGCCATTTGTGCTATTTCTTTTAATTCAACCACCACACAACTTCCACAAAGAAATAATCGAGATATGCAATGACCATATGTAATTAAATTTTAGAAACAGCACTTGAGAAGTACACGACATGACATACCAAACCAGAAAATCTTGGCTTAGTTGCAATTTTCGTCCCTGATTTATCATAATTGTGTGATTTGGGTTCCTGATATTCAAAACGAGTGATTTTAGTCCCTGAAATCCCAATTTCTGAAAATTGGGTCCACCCGTCAATTTGACATCCAATTTCAAACGGACGTTGCATACGTGACGCTCATTAATGATGTGGCTCTGACATTTTTTATTATGGGATCCACTAGGACCGCCACTTCACTAAATAAAATAAATAAATAAATAAAATAATTACATAAATATAAAATGGAAATATATTAACACATAACTAACAGTAAAATAGAAACTCTAAGCAAAAAATTCAAAAATGAATCCCCTGAAACAAAAAGTTCCCAAAACTAAAATCCCTAATCCATCCTCACATCCCAAACCCGTTCAATATGAAGGCGGCGGGGACCTCCCAGAATCATTCGTGATGAAGGTTGTGATGGTTCTGGTTAGGGGTTTGGTGATAGGGGGTTCTGTTGTGCCAGTGGTCGATGGTGGTTGTGGGATGGAAGAAGAAGAAGAAGTAGCTGAGTGGGTTGGTGGTGCGGTAGTGGGGGTGGTGCGCCCCATCCGCCCTACTTCTGTAGCAGCCACAAGAGGTCTTTGCTAAAAAACCTTCATCCTGGCTCTTGATTTTGATTTCATTCAAACTCAAGATTCGAAATTAGACCCAAATCTAACTCTTAATCTCATTCAAAATCAAACCCAGAAAACATTCTTGATCTTGTTTCGTCCTAGCGCACGATCTCTTTCTTTTGAAGCTTTGATTCAGAACTCCAACCGAGATATAGCTCTCGATCTCTCTCGGTGAACCAGATTCTTTAGAAGTTTTCGGGTTTCAAAAAGCTTTGGTTTTTTCTGGGTTTTGAAGGGTTTTGATGAATTTGAGAGGCTTGATCAAGGGTAGGTGGGATTTGAAGGATTTGAGGAGGAAAGGTGTGAGTATTGAACCATTTGGTTTCAAGTCCAAATCCTCCTTCCCATATTTGAAAAATTTCCCTACCCACATCTGTTTTTTAATTTCATTTTCTAGCTTTAGTTTGGGGTTGTTGTGGCAGGGAGCCATGGTCGTGGCTCAACACAAGGTGAAAGCTACAGAAATAGGGACGTGAAAGGGGGAACGGGAAATGGTATTTGTTTCTTTCTCTGGGTTGTAAATGCAACTAATTAATCTGGGTTTGTAATGATGTGTTTTTGTGGGTTTTGGGTGTGATTCAATTTTGGGTTTTCTTAATTCAACTCAATTTTCTTGATTCAATTTTGGGTTAGATTCAATTTTGGGTGTGATTGCTAGGAGAAATTGGGAAAAGGAAGAAGAAAGATAAGTGTGGTGGTGCGGTGGTTGAGTGGTGGTGGTGCGATGGTGAAAGGGAAGAAGAAGAGAAGAAGAAGAAGAAGAAGAAGAAGAGAGTGGGGTTGAGAAGGGAGTGACAGTGGTGCTCTAGTGGTGGTGGTGGTATGGTGGTGGTGCTAATAGAGAGAGATGAAGAAGGAGGGTTGAAGAAAATGTAATTTTAAAAGAAAATTAAAAGAAAAAAATATGACATGGTATTCAGTGGCATATTTTGTCAGTGCCACGTCATTAATGAAGTCCACATCAGTGACTTCCATTTGGAATTGGACGGCAGACTAACGGTAGGATTTAAATAGCACAAAAAAAATTCCAAGACATAAATTGCACGTTTTGAATATCAGGGACCCAAATCGCACAATGGTAATAGATAAGGGACCCCAAAATTGCAATTAAGCCTAAAAATTACACAATTAAGGGACCAAGATGGAATCGAGGAAAATGGAAGAGATTCAGAAGAAATTGGGAATACTAAATTACTCGAGAGCTAATGCACCTGCTCAGTCACTCCTTTTCGCTAGCATGGAGCGCTATTCCCTTCTTGAATTGCTCTTTGCCGCATTGGCGACTCGCTCGATGTTCAAGATCTAGATGAAGATGGTGTTGATCTGATCTAGACTGAAATATGAAGCATTTTCTATTGCTATGCGGAAGAATAAGACGTGAAAAGATAAAGTAAAGAGGGTGAGAGAATTTTTTTTATGAGGAGATGAATTGGAAAATTTAGTTCTTCCAAATTTGAAATTTGAAAAGTACGCAGCTTTAGAACATGCAAGTGGGTGAATCGAGGAGCTTGTTGAGGAAGGATTTACAGTGAGTGAGTGGGAGAGGTGGGTGGTTATGCTGCACAGTTGTGTCTTGCAAGTCTTTGATTGGGTACCAAGGAGAGAGAAACACTGGGAGGTGCATCAGAAGCTTGAAGGTTCCTTTGGAAGCTGAGAAAGCTTCCTTTGAAAACATGCAAGGTGGAAATAAGGTTGAAGCTTGAGGTGGAAATCAATCAGGAAAAGCCACGTCAGCCAAATGCTTGTGGTGATGACACATAGATAAGGCTGAGAATGATTGTGGGAACGACACATCAGCAACTGGGTTCCCGTCCACATACTCCTTGTGGGGAGTATCATGAGTATCCCACTCTTCTCCATCCCTTCCAATATCTGAGGTCTTATTGGCCTCTCGAAAAATGTGGGCTACTTCGACATCTTTCACCTTCAACTTTAGCCTTTTGATATCCCTTCCAATATCTGAGGCCTTATTGGCCTCTCAAAAAATGTGGGCTACTTCGACATCTTTCACCTTCAACTTCAGCCTTTTGATATCCTCCCTCACTTCATTGATAATGGCAGAATAAGGGTCGGTGTCCTCCTCCTCTCCATTCACGACTTTTACCACAACCGCGTTGTCAGATTGAATTCGAATATTACTTTGTTTCATCCAAAACCATCACTTAATGCGCTCCATAGCACAAATACTTTCAACTTTCTGAACGTTTTCCTTAGTGCCCAAGCTTCCTATTAGAATACTAGTTTGGGTCTAGAAATGGAGAACTCATTGTAACATTTTACAATCTTTTTCATAATGAATGAATCTTGGCAAGATATTTGGGATAGGTATTCTTACCCTCTTAGTACTCTAATTTGGGACCATGTGCAAGGAATTTACGTTCCTAACATGGTATCAGAGCTCCAACAATGGAGCTCACCGCCTCTTTCGCCGTTGCCGTGCTACGACGACTACCTTCGACCTTCTCGCCGCCGTTTCAAGCGCTGCCGTCGCAGCACCACCGTGCAATTATCCTTCTTCAATTTCTTCGATCTGATCTCTGACTGCGGAGTCGATGTCGCTACAAATTCATCTTCTCCTTTGTCGTTGTCTGACTCTATCGTGGCTTCTGATTCTGGCGTGGAGGAAGCGTAGATTGTGAAGGTTGAAGATTTGGATTCTAATGTGAGACCTTTGGTTCCTCCTTTTCCTGGGCATTCTGGTTCGGCCATAGATGAAACAGTTTTTGAGAAGATTCTTGATAGCTCGTTTTTTTCTTTCTTCGCCGACAGAGAAATCAGGATTCCGGCGTGGAAACTGGCGATTGATCCGTTCATCTTTGGCACTTTCAGCAAGGGTTTCTTCATTCTTTCTCCACTTCTTCACCGTCGCTTGATTTCGCATTGTCGTATTCGCACACGGATCCTTCACCACTCACCGTGCCGCTTGCTATTTTTGCCGATCAGCCGCTTGTCGACGTCTTGCCGCATGTAGCCAACATCGTGTCGCTTGTAGGCGTCGCTATGCCGTTTGTTGTCGTCGCTGTTCGTACTTGTGATTTTGTTCAACATACATTGAACATGGAGATAACAATTTTGAACGATGAAAAACCTCTTTCTATTGCACAAGTTCACTGGTTCATGGAATGTTTTCTAGGATTAAGGAGTTTAGATCTTAATGGGATGAATGGTTCGAATTTTTTGTTTGATCCTAGAGGATTCAAAACCTGCACACAAAGTGTTTATCAAAATGTTTCATAATGGAATTTACATTTTGATTGGCTGAATGATTTTAATATTGGAAAGAATGTGCATGCTTATGCTTGGAATGTGTTTGATCTTGGTGAATGTTGAAAATGCTCACAAAGTACTTGGTAAAATGCCTATGAGATAGCCAATTTTTTCAAGAAAGTAGTGTTCGATCCTTTACAAGGAGTTAGTATAAATGCTGCTGAGATGCTTAAACCGGTTACAGTGGAGCTTGGTGGAAAAGATGCATTTATTGTTTGTGAAGATGTAAATGTGGACCATATTACACAAATTTCTGTCAAAGTTACAGCAAAGCCTTTGAGCTAATTTCCATGTTCATTTCTAATCACAATGCCAAAACCTGCTATCTTACCACTAACGCTTCCAATGCCAAGAAAAACTATTATTTAAAATATATTTACCAATTTTTTAAAGTTTGAGAAATTAGTAAATGCCACTTGATGGGAGAATGAGAGAGAATAATAATGCACACAAGATATTTCGTAGTTTAAGAAATTTATACAATGACTTGTGGACATTCTTGACAAACTCTAGGAAGCTATTTATATGGATTGATAAAAGTGAGATGCAAGGTAAAACAAAAATATGTGTGCATTGTGTGAACTAGAGTATAAGAGAAAATAAAAAGTTATTAGTGTGTGGTTATGAGTGAGAGAAATAAAATGTAAATGATATGTTATGTGAATATGAAACGTGTGTGGGGTAATGTGAAAATGTTAATTGCGTGAGATGAAATGTTTTGGAAGTTACGTGAGAATAATAAGTGTGTGAATGTTAAATGTGTTTAGTGTTATGTTGATGTTAAATGTGAGAATATTAATTGCGTGAGATTAAAGTTTAGTATGTAAAAATAATTATCATCAATTTCTTTTAATTTTTCAATTATAATACTTTAAATTTTCATATTTAGATTTTATTTTTTTTAAACTTGAGTTGAGAGTGTCGTGTTCCATGTATCATGTATCTTATACCCTGTGCATAGCTATTTCTGACAGAAAATTATCAAGCAATTCACACACTTAATATTTTCATTAAAATTGAAACTAAAAATAATTAAAATTGGGATTCACCAAAACATCTAGCAATTGAACAATTCATATTTTGCAGTCTCTGTATTAAATCCATCACCAATCAAAACACCCCCAAGTAATAACGAATTATGCAGATCCTTCAATTGTGAAACCTTTTCTTCAATCATGTAGTATGCTTAGATCCCCAAATAATAACGAACCATGCTACTGCTACTCAAGAAACTAGACTAGTTTGTATGTAATCATATAAATCATCATTTCTAAAGATTGGTGGAGAGAAAGAAAAATGAACAACACATCTAGAATCTCCACAAAATAACCGAGAAAGGAGAAGGAAAATTACCACGGACAATGCTGACTTCAGTAGAGAGGTGTGGAGCAAAAAAATTAGGTGAGAGCTCTTGTTTGTATTAATAGACACCACTTGGTGCCTACTCTATTTGGATTAATACACACATTTTGGTTCCTACCCTATTTGGATTCAGATTTTATTTTAATTAAAATAAAATTATTTTTATAATTTATATTTTGATTTAATTACACTTTTGATCCCCACGAATGACCTATACGCGAAAATGGTCCCTAAACTTTAAAAATTTAATTTTTCCTCCCCGACGTTAACCTTCATCGACACTTTTAACTCCTTGTCACTATTCCATCCAAAAACTAACGTTCCTGTGATCAAAAGTGCAATTAAGTAAGAAAAATAATAAAAAATTAAAAACCTAGGAACTCCACCATGTTCATCTTTTTCTTCAAAGATTCTTCATCATGTTCTTTTATCACTACCCAGAATACCCAAAAAAAAAATTTGGAAAGCCAAAAGAAATTGTATTCCAAATAGCACAAGCAGTGCTAGAACAATCCAGATACAAAGATAGAGACTAAGTGCATTAAGATATCCTACTAAAAGCGTGCACCAGTCTCAAATAATAAGAAAACAAATGAACTAAGAAAGAAACCAGATTTGAGATGGTGTGGCAGCAGCACCATTTACACAATTCATAGGCCATAACAGTAATTAACCAAGCTTCCACATAGTCCCTTCCAAAACCAGTGTGTGGTTGCACTTGCACATTCATTCCTCCACATCCCACCGTCATCATTACCCAGCTAGCAGATAGAAACAACCAACTGTCTAGAGCAATATAAAGCACTGATAGTCTTCTAAATATCACCTGCACTGAATTAAGCATGATTCCTCTTTCACAGTAATTTCAAAGCTTGATCCTTCATCTGTTAAGGTAGTCCTTCAAGGCATACAATGGGATTACTCAACCATTCAAAATATGAATATGCAAAACCTTTCGTCTTGCTCCGCAACCAGCTCCATGCTTAGAATATCTAGAAAATTAAACATCACAATTCAGAGAACATCACATTTCTCCCACGCAACAAATGGAAAGCAACCACACAACAATTGAAGAAATGGAATTTCTTCCAAAACATCACAAGCATTAAAAATCCACCACGCAACAGCTTGAATTTCTTCCAAATTTCCAAAATCTAGAAACCCCAAACTAGAGAAGGAGAGAATCAAACAACACGAACAACTCTTCCAATCCCAACTAGAGAGTTTGAATCCAAATTAAAACCAGAATCCAAATTAAAAAATCCCAAATCTGGGTTTGATTTTGTGTCGAGATATGCATTGTGGAGGAGGAGGAAGCATGAGAGAAAGGGGAATTTGTGTCTTGGTGGTGCAAATCTGGAATTTGCGAAGGAAAATTAATCAATCAGAACAAGAGTGGAAGAGCTCCAAATGCAAAAATCAAAACCAATGAGGTGATGCCAAGCTCTGAGCTTCACGAAACCCAGATCAACACCACCATCGTCTCGATCTCACCCTCTTGTTAAGTTCAAACGATTTCACGTTTATCATGTTTTGAATAAAAACAATTTTACCTAAGGTTTAATCACGATAGATAAAGATCTCCTAAACTTTATAAGTTTTATATTTCAGGAAATATCTATCGATTTGATGAAATGAACGTTTGCCATTTCATGAAGAATCCTAAGCAGCCTGTTCAAATGTATCGTTCGATGAAATCAAGATGGAACGTCTACCTACGCTCAAAGTGGAACGTCTGCCTATGTTCAAGATGGAACGTCTGCCTCAATATTCAAACAGTGAAGGATCGCAACGTCTGCCCTATTCAATGAAGCATTGTTTCATCAGAACCAATAAAGGACATATTTGATGGAGAAATATTCCTAGTATCTGCCAACTCTCTGAACGCTCCGTACTTCAAGATACATCTTTTTAGAGTCAGCGACGCTCTTTTCTGAACATCATACAACCTCAACGGTCAGAATCAAATCTCGGTGATCAAAATAGAACATATGCTCTGCTGTTTTCCTCTGCATTAAATGCTCAAACACTATTTAAGAAAACACAACAGGGAAGAGGGGACGATAGTATAAGCTACATTAAATGCCGCATTTATTGCATAGCAGGTTTGCATTTAATGCTCTGAGAGCTTGCTAGAAGTATCCGTTGCAACATCAGAGAAGAAGAAACTCAACGGAACTTCAAAATCTTCATCAACGTTAATCCTTCTGAAGATATAAATAGAAGACTTGAAGACTGAAAAACTTGGCGACTTACAACGAACAAAATCTCAAGCATTGAAAGTCTTTCTAGAAATCAAGCTTTGAACTTAACTCAGAAACTTAGTGTCATACTCTTCTGAGTCCAGTCGTCCGCCCTTAGTGTGAAAAATCATTTAGAGTCAAATCTCTCAACCTTTTCACACCTCAAACAGAGAACTAATCTTCATATCATCTCTGTTCAGAAACTCTAGTGTTCACTTAAGTGTCAAACACCCTCAAACACTTAGAGTTCATTGTGCTTACATTATCTACTATCCCTCTTGTAAGAAAAGAACCCTTTGTAGAACAAACTCATCTTTGTTAGGAGACGTCTTGCATAATACGTGGTTAAGGAGAAGTCCTGCGAATACTTGTATCTGGAGAAGTCATGTGGCTAATACTTGTCCGGAGAAGTAATGTGACTAATACTTGTACTGTTCTGTTGAATAGTGAAAATCTTGGTGAAGCCAAGGACTGGACGTAGCCCTATCATTCTGGGGGTGAACTAGGATAAATTGTTGTGAGTTATAAGCTTTATTATTCACGCTTTAAATTTCTGCTGCTATCTTCTGATACACTTTTTCAAACTAATATTGTTTTGAAAAAGAATTTTAAAAATCACACACACAATTCAAACCCCCCTCCATTCTTGTGTTGCCTTTACTTTATCACCTCCGTCACGATTTCCCACCACCTCGATCTATCAATGCAAGCAACCCTCTTCTCGATCTCTCCCTCCACGGTGACCAACCCTCTGCATCGCATCGCATATGAGATCGTGCTGCACCACAGTCATTGTTGTCACCATCGTGAGCCACCAGTCTAGGCTCCTCCCTCGCCACCTTCCAATCAAAGATTGTGGAAAGGTTGGATCTTGACCGAGAGAGGAGGGGATGATTGATTCCAGGAAGGGAATAAAGATCTGAGGTGATGATTGAGACGCTGATGAAGAGGTGAGGTGATGATGATGATTGAAGGAAGTGAAAAGGTGAGGTGATGATGAAGATTGTGAAGTGATGATGAAGATGGTAAAGATGATGATGAAGATAGTGAGGTGATGATGAAGATTGTCAGACACCTCTCCAAGCACGTTACTTTTTTATAAAACACTCTCAGTTCCTCGTCACATCACTACTTGACTCTCAATTTCTTAAATCTTACCCACCGACAGCTACCATGGCTTAATAGCTTCAGCGTGACACATACTTGACTTGTCCAAAGCCCACCTTAAACCTGTACCTAATATAACCACGAGAAGGGAGTGAGCTAACAACATGGGAAATAGCAGGATTATGCCACAAGTCCTACCTAGACTACCGACATATCAATCAATCTCATAATTACTATTGTTACCACACCACAAACACAATCTCAGCAACATTCAGTAATCAAGCATGATAAATAAATGATGCATCAATGCAAGTTCATGCCCCCTTATCCGGTGCCAACCCCTGTATCTTTCACGCCTCCCCAGCTGGCTCTCCAAACGCGGATCATCGGGGCCAAGGAAGCTGACAAGATGGTGGTTGCTACCACACCAAAATCTCAAAATATGAATGATGGGCCCATTGGCTATATACAATCATACACTTCAGAATGCCACTCGGAAACATGGGTTTGATACGTTGACCCACTCTTACTGAGTACGGATTACCCTCTTGGCTCTCAGTCAGGATGACGTAGCATTTCCCGGGCTTCCCACTCCACTAGGAAGAATACAAGGGATCTCAAAATCAACGGCCTAGTGCTGAGTCGCTCCACTGAATCATCCCCAGGCCATCCCATCTCTAGGATGCCACCGCACGTATCTCGGACATCCACACCAGGTGCACGCTCGTCTATCATACAGTGGAAGTTGTCGTGCGTTCCTACTCCTTATCCCCCCGTATCAATGCATATAAGCTAGAGAAAATATATAACATACAAACAAGTATCCTCCCCCTTATAGCCTCTGCATTAGTTGCCCATATCGGCATACCGTAACATCCCTATCCAGTATATATGACTAGCCATTACGGGGATCTCTTGGATCTAGATGCCAGAGGTTACCTCAGCACACCTCTGACTTTCATAGATCAACCCTCCGTGATACGTTGCGTGTCCCATACTACACAACGCATCACTCGGGACATCAGCCAGTCCAAGGTACGTGGTAATTCCAAGCCCTATCCTCGAGACCCTACCTATGCAATTAGTCTTTACTTTTAAATACAATTTTCAAAAGACGTGAACAAGACTCCTGGAAACAAAGACACTTCTTCGGGGTTTTCAAAATCCTATTCACTCTACTTTTAAAAACCATAGGAAATCCCCGAAAAGTTAATAATTTCATAAAAACAACTCTAATTGCATAGAATTCTATCCTAATGTGCACAATTCATGTTCCCTTGGCTCGAGTTATCCATTATGCTCATATTCACAGTTCATGCCTCCTTGATGCTAATCCCGCAACTTGGAGGTCAGAAATTCCTTTTCATATCAGCATCACCATATCCCTAGGAGTGTCATTCTCCGTTCAAAATACTCAATGTAGCATTAGCAAGTTACTATTGCATTTCCAACATCAACACATCAACATGATTATCACATGCATTTCAACAGTCATAATATCTCATCATTTATCATAATCATCATATGCATCATTTAGATCATATCATCACAACATTAACAACGGTCATTCACAAGGAAAATCATATCATTCATTCCACAAGGCATGCTTAAGTCATAATTCAACATGCACAAGCAATCATAGATAACTAACTACAAGCACTCCAAATAGGAATCATAACATAATCCTATCTATCAACTGTGAGGATAGCTCCTCCTCCCTAAACTAAATACCGAAGAAGGCCTTCAAGGGTCTAGAGGCTCCTCGTCTGAGACCTTGTATCCACAAGGAGTCCTATGCTTGCTTCCCACGATCAGAGTCAGCTCTGCAGTTTCACATAACTCCCTAACGTCATTTTATGACATTACACATTATATGTGGTTTCAGGGTTATTTTCATTCTCCCACTGCTTTATCATGATTAAGCCCTTGGTTTATTCTCTCTCTTAATTATCAATTCTTGATTAATTCCTAATCATTGATTAATCCCCCTAACCTTAATCTATTATGGTTAGGGCTTTGAACCTTATTTCGCTCATCCCCTCCAAGATCATCAACTTCACTTCTATTTTACTCAATTGAGCTTCATCATTCCTTCAATTAACTTGCATAACTCAACTTCACATCATTAGGGTCCATAGCTAATTAACTTGATTAATTTTAATTAATCAATTAACTCTAATTCACCTAGATCAATTCAATTCTTCACTTAGGGTTTTCCACGATCAATTTTCCCATGCTCTTAGGTTCTGGACAAAGGTCATAAGTATTATAATTGCCTCAACTACTCAACCTTGGGTCCATATCTTCATGAGTCCCACCATGGCTAGGTATTTTCAAGATTCAAGAAACTAGCTTCCATAGTAAACTTCATGGTCTGCCCTTTCTTCCTCTATCTTCACATCAGAACACTCCTAAACCAGCATACAACATGGTCCCAATAGGTTCAAAGTCAGAACTCACGACCTTTGTCATGTTCATCATCATCACCATGAACCTTATGAAAGAGAAAATCAGATTTCTCTTATCCCAAGCTTTTTTTCGTTTCTGAGTTCCTAAAGCTTCATAAGATGGTCAATAGTTACTAAACACATTTCATTAAGGGTCCCTAACAGTCTAGAGAGCTACATAACATAATAATTTTGAGATGCATGTTTCTTGACTTGTTTAATTCGAAAACCACATACCCAGCTACTAAAAATATACAATTCATGCATTATAACCTTAATATGAGCTTAAAAACGAATTTTGGAAGCTTGATTACCTCAAAAACATGATTTCAAGAACTTCCGGAAAATTTCAGACCAGGTCTGCTAGAGAAGATGAAGGTCACAGCGGTGACTGTCGCTAGCGTTGATCTGGAACCTCTGTCATGGTCGCCTCTCTTCCAGAAGAAGGTCGGTGGCCGTGGCATCGTGATTGGTGGCCGAAGCTGGGAGAAAAATGCCCTTTATTTCATGAATTTTCCGGCCACCATGCCAGAAAACTCATAGCCACGACGAGCTTCAAGAACACAAACCAAGAAATTTCAGAACGAGCCTAGAGTAGCCCAAGTCGAAGCCAAACTTTCCAGAATTACTCTAAAGGCACTCAGAAACACGAATTGAAGGGTTTTGAGGTGAATTGAGCAAGGTTTTGTGAAGAACATTTGAAGAACAAGGATGATCATTTGAGGTTTTTCTAGAGAGAAGTCAGAGCTTCTCTCTCTAGAAGCTGAGCTTCAGAGTTTTAGAATAGGTTGAGAGAGGATTTGTGAGGATTCTGAGCTACATAATGGATCCTTATATAGGAAGAGTTGAGAGATTGAAAGTAGCTTAGTGTGCATGGTGGTGTCTTCACCTCCATGAGCCTTGAGCTTCAAAGTCACCTACATGTGACTTTAGGCTTTTCACTAAACTACTTAAAATCCTACTTTTAGTCCCTAATTACTTCAGCATCTTAATTTCTACCCGAAAGAATTAATTTTGTATTTAAATGATTAGTCTTGCTTTATAAATTTAACCATTTTGCCTAAACTTATTTCACATAAAATCATAACTTTTCTTGAAGAATTATGCCCTAATTTTCCGAATTATTTTCCATGATCAATAACTCATTATATCTTAAAATTCTATCCCAAATTAATTACCCTTTTCTTTCAAATGCTATATATTCTTCATAAAATTATAATATACTAATAATATTCCTAATAATTTACGACTCATAAAACTTCCTTCATTTATCTCTGATCACCTTCTAAACTAATCATTCGAATATATTCTAACCACATTTCTTTGAATTGTTATTCCTATTACCACTTCCTATTCTCGTTCTCTTTTATTTAACTCATTAGTGTTAATCCTATAATTATCACATCTATAGCTTTAATATAAATTACATAAGATGATTATTTCCAAATACATTTTCTAATGTAATATCCATTTCATTTTATTTTATTAATTTCTTGTAAATTATCATTTGGCTTACTTTTTATTTAAGCAGATGGAATCGGGGATGTTGCAAAGATGGCTCAATTTATGGGTTTTTTTTTTGTTTTTTTTACTAAATTACATATTTGTCATTAGATCTGTTACTTTTTTTACGGAATAGTGCCGAGAGACCAAAACTGTTGACGAAGGTTAACATCGGGGAGGAAAAATTGGATTTTTAAAGTTTACGGACCATTTTCACATATAGACCATTCGTGGGGACCAAAAGTGTAATCAAACCTTATATTTTTACTTGATTCATAATTAATTTAAAATTATTATTGTGAAAAAGATGGTGGGGTTTTGAGAAATAAATTAAACTTCAAGAGAGAAATTCATATAGGAAACTAATTTTTTTAATAAGGGTAATGAAGGAAAGATAATAGAATATTTTACATATTTATTGTTAGTAACTAGTTTTTTTAATCCTAAAAAATTAGGTAAAAATGACTTATAAATACATACAGATGGAGTTTTTGATAAAGTTTTCAAGTAAGATAAATATTTGAAGTATAAGGATCTGCATTTAAAGTTTTAATTCGTACAATTTATGAACTCTGATTTGTATTTAAAAGTGAGATTCCCTATAAAAGGGTATTGTTTTTGTATTAAAAACTAGGGTTACACTGTGATGGAAGTAGACTAAATGCATAGATGACTAGTTTGCATGTAATGCATCTAAATCGTTATTTCTAAATATTGGTGGAGAGAAAGGAAAATGAACAAACTTTTAGAATATCCACAAAATAATCGAGTAAGGAGAAGGAAAATTAGCACCCTCAATGCTGACTTCAATGGAGGAGCTGAGCAAAAACATTAGGTGAGGGTTCTTTTTTGTGGGACCCTTGGTGCTTACTCTATTTGGATTACTACAAACGGTTTGGTTCCTACCCTATTTGGATTCAGATTTTATTTGAATTAAACTAAAATTATCGTTTTGATTTCTATTTTTGCTTAATTCTGAATGAAATTAAAATTATTATTGTGAAAAAGATGGTTAGTTTTGAGAAAGAAATTCAACTTGGAGAGAGAAATTTATAGGAAACTGTAAATTTTTAATAAGGGTAATCAAAGAAAATTAATAGAACATTTTACAAATTTATTGCTAGTAAGTAATTTTTATGATCTTTGAAAATTAAGTGCAAGTGACTTATAAATAAGTATAGATAGAGCATTTGATAAAGTTTTCAAGTGAAATAAAAAAATTGAAGTATAAGGAATTATGTTTAAAGTTTTATTCCGTTGGATTTTATGAAGTCTGATTTGTATTTTAAAGTGAGTTTCCCTATAATTATTTTTGTATTAAAATCTAGGGCGTTACATCGAACACAGTGTGATGGGAGTAGGCTAAATGCATTAGTAGATTAGTTTGCGTGTAATACATCTAAATCATGATTTCTAATGATTGGGTGTATAAACCCTCTAACTTATAAACTGCTCAATATTCTTTTTTTTTTTTTTAATGTGAGACTTACTTATACTTGATATCAAAACAATAAATCCATATGCGCATGCAATGTTTGAGAGTGATTCCATATAGACACAGGTAACAACCGCACAACTCGTTACATGAGATTAATTAAAGTTGATATTAAATTATTATATGAATTATTATTATATTATTATTTTTAATTAATCAACATATGCGCAAGACTTAGGAAGGTATTAATACACAGTTTCACTTTAAATTTGAAAATGCAAAAGTTAAATTTTCATTTTTGGGTAAAATGAATAGTTTTAAAGTTATTGAGTTCTGCAAAACTAAACAAAAATTATTTTTATGGACGTCGTAGGGTTATAACATCTTCCGTATACGTAAATGACTCTGAGATTTAGATTTCTTGGTTAAAAACCTATTTTTATTTTATTTTTAAGGGTTACAATTCTCTTAATAAATTGATGGCGACTCCATACATATTATATTTATTATTTATATTTTCTTTTGAGTGTTTTTTTCCGCCATGGAGTCGTGACCGCAGTTGCAACATGGTATATGAAGAAGATCGATGGGGAGCTTTAAGCCTATGCAAACAGTGATTAGGATGGAAGTATTGATGATTCTGAGAACTCTTCTGGATATGTTCTTCCATTTGACAGTGGTATTTTCTCTTGAAAGTTAAAGAATTAGTAAGTTGTATCTCAATCTATAGCAGAGGCTGAATATATTTCAGCAACAACATCTGCAAACCAAGCTACTTGGCTAAGAAAAAACATGAAGGATATGGGAGAAGAGCAAATTGAAGCTACTACAGTCTGGATTGATAAAAAATAAGTCATACAATGTCTACAAATCTAGTTCACCATTGTAGAACCATGCTCATCAGTATGAAATTTCATGCCATAAAAGAGGTGGAAAGGATGAAAGAAGTGAAGCTTATGAACTGCAATTCAGAAAATCAGCTTGTAGATATTTTGACTAAAACTCTTCCAAAGACAAGATTTGATATGATGTTAAGCATGTTTGGAGTCACTAAGGAAAACCTTAAGGAGGAGTGATAGGGTTGAGTATTTTTCTTAGGGTATGTAGGCTAAAGCATAATAAAGAGGTTTTTGATGAAATACACAAAATAATCATATAGATTTCTTGTTTAAGTAAGTTTGTATTTTCTGTTTTTTAAGCCATATGCTGTCATAATTATGACAAAAAACTTAGCCTCCACTCATTGTATCGTATCTTGTATAAGTATGTCTTTTAATGAATAAAATAGAAAGTTGTTGCTATTCAGCCGAACATCTGATTTACGTGATCTCCAAATAACTTTTCAACAACCTATGACATGGTGTCTAGCAATGCCAACATTCAATCACTTTTGTAAAGAATCAATGCATTGTGTAAGATATACATTTTAATGCTTGCATAAAGGATCAACCAGCTCTACTCTTTAAACATTTGCATGATTACCAAATTTAGATGAAGAAGCTCTTAATTCCAAAGTGGTATTGGACATGACTTACACATAATCAATCTCAATCTCAATCTCTTTAATTTTTCTCCTGACTTTGCTAATATGTAACTCCAATCTATTTGTCATTTCAAGTTTTGATTCCACATAAATGTGAAGAAGCCTTCCAAAAAGTACATAGAAATAGTTATTTTGGATGATTTTGATTTCTTTCGTATGAGGGTTATTCAATTATCAAAAATACTTAAGATGTCTTCAACAGGCTATCTATCGAGCTCGGGGTGAAAAACTGTAGAAATAAAATTGTCCATCCCATGCAAATCCACTTAGACCATCCTAGAAAGTATCATAACAAGTATTAAACTTTGTTTTTATGTGCTTCATGTGATCTTTTATCCTTTCTTTAGAAATAGGTTTGTCTGGAAACTGGTTCTATAGTTCTTGTAGAATGTTGCATTTGACTTCAATGAATTGTCATTTTTATTCCCCAAAGTTTGTTGATGCAAATATGTATCAATGAAAGCCTTATCCATAGACGATGTCCAAAACAATGTATCACCACCTTTAGGTTTCTTTGCCCTGTTAAGATTGGCTTCCATGACTGAGCTTTTGAAAAATGAATCACATATACAACAATAAAAATACTATATATTTCAAACTAAGTAGTAAACACAAATAAATAGTACATATTTCAAACTAAAAATCAATCCAAGCATAATAATAAAAGTATGAAAAAAACTAAAACCAACAAAAGTATATCAAAATAGGTAATTGACAAAACTCATGGCAACCCATCAAAGCAATTTTTTCATAATCTATACATACAAAAGAGTATGCTATTTTGCTACTATTCATCATTGAGTTTTTATCCTATGTTTTGTGTTACAATTTACATAGTATCTCATGGTCTCTTTTTTTTTTATATACTTTTCAATAGTTGGTTATCATTTTATTTCTTTATAGTAGATTTATTTTTGTTACGATGAAAAGTTCTTTGAAATGAGATAGATTACAAAAAAGAATTCTTGCAATTGAGGTAGATTAAGAAAAGGAGAAAAAATTTTAGATTGATTAGAAAGGAATACAAAAAAGAATTGAGATTGATTAAAAAAAGAATTCTTGCAATTAGTGTGAAATAGTTAGAATAGTATAAAATTTTAAATTAATTGTATCAAATCCAAGAAAGAATTTCATTGTGATATTAAAATTAGTTTATGTATTGTTGGCTATATAAAAAATGTATATATAATTTAATAATATATTAAAGAAATACTAAAATAACATGATTTTTGTATATTATAGGGACTAAAATTGAATAATATTTTAATAAAAACTAAAATAAATAATTATAAATTTTAGAGGATGAAAAAATACTAACTATTTTTTATGAGCAATCATTTGTGTTAATGTAAGCAACTAAAGAATAATCCTAACCTCCAGTATTGAAAATGAAGATTGTAAATGGTGTTGGAGTATACCGTGCATGAATAAAATTTATGAATAAATGCTTGAATGAAATTTTTAAAGAAGAAAAAGAATGGAAATCAATCAAGAAGAGAGTAGTTGATAAGATAAAACTTTAGTTAATTTTCCTTTAAAAAAAAAGATAACTTTGGAAAATGTTTTGTTCACACCAAAACTGCTTCCACTTTTATAGAGATGTGAATAGAAGAGAGGGAAGTGATCAAAGATATGATAAGTGATGTGATAAAAAAAAAAAAAGGTTTAGAAAGATAAAATGAGTAGAAATAAAATGAAAAAAAAAAGTGTGAATATATCAAAGTTGTAAATTTTTATGAGGGAGCAATACTTATACTAGGTTACTATTAAAATATCATACTAATATTTATACCATTACAAAAATTTACACAATTCAGGAAATTTAATCGGCGCAACTGCCTCATGTCTTTGTTCATGTATCCATCCGTGTGTCCTCGTGATTAAAGTGTTGATGATGAAATAAGTTGTCATGTTATGTTTATATGGCTTTCCTAATTAGATGTAGATAATATAATTAGCCCTGTGGGTAGCCTAGCATATTTGCATCCTCTATTTCACGACTTATAGTGAAAAACTGATTAATAATTAGAGTTAGAAAGGTAATAGAAATAATGTAAACCCATTTGATATGTAATGTGATAGCAATATCATGTACGAGTTGATGGATAAATTTATTTAATGTGCATTAATTTTTTTTTTAAAACCACGTTGATTTTTGAATATTACACATGTAGGATATCACATCTTAGTCTAAAATGTTAGTTTAAAAAAAAACGTGCATCAGGTAAGTATCCTAGTTAAGCCACATAGATGCTGCAATAATATATCTAATTAGCTCTCTTCTAGCTGTATCCTCATTGCCTTCTCTGTGAGTTTTGCGACCCTCTTGAAAACCATTTTCACTTGCAAGTTCACGTTGTGCCTCACCTATTAAATTCTCATTGGGATCTACACTTATCAAGTGATTGTGTAAGATGCAGCAAGCAATGCTTTTTTTTTTTGGAGTTGTAACACTAAAAGTGGGTTCGATTGAACTTTGTATGATTGAAAATCTCCCCTTCAATACTTCAAATGTACAATCAATGACAATTCATAATGATGAGTGCGATTATGGAATAATTCACGTGAATTTCATGACGGATTTTTAAAGTACTCTTATAAGTGATATCGTTTCCTCTTATATGGTGTTATACTGTTCTGAGACAAGCCTTTAAAAGAAATCATTTCAAATATTCTTCATGACCTGTTTTTTTACATTCCTGTCATATTTGCCAATATTTTTTTTTTTCACTTCATTACGAGCAAAGATGTTCAGGCACTCCAAACTCATTTTAGATCATCTTCATGGTCTGTTTTTCCAAGGATTATTAAGAGTTCCAAGACCAAGATATTAATTGTAGAATAGAAACGATAATACAAAGATACATGAAATTACATTTTAAAACTGTGGAAAGGAATAAAAAGAATGCCATTCGTCAACACAACCAAAACGAGTTTCTCCCTCAAACTTTGTATCAAAAAAAAAAAGAAAATCGCTCAACGACTCAATAGATTAGTCTCTTATTTCTAGCCTAAGAATTGAAAAATGTAGTTAGAGTAATGTTAGCTCAACAAGCAAACAAATGAAGCATTTGATCAGGAAGGAAAATAAAAATACAACTCTATAACTGACTCTTTTTAAGTCCTACTATATATCCTTTCCTGCAAACTACGTTTCAACTCCAACTTTTACACAGGACGCTAGAAAACAGTCCCGCTGAGTTAAATAACTATATGCACACAAAATCATCAAGCAGTAGCAGTAGCAGCAGCCAAGCACATATCGAAACCCCTCGTGTTATCAGAACCGGAAATGCTCACATCATGACAAAACGAGAAAACAACTTCAAAAAGCTGTAGAACTGGAAGTTGCTTGCACCCCCAAAACCATGGAATTGGAAGTAATAAAATCTGATGGCCGTGGCAGAATTTTTGAAACAAATGAAGATGATGTCTTCCACTTAATAAACTTTTCTTCTGCTGTGATTATCAGGAATGTCTAGGTTTTGGTCAATTTGATTGGCACGAGATTGTTGTAGGCATCTACATTCTGGTAAAGGGTACGTGTAGACAGAAGTTTTTCTGTTGATTTTTCTAACTCTAGGGACCATGATTCCTTTGCGGTCACTTTCAGTGAGCATGTTATCCATCTGATCCTTGAAAGCTTTCCAACTGAAAAATCAATGCACAAATATTGCCTATCATCTAGTGTTTTCCAAAGATTGCATAGACTAAGTCCCCACACTTAATCCAGATGACAACTATACTTAAATAAAACATGCAGTCATGCAGACAATGTAGGACAACAACTCCAGTAACAAACCTATTGGCAGTTTGATTCAATTCAAACGTAAATCATGAATTAGTGAACATATTAAATTACACAATGAACTGCAAAACATGGTGATAGGTGGTGTAGTTCTACCAAATCAGGATTCAACGGTTATGAAAGTAAATTGTTACTGAAATAGCATTGCATATTACGCGGCACAACAATACCTGGTAGCCAGAAGTTAAAAAGCACCAATTTAATTTTATCAATAGGCCAAAGTTTGTTTATCCCTTCCCAAAACTTTTTTTTTATTAATAGGTTAATTTTCTAGGCTACAGCTTCAGCCTGAAAAACTTAGATATGGGCCAACCAATGTTTTCCTTTTTTTTACAATACTATCGTGTATTTCGTTTTGATGTGGCATTATACGAACCTAGTTCATTATTTAATGGTAGATTAGCATCTAATTACTATAAGAGATCTGGCAACAAATATAATACCAAATTCAATACTGTTCAGAGTGTACTGATAATCACGTACTGCATATATCAGTTTTGGTTCCTCTGTTTCAGTTAAAAGAAGATATATATTAGGAACAAATTACTATCTGTGTTTGAATTTTAGAGTATGCATATCATAAGCTTCTAATTCAAGTCTAGGGGAAACTTCAAACTTCAATCAGCTAACGCTCATTATCTCGTAGAACAGGCCATAACTTGATATGAATCTCAGATACTTATTGCTACCTAATTTTATATATTTCTACAAGGACAAAATAAATGATATATGGAATAAAATTAAATATTCCCTAAAATCCTTTGAAATGTAGTTTTGGAGCATAGTGCGGCTGTGAATACAGAATGAGGGGTCAGAAAGAGAAAGAGAAAGAGCATACCTGATACTCATGTCCTCGAAAAGAACAACAAGCTTGCGTTTATCTGGAATAATGGTCTTGGCATGCCCATCATAGAGGAATCTTCTATGGCCCATCAGAAAATGAGGGAAGTTACCACCCTGAGTGGTAACGAAAACCTCACTAAACAAGCTTGCAGTGTAGTCCAGTGCTGCCAATTGGGAGGAATAGCCCTAGAAAATGATAAAACTAAGCATCAGGGCATACTGGAAAGTCCCAACAAATATTACACATCATACGCTCTATGATAGAGAATAATCATACATGAGAAGATTTGTATTTTTAATTGCAGTAAATATGCACTTGCAACCAACCATCAAGGCACAAACTATGAGATTGTGGGGTGAAGAGAAAACCATAGTATAAAGCCAAATAGATCTTTTTTATTTTGGAATTGAAAGCCTATCACTTCCTTGATCATTAGAACATAAAATATAATATTCCGGCTTCCTATCCAGTAATGCATTCTTGGTGTTGGTGTATAAATTACATAAAACTCAATAATGTAGCAATTGAAGTTCAAAACTGCTGATCATCTTTTACAGATGGATGAGCTTTAGTTTCCAGGTCCAAGCCATATAAACGAACATAAACATTCAAGAATTTATAGTCACACAAAAGTTCTGACCCTCCCTAGACCCTGCCATGGCACTAGCTCTATAGTACTAGGTTATTGTTTTTATCAAACACTTAAGAATTTTAATGAAGGGCTGTAAGTTCCAACTCAGTGCCACTGAACCCAATTTAGTAGCTATAAAACTCTCTTACTTCAAGGTCATATAGATGATAAATCTGTGAAACAAATCCAACCATAGTTTTGATTGACTTACTACGTATATTTTTAATCAACACAAGCATGAAACAACTTACCTACCGCAGTATAAAATGAGAACAAAATGAGTCTGCAGCAGGACAAATAAGACATGTCTAGTAGAAAATCAAGATAACATGTTTCAGTATATGGACTGCTATCACAATGAAATTAGAAATCCGGTTTCATAAAATGAAGCATTGAATTTGTTATTGCTCTGTTCTTTTTCTCAACCAGTAAGGATCTTTACCAAAAAAGGAGCAAGCTCATCTGATGTTGCAAGAGACTCCTTTGTATACAGATTGGGAAACATCTTTAACAAAGGAGCTAAATATCTCTCTGCATGATATATTTTCCCAGAAGCTAAATATATTGAAGTATTATTGTCGAATCCCATGCCACGTAGCATCATTCCAACCTACATAGTTAAGGAAAACAACATGCAATAAATACGAGTCTCTTCCATCCACGTAATATCAGTTTCCCCCACAATTTTAACTTGCATGAATTAGTTTGATGTGCATCTCATCATGCGGTTAATAACAAAAAATAAAATGTATAAATGGCGATGCCAAAATTTAGAGTAATCAGGAATAGGTACTGCTAAGAAAAATAGTCAGTGTCTCATTAAGAAGTCAAGAACTTAAGACATGAAACGGGCAAGATTTAAATTAAGAGAAAGATAAGAAAGATTTAAGATCTGAGAAGCATTAACAAGCAAATAAATACCTCTAGAGGGGTTAGTGGGCATTTTCCTTCGATTCGATTGAGGTCAGGTGCAATAATACGATCTTTTCTTTTAAATTTCCCCCTCCATCCCTTTTCCCGTGCTGAATCCATTTCTGACTTCTCTGCCTCTCCTCCATCATATACACAACAGGAGAATGCAACCATGTCCTGCATGTTGAGAAGAATAGGTCAATCAATACACAAAGCTGATTCAGTCCAATACATTATTGAGTTTTGAGTCTTTTGACACATACAGAAACGAATATTAACACCAACTACTAGATCTGAAAATGATAGAATAAGCATCAGTACCTCCTCAAAGCGAAGATGCAAAGCAATATATTTTCCATCTGTCCTTGAGCTCTTCTCAATCATTCGGTGAACCAGTTTATCAGCTAATGTTGATATTGAAGGAGAAAACCTCAATGCTCTATAATTAGTAAGACATCTAAGAAATTGAATATGTGGAGGGACACTCATGGCCAAACGGTTGGCAAATGGAGCTATTCGAATAACCCTGCACAAGTTTAGCAAGCCAAACATAAAATTCCTTGCTTCCATCATATTGTTTCCTAAAATCAAATTGTTTTAACTGTCCAATTTGGATTCAGTTCAGTTTCACCCATAAACAAATATATATATATATATATATATATATATATATATATATATATATATATATACGACTTTTTAAAATTCAACACTATTCAATTCACAAACTAGAAAGTTTATGAATAAGAAATGAGAAGAAAGTGGCCCAATACCTACCCTTCCTTTTGCAAGATAGGATAAACAACTCCGAGGTAATAACTGACAGGAGCCCAAGCTTGAACTTTGATGTTAGTTATATTACTCATATTGTAATTGTGCCTCTCCATTAGTGCCTCAGGCAGTTCTTTTACCACTTTAACATAACCATCAAGTGTGGATATAAAATGATCCTCATCATATATATCCCCAAATTCACTGGATGAGAAGTAACATCATTTTAAATAGATAGTAGTAATCGCAGAAATAAAATCAGCAATAAAAGAAGTCAAAGAAACACCATAATGTTCGATATATTCACACATGCCGGACAAGGAATACTTCAATTCCATAACATCTGGTTGGTTAAGTACGACTGTTGAAGACCTATATTTTAAGGTCCAAAGATAAAGATAACAAGTAAATGGGTCACCTTGGGTCTTTCCACACACTGTGGAATTCAAAGTGAGGTATAACTAGTATTGCATTCAGGAGTCCAGCAACAGCCACAGCATTGCAAATCTACATGAGGACAATTTAAGAGGCACAGTGGTGAAAAGCAGTTCATCTCTTCAATAAAATAAAACTGCTGAAAGTCATAGAAAGGGAAGATTTTGTCATAATACCGCGGAGCGTTGCTGGTTAAGACCACCATTGGCCTCCACAATTAAAAAACCATTCAGGCCAGGGGAAACTGAAATTAAGAGGAAGCATCACATTAACAGCCCGCTAATGCATAGCTCAGTTTACTTTTATGCCAAATTTCACATTAGCAGCAATAGAGAGACCCACTTTGGATAAAGCTCAATTTACTTTTATGTCAAATTTCAGTATAGCAGCAGTATAAAGAACCAGTTTGGATAAAGTTTCAGTTTACTTTTATTCCAAGTCTCACATTAGCAGCAATAGAAAGACCAAGTTTGGATATACTTTGTAAAATGAACTTAAAGGAAAAGAAAAGTTGAAATGTTGTTGCAATGGATATTGATCTTTTATCTAACAGCTTCCTGCATAAGTTGAAATCAACTTGCCAACTTTTTTAAAGAAGTTTTTCGTCTATTTTCTCCACAAGCACATATGTAAACTTTTTCCTAAGTTAGGAACCAAATAGTTATTTGACTTATTTCAGTTCCCATAAGCTAATAGAAGCTAATTTAATCAGGGCCAACATCCACCTCGATAGATATGTTTAATAAAAGCAATTTTTGGGACAGGCAGAGAAAAAAATAGCTTCTAGTTTTATCTACCCGCATACCAATATGTTCGTGATACAATGCAGTCAAATTCGGACATGGCTTCTGCTCTCTCAACTTCCTCTTGTACTTCCACACAGAAGACAACTGCAAAAACGACACAATCAAAATTAAATAAAATAAATAATAAAATAAATCAGCACCCTTGGTGGAAGAGAATGATTTTATTATGCTATTGTTACCCATCTAAGACTAGTCAATGTTCAAAATAGCAACAAAACAAAACAACATAATTTCAAGTAGCACCAAACACAAAGTGACAAACGCAAAAATCTTCAACAAATAGAAAACCTCATTTCGTTTTTTTTTTTTTTGGTAACGAGGATTTCAGCTCCAGGATTTTGGTTCCAGAATTATTCAATACACAACTTGACCTATCGTGTTCATATTCTTTTTAGCACATGGCTTATTGTGCATTACGCTCGTTCGATCACTCACCTCAATGGCAGAGGAATTATCAGACTCGATTTCGTGCCAGAGCTTGTGGAACACCTCGTGGCTGCGGTAACGGGAACCGGGAAGAGGCGCGTGAGAGAACGGGAAGGGGAAGGGGCCCACGCACATCAAGAGACCGAAGATGTACAATACCGGAAGCAGGAAGAAGTACCGGAGGCTCCGCCGCGCCATGATCCCGGCGGCCAGCCGCCGCGTCTCGGTCATTTCCTTCGCCGGCCGCATTCTCCGCCGGCATTGCGACACGCCGGAGTTCCGCCGGGGAGAAGGCGGTGGGCTCGGCGAGCTGCCGCTGCTGCTCCCGCCTCCTGCGCCGCAAGTCTCGCTGGCGTAACCGTTTCCGTTATGGACTTGTGCCTTGGATTTCATAGCAAAACTCCTCTGTGTCTCCAGTGACGGAGTCATAGTGAGAGATTTATAAGAAGAAGAAGAAGAAAGAGAGAATGGTTTTTTTTTGTGGGTTCGAACAGAGATTTCGATGTTAGTGAACAGTGAAAAAGATGGGTTAGTTGTGTGTGAATTTTGTGAAGGTTTTATTCAATTATTATGAGTGTAGTGAGGCTTATTGGCTCCTTTGGAATGAGAATTTTTTTTGTCGTGTTTGGCAGTGCAGAGAGAAATTGAAGCTTGAAAGAGATGGGAGAGAGAGAAAAAGTGCTGATGAGTGGCTTTTGGTTTCTCTTGTGAGGGACAGTTGAGGAAGGAGAGTAAAGTGCAGAGAGGAGAAAATTAACAGCACTGATAATGTGGTGTGTATTTTGATATTTTCTAATGTTGTTGCTACCAGGGTGAGTTTCTTCGACTCCCTAGGAGAAAAAAATTGTACATGGCCCCTTTGTGCCCATTTTAGAAGGTGATATAATATAATGTGTTTTTTTTTCTAAACTTTTACTTTATACAACCTATAATCGCTAAAAAATAGTGTTTAGACACTAAAATGTTATCCGTGAATTAGCACGATAGGAGAAATGGTATATAAATTCTAATGATTTGTTCTAAAAAGAAGGAAATACTTGTCACAGATCCTGTTGTATAGAATATCGGTCAAGATACAAGAGCGAACTTAACTGATGTTTTATTTGACCACATGAACTAACTTGTACATTATTTTACACAATCATGAACCGCAATAATTATTTCCTAAATCAAGAGATGAACTTGTTAGCACATAACATTTTCAAAGAACAATTTGATCATTCGCTCTACCCAAAAAATCGAAAAAATGAAAATTGTTTATTCTCCCTACGTAAGCAATCTAACATGACCCAACTCACACTAACTTAAAATAAATTGTCCATTCTCCTTTATTTTGCTGTATTTAATATTAAAAAATAATAATGACTTTACTTGCGGACACTCAGTGCCAATTACTTCACGGTACATTTATGCTCTAGTTCTGACACATAAAACGTGGGAGATGCGATAAATGAATATGTGCAAGTTTCATATTTTATGGCAAAGTGCTTTCTCAATTAGTAATTTAAGAAGAGAAACTATGAAATCCCTTAAAAAAAACTATGAAATAGTATTGTGTATATATTTTATCTTCTTAAATATGTTTTTTCAATTTTTTATTATTTTTGGTATAAAACCTTCATTATGTTTTTCAGAATTTTATTTATTTAGTTATTATATGTGTTAAAAACATTGATGTCTGCGTAAATTTTTTATTGGTATATTTAATTGCTCTCGTAATATCAAGTCGGGTAAGGATCACTATGAACAATTAAGTTTCTCCTACTAAGTATTTAACGCAGCTAGCTGTTGTCACAAGAAGAATGACATATTAACGGGTAAAATATACAAAAAGCTTCATAAGTATTTAGGGTGTATTTGGGAAAATAACTTATTTAAGCGCTTATGACCATAAGCGTTTATCGTATAAGTGCATACTCATAACATATTTTTTTAAGAAATTTATTGAAATAAGTTGAAAATAAGTTGTAAATGAGCATAAGCACTTTTTCATAAGTTATTCATAACAACTTATAAAAATAAGTTCAAAACAGCTTATAAGTAGGTTATAAGTTGTTTACATAAGTTCTCTCAAACGTTTGTCTAAGCACTTATGTCATCAGATAAACTCAAATAACTTCTAAAAATATGCTTTTAATTTTCATAAATTTTTATCTCAATATTATCAATAATTCGCTCGAGTTTAATACTCGTACATTAACGGTTCAAATACATTTAACTCAATTATATTTCATTATTTTTTCACAACATAATTGAATTTAAGTTGAGAAAAAAAAAGTTCGTGAAATATATTGAGATGTTTGATGAAAGACTTATTTACATAATTAATAACGATATAAATTTTGGGTTTAATTGTGATATACTTTCATTTTTAAAAAATTTACATGTAATTCAATCACACTATGTCAACAGTTACATTCATTTTAAGTTTTAATTAGAATGAGGAGTTGCTTAAGTCATGTCAAAATATTATTAGATCATTTAAATTGAAATAATTTTACTCAAACTAAATCTAAGGTGATTTAGTGAATCTCTTAAAATAAAAATAGATATTTTGATATTTAAGCGACACTGCACAGACTAGACTATCCATAAATTTTTTTAATTTCTAAACCGTGCTATAAATATAGTTTATAAAATTTCACAAAAAATATTAGAATGATTTAGAGTTCTTTATGTTTCACTTTCATTATTTTTTATTAAACGAAAAGAAACTTGCTGTTGAAGAAATAACAATTTTGATAAACAAGGCTGAAGGCTGCAGCCTGCAGTATTCGGTGCCTAAAAATAGTGCCACCGGAGAACTGCGCCAGTAAGTAAGGAATAAAAGCATCGAATTACTCTTCTATTTGACCTTCATTTAGGATGGATTAGAATTACTAGAATGGAAAGGGTAATTGTGTTTTGTGTTCATTCAAACACTATTTAATTTAATCTATTTTGAGATTTAGATTCTCTGATATGAAATTTCTCTCATGGGTTATTATATAAGATTTTTGTGCTTATCTCTTCATATATATGCATTAAATAAATATAATGAAACTCTTTAAATATTTAAAAAGAGAAATAAATACAAAACTCTCACATAAAAATACACATATGAGAAATTTCATATCGAAATCCAAACAACCTGCGGTTGCATGATTATGATTTATGACTACTAACATTGCATGTTGTCATGTCTCTAACGGTATGGAAACCATAAGGGAAGCGTACAGCGTGAGAAACTTAGAATAGTCCAAATCCGAATATTGACAAGTTTTTGCTGCTTTAATCCTGCAAAGATCAGCCAGAGGCACAGGCCTCAGATCAGATCACCCGACAAAATTTTAACAATGAGCTTTCCTTAGATTAATTAGTCTGCCTGCTTCACATGAGTAAACTTTTTTTATTAATGATTATAAAAACAAACCTGTTTTGTTTTTCTTTGAGTAAACCATCATTTTGGTCCCCGAAAGATATCACTTATGGCAGTTTGGTCCTTATACTATTGTTTCCCGTCAAGTCAGTCCTTGATAGATTTTCCGTCAGTCATTCAAGTCCCTGAAAGATATTTCCGTTACATCCCTGGACGGAAAAAGACACATGCGCAGTTAATGGTCACGGTGGCAAGCCATGTCAGCAGCAACGGTTAGAATCTGAAGTTTTCGAATCCGTCAAACTAGTCCTTGGCTCCATATACAAGAATGACACAAATCAGAACACCCAAAATCCCCAAATTAGAAACCCTAGGTTCTTGGATCTTCAAAATCCCTCTCTGAATCCCTTCAATAACCCAAATCCTCCTTCGAATCGTGGTAAATCCCCTTCGTATTTCTTGTAAGCCATGACAGCAGGCTCGAAATCTCGAGTTGAAGGGAGGGCATGGACGAGAGCTCGCGATGGAGAATCATCTTCTGTAAATGGTGGAGGAGTTGCTTGCTACTGTGGTGTGAAGGCTAAAGTGAGGATTTCCAGAACAGAATGGAACCCAGACAGACCTTGGTATGGATGTCATTTACCCAAGGTGAGTTACTCCTCTTCCCCTGTTATAGTTGATGGTGTTCAATGTCTGAGGCATTTTGATTTGTTTGCAGAACCATCCCAAGAATTGCAATTATTTCCTCTGGGTTGGAAATGAAGATGAGGGAATCACAGAAGATACCAATGAAATGGATTCAAAGGATGATGTGGGTAAGAAGATAGAAGGTGTGATCGATGATCTGAGGATTTTGAAGGAGGCTGTTTTGAAGAATGAAGCTATGATTGAAGAACTTAGTGTAGTGAATCGATTAATGTTGCTGAAGATTGAAAGTGTCACACAAGATCTGAGGTTATTGAGAGCAATGGTCATAGGACTAGCTTTGGTGGTGTTGTTTGTGTTTTGTGCCATGGTTTTTGTTGTTTATGTGTCTTGATGTAGGGCCTGGGTTATGGGGTTTCATTGTAGTAGGGGACATAGGCAGGTGATGTGATTAATGAAATGCATTTTCTGTAGTTATGATGAATATTAAAAGGCAGTAATTTTAAACATCTTAGTATTTGTGCTAAATTGTTCTAAAATAATAGCCTTTAATAATAGCCTTTAATAACAGAAAATGTGAAAGGTTTAGAAACAGCTCGAAATGGAAAAAGGCTGCACTATCAAAACACTAGAAATGCAATCAAGATATGGTACTAGTATCCAAACATTTAACAGTATACATTCACAATCCAAGTATGGCATCAAAAAGCATCAAGATCAGTATACATTCACAATCCAAGTATGCCATCAAAAAGCATCAAGATCAGTATACATTCACAATCCAAGTATGCCATCAAAAAACATTTAACAATATACTTTCACAATCCAAGTTTTAAAACAAAAAACTAACACATGTGTAACATGGTTCCCCAAAAAGTTACAATCCCATCATACTAAGGATAGGGATATCAAAAAAGCAGTGATCTTGGCATTGTCTTGTAAAATCTTCACTTCTCCTGGTCATCAGTTGGCTCATCTATTGGCTGCAGCGCAGGTGTAGGGATGAATGTCATACTTGGTCCGTTGAAATCGTGTGATATTTCAACAAATGGAGGGGGGCCTGCTGTAGTAGTTGGATTTGCTTGAGTGGAAGGCTCATTAACATGGCGTGGGGGCCTGAAAGAGGAGACTCTGCCTCTGCCTCTGCCTCTGCCTCTGCCTCTTCTGGGAGGAGGCCTAAATCCAGAAGTCTGTGGTGGTTCCATTGGCTGAAAAGGTGCAGTAGGCTGCACTTGTTCACCTAGATGTTGGATGGGTGCAGTGTCAGGTACCTGCAATGTCAATTATTAATATTTGCTAACTAAAAATACAATTCAACAGCAAAACCATGACTTTATGAGGAATAAAAAACCTGGTACCTGAGTAGGCAGCTCTAGTGTAGGTTGAGACAGGATCTCTGTGGCAGGTGCATTTTGTGAGAGATCAATCTCAGCTTGTTGCCCAACATTTGTATCTGTTTCTTCCTCAGCTTCTCGGTTTGCCCAGTGTCTAGGCCTCTGTGGAACACCATGGTTCATGCAATATCTCATGTTATGGCCTACAACTCCACACCTAGAACACTGGATTTCAGCATACATTCTCTTCATCTTTGAGCCACTTGTTGTGCCTTATGTACTATCTTTCCTCCTATTCTTCTTTGGCTTGGCACATTTTCTCTTGAATGGAGGTGGAACCGGCTTCAGATATGGAGTAGGTTCCCAGAATTCTTGGCTCAGTGTTGGATGAACAAAGAATTCGTAAGTTCTGTTATAAGCACCCAAAGTCAGCCAATTATGGAAAAAGTCTTCTGGTCTGAGATTCCTGTGAGCAATTGCAGCAATAGCATGCTTACAAGGCATGCCAGTTAGTTGCCATACTCTACAAGTGCATGTTCGAGCTTCCAAGTCAACATCAACCTTGGTCTCCCAACTCTGAACCTCATACCTCTGACTGTTGGCATCACCACACCATACAGGGGTCCATCTGTTGCTCAATCCCTTTTCTTTCTCTAGCTTACTTCGTTGAACTGGAGTAAGAGGTCCTGCCTGTGATCTGAGCTTCATTTTGTTATTTGCTAGTGTCCTCATAATGTAGCATCTCACCTCCTCCATAAGTGTGATAATAGGCTTGCCTCTATATTTGAGGATCTTGGCATTGAATACCTCACATGCATTATTGCATATATTATCACACTTTGCTGTCTCACTGAAGTAGGCCTTCGTCCATGCTTGTTTTAGCCATTTGTCAAGGTATTTCCAAGCATTCCCACTCTTCCTCTTCATTGTTTCCATCTTGTGATTGAATTCTTGGATTGTTGTGGCCCTTGAACATTCCCATACAAGACCCTTGAGTTCCTTGTCCTTCCACTGTTTTGCAAAGTTTCTCCATAAATACATCACACAAAACCTGTGAGGAACCCCAGGCATCACCAATTGCATTGCTGGAATTAGTCCCTGTAAGCAAAATTGCATGAAATCAGATTAGAGACTAAAAAAAAAAATCTGTCAAATTAGTCCTTAAACTATTCGTGAGTAGTCAATTCAGTCCCTCACTTACCTTTTGCATGTCAGAAATGAAATTCCAGTTGTGTTCTTTGTAATTGCCAATGTCACCATGCAACAGTTGAAGGAACCAAGTCCAATTGTCTTTGTCTTCCACATCCACAATTGCATAAGCAACCACATAGATTTGGTTGTTTGCATCTTGTGCAACAGCTGACAGCAACTGCCCACCAAAATAGCCCTTCAGGAAGAAACCATCAAGGCCTATCAGAGGTCTGCATCCAGCCTTCAGTCCTCTCTTACATGCATCAAGACAGATGTATATCCTCTTGAATTGAGGAGCAGATCCAGCAACAGGCAGGGTATCCATCATGACAGTTGATCCAGGGTTGCTTCTTATGAGTTCATGGTTGTAGTCCCATAATTTGGCATATTGTTCTGCTTCACAGCCTTCCACTGCTTTCCTAGCCATTTTCAGAGACCTGTATATCTTGGTTTCATCCAAATGTACTCCAAAGTTTTGCTTCATATAATCAAATGCCTCAAGGTAGCTCATTAAGGGTTGAGACCTGAGCCTAACCTGTAGTTTTTGGCTGACCCATTTGGTATTTGCTTGTTTATTCTTGAAACCTCTGCTGCAGGTATGGGTGTCTTCAAAAGTTTTAACCTGGAAGCTTTTTTGGGGCTTGCTCCATGCACAGAGGATCCTCCACGGGCAACCCTTAGCTTTGCGTACTGCCCTGGCCCTCTCCCTGTCATTCTTAACCCATTTAATTTGCCTCCCTAGCTCGATGGTGTAATCCTTAACAGCTTTCTTGAATGTTTGTAGGTCTGAAAATTCCATACCAACCTCTATAAATACATTGCCAAATTCTGCATCATCTCTAAATTAGGGGAAAACCAACTTAGTGCTTGAACTGCCACCTGCATCACAGGAGCTAACAGGGCTTCTAAGCTCTTCACTGTGATAGTTCATGGTCCCTTCTTCACATGACCACTCTTGCTGCTGCACGTCTGATGGAACAACCAAACCTGCACTGTCAGAATCAGATTGGCCATCATCAGAATAAATGCCAAAGCAATTATCAGACTCTGTTTCACTACTTTCAATTTCCCTCTGCCTCTTCCCTCCCTTGCTGGTGCTGACTTGTTTACCCTTTCTTATTTGCTTTCCCTTCTCATTCACTAACTTCTTGGCCTTCCTAGCACTGTCAGTAGCCTGCTCCTCATTTTCAATGTCAGCCATCACTGCCTCTAAATCCTGTGAATATTCATTTTCAATGTCAGCCATCACAGCCTCTAAATCCTGTGAATATTCGTCACCATCCACAACCTCATCTCCACCAACAGCCTCATCTCCATCCACATCCTCATCTCCACTAACAGCCTCATCTCCATCCACATCCTCATCTCCACCAACAGCCTGATCACCATCAGTTGAAGGACCAACAAATATCAGATCATCATTATCATCAACTGCAGGATCCAGCTCATGTGGCAGTATGACTGCAATTGGTTCTGTGTCAGGAGGATGCTCAAAGAATACCTCAACATCCCCACCATTGTACTTAGCAACTATTATCATGTCTCTAATATGAGCATCTCCATCAATCTTGATGAGTTCAAACCCAACATCTGTCTGAGTGTTCCTCCACCAAATGTCCTTAAATTTGTGATAACCATGGGCTTTTGCCATTCCTTCTACTACAAACAGATTAAGGGTATCACAGTCTATGTCCTCCCACACACAGGTTTACCAACCATAGTAATTAACCCTTCCACTGTCCTCTTCCTGGCTGAGTGTTCCTCCATGGTGTAATAGCAAATTTATACTCTGTTCCATCTACATTTTGAAAAACAACCAATAGCAATCAGATTGTGAAAAAATTGGGGTTTCAACATCAACAAATATGTGTCTTTGCTAAAATCAACCTAAACAGCAACATATCAAAATTATCCAAACTACCAGCAACAGCCAACTATCATTCCCTATAATGTTAACCACATTAAAAATCCAAAAATTTCCCAAGAAATCAGGAACAACAACCCTCTATTTTTTGGTTAAAACCCTAACTACATGTTGATTCTAGTTCTACGGCCACGAAAGAGATAGGAAAAAGGGAAAGAAACCCAAACCCTTCGAGCATGGAAAACGCGACATTGAAGGTTACGAAAATACTTACCTTGCCGTTTTCGAAAGACCACTCCACCGCCAACCTCCCACGCACGCCGCGGAAACCGCTTCGAGCCTCTCTCCTTCTACGGCGTCCTACCTCATTCCGGCCTTGCCGTTCCTCTTCTTCTTCCTCTGCGATGCTAGTTGCTGTTGGTGTTGCTAAACTGACATGAAGGAGTGGAAGAGTCAGTTGTTTAGTGGTTGAAGGCCAGGGACTTGTTTGCCCACCTTTTCCACCAATCAGATGATGCCACATATCTAGGGACTACTTTGACAGTGTTTATTTGGGAGGGAACCGTTTATAATGACACGTAAGCAGCCACATGGCTTGCCACCGTGGCCATTAACTGCGCATGTGTCTTTTTCCGTCCAGGGATGTAACGGAAATATCTTTCAGGGACTTGAATGACTGACGGAAAATCTATCAGGGACTGACTTGACGGGAAACAATAGTATAAGGACCAAACTGCCATAAGTGATATCTTTCGGGGACCAAAATGATGGTTTACTCGTTTTTCTTTTATTTCTTGTTTTAAAAAGTTTATTTATAAACATGAATTTTAAAATAGGAAAATATTAAAATTAAGATTATATTTATATCCTTCCTGAATTTGAGCTGGAGAATTCTTTCGATCTCGGTGTTGGTGCATAGTTCTGAGGTGGTGCAGTGTAGATATAATGGGGGCGGGTAACTACAAATGCACTCTGACGTTTAAGTGATTAGTGTATGAGTAAACGAAGAAAAGTTCAAAATCTTAGAAGAATAATGAGACAGCAAATATGTAATTTAAGGAACAAAAACCTATATTTATAGAGCAGAACATAACTTATAATAGAGGCACTGGGCCTTACTGATGTTCTTGTGAAAGACCTCCAAGTTAACTAGCTACACTTGAGCAGCTTTTAATTACTTAATGATCATGTCGGTCTTCTTTTGCTCGACTGACTATTAGAAGAGATTAATCCTTTAATCTTGCTTTGGTCGTCCTAGTCGGCCAATAGGGCGTTCACTTGGTTGGTTGTGAGTCAGTCCAAAATGGTTTTGGGCCTGGTAATCATTTGGGCCGGTCAAAATAGGAGGCCCTAGCTTGACACGTACTGCAATGCAATGTTTAGCTTGACGAGTTTATGCCGACTATAATCACTCGGCAAGGTTAAACCTGCAATCAAGTTATAATTTTTTTTTAAATATATAACATTTAACGGTTAGTAAATTGCATAAGTCACATATAACATATGTTACTCATTGCTTTCATGGAGAATCATTGGTAAGCCTTAATAACAAATACCAAAGTCCTATGGAGGAAGGTGTCCCGTGTTGCGATTAAAAACAACACAACATTGAAGAGAAAGCACACTCTATCGCTCAAGTAATATAGGATTGTGAAGTCTCAATTATTGAACCCAATGGACTAGGTGGACAAACTAATTCTAGGGGTGAGTTCATAGTGTATGCAAATAATAGTTGAAATTGTTGTGGTGTTGTGAACATACAAACAAGAAAATAAGAAGAGTGAGAAAAAGAGTCAGAATAAGAGAGCCTTGAGATTGCAAAGTAGTTGACACGGGCTTTCCATGTCACATCAGACTGTTAGTGATCGTTTCGAACCTCTGGTATTTTGTCTCATGAGGCTCCATCTTGAAAAATTTAAAATGATGAGTAGCTCTGCTAACCTTGGTCTCCTTAAAAATGTTGGTACCTTCATGAGCTGTAGAAAGAGTGTGCCACATCTCTTCGGAAGTTTCACAACTGCGAGCCTCATCATACTCAGTCTTTCTCAAAGCACATGCCAAATAGTATTTGGCTTTATCATTGAATTGCGTCATTTGTCTTTCAACAGGAGTTCTATCAGCAACTGGAATGTTAAGAACAAATTCACCTCTTCCAAAGCTCATAGTGAGTAGACTTGATGAACATGGTCATTCTGATCTTCCAGCAGTCATAGTCTTCATCATTAAATGATGGAGGTCTGGTTACTGACTAACCCTCATTGGCGTAAATGTTTGCAACAATTTCTCCCATGATCATTTTCCTCTAACAGTGTTGAATTCTTAACCCCAAAGTTCAAACTCTGATGCTAACTAAAATAAATAAAGACGACACAAGAAGGGGGCGTCAGATTGTGTTTTAAAAACTTTTTGCAAACTTAAAATATATTTCTTGTTTAAAAGGTTTAGCAAGTGCTGAAAGGTGAATATGCATAAAGCAAATTCTAAAAGCAAGCACAAGCTTTAGAGGTTCAGAACCAAGGTACAACTTTCAAAGTTTTAGCAGCGGATAAAAAGGTTGAGTTAAAACAAGTTTTCATAGAGTTCAACTTCCCCTTTAAATTAGTATACTTAGAAATATAAAGACTCAAAATAAAGAAGATAAACACACAATACTTTTATATTTTATCACCTTAGACCTTAGGCTACCTCCAATCCTGTTACACCTTAAGGGTATTTCCAATAACTTCGCAAAGTAACAGTTATTGATTCCGCCTCTTCAAGCTAACCACTGAGTAGTACTTGACCTAACATCTCCAAGCTAACAATGTGTGGCTCTTTGAATAACATCTCCAAGCTATACTCGTTAACATAAATGGTGTACATACAAACTTTTACAAGTTCTAGACTAACTCAAGTTTGCTACTAAAATAATGAGAATAATTTTTTAAGCTTAAAAACTATGAGCAGTCTTACAGGGTTTCCTAATAAAATAAGAACTTAACGACTTATGAAACTTTGCACCAGATGAGAAAACTGAGAGATATTTAGAATGATAAAAGAATATACATAATATTTAACTTATCAAAAACTTCTTGGCTCTTCAATCTTCATTCTTCTACTTATACTCTTAGTGATTTTCTTAGTCGTTTGAGTCTTCTTCTCCTCCTCAAAATATGATCATTGGAGGGAAAATGTCTTTGGCATGTAATTCATGAGTCTTGTCTTCTAGCATATGTACGAAAAGTTGAGAAAATTTGTTAAATTTCCCACATACGTAGTTACTGACGATATGACTGTCAGTAATTACTTTTTTCTTTTTTTAAACAAAGTGTTATTGGCGATGTAGTGGCCGATAGTAAAAAATTGATTTTGGGTTGAAGAATTGACTTTTCTCAACTTGTTTCATGTGTTAAAAGTTTGGATAATGATTTTCAACTTAGCATGTATGTTGTGCTACATGAGGATTAGGGTTTTGGGAAAGAAAAGAAATTATTGTGTGCTTGAAAAACCTCAATGAATATCGAAGGAAAGGATATGAAATCCTAGAAGACAACGAGAGGTGAAAAGCGATTTTTTAGTTTCTTAGTTTTGGCTAAGTGCATGAGAAATGAGTTGCTTTAAGCTTAACTGAATTGCTTGAAGTTTTAGCCTTGAGAAATGCTTATTGGAACCTTGTGAAATTGATTTGAAGGAAAAGAAAAATCCACCTTGCTTTTGTAGTTATAGTCGTGTATATATGCTTAAGTTGGACTTGGGAATTTCTTTCTAAAACTTGATTTACATTGTAAAGTTTTAGATATGAAAAATTGATTATTTTGGGATAAAAGACTTGGAAACTTTTGAAAAATTTTGATGTTTAAAGTTGTGAAGGAAATAAGTTTAAGGTTAAAAGGTTTTGGAGGAAAACTCAAAGTGTTTTAAGGCTTGTAGCCATGTGTATCATGTGCAGTTTTGTAAAGATTTCTCTATGTTTTAAAAACATGGTTGGCTTGTTGTCTATGTTGTTAACGTACGGGTTTTGTGCTTAAGCTCCTAAGATATTAGTGACACACTAGAGCTTTAGTTAATATGTAAAGTTAGATGGAAAATGTGCTAAACTAGGCTATGTGTTTGTGAAGGTTCAGGTAATGCGGGAATCTCCGAGACGAACACCGATCACAAGAGCATACGGGACGAGTACAGAGCATAAGAAGGAAAGCGCCTACAGTAAGGGCCCTTCACGTTTTAAATAGCTAACTATGTTATATACACATATGTATAATGTATAACGTAGGATGTGTTGTAAATATTGTGGTTGGTGGCACTAAGTGAGTGCCTGATGTTTGTTGAATCATCGTTTGATATCTAAATATATGTTGAAATGTATATGACTCTTGAGTGCATGCTGGCAATGTTTTTTCCTAGTGTAGCAATGATGTTTGAAACATGCCAAAATTGTTTATGCCATGGCTTTGATTGTTGTGTGAAAGCATGATGATATATTGCGTTATGTTATTGCTATAATGCATGCTTTTAGTATTTCTTGTCGATTGCTATCATAGCATGACCACTGGGGTGTAAAGTCAGGTGACAAGCAAATTAATGCAATGTAAGTCGGACACTCGATAAGGGTGGATCTGCATTCCTAAAAGTTTTGGATTTGTGTGATAAATGAAGGTGCAAGAAACACACAAGAAAGGGGGGGTTTGAATTGTGTGACTCGTTTTCAAAGTTTCTTTCGTTAATTTTGAATGTTAATCATTTATTTGCTTTTAACGAGAGTTCTTCATAAAGTACATGAATATGCATGCAGCGGAAATATGACATAACATGAAAAGTAAAACACACATAATTTTTATCCTGGTTCACCCCCATAATCGACAGGGCTACGTCCAGTCCTTGGCTTCACCAAGATTTTCCACTATTTAAACAAATAGTACAAGTATTATCAGGGACTTCTCCCAACAAGTATTCGAAGGACTTCTCCTATCAAGTATTTGAAGGACTTCTCCTTACAAGTATTATTAGGACTTCTCCTTACAAGTATTATACAGGACTTCTCCTGACACCTTTTACAAGGTTTGGTTTTTCTACAACAATTCTCTTCAAATAAGAGTGGGTAGAAATAATGAGGCTCAGTTTATACAGAGAGAATATGAATTTGGGTTCTCTGTTTTTGGGTTGTGTGAGTTGGATAAGATGAGAGTAATACTCTATGAATTTCTCACACATGAGCACTTCAACTCAGGTAGAGGTAGAGGTAGGCTTGAAGCATCCCGAGTTGGAACCAATGGTGTCTTGGTTCTTTGGACAAACTAGTTGGAATATGGAAGTTTAAGTCTAAGTTGCCAAGTTGCTACGGAAGCAGGATTCTCTATATATATCTTCAGTTGAAGATCTTTGTTCTTCCTTCACAAAAGGAGAGAAAATCTGCCCGTTAGTGCTCTGACTTCCTCTGCTGTGAGTAACGGCTAATTCTGCATTTTTCAGCAGGTCTGAGACACGATCTGAGAAGCATTGATTTTCCTGGGCTGACATCGTCTGGCTCCATTTGAGCGAGTAGCCTTGAGCTATGTCTTCTGTATTTAATGCTTGGAGTTCCAGCTGTGGTTCCTGCTTTGACCATTATACCCCAGTGCATGCCAGCTAGTGCTCAACAAGTGCTTTGTTCAGATATTTGAATTTCAGCCGTTGAATGTGTACGGTGCTCAGAGATTCTTGCCGTTGATTCCGCAATGTCAGCTTGATTTGAGGAAAAGTAGAAAAGCAGTGGGACCAAGGAATATTGTATTAATTATGTCCCTTTCTACTTTCTGCCATTGCCAGTACTTTAATTAATATGCAGACGAGGTAGATGTCTTTTGATCCAAGAAGCAATTATTCAGGATGAAGAGAATAATTTCTTTAATGCTTCTGTTGAGCTAATATCCTCGTAAGACACATTTCTTGATGTTTGTACCTTTGGCGCATTCTGATGCTTGAGCAGACGAATTCTTCCTTAGGATTTGGTAGACGCAGTCTCCATAGAGTATTTAGAATTCCGTTGGCGAACGGCTACAGTTGGCAGACGGTCTTTCTTCATTCAGTCCTTCTTAAGGATGAGAATCTTCTTGGTTTATAGAAGACTAAATCTTCCCTTTTCTTTTGCTTCCAATGAAGTTCTCCATCTGAGAGAGTTGATCCACAACTTCTTTATATGAAGCTAGAGAAGCTTCGAAGCCTAAGGTGTTTCTTCATGAGTTGTCATACTCTTTCAGCTTCAGATGAAACAGTCTTCCTTTTGATCACTGTACGTTTAGGTAGCAGACTGTTTCAGCTTCTTGAAGTAGACTTTGACTTGAGAGTACATAGCTTGATAGAGTGTCCTTGAGAAAGAATGTTTGCTATTTGAAGTCACTGCTTTATCTCTCGTGAGTCACCAGACTGTCTTTACATGAGTGCTTTCCTTTGTATGTCTTTGACAGTATTTCCTTCAGGATGTATGTAGTGATGACCGGACGGTTTCTCCTGGCAGACTGATTCTCTTGATGATGCTTTGGGATTCATTCAGTCCCTTCAGTAGATAGACATTCCTGGATATGAGAAATTTCACTTTGTTAGGAATTCTAACTCTAGCGATTTAAACCTTTAAAGAAATTGTTAATTATCAAAACATAATAATTCATTTAATTATTTGAATCTAACAATAAACGTTTCCTTTATCGCTGGATTATACTTATTGTTTGCGTATGCCATAACATGACATGCATTCATGGGACCGGCCAAAGAGACTGGTAAGAGTAAAGACTTAACCAAAGTGACCATTTGCACCGTGTCGTTGAACTCAGGATGGCGTCCGGTTAGGCGTGCTTGAGATAAGTGGCTGAATCCAAGAGGTTGATAGGAAAACGGTCATACTAGTATTTTTGAAGAAAATGCCCCGGCCTCCATTTATTGGTTGTGGTGTTATGTTTTGATACATTTTTTGGTCGATAAGACTGATGCATGTGCACTAGCATAGGCGTGAGCATAAGCGTGACCTCTTGTTATTTTTGAGATGTTGAGTTGTGTACGTCATGTTAATGTGGATTATATGTGTTAGGTGATATAACTGCTAGTCTTCCTGCTTCTCTCTTATATCCTCGTGTTGTCTTAATGTATATATGCATATCTTGTTTTGTTTTATTCCTGGAAGTGACTCTTGCACCTGTTTCTATTATTTGTGTTTGGGCGATCCATCGTCAGCTGGACAATTGCTAGCTAAGAAGTATCTGGTGGGTGCGACACCTGAGAAGAGTTCGTGGGATCCAGACAAATGACGTAGCACTTGGTAATAGAGATAGTTAGTTGATTGCTGTGTCTGTACATTTGCATTACTGGGGACATGGTAAGTTTCGGGACGATATGCTTTTGTGTGGTTACCTGCGTGGGATCACAAGAGGTACACTAGTGTAGGAGGTCCTTGTCTTTGGTTTTATTGTGGCGGCATGACTTCCTTTAATGGATGGGTCAGCCGATTTGTAAAACTATCTCCACTGATGCTAACCACACGACTACGCCATATATATGCTTATTTTCTGAACAGGGTATTATATATGTAGTGTATCTAGTTTATAGCATGTTTCGAAAAGGAAAAAAAATATTATGCATTTTCACGTCTTTATAATCAATAAGCATATTTATTTTACTGTTCAAAGTCACTAAAATATCCCCTGAAAATCGGGGCGTTACAGTGCTGATTTTTGTTCTTGTGGGTGACAGAGTTTGGGGTCTTCTTGGTGCCCATGGAGATTAAGTGTAGAGAGAAAAGGGTAAGGGTGCGTTTTATTGCGTTTTGTAGAGCTGTGTGTTCGATGAACAGGCCATGGCCAAGGAGGACGGTGGAGAATGAGTGGTGCAAGGAAAACCCTAGGAAAAAGATTGAATTAGATGAAATATGGGTGCGAATTATAATTTATGTTACATATGAGCCAAAATTGTAAAGGGATTAATATTTATTTTAAATTAATGGTGACCTATTGTAACCTAATATAGGTGACCCTAGATTTGTGCAAACTTAGCACAAACTTTTTCTTGTAAATACTAAGTGAACCCCTAATATCCTTCATCAACTTTAGAATATTCCAAACTAGTTTCATATTGAATTACAACTCCTTATTATTTATTCTTGAGGATTATTATGTTCAACGTCTTCATGTGTTTCACTTGAAGAAGCCATAATGCAACTCTGTATTTGGCAATGGACCTCAAACCACAGCTACCACTCCTAATCCGCACACGACCCATAATTTTCTTATTGTTTTCTTACCTAAATGTGATTGTGAATACCAAGAATATGGGTGTGGAATGAGGCTTCAACAATTTGGGGTTTCGTTAAGGATTTAAAGGCGAAACATATTTCACGTACCATGTAATCATCATTATTTGTGCAACGTGCACCTCAATGTGGAAGATATCAACCACCAGTGCAAGTATGTTCAATAAAATGAAGGGCGCATGTCCAACGTATTAAAATATCATGTTCATATATGGTAGAAAATTAGGTTAATTATTAATATGAAGGATAGTGTAAATGTTAAGAACAGGATTAAAGACTTACTCTTTATCTAATAAGAAAATTGAATATTTTATTAATACTTTGATTAGCAAAATATTTTAAGAAAATTGAAACTCAAAAGTATTGACATCAAAAGTTCACTATTTAATTAATTAAAACTCTCACTAATTAATTCAAAATCTCGCTAATGCTTGTTTTAAGTTTATTAATTTATTTACTAACAAGTGGTTGGTTCAAGTGGTATATATTTAATTCATCTTAAGAAAGTTTTATGTTCGAGTATTGTGAAAAAAAATTATATTAATTTGTTCAAAAAAATTATTAATTGACGAAACAATAAATATATTCATAAATTAAGAAATTGTTCTTTTCATTTAACACTTTCTATCTTTGAATATTTAAAAAGTGTATTTGTAATCTCCTTAACATTTGTGATCTTTTTTTAATGGGAAAACTAAACAAACAAACTACAAAGCTAAAACATCTCTACAAAGCAAAAGCAAAACCCTCTCAGGAAGAGAAACAAGAATAGTGAAATCACAGTGCAAGCTAGCTCCAATTCCAGCAAGGTGATGAAATAGGTTTTTCTCCACTAGCTACTATCAAATCTCTTTCAAAACTCAGCCGTAGTACAATATTGGCTTTTGTCTTCTCCACAAGAATTGTGTTGCTACGTACTAATCTCACTAGCTTGGATGAGCGGCTCAAAGGAGATAATTATTTTAATGAGAAAAACAATTAAGAAAGCGATAAAAGAAGTTGATGAAGGTAAATAAAGAAGAAAGCGTACTTAGGAAATGATTTCACTTAATCCAGAACTTGTTCTCAACCAATACACTCGTACAAGATGGAATTGACATTTAAGATGATGATAAAAGCTATTTGTAACACCCCGATTTCTCGAGGGTTATGTGAAGAAGGTCTCGTCCTTGGACTCTGGCTGAAGTTTTGATGACGACAAACATACATTAGAAAAAGAAGAAAAGAAGACTTAGAAGAACCAGCTCAACGGACTTCAAAGATTATCCAAAGGGTTCTAGACTTAGCTAAGTCCCCATATCTTGGTAAGTTATGCTTTCAAGGTTACTTTACTTATGAAGGCTCATAGACAATTGAATAATTGAGTATAACATGATTTCATAATTAAAGCATGGAAGAAATACTCAATTAGGGCTTAAAGTTTAACAAACTAGAATTTGGACTTAAGTGTAATCGATTAGACACTTTGAGTAATCGATTACCACACATAGGCAAGTAATCGATTACCACAAAGCTTGTAATTGATTACATGCTTGAATTTGAAATTCAAACTGCAACGACTAAATAGCGTAATCGATTCAGGTCAGCAGATGTGTCTTTTCATGAATCAATGCATCCCAAAACGTTTGGGAAGCCTTGTGATGGTCCATGGACGACCTCTAGTGCCTATAAATAGTCCAATGATGCTCAGAACTCGACACACAACTTTCATATTCATTAGAGCAATCATTCTGAGTTTATAATCTCTCATTTTCAAAAGAACACTTATGCTGTTCAAACATTAAGAATTCAGAATTGTTAGAGCCTTTATATGTGATTGCCTAAAGCATAACTTGCATGTTCAATCCATTCGAATATTGAAGGATTGACTCAGCTGTGTAAAACTCTTCTTCATCTTCATTCTTGGTTAGAGTGAAATTCACCGTAGTGTTCGGTGAATGGTGGTATTCAGAAAGTGGTGTGCTTTCTGAATGTTGATAAGATTTCTTAAGGTTCTTGGTGTGAGTGCTTATAAGAATTCTTTATCAATAGTGGAAAAATCCCCAAGTCTGAACGGGGGACTAGACGTAGCCTTCGTTGGTTGCAGGTGAACCAGGATAAAATCATTGTGTGGTTCTCTTATCCCTTATCTCTTGCTTTCAACAAGTTATAATTCCGCTGCATTTACAATTGTCAATTGTGATTCTGATCAAACTGAAAGTAATCTGATTTCAATAAGGCGAAAAATGTGAGAACCTAATTCACCCCCCCTCTTAGGTTGCCATCTGTACTTGCAATTGGTATCAAAGCGTAAGTTTAGGTAAATTATTCTTAAGGTCCAGGTAGATGGCATCCTCTTCTAGACCAGTTGCAAGTGAGGGATTCAACATAAATAGACCACCATATTTCAATGAGGAACATTATGACTTTTGGAAAATCAAGATGAAAATATTCATCAAGTCTTTAGATGTTGAAATTTGGAAAGTCATTGAAGAAGGTCCCTTTATACCAGTAGTTGATGTAGGTGGTAGTACTCAACCAAAACCTAAAAATACATGGACTCAAGAAGAGAAAAAGAAAGTTCAATATGATTTGAAAGGCATGAACATTCTAACATCAGCCCTAGGAATGGATGAATTCTTTAGAGTATCCACGTGTAGAACTTCCAAGGAAATATGGGATACTCTAATGGTCACTCATGAAGGGACTAATGAAGTAAAGATGTCAAAAATTAATACTTTATCACAAGAGTATGAAATGTTTAGAATGTAGCCCAGTGAAAGCATACCTGATATGCAAAAACGTTTCACACATTTGACTAATCACTTAATTGCTCTTGGTAAGGATTTTTCTAACAGTGACTTGAACACGACAGTGCTTAGGTCTCTTACAAGAGCATGGCAACCAAAAGTGGCGACAAACTCAGAAAAGAAGAGCCTATCAAACATGACTCTGGCTACTTTATTTGGAAACCTTCAAGAACATAAATTGGAGTTAAACCGCCTAGAGAAAAATGAACAACATAAGAAGAAGCATCGATCCATCTCCTTAAAGGCAAAGGAAAACACTAATGATGAATATGATGCAGATTCTGAAGAAGATATCAACGAAAATATAAATTTGTTGGTGAAGAATCTTGGAAAGCTTTTCAAAAGAAAAGGTATGAAATTCAATAACAATAAAAAATTTCAAAAGACAAGTGAACCCTCTTCTTCTCAAGGATTCACATGCTTTGAATGCGGAAAACTTGGACACATTAAGTCTGAATATCCAAATCTTCAAAAGAAGAAACATGGGTTAAAAGAGAAATTTGAAAAGAAGGAATCACATTCAAGGAAAGCCTATGTTGCATGGGGTGACAACGATATAAGCACTTCATCGGAGTCTGAAAAGAAAGAGGCACACCTTGCATTAATGGCCTCACACAGTTCTGATGATGAAGACAATGAGGTGTGTATGAGAGCAGCAAGTGACTTATGGTATCTTGATAGTGGCTGCTCATCACATATGACAGGAGACAAAACTAAATTTTCATACCGTATGCCCAAAGAAAAGGGATATGTCACATATAGAAACAATGAGAAATGAAAGATACTTGGCATTGGAAGAATAGGTACACCTCCTCAAACCATAATTGATAAAGTGCTTTATGTTGATGGTTTGAAACATAACTTTCTAATTATAAGTCAACTATGTTACAAATGTTTAAAAGTAGGTTTCATAAAAGATATATGCGTAGTAAAAGACGTAGCAACTCACGAGATTAAATTTTCCAGATTTAAAGTTAACAAAGTCTTTATGTTATCATTAGATGAAATTTCATCTCATGTTAAATGTCTTATAGCTAAGAACAATAATGATTCATGGCTATGGCATAGAAGACTAGCACATATCCACATGAATCACTTGAACAAGTTGATTAAGCATGATCTTGTTATAGGTTTACCAAAGATGAAATTTGAAAAGGATAAGTTATGTGATGCTTGTAAAAAAGGTAAACAAACTAAAGTTTCATTTAAACCAAAGAATATAGTCTCAACGACAAGACCACTTCAATTGCTTCATATGGATTTATTTGGACCATCAAGGACCAAAAGTTGTGGATGACTATTCTAGGTTTACATGGACTATATTCTTAGCACATAAGAATGAAGCTTTAGTGCCTTTAAACGGTATGCAAAACTTGTTCAAAATGAAAAGTCTTTGAAAATCTCTTCAATTAGAAGTGATCATGGTGGAGAATTTCAAAATCATTTATTTCAAGAATTATGCAATGAAAATGGAATTTCACATAATTTCTCTGCTCCTAGAACACCACAACAGAATGATGTTGTATAAAGAAAGAATAGATCTTTGGAAGAACTTGCAAGAACCATACTGAGTGAATCTAATCTTCCTACGTACTTTTAGGCTGATGCTGTAAGCACTTCTTGCTATGTGTCCAATAGAGTACTAATAAGACCTATTCTAAATAAAACTCCCTATGAACTCTACAAAGGTAGAAAACCAAATACCGCTCACCTTCGTGCTTTTGGAACTAAATGCTTTGTCTTGAATAATGGAAAGGAAAATCTTGGTAAGTTTGATGAGAAATCTGATGAAGGAATTTTCCATGGTTATTCTCTAACAAGCAAAGCTTTTAGAATCTTTAATAAAAGAACATTAGTTATTGAAGAATCTATTCATGTTGCTTTTGATGAATCTAACCCCTCAAATGAGGACAAAGTTATTTTTCCTGACAATAATGAGGAAGAAAACATAACAAAGGATGATCATCAAGAACAAAAGGATCAAAGCATAGAACCAGTTGAGCAGGATAAAGAGACTACTAATGATCTACCAAAGGAGTGGAGAACACATGGAGATCATCCTATTGACAACATAATAGGTGATATATCAAAGGGAGTGTCCACACGACTAAGTCTCAATGATTCAATTTTAAATATGACCTGTGTATCTCAGATAGAACCTTCTAAAGTAAATGATGTTTTAGAAGATGAATATTGGATTTTATCCATGCAAGAAGAATTGAATCAATTTGAAAGGAATCAAGTATGGAAATTAGTTCCTAAACCCAATGATAAGCATATCATCGGAACAAAATGGGTATTCAGGGACAAATTGGATGAAAATGGAATCATAGTCAGAAATAAAGCTAGACTGGTAGCCCAAGGGTACAATCAAGAAGAAGGCATAGACTTTGATGAAACCTATGCACCAGTCACTCAATTAGAAGCCATTAGACTTCTTTTGGCATATGCTTGCTCTCTAAACTTTCAATTCTATCAAATGGACGTAAAGAGCGCTTTCTTGAACGGTTATATTCAAGAGGAGGTATACGTGAAACAATCACCAGGATTTGAAGATCCCAAATTCCCTTCACACGTATACAAGCTAAAGAAATCTCTTTATGGATTAAAGCAAGCACCACAAGCATGGTACGACATATTAAGCACATTTTTATGTGACAAAGTGTTCCAAAAAGGTAAAGCAGACAAAACCTTGTTCATTAAAAGAACAAAAGGTAATACTTTACTTTTTCAAATTTATGTCGATGATATTATATTTGGATCCACTAATGAATCTTTGTGCAAGGAATTCTCAAATATGATGCAAGAAGAATTTGAGATGTCCATGATGGGCAAGCTAAATTACTTCTTAGGATTGCAAATAAAGCAATCAAAGGACGGAATATTCATCAATCAATTCAAATTCTGCAAGGAACTTCTAAAGAAATATGATTTGGATGATCGTAAGGCCATAGCCACACCAATGGGGTCTAACACATACCTAGATCAAGATGAATCCGGCATTCCTGTGGAAATCACTAAATATAGAGGTATGATCGGATCCCTGCTTTATTTATCAGCAAGTAGACCTGATATAATGTTTAGTGGGAGTCTATGTGCTCGGTATCAAGCATCCCCTAGGGAATCCCATTTGAGTTCAGTAAAGCGTATTTTCAAATACTTAAAAGGAACTACAAATGTGGGGCTGTGGTATCCCAAGGGAGGTGTTTGTGACCTAATCGGATATTCCGACTCAGATTTTGCTGGTTGCAAAACTGAAAGAAAAAGCACCAGTGGTACTTGTCACTTGTTAGGAAATGCACTAGTCTCTTGGTTTTGTAAGAAACAAGCCTGTGTTGCACTAAGCACAGCAGAGGCAGAATATATAGCTGCAGGAAGTTGTTGTGCTCAGATATTATGGCTAAAACAACAACTGAAAGACTATGGCTTAGACTTGGGATGCATTCCTATCAGATGTGACAATACCGGTGCCATTAATCTTACCAAGAATCCCATCATGCATTCACGAACTAAGCATATTGACATTAGACATCATTTTCTACGTGATCATGTTCTGAAGAAGGACATTGAACTTGCATTCATTGATACACATAATCAATTAGCTGACATTTTTACCAAACCTTTACCTAGAGAATCTTTCTTCAAAATAAGAAGAGAATTTGGAATATTGGATGAAATTGATGTTTGATTATGTGCTTATATGTAAGGTTTATAGTAAATACCTTCTTTCTTCACAAAATTCTCTGAAAATAATCCAAATAGGAAATTCTCAAATTGAGTAATTGATTACAACATTTCTGTAATCTATTACATGGAAAATACTGGCACAGTTATTTTAACAGAGAATTCAAGTAATCGATTACTCATAAATTGTAATCGATTACCATAAATCTTTTGGCCTACGAAATTTTCCAGAGAATTTGAGTAATTGATTAACCAATGGCTGTAATCGATTACCCATAAGAACTTGGCCCATGGATCTTTCCATAGATTTTGAGTAATCGATTACTCATATGTTGTAATCGATTACCCAAATTTTTTGGCCCAGGATAAATTCCAGAGAATTTTGCTAATCGATTACCAAACCGTGTAATCAATTACCCTCTACGTTTTGAATTTTAAAATGAAAATAAACTTCCTGTAATCGATTACTTAACTTAATGTAATCGATTACATGCTCGACAGATATAAATATCTGCATTCTCTCTTAATCCGTTACCATAAGCCTTCATCCTCTTTCTCTTAAATTAGACGTACCGGTAGCAAAACTACTCAATTGTTATTTACTCTCTCCGATTTCCAGAGTCTTAATATTTGACCAAACCTCCAAACCCACTTCTAATTTTACATTATGGCCTCTAGTTCTCGTGTCTCCAACGCTGTTTCTCCTGTGCATCCTCACAAACAGGGAATAATCTGAGATCGTCATGGAAACTACCGTTACCGAAGTAACATCCAGACCGATTATGTATCTGCTGGTTTCTCTACTTCCACATTCAATGCCATTCCTCCTAATTTCTATGTAGACACTAGACTCATCCAAGAGCGTTTAGACTTGGATCATCTGGACAAGAGTGTTCGGTCTCGCTTTGTCCTTTTGGAAGGTCGGTTAGAGTCTATGTATGCCCCGTTGCGACATGACATTGACCAACTCAGTGCACGCATTTCTAAAGAAAATGGAATCTGGCTGAAGTTTTGATGACGATAAACATACATTAGAAAAAGAAGAAAATAAGACTTAGAAGAACCAACTCAACGGACTTCAAAGATTATCCAAAGGGTTCTAGATTTAGCTAAGTCTTCATATCTTGGTAAGTTATGCTTTTAAGGTTACTTTACTTATGAAGGCTCATAGACAATTGAATAATTGAGTATAACATGATTTCATAATTAAAACATGGTAGAAATACTCAATTAGGGCTTAAAGTTTAACAAACTAGAATTTGGACTTAAGTGTAATCGATTACACGCTTTGAGTAATCGATTACCACAAAGCTTGTAATCAATTACATATTTGAATTTGAAATTCAAACTGCAACAACTAAATTGCATAATCAATTACCCTATTTAATGTAATCGATTACCAGGTTAGCAGATGTGTCTTTTCATGAACCAATGCATCCCAAAACGTTTGGGAAGCCTTATGATGGTTCATGGACGACCTCTGGTGCCTATAAATACTCCAATGATGCTCAGAACTCGATACACAACTTTCATATTCATTAGAGCAATCATTCTGAGTTTATAATCTCTCATTTCAAAAGAACACTTATGTTATTCAAACATTAAGAACTCAGAATTGTTAGATCCTTCATATGTGATTGCCTAAAGCATAACTTGCATGTTCCATCCTTTCGAATATTGAAGGATTGACTCAGCTGTGTAAAACTCTTCTTCATCTTCATTCTTGGTTAGAGTGAAATTCATCGTAGTGTTCGGTGAATGGTGGTATTTAGAAAGTGGTGTGCTTTCTTAATGTTGATAACTTTTCTTAAGGTTCTTGGTGTTAGTGCTTGTAAGAATTCTTTATCAATAGTGGAAAAATCCCCAAGTCTGAACGGGGGAATAGACGTAGCCTTCGGTGGTTGAAGGTGAACCAGGATAAAATTCTTGTGTGGTTCTCTTATCCCTTATCTCTTACTTTCAGCAAGTTATAATTCCGTTGCATTTACAATTGTCAATTGTGATTCTGATCAAACTGAAAGTAATCCGATTTCAATAAGGCGAAAAACGTGAGAACCTAATTTACCCCCCTCTTAGGTTGCTATCTGTACTTACAGGTTTGAATCGTAATATCGACAATAATTAAGGACAAATAATAGAAGCGGAAAATCCAATAAAATTAAAACCATTATTTAAAAGTGTGCCACAAGGGCAAAAATCAACAATCAAAGGAAAATAATAGAAACTATTGTCACCCCTTTCGTGTCACAGGAAGAACCACTAAGAGGTGACTACCCTAGTACCCAAAAGCGATAAGATAGTTAAGAGTTACAGACTCGAACCCAACCGACAATCATATACCAACTAACTACAAGGACCCCTAGAAACCCTACGCCGAGCTGTCAAGCGATCCTAGCAACGCTCTCGCTCCTCCCGCGCACTCCTCCTCTGCTCACACCATTGACGCTCTCTACGGAGCCAACCGTCTGTCGTCTCAACATCCGTTGCCTCAAAAGCTGAACAACAAGCAGGCGACTCCACCATCTTACCCGCGATCTCGTCGTCAAAGTGACACATGGTATCAAGTAAGCGTCAAGGTGGAAGAGTAACACACATAATGCCCTCGTAGTAAGTCACGTACACAACAAGTCTGTACGATCTCATATGAATACTCTAATCCAGCCATGATAGGTAGTCGTGCGTGCAATCCGGTTATAAATCCACACCAACTCTCGATTGAGATCAAGAAGATAAACCTCTTCATGCCTCGTCAATGGCACACCTCTCCAAGCTCTCATCTCCATCTGGCGTTAAGCGCCTACACAACATACAGGAAAGATATTGCAAGGGTTAAACAACAAATATAACATGTTAAACAACAAATAATATGACACCAAATAATATATCATCAAAGTATCTTAATAGTAAAACATGTTAAACAACATGAAACAATAATCAATATTTGAACATATTATAAATATCAATAACTTAAATGACTTATAACAAATATAATCGACCACAAAAACGACACCTAGGATAATTTGGGATGACGCTTAGTGCAACCACTTTGTACACAAATATGATCCGGATAAAATATCGCCAAGCCACGTAGGAAGGCGGGACAAACACGACTCCTCAACCTATGATCGAGGGTGGAGCTTAATCACACACTATCGTCTATCTCGTTTGCCACTTCAACAGAAACAACCCATGGCTGAATCAAAAACCTTCGAAACGACCACGATCGAACAAAAAACGAATATGCCATGATGTTAGTCGAAACTTCCAAAAAGAATCGTCCTCCGACGTTCAAACTACCCAACAACTTGGATACAACAACCTCATCCATTACATTGCATGACAAAATAAATAATCCAATCAAATCTTAACCAGATATATACTCAAAGATTCCAACATAATACCACATTAAATATTGCCAAGATATTAACAATGCAATTATTCCAAAAATACCACAAATATTCAAATAACAAAAATTATTAAATTAACATGTTACACCTCGATTTTCAAGGATCTACTGTAATGATTGAATAGTAATTAAACATACAAGTTATCTCTCAAAATCTGTAGGAATGCAAGTCTATGTTTTTTCAAGACATGCCATAGATAACATGCAATACATAGATAAATAACTTGTTTAGTAAAAGGATATACTTTACATAGTTAGATGGGAAACATAGTGCAAAAGTTCCATAATCAAAAGACTTGTTTTATTTAAAGAAACATGTTACCAAATTAAAACCCCAAACCAAGACCTCCTACTCTCGGTTTACCTCCTACAATCCCATGGAGGGCGACTGCGTAAAGGCATATACACCCGATATCTACCATCTCCCTAAACATGTCTGTTAGAGATATGCAGTATTGTCTGATACCTATCGTCTATATTGTCTGATAATTATCATCTGATACCTATCGTCTGTATAAGACAACACTTTATCGTCTGTATGGCAGCACCGTCTGCAAAGTTGAATCGAATGCATATTTGAATCGTCTGGCCAGTTTGTCATGCCAGCTGTCCAAGTGTGATAGTTGTCCCGGATTATCCGGGATCTTGTCTAATAGTGTTGACCTAGAATATCTGGGATCTTATCTATTTTTTTTCAGTCTCTCTGTATATAAACAGAGCTTGTACAGTGAATTAATCAAAATAGAAAGAACATTCAGTATTTTTGATTTCACATTTTTCTTCTTCAAATAACCCTTGGTTCATAACATGGTATGAAGAGCTAGTCTCGATCTGTGATCTTGTTTTTTTATTTCCGCTATGGCAGAAGCTAAGACTTCATCTTTGCCTTCCTTTTCACATATTTTTTCAATCAAACTTGATGAAACAAATTTTCGTTCCTAGGTACAACACGTTGAAGGTGTTGTTCGACAACATAGTCTGGAAACGTTTCTTGTGAACCCAGCAATCCCACCTCCTTTTTTGTCTGATGCTGATCATGAAAATTCTATTGAGAATCCTCTTTACACAACCTGAATCAAACAGGATTCAAACTGTTCACTTGGTTGCTTTCTTACCTATTGTCTGTTGTTCTGCCTACGGTTGTTAACTGCAAAAAGTCCTAGCAAATCTGGCAAGAATTTCATGACTTCTTCAATGTAGATTCTCTGGAACAATCTGCAACTCTTCGCTTAGAGCTTCGCACCATTGTCAAAGGGGCGAAATCTCTCTCCGACTATCTCAAACGCATTAAGACAATTGTCAATGATCTCATCTCCATCGGTGATCTAGTTTCGTATCGAGATCACATTGAAGCTATCTTTGATGGATTAACGGGTGAGTATAGCTGTCTTATGCCCCGTGTCAGCAATCGGGAGGTGCCATGCTCTGCCTCTCAAGCAGAAGAAATACTTATTGCTCATGAGACCGACCTTCTTCGCTCTCGCAAGCGTCATCTTCTTGACAATCCACCGTTTTCTCTGCTCACACATACATCATCACCGTAGACGATAGACTCACCAGTACTGTACCAGTAGTCTGCTCAAGCCAACTATGCTTCTGGTTCACCTGCCCAGAATCGTGCCATGCACACCACTAATGATCCACCCTCTATGAATCCGAGTTTCTCTCAGTCGACCTAGAACTATGGCTCGTTTGGTGATTATCGTGGTCCTAGTGGTCGCTCTAGTGGCCATGGTGGCCGTGAGCGTGGACATGGTGGACGTTCCTCTGTTTAGTGTCAAACTTGTTACAAGTGGGGTCATGAAGCCAACACTTGCTATCACCGCGTATCGTCTGCCAATTTTCTAGGAATGGTTGGCTCACCACCATATGGTGGTCAGTTTAATCAAGTTCCACATCATGCTTGTACCTTTGGAGGCTTTGCACCACCTCTTTCCAACTTTCAACAAGCAGGACTTGGTCCTCCACCCTTTTATAATCTTTAAATAACTGGGCCCTCGTAATTACCTTTTCCCAAGGCTGGTCCGAAGACTGACCCACATGGATATCCTATGGGAATTGCTTGTCCTCCGTTTGCTGGATATGTCAATGGTTTTCAACACCAGACGATGCCTGCACATGTGTTTCAATCTCCCCAGCAAATGATTGGCCCTTTCTTTCTCACTTTGCACAGCGACCAACAAGCCAATTGTTTCCACAGCAGACGATGGGACAAGCTCTGCTCACTGCATCTGTAGGGCCAAGTGCCGGGAACTGGTTGCCAGCCACTGGTGCAACTCACCATGTCACCCATGATGCTACTGCCTTCTCCAATCCTACACCCCTTCAAGGGAATGATCGCATCCTCATGGGAAATGGTGAAGGTTTTCCTATCCAATCTATTGATACAATTTCCTTTATGTCACCATGTCAAACACATGCTACTCTTTCTCTTAGTGATTTGTTGCTTGTTCCCTCAATCACTAAAAATCTTATCAATGTTAGTAGGTTTGCTAGAGATAATCATGTTAAATTTGAGTTTGATCATGCTCATTGTCTTGTCAAATCTAAGGCCAATAGTGAAATTCTTCTTCAAGGGACTGTTGGGGATGATGGTCTTTACTATTTTCATGGCATGCATGCTTCCAAGTTCTTCAAGAACAAGTCTTCTGCCATGCTAGCTGCCACTTCCTCCTCATTTACTTTACCTAAAACACATGTAACCACAAGCACTAGTAGCTCACTCGTAGGACCCACATCCTATGACCTTTGGCATCATCGCCTAGGTCATCCTACGCGTGATATTTTACATTCTGTTCTGACTAAATGTAATATTTTGGTTCCTTCTCGAGCTATTTCTCGTGTTTGTAGTGCCTGTTGTATGGGTAAATCTCATAGATTACCTTCTTCTCAATCTAATACAATTTACTCTCAACCTTTACAGCTTGTATTTTCTGATTTATGGGGACCAGCCTCCATTGAATCTTCTGCTAGTTATTCATATTTTCTTACTTGTGTTGATGCCTACACACGATATACATGGATTTTTCCTTTAAGAAAGAAATCATAAACCTATGCCACATTTCTTCAATTTCAAGCAATGATTAATTGCAATTAAATCTGAAAATTAAAGCTGTTCAAACTGATGGAGGAACTGAATTTAAACCCCTTAGTTCTCATTTTCTTCAATAAGGAATCGTTCATCGTCTGACTTGCCCCCACACACATCATCAAAATGGCAGTGTGGAACGCAAGCACAGACATGTGGTTGAAACTGGCTTCTCTTTGCTTGCTCAAGCCAAATTTCCCCATCAGTACTGGGATCATGCCTTTTTAACAGCTATATTTCTCATAAACAGATTGCCTACCTCTGTCTTAGGCAATGTTAGTCCTTACTATAAGTGTAACACCCAGAATTTCCCCCAGTAATTAAATAATTATTTAATTTTTCCAAGGTACTATTTGGATCCGCTCGGCGGCATCGGCAAGCGATATCGTCGGCCAAAGTACCGATGAAGTATTCTTTGTGACACTTGGTAGGAAACCAAGCTAGACCCGACTTTGAGTTCGGACGAGAATAAGACGTTCTCACTATCACCATGACGATCAGTGGAAAATTTTGTGAAGAACGACGGTAATATTGATATGGTTTCCTCCCGGAGCCCGGGAAGGATTTTTCGCGCTAACGGGACTTTTAGCCGAAACTTCAGCAGGCGAACAGGACGACTTCGGGACCCCGGATCGAGAATCTGAAAAGCCCCAAACGATTTCGTTTGGCGTTTCGAGACCAATTTCGTGATGACAAATTTTGTGAATAGTGACCCGGCGAATAGTGTTTTCGGGCAGCGTGGAGCGAACTTCAAGAAAGATCGACCCGATCCCGAATTGTGGGGCCCGGTACCCTGAAACCAATAAATGACCCAGGGGTAGATACTCTCGGTGACATTGAGGTACTCACTGACGACTAGAACCCGATGATGACCGGTGACTTGACGCACTAACTCGGTGGCGCACTGACGCATCATGATTGAGAATTTATTAATAAAAGTTTGAAAACCTTACGGTTTGGTCCTCGAACAATAAAAGCTTTTTTCACTTTAACCTTTTACCGTTTCAACTTTGGTCCTTAGGGTAAATGAAAATTTAAAAATCCACCCCCTTTTTAGGGCCCAAAGCCACGGCCCAAACCCTCCTTAAGGGTCCATATAACTTTTCTTCTTCATCAAAAACTCATTAAGTTAAATCTTATAAGGTTAAGAGAGATTTAGAGAGAGAAGCTCTCATCTTCCTCCATTGTTGAGAGCTTGGCCGCCCCCTCCTTCCTCCATGGCAGCCCGTTCCTCAACTCTTTTTCACTTGGTCCTTTGAGGTAAAGTGTTCCTCTCCCCTTGATCTATATTGCTACCGATTCGGTTTTTCAATTTGTTGAGTTTGGTTTTTATGCAAGTACTAGAACTAGAAAGTCCCTTCACAAATGTTGTTCCCACCATCTTAATCTTCAATTTGAACCGATTAGATTTTTGATTGGTTGAGTTTTTTCCTCTTGAAGATTTTGAAGTTGAGTTTTTGTTAAGGTTCCCTTTGGAAAAGTCATTCCCATTGAGTTGATCTTTGAAAATCTCCAATTAGTTTTCTGTGAAGTTTTGTTTTTGAAAAATTGTTTATTTGGAAAAGTGATTTTTTTATCTTTGAGCAATTATTCACCATAGATTTCTTTTTATCTTGGTTGTGTGCAAATTAGTTTTGGAAGAAAATTTTGTCCTTGAATTTATGTGTTGTGGCCGAATTGACTAAGGGTTTGGGGACTTTGGAAATTTGATTTTATAACTAGCTTTTTTTAGTGTTTAAGAAGAGGCCGAGAGCTAGAAGGATGTTTTAAGGATTTGGAAAATTTATTTTCATTTGATTTTGAGAGTTAAAGTTAAGAGGGACTAAAATTGAACTCTTGGGTTAATTTTGACTTTGGAACTTTTAGCTTGTTTTAGGGTTTTGAAAAGTTGAGAAATTGAGAATTTAAAAGTGGAAAATTGAATGAATTTTGTGTTCTCTTGAAACTTAGGGTTTTGTTGAATTCTAGAATTGAAAATTTGATTTGGAAACTTGTAGAAAAAGTTTGAGTTTTTGGGCAAATTGGTTTTTAAAACTCAGGAAAACTTAGAGTTTTTACACATTCTGAAAACTTGGGGAAATTGGTTGGAAAATGGATTTAAAAGTTATGTTTTTGGTTGTGTGGTTCATTTGAGGAATTTAGTGAAGTTTTGAGTGAAAAATGGAAGTTTTTAGGGTTTTTGGTGTTTTGGGCAAAATTGAAGTTTGGTGAAAATGTGTGTCTTTTGCCTTTCTAAAATCTTGATTAAGGCTCTCAAAATGGTTTGTAAGCATCTATGGTTGATGTTCTTTAAGTGGTTTAAAGTTTTGGAAAATTTGGATTGCGTAACTTAGAGATTTTTAAATTCTTTTGACGAACGTCGAAATTGCTAAAAATGATTTTGGCTTCTAAGGTTTTCCCTAAGTTGTAGGACCATTGGTTAGGTGATAGAACCCATGTTTGGACCAGCCCCTTTATCTTAGGTTTGAGTTCAAAGTTCTAAGCTAGGTTGTGTTTGTTGAAGGATAACGAGACCCCAAACCGATCTAGACGCACGGAGCTTACGTGATCGCCAGGATCGACTACCTTCAAGGTAAGGGCACTTCATATCCTTAGCTACTAAGAATAAGAATAAATTTATGCAATGTATGCACTATGATTTCTGAAATGGTAGTTGACGACATTCTAAGGACGACCAACTTTAAACTGTATTGATTGAAATATTAATGCAAGTCTCTGAAGGCATTTGATATGTTGGATTAGGAATTGTTTGAACTGTGTCGATGTTGGATTTGTTTTGACTTGTTGGATATTTATTGCTTTAATGATAATTGAAAGCATGTTTCTTCCTTCGAAGTGTTTTATATCTGTTTAGATATGTACCCATGCTCTACGTAATTCATATTAATTATGAGCTAACTTAGGCAATGTATAAAGACAAGTAAGACCTAGATTGGGTAGTTAGTTGGACATACGTACCTTGAGGTAAGTGACTATATACAGAGTTGCTCGAGCCTTTCTTGGAATACGTATAAGGTGCAGGAGAGCTCACACCGAACCTGCAGAAGTGGCGAATCACAGTGGTCGATGGAAAGCCACCGTCGTACCTACACTGGGGAAACGTCCCGCCTCCCACGAATCGGAGTTGGCGCTATATCTGGATAAATAACAAGTCTTCGCGAGATGCGACTTAGAGACATCGTGAGATACGTTTGTTAAAACCCAATGGCTTAGGCATTGAGACAAATATGCTAATTAAATGGGTTTTGGGGGTTTAGTAGAAAAACTAACTTATAAGTTGTTCATTGTTTCTCTGCTTAGATAATTTTCCTGTTAGTATTATATAGGGATTGCTTGTTAGTATTGTATGCTTTTGAAGTTGACCCTTGCTTGTTTGTTTTGTGCGTTTGCTGGCGATCCTTCGCCAGTCAGACAGCTTTAGCCTGAAGTTGCAAGTGAACTCCAGTGGAGGAGAGATCGAGACAGAAGACGGACGTCCATCTGCAAGAAGACTTGTCCCAAACATTCGATTGTTTTGGATAGTTTTGTGTATGCCTAAGTATTCGTGTAGGGGGTCTTAGGTTATTTTATTACAACCGGCAGCAAGTCTTTCGAACTTAGAGTAAATCATTTTGTAATTTATTTCTAAGTTGCTGGCTAGTCACTTTATGCCACATGTGTGGCTACTTACGAACGAGGGTACTTATATCATTAATGCATCTCGTCATGACATATTTCGAAAAGGAAAATGAATTCAAAAAAAAAATATGCTCCCTTTTCCCAAGTTTTGAAAATTCCCCTGCATATTTATTTACAATTTATTTGCTACAGTAACGCCTTGAAAATCGGGGTGTTACATTGTGGTATCAGAGCTCCGGAGAAAACCAGAGCTGCCGGGGAACGGGTTTTTCCATGCTAAGTTGCTTGTTGTTTGTGTTTGCAATTAGGATGTTTCGGCTCTAATTGCTAGGGAGTTGGTATGTAAGGTCTTATCAACCTTATGGCTGCTCCAAGCATGATGAGATCCTAAAGTATCAGAACTTGTAGGATGCCTTAGTTTATCCCTTGAGTGGAAAGCCTTCTTACGTACTTGGTTGTTATCAAGTAATAGTTAGTTCTGCACTAACTAATATTTGAGCCTATGTTGTATGAATTATCTTAAGGCATGTTATTTAGCTCATATAAAAGAGCATGACGCCTTGGAATCTAGCCATTCCTCGTCTGGATGAATGTTTGCATATTTCAGAAATGAGATTTCTTCACCATCAGGCCCATAAGAGGGAACGCAGACCAATCTAAACCAGATGGCTCAAGCAATGACTGATTTGACTCACGTGGTTGCTCAGCAGGCTACTACAGCTGAAGCACAAGAATCTGCCTTTGCTCAACGACAGGAAGTAGAGGATGAGCGCCTTGCACACCAACAAGAAATGGAAGAGGCTTTTGCTCGGACTCAACGACTTTCGACGTCATGATCCGCCAAGGTTCTTAGGGGAAGCTAGCCTAGAGGAAGCGGATCTTTGGGTTCAGCAAGTTGAGAATATCTTCGGAATCCTGAACACTTTGGAAGGATCCAATTTGGAGTTCGCTTCGTACCTACTATGAGGCAATGCAGAGTGCTGGTGGAAAGGAGCCAGACAAATCATGGAGGCCAACCAGGTAGTTTTCACAAGGAAAACGCTCCGAGACATCTTTTTGGAGAAGTACTGCCCGCCTAGCACCCGTGGAGAAATGGAGTCACGACTCCCGAAGCTTTACCAAGGGAACATGTCAGTGGACGAGTATGCTGCAGAACTGGAGTCTCAGTGGACGAACCCTACCTTGTCATCTTCTCTAAAACTATCTAATGGAATGATATCACACTCCCAGAAAAATGGTCTTTGGAAAAGGCAACACCCAACTTACCCAAGATCACCCCATAATTCCAAGATATCATTCAGCATCGGACAAGTTAAGTCGCCTTAGCCTTTGATAGGAGAAATTCCTTCTCCTTTCCTAGATCTATTAGATCTAACGATGATTTCCAATCTTCCATGTCTAGGAGATCCTTTTCCAAATGATGGCGAAGATACTAATGGGTAAGGAAGACTTAATTTCTATATTTGTTTAGCATTTCTCTACTTCGAACTTTCTCATCAAAGCTCTCTTTCAAGTCTTCCCAACCCTCGTCATCTTCTCTCAATCATGATAATAATCAAACAAAAAATCTTTCCAAAAAAGTCTTCAAAGAGGAAATCCACTATGAAGACATTAATCAAGATTTAGACAATTGGGAAACCCCTAGAATCAAGAACAAAGATTTATATAAACCTTTGGGAATTTTTTTTAAATAAAACTAACTATATCATTAGGACTGTTGAACAAAAATACAAAATTTAAAAACAAGATGAAGAAATTCATTTACTTTCGGATAAATCCATTAAGGAACATCAATCAAAAAACTATAACTACTTGCACATTGGAAGTGTTCAAGTAGGTATGAAACCTTTAACAAGAGAATCTCTTGATGTGGCAGTCCTTTTGTGCCTTAGAGATAAAATACATAATCGCTTTGATGATTCTTTACTAGGAACTGTGGAATCTAGCCTAAGTCAAAGACCAATATTCTTTAATTGCTTTCCAGACTTAACTGTAAGTATTGAAGATTAAAATATCCTTGATGTTATATTCTTAAATATCAAACTCCATGGGTATGATATGAAGGAAGGATCTATACCCATAGCCTTAGTCCATAGAGTTCAATAAAAGGTCATGAACTCGATAAAATCACACTTTGCTAAAAAAAATGGTGAAAAGCAAGGAGAAACAACCTTATTTCTCACTGATATTAGTAAGGCCAACATTATTGTGATTAAAACTATCCAGTGGAATGATATCACACTCCCAGAAAAATGATCTAAGGAAAAGGCAACACCCGCCTTACCCAAGATTACCCCAGAATTCCAAGATATCATCCAGCATCAGACAGGTCAAGTCGACTTAGTCTTTGATAGGAGAAATTCCTTCTCCCTTCCTAGATCTATTAGATCTAACGATGATTTCCAATCTGCCCTATCTAGGAGATCCTTTTCTACTTATAGATCTATTAATACATCAAAGCCAGAACCTTCCGAAGAAGGTTCGACTATCCATTTGCAGGGATTTGAGGCTACAACCCCCGTAAATACTTCTTATCAAAAGGATGAAGAAGACCAACAAACTGTTCAATCCCCTACTTATTCATCTCTTAATGAATCTTGTGATATTATGGCAATATCATCGGAATTTGTTCTTGATAAATACTTTCTTAAGAAAGACTTTTATTGTGAAAATTGGACTTCTCAAAGAAAATGGTTTCTTAAAAATTATCAAGGAACCAAAAAGAAACAAATCAAAAGAAAATTCTATAATTATCTCGAAAACAATTCAGGCCAATATTCTTTTCTTTATCTGGTTTAATGCCTACGCTATTAAAAGAGGGAAAACTTATCCCTTTAAAGATATTAAATTTTTAGGTGTTATTACAGAATAACATCTAAAAGAAGGTCAAGTTGTCCAATCTGCATTCCCCCCAAAAGCTCCTTTTATTCTTAAAAGTAAGGATCAAAATAACCCTGTTTTGGCATCTCCTTTCAAAACTAGAGCAGAAGAAGGACCTATAACAGCCAGAGATATTAAAGATCTAATGGAACAATCCAATTATACCAACAAATACCTTCAAACCATAGGAGAAAATACAAAAGAAAAGGAGAAAGCTTCTGCAAATTCCTCCAAAAATCCAGAATCTTCTATCCAAATTGAAACACCAATGTTTAAACCTTTTAAGGTTTCAAAACAGCTCAAAAAATCAATACATCTTTCTGATCCTATGAAACAGATCAAGAAAGAAGTAGAAGAACATGGTGAACTTCTCACCAAAATCAATGAGCAATTAAAGTTCTACAAAACTACCATCCCAGACACACCTGATCCAACTGTTCCTTCAACTCCTTTTCCTCATAGAAATCAATCTATTAATATGTTAGGGAAATCATCTTCATCTTCTGAAAGCTTAGAAGATACAAATTCTGATAATCAGCAGCAACAAGTTATCAATCCTATCATAACTGAACCAAAATTCAATTGGAGAAAACCAACTAAACCATATTACTCTAGACCACTGCTCCAGAGCTTCTATTGGAAGATAGAGAAACCAATTTTAAGAGTTTTAGTGCTAATAATGTCTATGAATGAAACATAGACGGAGAAAATGAATATGGAATAACTAAGATTCTACAAAATAAGACTATGGTGGCTACTGCCTATGAAACTTCAAATGATTGCCCATAAACCATGATAGTCAAAATCTTAGTTGTAGGCAGTGTTTTAAAACTCGGCCCGGTTATCGACTCGGCCGAGGTACTGGGTCAATGGGTCACATGTCGGACCGAGGGGTCACTGGTCGGACCGGTTGACTCGGTGTATATAAAAAAAATTCAATACTATATGAATTATATATCTATATATATACTAAAATAAGGTTTAATCTCACCTACCCGACCATGTCCTACCCATTAAGACCTTACCCTAACTAATTATTTTTTATGTTGTTTATTTTTGTCAATTTAATATTTCAAATTTTTATAAAATTTTGCATTCCAGATTTTTATTTTTGATATTTCAGGTTTAAATCCACCTACCCCACCATATATATTTAGGTTGATTTGTTTTTTTTAAATTATCTTTTGATATCTAAAAATAGAAAAATGCTTATAAAAACAACTTTCATTGTACATCTACCGTCTCTAGCCACCAAAATCGAAACAAACAAATGTTGTAGCTGGATATAGACTAATGTAGAATTTTCAAAGTTTTGGATATAGATATTTTAAATTGAATTGGTAGTTTTGGATTTTATTTTAGTCCTTTCTTAAATATGTATTGATTAAATATTTAAATTTGTAATCAATAAAAATTTAAAGTATTAAATATTTCATCCATGTATCGTAATATAAATAATATTGATATTTTCTAAATTCATATTAAGAATAATATTATTCTGGTGTAGTGGTAATAGTATTGATTAATTTTTTAATCAGTTTAAAAATATAAATAATAAAAGACATAATTAATCATTAATAATATTATGGTGTAGTGGTAATAGTGTTATTTTTCTACTTCAAGGTCCTGTGTTCAACTCCCCCTTGCACAACTTTTTAAAAATAAATTCACGTTTTTATTAAATAATTGCTAGGCTTGTCAAATTGGGCTTACACTCATTATCAACATACTTAAGAAAAAAAATCGGTTTCAGAAAAAAAAATCAAAAACAAAAAAAAAGCAGTTCAGAAAAAAAAAAAAAAAAGAGGTGACTCGCCGGTTCAACCAAAACCTGGCCTAGTCACCGGTTTTACCCTTGAACCGGCCGTGTCGTACCAGTTCAATCCGGTTCACTTGCAGAACCGGTCTGATGACCAACCCAGACCGGCCATGACAGCGGTTCTTAAAACATTGGTTGCAGGATTCTGCGGTCAACTGAAAGGTTGGTGGGATAATTATCTCAATGACAACGAAAAATCCTTAATCCTCAATGTTGTTAAGTTAGAATCTGATGGAACTCCTATCTTAGAAAATGGAGTAAGTATCCCAGATGTTATCAATACCTTAATCTTTACAATAGCTCAACATTTTATAGGAGATCCTTCTTTTATTAAAGATAGATCTGCAGAACTATTAGCCAATCTTAAGTGTAAATCTTTAGGTAATTTTAGGTGGTATAAAGATACCTTTTTAACTAGAGTTTATACTAGAGAAGACAACCAACAAGCATTTTGGAAAGAAAAATTCTTAGCTGGCCTTCCCAAATCTCTTAGTGACAAGGTCCGAGAGAAACTTAGGAATCAAAATCTCAATTGAGTTATAGACAACTAATTGCCATTATCCAAAAGGTTGTTCTCAAGATATGTCAAGATGACAAAATCCAGCAACAACTATCCAATGAGAAGACCCAAAACCGGAGAGACTTAGGAACTTTCTTTGAGCAATTTGGTCTACCTTGTGCTAGTAAATCAAGATCCAATCCCAAACCAAAAACCATTATGATCCACCTAACCCTCAATACTACATGATGACTGGAATTGATGACTGGAATTCGTATGATGTTTTTAGGGTCTTTTTCTCTTGTTTTTAGTTCATTTTATTTAGTCTCATATAGTTTTTATTTCACTTTGTTAGGTTTTTCTCTTTATTTGTGCATTTGCATATAATTTAGTTAGTTTTGTGTTTTAGTCCTTTTAATTGTGTTTTATTAGTGTTTTGTTAGTGTTTTATTAGAGTTTAGTCCTTGTTATTGTTCTGGTCATTATTAGGTGGTTCATGGTGATTTGATGATGAGAATTGATGAAGGAATAATGAAGAAATGATGATGAGGAAAGGGTTAAAGGCTGAATGGTTATGGAGTGAATTAGGAGATAAAGCAGTGAACTTGTTTAACATGTGCCAAAATGAAGAATTGATGAAGAGAATGATTGCTTTAGCTGTTTCAAAACCTTATTGAAGCCACCATGAAGCCTCATTAAAGCATTAATGGAATGAATCAAAAGAGAAGGTTAAGAACAAGAAAATGAGGAGTCTGTCGTGCTCCCAACGCCTGAGCGTTGGCACCCCAACGCTCATGCGTTGGCATTCTGTCTAAAGAGGAGAATCCAATGTTGTTTCCAGCGCCCAAGCGTTGGAACCCAACGCTTGAGCGTTGGCCTGCTGGTAAATTGGCTATAAATTTGGTTTTTGGCTTTTCTTTTGTATCAAGCCCTGGAACCTGAGTTCCTTCCTTTGTAGCCTTGTTCTTGAAGCTTGAAAAAGGCCTTGGAGCCCTTGTTTCAGGTTTTGTTCTTTTTATTTTATTTTATGTTTTCCTTAGCCATGCTTGGCTAAGCTTTCTTGTATTTGGGTTGTAGTGAATCTATTTCAACTATGCTCTACGTTTTCTTGTTTATCTATGAATAAAAGTTCAAGTTCTTAGTTTTTATTCTCTGTTTTAGTATTATTCTTGCTGATCACAAGTCTTCATGCTTAATTCTTATGCAATGGTAATTGGTAGGATTTAAGGGAAATGAGAATAGAATGAATGATTGTATGCCACTTAGGTATAAGGGTAGTAATTGTTAGTGTTGGTCTGAACTTGGAATTCATCTTCAATTTGATTAACTAGTCACTAAGGTATTAGGCTTAGTAATTGGATTGAAATTTATATTTGATTAAGGTATTGACAAGTAGAAACTCTAGGCTAGAACACCTAAGAACATGTTCTGAAATTCATATATAGATTTGATTCTGAATAGCTTAGCTAGAGGTAGTGAAACTCAACCCAAGTACTTGTTTTATCAAGCTATTATTTCTGCTTTTATGCTTCTCTCTAAATTCCAAAATCAAAACAAAAACTAATTTTCTTTTTCTCAAACTCTAAAGAATCGATTTTAAATCAACCCAATCCCTGTGCAGATGACAAAATCTGATACTATACTATGATTGAGTCTTGAAAGAGATTTGATAGTAGTTGGTAGAGGAAAACCTCTTTTGTTCTTTTTAATCATCAAAATCCCTTTCATCACTACAAAAAGAAACGGTTTAATAATTTCAAACCAAAGCAATCCGCTAACAAACAATTTTTGGATAAAGTGGGTCCTTAACCCAATAAAAAACCTTTTATCTGCTATAGTCGTGGTAAACCTTGCCATACCAGTAGATATTGTAGATTAAAGGGAAAAATTAGAACCCCAAAATCTAGATCAAGAAATTGAAGATAAAATTAATAATTTATTAATTGAATCCTCTCAAGAATCAGATTACTCTGATTCTGAAAATCTAAACCAAATCCAAAATGACGACTTATCTGACTCAGATTCTTCTGGTCAGATTGGTGTTATTACCCTAGAGCAAGACCTCCTCTTTGAAGCCATAAATGTTATTCCTGATCCTCTAGAAAAGAGAAAGTACTTAGAAAAGTTAAAATCTACTCTAATTGCTAAACCTCCCAAAAATCATTTGGTAACTAACAAATAAAATCTTAAAGATACTTTCAAAAGGCTTGAAATCAAAGAATTAAAACAATTACAAGCTGAACAACAAGTAATATTAGAACATTGAAAAAATAGTTTGTCTGATGATTCATCTTCGGAAGCATCTGGTCCTTCTAAAAATTCCCCTGATGTTTCTAAAATGAATTGTTAGGACTAATCAATTATGGCCTAATTAATTACATTAAGATTAAAAAAATTATATAAATATCAAAATCAACATAAAAGGTTTTATTCTTGAAACTGTAGCTCTCTTTGATACAGGAGCTGACTCAAACTGTATTTTAGAAGGATTAGTCCCTACAGAATACTTTGAAAAAACTTCAGAACAACTTAGTGCTGCAAATGACTCTAAGTTAAAAATCAATTACAAATCATCTTCAGCAATAATCGAAAATCAAAGTCTTAAGATTGAAACTTCTTCTTTCTAGTAAAAAATTTAAGAAATAAAGTGATATTAGGAACACATTTTATTAGATCGCTTTTCTCTTATCAAACCACAGAAGAAGGAATTATCACCCAAAATCTAGGTCAACCAATCTTATTTAAGTTTTTGAGAAAACCTATTATCAGAGACTTAAATCCAATTTCTTATAAAGAAAATCAAATAAATTTTCTTAAAGAAGAAATATCTTTTAAAAACATTGAACACTAATTACAACAACCCATTGTTCAACAATGAATAAAAAAACTCTTAGGACAAGTAGAAACCTCTATCTATTCTGATCTACCCAATGCTTTTTGGGAAAGAAAACAAAATATCGTAGACCTCCCTTACGAAAAAGATTTCAAAGAAATTCAAATCCCTACAAAAGCCATACCCATTCAAATGAATGAAGAACTCCTTCAATTTTGTCAAAAAGAAGTGAAAGATCTTTTAGATAAAGGTATAATCCGCAATAGTAAGAGCCCTTGGTATTGTGCTGCTTTCTATGTTAATAAACAAGCTGAAATTGATAGAGGAATACCCAGGCTTGTTATTAACTATTAACCACTTAATCAAGCACTTTGCTGGATTAGGTACCCAATCCCTAATAAAAAAGATCTTTTAAATAGACTTCGTAATGCTAAGATCTTTTCAAAATTTGATATGAAATCCGGATTTTGGCAAATACGGATTAAAAAAGAGGACAGGTATAAGACTACTTTTACAGTCCCTTTTGGTTAATATAAATGGAATGTTGTGCACTTCGGGTTAAAAACGCTCCATCTAAATTTCAAGGAATAATGAATGAAATTTTTAATCCTTATTCTAAATTTGCCATAGTTTACATTGATGATGTTCTAATATTCTCCCAATCTATTGATCCATATTTCAAACATATTAAAATCTTTATTTCCATAATAAAGAGAAATGGTCTGGCTGTTTCTAAAACAAAAATCAACTTATTCCAAACACAAATTAGATTTCTTGGTCATAATATTTACCAAGGAACAATTGTTCCTATCAATCGTGCTATTGAATTCACTAATAAATTTTCAAATCAAATAATTGATAAAACTCAATTACAAAGATTCCTAGGATGTCTTAATTATGTATCTAATTTCTTTCCCCAACTTAGTAATCTTATCAAAACTCTTCATGATCGATTAAAAAAGGGCCCTCCTCCTTGGATAGATGTCCATACAAACGTAATCAAACAAATTAAGTCTCAAGTAAAGAATCTCCCATGTCTTTACTTTCCCAATCCTCAAACTTTCAAAACTGTTGAAACTGATGCCTCTGACATAGGTTATGGTGGCATTCTCAAACAGAAAGTCTCAGGCAAAGAGAAAGTTATTGCCTTTACTTCAAAGCATTGGAACCCTGAACAACAAAAATATTCAACTATTAAAAAAGAAGTTTTAGCAATTGTTTTATCGATTTCAAAATTTCAATCTGATTTATTAAATCAAAAAATTTTAGTTCGCGTTGATTGTAAATCTGCGAAAGACATTTTACAAAAGGATGTTAAAAATGTTGCATCAAAACAAATTTTTGCAACATTAGAATTAAACTTTGTTATCAAAGGTGTGTGTTCATGAGCCCGTGCTAAAGTTTCAATTAATTCCTCCCAATATCCGCGCCAGGAATAGTAGATCTTTTAGCTCCTTATCGCCGTGGAGGAAAAATCGGACTTTTCGGTGGAGCTGGGGTGGGTAAAACAGTACTCATTATGGAACTGATTAGTAACATTGCCAAAGCTCAGAGGGGTGTATCCGTATTTGGTGGAAGTTGAAAGTACCAGAGATTCCTAGAGGCATGCCGTCAGAAAAGCTTCCCTAGCCAATCAGATAGATCAAGAAAACAGCAGTAGCAGCTGCAACAGGCTACCATTAAAGCAGCCCAGGCAAGACTTACTGTATCCATGTCAAATTTCTCCCCATATATATATATGCCATGCATATATATTTATTTCTAAGGGAATTATTTCCCTTTCCACCAAAATACCGAATATCTTTGATTAATCAAATAAATTAAATAATATCTCTCCTTAGAAAATTATTCACATAAAAGAAGATTAATCAATATAATATCCACACATAATAATCCACACAAAACAATTCAAGAAAAATCAACAAATATTCTCCTTAGAGAATTCACAAATGTCACGCCCCACCTTCATTCAAACAAATGGATTCGAGAACTTGCCACGTCATCACAACATCGGCATAATAATATAATTAATTATTAATTAAAATACTAAAGTACCCAAATTACCTTGAATAAATATTATGGATCTTACACTATTCACTTACTAATTCATTAGTTAAACAAACCTACCAATTGAGATTCTAGCCTTAATCCCTTAAGTCCTAGTAATCACAAAAGGAGCAACATAGCACAAACCCACTGATGAGACATACCCAAGGCTCTGTTCCTAACCCAAGAAGTTCATGTCTTAGTGGACGAAATCTCTAACTGCCACTCAAAAAATCTCATTAGTTCCTAACTAGATAATCATTCCCTAGTGGTGAACATCCTAACTAGTCACTCGGTTTACACCCCATTCCCTACTCAAGGTCTTCCTACTTAGTGGTGATTGTCTTCCATTGTCACTTAGAAGACCTCACCTATCCCAAAACAATCCTTTCTTAAGATGATTGATGAAAAAGGTGGTTCCTCTCATAAACTAGACTTACACCAACTTCCCAATTGTCATGCAAGCCATAAAAGTCATCACATGGTCAAGAGATACATGAAGCAAAAAGAGATAATAACAAAACCAAGACATGAGTGAATTTTCCCCCTCCATAACCAAGCATACATCAATGCATATCAATTTTCCAATATATATATGAATTGATATAAGCCCTAGAAATTGCCAATCAACCAAATGAAGCATTAGACATAGAGGGCAACACCAAACAATGAAAACTCATCATAATAATTGTATAAAGATGTACCGGACAACAATGAATCAAATAACATCATTCAAGGTACCAAAATAGAGTCACACTACATAACAGGGTGGGTCTTTGGGAACATAGACCTTCTTCTTGTTTAGTGTTGCAAGAATCCATTGTCCTGGCACCATCGTTGGCCTTTTTTTTTTTGAAAGATCATGGTCTTTGGTACCCAAATCTTTTTAGGTCCTGTTTTGTTATTCGAACGTTTGGGGGGGAATAATCTTGTCATAAGAAGTCCTCTTAGTGGTCTGTTTGATTCTATGTTATACCACAAACGTCACAGATTCAGACGATATGGCATTGGACAATACAAACTCAATATCAGACAGTATAGTATCAGATGATTAAGCATTAGACGATACAAATTTAATGTCAAATGATACAGTATTAGACGATGCATCGCTGTATCCTAAACCACTTCTATCATACATTGTTCGATTGTTTCAACTCAGTCTTACTAGGCTATCATGACCATTTGTGAGAAATGAAAGATCTTCAATTAAAACTTTAACTCTCTCTTTAAGAACATTAACTTCCTCAGAAGAATCTTGTTCTTTCAAAACTTTGTTCTCTTTAGTTAGCAAAACATTTTCCTATTTAGAAACAAATAGCTCTTTTTGTAGTTTTGCAAACTTTTTCTTGAAGTTACTGTATTTTGAAGATAAAGCATGGGAATAGTCAAGTAATTCATTAAATTCATCTTTGGAGATTTTAGATGTTACCTCATCTTCCTCGTCGTCTGATGCATCAATAGATGCCATGAACACACAAAACGATTCATAGTCTTCATCTTCATCATCGTATGAGCATTCTTCAGACTCTTCATTCTAGACTACGAATGCCTTCTTCCTTATGTTTTGATTCTCCCTGAATGGTTTCTTTGATCAATGAGGACATTCAGGTTTGCAGTGTCCTTACTTTCCACATTCGTAGCAGATGATAGGATCTTTGTCTGATCTTTGTCCTTCCTCTCGTCTGGAGTTTGACTGGAATTTTCTTTGTTCTGATTCTTTCTTGTGCTCTTTTAACTCACTCCTGCCTCTTCTTTGATTGAGCCACATCTTTTTGAACTTTCTGTAGAAACGGGCTTCTTCATCGTCAGTATTGTCTGATGATTCTTCTGTGTCTTCAGATGATTCTTCATCGTTTAGGCCTCTGGAGCTTTTGGAAATCTATGGATTTGTTCTTTTTGCTCCATCATGCTCAACTAGCTCAAGCTCATGAACTTTTAGAGATCCCAACAGATCTTCCATTCTTAGGATAGCAAGATCTTTGGATTCTTGAATGGCTGTGACCTTTGGTCTCCACTTTGTTGAGAGACATATGAGAATCTTGGTTATTTGGTCCAGATTGTTGTAGCTTCTTCCCAGATTTCTCAGTCCATTGATGATGGTTTGGAATCTTGAGAACATGTCATCAATGGATTCATCCTCCTCCATCTTGAATGCTTCATACTGGGCAACCAGCATGCTTATCCGTGTGTGTTTGACGTTGGATGTTCCTTCATGCGCCATTTCCAATGTGTCCCAAATCTCTTTTGTTGTGTCAAGGCTGTCTATCTTGTCATATTCTGACTTACTCAGTGCACAGGTGAGGAACAACTTTGCTTTGGAATTCAATTGATTTTCCACCCTTTGATCGTGGGTCCATTGTGCTCTTGGGATGGATTCACCAGCATTTTTTATGGGCACATAGTTACCAAGCTCAATGATATCCTATACTTTGTAGCTTGTTGATTCAATGAATAATTGCATTTGCTTCTTCCAGTAGGGGTAGTTTGAACCATCAAAGAATGGTGGCTTGTTCGTTGCTGCGCCTGTTGGAAGTGGGAATGCGTTGCCCTCCATGGATCTTTTACTCTACACCTGTTAAGGTGTTAGTTTCTCAGAGCCAATTGATAAATAAAGAAATGACACAAGAAGGGGGGTTGAATTGTGTCCTTATTGAAACTTGATTTTCAAAAACAATTATTAGTTCACAAAATCTTTTCGTAAACTATGGAAGCAGAATGATTAATCAGAGTGTAAATATTTAATGCAGAGGACAGTAAGTGTGCAACAGTGTAAAAGGTGCAGCCAGTAAGTGTGCAAATGATACAAGTAGTAAATGATTGGACGATGCGAGCAATAAGTGATTGGATGATGCAAGCAATAAACGGTTGGACGATGCGAGCAATAAATATGTAAATGATGTAGACAATAAAAATAGCACACAACAGATTTATCCTAGTTCACCCAAAATCAGTAGGTCTACGTCCAGTCCTTGGCTTCACCTAGATTTTCCACTATTCAACCCTGAACAGTACAAGTATTAAACATGACTTCTCCCAAGTATTCAACAAGACTTCTCCCAGTATTCAACAAGTCTTCTTCCAGTATTCAACAGGACTTCTCCCAATATTTGACAGGACTTCTCCCAAGTATTATACAGGACTTCTCCTAATTCTTTTACAAGAATTTATACTTCTACAAAGTCTCTTCAGAAATAGTGAGGTAGAAAGTTTAAGCACTAACAAACTCTAAGTATTTTTGGTAGAGGATATGAGTCTTAAGAATATACTTCAGGTTTGGTGAAACAGAGATGATTGGACGATAGGTTCTCTATTTGAGTGTGAAGGGATAAAGAGATTTGACTCTTAGGAAATTTCACACTTTGGACAACTGCACTCGGTTGGTGTTTTGACACTTAGGATCGAGTGGAATAACTGAGCTTGAGTGGTTCAACTCTGTTTTGACTATGCTCTAATTTTCTTTCTTTTTCACTTGCACTTCTAGTCGCCCCATTCTTCAAATATTCAAGTCTTCCTTTTATATCTTCTCTTGAAATAGCCGTTGCTAAAGATGTTGAGAGTTGAGACGCGATTTCTTCTTTTTCTTCTTCCTGTTTGCCAACGGATTTCTTCATTTAATGGTCTTGATCATTGAAAGCTTGGCATGGCTGTTCTGAGTAGTAGGTAGCTTGTAGCAGATATGAACATCTTTTCTTTTGGGTTGTACTTGATATAGATGCAGAGATTAAGCAGTGTACTAGCTTCGTTCTTTAACTAGTTCTTCCTCGTTTCAGTCTTCGAATAATAGCCGTTGAAAGCTTTGCGTTCAATGCATTCTGACTTTTAATTTAAAACATTCTGACATTTTCCTTGTCTCGAGAATAGAGCATTTAATGCTGTTGCGGAGAGAGAAAATAGAGTCGTTGATATTCTGACTTTGTCATGTGATTCGAGCTCTTCTCCTCGGTTTGTGCTTGACAGCTGTAGACAACTCATAAAGCATATTCTTTTCGAATAAAGCATATTCTGCTGCAAAGCCTTGGACGATGCTGTCTCACTTGGTTGGACGATACTTTCTCACTTGGTTGTACGATACTGCTCATCTTGGTTGAATGATGCTTCCCATCAGACGATGACTATGCATGCAGACGATAGAAATTCTCCTTTGGATGATGCTTCTCTTGATTGATCAGATGCTGATGTCCATTTCGTCAAACAATGCTTTCCATGTCTTGTACTTCAGACGAATCAAATCAAATAAACCACTCGAATCTGCCAAAACAATAATAATATTAGGGCATTGGAGCGTGAGAGAATTATATAGATGAAGGAATTGAAGAACAGAGAGAACCCTAGGAAGAGAGTAGGAGTGAGAAACAAACAAGCGAGAGATGCAAAGAGATGCGAATGCAAGCTAAGTGAACCCAGATCTTGTAACTACAGATAGCAACCTAAGAGGGGGGTGAATTAGGTTCTTAAGATTTTTAACTTATTAAAAACTCAATTCGATAGGATAACTTTTACTTTGATCAAAGTCAAAAATCACAAATGTAAATGCAGCGGAAATATAAAGCGCTGAAAGTAAAAGTTCAAGGATAAGAAGATCATGCAGTGATTTTATCCTGGTTCACCTTCAAACCACCGAAGGCTACGTCCAGTCCCTCGTTCAGATTTGGGGATTTTTCCACTATTGATCAAGTGTTCTTACAGATTCTTACACCAAGGACCTTAAGAAGACCTATCAATCCCCAGAAAGCACACCACTTTTTGATTACGGACCTTTCACCGAACACTATGGTGAAATCACTCAAAACAAGAATGATGCTTGAAGAAGATTTTACAAGGCTGAGTCAATCCTTCAATATAATAATGGATTGAACTTGATATGTATGCTCCAGGAAATCACAAATGAAAGCTCAAAGAATTCTGAGTTCTTAAAAATCAAACTGCATAAATTTTCTTTGAAAATGAGAGTTAGATTGCTCAAAATAATTTCTCTATGAGTATGAACGTTGTGTGTTGAATTCAGAGTATCATTAGAATATTTATAGGCACTATAGTTTGTCCATGAGCCATTGCAATGCTTTCCAAACGTCCAAGAATGCATTGATTCATGAAAAGGTGCATCAGCTGATGTGGTAATCGATTACAACAAGTGGGTAATCGATTATGCTACTAGCCATTATAGTTTAAGTTTAAATTTCAAACATGTAATCGATTACATATATGTGGTAATCGATTACTGCCATGTGTGGTAATCAATTACTCAAAGCCTGTAATCGGTTACTCTAAGTCCAGAACTTAGTTTATTAAATTTTAAAGCCTAATTGAGTGTTTTTACTTTGTTTTAATTGTAAAAACATGTTTTACTCAATTAGTTGATTATTTATGAGCCTTCATCTGCAATGTGACCTTAATAAAGCATAGCACACTAAGTAACAAGACTTAAGCTAAAAGATAGAACCTTAATTTATAATCTTGAAGTTGTAAGCTAGTTATTTTAAGTCTTCTTTTTCTTCTTTTTGTGATGTGCGTTGTCGTCATCAAAACTTCAGACAAAGTCCAAGGAAGAGGTCTTCTTCACAATCTCCCCCTTTTTGATGACGACAAAGCACATTCTTGAAAGTTGATTTGATCATTTGTTTATCACGTGCTAGGACTCCCCCTATCAAGTACACCTCCCCCTTTTTGTTCCAATCATTGCATATTCTAAAAATGATCAAAACGCACAGTACCTTTCTCCCCCTTTTGACTTCATCAAAAAGAAGAAAAGGGTATCCATACAATATATACAACCAAGGTAATATGGAATAGGAAGGAACAAATAAAGAACAAGCATAGGGAGCCATTTGAAGCAAACCAAACGATATAAAAATTCAAGCCAAAGTCGAAAAATCCAAACAGAATTCGAACATCCACGCAAAGTCAGAGTTAAGCTATACTATTACAAACCCAAATTAATAAATTGTCAAAAACAAAACGTAGTCATAAAACAAAATATCTAGAAATCGTTAGAAGCATCGGACATATCCGAAAGGTTCAGAGGAGAGGTGGGAATACGGGAACTGAGATGGTCCATGTCTTGCCGCAGTGTGGTATACATTGACTCCAGGCGTCCTTCCAAGTGAACAAAACGAGACTGAACATTCTCGTTCAGATGGTCAAGATGTTGATTGATCCGCTGCTCCATGAGGTCCATACGCTCAAGGATGAGGCGAGTGTTCGGAGTACAAGTAGAAGGATGAGCAGAAGAAGTTGGAACATCAGGACCAGAAGTCGTAGAATCAGCCTGAATATCACTTCTGTAATGGTAAATCCCATTGCTATCCCGAAATATTCCCAGCTTAGGCAAGATGTCGACATCAATGCGTTGAGATTTAGCATCTACGACAACAACATACTCGCCATCAACTGATACTCCATAATTTTGAATAATTAAATTAATAATGGGAGAAAATGGAATGGGAACAGCACAGTCACGATACTGCAACATGTGATGCATGACAAAATAAGCCCAGTTAATCTGCTTAAAATGCTTCATGCCGAACATAACTTGTAATTCTAAGTCACTGATTTGGGCATGATTGGCATGCAGAGGCAGAATAATGTAGCTTAAAAAATAATGCAGCAAACAATTTTCAGCAGTTAAGACGCCAACATTCAGCAGGTCACGAGACCGGGAGGATTCCAGTTGTCGTTTCTTTTCCAAAATTTTAGCCTCACCAAAATGACACAAGGAGTGATAAAAGGACTTCTTTTCATATTCTTCCCAAGGACAGATAATATCAGAACCTAACTTGGCACCGCTACATGGGATAGCTAAAAAATTTCCAATATCTTCTAGAGTCATGCTTATCTCAACCCCTTTCACTAATGTCTTAAGTCTACTACCATGAATTTCCATATTGAAGTAGAAGACTTTAACTAATTCGGGGTATTAGGTACCTTGTATTGAGACAAACTCTTTCAAGGTCTGATGCTCGATTAGCGCTGGAAAAAGTGAAGCCTGCACTCGAGAAGGTCTCCAAAATCCCATACTTGGGCGTCATGATAGAGCGTTCCAGGAAGCGAGATAAGAACCTTTGATGTTGCTCCTGGGTTGAAAGCAGTCGAGATAGGTTGAGAGGTTACATAGGAGAAGCGGCTTTGGAGCGTCTTGAAGAAGAGGCCATAATTTCATAATTTAGAAATGAAGAAATTAGGGTAGAACAAAATTTGGGGGTTTTGGTTCTGGGTAGATTCAACAACAATTTAGGAGTAGAATACAAAGAGAGGAAGTTCAGGAGCAAAACCCACCAAAGATTTTTGAAAACGAAGAAGAAATGAAGGAGATATGGAGGTTTTAGTGGTTGGGCGTCAAACTTTGAAGGAAGAGGGAGAAGAGATAATGTAATCGATTGTGAATCAGAAAAATGAACACTAGTATTTAAATATTCGAGCCAGTAATCAATTACGTAAGTTCAGTAATCAATTACGTAAGTTCAGTAATCAATTACTGTAGGTTTAATTTTGAATTTAAAATTCAAAATATCAGTTGAGTAATCGATTACTACTGTTGGGTAATCGATTACTGAAATTCTCTAGAATTTTTCCTAAGCCAAATTTTTAGGGTAATCGATTACTGGATATGTGTAATCGATTAGTAGAATTCTCTGGAAAAAGTCATGGGCCAAAAAATTGTGAGTAATCGATTACTGGATATGGGTAATCTATTACTAGAATTCTCTGGAAAAAGAACTAGGCCAATTTTTTTTTGTAATCGATTGCTAAGAAGCAGTAATCGATTACTGAGCTTGAAAATCCAAATTTGGAGAAATCTCAGAGAATTGAAAGATCAGTAAAGTATTTTTAAGATATTAGTCTATTCTAAGACATATACACACAATCAAATATCACTTTCATCCATTATTCCTAATTCTCTTCTTATCTTAAAGAAATATTCCCTAGGTAAAGGTTTTGTAAAGATATCAGCTAACTAAGCATGGGTGTCAACAAAAGCAAGTTCTATAACATGATCTTGGAGAAAATGATGTCGTATATCTATGTGTTTGGTTCTTGAATGCATGGCAGGATTCTTAGTTAAATTTATTGCACTAGTATTGTCACACTTAATGGGAATACATCCTAAATCCAGGCCGTAGTCTCAAAGTTGTTGTTTTAACCATAAAACTTGAGCACAACAACTACCTGCAGCAATGTATTCTGCCTCAGCAGTTCTTAAGGCAGCACAAGCTTCTTTCTTGCAGGACCATGAGACTAATGCATTTCCTAGAATGTGACAAGTTCCACTAGTACTTTTTCATTCGGTTTTACAACCAGCAAAGTCAGAATCGAAATATCCTACTAGATCGCAAACACTACCTTTAGGGTACCATAAACCAACATTTGTAGTTCCTTTTATTTATTTTAAAATACGTTTTATGGAACTTAAATAGGATTCCTTAGGGCATGCCTGATATCTAGCACACAAGCAAACACTGAACATAATATCGGGTCTACTTGCAAATAAATAGAGTAAGGATCCGATCATACCTCGATATTTAGTTATGTCCATGGGAGTTCCAGATTCGTCTTGATCTAAATATGTGTTGGATCCCATTAGTGTTGCTATGGATTTAAATCATCCATATCATACTTCTTGAGAAGTTCTTTGCATAACTTGGATTGATTGATAAAGATTCCATCATTCAGTTGCTTGATTTGTAGTCCTAGGAAGAAGTTTAACTTTCCCATCATAGACATTTCAAATTCTCCTTGCATCATGTTAGAAAATTCCTTGCACATAGATTCGTTAGTTGAACCAAATATGATATCATCTACGTATATTTGGATAAGTAAAGTGTTACCTTTTGATCTTTTAATAAACAAGGTTGTGTCAGCTTTACCTTTCTGAAATCTTTTTTCACAAAGAAAAGTACTTAGCCTATCATACCATGTTCTTGGTGCTTGCTTCAATCCGTAAAGAGCCTTCTTCAGTTTGTATACATGAGAGGGAAAATTAGGATCTTCAAATCTAGGAGGTTGTTTTACCTAAACTTCTTCTTGAATATAACCATTCAGGACGGCGCTCTTCACGTCCATTTGATATAGCTGAAAATTTAAAAATCAAGCATATGCCAAAAGAAATCTAATGGCTTCTAGTCTAGCAACTGGTGCATAAGTTTCATCAAAATCAATACCTTCTTCTTGATTGTATCCTTGTGCCACCAGTCTAGCTTTGTTTCAAACTATAATACCATTTTCATCCAACTTGTTCCTAAACACCCATTTCGTTCCTACAATGTGTTTATCTCCAGGCTTAGGAACTAACTCCCAAACTTGATTTCTTTCAAATTGGTTTAATTCTTCTTGCATAGCTAGCATCCAATACTCATCTTCTAAAGCATCATTTACTTTAGATGGTTCTATCTGAGGCACAAAAGCCATATTCATAACTGAATCATTAAGATTTAGTCTAGTAGTTACTCCCCTTGATATATCACCAATTATGTTGTCAATGGGATGATCTTTATGTGTTCTCCACTCTTTAGGTTGATTGTGAGTAGTCTCCTCTTCGTGCTCAATTGGTTCCACACTTTTTTCTTCTTTCTATTGATGATTATCCTTTGTTGTAATTTCTTTATTATCATTATCAGGATAAACAACTTTTTCCTCTTTCGAGGGGTTAGTTTCATCAAAAGAAACATGAATGGATTCTTCAATAACAAGCGTTCTTTTGTTAAAAATTCTTAATTCCTTGCTTGTTAGAGAGTAACCAAGAAAAATACCTTCATCATATTTTTCATCAAATTTACCAAGTTTTTCCTTGCCATTGTTCAAGACAAAACACTTACTTCCAAAAGCATGAAGATGAGCAATATTGGGCTTTCTACCTTTATAGAGTTTATAGGGAGTTTTCTTTAAGATAGGTCTTATTAGTACTCTATTGGATACATCGCATGCAGTGCTTACAGAGTCAGCCCAGAAGTACTTAGAAAGGTTAGACTCACTTAACACAGTTCTTGCTAGTTCTTCTAAAGACCTATTCTTTCTTTCTACAACTCTGTTTTGTTGAGGTGTTCTAGGAGCACAAAAATTATGAGAAATTCCACTTTCATCATATAGTGTTAGAATCAAATGATTTAATTAGTTGTTTTATTTTGATGAATAACAATTTTGTTAAGTCTTGATATCGTTCAAGATAAATTCCTAACTTCTCAATGTTTTTCATCCTCAGAAATATTTATTTACTTGGAGAAAAGCTGCATGGACCTCTATAGAGCATTATCAAAAGAAGATACTCAAGTAAAGAAAAGAAGAAGAATCCGTCCGGCTACAACTTGCATAAATCAGTCCGCCAGTTGAGAACGTTTGCCTCAGAGAATTCTTCCGACTATAGTGAACGTCTGGCCACTCAATCATTGGGTGTAGGTTTTATTAGCATAAGTGGACTCACTGTTTCCTTCAACAAAGTGAAGTGTAAAGTCACAAATGATGATGATAAAATTATCTTTGAAGCACAGAGACAAGGGGATCTATATAAGACCTCCATGGGAAACCTTGCAAGACAAAAGGTAACATGTCTAGTTTCAGCAGAGGATGATAAATGGATATGGTACAGGAAGCTAGGGCATGCATCCTTAAAGACCATTGCTAAGATGATCAAGCACGATCTAGTAAGTTGTCTGCCAAATCTATCTTTCAAATCTGATGACACATACTCAGCATGTCTTCAAGGAAAGCAATTAAAAAGTTCTTTTCACTCAAAGAACGTTGTGAGTACTAAGAGACCTCTGGAGATGTTACACATGGACTTGTTTGGACCTACTAGAACGGCTAGTTGTTCTGGAAAAAGATTTTGCCTTGTCATCGTCGATGACTACACAAGATTTACATGGGTGCAATTTCTTGGAACCAAGGATGAAACGTTCAAGTCATTTCTAATCATTGCAAAAAGAATTCAGAATGAAAAAGGTTACTATATTACCAGTATACGCAGTGATCGAGGAGGAAAGTTCATAAATGAAGAATTCAAATGCTACTGTGAGGAGAACGGAATATTCCATCAAGTATCCGCTCCAAGAACTTCTCAACAAAACGCAGTAGCTGAAAGAAAGAACAGGTCACTTCAAGAAATGGCCAGAACTATGCTCAGTGAAACTTCTCTACCAAAATACTTCTGGGCTGAAGAAATTCACACTGCATGTCATATTCAAAATCGAATCTTCATGCGTCCTATCTTGAAGAAGACTGCATATGAGCTATGGAAGGGAAGAAAGCCAAGTATTACCTACTTCCATCCATTCAGATGCCCATGCTTCCTACTTAACACAAAGGACGATCTCGGGAAGTTCGATGCAAAGTCAGACAAAGGAATATTCTTAGGATACTCGCTGTAACACCCCAATTTTGGGTTGAGGGTTACATGGTAAATACGCGGAAATTAAAACCTCTCAGAAAAACAACTCAATTTTTCTTAAAAGGTTTTCGTCTCTCTTAATTACTTAAATAATATAGGTAATATTTCCCCATAGATAATATTTTATTACGCGGAAGCAAAACGAGGAAAATATTACAACAAAGGAAATATGTTCAACAGCGAGCCCAAAAATAAATTAAAACAGAATATAATAACAACGTAGTTCGTCAGCTTCTTCTGAATCTTCCACGCTTCCGATGCGCACTCTGATTCCGTAAATCTCCTCAAGAGACGACGATCAACACCCTGTCTATTTTCTGGCGTTAAGCGCCCAAACACAAACAGAAAGGGTTAACTCTTAAAACAAACAACAAATACCAATCAACATGTTGAAGAGAACATAACATAAGTGACAGCAACAATATTTCCAAAATACAACAACTCCTTCAACAATATACTCATTTCCTCATGAACAACAAACACAACCCATGCTTATGAGTCCTCAAATGCAACTACAAGTTAAGGCACGATCACATGGGACTAAAACCCATCTCATCATCCTTAACCACGATCCCATGGGACTAAAACCCATCTCGTCGCCCTCAGGCACGATCACATGGGACTAAAACCCATCTCATCGCTATCAGCCCCAAAAATATGCATATGCCATGCCAACATGTTCAACATCATCATGAGTGAACAATTATCAATATAACATAATCAACTTCATCATCTTCAACATATCATGTAAAAAATTCTCAATTTCAAGCTTCACAATACCAACAATTCCATCATAACAAACAAAGTAATTTCCAATAGCAAAATCATATATAAAGAACAACTGACTCTATCTAGACCCAGAGTTACCCTTACCTTTTAATCCTTTGCTTGGTCTTGACCTCCAACCTATCATGATAACATGTGTGTACAATCATCAACAATCAAGGAAAAGACCAGAAACCGACTCCACAAGATTTAAACCTAAAACAAGCAAAACAGCAACTTGCTGTCAGGGGCCTAGCGCCCAAGCGTTGGCTTCCAACGCTCAAGCGTTGGGTCCCTGTCTGGCAACACGAACTGGGCAGAACCTCAACGCCCAGGCGTTAGGAGTCCAGCGCTCATGAGCTGGCTCCCTGCCAGAAACCCTAAAAACCATGTTTTTCACCCGAAACTCCATTTTTAACCAATTCCTTTCAAAACTAAAATTCTTCCATGATTAAAATCCATATCAAGACCTAATAAAAAAGTTTCTTCCCCAAAAATCCAAAGGTTACTAATTTCTTAAAAGTCATTTGTTCAAGGAAGACAACTAGGTTTTGAACCGAAAGAATGGGGAGAATACCAACCTTGTTTGAGAGAGTTGATCAAGTTTGTGTGTAGCACGACCCTATCCTCTTCCAGAATGAAATGGACTCAAGCTTTATGAAAATAAAAGGTTGGAACAACAATCAATTAACTCTAGAAAGAAGACAGGAGTTGAACACCAAGAAACTCAGAATTTGGAGAATTTAATCTCTTACCGATTAGGCTATCACCTGGACACTTGAGAGAGGATTTAGAATCAAGAGTGAGGACCACAATAGAAGAAGATAATCGACCCACAATGGCACCAAGGTTCAGCAACTCTTCAAGGAAAACAGCACTAGAGTTCTAAGTCTTTTTGGGAAATTCTTTGGGTGAAGAAGCAAGGGAATGATATAAATTTGGGAAAAAGAAAAGAAGTAAGGTGGAGAGGGGAGAGGAGCACGACCAGCCCATTTAATCTGATTTTAGCCCCCTTCACTCCTCATTAAACCATAGACCAAGTCATAAACTCACTTTACACCCCCTTATTAGCCATTTGTAACTCCCGACAAGCATTAAACTCTCTTAACACCACTTATTACCTTTCAAATTCAGCTTGTAACTCCTTTTCTCCTCATTAAAATATTGTCTACAACTTCAAATTCGAATTCAGCATTAATCCACCAAAAATCTAATTAAAATTAAAACATACCTCACTAGGATTCGAACACAAGCCAAGCCCATCAATTGCTCAAGTCTTAACCACTAAGCCACAACTCTTCTTGTTAAAACTCTTACACTAATATTCTTTTAATCCTCTAACTCGAACCATCATGTTCCCATTTCAAATTTGAATTCCAAAACCTCCGTAAAAGCTCTTAAATGTGGAATTCCAATTCAGCCTTGACTAGTCCAAGGACTAAAACGCAAATGTCCAAACTTAAAGGAGCAAAACCTAATTATAAAATCTCCAAGGACCAAATTATAATTACTCAAAACTTGAGGGTCTTACATTCGCCCAACTCGAAAGTCTTTCGGGTATACAACTCCAGAACAATGGCTGTTGAAGAATATATTAATGTCAAGTTTGATGATAAGCACACAAGTGGAAGTCAAACAACATTGGAAGACGAATTCGATGATCTAGAAATAAATGGAGAGCCTTCCTCAACTCCAGTTCAGCCATCAACATCTGACAAAGTTACTCATTCAAGTATCTCATCCTCCATTCAACCAGACGTTGACAGTGTAACTTCGTCTGACGGTGTCTCCACTGATCAAATCATGACCTCCAGTGGCATCTCTTTACCCAGAGATTGGAGGTTCAAGCCAGATCATCCACCCACACAAATAATTGGCAGCATACATGAAAAGGTAAGAACTAGATCTACGTTTAATGAATATGCTAACTGTGCGCTCTTGTCTGAAATAGAACCAAAGAACATAGGTGAAGCCTTACAAGATGAAGGATGGATCCTAGCAATGCAAGAAGAGCTAAATCAATTTGAAAGAAGCAAGATCTGGGAATTGGTGCCTAGACCTAAAGAAAAATCCATCATTGGCACTAGATGGGTATTCAAAAACAAGATGGTTGAAAGTGGGAAAGTCACAAGAAATAAAGCCAGATTAGTTGAATAGGGATATAATCAACAAGAAGGTATTAACTACACAGAGACCTTCGCCCCTGTTGCAAGAATCGAAGCCATTCGCATTCTACTAGCATTTGCCTGTCAGCATTCTATAAAGCTGTACCAAATGGATGTGAAAAGTGCATTTCTAAATGGCTATATCGAGGAAGAAGTCTGATAATAGAATCGCAAGTGCACGATTAAACTATCGCGTAATATAAAAAGATCGAACCCACGGGATAGGTGTTCTTATTATTATAAAATTTAGTACTAAAACAGAAAAATAAAAGATGAATATTTGTTGTTGGTTTGAGAACTAGAAAGAAACAATAGCATCAAATAATAAAATAAAGAGATGATGAACATTAAGCTCTTGGGTTGGTTTACATTGTCTATAAAAACATGCTAGAAATTTCCTACTAAATTCCTGAATTATAAAACCATTATCATGATGCTATAGCCTAGTGTAACTACAAGTTAATTCCTTAAGCATTGTAGATCTTTCTTTTTAATTACTAAACCCAATTCCTTGGCACCTAGTTAACTAAAGAAGAAGATGAGGAAGATGTTCAGGCCAACATAAAGTTACGTCCTTCCTAATTCCTTAGCGAAGTATACTTATAACCTTTTTTATTACCTAGTTCCCTTACTACTCACCAAATGGCCTTATGTAATAAGTAATAAGCAAAACCTCTTGGGATCCACAAGATAGAAATTAAGCATAAGGTAATAAAACATGAATGGAAATAAAATTCAGAAATGTAGAAAAAGACTAGAACATGTATTATAAACTAAAACAACCCAAAAACTTAAAGAAGAAGTTAGCCAAGCATGGCTAAAAGAATCATTGAATTACCCTGGATAGGAGCTCAAGTTTGGCTTCCCACAATTCCTAGGAACAATGATCTTTGAGGGAGAAAGAGAGAATACTTGTTGTATTCTAAGTAGGTGTGTCTTACAAGTGAAGAAAAGGGCCCTATTTATAGTAAAATTCCAGCCTCCAGCGCTTGAGCGCTGGCATTCCCAACGCATGAGCGCTAGGATGCATTAAAAATCCACTTTCTGTCCGAGGCCCAGCGCTTGAGCGCTGGCTTTCCAACGCTTGGGCGCTGGGTCAACATCTGACTCATCATCCAGTCAGAACCCCAGCGCTGGAGCGCTGGGATCCCAACGCTGGAGCGTTGGGACGCTGCTTCTTCATCTTCAAGCTTTTTCTTCCTTCTTCATTCATGGTAGTGGGTTTTGATGGCCATAAAATGCCACTACTCAGCCTTGTTTAATTCTGAAACCCTTCCTCCACTAACATCAATTCCTTTAAACATTTTTTCCATGTGCTAAATTAGAGAGTGATTCTTCATATTCTTCTTTTTCACTTTGGTCCTCTCTTGGTTAGCACTTCAATTCAAGCCCTCATATTCTCTCAAACTCCACTTTAAGTCCTCCACTCTTGAACTTTTACAATTTGGTCCCTGACTTCCTGAAATTTTACACATCGGTCCCTGGACAAAAATGATAACTAAACCAGCTTTTTCTAAAAATACAAAATAACTAGAAAAATTCCTAAAAATATAAAATAAAGCTAGAAAATCTAATAAAATCTAATCTACATGCAAAATGCAAAATAAATATAAAATCTACATAAAAACAATAAAAAACCTATATGTGACTCAAAAATAATAAAATAAAAAAGACTAAAAATAGCCTAAAAACATCATATAAAATCCACTCATCAAAGTCTACGTAAAACATCCTCCAGGCTTTGAAGATCCAGCTCTACCGGACCATGTCTTCAAAATACGAAAAGCACTGTACGGGCTGAAGCAGGCCTCACGAGCTTGGTATGATCGCTTGAGCTCATTTCTGATGAGCAATGGGTTTTCACGGGGTAACATTGACAATACACTGTTCAGAAGAAAAACATCAAAGGATGTCATTTTAGCACAACTATATGTTGATGATATTATTTTTGGTGCTACTAATGAAACTCTCTGTCAAGAATTTTCCAAGTTAATGCAGAGCAAATTTGAAAGGAGTATGATGGGGAACTAAAGTTCTTTCTAGGATTACAAATCAGGCAGGAGACCACCAGAACTTACATCCATCAGACGAAATATGTCAATGATCTTCTAAAGAAATATGGCATGGAAAAGGCCAAGGCAATGGGCACCCCAATGCACCCTGGAACTGTGCTGGACAAAAGTGACGAGTTTACTCCAGTTGATTCAACAAAGTACAGGGGGATGATTGGATCATTATTATACCTCACTTCAAGCAGACCAGACATTATGTATAGCGTCTGTGTATGTGCAAGGTTCCAGGTAAGTCCTCAAGAATCTCACCTCAGTGATGTGAAATGTATATTTAGATATCTCATTGGCACCACTAATCTTGGTCTAGTCTATGAGAGAGGTGAAGACTTCAGGTTAAGAGAATTCTGTGATGCTGACTATGCCGGAGACCGAATAGAAAGAAAAAGCACAAGTGGTGGTTGCCACTTTCTAGGACAATGTCTGATTTCTTGGGCAAGCAAAAGGCAAAGCACAATATCATTATCCACTGCTGAAGCAGAATACGTGGCAGAAGGTTCTTGCTGCACCCAACTTCTATGGGTGAAGTATCAGTTAGAGGATTATAATATTTTTTAGCATAATATCCCCTTGCTATGTGATAACACAAGTGCCATTAACATTACTAAAAACCCTGTGTTACACTCAAGAACCAAACACATTGAAATCAAACATCATTTTATTCGTGATCATGTAGCTAAAGGAAATATTGATATTTCATATATACACACCGATGATCAACTAGCTGACATATTCACAAAACCTCTTATTGAAAATAAATTCACTTGCCTTAGAGAACGAATTGGCATGTTTCCTGCTTTATAATATACTTGCATGCTCTAACTCTATCTTACAAGTACAACCAAGCACAGTCTCGTGCACGTCTGCCTTAGTTATCGTCCGGCAACATTAAGAAATTTTAATTTAGAATATTTATTATTTAATCTTACTTAAGCATTTAATGATGAACAGTTGAGTCATTTCAAAAGGATTACTTTTTAAACACGCATTAAAAATGTTGATACATATTTATCTCTCCTCATTTAATGCCTCTGTTATTTCTCTTTCCTCTCACATCAACTTTATTGTTCATCATTGCATTGTCACAATCAAGAAAAACTCTTCACTTTTCATGCGAGAAACTGAAAAGGCCTCTAATATAGTTTATGGTTGCATTCCTAAACCATTCGCATCCTTTCTAAACGAACTATCTTCATCATACTTGCTCTTGCATCTGCACTAATTTCTGTTGCAGAGAGAATGGCACCCAAAAGACAAAAACAAGCAAATCCTCAAGAACCTCTCAACGAAGTCGAACAACAAATTGTTGAAATTCAAAGAGAATACATTATTCAAAATCGCAAGGAGCAAACATCCATGATTGGCCCTGTAAAGATTGACCACCTTGGCGATAAAGATCTTGTCACCCCTCGATTTCTTGATTTGAAGCTATATCAACATGTAAAGGTTGCAGGTCTAGACACGGTGTTATCTCAGGATTGGGGAAGCTTGTTCAATACTTCAGCAACTCCAGCACTCTCTCCTCTTGTAAAGGAATTCTATGACTGTGCTGTCAAGCTGAATCCCAACCTCATCCGAACACGATGTTTGCGACAAGTTGTAGATATTCAGTCCAGCGATGTGTCTGCCTTATTAGGCATTCCCTTTGAAGGAGTCTGTTACAACAACTCATGGGAAGCTTCTGAAAGTAATCCTTTCACTATCTGGAAGGATGTTCCCAAGGGCTCTAAGTCACGCTGTGTAAAGAATCTTGTTGAGGAATGTGTCTTTCCACATGCTATTCTTAGCAAGGTTGTGTTATCTAAAGAAGGCTCTCGTGACCTAGTCAATAGGATTTCTCAATGGACTCTATTTCAGATGCAGCATCATCGAAAAATAAATCTGTCTGACCTGGTCAACTTCTTTTCAAATTCTGGAAAATTCTAACACGAACCTTCCATATGGCTCACTCATAACAGCTCTAATGCGTCAAAAGAAGTTGCTTCCTCCAGAAAAAGAAGAAACAGAGTTCATTGCTCGTGACTTCATATTTGCCACTCCCATCAAGTTTGGAGATGTCCGACGAATGCACCTCCATATCGATGTCTCTGCTGTCCCTGAAGAACTCTTGAGCAACTGGGCAAAGAAGAACAAGACTAAAAATGTGCCTCCATCCTCAAAAGCTTCAACTACAAGGAAGCCACGAGAAAAGAGGGTTCTCCCTGAATCGCCACCTTCTGCCACTTTCCCTACTGAGTCTGCCAAATGTCCTCGATTGGTTAGCAGTCCTCATCTGGTCCCAGATGCACCTCACCAGACTGTTTCTCCAGTCACGTTGTCTACTAAAGAAACTTTGCCTACATCTAGCCCTTCTAAACCCACTCCAGAAGCAGTACATACCACTGCTGAATTAATTTCGGATGCCCATGCATACTATCTGAAATTCTTGCCTCCACTTTTCCATAAATATATTGCAGATGTCTTCGATGTCGAAGATGATGGAAACTGTGGCTTCAGATGTCTTGCTCAATGGCTGGGGCATCCTCAAGAATATTGGTCAGAGGTTCGCACACTCCTGATTCAGGAACTTCTCTCTAACAGGGTGCTTCATTCTCGAACATTTAGTTCCGATGAGGATGTAGACGTTGTTCGTATGTCTCTCACATTGACTGCTGGTGAACGTGCTTATGAACCTAAATGGTTTTCAGTTCCAGACATGGGGTTACTTGCTGCAACAGCTTTCCGTATTATTCTGGTTACGTTAGCACCAAACCAATGTTGCACATACTTACCTCTTCTAATCCCTGTTGCTGAAACACCTACTATTGCAGTATTGGGTAATATCACTAACAGGCATTGGGTTCGAGTAAAGCTTACTGATCATTCACCCTTGCCAACCCTATCGCCCCAATGGAAACATCACTGCTCTGCAGATGCTTGTGCTTGGGAGATTCCTCTTCAGTCAAGAATTCTGCACTTCTAAGGATTATTACAAGGCGAAGCTGAGAAATTTCTAGACACTGTGTTTGAAGTTCCAAAAGTCATTCATCACATTGATCTTGATGATGACTCTGAAGAAGAACGTGTCATCGCCTCTCTTCAACATCCCACTGCTTCTTCAACTCCTGTTGTGTCTGCGATTGCAGACATTTCTGCTTCCTCACCTACTGTTCCATCATTTTCGAAGCATTCGGCTGCATCTTCATCTAATGCATCCATGGTTGAGGACAGTCCGCTTGCCTCCGCCGTTCCTGATGATGTACTCCATTCCTTGGAAAGATTTGGGCTACATGATAATGATCCTTGTCTTCGTCCGGCTCAGGGTCGTGGTCAACCTTCTGCACAGATTTCAAGACAAGCAGATGCCAAAATTAATAACAATATTAATGCATCTCATCTGTCACCAACTGCAACCACCATTTCCTCAAGCAGTATTTCTTTTCCTATGGGTCTAGATCTAGATCTCATGCCAGATCTTCCTGCTTATTCCTTTCGCGTTCCACCTCCACCTTTTCCCTGCATGAAATCACCAGTCAGGATGGTCAAGCCCAACTCCTTTACTGCCTCAGCTAGCCACTATTCTCCTTCCAGTAGCAGGATCTCCTTCATGCCTAAATTTCCTCGCAGATCTCGATCTGGTGTGGGAAGTACATCACGAAAGCGCAAGCTTTCATAGTCTGCACAAAATGAACGCCTGCTTCCAAATGTGTATATGCAGGTTCTTGGATTGCCTTTTTGCTTTCATGCAGGTTTATGGATCCCCACAAGTTTCCATGATCTCCAGATTGTTCAGCTCCTGAGTCATTGCAGCATGTTCTTCCACTCAGATTGGCATCTGACAACTTCTGGAGTTACTCATGTGGCTTACATTCCTCTCTATCTAGCTGGCCGAGTGGATCCTTTGGTGCTCGATTTCAAAACCTGGACACTGCTTCTTCTTCCAGACATGCCTACGGTGATGAAGGAATATTCCTTTATTTGGCCCTGCACACATCCTTCACCATTGATACCTACTGTGGCAACTCCCACTCCAATTTTTCCCTCTGATTTCTCCTTTGCTACTTCAGCACATGGAACCTTCCCTTCTTCAGTCGAGACTCATGAAGCATTGTCCCCTGCTGCTGGTGCTCATTTGTCCATCCCCTCTTAGCAGTCTGAGATCCGTGCTTTAGTGACCATGCTCACTCAAGAAATTTAGGAAGTACGCACCATCACCTCTCAAGAGACTCGTGATCTTCGTCACGACGTGAATGCCCGAATTGATGCCCTACATCGTGATATAACAGAGACCATGGACAATCGCTTTGAATTGTTGCAGAACGCGCTGAATCTATTCTTTGAGAACTTGAAGACATCCTTTACTTCCTGACTCTTATCTCTTTTTCGTTCGTTCCTTTGTTTACACTTACTCTATTTTAATGATTATTTTGTCCGTCACTTATTCTACGTATATTGTTCTTGCTTTATATACGTCCCTTACTTCGTTTTGATAATGCCAAAGGGGGAGAAGAGTAATTAACAATGAAAAAGAAAATAGAAAAGCACTAACTTAGGGGGAGCAAATTTTTAAGATTCTTCAACTCAGGGGGAGCAATGAAAAATGAGAAGCTTAAAGCCTTTTTCTTAAAAGAATTTGTCATTATCAAAAAGGGGGAAATTGTTAGAATCAAAAGATTTAATGAGTTGTTGTATTTTGATGAATAACAATTTCGTTAAGTCTTAATCTCGTTCAAGATAAAATTCCTAACTTCTCAATGTTTTTCATCCTCAGGAATATTTATTTACTTGGAGAAAAACTGCATGGACCTCTACAGAGCATTATCAAAAGCAAATACTCAAGTAAAGAAAAGAAGAAGAATCCGTCCAGCTACAACTTGCATAAATTAGTCCGCCAGTTGAGAACGTTTTCCTTAGAGAATTCGTCCGACTATAGTGAACGTCTGGCCACTCAATCATTGGGTGCATCTGAAACTCTAACAGAATGTCTGTTTGACTAACAACGTTGTTTTGGAGCTCATGCAAGAGAAAACCCGAAGGTGATGTTTGTCCAACCTAGGATGAGCTGTCAAGCACTATTTGTCCCTTCAAACCATTAATGGCGAAAAGGACATAATCAATTCTTTATTCCTCGCAAATTCAAATTCCCTGACATTCCTTAATTCAAGCTACTTTTGCGGAATCAGCGGTGAGCTTTTCTGATCATCAACGTTCAAATTCAAATCTTCTGAACAGAGCATTAATGGCTCCCTTAGCTGGAATGCATGAGCATTAATTGCAGAAGTTATAGCTCAAGGAAAAATGCCTTGAAGAGCCAGACGATGTCAACCTCCGCCATTGAAGATGCATTAAATGCATGGAAGATTGCATTAAGTGCTGAAACATAGATGCAGAAGTATCCATTACTCACAATAGAGGAGAAATTCAAACAGAACTATTTTCAGATCTTCAGCAAAGCTCTCATTGATCATCCTACTGAAGATATAAATAGAGGACTTGGCATCAAATTCAAATTGGCGAATTTCACACGATCAAAGCTATCAAAACTTTCTAAGTTCATCATCTGCGATCTTATTTCTCTAAGCCAAACACTCAGCAATCTCAACTTGTTTATTACCTGAGTTTAGTCGCCAACTAGTGTGGAGTTTTTCATAGAGTGCTACTCTTATCCTCATTCACACAAATCCTTCAGAGAACCAACTTGCCTATTCTCTCTGTAATTTGTTCTTCATATTTCTACCCACTCTTATCGAAGAGATTTTGTAGAAACCAATTCTTCTTGAAAAATAATTGGGAGAAGTCCTGTCTAATACTTGTAAAGGAGAAGTCCTGCTAGAATACTTGTAAAGGAGTAGTTCTCAGAATACTAGGAGAAGTCCTGAAGAATACTTGTACTATTTTGATAAAATAGTGAAAATCTTGGTAAAGCCAAGGACCGGACGTAGCCCTGTCGATTAAGGGAGTGAACCAGGATAAACATCTTGTGTGCTTTATTATTTGGTCTTAGATTAAATTCCACCGCACTCTTTAACAAACGTTTTCGAACTTATAACTGCTGATTTTCAAAAAAGAAGTTAAAAATCACACACACAATTCAAACCCCCCCTTTCTTGTGTGGTTTCGTTACTATCACATAGTTCTTGAAATAAATAATTTTGAAACTCCCCACTATGACCACTTCTAATTGATGAAATTTTCAAAGATTTTTCATTTTGAACAATTTTTGCATATCGTTTAAAGGCATTAAAAGCTTCATTTTTATGTGCTAAAAATAATGTCTTGTAACTACAGATAGCAACCTAAAAAGGGGGGTGAATTAGGTTCTTAAGATTTTTAACTTATTAAAAACTCAATTCGATAGGATAACTTTTACTTTGATCAGAGTCACAAATCACAAATGTAAATGCAGCGGAAATATAAAGTGTTGAAAGTAAAAGTTCAAGGATAAGAAGATCACGCAGTGATTTTATCCTAGTTCACCTTCAAACCACCAAAGGCTACGTCCAGTACCCCGTTCAGATTTGGGGAATTTTCCACTATTGATCAAGTGTTCTTACAGATGCTTACGCCAAGGACCTTAAGAAGACCTATCAATCCCCAAAAAGCACACCACTTTCTTATTACAGACCTTTCACCGAACACTACGGTGAAATCACTCAAAACAGGAATGATGCTTGAAGAAGAGTTTACAAGGCTGAGTGAATCCTTCAATATAAGAATGGATTGAACTTGATATGTATGCTCCAGGCAATCACAAATGAAGGCTCAAAGAATTCTGAGTTCTTAAAAATCAAACAGCATAAACTTTCTTTGAAAATGAGAGTTAAATTGCTCAGAATAATTTCTCTATGAGTATGAAAGTTTTGTGTTGAATTCAGAGCATCATTGGACTATTTATAGGCACTAGAGGTCGTCCATGAACCATTGCAATGCTTTCCCAACGTCCAAGAATGCATTAATTCATGAAAAGACGCATATGTTGATGTGGTAATCGATTACAACAAGTGGGTAATCGATTGCGCTACTAGTCATTGTAGTTTAAGTGCCAATTTCAAACATGTAATCGATTACAGATATGTGGTAATCGATTACTGCCATGTGTGGTAATCGATTACTCTAAGTCCAAAACTTAGTTTATTAAATTTTAAAGCCTAATTGAGTGTTTCTACTTTGTTTTAATTGTAAAAACATGTTATACTCAATTAGTTGATTATTTATGAGCCATCATATGCAATGTGACCTTAATAAAGCATAGCACACTAAGTAACAAGACTAAAGCTAAAAGATAGAACCTTAGTTTATAATCTTGAAGTTGTAAACTAGTTCTTTTAAGTCTTTTTTTTCTTCTTTTTGTGATGAGCGTTGTCGTCATAAAAAATTCAACCAAAGTCCAAGGAAGAGGTCTTCTTCACAAATCTGATCGAAGAAGTAATAGATTCAGGGTGAGGGTGCTTTCGATCCAATTCTCAGTGGAGAAGAAAAACAAATCCCGAGATGAGAAGGAGGTGGTTACCTTCGATCCATGGCTGAGCGAGGATGAAGCTTTCAATCCATGGCTGAGTGAGAATGAGGGATGCATTTCATAGAAGAGGAGAAGCGGGTTCGCAAAATGTTTGTTTCAGAGAAAAGGAGAAGCGTGTTTGCGAAATGAAAACTAGGGTTCGAAATGAAAGAGAAAACACGCGATAAGGATTTTAAATATTAATTGTCAATCTGCGGCGGTTACCCTAGCCGCTGCAAAAAGAACCGCCACAAAAGACGTATAAACCGCCTCCAAGTGATAAAGAATCGCCTCTATTTACACAGAATCTGCAGCAGTTGCCTAAAAAGCACCCGGAATCGCCTTTAAGTGTGATATTGCGGCAATTTCAGTACAACCGCCGCAAATTATCCGACTCTAAATACACATATTCCTATAGTGTTTCATTGTGCGGACCAATCTTAGTATTAGAATTTAGAAGTCATGATGTTGATTTCCAAGGGATTTTGGATGGAACTCATTATTGGTAATATATGTGAATCCATGCACCCCATTTAAGAAATATTTCCATACATTTACAAACATTGACCGTTTTGGCTTTCTGAAAACATCAATGATACTTTCTTTCAGGAGGTAGGAGGTAAAAGCTAAATAACCGAGAATTCAATGCTCATATAATTGGGTGTTGGAGTAGCTTGTGGAAGGTGGGTAGGTCTAACCTCATCACTATCCATTATTAGAACTTAGATGTGTAAACTAAAGATAGATTGTTGGGGGGACAATGTATATAAATGTTATGGGACCAATGCAGAAAGAAGCACAGCATCTAATTTATTACATCAAGTTATGAACCATTTCTGTTGGAAATAGAACCTGTTATGTGTGTTGTCCTTACTCTACCCTTCTAACCTCATAACGGGACTGTCCATCAAATATCTCAACAATTTTTTACTATCTAAAAGTTAATGAAAGAAATTATGTTTACACTCAAAATTCACCCGCACTTACCGGATAGAAAGAGAAGAAAGAAAAATAAGTGATATAATGAGTTATGTGATTGAAAATAAGAGAGATAAGAAAAGAAGGTTGATGAAATTAGGATGATAGAGAAAGTGATGTTTGAACATATCAAAATCAAATTTATCATATAAACAAACAAAAACTTAAAATAGACCAGGCATACTAACACAATTAATAAATAATTGAGCTCTTTAAACATGTTGTTAAGGGTTAGAATATTGATAATGTATATGAAAATATAATTTGTTAGTAGAGGTCATATCCACTTCAATGATCCGTTCATTTTGAAAATGGTTAATCTGTAATATCGGCTGAGGTCAACCCTTGCTAAAAAAAGACTTAAGGTGGTACTATTATTTTATAATCATGATTGTCTCTCCAAGCCCATACTCTCTAGTCTCCACTACTCACTTTCACGAAGGAATATGTGATGTGTTTAAAAAGCAAAGACAATTTACGATGTATTCTATCTATTCATAGAATCTGCATCCCAGTGCATCTCGATTCTAATGTAACACAGTTCAAGTTTCAATGTTTCTAAACCCCTCACAAAAGTTAATTTTATTAACTTCTCAAAAAAATATCTTCTCCAAATATAAAAACCTACCTAGTTTCCAATCACAAATTAAACGAACTAGTAGCGGACACAAGATTGAACAAATGATATTAGGTTTAAAAATAGGGTTAAAAATGCACTGATTCAACTACTGATAGTCATGTGGTGTTCCACAACAACAGAGTACCAAAGGTGAAGCTTCTATCCTGATCCCAGTGACAATCAGAGATTTAATGTCACCGAGCATCGATATATAATTTTTTTTTTATATTTCTATTATATAGTAGAAATTTAATTTTTTGATTATTTAATTTATGAAATAAAAATAAGGAAAAGACATATAGTGAACATAACAAAATTAGGGATACCATGACAATATCTAAGTCTTTGTTTACATGCATGTTGAGATACACGGTAGAAAAAAATAATAAGCAAAACTTACTGTCGACACAAATGAATTCTTAGTTTTGTGTCTGTCCACCCGCAATTTTAACTTTACTGCTCCTACTAACTATAAAAAAAAAAAAACAGAAGTTCAGATTATGCCTCTGCTATGGTCTTATCTGGGAAGCAAAATTATGGGGTTTGAGGGTCGCCTATGGAATGAGCTGCCTAATATATCCAATGCGAACGTATAAGCTTACAGAATGTGGAGCTAATAAAATAAAAAGAAAAAAGCTTCCAGGATTTAGGTAGCTGAAGGTCAATAAAAATGAAGATATATTTGAAAGAAGATAATTGATCTTATCTCCCTACAAAAACATCTAATATGTGTTGAGCTAAGGTTATAAAAATAAGCTATAAGCTATGACTTATCCTATAAGCTTTTTTTGGCTTATTTCAATAAAATTATAAGATAAGCCTAGGTATCAAGTGCTCATGTAAGTATGTTTGATTTATACAAACACAAACGTTATTTCACATATCTCAAGATATTGAGAGAGAAACTAAAATTTGTCGGGTTAAAATTAACATGAATTTGAGAAACAAAATTTTGACACGCTGAGTTCAATGTGGATCCACATTGAGTCCAACGGAATCCAAGACATATACTTAATTAAATTTATCCAAACACACCTTAAAAAGTAAGTCGATGTTGGAAGGCTCTAAGATTACATTATTTTCCCCAAAATTTATTCATCACTCTAATAAACTTTTATCTTTTTAAAGATACTTTTAATATCAATTACATGGCATCATTAACACTGCTGCTGCAGCAGTTAATTTAGATAAGGCAAAAAGTCACAACTCAGACATCCCGTAACATCTGGGATGCACCAACCCTATCACGCGGAATCAGACGAAGCTCTGAACCATGCTTGAGGAAGACATTTCCTGAAGAAGTGGCACATTGCAGCATGTCAAATAAAAGATAACAACAACAAGCAGCAGCCTATTCATACATCAGATTCATGATATTCTCCTTCTATAAGAATACAACAATTGCAATTCAGAACAGCATAACCATTTTATTTCTAGAGCAAAAACTAATGTCATAATGTTGAACCAGTCCCTGATATAGTGATATTTGAGCAAATCACAAGAAGTATATGTAAGCAACATGCCTTTTTGTTTTGGTTTGTCAAAGAATTGTTTGAAAAGAGTTATTGACAAGAAAATTTGTCATAGGACACCAGGATAGAACACCAAAATTGATGAATTTTACAACACTAGTTTCAAGTTAAATATATGGAAGGAAATAATGAAGGCAATGGCAATGTACCAAAAACCAAAAGATATGGAAATGTATGACATAAAAGAAAATGAAATACAACACGGAAAAGAAATTAACAATGACATACCTGCACTCTGCTGAGGATTTATCCCAACACCATCTGCAAGCATAGCAAGTAATAAGTATGACTTAGCAAATCAGCATTTGATGGTACTATAACAAAAAGAAGAAAGAATATAAAGTATACTATTCCTCCCTCATATTTTGGATTTACTTTACAGTTCTCCCATATGTTATGAAAACACCCACAAAAGTCCCTTGTATTTATGAAATGCACTCCGATTAACTTCAAATGCTGTAGAACCCAATAGATTATTCAACAATAGAATTGAACCCTTATTTTCGGATATCGAAGTTTAGGGCCATTTGATTTCCGAAGTGAATTAGCCAAGTCCTATGACTGGTGCTTAAATATCAATTTATTTGTCAGTATATTGTACCACAAGTACTAGTGTACTACATCACTTGCACTTTCTTTTGTTCTACTATAAAAGGACATCTCTGAATTCTGCTAGACACCAAATTATGCACAGATATTTAGGGTTTCTCTCTAGGATCATTTCTCTCTATATAGTAGATCACAAAAATGACCAGATTGATAGCATAAAGCCCACCTGCAGAAGCACCATGAATAATGAAAAGCAAGAACACGTTTTGAAAGGAAAAAGAATTTTTATTAGAGAAACTAGGAATGAGTAAATAGGGGAGAATAAGATATCCTCCAAAACAAAGAAACTAGATACTATAAGGAACGTGGATAAACTCGAGGGCAACAAGGCTACCCAATCTCATTGCTTATCCAAAATAGCAACTCTACTAAAGCAGTCATGAGTAGAACACCAGAGAGAAGCCAAAAGCAAAATCCTATCCCATAACAAATATAGGTACAAAGCGTCTTTGAGGATGCAAACATTCTGCTCCATCCAGGTGCACCAAAGGATCGCATACATGGCAAACTAACCTAAAAAAATGCAGTATCTATTTTTATTTAAAAACTCCATAACTAATCAACCAAAAATTGTTCTAAAAAGCACAAAATGATAGACCTAAAGAAAAGTAGCTTCCCTAAAAAGCAAAAATATCAATCTACTGTCTCTTAACCAGGTCAGGGTCACAAAAATTAGGAATTAGCAGAAAGAAAGAACTTGACTAATAGAGAGAGACAAGAGAAAGAGATTAGAAAATAAGGAGAATCTACCCCCAAGGGTTTCCCCTTACAATTTAATGCAATTCTATTATTTAATTTTCCAGCATGAATCTACCGCCACATGATTGGACCCTAACCAATGAGTAGATGCGTCCTTGCCCCTAAAAAAACTGCCCTCTTGAAGCTGAACCTTGTCCTCAAGATTGAAATTAGAAAACTGAGATTTAATAAGCTGCACCTCCTCCCAAGTAACCTTCTCCAACAGCTAAGTGGGTCACTGTTCGATCAAATACAGTTAAGTTCTAGAGGGGCAAAAGGGAGGAAGGATTGTTGGCCGAGCGACCACCGTCAAACTGCTGGACAATGATGTTCATACAATGACCGAGGCAACTTAGCACCGGAGATGAATACAAACAGGGGTGTCGTCTCGTGATCCCGATGCAGAGATGCAGTTCATGGGGCCCAATGGCAAGGTTGGGAGTTTTGAACCAATCCAAAAAAAGAGTGGAGTCTTTAAGCAAGGGGAGGAGGGTCAAGCCCAATTAACTAAGCATGAGTATTGAAGGAGACCAGGCTGAAGGGAAGCCCATCATCAGTTCTTTTGGGAAGCTTTGGAAAACTACCAGAATCGAAAATGGTGTCCAAGGTCACCATCTGGTTTGTGCTCATATCAAGCTGATCAACCAAATCAGTCTCATTTTCGAAGCTTCCAAAGCTGTCACAAAAAATGTAGAGCAGATTCTTTGAGGGACTGGATACATGTTACTGGTCAAGTAGCATGAGAAAATATACATATTGTGAGGAGAAAGAGGGGGCAGTGACATATGAAAGCAGGGGGTATACACGGGGATTCAATCTCTGAAGTTTTTGAAGAGCTTTCAAAGCATCGCTTGTGAAATGGAACATTTGACGAGTTAGAAATTGCATGAAAAGGAGCTTCTTTGGTAGGAACAAGGAGTTTGTACAAGGATTCAAACTTTGATATTCTTGGACATTTTTCAAGCCATATAACAGGACATGGTGCTCCAACACTACCAGAGCTCGCGGCACTATCTATAGCACCATTTTGCATCATGTTTTTGGTAACAGCTCTCCAACTCCAAGTGAGGAGTTCAAGCAAAGGACACAAGATGCTCTCTTTAACAACATGAGTGAGGTTTTTTAAGGGAGTTGGCAGAACGAAAAGATTCTTATTTGACCCAGGTGAAATTCACATGACATTGAGAATTAGTGAAGTCATTGTTGAAAACAACAATAAAATTTACAGAATCTTGCCTGTGATGTTTCCTTCTAAACATGCAGAACTTTGTTTATGGGTGTTGTTTCCTTGTTCACAAGATTCATGTTAATGTTGAAATTCAAATGAAGAATTCAATGGACCCTGTCTATGTTGTTCTGTTTGATGACTATATTACTTGCTGACATGGTCATTCATTATGCTTGTGGCCAAGCTTAACTCGCTGCTATGATAATCGGGGAGGATAGGGTATATTGCTGACTTGGCCTGGTTATCACAAGCTATTCACCATGAGAACAAGGTGAAAATTCAAGGGGGGAGAATTGTTAGATATTGATAGATAACTGTTAGTGAATGTTAGAGCTAGTTAGTCAGTTAGTTAAGGATTTGGTTAGAGAATGAGAAAGAAGACATTATAAATAACAAAGACAGGAGATTAGAGAGGGTATTTGAATTGTAATCAAGGTCATATCAGGAGAGCGCTGGTCTCTTCAATACAGTTAATCATCATAGTTTGCTACTCTTGAATAAAACCAGTTTATGTTCTTCTATTCCATTTCCTAACAAGCACTAGTTTGGAGAAAGTGTAATGTAAGACCTATGAATTTACAACAATTCAGTTGTACCAAACTCAGAGGAACCTTTTGACTGACAAAGGGAATTGCAAAGAATGAATATTTGGTGGCTAGGGGAGCGCATCAGAAGCTAAACAAAATATTTAAAGGAAACATGTGGGAATATTTAAGAGTCCAGACTCTGCTATCTAAATTGGAAAAGAAACAAAATGATTAAAGCTAAAGAAAAAGATACTTTGATTCAACACACTAGAATATGAAAAGTGGAAAACCAGAAAACATGTTATAAGATCATATTTGCACCAATTAAAAACAAAAGTTCAGTTACAGAAGATAAAGCACAAACATCAATAACAATACCCAGTAACACCAGAGTAAAATCACATGGCATATCAAATACGACATAAAATTTTGGGTGAATTACACTCTTCTCTTGAGGGATGCTTAAATGACATTGCCGTATCAACTAATTAGAAATATTAGACTCCTCCCATGAGAGATTAATAATTTGTACATTTTAGTGCATTTTAACATGAGCAAGCCCATAAAGTTAAAACAGATTTTGGGTGAAGCCCAAAGATGAAAATAAAGGGTGTTCAAAACTTAATATATCTACTAAAATTCCAAAATCACCAGCACGATTGTTCACAACAGCTGTTAGTGGCACCGAGGATAACTAACAGGGGAAAAATATCCCTGACCCTGAGAAACTCATTCGTAGCTATTCAGTACTTATAAAAGGTTCATTTATATTAAAACGGACTAAAAACGTAACACATTTTATCTTTCAAGGGAGGGGGATTCTAGTGTAGTTTTTCAAAATAGAGAGAAAGGAGGTGTACTTTGAGTATCTCTTATAGGGGAGTGTAATTTTTAACAAAATCTTCAATAGGAGTTAGACATATCAATCCATTGAATAAAAGAATTTCATCCTTTTTCCAGGTCCAATGTGTAATCTAGGACTGTTTAAGAATTGTCATGAAAAAGAATCTTAGTAGCAGCCCATCCGCGACAAAGACAGCGACTGGAGTAATATTTTTAGGGTTCAGGGGAGTTGAGGAGACAGAGCACCCTCAAATAGTTCATATCTACCCAGAGCTAAACAAACCTGGTAACCTAGATCTCATAGTCTCATTTCACCCTAAAATCCCTAAATCAATAATCACATCCAATCCCGCAAAAAAAAAAAAAAAAGCTTAATCTACCCGAATGACAACAAATTTTTACAAAGACCGAATTCTTAGATTAAAAGCAGTTACCATTGGTGATGATCGCGCTGGTTTGGGGAGGCACTTTGAATTCTTCAGCTGCGAATTTGAGAACGGCAGTGAAAGGTGCAGCCTCCGGAACGCTGAACCTGAAATTGCGAGAAACGGGGAATTAGAATTTTGGGGAATGAGATGAGATGAATCAGAGAGAAAGACATACACTTTGAAGGGTAGCTTTGGATCGGAGGTCAGTGTTACTTTGAACGAAACCTTTCCACCGCTCGCCATCCTAACTGTAAACAAAAAACTCGATCACGCTACTCTGAATATAATTATATAATATAGTAGTGGAGGGATCAAGTAATTTTTTTATTTTTATTCGATTGGGAGAGGGAACACGTTGCTTATTGCGGTGAGAAGAGAAGCTTTTTTTTAAAGCAAGAATCTGTTCTTACATGAACTTTCAGGGTATATTTGGTATCATATTTCAATTAGTTTAAAGTTTATTTTACTCGATAAAAAGTTGTTTCAAAGTTTTTGTAAATTGTAAATAAATTTATTTCAGTATCTTAAAGTTTTTTTAGATTATGTTTGGAAGAGCTTTTTAAAGCTTATATTAAGGCATAAGTGTTTATGCAAGTGTTTGGAACAGTTTAGGTAAATAGCTTATGACCTACTTATAAGCCGTTTTGAGCTTATTTTCATAAATTGTTTAGATTAGCTTATGAAAAAGAGTTTGTGCTTATCTATAACTTATTTTCAGCTTATTTAAATAAGTTTCTCAAATTATTTTATAAATAAGCGCTTATGCAATAAACGATTGTTGTCATAAGCGCTTAAATAAGCTACCTGAGGTAACTTATAACTTAAAGCTTATTAAATTTATTCTCAATTTTGTCCTTATAATTTTATTAAAATTTCATCATTACCTTTTTTATATTTATAAAAATTCTAAACTCTGATTATAATACTTTCTTATCGAACTCATCTCTTATGATAAATAATTTAAACTAAATTAAATTATTTAAAGTGGTAATTATTTTAATATTAATATCATGTTGATACTATTTTTGTCTAGGTTCAATCTTTCTAAAATAAAAGATAAAGAAAATGATAAAGTTTAAAAAAATAATTTAGTTGTCATTTTAATCTTCTTTTTACTAAAATCAAAAACATAATATAAAATTAAAATAAAAAAAGTAGATTTCAATGCATCCTTGTTAATTAATATTAATATGATCTGGTGAGATTAATTTTAGTTTTTATTAAAAATGATAAATAAGGTGAAATGAATGAAGATTTTTTTCATGATCTTATCATCGCTTCTCTCCATAAATATCATAAAAGACAAAAAAAAATATTATTGTGTAGCGACCATATTTGTAGGGTCAATTAGGGTTACCATTGTAATATTTTGACAAGTAATTTAAAACTTTTCTTCAATTAAACTTTACTAACTTGTAAAAGATTATTCTTTTAATTCAGCTACACATATACAATTAAACTTAAAACCTACTAAAAACAAGAATGTATAATCTTAAATCTTATTTTCTTACCCGCCAATAGCTACCAAGGCTTAATAGCTTCGGCGCACAACACAAAATTCTCGATCTACACTCAAAGTATTGCGCACGTCTCTCAATGGCACGAACTCCCATCTCTAATGGTCATTCCTGGTAAAAGACAAGATATACAACATGAAAGACAAATAGAGGGGTGAGAAGCAATTCAACACAATCGTACTAGAGAACAACATAATATAAATGAGCAACATACATACATTCATCATTCAATGCAATGCAATGCATGATACTCCTGAAAGTCAGCATTATCTCCTTAAATGCTATGCATGTGGGCCCATACGGGGAACTGGTCATTATGTCTCCTCGGAAAGCCGTCGGGAACGGTGCACGACCTCGTCGTCACCTCTTTACTGACCATGATGATCATCAGGGGGCTTGCGGAATGATTAGGCTCGTGATGGGAAAACCTCAAGTACATGTCTGAGTGTCCACCTAGTCAAACCTAAAGGACTGAACCACGCTCTCAGGTACCCTTAGATCTCTCAATTTCACCCAAAGGACCAGGCCCGGCCAAGATGTTCCAAATTGGGATCCACTGGCTTTCCTTCCACCTTTGTCTTTTCAACTAAGGCAGTTAAAAATGATGCATGATGATAGCACATGAATACCCCCATCTCCTCATAAACAACACCTAAGACATTTTTCCCAGTGGGCAACACCTAGGACATTTTCCCAGCGTACAACTGGACACCCCATTGAAAGCATCCATCTCTCAGATGGTTTCATAAATCATCTTCAAAACAAGTTCATAAATAATTTTCAATGATTTATTTCAAAAATCATTTTCAATGAACATCTTTATAAAACATTTTTAATCATACATTTAGAAAATATTTTCAACAACACACCTTTAGAAAACCTTTTCACTATCATAACTATCATCAATATCGTCAATATCATCACTATCATCAATATCGTCACTATCATTAATAAGAAAACCCGCTAAAACGCTTTTCTTTCAACTAGTGTTCAGCAATTATCTTTAGCCTAGGGGGTATTCCTTCACATCACTTTTTCCGACTGTTAAATGCATTATAAGCAAATATGCTAATAGTCAACAGCAACAACAAAACAAATATAATTATTAAGATCATGCATTCTTTTCATAATTAAATTCACATGCTAGTAACATCATATATCAACAATCATTACATGACATCAACATCAGCAATCATTGGCATGTTATCACATATCACATATCACATATCATTGATCTCACGCATCATCAATACCATGTATGAGCTACATCACCTATTATCAAAAGCACATGGTACCATACAACAACAACATATATCATCAGCATCATACAACATAAGATAAACAACTCAAACAACATCAACATTACATCATGTATAAACAAACATCAAGCAAGAGACCTAAGGAGGGTCCAACACTCATTTATTCATACTATTCCCTTATCATGGGTTGACGCCCTCTCCCCCCTTACCTCAAGTCCTTGCTATTAGCTTTCCTCGTTCGGTCCTCATAGCTTTAACTGCATAAATTACATTCATCACCAATTTCTCGTTCATTACTTAATCAATTCCCAACTACTTGCATTTCAATTTCTCTTATTCACTTACTTATTCTATTTCATTACAAGTTTATCAATCCTTGACTAAGTCTTTCCTCCATAATCTTCTTTAATTAATTTTAAACCCTAAACACTACTTAATTATATCCCAATTACTTAAATTAACACCATTTAAGTAGTGTACCTCACTAACTGTCTTTAATTAACTTAGTTTAGATGAATCAATCTTTAACTAAATTACTCTTAATTGATTAATTTTCTTCAAAGTCATTAAACTTCTCCTTTAATCAACTTTCCTTTCCATCATTCACTACTCAAACATCCTTGATCAGGGGCTCAACATCATCAGCATCATCATAACCAGGTCTCATCTCATGATTATAACACCATAGAAACACCATGGTTAAATCCTCAAACATCATGATGCAAGCTTTCATGAACAACTCCTGCCTTTAATTTCTCTCTCATTTCCCTGAGTTACGATAAACCCAGATCATACAACATCCCTTAACTTCGTGAATAAAGGGCTAGAGAGAATCATTCATCACCATGGAAGTGATGATGAAAATGGCCAAGAGGAGTGGAACTTGAGTTCCTTTTCTCTGGATCATTTATCCCCATCTAGGCCTAACAAACAATATCCACAAACCCCAAAAGTTCCTCAGAAACACACACAACCATCATAGCAAACCCAGACAGAGTGCAGTTCAACAGAGATCCACTCATCGAGAAAATATTACAGAATCACGTGACATTTTTAGAATGCATTAAATGAAAAGCATAATGCATTAAATGCAAATTGTCAATGGTCAATAACATTAAATGCCTTGTTCAGATATACAAGTAAAAGGACGAAGCAAGTGCACTATTTCGTCTTTGCGTCTACATCAAGTACAACAAAAAGAAGAGATATTCATAACTGCTGCAAGCTACCTACTGTTCAGAACATCCACTCCAAGCTTTCAACGGCCGAACCCATTAATTGCTCAACAGAGATCCGTTGAGAAACGGGAAGAAGAAGAAATTGCAACTCACTCTCAACAACCTTCAGCAATGGTTATTTTGCATTGAAGATATAAAAGGAGGTCTTGAAGATTTGAAGAAGTGGAAGACTGAAGCACTACACGCAGAACTTGAAGAAGTCAAGTAAAGTGCAAAAGAACGAAAAATAGAGCATTGAACTGAATTGAGTAAGACTACTCTAAGCTCAGATTTTCAACTTGAATTCAAGTGTCAAATCCCATCGAGTGAAATCGTCCAAGTGTGAGAAACCTCAAAGTTTCAAACACTCTCATTCCATTCACACAATATAGAGAACTGCATCGTCTACTCTCTGTTCTCGAAACTCAAGTATTTGTTACTAAGTGTCATACTCACTTCCATATACTTAGAGTCTAAGTAAAGTCTTCCAAGTGTGAAAAATTCCTAAAGTCAAACACTCTCAAGCTTTCACACCCAAAACTGAGAACCCATTGTCCAATCATCTCTGTTACCACTAACCTTAAGTATACACTTTAGAGTCATATCCTCTAACCAGAATACCTTGAGTTAGTCGAGCTTAATCTTTCTACCTCACTCTTGCTGAAGAGACTTTGTAGAAGAGAAAATTCTTGTAAAAGAATTAGGAGAAGTCCTGTATAACACTTGTAGGGAGAAGTCCTGTATAATACTTCTTGGGAGAAGTCCCTGAGAATACTTTGGAGGAGTCTTGTGGGAATACTTAGGAGAAGTCCTTCGAATACTTTGGAGGAGTCATATGGGAATACTTAGGAGAAGTCCTTCGAATACTCTAGAGAAGTCCTGTGTCTAATACTTGTACTGTTCTGGGTTGAATAATGGAAAATCTTGGTGAAGCCAAGGATTTGACGTAGCCCTATCGTTCAGGGGTGAACCAGGATAAATCTCTTATGTTCTGTTTTTATTTCTTGCATCGTTTAAGCCTTGACTGCATGCATTGTTTACGCTTTTATTGCTTGCATCGTTTGCTGCTTGCACCGTCTACATATTTACTGCTTGCACCGTATACACAATTACTGGTTGCATCGTCTACACTAGCACACGTTTCACTTCTGCTGCATGAACTGATTTATCCTATTGTTTACATAAGTGTGTGTCGTTTACAGCTTTATCATTTACACTCTGATTAATTGTTTTTCGCTGCCATCGTTTACGAAAAGCTTTTGTGAACTTATAATCTGTTTTGAAAGTCAAGTATTATACGCACACAATTCAACCCCTCCTTCTTGTGTCATTTCTTCATTTATCAATTTCTTCATGGAGATCTTGAAGAAGAAATATATATGCTCCAACCAGAAGGCTTTGAAGAAAAAGGAAAAGAAAACTTGGTTTTCAGGTTGACCAAATCTTTGTACGGTCTAAAGTAGGCGCCGAGGTGTTGGTACAAGAGATTTGATTCCTTTGTTATTAGCCTTGGATACAACAGGATGAGCTCAGAACATCGTACATATTACAAGAGGTTTGAGGATAATGATTTCATCATTTTGCTATTGTATGTGGATGACATGTTGGTAGTAGGCTCCAAAAAAGATCCAATCCAAGAATTGAAGGCACAATTAGCTAGGGAGTTCGATATGAAGGACTTGGGACCTGTAAACAAGATTCTAGGGATGCGAATTCACCGAGACATAAAAGATAGGAAGATTTGGCTTTCTCAGAAGAATTATCTGCGAAAAGTCTTGCGGTGCTTCAACATGCAAGACTGTAAGCCAATCTATACCCCTCTTCCTATCAACTATAAATTATCCTCAAGTATGTGCCATAGCAATGAAGTGGAAGGATGGAAATGTCTCGAGTACCGTATGCATCAACGGTGGGAAGCCTTATGTATGAAATGATGCAGACCATTGTAGCTTTATCTACCACAGAAGCAGAATATATGGCAGCTACCCAAGCATTCAAGGAAGCTATTTCAATTCAGAGGTTATTGGAAGAGCTAGGACACAAGCAACAAAAGATTACTGTGTATTGTGACAGTCAGAGTGCCTTGCACATTGCAAGAAATCTAGCCTTTCATTCCAAGACAAAGCACATAGGAGTTCAATACCGTTTTATTTGAGAAGTAGTAGAGGACGGGAGTGTGGACATGCAGAAGATTCACACTAATGACAATTTAGCAGATGTTGTAACAAAGCCGATCAACGCTGACAAGTTTATTTGGTGCAGATCCTCTTATAGCCTATTAGAAACATAACAACATGTAATTGACAAGGTAGAAAGAAAACCAAATGACTTTAAGTGGGAGATTGTGAAAATATAAAGTCATTTTATTCTGGTAAGAAAAAGTCAAGCAATATAAACCATTTCTTGGTTTATGATAAAGAGAAAAGTATGTAACTATTATTGTTCCCTCCGTTGTTATAAAAGGGGAGCTAATAGTTTAGTTTTTAATCATCCCATAATCATCCGAGAAAGTTTTAGTTAACATTCCTTCTTCTCATTCGTACACTCTTGTCTCCTATTTTAGCTGTGTTATATTATTTATGTTACTCTGTTACCCAACATTTGGTCCATGAACTTTCAGTGAGTTTTGGTTTTCGTCCCTCACCGGTGTAAAGTGTGATTAAGGGCCCCAGACTATGAGAAATAGTTGGTTTTCGTCCCTGCCGGAGTCGTGGTCAACACCACTATGCCTATGTGTCACGGCTGAGTCTACGTGGCAACGCCACAACAATTTATGAGGTCATGTGGAATTTCTTTTTTTTTATCCTTTATATTATTTTCAATTTCAAATCTTTAACACTAACTAAACTCTAATTAAACTAAATTCTTAAATTTAATTCTTAAATTAAATAAACCTAATTTCTTTAAAAAAAACTAATCCTAATTAAAATAAACACAATCAGATGCGTTCATCTTCTTCTTCTTCTTCTCCTCCTCCTCTTCTTATTCTTCTCCCTTTACACATCATCAAGAGATCCACCACCACAATCTCTTCTCTTCGCCCTTCTAAGAACCACCATCCACTTTCATCCTCCCTCATTAGCAACTTCCAATAGCCACCATCGTTTGCCTTCATCTTCTTCTCCTCTTCTTCTTGTTCACTACTTCATCTTCTTCGATTTCTTTGCTTCATCGTCTTTGACTGGATCCGGGTTAAGGTTTTAGGATCTTCTAGGGTTTGTTGGTGGTTGGGGGTAGTGGCTCGCGCGGCGGGGTTTCTAGAAGGAGGAGGAGGAGGGTTAGGGTTTACTGGGTTTGCTCGGTGCGGTGGTTGGGGTTTGCCAGGCTCAGCATGGTGGGTTGGGATTGCGGTGGGTTAGGGTTCTGGGTGGGTGGGGGTTGGCTCTGAAGATGAAGATGAAGAGATGAAGAAGACGTTGAAGATTCAATTTGTCTTCATGTTCACAATATGTATCAGATTTGTGAATTGCAACCACCTCCTTGGGCTATGGGCGAATTTGAAGAATCACTAAGTAACAATTGCAACCAGCTCCTTTGGGGTTTCTAGGTTTAGGTTTTCTGTTGAACTTTCTTGTTTTGGGGGTTTTGAGTAAAGATTTCTGGTTTGGGCATGTTGCATTGTGTGCTGCCGTTGGTTTGGCTATGGCTGGGGGTGGGGGCGGGGGGCGGTGGGCGGTGGGGTTGCGATTTGGATGGTGGGGGTAGGGGTAGGGTTTACTGATGATGATTGTTTCGGTCGGATTTTCATCCATATGACCCAATGGCGTGGAAGCTGCCCCACTAGGGATGCTCTTCAGCATACACCTAAGAGATAGCCTGCACGACCTGGGCTTGGAATGAGCCCTCCTAGCTTAGTGACCCTTCATCCGGTCAGCCTGAACAAAAACGGAGGGAAGCGCTACGCAGCCGATTGGCTCATAGCCATTCCCGCTCGGAAGCCTCACTTATTAGTTTCCCTCTAACACTTGCAGAGGACCTCTAACGCCTATAAATACAGGTTTCACCGTTCCTTCTGGGACGCTTCTCACTCATTACTTACATTACAAGTCTGATATGGATTCTTACATGTTTGAGCTAAGCTTTTGGATGCTCTCATTGCTCCAACATTGACTTGAGCGTTAGAGTGTCTTTTGTAGGTCCCCTCGACACACTACAACTCGGAGGCTCCACCTTAATCATGGTAGAGCAAGGTTGAGCTCCTCTGAGAGTGCCGCAGTCTAAGATTCATGCACGAACAATGATGAAGATGAAATGTTGAAGATGATGTTTAATTTTTCTAGGTTCTGATATTTATTGATGATGATGATGATGAAAAAGATGTTTAATTTTTTGATTTTTTTTCTTGAAATCCATGTTTGTTAATGAAGATTTTGAAAACATGTTTCTTCATGAACATTAAATGTTGAAGAAGGGTTTTGATGTTTTGTTGAAGAAGATGAAAGTAGCATTAATTTTTATGGGTTTTGACGTTTTGTTGAAGATGTTGATGATGAGGAACAGATGATGAAGAGGAAGAACAAAGGAGATTTTTTTTTTGTCCGGAAGAACAAAGGAGATGATTAAAGAGTTTTTTATTATATTTTATTTTAATTAATTTTTATTTGGAAATGTTTAAATTAAAATGTAAAAGAAAAATTCCACATCACCTTATTAAATGACGTGGCTATGCCACGTGGGCTCCACCGTGACACATAGACACTGCGGTGAACGGTAGGGACGAAAACCAACTATTTTCCATATTTTGGGGCTCTTAATCACACTTTACGCCGTCGACAAAGGATAAAAACCAAAACTCACTGAAAGTTCAGGGACCAAAAACATATTTAACTTTTTTTTAACAGCCTCTTTGACTACCAATACAACATGAGCCTCCTCTTGAATGAGAAGAAAGAATGGAGTTCAAAGATTATCAGCTAAGGCAACAACTACTAGATGAAACTGAGGAAACTATCAAACGAGAACAGTCCGCACATTTAATAGCATTGTCTGAAGCTGAGAAGTGAGCGGAAAATTTGAGTAAAGCATTTAGCATAGAAAAGCAGTGTGGAGCTGATGTAAGCTCTTCTTGTATTTATCTTCAAGTATATGATTATGTTAAGTTTGCCTGTACTTTTTTGCTCTTCTTTTTTCCTTTGATGTTGTCTTACTTCTTACTTTGGTTAGTTTGGAAGAGCTAATAATAGGACTGAGGCTAGGCTATAACTTGGGTTAGATGTTCTCTCATTTTATACTGATGAACTTGAATTGATCAATTGCTTGCAGCTTGAGATAGCTTTGCCTGAAATGCAAGAGTCAAGTCTTCCTACCATACAAAGCTAGCTGAAGCAAATGCATTGGTGGATGGAATCGAAGAGGAGTTTTCAGTGGTAAACAAGAACTTGCACGATGCAGAAGCCAAGCTTGTAGAGGAAACAGAAAAATCGCAGAGTTTGATATGGAATTGCGACAGTTGGAAGTTCGTGAAAGTTTGCTTTGAAAGGAACTTCTCTCTGTAGCTACTGAGTATGTGTCATGCTTTAAATTCAAAGACCGTTTCTAGTCATCATACTATGCTCTGTGACTCAATTCATGAAGTTAGAATTGCATCCCTATTACAGTAGAGAATAACCTCAAGCACAGATCACCATTGAAAGAAAAGAATACAAATCAATTGCGTTTGTTAAAATAACAGCTTCCGAAAACAACGAATTATTCACTACTTATAACCCCGCTGTAACATGTCCTTACAGAAAAAGGAATAAAAAACTGGTTCCATTTATACAAATTCACTAATTAAATTAAAAATGAATTTGACTCTCATCTAGGATCGACTTTAATTTAGCAGGGTACCTAGAATCCACTTCCCAAACTTATAAGCGCTAAAAACACTGTTATCATCACGATCCACCAGCTTCCAATCAATGACTTCAAGCCTTGTGACCCACTGCAATGAAGCTTGTTATCATGGTAAGTGCACACCTGTCGTTTCCTGAAATCCAAAAAAAAAAAGAGCTTGTAATGTTCAGTTAATATTGCATTCACATTTGTCCATTGCATTGCAGAAAACGAAAAAAAAAACCTAGATTAATTGAAATCATTTGTATCAATTATCATGATACTTAATAGAATGAGTTTAATCGTAGACATCTTTTAGGAAGAGACACCTAGAGTAAGAAATGAAGAGAAAGAGATAAGTAGTGAATGTGATATATGATGGATGTGATAAAAAGATAGAAATAAAGAGAAAAATAAAAGCGTTTATAGGTGTCTGCACTGTTGATAAATATTTTTTAATAGAATTCACTTGTTGAGTAACTGGATTTGATAGTACTAGTTTAGGAACACTTTATGAGTGAGTCCTTGTCGTTTAGCATCTTGCGGGCTATGACTTAATATTTGTAATGCGTCAGCCTTGTTATTAGGATACGAAGACTTAGGGTTTTTTTTGGGCTTCAGCCCATTGAAATGAAATGAGGCATTTTCGACAAAAAAAAATCATCTGTATCATTTCCCTTTCATTAAAACATAACACTCCAACCAAATAATTTTAACAATTAGAAAAAAATATTATTTTGAAAAAATTAAAAATTATTTTAAAAAATAAATATTTGAAAACTACATAAAAAATAAAGAGTTTAATACCCATGAAATAAACAACCAATCATAATTCCTAAAGTTGTCACATCATAATCTAATTTCATAATTAATAGTTTAATTTTGGTGCACTGACAATGTAAAAAAGTTTTACACATGCATCAAATTAAAATCCATCATTTTTCCATGTCATAATCAAATCTGATTTGAAAATAATTTTAAATGAAAAATTAAGAGATATGATTGGGTGAATAACTAAAACTATTTACACTTGTCAGTGCATCAAAATTAAACTCTTGTAATTTATTGAGCAAGTTTTGAAATTAATTATCTTATATGATAAAAATCTGAATAGTTATGGGTTGTTTGTGTAAGATTTAATCCGCTTTGACCGTTGAACAAGATATTTGAAGAGTTTAATTGAATGAATTATTTTTACATGTATTTTAAGGAAATGATGGAATGAGAATGTGTGAATATAAGGCACATACCTGGAAGCACAGAAGGCAATGACATAATCAGTCCCAGAGCAAGTGAAAATACTAGTTGGATCATCATAAGCATAGCTATAAGAAGTTGGGCAAGCCTCCTTAAACTTCTTCGAGTAAAACGTGGGTTTACAAGTAACAGGGTTCCCATAATTCCCTCTGCAGCAATACTCATCCTCATCAAACACATCACACGCACTTCTGCACCCAACCGTTTTACCGTTAGCTTTAACGGACAGCTCCTTCGGACACGTTAACCGAAGGTCAGAATCACACCCCGCCGTGCTGCAGTTCCCCTTCCCGTTAATCGCCTTAACGGAAATCGGCACGTTGAACCCGTCCACGAGGCTCACGTCGTAGAAGTCCAGCTGTGCGAGCGTGAACTCCGCTAGCGACGCTGGCGGTTTTCCGGAGGCGCCGGAGCATTTCAGAGTTGTGCCACATGAACCGGTTTGGCATGAGCCGGTTCCGGTGTTGTCGAAGTTGCAGCCGGTTCGGGCCCAGATTCGGCCGCTCCAGCTGACCGGGGCGGTGAACACGGCAGATTGGCCTGGTTTTAGGACGAAGCCTCCGCCGTTGAAGTTGTCCCCTGGCATCACCGCTGGCCACAGTGTCTCCTTGCAGTAGTTTATTATGGTGAAAACTCTCGCACCATCGCAGGTTCTTTGCCCTGCACTCATCAACAAAATGGAACACTTTAAGCACTTCTAAACAAATAAAATTGTAAAGGCTGGGTTTGCATAATCACTTTTCATAATCTTATTTCAGAATTTTATTGATAAAAGTGCCTATACCTGATGTGACCAGATTAGTATTAATTAAGCTCAAGAGACCTTATGAGTAGATCATAAGGTAGGTACATAAGTTATTAAAAATATTTTTATAAACCGTTATAATATAAGATAAATTTAAATAAATTATTTTTAATGGGGACAAAGTATTTTTTTTATATGATCATTGGTAGAAAAAACCTGCAACTCCTTGAGGTTATTCTGCACTTAAAAGAAGAAATAGAAAAAGGAATAAATATAGTGATGATAATTTGATTTTTCGTCGTCGTACTAAATGGTAGAGTAAAGAAAATTTAATTTGTTTCTTCAATCTAAAAAAAGAGTAATTAATTGAACTTTTTATTGACTGTATGGTTTTCTTTTTTTTCTTTTATATTTATGGGCGAACGGCGGGAATTGAACCCGCGCATGGTGGATTCACAATCCACTGCCTTGACCCACTTGGCTACATCCGCCTTTAATTTTTTAAAATATTTTTTTGCTGATCATTTATTTTTTAAAATAGTCTTCTTATATTAGCTAGTCATCTAATTACATAAATATTAGCATCCATATTAAACAACCTTTCAAAAAAAATTCCATATTAAACAATGTTTGTGATATCATACATTCATTAAACATATTTAGCATATATTAATTAACAGAAAATTAATAAATGTACAAAAAATTCACGTCGATCAGAATTACAACTAAATTACTTATTATTCAAGTAAAAAAATGCATTAAGGAGATTTAGCCTATCAAAGATTTAACCTGACTCCTCTAAAAACCATATGTATTAAGGAGTTATGACCTGTTGATATAATTTAGTACTTTACTAGCTAATTAAATCGCATTTGTCACAATATAGCTAGAATTATAATTCGCTATAAGAACAGGACCAGTGCAAGTTTTGCCGTGTATGTGTAAAAAAATAAATCACTTTGCGAAACTATTATTACCTGATGATAAGATTATGGCTAGAGCCAAAGTGAAACGTAAAATCATTTGAAGATGCAAAGCCATAACCATGCTTGTCTTTTGGTCAAGAAGGGTTTAATTAGGAGGATATACATGAGGAAGAATGTGACAGCAGCATGAGAATATAAAAGAAGCGGCGGGGCACGAGGAATTAACGAATACGTGCGTTAAGAAGGTTAGTGAATTGAAGCAACAAAAGGTATGCATCTATCATGTGAAAAGAATGGATTATTCTTTTCCTAATACATGAGTGCAAGTTTAATCCAGGTTCTTTCTTTCATCCTTTGTAATTGTACACCTCCACATTTTAATTAATTACATCAGATCTGCAGGCTTATGGTGTAACACGTGGCAATAACCGTTGTATGTTTTTCCTTTTTCAATGTTAACCGGTATATCTTACATCCGAGAGCCGTGCGTGAAACTATAATATCTCATGTCACTGTCAACGCACTAAGCGGTACGAATCTAACTATTGTATTTTTTACATTTATAAGAGTTGAGATTTAAATTCCCTATAATTTGTTTTAGTGATGAAGTGCTGAACCACTTATTACGGTACAGCCATATGCTAATAACAATATAAAAACTATGACCAAATTTGAGGAAAGAGCATAGTTGGGAAGAATTACAAAGAAGGAAAAAATCTGTGAAGAATTGTGTGAATTTATTGATTACAAATGAATCAATTCTGAATTACAGTTAGAGAAGTCTGTTATTTAGCAGAGTTTGTATACTAACTACAAGTTTACATTAATTTCCTAACAAACTAACTAACTGCAAATATTTTATAACTACATTACGGTTAATACCCTCCACAAGGTGGGCCATGGATGTTAATGAGGCCCAACTTGGAAATATAAGCCAAAAATAGCTTAGAAGTAAGCCTTGGTAAGAACATCTGGAAGTTGATTGGCAGAATATACATGGAATATGTGCATAAGACCACTTTGAAGTTTCTCACAATAGAAATGACAATTTATTTCAGTGTGGGTCCTTTCATGAATTGCTGGATTTTTTTACATTGTGGATTGCAGATATACTATCGCTAGATGCTTAGAAGAGGAGAAACTGCAACATGAAGATCAATGGTTGGGAATTGGAGTTTCTGCAAATTTATAGTATTAAAAACATAATATATTATTACTATATTTTTTTAATATATATTATAACTGTTCTGTACGAGTTTTCATATTTTAAAATTTTTGCATAATATTAATCAACACTATTCATATTTCTCTCTTTATATAATATTAATCAACAATATATATATATATATATATATATATATATATATATATATAAAAGTATAAAAGTAACTAAACAATCATTCAACAACTCATCTTTCAAGTGATCTCACAACCAATTCTTGATGATGTGCATTGTAGAAAAAGCTCTTTCAACTATTGCAGTTGTCACCGGTAGTATCAAAGCCAACTTCCAAAGCAAATATACTGATGAGCTCCTTAACTTCCACAAAAATTAAAACGCCAAGCAAAGGTACTGAACAACAACAAAAATCTTCAAAAGAAAGAAAACCCTAGAAGTAGAAGCAGGTCAAGAGGACTCACAGTGAGGTGTGGAAGCAAGATGAACGAGCTGAGTAGTCGGAGGAACGAGCTTAGTGAGCACACAAAGATGGGAGGCCGCGAGCAAGAGAAGGAGTAGCCGCGAGCAAGAGAAGTAGTAGCCGCGAAGAGCAAAGCAGTTGCGAATGCAAAGAGAACGAGCGCCGGCGATGAGGTGCTGCGACAGGAGGCAAGGAGCGGAAGAAATGGGGTGCGGAAGAGAGGAATGTCAAGTGGAAGTGATGATGTTGAAGATCGATGGAGTCGAGACAGAGAAGCGAGAAGACAAGGGTTTTCTCGAGAGAAGGGTTTTCTATTGCTATAACAGGGGGTAAATGTCCATATTTTTAATAAAATAATACATATTACCACGGTTTCCCTGACAACCGGAGTAATAGACAAAATCAGATAATAAAATAATAAACTCTATTACCACGGTTCACCCTGCAACCGGGGTAATAGTCTTTTTAATTAAAAATAATAATAAAAACCATCTTAGTTACCACGGTTGTCGCGGAACCGGAGTAATAAAGGACATCAGTTGTCGCGATTCAACACGAAACCATGGTTACAGAGCTCCGGGCACCATTTTACCTCGCCCGACACAGAACCGAGGTAACATGGGGGTGGTGAAAAGATAATTCTGTAGTAGTGTTGCACACTTTGTTTTTTTGACCTTTAACTTGACAACCTTCGAGTTGAGTCATATAAATTTCTTCCTCTAATTTATCATTCTAAATGTGGTTTTTACACCCATTTGATGAATTACTAATTTATAAACGAAAGCTAAAATAGTTAAAACGCAAATGAAAGAAATTTTCACTATCGAAGCAAAATATCAAAATCATCAATATATTGCCTTTTGTGAAATATTTTGCAACTGAATGGTTATTATGCTTGAGGTAAATCAACTAAAGTTTGTAAAAAAAAAATCTTTCAAAATCACATCTATTTCAAATTTAATAGCTTCTTTCAAAACGTGATTCATAAGAAGAAATAATATCAGAAAATGATAGAGGGTCATAGACAAATTAAATAAAATATTTCCAAAGAGGTTAGGTTCCTTTGCCTCATCCTCCTTCATCAAATCCTTGTTTCCATATCATTATCGTTGGGATAGACCATAACTTTATTTAATTAGTTTTTCTCTTTTCTAGAAATCGACAACCCAAAACTGTCTTTCTCTTGATCATTATTCAAAAGAAAATTGAAACACATTTTTCTCTTGTCTCAAGTTCATCAGACTTATGAAGACACACTTCACTTTCATACTTCAGCTTGGTGTCTTGTGGGCTTATGGACTGGGCGAGCACCACCCAGTAGAAGGGCGACTGAGTAACCTACGCAGGGCGAGCAGGACCGCCAGAGGGGGATGAAATTGTAATATACGGGGGGTGTAAATTTATGCTTTATTGGGCCAAGTTCTCGAGGCCCAAGGGCCTATAGTTTGTAAACTAGGGTTTTAACGCTATTTATGACTCTCCCCCCTATAAATAGCTAGTAGGGGGCTCATGTAAAAAGGTTCAGAATTATTAATTTGTTTCTTAATACTAATATTTCTCTTATTTCTCTCCATTCAAGAACAATTAAATAGGGTGAAATATTAAAATAAATAATACTTTTCTAAAAGTGAACAAAATCAAAATTAATAGCATTTCTTTACATGTATGTTTCTTCTCTTTTTGTACACTTAATAAGGAACGTAGGGAGTATAATTTACTTAATTGTATTTATACATTTTTAACAAGGATTAGAATAAAGTTATTTTGTTATTTTAAACCCTATTTTATATAACACATATATGATAGTATAATTAATAATATAAAACATAATTACTAAATAATTCTTACTATAATTAATGTAAGGATAAAAACTAGCTAACTTTTATGCATATGTAATTAAATTCATTTAATGTTTTTGACTAAAGTGATGAATGTTAATGTTGTCATTAATAATTTTCAAGTAACAGTTTTTCTAACTTAAAATGTTACAAAATAATAATAAGAAATTATTTTACGTATGTGGAACTCAAAGTTAGGCCCATTAGGTCAAATGAGGTGAGCTCTCATCTCCCTATAAATACCATTCAAATGAGGTGAGCTCTCACACACATAACTTTGCCCCCTTTCTTTGGAACTCCTGGGATATTCGACCACTCGTAGTCTCACTCATTTCTTGGTATATCCTTATATTCTTTTCTCTTCTTGTCTCCACTTTGATAGTTAATGTTCTTTAGTGTACTATTTTTATTTATATGAATTCAATATTCTAGAGCCAAATTAATTCAACGATTAAGCTCTATATTGTTTACTACAAAGTAATAGAGCGTAACAACAAAAACACAATAATCCTCTACATTTTTTAAATAAAATAAAATAAAATATGAAAATGAAGAGGTGAACTTAATCTTTTCCTGTTTGATGAAGTTCCCATACTCTTGTTTAGGGTCATTTGTTTGCAATAAAATAGTAAAACTAGAGAGTTTTATTTGGCTCAAATGTGAGGTTGGAAGCAGGATTTTAAATTGCATTTGCAGTTGCATTATGAAATTATGTTATTTTTTTCCATTCATTGTGGTTAAGTTTATTATCTTTCTTTGATAAATGTTTTTGATTTTCCTCTCTCGTGACATACTAATTAGTTTACACTTCTTATTACTTTAAATTTTAGTCATGGCTAGGAAGAAGCTCAATCTTTCCTATATATCTGATGACGCGACAAGAAAAGTGACTTTTAAGAAACGAAAGAAAGGAATATTAAAGAAGGTTAAAGAACTGACAATTCTTTGTGGGATTCAAGCTTGTGCAATAATTTCAGATCCTTTTAACTCTCAAGCGCAAATATGGCCAAATCCAGAGAGAGCTCGACATGTGATCGCGAACTATCAAAATGCATCTGTAATAGACGAAAGAAAGAATGTTAACCAAGAGATCTATATCAGGCAAAGGATTGAAAAAGCCCAGGAAAAATTGGAAAAGCTGCGCCAGAAGAACCATGAGAAGAAGCTATCCATAGATTTGTTCAAATATATGAAAGAACAAAACTTGCCAAACAACCTGACTATTGAACAAGTGAAAGAAATCAAGGATCTAATCGAGAAAATACCGAAGGAGATTGAAAATAAGATGACCGCACTGGATTAGCCTAATATTTTACATTATTTTATGTGATCATGATGTGTATTCGATGAATAATGACATCAATCTATGCGTGCACTTAAGAAAATAAGAATATGCTTTATGTTTCAAATTGTTGCTTTTTTATCTTCATAGTTATACTATAATTATTAATATATCATAATATAAAAAGTATTAATGAATTCCCTTCAATTTGTAACCTTTTTATTTTATATTTAATATTAGTATATAAGTTTTTTAATATTTTTTAAAAGTTAAGACGTTTGTAATTCTTTAATATTTATTCCATAGTTTTTGGTCAATAAACAATGGTATGTCTAGTCAAAATTAACACTTATTAAGATAAGACTTCTTAAACTTGTTGCATTCGATTTTGTCCTTTGTCTTGAAGACTTGTTTCTCGACTCCAATTCAATAATACTTTTACATTTGAAATAAAGAAAGAGTTTGACAACTTACCGTGGTCTCGTTCTACTTGGGTTGTATTATCTCATGTTGAGAATATCCATGGTCTAGATAAGAAAGAAAATATATACACCCTTCGTTCCTAATTAACTGTCCACTATGAGAATAACAATTGTTCTTATATATGTGTCCACTTTAAATTTCAAGAGATCAATAATTGATGTTTGTCAAAATATCATAAAATAAAGCTTTGGCCGCCCTAGTCGCGTAAGCCCAAGCACCAAAAACTCTCGCCAGAAGAGCCATGGGATTAAGTCTCGTTACGCAAGATGAAATTATGAATGCATGTAACATCGCAGTGGCGAGTGAAATGAAAAATGTCCATATTGAGGGCAATATATTTCATTATATGTTTGCATACTTTACAAAAGGCAGCATAAAGATATCGCCTAACAATTCATTACTACAAAAACAAAAACAACTACGCTACAGTGTTAGCATTTTTCTCGCCAGTAGAGGACTCGCCAGCCGAAGGGGTAGTGCCATCTTGGCCACATGTTTCCTCGTCATCATCTTCCTCAACCTCATCCCCAGAGTCGGGCCCCACAATGACTTCAGGGGTAACTTCTTTCCAAGTGCCCAATTTTTTCAAGTCAAAATTAGGGTCCCAATAATGCAATTGCGTCTTGGCCGCTGCGAAGCCTTCTTTGAATTTTTTAGTGCAGCCGTCATGAAAGTTTTCTTTCAGAAGCTCCAGATTTGCAGAGGCAGTTTTTAGCTAAGCTTTTGTAGCCTAGTGGAGCTTAAACTCGTTTGCCAGTTCGAGGGCATGGGCTTCATCAGGTTCTCTATTTTGGGTCACCAGTGCCTTGGCAAGTTTAGCTTCAGTAGAGTCTTTTTGATCGGTCAGGTATTTGGATAAAGTTTCTTCCAAACTCTTTATCTTTTCATCAAACTCGCCTTGCAATGCTGTTCTTTGGGTCGCAAGAATGCGCAAGTGATGGGGTCATTGTAGAAGCGGGATAATGAGAAGTTTTGTTCAATAATTCCAAGGATATGAAGTCCTGGTTAACAACTGAGATTAAATTGTTTTCATCCACCTGCACCCGGCGACCGTCGGCAATGAGCGTGTTTTGAGTCCCCTCATCATGAGTAGCAATGGTTTGAAGCACTGGCGAGTTGCCCGCTCCGTCAGAGCTGATCGCATGGGGTGCCCTGCCTTCAGCTACACTAGTTTGGAAATGTGCCCCCAGGCTTAACTCCGTGAAATTCAGCTTCGTTGGCTGGCTAGAGGTGGCAGAAGTTGACCCGCCTTTCTGAATATTTGGATTAGGCCTTGGCGGGTTTTGCCTCACCACAATCTGGTGAGTGGCATTCTCGGTTCCAGGAGTCTCATGGCGATCAATTTTCTGAGCTGGTCCTTCCTTTGGCCGAGGTGCCCGACGTGAGTTTTTGGAACTGGTGGATTGGCGAGCGGTCCAGCGGTGGATCATCTCAGCTTTTGAAATATCGAAGTTGTCCACTGAAAGAAGAAAGGGGAAGATCAAATAATATGTGACTGATGAAGGTGAGATGACAGTTGGTTTAAAAACTTACTCAAAAATATAGCCGCATTCCTTTCAACTGGTCACTTATGTGCCCACCACTATTGATGGGCTCTGAAGTGGTGAGATACTAAAAAACACACCAATCCTCGTCGGTCAAGGCCTCATCCTCTTCGCTCAAAGTGTAATTTGGCGACTCGGTCCAGTAAAGGAGAAACTTAACCTGCCCGTTGGTGATATTCCTAAATAAATGGGGAATGTCAGTGCACTCCAATACCTTGAAGAAGCGACCTTACCAACTATCAAGAGTATTACTTTTCCAAGCTTTGAACCTGGACTTAAGGGATTTGGCTACTAAGGCGACCCACGAACTGGTAGGCGCAACGTCAAGCCCTTTCTTGCTTGGCGAGACACATTTGTAAAAATAAAAGAAAATGTTGTAGGTGGGGGGCGACATCAATTGCCTCGCATAAAATTTCAAAGGCACGGATGAAGGCCCATGAGTTAGGGTTCAATTGTGTAGGGCTGACCCGCAGGGTGGACAAGATCTCGCAGATAAAAGGCAAGAATGGAAGTTTGATTCCAAAATCCTCAAATTAAAAGGCATAAATGTAGAAAAAAAAGGGGGTCATTTTCTTTTTTCTTGGCGTCAAACACTCGTTCTCTGTATGTACAAACACAAGTGACTAGATGAGGATCATAATTATCCGAACAGAACCCGCTGACATTGTTTTTAAAATTGTCAAGAGACAGGCGAGGGTGGCTTCGAAAAATTTGGGGGCAACTAACCCCACTTGGACTGTTCTGGGAAGTGACTCCTCGAAGTTCCGGGCCCAAGTGGCCAGAAACACTGGAGGAGAAAGACGATTTTCAGCATTGCCTGAAGGGGAGGCCATTTGTGTCATATATATATATATATATATATATGCAAAGAAAAAAAGAGAAAATATGAAGGGAACGTACTGATAAAGAAGGGAAGAAGGCAACGAATGAATAGAGCGGCGGAAAATACAACAGAGAGCAGTGGAGAAGGAAAAAAGCGTCAACGGAAATAGAAGAGGAAGAAGAAAGAGCACGAGAAGCAAAAGTAGAGAAGGTATAAATGAGGATGTTTGTATAGAGAAGTCAAGGAACCATTGAGTGGGGAAAGGACGAAAAAGAGAGTGAATGGGAAGTAAATGCCATCGTTACTCGCATCGTTTCGTGCGAGCTCATGATTGTGCATTTAAGGCAGAACGGCACATGGATTAAAGAATTAAGAAAGCAGGTAACAAATGATGAACCAGCATGTCACGTCAAAAGACTTGAACAGCCAGGTAAATCGTTTGAAATTCAAACCTACATTGACAGGTACCATCAAGAAGCTGAGCAATTGCGAGAAAAAAGGAAGCAATGAGGATCATAGGACAGGATGTCAAGCGATGGTATAATCACACGTCACGTTGTAACCTTCGGTGACTCATTTCTTTATGACGTGGTCTACTCTTTTTCCTTCACTATGTTTTTATCCCATTGGGTTTTTCCTATGAAGGTTTTAACGAGGCACCGCTCCTAAAGATGACCGCCCAAAGGAAATGTGATCTTGATATACTAGGGCGACCATCTATTGAAGACACTTTGCTTTCATTCTCTCTCCGTTCCTTATTAATTGTCCACAAAGAGAGAAAAATAATTGTTCTTATGTATGTGTCCACTTAAAATTTCAAGAGATTATTAATTGATGTTTTTCCAAATAATTCCATTGTGTGAAGAATTAAGGAGTAGATATAAAATACATTTTAAAGTGTGAAATATTAAAGCAAATAATACTTTTCTACAAGCGAACAAAATCAAAATTAATAGCATTTCTTTGCATGTGTGATTCTTCTCTTTTTGTACACATAAGAAGGAAAGTAGGGAGTATAATTTATGTTATTGTATTTATACATTTTTAACAAGGATTAGAATAAAGTTATTTTGTTATTTTAAACCCTATTTTATACCACATATATGATAGTATAATTAATAATATAAAACATAATTACTAAATAATTCTTACTATAATTAATGTAAGGATAAAAACAAGCTAACTTTTATGCATATGTAATTAAATTCATTTAATGTTTTTGACTAAAGTGATGAATGTTAATGTTGTCATTAATAATTTTCAAGTAACAGTTTTTCTAACTTAAAATGTTACAAAATAATAATAAGAAATTATTTTACGTGTGATGGAACTCAAAGTTAGGCCCATTAGGTCAAATGAGGTGAGCTCTCATCTCCCTATAAATACCATTCAAATGAGGTGAGCTCTCACACACATAACTTTGCCCCCTTTCTTTGGAACTCCTGGGATATTCGACCGCTCGTAGTCTCACTCATTTCTTGGTATATCCTTATATTTTTTTCTCTTCTTGGCTCCACTTTGATAGTTAATGTTCTTTAGTGTACTATTTTTATTTATATGAATTCAATATTCTAGAGCCAAATTAATTCAACGATTAAGCTCTATATTATTTACTACAAAGTAATAGAGCGTAACAACGAAAACACAATCATCCTCTGCATTTTTTAAATAAAAAAAATAAAATATGAAAATGAAGAGGTGAACCTAATCTTTTCCTGTTTGATGAACTTCCCATACTCTTGTTTAGGGTCATTTGTTTGCAATAAAATAGTAAGACTAGAGAGTTTTATTTGGCTCAGTTGTGAGGTTGGAAGCAGGATTTTAAATTGCATTTGCAGTTGCATTATGAAATTATGTTATTTTTTCCATTCATTGTGGTTAAGTTTATTATCTTTCTTTGATAAATGTTTTTGATTTTCCTCTCTCGTGACATACTAATTAGTTTACACTTCTTATTACTTTAAATTTTAGTCATGGCTAGGAAGAAGCTCAATCTTTCCTATATATCTGATGACGCGACAAGAAAAGTGACTTTTAAGAAACGAAAGAAAGGAATATTAAAGAAGGTTAAAGAACTGACAATTCTTTGTGGGATTCAAGCTTGTGCAATCATTTCAGATCCTTTTAACTCTCAAGCGCAAATATGGCCAAATCCAGAGAGAGCTCGACATGTGATCGCGAACTATCAAAATGCATCTGTAATAGACGAAAGAAAGAATGTTAACCAAGAGATCTATATCAGGCAAAGGATTGAAAAAGCCCAGGAAAAATTGGAAAAGCTGCGCCAGAAGAACCATGAGAAGGAGCTATCCATAGATTTGTTCAAATATATGAAAGAACAAAACTTGCCAAACAACCTGACTATTGAACAAGTGAAAGAAATCAAGGATCTGATCGAGAAAATACCGAAGGAGATTGAAAATAAGATGACCACACTGGATTAGCCTAATATTTTACATTATTTTATGTGATCATGATGTGTATTCGATGAATAATGACATCAATCTATGCGTGCCCTTAAGAAAATAAGAATATGCTTTATGTTTCAAATTGTTGCTTTTTTATCTTCATAGTTATACTATAATTATTAATATATCATAATATAAAAAGTATTAATGAATTCCCTTCAATTTGTAACCTTTTTATTTTATATTTAATATTAGTATATAAGTTTTTTAATATTTTTTAAAATTTAAGACGTTTGTAATTCTTTAATATTAATTCCATAGTTTTTGGTCAATAAACAATGGTATGTCTAGTCAAAATTAACACTTATTAAGATAAGACTTCTTAAACTTGTTGCATTCGATTTTGTCCTTTGTCTTGAAGACTTGTTTCTCGACTCCAATTCAATAATACTTTTACATTTGAAATAAAGAAAGAGTTTGACAACTTACCGTGGTCTCGTTCTACTTGGGTTGTATTATCTCATGTTGAGAATATCCATGGTCTAGATAAGAAAGAAAATATATACACCCTTCGTTCCTAATTAACTGTCCATTATGAGAATAACAATTGTTCTTATATATGTGTCCACTTTAAATTTCAAGAGATCAATAATTGATGTTTGTCAAAATATCATAAAATAAAGCTTTGGCCGCCCTAGTCGCGTAAGCCCAAGCACCAAAAACTCTCGCCAGAAGAGCCATGGGATTAAGTCTCGTTACGCAAGATGAAATTATGAATGCATGTAACATCGCAGTGGCGAGTGAAATGAAAAATGTCCATATTGAGGGCAATATATTTCATTATATGTTTGCATACTTTACAAAAGGCAGCATAAAGATATCGCCTAACAATTCATTACTACAAAACAAAAACAACTACGCTACAGTGTTAGCATTTTTCTCGCCAGTAAAGGACTCGCGAGCCGAAGGGGTAGTGCCATCTTGGCCACATGTTTCCTCGTCATCATCTTCCTCAACCTCATCCCCAGAGTCGGGCCCCACAATGACTTCAGGGGTAACTTCTTTCCAAGTGCCCAATTTTTTCAAGTCAAAATTAGGGTCCCAATAATGCTATTGCGTCTTGGCCGCTGTGAAGCCTTCTTTGAATTTTTTAGTGTAGCCGTCATGAAAGTTTTCTTTCAGAAGCTCTAGATTTGCAAAGGCAGTTTTTAGCTAAGCTTTTGTAGCCTAGTGGAGCTTAAACTCATTAGCCAGTTCGAGGGCATGGGCTTCATCAAGTTCTCTATTTTGGGTCGCCAGTGCCTTGGCAAGTTTAGCTTCAGTAGAGTCTTTTTGATCGGTCAGGTATTTGGATAAAGTTTCTTCCAAACTCTTTTTCTTTTCATCAAACTCGCCTTGTAATGTTGTTCTTTGGGCCGCCAGAACGCGCGAGTGATGAGCCCTGCCATCAGATGAGCCCTGCGATTCGAGGTATCGACTATTCACTTGTGGTATCAACTGTTCACTAGTGGAATGTCGTTCCTCGTGTCGTTTCGCCCTCCTTTATTTTCTTCGCGCCAATGCGCATAGAAACCAAATAATCGCAAACTCAATGCGAGGTATCGACTGTTACCTTGTGGAATGTCGTTCCTCGTACCGTTTTGCACACTTTTTTATAAAAAAGAACTAAAAAAATTAATATTAAGAACTATGTAGCCTTGATTTCTCTTTGGAGATATGTAGGACCGGGTAACAATCCCGCCAGGCCCCCTTTTCTTAAATCACCCTTTTCTTAAATCATCCCTTTCTTAAATCATCCCTTTCTTAAATCATCCCCTTCTTAAATCACCCCTTTCTTAAATCACTTGAGAGCTACGTAAGCTTTCATGCCTCTTATGGGGGTACGTAGGACGGGTTAATTCTCGACAGGCACTTTAAAATAAAATTTTTTTTCTTTTCCTTCATAAAAAAATAAACGTTAAGCAATAAAAAGGCAAATAGCTTAGTTTTTTAGGGTAAAAATAAAAAAGATAGAAAGCTAAGAAAATTACACAAACAATCTCAGGTATCGTTTAGACGGGCGCTGTGGGGTGCTAACACCTTCCCCACGCGTAATAGACTCCCAAACCTAGACTTTAGGTTTCGTAGGCTATTTATCCTTTTTAGATTTTTCTAGTGTTTTCCTTTAATAAATATTAGTGGCGACTCTGTCTGATCATAATATATTTTTTGCCCCGTCCCGCCGTGACCCTGGTTGCGACAGCATTTAAGGCAGAACGACACATGGGTTAAAGAATTGGCTAAATAGCCATTTTGGTCCCTCACGTTTCACGATTTTGCATTTCTGGTCCCTCTCAGAATTTATTAGCATACAAGGTCTCTCACGTTTACTAACTTTTGCAATTTTGGTTTTCCGTCAACCTCTATCCAAAATTTAACGGTTTCTGGGTTAAAAACAAAAAAGATAAACCCAGAATCTTCATCATCTTCAACCATCATCATCATGTTTAGCATTAAACTTAAAAAACCCAGAAAAAATAAGAGAATAAAAAGCTTAGTGATAGTTCAAAACAAAACAAAAGTCCTAACAGATCTACCCAACAAACAATCAAAGCAAAACCTGTTAATTCCAGAATCAACCAACCAACAAAATCAATTCCAGAACCAACAACAAAACCTGTTAATCATAACAAAATCAATTTAACATAGAGAATAACAAACCAACCAACAACAACAAAGAAGTAATTGAATCCAAAATTCCAAAACCACAAGCATAGAGAGAGAGAGAGAGAGAGAGAGAGAGAGAGAGAGAGAGAGAGAGAGAGAGGAAGCCTAAATTCCAGAATCAATTCCTCGAACCCTAAATTTTTAATTTTGGAGGAAGCCATGGTTTTGGGGAAGAGGAGTTGGGGAATGAGAAATTAGGTTTTGGGGGAAGGGGATTAGGGATTTGTTGCAGTGGAGAAGAGAGGATTGAATGGTTTAGGGATTGAATTTGAAAGTTTGGAGATAGATCGAGAGTGACAGAAGAGGGAGAAATTGAGAGCACGGGAAGAGATAACAGGAAGAGATCGAGACTGGAGAGGAGGGGCTCGTCGCCGCCCTCGACGTTCGTCGTCCCGCCTTCGACGTTCGTCGTCCCGCCCTCGACGTTCGTTGTCGCCACCCTTCGACGTTCGTCGTCCCGCCGTCGACGTTTGTTGTTGCCGCCCTCGACGTTCGTCGCCGCACTCGACATTCGTTGCCTCCGCCCTCGACGTTCGCAGCCACCCTCCACGCTCGTCAGATCTGGGTTTGCGGGAGCTTGTTGGAGGTTCGTGGTGGGTTTTTTCTCTCATGGTGGAAGGTGAAGGTTCTGGAAGTGGTGGGTTGCGGTGGGGTGGGCTAGGGTAGCTGGTGGGTTTTCTCTCTCATGGTGGAAGGTGAAGGTTCTGGAAAGGGTGAGTTGCACTAGGCTGAGGGACAGGAAGAAGAGAGTGAGAGAGAGTGAGAGAGAGAGAGAGAGAGAGAGAAGAAATTAGAAAATGAATTTGGATAATTAATTTTTTGATGTTTTTGGATTTTTTAATTAATTTTTTACGGAATATTCCATTGAATCTTTGACGGAATTTAACGGAAAACCAGAAATGCAACTTCTTCAAAAGTTAAGGGACTCTAGGTGCTAATAAATTACAAGAGGGACCAGAAATGCCAAATCGTGAAATGTGAGGGATCAAAATGGCTATTAAGCCTAAAGAATTAAGAAAGCAGGCAACAAATGATGAACCAGCGTGTCACGTCAGAAGACTTGAACAGCTAGGTAAATCGTTTGAAATTCAAATTTACATTGACAGGTATCATCAAGAAGCTGAGCAATTGCGAGAAAAAAGGAAGCAATGAGGATCATTGGACAGGATGTCAAGTGATGGTATAATCACGCGTCACGTTGTAACCTTCGGTGACTCATTTCTTTATGACGTGGTCTACTTTTTTTCCTTCACTATGTTTTTATCCAATTGGAATTTTCCTACGAAGGTTTTAATGTGGCACCACTCCAAAAGATGACCGCCCAAAGGAAACGTGTTCTTGATATACCAGGGCGACCATCTGTTGAAGCCACTTTTCTTTCATACTCCCTCCGTTCCTTATTAACTGTCCACAAAGAGAAAAAAACAATTGTTCTTATGTATGTGTCCACTTAAAATTTCAAGAGATCATTAATTGATGTTTTTCCAAATAATTCCCTTGTGAGAAGAATTAAGGAGTAGATATAAAATACATTTTAAAGGGTCAAATATTAAAACAAATAATACTTCTCTTAAAGTGAACAAAATCAGAATTAATTGCATTTCTTTAGATGTGTGTTTCTTCTCTTTTTGTACACATAAGAAGGAACGTAGGGAGTATAATTTATTTTATTGTATTTATACATTTTTAAAAAGGATTAGAATAAAGTTATTTTGATATTTTAAACCCTATTTTATATAACACGTATCTGATAGTATAATTAATATTAATAATATAAAACATAATTACTAAATAATTCTTATTATAATTAATGTACGGATAAAAACTATCTAACTTTTATGTATATGTAATTAAATTCATTTAAAGTTTTTGACTAAAGTGATGATTGTTAATGTTGTGATTAATAATTTTCAATTAACACTTTTTCTAACTTAAAATATTACAAAATAATAAAAAAAAATATTTTACGTGTGATGGACCTCAAAGTTAGGCCCATTAGGTTAAATGAAGTGAACTCTCATCTCCCTATAAATATCATCAATATTTACAAGATTTGGAATAACCTAAATTCTGGTGTTTTCTAGTTACGCACATAACTTTGCCACCTTTCTTTGGAACTCCTGGAATATTGGACCACACGCAATCTCACACATTTCTTTGTATATCCTTATATTCTTTTCTCTTCTTGGCTCCACTTTGATAATTAATACTTTATAGTGTATTATTTTTACTTATTTGAATTCAATATTCTAGAGCCATATTAATTCAACGATTAAGCTCTATATTATTTACAACCAAGTACTAGCGCATAACAATAAAAATACAATCATCTTCTGGATTTTTAAAATAAAAAAATTAACAAATTAAAATGAAGAGGTGAACCTAATCTTTTCCTGTTTGATGAAGTTCCCATACTCTTGTTTATGGTCATCGGTTTACAATCAAATAGTAAAACTAGAGAGTTTTATTTGGCTCAGTTGTGAGGTTGGAAGCAGGATTTTAAATTGCATTTGAAGTTGCATTATGAAATTATGTTTTTTTTTTCATTCATTGTGGTTAAGTTTTTTAATTTTCCTTGATGAATGTTTTTTACTTTTCTCTCTCGTGACATACTAATATAACTTAATTAGGTTAAACTTCTTATTACTTTACTTTAATTTTTAGTCATGGCTAGGAAGAAGGTGAATCTTTCCTATATATCTGATGACGCGGTAAGAAAAGTGACATTTAAGAAACGAAAGAAAGGTATATTAAAGAAGGTTAAAGAACTGACAATTCTTTGTGGGATTCAAGCTTGTGCTATAATTTCGTATCTTTTTCACTCTCAAGCACAAATATGGCCAAATCTAGAGAGCTCGACAAGTGATCGAGAACTATCAAAATGCATATGTATTAGACGAAACAAAGAATGTCAACCAAGAGATCTATATCATGCAAAGGAATGAAAAAGCCCAAGAAAAATTGAAAAAGTTGCGCCAGAAGAACCATGAGAACGGGCTAACCATTGATTTGTTCAAATATATGAAAGAACAAAACTTGCCAATCAACCTGACTGTTGAACAAGTGCACGAAATTAAGGATTTGATCGAGAAAATACCAAAGGAGATTGGAAGTAAGATGACCACACTGGATTGATCTAATATTTTACATTATTTTACGTGATCTTTATTTGTAATCGATGAATAAAGACATCAATCTATGACTCCTTTTATCAATCACTTTGTAGATTTCAGTCATCTGACCTTCAACGAATCCATCCACTCCATACAACCTCTTGTCCCTACAATACTGACGTTCTCACAACAAATAATCATCTGCTTCACTACTTCATCAATCAAGTGATTTTGCCTGAAGAAACTCTTCTTGCTCATGTTAGCGAATTAGAGTTACAAATTATGTATGGCATACTCAATTGCCATCAAATTAACTGGGCATTTTTTGTCATGAATCACATGCTGCGATGTCGTGACCATGCAGAATCCTTCCCTTATGCTTCGGTCATTTCTCGCATTCTTATTTACTCCGGAGTCCCTATTGCCAAACTATACGATGAGCGGTCTTCTCATCTCAAAAGGGTTGATACTTCCATTCTTCCCTCTCTCCGGATCACTAATGACTTGGGCATATTCACTCTTCCTTATCTTGTTCATGATGCTGGTCGTGATCCTCCAATCTCACAAACCATGGTGGATGAAGACGTGTCTGGTGACTCTTAGTTTTCTAGGCTAGTTTCCCCTTCCCCGTTGAAGTTTGTAATCTTACTTTATATCACTTTCTTTTTGTTGTTGCTTGTACTTTCCTTATTTTCTATAAGATGTTTGGATGGTTGTGCTTTATTCGTGTTTTACCCTCATACCCCCATGCTTTATTTTGCAATATATACTTGTATGGTTGTATGCATGTATTTTTTTTGGCCTTTTCTTCTTTTTGATGAAGTCAAAAGGGGGAGAAAGGTTCTGTGCTATTAAAGATCATATGCAGGATTTCAACAAGTCCATTAGAAAGGGGGAGAAATACTAGATTACATCAATCAGGGGGAGTTTTTCAACAGAATTACAAATATGATCTTCAAGTATCAAGAATGTGTTTGCCATCATCAAAAAGGGGGAGATTGTGAAGAAGGTCTTGCTCCTGACCCTGGCTGTGGTTTTGATGACGACAAACTCATCGACAAAAAGAAGAAAAGAAGACTTCGAAGAAACAATGCTACAAATTCAATAATACTTTTTCATTTGAAAAAAAAAGTGTTTGACAACTTACCGTGGTCTCATTCGACTCGCGTTGTATTATCTCATGTTGAGGATATCCATAGTCTAGATAAGAAAGAAAATCTATACACCATTCGTTCCTTATTAACTGTCCACTAAGAGAAAAACAATTGTTCTTATATATGTGTCCACTTTAAATTTCAAAAGATCAATGATTGATGTTTTTCAAAATAATTCCCTCGTGAGAAGAATAAAGGAGGAAAGTTAGAATACATTTTAAAGGGTGAAATAGTAAAACAAATAATACTTTTCTAAAAGTGATCAAAATCAAAATAAATTGCATTTCTTAATATGTGTTTCTTCTCTTTTTGTAAACTTAATAAGGAACTTAGGGAGTATAATTTATTTTATTGTATTTATACATTTTTAATAAGGATTAAAATATAATGATTTTGTTATTTTGAACCGTATTTTATATGAGACATATATGATAATATACTTAATAATATAAAATATAATTACTAAATAATTCCTATTATAATTAATGTAAGGATAAAAACAATCTAACTTTGTAATTAAGTTTATTTAAAGTTTTTGAGTGAGGTGATGATAATTAATGTTTTCATTAATAATTTTCAAGTGTCACTTTTCCTAACTTAAAATATTATAAAATAAAAATTATTTTACGTGTGATGGACCTCATAGTTAGGCCCATAAGGTCAAATGAGGTGAGGTCTTATTTCCCTATAAATATCATTCGTATTTACAAGATTTAGAATAACCTAGACTCTTGTGTCCCTAATTTTATAGTTACACACACGTAAATTTGCCACCTTTCCTTAGAAATCATGGGTTATTCGACCACTCGCAGTTTCACACACTTCTTGGTATATCATTAAATTCTTTTCTCTTCTTGGCTCCACTTTGATAAGTAATGTTGTTTAGTGTACTATTTTTATTTATATAAAATCAATATTCTAGAGCCAACTTAATGCAACTATTGAGCTCTATATTGTTTACTACAAAGTACTTGAGCATAAAAATAAAAATACAATCATCTTCTGGAATTTTCTGTGAAGAAGGTCTTGCTCCTGACCCTGGCTGTGGTTTTGATGACGACAAACTCATCGACAAAAAGAAGAAAAGAAGACTTCGAAAAAACAATGCTACAAAGTTCATCAATAGTCTAGAAGTCTTAGTTTAGGTGAGTTATGCTTCTAAAGGTCTATTAAAGCATAAAGGCTCTTAAAACACCTAAACTAATCAAGCTAAGTGTTTTCATAACTTAAAAAAGGTAGAAAACCTTAAGCCGATCTCAAAGGATCAAGTTTCTGGAAGATGGACTTCAGTGTAATCGATTTTAGGATTCTGGTAATCGATTACACCTAGGCAAGTAATCGATTACTTGTTGGTTGTAATCGATTACATGTTTGAATTTCAAATTCAAACTGAAACGGCTATTAGTGTAATCGATTACACTAAGTGATGTAATCGATTACCAGAACGAAAAGTTACATCTTTTCATGAACCATTGTGTCCCAAACCTTTTGGAAAGGGTTGTGATGGTTCAAGGACGTTTCCCTTGCCTATATAAAGTCCATTTGAGTCCAGAACACAACAACACATGAGAATATAACATTAGGCCAAAGCTTTGTCAAAATTAGTTCATCTTTTAGAACTTAAACCTTAAATAGCCTAAATTCTGAGTTCATGATCTTCACGTTTATAAGAACACTTTAGTTGTTCATATCTTGAGGAACTCAGAATTATATTATGCTTAAAAGCCTTAAAGCATAATTTCTCATGATCAATCCATTTCTATGTTAAAGGATTGATACAACCAATTGTAAAACTCTTCTTCATCTCTTTCTGTAAGATTGAGTTTTTCAACGTGGTATTCGGTGAAGGGTTGTTGTCACTGAAAGTGGTATACTTTCAGGGTATTAATTGAAGGTGGTTTAGCCTTCAAGGTCTGAGGGTGGTTTGCCTTCAGGAACTGAAAGCGGTTTGCTTTCAGGGGCTGTTGAAAGTGGTTTGCTTTCACAGGATATTGGTAGAAATTCTTGGGGTCCTTGGGTTAGGAACTTGTAAGAGATTTTTATCAATAATGGAAAAATCCTCAAGGGGTTTCTTTGAGGGACTGGACGTAGCCTTCGGTGGATAGAAGGTGAACCAGGATAAAACTCCGTGTGTGAATTCTTCTCATCCTTCATCTTTTACTTTCAAGAAATACTCAATTCCGCTGCAATCACAACAATCGTTTCGTGATTATCATCATCTTGAAAGTAACATTTTCAATAAGGCGAAAATCGGGGATACACTGATTCACCCCCCCCCCTCTCAGGTTGCTATCTGAACTAACATTTTCAATCTTAACCTTAAAAGTAAAATAGTAAAAAAATTAAAATGAAGAGGTGAACTTCATCTTTTCCCCTTTGATGAACTTCTCATACTCTTTTTTTGGGTCGTGATTTGCAATGAAATAGAAACGTTGGGACGTTTTATTTTGCTCTGTTGCGAGTTTGGAAGCAGGATTTTAAATTGCATTTGCGGCTGCATTTTGGAATTATGTTTTTTTTTTTCCTGTTCTAGCCCAAGCTAAGACACCCAAAATACTAGCACAAAAACCTAGGCGAAGAAATGAGCAAATATGGAAAAGAAATCTCTTGTATTTGGTGAGTCAGAAAAGTCCCCTTCTTTCTATGCGTCCCCTTATTTATAGGGAGAGCTGTCAAACCCTATTTTTCCTAAAAATGGGTCTTTCTGGGCCCATTAAACATTGGCCTAGAAACTCGTACAAAAAATGCTAACTACAAAAAGGGGTACATCCTATGATTTTGTGCATCGTCCTTCGTTGTGTGGGCCCCGATGACGTATCCCATGGGGCGGTCAACTAGGCCTACACGTCGTTTACTTCGCTCGCCTTTAAGTGAGGGTCTGAAAGGGCGGCCACTGTGGCACGCGCTTGTCCGGTCGGTCCATAAGTCCACGAGACATCGTGCCTGAAGTATGAAGGAAATATGTCTTAAATGTCTCCCCTTGTTTTCCTTGAGGACCTCCCTTCAACTGGCGATTTCAACCAATGTGCAAGGGCAGTCTCTTCAACAGATGTAATGTCAGGACTGCTCTCTAAAGAACTCCATAAAGCATATAAGTCGCCAACATGGCGTAATGAATACTTTAACATATATAGGTCTCCAACATGGCATAAGAAGCGTGCAACACTTCAAAATGAATGGTATGCTCCTTTTGTATTTTGCTTCGCATCCCACCCACAAGACATTGTGTCTGAAGTATGAAGGCGCAATATGTCTGTGAACACCCTCCAACTGGAACTTTCGACCAGTGCGCCAGGACGGCCCCACCATCAATTCTGGGAGTACACATGGCTTCAAGTCTTCGTTGATCCAACCATGCCAACTGTTATTCTCTTGACACACTGCTTCAAAATCCTAAACCCTCAATCATCACGTCACTTGATTGATGCGTCGTAATCATGAGGCTCGAATTTAATGCATGTCGTTTCACCTTTCCCTAGGCAATCATGCCGTTTCACCTACTCTTATGAGGTTTGTCGCGCAAAACTTTCCTCTTCCCTCTCTATGTTCTATTTAAACCCCTCTTCTCCCTCATTTTTATTCTTTGCAACCTCAAGAACTCCTTCTCTCCCAAGCCCTCTTCTTCTCCTGTCCACCGGAATCTCTCCTCTCCGTCGTGCCCCTTTTTCTTGGCTTCTGCCAGTTTCGCCGTTCCTCTCCCTGGTGAGTGACTACTTCCCTCCTATTTTCCTATTCTTTGTGCATTATTTTTCCGGTACATGTCTTATCCCGATCTCAAAGGAAAAAAAAACTAGGGTTCAGATAGGCCCCTTCTCCTTCTCCGACGAGTCAAATTTCTCGCCGGATTCCGACATTATAGTGGACCAACCTACATCCTCTATTTTTGCGCCTGAGGGTGGGCCTTCGAACCAAAAAACCCTGCCCTCTCCGCCTCCTTCCCCCATTATTTTTTCTCGTAACACTTGGAACTCTCTTCTTGACCCCATTACTGAACAACCTGACACCCCAGCAAGCACCGCCTATAGCATTTGGCTGAGCCAAGCCTCACTAGAAAACCTTCGATCGAATTCCATAAACTTTACTGGTGATGGGCCTGACAGGAAACTCTGATTCGTCCCCTGTGGCGAGAAGAAGTCAGTTTGTCATTCGCCCCCACCCAATGGGGGCTCTCACTTTTTTAAGTTATGCGTATCTTTTTTATGATCTTGGTATCAAACTTCCCTTCTCTCCCTTCATATGTGAATGCATTTCCTTTCTAAAGGTCGCCCCCTGCCAACTGTTTTTGAACACCGGGAGTTTCCTTAGATGTTTCGAAATTTTATGTGAGCACCTGGGTGTTCGTCCCACATATACTGTTTTCTTTTACTTTTACCAGATCTCCACCTCAAAGTCTTGGCCCTGGATTGCCCTTTATTCCAGGCATGGCTTTTCAAAATTCACCCCTACCGAAGCAACTACAAGCACTGACAGAGGAAATTCTTCAAAGTCTTGTATACCCCTGTCATTCCCCTCCTTTCCACTAATAATAAGGGCTTCGCCCTCATTCCCTTCTATTGGACCAAATCCCCCCTTAAAACTATGGAAGTTGAGACCAATCATCTCGCTGTTGACGAGATGAGACTTGCATATTTCATAAAGTCTATTGACCAAATTAATGGGGCCGCCCTTATTGATGCTGCTAAAAAGGGGGGTGTCTCTCAATATTTTTGTAAGTGGTGATTTTATGATTTTATTTTCTCTTTGTGTTTTTGCTTCTTGCTCTTACATCCTTGTTTGTTTTTTAGCCAAGATGTCAGACTTTGTTTCCCGCGACGCTATGTCCCAACTCCTTGCCACCCAATCCGGCAAGATGAAGAAGATCTTGGCGCAAAATAAGCTGAAAGATTCTGCCCAAAATCAAGGTGATCCTCAAGAGGCTTGTCCTTAATAAAAAGCTCTAAGCATCCTGAGGAGCTTCTAGAGGGGTACCCCTCCAAACAGAGCTCAAAGCACCAACGTGATGTCCGCTCTTTTGACAGTCGCCCTCACAAACGGTCCAAGAAGAACAAAGAGTCCCATTGCACTCACCAGGTGCCCACGAAAGAGGTCGTTGAATTCTTCTTGGCCCCTCCTACTCAAACTATTCAAGTCATTCCTCCTCCAGTGGGCGTTGGGGGCGTCCCTAACATCCTTTGCTCGGCATGGTGGCTCGGCCCCCTGTTTCGTGAATCTTTGAGCACCGCGCCAGCTGCTGAAGGCCTTTCCCCCCATCAAGTTTGACGTTTGGGGAAGAGATTTTGATGGTCTGGGTTTCATTAAGGCCTTCTTCTTTGAAAATTCAGGCGAGACTTTTCATAATATGGGTGGTGAAGCCTGCCTCTCATAGGCCATTGGTGTAACGCCCCAATTTATGGTCAAGGGTCTCATAGTAAATAAGCGGAAATAATACTTCGAAACCTCTCAAAAACAACTCGGGTTTTCAAAACAGAACATCTCTCAATATTTAAAACAATATAAAACCCATAACCAGTTTAATTAAACATTATAAGAACCTAGAAGGAAATAAATAGTAAGTTGCACCAACAAAGTGCCAATTGTTTAAAACAGCGAAAAGTACAACAATTAATTTTCGTCTTCAAGATCTGCCTCCTCTAGACCTTCCTAGCTCCTCCTTGCACTTGTATAAAAATCCAGCCTTCATGCACATCCTCTCCCTGGTTATCTATGGCGTTAAGCGCCTAATCAACAAATAACAAACAGAAAGGGTTAACTCAAAAGACAAGAAATAATTAACAACAATTGTGATAAAACAAACCGTAATTATAAACAACATAAGAGACCAGAATTACAGAAACAACAACAATAAAATATTCATGAGTTCACATTTAGAATATCACACAACCATGCTTGTTAGTCCTCAATAGCTATATGCTTAACTATGGCCAAAGTTTTACCCAAACAGGGCCAAGATGATCACGTGGGACAACGATTCACCACATCGCCCTAGGAGGATCCCACGAGACAAAGTGTCATCACATCAACCTTAAACATCCTATATAATGCATATGCTATGATAATATAGTCATTTCACATGAACCAACAATTGAAACCTCCTCTTAGTCATAGTATCATCATATGCAAATATAGTCATTTCACATAGAAATTGTTATCATCATGTTATATCAATATAATTCAACTCAATTCATTGAACCTCAACAACATGTGAATCATATATATCATGGTACAACATCAACATCAAGTACAAAATAATCCAAAAGGCAAGGCACAACAAGAAATTCTCAAGAACAATCCACAACACATCACAAACCGTTAAGAGATTCTACATCGAGTTACCCTTACCATCGAACGGTTTGCATACACTTGATCTTCATCCTTGCAAGATAAAACACACACATGCACACACACACACACACACACACACACACACACACACACACACACACACATATATATAACAATTAAAAACTGTTGGAAGGGTGGAAATCATCATCAATACATTCTCAAAATAACACAACAATTCTGGCTAGACAGGGGCCATACGCATGTGCGTTGGAATGCCAGCGCTCATGCGCTGGCACCCTGTCGTGCCCAAGAAAAGGAAAAGCCCCAGCACGTGTGCGCTCGGGAGTCCAGCGCTCATGCGCTGACTCCCTGCCTTCCTTAGCGCTTGAGCACTCAGGTAGCTAGCGCTCATGCGCTGGCTCCCTGCCTTGACCCACTAGGTCAAGAATCCCCAATGCCTGTGCGTTGCAGACGCCAGCGCTCATGCACAAAAAGCATATGTATCAATTTTCCAAAAACACTACCTACAGGTGAAACTACTTGAGAGTTTAAGCAACATTACATAATTTCTAGGGTACAAATACTAACTCAAATGCAAGATTTAATTCCTAAGATAAAAGTCCTAAAAATAAAAATGAAGAGAAAGAAAAATAAAATAAAAACAAACTACACTTTTCAAGTTCAGATATTCATGGGGTCTTCCTCATCATCAGCAGCTCCTCCTGAACCTCCTGCTTCTCCAGCACCACCTGCTTCTCCAGCACCACCTGCTTCTTGAGCAACCTGTCCTTTTATTCAACAAGGAAAACAAACTTAAGTTAGCTGCCCGAGCCTCAACGCATGAGCGTTGGAATTAAAAAAAAAAACTCTGGGATTCAAGGGGCTCAACACATGAGCGTTGTCCCCTCCAACGCTTGAGCATTGGATTTTATGAAATACTGGGCAGCTTGGCAGGGGCTCAACGCATGAGCGTCCAACGCTTGGGCGTTGGGTGCCTGCAACACTAGAAATTTTTTTTGATTCAAGAAAGCAAAATAACATAACTTAATCAAAGCAATAAAAAGATAAAAATTTGATACCTAACATGGGTTGTCTCCCATGAAGCTCGATTTTATAGTCTCCGATAGACTTCTTCAAATTCACCACTCAACCAGGGTCTATTACAAATTTCATTAGACCCCTCAAGTCATGCCAATTCAGACAACATTTCATCATTAGAATGATGCATGCTTGTTCTTCCTTAACCTCACCACTTTCCCGTACAAGATCACCTATGAACATTGTTTTTAGGGAGCTTTGTTCTTCCTCTTCCGGGGTGGGAAGAGAAAAGCTTTCTGCATTCACCACATAATCCCTTTTTTCAATTTTCTCACCTTGGTCCATAGATTCACTTATAGGGATTGTGGGAAGTTGATCAATCACTGGCTGCCTCCTCAGAATGCTTTGTATCCTTTCCTGTAAGGCAACTAAGGCTTCCCATTCTTGCAAACGATTTGGCAAAAATCCGCTAACACGCTTACATTCCAAATCAGCATAATGCTCATCAATTAAATTGAAAGATGTAACGCCCCAATTTTGGATTGAGGGTCACATAGTAATTACGCGGAAATTAAAAGCTCTCAGAAAACAACTCATTTTCTTAAAAGGTTTTCGTCTCTCTTAATTACTTAAAAATAATATAAGTAATAATTTTCCCCATAAATAATAATTACTACGCGGAAAATATTACAATAAGAAAAATTGCTCAACAGCGAGCCCAAAAATAAAATAAATTAAAATAAAAAGGAAAAACTTAAGACATCAATCGTCTTCTTCAAACTTCTTCCACGATTCCGCTGCGCACTCTGATTTCGTAAAGCTTCTTCAAAAGACGACGATCAACACCCTGTCTATTTTCTGGCGTTAAGCGCCCAAACACAAACAGAAAGGGTTAACTCGAGAACAAACAACAAATACCAAACAGCATGTTGAAAGGGAATAAAATAATTAACAACAACAATATTATCAATTGTGATATAAAACATCACAAGACCATAACACGACAATCCATCAAGAACAGAACGAGAACATCAACACAATATTATTCTTCCACATCATAAAATCAATTAAGATGTGCAAATGCCCTCTATATCTATATGCTTATAGTTATATTTATATGGCCATTACATCACCCTTCTCGGGCCCAAAACATCACCCTTCACGGGCCAAGACAATCACGTGGGACAACGATCCACCACATTGCCCTCGGTCGATCCCACGGGACAAAGATCCGTCACATCAACCTTAAAATCCTCAGTTGATCACGCGGGACAAAATACCGCCACATCAACCCAATAATCCTCAGTTGATCACGCGGGACAAAATACCGCCACATCAACCCAATAATATATATATATATATACGATGCACATGCTATGACTATGAAAAATTCATGATCCTCATGGACCAACAGTCCACACAAAACATCAGTCATAGCACACCCCATACACAATATAATCATCTTCAATATATCATGTAAACAATTCTCAATTTCAAGCATCACAATACCAACAATTTCATCCTCATAAACAAAATAATTCACAGAAATAAAATCATGGTAAACACAACTGACTCTATCTAGACCCAGAGTTACCCTTACCTTCTAATGAAGAATCACAACGGCTCCGCGTCCAACCGAGAGAGAAGGGATTCTGAGGAGGAACGAACCTGCAACGCCGAGGTGTATTGCGGCGGCGAAGACAGAGAGTGCGGCAGCAACACTGGGTCAGAATTCGACGGAGAGAAAAGAGGGCGATGGTGCGGCGACGGCGGGGCGACGAGGATGACGGCGAACGGAAAAAGGGATGAACGGCGGCGCAAGCTTGACGACAGCAAAGAGGATGATGACGGCGACGAGCTGGTTCTGATGTGAGAGGTTTCAAGGGACAAGAGAGGAAGAAGCAAATTGGTGGTGGTAGCTTTTGGTAATGAAGGAGGAAGATTGAGAGAGAGGTGAATTTGTTATTTAAGGGGAAGTAGGTTATTTCAGTTTTTTTTCTCCTCTATCTCTTAATTAAAATCCATATCTTAGTTTTAAAATTCATACTCAATCTTAATAGAATAAAATACAATCTAGTATAATTTAACTAGGTTAATAATCTAAATAACCAATTTATAAAATAGAATTTAATATATATATATATTAACATACACACGGCTTGTATATTTATTTTTATTTTTCTTATTCTAATAATCATATATATATATATATATATATATATATATATATATATATATATATATATATATATATATACTTATCAAAACAAAACTATAACTAATTAAAACAGAGCAAAAATAGCTATTAGTATATCACATAAAAATAGGTAATATGCTCATCTTAATTTTCAAATCAAATCTCCTTAATTTTGTGATAAAATAAAATTCAATTTGTGTTCAAAATATGATCTCAACCAAAAACTAATAAAAATAATATATATTTAAATAAATATATCAGACGTCTGCGTTATATATATATATATATATATATATATATATATATATATATATATATATATATATTATTGTCTTTTATAGGTTCTTAAAATAGGTTAACCCCAAATACTCACACTAGAAGATATATTTTCTAGCAGTTTAAAAATAATAATTTATATATATATCAACATATTATGTATACTGCAGTTTATTACTATTATTTTTTTTTCTTTTTAAATAAATATAACCACTAAAAATAACAGATATCTATAGCTCTTTATTTAGAATTTTTATAACAAACTTTCTTATATCTTAAACAAACCAATCTTGAATCATTGAAGATATATTACCTTAAAACATTATATCTAAAACTTTCAAACTCAAACTCTTTAATGTGATGACAAGATAAAATAGGATAACAACCAATTAGAAAAAAAACAAAACATCTATACCGTTACCCACATATCTATTATTATATTTTTTTTTCTTTAATACTAAAATAATCCAAATAGAAACATATATAAATATATATACGGTTATATATATTAAGACATTTCTTTTCTTTTTCTTTAATAAATAAAAAAAAACATATAATAAACAATATCAACTAACAAGAGGCTCATTTCAATAATAATAAGGTCAATCAAACGGTCAACCAATGGTCAAATTGAAACTACTAAGTAGTTCAAGGACCAAAATGTAAATACTAAAAATAGAGGGTCTTACAAAAGCATCACGCTTCTCATACTCTTTTTCAAGAACTGCTCAAATCTATGCCACCCTTTGCTCAAATGTTTCAGCCATGTATGCAACTCAATAAACAAACATTAGAAGCACCGGTTCACAGCACAACAAAAATCAAAAAAATAAAAACAAAAGAAACTCTAAACAACCAATTAAAAATCAAAGAGCCAATCCCCGGCAACGGCGCCAAAATCTTGATAGCCAATCCGCAAGTGCACGAAGGTTATCACGTAATATAAAAGACATCGTCTCCACAGGGATTGGTTTGACTTGAAATCAATTTTCTAGAGTTTGAAAAAGAAAAGAAATTTTTAGATTGTTTTTGATATGGCATAAAAACTAAAATCACTTTTGATAGAAACAACACTTGGGTAATAGATTCACCTAACCAAATTAAGCTTTTCACAATTAGATAACTATATGAACTTAGAAATCATTTCATGGTGATTTAGCCTAGAATTTTTATTTGTTAATACCTTAATCAAATAGACTTTCAATTACATTTTCCAAACCTAATACCTTACTATTTAGTTAATCCAATTGAAGCATTAGAGTTCTTAGTTCTGGCCATCACAATTGATTCCCACCCTTATACCAACGTGGCGAAATAACCGATTAATCTAATCCCATTTCCCTTTAATCCTACCAACTACCGTTGTGCAAGAAGAAAGCAAGGCACTTGCGTCGACGCAAGCAAAATAAACATGGGAAAAAGATTCAAGAAAAGATAACTTCATTCACACAGAGAAGCATAATTCAGCAAAGATTCACATAATATCTAAAATAAAATGCAAAACCTGAAACAAGGGCTCCAAAGGGCCTCTTACAACTCCAGGAATAATGCTTGAACAAAATACAAGATAATCTGAGATCAAAATAACCTAAGACAATTGTCCTATTTATAACAGAATTATGCCTGCGTCCCAACGCTCAAGCGTTGTCTTGCCAATGCCTAGGCGTTAGGAATAAGTGAATTTTCAGGCCCCAGGCAGAATGCCAACGCATGAGCGTTGGCTTGCCTCGTCTGCTGCTTCACATTCTTGCTCTCTTCTTTTCTTCTTCGTGGCAAAGCTTTGATGGCATTGATGAGCTTTCATGTGGCTTCATTCCTTGTCCTGAAACAGCTGAAGCACTAACCTTTCTCTTCAATTCTCCAATTAAGCACATGTTAAACAAGAAAAGTGAGATTGATGCTTCATCTTCTTCTCTAATTCAGCCACACTTCTTCACAAATTGCATCAAGATCCCCATAAATGCATCTCCATTGACCAGAACCTCTAACAAGGACTAAAATCTAATAAAAGCAACTAAAAAGGACTAAAAACCAAATAAAAGCTAATCTAAATGCAAATGCACAAATAAAGTAAAAACTCTAACAAAATGAAATAAAAACTATATGAGACTCAATAAAAATAAAATAAAATAAAAAGACACTAAAAGTATCATATAAAATCCAGTCATCACAAATCTCATAATTCCCATTCAAATTCTGAATTCAAACTCATTTAAAAGGTCAACCAAGGGATAATTTCGAATTTCTGAATAGTCCAAGGACTAAAATATAATTATTAAAATTCAAGGGACTAAGTTATAATTACAAGAAATTGAGGGTCTTACAATTGGGAAGCTGCGTGAAGCCGCCAACATCATGGCGAGTATCCGTCCCAACCTGCATCTTTTTTTACCAAGAGCGGTCGGCGTACCGAAATAAAATAGAGAAGTTAGTGGAGCGCTTTTCCCACATCAAAGACAGCCTTGCCGAGGCTTGCAAAACTGTGATAAGGTGAAGAAAGAGGTGGAGTCTTCTGCGGTTGATCTGATGAGCACCCGCACCCAAGTTCGCCTTCTCGAATTGGTAAGGAGAAAGCAATCAACCAGCAACTCTAATCTCAAAAGGAATATGCCCGCCAAGCCTTCGATGATATGAAGGCTTCTTATGAAGAGTTGAAGTCCTCTCATGACAAGCTTCTCAAAACTTATGAGAGAAAAAGCACAACTCAATTTCCTTTTCTTTTCATGCGTTTGTTGCTCATTTCCTTTTCTTCCTTTTCTTTTGCAATCACTCCAAATGGTTTTGGGCCTCGAACCCACTTGAATATTGAATGTTATATCACATTGTTTTTGGGTTGCATATTACTCTTTTGCATTTCTCGTTCTCATCGCCTTTTTATTTTTTTCTCGCCTATCTTATTGTGCGCGCCCGATGTTTTCTTTTCCTTTTAGCTTTTTTCATTGTATTATTGCATTTTTAATATGCATTTTAATACCGAGGTTGTGCTCATCTTGCGAGGCTTTGCTTGACGCCAAGTCTTTCTTAGTTCTTCAAGGGTTTTGCTTGGTGTTAAAGATTGTTTAACGCCTAAGGCTTTTGCATACATGAAAGTGAGGCTTTGGCTCATTAAGACTTTTGCTCAGATCCTAGTGGCCATCAGGGGTCGCCTAAGGCTGTGCTCTGTTTAGGTGCTCGACCCATTGAGGGGAGGCTTATGCTTATAGATTTTTATAAGGTATTTTGTACCTTTTCGCACCGCAGTATTGCTTTTTCTTTCATAATCAAACATAAAATTCAACTTGATCTGAATTCAAAATTTTTATTTTCTCTTTTTTGGAAGGCTCTTGCTCCTTCATTTACACTGAACATTTTGACTTTTTTTTCTATGGGTCGCCTCATCAAAAATCTCTGCAAAGAGAAAAAAAGTGCGTACACGCGCACCTGTCAGTGTTTCCAAATGAAATGCTCCCCCACCCAGGGAGCATAAAAATCTGTTTGGTCCTTCCATGGAAGGGTCAACTTGTTGACATGGGCAGTCCCTAACCAATTTCTCAATAACAAATCGCCCTCCTTTAAGCTTCTGAGCACCACTTTTGAATCATACTTCTGAGATATCCTCTGTTTGCTCGCCATCTCCCGCACGTGTGCTTCACGCTGAACCTCGGGTAGCATTTCAAGTTTGATATTAGCCCCTCTCCATTATCCTCCTCGCTTGTCCCTTGAACCCTTAATGATTTATGCTGGATCTCCATTGGCATCATGGCGTCTTACCCACAGGTCATTCTAAAAGGATTTTCTCCCGTGCTTGAATGCTCTGTTGTATTGCAGGCCAGTATTACTATTTGTGGTTCATCCACCCATCACCCTTTAGCATCGTCCAAACTCATTTTCAACCCTTCAAGGATTACCTTGTTTGCGGATTCTGCTTGCCCATTCGCTTGTGGATGCTCCACTGAGGTAAAACACCTCTAGATTCCTAAGCAATCACAAAACTCCTTTGTATTTTTGCTTTCAAATTTTGTTCCATGTCAGACACAATTGCCATGGGCACTCCAAACCTACAAATCAATTTTCTCAAGTAAGAACTTGTAATCTTTGCAGTTGTGATTGTTGTCAAGGGCTCTGCCTCTATCCACTTTGTAAAATAGTCCACTGCCACTAGAATTTATTTCATCTATAAATTTCCTGTTGGAATTTAATCCCTGAAAGAGGAATTTAATGGCTTGAAAACAAGTTATTTCGTGTCAAAACAAATTCATGCTATGCTAACAAGTGCAACTACAAAATAAATAGGCCACAGATAAAAAAAAAATTAAGCACCAAAAAAGATGTGATGCTAGAGAATTCAGCACAGTTAATCAAACTTGTTTCTTAAATTAATCACAATAGTGATAACATTCTTCATATATACAGTGACAGGCCTTGTCAGCCTATGTTTGCTCCTCAGCTACTTAAGTTTTTTTTTCTGTTGATAAAAACCTTGAGCACTGGCTTCTGAATTCTGATAGAGCAGCTCTAAGTCTTTTTTGCAAATTTTCATGTAACCTGTTCTAAAGAACAATCTGCCATCTCAAGTTCCCTTTCATCCAGATCATCTGAATCTAAATCTAGTTTTTCACTACTGTTAGAAAATCGATTATTCACCTACCTGTTCCTTAAAATCACTTTTGATTCCTTCATCAACTTGATGTACTTTTTCCTCACACTCAATATAGGATGATTCTCAATAGCTGATTCATTGCAGTAAGCTTCCTTAAGAATGACTGTACAAGTCACTGTTTGGATCCAAGTTTGAGAAATCATCATAAGGTGTATGTAAGGTAGCTTTTGGAATTCATGTAGCCAATTTTCAATCTTCCTCCTCAACCTTAAACCATTTGATGGGAAAAAGGGAAATTCAATCGCCTCCATAGGACCCCCACTGTACAAACCTCCTTTCATGGCATAGTATGAATCTTTTTTCCACTTCATGTACACATTCACGTAACTGTGCCTCTGGATGTGTGAGAAAGGAAGACGAGGGATCTTGAATTTAAAGGAGAAGATTGATTTTTCATAAGGCCTGAGTAGCTGTCTGAGTGTTTTGGATTTCTCAAAGTTGAAGAACATCGAGTGAAAAAACTTGAAGACAACAATTTTCAGTAAAATGAAAGGTGAGGGTTGTAAAAATATTTGGGTTATTGACAATTCCTTTTCAAGAGCTCAATATTGAACACAAATAGGTTGATTGGAGAAAGGATCAGAGTTTGACCTGTAGAAGATTAAAGGAATTCAGCCATAAATCTTACAAGAGAACAAGCCTTTAAAACAATAATCAAATAACAATTATGAAGTTTAACAACAGGGCAGCTAGATTAGCATAGTTAAGTAACCTGATGCACAGTTCAAAACAAAGCTAAAGTTGGTTCATGACACTTCATGTTAATTTCCATCATATTTATCACCACTGGTTCATGTTAACAGAGAAAATAACAAATGAAACGGACAAAATAAATCCAGAATTAATAGAAAGACAAAGAACTGCATGTGATATATACAGAAGGCCTTTAGAATAGACATACTTCAAAGGTAATGCATCTGCTTAGAATCCTAGCCTATAAGTGGTGCCATTCGTGATGCAATGACAGAAAGAAAAAAAAAAAAAAAAAAAAAAAAAAAAAAAAAAAGCATTTCAAAATCTAAACGTCAATATGAACATGAACTCTTATAATAGTCAATTTCAATATCGCCAAAAGTTTAGACATAAGGAAACTAGAATACATATTTTACATTTTTGGATTTGCTCTGCTAGGGTTTACAAGATCCCCCTTACTTGGCTGCTGTGGGCTACTGGCCGCGACCAGCTCTCTCACCGGCGCCGCCCCTGCGTCGTGCTTGCTGCTCATCCAGCTTCTTCAACGCTCTACATAGCGCCCCTGTTCCTGTTTTCTACAGCGGCGAAGCTCTGTTCCTCCACTCTGCTCGCGTTCTAATCCTTGCTCTATTCGACACCAAGGTTTGTCCCTTTCCTGCTTCAATCGACCTGCTTCTCGGGACATCTCAAATCCTTTGTTCTGTTCTTCTGTCCTCTTGCCCTGCTGCGCTCGACCTCGCTCAACGGAGCCCTCTAGTTCTGCATCAATCTCTCCAATCCTTCCTGGCTTAGTGGCTGCTAATGGTGGTTCGAGTATTGGGCTGGAGGTTGAAGGAGATGAGGTGGCAGAGGACGAGCGGGCGGATGGTCTAGGTGGTTCGTTTGATCTGGACGGCGTCTCGGCGGAGGGGGGTGACGCTCTTAACCGCGCCGTCCCGCGACGTTGCTGCTCCACCCTCTTCATTCGACGGCATTGAGGAGACTATTGGCTACCACCACATTCGTGGGTTGTTTTCTCTCTTTGGCAGGATCTTGAATGTGTTCATCCAGCGGAAACGCAAAGTGGGTCGTTGATTCTATTTCGGTTTTTTTCGCTTTTTCTCCATGCATCAAGCTGTCTCCGCAACTGGTGCTCTGAATGGCCTTAAGGTGGGAGGAGCTTTTCTGTTAGTGGCACCGGCAAAGTTCCCTAGGGATATTCAGCATTGCTCTGTGTTGCGGTCTTTACGCAGCGAGGACCCGCCTTTGGCGGGGGCAGTTTCTCCCAGGGTCAGAGTTCGTAGGGTGGCTGGAGGTGCTGGTCGTCACCGTTCGTGGAAGGAGGCTCTGGCGGGAAACCTTTTTGATTCCGCTGTTCAGGAGGTGGCTTTGGTTTTGGACTTTGACAAGGGGTGTTTTTCTAATGAAAGAATTCTCGACTTTTTTCTTTTTCCAGAAATTGGTCCTTTGTCGGTCGGCTCTTTCGAGGAGAAGGATCCTCCCGCAACTGTGGATAAGTCCAGCGAGGTTAGCGCTGATTTTCGTGGGGAGGAGGAGGTTGGTGTCAAGGAGGGATTGATTTTGTAGCCACCAAGAAGACGTGGTCGTCCCAAGAAACTGAGGGGTATAGGCGGTGCTAAGGTGGCACCAAAGTCGGCAGTTAAGGCTTGACGACAAGGGGTTAAGAGGGCTCGGGGCCGCCCTAGGAAGGAGCTCGTTTGCCAGGAGATATGCAATACTGTCATTTCATCTCCTTCCTGTTCTTCTGTGGTGGTCGCGGTGGGAGGTGATAGAAGCGAAGGTATCCTTCCCTCTTTTTTAACGCCCGAGCCTCCAGTGCCTCTGGAAGTTATGACGAGAGCTAGGCGTGCCATTTCTGTGGCTAAGCAAGTGGGTGTTGTTTTTGGATGCCCTGATGTCGAGGCAGTTAATCAGATTGCGGCGCAAATTATGGATCGTAGATCTTCGTAGGATCGGATTTTTCTTGTGTAGGTGTTTCTTTGTGGGGTATTCTGGTTTGTAATTTTCAGGTTGTTCTCTTTTGGTTGGGGTTGTGTTTTTTTTTCCCTTTCTTGGCCTGAGGTGTTGTGGTTGTCCCTCTCTTTTTTTGGAGGCCTGTTTTTTAGGCGGAAGGGTAGCTCTCCCTCCTTCTTTGTTGAGGCTTTTTTTGGTTGTATATCCTATATTAATATATCATTTTGCTTTCAAGAAAAAAAAAGGACACTAGAATACATCCATGAAATTTAATTTAAATGTTCAAATTTCAATAGAGGGCGAGTCTCGCAACAGTAAATTGCTGCTATATGACGGGTTTGAGCTGTGGAATGAACCTCTTGCAAAAATGTAAGGTAAAGTTTCCTACATTAAGTTCACAAAGTGGGTGCGGCCTCTCCCTGGACCAGCGTAGCGGCAACTTTTTTGGCACCAGGTTTGCCTTTGCCCTTTTGCTCAAATTTCAAGGATTGTGGGAAAAATAGAGCTAAATGTAAGGCTTGTGGGAGGAAGTATGTATGTGGTGGTCATGATTATGGAACTTCGACTTTGAAGCGTCACATAAATGTTTGTATATTGATTCTAGAGCTTCATGAAACTAATTTTGGTAAACTAATGCTTGATCAAACTGACAAATTGAGAGCTAGAAAAGTGGATAACAAGGTTGTGTGTGATATGTTAGCCATGTCTATCATAGAGCATGACCTTGCTTTCTCTTTTGTGGAATATAGGAGAATTAGAGAGTAGTTGAAATATTTAAATCCTGAAGTAAAGATACCCTCTAGACGTGCTTAACTTGTATGAGAGAGAGAGAAACAAAAATTGAAAGAAGTGTTGGCTAAAGTTCCAAGTAGAATATGTTTGACTTCTGATGTGTGGACGTCTTGTACTGTTGCTGGTTATATTTCATTGACTGCTCATTATGCTGATGAAAATTGGAAACTTAACAGTAAAATCCTGAACCCCGAACCCCGAACGTAAAAAGGTGTTGCATGCACAGTTGTCAATCACTACTTATGTCTCATAATCTCTTATTATGATATCATGGAGCAAACATGTGATATGTAGGGTGTAACCTCATTTTTTATTAATCTCAAGTGATATCAAGCAATCGCGCGAGTATGCAAGATGTGGTTTGATAGTCCAAAAATGTTTAGCACATGGACATTTTTTTTATTTCACTCACCCTGTTAGGGTTTTCAATTCACTCTTATCTTTTTAATACTCTTTGGCGAAGACCACCAGCCACTATTCTCACTTCACTTTTCTCTTTCTCTCGACAACCACCGCAACCAGGGTGGTTTAGGTGATAGCTCTGACGAGTCTATAACGCCAGTGTTGCTGCTAGTCTCTTCTCACCTATCTTTTTATCAGTCATCTTTGTCATTATTTTCCCTTTGTATTGTTCTGCTTTCAGTGTTTTCAGGAAAGGGTGTCTCAAATGAATTAGTTTAATAGTACCTTGAGAATTTGGTATTTGATCCTAATCTTGAAGAGTCTCTCACATCGAAGGAAGAAGAACATGATGATGATGATTCTAGAGGTGATGAACTTGATGTTGGTGGATTGGAAATTTGAAGATAATGACTTATTTGTTTTTGTTTTAAGTTTAACATAACTTGTGTTTATGTTTTTTATGACTTATGAAACCTTAAATTTGGATATTTGAAAATTTTATGCATTGTTTTAATTGTTATAGTTTGATAATTTGATCAATTTTTAATGTTATTAATCAATATGATGGTTTTTTAATATTATTTTTGCATAAGGTAATCTCTTCATCGATATGAGATTACCTCCCCTCCATGGGATTAGGTAAACTCTCGAGATTGACAACCTTGGCTGTATGCAAAGAAATGGGAAAAAGTATTTTTAAGCAAAGAAATGGGAAAAAGATATTCTTATGCAAACAAATGAAAAATTGTGTTATACAACTCAGGGCACCAATCAACATTTCAAAATCCAAGAAATTTAACTAGGCAGCACTCACAATTCAAAATCTAGACAACACACACAATGGGGATCCTACTCCACTATTGTGCCTCCTACCCTAGTGTTCATCGATTGCAATTCAATACAAGGGTTTATAGGAGTTCAAAAAAACAGAGCATGTTCATAGCTTGAGATGAAAATGAAAATTACCTTCTTGGCTTCACCATGAGGTGAGAATGTGCAAGTGTCTTTCCAAGAGCAGAGAACCAGCAGGGTGTGCTTCTCCACTTCTTTCAACATATGTATTATGTGCATGTCGCCAACCATACATGAAAATATTGGGTTTGAAATGGAAGCAAGGGAAAGACCACTTATAATCCATGCTTCAAACAGCTTTTCAAACTTCCACTTCATCGATAAGCTTTGACTCATTACAATCCCCAAATAACCCACAATAAGGAGAAGCTCTAATATTTCCCTTGACAGAAGGCAGCAGAATTTGATTATCATTGGCATTCATGCATACATATCTTTGATCAACATACATATACATTACCTCCTGTTCTCCAATTCATTAATAACTAAAATCTAAAATTTATAGATATAGAATTCTTAACAATTAGGGTTAGTGAAGTGTAATCACAATTATTTTGAAATATGAGGCAGACATTATTCCATGGAAATTTTTCTGGTAAGATTTCTAACAAAATACAATAGGAGTAGAATAAAACAACAATCCTAAACAAGTGATGGATGATTCTACAACAAAGAAAAACACTAAAAAAATTGAAATTGAAATTGAGTAATCACTCGAGCACAACAGTGGCACCCAATTCCTTGAGTTCTTCAATAATGGGATTAGCCTCGTCCTTGGTGCATCCCTTCTTCAAAACACAAGGAACCTTCTCCACCAAGTCCTTAGCTTCCATCAACCCTAAATCGGTGAATGCCCTCACCTCCTTAATGATCTTGATCTAGGCGGAGGCATCGTACTTCTCAAGCTTTATATCGAAATTCATCTGCGGCAGCACTGGCATCTTCCACGAGCCTAGCAGCGGAGGAGGCTGGGCCCAAAGGCCCAAGCCCGGCGAGCGGAGAGACGTAACAGTTGAGGCCCATCTTGAGCCTCCAGAGGACGGTAAAATCGTGCCTTTCGAACCTGTTGAGGGCGAGAAGCACATCGGCAATGCGTTCAACTTTCTAGGTCGGAGCACGAGCCTCCGTGGAGAAAGAGCGAACTAGCTTGACAAGCCTAACAGACATTTTCCTTTTTTTTATTTTTTGTTGAACGAGGTTGAGCTTTTCTTCACACACAGCACTACGTTAATGTTTCAGTGTTGCTCAGATAGAAAGGAAAGGACAAACAACATTGGAAGAGAATGCTGAGTTTTTTGGTTTTCTCCTCCTTAAAGGAAATAACTGTTTTGGTTTTTACTACTTTCTTTCTCTTTATCTTTCTTTTCTTTATGGGGTAATAAAGTATGCGAATAATTGCAATCAGAGTTACTAATCCTAAATAACAAATTAAATCATCATTAAAAATTGTAAATTTGAGATGATATCATAATTTACATAAACATTTACCTATGAAGTTCAGTCACATGACTCCCAAACCAGCAAATGAAGAGGAAATAGTGTTCACCTCTATATGCAAAAGTGATTTAGTATTTCCATCAAGCATATCAACGGAATGATGTAAACTCAAGGGTATTTCCAATTACATTTGTATATCAAAGAGGAAAAATAATATCATTAAATCCCTTAGATTCACATTATCAAGAAAGTAAAGAACAGGAGGAAAATCTTGATCCTCAATCATCATTTTCTAGATAAAAGATCATGTAGGATCTCTGTTTTCTACATAACATTTTCGGAAAAACAAATATGCTCTTAAATAATTCCACTCTTTCTTTGACAACTAAATCTACAGCATATATAATATTTGAAACGACACTAGGTCTTTTGGAACAAATAGCATAACCATAGCAAGCATTAAAACTCATCCTCTTGTAATACTTTTTAGTACAAATGTCCTACTATAATACACTTACCTCTTTTTTATTAATCTCTAGCATCTTGGAATGGATAGTTAAAAGTCTAAAGGTAAACAAAAATCCCCAAACAAAAATATGAGCACAGGCATGGAAAACGAAAATCCAAAAAGCAACACATTTCAAGTCCCCATACAAGTCAAGTTGGATAAACATAGAACCTTTGATAATCAGTTGTCCACACATGAAACCAAACAAATAGGGTCCATAACCACTCATTTACAAGACCTATCTTTCGTAGATATACAAGCGATAAATTCATACTAACACTAATTTTCCACTTACAATAGATTTCAGAAAAACATTTTTAAGTGCAATTTCATAACTGAACAGAATGGTTTGAAATGGAAGCTACAGAAAGACCACATTGTATTGAAGCTTTTCATAATCCATGCTTCAAACAGCTTTTCAAACTTCCCTTCATCAATAAGCTTTGACTCATTGCAATCCCCAAATAAACCACAATAAGGTGAAGCTCTAATATTTCCCTTGACAAAAGGCCGCATAATTTGATTATCATTGGCATTCATGCATGCATATCATTTGATCAACATACCTATACATTACCTCCTGTTCTCCAATTCATTAATAACTAAAATCCAAAAAATATAGATATACAACACTTAACTATTAGGGTTAGTGAAGTGTAATGGCAATTTTTTTGAAATATGAGCCAGACATTATTCCATGGCAATTTTTTTGGTAAGATTTCAAACAAAATACAATAGGAGTAGAATAAAACAGCAATCCAAAACAAATGATGGATGATTCTACAACTAAGATCAACACTAAAAAAATTAAAAATTTGAAATTAAAAAATCACTCAAGCCCAACAGTGGCTCCCAATTCCTTGAGTTTTTCAATAATGGGATTAGCCTCATCCTTGGTGAGTCCCTTCTTCAAAACACAAGGAGCCTTCTCCACCAAGTCCTTAGCTTCCTTCAACCCTAAATCGGTGAACGCCCTCACCTCCTTAATGATCTTGATCTTGGCGGCGGCATCGTACTTCTCAAGCTTTACATCGAAAGTCGTCTTCTCTGCGGTGACGGCAGCGCCTGCATTAGGTGTGAGCCCAGCAGCGGAGGAGGCCGGGCCCAAAGGCCCAAGCCCAGCAAGCGGAGAGCCGTAACGGTTGAGGCCCATCTTGAGCCTCCAGAGGGCGGTAAAATCGTGCCTTTCAAACCTGTTGAGGGCGAGAAGCTCATCGGCAATGCGTTCAACTTTCTGGGTCGGAGCGCGAGCCTCAGTGGAGAAAGAGCGAACCAGCTTGAGAAGCCTAACAGACATTTTCCTTTTTTATTTTTTGTTGAACGAGGTTGAGCTTTTCTTCACACACAGCACTGCGTTAAAGTTTTAGTGGTACTCAGATAGAAAGGAAAGAACAAATAACATAGGAAGAGAATGCTGACTTTTTTTGGTTTTCTCCTCCTTAAAGGAAAGATCTTTTTTGGTTTTCTCTACTTTCTACCTCTTTGTCTTTCATTTCTTTATGGGGTAAAAAAAGGATGTGAATAATTACAATCATAGTTACTAATCCTGAAAAACAAATTGAATCATCATTAAAAATTCTAAATTAGAGATGATATCGTAATTTACATCAACATTTACCTATGAAGTTCAGTCACAAGACTCCCAAAACCAGCAAATGAAGAGGAAATAGTGTTCACCTCTATATGCAAAAGTGATTTAGTCTTTCAATCAAGCATATCAACTGAATGATGTAAACCCAAGGGTATTTCAAATTACATTTGTATATCAAAGAGCAAAAGCAATATCATTAAATCCCTTAGATTCACTTTATCAAGAAATTAAAGAACAGGAGGAAAATCTTGATTCTCAATCATCATTTTCTAGATTAATGATCATGTAGGATCTTTGTTTTCTACATAACATTTTTTGAAAAACAACAGCATACATATTATGTGATACGAATAATTCCACTCTTTCTTTGGCAACTAAAACTACAGCATACATATTATTTGAAATGACACTAGGTCTTTTGGAACAAATAGCATAACCATAGCAAGCATTAAAACTCATCCTCTTGTGTACACTTGCCTCTTTTTTATTAATCTCTAACATCTTGGATTGGATACTTAAAAGTCTAGAGGTAAACGAAAAACCCCAAACAAAAATATGAGCACAGGCATGGAAAACGAAAATCCAAAAAGCAACACATTTCAAGTCCCCAAACAAGTCAAGTTGGATAAAAAGTCCATCCAAAGAACTTTCAATTGCCATTATTAGTACCTAGAAATTAAAATTGAGAGAAATCCAAGCAATGCCCTATTATCTGCACCCTAAATGATTACTTTTCAGGACTAATGATAAACAGGATCAACACTGACATACAAAATACTTGTTTGGATTAGCATAGCCATTGTATAAACATATAATCATTTTAAGTCAATTTTCTGGTACAGCTTCTGAAAGAAAAAAGTAAATGGAAAAGTGATTATTTCTCATAAATAATTGGATACCAAGCACGCATACTAAATTTGCGAGATGAAATGCCTAATTTCATAAACGACGATATTTTAATGGAAGCAAACTAATGAATGTTACACAAGGATTTGAATATAGCATGCTGAAAGACCTATTTCACAAGGATTAAAACGACAATAGTTGATGCTTGAGTAAATTTGATAGTGAATCATATAAAATTAACCAGCAGCAGAAATAAGCGAGTGAAATTGAAACAGAAGCTAAGAACGAGATTACTGAGACTATACCTTCATTGATTTCAAACTCATCATCATCTTCGAAGCCACATGGATGAATCTGAAATGTGGAAGGGAAATCTAATGATTCAGAAAAGAGAAGAAAGAAAAAAAACATAAATTTGATAGAAGGGAATAAGGTGCGCCATCAAACTAAACCGCCAAAAAAAAATCATGAAATTAAAAATTGCAATCAGCGAAATTCTCACCAGTTGTGCGTAGGTTATGAACAACGATGAAAGTTATTGAACAAATCCGAAACAACAAACCAAGGGAAAAAATGAACCAAAAGAATTATTGAACGAAAAAAATCCATTCTGCCAACTAATTAATGCCCGAAGTTGCAAAATGATTATAGAAACCCCATTGAATAAACAAACCGCCACTAGGATGGAACAAATGTGACAAGCAATCATAAGCTAGCAACGTTATCACTCACAGAACATGATTTCCAATAGTAACGTTATCACTCACAGAAAATTTCCAATACAACACATATCAGAAGGAAAAAAACAAATTAATCACAATAGCAAAAGTAAACTAGGAACCTTCACAGACCTAACAAATCACGAAAATGATAATAAAGAATAGAATGTAATAGAATGTAATATTTACATTTCTGAGTGCAATAGTAATGGTGAGCAGAAAATATCTAACCCAAATCATGAAACAAGATGAAACATCCAGAAAAGGATAGCAAGGACAAACCAACGAGAAGACAGTGAGAAGGGGTTCTGAAGTTCTGGTTCGGTTTAGGAGCAGTGGAGAGCGCGGTGGCGTGATGGCGGTGCTCGAGGTGGTGACGACGGCGCTGGAAGATCTGAGCAGGAAGACGAGGCGGTGCGGCGAACGACGTAAGTGGCGGCGGTGGTTCAGTGCAGTGGGTCTTCGACAAGCAGCAGCAGAACGAGCAGTGGTGGTGGTGATGATGCCGGAGACTATGACGGTGGCAACCCAGTGACGGCGATTCGAAGGAGGAGCAAAGGAGGTGCTCGCGGTTCGAGATCGGGAAGGAGGAAGAAACGACAGCGGCGGTAAAGGTTCAAAACAGAGGAGAAGAGCAACAACGGTGTTATGAGGGTCGAAGCTCAGGGAAAGGGAAAGGGAAAGGGGGGACGAAGAAGGTGGCTGGCGGCGCTAAGGAAGGAGACGGAGACGATGGCTAGGGTTTCGAGTGAGGGACAGACGAGAGTGAGGTCTGGTGCGGCCGCTGATGGTTGTGTTCCGATTTGTATATTTGGGTTTAGAGTTACGGGGTGCGAAACTACAATTTTCCCCCTAGCGTTTTCGCTATAGTTTTTTGTTTTTTGTTTTAGCCCGCTTAGTCCATTTTATTTTTGGGAGAAATTTAAAAAATACTTTTTTAAAAAGAAAAAACTCTCTTTTTATTATTTTTTTACTAGAGTAATTAAAAACAAACTCAATTAATCTAAATACCCTCTTTTTTATATTTTCACTAACTAATTAGCTAACTATCTCAAAAAGTTATAAATAAAACCAAATAAAAATAGACCGCATGAAATTGGGTACAGACATTCATAAACGATGATCATTTTTCATGAAAGAAAACTAATGAATGTTACACAATGATTTGAAGATAGCATGCTGATGACCAAATCCGCAAGTGTACGGTTGATTATCGAAGTAATATAAAATATATCGAACCCACAGGGATAGGTATCCAATTATCAATTTGTTTAGAACTTGTGCTGAAAATTAAAATTAATTTTAACTTTGGTTTGTTTTAGAACAAGAACTTGGATAAGCATAAATATAAAGATAAGATGATGATGGAAATTAAGCACTTGGGTTGAATTGAATAACTTATAATATATGCTAGCAAACCTCTACCTTATTTCTGAATTTTAAAACAATAGTTAATGATGCTTTAGCCTATGGTTTCTACAAGTTAATTCCTTACACATTGTAGACCTTTCTTTCTAATTACTAAACTCAATTCCTTGCAATTTAGTTAACTAAAGAAGAAGATGAAGATAGAGTTTAGGCCAACATAAAGCAAAGTCTATCCTAATTCCTTAGTGATATGTCATATTGCTTCTTTTAAATCCTATTTCCCTTATTACTTACCAATTTCCATTGACATAAGAAGTAAGCATGAACACTTGTGTACATCAAGATATCAAGATAAAAGAAGAACAAGGAAATAAAACATGAACTTGTAATATTATTCAGAAATAAGGATGAAGAAAACTAAAACATAATTATAAGCTAAAAACAACCCAAGGACTTAAAAAGAAATTAGTCAAGCATGGCTAATAGAAACATTGGATTACCCTGGACTAGGAGCTCAAGAATGGCTTCCCACAATTCTCAGGAACAATGCTCTTAAGGAAGAAAGAAGAATACTTGTTGTACTCTGAAGTAAGGGATGTTTTCAAGTGAAAGCAAAGGCCCTATTTATAACAAATTCTGCCACGTCCCAACGCTCAAGCGTTTGCCTGTTGTTGCTTCATATTCTTCTTCTCTTCTTGGCTCTTTGATGGTATGGACTTGATGGCATTGATGTGGCTTCTTCCCTATTCCAAAACTGTTGCAGCGCTTGAATTCTTTCTATTTAGCACATGGTAAACAAGTCATTGGTGCTTTATTTCTCCATTAACTTTGTAACCCTTCACCTTTGTGATTAATTCCTCTTCAATTCTTCATTTAGCACATGTTTTAATCAAGGTGAAGCAATGGTGCTGCCTTCATTTTCAGTCCTCCAATTCCTGCAATTTGCACCTTGGTCCCCACAAATATGTTTAATTCAAAAACTGATAAAAAAACCTAAAAATATACAAATAAAGTTTAAAAAACAAATAAAAGCTAATCTATATGCAAATGCAAAAATAAATAGAAAATCTTAATAAAATGTACAAAAATCTATATGAGACTCAATAAAAAGAAAATAAAAAAACTAAAAAAAAAACTAAAAACATTATATGAAATCCAGTCATCAATACCTTCATTGATTTCAAACTCATTGCTGTCTTCGAAGAGATCGATCTTAACGTCCTCAGTGGCTGCCTTTGGTTCGGTATCCATGGATAAATCTGAAAAGTGAAAGAGAAATGTGATGATGCAGGAAAGAGAAGGAAGAAAAAAACCCTAAATTTGATCAAAGGGAATAAGGTGTGCCATCAAACAAAACAGCCAAAAAAATTCGTGAAATTAAAAATTGCAATCAAAGAAATTCTCACCAGTTGTGGGTAGGTTATGAACAACGATGAAAGCTGGAGTGTGTAGCCGATGTCTCCGGATGAATCTTCTGCTTTGGAAGGGAGGAAGTAACGAATGTAAAGCTTTGTATTATGACAACTATACAAACTTAGAATTTATAGTTTCGGAATGAAATGGCTTCATGCAATTCAGAAGTTTCTTATCCTATTGTTATTATTATTTCACCATTTTATATTTCACAATTTTATTATGTTATTATTTAAATAAGGCTTAAATATGTTCGGGGTCGCTAACATTTGAAAGGGAATCAGTCTAGGTCCCTGAAAAAATAATTTGTAAAATGTCATCCCTAACAAAAAAAAAATTAATCAAATTAAATCCTTTTGACCAATTTTGACTAGTCAACGTGAAATTTTACTTAGTCAACACCTCCACGTCATCTCTCTAATCCTACATGGAATTTTTTTTAACCACATCAGCAACCTTCATCCTTCATCCTCTTCCTCCTTCATCCTCAAATCCAGAATCCTCAAATCCAGAAACTTCAACAAATCCAGAAACTTCAACAAATCCAGAAATATCACTAGAATCATCCTTTGCTTCTTCCCCTGCTACTCCAACCTTCAATTCTGATCTACTTCCCTCACTCAATGTAAGACCCTCAATTTTATGTGATTGTATTTTGGTCCCTGTAACTCTTGTGATTATAGTTTGAATCTTTTGAAGTATAATGATTATACTTTGTCTTGAATTATTTAGTTATTCGAGTTAGTATTGGGTTGATATATTAAGTTTTATTTATGAGAAATATGTGTTTGAGTATGGAATTATGTATTGTTTAAGCCTTGGCTGAAATGACGACGTTTTGAAGGGGAAGTTGAAATCGTCTGGTTGAGATCGTCCTGTAAAACTGGCGGACTGTTTCTTCACTGGCGGACTGTTTCTAACTGGCGGACTGTTTCTAACTGGCAGACTGTTACTTCATTTAGTTGGCAGACTAGGACTTCGCTTTGTCTGGTCTGGCCAGCCGTTATTGTTGACTTTAAGAAATGAGTGCCAAATGCCTTGGGAATGATAAACTTCCGTTTTTATTGACTCTTAGGAGATAAAATGTCAGAATCATTAATAAGCATTAATGACTTGCCGTTTTCTTTGACTTAGAATATTTTAATCTTTTCTAAGTCGGTTTCTTCACTCTATAAATACCAAGCTCCGTCAGTACGTTAATCTTTCATTTTTCCCACACTTTTCTTCCCTTCGAAGTAAGCTGAATCCTTGACATTGTATTCAATTTAGTTCATCTTTTTGGAGTTTAACTTGTTCCATTTCCATTGCGACCATATTCTTCTTGTTCGTTGAAGACCAGAGCTGTTCATTGTGAGTTCTTGGTTCGTGAAGGACTGAGCTGAAGTTTCAAATCTCTTTAATCTTTTAAGCCAGTCAAGGTTGGTTTCCTTTCTAGTCCTTACGTTAGAACTCTGTTGTAATCTTTGTATTTCTAAAATATCCCTTGGAAACCATATAGGCACTGTTTTAAATCAATTTGGTAATGGTTTTTGTCTATAAAGAAGTTTGGATTTTAAAGAAATGAATTTAACAGTGATTTTACGTGAAAAACTCTGATTCTGGACTCTCAAACTGAGAGCCAACGCTTGGGCGTTGGGATCCAACGCTTGGGCGCTGGTTTTCTTCGAGTTTTCACATAACCAGACGTTGCCAACGCTTGGGCGTTGGAGAGCACTCTGTTCTGCTCTGTTTTACAAAAAATTCTGGTTTCGACCGTTTTGAGTTCTATTTCTTTCCAGATTGTATCCTATCCTTAGGATAGTTAATTAAATGAGTTTATATGCTATATCTAGGTTGAAGAACAAGTGTATGCAACCTAAGAGAAGGTAAGGGTAACTCAATGTTAGTATTATGATATTATGATATTTTTGTGATTCTGATTGCAGAACACAGACTGTGATTGATTATAAGTCTGTTTGAATACTGTTGATAATAGTATGATATATCGAACATGTTGTATGGTTATGAGATTGAATTTCTTGAACATATTTTGTAAGAAGAGCTTACTGTGTTATGTATATTTTGACATAACTATGAAACGAGTGAACCGTCATTATTCAAGAGGATTCGATTACTGTCATGACAGATGTACTACAAGTGCATGATTTTAGGTTTTGATGTGGCGAACTATTATGCGTCGCGGGATCATGCCAAGGGTGGTGTGGAAAATTCTCTCCCATGTTCTAAGTCATCCTGGCCCAGATACGGCAAAAACCCAATGAGCTATTTGCATTATTCATTGAAGAGCTAACAAGCATATGTGTTGTGATGAATGAGGCTTATTCTGTGAAGTTATGAATTACTGGCAGATATGTTGTGGATTGTTGTTTCAGTTATAATATAATATACTGTTTACTCTATAATGTACTTCTAATATTGTATTTCTATATTTTTATATTTGAGTTAACCCTTTGCTGTTTCTGTTTGTGTCTTCTTTTATTTTGGCGCTTAACGCCAGATGACCAGCAATGAGGGAAGACTTGAAGGGCTGTTTTGATGCAAGCTTGAGGAACTTTTGGGGCATATTTGAAGATGATGTTTAGTTTTCGCTATTTTGTAAAATTTAGCACATGTGTGCAACATATTACTTTCATTACGTCTTGTTTTCCCTATTGTAATATTATTGACTATGAGCTACACTTATTAAATATATGTGAGACGTTATTTTGGAAAACTTGAGATGTTTTGAAAGGCTTTTATTCGAAGTGTTTTTCCACGTTTTCCAATGTGACTCTCGACCTAAAAATCGGGTTGTTACACTCAACCCATGTTCTTCTTTCTTCTCTTCTTTCTTCCTCGTCATTTCTTCTTCTCCTCTCTTCTCCCCTGCGATTTTCTTCTCCTCCACACCATCCTGCAAAATAAAAAACAAGACCTATATTCCCAAATAAATCCACGCAACAAAATCAAAACTTTCAAGCGAATCTAAGAGAAGAGGAAGAGATCTTGAGAGAAAGAAGAGCGTGTGGCGCCTCGCACTCTTAGAAGACCCAGAACTCGTCTAAGCAGCCAAACTCCTCCTCCTTCCTCTTCCCCCAACCAGCCGCCACCGCCAGCCTTCTCCTCCATGCGTGCCTCGCACTCTCGGAAAACCCAGAACTCAATTTGGGTTGTTCTTCTCCTTATGTCATGTGGTTTTGTGGTCCTGTTAAATTTCTTAATTAATAATGCATAATTGCATGATTCTATATGTCAACGAAACAGAATTTACCGTGCAGTTCTAAATTAAACTCATAATGAAAGGTATGATAACTTGCATAGTGAGATTGCAATAAATCTCCTCCAAACACATAACCACAGGACATAATTAAGGCGTGAAGAAATCTCCTCCTTCCTTTTCTTCAATTTACCGTAGGGCTGAGCAAAATACCGACACCGACCGAACCCGGACAACCTGAATGGAGAAAAAATGTGTGCGGGCGGGGTATTTACGGGTGTCGGGTTATCGGGTAAAATAATTCGGTTAGACACAGTTAATTTCGATCGGGTTCGGTTCTGAACACATAACCCATCGAAACCCGTACCCACCCGAGTTCATTCAAAATCTCTAATTTAATATATATTGTTGTGGCGTGTTGCAGTAGAATGTAATCATGGGCTGGCACACAGCTTTTAATAGTTGTCACAGGCTTTATATCACATTTTACCAAAAGCTATGACAACATTGTCACATCACATTTATTGTCTAAATTTTTATCAATAAAAAATTTAAAAAGCAAATATTGGGGTATGGAAAGACACGCTCTCATCATCCAAGCTTCACTTCACTTTTCCTAACCCTCTCAACTAGTTGAAAGAAGAATCAAACCTCACACCACCGCCAACAGTAGCAGTAGTAGCAGCAGCACCGCGGCGGCGCTTCGTCCTTGCTCCATAGCCGCGACACCTCAACCTTGCTCCGCGACGGCGAGACGCATCAAACAACACTCCACCAGACCACCGCGAACCAGACCCCACTTCGTCTTCGATCAAATGTCGTTCTTTTCGGCTTCAACCAAAGGCTTCTCTTTGTTCAATTCATCTTCAAGTAGAGGCTTGCAAGATCCAAGCTTTTTGACAAATCGCCCTTGAAGAAATCTTCTTTGTAATTTTTTTCCAGTCATTCTTCTTCTTTGTTTTCTTATCTTCTATGTGGTGATGGTTGAAACCGCCGGTACCCGCCCGCACAACCCGCCACCCGACATGACCCGAACCCGACAAAACCGACCTTCATCACGGTCGGAGACGGGCCAAGTTATGCTTAGTTCGGTTTCGGTCAGTTGAGCCAAAATGAGCCCGAACCCGACCGAAACCGACTGCTGCTCACCCCTAATTTACCGTGCTATGTTTGCTGATGAGAGGAGAAGGCGTCGACGATGGTTGTTGTTTGAAATGAAGGTGGCTCAAATGGCAGAAACAGAGAGGAAGAAGATGAAGTGAGGAGAAGGGAAAGTGATGGTGGCGGCTGGATGGAAGAAGATTAGGAGAGGATTAGGGTTGGGTGAGAGAGCAGGTAGCTCATGTGGTTAAAAAAAATTCCACGTAGGATTAGAGAGATGACGTGGAGATGCTGACTAAGTAAAATTTCACGTTGACTAGTCAAAATTGGTCAAAAGGACTTAATTTGATTAAAAAAAAATTGTTAGGGATGACATTTTACAAATTATTTTTTCAGGGACCTAGATTAATTCCCTTTCAAATGTTAGGGACCCCGAGCATATTTAAGCCCTAAAAAATTAAAAGTCAATACTAATATATGATTACCAATAAAGTGTAGGTCTACTAGTAAGCAAACTAGACTTTCGTAAGTATGAGAGCATAAATTCAGGAACATGCAACCGTAACGCGAACAGGTGGTTACATTTGTCAAGGATAAAAAATAATAATATATGATTAAATATTAGATTTTTTTTACATTTTAATCTATACTAATTAAATTCTTATTTTATAAATTTTTTACACTGGGAATAAGACTTCTTATTTTATATACAACCATAAAATTGAATAACTTAAGTACATTAACCAACATAATAAATATATTTGTCTTTAGTTATTTCTAAGTAAAGTAGTTTTAACCCTATATCATGAATATAATCCACCTATAGTTTATGATTAAATTTTTTATTAATATTATGAAGAATAAAGAATGTTAATACCATTAAGTGGTACATGTTTGATTCCCCTTAAACACAGTCTCGGGTTTGAATCTTGTAGATTAAGAAAAAACACATGCTAGGGGAGTTAGTTGTCTAATAGTGCGTATGAAGCAAAATTTAACACTATACTGTGTCTGTGTTTGGTCATACACTGTCAATTTTTTCCCAACATTATCAAATATTTCTCTTTTTATATAAGTAAATAAATAATTATTTAATCATTCACTTCTCATACAATTTTGCATTCTTAATAAATTCATAGTGGAACCATCGTTTTCTCAACCATCATATGCTTCATTGTTTGCTACCGCTGCATCGCCTGCTCAATGTAACGCCCCAATTTTCGGCCAGTGGTCACATACTAATAAGCGGAAAATATATAAACATTTTTCAAATAACTCAGTTTTTTAAACAGGTCGTTACTCGATATTTATGATAGATATAACTCCATGTCGCAACCGGGGTCGCGGCGAGACGACACTAAAAAAATATAAACAGATAGAGTCGCCACTAACATTTTTTTAAGGAAAACGCTAGAAAACCTAAAAAGAAAATGAAATGGCCTACGAAACCTAAAATTCTAGGTTTGGGAGTCGGTTACGCGTGGGAAAGGTGTTAGCACCCCACACCGCCCGTTAGAACAGTACCTTTTGATTGATTGTGAAAAATTTATTAAAAGACTTGTTTTACTTAAAAAGAAGATTTTTTATATTATTTTTCATATTTATTATTTATAAAGAAAAAGGAAATGGAATTATTTACAAAATAAAATGTTTATTTTTATTTTATTTAGCCTGATAAGTGTGAACCTAGTACTACGTACTTCCTTTCAATAGGAAGATCAAGGCTACGTAGTTCTAAATGTTTATATTGATTTAAAAGCGGTGATTTTAAAAAAGGGGTGTCTGGCGAGGTTGTTACCCAGTCCTACGTATCTCCGAAGAGGAATCAAGGCTACGTAGTTCTTAAGATCAATGAGTGAATTTGATCATGATATTTTTGTGATTTTCTTGAAAGATATTTTTTTTATGAGATTTTTGCATGCTTTTAAATGTTTATTTGGGTTTTAATTTTAAAGTCGTTCATCCTACCAAAAGGGCAGTCATAGGAACTGTATGAGGTAATGACAGAAATGCTATTCCGTTACCATCATTGACTTACTTGAAAAAAGATAGTTGTTTGTTTCACAATTTGAGATATCTGCTGCCAAATGGGTAGTCAATGATTTCAATGAATAATGAGTAAAAAGGTTACTCTATCTTCATTGTTGGTTTACCCAAGAAAATATTTTTGAGTTTTATTCTTTTGTCATAGAAAACATGTATTTAGAAGAATGAAGAAAAATAAAACACAAATATCTAAAGGTATACACAACATGTTGCTGCACTAACCCACCCACACACACCCAAATCCTAACTAATATTATTTATCAGTTATTATTAAAAAAAAGGAGACAAATAATAAAAAGGAAAAGAGAAGAAGATAAGTTCGAAACAGAAAAGAAGAGGCTGAAAAGAAAAGGGAGAGTGAAAGAGAGAGGAGAAGCGGCGAGAGTGAGAGAAGAAACCTAATCAAAGCAGGGGAACAGCGAGGACGACAATGACTCAGGGGCGGTGGCGAGGCAGCTCGATGGTGGTGCGACCGGAGGAAGACGACAGCGACGCGTCGCGGGCAGGGGGAGAGAGGAAGGAGGATGGTGGCGCGAAACGGTGTGGCGTGAGAAATGGTGATTGACGACAGAACAGACGGCAGCACTGCTGCCACTTGGCTCGGTGGTGGCCGTTTTGGATCTTGGTGGAAGAAGGAAGAACTTTTTGTGCTCATGGTGGCTGCCAAATTGAAGGATGGGTCATAGCTGTGGTGGCTTTCTGGATTCGATTGAGGTAGAGATTAGGCTCCTCTTCATCTGCTCTCTGTTTGTGGTTTGGGGAAGTGGTGGTGTGGGTTTGATATTGGGTTTGTGTTCAAAATGGTGATTATTGACTTGGGGTTGGATGCTCTGGGTTGAGAATTTGAAGTGTTTATCACTGGGTTGTTTTGGTTCTGATGGAGATGTCAATGGAGGTTATTTGTGGTTTCTGGAAAGGAGGGAGAAGACGAATGAAGGTGATGGTGGAGGTGATTCTAAAGTGTTGGTTTTTCTCCCCCCCTCTTCTTTCTCTGTTAACCCCTTTTTATGCTCAAACTCTTGCTCAAATCTTCTCTTTTGCTTGCTAGATCATCTAATTGGATTGAAGTCAGATTTCTTGACACTGCTTTGCCTATTTTGGTATGGGCGTTAGATTTAACACCCCCAGCACCCAAAATCGCACCCCACTTCATGTATACCCCTCCTACGAAATATCTTCCAGGATTTAAAATTCCGGAAACCAAATTGCATGCGTTCCGGGATTAATATTCCTGGAACCAAGGAGCATTAGAACGTACCGGATTTTAAAACCCGGAATAATATTTTGATTTCTAAACCCGGAAGGTAATGTTTAACAAAAACCACATTCCGGGATATAAAACCCGGGACATGTATGAAGAATTATTGTTATTCCGAGTTTACAAATCTTGGAATCAATTAAAATTACATTCCGGGATCTGTAAACCCGGAATGTAAATATTGGGTTCCGAGATTTACATTCTCGGAAAGTGAATACACATGCGTTCCGGGTTTTGAAATCCCGGAATGTAATTAGGTTCCGGATTATACTTTCCGGAATTGATCTTATAAGAGTGTATGAAGAATGGTGGAGAAAACGAAGTTCAGAAATATATATAGTGCAATTACGCTTCCGGGTTTTAAATCCCGGAAGGGCAATCATGTTCCGGGATATATATCCCGAAAAAATGGTGCAGTGAAGTTAACTACCGAGTTTTATATCCCGGTAGTTCTATTGTCCGAACTACATTCCGGGATTTAAAACCCGGAAATGGGTATTATTGGTATTTATGAAAATACCCTGAGGTTTAAAATTGGGTGATGGGGGTGCCAATTCTAACCCCCTTTTAGTATGACTTGAGGGAACTAACAAACCATTTTTGCTATAGTAATGATAAAGGCAGAAGCCTAGCACTGTTGATAATTTATCACCATGAGTTCCTCTCCTTTTTCTTTCTTTACCTGGCCACCTACGTGACCTTGGTTTCTTTTTCTTTTTTCCTTTTTTACTTAAAAAAATAAAATATAATAATAATAATAATAATAATAATAATAATTGAAAAGCACAAATTGGTATTGACAAAACTAAAATGTAAAATTAAGAGAGAAAATCTAAATATCTATAAAAATTAAGATTCAAATAAGGCGGACAAAATTAGGTGCTGACAGAAGCCCCCATTTGCTTGACTTTCGATGAGAAAGTTAAAGCAAATTCAAAAGTAGTCAATTTTGGCCAAACAAACAAAACATGAAGAATAACAAACAATGACCGATCCAAAACCTGAAGAATAACAAACAATGATTGATCTGGAACCCATCAACAGGTGGATCAAAAACATGGGTTAACTAGTAAACGCTTAACAAATTCTTGAGCTAAGGTGATAAAGCACTAGATACTTGATAACACGATTGTGGAATTCTAATATCTAGGCCAATGAGATAAAAACAGACACTCGACAACTCTTACGAGAGATTCTAATGTCTGAAAAAGTGAACTAGGGGTTGGTTACCCTTAAAGAGTGCAGGGGTGGGATACCCTGAAAATGTGCAGGGGTTGGATACTCTGAAAGAGTGCAGGGGTTGGTTACCCTGAAAGAGGCAATGCAGGGTTTGGTTACCCTGAAAGAGACAGTGCAGGGGTTGGTTACCCTAAAAGAGTGCAGGGGTTGGATACCCTGAAAGAGTGCACGGGTTGGTTACCCTGAAAGAGACAGTGCAGGGGTTGGTTACCCTGAAAGAGTGCAAGAGGTTGGATACCCTGAAAGAGTGTAGGGGTTGGTTACCCTGAAAGAGACAGTGCAGGGGTTGGTTACCCTAGAAGAGACTACTAGGTGACAAAACCTAGCAAAGATTGGTATTTTTAAATTTTTTGAATGATCATGTGGAAAAAGAAAGTTGAAAGATTTTCAAATGAACAAGTTTCTGATTTTCACAAGATTTTATCTTCACCATTGCAACACAACACTAGTCAAAAACGGTGGACACAAAGGTAGTTTTGTGTGGACGAAATGGGATAAGACTCGTGGAAGGTGATGGAGATTAAGGCTCATAACAAGCCCCCAAATATGGTAAAGCCAACTTGACCATTTGTCATGGAAAGAAGGGCGAATCCGAAGTACGACTTGCTTCGGGTTCATATTCAATCAAGGAAGAGTAATGTGTAAATTTATGAATATTCAATCAAGGAAGAGTAATATTCAATCCGGAGTACGACTTGCTTCGACTTGTTCTCATCACTCCAACTTAATAAAGCAATCAATATTTGATCAGAATGGACTTTATGGGCTTGTAATGTGGCTAGTGGGTAATGAGTGATAAAAGAAAAGATATAAAGGCTCAAAAAAGTGTTTAATGGTTAATTAGGACAAAAGATCTCTAGTGCAATGAGATGGATAAAACACATTTATTCAAACAGTATCCTTTTTTCATTCTCTGCATTTTTCATTTTGATTTTCCATTTTTCTTTCTTATTGCCTTTTTTGCTTTTTTGATTTTTCTATTTATCTTTTTTTTTTGAATTTTTTGATAGCAGAAGAATGATTTAATTGTCTTCAAACATTATAAAAGGCCCCCTTGTGTTGGGGAAATTCATAAACACTTTTAGAGAAACGATCAAACTGGGTTGGCCCCCGCTGTGGGGTAACAATTAAAACAAATGGGATATCAGTCCCAGTGAAATGAGTCATATAAATGGAGAACTACTGCACTAGCCCCCTGTGTAGGGGTGATCCTTGTCCAGGGTTAAATGAAGAAAAAATTTATTTTGAGGCTCAAAGTGGGTAGCAAGGGATAATATTTTTGGTTTTTTTGGATAGAGAAACATGGCCAAACTTCATTTCAAAAATTGATTGCTCATTTTCAAAAGATTTAACTTCAGGACAAAAGTTTTAGACTTTGCAAATTTGCTCCCTTCATTTTTCATTTTTTTTTGAGGAAGATGAGACACAAGATGATGAACCAATATTTTTTTATAGAAGCAAACAAATTTCACAATGCATGATCTCAAATTTCTGTAACGCCCTCTTCAGCATCGATCCATGACTTCCAAAATTGGGGGTTTGACAAATGAGTATTTAAAGATGGTTAATGGAGGAGAAATTGATGAATGGATGAGACTAGTGTGGGTTAGAAAAAAAATGAGGTTCATAAAAGTAGAGGCTGTTCTCGGAGTGAGATAGTATAGGAGAGAAGTGATGCAATTATTTTATTCTAAGAGAAATTGTCCACCTTTTTACATGAGACCCTAGTGGCTATTTATAGGGGAGAACGCCATAAATGTCTTTAATTCTAACAAACCTATGGGCCTCGGGAATTGAGCCCAATAAATTACAAATGCTCACTCCCTATATTACAAATGCGCCATTGGAGTAGCTTTAGTCGTCCTATATAGTAACTGGGTCGCCCTTCTGCTGGTAAGGGGCGCTCGCCCAGTCCACAAGCCCACAAGACACCAAGCTTGAAGCATGAAAGCGAAGTGTCTTAACTAGTCTTCATGGGTCTTCATGAGAGTAGGTACCAGCCCACAAGCCCACAAGACACCAAGTTTGAGGCACGAAGATGAAGTGTGTCTTAAAAGAGTGTTCGCCTTGGAATTCCAACCGACGCTTCCTTTGGGCGGTCATCCCTATAGTACGTGCCTCGTTAAAACCTTCCTAGGAAAAACCCTGTGGGATAAAAACCTAGTGAAGGAAAAAGAGTATAACATTCTATAGAGAAATGAGTCGCTTAAGGCCTGGGCGCAGAGAATAAATTCGTCACCACTTATGGCATGGAAACTAGAGTGAATGTGGTTCTGGATGAGGTCGACACGCCTAATCGTAGGATGAAATGTTCTTCAAACCTACTAGGGCCGCCAGAAAGGAGTCGTTCGCCCCACCGGAGTTGCTGCCAGCCCACTAGTCCAACTGAGCCCTAGCAACTTGAAACTGTTTGCCATACCACCACTTGATCGCCTATCTTGAAAGTGTAAGTTTGGTGGAGAATCACTCGCCAGGTTGGGTCGAATTACTCGCCCAACTGTTCTTCATGCTTTCTTTGTCGTACTTGTCTGTGTGCTTGAAAATAACATACTATTAGTTTTAAAAAATAAATTTAAGTGTTCAGAGTACCTTTTATTCCTCCTTTTCGAACGGGCTACTTGACCTGCCATTTCCCTTTTCAAGGTACCAATATGAAGATCTCAAACTTGATGATTACCCACTGTTGACAGCCTGTCAAATGATTGTTGCCATTCCTCCTCTCACACCATTGCTTTGCCCCTTGACGTGCTCTCTGCCTGCTATTTTGGTATTTCATGCCCACGCGCCATTTTGGCCTTTCAATGTAATCATTAAGTTTTGGAAATAGCACCGCGTAGGGCGACGTGCCTTAATGATATGACTTAAATGCAGTTTGTTGGGATTTGCTCAGATACGATTTCCCACTCACTTTTCGCAATTGTCCGTTGCGACCCTTCTTCTTCTCCCTCCTCTTTCCAGCTCTATATAAACCCATTCCTTCCTATCTTTTTGTTTACCCTTCTTCATCAAGAACCTGTGCGATTTCCGGTGTCTCTAAATCTTCCTGTTCCACCGTGCCTGGCATACCTTCTTTCTCTTTCTTCTCCTCGCACCAGTACGTTTTCTCCTTTCTCACACTTGTTTTTCTTCATGTCTATTTTAATGGAGTCTGCCTCCACCTCCGGTGCCGGCACCACCGGTGAACAACAGAAACCACCTCTATCACCAACCACCAAACTCCGGGTCTACGAGGAATCAATCCCTCAACCCGTCCAAGTGGGTCTGGTCGCCCAAAAGGTCTCGTCTGTGTTTCCCACCTGGTCCGACACCATTTTAATAAAAGTGTTAAGTGACAAAATAGGCGGGATCTGCTCAGATAACTATGAGCCCGACCTAATTACCCTTCCCTGCTCTACAAATGAGCGCGTATGCGACGCTAAAACAGTTGATAGTGACCCACACTTCTTCATGTACTCTTCTGAATTTTTCTGGGGGCCATAGAGGTCAAGTTTTATATCTAAGATATTTTTGTCATATTTTACAAAAATGTTGCAGTTTTTGGGCTTTGGTTTATTTGGCTGTCAAGGCATGTGGTATATAGATAAAATCCTGTTAGTTTCTATTATTCCATCTGACTAATTCTGCTAAGACCGTAGCATTATTTTTGTCAACTTACATTTGCAGAAACCTAGTCCTGCATGACCTGTGATTCGTATATAATCTTAATTTAAGAATTTTTTGGTATAACTGCCATCTGTCTGCTATAATATGCATGTGTGGTCTTATTGACTGACAGGGACAAATTGCTTATGACTGTTGGAGGAGCCACCGCATTAGCTGCAGGAGTATATACGACTAGGTAGTGTGCTGTTTTTTGCATTTGATTTCGAACTGAGTAACATCACTATGAGAAATCCTAGAAGTTACGATGCAGCAGTGTATGGGTTTATCTTTTCCACCCGAACTAGGTTCGGATTTGGATTTGGGAAGAGTAAAACCCACCCCGACCCTACCCGTTGTCATCCCTAGCTATTCCTACATCTTTTAGCTTTTGGTATCAAAAGTAGAACTTTGTATTACTCTAGATTTGAATTAATAAACAAGAAACTAGCACACTGATAAGAAGTTTTAAGGACAAAATTCAAGCCACTTGTCATATGTTTGTATCATTTTAGTATATTTAGTTAATTTCAATATGACAGTTCTAATATCTGATATGATGCAGAGAGACACTACGGACTTTACCACTGAGAATAAGGAGCACAAACTGCGGTTAGAGGCTTTGGAACAAGAAGCACAACTTAGAGAAGGTATGCATTATTCCAAAAAAATTTCTCCCCCCTACCCCCCTGCAGCTTAAGTAATAGGGAATCTTATGAATCAGTGTTTCTTATGAGTTTCCATGTTTTTGTTCATTTCTATATTACTGGGAATGTTTGTGTTTATCTTATATGATAATTGTCACATGAACATACTATGTGCTTGAATAATTAGTTAGTAATTCATATCCTCTTAAAGTTATATATATATATATATATATATATTTATTTAGTCTGATATTATGAAGTTACTAATTATTTTCATTGAGTTTCAAAGAAAACAACAAAATCTAGTTCATAGATAATCATCATGTCAATATGTACCATACTTTGTTAAGAAAAATTAGATTTAATGTCAATCCAAGTGTACCCTGAATTAACTACTAAATAGTTGTGTATTATGTTGTGTTAAATCATATACTGCTAATGACTAATGATATTGCACATGTATGTACATAGTGCGATGGTTGATGTATATGTTTCTGTATAAACGTAGATGACTACACTGTTGTGATCCCCTAATTGTTTTTTTTTTTTAATTCAGAAAAGACTATTGAGTTGTAGAGCTATGGATAAGTCATGGATTCCAAAGCCACGGAACTCAATTGAGTATGAGCAAGGATTTAGGGGATTTATTGATTTTGCCTTTGAAAATCGTTCGGTCAATGTCAAAATAATATGCCCTTGTAAACGTTGTCGCTTTAAAAAATGGCAGAGTAGAGATGAGGTGTATGATCACTTAATCTGTACGTCATTTTCAGTAGGATACACTTGTTGGTTCTATCACGGCGAGAGTGCTTCGGCGGAAACTCAGAATGTGTCTTCCATCAATACTACATACGCAGCTGATGGCACAACTGTTGTTGAAGATCCTCTTCATAACATGATCAATGATGCATTTGGAGTCGATAGGCATAGGGAAAATGAAGTACCCATCGGAGAAAATGTGGAAGTTGACATGGCTGAAGATGCAGCGGCACCTACATCTCAAGAAAGGCTTGAAGCTGATGAGTTTTATGAATTAGCCAGAGATGGAGAACAACCCTTGTATGAAGGACGTACAAAGTATTCAAGATTATCATTTATGGTGAAACTATATCATATCAAGTTTCTTTCTGGAATGAGTGACAAGGCCATGACAATGATTCTAGAACTGCTGAATGATGCATTTGAGCATGCAAAGATTCCTAGATCATTCTACGAGGCCAAGAAGACGATCTCCAACTTGGTTTGAATTATGAAAAGATAGACGCATGCAAATATCATTGTATGCTCTATTGGGGTAATACAGAGGACGAAGAGAGGGAGACTTGCAAGTTTGTAAAACCTCCAGGTGGAAATCAAGTGCTCAAGAAGGCGTCTCTGATGGTGGAAGTAGTAAGAAGAAAGTGCCAAAAAACACTTCGTTACTTTCCACTAAAGCCCCGATTGCAAAGGTTGTTTTTGTCAACAAAGACAGCGGAGGACATGAGGTGGCATGCTACCGACACCAACAAAGATGGATTTATGAGGCATCCTAGAGATTGTAAAGCTTGGGAGGAGTTTGATAAATCTCATGGCTGGTTTGGAGATGATCTGTGAAATGTGTGTCTTGCATTAGCATTTGATGGTTTTAATCCCTATGGTACTATGAGTGCAAGTCACAATATTTGGCCAATTATTCTCATTCTGTATAACACTCCTCCATGAGTGTGCATGAAGCAATCCTCTTTTATACTGAAACTGATAATCCCTGGTAAAAAAATCCAGGAAATAACATAGATGTCTACCTACAACCTTTGATAAAAGAGCTGAAGGAGTCATGGATGACAGGTGTGGATTCCTACAATTCATTCAAGCGAGAGATGTTCAAGCTACATGCAGCTGTAATGTGGATAATTAGTGACCTTTCTGGGCTATCGACACTTTCTGGGTGGAACACTTACACTGAACTTTCTTGCCCGTCATGTAACTTTGACTTTATCAAGTGTCATCTCCCTCATAGTGTTAAAAATTGCTTTATGGGTCATCGTCGTTTTCTTGACCGAAGGCACAGGTATAGATTTAACAGGATCCGTTTTAATGGTGAACAAGATCTGCGTGATCCACCCAAAACAGTCACAGGTTATCAAATTCTTGAACAAGTTCATAATATTAAGGTCACATTTGGTGGAAAGCCAAAGAAGAAAGGGGATGCAAAAGGAAAAAGAAAAAAGGATCCAATCGAGGAACTCAGCAATGGAAAAAGAAGAGCATATTCTTCGAAATTCCGTATTGGAAGGATAATTTGCTATGGCATAATCTTGACATGATGCATATTGAGAAGAATGTCTGTGAAAATCTCATATACACATTGTTAAATGATAGGAAAAGACAAAAGATCATCTCAATGCCCGTAATGACCTTCAAGCTATGGGCATAAGACCCGACCTTTGGCCTGATGAAAAAGGAAAATATCCATTGGCTATCTTTACAATGACAAATGCCGGTAAGACGACATTTCTGAAAACTTTAAAGAATATCACGGTGCCTGATGGTTATTCCAGCAACATTTCTAGGCGCGTTGACATGGTTACTAATAAGTTGAATGGAATGTTGAAAAGTCACGATTTTCATATATTGTTGGAGCAGTTACTACCATTAGTTATGAGGACAACATTGCCTGATGAGGTTACAACAATATTAATAGAGTTCTGCTCATTCTTTAGAGAATTAAGTGGTAAAGTGTTGAATGTGAATAATTTAGACAAATGGCAAGACCAAATCATCCTCACTTTATGCCACATGGAAATGTTATTTCCTCCCTCCTTCTTCACTGTGAGTGTTCACTTAGTAGTTTGAGGAAGCTAAACTTGGAGGTCCTGTCCATTATCGGTGGATGTATCCTAGAGAAAGGTAAAAGTGTGCTAGACATTTCTCATGTTTTGCATGAGAAGAATTTATATGGTTATTAAATCTCATATCTTTTGGTTAACTTATATGTACTTAGGACATCTAAAATCCTACGCACGTAATCAAGCAAGGCCAGAGGGATCCATAGCAGAAGGCTACTTGATGGAAGAGATCCTTACATTTTGTTCAAGATATTTAGATGACATTGGGACAAGATGGAATCGTCCTCGTCATGTTGATGATGAGCCTAATGATATACAATCACAGTCACGTGCAGCCGAATTATTTCCTGGAGTTGGAAAACCAGTTGGTGGCTCTACTACTTACACTCTTACCCACATGGAAAAGTTACAGGCTCATAGGCACGTGTTGACGAACTGCCCCGCAGTGGATTCCTATCTCCAGTAAGTAGATCTTTCACTTAGATGGATCACTAACTTTTTCTTTCATATTTCTAACATTAAATAAATAGGCAATATAGAACTATTGTGCGAAGACAATTAAGGAGTGGTACAAGGAATACTCATGAGGTAGACAAGAAGGTACACAAAGAGTTTGTTCGTTGGTTCTCTAATCGTGTAAGTGTTTTCGCATGTATGTATATGACTAACAATGTGACTTTTAATTGGAATGTGACTAACAATGTATGGTATCGCTTGTAGATTCGAAATAATCTTTACACTGTTTGCGGACCAGATAAAGATATTCTTGTTAGTCTTGCGCTAGGTCCTTTTGATCAAGCTAGAAAGTTCACTGCTTTTAATGTCAATGGATACAAATTTCGAACCATAGCACAAGAGAGGTCATTAAAAACTCAAAATAGTGGAGTTTATGGCATGTTTGGAACAAGAAGTTACTCAAGCAGTAGTGATTCACAAATGAGGTTCGGAGGGGTGCCTTATTATGGAAGATTGGTAGACATCATTGAACTTTTCTATAATGGTTTCATGGTACCCATGTTTAAATGTGAATGGGCTAATACCACAAATCCAAGAGGCTTAATGATAGATAAGTGGGGTTTTGTGTCTATTAACTTTGGAAGACTAATACATACTGGGGCACATGAAAATGATGAACCATATATTAAGGCTTCTAAAGCTCAGTTGGTATATTATGTCGATGATGAAAATGAACAAGGTTGGAGCATACAAGTTCATCTGAAGACAAGAGACTTGTATGAGATGGGAGAAGATGGAGAAGATGAAGAAATAATGGCATCCGACGAGGCACACCCATCATAAAATTTAGAACAAGTTCTCCCAGATGATACCACTAATAAAGGTTTTTTCCTGATTTGTTTGTACGGCTTTGGAACCAAACCCTTACGATTCAATCGTAGTAAAGCAGATACGGGTTTATCATCCTCAGAGATTGTGCAACGTTAGTTCCACCAGTTAAATATTGATTTGAGCAGATAAAAGATAATTTGGTAAATTGTTTTTGTGATTTTTATATGTAATGAAAGCAGTAAAAGAAAGTTTACAGGGATAACAAAGAAGAAGATGTATTTAGAAATGCAGTCACCTAATCCTCTAATTGTTTCCACTCAAATACATCTGTAAAGGAAGGTTCATTTCATCAATGATGCCGAGAGCTATCCACCTAACTATCCCTAGCCTAGGTGAATTTATCGGTTGGAATTCCTAGATGTAATCCCTTACTTTTTAGAAAACCCAAAAGGAACAAGACATCTCAGACTCTTTCTCAAAGACATTTCCAATGACCAATCTATCGTAAGACAAGGTACCCTAGGTTTGCGAATCCCGTTGTCACCCCAGAAGTCTTGTTAGAACTCAGAACCTCCACCTGTCACGTGGAAATCGACTATTGTCCATACCCAAGATACTCTCACCCTAAGACAACTAGTTCAATGGATGGTTTCTCTCTTGAACCGGACCCACAGTTATCTCCCGATCTCATGCTAGTCCATAGAAATCTAACACAAATCACTGATACTTGAAGTGCAGAAAGTAAAAATTTAACACATAGTGTTGTGACCTAAGACACAGGCGTCCTACTTCCACCGAACTAAGCTTACACCAACTCATATCAATATCCCGATCTATTTACAAATTAGTGAAGCTCTTTTGATTATCAATTGATTGGTTAGAAGCATGAAGAATAAAAAGAAACACCATAAATGAAAGATTTCCATTTACATCAATAAATGAGTTTACAACAATCAAAGAATCAAGCTATACAATCTAAATACAAAAATAGAAACAACATATACAAGGGATAGGAAAGGAAGAGACGAAACCCAAAGGACAGCGACGGAACCACGACGAAGGAAAATTTCTCAAGCTTTCCATTGGAGGTTGTCACGCTCCTCCCGCGGTTGCCGGCATCGCTCCGGAGCTTTGCTCCTTCAATCCCAAGCCCAGGGATCTCTCTACATGAAGCTCAACTCTCTAAATGTGTTCTAGGTCGAGAGATAAGGAGGAGCTGATGCTTCAAAACGAAGAAAGAGGTCTTTTATATAGAAGTTGGGAAACAGGGGCGCTTATCGCCATTGCTGGGCGCTTAGCGCCCAGTGAGACTTCAATCTTCATGTTCTAGGCGCTTAGCGCCGTAGCAGGGCTGCTTAGTGCCCAGAATCATCTCCAAATCAAGATCCAACCATCCAAATTAAAGTTCCATGAGTTAGGAACCACATACTCAAATATTAGCTTAATCTGACGGTTAACGAATGAGATATTGCAATTTTCCTCATGCCGTTTCAAGATTTCTGCATTTTGCATCAAAAAGTTGGGATTAGAACTGAAATCTTCATTAAACATATCCTAAACCTAAACAACTAATAAAATAATCTATTAAACTAATCTATTGGGTATTAAAATGATATAAATTAAAGCACACAAGTCCAATAAGTGCCTAAAATGATATCCAAATATACGTAAATTTGACACTTATCAACCACCCTCATACCATTGGCAAGAATGGCTACAGATGATGATCTTGAAGTTTAAAACATTAATGTTGATTTAAGCTCTGACAATGAGGATGTTGTTTCATGATAACTATGATTGTAATTTTAAAAGTTAATTAGGATTGTGATACAATATAACTTGTAGTTCATTTTTCATATGAACATCTATTGAATCATTGTGATACAATATTATTAGCACTTTTCTTTGGTGGAAAAATCTATTCTTTTTTGTTATTCAATGTATGTTTAATTTCTCCCTTTGAGATCAAATTATAATTGGCTGGTGTTGTGTTGTTGTGAAACTGTGCAAGTTCTGGTAATATCTTATGCATTTTATATACAGGTATGACTCGTAGATCCAGACATGCTCCTCGGAGGTGTGTATCCACACCAATTGACCAAATAGGCTCTTCATCAAACAATCCTCAAAGTTCACAAGTTGGCGGTGGTCATAGTGTGCCTATAGCAAACTTAGCTTCATCTTCTCATGAAGAGGTACAAACCATTCCAACTACTCAAGATTAGACAAATGCAACTACTCAGGGTGAAGCACGAGTTGCAAGCTTATCTTCAATTTGAAGAAAGCCAAAAAATGCTGAATGGCATGTGAATGTCATATGTATATGTCATATAATTTTAGTTCATTTCTTACTCTTATATTTCCATTTCCTAAAATATGTGGTTACGTGACGTGCTAGATGCCGAGGGTCGTATTACGCCATCAAAGTTAAGTGTAGCTGATGTCTTGTCAACAAAAATGTCAACTAGGATATTGACTAAATGAAATTCTCGTAGCCAACCCATAGGAGAGTCTGGTGGATTATTAGGACATTTTTTGGGTCTTGTGGCGTCAAATTTTTCCAATTTCCCCATAATTTATGAGGATTGGAGACTAGTTCCTCCTGTTTACCAGGATAATGTTTTTTATAAGACTATCAAGGTACCAATTTTAATTAATTAAATACATTTGATATATTCTGGTATTGTTTACTTACATATTCCTTTATGTTTATGTTGCAGGTCAATTTTTTTTGTCAATGATCAAGATCACAAGAAATTCATTTTAACTAGCTTGGGGAAGAAATGACGAGACAACAAATTTGAGTTGTTCCGTACAAGTATGGGTGAGAGATTCCTTTTGAAGCAAATGTTCAGAGATGCCCAGAAGGGATTGATAAAGACCATTGGATAATGTTTTTGCGGCATAAACTAAGTGAAAAACAAATGGTAATAAGAATATATTCATCTTATTAAACGTATTCTAACTTCATTTATGATTGGCTGATTGTTGTTTTTGTTAATAATGCAGGAGATATCTGGAAAAAATGCAGCAAACCGGGCAAAACAAACAATCTCTCACACACAAGGATCAAAGTCACTTGCAAGGAAGAGAGATGAGCTGGTAAAATTTACTCGAACTGTCGGTTTTTAAAATTATTAGAAATATCAATAAAATATACGATTATTGTTTATATGGTGCAAAAACTTAGAAGTTACAAGACGGATGACCATATAATAGAGCTGACATGTATATTGTTTCTCACAAAAAGCATGATGGATCTTTTATTAATAATGAAGCCAGAGAAAAATATTTGAGTATAGTTTATTGTTAGTCATTTATTATTGTCATTGGAAACTTTATCGTTGTGGCTTATTGGTACACTTACATAGGTGTCTCTTTAAAATTATATGCAGGATCAATTGCTCAATGCAATTGAAAATTGTTCGTCTGAAAATGAAGCATTCATTGATGACTTTGGAAAGGAACATCCTGGATATGTACGGGGCTTAGGTCTTGGAGTTACTCCAACTAAGATCACTGGACCCAAGTTTGGCAAATCAACGATTGAAAATGATAGCAGGATCGAAAAAATGCAATCTGAAATTGAGTCTCTAAAAGAAAAAGCTGCTGAGATTGATACTTTAAAAGCACAAGTTGCTGAAATGGATGTTTTGAAGGAACAACTTGCTTTCCTTATGCAAGTTCATAGGGGAAATAGGGTAAAAAAAATTCTCTCAGCTTGCTAAGCATTTTTAATTATTCACCAACTAGCACTTAATCTATTATTTCTTTTTAATTTCAGTTCACTAACTTGGAGTCACCAAGAGAAACGAGGCCCTCTTCCTCATCTAGTCATGTGTTTGAAGATCGAAGAACACCATCGCAATAGACCATTTAGATTATTAAGATTTTTAATTATTGACTAGGTGGATAATGCAATCCTATGTTATTTTTATTTTGGCTTTTTTGGAAGCACTTGTGGTTATGTAAGACTTATTGACACTGTACTTAAGTGAGTATTTTGATTTGTTTGAATGGATTTATTTGTATCTGTTATGATTTATTATTTTTTTACCTAAAATAACAAAGCAGGGCAAAAAAAAAATTATAGGCAGAAAAACAAAAACAAAAAAAATTATGTATGATGTTAGCGGCGGTTCCAACCGCCGCTAAAATTTTAAGCAACAAATTTAGCGGCGCATATAACTGCCGTTATATACGAAAACTACTAACTTCGTCTGTAACTTTACCAGTGGTTATAACCGCTGCCATATTTTCCTACAATTTTGCGGCGGTTTTAACCACTGTGAACACCAACTATTGTAAGTTTTGGGAAGGGATATTAGCAGCGGTTCAAACCGCCATTAAATCTCATGCGTCAGTTTACATGGTGGTTTGCAAAACCACCGCTAAATATGCTGGCGACGGACGGATTCCCAGCGGTTTTGCAACCGCCGTTAGTGATATTTAGTGGCGGTTTTAACCGTCGTCGGTCCAACTAATAACCGCCGCTAAATAGGCAATTTCTTATAGTGTTGGGTGTTGAGCAAGGTGGAGATTAGTTGCATTGTGACAGTCAAAGTGCAATTTTCTTGGCAAACAATCAGGTGTATCACGTTAGGACAAAGCATATTGATGTGAGGTTTCACAAGATCAGAGAGTTGCTTGTTTCTGGACAGATACGACTTAAGAAGGTTCACACCTCTGAGAATGCAACTGATATATTGACCAAGCCAGCCACCAGTGACAAGTTCAAGCATTGCTTGGACTTGTTACATGTTTCTCGGTGTTAAGCAGAAGAGAGGCACAATTCCAAAAGTCAGGATTCTGAAATTGAGTAATGGATCTTCATAGGAGCTTGAGAATTCACCAAGGAGGAGATTGTCAGAGTAGGCTCATTCTATTTTTGGGCAAAAATTATTCAGTTTATTAGGATTTGATTTAAGGGGATTATGTAAAGGTTTACGGGGATATTATTGTAATATGTCATTAGTATTCTCTCTTATAAATATTTGTAACTCTATAACCCTAGGCAAGAGATTGATTTAACCTAATCAATAAGACGAAGCTATAGCTACTCTATAGCTGCAGAGGTAGGCACAATTGGTCGAACTGCGTGAACAAAGTCTTGTATCTTACTATCACGATTTCTCTACTCTATTATGTACAATCTAGGTGCTTTTGCTAACAAAGGCGTAATAGAATCTTGGTTGATATGGTTAAAAGTATGTTATGTAATATTTCTTTACTCGTTTCGTTGTGGACTTATGCTCTAAAGATGACCATGTATATATTAAATAGAGTTCCTAGTAAGGTAATTCGAAAGTCTCCTTTTGAACTGTGGAAGGAAGGAAACCTAGTTTAAGGAACCTGCATACTTAGGGATGCCCAACATAAATTAGGATTTATAACCTACAAGAAAAGAAACTGGATGCAAGTACAATTACTGATTATTTCATTGATTATCGAGAAAAGTCAAATAGGTATTGATTTTTTTGTCCAAACCATACGACAAGAATTGTTGAAATTGTGAATGCTAGGTTTATTGAGAATTGTGAAGTTAGTGTAGTGAAACACCATGCAAAGTGGAAATTCAAGAAATGAGAGCGCAAGTTTCATTAACTTGTGTCTCTAATAAAGTTGTTGTTCCTCATGTTATTGAACAGATTAATAAGAATGAAGAACAACAAATAAATGGTTTCATTACTCACAATGAAGTTAAAGTTAATGAACCTATAGTAGAAGAACAACAACAGTTAGCATTAAAGAATATTTTATATTCCTATTGATTATGTGGTTTATCTACATGAGTCAAAAATTTATTTAGGAATGAAAAATAACCCAGTTTCATTTTCACAAGCCATGAATAGTGATAATACTAATAAATGATTAGATGTCATGAAAGATGAGTTAAAATCTATGGAACAGAATGAGGTTTCAGGTCTTTTTGAGTTACTAGAAGAATGCAAAAGAGTTGTTGTAAGTGGGTCTTTAAGACCGAATGTGACTCTTATGGTAACTTAGAGCAATGTAAGGCAAGACTAGTTGAAAAATGATTTACTCAAAATGATGGCATTGACTATAAAGAGACATTTTCACCAGTCTCTAAGAAAGACTCTCTTAGGATTATCATGGTGGATTATTATGATCTAGAGTTACACCAGATGGATGTGAAAATTGTCTTTCTAAATGAGGATTTAGAGAAATATTTCTATGCGGATAAATATAGAAAGGAAAGGAGCACATGATGTGTAAACTTAAGAAATTAATGTATGGTCTTAAGCAAGCTTCCCGACAATAGTAAGTTTAATTATACCATTATATCCTTTGGACTTAAGGAAAAAATTGTTGATCGATGTATATACCTAAAGGTCAGTGGGAGTATGCTTACGTTTTTTGTTCTATATGTTGATGATATCTTGCTTGCAACTAGCGATCTTAGTCTTTTAAATGTGACTACGAAGTTTCTCTCTAAAAATTTTGAAATGAAAGATATTCCTAGATAAATCACAAGGATTGTTAGGCTTGTCTAATAAAGTACATATTAATAAAATTTTAGAGAGATTCGGAATGAATAACTGTTCAGCATCTCCTGTTCCAATTCAGAAATGAGACAAATTTAGTCTCATGTAATGTCTAAAGAATGATTTGGAACAGAAGTAGATGGAAGAAATTTCTTATGCATATGCAGTTGGGAGCTTAATGTATTCTCAGATTTGTACTTACCAGATATAAGTTTTGCAGTTGAAGTGAAAGGAAGATGCCTAAGTAATCCTGGTTTAAATTATTGAAATAATGCAAAGAAAGTTCTGAGATACTTTCAAGGTACAAAGTATCACATGCTTACTTATAAAATATCTGATCGTATTAACATGATTGGATATTCAGAATCTGACTTTATTGGATGCGTAGACATAAAAAAGTCTACTGCCAGTTATTTATTTATGTTAGCTGGAAAGACTATCTCATGAAAGAATGTGAAGCAGTCCGTCATTGCTGCATCCACTATGGAGGCTGAATTTATAGTATGCTTCGAGGCCATAGTTCATATTAAGTGGCTATGGAATTTTATTTCAGAACTTGGAGTAGTTGACAATAATGCCAAGTCACTGAAAACTTATTGTGATGATTCTGCAGTAATATTCTTTTATAAAATAAATGACAAGTATTCTAAAAGTGCTAAATATATGGATTTGAAATACTTATTATTAAAGAAGGAATTCAGAAACGTAGAGTGTCTATTGAACATATTAGCACTAAACTCATGATTATTTACCCTTGGGTAAAGGGTTACCGCCCAAAACACGTATTTGTCATGTTGAAAATAAGGACGTTATGTCTTCTATTGAACGTTGAACATTAATGCTATTAATGAAGTTTTAATGTATGTTTGACACTTTGAGCTCACTAATATTTAAGTTTCTGATTATTCTCCATTTTCATACTTATGAACACATGTGAGAATGATGTTGAAAATAGAATTTGTCTTTGTAAATAACATTTTAGAAGACATATTTTGTATTTCCAATTCATGGAGTTTGGCAAAACGATAATGCCAATAAAATTTTCTGTTGTAGAATGAAATAAGAGATTATATTATTCTTAAAAGTGGTAACAATAAAAATATCAAATACGTACCAATCAATTATTTTGAGAGCCAAGAAAATTTTATTAAAAGAAACTAAGCAGAAGCATATATTTATATAAGCACACAAAAGCACATCATCAAGACACTTGAAGCTGACATCATCCAGACACTTGAAGCTGACATTTATTAAATAAACATGAGATTTGAAGATGAAGAAACCCCTAATTAAGGAGAACACAAAGAGGAATGGTGAAACAGGCTCTAACCATATTAATTAAACGAATACATGGGCATGGGCATGCAGATTAGTTTTTCCTTCTCATCACAAACAAGATTATTTTCATTTACTGAGGGATCTTATTGAGCTTGCAGTAGGCATAGTCCTTGTACTTCTTGGTCTTGTATTTTGGTGGATTGTCTTGGCTAACCAACTTTGAGTGAGGACCAACTTCATGGTGTCCTTGGGGCTCTATGAACACTGGCCATGACATTCTTGTCTCCTCTTTGTTCACTGTTGTTCTGTGCAACACCGCCTTATATTTCCCATTGCTCAGTATCTATATATCACCATTAAATAAGTTAAATAAATCAATATATTTATACATCTAATTAAAGAGCATGTCAAGAAACTACCATAGTCTTAGTTCGTAAGGAAGCTACACTCTCATAAAAATAAAAATGGGATGGACAACTACATTCGAGTCAACCAGCAAGTAACTCAACTTTAAATAGAATTATAATTTTTTTTTTCGAACTTTAAGTAGAATTTGATTTGATGGGAGTTGCACCCATTTTTTCACTTAAACTTTCATAAATAATGTCCACTTATATTGGGGTCATTTAACCCCATATAACTTAGGATTTTGTCTATGTTTATATAATGTATTAGTACACTGCTTGTAATTATAAACATAAGATTTGTAATCATGAGAAATAAAGTTTATAACTTGAAAAGATGATAGGTACATATCTATCTTAAAATTAGCCGTCAAATAGCTACAAATTTACTATGCACGTAACTAATTCTCAGTGATTTAGTAGTAGTATTTATATTCATCACCCAAATTAGTGGTAGACCCTATAGACAGCTGGATTTGGATCCTCTCATATGAAATTTCTCTCATGTGTCATCATGTGAGAGTTTTGTGTCTATCTCTCTCTTCTTAAACATTTAAAGGGTCTCACTATATCTATTAATACATATATGTGAAGAGAGAGATGGACACAAAACTCTCACATGATGGCACATGAAAGAAATTTCACATGAGAGAATCCAAATCCCCCGTAAGTTAGACATTTTAATTTTCACAATAAATGATTCGTCAATGCAAAATGTGAGAAAAAAAGTTAATTAAGAAAAACATAAAGAATGAACATTTTCTTCATTGAACAACATTAATCACAAGACATGTATTAGTTATCCCCCTCTATCCCTAATTATAATTATAAGATGTCACGGGGACAATTACGCTTATTAAGAAAATATTTAATTAAGTTAATTAATGCATTGGTTTTTAAAAAAAATATACAATCTACCATATTTATCCTTGAATCTTTATTCATTGTATTAAGTGTATTCCGCTATCTATTTAATGTTATTTCAGTCTCTCTTAATAAATGCATAAAAAATGCCGGTAACACTCACTTTATCACTCACTTACCAACACTCTCTTATTTATTGATTGAAATTCATGTTGTGTCCATTAAAAATATGGGTTTTACATCCAATTCAGTGAGACTTACATGAACTTCAACCAATGGATGAAAGAGTGTTCGGAAGAGAGTGTTAGATTAGGTGTTACTAGCACCCCTCTAAGTATAATTGATAGATATGCTTAAAATTAAGGAACATCAAAATATCTAATCTTATGATTAGGGAAGGAAGGGAGTAATAATATTTACCTCCATTTGGTCGCCAATGTGAATGACGAGGGCATTGGGGACATACTTAACATCGTACCAGTGGCCATCTCTGAAGGCCTGAAGGCCCTGTACCTCGTTGGGGACCAGAATGGTGATGAAAGACATGTCGGTGTGTGGTGGCACACCCAGAACGAGATCAGGACATGGACATGGTGGGTAGTAGTTGATTTTTAATAGGTGAATCATGTCATCTCCACCTGCAGCTTCCTTTAGCTCACTTTCTTCAAGTCCCAGCCCTATTGACATGCTTTTGAAAAGTTTGTCTGCCACCCCACGCAGGTACATGCCATATTCCTCATTCACCTCCCTGCCACAAAATCAACTCTTACCATGCACTAACAAAAATTTCGGACGGAAACATGACTTATCTACAAATTAATTTTAACACATAAAAATACAATTTCAAATTTTCTTAATATGGAGAGAGAAATTCATAGGTAATAAAAGAGGATTACAAAAAAAGACATTCATAGGTAATCTAGGAAATGTAATGAAAAAATTTACAAATTTATTACTTTCTCTGTTCCTTAATAACTGTCACTATTTACATTTTATTTTTGTTTTTATATATTTGTCACTTTTAGAATTCCAATAATGAGTTATTTATGTTTTACCAATTATACTCTTAGTTTAATAGTGATAGGAAAATTGAAAAGTTAGAATTAATAAGAGAGATAAATGAGATATAAGGATGTTTGAAGATAATTTAACAAAAAACAAGAGCATTAACATCATTTCTTAATTCATGTGCCAAATCCTTAAAGTGACAATTATTAAGTAACGGAGGGAGTACTAATAACTATTTTTCTTAATCCTAGAAAATGAGGTAAAAGTAACTTATAAATGGGGACAAAGGAAGTACTCCCTCCGTTCTTTTTTATAAGAGTCAAACAACTATTGCACACCCCTTAAGAAAAGTAGTTAAAGTGGTTGTTAGCATTTAATTTGTTCTCAACTTACACCAACTTTCCAAAATTGCCAAACTTACTTTTTAAAATTTCTATTGATTATTAATGCATTACATAGTGGAAAGAGAGAGAAAATCCAATTAAGTAAGGGTAAATTTGTAAAAATAATTAATGCACTACAAATTTCAAGTCGGTTCTTATAAAAAAGACCATGACACCTCTCAATTTAGCTCTTATAAAAAGGAACAGAGGTAGTATTAATTATAAAAACATAGTTTATTAATGTACAAGCTTTTATGATGATCCACTACAGAATTGTGCTACTCCCTCTTATTAATTATGTTTTACCAATTATACCCTTTAGTTAATGGTGATAGGAAAATAAAGAGTCTAAATTAAGAAGAAAGATAAAGGGTATGTTAGGAAATTAGGTAGTAACTTTGATAAAAACAATAACATTAATACAATTCCTTAATATATGTGCAAAACCTTAAAGTGACAGTTATTAAGGAACGGAGGGAGTATTAAGTTGCCTAGTTATTACTCCCCCGTCCCTAATTATAAGACACATTTAAGACTTATTTGATGTCTCTCAATATCATAAGTAATACTAAATTTCAACAAAATTAATATTCTTTTCCTCATCTACCCTTGCATTTACTATTTTTTAATTCCAAAATTTTGATTAACACCTACTTTTCTCTATTTTGGTGGAATAACAAGTGATGGCTGATTGGGTGCACTAAAGTAATTTGATCCCAAGGCTTCTCAATCAGATAGCAGTTTAGCTTGTCCTAAATTGTTGGGTTTTAGGTTCCTTTGTGTAGCATTAGGGGATTACACTTACTTTATTGTGTGATAGTTTTTGTACTATCGATCCTTCTATCTAATAAAAATATTGCTTTCTAAAAAAAAAAATAGTGCAATACAACTACTACAATGATTAAAGAATTTTATTTTAAATAGGGATAAATACGAAAGATTATATATTTTTTAACATTAATACATCACTTAACCTTATCATTTATTTTCTTAATAAGCGTAATTTTTTCAAACATGTATTTTAATATGTATATCTTTTATGAAAACTTATTTTGACCATATGTTTTTTTTTACATAGGAAAGTGCATTTGACCATATGTTTAACTAACATTCAAGTACATAAAACCCTTAGATACTCAATATTACTTTTTTTCGTATTTATTCATTACATTTATTAAGAGAGAGTGGAATAACATTAAATAGGTAGTGAGATACAATTAATACCATGAAAAAAAATTAACGGTAAATATGAAAGATTTAACCTCATTACATGTTCTCTTAATAAACGTAATTGTCCTTATATATGATCTTATAATTATAATTATGGACGGATGAAGAAAACAAAAATTTCTTGAGATAATTATAAACTAAACATTTTTTAAACATGTATTTTGAGATAATTAATTTCTATTAGTGGCTTAATTAACATGAAGGAACAATTGCACAAATTAAATGGGGCCTAGGTGAACCCTACTACTACGACCAATATATTTTGTCTGTTTGAATGCAGAACAAAATTAAATTAAAAAAAAAGGTGGTTGTGACTCGCGAACCATTCATGTCACCCCGGTGAGGTGGGTAGGTTTTTATTTTTTATTTTTTTTAATAAGCGGTGAGGTGGGTAGGTAGTTTTTATGGTCTCAGTTGAAGCACCAAGGCCAGCTTTGTCTTAAATGACACGTCGTCTCACTCTATTCAAGGGCAAAGGCCAAACACATGTTAGCGGTTCAACTATTTATGATATGTTAGATTTTAGCACATAAATGATTTTGGGACGGAAAATGATATTAATCCTCCTCTTAATTCTCCTACACATTAAATTAAAAAATTATTACATTTAATATCTTATTAAAAATGTGAAAAACATTTAATTCTTTTTTCATTTAGTATTTAAAAGGATTTATATGAGAATGAAATAAAGAATGAGTTGCGTAAAAAAAAAGTTGAAGAATGAGTTCTTGAGTTGTCTACCACAAAAGGTGAACAATGAGATGTCTTGTCTACCCAAAAAAAGAAAAAAAGTGAAGAATGAGTTAAGTTGACAAACGTCTTTAGTGATTCTTATTTGTATCAACATTAATACTAATTAAGAATTGTTGAAATCACCATGAGTAAAATTATGGTAGGTAGTTCAATAATATTCACATTAATTGTTTCTTTTAATTTTTACAAGACATATTCACGTTAGTTAAATAATAAGATAGTGGGAAAACTGGTTTTTTTCTGGCAACCGCACAAACACTGGTTTGTAGTTTTTTTTTTTTTTTAAACTACTCTGCTACTGTAGTTAAGTTTTATTTACTCCTATAGTTAATATTCTCATTTTTATAAGATTTTATCTGGTTTATTAACATACTTTTTTATATTAATTTTTTTTCATTTGAAATTATTATTTATTAAAGATAGAGTTGGCAAACAATATTTAATTATTTTTTTATGAATATTTAATTATTCATACTGTAGTCAAAAGATAATTGAAGTAAATGTCGGATCAATCTTGAAAGATGAATTTAAAATATTTTCTGATGTAAAAAGAAAAATTCTAAAATGATGAAGAAAAGGGAATAAAGCAGGGAAAATTTATTAGTACGGAAGAACACTAAAACGAGGACTAACTTTCAATAAAAATAAAAATATGGAGGACTAACATTTATGTACGGATAGGGACTTACTACCAAACACGCGCTAACCCCATCACGAATCACTTTCATGAAAAGGTTAATTTGGACTGATACATTGTTTTTCATTTTTTTATTTGTTAATAGATAGGTTTTTCGGTGTTAACCAGGCATACTAATAGTCAATAATCGTGAGACTAATCTCCCGTCTCACAGTAAACGCACTAACCTACATACTGGCTACATGAGACTAACTAATAATATTAGGCTTTTAAATTCTGAATCACAATTGATAGATGAAACACAAGTTAAAATATGATCAATTTGCTAAAACTCATTTTAAAATCATTATTTTATTCTTTAAATTCTGAATTACTCATTAGTAAAAGATTACTGTATTTATACATGATCTATAATAAATTGAGGAAGTGATAGTAATACGAGTATTATACTTTTTTTGAACAATAGTGATATATTATACTTAAACAGCTACATATAACTAGATTAAATTCTTTGATCTCTAACACATAAATAGAAATTAGGGTTAAATATGTTTTTAGTCTATGTAAAATAATGGTAAATTAGTTTTATAGTTCTTCCAAAACAAATTATAGCTTTTAATTTTTAACATTTATGAAATATGTGAAGTAATTAAATCTCTATCGTTCATTTTGTGTTGAGTTTTTTATTAGTGGCGGCTGAAAACTGTCATAAATTGAGTTAGTAGTATTAGCTTTTTTATTTTATTAGCAACGGTTAAAAATTAATATAAAATGAGTTAGTAACGATTTAAACCATCACAATTAAAGACTAAAAGCTACTCCAATAAAACATTTTTGGAAAAATCAAATCCAATAAAAACATATTTAACCCTAAAAATTAATGTGTCAGTTCAATAATGCTGTGAAGTTCTCAAGACACCCGTGTATAGTACTACAACACTCAAATCTCGACAGCTAATTTCTTATCTCTTTTTCACCTGAGTTGTCTAGAATCACAATTGCGTTCTTATACAGCTGGTTTTTTAACTTTGAAAAATTTCCTTCACACAAAATATTCACTTACACTTTTGAAAAATAAAAGGATAAAAGAGAAATGAGATATATAATAAATAATGTGATATGAAAAAAAAAATAGTTGAGAAATAAGTGAAAAATGAAATGGAAGAAAAAATCAAATATAAATAAATCAAAAACCTTTTTAACTTTTTTTCTTACCATATAATAAGGGTAGAACCGGGAGAAATGTGTGTTTTACACTCATTATTTTTGTACAATATCATATGTAAATAAAGAATGTTGGGAAGGGAATGGCAAGATAGGATGGGAAAAAAGAAAAAGTCGAGTCTAATATTAGTAGAATTAAAATAGTATTTTGAAAAACTTATGAATCTAGCACCAACTCATGTCTTTAATGTTTTGTTTGATATGGAGAAAGGGAAAAGAGAACAAATTAGAAAAGAGATAGTAATGAGCGGAAAGAAATTGATAAAAATAACAGATTTCAATATTGTTTGGATAATAGAAACCGAAGAGAAAGAGAATATATAAAATGATGGGTCTCTTCTCTCCTTTTATTTTATTTAAATGGAGAATTAAAAGAGATAAATATTATCAGTAATGCTATTTACTTAGCACTGAGGTTTGTTGGGAAAAAAAGAGCTAGAAGAGACATGTTACATTCTCGTATTTGTTTTGGAAAATTAAATATTCCTAAAAATAAAAAATAATAATAGGAGGATGGGTTGGAAAATAGTCTTTTTTATTTTTTTAGAAAAATAAATATTCCTGAAAAAATAATACCCAAATTATAGGGTCATTTTCAGACAATCACGCCTATTAAGAAAACATGTAATAAACTAATTAATATGTTGGTTTTGTTACTTTTTATACAAATCTTCCAAATATGCCCCTATTTAAAAAAAATCTGGAAATTGTTAATGTAATATTGGATATACCAAAAGTTGGATGGGAATATGAAAGAAGTAATTAGTAGAGGTGGTAATTAAAATTTTGGAATTTAAAATATAATGAATACAAGGGGTAAAAAAGGAAAAACTTTTTTTTTCCTAAAATCTAGAAAGGGTTTTATAATAATTTACCTCTAAAGGGTCTTATAATTTAGGACGGAGGGAATAGAAAGACATGAGGATGGGTTGGAAAATAGACCGGGTTCATATTCTTACATTTTTTGGAAACTATATTCTTACATTTCGTTTCTGAGTCCTCCTTCATACTAAAAAGTAATTTCCAAATATAGTATTGAATGACACAACACTTTATACTAAAAACCTAATTAGGTTTCCTACATCACTTTCTTTAACCCTTTCTCACTGCAATTCTACACACTTTCTTTAACACTTTCTCACAGCACTGCAATTCTACTATAGTATAGAAAATATAAGAAAATATAGTATAGAAAGTGAGATTTTTGAAACTTAATTAATTGAACCATGAAGATAAAACGAAGTTACCTGTAGGAAGCAGGATTTTTAGGCCAGAAACGGTAGTTAATGGAAGAAGGTGGCCACATAATGTGAAACAAATGATCCACCCAACCTTTCTTCCCATTCACCTCTTTCTGAAGCATGGTTCCATACCCTTCCAAAGAATCAGACCCAGCCTTAGCATAAACCTCTTTTTCCTCTTGTGGCAACTCAAAGAACTCTTTCCCCACACCCTGCAATTTCTTTATAATCTCACCAGGTATCTCATGGTTCACAACTTGGAACATCCCCCATTCCTTACTCGCCTCCACGATATCACGCTGCACCTTCGCTTCATCAGGGCCGTTCAGATCAATAATCGGCACCGACAAGTTCACCCCGCGAACGGTTGTGATGCCTGGTTGCTCTGTCTCTGCCCTCACGAAAATGGCGGGGATAGAAGCGTCTTTTGACTTCGATGCTACGGTTTGCACCCTCAGCACCTCCATTGTTGTTCTTCAGAGCTTTTTTCTGCTCAACTTTGAGTTTCTCTTGGAATTTATATATAGAAAAGCCCACACCGCTTACCTAAGAAATATAGGGAAGCATTGATGAGCAATAAAAATGAGTAATGCTACTTGGCATAAAGTGTTACTTATCAATGGACACGAATACACCTTCAAAATCGTTAATTTGCATGGATAAATAAAAAAAAATTAAAAAGAGTTAAAATTATGACAACCAGTCAAGCACTTACGTAACCACGTGGTTGGAAGCTTCTCCAACCAATCAATAAGTTTTCTGCTTGCACCTTTTAAGCAGCTTGGAGCTAACTTTAGTTTTTTTTTTTTTTACATAAGGAAATAAAAGAGCTAACTTTAGTTAATTCAACTAATATGATCTTAATAGAATTGAGGCCTTTTTTTAAAATCATACTATCTTAATAGCTTCTCCTATCTTGTCGTAGCTTAGAGTGAAAAAGGAGGGTCAGTAGCATTATGTACTTCTCATTAAATTTGTTCTCATATTTTTAATAGATCTTACCTAAATTTCAACGAATATTTAGTGAAAAAATATTAGAAAAAGAATATTAAAATGAGTTTTTATTTTATTTTTCTTGAGTTAAATTATGATGTAAGTTAGTAACCCCAAACAAACTCATATCTTTTTTAAGAATCTGAATAATAATACTTAATCTGACCTAGTATTTATGAATTTCTTTTAATATTAATTTACATTGATTGAGAAAATTAATTAATATTAGTTTTTACTCTCTAATTTTATTCTTATTCATGCTGATTTTTTAAATTCTCAGTGATTGAAAAACTACAAAAATTATTGGTGAGTATTAGATAAATAAATATGAAGTATTAAATAATAAAAATAAAGTTAGAAAAATATTTATTTTTCATAAATGTTTTTAAGTAACTTATATTCCATCCGTTCCTTTTTATAAGAGCTAAATGAGGGATGCTAGTCGTTCCTTTTTATAAGAACCATATAAAGTTTTGTGTCATATTAATTATGTTTTCACATTTTTACCCCTATTCAATTCTAGAAATATGAAATTGCATTAATAATAGAAAGAGATTAAAAAGAAATATGTTAAGGACAATTTTAGAAATTCAACAACATTTGAGAACAAATTTAATGGAAAAAACTATAATACCTAACTTTTTTAAGGGGTGTGTAAAGTTGATTTAACTCTTATAAAAATGAATAGAGGGAGTATACACAAAGACGTGAAAAGAAAAAAGTAAACGTGTTTGGAAAAAGAGCGTAAAAGATCTATTCCTCGTTTTGCAAATACAGGTTGGTTTTCCTTATATAACAAAAACAAATAAAAAATTACAGGTTGCAATGAATGCAATACTTACCATGGTGGGTTGCTCTTTCTTTTTGCATACGTGGGACGATGTTCTCCTTTAAATTAACATTGTCCATTAAAATGTCTCAGAGAGTAAGTAAGATCCTCTACAGCAAATCCTCCTCAAGACTCTCTTCATCGGCAAGTCAGCAACACGTCAACCATTGAATTTTAGAGTTATGTCTGAAATTTCTTAACTGAAAGTAATAGTTAACATGAAATATTAGACGAGCTAGAAGATCACAACTCATGCATTATTAATAACAAAGTCAAGTGCCATCTTTTTCCTTACATTGTCTATAAGTTTTCACTTCGTTGGGTCAGTAAAATACTAAGCCACCGTGAGTTAAAATTTCTAACTTGAAATGTGTGACTTAACATTAAAATTACCGGAATATATTTACTTTATCTCCTCTCTCACCGCGGGTTTTTTAAAAACTAGACCTTGTTCGGGTGGTTGCCAGTTTTTAGTTTTTGATTTTCAAATGTAAATTTGAATACAAAACGTGCATGTTCGACAAAAATGATACCTAATAATTTTAAAACGGTTTTAGCCTTAATTTTAAAATTATAAAATATAGTTTTATGATTTTGGTTTTAAGTTTCAATAACATATATAATCACCACCACCATCCACCACCTGCACCACCACCGCCACCGCTGCCACCACCACCCTCCGCCACCGCCACCACCACACTCCGTTACCATTTCCACCATTGCCACCACCACCACCGATGTCACCACCCTCCACCACCTCTCACTGCCACACTCCACCCTCCACCATTACTGTCACCACCGTTGCTACCTCCACATCCATCACTACCCTCCAAAAACACCACTTCCATCTCCACCTTCACCACCGCCAACATTACATACCTCGATCATAACCACCACACTACTATAGAAATGTCATGTTACCACGGTTATGGGCAGCTTGTTACCACGGTTAAACCATAGTATCAGACATCGAAGTAATAAATAAATTACCACGGTTCAAGGCGGAACCGTGGTAACATCACACCTCTGAAATACCCGGTACTACGCTGAACTGTGGTAATATCAGGCCTCTGTTACCACGATTGTGGGAGGAACTGTGGTAATTTTCCCATCTGTTACCACGGTTCCTTTATGAACGGTGGTAATAAGTTTAGTTTTTTTTGTTACATCTCTTACCACGGTTCCTTTATGAACCGTGGTAATAAGTTAGTTTTTTTTACCTCTGTTACCTCGGTTCCTGTATGAACTGTGGTAATATGTGTGGTTTTTTTTGGGTGCTACGTACAATTAATCATAGACATGCAATTCAAACAGTAAACAAATTATAATCATGACGTGCAATGTAATGGAAACAACCCTGACAACATAATGTACAAGCAATATATACTATGTACAACACCAATCAAATATATATGTACAAATTATAATATGTACAAATTAAAGAATGACCTCTACAGACCCCCTATACACATTTTAGCTAATTGCAAGCAATTACAAACTTGTCGAACACATAACCAACCCACTCTCCTTTTATTACATTGAGCTGGTCTTGATCGTAGGAGTTGAACTGACAATCAGAAAAGTACTGCAAAATGATACTAAAAGTAAACAGAGTTAGAGTTAGATTACAAATTAAAAATTCTAAAAGATAAGAATTTTGTTATATAAACAACAAATAAATGTAAAGTTTCATACCGCATCAGGAATTGTGGATTGATTGTGCGCAATGATGTCGCGTAGAAAGCTGAGGACATAGTACCCACAACCGATGTTGTTTGTTTGACGAGGGCACTACAAAATCAAATAAAAAATATAAGTGATTTGGTGTGTATGTAATTGGTTTGAGTTATGTAAAAATGGACATACCTTTATAACAGTCCACTTGGTTTGTTTCCATTTGATCTTGTTATCACCGCAAGTAGCACGGTAGATCCTCATTGCGCTAACAAAATGAACAAAAAATTCAATGAGTAAACACGTCGAATAGTAAGAGTATATAGCACGGTAGATCTATATGCTTACCGATTAAAAATTTCTTTCGTTTCTTTGCGGTTCTTTAGTTCACCATGCAAGGGATCCAAATAAAATAAGGTCTCTATGGTGGCATTGTTCACCACCAACACCCAATGTCCCCTACAACACATGTTAAACGAACAAACCATCAAGTAACTAAGTTTCATAAAATTAAATTGATTATAAAGTTATAATTGATCATATAAACTTCTCACACTGTATTTTTTGGGGCGAGATATAACTGGCCTGGGTGTGCATGTTCCTTTATTGTATCCGCAATGTACTGGCTCTGGTTCTTCACGAGGTGCATTGTTCGATGCAAGCTGAGAAATGAAAATCTCTCTAAGAGATTCTCATCCACACGTTGGTCAAACAAGTACCTGAAATAAGATTATACAAGTCATGTACGATAAACATCATTGTTGAACTTAGAAAACCAAAAAACAGTGTGCACTTAATTTTAACAAAGTACCTCATGTAGATGCACATCATTGAAGCACCTAGCTCACCATGTCGAGTGAGCTGACGGACCTCATCTATACCAATATGGTCATAATAAGCGTGGCCAAACAATCTTTTGTCCATTGGTATAGTGATGAGATTACCGTCAGTAAGCACCTTATCTGCATATACATCCAAAAATTTACAACTCTTGAGGGGATCTTTGTTTTTACGAAGCTAAGGCCTCTGTTGATGACTAAGGGATGCAACATATTCCCTTGTCAATTTTGTCTCAACCTCGTTCCCCTTCCCTTTCACATCCACCTCCTCTTGGGCCTTGCCGCTGTTCATCGCTTGCGCCTGAAAATTATAAATTCATGTATAATCAATGAGTGAATACATACATTATGTGTTGAGATTGTAGAATTATATCATATTACCGTGCTTAGAAGCTGAACAAGGTTGACAGGCCACGCCACAGTTGCACCTATTCCGTCCTGGATGCATACCAATTCGCCGACGTCATCAGGCACTGGCAGTGCTGCATCACCCTCGATCGCAACATCTATACCAACCTTTGCACAGTCGACCCTAATTGGGCGGGTATGGAGTGTATCACAATCTTTTTTATACACTCTCCCTTCTGCAACCACGCAGAAATAGGGACGCTCCAAACACAATGAGCATTAGTAATGCCCTAAGAAAAATGACAAAAAACGTTAATCATGGAAGAAATAGGTAAAAAAATAATAATAGAATTCAAACACTAATAAAACAACTTACCTTAGGGAATGTGTTAATGTATGTTGGTAGTGGTGTAGGCATATCCATGTCGTTGTGATCAGATACATGTGGCTTTTTCTCGACCCTCTGCCCCTACATGAATGAAGAAACTATTGAGGACACTACCTTTAATGAACCATCATTAATCTATTACAAAAAATAGAAACAACACCAATTACCTGAGGTGTGCAACTATCCCTCCCACTGTTGTAAAGCACCTGCGCAGGGTCATTTCTACTGTCGACCTCCCTCTCCTGCATCAATACATGGACTTGCTGTTGTAGGGACGACACCACTTGCAAGAGGCGTGCAACATCTAGGTCAGACTCCTTGCCCTTTGCCTTCTTTTGAACCTTGAAGTAGGTTCTTTGACAAATGGGAAATGAGGCTCCCCTTACACAACCTGGGTGCTCGGGAGTCTTCGGTACTTGGCCAAGAATGTGGTAAGACCCTCTATTTTTGGTATTTATATTTTTGGTCCCTGGAGTCTGAATTATTTATGCTTTGGTCCCTGAACTATTCTATAGTTCAGTTTTAGTCCCTATTAGACCTTTGATGGAATTATATTTTGGTGATATTGTTTTCTTGAGATTTGATATGAACAAAATCTTTATGAAATTGATTGATACTTGATTGAAAGTATATTTTTGCTTGAGTTATAGCAAGATGAGCTTTGGTTTAGTGTTGGAGACTTAGGTATTTCGTTTACATGGCGAGGGTTCGAGTTAGTCTTAGTTGAGATGTTGGAATTGTCTATGTTTGAAGCGTGTATTTGTGTGTCGAATTATGTATCGTTAAGTCTTGGCTGAAATCGCAACGTTTTGACAAGAAGGAGACTATCGTCTTAGTGACCTAGCAAACCATCGTCTTAGTGACTTAGCAGAATATCGTCTTAGTGACTTGGTAGACTATCGTCTGATGAAAAATGAGTGTATCGTCTTAGTAACATTGGCAGACTATCGTCTTAGCTGCTATTCTCATCTTAGTTTCTATTATCATCTTAGCTGTTATTCTCATCTTAGCTACTATTCTCGTCTTAAGCTGTTATTCTCGTCTTAGCTGTATAGCTAACTCGATTTTGTTTCATGCATCGTCTGACAAGTGTGTCGTCTGCCTATTGTGCTGGAGTATTGTCTGGCAGTGCGTCTTCCGTTGCACACTGTTTCCCTTGAATTCGTCTGAGTGACCGCAACAGATTTCGTGGGCTGTGAATTTGAAATGGAGAGAAGTGTTGTCTCTGAATTTTTAGGAAGACGTTTCTGAATATTCTGTTTGGAAATTTGGCCATTAAATGGTCTCTATTCAGAATATTCTTTTGTGTTGAAATAGACTCGTCTGTTACCTTGGCTCTCGTCTCTGCTTTGTAGTTTTTGAAATCAGAGATAAGTTAGGCTAGTTAAGTTTCGACGGATATCGCGACTAAGAGCTAGGAGAAAACTGAAAACAAACTTCCCACTACCTCAGTGATTTCGATCATCTTGTAGGGGAGAGGAAGCTGAGTTATTATCTATCTTTTACAATGCAAACACTCCTAGCATCCTTAGTGAAACCCTAATTCTCACAAGAGTTGAAAGCTTTTCCCTGCTGCCGCCGCTACTGCTGAAGTTATTCTTCTTCATTTAGAAATCAAACTTTCCTTCCTGCACCTACTGTGCTGTCATTGAGACCTTCCTTCCTTAAAGAACCCGAACCTCATTTCTATCTCACTGTTGTCGTGCGAGGGTTTTTCCTTTTCTTGAAGGCCCCCAGACGTTCCCTTTTCTTCCTTCTCGAAGAACTCTCGGTGAGTGATCCTAGTTTAACTTCGTCATGAGTTTTGGAAGCAGTATCGTGTTTCTGGGGTGATGTCTGATTCTTTTTTGGTTCTTTTCTCTTTCGTCTTAAGGTTTCTGTCATCAAAGGATTTCAGCCATTGCTGTAATTCGTTGCTCAGGTTCGAGGGAGACGAGCGTTTTCCTTTCTATGGATCGACTAACTCAGGTTGGTTCTCTCGTCTGTGTACTGGGAATTCGTGTAGGGTGCTGTTTTGAGAAAAACTCTTGTACTTCTCATTTCATTGAGTGTTGATAGTCTCCTTCTATGTTTATTCAGGTTGAGGAATAATCTTATGCAACCTACTCGAAGGTAAGGGTAACTCGGTCTTAGTGCATCTTGAGTCGTGTATGCTTTATTTTGAATTGTGTGTGAATGAGATAACATGATCATTGTGATAGTAGGGAAAAACACAAGAAAGGGGGGGTTTGAATTGTATGTGTGATTTTTAACTTCTTTTTCGAAAACTAGCAGTTATAAGTTCGAAAATGTTTGTTAAAGAGTGCAGCGGAATTTAATCTAAGACTGAAGAATAAAGCACACAAGATATTTATCCTGGTTCACCCCCTTAATCGACAGGGCTACGTCCAGTCCTTGGCTTTACCAAGATTTTCACTATTTTATCAAAATAGTACAAGTATTCTTCAGGACTTCTCCCAGCATTCTGAGGACTACTCCTTTACAAGTATTCTAACAGGACTTCTCCTTTACAAGTATTAGACAGGACTTCTCCCGGTTCTTTTTCAAGAAGAATTGGTTTCTACAAAATCTCTTCGATAAGAGTGGGTAGAAATATGAAGAACAAATTACAGAGAGAATGAACAAGCTGGTTCTCTGAAAAGTTTATGTGAATGAGGATAAGAGTAGCACTCTATGAAAACTTCACACTGGTTGGCGACTAAACTCAGGTAATGAATTGGTTGAGTATGCTGAGTGTTTAGCTTAGAGAGATAGGATCGCAGATGATGAACTCAGAAAGTTTTGAAAGCTTTGATCGTATGAAAGTCGCCAATTTGAATTTGATGCCAAGTCCTCTATTTATATCTTCAGTAGGATGATCAATGGAAGCTTTGCTGAAGATTTGAAAATAGTTCTGTTTGAATTTCTCCTCCATTGTGAGTAACGGATACTTCTGCAACTCTGTTTCAGCACTTAATGCAATCTGCCATGCATTTAATGCATCTTCAATGGCGGAGGTTGTCATCGTCTGGCTCTTCGAGGCATTTTTCCTTGAGCTATAAATTCTGCATTTAATGCTCATGCATTCCAGCTAAGGGAGCCATTAATGCTCTGTTTAGAAGATTTGAATTTGAACGTTGAGGAGATACGATGATCAGAAAGGCTCACCGCTGATTCCGCAAAAGTAGCTTGAATTAAGGAATGTCAGAGAATTTGAATTTGTGAGGAATAAAGTATTAATTATGTCCTTTTTGCCATTAATGCTCTGAAGGGACAAATAGTGCTTGACAGCTAATCCTGGGTTGGAAAAACGATCACCTTCGGATTTTCTCTTGCACGAGCTCCAAGATAACGTTGTTAGTCAAAAAAACATTTTGTCAGAGTTTTAGATGCATTTTCCTTCAGATGAACCCAGACGTTCACCATAGTCGGACGAACTCTCTGAGGCAAACGTTCTCAACTGGCGGACTGATTTACAAGAGCTGTAGCCGGACAGATTCTTCTTTTATTCTTTACTTGAACATCTGCTTTTGATAATGCTTTGTAGAGGTCCATGCAGTTTTTCTCCAAGTAAATAGATATTCCTGAGTATGAAAAGCATTGAGAAGTTAGAAATTCTATCTTCAACGAGATCAAGACTTAACGAAATTGTTATTTATCAAAATACAATAATTCATTAAATCATTTGATTCTAACACATTGTTTGCTTGTGATATTCGTTGATAAGTGAAGATGTTGTGATGAATGATTTGATACTTGTGGTTGAGGAATTGAAATTCTAATAATTATGATTTATTTTCGTTGCATACCATGTCTGTTTTTGGAATTTCAATGGACTGTTGGTTCATGGGTTTTGTGGGTTGTCATGGCATGTGCATCTTAGGATTGACAACAGTGGGGTGGACGGTTTTTCCACGTGACTGTTAAGAGCGGTGGGGTGGACGGTTTTGCCACGTGACCGTTAAGGGCCGGTGGGGTGGACGGTTTTGCCACGCGACCGTGCTTGAGGACCATGGGGTGGACAGTTTTTCCGTGTGATTGTCCGGTTCCTTTTGGAACGATGTTTTGGCCATAGTGAGCATTTATACTTGAGGAACTAACAAGCATGAAGTATGTTAAATTTGATAATATGTCTCACTTTTGTTATGTTGCTATTTATGGTTTATTAATGGAAGATGTATCCGGTTCGATATTGTTCTACTGATTCTGTTTTTATTATTGCTACACTATTTTAAAATCTTTTAAGCATGTTGTTCAATTTTTTATTTATTTTTGTTCTATGAGTTAACCCTTTCTGCTCTGTCGTTGTGTTTGTTGTTTGGGCGCTTAACGCCACAGATTTACAACACAAGGTTTTAATGACTATTAAATTGGAGCAATTGAGGAAGTGGTCAGGAGATGGCTTGAATACTTGAAGATTATGTTATGTTTTTCTGCTGTTCGTTATAAAATGTTTTAGCACAATTGTGGTGTAATAATTATTATGTTAAATAATTATTATTGAGCGACGAAATTGTTTTTGAAAATTGAGTATTTTGAGAGAGATTTATTAATTTTCCACTTATTACTATGTGACCTCAACTAAAAATTGGGGCGTTACAAATGTCATCTGGTGTACGTTTGGCCAAGTCCTCTTAGGAGACAGATTGTGAGAGAGCCTCCTGAAGCAAATTAAATGTAAAAATTCTCAATTATGGGTATAATAAATGATTATTATTTATTTGGGAATTCGTACTTACACATGTACTGATCACTTCTTCAACATATTCATCTCAGATGTTCCCCTTCTTGGAAATACGAGCACGCTTCCACAACAGATTGCGAGGAACGGATATGGCGTCCGATCCAGACGCCTGCAACTATATTAAGAGAAGCAAAAAAATAACAAATAATGTTAGATTCAAACAATTATTATATTTTGATAATTAACAATTTCTTTTCTTTATAATGCGATATTTCTGAGGTAGAATTCCTAACTTGCTGAACATCTTTATGTCCAAGAAAAACTATCCTCATAAAGGACTGCATAAAATTCCAAGGCATTATCAAGTCATAAAAATAAGACAAGCCAAATAAGTGAAATTCGTCGGGATCCTCACTGAAGAACAACTGCATACGTTTTCAAGAGGAATTGTCTCAAGACATAGAGAAAGCAATTAAGCGAAGACAGTCCGACGACTCACTAAAGACCAAGCTTGCCTAAAAGTAAACAGACATCCTTTGGAAATCACTAAAGCAACTGTGATCACTCAACACCAAAAATGCATGAGATAAAGTTGAAACAGTCCGGTGCTTGAATACACTGACCAACAGGAAGACTGTTTTGTCAAAGTTGAATAAGTCTGGCCACAAGCTTGAAGAAAGGTCTCTAGCTTTGAAGTCTCTCTAGCCACTACGCAAAATGGTTGGGTGACAATCCACTCAAAGGAAGAAATTCAATAGAAGCACTAAAGGAGAAAGCGTCTGGCCACCTGCATAGCAAGAACAGTCAGGAAAGTTCGACATAAGGATGTCCGTCCGCCTATACAGTACAGCTAACAACCCACTCAGTGACAATCTTTTGAAAAATTATGTAAAGACTGCGTCTGCCATTTCATGATGAAGAGTCCGTCTTCCCAGATGCATCAGAGTGCTCAAAAGTCATAAATGCCAGAAAGCATGTTTGTCATGAGGTTATGAAGAAACAGTTTGATAGAAGCATTAAAGAAAATGTTCGACAAAATTCTGAAGAATTTATCCATCATAATTGCTTCTTGCTTTAAAGATCATCTACCTCGTCAGCACATTAAATAAAGCATTGTTGATTGCAGAAAGAAGAAAAGGACATAATTAATATTATATTCCTCGGTTCCTCTGCTCTTCTGCTTTTCCTCAGATCAAGCTGATATTGCGGAATCAACGACATGAATTTCTGAACATCGTACCTTCTCAACGTTCAAATTCAAAATTTCTGTTCAGAGCATTTAATGATCATTAGCTGGCATGCACTGGGATATTATGTTCGAACAAAAGCCCAAAGCTGAACACGGTAACGAGCCAGACGATATCAACAAAAGCAATTAATGCTTGACAGAACGCATTTAATGCTAATCCAGAATTACAGAATTAGCCGTTACTCACAAGGAAGCAGGAGCACTAACGGATCTATTTTCTCTTCTTCGTCAAAGTTCAATGAAGACTTTATACTGAAGATATAAATAGAGAAGTCAGCTTCCGGAACAATTTGGTGACTTGAATACAACATATTGCATATCTCAACCAAGCTGCCCAAAGAGCCAAACTTCCATTGGTTCAAACTCAGAAAGCTTCTTGCCATTCTTTAACTGAGTTAAGTCGTCCACTTGTGTGAAGAACCCATAGAGTGTTACTCTCATTTTAAGTCACACACAAAACAAAACAGAGAACCTTAAAGTCATATCCTCTCTGTAGTCTGAGCTTCATATTTCTACCCACTCTTACTGAAGAGAATTATTGTAGAACAACAAACCCAATTTGTAAAGGGAATCAGGAGTAGTCCTGCAGAATACTAGTGAGGAGGAGTCCTGGAAAATACTTGAAAGGAGAAGTCCTGAAAATACTAGGAGAAGACCTGTACAATACTTGATAAGAGAAGTCCTGAGAATACTGGGAGAAGTCCCTGAGAATACTTGTACTATTTGATAAAATAGTGGAAAATCTTGGTGAAGCCAAGGACTGGATGTAGCCTGACGATTATGGGGGTGAACCAGGATAAATATCATGTGTGCTTTAATTTTCTGTTTTACGTTAATTTTCCGCTGCGTATACACACACACACACACTTTAACACTCTGTGAAAACTAATAACTGTGATGTATTAAGCATGAAGTTTTCAAAAATCACACACACAATTCAAACCCCCCATTTCTTGTGTATTTCTCGCACTATCAATTGGTATCAGAGCTTAACCGCTCTGAAAGACAATAACATCGTAACAGGTGTGAAGAAGGTCTTGCTCCTGACCCTGGCTGTGGTTTTGATGACGACAAACTCATCGACAAAAAGAAGAAAAGAAGACTTCGAAGAAACAGCGCTACAAAGTTCATCAATAGTCTAGAAGTCTTAGTTTAGGTGAGTTATGCTTCTAAAAGTCTATTAAAGCATAAAGGCTCTTAAAACACCTAAACTAATCAAGCTAAGTGTTTTCATAACTTAAAAGAAGTAGAAAACCTTAAGCCGATCTCAAAGGATCAAGTTTCTGGAAGATAGGCTTCAGTGTAATCGATTTCAGGATTCTGGTAATCGATTACACCTAGGCAAGTAATCGATTACCCATTGCTTGTAATCGATTACATGTTTAAATTTCAAATTCAAACTGAAACGGCTATTAGTGTAATCGATTACACTAAGTGATGTAATCGATTACCAGAACGAAAAGTTACATCTTTTCATGAACCATTGTGTCCCAAACCTTTTGGAAAGGGTTGTGATGGTTCAAGGACGTTTCCCTTGCATATATAAAGTCCATTTGAGTCCAGAACACAACAACACATGAGAATACAACATTAGGCCAAAGCTTTGTCAAAATTAGTTCATCTTTTAGAACTTAAACCTTCAAGAGCCTAAATTCTGAGTTCATGATCTTCATGTTTATAAGAACACTTTTGTTGTTCATATCTTGAGGAACTCAGAATCATATTATGCTTAAAAGCCTTAAAAGCATAAATTCTCATGATCAATCCACTTCTATGTTAAAGGATTGATACAGCCAATTGTAAACTCTTCTTCATCTCTTTCTGTAAGATTGAGTTTTTCACCGTGGTATTCGGTGAAGGGTTGTTGTCACTGAAAGTGGTATACTTTCAGGGTATTGATTGAAGGTGGTTTAGCCTTCAAGGTCTGAGGGTGGTTTGCCTTCAGGAACTGAAAGCGGTTTGCTTTCAGGGGCTGTTGAAAGTGGTTTGCTTTCACAGGGTATTGGTAGAAATTCTTGGGGTCCTTGAGTTAGGAACTTGTAAGAGATTTTTATCAATAGTGGAAAAATCCTCAAGGGGTTTCTTTGAGGGACTAGACGTAGCCTTCGGTGGATAGAAGGTGAACCAGGATAAAACTCCGTGTGTGAATTCTTCTCATCCTTCATCTTTTACTTTCAAGCAATCCTCAATTCCGCTGCAATCACAACTATCGTTTCGTGACTGTGCTTGATGTTCTCTATGAAAAAATTCAGCAAGAATATTGAACTCTTTAGTGAAAAGGCTACGCATAAGGCAATTGGAAAAGTTCGGCTCCTCTCCTATTTCGTATCTCAATTTGGTATCTACCTTTCTTGCCAATACCGTGAACCTTCAATTGCTGAAGTCACTACCGAGGTCGACTAACTGTCAGTTTTCATCAAGGGTGATCATTGGGCGAGCACAGGTTAGGCCAAGACTATCAAGAAGCCCTCTCCCACTAATAGGAAGAAGAACTTCTTGTCGGCTAAGCCAAAGAAGAAAGGTAGTGCCGATATAGAAGTCCTTACCTAGGAGGCCTCACTAATCCAGCTGAGGAAGGTGACGGTGACATGGAAAAACAAATTGCGTAGTGGTCCATGTGGGACTTGAGTCGCCACATTAATGAAGGAGGTTTGGCAGAGTCCTTATACTCACAAGAAGATGCAGCTCGTCTTACCTAGCTCCCTAAGGAAATAACAATGGATTCTGACATCCGACGAGTCCTACAAGGGCTGCATGGTGGAATGTCCGCACTGAATAGTTCTTAGGATTTTTAGCCTTAAGGTCCAAGCCAATACTGTTATACAACTTTGGCATTAACCAACGGTTTAGTTTCATAATATAATAATAATAATAATAATAATAATAATAACAATAATAATAATAATAATAATAATAAACTTATTAACCTATCTTTTAATGAGTTCCATTGTAAAAAGAGATCACGAAAAATGGAATTAATAATGTAATACATAATTCTTTGGGAAAAATGCAAGTTACTCTCCTGAAGTTAGGGTCATGTGCGACTTAATTCTTAATTTAAAAATGTGTATTTAGCTCTTTAAACTTTATAAAATGTGCAAAATAACCCTTTCACTATTATATTGGTTAATTGCCCATGTTCAATTCCTAAACTACCCCTATCAACTACTCATGACCTTCTCCCATTCATTTCTCTATTTTATTTCATGTAGTTTTAATATTATATACTCTACATATTATATTAAAAAATTGATTATTTATCATTTAATAATATTATTCTAATTTTGCTTACTTTTTATACACTTTTAATGTACATATTAAATGATTTTTTCTTTTATTTGTTATTCAATTTTATTATAAAGTTAGTTTAAACACTATAAGATATTAGCAACTATCAATAAAATAATTTTCAGTTGGTATTGAAGTTTTTAATTTTTAATATTAAAAGTACGAGTGTCTAATACGTTTTATGTTAAGCAATATGTGTCTATAAAATTTTTCATTTATTACAGTAGTCACTATAGTGTTAAGGCGAATTCTATAATTAAATACAATAACAAATAAACAATTTTTTTAATATGTACTACAAAAGCGTAAAAAATTGAAATTGCATCAGAAATAATATTATTAAATAATAAATAATTGATTTTTTCAATATAAAATATATATATATATATATATATATATATATAACAGTAAAAAAGCTACATGAAATAAAATAAAGAGAAATGAAATGGAGAATACCATGAGTAATTAATAAGGGTAATTTAGGAATTGAACGTGGGTAATTAATTAAAATATTAGTGAAAGGGTTATTTTACACGTTTTATAAAGTTTAAGGAGCTAAATACACATTTTCAAAGGTCGAGGACTACGTTGCACATGACCATAACTTCACGGGAGTAACTTATTTTTTTTCCTAATTTTTACCTAGGAAACTTTGGAAAAGTGTTAGGGCAATAATTTTGTAAATTTAATAATGGCATAATTTTGTAAATTTAATAATGGCATTTCTCTTGGTGATGTCGTATAAGGATTCCTAAATTTCTATTTATAGTTAAATAGTGAAATACCGGTGAAAAAGCCTTAAGTAAATATGGGAAGAGTCAAAGAGGTGAGAGACTTTGGGAGGTGGGAAAAGGAGAAGTAGGTTTTTTTGGAAAGATAGGGTGAGGGTCACCTTTTTTAGTGGGTTGGAGGAAATTTGACTTTTTTAAAGTAAGTGTTTTCAAATGGCAAATTAAGTCACCATAACTATTAAGAGTGACTATCTAAAAATGACTTACTTTAACCAAACCTATTTTGAGGATGAGAGGGATGGTTCTTCCATGGTGGTGTCTACGGAAGAGCCCCAAATATAGAAATTGACCATGAACCCCTATGTAAATTTCATTCTATTGTAAAATTCTTAGACCACCATGGCTCAGTTGACACCAAGTGAAAACAAAAATATTTAAAATTAAACTACTGAATTTACAAATTTAACCCTTTCTTCAACCTCCAGATGTTGTTCTTCTCCAGAACGATGACAACCCCTTCCGTCGCCGTGTGTCCTCCTCCTCAACGGCGAGGCTATGCCTCTCCACTGAACCTCACCATTTCACCCACCGCCTCCGCCCCTCCACCATCTTCTCCCCACCTAGCCATTTCATCGTGCAGATGAGCAGATCTAAATGCCGCGAACTGATCGCAGATCCCCCTTCTCGGTGGAGCCACTGGCACCCTTCTGAATCAAGTCGACACGCAGATCTGATCAAAATTAAGCAGGTCGATACTTGAGCTCATCCTCTCAATTGGCAACAGCGATCTAGATCTGGAAACCTGTTTTCCATAATGGAGTGAACCTTTATGGAACGCCGCCGCACGTCGTCCTCCTCAACGGCGAGGTCGTGCCTCCCCAGCGAACCTAACCACGCTCCAGAGGCCTCAACCACCGAACCCTCCTCCTTCCTCGCCCACAACCACACATGCCCGGAAACCACCATCAGATCTCTCCTTCGCTGATCCAGAATCCGTGTTGATTGTCGTTTCCAGAACCCAAAGATTGGAAATGATTGTTGTTTCCATCATCGTAGCGGATCTGGGTTTCTTTCGTCGATTCTTGCTCGGCTGGGTTCGTGTTCGTTGCAGATCTGGTTTCTTGACTTTCTTCCTTTGATTTTTGCTCGGCTGGGTTGAGAATATGTAAAACCCAGAAATGTTGCAGCAGATCCCATGTTATAGAGGAAGGAATGAACATGCAAAATGAAGATTACAAAGCCCTCCAGAAATTGCTCTCTAAGATGAAAAAATGAACATACAAAATGATGTAGAGGAACATATCAAAAAGAGTGGGAAGAAAGATGGACCTGTTACATTCTTCCTGTATATTACAGTTTTTTCTGAATTTGGTTTCATTATTCGTATTTGCAACAGATCGAAGGAACGGAATTAACACCAGCTCCCCCATTTATGCACCCCTTTCACATTCCGAATTTAAATATTAGAAGCAAAATTTTCTAAGATTTGAAATCTTGGAAGAACATTTTTCAGAATGTAAATCTTGGAATACGTGTGAATTCATGTAGTCAGGGTGGAAATTCTAACCCCATGTTTGGGGACAGAGGTAGATGGGTGAAGGAGGTATTTCGGGGCTGTTGGGCATGATAGTGTTGCGGTCGACAGAGACTTCATTGGCGGAGCGGTCATCATTGGAGGTGTTTCCGGTGAGGTTGTGGGAGGAGATTTGCTGTTGAAGGATAGATCTGAGAGAGAAATTGTAAAGGTTATTATAGTAATATCAAATTTCTAATGTACTTTAACCTTTTTTAACCTTGAATCCATATAATTTAATCTTAACCATTAGAAGTTATTTAATGTTAAATTTAATGGTTGGAAAAGTTTTAGGAAAAAAATTTACATGTGAAAAATTTTGGGACCACCTAGTACCATGATGGTCCATGGTAGACATCGCCGTACTTCCGGGTTAGATTTATTAAAACATCTGACACAACCACATAGACGTCCTAACGCACAAGGCCATCTCCAACGGTAGATGCTCACAGCAAAGACACACTCACCCCTGTGTGAAACCGTTGAAACATACTATACTTTACAAGCTGGCAAACTATATAAAGTATTCCCAGCCAAATACTGTGTCTCAAATTTTCTGCAGAAAAGTGAATCTGATTAATATTATTACAATGAAGAGATGAAAAGTTTGAATAGAATAATAATTCTTCTAATGGGCAATCCAAGCTTCAAATATTTGCACCCACATACTTGAATTGAATAACGGTAATATTTTGAACAGCTAAAATAAATGAGCTTCAATATTTTCACCTTCTACACTTTCATTCTCTCAAATTCTTATCTTTGCATTTACATTTTCCCATTCCAATTTTTACTTCAATTGGATGCAAAATTCTCAACCCTCAAATGATCAAGAATTCTCCAATTTCTTCAAATTCTCATCTTCATCCAAACATGGGAAATTTTCCTATGATTCAATATTCGGGTTTCTTTCGTCCAAATATATCCAATATGAATAATCCATTTGCAATGGCAAAGCAAAATACGGGAAATTTTCGATCACCAACAATTAGTCATGCCATGTTTAGTGGGGCTCTAACAAGAAGCACGGTGGAATAGTTGACATTCAGACGTGGACTAAAACATCTTACTTTCATAAACGGGCAAAATTTTCAGGAAACCAAAAACACATTTACCCTTGAGAAACATATTTTTCTTTTCTAACTTTCACTAGATTGAAACATCACACGATTATTATAATTTTTTTCAAAATATGCCATTTAATTAAAAATTACTTTTTTCTTCAATACGAAACAAATACGAACAGGTCCTTTATTAATAACGCTTTTCAGCCAGAACCCAAGACCATGAATGAAAAAAAAAACAAAAACCTTCAGCCTTCAAGAGGTCTAGTTAGTAATTAGCAATAGCACATTTGAAAACTATAAACATTCACACAGTACTATTCACTTTTTGCAATTTCAACCTTCAATCACACATAAAGCTTGAAAGTCGTGTCGAAATTTGCCTATTAAACAGTTCAACACCAGATACAAATATTGACAACTACACCGAAGGGAACTTTCAGCCGCAGCAGGAGCCACAAGCAGGAAGTGAACCTGGAAGTTCAATGGGGTAAAACAAGAGATCAAAATGTTAGCAAAGGTAAACTAGAGAAGCAAAATAAATATATAAAAATGCAGACAACATAAACTTACTATGGTCACGTCCCCTAATACTATCTAGCCCACGAACATTGTCAAGGCCGCCACGAGGAGGGCCGCGTGGTCCACCACCATATGGTCCGCCGCCACCGCCGCCGCCGCCGCCACCAGGACCTCCAGGAGCACCACCATCCCTTTTCTTAGCAGCACCTTTCCTGTAGGCATCTGACTTTTCCATCTAAGGGATGAAAACATCACGAGCAATTCAGTAACAATAGATTCCTGGTGAATTCTATAATAGAAATCGAAGAACATATTAATATTACCGAGAACATTGTTGCAAAAAAAATTCCTATGATGTTGACAATGGACCAGAAAAAATCAGTGATTGTCTTGAGCCGCCATATTGTTCGCTTTGATCTGACAACACCTGCACCAAATTACATCCAGTTCCAGTTATAAATCAATATCAACCCTCATAATCGATTTCTGATGTCAAGGAAGGAAGCATCTCTATGGCACATTTCTTCTGGACTCATAGCACAGGCTGAAAATCTGTAATACATGAAGTACCATATCCCAGATTTTGAGTTCTAAAGGCTCAACATAATGTAGAAAAAGAAAAAGATGGAGTCTGGTCTAAAGGAAGTTGGGCCTCACAATAATAGAGGAAATGAAGCAGAAAATGGGAACTACAACAGAAAGGACAGGTAGAAGATGAGGCAAGGAGAATCTGATTCTGGTGAACGTAATTGAATGGACAGGTGGCAAATAGCGTGAGGATAGGAAGATTCTGCTGTGGTTGTGAGAGAGAAAACGAGAATTTGGAGGCAGATAGGGTGGCCATTGGCCTCATGGCCTGGGTGGAGGTTGTTTATTGCATCCTCTATTTATTTTTCCTTCTTTTCTCTTTTCCCTGCCTCTAAATCTGTATTTCCAGAGGGGCATTCCTCCATTGTAAGGAGGTATGCTCCTTATTGTTGGGGATAAATAAGAAATTTTCAGTTTCTATCACATAGCTGGAGGCCTGAGATTTAAAAAGGTTCACTAATAATGATATCTAATTATGCAGCAATGGAAGAGAACAATCTCAGGCTAAATCAGACACTGTACCAGTTAGGATTACAATTTCATACACTTCTCTAAAACTTAACACATACAAAAAAAGAAAATAATTCAGATAGCATAAAAGATGAGCACGACTGATTGAGCTGGTCAGGTCAGGCGATCAGCTATTGATTTAATGGAGCACTCGATAACCAGATCAGTAACTTCCCTACCAAACAGATAGGTCTTACAGAAACATCATGACTGATTGAATTGGTTGCTTGGTTAAAACACACACACTCACAAAACCTATTGTCATGAATAGAGAATTACTATTCTCATTAATAGCATTTAACCATCCAGGCATGGGCAACCATATACTTACATGGAACACGTATGAAGTTTTACCATGAGCAAATATCGGTTCAATCAAGATTTGTTTCTCCGGAGCACCAAAAGCAAGCATACCATCATTATGGACATAAAGTCCACACACACACACAGACGCACATACACCCAAACACAAACACAACACAAGACCAATAACTTCCTATCAATCAGGTAGGTCTTACAGAACATCACGACTAAAATTAATTGCTTGGTTAACACACACAGAGACACACACGCACAGACCTAGACGCCGACACAGACACAAACTGTTAGGATCAGGAAGACCCTAACAGCCAAACGGTAGAGAAATAGGGATAAGAGTATATTCTTTTGGTATTTTCTGAATTAAACACTGCTACTTATATTATATTAGTAACCCAAGGAGTAAACCTCCTTACAAGGGAAAAACCCTTGCTCACTATTCAAAATCTTTCCTCTAACCTTGATGGCAATACCCCTATTTATAATGATCTTCTCCACTAAAGAAATACTTAATCACTAAGAAATATAAACTAAATCACTAAGAAATACTTAATAATCTATTTATAATTATGCTGCCTTCCCCTTATCTTTATGGTCCCTTCTAGAATACACCTTCCATTGGAGGTTTCTCTTGGATCCTAACACAGACACACACACACAGAGAAAAGTAACTTCCCTATCAAACAGATAGGCCATACAGAAACAGAACATCACGGCTTATTGAATTGGTTGCTTGGTTGACATACAGACAAGCACATCCACAGGCACGCACATAAGTTGAACTACTATAAGGATAAAACTAACCACCTAGTTTCTATTCCATGGCATCAATAACTTTAACCATAAATTTGGCCATTTTAAGAAAGTGGTTTTGCATATGCAATAGATATTAGTCATATTACTAACAACTGATGAAATGCCCAATAAATAAACAAAACAACTAATGACCAAAATGAAAAGTAAACTGACAATTTATATCATGGAAAATATAAAAGATTTCAGCTGTCTGTAATATCTGTACTCGAGTCATGGATTTTCAGCCATAAAAAGGGAAAAGTTCAGCCAAAAGGAGCAATGAGAACGCCTGAGGAAAAAGATAAGAGAAAGATGCGGGGAAGAAATGGTAAAGAAAGAAATCTCAAATCTTTTTTTACCTTGTACCTAGAAGATATATACATCAACATGAAAGAAAATGAGTGGATTAAAAGGAAAAAGAATTATGCAGTATACCCTTTTGGATATAAAACTTACGAACCCTATTACGAAAACATCGCCATACTGTATTTACTCCAGAATTTTATTCTAAATAAAAAATGTAAGACAAGAAAAAAATGAGGAGACTATAGAGTATCATTCTCGGCAAATGCAGAAAGGTTTAACATACAAAGATAAACAAGCTCATCACTACAACAAAGCTCATAAATCCCATACTACATCTATTAGGAAGGCTCCCTTTTGATCATGACCTGAACATCATAGAGAGGCCATAAAGCCTACCATGTTCAATGTCAGGTTTGAGAGGTTAGAAAAATTCTTGGGGATACAGGTAAGCAGGTAAGCAGAACCAATATCACAACTATAGAAGGAAAATTGCCATAGTCTTCCCCCCTAAGTCCTAAAATCCTAACAATACCTCAGAAATTAATCAAAAGAAATTGATAACAATTGAAAGGACACCCTCTTAATTCACCAATAACACAAAATAACCTCCTCAAAATGGAAGCAACTATGATTTATCATCACCTCTACTATTTATTTCATAGTTTCAAAAGGAAAGCAATCATAGGGATGAGGATATGAGAGTTTTGTCAGCAATCACCGAAACTAAGGAATTCCGAAAGGTTAATTTCAAGGAATCATAAATTAAATAAGGTTGGATCTGAATTCTGAAGGAACCAGATAAGAAGTTTATAAATCCAAGTTCCACCTTGAATTCATAACCTTAACCTAAACAGTATTCAAAAGAGAAAACAGAAGGGAGACAACTCGGTATGATTGAGAATTAGGAAGAAGATGATACCTCCTTCAACGTAAGCCATGGAAGACGAGATTACTGCAATTGAATTGAAAGGGAGAATCTGCTATACCGCTACCTAATATATTACTCACGTATTATTTTAATTGATTTATAGACGCGCATTCTATTCTATTCTATTCGACGCTGTTGTAGAACAGGTTTCGGAGTCAATTTCTAATTGCATTCTCATGAGTCTACGTGGAAATTGCACACCACGTACAGGTGTTGCGTTCTTACTGGATGATAGTACGTCAATGTGCCACATATATAAAAGATTTTTTTTCGAAAGACAGGAAAATTAACTTAGAGTTTTTTTTAGTGGTGAAATTAATATTTAATTGTTTTCACAATTTCGAGTTCTATGGAACCGCTATGAGCGGTTAAACTCTTTCTAGTTTCTACCAAATTTACCCGTATTATATAAATGAGAGTCATCACTCTTGGGAACACTATACTCACTCACTACACTCTCTCTCATTAATCCACCTCACTTTCTCTCTGAAATACTTTCTCTTATATTTAAGGGTAAATGCCACCCTCTCTCAAGGAGTCTATCATTCATTTTACTAACAAAAATATACGTTTCTCTTAGGGTATGTTTGGTTGTAGTTTTTGAAAACTGTATTTAAAAACAGTTTTCAGCAAAAGAAAAACAGAAAAAAAAATTAAACTAATAATAGAAACAATAATAGTTTTTAAAAACTGTTTTCTGTTTTCAAAAACTGAAAAATTTAAAAACCTGCTTGATACAACCTGTTTTTAAAAATTGTTTTTGAATCCAGTTCTTTCTTGGGTGTTTAGGCTTTTTCATTTTGGGGTTTTATTGGCTCTGTTTTTTTATTTTACTTTCTTTCTTTACACAGCTTGAAAGATATTATTTCTGCTGTGACGGAAGGAGAATTTTGAGTTGAGTTGGGTGGTACCGATATGGACCAACATAATTTTTTATAAAAAGTGAGTGAAACCAACAAGTAATTTTATACAAAGTGAGTGAAACCAACAAATAATTTTATACAAAATAAATGAAACCAACAAGTAATAAGGGGTCATGACATGGCCATGTCCCCCTTCCCTCCGTCATTATATCTATGCAATCATTGAATAGTGGAGTTTCTTTTTCTTTTTATATATTTGGTGAGGAATTCCTGCAAGTATGGCTGTCGTGTGATTAATTCTTGACTGGTGTGATTTTTGTCAAAGGGAAGAGATGTTGTGGCAGGCACAACAATTTGTTGGGTTTCACTTGCTTAAAGAGAAGGTTGATTAACTGCTTTGCTAGATTCTCCAACTTGAAATAGATGACGAGACCTGAAAGTTCGAGCTTTTATTTTATTTTTTTTAACTGAGCTTTGAATGTTATTCGCGAAGCACTGAAGGTAAAGAGTAAGCTTAGTTTAGTTATAGCAAAAATAATCTTAGTTAAACATATGTTTGTCTCAGACACTTAGATCACACAGAGTAATCTTAAGAGCGAAAAGGAATCGAAAATACACAGAAAAATTTGTTCACGCAGTTCAACCAACTTGTCTACTTCTGCAGCTATAGGTGGTTATAGCTCCGTATCATTCAAGAACGAACAACTTTAAGGTTTAAGTGTTACAACATATTTATACTAGGATTTAATGTTATACGACAGTGTATCAATTAAATCCTAACGCAATCCTATCAACCAATCAGATTCTAGATTACAACGAATATTACGGACTCTAGTGCTCATTAGCTGTCTTCGACAGACAACGTAATAACTCTTGACTAAGACGAGGCCTAACAACTCTAAGTCGGACGTTCCTTACGTGTCTGTCTCAGACGATCTCCTAAGACGATCTCCCAAGACGATCTCCCAAGACGATCTCCCAAGACGATCTCAGCAGCTCCAAGTCAGACGATCACCTAGTATCTCCAACTCAGATGAGGCCACTAGAATGAGCCACACTCAACAATCTCCACCTTGGCGAATTCTCAAACCCTTGTGAAGATCTGCCGCTTCTTCTCAGAATCTCGATTTCCAGATTACGCTCCCCATATGCTTAACACTTCAAAATGTGCAACAAATCCAAGCAATGCTTGAACTTGTCATTGGTGACTGGCTTGGTCAACATGTCCGCTGCATTCTCAGACGTGTGAACCTTCTCAAGTCGAATCTGCCCTGACACAAGCAATTCTCTAATCTTGTGAAATCTCACACCATGCCTGGTCTTCAAGTGGCAGCCGTCAACACCAATGAATGGCCTGCATCCAGCCAAAAAACCCCTTTTGCAGCCGTCCAAGCACATATAAAATCTGCCAAACCTAGGTGTCAATGCTCCTGGTACGTTGTCAAAACTCATCTTGCAATTATTACCAGCATTCTTGCTTCTGAGCACATTACCAAACCTCCACACCAAGGTATATTGTTCATTTACAGCACCATCAACCTCCTCTTTTGCAATCTGCCTGCCCTTCCAAGCCTTGTGTTTGGATATGCCAAGAGCCTGATTAACTCTAAAATCATCTATGATCTTAGAAGTGGTAAGTTTATTGGTTATCCTTACCTTTGACTTCAGTTTGTTGGCCACCCATTTGGTGCTGACGCTCCTGTTGTTGAAAACTCTTGCACATGTGTGCTGACCATTAACTGTCTTGATTCTGAATGTATTCTTGTCACCAAATTTACTGCACAGCATCAAGAACTCACACTCTTTTGTTTTGCACCATATTCTACATCTAACAGCATCATTTTTTTGAAATTTAAACTCTCTCCCATTCAACACAGAATGATCGGTAACTGCATCCTTAAACTGTTGAAGGGATGAGAATTCCATACCTAAGGTGAACACAAAATCTGCACACATCAACTCGAGGTAGAATTTTGTGAACCGCCTCCTTTTTCTTTGAGCTCCTTCACTGTCAGTTGTGTCACTAGTTAGTTCCTCACTAACATGATCAGCAAAATGGACCTGCGCCCTTGTTCTGCCATTTCCAGCTTGTCTTCCATGCATGGATTTAATCTTCCATGCAGGTACATCAACAGGGTGATTCTCGACAGGATTGATCTCACAAGGAAGTTCAGAAGCTGGATGGGATCCATATAATTCAGCATTATCCTCAACATCAACTGTCTGGAGAGGAGAATTAGAAGCCACAACATCATCGTCAGACAATTCAACAACCTGGACGGGACCCTTATTCTTAGATGGCTTCACAATTGCTTGAAGTCTACCAGATCTCCTAATGCATGTTTTCTTCTTCTTCTCAGCTTGCCCCTTCTTCTTATTTTTAATCGGAGCCTGTACCTGCACTTGCTCTACTTGCACTTGTGGTATAGGCAAAACTTCATCACACAGAATTGCAGCAGATTCAGGTAATTTCTCAACAAACAAATGCGCATCCGCATTAGAAGTAGCAGCAATTCTTGCCATTAGAAGAGCACCTTCGTCTGATTCCAACTTCCTGAAAAGGTGCTCAGCGGCATCATCTGGTGTTCTCCACCAAAGAACAAATGATGTATAACCAAGTCCTTTCACAATATCTTCAGCTTCAATCAAGGACCATTTATCCTCATCTAGCCCCGTATGAGTATTGACTCTCCCACCAAAATAGTGCCAAAAAGGAGTGGTTCTGAACGATCCCCCATGGTGTACAACCAAGGAAAAAGCCATTCAACAAACTGCATTCAGCATATACCAACCATTACGATACAAATTCAGCATTCACAAAAATGAGAGAAACAGTTTCACATTCACTCTTCAGAACAACATTACAGAAGTGGAAAGTGATACCAGCTACGGAAAAGCAACAATTTAATGGGCAAAAAATGCAAATTTGAAATAACATAGGCGAAATGGTGAATATCGTGGGTTTCGACAATGTCCAATAACAGAAAAGGGAAAGGGGGAGGGGGAAAGCAACAATAGTATGGTTCAGAGCAAAATTTTGCTAATAGAAAGGCTACCAATGGGGGTTATTGACTGAAAGGGGAAACGAAATTTACATGCACTTACTCTTGGTGTAAAGCTGCAGCGACGGGATCCACGAAGAACGGCGAAGAAAGAACCACGAACGGGGAAGACAGAACCGGCGACGACCGCACGACGTCGAGCAGCGACGGTGACCGCGGTGCCGCGACGGGGACCCAGGCCTGGTGACGTGAAGAACGACGAAGAAGAGGGACTTTGAGGGACTTGGAAGAACAGCTACTGGGTTAGGGATTTTTGGGGTTTTTTAGTTTCTAATTTTGATTTGTAAGTTAAAGGGTTGATTTGGGTATAATAATCAAGTGTGAATTAAGGAATTTGGGGGTAAGGGGTTTTAATTTGGGGATTTAGGGTTTCTTTAATTTGTGACCTGTTTTTATTTAAATTTAATAAAATCCAGCTCAGCCTCATTAATCTAGTCAGCATGCCAAATATGCACTCACCGGAGCTCCGGTCTCCGGCGGGGACTTATTGCAAACTTGGTGCAACTACAGGGACCTATTGCAAACTTTTTTCCGGCCAGGGACCTATTCCAAATCTTGGTGCAACTACAGGGACCCACTAAACCATTAACCCTAAATTAAATAAGTATCTAAAATGATATCCAAATATACATAAATTTAACACTTATAAAAAAGAGAAAAAGAAACACACAAAGGAAGAAGGATGAAACAGTTGAGCCTTATTGAGGGGTATATATAGATATAAGGGGGGCAGAATAAAATTAAAGAACCAAGAATACAATCAATTGAATCCACGGGCACTTTAATAAGGTCTTAGGAATCAGCAAACAGGTGAAGAACCAAGAACCAACAGGTGAATAACTAAGGCCAATTGAAACACTTGGCTGATGCACTAAATTATTGGGATACGTGGGGAAGGGTAGAAAAGAATCATCACCAAAAGTGAATATTAATTAAACACGTTATCTTAAGGGAACAGTCAATGGATGAAAGAGAACTAACTATACATGCCAATAGAGAGATTTTGAAAAGTATAAATGTTATAAAAAGATTGCTGGGGAGTGGGGAGTGGTGAAGTTAAAGGAGCATGACAGTTAAAAAATACTCCATCCGTTCTAAAATATAGGGTCATGTTTAGACAATCACGCTTATTAACAAAACATGTAATAAGCTAATTAATATGGTGATTTTGTTATTTTCTATACAAATATTCCAAATTTACCCCTATTTAAAGCTCTGGAAATTGTTAATGTAAGTATAGGAAATACCAAAAGTTAGTTAGGAATATGAAATAAGTAATTAGTAAATGTGGTAATTAAAGTTTTGAAATTTAAAATATAATGAATGCAAGGAGTAAAAAAGGAAATTTTTTTTTCCTTAAATATAGAAGGGGTCTTATAATTTGGGACACCAAGTTTGTCTCTAAAGGTCTCGGACGGAGGGAGTATTATAAGTTGAAATAATGTTACCATATTGGAACTATCACATTGATAACATACCAGTGGGATTAAATTAGAAATATTTAAATAAGACCAAAATAGTGATTGAATAATTTCTGCCAAAAGATGCACAATTATACAACCTTAACTAATTAATATGAATTAAATAACAAAAGTATATGGCCTATTAGAAAAATTTAACATTAAAAAAAAGGTATTGATTAGTCTAAAACATAGTCAAAGGCTTGTTTAAATTTGAACTTGAAGAAAGAAGATATTTTAAAAAACTAAAGTATAATAATAAATAGAAACAGAAAAATAAAAAACACATGTAACAATAAAAGTATATACGCATAAGTTAGAAGTAAACATTGCATAATAAATGAAACATCGTCTCTGACTAAAATAACATAATTATATTAGACCAGGAGATATATCATATGGGAAAGATATTTTTATATGAGAAAATGAGAATAAATCATGACTGTTGGATCTAATCATGAATGATCAAGATTAAAACAACTTAGTAGTCACATGACTACTTAAAAATGTCATGTAACTTTTTAAAAAATCACATGACTTCAAGTTTTAATCTTGACCATTCATGATTAGATCTAACGGTCATAATTTATTTCATTTTCTCATGTAAAAACATTTTTCTCATATGATACATCATTTATTAGACCAAATTAAAATGACATTAAGCTTAACATAGTTGTTCAGGAACCCAGGCCATCCGTGAACTCTTACACCAAACAAATTAAAAACAAATAACAACATCATAATCCATAAATAATCAAGAAAACAACTAAATTAGAATATACTTCCTCCGTTTCTTAATAATAACTGTCACTTTAAAGTTTTGCACATATATTAAGAAATTGTATTAATGTTATTGTTTTTATCAAAATTATTACCTAACTTCCTTACATAATCTTTATTTTTCTTCTTAATTTTAACTCTTTAATTTTCTATCAATATTTATTTAAGGGTAAAATTGGTAAAATATAATTAATGTTCTCTTAAATTTTGTAAAGTAATAATTAAGAAAAAAAATATAAAAATAGTGTCAGTTATATAAGAACTGAGGGAGCAGTCGTTTAGTGTGTCCGAACTTAAATAAATAAAGCAAACATCAAATATCTACTATCATGCATTCTTCTCCTGCTTGATTTTCTTCAGAACTTTAGTGGTCTCTGTGTTGCTGCTACCGCTCCTGGGAAATGGGCTTTCATCGGACAATCTCTTGTTTTGAGGAAGAGTAGTTCCAAGAACGCGAACATAATCTTTGTGCATGTTTGGTAAGTCATGTCGGGATCCACGTTTGGGCTGGATCCACGTTTGCATGAGTAAGAAATAGGAGCTTCATCTGCAGCAAGAGAAACAACAACCTTCCCTTTCGTCTCAGTATCAGAAACGAAGTCCTTAAGAACCTTGCTGTCACATCAGGTTCATTTCTGAAAAATTGGCTCATCAAGTCCTATATAGTAACAAAGACCATATGAATAAGAATATAAGGAGATAACGTATCATGTATAATTATATATAGGTGATTGAAGAGATATTAGGACAAAATTTACCACTAGCTGCACAGATCTAAGACTCTTCGTCTTCAAGGTACACTTAGAAAGGCTAATAGATCGATCAGCATCCTTAGAAGAGGCAGCAAACCTGAACTTGCTGACTATATTCTCATCGTTAGTAACTCTCTTCATAGTATAAATAGGTTCAGACCTTCCAACGGCATTTTTTCTAATCTCAACATTGAATAGAAACTTCTTGTCCAACAAGTTAACAATTTCCACAGGGCAGGAGGCGGAAGCCACTGCAGCATTTTTTTTCCTTGAACTTAAGGCGGCAAGAAAGGTTGGATTGAACATAAACTTGCAACAATTTAAACCGTTTTGAACTGTCCTCTTGCCTGTCAAGACAATTCAATATTAGTTTTTGAAAATCAGTACGCAAAGAAAAATTTATTTACAGGTTGGTAACATATTTCGAATTGAGAGAGCATAGAGAAGAGGGTTATCAATAGATAATTCATGTCCCATTTTACATGAGTCTCTCTTGGCTATTTATAGGGTGGAAGGCCATAAATTACATTTAATTCAGACTAAGCCTATGGGCCTCACAGTCAGGTCCAATAGGTTACAAAGTTTAACCCCCTATGTATCACTGATAGTATTTTAGTATATGATGTTAGTTCAGAAAATAGTTGGATAATTGAGAAGGCTTTAGTTGATAGTTGGAAGATAGTAGTTAGTAATGTGGTGTTTGGAGCAAAGGAATAGATTGTATTGCTCTCTAAAATCATACAAATGACTTGATGACTTGTTCACCTATGCACCCAAGCTTGCCTATTTATAGGTGCTTGAAGGATGGTTCTAGAATATTCTACATCATTATGTATTTCCATTACATTCTAGACTTCTCTACCTTATTAGATATCTCCATTACATTCTAGATACTTCTACTTCTAAATACATTTACAATTCATTAATCATATATACTAGATGTTTCTACACTATATGATTATGTAGACATTAGTAGAAGATTCTAGAAAATTGCATCAACTTCAACACTCCTCCTTGATGCGATTTTCGAAAACTCCAAGCATAATCCGTAGTCGCTCAAATCTTGGTCTTGGTAGTGCCTTCGTAAATATATCTACGATTTGGTCTTCAGTTGTGCAATATTCAAGTTGAATCTGCTTATTTGTCTCGGCTTCTCTGATGAAGTGATATTTGATTGCAATATGCTTTGTTCGGTGATGATGAACTGGATTCTTCGCCATTGCTATAGCTGACTTGTTGTCACAGTAGATTGTGGTAGGGAGATCTTGTTGTTCACCCATGTCTTCAAGTATTCTCCGAAGCCATATAGCTTGACTTATTGCTTCAGCTGCTGCCACGTACTCAGCCTCTGCTGTTGACTGCGCAACTGTCGCTTGCTTCTTTGAAGCCCAAGAGAAAGAACCTGATCCAAGTGAGAAGGAATAGCCTGATGTACTCTTCATGTCATATGTTGAACCTGCCCAATCACTGTCTGTGTAGCCGAGTAGTCTTGAGTTGGTCACAGTTTTGTACCATATACCAAACTTCTTTGTACCTTGAAGGTATCTTAAAATTCTTTTTCCTGCTCCATAGTGAATTTGACTCGGCTTCTGCATGAATCTTGATAGAAGACTTGTAGCATACATGATGTCCGGCCGCGTAGCAGTAAGATATAGTAGGCTGCCGATCAAACTTCTGTAGCGCAATGCATCAGCTTCTGGCGCTCCGTCTTCCTTTTGTAACTTCTCATTTGTCACGAGCGGAGTAGCTACTGGCTTGCATTCGTTCATGTTGAACTTCTTCAATAGTGCTTCGGTGTATTTCTTCTGACAAATAAATATCCCTTCTCTTTGTTGCTTTACCTCTATGCCGAGGAAGTAGTTCATCATGCCTAGATCAGTCATCTCGAATGTCTTCATCATGTCTTCTTTGAATTTAGTCACCATCTTCGTGTTGTTTCCTGTGTAGATTAGATCATCTACATACAAGGAGACAATGAGAGTATCATGCTGACCTTGGGTCTTGACATATAGTGTTGGTTCACTCTTACTCCTCCTGAATCCTTGATCGATGAAGTATTGATCAATTCGGCTGTACCATGCTCTAGGAGCTTGCTTGAGACCATATAAAGCTTTTCTTAGTCTCAATACTTTATCTTCATTTCCTTTCCTGACGAAGCCTTGTGGTTGCTCAACATAAATCTCTTCTTCTAGTACTCCATTTAGAAATGCTGACTTGACATCTAGTTGATAGATACTCCACTCTTTTTGTGCTGCAAGAGCTATTAAAGCTCTTATTGTATCTAGACGTGCAACTGAGGCAAATGTCTCGTTGTAGTCGACTCCAGGTTGTTGTGTGTAGCCCTTTGCTACAAGCCTAGCCTTGTGCTTTTGTATTGAGCCATCAGGGTTAAGCTTTGTCTTATAAACCCATTTGACTCCTATGATATCTTTATTTTTTGGATAGTCTACTAGCTCCCATGTTTTGTTTTTCTCAATTGATTTAATCTCCTCCTCCATTGCTTTGACCCATACTTCTTGCCTTGATGCTACTTCATAATTTTCAGGCTCAAGTATGGCCAAATTGCAAGTCTCATATATATCCGCCAGAGATCTTACTCGCCTCGGAGTAGATTCTGGTGATGAATCTTGTTGAAGAGAAGACGAAGAAGGCATACCTGGATCTTCTGTTACTTCTTCAACTTCTTCTTGAGGTTGCTGTACTGGAAGGGAAATGTTGCTTCTCTCAATTTTTTCTTTATCCCAATTCCAAGCGGCAGCTTCATCAACTTCGACATCTCGGCTAATAATGAGCTTCTTTGTTTGTAAGTTGTAGACTCGATAGCCTTTTGATTGGGTACTGTATCCCAAGAAGATGCCTCGAACTGTCTTGTCTTCTAATTTATGCCTCTTTTGGTCTGGGACATGAATGTAGCAGATTGATCCAAAGACTCTTAGATGTTTAGCAGAAGTTTTCTGCCCACTCCAAGCTTCAATAGGAGTCTTGTCTTGGACTGCTTGAGTTGGACATCTGTTGATTATGTAGACAGCGGTATAAACTGCTTCGGCCCAAAAAGTGTTTGGTAATCCTTTATCCTTTAACATCGATCTAGCCATCTCCATGACTGTGAGATTTCTTCTTTCAGATACTCCATTTTGTTGAGGAGAATATGCGACTGTGAGTTGTCTTTCAATACCTTCATCCTCACAGAATTTATCAAACTCATGAGAGTTATACTCTTTTCCTCGATCGCTCCTGAGCCTTTTTATATGTTTACCACTTTGCTTCTCGACAAGGACCTTGAACTTTTTGAATATTCCAAAGACTTCTGATTTTTCCTTTATGAAATAGACCCAAGTCATTCTAGAAAAATCATCAATGAAGAGAATGAAATACATGTTGTTGGTAAGTGATGGTGTCCTCATCGGTCCACAAACATCAGTGTGGATGAGCTCTAGCACATCTTTAGCTCTCCATGCATTGCTCGTTGAAAACGGTAATCTGTGTTGTTTTCCGAGAAGACATCCTTCACATGCTCCGTTGTCTTCTTTTAGACTTGGCAAATCTCTCATCATATTCTTCTGATATAACAACTTTAAGGCTTTAGAGTTGAGGTGGCCAAATCTTCGATTCCATAGCCATGAATCATCAGCTTGCACCTTCATGGCAATGTTAGTGGTATATTTAAAATTTATCGGGAAGCTTCTATTTCTTGTCTCCATCTTTACTTGAGCTATCTCGGCCCTTTTATTAGTGTTATCATAGATTGTGCATTTATCTCCTTCAAAGTGAAGGACATAGCCTTTCTCCATCATTTGACCGATGCTCAAGAGATTTTCTTTAAGATTTGGAACTAGTAAGACATCTCTAATGAGTCGCGTACCTTTCTTTGTCTCCACCATGACAGTGCCTTTGCCTTTTGATTCCACAGTAGTGCCATTTCCTAGTCGAACCTTTGATTTGACAGAGTCATCAATTTCCTTGAAGATGCTCTCATCTTTAGTCATGTGATTGCTGCAACCGCTATCCAAGTACCAGGTTCCTTCTTTGTCATTGTTCGAATCTTGGAAGGCATAGAAAAGATGTTCTTCACTGTCATGCTTATTTTGGTCATTCTCATGTTCTTCGACAAAATTTGCTTGATGCTTATTTTTGCTGTAACAGTTCTTCTCCACGTGCCCAAATTTCTTACAATGCTGAAATTGTGGCTTTCCTCGCCAACGACAGTCTTTCTCGGCGTGATTTGTCCTCTTGCATATGCCACATGGACGATACTCATCTTGATTTTTCTTTGAGAAATTTCTAGAATTCTCTCTGTTTCTAGAACTTTCTCCACTACTCTTGTTTTCTCCATATCCTTTATTGTGAGACCGTAATTTAAGCTTAGATTGAAAGGCATTTTCTATAGAGTCATCACCACGCCTACTCAATCTTTGCTCATAAGCTTCAAGAGAACCCATTAGTTCTGTCACAGATAAATTTGACAGATTTTTCGTTTGTTCAATCGTCGTCACAATTGGATCATACTTACTGGGAATAGAAACTAGAATTTTCTCAACAATTCTTTTGTCGAGAATATTTTCTCCGTAGGCTCTCATTTTAGAAACAATTTCTTTTATTTTAGTATAATAGTCTTGTACGGTCTCAGAATCCTTCATATTTAATAATTCAAACTTACGCCTTAGACTTTGGAGTTTGACGGCACGTACCTTTGCGGTTCCTTGAAACTCCTCCTGTAGTGTACTCCATGCATCCTTGGCACTAGCAACTCCCATTATCCTCGGAAAAATAGAGTCACCCACAGCTTGTTGCAAGTAATATAATGCCTTTGAATCTTTTTGTCTATTTTCCTTCAACTCTTTCTTTTGAGCTGTAGTAAGAGTTGAAGTATCTGCGGGAGTAGTATATCCTTCTTCCACAACTTCCCATAGATCTTGGGAGCAAAAAAATGTCTTCATTTTAATGCTCCAAAAATCATAGTTTTTACCGGAAAAAGGAGGGACTTGGATATTAGATGATGTTTGGGTGTTGGTAGCCATAGGCTAAGAAAATTATGGAAGTAGTGTAGAGTGATAGTAGTGATTTTTAGTTGGTAGTTGGATAGTTTATCTACGCCCAGTATATGACCGAACGTAGCTCTGGTACCACTGATAGTATTTTAGTATATGATGTTAGTTCAGAAAATAGTTGGATAATTGAGAAGGCTTTAGTTGATAGTTGGAAGATAGTAGTTAGTAATGTGGTGTTTGGAGCAAAGGAATAGATTGTATTGCTCTCTAAAATCATACAAATGACTTGATGACTTGTTCACCTATGCACCCAAGCTTGCCTATTTATAGGTGCTTGAAGGATGGTTCTAGAATATTCTACATCATTATGTATTTCCATTACATTCTAGACTTCTCTACCTTATTAGATATCTCCATTACATTCTAGATACTTCTACTTCTAAATACATTTACAATTCATTAATCATATATACTAGATGTTTCTACACTATATGATTATGTAGACATTAGTAGAAGATTCTAGAAAATTGCATCAACTTCAACACTCCTCCTTGATGTGATTTTCGAAAACTCCAAGCATAATCCGTAGTCGCTCAAATCTTGGTCTTGGTAGTGCCTTCGTAAATATATCTGCGATTTGGTCTTCAGTTGTGCAATATTCAAGTTGAATCTGCTTATTTGTCTCGGCTTCTCTGATGAAGTGATATTTGATTGCAATATGCTTTGTTCGGTGATGATGAACTGGATTCTTCGCCATTGCTATAGCTGACTTGTTGTCACAGTAGATTGTGGTAGGGAGATCTTGTTGTTCACCCATGTCTTCAAGTATTCTCCGAAGCCATATAGCTTGACTTATTGCTTCAGCTGCTGCCACGTACTCAGCCTCTGCTGTTGACTGCGCAACTGTCGCTTGCTTCTTTGAAGCCCAAGAGAAAGAACCTGATCCAAGTGAGAAGGAATAGCCTGATGTACTCTTCATGTCATATGTTGAACCTGCCCAATCACTGTCTGTGTAGCCGAGTAGTCTTGAGTTGGTCACAGTTTTGTACCATATACCAAACTTCTTTGTACCTTGAAGGTATCTTAAAATTCTTTTTCCTGCTCCATAGTGAATTTGACTCGGCTTCTGCATGAATCTTGATAGAAGACTTGTAGCATACATGATGTCCGGCCGCGTAGCAGTAAGATATAGTAGGCTGCCGATCAAACTTCTGTAGCGCAATGCATCAGCTTCTGGCGCTCCGTCTTCCTTTTGTAACTTCTCATTTGTCACGAGCGGAGTAGCTACTGGCTTGCATTCGTTCATGTTGAACTTCTTCAATAGTGCTTCGGTGTATTTCTTCTGACAAATAAATATCCCTTCTCTTTGTTGCTTTACCTCTATGCCGAGGAAGTAGTTCATCATGCCTAGATCAGTCATCTCGAATGTCTTCATCATGTCTTCTTTGAATTTAGTCACCATCTTCGTGTTGTTTCCTGTGTAGATTAGATCATCTACATACAAGGAGACAATGAGAGTATCATGCTGACCTTGGGTCTTGACATATAGTGTTGGTTCACTCTTACTCCTCCTGAATCCTTGATCGATGAAGTATTGATCAATTCGGCTGTACCATGCTCTAGGAGCTTGCTTGAGACCATATAAAGCTTTTCTTAGTCTCAATACTTTATCTTCATTTCCTTTCCTGACGAAGCCTTGTGGTTGCTCAACATAAATCTCTTCTTCTAGTACTCCATTTAGAAATGCTGACTTGACATCTAGTTGATAGATACTCCACTCTTTTTGTGCTGCAAGAGCTATTAAAGCTCTTATTGTATCTAGACGTGCAACTGAGGCAAATGTCTCGTTGTAGTCGACTCCAGGTTGTTGTGTGTAGCCCTTTGCTACAAGCCTAGCCTTGTGCTTTTGTATTGAGCCATCAGGGTTAAGCTTTGTCTTATAAACCCATTTGACTCCTATGATATCTTTATTTTTTGGATAGTCTACTAGCTCCCATGTTTTGTTTTTCTCAATTGATTTAATCTCCTCCTCCATTGCTTTGACCCATACTTCTTGCCTTGATGCTACTTCATAATTTTCAGGCTCAAGTATGGCCAAATTGCAAGTCTCATATATATCCGCCAGAGATCTTACTCGCCTCGGAGTAGATTCTGGTGATGAATCTTGTTGAAGAGAAGACGAAGAAGGCATACCTGGATCTTCTGTTACTTCTTCAACTTCTTCTTGAGGTTGCTGTACTGGAAGGGAAATGTTGCTTCTCTCAATTTTTTCTTTATCCCAATTCCAAGCGGCAGCTTCATCAACTTCGACATCTCGGCTAATAATGAGCTTCTTTGTTTGTAAGTTGTAGACTCGATAGCCTTTTGATTGGGTACTGTATCCCAAGAAGATGCCTCGAACTGTCTTGTCTTCTAATTTATGCCTCTTTTGGTCTGGGACATGAATGTAGCAGATTGATCCAAAGACTCTTAGATGTTTAGCAGAAGTTTTCTGCCCACTCCAAGCTTCAATAGGAGTCTTGTCTTGGACTGCTTGAGTTGGACATCTGTTGATTATGTAGACAGCGGTATAAACTGCTTCGGCCCAAAAAGTGTTTGGTAATCCTTTATCCTTTAACATCGATCTAGCCATCTCCATGACTGTGAGATTTCTTCTTTCAGATACTCCATTTTGTTGAGGAGAATATGCGACTGTGAGTTGTCTTTCAATACCTTCATCCTCACAGAATTTATCAAACTCATGAGAGTTATACTCTTTTCCTCGATCGCTCCTGAGCCTTTTTATATGTTTACCACTTTGCTTCTCGACAAGGACCTTGAACTTTTTGAATATTCCAAAGACTTCTGATTTTTCCTTTATGAAATAGACCCAAGTCATTCTAGAAAAATCATCAATGAAGAGAATGAAATACATGTTGTTGGTAAGTGATGGTGTCCTCATCGGTCCACAAACATCAGTGTGGATGAGCTCTAGCACATCTTTAGCTCTCCATGCATTGCTCGTTGAAAACGGTAATCTGTGTTGTTTTCCGAGAAGACATCCTTCACATGCTCCGTTGTCTTCTTTTAGACTTGGCAAATCTCTCATCATATTCTTCTGATATAACAACTTTAAGGCTTTAGAGTTGAGGTGGCCAAATCTTCGATTCCATAGCCATGAATCATCAGCTTGCACCTTCATGGCAATGTTAGTGGTATATTTAAAATTTATCGGGAAGCTTCTATTTCTTGTCTCCATCTTTACTTGAGCTATCTCGGCCCTTTTATTAGTGTTATCATAGATTGTGCATTTATCTCCTTCAAAGTGAAGGACATAGCCTTTCTCCATCATTTGACCGATGCTCAAGAGATTTTCTTTAAGATTTGGAACTAGTAAGACATCTCTAATGAGTCGCGTACCTTTCTTTGTCTCCACCATGACAGTGCCTTTGCCTTTTGATTCCACAGTAGTGCCATTTCCTAGTCGAACCTTTGATTTGACAGAGTCATCAATTTCCTTGAAGATGCTCTCATCTTTAGTCATGTGATTGCTGCAACCGCTATCCAAGTACCAGGTTCCTTCTTTGTCATTGTTCGAATCTTGGAAGGCATAGAAAAGATGTTCTTCACTGTCATGCTTATTTTGGTCATTCTCATGTTCTTCGACAAAATTTGCTTGATGCTTATTTTTGCTGTAACAGTTCTTCTCCACGTGCCCAAATTTCTTACAATGCTGAAATTGTGGCTTTCCTCGCCAACGACAGTCTTTCTCGGCGTGATTTGTCCTCTTGCATATGCCACATGGACGATACTCATCTTGATTTTTCTTTGAGAAATTTCTAGAATTCTCTCTGTTTCTAGAACTTTCTCCACTACTCTTGTTTTCTCCATATCCTTTATTGTGAGACCGTAATTTAAGCTTAGATTGAAAGGCATTTTCTATAGAGTCATCACCACGCCTACTCAATCTTTGCTCATAAGCTTCAAGAGAACCCATTAGTTCTGTCACAGATAAATTTGACAGATTTTTCGTTTGTTCAATCGTCGTCACAATTGGATCATACTTACTGGGAATAGAAACTAGAATTTTCTCAACAATTCTTTTGTCGAGAATATTTTCTCCGTAGGCTCTCATTTTAGAAACAATTTCTTTTATTTTAGTATAATAGTCTTGTACGGTCTCAGAATCCTTCATATTTAATAATTCAAACTTACGCCTTAGACTTTGGAGTTTGACGGCACGTACCTTTGCGGTTCCTTGAAACTCCTCCTGTAGTGTACTCCATGCATCCTTGGCACTAGCAACTCCCATTATCCTCGGAAAAATAGAGTCACCCACAGCTTGTTGCAAGTAATATAATGCCTTTGAATCTTTTTGTCTATTTTCCTTCAACTCTTTCTTTTGAGCTGTAGTAAGAGTTGAAGTATCTGCGGGAGTAGTATATCCTTCTTCCACAACTTCCCATAGATCTTGGGAGCAAAAAAATGTCTTCATTTTAATGCTCCAAAAATCATAGTTTTTACCGGAAAAAGGAGGGACTTGGATATTAGATGATGTTTGGGTGTTGGTAGCCATAGGCTAAGAAAATTATGGAAGTAGTGTAGAGTGATAGTAGTGATTTTTAGTTGGTAGTTGGATAGTTTATCTACTCCCAGTATATGACCGAACGTAGCTCTGGTACCACTGATAGTATTTTAGTATATGATGTTAGTTCAGAAAATAGTTGGATAATTGAGAAGGCTTTAGTTGATAGTTGGAAGATAGTAGTTAGTAATGTGGTGTTTGGAGCAAAGGAATAGATTGTATTGCTCTCTAAAATCATACAAATGACTTGATGACTTGTTCACCTATGCACCCAAGCTTGCCTATTTATAGGTGCTTGAAGGATGGTTCTAGAATATTCCACATCATTATGTATTTCCATTACATTCTAGACTTCTCTACCTTATTAGATATCTCCATTACATTCTAGATACTTCTACTTCTAAATACATTTACAATTCATTAATCATATATACTAGATGTTTCTACACTATATGATTATGTAGACATTAGTAGAAGATTCTAGAAAATTGCATCAACTTCAACAATCACAAATATGCCCCTGGGGTCGCCAGCCAAAGCCGCCCGTCGTCAAGGTGGACCGCCCGCTAGCAGTAGAAGGGCGCTCGCCCTGTCCACAAGCCCACAAGACACGAGCTTGAAGTCTGAAAGTGAAATGTCTTTACCTAGTCTTTGAAAAATCCTCTCGATTATGGGTGCCAGCCTAGTAACTATACCTTCAAACTCTTTGGTCTTAGCACACATAATGACCATAACAGCGTTAGCAGCATCACCAGCAGCAAGAAAACCGTCAAGTTCATTGACGTAGGAAGCCCACAAAGTGCAAGTGAATTTAACAATGAAAAAAAAAATCAAATCTCCGTTGAAATATATACTAAGATGGTTATGTGCAACATATGAACAGTACCCGGTATTTTCAAGCTCAATCTGTTTCATTCTTTTTCCAACTTCAAAATCATGTTGTTCACCCACCCGAGTAAGCAACAGTTAATATAAGAAAGATATGAAGCATACCAACTAAGACAGTTTCATCAAGAAAACCTCCCAAAATATCAGCAAAACTCACAAAAGAATACTGCGTAGGCGGAACCAAACTATCATATATAGCAAAAGAGAAGTAGTTTTACCTTGAATAGTAATCTTAAACTCGTGATTCGCAGTCTTGTAACCACCAGTGTTGTCACATCGTGTGAAGTTCCTTATGGCGTACACATCGCCCTCCCGAAGGAGACGTTCATATTTAGGCACCACTCAGCCAACAATATGGAAACAAGATCCGGGGAAACAGTCCATGCGGGGCAGCTAGAGGGCAAAGGGGAGACCCAAAATAAAGCGATTGAGGTGCCAGAAAGTGAAGAACAAGAGGAAGATTGCCCAACTGGAAGGTTCTTGTCCAAATCCGATGGTGAATACATAGGAGGCAGGATGGAAAGGAGAAAGCCAAGAAGAAGGAGAAGAAAAGGCTCACGGAAAAAGGAGAGGAGTCATCCTTGTGAGGTAAGTTCAATCAACCCTTGCCTTAGCAATTCCATTCCGAACTCCAATATCCAGCACGCTAATAATAGATTCTGGTCCCAAAAATAAAAGCTAGAGGCAAACAAATTGTGGGATCTTGGAATAGCATTAGGAATCTCCTATGGTGGGAACAAAGATGAGATAATTAATAAGTTTATAGAGATGGAAAAAAGAGATAGTGAGGAACTAGGGAGAGCCTGTAGTGCTTGAAAAGAAGGGGCTGCAGTAGTTGAATTACGAAGATTCTATGCTATAACATAAGGGGGCTGGGGGCAGGTTAAGAGAAGGGCTGCTAGGGAACTAGTAGTTAAAGAAAGAGTTGATCTAGTGTGCCTACAAGAGACAAAAAAAGATCAAGTAGATCATGCATTTTGTAGTTCAGTGTGGGGTCCAGGTTGTTGTGAATTTGCTGTGAACCCGGCCATTAATATGGCAGGGGGCTTACTCACCATTTGGGACAAGGGAGTGTTTAAACTGAGTAATTCTTTTCAGGGTCCGGGTTTCTTGGGTATCAAAGGGCCATGGAGGGATTGTGATGTTCCGTGTGTCATAATAAATATATACTCTCCTTGCTTATTAACGGAAAAAAGGAAGTTATGGGAAGAGTTAATAAACATAAGGAGGAACGAAGAATCTAGTATGTGGTGCGTGCTAGGGGATTTCAACGCTATAAGAGAGAGGGAGGAGAGAAGGGGACGGGATAATGTAGCGTCTCAAAATGGTAGGAAATTAGGGAATTCAATGAATTTATCAAAAACATGGAACTATTAGACATCCCAATGGTAAATAGGCGGTATACGTGGTTTAGGAGCAGGGGACACACGAAAAGCAGAATTGACAGAATATTAGTATCCCAAGAGTGGATGTTGATAGTCAAATCCGCAAGTGCACAAATGGTTATCGCGTAGTACAAAAGATATCGAACCCAAGGGATAGGTGTCTTCTTATTAAATTATTTAGTACTTGAGCAGAAAATAAAAAGGTGTGTATTGTTGATGGTTTGATTAAGATAAAACAAGAAATAGCAATAAAATATAAAGAAATAAAGATGATGAGATTTAAGCACTTGGGTTGAATTACATAGTCTATAAAATATGCTAGCAAATTCCTACTTAATTTCTGAATTCTAAAACCAAGTTCATGATGCTATAGCCTAGTATTTCTACAAGTTAATTCCTTATAAGTGTAGAACTTTCTTCCTAATTACTAAATTCAATTCCTTGCAATTTAGTTAACCAGAAAAGAAGATGAAGATGAAGTTCAGGCCAACATAAAGCTACGTCTATCCTAAGTCCTTAGTGATATATACTTATAGCCTTTTTTAAATCCTATTTCCCTTACTACTTACCAATGGCCATTGTTATAAGTAATAAGCAAGAGATCTTGTGTGCACCAAGATGAATGAAGAACAAGGAAATAAAACTTAAACTGGAAATATTATTCAGAAATGTAAAAATAAACTAAGACATAAAATATAAACTAAAACAACCCAAGATACTTAAAAGAATTAGCCAAGCATGGCTAAAAGAAGCATCGAATTACCCTGGATAGGAGCTCAAGTTTGGCTTCCCACAATTCCTAGGAACAATGCTCTTAAGGAGGAAAGAAGAATACTTGTTGTATTCTGAATAGGTGTGTCTTACAAGTGAAGAAAAGACCCCTATTTATAGTAAAAATTTGCCCTCCAGCGCTTGAGCGCTGGGATCCCCAACGCTTGGGCGTTGGGTGCAATTAAAATCCCACTATCAGACCGAGGCCCAGCGCTTGAGCGCTGGCTTCCAACGCTTGAGCGCTGGGTGCAACTCCTGACTCACATCCTAGTCAGAGTCCCAACGCTTGAGCGTTGGGAGTTCCAACGCTTGAGCGTTGGCTCGACTGCTGGTTCATCTTCAAGCTTTTCTTCTCTTCATGGTAGTGGGTTTTCAATGCCTTCAATGGCCTCCACTCAGTCTCTATTAAGTTCTGAAACCTCCTCTCCACTACCATCAATCCTTCAACCTTATTTTACATGTGCTTAAATCAAAGAGTGTTGCTTCATATTCTTGATTTCCACTTTAAGTCCTCTCTTTGCTAGCACTTCAATTATGGCCCTTTAAATCCTTGAAACTTCACTTTTCATCCTCCGCTCTTGAACTTTTACACTTTAATCCTTCCTTTCCTGAAACTTTACAATTCGGTCCATGGACAAAAATGATAAATATACCAGCTTTCCTAAAAATATAAAAATAACTATAAAAATTCCTAAAAATATAAAATAAAGTTAGAAAAACAAATAAAAGCTAATCTATATGCAAAATGCAAAATAAATAGAAAATCTACATAAAAAGAATAAAAATCCTATATGAGACTCAAAAAATAATAAAATAAAAAGTCTAAAAACACCCTAAATCTACTAGTGGATTTTTTCTTTTCAACCAAAACTCTGAATTTTCAAAAATGCCTATAATCTCTTCTCAACTTACAAAGTATACAAAATCCCAATCAACATGCAACACAAGGCAGAAAAATTTCACAATCATGCATTCAGAGTCCTCAACTCTCAGAAAAACATAGGGTAAGTGGTACCCTTTCTAGAACTCATAAAAACTTTGCCAACAACCAAAACAATCAAGATGTCCAAATCATTTCTAACAGCATGCAATCCTAACCGCATCAAAACATAGAACCTTTTCAAAAAGCAGTTCAATCAGATAAAACATTCACAAAGCAATAGCAGCATTCAGACTGGATAAAGACACTCAACCATGCAGTTTAAAAACCTAAAAGCAAAAATAAAATACTAACACTAAAAATAAAACTAAAAACTAAACAGAAAAACTAAAAGCTGGTATTTTTTTTGTCTTTTTTTTTTCTTTTACAAATGTCCAGGAAACCTCCTTGCAATTTCAACTTTGAACATTTCAAGTTCAAGAGGGCTCTTTCTCCTTCTAGTGCCTTTCCTGCAAAATTGAACAAACAGAAGTCTCACAAGCAGAAGCTTGCTTGACTTGTTAGTTCCTAAAACATCATACTTAAGAACAAGGGTTGAAAAACTGTGTCCACTTTAAAAGAAACAAGAATTCTTGAGTTCCCAAAAATTAAAACCATTATAGAAGCAAGGGAAAACTCAAAGAATCAAAAACTTTTCAAGAAATGGTGGACACAAAATTAAAGAAAACAGAAAACCCAACGCTCAAGCGCTGGAAGAAATAAAAAAAACTGGGCAATCAGAGGTCCCAACGCCTGAGCGCTGGGTTTCCAACGCTTGGGAGTTGGAAATTAAAAATAAAAACTGAGGATTCCCAGGGGCCTAGCGCATGAGCGCTAGCCCTCCAACGCCTGAGCGTTGGAAACTACTGGAATCAGGGGTGACTAGCAGGGGCCTAATGCATGAGCGTTGGCCTCCAGCGCTTGAGCGCTGGCCCCTCCTGCAGCAAAAACATAGAATTTTTTTCTTTTATTTATTTACAAAGGTAGTGCAGAAAATTAAATAACAGAAATTTAAACTATCCTAAGTTGGGTTGTCTCCCAACCAGCTCATTGTTAAGGTCCGAGATAGACCCTTCCCTTTAATCAATTAGAGGAAGTCTTCCTTCTTTTGGTGAATACATCATCTTTTAAATCGTCCTCTTCTTCAGACTCATAATGTTTAAGAGTCCGGAATACATAAAACTTGATTTTTTCATCCCCTACCTTCAAAGATAGGAGGCCTTCTGCCACATTAATCTTGGCGTTTCATGTAGCAAGGAATGGCCGCCCAAGAATTAACGGTACCTTAGAGTCTTCTTCCATGTCCAAGATCACAAAGTCAACCGGGAAGACAAATTTGTCAACTCTCACAAGCACATCTTCAGCAACTCCATATGGGTATTTTATTGACCTGTCTGCCAACTGTAAACACATAAGAGTAGGAGTGGCCTCTCCCATGTCCAATTTTCTAAACATGGAGAGCGACATGAGGTTAATACTTGCTCCCAAATCACAGAGAGATTTTGCATTTGGCAATCCTTCAATGTCCACAGGTATAGTAAAGCTCCCCGGATCTTTCAACTTTTGGGGAAGCTTTCTTGATACAATTGCTAAACACTCCTCAGTCAACATTACAGTCTCTTCAATCTCACTCAACTTCCTCCTTCTAGATAAAATATCTTTCATAAACTTGGCATAAGTAGGCATTTGTTACAAGGCTTCAGAAAAAGGAATATTTATTTGAAGTCTTTTGAAAATCTCAAGAAATCTTGAGAATTGTTTTTCCAAATTCATTTTTAAAGCCTTGGGAAATGGTACTTTACCAATTTTCATAGAAGGAGAAATTACATTTTCAACAATTTTTTCAGCATCATTAAGCACACTCCTCTCTTTTTATTTTTCTTCACAATTCACCTCTTGTTCAATCTCCACTACCCTTTTGGGCATAGTTTTACCACTCCTAGGAGTGATAGCTGAAACATTCTCTACATTCTCCTTTGGATTAACAAGAGTGTCAGATGGAAAAGTACCTGGAATCCTTTCTGAAATGGTCTTGGCCAACTGGCCTACCTGAACCTCCAAATTTCTGATAGAGGCCTCATGATTCTTGGCACTAGTCCTTGTTTCATTCATGAATTGTGCAGTTTGTTGGCCTATTTCACCAACAATTTCTTCCAAGCTCTTTCTTCCTTGTCCTAGGTTCAAAGGCATTGGTGGCCTCTGATTCTGAAATGGCCTCTGAAACTGCCTGGCCTCTCCTTGACCAACCCCTTGGTCCCTCCATGAAAAGTTGGAGTGGTTTCTCCAACTTGGATTATAAGTATTGCCATAGGAATTTTGGAAATTCCCCATGGCCTTTACCTCAGCTTCCAATTCTGCCTCTTATGGGCTTAACTGAACTCCTTCCATTCTTTTGTCCATTGCATCCACTTTACTGGACAAAAGTTTATTTGAAGCTAAAATGGCATCAAAAGATTCAACTTCAAAAATACCTTTCCTTATGGCCCGGTCCTGATTTGAGTGGGCAGCTCTTGCAGCAAGTTTATTAATCAAATCAAGAGCCCCCTGTGGTGGCAAAGCATCAAATGCCCCACTTGCAGCAGTGTCCAGCTTGTCTCTTGTATAATCATTCAAAGCTGCAAAAAACTTCTCCACCTGATCTGCAATGGAGAGATTGTGACCTGGGCACCTTCTTAGGAGTCCCTTGAACCTTTCTCATGTCTCATACAGGTTCTCAGCATCTTGTTGAATGAAGGAGTTGATTTCCTGCTTCAACTTCCTTATTCGGTTGTAAGGGAAGAATTTAGCCGTGAATTTCTCGGCCAAATCATCCCAGGAGGTAATGCTTCTGAGAGGTTGTGAAGATAACCACTCTTCTGCCACATCTCTTAAGGAAAATGGAAACAACATAAGTCTTACCGTATCCAAGTGAACATCATAAGGCTGCGGTGTGGGCTTGCGAGGGTAGCAAGAGCTCGGGGCCAGATGGCTACAATTTTAGGTTTATTAAAACATATTGGGAAAATTTGAAACCTGAAATCTATAGAATGCTGAATGAGTTTTATGATCAAAGGGTCATTCCGAAAGGATGTAATGCATCCTTCATTTCCCTTATTCCTAAATGTGAGACACTGCTAAGCCTCAATGACTTTAGACTTATCTCCCTTGTGGGGTGTTTATATAAAATAATAGCTAAAGTTCAAGCGACTAGGCTTAGGGCGGTGATTTCTATAATTGTAGAAGAAAATCAATCTGCCCTCGTGGGGGGGGGCGAAATATGTTAGATGGGGTAGTCATAGCAAATTAGGTGATAGATGAGGCCAAAAGGAAGAGGAAACCGTGCTGTTTGCTTAAATTAGACTTTGAAAAAGCTTATGATTCTGTGGCTTGGGAATTCCTGTACTATATGCAGGAGAGAATGGGATTCCCACATAGATGGATTAAATGGATTAAGGGTTGTATTGAATCTGGGACATTATCCGTGCTGGTAAATGGGAGCCCAACAATGGAATTTTCTATGGAAAGGGGCCTCAGATAGGGTGACCCGCTTGCTCCATTTATTTTCTTATTAGTGGTTAAGGGTTTGGGTGGATTAATGAGAGAAGCTGAGAGACTTAATTTTTTTCTCATGTTTTAAAATTGGAAGTGATAATACGAAAGTGTCACATATTCAATTTGCAGATGACACTCTACTTATTGGGGAGGCGTCTTTTAAAAATGTTTACACAATTAAAAGTATATTGAGGTGGTTTGAGATAATTTCAGGGCTCAAGGTGAACTTTTTTAAAAGCAAATTTGCAGGTTTATCGGTGGAAGGGGATGTGATAAGAAGCATGGCAGCTGCATTAAATTGTAAAGTGATGAATGTTCCTTTTGTGTATTTGGGTGTGGAAGTGGGAGTGAATCCAAGACGGGTGGCGACTTGGGATACAGTGGTCCGGAAGGTAAAAAAGAGGTTAACCTCTTGGAAGAAGAAACACTTGTCCTTTGGTGGTCGCATCTGCCTACTGAAATCGGTACTTAGCTCAATCCCTCTCTTTTATCTTTCTTTTTTTAAGATTCCGGTTTCTGTGGCTAATAAACTGAAAAGTCTGCAGTGTAGTTTCTTATGGGGTGGGGGAGAGAGCGAGAGGAAAATATCATGGGTAAAATGGGAAACAGTTTGTAAACCAAAGGAAGAGGGGGGTTTGGGGGTAAAGGATTTAGTGAAATTTAATAGGGCTCTCTTAGGAAAGTGGAGATGGAGGCTACTGGGGGAGAGGGAGAGTTTATGGAGCAGGGTGTTGGTTGCAAAATATGAGGAGGGGGTTAGATTTGGGGAGGAGGAGTGCTTTGAGGAGGGTTCTAATTGGTGGAAGGACTTAGGTAAGGTTTGCGCAGGAAGCTTGGAGGGGGCTTGGTTTGGGAAGAGTTTAAAAAGGGTAATAGGAGAGGGTCGAGAGGCGAGGTTTTGGGTTGATAATTGGACGGGAAACGGGTGTCTAAAACAGAAGTATAGGAGGCTATTTGATATATCTGAACAAAGGGATGAAAGTGTTGCGGAGATGGGACTTTGGGAGGAAGCGGGGTGGGCGTGGCGGTTCTAGTGGAGGAGAGTGATGTTTGAGTGGGAAAATGACCTTTTTAATAATCTTATGCAGGATATTGCTCAACCGAGGCTAAAAATAGGCAAAAAGGATAGCTAGTGCTGGTTGGCTGGGCAAGATGGCGAATATTCCGTGAAATCAGCATATATAGCACAGTTGCCGAGTGAGGAGAGTCAGGGTAATACTTCCTTGTACAGAATAGTGTGGGCATCTCCAACACCGTCCAAAGTGAAGGCGTTCATATGGAAACTAGCGCTTGAAAGATTACCGACGATGGATAATTTACTAAGAAGAGGAGTAGTGTGTGAGCAGAATAATGTGGGGAGATGCCACTTCTGCAGGGGCTGCTTCGAGGGTGCTCCCCATTTTTTCTTCACATGCGAATACTCTTATGGGGTTTGGATGAAGTGCTACTTACGGCTGGGCATTTACACTGTTTTGCCGGATAACTGTCAAGATCATTTAATGCAACATGGATTCTAGGGTAAGAACAAAACTCAAAAGTTCGCATGGAGTGTAATATGGATGGCTTGCAATTGGAGTATTTGGTTGCATAGAAATTCAATTGTGTTTAAGGGGGACCAACCGAACTCCGAGACTGTGATCGAGATGGTGCAAATCAAGGCATGGACATGGCTTCGAATGTTGATGAAGAGATTCACGAGATCCCTTCAGGAATGGATTAGGGAACCGATGATGTGCATTTCAGACGTGCTATGACAGGGCAATCAAGGTGAAGCTGCTTCAAATGGCATTTTAATAGGTATGAAGGTGCTTGCTGTCAATCTCTGGTGCTGGTTTAACTGCATCCTGCTGTTCTGTCCTATACTGGTTACTGCTCCCCATACTGTTTAAATGTAGATGGAGTTCCAAAGGTGTTCGAGGGTGCAGGGTAAAGCACAGGGTGTTGGCAACAGCAGATGGGAGTAAGGAAATATGGTTTGCGCTGGGGTACCCATTGATGAGATAATACTTTATCCAATTGTATCTTTGCTTTCTTTGCTGTTTTGTGTTTGCTGTTTTCTATTTTTTTCTGTTTTTTCCATTCTGCTGCAATTCTTTTTGGAGTTCAGCTGTTTGACTTGTTGTATATGGGCTTAGCACCCCTTGTGCTATGTTATATGCAATTTCTTTGGCTTTTCAAAAAAAAATACTTAGGCACCATATGTTTTACAGTTGCTTGAATACGGGAACCCTAGCCAAGTACATCAACAATTATAAAATAACTTCATGTGAACCCTAACAAAAATAAATTATAAAATTTTGATACAGTTGTCAGAATATCCAGAAATTAAAGAGGATCAATTCAGATATGGTCAAAGGATCAACAATAATTAGGGAGGAAATCAGCAATATTTAGGGAGAGAATATATTGACATTATTGTATTTATTTTATTTTCTTAATTAATGCTCTGAATTGTACTATGAGAGGAACCCTGCCTCTAAACTATTGAATTAAGAAATCAAATGCTTTTTCCGTATAATTTATGTCTTACATTTCAATAACAGTACCTTAGAATCCATCAATATCATCTCAACTTGAGTAACCTGATTTCGTGAACGAATATTCCAAAGCCGAATGATCCTTGCTAGTATATTTCAATTGTCCCTAATAGGATTGAGGTCTGCGATATTGTCATAAGTGGGTGCCATAGTGATTGATAAAGAACTGGAATATATGTCTTCGAGATGTCAAGGTTGGATTAAGCAAAGGGTGTGCCAAATGAGTACACACAACAACTTATAAATAAATGAACAAGGAAAATTTTGAGTTATACAATCTTTCTATTAAGTGGATCAATGATATTTAAGATAAATAAATAAATACGAAATTTCTAGTTTACTTATCTTAAATATCATTGGTCGAACTTGGGTTGTTTAACCCAAGCTTTTCCTTAGTCATGTAGACAATCTCAAATGATTAAGAGAAGAAAAATGTTAATCCGGAAAACTTGGACAATCAAAAATAAGATTGTGGAGCAAGATTAATAAATCAAGTCAGTGTTACTTGAACCACATGAATATTTCCATCAATATTTTTAGAGGAATGTTACATGGCTCAAAATATTAATTCACGAATCCAACGAATTGAAATAATAACCAATCATGTAGGATATAAGTGGTAAGTGAAGCAGCAATGAGGATTAGAAGAGAGATAGAAAGTGTCACGTCATATTTGTAAGATTCGTTGCTCAAATAATTCGAGCCACAAAGCATTTTCCATATTTTTATTATTCAAAAATAATGTGTGACTCGAAACATTAACAACCCAGGCACAAAAGGATGATGGCAGTTATTGAAGCTTCATTATAGGGTTTGATGGTGTTTTTGAATAGAGAGTTAAGTTTTTTTTGTTACAAGAGGAAGACGAATAGAGAGCTAAGTTGCTAATTTGTGTAACAAATATAAGTGGGCAATTACCACAAATTTTTTGGTGAGAGAGCCGAGTTAGGATTAAAATATTTAAAATAAACCTAAACACAATTCAAATGTGAGATGTGCTATGCTAGCAGTGCCGATGTGAAGCTTGTAAATCCCAAATGAGTTATGGTAAACTTGCCAAAAGTAGAAATACAAATTTATTTTAGATTTATTTAAATCATGAAAATTAGGACAGGAGTTGCCTAGATGGGTGCCAAATGTCAAAACTTTCCTCCCTTAAACTCTTCCTTTGTATTGTATTTAGATTTAGATTTATATGTGAAGAGTAGCACCTCACAATTTCATACCAAATTTCGTTCGAAACTTTTATTGTATTGCACGAAATTTTCAACCAAACCCTGTTAGATATTTTGTAAATAAGTAGGATATCTTCTATTAAATCTAGTTAGATATCAAAATCAAGGGAAGTTAAGATATTATGTATTTATTGTACCTATTATATATGTCAGACGAAGGTCGCGGGCGGGACGACGCGAAAAGTTAGAAATCAGAGGAATCACTACCAATATCTATTTAAAATGAGAAACATTGGAAAGTCTACTACCCGTAGGGAAGGTACTAGCACCCTACAACGTCCGTTTATAAAACGGTTACCTCTAATTAATTTTGTAAAATATTATAGTTTTTTAAATATTTGTTTTACCCAAAGAAATGAACATTTTTTTCTTATTATTATATGGCTTTTTGTTTAATTTAATTAATAAAGGAAAAAAGTATTTACAAATTCGGCTTGACAAGCTTTTGAAGCTCGCTCCTACGTATCCCCTTAGTGCAATGGGGAATTCAAGGGCCACATGTTCTTACGGTTAAATGCATTTTAATTTTGGACATCTGAAGACAGTTAATTCTTGGCCTACGTATTTTCTTTAAGAGACATCAATGATACATAGTTCTAACGAATAGCTTGAGAAAATTAAAAAAAATGGGTTACATGATGGGCTGAAATCCAGCTCTTCAACCTTTTTTACGAGGAAACAGAAATGAGTAAGTGAAAAAAGAATAAATGGTCCAAGGGCTGGCCCAAACACTAAACATGACCCTTTGTTCTCCCAACCAACAAAAAAACAAAAGCCCTTTTTCCTTAAGAACAAAAATATATGTACAATAAGTTGAGAGAAGGATCAATTGAGTGAAATTGTGGAGAGAGAGGGAGAAACAAAGTTGGGTAGAGGAAAAATCATGGTTGTTAAAAGAGGACTTGACCGACCAATTGAACCGGCTCGACTGGGAACCGAACTCGTTACTAGTTCAGAACAACCACATAACCGACCATCAAGAAAATCAGTCAAAAGTCGGGTGAAATAGTAAAAAACTGACATATGTGGTAAAAATCGGCGATTCAAGCGATTTAAAAAATTATTGGTTTTTTTCTTTTCCGGGAAAATGAGTCAGCCCATGAATCGAAAACAAAAGAATGATCCAAAAAAAAACACATTGTTGGTTTGTTGATGGTATCTCAATCTGATTCTATCATTTTGACAAAAAAAAAATTGACTGAATCACGGAATCTCACAATCAACGCATTTCTTTCTTCTTCGTTCAACACAACTTCTATTTTTTGTCTCAAGTGCAAATTAGGCAGATTGTTTCTCTGATAAGAAATCCACCTCTGGGTATTATGTTTTTCATGGTAATAACTTAATCTTCAGGAAGAGTAACAATCAAAGGATGGTAGGATCAAGTGCAGAATATCGAGTCATGATTACAAGTACTTTTGAACTTATATGATTCAAATAGTCATTTCTAGACCCGAGTTTTAGGGATGTTTCATATACAACCCTTTTTTTAAATAAAAAATGGCAGAACAGAGAGAAATCACCTCCAAACTACTGTGCAAGGCGCCAGTGGCACGCTGGGGTGGCCAACAGAGGTCCACTCCTAGGTAGGAGCGTTGGGGGATCTCCCTGAGGAGGGTTGCCCACCAACTAAGATTTTACTGGACGCAGGGGGATTCGAACCCTTGACCTATAGGGAGGTGACAAACCAGAAACCTATGGCTAGTTGTGCCAACCCAAGTTGTGGCATACATGAAACTTATTTGAGACAACCAAACAACTAATAAAAATTGTCTCAAATATTGTATTCCGTTAGAGGACCGAACACATTGAAATCTATTGTCATTTTATTAGAGAGGAAATTTTAAGTGCGTTTGTTTTAACACATTTTTTCCTTCTAAAATAATCAATTTTTAATTTCTTTTTTTAACTTTAAGGTGTTTGTTTCATTTTAAAAAAAAAATAATTTAAAAAAAGAAAGCTGAAATCATATTATTATTGAAAAACTACTTTGATTAACTTATTAGAAAAATATATTATAATAGATGAAAGATAAAATAAAAATGTCATATTTATTAGTGTGACCAAACGCAAATTGGTGTCACAATAAGTGCACGGTAATATCGAAATAACAAAATGTTGATCTCATGAGGGCTGACTAACTACTAGCGTGTTCACTTTATTAATGATTTAAGCTAAATGATCGATTGAGTTGGTTGATTGCTTAAAATTAAAATTGAAATTAAATGTAAAATTAAAATTAAAATTAATACGATTAATGAAAACAAACTGATCAACGATCAATAAACTGAAAAATGATCTCGAACCGAACATTGATAACGGAAGGTTAGAGTACTATTCTTGTGAGTTCCAACTATTCTTAGGTTGTTACGTACCTAAGATTGAAACTTTGGAATTGGTCCTCCCTTTCATCTCTCACGCTCACATGATCACGTAATACTCATATTTAAAATAAACTCCATTTCTTTTAAAAATGGGTCCAAGTAAAACAATACAGTAACTAGCCTTAGAGGTGGGAATATGTTAAACAGTTTGTAGGGGTCTATGACCTAACTTACATCAGGCCCAGATCTGAACTTTCAAAATTAATAAATAAGCAAGGTCTAGACTTTTTTTAAAGCCTATTCAGTGAAAAAGGTTAGGTTTGTGCCTCAAAAAGCCTTGCAAGCTTAACAGACTAGACTATTTAAATAAATATATGATTAATATATACATATTTTATTATTATTATTATTATTATTATTATTATTATTATTATTATTATTATGTTAGAATTTTCTTATAATATCTTGATATTATATATTTATCCATATTCTTAAATAGTTAAACAAGTTGGCTTATATTATGATTTAAGGATTTGGTCTATTAGAATAAGATTTATAACCTATTTAAATACCTAATTATGAAGTGAGATTTTAAATACACTCTCAGACCCTAAAAACCAACATAATCTGCTTATTTTCGTTTCTACCTAATAGCTTATAATCTTGCTAGACTATTTATAGAAAGATTTATATTAGTATAATTTAACTCGTTAGAGTTTTTAAGTTTTTTTTTTATTACATAAGGAAATGAAAACAAGCAACAAAAATAATTAAGCTACTGCATCCCTGCATAGGAGCGGGATCACCGAAGACGGAGGCTCCTTCCAAACATGCAACGAACATCCTGTATGGGACGCCTGCCTTGCCAACATATCCGCCACTGCATTCCTATCACGCGAGACTAGGAGAATTAGACTTTCCACTCCCCAACCAACATAGCTCAAATAGAAGCAATAGTATCCTTTTGCCAAAAGTTTCATGTATCCCTGTTCTTGATCAGGATCTCCACAATATCCTTACAGTCCATGTAACATACTATCTCACGGAAACCCAAGTCCTCAACGAGCTTCAATCTGGACCGGAGCGCCAGAAGCTCCGCTAGAAAGGCACACCCAGGACCATAAGAACAAGCAAACCCCAAAATCCATGGGCCGGTGGAATCCCTCACCTCACCGCCCCCACCCATCTGATTTGACCCAAAAATCCAGCTGCCATCTGTATGGAGGTGAACTAAATTGGTACCCTCCACAAACATAGACTCTCGAGGACTCGTCATCAGCGTCCCCCATCTCGCAAACTCATTCGTTGTGATCAATATCTGACACCAAACCACTTGAATAGGCCACGTTGAGGACCAAAGACCGCGCTATTGCGCCAACGCCAAATACACCAGAGTGTTGCAATCGTAAACGCCTGATACGGTCCCTGAAGGATGCTACGCAACCAATCTTGAAAGGTGTTCACCGTATGAGGGGTTGGCAATAAACTCTGAAAGTGGCTCCATGTCAACCACGATCCACGACAATCTCGCAAGAAGTGTTCAACATCCTCATCCTACTCACCACACTGGGGACAAGTCGCGGTCAAGCTCAGGTGGCATTGTCGCCGCTTCATGTTTGTGGGAAGAGCACCACAACCCACAAGCCAAAGGGAAAGTCTAACCTTCTCTGGTTCCTGGGCTTTCCAAATCGCTTTCCAATTACGAGCGCTCGGTTGATCCTGACACCGAATCATATGATACGCAGAAGCCATCGTGTAGATTCCGGAACTAGTTCCTGCCCACAGAATCTTATACTCCTCCTCTGAATGCAGTGGAATCTTGATCCGACCAATTTCATTCACTATCTCAAGGGGAAGAGGCGTGTACAAAGTAGCGAGGTGTCACGCACCCTGACTCCAAAGATCCGAGACTATAAGTTCCATATCTGAAATATGAACATAGGGAACATGATGACATAGGTTCCCCGTACCCAGCTAGTTAGAGTACCAAAATGATGAATGACCATTTTCCAGACACGGTTGAAACCCTTGCTTGACGGCTTCCTTAGCATTGATAATTCCTCTCCACACATAAGAATCCCCGAGGTGATATGTTGTCGCCAACACCGAATCAGCACCCACATATCTTAGTTTTAACACTTGGACCCAAAGCATGTCTGTATCATACATGAGGTTGTTCACCAACTTCCCCAAGAGAGCAATATTATTCTCCCATGCACTGCGAATACCAAGCCCACCCTTATCCTTAGGTAATGTCACATCAGGCCAAGGCACTAAGTTCCAACTTCGACTCGACCCTCCTTTGAACCAAATACAATTTTGAACTAGCTTACCAATATGATCACACACTCCCTCAGGGAGCCACAAATCTTGCATAGTATATATAGGCAACGAGGACATGACAGACTTAGCCAAGCACAATCGCCCCGCCTTATTCAGAAGCTTGTGTTTCTAGGACACCAGACGGGTATTCATCTTGTCAATTAGGGGTGCAAAAACATCTCTAGTCACTATCCCCTTAAGGAGTGGTATCCCCAGATACTTACCAAGATTTTCTACCCTACTAATCCCGGAGATATCCGAAAGTTCTTGTTGTGTCCTTTGGTCTATGTTCCCTGAGCAAAATATGCGGGACTTCTCTAAATTCACCTTCATTCTGGACGCTTGACATAACACCGAGAATGTGTCCGAAATCAACCGCATTTGCTCCTTAGACGCTTGGCAAAAGAGAAGAACATCATTAGCAAAAACGAGGTGTGAGATACCAATACCTTCCTTTGTAACCCGAATAGGTCGCCATACAACCTCTTGGACAAGCCGTTGAATATGAATAACAAGCTGTTCCATACAAAGCATAAACAAGTACGAAGACAGAGGACCACCTTGCCTTAACCCACGCTGCGGGGTGAAGGAAGGTAATTTAGATCCGTTCCAAAGAACTGAGATATTCAACCCTTGGACACCCCACATAATAAATTCCACGATCGACGGAGGGAAGCCAAAATCATAAAGTGTTGCCCGAAGAAAGTCCCAACTGACCCTGTAATATGCTTTCTCCAAGTCAATCTTCAATGCCACTAGCCCGCCTTTCTTCTTGTGCATGTGAATCGTATGCATCACCTCTTGGGCAAGAATGATGTTATCTCTGGTCCCTCTCCCTGGTATAAAGCTTCCCTGGAGTGGTCCCACAAGCTCAGCAAGCAGCGGTCTGAACCTGTTTACCAGCACCTTTGTAATAACTTTGTAAGCTATATTACAAAGACTAATCAGCCGCAAATCCTTCAGCCGAATAGGGTCGTCCGTCTTGGGAATAAGAACAAGCAATGTGTCCAGTAATGAAAGGTCCGCTCTCCCATTCTGAAATGCCATGGATACCATGTTGTGAAGATCTGCACCCAAGATATGCCAGTATTGCTTATAGAAAAATGCCTGGAAGCTGTCAACTCCGAGGGCCTTAAAGGAATGCATCCCATGACCGCCCTTTGAACTTTGTCAAAAGAAACAGGTTGAGCTAATGCTACCTTGTCCGCAATTGAAATAACCAGAGTCCTATTTGCCATGACCATATTTTTGCACACCTGCGTATCAACAGAAAAGAGATTGATGAAGAAGCGACGGGCCTCCTCTTGAAGTCTCACTGGATCCGTGCACCAATTGCCATCTTGTATGAACAAACCATGTACCTTATTCTGCTTTCGTCGCACCACAGTTTGAGTGTGGAAGAACTTCGTGTTTCTGTCCCCCAATCGTACCCAATTCTCCCTGGATTTCTGGAACCACATGATCTCCTCCTGTGTAAGAATATCCCCATACTCCTTTTGATAGTAACGAAACCACACAAGAAAGGGGGGTTTGAATTGTGTGTGTGATTTTTAACTTCTTTTTCGAAAACTAGCAGTTATAAGTTTAAAATGATTGTTCGAAAAGTGCAGCGGAATACAATCTAAGACGGAATAATAAAGCACGAAGAGTATTTATCCTGGTTCACCCCCAAAATCGACAGGGCTACGTCCAGTCCTTGGCTTTACCAAGATTTTCACTATTATATCAAAATAGTACAAGTATTCGTCAGGACTTCTCCCAGTATTCTGAGGACTACTCTTTTACAAGTATTTTATCAGGACTTCTCCTTCACAAGTATTAGACAAGACTTCTCCCAGTTCTTTTTCAAGAAGAGTTGGTTTCTACAAAGTCTCTTCAATAAGAGTGGGTAGAGATATGAAGAACAGATTACAGAGAGATTAAGCAAATTGGTTCTCTGTTGGGTTTGTGTGAAAAAGGATAAGAGTTGCTCTCTATGATAATCTTCACACTAGATGGCGACTAAACTCAGGGAATAAACAAGTTGAGATTGCTGAGTGCTTAGTTTGAGAAGTATGATCGCAGATGAACTTAGAAAGTTTTGATAGCTTTGATCGTGTGAAAGTCGCCAACTTTAAATTGATGCCAAGTCCTCTATTTATATCTTCAGTAGGATGATCACTGGGAGCTTGGCTGAGGACTTAGAAAAATAGTTCTGTTTGGATTTCTCCTCTATTGTGAGTAACGGATACTTCTGCATCTCTGGTTAAGCATTTAGTGCTTCTTCAATGGCGAAGGTTGACTTCGTCTGGCTCTTTAAAGCATTTTTCCCTGAGCTATGACTTCTGTAATTAATGCTCATGCATTCCAGCTAAGGGAGCCATTAATGCTCTTGTTCAGAGGATTTGAATTTGAACGTTGATAATCATAAAAGCTCACCGCTGATTCCGCAAAAGCAGCTTGAATTAAGGAATGTCAGGGAATTTGAATTTGCGAGGAATAAAGTATTGATTATATCTGATAGCCAAACCGCAAGTGCACGGTTGATTATCGCGTAATATAAAAAGATCGAACCCACAGGGATAGGTGTCTTATTGTTAATTTATTTAGTACTTAAGCAGAAAAATAAAAAGATATTTTGTTTGTTTGATTAAGAAAAAGAACAAGATATAGCATAAAATAAAATAGAGAAAAGATGTTGATAAGACTTAAGCACTTGGGTTGAATTATATAGCTTATAAAATATGCTAGCAACTCCTACTTAATTTCTGAATTTTAGTACCAAGTCCATGATGCTATAGCCTAATGTTTCTACAAGTTAATTCCTTACACATTGTAGAACTTTCTTCCCAATTACTAAATTCAATGTCTTGCAATCTAGAAAAAACCAAGAAGAAGATGAAGAAAGAATTTTCAGGCCAACATAAAGCTAAGTCTATCCTAATACCTTAGTGATATGTCATATAGCTTCTTTTAAATCCTAAGTCCCTTACTACTTACCAATTTCCATTGTTATAAGCAATAAGCAAAAACTCTTGTGTACATCAAGATAACATTAAGAACAAGGTAAATAAAACATGAACTATAGTAATATTATTCAGAAGAGTAGAAGAAAACTAAAACATAGATTATAAACTAAAACAACCCAAGATACTTAAGAAAGAAGTTAGCCAAGCATGGCTAAAAGAGTCATTGAATTACCCTGGACTAGGAACTCAAGTTTGGCTTCCCACAATTCCTAGGAACAATGATCTTAAGGAGGAAAGAAAAATACTTGTTGTATTCTGAAATGGTGTGTCTTACAAGTGAAGAAAAGCTCACTATTTATAGCAAAAACCTGACCTCCAGCGCTTGGGCGCTGGCATTCCCAACGCTTGGGCGCTGGGAAGCATTAAAATCCAACGTGCAGAAATAGGCCCAGCGCTTGAGCGCTGGCTTCCAACGCTGGGTGCAACCTCTGACTCACATCCTAGTCAGAGGTCCAGCGCTTGAGCGTTGGGTCTTCCAACGCTGCAGCGCTGGGACGAACACTGGCAGCTTTTTCTTGGATTCCTTTCTTCTTCAATGGTGGAATTGATTGGCTTAATTAGGCTCATTCAGCCCCTAATAAGTTCTGAAACTCCTTCCTTCCACCATTAATCCTTCAAACCTTATTTTACATGTGCTCAAATCAAAGAGGGTTGCTTCACATTCTTTACTTCACTTCAAGTCCTCTCTTTGTTAGAACTTCAATTCTGGCCCTTTGACTCCTTCAAACTTCACTTTTCATCCTCCACTCTTGAACTTTTACACTTTGATCCTTGATTTCCTGAAACTTTACAAATCGGTCCCTGGACAAAAATGATAACTATACCAGCTTTTCCTAAAAATATAAAATAAAGTTAGAAAAACAAATAAAAGCTAATCTATATGCAGAATGCAAAATAAATATAAAATCTATGTAAAAATACTAAAAATCCTATATGTGACTCAAAAATAATAAAATAAAAAGACTAAAAACAACCTAAAAACATCATATATTATCCTGTCATCAATATCCTTTTCGCCATTAATGCTCTGAAGGGACAAATGGTGCTTGGCAGATCATCATGGGTTTGACAAACGATCACCTCCTGATTTTTCTTTTGCATGAGTCTTCAAGCGTTGTTTAGTCAAACAAATATTCTGTTAGAGATTTAGATAAACTTTCCTTCAGATCAACCCAACGATTGAGATCCAGACGTTCACCATAGCCGGACGAACGCTCTTAGTCAAACATTGTCAACTGTCAAACTGATTCACAAGAGCTACAGCCGGACGGGTTCTTCTTCTATTCTTTACTTGAATATCTGCTTTTGATAATGCTTTGTAGAGGTCCATGCAGTGTTTCTCCAAGTAAATAGATATTCCTGAGTATGAAAAACATTGAGAAGTTAGGAATTTTATCTTTGATAAGATCAGGACTTAGCGAAATTGTTATTCATCAAAATATACTAATTCATTAAATTATTTGATTCTAACACCTTTTGGAGAGAACGCTCCAAGCGACACAAGGCTTCAGTCTCACGCCACCCAAGCTCCTTCTGGACCCCATGCATTCTCCGCTCTACTCGTCGTTTCCTCGCATGAATGTTCCCAAAAACTTCCTTATTGAAGGTAATCGAAGCCTCTTAAACATTCAATAATTTATTTGTCAAGCCAGTAGAGAACTTGTGTCAAGTATTAGTCACAACTGCCTCAAACGACGGGTGGGTGGCTTAGGCCGCTTGAAATCGGAATGGTCGAGTTGTCCGATCACCGAAGGGAACCTCGCAACGCAGCAAGAGGGGTGTGTGGGAACACTCATGCCAGAGTCTTAATGTATGCCTTAGGATGTAGTAACCGCCAATCAACATCCCCCAGTGCATGATCAAGCCTCTTTGCAACCAGCTGTCTACCATTCTCCCCTCGTTCCCATGTAAACCGAGGGGCCCGTCGCTCCAAGATCAATGAAGCTACATGCATCAAGCATCTCAAGCATAATCATTGCCCGTGCATCATAATACTCCCCATCGATAACTTCTGACGGCGAGCAGATATCATTAAAGTCTCCAATAGGTAGCCACGGATCCCTGTAACAGAGCCGAAAAGACCCCAAATACTCCCAAAGCAGGCGACGCCTCATAGGATTAGGACTACCATAAACGATAGAGCAAACCCAATGTTTACCTCGACAACAGATGTCCACCGACACCATTTGCTTATGAATGTCAATAAATTGAATTGTAAACTCTCTGTTGCATGGTGAGAGAATCCAAAACCCCCCACTATGTCCATGCGCAGCAGCTTCACCGACCAGTTCATACCCCAAACTCTGCCAGAAAGTCCTCACATGATCAAACTGACAATGTGTCTCCATCACAGAAAAAATAGCCGGACGAAAGGATCTCACAAGGTCCCGAACTCACCATTGGCCACGTGCATTCGCACCACCACGAATATTCCAGGCTATCAAATTAAAAGGTGTATTATCCATAAACAGAAGTTGGCGGTTGAGAATGAAGCCAGTGGTTAGGCACGCCGTGGGGGTTGTGTGTCTACCACCATGACCGTGAGTGGTCCTCTATCCGGAGGTTCATGAGCTGACCCAGTCCCCTTCATATCTGAGCTGCTTGCCTCCATGGTTTCTTTGAAATGCACGCTACTGCCCCTCACCGACATTAAATTCATTGTCGACATTACCCCGCCACCAAGGTCATGAACAACATGATCCCTTATCTTCTTCAAGCCTGTGGTCACAAGTGGCTCCCCAGAACCAGCAGTAGCAAGCCGCGGTTTCAGCCCCTTAGTTCGAGCCGCTGGTGTCGTCGTCGTGTGTCTTCTTTTCCTTCTTCATATCTGCCATGCTTGGAAGCAGTAGTTTTTTTCTTATTCGTGGTTTCAATTGTACTCCTTGCATGAAATTATAATTTTCCATTATTAAGAGAATTTTCCAAATATGGTAGCTTATCCAATATTGCAAATCTGTTATTATGGGCACTTAATGTACGTGATTTTGTGCCATCAATCTTCTTTTTCAAATTCAAATTATTTCTTCTTTTATCAACTACCAGCCATTCACCATGCGCAAATTGTGGCTTGTTTATCTCCTTAATAACCACCCCTTGATTCTCTCCTAAAATCATTGCATTATCATTAACAACATTATCTAGGGTGTTGGTTGCAGCTACTGCGTGCAGAGGTGTTGTGGTCGCCGCCTCATGCACCATGATGCGTCCTTCTTCTGTTGCGTTTTTCGCCAGCGCCGGTTGCTGTTCTGGTACGCTGCAGTTCCTCTTCAAATGTCCATAACATCCGCAGTGTGAGCATAGGAGATGGAGACCTTTGTACTCAACATTATACCACGTATCATCAAGGCAAATCTTTCCCACAACTGGCTTGTTAAGATCTATCTAGGCGCAAATACGAGCAAACTTCCCTCTTCGCATGTCCACCGTATTCAAGTCGACCTTTATTGGCGTCCCAACCGCAGAAGCCAACGTGCCCAGAATGCTTTCATCGTAATACTAAAATCCTAGCCCCGTTATCCTGATCCAGACCGACGTCGTGCTGATCTTTGAGTTCGTCGCTCTGAAATCTGGTGTCCATGGCTTCACCGACAGGTAATGATCGAAGATAAGATACAGTGCTCCAGTCATCACCTTCTCCTTGTCAGACTCCATATCGAACTTGACCAGGAAGAATCCATAATGAATGTCTCGTACTTCATACCCTCTTGAGATCTTCCACAATAGTTTCAGTTTTGCACATAGGGCAGTATATCCTATGTGTTTTCCAAGCAACTTGATCACAAGACAGTCCTCCCATGGTTTACAAATCTTCTTGTATGCTTCGGGGTTCATGGAAAATCGAGAAAATAATCGATTCCCATCCACCAAATCAACCGTCATGACGCCCTCCTGCACAAGGTTCATCACTTTCTTTACCCCAGGTTCTGTGATCTCGATGACTTTCTCTTTGAATGTCACCTTTCTTTCCGGTGGTTTGCCCACCAGTGATGCCACACAGTCCGCCGTCGTCACTCCCTCACTTTCGACTTCCATTCTCGTAGTCGAGGAATAGATTACATAAGCATTTGGGCAAACCTGGGCATGCCACTATAAAAGGTCGATGAGGAAACAATAGTAGAGTTTTTAAGTTACTAGCCTCTTTATAAATAATTTTATCGGTAAATGAAAAAATATTATTGTGAAACAAACCTTTCAATAGACTACTAGACCAAGCTAGGCTTGAGGAAGGTCAGGCCAGGTCTGGAAAAAAAACTATAATAGGAAATAGGTCTGATTTAGGCATTAAATCATTTAAGCAAGTTAGGCATATTTATGCAAAGGCTAGCTCAGCCCAGCCTATTTCAACTCTTACGCCAACCCTATTTATAGTCATAAAGGCTTAGCAATTAAAAGAAAACTAAATCCTAAATTGGGTGGAAAAAAAATGATAATAAAAGATAAATGCCTAATTAGCTAAAATACTTGTTTAGAATAAAAAGTCAACAAAAGATAATATCCTAAGAGGATATATCATATGAGAAAGATGTTTTTATATGAGAAAATGAGAATAAATCACGACTGTTAGATCTAGTCATGAATGGTCAAGATTAAAACATGAAGTCATGTGACTTTTTAAAAAGTCACATGATATTTTTAAGTAGTCATGTGACTATTAAATTATTTTAATCTTGACCATTCATGATTAGATCTAACGATCGTGATTTATTCTCATTTTCTCATATAAAAACATATTTCTCACCATCCCCAATATCCTAATATACTAAAATACTAACTTAAAAAAGATATTCCAAAAGATATTAAAAAAACAAGAAAATAGTATGTGGATTCCTCGTCCTTCCGTGCTGCTCTTTGACTTTTTACCCCTTAAAATCTTCATCCTCGACTTCACTCATTCAAATGCCAACTGATGAAAGGTAGAAAATTAATCCAAAATAAAATAAAATAGAAAAAAACTACATATATGATGCTAAAATGATATGTAGAATGATTTGTAAAAGTCTATAAAATTATTCCTTATCACAAATCAGGTTATACTTTTCTTATAATCTCTGCAAAATAAAGTCATTATCTCTAGATTCGTACTAGTATTGTACGTGTGTCATGAATGACGGGTATATGAAAAGAGACTTTTTCACTTTAGATGAACATATCCATCAAATTTTATCACACGATATATATTTACTTAGGTGCTTGGAATCCTTGCCTTGAACATCTTCTAACTATGAATTTCAATACAAACGTTATTTTACATGTCTCAGCAGTGTGTTTGAATTTTCGTTGAACTAAACGTGGATTCACGTTAAACTCGACGTGATAAAATTATGTTTCTCTAATCCACGTGAAACTCGCTGATACTTTAAGACACATGAAATCACGTCAGCGCCCTTGCATCAACGCCAAACTAAACATACACGATGATGTAAGACTTTTTAGTGCTATGTTCAATATGGATTGACGCTCTTTTCAACGACAATTTTCTTCTAGTGACACTAAATTCATGTGCTAGAAAATTTGCAATGGGAATCACTATGTGGGTGAGTGTTTGTTCAACGTGATTTTGGGTGAATATAATTTGAATAAATTTAAAAAAAAAAAGTAGATTTTAAAAGAGTTGTGTTGATGGGATAGTTTTGATCAAAATGAACTATACATATGTAATTTTTTTTTAATTAAAAATTTGGGTGAGTTCAGTCACGGTCACCACTATGGGTTAAGGTAAGCCTCCGGGACTTTCGGTCGCTTACAGAGGTACTTATAGATCGCTCATCAACATTGCCCTCATATCAGCAGCGGAATTCGAGTAAACAAGTTTTGAGAAAAAAGTGGTATATTCTTACCAATTGAGCTAACGTGTGTTGGTATCCATATGTAATTACTAAAATGGATTTGAAGTCCCTATCTCCTTATACTAATTCATTTTCTGTTTTATTTCATTCTATTTAAGAAATACTAAAAGTTAGTGTTGAAATTTTTTCTTTTAATAATTTACTAAATAAGGGTTTAAAATTAAACTGCTCCTACCGCTTTGTGCGCTGACCGTGGGGCGAATGATTAGTCTCACCGCAATCGGCTGTGGGGATACCTTGGTTAAGACAAAAAAAAGTGCTCCTAGACAGGCCTGTGCAACCATTTTAGATTCAGCTGACGCTTATGTTTTTGAAGGTATAGCCACTGCATGAAGCATCCACGTCTTAATCAACCGGAGACCTTGATACTTGTTGAGACAATTACTGAATGTCATAGAATTAGGAAATTAACCTAAAAATTAGGAAATGCAATTTTTTATGTATAACCAAGTTTCAAAATCAGAGTTTTTCTCTTGGGACCAATATGTTTCAAAATCAGATGGATGTATTCTTTCTGGTAAATCGGTTGACTTATCATGCATTTTTTATTTGAGATAAAATTGATTATTATTTGTAAATAAATCCAATGTATGTAATGAAATTTCCTAATATAATTGAAATTTCTTAATACATTTCGTCCCTCTTTATTTTTTCTCTCATAGGCTACAAGCAAAATCATGTGGATGTATTCTTTCTAGTGAATCGGTTGTTTTATCATTTTTTTTATTTAAGTCAAAATTAATTATTATTATTAGTAAACAAATCCATTGGGTGTGTAATGAAAATTCCTAATATAGAACATATGGCTATTCAAACTGATTTTAGATTTCATTTTCTAATATATGTGTTTAAAAAATAACTAAGTTTCGAAATAAGGTATTTGAAATTGTTTTAATTTGTAACTAAGAATGAATCAATTTAAGATACTTGATAATGATAATGACCTGTTTTTCGACACATTCATTAAGTTTCCATAATAAATTAGAGACTTAAGGGTAATATTAGTCCATGAGTTTGTAAAGTCATATGCTATAGGCTCTCTCGGAAAAAAAGTTTGGCATTAACCCCTGCGTTTACAAATATATTGGGAGGAGCCCTGCTGGAGACCGGAGATTGGAGACCGAAGCTCCGGTGAGGTTACTGAGTGACAGGCAATGAACAACGTGGCATGCTGACGTCATTAACGAAGTTGAAGTGGAATTTTTTTTTTTAAAAAAAAAACATGTCTAACCCAGTAAAAATAAAATTTTTAATCCTAATTAAACCCAAACTAATTCATAAATCACTAACAGAAAATAAAACCCTGAATCCCCAAGTTTTTATCTATTAAAACTCATCTTCTCCATCAAACCCAGAACCTCAACATGATTTTTGACTTCTCTTCTCCATCTTCTCCATTCTTATCTCCTCTTCTGTGGTCCTTCATCACTTCTCTTCTACATCTTCTTCACTTCTCTTTGATCCTTGCCTACTCTTTCGTCTCTTCTCCTCCACTACTTTTCAAAGATGAGTAGGTCAAATGGTGAAGCTTCCATCGCTGAAACAGATATGGATTTGCAAGGCGTGTGTGTGGATGTTGCGACCCACTTATCCTCTACACTTCTGGTACCTCAAAGAACCCAGACCGAAGGTTCCTACAATGCCCACATTGGCAGGTGAGAGTTTTAATATTGAAAGAGGTTTGATGTAATTTTTGGGTTGGTGGTTTTAATCCCTTTGTGCTGCTATTTGCTATGTTATGTAGGTGAAGAGCAGAACTTGTCAGTTACTTTTATGGATTGGTGATGTTGGGGTCGTGCATCGTGTTGAAGAAGAAGCTGATACCAGGAGCATTGTATTAGAGATCACCATATCTGGCATTTTTGGGCAGAAGGTGGAGGGTGGGAAAAGGAAGATTACGAACCTGAAGAAGAAACTTGTTGCACAGATATTGATGAGGAATTTAGCAATTGGATTTGTTGTGTTGTTCTGGGTAGTTTGTGTAGGGATTTTGTGTATGGGAAGGGGTTGAGGAGAACAACATTTAATGTGGTGTCATTAGTAGTTTGTTTTCATTTATTGTGCTTTAATGATAAGGGTTGATGTATCGTTTATATATGTACCTTCATTGCAAGTTAATGAATGAGAAGAAGTTATTGAACAATTTGCAGTAAATGAAGTCAGAGGAAAATTGTTGTTGCAACTTATTTTTCTGTTAAAAGCTCTGTAACCAAAATGCATTGTTTAAACATGTGGAGCACGACAATTAATAAAGAAATAAGGAATCTGCCACTTTTTTTTTTTCTGTCTTGCACATGGTATCCAAAATGCTTCGTTTATACATATGGACCACAACAATGAATAAATAAAGGGGAAATCTGCAACTTGGTCCATAACAACAAAAATAAAGAAAGGGGAAATCACATGAATAATGACAAAAGGAAACATCAAATTCAAAGTGGTCCATAAGCATGACTCAATAAACATTACATATCCATAGTGGCTATATGTGGTCCACAAAACCTAACAGTGTATCAAAATGAGGCACTCATGTGCTTGAGACATTATATAATTACAAATCATTGAAGTTTCTCCCAACTTTTCCCCTAACACCAAACCTACCCATGTTAAACCCAACCCCTAAAAGCATCCCCTAGCACATCAAATACCCCCACTAGCACTGTCAGTAATGATACTGCATTGGGTAGGGATATTATCTCCTTCAACCTGTGCTCTCTCCCCTCGTTTAGCATGGACTCCAACACCAGATCCAGTTCCTTGAGCAGCATAAGTGGGTTGGATAGCATAAGAGCCCGCAGTAGCTTCATGACTTGCAGCAGCAGCAGATGGGCCTACACCATTAAAGCATCTTTGACTCATTGCATCAAGTAACAAGCTCCACTTTTCCACAACCGCATCTGGAACATCTTCTAATACAACTTCAGGTATAGTAGCTCTTTTTCCCTGCATCAATAGTAACAACTTTTCATTTTACACTGCAGAATCAATAGCTTTGGACCATAGCTTTGGTTCTTTACCCAATAACCAGTTGTATGCCGAGAGATTGTAGTCCTTCATCTTCATCATATATTCATGCCATGTTTGATGATAAGTTGCTTTAGCTGCACCCATCATGAGATCTCTTATTATAACTCCTCCACCAAATTTCTTTTTGAAATTTGCATACAAGTGTCTAATACACAATCTATGCTCCACACCTTGTAACATCTCATCAAAGACATTCATCAATCCCTGAAAACAGATGAGATACTTTATGTTAGCTTTTGTTGTCATCAAACTGTGTAAAGTATAAACATAAGCCTTAGAATAGGGGTTACCTTTTGCTGGTCTGAGATGAACACCCATCTGTTATTTGCAACCCCACCAATACCCCGCAGCAGCAGATCTAGAAACCACCTCTAAGTGTTTGTTGTTTCTGACTCAACCATAGCAAAAGCAAGTGGGAAGTATTGATCATTTGGATCTCTAGCTACAACACACAACAAGATCCCCCCATATTTTGTTTTTAAGTGGCATCCATCCAAACCAATAAAAGCCTTGCATCCTCCTAGAAATCCTCTCTTGCATCCATCCAAGCACATGTAGAATCTTCCAAATCTAGGTATTATTCTAGGCTCAAGTTTCAACTTACAGTTATTTCTCACATTTGTATCCTCAACTCATCAGCATACCTCCATAATAATGTGAAGTGGAAATCTGCATCACCCTGCACCTCATCTATGGCCAAATTCCTACCTCTCCATGCTTTCCATCTACTTATACTTGTAGCCCAATTAACTCTAACATCATCAACAACTTCAGACATAGTTATGTTTCGCACAGTCCTGACTTTGTCCCTCATTCTTGTCCAGATCCTCAATGACATACCCCTCAACCATGCCATTGTCATCATCCTCATTCACCCTACCAATATCATATCTTTCCAGATTTTCCCCATCTGCTAGACCACTTTTCATTTGTCTGATTTGATCATTTAGTAATGCTTCAGCCTCCTCAGTGTGTTGAGCTTCAAATCCATCATCAACACCTAAGCCCCTTTCCTCCTCGCTATCACCAAACTGAACATCAGAATGTGCAGAAACCTCTGAATCATTATTGAGTTGTTCCTGAGAAATAGGTTCATTGGTTTGGGTACCAACAACACCTTGCACTACTTCTGAATTTGTTTGTGTGGCATCAGCTGCTTCACTGTTATGAACAATTTCTTGGTTCTGTGCAGCATCAGTAGGTTCTTCAGTTTGTGTAGCATCAGCAGGTTCTTCATGGGTTTGTGTATCATCAACACCTTGTACCAATGGAGTTGTAGGGATGTTCTCAATAGGTTCCTCATCAGCATCAGAAATCATCACCACAGGTATTGGGCCCTTATTTTGAGATGGTTTGACCATTGCCTGAAGTCGTTCATATATCCTCACTCTTACTTGCTTGTTGTTATGATGATCCTTGTCTACCTTCTTCTTAGGAGGACCCTTGTCTTGCTTCTTCTTAACATGACACTTCACCTTAGATGGTCCAGGACTCTCTTAAACTAAATGCTCAACAAATATATCTGCTTCAAGCTCATATTCTGCAGCATAACAAGCCATATGTACAACATCATTGTCTGAGTTGTAAGTCCTAAAATTGTGCTTGGAAATTTCTATAGTTGTTCCCCACCACAGCTTGAATGTGTGTTCCATATAACCCAGCTCCTTCACAATATCCCTAGTAATGCAAATGGGGTTCGGTAACAAATTTCCCCATATGGTGAATTGCCAGTGAAGAAAACATCCTACAACAACAAAGCAAAATGAAATCATTCAATCAACTATCTTTCACACAAAACCCTTAACCCAGAACCCCATAAATTAGAACACATAACCCAGGAACCCACAAACTCAGTCATCAGAAACTCAAGCTAAAACTGCATGACCCACAACAAACAATAACAGAAATCATAACCCTGAACCCCAAAGCGTTTACCCAACACCCCACACAACCCACGAAACACACAAATCCCATTTTAGAAACTAACAAACCCAAAGAAACAAAGAAGAAGAAGAAGAAGAAGAAGAAGAAGAAGAAGAAGAAACACTTACGTTGCCAAATCGAAGGTCGATTCCACAGCAGCCTCATTCCAATGAAGAAGAAGAAGAAGATTGGTTAGTAGAAGAAGATAAATTAGATTGGGGATTTAGGATTTTGTTTTCCATTAGTGATTTAGGAATTAGTTTAGGTTTAATTATGATTAAAAAAATTTATTTTTACTGATTTGGACATGTTTTTAAATTTTTTTTATTCCACTTGAGCTTCATTAATGATGTCAGCATGCCAAGTTGCTCCTTGTCTACCACTCAGCAGCCTCACCGGAGCTCCAGTCTCCGGCAAAGGCTCCTCCTAATACATTTGAAAATGCAGGGATTCATACCAAACTTTTTTTCGAAAAATAAATTATACTAAATAACTTTACAAACTCAGCGGCTAATGTTTCTATGAATCCTAAATCAGATATAGATTAAACATTATAGTAACTTGTATCAATTTGTATAAGTTTGTTATCAATTTGTTATGAGTAAATATTCGAGTCTAATTTATTTTAATATAAGTAGATGACTTTTTGAATTATGATGTAATCGGGTTAGTATGAATAGTAAGAGAAAGAAATCAAAGCAGACAAAGGCTGGGAGGACGCCACTGTGTGAAATCGTTAGTTCAAGATTCGTCTGTAAAGTATAATTTTTTTTTTACATAATGAAATAAAAAAAAAACAGATAAAAAAACAAACTAAGCTACCGCATTCCTACACAGGAGCGGGATCACCGACGATGGTGACTCCTTCCAAACACACAATAGACACAATCTCATGCCAATCCATGTAACACTCTATCTCTCGAAACTCCAAGTCATTTACTAGCTTCAACCCTGACTGGAGTGCCAGAAGCTCCGCTAGAAAGGCACACTTAGGACCATAAGAACAAGCAAACCTCAAAATCCATCGGCCGGTGGAGTCCCTCACCACACCGCCGCCACCCATCTGATTCGACCCAGTAATCCAGCTGCCATCTGTATGAAGGTGGACTAAAGTAGTACCCTTCACAAACATAGAATCTCGAGGACTCGTCATCATCGTCCCCCATCTCGCAAACTCATTTGCTGTGATCAATATCTGACGCCAAACCACTTGGATAGGCCACGGTTGAGGGTCAAAGACCGCGCTATTGCGCCAACGACAAATACACCAGAGTATTGCAATCGTAAACGGCTGATGCGGTCCCTTTAAGATGCAACGGAACCAATCTTGAAAATTGCTCGTTGCAGGATGGGATGGCAATAAGCTCCGAAAGTGGCTCCATGTCAGACGCGATCTATATATGTTTTTATTTCTAAATAACTACAATTTATTGAAAAAGAAATAAACATAACATTATTTTTATTTGCGCTGGAAAAGGGGTAAGAGTGGGGACATCAGTGTGGAGTGGGAAGATGGATAGGTAGGTAAGTAGAGAGAGAAAAATAAATAAATAAATAAATAATAAAGGGGAAGAAGTGATGAGCAGGAAATGGTTAGAAAAGGGTGAGAGCGAGAGAAAGAGAAAGAGAAAGAAAGCAAAGGAAGAGTCGGCGCCCATTGTTCCCGCCGACCAATCATAACGTCGTTTTCAACCACTCTTCTCCTCTTCTGTAATAATCTCATTCTTTAAACCCTATTCACTCAATCCCCTCTTCCTTTTCCCCATTTTATATAACGTGATTTGGTACTTTCCTTTCTTTCTCCGCTTGGTTCTTCCGAATTATAGTTTTTTTTTTCGAGAATACGGAAGATTCCTTGCTTCTAGCTTAGTTTTTACCTCACTTTTTTTATTTTCCTTCGTTCTGCTTCTGGAATTTGCAGTTCTGTCTTTTGTTTCTTTGAAAAAAAAAAAGCTTTTTTTGTTTTCTTTCTTATTTTTTCGGATAACTATGAGGAACGCAGTTGAAGGATCCATGGGTAAGAAGCGCCGATCCAATCGTCGACCCAAGCAAAACCCTCCCTCATTCTCAGGTTTTCCAAATTCATTTACTTTTTTTGTTTTAATTATAGGATGTGGTTAAAGTTGATTTTAGTGATTCTCTTGCTCAATTTCTAGTCATTGTATCTATTGCTATCTATATCAAGCCAAATCTTACTAAGAAAGCTTGTTTCTTATGCTGCAAATGTGATGCACTTAGGTTCAGTTTGTGCCACTTTGATGATGAACTCTTTGTCCTTTTTAATATGAAATGGGGTGTAATAGTGTATGTGAAACGTTTTCAAGGTTTTGACATGGGGTTTAGTAGTGTATATCAAACCTTTTCAAGGTTTTGGCCTTTTCCCTATCTTTTGCGAGAAAAGCTAAAAGCTGTGCTATTCGTTTGTGAATGTGTTGGAATTGTTGAAAATAATTATTCTTTTCCTACTTTTTGACATTGAATTCTTAGAACATGTATCTTCAGTTCTTCATTGACCCTTGTTGTTTTCTTGTTACAATAGCATCTGAAGCAAAGGAGACTCCTGGGGGTTCTGCAGAATGTTTGGGAAAAAATGAAACACCAGCCCTTTCGACTGCATCCTTGAGCAATCTACTGAAGCAGCCAGGGGCTAATGTTTGTTCCCCTAATGAGCAAGGATTACCCAGAGCATCAAATGTCGCATTCGTTTCAATGCCTCCCGTGCATATCAATGAGCATGTGGAACCTGTTTTGCAAAACATCCAAATGCCTGGTGGAGGAATTGATTCAAAATCATATTCTGATTCCAATTATTACAGAGGGTCATCCGGAACTACTAGTAAAATCAAAGACTCAGTTCCCTGTAGTCAAACCCAGAGAAAATATTTTAGTCCTCACTGGTCTCGAGAGGCAGTTGAGAAGGCATTAGAGGTTAGTGAATTAGTAATTTCACACACATGTACTGACAATGTGAAGTTGCTACTATATTTATGCAATAACATTTGTTCAATTCCTTTTGGTTTGCAGAGGGGTGATGTTTTAAAAGCTCGCTTTCATGTCAATGTTCACAATCGACTTGAGGTTTCTAATATCTATCTCATTATCATTTTGTTTCTGGGTATTTTTGGGGTAGGGAAGTGGGTCATACTTTCCTGGTGAATCTAATGTATTACCATTATGATTAAAATTATCATGTGTATGTACATGTAGGCCTACTGCAAAATTGATGGAGTGCCAACAGATGTTCTCATTAATGGCTTTTCGGCCCAGAATAGAGCTGTAAGTCTGAACATATATTATGCTTCCACTTCACATCACCTTTTCTGATTTTCATGTTTTGCTCTCTGCTTGTATAGACTAATTATCAACCTAGCATATGCCTTCTGTCTTCATCTTGGTTTTCTGCATGTGTATGATTTTATTTTATTTTTGGTTTGGGCGGGATAATTGATATCAACAGAAATTCTTTGAGCTGTTTGGTGATAATTAATTTTTCGAGGTGTGTGGTGTGTAATGGTGTTGCTGTTTATTTTCCCATTTACGATTGAACTTTTCATTTTAATTGGCATGGATTTTAGTTAGAGCTGCAGTGCTTCTTCCATAGTTGATGGCATAACTGAAATGTACATCTGATAATTGTTCTGTGTAGGTGGAAGGTGATATTGTTGCAGTTAAGGTTGACCCTTTGCCATTGTGGACGAAAATGAAAGGACCAATTGGGAATGGCAACAATATCTCAACACTTGAAAGTTGTATTCTTGTTGAAGATGATGAAGTTGGTGTTAACAATTGTAAAGGGAAAGGTAGGGTAGATGCTGATTATGAGTCTGCCCATTGCAGAAGTAATGGTCAAAACAAGGAGGATTCTGATCACAGCTCTACCCCATACAAAAGTTCTCCATTTCCTGAAAAAGGATGCATTTATGAGGATAATACCTCCCAGGGTTCAACTAACAGTATAGTCCCACTTGGTCTAGCCAGCCATGATGGTAGTGATGGAACTCACTGTGCTGCTTCTTTTTCCGTACAGATCAATTCTTGTAATGGGCAGGGTGAGGTAATTAATGCAGTGGAGAAGATGTGTTTGTTGGTTAAATCTTTCCCTTCTAAAAGACCAACTGGCAGGGTTGTTGCTGTTGTTGAGAGGTCTCCACGTCGAGAGGGTATTGTTGGTCGTCTTGATGATATATATTGCCCTTGTTGCAAAACAGATTCAAGGAAGATTAAGCAATTATTGTGTGAGCCTGAATACTTCCAACTGACACCAATTGATCCAAAGTTTCCTCCCGTGTTAATTCTTATCAGAGATTTACCAGAGTGCATTAAGAAAAGGTGGGAATGTGGCGATATGACTATGGCAATGGATCTTGTAGCTGTACAAATTGATGATTGGAGTGAAGAACGTCCTTTTCCTGAGGGTCACGTCTTGCATATTTTTGGACGAGGTGGTGAAGTTCAGTCCCAATTAGATGCAATTTTGTTTCAGAATGCAATCTGTTTATCTGAATTTTCAGCTGAAGCTCTATCCTGCCTGCCATGTGTTCCTTGGGAGTTGCCTCTAAAGGAAATCCAAAGTAGAAAAGATCTTAGAAATTTGTGTGTATTTACTATTGATCCTTCAACTGCTACTGATCTGGATGATGCACTATCAGTTGAGAAGTTACCTAATGGAAATTATAGAGTAGGTGTCCACATTGCTGATGTATCATACTTTGTTCTACCGCACACAGCTTTAGATAGGGAGGCTCAGGTTAGGTCAACAAGTGTTTATATGTTGCAGAGAAAGTTACCTATGTTGCCTGCATTATTTTCAGAGAATATTGGTTCACTTAATCCTGGAGTGGATCGACTTACAGTTTCCGTTCTCCTTGATATTACTGATGCTGGAGATATTGTAGACCGTTGGGTAGGCCGTACTGTTATTCAATCTTGCTGTAAACTTTCATATGAACATGCTCAGTACATCATTGATTATGAAATTTCTGACATTTATTATGAAGACTATCCTAAAGTGCATGGCCGTTTTGAATGGCCTGATGTTATTACATCTGTGAACCGTCTTCATGAAATTTCAGATGTCTTGAAACACAAGAGGTTTACTGATGGGGCTCTGCGGCTTGATAACCCAAAAGTTGAGATCATATTTGATGAAAATGGAATGCCTTATGATATTAGGTTTCCTGAACGGAAAGAATCAAATTTGCTCGTGGAGGAATATATGCTTTTGGCCAATATAACAGCAGCTGAAATCATATGTAGAGCTTACCCCGACATTGCATTTTTGCGGAGACATCCTGAGCCTAATATGCGTAAACTGAGAGAGTTAATGACATTTTGTCAGAAGCATGGTTTAGAATTGGACACATCTTCATCTGGCCAGTTCCACCGGTCATTAGAGAAGACAAAGGAAAAGCTCAAGGATGACCCTGTTCTTTATGATATACTTATTTCCTATGCTACGAAGCCAATGCAGTTGGCATCCTACTTCTGTAGTGGAGATTTAAAAGACAATGAACATGAATGGGGTCATTATGCATTGGCTGTTCCTTTTTACACCCATTTCACATCACCTCTGCGGCGGTATCCGGATATTGTTGTACATCGGACACTTCTTGCTGCTATAGAGGCTGAGGAATTATATATGAAGCATCAGAAGGTTTTGAAGGTTAACAAGGAAGTGGGAATGCGAAAGATAAGTTTCACAGGTATCAACTTTGATAAAAATGCAGCAGAATCGATGGAAGGTAGGCAAGCACTAGCAGCTGCATCTTTGAAGCATGGAGTTCCGTGTGCTAAAATACTTGCAGATATTGCTGCTTATTGCAATGAGAGAAAGCTAGCTAGTAGAAATGTTAAGGATGCATGTGATAAACTTTACATATGGTTTCTCCTAAAGAACAGAGGGGTATGACTTTTCTAAATTACTCTGAATTTGCCTTTTCTTGTTCTTCCATTAAGTTTTAGATTATTAGCTAAATGTTTAGAGTAAAATATTATTTTTGTACGAGGTGAAACTGATGGCAGCTAAAAACTAGATATGCTCCTGCCTGTTGATTTTGGGAATCATTACCTGCAGATTGCTTGTGTCTGCTTGTGCCTTGTAATACATGTTTTTTTTCTTTTTATGATGTAACTTTTACGTCTATTTTTGTACAAGGAGAAAATGAAAATGATTAAAAAATTTCTTAAGTCTGAAGTAATGTAAAAACTGGACATGGACGTCATCTTTATATTTATTCTTATTTTACATGCAGAGAGGTTGTATAAGTATAAGCACAGCTAATATCAACAAGTGGAATGTGATTGCTGTATTATGGTGCTAGCTAAGTACATGTTATAATATAAAGTGTGATGATATCTCGAAGGTTCTAGTGGAAAGGAAATGATGTTATTTCTGAATAATTTACAATTACAAGACTGTACAATTTATGGAGAGCTAGCATGTTACACTGGAAACTAATCAAATCCTAGTAATTATAGTAATTACACTATACAATAACCATGGTGATTATGGTAATAACAGTTCTCATATGTGGTTATCTGATATAATGATTCACAACCATTTTATGTATTGTATTACTTTGCTCTCGGTGAGTGTAGTGACTTCATTTATTGTTGCGACCTTTTCAGTGGTGATTTTTGGAAGCTTTTAATATTATTTTAAGCGTAGGTTCAGTTCTTGAATATCTTCCTCTGCAGCCTGCACTTAAAGTCTGTTCTTATATTCTGCAGGTTTTACTCTCACAAGCAAGAGTACTAGGACTAGGCCCAAGATTCATGTCAATTTATATTGAGAAGCTAGCTGTAAGTAACTTCTAACTATATGCTGTTCTAGTTTGCCCATAGATAGGTATTGTCATAGTGTCTCTTCAATAAAAATGTTGTGTTTTTTAATATGATTAGCTTCCAGACATCACTGAATCAAGAGAATGTCTTTACAGTTATCAATGATTGTGAAATATTACTTTTTTGGTAGTAGTCAAGGGTGTCAATTTTCGGAAATTTATTAGTTTTAGTGGTTTGATGTAAATTGGAAAGGACTGACATGTTTTATAATTTATCGAATTTACCTTCATTTATTCATTTCAGTGATTCAGTGTTATTTATGAGGAAGCATAAGTTCATATCTAGAAGAGTTGATTAATTGTAGGAACATTTAATCTAGAAAGTACCATCAAATCGGGCTAAATTATGGAAATAAACTGTTTGGAGATGATAACTACTGTATTTTATAACAAAATTGTTGGGTGATATTACCCCGAGATTGTTTGGTAAAATTGATAATTCCAGCCATACTTAGATACTATTTACATTTAAGTACTCAAAAAATTTTCACTTTATTTTAATATTTACATCTTCTGTATTATTGTGTTACATAGAAGTGTATCTTTTTCTTGAAAAGAAGAAAGAAATAAAATTTGGCCTACTTCTGTGTCTTGGAGACACATAACAGATCAATCCTTGTTTTGGTATAACATTAGGTGCCAGGCATAGAATTTGCATATTCTGACTTTTTATGCAAATATCTGTCTTGTCTGTCATGCTAGTTTTTGCATAATTTAACTTGAGATGCAACTTGGTAATTTTTTTTATTCAAATGCTTCATGCCATTCTTATTATTCTTCTGTCCTATTTTATCCATTCAGATTGAGCGACGCATATATTACGATGAAGTTGAAGGCTTGATAGTGGATTGGCTTGAGACAACATCCACTTTGGTGCTTAGCATGAATCATTCTAATAGGCGCCGTAGCCCGAACAAGTGGAGGGCATTTGAGGAAGTTGCACTGGTCACTTCTCCGATTATAATGGATGATGATGAGTCTTCCATTTCCAGATCAGACACTCCAGAGACTAAATTTGAGCCTGCTGTTTTTCCGCTCACGGTGCATCTTCTTTCAGAAATTCCGGTAGCTCTTCATCATGTTGGTGGAGATTATGGGCCCATTGATGTTGGAGTGAGGCTATACATGAGCTCCTATTATGGGTAAGTTGGTAATTTTGAAGTGGTGGCAACAACAATTTGATGTGATGAATGTTCAGAGTTTCTTTTTAATGGAGTGGATTGCTCCATTGTAGTTAGTGTATAGTTTGACATAGGTGGGAAAAACTTCAAGCGGTCTACATTTTGCTAATACTCTATGAACATGTGTAAAACTGAAATTTGGGAGTAGTTGTGTAGATTAAAGGTGGGGATTCTGTTATTGCTTCGGCACCAACAGAAGCTTCGTACCGGAATTGGCGGTTGTTTTTGTTGGCCAGTTCCATCTACTTTAGTAGGTGCGCGTATTTGGTTCTCTGATAGAGGCTGAGGCCAGTTCATACTTTCTTTTTTACTGCAGCCCAATAATTTTTTTGATTTTGGGTGGCCACTCTTGTACCGGAGATTTGGTTTTCCAGACATTTTGGTATTTGAGTTTCTGAAATGGAACAGTGTATTATGTTTTGGATAGTTGTTGGAGTTTGTTGTTGTCAATTGTCTTGCTCTTTACTGCTATTAACGTGTTTGGATACCCGTTAAGTAAAATTTAAACGGATTTTCTTCATAATTTTTAAGAAAATTCTGGTTAACTTTTTTGTCTTGAAATAAGTGTGCTATGTCAGTTTGCAAAGGGTTCAAATATAGCTTTAGTTGTGTGATCTTGTCTCTTCCGGCTACAATTATTTGATTTTGATGTGCTAAATGCTATAATTTCTGAGGATCTTTGTTCTAACGTGTTTTTTTTATTAATTTCTGGTTGCACTAACAGTAAATTATGTAAAGGTAGCAGAGACCACTTTAATCGAACAATTTCGATTGCTTTTCTTTTCGAGATCCTTTATTTTCACGTGTAGTATTATGTTTTGGACAGCAGTCATAATAGTCATAAAAATTATTATTTTTGGTGATTGACTTGCGTATACTCCCACCCTTACAGAAATTTTGTTTGTTTATCACTAAATCAGCATATTATTTTTAAAATTATTGTTATTTACATTCAAGAATTTCTTTTTTAAAATGCTTATTAAATAATGAAATAAGTGAGCTCTAAGGCCATGAGACCAAAAATAAAATTTCATATAATATTTTTTATGAAGAATCTTCAATTCGCGTTTGATCTCAAAATTCGTAATGATAGATGGGGCTCTAATTTCAAGACTTGATGCTTATTTGTTTCCTCACGACTCTCATGACCTATTTATCGCAGATTCCAGTTGGACACATAATACAACACGATACGAGAGAACATGAGATAAGTTAAAGGTTATATATAACTTTTTCAAAAGTTAAAAGACATATTAAACTGAAAACTTCCGTCCTACGTCAATGAGCTTTACCAAAAAGTGTTGGTTTAGAGTTCCAATTGTGTCCGAGTCGTCGGAAAAAATAATTTTTAATTAGACACTTCCAACACGTGTCACACACATGTTGCACGCTTCTAACATCTGGGCACTCCAGTTCCCAGACATGTCCGTGCTTTAGAGGTCATGATTTGTAGTTACAGTCAAAATATGTTTTTCAAGGTATATTGAGTTTACAATATTTGATTTAGTGGAAACCAATATTTGTGTAACAGGTTACCAAATCTGTGTAACAGGTTAAAGAGGTTACAGAAGTGCGTAACAGGTTACTTGAAGAAATAGAGAGATTATGTAATCGGTTACACCTCGACATGTAATTGGTTACACTGTCTGCTGTTGCAAAAATTCAAGTTTTAAATTGAACCAGTGCTTCAAAATGTCATGCATTTGTTCCTCTGAACCTTGGTGGCCCTCTATACTCTGTTTAAGCCCTGATTTCGAACAAATTTCAGATTTCATAAATGATATGTTTTGAGCAAATTCTTCAAAGTTCTCAATTGAGTCAAATCTGTCATATTTTCAGAAACAGAAAACCTTGAGCCTTTGTGTGATATTGTGCTTAAACTAGTTCCTGAAAAGGATTCCACTATCTAGATTTGGTAGATAATTTCTAAGTCATTGTAAAAGCTTCTTCTTCGTCTTGAATCGATTTGATTCTCGGTCCACCATAGGGTTTGGTGATAGTGAAAAATACTTTGAATCGGGGTGGTTCAGAGTCAACCACAAGGTTTGGTGAGTGTTGTGCTTTCTTAAGGGTGCTCTTGAGGGTCTTGGTGTGAGGCTTGTACTTAACAACGATTACATAGTGGAAGATCCTCGAATCAGAATGAGGGACTGGACGTAGCCTTCGATTGGTGAGGGTTTACTATGATACATCGATGTGTGAACTTTCTTCTACCCTTATCTTTTTCCCTTTAAGCATTTCATCTTGTTAATTATTCTTCATTTCATTCTAGTTTTTCGATTTATGTTTCCGTTACATTTGAATTCTAAGTTTGAAAATTTTAATTTGATTATAGTATTGCAAACTTAATTCACCCCTATTAAGTTGCTATCTAGTGTTTGTACTTTAGTCTTACAATTTACAAATGTAAGAGGGTGCATTTTGAAATATATTTTCTAAGTCTTTTGTTGTGTATATAATTTGATTCAACATGATTCATTTCTAGATATATTTTCAAATTTCTTGGAACACAATGATACATTTTAAGTTTCTTTTTAAAACTTGATTTGTTCCAGGTTCCCAACTGTTTACGCTGGTTTTCGGTAAACACCGTAAATCCACAAGAGGATCCAAATGTTGATGAAGAGGTTGGATCCTGATCCTCTTACGGGCTCTATGATATGGAAATCGTGAGTGCGCGAAATGGTGTGAGTGGAGTGGATGTGCGTGGTGTCCGTCGAAAGTGGTTCGAACAAACTAGTTAAGCATTTATAGGAGATGATACTGAATTTAAAAGAAATAAAAGGAAAATCAAAGAAAAAGAAAAACCGCATTAAAATTAAAGTGCAGGAAATACAAAGAGTTTGTAGAGAAATGTAAAGGTTTGGTCAGTCGAGCATCACTCAGTCACTCACGTTTGACTCGTTCTCGTCGCACTACGTCGCGTTCGCTTGGACTTATGGCTGTGGGGTTTGAGAATTACCGCTACCAGACCTATTGTGATGTGGACGAAAGACCCCTTCTTCTTGCCTGCCTTCCTTTATTTATAGGCTGCCCACTCCAACTGCTGGGTAACAGGCAGGTTCCTTGCATTTGACATGTGTCCCACGTCTGCTAGTCCGCCTTCTGCACGTTCACCTCGAGTAACCGCCTGTAACCTCCGTTGCAATGCCTCTAGATGCATGTTGAAATTCTAGTCGAAAACAAGTCTAGTCCAACACTTTGTTCATTTTAAGACCTTGTCTTTCACACAAATTCGACCTCGAATCTAAATGTCAGTCGAGTTAGTGGAAACCGTTTTGCTAGCCCTCATCGTAGATCTTCTCTTTTGGTCGAAACTATCTTGCCCTGCAACCTTCGACCATATTAAAACTTAGCAAAAATTTCAGGCTAACAGATGCCCCCCAAAATATCATACTTCGAAGAGACTTCTTGCTGAGAAGTGTGATATTTTTAATTAAATAAAAGATAACTATGAATTATCCTTTATTCAGTTAATCTTCGGGGAAGACTGACGGTTTTTAGTAATGATAGTGGAGCAGTTAATAGCCCACTATGCTAGTGAATAAGCCATTAGTAGGTATTGGGTTTCCAATACTGACCCACGTGCCTGAAATGAATGACGTGAACTTACTCCTCTATACCATCTTTCAGTTCCATCATTTCTTTCTTTCTTATAAGTGAGGGAGTCTCCTCTGTCTCCTTACATCTTCAATTCCCTCATTTCTTTACCTTATTTTCCTCTAATTCCAAGCCTTTCCTGCCAAATACTGACCCGATGGCCTCTAACTCTGCAAAACGTCCTTCTTCGCTTTCTTCGTACCAGAAAAACTTCACTGCTGAAAAACGAGCAAGAACTAAGAAGCCATATGCTCATAATTCGGCTCCCGCTGCTCAAGATGATGGACTTGGGCCACCGGATTTTCCTGTTATAGAAAAACAACGTATGACCGGATGGCCCTGTAAGGAACGTCATGCTGAATTCAAGGCCAATCAAACGATCACGATTGACCAACTAGCGATAATGGCGAGACATTTTCCAGAGCTGATGCCAAAGGAAGATCTTGACCTTGTTAAGACACATTCCCCGACATGAAGATCTTGCCTACGGTTCCAGAGTGGTGGGAGCAGGAACCCAAACCTGTGATGATCTCCAAGGATGAATTTATCTCAAAGTGGAACCAGAGAAAGAACTCAGAATCGTCGTCTTCGACGAAGAAGGAGTAATCGTCAGGCAGTGAAGGTTTTGAGGTCGAAAACAACGATCGGGTTAACGTGTTTTATCAACCTCTTTATAGCCGAATTTTAACTTTAAAACATTTTAGCCATATCTTATGACTTGATATTGTAATTCGACTATTTAACCGCCAAGTTTTCTGACGACTAATTTATGTTAATTTCATGCAACGTCGGCTTATATACTTTCAAGTATTTTCCGTTTATGTTAAAGATATGTTGATCAGCCTCAATCTCTTGGATTGAATAAGCATTCTCGGAAAACACTTTTATGACTTTAAAGGGACCTTCCCAATTTGGGGACCATTTACCATAAGTTTGATCCCGTTTATCCATAGGCAAAATGACTTTCCAAACTAAATCACCGACGGTAAACGTTTTTGATATGACTTTTCTATTGTAGGCCCTGGTCACCTTGTTCTTTTGACGAATAATAGATTCCAAAGCCGACAATCTCTCTACATCTAAATCGATTAACTCATCTAACATCATATTCCAATAATGCTCGACAAGGATTTCCATCTGTCTCTGTACCCGGGCCGATTGCAAATAAATCTCAGCTGGTAATACTGCTTCATGCCCATAAGTTAATCAAAATGGATACGTTCCTATAGCTTCTCGAGTGGAGGTTCGATAAGCCCACAAAACTTCGTCTAACATTTTATGCCACCCTTTTGGTTTCTTATCTATGTGTCTTTTAATCAAACCAATAATGACTTTGTTAGCCGTTTCGACTTGCCCGTTAGCTTGGGCGTAATAAGGAGGAGAATTCATTAACCTGAATCCCAATTCGTCAGTGAACTCTATCACCTTTCGACCAACAAAAACTGTCCCTTGGTCAGTTGTTACAATTTCGGGAATTCCATAACGCGACACGATGTATTTTTGTATGAAATCAATTACACTGTCTTGAGTCACTGTTCTTAATGGAATTTCTTCGACCCACTTATTAAAGTAATCAATAGCCGCGATAATGTAGTTGTGGCCTTTGGACGAGGAAGGATTAATCTCGCCTATTAGGTTGATTGCCCAACCTCTGAAGGGCCAAGGTTTAATTATTGAATGTAACTCGCTTGCTGGAACATGTTGTATCCCGGCATGCTTCTGACAATCCTGACAAGACTTAGCGTATTCAATACAGTCTTTCATCATAGTTGGCCAATAAACGCCCTGTCGAACCAATAGCCACTTCATCTTGTGACAACTTGGTGTGCGCCACAAGAACCACTATGCACTTGTGAAATGGCGATTAAGGCCTCACCCTCATTGAGACATCTTAATAAAGTTCCAATGGAATCCTTTTTGAATAATTCGTTACCCATAATAACATAACTTAAAGTTTGGTACTTTACCTTTCGATCAAACGTCGAACTGGGATTCTGTAAATAATCCACTATAGGCTTTCTCCAATCGCTGGGTAACAAATTGTCAATTGGTAAAACTTCGAATTCTTGATTCGGAACCAACTTCGCCCTAATCTTTATCAATTCCTTCATTGATACTTTATAACCAGAAGCAATCTGAGCTAATTCATTGGCCTCTTGATTGTCAATTCTTGATACATGTTGCATTCCAACTTCGTCGAACTTGGCTAACAACTGGGAAGCTTTTACAAAATACTTTATCAGGCTTTCATTCGCACATTTATACTCTTTGGCCAACTTTTTGACCGGAAGCTCTGAGTCACCTTTAATCTCGACTGTTTTGGCTCCTAATATGGGCAACATTTCCAACCCAGCGATTAATGCTTCATACTCGGCTTCGTTATTCGAGAAAACACCCTGAATTTTAAATTTATACCTTGTTGGAATATTTGGGGGGGATGTAATTATAATCCCTATTCTCGTTCCTTTTTGATGTTTTGATCCATCAAAGAAGAGTTTCCAAGGCTTAACATTAACCAACATCTCCTGCATTTTCGTTAAGGAATGCTCAGCCAAAAAGTCTGCTACTACTTGGCCTTTCATTGATTTTAAAGGTGCATATCTTAAAGAATACTCCGACAATGCCAATGCCCATTTCCCAATTCGACTATGCAATATAGGCTTCGATAACATATGCTTGATAATATCAAAATGGGAATAAACCACAACGTCAACAGGCTTTATGTAATATTTTAACTTCACACATGAAAAGTATAAACATAAGCACAACTTTTCAATTGAGTTGTACCTAGTCTCGGCATCATTTAGGATTTGGCTAAGGTAATAAATGGCTATTTCGATACCATTTTCATCCTCTTGAGCTAACATGCTCCCTATTGTTTCATCTGACGCTGAAATGTACAATTTCATGGGTTAACTACTCATGGGCGGAGCCATTATAGGAGGGTTGGCCAAGTATCTTTTGATATCATCAAACGCTTCTTGATGCTCGGCTTCCCAACGAAACTATTCTTCCTTTTTAAGTCGAAGGAGTGGCGAGAAAATCTTTACTCTACCACTTAGATTCGAAATGAACCTTCTTAAAAAGTTTATTTTTCCAAGTAACGATTGGAGTTGTTTCTTCGTTGCGGGAGGCTGAGTATTAAAAATTGCGTTGGCTTTGTTCTTGTTGATTTCGAACCCCTTTTTGTTAGTATAGATAGCAACCTGAGCGGGGGGGTGAATCAGTGTTGCCCCAATTTTCGCCTTATTGAAACTGTTACTTTCAAGTTTACGATGATCACGAAATGATCGTTATGATTGCAGCGGAATTGAGCGATACTTGAAAGTAAATATGAAGGATAAAGGAAATCACACACAAGAGTTTATCCTGGTTCACCTTCAATCCACCGAAGGCTACGTCCAGTCCCTTAAGAAAACCTCTTGAGGATTTTTCAACTATTGATAAAAATATCTTACAAGTTCCTAACCCAAGGACCCCAAGAATTTCTACCAATATCCTGTGAAAGCAAACCACTTTCAACAGCCCCTGAAAGCAAACCGCTTTCAGTTCCTGAAGGCAAACCACCCTCAGACCTTGAAGGCTAAACCACCTTCAATTACAACCCTGAAAGTATACCACTTTCAGTGACAACAACCTTTCACCGAATACCACGGTGAAAAACTCAACCTTACAGAAAGAGATGAAGAAGATGTTACAATTGGCTGTATCAATCCTTTAACATACAATTGGATTGATCATGAGAAATTATGCTTTAAGGATTTTAAGCATAATACAATTCTGAGTTCTTTAAGATATGAACAACTAAAGTGTTCTTATTGACATGAAGATCATGAACTCAGAATTTAGGCTCCAAAAGATTTAAGTTCTAAAAGATGAACTAATTTTGACAAAGTTTTGGCCTAATGGTGTTTTCTCATGTGTAATGTGTTGTCTCTTTTTGTGTCTTGTGTATGTTATATTTTCTGGACTCAAATGGACTTTATATAGGCAAGGGAAACGTCCTTGAACCATCACAACCCTTTTCAAAAGGTTTGGGACACAATGGTTCATGAAAAGATGCACTTTTTCGTTCTGGTAATCGATTACCACACTTAGTGTAATCGATTACACTAATGACCGTTTCAGTTTGAATTTGAATTTCAAACATGTAATCGATTACAGACAAGTGGTAATCGATTACTTGCCTAGGTGTAATCGATTACCAGAAAGCTGCAATCGATTACACAGAAGCCCATTTTCCAGAAACTTGATTCTTTGAGACTGGCTTAAGGTTTTATACTTCTTTTAAGTTATGAAAACACTTAGCTTGATTAGATTAGGTGTTTTAAGAGCCTTTATGCTTTAATAGACCTTTGGAAGCATAACTCACCTAATACTAAGACTTCTTAGACTATTGATGGACTTGTAGCGCTTGTTTCTTTGAAGTCTTATTTTCTTCTTTTTAATGATGAGTTTGTCGTCATCAAAACCACAGCCAGGGTCAGGAGCAAGACCTTCTTCACACTTTTTATTTACTACAAAGTCAAGAAAATCCCCTGCAACCACGCCAAACACACATTTGATGGGATTCATTTTAAGACCAAACTTCCTCATCCTTTCGAATGACTATCGTAAATGGTCCAGGTGCTCATTCTTTGACCTGGATTCGATCACGACATCATCGATATAGACCTGCATGAATCGGCCTATCAGATCATGAAAAATAATATTCATAGCTCTTTGGTAAGTAGCACCAGCGTTCTTTAAACCAAAAGGCATTACCACCCATTCATACGTTCCTAATGCGCTCGGACATCGAAGTGCAGCTTTAGGAACGTCATCTTCAGTGATGAAGATTTGATTATACCCTAAATATCCATCTAGGAGACTAAGATATTCGTTGCCAGTAGCTGAATCAACTAACATGTCCGCGACCAACATTGGGTACTCATCCTTCGGAGCGGCAGCATTTAAATCTCTAAAATCAATGCACACCCAAAGAGTACCATTATTTTTTATCACAGGTACTATATTTGAAAGCCAATCTACATACCTAGAACTTCTGATGAAATTATTCTTCAAAAGTCGTTCGATTTCCTCTTTGATCTTTGACACGACCTCAGGAGAAAAGCATCTTGGGGTTTGCTTTACCGGTCTTTTGTCGGGTCTAATTGGTAATCTTAATTCTACTAATTCTCAACTTAAACCAGGCATTTCATTGTAATCCCAAGCAAAAAAATCTTGGTCTTTTTGTAATAATTCGACCATTTGTGTCTTTAACTCGGGATCAATCAATGAACTAATATATGTTGGTATCTTCTTCGACTCATCCCCCAGATTAATTTCTTCTAACGGGTCTTGAGCCTCCATCTTTCTTGTTGAATCGAGGATTGACTTTTCAAAACCCAAAGGACTATCATCATATATACAGTCGAGTCTTGTACCTTCGGTTGATGATTGTATTTGGTTGTCCTCATTATCACTGAACAATTTTTCATTGTCAGAACTTTCGACAGACATGTCCTGAGTAACTTCTTTGACATTTCTAGCTTCTTGCACAGTTTCAGATGTTCGAGACTTTTGACTTTCGGTTGCTAAAGTTTCAGAATCAGAATATTCGTATTCAAAAACTGCTACTCTGAACATATTATTAGCCTCTAACGCTGCCTCAATCTTGTTCTCAACTATATAAGTCGACATTCGAGCCCAACTTGTTTCACGATCAGGAATTTCGGTGACTCCTACGGTGTAAACCGCCGTAGGTTCCATGAACCTCGCGTTTTGGACCTGGCATCTGGAAATGTGTTTGATCGTGAACTATTCGACGTCCCCTGAGAATTTAGTGAACTTAGGACAAAGAAATCTTTCGAAGTATGATATTTTGGGGAGCATCTGTTATCCTGGAAATTTTCCAAGTCTTGGTCTGGTCGACGTATACACCATGAGATGATTTCGACCGAAATGAGAAACACTTGGCTAAAACTAACAAGGTAGCTTCCAAGGTTCAACTGAAATAACGATGGCATGCTGAGTCGAAGTCGAATGCATATTGGAGACAAGATCGTGAAACGAACAAGTGTTAGAGCCTGTTCTTGATTGGAGCCTTGATATGCATGAACCTGTCTTTCGACGAAGTTCATTGGAGCAGTTAGATCAACAAGACACGTGGAGATTGAAGAAGCAGACATAAGACACATGTAAAGACAAGAAGAAATGACCGTTGCAAGCAGTTAGAAGGTTTTGCCTATAAATGGAAGAAATGAAGGCAGATTCAAGGTCTTTCGCCCACTTCACCACACTTCTGGTAGTGTTAACCCTGACCCCTACACCATAAGTCCACTGGTAGCGATGCAGAGCAACAGGAACGAGACATCCGTGAGTGACTGAGTGGTGGTCGACTGGCCAAACCTTCAAAATTTCATGCAATCTTTTGTAATTTTTATGCACTTTACCTTTTAATTCAATTTGTTTTCAATTTCTTTTCCTTTTATTACTCTGCCTCTCCCCCTTCGACGCTTGGAAGTGCTTCCCTTTCAAGTCTCTTCTCTCAAACCTGCATGGTCAATCCGCTCGAACCACTTTCGACGGACTCACGCCATCCACTCCACCCACGCACTCCACGCGCATCAGGAAGATTTTCGTATTCCCAGGACCCGTAAGAGGATAGAATCCAGCCTCTTCATAAACATTCGGATTTTCTTGTGGTGTTACCCTGATTATCAAAAATTAGCGTAAACAATAGGCTGCTGACTCCAACTGCTGTGTAACGGGCATGTTCCTTGCATTTGACACGTGTCCCACGTCTGCTAGTCTGCCTTCTGCACGTTCACCTCAAGTAACCGCCTGTAACCTCTGTTGAAATGCCTCTTGATGCATGTTGAAATTCCACTCGAAAACAAGTCTAGTCCAACACTTTGTTCATTTTAAGACCTTGTCTTTCACACGGATTCGACCTCGACTCCAAATGCCAGTCAAGTTATTGGAAACTGTTCTACTAGCCCTCATCGTATATCTTCTCTTTTGGTCAAAACTATCTTGTCCTGCAACCTTCGACCATATTAAAACTTAGCAAAAATTTCAGGCTAACACCTACAAAATATATAGGGCCAAATCTAAATAGGTCTTTAGAAAAATAAACTATGACCTTTGATCCGTAAAATTTTATTTTTAATTCAAATAAGGACAAGTAATGTCATGGTTGTAAGACCCGGAATAATTAAGGCGTTTAATTAATTATACGTATTAGTTAAGTACGCTTTACGTTTTAATTAATTAGATAAATATACAGCGTGATTATTTTACGCGACATATTATCATATTTGTGTTGACGCATAGAATTATTTGGATGACGTGTGATGTGTGACATATATGATTAGATTAAATAATATTACGTACTAATATTATATGGCACAACGTTTTAATTCTTTATGAAAACGAAGCGACGTCAAAAAATAAATATCTATATATATATATGCCATGCGCATCATATATATAATTTTATAGTGAAAAATGTTAATTCCATTTACCATGAATAGTTATCTAATGGAGGGAGATTAAATTCAAATAGGTTGAGTATGATTTTGGTTGAAAATGACGTTTGTGTTACATGGAAGAGTATCCAATGTTAGGCATTTATTGCCCAAAGTGACATGTATGTTGCCCTGTAGCTAAAATACAAAAAAGAATTAACTGTTGAAAGAGACATTTTGACCAAGCCAACCATTTTTACTAATATTACTAAGGATTAGGAAAAGATGATGGACATCATCCAATTAACAATATGGTTCGAAATATATTAGTATTGGGTTAGTTAGGATTAGTTTTTAATCTAAAACCTAAGAGGAGACAAAGTGACATCATTTCTTGCATGACTAGATTTGAACAATAAGAAGACAAATGAGTCATTAAAGTGATAATGACATGTGCATAGTCAACTAGACAAAGATGATGGAAGCATGGGCAAAAGAGTAAAAGGAAATTTTAATGCATGGACATGTTAGACATTTTGAAGCAAACATTTCCCCAAAATATACATGTTGGACACGCAACACCATGTGTTGTGAGGGTTCCATTTGCTTCATCTTTCTTAGTGAGAGCTAGTGATGGTTTGGAGAGAAGTTGAGTGTTCTTGAGTGAGGTTGAGAGAAAACACATCTTCCTTCTCTTTTCCTCTTCAAAGAAATCTCTATACTCATCATTTCCTCTCCATTTCACTTCTTTATAGCCTCCAATCACTTCATATTTGAGGTTAGTATCTTAGTACTTTCATGTAGGATGCACGTGAGCTTGATGAGTGAAAACTCATATGGTTGAGATATGTTTTTCTATGCACCTTTTCTTCTAAGAGTCTTCTTTAAAGTTGTTCTATATTTCAAGATCTACCTTTTCATCCAAGTTGTTTTTCTCAAAGATTGATTTTAGGTCACATAGGTGATTTTGAAAGAGAGATTTTGGCTATGACCTTTAAGGGAAAATGATTCTCATTGTCTTGATCTATATCCTCATCTTTTTAGTTTCTAAAGAAGTTATTTAGTACCTAGAAGTGGTTTTTTAAGAAGAGCTTTGGCTATGACTCTTTGGGGAATGTTGTTCCCTATGCTTGGATCTACACTTCTATGGTTTTGGTTTCTCAAAAGTTGTTTGTTGGTTGCTTTGCATTTGGAAATTTAAGATCTTGGCTAATGGGTTCAAGATGTGGAAGTTCCATGGACCTAACCTTAGAGATCTAGAGTTTTGTTTCTCAAAGTTTATGTTCCTAGCTTGAAAATGAGTTTTTGAAGTAGATCTAGAAAATGCTTCTTGCAAATGGGTTTCAAGGCACCACATGCTCTTGTTTAAACCATTGTGGTTGGATGGAAAACTCCATCTTGAGTTATGGTGGGGTGGCCAAACCTATGCAAGGGGTTTGGGTTTTATGATGTTTTTCTTAAGTTCTTAACTTACCATGTTTAGGCTTTATGCACCATAGACTCTTGTTCAAACCATTGTGGTTGGATGGAAAGTTCCATTTTAGAGTCTTGTGGGTTGTTAAGCCTATGGGCAAGTTAGGACCTTGTGCTTTTATGTTAAATGTTGTTTCCTCAAGAATATGCTCAAGCACCATAAACTCTTTGCAAACCACTACGATTGGGTGAAAAGTTCCACCTTGATTTTGTGGATAGGCCAAGCCATTCAAAGGAAAATGATGTTGTGATTTATGTGGAAATCTTGTTGTTATGGTAAATATGCTCCTATGGGTGATGAAGTCTCTCAATGAATCTTTTAGTTTTGGAAACAAAACCTTGTTATGCATTCAAGAGAGAGGGTCGAACCTACTAAGTTGATATGGTTAATTTTTGACTTTAAATCTTGTTCTAAATACATGGAAGCTTGTATGATAAGTTGGTTTGTCAAAGACCTAGGGGTTTTGAACCATGCTTGACAAGATTGGGATTAATGACCATAAAATTGGAAAATAAGATTAAGTTCTTAGTGCTTACCTCGATGAAAGTATAAAATGGGGATTCGAGATCCCTAAGAGACAACAAGAAGTACGAGTTCAAGTCGAGACTCGTTATGTAGAACTAAAAGTTTTGGACTCCAAAACGTTAAAGTCTTGTTAAAGCAGTGTTAATGATAAGCATGTAGTTGCATATCTTTACCCTAAGGATAGCGACATTTTCTAGTGGTTAGAATCAGAGAACTAAGCTAGTGCGTATCTTGTGTAAGATACAGGGCTCGAGGTCGGGTCAAGAGTTGCGGTAGTCGAGTTTCACGAGGAAAGCATTACAGTTAAGGGCTCTACACATCTCGGACAGTTTAGCCTAGTGATTATATATTTATACTTGCTATTTGTAGTATGAAAGTATGACCATGAATCAATGGGTAGATAGTGTGACTGTGAATTAATGACTTAATAGCATGACTGTGAATCAATGGATGAGTGTTAAGATTTGCTTATGTGTACTACGACTTCATGTTGAATATGTGATAACATGCTGATATGCTACATGATTATTTACTTTACATGTTATATGATATCATGAACTAGTATGCAACATATGATGTTAAATATGCTAAGTACTTTGATGATACCATGAATGATTGTTTGAAATGCTTTAAGTGAATAAAGTATGCCAGTGTGGAATGTCAAGATGATAATGATACCATACCTAAATTATGTTTGGTATGTCCGATTGATAATTGATTATGGCAATCATTTGAGTGATGAGTGAGGCCGACCTTGTGATTACAGACACCAAAGGATTGGTAATCCTACTTGTGGACCATTCGTTACAGGCTTCAGAGGACGGGCCGGAGTTTAATGAGTGATTTTGGAGTATCAGGGGATGGTCTTGTATGTTGTGGTTCTACTCACGGAGCAGTGGACGAAGCGTTAGGGGAGAGATCTGTATGTTGTGGTCCTGCTCGTGGAACAATAAAGTTGTTAACCTTTTGAATCGACATGAACGTGCTTTGGTGCACTCTAACTTACTGAGTAGACTTTTCCTAAAAGAACTTAGTAATTGACTGCTAGTTCCCCTAAGTATCGATTGCTTGTATGAATTGTGTATTGAGTGATGTTTGGGTCACTAGGTATTTTGCGATTTCGTTATGCATCATGTAGTTGACCCTTGCGTTTTCTTTTGGCTTCGGCCCTACGGATTCAAATCCTAGATGGCACAGAGGTTTGGAAGCTAGACGAGGAATTGTTGCAGCGAAGCATGGAACCAAGGATCAGAGGGTATTGCATGGGGTAGACCTATTGATGTTTCCTTCTACCTATAATCTTCCTTTGCGGGTCTTTCCTCTGCTTATTTTGGGGTTGTTTGGGTAGGGTCCGGAGTTGTTTACCTCATGGGAGTTTTCCTGCGTGTTAGCCCACGAGTATGCCGACAGGGAGTTTTACCTTCTCTGTGTATGTTCTTTTGACTGTGACCGGTTTTTCTCTTGGAACTATGTACTACTTTTGACCAAACCTTATGACTATTAATGTAATATGGGTATTATGTATGCTTTATGGGTTCACTATGAGTTAAGAGTTATCTTCTTGTTTAAAAGATGCTTTATAGTTTGTTTCGTTCAAAAAAAAAATACTCGCTATTTTCATGAGTTTTTGAAAAATGGTTTAATTTAATTTCTGCTTTTATTGTAAACGTGATCCCCGCCGTGTTATAAAAACGGGGTATTACAATGGTGCTCACATAGCAGTCCATACTCTCTCTCTCTCTCTCTCTCTCTCTCTCTCTCTCTCTATCTCACACGCACACACAGAGAGTAATGTTGCATCGTCTTACCATATTTTGTGATGAAGGTATAGATGCTTGGTGCACCATCACCCAAGATGGCAATGAAATTACTTTTACAATTTTTTGTTTTGTTTTCAGTTTTCCTATTATAGTCATTTTACTTAGTTTTAATTTAAAAATTATTCTAAGGTAAAACATATTTAAAACCAATTTGGTGGTAAAATCAGTTCTGAACCAATTCACCAGAAAGTGAATTAGTTTATTAAAAAAGGAAACAAATTGAATTAAAAACTGAACTACAAAGTTGGTTTTTTAGGTTCAGTTTGGTTTATGATAAATACTGAACCATTCACACCCCTACCTATGATTTCACTAATATTCAAAATTCAAATCTTAGTATTTTGTTTGGGTGGGGATTGAAACTAATTTTGAAACTGTAAATGAGAAGAAGGTAGTGGAGGCTAAGGCTACTTCTGAAAATGTGGATGAGAAGGAGAAGGTAGTGGAGGTTGAGACTACTTTTGAAACAGTTAAGGACAAGGATAAGGTAGTAGAGGCTGAGGAGGGAAGGGTTGAGCCAGAGCAGGTAGAGTCTGAAGATGAAACTTACAATCCAGATGATGATGAGTCTAAATCATCTACTGATGTATCACTAGACGATAGTGATTATGAGGAGAATTGGGACTGGAAAACTATTTTACGTGCTGAGTCTCTGCTTGGTTTAGCAAGGGTTGAACCAGATCCTGTTTTTGGTGATGACTCATTTGATGTTGCTGAAACTGTATAAGCTGCCACTGCTTAAAGGAATCCTGATCCAACAACATTTGAGGACTTTGAAGATAAAGATGGTGACTTAGAAGACTTAGATATTCCGTATGAATGTGAAGGAAAAGGTAACAACAAAAGGTACCCTAAGTTTAAGGATATATAGGAAGGAGAATTAGTTACTTTTGAGCTTGGACTGGTTTTTAATAGTAAAGATTTGCTTAAAAATGCTATGAAGGAGTATGCTCTGGAACCTAAGAAGGATCTCAAACTTTTTAAAAAATAACAAAAAAGAGGATTGTTTTGGAGTGTATGAAAGATTACCCATTGTATCTCAGAGTTAGTAAAATAGATACTAGAACTTACATTCAAGTGGTTAGTTTTGAGCCTAGTCATACTTGCTGTAGGACTTTCAGTAATAGGCAAGCCAAGACATTATGACTTGCAACGAAGTTCATGCGGATTATAAGGCATACACCTGACATAAAGGTGAGTGGATTGATTAAAGAGGCCAAAATCAGGTGGGGCATTTTGCTTGGAAGATTTCAAGCATACGGGGAAAAAGTGGAGGCTATAGAGATGATTCAGGGGGCCATTTCTGACCAGTACAGTCACTTGACGAATTATTCAGCTAAATTGTTAACAAGTAATCCTGGGAGCACTGTGATCATAAAAAGCACTATAGAAGTACATGGACTAGTTTTTGAAAGAGTTTATATTTGTTTTATAGAAATCAAAACTGCTTTTACTAAGACTTTAGGCCCTAATTGGTCTAGATGGATGCTTTCTAAAAGGGGTATATGGTGGACAATTGTTAGCTTCTGTTGGCAAAGATGGAAACAATTAAATATTTCCAATTACATTTGCTGTTGTGGAGGCTGAAACTAGGGATTCTTGGAGTTGGTTTTTACAGCTCATTGTGGATGATCTAAATCATGTGGAGCAAAAACAATGGTCATTCATTTCTAACCAGCAAAAGGTACCATTTACTTATTGTGTTTAATTTGGTATTACTTTGTTAACTTTAATTTCTGACTTGTTATTATAATTTGTGCAAGGAATGGTGCCAAATCTACAGAGCCTGGATGAAAAAAATTGACCACAGGCTGTGCATGAAACACCTATATGGGAACTTCATGAAACAAGCTTTATGGGCAGCTGCTAGAGCAAGTATACTTCTAGAATGGAACAAAGCAATGAAGTGCTGAAAGGGTTGAATAAGGTTGCATGGCAGGAAATGATGCAACTTCCACCTAAAATATGGTCAATGGTTTCATATAGCACACACACACAATGTGATTTTCAAGTAAACAACACGTGCGAAACATTTACTAGGGCTATTTTAGAGCACAAGGGAAAGCCAATTATTTCTCTATTGGAGGGTTTGAAGTTCTATTTGAATAATAGAATTGTAAAGCAGAGGGACCTCATGCTTAGGTGGAGAACTAATATATGCCCTATGATTCAACAAAAACTAGAACATGCAGAGAAAGAGTGTGATAGTTGGACAACCAATTGGTATGGGGATGCTAAAATAACTTTGTTTGAAGTTAGTAAGGACAATTATTAGTATGTGGTTAATTTGGAGCAAAGATCATGTGCTTGTAGGAGACGGGATTTGTCTAGAACTCCATGTGCCCATGCAGTGGCTTGTATGTGATTTAATCACCAAGTGCCAGAGGCCTATGTACATCCTGCTTACAGGTGTTGTTGTCTTCTATTTTCAAGATAAATTAATGTTATGTGATGATGTCTTGGTGGTTGAATTTTTTTTTTTGTTATGTTCCAATGTTTCAGGAAATCAACATTTCTAGCAACTCACTCCCACTTCATACTACCTAAGAATGGCCCCAAGTTATGGCCTGAAGTTGATGCTCTTCCTCTCAACCCACCTTTCATGAGAAGATCCCTAGCAAGGCCTATAAAACAAAGAAGAAAAACCAATGATGCACCAAATAATCCAGGATTGCCCCCGTCCATGATGTAAGGAGTGGAGCTTCAACTCCACAATTGCATATTTTTATTCCTCTCCTTCTCCTCTCTGAAGCAGAAGATGCAGACAAAGTTTCGCTCCCTCCATCCATATCCTCCCAACCTTGCCTTATGTGGTTCGAATTTTCTTCTCCTTCTCTTTTGCGGTGCGAATTTTCTTTTCCCTTCTAGCAATTTGCAGTCTCGCGAATATCCCTGATTTTTAGGGTTCAAGGCTCATGATGATGAAGATGAATGATTCACGATGGTGATAGTGATGGAATTGATGTTGATCAGGTGTGTCTCACACGTTTGGACAAGCTAGCTTTTTCTCTCCAATTAGGGTGCTAAGAGCATCATTATCCAAGCAACTCATTAGAGTTTTTAATTTAAATTCTATATCATTCTTTACAATTTCCCATAATTAGGGGTGGCAATATGGGCTAGGCCCGTTGGGCCAGCCCGTTTGGCCCGCCATTTTTGGCGGGTTGGGTTGGAAAATTCAGCCCACTAACCCACTTCTGACCCACTTTGCTAACCCATTTTTTAGCGGGTTTTGGCGGGTTGGGTCGGGCCAGTCCGCCGGGCCTGCATTAATTTTTTTTTTGGATCTACAGCAGTACTAAGGAAAACTGAAAAATGAAGTAAAGATTCATTAGGGAATACTATTCTTCAGACTTTAGTGTGTGTGAGCCTCTGTGACCGTGAGGGTTTCTAACTTTCTGTTTCAACCGTGCCGCCGCGCTCTCCTCTCTGACTCTCTCCTCCACCGCGCTCTCCTTCAGTCCGCCGCGATCTCCTCTCTAACTCTCTCCTCCACCGCGCTCTCCTCTCTGACTCTCTCCTCCACCGCGCTCTCCTTCAGTCCGCCGCGATCTCCTCTCTAACTCTCTCCTCCACTGCGCTCTCCTCCAGTCGCCGCGATCTCCTCTTTGACTCTCTCCTCCAGTCCACCGCGCTCTCTTCCAGTCCACCGCACTTGAATTTATATATTCTTGGATGGCTAACCTAGCTTCATAAGGAATTAAGGATCATGGCTGCACCACTAGCATCTTTAACTGTTTTTCTTTGAATATTCTTTTGAATGTTAGAACTTAGAAAGTTAGAATTTTAAACTAAGACTATTTTTTTTTCAACTACATTACAATTTGGCGGGCTAGCCCGCCAATCCGCTAGCCCGCCAAAATGTGGGTTGGGTTGAGACTTTCAACCTATACCAAAAGTGGGTCAACCCAACCCAACCCGCATTTTAGTGGGTTTTTGGCGGGTTGGGTCCGGCCCGGCCCGCGAGTCCATATTGCCACCCCTACCCATAATCCCACATCATTTGTATTACTTTAACCTCCTTAACTTACTTTTAACTTCATCCCAACAACTCTAAAAAAAATTCTGCAATGGACTCACATTTATCACTTGATGTATTTTGTTACCTTTCACACATTATTATATTGTTTTTTATCACACTTTATGGAAAGTTTGAGTTGGTGCAGTGAGCAACTTTTATGGGCCAATATGGAGAAACTCTTAGCTTGCAATGGTTAAGCAACTCAAAAATAATTCAAGTGTCAGACTTGTTTGAATTAGCAAGTGCCGTTGCTAAGCTCTAAGTCATTTAAAATGGTCACATGAACGAAAAACGTTAGAATTCTGAGGGAAAGCTGCCAGGGAACTAAAATTTCAAACGGAGGTATAAGTGAAAATGGGGGACCAAAATTGGAATTTTCAAAGTTTCAGCACTGTTTTCAGACAAAGGTATAAGTGAGGGCTAAAATTTGATTAGGGCACTAACCGAAGAAGATGGCTTCAGCATTTGGATGGTACGGTCCTCTCATAGACCTCCGCACAGCTTCCCATCACATCGGCGATTTCGTTCAGCTTCTCGTCTTCGTTCACCGTTGCTTCCCCGTTCAGGTTTCTCATTCCCCCTCTCTCTCTTCCTTCTCTCTCCTCAACCCCTTCCTCACGTTCTCTGTTTCTGATTCACAGTGCAAATCATCGAAACGCGGGGTGGATATCACCCGAACCGACATCCAGGTCGGCGATGAAACGACGCCGTATTTCGGCGTGTCTCTTTGGCAGAGGCACATGGGGTCCGCTGTAGCCGCCGGAGACGTCGTTCTGTTACAGAGTATCACGATATAATCTATCTATTTTATCTGTCTACAATGTGAAATTTGGTATCCGTTTTGAAACTGATTTGACGGCGTTAACTATGCACCGTGGCAGACTTCAAGATTGCTAAATACGGTGATGTCGTTGAGGCCAGAACTGTTCAGTGGTCTTCGCTGCTTTGCTTGGTTCGCTCTCACCAGTTACTTGCCTCAGAGGGTTTGTTTTCTGTTCTGTTTTTTCATCTTAATGTGGAGTTGTCTGTGTCAATGTGTTCTCTGTTTCGGACCAAGATCATCTGTCCTGATGTCTCATTCTCTGTCCCAGCAATGAGATTGTGCCAATGTCAATTAAAAATCACTCAGGTTATAAATATGTCTTATCCATATGTTTTTTAATTGACATGTTATAACTTCATTGGTTGTGATATGAAATGAGACACTATTTAGAGACGGATCTCAATCCCTCTGTTTCCTACTTACTCCGAGCCTATTGATGAGTACAGTTTTTTCCTATTTATGTTTCTTTGTTTTCTAAATTATGTCCTTATGTGCACTTGATATTTCTCAATTAGAGTAACTTATTTCACTATTGAAAAGTGCAAAGGTTAACTTAAATGGTAAGATAGGAAGTTTAAAACAATGATTTTTTTATATGTGGTTTTTGTTTGAATAGATAGACAGATAAATAAGATATGCATCTGCGCAATATGTATCAGATTTTGGTGCTACTAGACTAGGCAAAGTGGCAATGATTGGTGATGCCCACATTACATTTGCACGCTTATCACCTCACATCAATGTGCATAGTTTCCACCATTTGATTTTTTAATACAACAAGGAAAACAAAAGTCTTATCCCACTAGGTGAGGTCGGGGATCACATGACACTATTGCGCTCGGTCAAAAAGCAAATTTGGTGGGATATTATTGATCATGAGGCTGCTTTTAATAATATATTCCAACGTTCTTTTTGGCCTTCCCCTACCCCTCTTCATAGGATTAAGAACTATGTTAACAACACTTCTCAGCAATGCCTCCAAATGTCTTCTTTGCACATGTCCTAACCACCTTAACATTTTTTCTTTCATCTTCTCCTTACTAGATGTCACACCAAAATCTCCTCGTATACGATCATTGCGTATCCTATCGTTTCTAGTTTGTCCATCCATCCATATTAACAATCTCATTTTTTGCTACGCTAACTTTTTTCTCATGTTGTCCTGCTAAAGCCCAACATTCACTACCATAGAGGATAACTGGTCGTATAACGGTTTGATTTTGATAAGACTTTCCTTTGTGCTTGGTAGGTACTTTGCAGTCACAAATAACTCCTAGTGTTTTTCCACACTCTAACCATCCAACTTGACTTTTGTGTGTAACATACATGTCAATTTTCCCATTTTGTTGTATAATAGATCCGAGGTACTTAAAATGTGAACCTGTGGTGTTACGTCATTTCAGTTTTTACTTCCAAATACTTCCATCTTTTGTCTTAATAAAATTGCAATGCATATATTGTCTTACTCCTACTTAAGCGAAAATCCTTAGATTCCAAAGTCTCTCACCAAATCTCAAATTGAGAATTAACCTCTTCTCTTGATTCTTTGGTTAGAACTATGTCATCTGCAAACATCATGCACTTAGGGATGATTTTTTATGTATTCCTGGTAAGCATGTTTTCCAAAACCAGATTAAACAAATAAAAACTCAAGGCTGAGCCTTGATGTGATCATAAACACATCCTTATAGGAAACTCATTAGTCACACCTCCAGGAGCTCTCACACTTGTAGTTGCCACCTCATACATGTCTTGTATAGATCAAATACTTCTTATAGGAAAACCCATTCTTATGTTTTTTAAAGTAAATACAGGATAGAAATCACCTATTTCTTTCTTTCTTTTTTCTTTTTCTAGTGACTTGTTCCTGTAATGAAAACATAGCATATTGATCAAAATTTTAATAACTATACTTAGTTAAAATGATCTAAGAGAAGAAATGGGTAGATATTTGAGCGGTGGATGATGTGAAATGGCAGAGAGATGCTGGAGAATGGTCAGTACCAACAAAAGATACTTAAACGCTCCAGTCAGTATCTGAACATTTTAATGATTAAGGGAAAAACATCATAACTGTATACTTCTCTCATCATTATATAGAAGGTGGGGTTGTCCGAGTTAGTGGTGTGATTGCATTCTATGTCCATGCTGATTCCCTTAGTTTGCGGTAACATTTGAGGTTTCTCTTTTTTGAGGCTATGTCCCTTTTGTGATTAATTGTCGAGTCCAGAACAATAACTAATAGATACAATGTTAGCCTTAAGGAAAGAGATTTCTTGTTGTTGTAGTATTATGTTTTATTGGAAAGACAAGAAAGCAAATGAGAGTTTATATGTCAATGCAAACAAAGTAATCAGGTTTTTTTTACATGATTGTTCTGTGCAGATGTTGATGAGTTGATAACGGGTTGCCATATTGGGACAACAACAAAGGACAAGCTTAGGAGGGTCATAAAGTGGGTACGGCAGTCTCGGTCCAGCATCTGCAATATCAAGTTGCATTCCAATCAAGTATTCTTTTTCCTTGCCCTGTAATTGTTGCTTGCATTATATAATTTCACACACATGCTTTTCATGTGTTGATTCTGGATGCATGCTTTATTGATATTCTCCAAGTTGTTGGAAGTTTTTAATGGCATTTCTTTTCATTCAACTGGTGGCTATGTCATCAAGTCATAATATGAGGGCGTGCATATTCTTTTCTTATATCACAATATCTTTGTTTTCATGATGATTGATGTGTAAAGTTCATCTATTCTTTTCTACTCATGCCTATTGTTCAGGGAAAGCATTTGTATGATTTGCCTTGTACCTTTTTATTTCAAAGAAAATTGTAATTAAGTGATGCTTTTATCATTATTCATTTGCACATTACGAAAGTAGTTCTAGGGGTAAGTTTAAGTTCAACGGTTGAGAGGTCTACTTCTACCTGTGGAGAAGGGCAGCCTTGGTACCTGGTGAGTGGAGTAATCTCACACTAAAAATGGTGTTAGGATATCTCGTGAGACCAAAGAAATTATCATTAAAACACTAATTGTATGGAGATTTTTAGAGGAAGAATTTAGGATTTCTGTTGTAAGAAGATTAGCATGAGATGAGAGCATAGGTGTATTTAACGGAGAAAAAATAAGTACGATTTCCAAATCTGTGTACTTGTTTGCACATAATTTCATGTCCTAAATTTGAGGAGTGTGCTGTGTGCTTGTGCAAATTTTGTGTTGTTTGAAATGTCAGATGCCCATTTGTTGTGCTCAAAATCCAGCAATAGAAAGTTAACATGTTTGTTGGATGTCCATAATATAATACATCTATCTGGTTTTATTATAATTCAATTGTCCTGCAAGCATAACGCGTAAATGGTTGTGGCTATCATGATTATACCTTGTTCAGTTTGTATTATAGGTTTAAAATTCCTTAACAAAATGATTTTCATTGATAAGTTGATTTCTTACACTTAGAAATACTACTTCCATAAATATATTGCATCCCATACAGTATTAAGTTCAGAGATACTGATGAATCTAATGAATGTGATAACAGCAAATAGAGTATCTGCCCAGAAACTGGACAGTGCTTGAAGAGAGAAAGCCTAGGGACTGCTGTTCACTCATGGAGGTCTCTCAGCTAACAACATCGTGCAAGACTATAGTCTGTGCATCTATTGGTGAAATTGTTCCCCTATTTAACAGCACGACTCTCGGTGATGCTGAGAAAGAGAAGGTTTTCCTTAGCAAGATAGTTAACAGAACTGAGGGTAATAACTTGGTGGAAAATCTCTTATGCACTGGCTGCCAGCTATGTGGTTCACCCATAGATTCAGAGTATGAGTTTAGTTGATAACTTAATCCTCACTGTTATGCCTTCCATTATGATCAGTGACCATTCTACTCCTGTTTTCAGATTTGAGCAGAATGCTATTCCACTGATTTGTTCGAAAAGCTCAAGCCGCCTTCATGCAATATGCTCCATCTATAGGCCTTTCATGGTATATAGTGTTGTGGATATATGATTCAAATGTAATATGATAATGTGATATAATAGCTGTCAATATAAGGCTAAGAGCCATTAGGTTAGTATTGGGTTAGTAGGCTGTTGTGACAGCTGTATGGTTAAGGAGTTACTTGTTAGACAAGTAACTCAACAACAAGTCAGCTCTAGTCTGTCTTCTATATAAGGCAGTGTATTGTGTCCAGTTTTTCATAAGAGTGAATAATCATTCCCTCAGAAACTATCCTTTTCTCTCTCTATTTCTTCTCTAAATTCTACCAACTTGGTATCAGAGCAAGATTCTGATTATTGGACCTAAGGATCTTGGAGATTGAGGCTGCGCGCTTCAATCTTGGGTGGGCGGAGCCAAACGCAACGTCTCTGGGTCAGAGCTGCGAGTTTCGACAGCAGTGTTAGGATCGGTTGCTTGGGGTTTGCATCGAAACTGAGTTTCACACCCTGTTTTGGCTCAGTTCGCCTGAAATGCACGAATCTGCGAGATTCGTCCTTCGTCAGAGGTTGCCATCTACAATTGGTGGATCGTGAAATCAGAGACTGTGCATTTCAATTCCAGATCACATATTGCAGAACGCAATTTGGTATAGAAGCTGAGTTTTCAGTTTCAGAGGTTCTGTCTACACGCTGTGAATCTCGTTTCTAATCAGTTTTCTGATCAACGTGTGTTTCTTTCAATTGGGAAAATTGAAACTTGTATGTTTCAATTGCTATTGGCCCTCTTTATCGCAATCTTGATCTATTGATCAATCACTGTTTGGCCCTGCTCGCTGGATACTGCTGTGTGAGAAAACTGCAGCAGTGTTTCTCTGTTTCTTGGTACAAAATTCTCCCTGTTTCTGCTCAAGTAATCCCTCCAATGGGTGGTTCGAATGGCAATCTGCCAGGGGTGACTCTGCCAGTCCTTACTGAGAAGAATTGGGCTCGCTGGAGCACTCAAATGGGTTCTTTTAGGCTTCCAAGGAGTCATGGAAGTGGTGGAACAAGGCTTTCAGCCTCTGCCTCAGGCTCCAACAGATGCCCAGCGAGCTACTTTCAAAGAGATGAAGAAGAAAGATTGCAAGCAACATCTTCTAAGGAAGCCTGGGATATATTGCAGAAGAGTCATGCCGGTGGAGATAAAGTCAAGAAAGTGAAACTGCAGACTCTAAGGAGGCAGTTTGAACTTCTACAAATGGAGGAAAATGACGAAGTTGGTGAGTACTTCACCAAGGTGCTGAGTGCTTCTCAAGCTACTCCTATCATGATTCCAACACCTTGGTGAAGTACTCACCAACTTCGTCATTTTCCTCCATTTGTATGATCCCATTGAGAGGAAGGTGGAAACTAGTAGAGATGTTGTGATACTAGAGGATGAGCAATGGGATTGGAATCATGATAGGAGTAGCTTAGAAGCACTCACAGTCACAAGTCTGTTTCAGCAGAATTTCTTGATGATTTTGGGTCTGATGAAGTTGTGGAATCTGTTCAGGCACCTAGAACAGTCCAGCAACCAGTTCAACAACCCAGTTCCGCCCGGCAACCTGTTCAGCCATCTTCTGCTGTGCGAAGCAGGAATCCTCCTGCTAGATTTGGTGATTATACATCAGTTCTGGATGCTGATGTAGATGATGAAGGTGATTTAATTCACTGTGTACTGTTGGCAGGTGCAGAACCTATATCTGTGGATGAGGCTTTGAAGCAAACAGTTTGGAAAGAAGCTATTCTAGATGAGCTGAATTCTATTGAGAAAAACCACACCTGGGGTCTTGTTTCTTTACCTCCAAACAAGCACAAAATTGGAGTAAAGTGGGTTTTTAAGCAGAAATTGAACCCAGATGGTTCCATAGCCAAGTATAAGACTCGATTAGTGGCAAGAGGCTTCCTACAAAAGGCTGGATTGGATTATTCAGAGGTGTTTGCACCTGCGGCCAGAATTGAAACCATCAGATTGGTTGTCTCAGCTGCAAGTGCTAGAAAATGGCCCTGGTTTCAGCTGGATGTTAAATCAGCATTTCTCAATGGCCCTTTGGAAGAAGAGGTCTATGTGATCCAACCACCTGGTTTTGTTATTAAAGGAAAGGAAGATCTGGTCTGCAGGTTAAGGAAGGCACTCTATGGGCTAAAACAAGCCCCTCGGGCATGGAATAAGAGGATTGACTCCTTCCTCTTTGAGTTGGTTTTTGTTAAGTGTTTTGTGGAGCAAGGAGTTTATGTCAAATTTAAGAATAGAGGTCAAAGTTTGATGATCATTTGCCTCTATGTAGATGATCTACTGGTGACAGCATCACATAAGGAAGAAATTGAAGTTTTCAAGAACATGATGAAGTCTTAATTTGAAATGACAGACTTGGGTGAGTTGAGCTACTTTTTAGGGACGGAGTTCACTCATACAGCACATGGTATTGTGATGCATCAGCAGAAGTATGTGAAAGACATGTTGAAGAAGTTCAACATGATGAACTGCAATTTAGTCACAACTCCAGCAGAGCCAAATGTCAAATTGAAAACGGATGTTGGAGGAGATGCAGTGGATGGTACACTGTTTAAACAGATTTTTGATTCTCTCAGGTTTCTATGCAATAATAGACCTGATATCTCTTATGGCGTAGGACTGGTGAGCAGATTTATGGCCAATCCCAGGCAGCTACATATGAGTGCAGCTAAGAGAATTCTGAGATACTTGTCAGGAACCTCAGATTATGGCATATTATTTCCTAGTCACTCACAGAATCAGAAGGTGGAGTTAATTGGATATTCAGATTCTGATTATAGTGGGGACTTGAGTTCTAAGAAGCAGCCAGTTGTGGCCCTTTCCTCTTGTGAAGCCAATACATAGCGGGTTCCTATGCAGCTTGTCAAGCTGTTTGACTAGAGGAATTGTTAAGAGAGCTGCAAGTTGAAGTGCAGAAGCCATTAAAGCTAATGGTTGAAAACATCTCAGCAATAAGTCTTGCTAAGAATCCAATCTCTCATGGCAGGAGTAAGCACATAGAAGTCAGATTTCATTTTCTGCGTGAACAAGTGAATAGAGGAAAGCTTGAAATGGTGTACAGCCCCACTGATGAGCAGAGAGCAGATATTTTCACTAAGCCTTTGAAGACTGACAAATTTGAAGACTTAAGAAGGGAGATCGGTGTAGTATCTCTAGGACATTTGAATTAGAGGGGCATGTTGAGGATATATAATTCAAATGTAATATGATAATGTGATATAATAGCTGTCAATATAAGGCTAAGAGCCATTAGGTTAGTATTGGGTTAGTAGGCTGTTGTGACAGCTGTATGGTTAAGGGGTTACTTAGTTACTTGATAGACAAGTAACTCAACAGCAAGTTAGCTCTAGTCTGTCTTCTATATAAGCAGTGTACTGTGTTCAGTTTTTCATAAGAGTGAATAATCATTCCCTCACAAACTATTCTTTTCTCTCTGTATCTCTTCTCTAAGTTCTAACATATAGATCCTGCTCATACTGGTTTCTCTTCACCAAGATCTATATGCTTCATTTAATTATAGTCCCCATGAAACTGGAAATTCTTCCGTAATTCCATATACCTTTTGTCACCTGTTTTGTTAAGTGAAACATGGATGGCCAAATTGATGAACTGTGATGCATTTATGAAGTATATGCTATTTCTAAGTATGTGTTAATGTCTGTTCTGTATTTGTTTCATTATGAAGAGTGAAAATAAGTCTTGTTATAGGCCTGATATTTGACATTGTGATTGTTCTTATAAACTTGTAATCTTAAACGTGCTTGACACTGCTTATTGATGCAATTTTTGGCAGCTATATGTGTGGGATGAATCAGATTACATGCCAGTTCTTGTTAAGAACAGCGCCGCAGAAATCTTGTTTGGGAACATCAAGGCTGAAAAAGTCTATTCTAGTTATAGAGAACAAGTGCTTAACCAAAGTTCTGGTCCAAGAAATAAATGCAAGGATAAAGATGCAGATGCAAAACTTGTTAATGCCCTGAGAGTTTCTGGGGCCAGTGCGTTAGAGGTGGGTAAGAGCTTGCAATTGGAGGAAAAGCATCTTCCTGATAAAAAGTTCAACTTTTATCATGTCTGGTTAATTTTTCTGAAAATGTTGCTGAAACAAGGAAGGAACAGCCCTCTGAAATTTGAGATCAATGTTGATCCCACATTTAATATCGAAAATGGAAAATTTGAAATGGTTTCTACAACGATGCCCTGCTTTGGAACCAAGTGATGTTCATTTTCGCACATCTGCTTTTGTATCTTCCGAACTGCAAATTCTAGAATTCTCCCTACACCCTCTCAGAATTTCATTATTTGCGTGAAAACATAAAAAGGAAAGAGTTATAACACCATTAAGTGTGTGAAAATAACATTTTAGAGGAAAATATTCGGATTCTGTAAAACGGGCAGGATCCTTCGATTTGTATTCCTAAAAAATTGGGCTCCAGTGCAAAATTATATATAATAAAATCAAAGAATGCACTCTATTGTAGATTATAGCAAAGAATTCATATCACAATCCAACAGTACATTTCCCTCCAGGTAAAAATGAAAGAGTAAATCATCCTACAAGAGTACATTGCACAAATTATGAAAGAGTAAGGAAACCAATGTGGCCGCTTTTTCAATATAGCAAAATTAAGAGAACCAAACATTTCTGAAATCTTTACGAATAAATCAACAAAGAAATCCTTTCTTATTAACCATTTGTTTACATTGCCGGAGGAAAAAGGCCAACAAGGCACCAATTCATAGAACATTTGGCCGTGGGCTCCCAGAAAATTTGGTTTGTGACATACATGACCAAATAAATTTAACAACATTGATAACCTCAAGGTATAGAGGTTATGGTATGGATTCATCTGTCACCGCCAAAGAAGTGTCAGCTGCAGCATTTTGGGCTTCAAGTAGCTTCATTTGGCGCTCTGCGTGTTCCCTTTCGCACTGACTAATTCCCATAATAATATCAAGCATAGTACCAGTGGTTCCAAAAAATACAAGGGGTGCCAGAGATTTGCGCTTTATCCCCACTGGAATTGCCAGCAAAGCTCCTGCCACTGAGAACACCCAAGTGCCCAATGCACTGCAATTTCCAAGTTCAGTATCATTTCAAACAAAATTCACCTTCGAAAATATAAATAGGGCATTTCCTTAAAAAAAATTGAACATTCAAGAAACAAATTATCCATGAAGAAGGAAAAACTTTCAACAATTGAGTCAAGCTGAATCCATTAAGAATTATTATTGAAAGGACTTCTGCTCCTGCAGATCTCCAGACTAAAGCAAAATATAACCATTTAGAAGAGACACCAACCTCACTTCAATTCACAACTGTTTATAAATGTAGGAATAGAAACTAACTAGCAGAGGGAGAGAGAGAATGAGAAAACTAAGTTGAGAGAAAAATACTTTTGTATTATTGTATATTTTATTTACACAGCACCTTCGGTGCTTATTTATACACCCAAAGACTACTTGCTTCTCAAGTAATCTAACTAACTAACACGCCGCCAACTAACAAGCCAATTCAGAATTGACTTCTAACACTCCCCTTCAATTCAGAACATTATTCAATGATACAACTCCAACCATCTCCCTAAGCTTCTCAAATCTATCAGGCCTTAATGCCTTGGTGAACATGTCTGCCAACTGCTCCTCAATCTTGCAGTAAATCAGCTGTAAGTCTCAATATGCTTGTTTCTGCCATGAAAGACAGGATGCTTGGCTAGATCAATTGCTGATATATTATCCACTAGGAGCTTCATTGTCTCCTTCTTCTTCAGTTTCAATTCTTCCATTAACATCCCAAGCCATATAGCCTAACAAGCTCCAAATGAAGCAGCTACATACTCGGCTTCACAAGAAGATAAAGCAGCAATGGGCTGCTTCTTTGAATACCATGAAACAAGAGCTTCACCAGCCATGAAAATGTGCCCAGAAGTACTCTTCCTATCATCCTTGTCACCACTCCAATCAGCATCAGTAAAGCCAATCAAATCATTGCTTACATTACCTTTACTGCTAGGGTACAGGATTCCATAGTCTAGAGTCTCTCACATATCTCATGATCCTCTTAGCTGCTGCCAAGAGTGACACCTTAGGATTCTCCATGTACTAATGAGGCCAACACCATAAATTATGTCAGGCATGCTGCTGCAGAGATACCTCAGTGATCCAGCCATCTGTTTAAAAAGTGTAGGATGAACAGATTCTTCACTCTCATTCTTCATCAAGCTGAGCCCAAGTAGATTGAACCTCTTTAGCACATCTTCAGCATACTTTCTTTGTGTCATGAAGACTCCTTTTTCAATTGATACAAACTGAATTCCCAGAAAATAGGATAGAGGACCTAGATCTGTCATCTCAAACTCATATTGCAAACTTCTTTTAAATTCAGCAATCCTTGAGATATTGCTTCATGTTACTAGCACATCATCCACATAGAGACACACCAGTAGCACACCTTTATTTCTAGAAACTTTGACATAAACTCTATGCTCGGTTGTGCATCTAGAAAACCCTTGTTGTAGCAAAAAAGAATCAATCCTCTTGTTCCATGCTGTGGATGTTTGCTTTAACCCATATAGAGCTTTATGTAACCTGAGAACTTTGTCTTTACCTCTCCTCTCGGCCACTGCAAATCCAGGTGGCTGTAACACATAGACTTCTTCTAAGGGACCATTTAGAATGGCTGACTTTACATCCAGCTGATGCAAAGTCCACTGCTTCTGGCTTGCAACAGCCACAACCAACCTGATTGTCTCCATTCTGGCCACAGGTGCAAAAACCCCAGTGTAATCTAGCCCTTCTCTCTACTGAAAACCCTTAGCAACTAACCTTGCTTTGTATCTAGCAATGGTTCCATCAGGGTTCATTTTCACCTTGAAAACCCACTTAACTACTATAGGCTTCTTATCCTGAGGAAGATCAGCTAGTATCCAGGTCTTGTTCCTCTCAATCGCCAACAACTCTTCTTTCATAGCATCAGCCCACTTAGGATTCTTCACTGCTTCAGTCAGACTTACTGGTTCAGATTTTGCATAGAAAGCCAAGTGCACCAGATCACCTTCATCATCCACTGCATGATATGGAAATGAGGTGAACTCTCCTAATCTTCTTGGAGGATTTCTTTCCCTCCTCTGGCTTCTCTGAATTCTCTAGTTACTCAAACCAGCACCAGCAACAGTGTCATCAATCTTAGCTTCAGTATTCCCAGTTCCTAATGGAACAAATTTCAGATTATCTTCCTCTAGTAGAACTATCAATCTAGCAGCAGTTGGAGTCTTGGTAGCAGCAGCTGAATCCCAGTTCCATGTTGCTTGCTCATCTACAGCAATATCTCTACTAACTATTATTGAGTTAGTAAGTGGATTGAGCAGCTTGTATGCACCAGTAGAGTGGAATCCTATTAGGATCATCTTCTCACTCTTATTAACTAGCTTGCTTCTCTTTGCATCTAGCACATGTTTATAACAAACAGAGCCAAGATTCTGAGATGCTTACATTGGGCTTCTTGCTAGTCCAAGCTTCTTGTGTGACTGATCCCAATCTCTTGGTAGCAGATCTTTTGAGTATGTATGTTGCTGTTGCAACTGCTTCAGCCCACAATTGATTAAGAAGTTTTTTCTCTCTGAGCATGCTCCTCACCATATTTGCAATGGTTCTATTCCTCCTCTCAACAATTCCATTGTGCTGAGGAGTATAAGGAGCTATGACCTCATGAATTTTCCATTCCTTCTCACAGAATTCATTGAACTCTCTAGATACAAACTCGCCTCCTCCATTTGTTCTGAAACTTTCAATTATTCTTTGATTGCCTCTCTGCTATAGCTTTGAACTTCACAAAAAAAGCAAATACTTCTGATTTTCTAGCCAATAGGAATGTCCACATCTTCCTTGTGCAGTCATCAATGAAGGAAACAAAATACCTGCTTCCTCCAAGTGATAGAATCTCAAATGGTCCACAAACATCTGAGTAGACCACTCCTAGTGATTTTGGAGAAGCTGCTGGAAGCTGTTTGTTGAATGAATTTCTGGATTGCTAGCAGACAAAGCAACCTTCACACATCTCTTTAGGTGGCTTGATAGGAGGTAGGCCATGAACCATGTTGACACAATGCAACTTGCTTAGCCCTTGAAAGTGCAAATGGCCATATCTGAGATGCCATGTCCAGTTAGGATCACTGAGATTAGACATGAGGCATTTGAATTCACACACCTTGATGTCTATCTTGAAGGTTCGATTTTCAGAAAGTGGGGCCTTCAAGATAATTCTCCCCTTAGGATCAAACACCTTCATCGATCCATTCGCAAGTGTTTTCTTGTAATCTTTCTCCAGCAACTGTCGTAGGCTCAACAAGTTATACCTCATGCTAGGAACAAACAGTACATCTGATATATAGGATCTTCCACCATCCTTTATGTGAACAAGAATATTTCCTACTCCTTCAACCCTGACGGTGCTATTATCAGCAAACTTCACACTATTTTTCACACTCTCATTCAACTTAGTGAACCATTCTCTATGGCCAATCATATGGCTAGAGCATCCAGTATACAAATACCATGTTTCTACTGAGGTTTTATTAGGGATTTTCTCAGGTAAACTTTCAGTTTGAGTAGTGACCATGAGTAATACCTGATCTTGATCAGAATCCTCCTCCTGGGCAGCATATGCTTGGTCACCTCCCTTCTTCCCTAGACCTCTTCTCTTCTTGCACTTAAAAGCAAAGTGCCCAGATTTTCTACAAGCATAGCACTAAACAGATTTCTTGTCACTTTTCCCTTTTCCCTTCTTGTATTTCTCTTCTCCCTTCTTATTGGTGCATTCCCATCTTCTTGATACTAAATTCCCTTCATTCGAGGACTGTGAATTACCATAGGATGAACTAGCAGCATCTCTACTTTTGTTCCCAGCCCCTCGTGAAGATCCCTTCCAAGATTTCTTCCCAGCCTGAGCTTGCAGTGCTTGATCTTGGTTCCTTTCAGCTTCTCTTGATTGCAGTCTCTATACATGGGCTTCCAGAGATCCTTGCAATTCTTCCACTTTTAATGTATCAAGATCATTTGATTCCTTGATTGCAACCACTATGTGATCAAATCTTGGAGTCATTGAACGCAGGACCTTTTCTACAATCACTTGTTCAGTGAGAGTCTCTCCATACGTGCGCATCTGATTTGTGATAAAAAGAAGCTTCGTGAAATAGGAGGGAATCGTATCTTGATTCTCCATCTGCAAAAGCTCATACTGTCGTCGCAATGTCTGCAACTTAACCTTCTTCACTTTATCAGCACCATTTTGAGACTTGATCAATATGTCCCAGGCTTCCTTTGAAGTGGATGCCCGCAGAAATCTTCTCAAAATTCGCTGGATCAACGCATTGATGAATCAGGAATAAGGCCTTGCAGTCCTTCTTCCATGCGTCCCGATGCGTGGCTCACTGCTTCTCTGTTGGATTAGGCCCTGACGAGGTGTACCCAGAATTCACGATATCAAGCACCTCTTATACCCGAAGATAGTCTTCGTCTGGGTTTGCCATCCGTCAAAGTTCTTGCCATCAAGAACCGGCATCGATGCAGGGAAATTGCCATTCATGCCTGCCATCACATTGTCGTCCTCTTCGTGCGTTTCCAATCAAAGTCTCAGCCTTACGTGCGCCGCAGGGAACCACCGGAGATCAGCCGCGAACAAGCGTCGCATGCAGTGGTCCTTGGATCAGAACCGAAGCTCTTGATACCACTGTAGGAATATAAACTAACTAGCAGAGGGAGAGAGAGAAAACTAAGTTGAGAGAAAAATATTTTTGTATTATTGTATATTCTATTTACACAGCACCTTCGATGCTTATTTAAACAAACAGAGAGTACTTGCTTCTCAAGTAATCTAACTAACTAACAAGCCAATTCAGAATTGACTTCTAACAATAAAACACCAAATATTCTTAACGCAAAGGAGAATGAAAGTGGGCAGTCAAGAAGTGAGGGGACAATAGTGTCCTCTCTACATGTCAAGAACCTCTCTGCAATGCTTTCAGAGGCCCCCAACCACCTATTTTGTCAATGTTTGTGGTAGCAGATAGATGTCATTCAACATCGGATGAGTAACCATGGCCACAATCATCATGATTTTAACCAACCCTAAATTCATCAAACAGGATACAGTGTATACAGATTTGATTATATGAAAAGTTCTATCTGAACAAGCGAGTAGTAATATAATTCATCGAAGCATATCATCTACCCAATATTCTCATTTCTCAATGTTCTTGGGTACCAATACCTTGGTGAATTGTCAAACATTTATACGTTGCTCCTTTGCAGGTTATACTCAAGGGGACTTAGAACTAGCAACCAATCAAAATCACTATAGATTTATAGATTTACTATAAAAAGTTCAAAACTAGCAACCAATCAAAATTTGACAACTTATCAAGACTTAGAAAAAGAATGGGTACCATAGCAACATTTGAAGCAAATACATTACTTGTTCTGCCTAATGCTACAAAAGTGGGAATAGTTGGACCAGAGCATATACAATCAGTGACATTTTCAATAAACAGAGGACATAAAAGTGGAGTTTCCAATTTGATACCGAACAATGCATTAAGGAAACAATTTTTCTTGTAAAAAACTCATTGCTAGAACTGTTGAACATATATGTTGGCTTATCCAGAATTCAGACACACAATCACACAGTACTCCGTTTCATTGATTCGTTGCAGGGTGCGAAATTGGAGCCTAATTTCCACACTGAGTTAGTGAGTCCCTCATTTAATTTAATATTATATGTAGCAACTTATATTCAATTTGATTTCAGTATTTAATGTGTAAAAGGGGAATGTAAGAATCTGGTTTTAAATATTCAATGCAATCCTATATTTCAGCCAATCAAATAAATGGGTTTACCTTGCTATGAATTTAGGGGGGGGGGGGGGGGGATTAGTGAAGAGTGTTATAAGAATGGATAAAGGCGAAAGAGAGGAAATAGCACTGACTTGGAAACAGAGCAGTCTTCAAGATGCTTCACATTTTCTTCGCCTCCCATTTTCTTGTGATGGGTGGTTTGCCGATCAATAGCTAGGGTTTTCCTGCAGAGCTGATAATCCTTCCGGGAACAGACAGATAGAGGAAGAAAAAAGTGCTTTCACTTGTTTGGATTTCGATTATTACAGCCTTGCAATTGAGTCTGGGTAGGTTTGTTTTGTAGCAGAGTAGAGATAGATAAAATAGAGGAAAAAGTCAGATATAATTATTTATTAAAAGCATTATTTGTTTAGATTGTAAATAATAAATAAATAATTTTATACATGTATAATAATTTATTCACAAAAAAAAAATATGATAACAGCTAACACATTCGTGATTTATTAATAAATTTTGAGTTGTAACTTGCTAACTTTTCTGCAAAAATACGCAGAATGAGCCTAGTTTTATTCAAAATGATCAAGTAAATAGTTATGAAGTGAGCATTTTCAAATACAGGAGTGAATGGAAATTAACTGAAAATTGGTTTAAATGGTACAATACAGGATTAATTTATTTGTAATGAAAAAGTGATTTAAAGCCTCTTGCATCAAACAACCACACTAGTATCTGTTTCATTTACATATATGCCATTCGTATAACTTGGACTTGACTCAAAGTTCATTTGGTTAGAGTTGGATTCTAGTATTCTACTGTATTTTTCCTTTTCTTTTTGGCTAATACAAGACAAAGGGTAGACACTACTTGGACAATATATAGCAAAACATTTTCTTTTAGGAGGCACCGTGACACCGTCATAGATTGCTATTTCAAACAAGCCAAACAGATGAAAAGACCATGTATCTGTAAGAGACTACAAATCATAAAGCAGAAATTTGTTACCAGGAATTTTCAAATATGTTTCTGGAAAAATTATTGTGAAGAAGTGGGTGAAGAAGACTCCAAAGTCTCAACAAGGTGTGCAATAAAAACAGGACACCGTATATTATTCCAAAAAGATTTACCAAATATTCAGCGAGTCAATTTTTAGTTTTTATAACCATCGACTATGCAAAAGAAAAATCAATATTTAACTAAATTATACAAATTCAAAAGAAAAGCCAATATTTAGTGTATGTTTAACGGCAGGATATAAAGGAAAAAGCAATGGTTTAAAATTTTCAATTAGATTACATTCTCCAATCAGTGGCGTTATTAGATTATCTGCAATCACAAGCTGATTTACAGTTTCATGATGATCATTAGAGGGTGGGTGTATGATTCCTAAGGTTGGAAATTACAGAAATTTCCATGACTGTAGCTCATTAATCAACCTAAATCAATTATTGAAGAACTATTACCCTTGAAAATCCCTACCCTTCCCAGCGACAGAAAAGAGAGAGGAAAAGGAAATTTGAACATTTTTGAAACATATGAGGAGTATTTAGTTAGTTTAACAGTGAATTCAAAAACCAATAACACATATGATGTCCCAGACCAGAAACAATAATCAGAGACAAAGAAACAAGTTCATGGCTTGATTTACCAGACCTGAACTTTGCGGAGAGATGGGCGCACGATGAAGAAGTCTATGAAGATCGAAGGATGCAAGGAAGGAGTAAAACGGTTGGAATGGAAGTTGCTCCGCCTCGCTTTACTGTGTGAATAAACCCTACCTTTAGCATGTAAAAGGAATTTTGTAAATTTATTAAAAATAATCGTAAATAAAACAAGAGAAAAGACTTAATTGCCTTTTTTGTCCCCATAATTTGTATTATGTATGATTTTGGTTCCCATACTTTGAAAAAAAATATGATAACAGCTAACACATTCGTGATTTATTAATAAATTTTGAGTTGTAACTTGCTAACTTTTCTGCAAAAATACGCAGAATGAGCCTAGTTTTATTCAAAATGATCAAGTAAATAGTTATGAAGTGAGCATTTTCAAATACAGGAGTGAATGGAAATTAACTGAAAATTGGTTTAAATGGTACAATACAGGATTAATTTATTTGTAATGAAAAAGTGATTTAAAGCCTCTTGCATCAAACAACCACACTAGTATCTGTTTCATTTACATATATGCCATTCGTATAACTTGGACTTGACTCAAAGTTCATTTGGTTAGAGTTGGATTCTAGTATTCTACTGTATTTTTCCTTTTCTTTTTGGCTAATACAAGACAAAGGGTAGACACTACTTGGACAATATATAGCAAAACATTTTCTTTTAGGAGGCACCGTGACACCGTCATAGATTGCTATTTCAAACAAGCCAAACAGATGAAAAGACCATGTATCTGTAAGAGACTACAAATCATAAAGCAGAAATTTGTTACCAGGAATTTTCAAATATGTTTCTGGAAAAATTATTGTGAAGAAGTGGGTGAAGAAGACTCCAAAGTCTCAACAAGGTGTGCAATAAAAACAGGACACCGTATATTATTCCAAAAAGATTTACCAAATATTCAGCGAGTCAATTTTTAGTTTTTATAACCATCGACTATGCAAAAGAAAAATCAATATTTAACTAAATTATACAAATTCAAAAGAAAAGCCAATATTTAGTGTATGTTTAACGGCAGGATATAAAGGAAAAAGCAATGGTTTAAAATTTTCAATTAGATTACATTCTCCAATCAGTGGCGTTATTAGATTATCTGCAATCACAAGCTGATTTACAGTTTCATGATGATCATTAGAGGGTGGGTGTATGATTCCTAAGGTTGGAAATTACAGAAATTTCCATGACTGTAGCTCATTAATCAACCTAAATCAATTATTGAAGAACTATTACCCTTGAAAATCCCTACCCTTCCCAGCGACAGAAAAGAGAGAGGAAAAGGAAATTTGAACATTTTTGAAACATATGAGGAGTATTTAGTTAGTTTAACAGTGAATTCAAAAACCAATAACACATATGATGTCCCAGACCAGAAACAATAATCAGAGACAAAGAAACAAGTTCATGGCTTGATTTACCAGACCTGAACTTTGCGGAGAGATGGGCGCACGATGAAGAAGTCTATGAAGATCGAAGGATGCAAGGAAGGAGTAAAACGGTTGGAATGGAAGTTGCTCCGCCTCGCTTTACTGTGTGAATAAACCCTACCTTTAGCATGTAAAAGGAATTTTGTAAATTTATTAAAAATAATCGTAAATAAAACAAGAGAAAAGACTTAATTGCCTTTTTTGTCCCCATAATTTGTATTATGTATGATTTTGGTTCCCATACTTTGAAAAAAAATATGATAACAGCTAACACATTCGTGATTTATTAATAAATTTTGAGTTGTAACTTGCTAACTTTTCTGCAAAAATACGCAGAATGAGCCTAGTTTTATTCAAAATGATCAAGTAAATAGTTATGAAGTGAGCATTTTCAAATACAGGAGTGAATGGAAATTAACTGAAAATTGGTTTAAATGGTACAATACAGGATTAATTTATTTGTAATGAAAAAGTGATTTAAAGCCTCTTGCATCAAACAACCACACTAGTATCTGTTTCATTTACATATATGCCATTCGTATAACTTGGACTTGACTCAAAGTTCATTTGGTTAGAGTTGGATTCTAGTATTCTACTGTATTTTTCCTTTTCTTTTTGGCTAATACAAGACAAAGGGTAGACACTACTTGGACAATATATAGCAAAACATTTTCTTTTAGGAGGCACCGTGACACCGTCACAGATTGCTATTTCAAACAAGCCAAACAGATGAAAAGACCATGTATCTGTAAGAGACTACAAATCATAAAGCAGAAATTTGTTACCAGGAATTTTCAAATATGTTTCTGGAAAAATTATTGTGAAGAAGTGGGTGAAGAAGACTCCAAAGTCTCAACAAGGTGTGCAATAAAAACAGGACACCGTATATTATTCCAAAAAGATTTACCAAATATTCAGCGAGTCAATTTTTAGTTTTTATAACCATCGACTATGCAAAAGAAAAGTCAATATTTAACTAAATTATACAAATTCAAAAGAAAAGCCAATATTTAGTGTATGTTTAACGGCAGGATATAAAGGAAAAAGCAATGGTTTAAAATTTTCAATTAGATTACATTCTCCAATCAGTGGCGTTATTAGATTATCTGCAATCACAAGCTGATTTACAGTTTCATGATGATCATTAGAGGGTGGGTGTATGATTCCTAAGGTTGGAAATTACAGAAATTTCCATGACTGTAGCTCATTAATCAACCTAAATCAATTATTGAAGAACTATTACCCTTGAAAATCCCTACCCTTCCCAGCGACAGAAAAGAGAGAGGAAAAGGAAATTTGAACATTTTTGAAACATATGAGGAGTATTTAGTTAGTTTAACAGTGAATTCAAAAACCAATAACACATATGATGTCCCAGACCAGAAACAATAATCAAAGACAAAGAAACAAGTTCATGGCTTGATTTACCAGACCTGAACTTTGCGGAGAGATGGGCGCACGATGAAGAAGTCTATGAAGATCGAAGGATGCAAGGAAGGAGTAAAACGGTTGGAATGGAAGTTGCTCCGCCTCGCTTTACTGTGTGAATAAACCCTACCTTTAGCATGTAAAAGGAATTTTGTAAATTTATTAAAAATAATCGTAAATAAAACAAGAGAAAAGACTTAATTGCCTTTTTTGTCCCCATAATTTGTATTATGTATGATTTTGGTTCCCATACTTTGAAAAATAGAGTTTAATTACTGCATTAACATTATAAAAAAATATTTACATAGTCATCAAATTAAAATCCATCAATTTTTCATGCCATAATTAAATATGAATTTAAAATATTTTAAATAAAAAATGGATAGATGTGATTGAATGCATGTGTAAAACATTATACACTATCATTTTAAACCTTGAGGCAGTTTATATATCAGTTTCATTTCGATTTTAATTTCTGCTGCATTTTGCAAGTTTAATCATTGTGCTTGTGCAGATGAAGGCCTTCTTGGATATCAAGAAGTCTTCGAGATTGTTCAGCAAGGCTACCAAACTCTAGGAGAAAACGCAACAGATGCCTAGAGAACTGCATTTCGTGATGCCAAGAAGAAGGATTGCAAGGCCCTCTTCCTAATCCATCAATGTGTGGATGGTGCATTCTTTGAGAAGATCGTTGGAGCTTCTACAACAAAAGTGATAGGACCCCAAGTGAGGTATGGGCCGAAGCACATAATCCAAGACCCAGGGTGTGGCGGGTCTATACTAGGAGGAATAGAAAGGAAGCTTTCAGCAAGGAGGGATGAGGTGGCAGAGAGAGAAAGTCTGTTTACGGGGGAGTCTGGTGTGAGTGAGGTGCTGTGTTTATTTTATTTAGGCTTTCCGTTAGTAGTGGGAGGTTATGAAAGAGAGAATAGTATTGTTAGAAAGAATGGAGAATTCCATTTCTCTATAGGAGCTTTGCTCTGGAGCAGTAGTTGTTTCTACTGCATTTCCCTAGATTTCTTTCAATAATATAAGTTTTACTGGATTGCTTACTCTGTTTCCTTTTATTGTTGATTGGTCTGCATCAAATTGGTCTGACCTGCCGGATTCTGACGAAGCTGTACCAGTGTAAGGAAACATATGCCACCGAAGAAAATGGAAGCCAAAGTCGCTGCCCTGGAGAACGAAGTTGCTAGCCTACGAACCACCCTTGTCTCTATGCAGCAAAAAGCAGACGATAACCAGGAACATTTGCTTGCTCTGTTGACTCAGCGCCTGTCCAAGCAACCATTGGAGGAAGACGATGCAGGAAGCTTTCGGAACAAAGGTTCCAATGGCAAGCCTAACAACGAGAGTAGAGGTTTTTCGTTCGCTTCTGGATGAACGAAGTTGGACGGTGAGTTGTTAGACGAGTTCCGCCAATCGGCAAAGAAGGTTGAGCTTCCTCTGTTCAACAGTGACGATCCGGCAGGGCGGATTGCACGCGCTGAGGTCTATTTCCATGTCATGGGTACCAGTCCAGGAGTAAGGGTTAATCTGGCCCATTTGTGTATGGAAGGATCTACGATTCATTTCTTCAATTCCTTGTTGCATCTGGATCCTGGGTTAACTTGGGAGAAACTCACCAACGAATTGCTAGAACGGTACGCGAACAATGGCGATGTTTTCGAACAACTATCAGATCTGCAACGATGGGGAACAATCGACGAATACGTCCTGGAATTTGAGGGTTTGATGTCTCAAATTCCCAATTTACCCGATGAACAGTATTTTGGATACTTCATCCATGGCTTGCGGCGAGGACATTCACGCACGGGTTCGAAGCATGCAGGCAATGATGCCTATTCCTCAATCACGATTAATCACACTGACGAAGGCGGTGGAAAGTGAGCTACATGGGCAAGGCCATGCTGTTAACGGGTCGAAAAGCTCTATGCCCCGTTTAGACCACGGGTCGGGTTCTTTTACCCGTACAACCCAAAACACTCTTCATGGGCCTGCTCCGGTGGGCCGCGATCCAGGTCAGGGATGGGTCATGGTAAAAAACCGGGATGGAAAACAGGAGCTGCGCGTCGACAAAGGAAACCCACGCACATCACAACGAGACAAAGGAATCAGGCATCTCCCTTACCAGGAGCTTATGGATCGACTACATAAGGGTTTGTGCTACAAGTGTGGGGGAAAATACCACCCACTACACCAGTGTCCCGACAAACAGCTCCGAATAATGTTGTTGGAAGATTCAGAGGGAGGTGGCAACGCGCCGGCGCCGGTGGCCGGCATAGCGGACGAAGACGACCCGGATATGGATGGAGAATGCAGTACCATGAAATTGGGAACTGACACTGATCAAACCCAAACCTTGAAATTACAAGGTAAAATCCAAGGGGTACCCATTCTGATTTTGGTGGACATTGGCGCCACCCACAACTTCATTTCCAAGCGCGTGGTGGAGGCATTGGGGTGGTCCGTCAAGCCAACTCCGAAGATGCGCATTCGCTTAGGAGATGGCCACAAAGCAATAGCCAGGGGAGAATGTAAACAGGTGGAAGTGAAAATAAACAATTTCAAAACCTCTGTAGACACCTTGCTTTTTGATTTGGAAGGAATTGACTTGGTTTTGGGGATTGCATAGCTAGCAACTCTTGGGGAAACAACAATGCATTGGGGCAAGAAAACCATGAGGTTCCAGCACAACGGTGAATGGGTTTTGCTGCAGGGTCAGAATAGCAAACACAGGGGACAACTGGCTTTGCAGAGTTTTTTTGGACAGGAAATCAATGGGGCTGGAGGATGGTTTCTATCCACAGCATTGATCAAGCAATCTGCAGTAGCACAGGATACAAAGAGGGCTCAGTTGACTGAAATTCAGGCACAACAATTAGCCACATTACTGGAACAGTATGCTGACATTTTTGCCACACCTACGGGCCTACCACCAAAAAGGCAAAAAGAACACAAGATCACCTTGTTGTCTGGACAGGGACCGGTGAATGTTAGGCCATACCGTTTCTCCCATCACCACAAGGATGAGATCGAGAAACAAGTCCGGGAGATGCTACAATCCGGGATAATCAAACACAGCCAAAGTGCTTTTTCCAGTCCCGTCATCTTGGTAAAGAAGAAAGATGGGTCGTGGCGCATGTGTGTTGATTATAGGGAACTGAATAAAGCCACAATTCCAGATAAGTTCCCAATTCCGGTGATTGATGAACTTTTGGATGAGCTACACGGAGCGCGTTATTTTCCCAAACTTGATCTTAAATCTGGATACCATCAAGTCTTGGTGAAGGATGAAGATGTTCACAAAACGGCTTTTCACACACATGAGGGTCATTACGAATATTTGGTAATGTCGTTTGGGTTGATGAACGCTCCCTCAACTTTTCAAGCCCTCATGAATGAGGTCTTCCGTAGTATGCTACGTCGGAGTGTGCTTGTTTTCTTCGACGATATCTTGGTTTATAGTGCGGATAGGCCATCACACCTCAATCACCTGTCCGAAGTGCTCGAAAAATTGCGGGAACAACATCTAGTGGCAAACCGCAAGAAATGTTCTTTTGCTCAGTTTTCTGTGGAGTATTTTGGGACATGTAATCTCGCACAAGGGGGTGGCTATGGATCCAGCCAAGATACAAAGCATTACAAATTGGCCTACACCAAAGAATGTTAAGGGAGTGAGGGGGTTCCTAGGTCTCACGGGGTATTACCGCAAGTTTGTCAAGGACTATGGAAAAATTGCTCACCCTCTTACTGAGTTAACAAAGAAGGAAGGGTTCATGTGGAATACAAAGGCACAGCTAGCCTTTGAAACTTTGAAAGAGCGTATGACAACAGCCCCAGTACTTGCTTTGCCAGATTTTTCTCAACCTTTCGTCATTGAGAGTGATGCTTCAAGAAGTGGTGTTGGAGCTATTCTCATGCAAAACGCCAGACCAGTGGCGTTTTTCAGCAAAGCTGAGTGAGCGCAACCTTTCTAAGTCAGCATATGAGAAAGAGTTAATGGCAATTGTCTTAGCCGAGCAGCATTGGCATCCCTACTTGTTAGGGAGACAATTTACAGTTTGTACTGATCAAAAGAGCCTTCGTCAGTTGCTCCACCAACGCATCTCAACAGTGGACCAACAAAACTGGGCAGCAAAGCTCTTGGGCTACCGGTTTGACATAATTTATAAGCCAGGAGCAACCAACAGAGGTGCTGATGCCTTATCGAGAATGTTTGAGGAAGGTGAGTTTCAATCTCTAATTTCCTATCGGTGGGTTGATGGCAGTAAGCTGGTCCAAGAAGCTCATCAGGATGAAACACTCGCCAAAATAATCACTGCTCTTCAAACTAATTCCACCAGTAAACCTGGTTTCTCTTATAAGCAAGGCGTCTTGTACTATGAAGGTCGTTTAGTGATACCAGCCAAGTCTAGTTGGATTCCCAAGTTGCTCCACGAGTTCCATGCGACCCCGCAAGGGGGCATTCCGGTTTCTACCGGACTTATCGAAGACTGGCCGCCAACATTTACGGGGTTGGAATGAAAAACACAATCCAACAGTTTGTTCGGGGGTGTGATGTGTGCCAACGCCAAAAGTACCTTGCTACCACTCCAGGAGGATTACTTCAACCCTTGCCAATACCAGAAAAAATATAGGATGCTTTGTCCATGGACTTCATCAACGGGCTACCCAAGGTCAAGGGCATTGATACAATATTTGTGGTAGTGGACCGGCTCTCGAAGTACGCTAATTTTATTCCTCTTAAACACCCTTATATTGCTAGAGTGGTGGCAGAAAATTTTGCCAAGGAGGTGGTTCGTCTCCACGGAATCCCCCGTTCCATTGTGAGTGATCGCGACCCAATTTTTGTTAGCAATTTCTGGAAGGAGCTGTTTAAATTACAGGGCACTCACCTCACCATGAGCACCGCCTACCATCCTGAAACGGCTGTTTGGAAACGTACTTGCGCTGTTTTATCGTGGAACAGCCTCGTACTTGGATTCAATGGTTGCCTTGGGCTGAATACTGGTACAATACGACGTATCACGAGTCAACAGGGGTCACTCCTTTTGAGATTGTTTATGGGCGCAAACCCCCCCACTATACTCCGGTTCACAATTGGGGAAACTAAGGTGGAAGCCGTGGCTCAGGAATTGTTGAACAAGGGTGAAGCTCTCTGACAATTGAAGAGTCATTTACTTTGTGCTCAGGGCAGGATGAAGTCGCAAGCTGATAAGAAGCGGCACGACAGACAGTTTGCTATTGGTGAGTGGGTTTTTGTGAAGCTGCGTCCCCATAGGCAGGAATCTTTGGCCCAGAGGATTAATTCTAAGTTGTCTGCACGTTACTTTGGCCCTTTTGAAGTCTTGGAACGAATTGGCGCAGTTGCTTATAAACTCCGGTTGCCCAAAACCTCGCGAGTCCACCCTGTTTTTCATGTGTCACTACTGAAGAAAGATGTGGGAGATTACCAGGTGGAGAAAGACCTGCCAGTTGAGTTAGCCGGTGAACTAACTGACGCAGCAGAACCACACTTGGTGTTGGCCACCAGAACAGTGTTGCAGCAGGGTGAGACAGTGAAGCAATTTCTAGTACAGTGGCAAGGGAAGTCCGTGGATGAGGCTACTTGAGGGATGAACTGACACTTTTAAATCAGTTCCCCACCTTCAACCTTGAGGACAAGGTTGTGTTTCAAGACGGTGGGATTGATAGGACCCCAAGTGAGGTATGGGCCGAAGCACATAATCCAAGACCCAGGGTGTGGCGGGTCTATACTAGGAGGAATAGAAAGGAAGCTTTCAGCAAGGAGGGATGAGGTGGCAGAGAGAGAAAGTCTGTTTTGGAGAGTTAGTTACGGGGAGTCTGGTGTGAGTGAGGTGCTGTGTTTATTTAGGCTTTCCGTTAGTAGTGGGAGGTTATGAAAGAGAGAATAGTATTGTTAGAAAGAATAGAGAATTCTATTTCTCTATAGGAGCTTTGCTCTGGAGCAGTAGTTGTTTCTACTGCATTTCCCTAGATTTCTTTCAATAATATAAGTTTTACTGGATTGCTTACTCTGTTTCCTTTTATTGTTGATTGGTCTGCATCAAAAAGAAGCTTGGGATATGCTAGAAACCAGTCTGAGGAAAAAAGATGCACAGAAGAACAACAATGAAATAGAGAAGAAAACTGTGGAAATGTTATTTATGTAATAGCAGGGTAATTACAGTAGAAGGGTCTCTCTACTGCCGCAGAGCAAATGCTCCTGTAGAGAGCTAGAGCCCTCCATTCATTCATAAAACCTAAAATGAATCCCAAAAAGATACCCCTTGCTCACGCATGTAGCCTATTTGTTATACGCTCCCACTATCAGTAACTAACTTCTCTTTTCTTCTCTCACTGCCACGTCAGTAATATTCCCTCACACTCCCTCTATTCCTTCTAGTATATACTTTCCATACTTTGGGCCCATGAGATAATTGATGGACCATCTGCCCTTTAGAACCCAATGATTCATTTGCATTTTGGGTCCTAACATTGCCTTGTTCTTCAATTTCAGCCTTGTCCTCAAGGCTGAAGCCTGGGAATTGGCTACGAATAGTAAACTCCTCTTCCCAAGTAGCTTCATCAGCAGGCTTGCCTGTCCATTGTATTAACAATTGAGTAACACTGTCCCCGCATTTTGCTACGGTTCTTGTGGCAAAAACAGCAGCAGGTTCTAAAAGATCAAAGTATTCTCCTTCCATCCCTTGCGGTAGCTCCTTCTCCACATTGTAATTTCCGACAGCTTTCGTCAACAAAGAAACATGGAACACAGGATGGATTCTTGAAGAATCAGGAAGCTTGAGTTTATAAGCTACCTCACCTAAGTGTTCCACCACCTGAAAAGTCCATAGTACCTTGCTGAAAGTTTTGCGTTAATTCGCGAAACCAATGATTGTTGTCTATGGGAACGCAACTTCAGAAAAACCCAATCTCCCACTTCAAAACTCCGCTCCTTTCTCTTCTTATTAGCTTGATTTTTCATCCTTTCTTGTGCTCGCAGCAGATGGTACTTTAACTAACGAAGAACTTCATCTCTGTCCACTAGGTCCCTCTGTACTGCTTCCACTTTCGTTTCATCTGGAAGAAAACGAGTAATCAAAGGAGTCTTCCTTCCATAACAATCTCAAAGGGGGTCAAAACTGTAGAATCATGGAAAGTGGTGTTGTGCCAATATTCAGCCCAATGTAACCATTGAATCCAAGTTCTCGGTTGATCAGAAATAAAACAGCGCAGGTAAGTTTCGAGACACCTATTCACCACCTCGGTTTGTCCATCAGTCTCGAGGTGATAAGCCGAACTCATCTTGAGTTGGGTGACTTGCAACTTGAACAATTCTTTCCAAAAGTAGCTTATAAAGACAGGATCTCTATCACTAACGATAGCTTTAGGTATACCATGCAGCTGGACAATCTCCTTTGTAAAAATTTCTGCTACTATGTGAGCCGTATAAGGGTGTTTTAGAGGAATGAAATGACCATATTTGGATAGTCTGTCAATTAACACAAGAACAGCATCATAACCCTTGGCTTTTGGTAAACCAGTGATAAAATCCATGGATACGTCTTCCCATATGAATTCTGGAATGCTCAGAGGTTGTAAAAAAACCCTGGGAGACGTGGCCATGTACTTTTGCCTTTGGCACACATCACATTCTTTGACAAAATCAATCCTGAATCACTCTTTTCATTCCTACCCAATACAAATTGGCTGCGATCCTCTTGTATGTTCTATAGAAACCAGAATGTCCCCCTTGGAGGGTGGCATGGAATTCTTGCAGCAATTGGGGAACTAGCGATGATTGAGAAGAAAGCACCAACCTGCCCTCATATAAAAGAACACTAGTCTTATAGACAAAACCAGGTCTAGAATTCATATCCTTTTGTAAATCCTCTGTAATGTGCTGCAGAACCTTTTGTGAACTTCTTCCACTACCTTGTTACTATCCACCCAAGTAGGATAAGAGATCATTGAGGAAAACTGTCCTTCCTCTACTATGCGAGACACGGCATCCGCCCCCTATTTTCAGAACCTGGTTTATATACAATGTCAAATTGGTATCCAAGTAGCTTTGCTGTCCAATTCTGCTGGTCCATGGTGGCAATCCCCTGCTGCAAAAATTGCTTCAAGCTCTTTTGATCCATACATACTGTAAAACCTCCCGAGCAAGTACGGTCTCCAATGTTGGATAGACAAAGCTACAACCATTAATTCCTTCTCATATGCTGATTTAGACAGATTACAATCACTCAATGCCTTGCTGAAAAAAGCTATAGGTCTGACATTTCGTGTGAGAATAGCACCTATTACTTGGCTTGATGCATCACACTCAATGGTGAACCTTTGAGTGAAGTTTGGTAATGCGAGGACAGGGGCAGAAGTCAATTTCTCTTTTAAAAGCTCAAAAGCTTCCTGAGCTAGTGAATTCCATATGAAACCCTCCTTCTTGGTTAACTCAGTTAATGGTTTTGCAACCTTCCCATAATCTTTGATGAATTCTCGGCAATATCATGTTAAACCCAAGAATCCACGTACCCCCTTCATATTTCTAGGAACAAGCCATTGTATGACACTCTTTACTTTATTGGGGTCCATAGCCACACCTTTCTTGGAGATGATATGCCCCAAATACTCAACAGAAGGTTGAGCAAAATAACATTTCTTCTTGTTAGCCACTAGTTCTTGTTGTTGCAGAACCTCCAAAACCTCAGCCAAATGCCTCAAATGCGATTCCCAATCAGAACTATAAACTAGTATGTCGTCGAAGAAGACAAGAACAAACCTCCTTAGCATCTTCCTTAAATCAGCATTCATCAAAGCCTGAAAAGTGGAGGGTGCATTCATCAAAACCAAATGGCATCACTAAGTATTAGTAATGCCCTTCATACGTGCGAAATGCTGTTTTATGAACATCAATGCTTCTCACCCTCACTTGATGATATCCAGACTTGAGGTCTAACTTAGAAAAAATTTTGGCACCATGTAATTCATCTAGCAATTCATCTATCACAGGTATGGGAAATTTATCTGGTACGGTTACCTTGTTTAGAGCCCGATAATCCACACACATCCTCCAACTTCCATCCTTTTTCTTCACCAAAATAACTGGGCTGGAGAAGGCACTTTGGCTGTGACGTATTATTCCCAAATTCAGCATCTCTTTCTCTTGTTTTTCAATTTCATTTTTCTGGTGGTATGGATAACAATAAGGCCTTACATTTACAGGCTCTTGACCTTCAAACAGTATGATAGCATGCTCCTTCCCTCTTTTAGGAGGCAATCCTTTAGGTTCTCTGAAAACTTCATTAAAATGAGTCAACAGTTGTTCCAGCCTTGCTTTCTGCTCCAATTCAAACACCTCATGTTTCTCTTCTTTGTCAATTTTACTAGGAAAGTGTCCCTCTGTTGAGAAGATTAAGCCTTCTACCATCCTCCTTGTTTTTGTAAAGAAACTCTGCAAGGCCGTTGTATTACTGCTGCTTTCACCTTTTAATTCCACCCAATTTCCTTCTTGCTGAAATCGCATGGTATGCTCTCCCCAATAAATCCACATCCCTCCAAGAGTAGCTAGCCATGAAATTCCTAATACCACATCAATTCCCTCTAAATCAAAGAGTAAGGTGTCTATGGTCACCTTTATTACTTCCAAATCCAGCTCCACTCCTACACATTTGCCTTGAGCTATTGCTTTATACCCATCTCCAAGCTTGATTCTCATGGATTTAGTTTCCTCTACCTTCCACCCCATCGTTGATACAATCTTTTTAGAGATAAAAACCTAAGAGGTTCTGGGCTGAGGCTGTATCAACAGCAGCATATCTGCTCAATCTGTGCCCCACAAAGAGGCTAGATGGTGTGACACCAGAGGAGGCCTGATCAGGGATAAAGCCAAATGTTGGTCATCTAAATATTTTTGGAAGTATTTGCTTCAAACATGTTCCAAAAATTAAAAGAAAGAAGTTAGATGACAGAGGGGAACAGCACATACTGCTTGGGTTACCACTCAACTGGGGCATACAAAAATTGTAATCCTATCACTGAAAAGGTTACAGTGACCAGGGATTTGAAATTTGATGAAAACAGATATCGGGACTGGGAAAAATCCAGAATTAGTGAAGAAGATTTTAGCAGAAGCAGAATAGTTCAAAATTGACATCCATGAGGCAATTTGAGACTGCAGAGTTTGAAACTGCTGAGACAGAAGAATAATAGCAGCCTGAACCTACAATCAGCAATGATAGGCCACAAAGGCAGAGACAAAGAGCTCAAAGGTACAATGACTACACCACATTTCCAGATTTTGCAATGACTGCAGAAGGAGATTTAGTGCATATGGCACTTTTGGCTGAGATGGAACCTATGGATTTTGAGCAAGCTATGGGAAATTCTAAATGGATAGAAGCTATGCAAGAGGAGCTGATTTCCATTGAGAAAAACCAGACTTGGGAACTCGCTGATTTGCCAGCAAAGAAGAAATCAATTGCTGTCAAGTGGGTTTACAAAATAAAGCTGAAACCAAATGGTGAAGTTGCAAAATACAAGGCTGGATTAGTGGCTAAGGGGTTCTTGCAAAAACATGGCCTAGACTACGATGAGGTGTTTGCACCAGTTGCAAGAATTGAAACAATTAGATTGGTGATTGCCATTGCTAGTTACAACAAGTGGCCACTACACCAAATGGATGTGAAATCAGCATTTTTAAATGGACTCCTAGACGAGGAGGTCTATGTATTTCAGCCACCTAGATTTGAGGTAAGAGGCAAGGAGGATAAAGTCTAGGCTGCACAAGGCTCTCTATGGCCTAAAGCAAGCCCCTAGAGCTTGGAATAAAAGGATTGACTCCTTTCTAGTTGGAATTGGTTTTTTCAAATGCACCACTGAATTTGGCATTTATGTGCAAGGTGTGACAACTTCCAACTTGCTGATTGCTTGTCTCTATGTTGATGACATTCTAATCACAGGAAGCAGTAAAGAGAAAATTGACAGCTTCAAGGAAAGGTTGCAAGCGGAATTTGAAATGTCAAACTTGGGAGAATTGTCATATTTTCTGGGAATTCAGTTTCAGAAAACAGACAAGGGGGTCTTCATGCACCAAAAGAAGTATACCATTGATGTTTTGGAAAGATTCAACATGACCAATTGCAATCCAACTTCAATTCCTGTTGAAACTAGAATTGCTTTTGAGAAGGTAGAGTCAACTGAACCAGCAGTGGATAAAACACTCTACAGGCAGATTGTGGGGTGTCTTAGGTACATATGTCATACCAGACCTAATTTGACATATGGTGTGGGTCTGGTGAGCAGATTCATGGAAGATCCAAGGTCCTCTCACTTACTTGCTGCCAAGAGACTACTGAGGTACCTAAAGGGTACACTGAACTGTGGCATAATGCTTCCTACAAAAAAATATGCCATGGAAAAGAGATTGATAGGCTTTTCTGACTCAGATTGGTGTGGTGACAAATCTGACAGAAAAAGCATCACTGGATACTTGTTTAAGTATGGTGAAGCACCAATTAGTTGGTGTTCTAAAAAGCAACAGATAGTTGTTTTGTCATCATGGGAGGCAGAATATGTGGCTGCCTCTATGGGAAGCTGTCAAGCAATTTGGTTGCAGAATGTGCTAGAAGAATTGAAGATAATTCAGAATGAAGCTGTTGTGTTGTTTGTTGACAACAAGTCAGCTATAAACCTACCTAAGAACCCAGTTGCACATGGGCGGAGTAAACAATTGAAACTAGGTTTCATTTCATCAAGGATCAAGTCAGCAAGAACAAGCTGAAACTGGAATTTTGCGGATCTGAGGAACAAGTGGCAGATCTCCTAACTAAGCCATTAAAGAGGGAAAGCTTTGAGAAGCTGAGGAGTATGTTAGGAACTAGATGTATTGAGCATATTGATTAAGGGGAAGTGTTAGGAATCATCAGTTTGCTGTGTTGTTTAGTTAGTTAATCAGTTACTTATGTGTTAAGTAAAAGTGACTTGCGGGCCAAGTAAATAGAAGCCCAAAGGGCTAATTAGAATAGTTGTACAAATAGGTGATGAGACCTATTGTATTTTCAGATTGTACAATTTATTCAATACAAAATATTTTCCCCCAATTCTGTTATTCACTCTGTCTTATCTCTCACTCAATCTTGAACACTGTGTTAAGTCTCAATTATGTGAAACTCCACAGAGGTTAAACACCCCTGAATTCTACAATTGGGAGCTGCTGCTAGAGCAGGTGCATCAAGTAGATCATGGATCATCAAGTAAAAAATAGAAAGTAGCTCATGAATCATTAAGTATTAAACATCATCATCAAGTAAAACAAGAAGTAGCTAATGCATCATCAAGAGAAACCAAGGCTATGAATTTACTCAAATTTTCAAACAACATCGACAAAACCTGGTCATTGAAGTTTGCAAAGAATATCAGAATAAGGTCTCGTTTGGGAAAACAGCTTAATTAAGCGCTTATGACCATAAGCGCTTATGGCATAAGCGCTTATTAATAAGCTCTTTTAAGAAATTTATTATAATGAATTGAAAATAAGTTATGTATAAGCATAAGCTCTTTTTCATAAGCTACTTTGAATAGCTTATGAAAATAAGCTCAAAACAGCTTATAAGTAGGTCATAAGCTATTTATATAAGCTCTCTCAAACGTTTGCATAATTGTTTATGCTATAATATAAGCTCAGATAAGCTCTTCCAAACGGGGCCTAAGTACCTCAATATTGAACACTTCACTTCAAATCCAATTTGTTGTTTCCTGCAGGACAACATAAAATAAGATATAGGCATATAAAATAGTGCTTGCTAAAATAGGACAACAGTGAAAATAAAATTAGGAAGTAAGAAATCACTTTGTAGATTGAGCTGAAATTGAAATAAAAACACAACCTTAAAAACTTAGTATTTAACAGAAAAAATCACAGCTGATATTGTTGCAGAATATTTCCCAGGACACTCGTGCAAAGAGAGGTAAAGTTAAGATGTTTTTGGAGGCATTTCATCTATCATCATTATTCATTGCATATAAAGAGAAATCCACCAAACAGCCACCCAATTATGAATAGATAACGAGAGGAACAGGGGGAATTATCAACATACTTTCCCTTTGCTTTTCTTGTGTCCTCGCTTAATAATTTTCCACAACTATTCAGGCAGATGCTCAGTTAACAAGTCAGAGATTAGTTTGGAACAACCAAGATGGTCGTCCAATACATTTTTTAAGTCTTCTATCGAGTGAAGAAATTGATCTACAAACATGATATAGACATGAAGAAGTTTAGTTGAAATTCGAGATAGGTGTTTTACAGGAAAGAGGCTTGCTTCTCATTTATGATTGTCAATGTATAAAAGCAAAAAAGCCTTGACGAAATGGAATCGAGCGGTTGTATATTGCAAAAAAAACATACTGATCTTGTCGATGGAGGTCAAATGGAGAACGAGAAATCGCAGTAGCCTCCTCTCACGACGGCGACGAAGCGACGCAGCGTAACATTAGACCACTCAAAGGAGTCACGGCGCGTTGGAGATTTCAGACTTAGGGTTAGAGACGGGAGTGACGGCGCTAGATGGGGGGTTCTATGGTGGGGGATTTGGGGTTCTATGGTGGGGTGGTTCGCACTGGGGGGTTTGCGGTGAGGGTGACTCGCAGTGAAGAGGATATGCGTTGGGGGATTCAGGGTTTAGGGGGCATTTGGGGTTCTATATGGTTGGGGTGGCTCGAATACGGAGGAGGGTTGAGTTTTGCTGCCTAAAGTGGTGGAGGAAATGGAGTTTAATTGATGGAGGGCGTGATTTAATTGTTGGTGGTGGCTGTAGCGGTTGGGTGGTGATACTTGGTGGAGGGAAGGAGAAGATCATGTGCCATTGCACGTGAAAATGCCTACATATATGCCACATTATTCTTTTTCATTAAAAAATGCTTACATGTATGCCACGTCACATGCTTAATGCCACACCATGTGCTCTCGTTAAACTTTGGAAGGAGAAGTGGCCAAAATTCCAAAAGTGCAACATAAATTGTGAAGCCTCGATTTTCACGAGGGTTATTAGCATAAATATCAATAAATAAAGAACTTGTAAAAAGCAGCGGAAATTAAAATCGAAATGAAACTGATATATAAATTGCCTCAGGGCAAAGATTATTCAAGAAAAGTGCACATAACTGAAAAATAAACCATAGTCAACACAACCGAGAATCACACACAAGTAGATCCTTCAGAAGTGAGACGCTAAAAACAAAAGATTATGACATAGTACCCCGGAAAATCCTACGTCGTGCCACCAAACGCTCCAGCCTCTCCACCGACGTTGTAGGTCGACTCTCCTCTGTCTACGCCACTAGGTCAAATGGTCAGTAGTCACCTCTGACGAAAGGTCCTCTTTAGAAGAAAAAGTCACGAGTCTATCTACTGGTGGATCATCTAGACGTAGCCCACAGACTATATCATTGGAAGAATTAATAGCATCTAAAATCTGTCGCGGAGGAATAGTAATGCAGATAGTCCCTCGGTGATAACGAACATCCACGGTCAATCCATACCGATCTCGTCGTGTAGTCCTAATCCATCCAATATACGTAGCGGTACGGTACATACGGCTGTAACTCCACACATCTCCAACATCCTGGTCGAACAACTGGATCTCGTCGTACCTCGGGTACGGCACCTGGTGGAACGGATACTCCTCCATCTGGCGATAAGCGCCCAAACAACAAGCATTCAAACAAGCAAGGGTCAACTCAAACAAACAAGACCCAATAAATAATCATGTGCATGAGTATCAAGATAACTAAATTATCCAGCATTTAATTAATCAATTATGAAAATACAATTATGAAAATGTGTCCTTAGGATTAGTCTAGGATGCACTAAAACTAAATGATCGCGATAAGGTTTTACGTCAACACTGGGAAGATGGGACGACCACGACACCTCCAGGAAATGAGGGTAAACTTCGCTTTCACAGTACGCCACTTAAACATGAACCACTAGATGACGAATATTGGGCAAACTAAAATCACAGGAACCATCGGATGACGAATACCGGGCGAACCAAAAATCACAGGAACCACTGAATGACGAATATCTGGCAAACCAAAAACTATGCATATGAGTTAGTCAAAATATCTAAAACTAAACCACCCAACATTAAGGGAAAAACTATAACACAAGTTAATAATCAAAACCATTATCAGCAGGAAAAGATATATTCCGACATTAAATAAATCACACAGGTATGAGAATATCAAATAAGCATAAAATCACATAAGCACATATTCAACATATAATGCAATCACATATTGACAAGACTTAAATGTCCTTAGTCATCACACAAGGAACATATATCAAGCATATGATATAACGATTCATAAGGCACATGAAATTAAAATAAACCACAGGCCCTTACCTTGGCCTATTCCAAGCGTATAACCAAATCCAAAACAAAGTCCTCCGAAGGAAAGGAAAATCCTTCAACCAATAAATATAACTTACACTATTAATTCTACGTGAAACTCATGCATGCACGCACATGCAATCATAATATGTGTTAGCTTAATTTTAATATAATTCTCCGACCTTATAAAATAAACCTTAATCATATATTCATTTCCTTTTAATTTCCAAACTATATTAAATATATAATCATATAATAATAAAATAAATAATACCAACAAAGTATATATTCCTATTATATTTCAAGAAAAAATCCTTCTTATTTATATATATATATATATATGAAACACACTACACACACATATATATACTTTTATTCAGACTATCAATTATTATCCCAATAATTTAAATAATTATTTCCTAACAAAATAATCTCAGATATCATGCTTAAAAATAAAAGAAAAATATATCATTTAATTAAGACATGGCTCACGGCCATTATGCACATAATTTTTTTTTCAATTTTTCTAACTACCAAAATAACACTTAAACTGAAAATTTAATTTTACATATTAACATAATATCCTATCAAAATTTAAATTTGAAAATATACTCATAAAAATAGGGTAAATTTTTAGTAGCATAATAATAATATTTACGACCATATCTCTATTTTTTTTAAAATAAAATCCTAACCACATGCATTTTTAGTCAATATTCAAAATTAAAATTTAACAACATATTTAATAATTTAAAAAAATTATAAATCATAATCACATGATATATAAGACATGAAAATTGAAATTCTATCCTCATGCATGTTATAATTTTTTAGCAATATAAATATCTAGCCAAAAATCTAATTTGTTTTTCCAACAACCAAATCTAATCTTAATCAATAATATTTTAAAAAGAAATTAAATATAATCCTATTTTAATCATAAAAACTAATTATATTCTGATTTTAAATTGAAATTCAAATTTCCTAGGATAGATAATTATCAATAATTAATAAAATACTCAAATAATTACTAAAACTCTATCATAAAACCATTAAGATAAAAAAAAAAAAAACTAAAACCCTAAGAATCTACTATAGTGTCGCAGCTATTAACACCTAGGGAAAGAGATTTTTCAACTTTTTAGATCAAACTCATATTTTATTCCAACCTCTTAAGATTTTTCATGAAAAATTATGATGAACAAACAACAAAAACTTCAACGTTCATGTGAAAACAAGATCTAAACCCCCAAACCTCCATGATCTTGATGCTTCTACATGATCACTACATGCAAACTAAGAATTAATCATAGGGAAAGAATTCACCAACCTTGATCACAAGAAGAAAAGAAGAAAACTCCTTCAACAAGTAGAGAGATTCGAACTAGAGAGAGAAAGAAGACTATGAGCAACTCAAACAATTGAAAAATGAAAAAGAGAACTCTCCTAGTGTGAGAGAGAACCCGAATCGCTCTCTAGAGTGAGGGGAATGATTTTTCTGCTTCCTAGTGAATGAGAAACAAAGAGGGTTTGCAGGCTATTTATAGCTGAAAACCCATGCCAGACCTACTTGTCTATCAAGTAACCTCAATATTATATTTAATCAAAATAATCTAATTAAGAACAAAATCAAAATTGAAACCCTAGATACCAAAGAATATTCCTTCTCTAGAAGGTTCCTTAATTCTAATTTAACTAAAACACTTATTTAGACAAAAATCCACGTAAAATGGACTTAACCATAAAATAGCCAAAACCTACTCAAATTAATGAGTAGGTCATGGCCCCCTAGCATATATGCATATATTATATTTTTCTCTCTCTTATATATTCACATAATATTATACTAATAAAACAAGAGGTATTTCCCTTAGGAAAATATAGCATAAAATCGCACAACACAAAGGAAAAGGAAAAATATTTTCCTTTTACCTTAATTAAATAACTAAAGGCCAAACATCACAATTAATATTATTTTTTTTGACAGAAAATCCCAGCATCCATGAATGATAATCAAAGGTTGGTACATCAAAAAGAAGCAATGGTACCAGATCTAGATGATAACTCTCCATCCAAACCTGATGTCTAACTCATCGAGCTTGCCGAGCAAGACAATCCGCAACAACATTGAATTGTCATCGAACAAAGACTACAGAACATTGCTCAAAGGAAATGGCCAGAGAAAGACAATCATGAAGAAAAAATAGAAAAGTAAGATAGGTCCCTTGACTTTGCCTTCCAAGCATTTGCAGGCTGCAAGCAATCCATTTCGTGTAACATCCCATTTTTTCATATATAATAATAGGATATTATTATTATTATTATTATTATTATTATTATTATTATGTGTATTAATAATATACTTTTCTAAGGAAAGAGAATGAGATGATTCAAAATGATGAATGATTAATTAAGAGAGAATGAACTAAATTATCTCTACAAATACATCTTGAAGATAATTAGCTAACTATAATTAGAAGATTAAGTAAAAACCCTAATAAAAGATATTATTTCATGTAGTGACAAATATCAAACTATGCAAACACTATTACTAACACTATTACTTCACCAACATCAACATGACCCTCATAAATGTGGTTCACATGATCTGATATTTGAGGAATAAAGGAAAAAAGAAGCAGAATCGTGATTGAGAGTGAGAGATAGAGAGATAGAGAGAGATAGAGAGAGAGGGAGAGATAACATGTGGTGCAACTTAAATATAGAGAAGATCAAATCCACACTCTTTTAATTCAAACCCAGCCACTATAAATAGCTAGGAGCTCTCTGGAACCCTTCACTTTCCTCATAATTTCTTGCCTAAGGCAGCAAGCTAGAGAGAGAGAATCTAACTTCTCTCTAACTCACCTTCAAGCTTTCTTATTTTCTCTTCTTCAATCCTCATGATTCTTCCTTCAAATCTCTCCAAATCTTTCACAAACATGTTTTTGGAAGGGATGAAATTTTGAAGTTTTGGCGAAGTTCTGGGCTCTAAAATACAAATTATGGGTCTTTGTTTTTCGTGTTCTTCAGAGCCACTGCGAGCTTGAATTTACCGATGAGATCAACAGGAAATCACGACCTTAAAAAGCTTTTTCTCCCTCTTCTGAACTCCGATTGACAAACCGTCACCACCCCCGTGCTTCTAGAAGAGAGAGGAACTTCGATCAACCCTCCCTTAAACTCCAGCGACGGCAGCCACCGCGGGCTCCGCCGCGCTTCATCTTCTCCGGCGAGCAATTCTGGAAAATTTTCAGAATCCTGATTTCTTTGGTATTTCGTCTTCTATACCCATCCTTAAGCTTCCCTTCACGATTTAATGAAAGAAAAATATATTTTTATGGGCTGGAAGTAGGATTTTTGAAGTTTTTTAGATGAACACCTTGCATGTCAATTTTAAGCATTTTTACGCCTTTGCATGCACTGAAACTTGTTCCTTAGAGGTCTTGGAATATGTCCAGAGACCTTGCATGCAGAAATTAGAAGCTCAAGAAAGGAGGAGGACGCCTGATGTCGCTGGGCTGCCTTGCGATGAAAGAATTTTGTGTTTTGATCCTCGTGCTTGAGCCATGATGCCCGAGATCGCTGAGCTCACCATATTTCCTTTTGCTCCAACAAACGATCCAACACATCTTCCTCCCTACGGATAGCATCACGATTATCCACCCCCCGACCCCCTTGCTGTAGCATCACCAGTCTCCTACTAGACTCTTTAATTTCTTTAGCTAGGTTACCAAATTGCTATTTTCCCCATGTAGAGAGGGTTGGAGCCAAGTTCGAAAATTTTGCAGCAATGTTACCATACGAAGCTCTCCAACAAGCATCCACAGTCTTAGTACACCCCTCCAGTTCGTCCAACCATAATTCTTCAAACCCAAATAATCGCTCTAGATGTCGCTTACGTTCGGCGGGACCTCCACCCGTGAAAACCCTCTTATCCGTTGTAACCAAAAGAGGATTATGATCAGATTGGTACCGCAACAACGAATAGATAGTCATCGACGGCCACTGCCCATCCCACTCTGCTACACAAAGTAAAGTCCAGCCACTCCTCCACCACAGCATCCTCCGACCGACCATTCGACTAGGTGAATCTACTGCCAGAGAAACCCATGTCATGCAGGACGCGTGCTTCCAACGTTGTCCGAAAACCATCTAAAATATGAAGATCACAAGCATCGCCGCCACATTTGTCCTCTGGGCAATGAATCTGATTGAAATCACTCAGACACAGCCATGGTCTACCATCTCCTGGGCAGAGAGATTGAAGAAGGGACCAAGTCTGGTATTTATTCTGACCCTCAGGATACCCACACACACCTGTTATTTGACCCAGGTCACCAGTGTCTGAAACAGGAACAAGAAAGTCAATATGGTTATGGGAATAGGAACATACCTGCACATCAATATTATCCTTCCATAGTAAACATAAATCACTCGCTCTTGATTGCCCATTACGGTGATAACTAACGCCAAATCCATTATGAAAATTCGTGGACCTTCTCATCGTCTGAATTTCAACATCTGATTTCTGTGTCTCCATCAAGAAGACCACGTTGGGATTTTCAAGTTTTAAGAGCTTCCGCAAAGCTCGAACTTCCTGTGGTTTCCTGAGACCACGAGAGTTCCAAGATAACATTTTCACCGATGTGCAATATTTTTTCGGTGTAGGAACAACCACAAATTCATCAACTATAATACCGTCCACCCCATCTCCTAACTTTCATTTCCCCCCGCCTGGGAACCCAGGTTGAAACCTTGAAGAGATGCAGGAAGGGGTTTGGATGAGTATGAGCCACTTTTTTCCATTTACGAACACAAGGAGTAGAGCATTCCTCTGTTTGGATCTGTGGGGGAAAGGATAAACTTTCTTTAGAAATGTTGGATGCTCCCTGCTTCTTACGTGCATGGGTGATAGACCAACATGATGTTTCCTCGTGCTCTACCTCACAACCATTGTCCACCGCCGGAGGCACCCCTCCTCCAACCTTGGGGCCAGATATAAAAGTCACTCTATTCTCCGCCCGTGACAAACGGTCACCTCCAAGTGAGCCCACACTATCAAACCCTATGCGACCTTGAGAAACAATAGTCACTTCCCCACCACCCTCGATGATTAGAGAAGGGGGCTTTTCGGTCGACACATTGGGTTGCTTTCCCACATTCTCCTAACACGTCTCCGTCACGGACACAACAGACATAGGTAGTTCACTAGGTTCCCGGTGCCCCTCAGGTGGCTGTGATACAAACGAAGTAGGTGGGAAATGAAGGATCCCCACTACTAGGTCAAGCTCACCATCCTGCCGTGGCGGTTCAACAAAGGTTTTTGTTGTTGTTTCCTTCATAAAGAGAGCTGCAAACTACTGGAGAACTTCCGGGCATTTGACATGGTGCACTATATCATCTTACGTTTTGGTACATGTTTTGAGCCTCCCACAATCTTCTCTGGAACCCTTCGACCCGAGTGAAGGGCACGTAAAGAAGGCCTAAGCTTGCGGGATACGATAAACTCATCGGTTTCTGCCAGTGCTGCTCGCTGACAGTATTGGTCGCCATGGCCAAGGTGACCACAAAAGTAACAAAACTGAGGTAATTTTTCATACTTAAAGTTAACCCAGAAGACACCATCCTTCTAACTGCCGCTGTGGATTCCGTCCTTTAAGGGCCTATGGACATCGAGCTCCACATGGACCTTGACTTTCGTCTTCTTATCCGGTAACTCAAACACGTCAACATCAAGGACCTCTTCAATGGTTGTCCTAATCTTTGACCCAATTTTCTTTGTCTTGCAGTGATGCGGGAGGCCCCATAACTGCACTCAAGTAATAGCATGTGAGAACACCATATCATGAGCCGTGATATTCCTGTTCCAGGGTTGAAGCAACAACCAAGAGTTACGAAAGACCCATGGTGAACCCTGTAGAATTCTCTGCAAATCCCTCTCATGATCAAAGTGTAAGATAAAAAGCTTGTCCCCTACTTCCTCAACCCTAAAGCTGTTAGGGTTACACCAGATATTGCACAACACACTTTGGAGAGAGGCTTTATGGATAGGTTTCTCAGTGAAGAACTTGCCTACCGAACTATTTTCATAGGCTGCAACCACCCTCTCCACACCCTCCTCATCAAAAACAATAATAGGAACATCCTCATGGTGGGTTGAACCCTCGTTTCCCACTTCATCATCTGTCCGCACCATGTTTGTGACAAGAACAGGGAGCACGCACAAGCCAACGTTAGGGCAACCGTGAGGAAAAGAACACAAGAGATCAGCCTTAGAGAGAAGGAGGCAGACTGAGGTACCCCGTAGACCCGACAGGCAACAGCCGAGACAAATCCCAATACAGCGGACACAAAACCCTATTCGTCGGCTCCCTCTAGAGAAACCATAGCAGAGTAGCACAATTAATATTCATAATAGCATCCAATGATATTAATGATAATAAAACTATTAATATCTAATAATATTTATTATATTAGAAAAGACTAAAATACTCTCAGACTATTTTCTAGGGTCTTACATGAAACAAATGTTAGGACAAAAACGCTTATGTCAAAACACGGTGACCCACCTCAAACAAATGCGATATTTGGGGATAAAAACATAATTAAATCTTTTTTCTAACTATTTATTTATTTATTCCTATCAAATCACATTGTATATTTTGGCTTAAATACATTTTTAGTCTCTGCAAAATACACTGTTTTTATTTTTCATACCTGGGAATTTTTTTTGTTTTCAATCATCCGAAAATCATATGTTTTGTTTTCGTCTTTGCCGTTTGTTTTTCCATCCATTCAAATTTGGGTTTTTACAATATGGGAAAAACCTAAAATGGTTGAACCTAATTTCACCGTTTGCATGCAGAGTAGATTTAATTGTGTGTGAGAGTGTTTTCAGATCGATTGGATGGAAAAACAAACGACAGTGATGAAAAACAAAACATATATTTTTGGAGGAGTGAAAACAAAATAAAAAAATTTACAGGGACAAATATCAAAAATAGTATTTTTTTGTGGGGATATATTTTTCTATTGTTTTTTTACTTTGGGTTAATGTTTAATATATCTTTGAGTTGTACCAAAATATGTGTTTGGTCACTCCCCGGAAAAGAAGTATAAAAAGTTTGCTAAGGTCGCTCAGTTTGAACCAAGTTTTTATTTAGGCCTTACCAGAGATCGATATAGATATGGAGGGACCTTTTATACTTTTTTTCAGAGAGGGACCAAACACATATTTTTCAGTGCAATGTTGAAGCATTAACCCTCGGCCTTTTACTTTTCTTCCTTTTATATTTTACATTTTCCTAAAGCAAAAGAAACTAAATTTTCCTAAAGCAAAAGAAACTGAACAACTCAAATTGCAGAGCAATCATCATAGCATCGAGAACAGGGTTTCTTGAGCGAGTTCAGAGTCAATGAGAGGAATCGGAGGCCCACTCCTATGCATCGGAGATCTCCTCGGCGACGTTGGAGAGGAGGAAGAACAACAACAAGAAGGAGACTCTCTCCGTCGCGAAACCTCTCCCTCTCCTCCTTTAGATCTCAACAACGCTCCTCCCTTTCCACTTCCTGACCTCACCAAACTCTTCCAGGTTCCGCTCTTCCATTTTCTTCATTTCCCCCTCCGGAAATCGTAACCTGCGTTTAACGTTGCTCCCTCCTGTCGTTTCAGGAAAACTACGAGCACTTGAACTCCGCACTCGCTGGCACCGATCACTCTTGGACTTCTCTTACCTTGAAGGTATTTCTTCGCTATGCCTCTGAACTTGTTTTCTTCCCAATTCCCATTATTATTGTTATTGTTATAGTTATTGTTAGCCAATGAGGGAGGCTGTGAAGTGTGATTATAAGCACATTATATCAAGAAAAACACATAAAATGAAATTCATATATATATATATATATATATATATATATTGTTTGTGTGCATGTAATTATGTATGTATATAGGAGTAAAACATCATTTTGATTCCTAAAAGATCCGTGGTTAGTCACTTTAGCCCCTCGGAGATAAAGATTACGTTTTTCTATCTCAAAGATGAAATTGGCTATCAATGTTATATTTTTGCAACATCAACTAGTTCGTTACAGAGACTAAATGGATAATTTTTGTATCTTTCAAGGACTGAAAATGTTATTTTCATTTCTGAGGGATGTGACTTATGGGTTATTGGAAATTAACCTCATTAGAGAAAATTAATATTTTAAAGTTGAAGTTACTTTAGATGTAATTAATGTTATCAACTATTGCGGTATTTTTAGTTGTATAATAGTCCGTGTTGTCAAATATCCGCCATGATGCCACCATTGCGAAATCTCATGGCCGAATTCCAGCAAGCCGCCATAATCAATATTTCGCCATAATCCCCCATCATTATTTGTCAAACTGTTTTTGGCTTTCCGCAATAGGCCGCCACCCGCCATTAACAACATTGATATTTGATAGGAACCTACTCACGGTTAAGTGGCTAGGTAGGAGGTTAATAGTTAGTTTGAGAGGGTCTATAAATAAGAGGAAGTGAGTGAGAGAATAGTTATCTTCGGTATTCAGATTAGGATTGGGTGTAGGTTCCTAACTAGCCACTTAACCGTGAGTAGGTTCCTATCAATATTAGTATAAAAAAGGGCAGCCCAGTGCACAAAGCTCCCGCATATGCAAGGTTTGGAAGGGTCCCACCATTTGGTGTATTGTATGCCATAGTTATCAATCGTGCGCGATAGCGCCGTCGCGTCGCGGAGCGGAGGCCTGCCGCTACGGGATTCAGGTCGCGATCGCAGCCAATAGCGGCCAAATCGCGGTTTTACATGTATGGGATTTCAATTCTGGGGGTCATCCGCGACAGGCCGCGATCTGCGATTGACTACCCTGTTGTATGCAGCCTTACCCAGTTTTTTATACAAGAGGTTGTTTCCAGGACTTGTACCTGTGACCTCAGTCACATGACAACAACATTTTACTGTAGCGCCAAGCTCCCCTAAAACTTAGAAAATTAAAGAACTGAATTGTAATGTTAGGAGATGATTATGACACAAGTATGAGTCCAACATGGGTATGACGCGGTGTGGTTAGCATTTTGAAGTATTTGTGCTTCCTTGGTGGGAAGGGAGGAGGAAGGGAATTTTAATGTTGATTGATCTGTGTTGTCATACTGTTCATATGTCTTTCTGTATCCAACTTATGATATTTTTCTTATTATTTTACCATTTATATTCAGTTATGCACTGCTCTAGAAACTGCAAATCAGCTGGTTCAGTGTACCAACTCAAATGTTTCATCCTTGTTGGAGAAGGTTGAGGAGCTTCAGAAAATTGTCAAGAGAGGGGATTCTGCCATAGTGGCAGCAAAGGCGGTTTATGTTACCCAAGACAACCAAAGTGGTTCCTTGAAGTGAAACCAGGTGAGTAAAAGTATACATGGTGTTTTGTTAATAGTTATGGCCTTATGGGCAATAGGGTAAGGGTATTTCTTTGTTTTATTTTTTCTTTTATGGGTTTCAATAGAAAGATGTTTTTGATACATGTAAAAAAACAAATGAAAGTTCCAGCTCTGAAAAGTATGTAAACTGGTTTTGGATATTTTGGTCCCTGTAACTATTGTAGCCAAAATGTTTCATTGGTTCCTTTTGATTTACGCTGCTATTTGTTCGAGTAGTCATTCTGTTATGACTGTTATAAATTAGCATTAGCTGGCACATGTGTCTTAGGCGGTTATATTTGTTTCCAGCCCTATATAAGAGCTGTACTTTTAAGATTCAGTTAGTTTATTCAATATGCTATATTCAGTTACACTTTTCTGTTTCCTATTCTCTGTTTTCTTTATGGTATCAAGAGCATGTGTTAGGATCCGAAAATCGTAACGGCGAATCGGTAGAGAGAAGAGGAATATTTTTGGTATTTTCTGAATAAAAGACTGATATTATTAAAGAAAACTGAAAATAAAAGACACAAGAGGCTAGTTCCTCTTCGGAGGCTGTTCCCCCAAAAGGGCTGGTTCCCTTTACAACTCAATAATAATTCAATCCATGAAAAACTCCTAATGACTCTATTCCAATTTATAATAACTAATCCTAATAACAATAACTTAACCCCCAAGAAAATAAAGATATACTCTTAAAATAAAAGATAACCTCCTAGAATAAAAGATACACTTTTAATCTAAAAGATAACCCAACCCATAATAAAAGATTAACTCCTACAATTTAATATAAACTCCTAAAATAAAAGATAATAAAAGATAGACTCCTAGATTAAAATAAACTAAATCCCTAATAACTAGATCCTAACAATACTCCCCCCCAAAAATCAACCTTGTCCTCAAGGTTGGACTTTTTTTGCAGCTTCAAAGTAGACAAAAGCATCTCCTCCAGGATCCCATTGTAGGCGGCAAATTGGGTGAAGGTCCAAAACAGCAAGAGCATCATTGTCCATGTCTGGGGGCATTGGAGGAAGTCGCTTGGACAACATATCGAGGACCCACAGCTTCATCTGCATTAAGGGCTCACTCCTCCGCGTCGAGTGGCCATCTTTGTCCAGAAAGCCCAGTGTTAATTGTGTACTCAGTTGTTTGGAAGCCCTTACATTGCCAAACTCTTCATTTTTAACAGTAGTCACATTCATTGACATCGGGGCATCTACCATAGATAATGTGCTTCCAAAAAACTTAATACTAGACGTGTGGGGTATATTGGCAATGTCTTCTGTGAGTCTTCAATTGGCAAAGCAGTATCTTGCTTGGACTCATGATAAACCTCGCAAGTAAGCGTAACCTGTTGACTTTTGGAGTCGCCCTGGAGTACATCTTCTACTGCGACACTTGCAATGATTCCCCCGTCAGGATGAGGGTGAGAAGGAGGAGGATAAGAAACCTCATGAACTAGTGGTTGTTCCTGAGCAAGGCGTAATTCCCCCTCGACATCTCGTGCAAGCTCTATGGCGCGCGACAAATTGGTAGGGCGGAAGGAACGCATCCGCCAATAAACCCTAGGCTTGAGGCCATTCAGGAAATAACCCAGCACAAAATGAATGTCAGACAAATTAGGAATTTGGGCCACCAAAGCTTCAAATTCCAGCACATAAGCATCAACACTATCTCTATGTCTGAGAGATTGCCGCCTCTCGGAAATAGTACCATAGCTATCGCGACCAAAATGCCAAAGCAAAAGTACGATGAATATATTCCAAGCAAGACTTGGAAAACTATCACAGTAAAAATAAAACCAATCAATGGCTTCCCCATCCATGCTGACGAATGCCAATTGCATTTTGTCTATCTCTCGCAAATTTTGTCCCTCAAATATTTTCTCGGCCCGAACGATCCAAGACACGGGATCCACCCCGTCAAACTTTGGAAAATTGTCCACAACAGCTTGCCATGCTTCCATGTCCATGATGGCAAGAACCTGAGAAACGAAATGGGAAAAAATCCAGAACCAAGGCGCTGTCCAAACAGGGTGTGACACTGTAGCACGTACTGTAGCGCGGGTGCTGTAGCAGTTTTTTTTCTTTTTTTTTTTTGCGGCAGCGGTGTGCGATGGTGGCTGGATCCGGCAGTGGTGCGTGGCGGAATTTCGATCCGGCAGGTCGGACCAATTGTTAGGAGCCGAAAATCCTAACGGCGAATCGGTAGAGAGAAGAGGAATATTTTTGGTATTTTATGAATAAAAGACTGATATTATTAAAAGAAAACTGAAAATAAAAGACACAAGAGGTTAGTTCCTCTTCGGAGGCTGGTTCCCCCAAAAGGGCTGGTTCCCTTTACAACTCAGTAAGAATTCAATCCATGAAAAACTCCTAATGACTCTACTCCAATTTATAATAACTAATCCTAATAACAACAACTTAACCCCCAAGAAAATAAAGATATACTCTTAAAATAAAAGATAACCTCCTAGAATAAAAGATACACTTTTAATCTAGAAGATAACCCAACCCATAATAAAAGATTAACTCCCAAAATTAAATATAAAACCTAAAATAAAAGATAGACTCTTAAACTAAAAGATAGACTCCTAAATTAAAATAAACTAAATCCCTAATAACTAGATCCTAACAGCATGGGATCGATCTTTGGGATAGTTTCTTGTTCTTCGATCTCCTTTCATGGCTTCCGCATCCGAGCCTTTTGATTCTATTGCGAATCAAAGGGTTCCTGCTTTTTCCATTTCTGCTTCTCCTGTTTCGTTCACTCACACAATTGGTGTGAAGGTTGACGAAACCAATTTCTTTTCATGCAGGCAACAAGTTCAAGGTGTGATCAGAGCTCACTAACTTCAGCGATTCATTGAGAGTCCTGATATTCCTCCTCGATTTCTGACTGAAGAAGATTGAGTGAATGCTACGGTTAATCCCGATTTTTCAGTTTGGGAGCAACAGGATTCGTCCCTGTTCACGTGGCTTCTTTCTTCCTTATCTGATTCGTTTCTTCCTATGGTCATTCACTATGCACAATCGTGGCAGTTATGGGAAGAAATCCACTCTTTCTTCCATGCGCATAATCAAGCTCATTCTTCTCAGCTTCGATCTGAACTCAGGACTATCTCAAAAGGAGCGAAATCGATTTCAGAATATTTGAAGCGGATTAAGACTATTGTCAATACTCTTCTTTCAATATCTGAAGGGTACCAACTTTGAGGTAACCTGAGTCAGTAGTAGTTACAGCTGTGTGGACGAAAATTGAGAGTCAGAATCCTAACATCATGTAGGTAACTACAAATAAAACAGAGCAGGTGCCATTGATATCCCTTGAGATTGATGAATCCTATATAAACACCCCTTCTAGTTCAAAATTTACAGATTAACTTTATTTCAAACTAACAATAAAACAAATATCTCCTGTTTAATTTTGTTAACACCCTGATATAAAGGAGGACCCCTGCCTAAAAGTTGAGGCATGATGAACCTAAGAATAGAGGGGTCAACATATGGCCAATTGTTGGGTCAACACAGCCAAGGCTCAAGGATTATCGTTATCTAGCCCGTTCTTAATTAATGTGAGACTCTAGACTCACCTGAAAATCTTACAATCTTCTCCTCAAACGTGATGTGAGTCGCCACCACATTACTATGCTCTCCCTTAGGCTTAAAGACTACGAGTAAATCATCACAAAGAGAAAACACTACATAATAAAGGCTCCACAAATGGGATGAGATCAAAAGAGCCAACCACTATGATGGGTTCAAATGCTAACAGGTTAGTATCAATAGAATAGTGCTAAATTAGTGTATGAAAATGCAGGAATCATTCACTGTAATTGTAGAGAGGAATTACAGGAATAGATGAGAGAGAGATAACAGATTGGTGAATAACCACCAATCCCTCAAAGCACGTAGGCTTTCCCCAAATCACAGAATGTGATCCCACTAATTCTTAACAAAATTCTTGCCCACTCATTCCTCCTCAAAACTGCTCTTATAACCAACTTCATGCATTTCCTGCCACGTCATTCTTTTTGGTTAATTTTGTCTTTCTCCTAGTATAGACTTTCCACACTCTAGGCTTGGATCCATGATCAGGGCCCACAGTGTTAGTATGGTTTCTATCAATCCCACCCTCCTTAGGAACAGCCTTGTCCTCAAGGCAAAACTCAGGAAACTGTCCCTGCAGAGTTTCATTGTCTTCCCAAGTAACATCCTCCATTGAGTTGTGCTTCCATTTGATCAAACTCTGACTGACTTCATTCTCTCCTTGACTCACCATTCTAGAGCCCAGCACCTTCTCAGGGTATACATCAGTAGCATCATCAACCTCCAACTCTTTTGGTAACTGCCCCTGTACTTGATAGTCACCTACAACCTTCTTAAGCAGAGATACATGAAATACTGGGTGAATTTTTGACTCAGCTGGCAGCTTTAGCCTATAGGCCACCTCTCCAATCTTCTCCTCTATCTGAAAGGGACCAAAAAACCTTGCAGCCAGTTTTTGGTTAATTCTTTTTACTACTGATTGCTGCCTATGAGGCTTGAGCTTGAGAAATACCCATTCTCCTGCAAAACATAAATCTCTTCTTTTCTTATTAGCATAGCTTGCCATCTGTTCTTGGGCCTTCAGCAGGTGCCTTTTTAGTTGATTCAAGGCCTCATCTCTTTCCCTTAATTCCAATGCTACAGCAGCCACTCTTGTTTCAATTGATAAGAACTTCACCAAAGGAGGAGCTTTTCTACCATACACAACTTCAAAAGGAGTTTGGCCAATAGAAATGTGAAAAGTTGTATTATACCAAAACTCAGCCCAAGGAATCCAAAAAGACCAAGTTCTGGGATGGTCAGAAGCAAAGCATCTTAAGTAAGATGAGGAGAAGATTGGAGAGGTGGCCTATAGGCTATTGATGACCTCTGTTTGCCCATCAGTTTCAGGATGGTAAGATGAACTCATCTTCAATTTAGTACCCTGCAACTTGAATAGTTCTGCCCAGAAATGACTCACAAAGATAGGATCCCTATCACTGACCACTGAATTTGGAACCCCATGCAGTCTAACCACTTCTCTGACAAACACCTCAGCAACGGATTTAGCAGTGTATGGATGTTTTAACAAAATAAAATGACTATATTTTGATAACCTATCCACCACTACTAATACAGCCTCATACCCTTTAGATTTAGGCAAGCTGTTAAAAGGGTTTTTACGTCTTTTAATAAAAACCAATACTTGCGCTGCGTTCAAACCCCTTGTAAGATTCAATTGCAGTATAGTACGGGTGTTATCGATCCACAGAGAGCAAATGAGTAAGAGTGCCGTTCTTTAGTCAAGAAGTTAAGCAGAAAGGAAATAGAAGGTGTTTGTTTGGAAATACTTGTGTTGAAAAGCATGAAATTAGAAAGCAAAGGTTGGATAGATAAACAGATTAGGAAAACAGTTGGATTATGGTTTCGCACTTCGTTATTCAGGATTTGTCTTGTGCTTGATTACAATCACTTAAAACCTTTAATTCACTCTCACCAGATCTTAACCAACTCACCTATTCCTAGTATGAGAAGTTGATTCAATTACTTTCTTAATTGTCGCTTCCACAGGCAATTAATCAAAACAACTGTAAACATGCAGGCGTTAAAGAACTAGGTGATCTAACGCTATTCCTAGCAAATTAGCTTCGCCCAGATTAAACAGTTTATGTCAGATTAATAGAGTAGCTTTCACATACAAGATTAATCTCAAATCAAATGAAAGGTGATCAAACTAACATAGGCAATAAAAGCAAAACTGTTCAATTGAAATTAAAGATAGAAAGTAAACAAAGAAACAATAAGAATCCCATCAAGATGAAGTACTACGCCAAAATCCAACTAAGAGAGAGCTTAGTTATCCATAGGATGGAAACTAGCTAGCTTACAAGGAGAATCAATAGAAACTAGGAAGACGGCGACGTCGCGGGGTAGAACCCACGATTTCGGCGAGGTTCCGAGCGTCCGTTGATGGAACTCCTCTTCTTCTTCTCAATCTCGAGCTCTCTCTCACGTCCAGGGGTTGTTTAGAGGTGGCTAGGGTTGAAAGAATGCCCAAAACATGCCAAAAACAGCAATTTATAGCCTCTGGTCGCTGCAGGGGCGCTTAGCGCCCAGGGCCTGGGCCCTGGCCGCTCGGCGCATAAGCAGAGGCGCTTAGCGCCGTTGATCCTCTTGCTGGGCGCTTAGCGCCCAGGGGCGGCCCCTTCCTCACGATGTTGGGCGCGCTTAGCGCCCTGGATTTCCTGCCCACTCATTCCTCCTCAAAACTGCTCTTATAACCAAACTTCATGCATTTCCTGCCACGTCATTCTTTTTGGTTAATTTTGTCTTTCTCCTAGTATAGACTTTCCACACTCCAGGCTTGGATCCATGATCAGGGCCCACAGTGTTAGTATCGTTTCTATCACACACTATGCTCCACAAATCTGTCCAAAACCCACACACTAACCGCCACTTCCAAATCCAAATACTAGACAACTTTACCATCTGTTCTCATACCATTTGCTAGAGGACAATGTGAGCCCATATATCTAGAGGGACCCGCGACAATGGGCCAAGGCTACGTAAGTCACTACGAGAATTTGAAACTACATCATTGTTTATCTACTATGGTTGCAAGCCCTCCCTTGAGCTCGATTTCTCTTCCGCAATGGTCATTTTTTTTTCTCCCTCCGCCATAAGAGCCACACCACCACACCATGCTCGCCTCATCAATGCCTTGTATAGAACACTGATAACTTGTTTATGAAAACAACTTGTGAAAATGCTTATGAAAATAAATTGTTTCATTTTCTCTTGATATCTTGTTATGTGACTCTTAACACTTTCCTCTGATCATGCTCAATACATGTCACTTGGTACAAGTCTCTTATTTCTCTCTCTCTCTCTCTCTCTCTACTTTTAGTGAGCATTTAACACTTCGTTCCGCTACTTTGCTGCCTACCGAAGGATTGGTATAAACTGTGAAATGCTCCTGCTCTAGTTTTGCTTACTTCGTTCTTAGTGTCCATTTCAGCTGGCTTATATTTGTTTCAATTTTGCTTGTTTTTACGCAACAAGAATCATGTTTCATAACACTCCTTTTTAACTTCATTTTGTTATATACTAACACTGTCATCTCATTCCCAACTGCATTCATCTTTACCCGTTGGTGTATAGCCTCTCAATTCTCTTAGTGTGTCTTTGGTTACTTTCCTGATCACTTTAACCATCTTATTTCACTTATCTTGATCACTTCTTCGGCTACCTTTCAATCTTTCTAATCGTGGAGCCCTCTATATCCATTAATTTACTTGTCAGTGTCCCTGCACTCAAGTCTCAAAATGAATATTACACTTGTGATATTTTTGATCCGTTCTAGACAAGGTGAAACCTAATTTATTTTTCACTACACTCAAGCACCAATGCAACATCTTTTGCTCATTTGAAACAGTACTCAATACATAAAACGTGTAGCAGTATCATTATTGTGCCAAAATATAATTCTTAATTCATTTTAATCTTATTCATTAATCATTACTATTTGTGTAAAACCTTTAAGCATAAAAAATTTCCAGCAAATCCTGACATGACTTGCACAAGCAATTTTGTGATGATTTTAGAATTTAATGATAAAAATACCTAGTATCTAAACTATTATTAAAATATATACTTTAAGTAGTAATCTTACAGGTTTGTAAAATCAATTTTTGAAATTTTGGACCAAAGTTTTCTTCCTATGGATATTGTCGAGAATTAAGATAGACTGAATATTCATGGGGAAATCAGAGACCAACCTTGAGAGACTCATGAACAAAAAGTCAAAAACCCTAGCACCACAGAAAGCGAACCTCAAGAGCCAGTCCTTTCCCCAAGGGGGCTTCTCTCCCTGCTCAGTGATTCATTTTACATAATCTTGTTCCAGAATGTGGGTGATGATATTTATTCTGCTACTAAGTCTTCTTGGGCCATGATTCTTTTTTACAAAAACGGATCCAGGAATTTAAGAGCTAATCCCAAAGTCATTTGGATTTTAGTGGAGAGGTACAACTTGAGTAACCCTGCCCTCAAATTCAAAGTTTTGAAATGGTTACATGATTCTCCCATGGGGAGTCACTTAGGAAGAGATGTTACTGCCTGTAGAATTAAGTCTGTATTATATTGGAAAGGTATGGTCAAGGATACGCAACTCTACATTAGAAATCGTGATGTTTGTCAATGATGTAAACTAAACTTCGCTCTCAATCATGGCCTCTTACATGCCTTACCTCCTACTTCATGAGTTTGGATGAGATCAGTCTGGACTTTATTGAATGAAGCTCTTCCCTCCATCACAAGGAAAGTAGGTGATTTTAGTTGACAAATTCAGTAAACCATTTTGTGCCTTTGGGTCATCCTTATGCAGCTTAGGCCACATCCTCAAACTACATGATTTCCCTTGTACAATTACTATTGACAGGGACCCCATATTTGTGAGTCAATTCTGGATTGAACTCTTAAGTTACAATTACTGTCCTTGAACAAATCTAGGGCTTACCCCCTCAATCTGATCAAACAAAGATTTTCTGCTTGTGTTTAGAAACTTGATTGAGGTGTATGAGTCAAGAAAAGCCTTCCTCCTGGTCTAAGTGGTTGTCCTAAGCTTAATGATGGTATAATACTAATTTTCATACAGCTACTCAAGCTACTCCTTATGAAATTCCCTATGGGGAATCACCCCTCCCCACCTTATTTGCTAGGGGAGTCCTTTAGTGTTACTATGGGCACAAGAAATCTTCAAAAGGAGAATGAAAGAGTCAGCTATTGAAATTTCATCTTGCACAGGCAAATAATAGAATGACTCAGCAAACTGCCAAGAGGAATGATTGGAGTTTTCAGGTGGGAAATTATGTGTACTGAAGATGTACCATATAAGCGTTCAGTATTTCCTGCATCCAGTACTAAGCTTGCTCCTAAATACTATGGTCTTTATCACGTTACTGCTACTGTTGGTCCTATTGCTTACAAATTGGAAGTTTCCCCTGTCACCAACCTCTGTAGTTCATGACGTTTTCCGTGTAAAGAAACGCCGCATGATCCTTCAAAGTCCTCCACTATACTGGTTAACCAACAGCTCTCTTACTAGGCATTTGACTGGAAACTGAGATTATACTTCACCGCAAAATTGTTAAAGGTGGGTCGCATTTATGATAAAAAAATGGTAAAATACCCTCTTGAGCAAGCTGCTTCGGAGTTTCATTATGATCTCCTTAAGAAATATCGTCATTTCTACCCTTGAGGACAAGGGCATTCATCAGAGAGGAGTATCATTTCAGGGATAGTTATGTCATTTCTTGTGCTATGGAGTGTCATTCCGCCCCCCCCCCCCCCCCCCCATGCATTTTCTGTTATTCGGATTCTAGCCATGTGTCTGGTTTTATTGCATTTTCATTTATTTTCTGTTACCTACATGTGGGGAAAACTTGTACCCATTTGGTTATGAAAACATATATCACATTTTCTGTTAATCTGTCTAAATTCCTTCTACACTTCGGTATCACTTTTGCTCACCAAAGTGCTATTTTTCCCCATTAAGGTACCGTTTGGTTGGAGGGGAGGGGAGGAGTTTTTAAAAACAAATCTTGTTTGGTTAAAATTTTTGGAGGTGAGATGAGGGGACCAAAACCCCTCCTGGCTCAATTTTTTGTTTCCTCCAATAGTGGGGGATTGGGAGGGAAATATATTTTTGACAAAAATATCCTTACAGAAATATTTTCAATCCTGAGTTGTCCTTTTTCCCCCAATTTCATTTCAACTTTCACCCACTTTTGTGTAATATCCTTATAGAAATATTTTCAATCCTCCATTGATCTATTTCATAATCCTTTCCCATTCTAACCAATTTCTATTGTAATCAGAAATTTCTGGTGGTTGGGTACGCCCTCTGCTCCAGTTTACTCGCCATCACCCAATTCAACTACCCATGTCTCTTAATCGCATTGCAGTACACGTATGAATCATCTACAAAGATTCTATCCATACAAAGAGCACACTGCACTATTTCGTTCTCCAATTTCATTCTTTGGTTATGGTTAAATGCAAAACATGTTTGAAATACAAGTAAATTTGTAAAGGGTATAAAAGTAATTTAATTATAAAACCCCTTTTCTCTCTTCGTGAACCAAATAAAAAAAGAGTTATTTCCCCTCTCCTCCCCTTTTATGAACCAAACATAATAAGTATTAAAATCTCTCCCATCCCTTCCCCTCCCCTCCATTAAAATCCCTCCCCTCCCCTCATTTGAACCAAACAGACCCTAAGAGTCCATTTGGTTTACCGTTAGGAGCAATTTACTACTCACATAATGTGGCTCAGGATGTGTTATTTCTTCGTTTTCATACTTTTTCTAATGGTAAATCACAAAGACCCTAAGCTTCTTCCTCGTGAAGAGTGCGGGGAGCTTGAACTAATCTAGTTTGAGCTCCTTATTTAATTTTAGGGTTAATGGTCTCTTTGGTCCCTGAGTTTGTACATATGTTTGCGTTTAGTCCCTGCCGGAAAAAATGCAGCAATAAGTCCTTTCGGTTGGACGATGTTTGTGTTTAGTCTCTGTGAGGTTATAGCTCCGACGAAGGTGTCAAGTGTCAGACGAGTGTATGCGTGGCTTTATCCACGTCATTTGTAGTTAAATAATTCAATTTTTTTTTTTGAATATGTATAATTAAAAAATAAAAAATACAAAAGAAATCATTAATCAGGTGGATTCTATTAAAAAAATAAATAAATTCATCTTCATCTTCATGAATCTTCTTCATCCTGCTAAGTGTTCTTCATCCTTTCTCACTCAAACCCACAAAATCAACCTCCAAACCCTAATTGAATCTCTCAACACCAACACCTCGCGATCCTCGCGATCCTTTTCCTTTCGTCGCTCAGCACCTTCCATCGTTAACTGCGTCGTGGGTTCCAAGCTTCCACTGTTCATCACCTTCCCTCTCACCTTCTTCTACTCTAGATTTGATTGTTGCGGTGGGGGCTATGTGTTTGTGGCTAATTTGCTGCGATTTGAATGACGAGGAAGATGAAGAAGAAATCAGATATGGACGAGGAAGATGAAGAAGAGAGCAGATCTGGAACTATTCGTCGTTCTTCATCGTTCTCGACCCTTTTGAACCCAGCTTTGGTGCAAAGGAGGCTGTGAAGGGTTTGATTTGGAGGTTTAGGGTTTCATGGCATGAAGAAGGCGTATATATGAGTTTCTATCATCTGGGGTTCTTTACATGGGTTTCTATCGCCGCTCCTCGATTTGATAACCATGGAGGTTTTTCTCCCTCTCGACCTGGCCTTGGATGTTCCTGGGTCGAGGTTGATTGGGGCTTCCTTTCATCTTCTTCTTTCTGATTGTGGGTGTGGAAGGTTACTTTTCCTCATGGAGGAACAACATCTGCTTTAGGGAAGGGGAATTGGAGATTCCCAGAGTTGTGGATTTGATTAAGTTCCGCGCCTGGAGCTGGCTAAGAGCAAAGATGAAGGACTTTAAATTTTCAGAGTTTGAATGGCTGAACAATCCACTGAGCTGCCTGGCTTGATGCGTGGGTGCTCTAGTAGTGTTGCTTGTCTAGGAGACAATAAAGGGGGATTAGATGTTTTTTTTTCTCTTTGCTGTGTCGAGACATAATCTGAATGTGGTTTAGGAGGGGGCGAATATATAACAACAGTACTAGGATTTCCTGATAATTGGTCTTGATGATTTACATTGGAAAATTTTGTTTTGTTGTGCTGATGACAGAAAGAGGGGCCTTGTGGTTTTGACATTTCTCAGTAGCATTTGCCTTTAGCTTTCTCACAAAACCTTGCAACGTAATTAGCTTGGTTTAGGATTGGTGTTGGTGTTTTGGTTGGTGATGTTGTTTCTGGATTTACACTTTTAGATGTGAGGTTTCTGGGTTGGTGTTGAACAACATTGAAGAATTCTGGAAATGAAGAAAGAAGATGATGAGATTGAAGATGAAAATTAAGTGTTTTTTGTTTTTTTATTAGTGAAAGAATTTTGGACTTTTGTATTTTTCAATTTTAATAGAATTTTTAATTTTTTTACTAATTATTTATTTTATTTTAATTATTAATTTATTATCTACAGCATTTAAAATTTAATAAAAAATGTGGTGGATAATGCCACGTATGCACCCGTCTGCCACTCAACATTTTTGCCGGAGCTTCGATCTCAAGCAGGGACTCAACACAAACATCGTCTAATTAGAGGGACTTCTTACTGCATTTTTTCCCGATAGGGACCAAATGTAAACATGCGCACAAATACATGGATCAAGTAGACCATTGACCCTTAATTTTATTTCTTGTTGACATAGAAACCTCCCACCAACTTGAGCTCCTTCAATGTGTCATGGGATCTTACCGTTGTGTACCAAGAATGCTTAAATGCAGTTTTCGTTTATGATCTATCACGATTTTCCAAAAGTCGACCCTCATGTTCAAAACGAGCGTTTTTGGTACTCAACGTTTTTGTAACACCCTGATTTTTCGAGGGTTAGAATCGTAATATCGTAACAAAATAAATAAGGACAATAAAGATAACGAAAATTTGAATCAAACAAAACATTTATTAAAAGAGAGTCATGAATGCAGTAATTCAAAATCTCAAGGGGAATAGAGAAACTACGTCATCCCTCCTGAATCAACACACGGGAAGAAACATCAAGGACGGTGATGACTCTAGTGCTGAAAGTAAATAAACGGATTGAGAGTTCACAGACACGTCCCCAAAGGACCAACTAATGATCTAAAACACTCGAGTAGCCCTACATCCATCCAATCAAGGTCAACACTTCCAGTCATCTCCAATGTCGCGCTACAACTCTATCTCAACGTCGACTACCCTTATCTGGCGTTTAGCGCCCGCGCAACATACAGTCAAACAATCAAGGGTCAACTCCAAGTAACGAAACCACAAATAATTTCAACATGTGAAGCATATTCCAACAATATAATGAGTCAAGGTAATAACAATATATCAATAATATAGTAAGTCAACAACAAGATCTCAAAGGGAACCTAGGGTTAGTCTAAGTATGCATGCAAAACACGACTTCTTACTAAAAACAATGATCCGGTCATCCGGATAATTTAGCGTCAGCCACTCTGGAATGACGGGACGACCACGACTCCTCCGATGATAAGAGGGACAACAAAGCCGTTTGCAAGGTCAGCCACTTGAACAGGAACCACCTGATGACGACTACCGGGTGAACCAAAACCACAAGAACGATCCTCGGTTGAATCAAAAATCACAGGAACGACCCACCAGTCAAACAAAAAATATGCAAATGCCATGATGTTAGTCAACCATATCAAAACCAAACCGTCCATCGACGTTCAAACATATCCAACAACAAGGATATAAAGTAATCTCAAGAAAATTGCATGGTATGACAACATCAAAAACATACTAATACAACAATAAAATACATAAACAATTATTTCCAAATAATATCATGTGATAACACTTAGACAAATAATCAAGTAAATCACATAAACAATTAACCAACATATCATATAATATCATTATTTCCAAGCATATGATATAACAAACACAATATAACACCACATAACACTCTCACATGTAGACACTTCTAAGGACTGAGTTACCTTTATCTTGGCCTATTATGGGTTCGCACTCAATTCCAAGAAAATATCATCCGAAGAAGATAATTGCACCTTTAAAGAATATTTAATCGTACACAAACAATTAATTTTTACATACAACTCATGGATGTATGTGCATGCTAAAATATTACTATTCTAGTCCCTTTATTATTTCTCCAATAATAATAATAATTAATCCAAGCCTCATATTATATATATATATATATATATATATATATCCGAAATATAATATACCCTTAAATTTTATTTCAATCATACCAAGAATAATATTTCAACAACCTAAAAATATTAAATAAATAACCAATATATATATATATATATATATATATATATATATATATATTCAAAAAGCACACACGATATTGAATATATATGTGTAGGTGTTATTTATTTTTTCCAACTAACACTAATATCACATAATATCCAATATAATTATGTCTAACAAAATAAAAAAAACATAAAAAACCTATCCCATTTATTTTTCCAGCGATATATATATATATATATATATATATATATATATATATATATATATTCTTTTATTTCAATAACCAATTTTAAACAACTTAACAAATTATTTAGAATTAAATACTAACATTATCTCCGCATATCACTATAATTAAATTCAAATCCTATTTCTCTATCATCATGCCATATTCGAACCTCCTCATTATATATATATATATATATATATATATATATATATATATATATAATTTTCATTATTATCTCAACTAAACCAACCCATATCTAAACTTAATTATGATGATAAATTCAATTTCAAATTTCTAGCTAACATATCTCTAACCAATTATTAGCATATCTCATTAATTAAAATTCAAATATAAATAAATTAATAACCTCCTAACAAATTAACAATATCCTAAATTCAATTTTAGATTATATAGCATTTAAACTAAAAGGTGAAAAACAACCAAAATCCCCAAAAAGCCCTAGTAGGCCACGACTCTAACAATACATAGGGGAAATGATTTTCAATTTTCTGCTAAGAGGGAGAAGGGGCTTGGGGTTTGATGATTCCTCAAGTGTATTTTCAGTGAGAGTGAGAGGTGAATTAAATACATTGACCAAAAGACCTCTATTTATAGCTGAGGCTCACCCATAGTTTACTTGCTCTCTAAGTAGCTATTTTCCATCTATTAATTAAATTAATATCCAGTGGAAAATTCTAGACCTATAGGAAGTACCGTTTCTGCCAACTATGCCCTAGTTGATGCAGAAAATGATTTTTTTTAGAATTTTTTTTAATTAAATAAAATGAAATTCCCATAATAAATAAAGATACAAGAGAATATTTCCTTACAATATTCAGATTTATTATAAATATAATGAATTATTTTATTTAATTAATCATTCTTACTAGATTTAACAACAAAATTCAATTCGCACGCACGCACACTTCTTCCTCTATTTATGTGTTTCATAGGGAATTATTTTAATTATTAGTTATATATGTGGAATTTGTTTTATTTTTTAATATCTATGTGACGTGCTGAGATGTATGTCAGCTCAATTAATGAGGTCACATCACCCATTTCTGTTATTTTTTAGGTGGAACACTAACAGAGAGACTAATTCCACTCACGTCATAAATATTGAGGACCAAAAGCGTTCGTTTAAACATGGGGTACCATTTTTATAAAATTATGATAAATCGGGGACGAAAACTGCATTTAAACCTACCAAGAATAAAGTCTCTTATTTCGTAGGGAATTTGTCAGTGTGATCATCACATGTGCCTTGTCTCGTAAACTCTTATTTAAAGCATCATTTAATAGAACATGAAGATTGCATTTTTAAAATTTATGAAAATATTGATCCTTCCTTAGAAGAGTTTTCTTAGGGCTCAGCAAGTGCCAAAATAGCAAGATTACTCTTCCTCAAATGTTACTTGGGATGTTGATAAACCTATTTAATCTAATAAAAGTTAAAAATGGATCTAATAATGAAAAATTAACTAAATTGGAAAATGAAAATTTGAATTCTTTTACTGGGTTGGATTTTGGATTTAATTTTAAAAATTGATTCTGGACGAGAAACTCTTGACGGTGGGAACTTAAGCTTAGTTCCTATCCAAGAAGAGTTTCTGGACGAGAAACTCTTGACGGTTCAAGAGTTAAGGATAATGCCCTGGTATGTTCACTTAGCTAATTTTAAAGCTGTAGGGCTTTTACCTCCTGACTTATCATGGCAGCAAAAGAAAAAGTTTTTGCATGATGCCAAATTCTATTTCTGGGATGAACCTTTTTTATTCAGAGAATGCTCCGATGGAGTCATTAGGAGATGTGTCCGAGAAAAAGAATTTGAAGGTATCTTGTGGCATTGCCATGGTTCTGAATATGGAGGCCATTTTTCTGGAGAGAGGACTGCAACTAAAGTCCTCCAAAGTGGTTTTTATTGGCCTACTATCTTTAAACATAGTAGAGCATTTGTGGAAAGGTGTGATCGCTGTCAACGAACTGGTAACATCTCAAGAAGGAATGAGATCCCCCAAAAAATGATTTTAGAAGTTGAGTTTTTTGATGTATGGGGCATTGATTTCATGGGACCTTTCCCTCCTTCTTTTGGTTGCCAGTATATTTTGGTAGCCGTTGACTATGTTTCTAAATGGGTTGAAGCGCTCTTTCCACAAATGATGGTAAAGTGGTTTTGGAATTTCTGAAAAAAAAGATTTTCACTGGGTTTGGGGTGCGTAGAGCAATTATCAGTGATGGGGGTAAGCACTTTTGTAACAAGGCTTTTGAAATTCTTTTAAAAAAATATGGTGTTCATCATAAAATTGCTACCCCCTATCACCCCCAAACTAGTAGTCAAGTAGAAGTGTCCAATAGGGAGTTGAAAAGGATTTTGGAAAAAGTGGTAAGTACCTCAAGGAAGGATTGGTCAAGGAAATTAGATGACACCTTGTGGGCTTACCGAACTGCTTTTAAAACTCCTGTTGGAACTTCTCCTTATCAATTGGTTTATGGAAAAGCATGTCATTTATCTGTGGAACTGGAATGCAAAGCTTTTTGGGCTTTGAAGCAGCTGAATATGGATCCCAAAAGTGCTGGGGATAAAAGGAAAGTACAGCTGCATGAATTAGATGAATTCAGTCTGCAGGCATATGACAATGCTTGGATTTACCAGGAGAAAACTAAGAGATGGCATGACAAGAAAATTGTGTCAAAGAAGTTTGTTCCAGGACAACTTGTGTTATTATATAACTCAAGGCTGAGACTGTTTCCTGGAAAATTGAAGTCAAGGTGGTCAGGACCATTTAAGATCACCAAGGTTTTCCCCCATGGTGCAGTTGAGCTTGAAAATGAGGTCACAGGGAATACTTTTACTGTCAGAGGCTCAAACTGTACTTGGGAGGGGAAGTTGAAAGAGAAAGGACTCTAGTCCGACTTGACTCTCCTAATTGATTAAAAGGGGAGGAGCCTACCTAGGACTATAACAAAGAGCTGCTTGGGAGACAACCCAAGACCAGGTTTGGTTTAATTTTGCTTTATTTAATTTCTGCATTAAAAAAAAAAGAAAATAAATAAGTTTCTGCTGCAGGAGGGGGCCAACGCTCAGGCATTGGAGGCTCAACGCTCAAGCGTTGAGTCCATGCCAGTCCCCCTGGGTGATGTTGCACCCAACGCTCAAGCATTGGGGGGCCAACGCTCAAGCGCTGAGCCCCTGTAATCCCCAAATGGTTCCAGTTATTTCCAACGCCAAGGCGTTGGGGGGCCAGCGCTCATGCGCTAAGCCCCTGGAATCCTCCCATATTTTTTTTATTTAATTCCAATGCTCAAGCGTTGGAAGGACCAACGCTCAAGCGTTGGACCTCTGATTGCCCAGTGTTTGCAAAAGCTCCCAATGCTCAAGCGTTGGGAAGCCAACGCTCAAGCGTTGGGTCTCGGGCAGGTTTTTAAGTGGGGTTTCTAATATGAAACTTCCCACTTCCTTTTCTTTTTTCTTCAACTTCCTCTCAACCTTCCTTCTCCCCACGACCCAAACCCCTTTTTAAACAACATTTTCACCATCTCCAATCCTTCAATCTCTTTGGATTTCTCTTGGGAGTTGGTTGATTCTTGCTAAGTGCTTTCCCAAGTCTTCTCTCTCATTCGTTCAAGGTTGGTTTTTGTTTATATATCTATTTTCTTCCTTCATCTTTTGAAATACCTTGAACAATATGCATGTAGGGAATAAGTTTGTGGTCCTTGGGTTGTGATTGTTTGTTTGGAAGTTGAAATTTTCTGCTTTTTCTTTTTCCCTTTGTATATATGAAATTCTGTTTTGGATTGTGCCTACCATATGTTTGATAAAATGCCAGAATGGTTTTCTTGAGTTCTTTCCATGATGTTTGTTCTTGGATTTGATCTTGTGTTTATTGGAAATTCATGGAACCTCAATTGCTTCAAAGTGGGCACATTTCCTTTGTTTTTGAACAATTGAAAAGAAACTTGGGATTTTTGATTTAAGGACTAACAATTCTAACAAGTTTGTTGCTTGTGAATATTTGTTTGTTCTATTTTGCAGATATGGCACCCAAGAGAAGGGTTGTGGAAGAGGCCTCTAACCTTGAAGAAGAGTTTGACTACAACCGCTTTCTTTCCCTTGAAAAGGATCAATATTTCAAGGGGAAAGTGGTGCAAAAGGAGCTGGTCAGAGAGAGGCCCCTCAATTTTGAAACAGTGGACTGATGGGGGGGGGGGGGTTCCATGAAGCCATTATTGCAAGGAAATGGGAGCAGTTATGTGCTCCAATTTATGATGGGTGCCAAACCCTTGTGCGGGAATTTTATGCCAATGCCGGCTATGACTCCGATGAGGAGATCCCCGCCATCCCAACCTACAAGTCATGGTTCCGGGGAACCACAATCAACTATGGTGCAGAGGTAATCCGAAGGATTTTGAAGTTTCCACTGAAGCCCAAGATCGGGCTAAATTTGGAGGAGATGGGGCTAGTTACAACGACATGTTGAATAACTGCCCTTTTGATGAAATTCTTGAGGCACTTGCTGTACCAGGAGCTCAATGAGAGACCGAGGCGGATGGGATCACTCCGAGTTACATTTACCGGATATTTGTGAAGCCAGAAGTTTGAGTATGGGATCATTTTCTTGGGGACACTCTTTTTCCTAGTTCTAACAAATCAGAACTTAGGAAACAGAGTGCTCTCTGTATCTATTGTTTGCTGAACAAGAGGCCGATTGATGCAACGAGGATCATAGCTTGGCGGATTCATTTTGCTGTTAATGTGGATAAAAAGGGTAACAGGTTTGGTTACCCTATGATGATTAATAAACTGGTGCAGGCTAAACTTGGGATAGCAGCAATGCCTCCCATTGAAATCCACATCCATCCTCTTCCTCTCATGAGTTTTGAAGCTGCCAGGAGGATCTACAAAGAACATTCTGAGGCCCTTGAGAAGCAGGGTGATCCTTCTGATGCACGCTATGCACCTCCCAGGTACAGGACTAACTTCAGAGCAAGAACCAGAGATGTGGGAGAATCATCTCATCCCTCTACCAACACTTGGTAAGAGGAGGCTTTTGGAACCATGTTCCAACATATGCATAGGATTTCCAGCAACCAACAACTGATTTGGGATCATGCAGGCTATAGTGATGCAAGCTGGAAAAGGTGTCCTACCCCCACTGATCTGGAGAGGAGGTTGATGAACTTACATGTCACTGAGCAGGCTGAAGGCTCAGGTGCTGCTGAAGGAGAAGAGGCCCCCATGCATTTTGACTAATGAACTTTGTTTTTACCAGCTTTTAGTTTTTCTTTTTATTTGGATAATTTTTATTTTTTTCTGCTTTTATTTTGCTTTTAGAGTTTTTTTTTAAACTGCATAGTCTAATACTTTATCCAGTTGACATGCTACTAATGCTTTGTGATGCTTTATCTGATTAAAATGCTTTTTGGAAAAGATACTATGTTTTGATGCGGTTAGGATTGCATGCTGTGGAAATGATTGGAAATCTTGATTGTGAGGCTTTGGAAAAATTTATGAGTTCTAAAAAGGGTACCACTTACCCTATGTTTTTTCTGAGTGCTGAGGACTCTGAATGCATGATTGTAAAATTTTTCTGCCTTGTGTTGCATGTTGATTGGGATTTTGTATACTTTGTAAGTTGAGAAGAGATTCTAGGAATTTTTGAAAATTCAGATTCTTGCTTGAAATTGAATTTCCAATAGTAGCCCCCTTTAAGCCTTAAAAGAGTCATTTTGTTGGAGCCTACTTTTGTGAAAAATTATTTGAGTTGTTAGAAGTGATTCATAAATTGGAAAATTAGAGCCATGTATGTTTAAGACCCTCTTTGAAAAAAAATAAAAATCTTAAGTAAGTGCTTATGATTTGAAAAAAAAGTTGTAAATATGTGAAAAATAAAGAGGTCCTAGTGCTAATTCTGTTCAAAGCTCTAAAAGGAAAAATCACCTAACAACAGATTCTGAGTCAGCCAAATAGAGTTGCCAAGTTCTTGTAATTCACACCTTGATTGTTCAACCCTTTGGCCAAGTTACAACCTTCAAAAATCTCTTCAAAGTTGCTTAGTTGCATGGTTTCAGTTTTGATTTGAATGATAGGTAGAATTATTGAGCTTTCTTGTTTTCATGGAGAATAATCATTTGTGAGATTAAATTTAGTGAACTCAAAAGATTAAAGTACCAGGCCTAACTTTCTTGATTAATATCTGTGGAACATGTATGCCTTCCAAATCCGCTAAGCTTTCTTGAAAAAAGTATCTTGTGCTTCTTTGTTAATCGGATAAACTTTTTCAAAACTTGAGGATGAGTTTTTCTTACGCTTGAGGACAAGCTGTCGTTGAGTATAGTGGTGTGATGACTGGATTTTGTATGATGGTTTTAGGGTCTTTTTAGTCATTTTATTTTCTTTTTATTGAGTCTCATATAGGCTTTTTATTCTTTTTATTTAGATTTTCTATTTATTTTTGCATTTGCATATAGATTAGCTTTCATTTGTTTTTTTAACTTTATTTTTATATTTTAAGGAATTTTTGTTAATATTTTAGTCTTTTAGAAAAGCTGATAGAAATAGTCATTTTGTCTAGGGACCAAAGTGTAAACTTCAGGAAAGGAAGGGCCAAAAGTGAAAAGTTCAAAAGAAGGAGGATTGGAAGTGAAGTCTCAGCAAATAAAGGACCAAAAGTGAAGAGTTGGAAGAGGAAGCACCATTTCTAATTGAGCACATGGGAGAAGGGCTTGAGTGGAGGATTAAAAGCCTATTGCTGCTTCAGATTTAATAGGGGACAAAAAGGAGGCCATTGAAAGCCATAAAGCTCCACCGAACTGAAGAACAAAACAGCAAAGAAGAGAAACCATCAGACGTGCCAACACTCAAGCGTTAGAAGCCCAACGCTCATGTGTTGGCACTCTGACTAGGATCCCAGTGTGCAACTCATCCCAACGCCCAAGCGTTGGAGGGCCTATGCTCAAGCGTTGGGCCCCTGTCTACAACGCCTGTAATTAATAATTCCTAGCGCTCAAGCGTTGGGATCCCAGCGGCTAGCGCTCAAGCGCTAGGAGGCAGTCTGAGCACTATAAATAAGACTGCATTTTACCTTTGTAAGATACACCAGAACACAACAAGTGATTCTTTCTTTCTTCCTTAGAGCATTATTTCCTGAGAATTGTGGGAAGCCATTCTTGAGCTCTTAGTCTAGGTTAATATAATGTCCCTCTTAGCCATGCTTGGCTAAGTTCTTTGTAAGTTCTTGGGTTGTGTTTTAGCTTATAGTTATGTTTTAAGTTTCTTTCTTATATCTGAATAAAGTGCTTTTCATGTTTCATTTCCTTGTTCTTCATTTCATCTTGCTGTACACAAGTGTTTTTGCTTATTTCTTATTCAATGGTAATTGTTAAGTAATAAGAGAAATAGGAATTGAAAGAACATTTGCATATCACTAAGGCACTAGGCTTTGTTTATGTTGGCCAGAATATAATCTTCATCTTCTTCTTAAATTAACTAAAAATCTAAGGAATTAGACTTAGTAATTTAGAAGGAAGCTTTGCATGTTTAAGGAATTAACTTGTAAAGAAACTAGGCTAAAAAATCATGTTTTTCTTGCACTAAACTTCAGATATAAAATTGATTTTATGAGCATATACTATAAGCTATTTCTTCAGCCCAAGTTCTTAAGTTTTATCATTATATCTCCTTTGCGAATTGTAATTTCAAGTTCTAAACTTAAACCTATTTAAAAAAAAACCTTTTACAATTTCTGCACTAAGTTCTAAACAATTTGAATTTAGATTTTAAAAACACCTATCCCTGAGGAGACGATATCTTTTATACTACTTCGGTAACCACTGTACACTTGCGGTTTGGCTTATCAACAAGCAAGATGTAATCGATTACCTTAAGGGTGTAATCGATTACACTCAAGTCCATTTTCTAGATAATGAAACTTTAAGTTCAGCTTGAGTTTTTCTATCACTTTTATCTTATGAAAAAGGTTAAACTCAATATGTTAATTTATCTTTGAGCCTTCATACTTAAAGAGACCTTAGAAGCATAACTTACCTAAATATGTAAGACTTAGTTAAAGCTTGAACCCTTGAGGTTGCTTGAGATATGTTGCACTGGTTCTTCTAAGTCTTCTTTTCTTCTTTTTGTTCATGAGTTTGTCGTCATCAAAACCTCAGCCAGGGTCAGGAGCAAGACCTTCTTCACAATCTCCCCCTTTTTGATGATGGCAAACACATGCTTTAGTCTTTGAAGATCATAATTGTTGTGGATATGTCAGAACTCCCCCTATCAGATGTAACTGCCCATTTATGTTCCACTTGTAGTATTCCCTGTAAATGATCTTTAAAGCACAGAGCCTTTCTCCCCCTTTTGACGTCATCAAAAAGAAGAAAAGGCCTAATATATTCCATACAGGCTAACAAGGAGTATAAACATTGAAATTATAGGGAGTGGGGGTAAACAAGTCATAACTTGAAAAACAAACAACACCACTGATTATATATATAGATAACATAGTTGTAAGAGTTTACACACTTAACAGAAGCAAATAAACAAGCACACTACATGGTACTTAAGTTGATTCATATTACAACCCAAACTAACACCTATTATAGTAGTGAAATACTTATGAAACTAAACATCAATAGAATCCTCAGACATTTCTGACACATCAAGTTCCTTGAGTTTGTCGATTTCTTGGCGTAGAAAGACGTTCACAGACTCTATTCGATTTTCCAGAAGAATAAATCGAGAATGAATAGTGTCTTCTAAATGACCCAATATTTGTGTAAGACGAAGGGCCAAGATGTCCATGCGTTCAAGAATGACTCGAGTTTCTTGAGAGCAATTTGAAGGAATCACATAGAATGGAGATAAACCAGCAGACACAGCATTTGTCTGAATATCCACTCGATAATGATAATTAACATAGGAATCATGGATTGTTTCTCGCCTTGGAGGATTTGTAGAAGAAGTAACATTGGAAGGATGAGAATTAGAGGCCATGACTGGAAGTTTGAAGAGAGAAAGTTCAAGATATTTTTTTTGAGGCTAAGAGGTTGGAGATGAGAGGAACTTGTGTCTGTAAGAGAATTATGATATGAATAAAAAGATTGGTTTATATTGACCGTGTATGTAATCGATTAATGAAACAAACCAGATATATATACTGGTCGAATTGGTAATCGATTACAGTTAGTTGTGTAATCGATTACACGAGGTTTAAATTTGAATAAAGAATTCAAATTTCGAATGGGTAATCGATTACATAATATGGTAATCGATTACCAGAATTCTCTGGAAATTTTCCAAGGCTAAAATATTGTGGTAATCGATTACTACCCTTTGAGTAATTGATTACTCAAACTCTCTGGGAAAAACACGTGGCCAGAATTCTTATGTTAATCGATTACAGATAATGTGTAATCGATTACTTGAAATCTCTGTTTTAAGAACTGGGCCAAATTTTCCTGTGTAATCGATTACCAGAAAGATGTAATCGATTACTTAGTTTGAGAACCAGATTTTGGAGCTTATTTTCAGAGAAGCAAACATGTAAACACATAATCAAACATCAAGTTCATCTAATATCCCTAATTATCTCCTAAATTTAAATGTGAATCTTTAGGAAGAGGTTTAGTAAAAATATCAGCTAATTGGTTATGTGTGTCTACAAAAGAAATTTCTATATCTTTTCTCATGACATGATCTCGAAGAAAGTGATGTCTTATGTCAATATGCTTCGTTCACATTTGATAGGAATGCAGCCTAGTTCTAAGCCATAATCTTTGAGTTGTTGTTTGAGCCATAACGTTTGTGCACAACAACTTCCTGCAGCAATATACTCTGCTTCTGCAGTACTTAGAGCAACACATGCTTGTTTTTTACAAGACCAAGAAATAGGAGAATTTCCTAGTAAGTGACAAGTACCACTTGTGCTCTTTCTCTCAGTTTTGCATCTAGCAAAATCTGAATCAGAATATCCAATTAAATCACAGACACCTCCTTTGGGATGCCACAAACCCACATTTGAAGTTCCTTTTTAGTATTTGAAAATCCTTTTAACAGAACTTAAATGAGATTCCTTGGGAGATGCTTGATATCTAGCACATAGACATACACTGAACATAATATCAGGTCTACTAGCTGTCAAATAAAGAAGAGATCTGATCATACCTCTGTATTTGGTAATATCCACTGGAATGCCGGACTCATCTTGATCTAGATAAGTATTTGAGCCCATTGGTGTAGCTATGGGTTTTCAATCATCCAAATCACATTTCTTTAAGAGATCTTTGCAGAATTTGGATTGATTTATGAATATTCCATCTCTGGATTGCTTGATTTGCAATCCTAAGAAGAAGTTTAGCTTTCCCATCATAAACATTTCAAACTCTTCTTGCATCATGTTTGAGAATTCCTTGCATAAATTTTCGTTAGTGGAACAAAAAATAATATCATCTACGTAAATTTGAACTAATAACGTATTACCTTTGGTCTTCTTAATGAATAGCGTCGTATCAGCTTTATCCTTTTGAAATCCTTTCTTACAGAGAAATGTACTTAGTCTGTCATACCATGCTCGGGGAGCTTGCTTTAGACCATAAAGAGCTTTCTTCAACTTAAAGACATGTGAAGGATATTTAGAATCTTCAAACCCTGGTGGCTGCTTCACATATACTTCTTCTTGAATGTATCCATTTAAGAAAGCACTTTTAACATCCATTTGATATAATTTTTTTTAGAAAGATCAATGATATATATTAAGAAATAAGAAAGGTGAGAATAAAAGTTTAATGAGAAACTGGTGCATAGGTTTCGTCAAAATCTATTCCTTCTTCTTGATTATATCCTTGTGCTACCAGCCTTCCCTTGTTTCTAACTATAACACCGTTTTCATCTAACTTGTTCCTAAACACCCACTTTGTTCCAATGATATGTTTATCAATAGGCTGAGGAACCAATTCCCATACTTGGTTTCTTTCAAATTGATTTAAATCCTTTTGCATTGCTACTATCCAGTACTCATCTTCTAAAGCATCATTTACCTTAGAAGGTTCCATTTGAGAAACAAAGGCCATGTTCAAGACTAAATCATTTAAACGTAGTCTTGTTGAAACTCCTTTTGATATGTCACCTATGATGTTTTCAATTGGGTGATCTCTGTGTGTTCTCCATTCTTTTGGAAACTCATAAGTGGCATCTTCAACTTGTTCTGCTGGTTCAGAACTCTGCTCCATTTGCTTTTGATAATCATCATTGATTATGTTTTCTTCCTCAACATAATCAGGTAACACAACTTTATCCTCATTTGAAGAGTTAGACTCATCAAAAGAGACATGAACAGATTCTTCAACTACTAGAGTTCTCTTGTTGAAGATTCTATATGCTTTGCTTGTCAGAGAATAGCCAAGGAATATACCTTTATCAGATTTTTCATCAAACTTACCAATGTTTTCCTTACCGTTGTTCAAGACAAAGCATTTTGATCCAAAAGCATGCAAATGAGAAATGTTGGGTTTTCTTCCTTTGTACAATTCATAAGGAGTCATCTTCAGTATGGGCCTTATGAGTACTTTGTTGGATACATAACATGCAGTACTTACTGCATCAGCCCAAAAGTATTTAGGGAGATTGGATTCACTTAGCATAGTCCTTACTAGTTCCTCTAGTGACCTGTTCTTCCTTTCTGCAACACCATTTTGTTGTGGTGTTCTTGGAGCGGAGAAGTTATGTGAAATTCCACTTTCATCACATAATTCCTGGAATAGATGATTATGAAATTCTCCACCATGGTCACTTCTTATTGAGGAGATATTCAAAGACTTTTCGTTTTGAACAAGCCTTGCATATCTCTTAAAAGCATTTAAGGCTTCATTCTTATGAGATAAGAATATAGTCCAAGTATATATTGAGTAATCATCAACAATTACAAGAGCATAATAATTACCTCCAAAACTTCTGGTCCTTGATGGTCCAAATAAATCTATGTGAAGTAGTTGGAGTGATCTTGTAGTTGAAACTATATTCTTGAGTTTGAATGATACCTTAGTTTGCTTGCCTTTCTGACATGCATCACAAAGCTTGCCTTTTTCGAATCTTATCTTTGGAAGACCAATAACCAGATCATGTTTGACTAGTTTATTCAAATGATCATGTGAGCCATTCTTCTATGCCAAAGCCATGAATCATTGTTGTTCTTGGCTAATAAGCATCTAACATTGGATGGAATTTCATCCAAAGATATCATGAAGACTTTATTGACCTTATATCCAGAGAACTTGATTTCTCGAGTTTTCACATCTTTCACCACACAGATATCATTTATAAAACCAACTTTCAAACCTTTGTCACATAGTTGACTAATACTCAGCAAGTTATGCTTCAACCCATCAACATAGAGAACTTTATCAATGATAGTTTGAGAGGGCGTACCTATCCTTCCAATGCCAAGTATTTTCCCTTTCTCATTATTACCATATATGACAAAACCCTTTTCTCTGGGCATAAGATATGAGAACTTTGTTTTGTCTCCTGTCATGTGTGATGAGCAGCCACTGTCAAGATACCATAAGTCGTTTGCTGCTTTCATGCACACCTACAAAACAGATTTTAAACTTGGGTGTTTGGTACCCAATGTACTTTGGGTCCTTTATTGTTAGTGACTTTCTTAATCCACATATATTCCTTATTTGGTACTCCTACATTCTTGTAATAGCACCTATTTGGGGTATGTCCTATTTTCTTACAATAAGTACATGAACATTTATTGTAACCTGAGGTATGCCTAGGAATAGGATTGATCTTCTTAGAATATCTTTGATGATAATTATTTTTATTGTTCATAGTTTTAGAAGATCTTGTATTCTCATGTTTAGAGGTTCCTTCTCCTTTGTTTGGTTTAACAAAGATAGTTTTCTTAACTTCTTTTGTCTTTGATTGAGATGTGTATCCTAATCCAACTTTATTGCTTGTGTGTCTTTGTACACTTAGGATATCATCTAGTTTTTGTTTTCCAATATTGAAGTTATGAACTCTTTGTTGAAGACTATCTATTTTTTCTTCTAATGAATTACACTTAGTGCATTCATGTGGAATGTCTAATTTAAATTTTACTACATCTAGTTCATTCTATAAGGTTTTACACTTAATTTCTAATGAAGAGATAATAGCATTTTTTTTACTACTTACTTTAGAGAAACTTTGATATAACTTAAACACGTTCTCTATGGCAAATTCTAAATCATGAAATGAAATGCCATTGCTACTAACCTCGATATCTTCATCATCTGAGTTATGAGAAGCCATTAAAGCAACATGTGCTTCTTCCTTTACAGAGTCGGATGAAGAACTCACTTCATTTTCATCCAATGCAATGTAGGCTCTTCGTGACATCGGATTTTTATCCTTCAATCCATGTTTCTTCTTTTGAAGGTTTGGACATTCAAATTTGATATGTCCAGGTTTTCCACACTCAAAACATGTAAATTTCTGAGAGGAGGAAGGTTCACTATTCCTTTGGAAAGTTCTATTATTATTATTAAATTTCATACCTTTCCTTTTGAATAGCTTTCCAAGATTCTTCACACGAAGGTTCATATTTTCAATGACATCCTCTTCAGAATCTGCATCATATTCCTCTTTGATGCTTTCCTTTGCTTTTAGAGAGATAGACCGATAATTCTTCTCATGTTGTTCATGTTCTTCTAGACGGTTCAACTCCAATTCACGTTCTTGAAGTTTTCCAAAGAGAGTTGCTAGAGTCATATTAGATAAACTCTTATTTTCGGAAATTGCTGTAACCTTTGGTTGCCATGCTCTTATGAGTGATCTAAGTACTTTCATGTTTAAGTCACTCCTGGAAAATTCTTTACCGAGTGAAATCAAATGGTTAGTCAAATGAGTAAAGCGTTTTTGCATATCCAATACCTTTTCACCAAGGAGCATTCTGAACACCTCATATTCTTGTGATAGGGTATTGATTTTGATCTCTTGACTTCATTTGTTCCTTCATGGGTTACCATCAATGTATCCCATATTTCTTTTGAAGTTCTGCACGTTAATACTCTGAAGAATTCATCCATGCCAAGAGCAGATGTAAGAATGTTCATGCCTTTTAGGTCATATTGAACTTTCTTCTTTTCTTCTTCACTCCATGTGTTTTTTGGTTTCGGTTGTGTGCTATCACCCAGTTCATTCATTGGTATAAACGGACCTTCTTCAATGGCTTTCCATATTTCCACATCCAATGACCTTATGAAGATTTTCATCTTGATTTTTCAGAAGTCATAGTGGTCTCCATTGAAGTATTGTGGCCTATTTACGTTGAATCCCTCACTAGTACCATGACTAGAAGTGGATGCCATCTTTCCCGGATCTTAGGAGCAAATTACCTAAACTTACGCTCTGATACCAATTGTAAGTATAGATAGCAACTTGAGAAGGGGGGTGAATCAGGTTTGCACAATTTTCGCCTTAACAAAACTTGTTACTTTCAAGATAAAGGTAATCACAAATGATAATTGTGAGTGCAGCGGAAATAAACGTTGCTTGAAAGTAATAGATGAGGGTTAGGAGAAATCACACACGGAATTTATCCTGGTTCATCTTCAATTCACCGAAGGCTAAGTCCAGTCCCTCAAGAAACCCCTTGAGGATTTTTCCACTATTGATAAAAACTTCTTACAAGTGCTTACACCAAGGTCTTTAAGAAATGTTATCAACAACCTAAAAGCACACCACTTTCAGAACCTGAAAGCAAACCATTTTCAAACAATCAACCTTCACCGAACCCTATGGTGAATCTTTCACTCAACCAAAATGAAGATGAAGAAGAATTTCTACACGGCCGATTCAATCCTCTAACATATAATGGATTGAATATAGAAGTTATGCTTTTAGGCACTTATCATGTGAAGGCTCTTTCTTATTCTGAGTTCTTCAATAGTTGAACAACATAAGTGTTCTTTGACAATAAAGAATAAGAAACTCAGAATGTTGGCTCTTGAAAGTTGTAGAACAAAGGTTTAATAGTATTTGAAAGTGTTGTTCAAGTGTGTTAATTGTCCATTCCGTTTCTGAGCCTAAATGGACTATTTATAGGCACAAGAGATCATTCATGAACCAACACAAGGCTTCCCAAACGTTTTGAAACACAATGGTTCATGAAATAATGCAACTAGTCGAGCATGTAATCAATTACAATACTTAGGTAATCGATTACGCCATGTGACCGTTGCTGTTTGAATTTCAAATTCAAACATGTAATCGATTACAAGCAAGATGTAATCGATTACTTGCCTTTGTGTAATCGATTACCTTAAGGGTGTAGTCGATTACACTTAAGTCCATTTTCTAGATAATGAAACTTTAAGTTCAACTTGAGTTTTCCTATCACTTGTATCTTATGAAAAAGGTTAAACTCAATATGTTAGTTTATCTTTGAGCCTTCATACTTAAAGAGACCTTAGAAGCATAACTTACCTAAATATGTAAGACTTAGTTAAAGCTTGAACCCTTGAGGTTGCTTGAGATATGTTGAACTGGTTCTTCTAAGTCTTCTTTTCTTCTTTTTGTTCATGAGTTTGTCGTCATCAAAACCTCAGCTAGGGTCAGGAGCAAGACCTTCTTCACAATTAAAAAATGGATTTTCAAAATTATTTCTAAGAATTGTTTTTAATTTCACAAAACTAAAATAGAAATAAAAAAGTTCTAGAGCTTTCAAGAGACCGAATGCTGCTGTCATGGATCGCTGGATAAATTTGAAATTCTAATCATATAAGCTATTTTTATTCATAATCATGAAATTCGTGTCATTAAAGAACACCTGATTTGGACCGTCATCGGGGGTTTTGGAGGCTGGTTTAATTTGACCTGTGAGAGGAAAGTAAACAGCTAGGGCTGATTTGGGATTAACAAATTATATTGTTGTCTAATCTGATCCAAACTAATCCTACCATTTTTTATCAAGTCATTGTAAACCTGTTAAGTTTATCTTACAATCATTGAATGAACATAGTGAGCAGAATAATTTTAAACGATGCATAGTTTTATTAAAACTATAAATATATTATATTCATAGTTTTATTAAAATAATATTATTCAATTGGACCCGCCTCCGGCCTGTTCGGTCAAATAGGTTTTTTTAAAAGTTTAAGATGAGGCACGTGCGAATGGGTCTGTTAGGGTTTCCATCAAACTCCGTGCCTGGGATCTCGTGCAGCGGCGGCGGCTGTTCCTTCTAACACCAACCTGCTTCTCCTCTTCCAACACGACGTCCCTCTGCGTCCGTTTCTGCTACTGTTCTGCGTTGTTCCTCTCTCAACGGCGGCGGTATCTACCACCGCTTATGCGGCTTCCACGCCGTCGTTTGGGCCTGCTCCTGGGCAGCTTTGACTTCTCCGTCCTGCTCCTATTTGTGCAGCACTGTCTTCTCCGCCGGCGTCCTTCGGCGACGTGTTTCTGCCTTCGTCTTCGACCTTCATCTTAGGCGCTGGTTTTTGGCTGCTTTTCACTCTCCATCGACGTGGTGGCTGCAACCTCTGGCTTGTTTTCCACCGTTGTTCTGCCGGCGTCCTCTGTTGACGCTTGTTACTTTCTTTGAAGTGGCAGCTGTGTCTTTGTCGCTGCAACCTTCTGTGACCTTCTGCGTCCTTCATCTCTCTCGTGCTCCTGACGGTTGCTATTTCTGGTTTTGCCTCTGCCATGGCTACGAGGAAACAGTTTATTCTCACAGGCGAAGAGGCGTCCGTGATGAACGTTGGTAAGGTGCGGGTTGACTCTTCTGTGGCGTCGGGTGCATGGCTAGTGGGGAGGCTGCTAACAAAACATCCCTCTAGCGTCTCTGGTTTTCGATCATGGATGACCAAGTTATGGAAGCTTCCCGACGGGGTCAAAATCCGGGAGGTGGCACCGAATGTCTTCACGTTCCGTTTCTTCAACAAGAGGGACATGAAGATGATCTTGAACACAGGTCCTTGGTTCTTTGAAAAGTCTCATCTGGTTTTGAGTGAGCTTGATGTTAAGGTCAACCCCTTGGCTGTGCCTCTTGATAAGATCCCGTTCTAGATTCAGGTGCATGATCTTCCCCTGGGTTTTCGATCTGAAGCGGTGGCCTCGTCAATTGGCACAGTTTTCGCCGGTTATATAGGGTTTGACAAGAATGATATTCTGGGCAAATACTTGCGTATCAGGGTATTGGTGGATGTTGCTAAACCACTGAAGAGATGCTTGATGATGACAGATGAGGGAGGGGAGCCCTTCCAGGCTAACTTCCTTTATGAAAAGCTTCATCACCTTTGCTTCCGATGCGGCCTCTTGGAACATGCACTCCGTGATTGCGACGCAACATCTTCTGACAAGGGTAAGGGGAAGGGTTCGGCCGAGGACCTTCCGTATGGACCCTGGCTTCGGGAACCCACAGAAAATTGGAAGAGTGACCGCCAAGGCGCAACCAAGCATGCGGCTCACACAGACTCTGTCCGTCCTAGGGGGGCGATTCCAACTGGTTCTTCAAGAAGAAAGCGGGGTTCCCGTCGGGATAGAGCGGCTAATTGAGCTCCACCGGCACCCACAAAGCTTCACCCACATCAGGCAGCGGATGTTGGTCTGGAACCGGATGACGTCGCTGATGATCTAGACTACGCCTTGCCGGAGGATTTTGCGAGCCTTGGGGTTGAGGAGCAGCTTAATGAGGAGGGGATGACAATTTCCCTAAAGGTCGTTTATACCAACCGGATGTTCCTATTCCAAAGCACGACCGCAAGACTCTTGGTCCCGCTGTTGTTGGCAACCAGAAGAAACGTACAGTGGGTAATATGCTTATATCAAACTTGGGTTCTGCAGGTGTTTCTCCCCCGTTGAAGAGGGTCACTACTGATTCTGTGGTTGGAGTGGCGGAGGCTACGGGGCAACCTCTCCATACCCAATTAGGATCCTTTCGTGGAACTGCCGAGGGCTTGGGAACCCAGGGGCAGTACGGGCTTTGGCTAAGCTCATCCACTCAGAAGCTCCCGATGTGTTCTTCGCCATGGAGACACATAGTTTTGGTCATGAGTTGAGGAATTTATGGGGGATGGCAGAGTACCCCAATGTCTTTCCGGTGGATTGTTCGGGCGACCGTCACTCTAGAGCCGGTGGCCTTTGTCTATTCTGGAGGAGCTCCGTTGACATCCAGGTACTTCACTCCTCTAGTAACCATATTCTTTTTCTTTTCAATTTCTCTGAGATTTCTTTGCAAATGCATGTTCTTGCTATTTATGGTTTCCACGAAGAGAGAAACAAGCATAAAACATGGGATCTTATTCAGCGTTTTAGGCCCTTGCCGGAGATCCCGTGGATTTGTGTGGGTGATTTTAATGATGTTTTGAGCCCATCTGACAAGCTTGGGAGGGACCCTCCTGATATCAGGAGACTCCAAGCTATTCATTAGGTGTGTGCGACTTGTGGCTTATCTGATGTGGGTAGCTCAGGATATAGGTTCACTTGGTCAAATAAATGGAGCCACCCTTATACCATAGAAGAACGTCTTGATTATGCCCTGGCTAATGAAGCGTGGCATGGTGCTTGGCCCTATACTCGGGTTTCCTATCGCCAACGGCATCAATCAGACCATAATCCCATTCATATTGATTTCTCTCTGAGCATCCATCGCTCAATCAGGCGGGAGCGCAGATTTCGGTTTGAGGAACTCTGGTTACAAAGTGAGGATGAGTGCACCGATATTGTAGCTCAATCTTGGTGTAGAACCCTTGCGGATCTTCCAACCAAGATGGGTGAGGTGAGTTCGGCCCTTGACTCTTGGGGTAAAAATAAATATCGTGACCTTCCTCGAAAGATATCAGACCAAAAGGTGTTACTTCAGGAGCTCCAGAGGAAGGTACAAATTGATGAGGTGATTGTGGCGGCCTATGAGGCCGAGAAGGAGATGGATAAGCTCCTTGAGCAAGAGGAAATCCTCTGGTGCCAAAGGTCTCGTGCAAACTGGCTCAAGTATGGTGATAAAAACACCAGTTTTTTCCATAAGAAGGCCACTTAAAGACAGAAGCGGAACTCTATTGTGCAGCTTTTGGATGATTATGGGACACGAGTTGTCGAGGATGCTGATATTTCTCAGGTCTTGAACTCTTATTTTCAGGAGTTGTTCACTACATCCTCGCCGACAGGTATCCTGGAGGCGATATCCCTTGTTGCAGGGATAGTAGGTGCTTCTCAACTCCAAATTATGAATGAGCCTTTCACTAAGGCTGATATCGAAGAGGCGCTCTTCCAGATGCATCCTACAAAGGCTCCGGGAAGAGACAGATTACCAGTGTTGTTTTATCAGAAGTTCTGGCATATAATTGGGGAGGATGTCTCCCACTTCTGTTTGCAGGTCCTTCAGGGTGACCTATCTCCAGGTATGATTAATAATACCCTTCTTGTTCTCATTCCGAAGGTTAAGAAACCTGAGCATGCGAACCAATTTAGACCTATTAGCTTGTGTAATGTTTTGTTTAAACTTATTACGAAAACCATTGCGAATAGGTTGAAAATTATTATGTCTGATATGATCTCAGAAGCTCAAAGTGCGTTCGTCCCAGGTCGTCTGATAACGGATAATGCCCTGATCGCCTTTGAATGCTTCCATTTTATAAGGAAAAAAATCTCGGGCCGAAAGGGCATGATGGCCTTAAAACTTGACATGGCTAAGGCGTATGACCGTGTTGAGTGGCCTTTTCTTCAATTGGTTCTGTGCACTATGGGATTTCCCCCCAATTGGGTGATCCTTATTATGCGATGTGTCACTACAGTTGATTTTTCTATTGTTAAATGGTAATCCGCAGGTGGCCTTCTGTCCTCAAAGGGGGCTGAGACAGGGGGACCCTCTTTCCCCCTACCTTTTTATTCTGTGCGCAGAAGTCTTGTCGGCCCAGATCCAACAAGCGGTGACTAGTTCCTCTCTATCTGGTCTCTGTATTGCTCGGTCTGCGCCGATTATTTCTCATTTATTTTTTGCTAACGATAGCGTCATCTTTGCCAGGGCCTCTGCGAAGGAAGCAGAATGTGTTAAATCCATTCTTGCGGCCTATGAGCGGGCTTCTGGACAAAAAATTAATCTTGACAAATCTACTCTCACATGTAGCCGAAATGTGCTTGCATCTACTTCATCTGAGCTTACTATGCTTCTGGTTGTTAAGGCTGTTGAGAGTTTTGACAAATATTTGGGCCTCCCGGCAATTGTGGGGAGATCTAAAACCCAAATATTTAATTTTGTCATTGAGAGAGTTTTTAAAAAACTTGAAGGTTGGAAAGAACGCTCCCTTTCCCAGGCAGGGAGGGAAGTTCTCATTAAAGTCGTGGCTCAAGCAATTCCGGCTTATGTTATGTCTTGTTTTGCTTTGCCTGACTTTGTTTGCTCCCGCATTGAAGGGATGATTAGTAGGTTCTTTTGGAGCGGAGATATTGAGAAACGAGGTATCTATTGGCGAAAATGGTCAAGCCTTTGCCGCCCCAAGTGGTCGCGAGGGCTGGGATTCCGTGATTTTAAAGCTTTCAACACGGCTCTAGTAGCAAAAAATTGGTGGAGACTTTATTCATCTCCCCATCTTCTTGTTAGCCGGATTTACAAGGCGGTGTATTTTCCTCGCGGGGACTTGTGGGATGCTAAAAAAGGTTTTCGTCCTGGCTATGCTTGGTCGAGTATCCTAGGTTCCCGATGGATTTTTGAAAAGGGGGGACAATGGAAGATAGGGGATGGCACTAGTGTTCACATTTGGAAACACAAGTGGCTTTCTCATGGTATCCCTATTATCTCCCGTCAGGATTTGGCCAATGAGGCGAATATCCAACGGGTGAGTGACCTTATTTCTGCTGGGAGGTGGAAATCTGATTTGATTGATATGATATTTCATCCTAATACGGCTAAGTATATTTTATCAATTCCTCTTCCTTGTGTTTCACATAATTATTATTTGTTTTGGCCTTTTAATGAAAATGGTATCTATTCTACAAAATTTGGTTATAATTTTATCATGCAGGACCAGGTTTCCTCTGTGGCCTCCTCTTCGGGGGTTCCATCGATGCCGTCTCAGGCTTGGAAGCGTCTGTGGTGGTCTCGTGCACTGCCGCAGTGCAAGGAGTTGGTATGGCGTGCAACTCTGGATATCTTGTCTGTTAGAGGTTGTTAGAACAGATAGCAACCTGAGAGGGGGGGGTGAATCAATGTTGCCCCAATTTTCGCCTTATTGAAATCGTTACTTTCAAGTTTATGATGATCACGAATTGATCATTGTGATTGCAGCGGATATGAACAATACTTGAAAGTAAATGTGAAGGATAAAGAGAATCACACACAAGTTTTATCCTGGTTCACCTTCAAACCTAGAAGGCTACGTCCAGTCCTCTGATCACACAGAGATTTTCCACTATACCAGAAAGCAAACCACTTTCTGAAAAACCACTCCACTGAATCCCACAGTGAAGATTTACAATGATCGAGTGCTCTTAACGAATGCTTGCACCAAGGACCCTAAGATATCTTATCAATCTTCCTGAAGCAACCCACTTCTGATTGATCAAGTCTTCTTAACGAATGCTTGTGCCAAGGACCCTAAGAGAACCCATCAAACCACAGAAAGCAAACCACTTTCTGATGACACCGTATTACCACGGTGGACTTTGAATCAAACCCGATTCAAAGGGCCTTTTTACAACCACCGAAAACCACGGTGAATGAATCAACTTGATTAGAGAGATGAAGAAGAAGATGCCTTTACAATGGCTGATTCAATCCTTTAGACAAGATGGATTGATCTTAGTTTGTATGCTCCAGGCAATTACAATGAAGGCTTCTTAATAATTTTAAAACTAGAACCTTCATGTTTGATCTTGACGCTCTGAGCCGGTTCTTGAAGTCTTTCTTCTTTGAAGTCTTCTTTGATGTCTTCTCAAAGTCTTCCTTCCTTTTCTGAAGTCTTTCTTCTTTTTGAGATGTGTTTGTCTTCATCAAAACCTCAGTCGAGTCCAAGGACAAGACCTGATTTACAATCTCCCCCTTTTTGATGATGACAAACATCATGCTTGAACATTGAGGGATCAATAGACTTTCTTCCTTGACTTGTATCTCCCCCTTGGTTTTGCAATTATATCTCCCCCTTTGTTTTGCAAATGAAGCACAGTATCCTGAAGATGATCAAGCATACACAAGACTTTTCTCCCCCTTTTGACATCATCAAAAAGAAGAAAAAGCCATACAAAGAATTTCAGGATAATCGAAATATTCTCCCCCTTTTTGTTCCACTTGTAGCTTCTCTTGTAAATAAACTTTGCAACGCACAGGACTCTTTCTCCCCCTTTTGACTTCATCAAAAAGGAAGATGAGGCCAAGCATACTCCACGCATGCTAGCAAGTAGGATAACAATTTGAAACGTAGGGAGTGGGGGTAAGCAAGGCAGAATATAGAAACTCTTCATTTTCATCATCAGAATGATGTGTTGTCAACAAAGCGAGACATGCTTCTCCATTTTCTGAATCGGATGATGAACTTCCTTCATTTTCTCTCATGTATGCCTTCTTTAATTTGGAAACCTTTTTCTCAGATTTCTTCTTCAAGCCATGCTTCTTTCTTTGAAGATTATGACAATCTCTATTTGTGAGGACCTTGTAAAGATTTTTCACAATGATTCTTATATCCTCATCATCATCATCACTATCGGATTGAGAATCTTCCTCTTGTGTACTATCACATCTTGTGACTTTAGTTCTCAAAGCAATAGGTCGAATGTACTTGTCAATGGCTTCTTGTTGCTCCATCTTCTTGAGTTCAAGTTCATGTTCTTGCAACTTGCCAAAGAGTGAAGCCAATGTCATCTTTGAAAGACTCTTCTTTTCAGAAATTGCTGTTACCTTTGGTTGCCATTCTCTTGATAATGATCTTAGGACTTTTAAGTTTAGATCACTTTTGGAGAAACTTCTTCCAAGAACAATTAGATGGTTGATCAAGAGAGTGAATCTTTTCTGCATATCTAGCACTGTTTCCCATGGCAACATTCTGAACTTCTCATACTCTTGTGAAAGAGTATTGATCTTTGATCTCTTGACTTCTTCAGTGCCTTCATGAGTTACCATTAGAGTATCCCATATTTCCTTTGATGTTTTGCACGTGGATACTCTAAAGAATTCATCCATCCCAAGAGCAGATATAAGAATATTCATACCTTTGAGATCATACTGAACCTTCTTCTTTTCTTCTTTACTCCATGTGCTTTCTGGTTTTGGTTGTGTGCTTTCTTCATTTATAGGAATGAATGGACCTTCTTCAATGGCTTTCCATATTTCCACATCTACTGACTTTATAAATATCTTCATCTTGATTTTCCAGAAGTCATAGTGTTCTCCATTGAAGAATGGTGGCCTGTTTATGTTATGTCCTTCACTTGTTCCATGATTGGAAGAGGATGCCATCTTTTCCCGGATCTTAGGAATAACTTACCTAAACTTCCACTCTGATACCAATTGTTAGAACAGATAGCAACCTGAGAGGGCGGGGGGGGGGGGGGGGGGGTGAATCAGTGTTGCCCCAATTTTCGCCTTATTGAAATCGTTACTTTCAAGTTTATGATGATCACGAATTGATCGTTGTGATTCCAGCGGATATGAACAATACTTGAAAGTAAATGTGAAGGATAAAGAGAATCACACACAAGTTTTATCCTGGTTCACCTTCAAACCTAGAAGGCTACGTCCAGTCCTCTGATCACACAGAGATTTTCCACTATACCAGAAAGCAAACCACTTTCTGAAAAACCACTCCACTGAATCCCACAGTGAAGATTTACAATGATCGAGTGCTCTTAACGAATGCTTGCACCAAGGACCCTAAGATATCTTATCAATCTTCCTGAAGCAACCCACTTCTGATTGATCAAGTCTTCTTAACGAATGCTTGTGCCAAGGACCCTAAGAGAACCCATCAAACCACAGAAAGCAAACCACTTTCTGATGACACCGTATTACCACGGTGGACTTTGAATCAAACCCGATTCAAAGGGCCTTTTTACAACCACCGAAAACCACGGTGAATGAATCAACTTGATTAGAGAGATGAAGAAGAAGATGCCTTTACAATGGCTGATTCAATCCTTTAGACAAGATGGATTGATCTTAGTTTGTATGCTCCAGGAAATTACAATGAAGGCTTCTTAATAATTTTAAAACTAGAACCTTCATGTTTGATCTTGACGCTCTGAGCTGGTTCTTGAAGTCTTTCTTCTTTGAAGTCTTCTTTGATGTCTTCTCAAAGTCTTCCTTCCTTTTCTGAAGTCTTTCTTCTTTTTGAGATGTGTTTGTCTTCATCAAAACCTCAGTCGAGTCCAAGGACAAGACCTGATTTACAGAGGTTGATTGCGGCACCGAGGTGTGGACATTGACCCTTCATGTCCATGTTGTGAGGTGGTGGAGTGCGAGACGGTTGCCCATGCGCTACTTTATTATCCAGATTCTGCTCAGACTTGGTTTGGTTCGTCGATTGGCTTACGGGTGGGTGACTGGACCGATCTCTCCTTTGCTGATTTCTTCCTCAGGTTCTTGGAGTTTGCAGATGACCAGACTCTCCTTTTCTTTATCACTACGGCCTACTGTATTTGGGAGAGGAGGAATCAGATTGTCTTCCAGCAGCGGCGGACGCCCACACCGCTTATGTTTGATCGTGTGACTTCTCTTCTTGGAGTTCCCGACTTGCGTGCAGTTCCCCGCCAGTCTATGGTGTTGCCGTCTAGTTGAACACGACCGTCTAGAGGTATTTTTAAGATTAATTTTGATGTAGCTCTTCGAGACTCGAGTTTGGCTGGTTTTGGGATGGTGGCCCGAAACTTTGAGGGTGAGGTTCTCGCTTCGGCGACCGCAGCTACTATCATGGTCTCATCCCCGTCATTGCGGAAGCTCTGTGTTTCCGTTGGGCGATCTCCACTGCTATTGATTTGGGTTTCAGAAGGGTCATGTTTGAGACTGATTGTCTGAAGCTCTTTGATCTTTGGTGTCGTCCGAAACCTGGGGGTTCTTATCTTTTTCCTATCATTCGGGATTGTCGTTCCTTTTCTGGTCATTTTGATTTTATGGATATTTCCTTTGTTAGGCGGGGAGGCAACATGGTTGCGGACTCCCTTGCCAAATTATCTTTCTCTACTATGTCTTTTGTCTGGGTTGTGGATGTTCCTCAAGAGATTTTAGCTGCTTTGCAGTAGAATATTGTGGCCTCTGGCCCTATTATTGATTAATATATCTATTCAGTTTCCAAAAAAAAAACGGTTTAAGTCTAACTTATTCAATTTATTAAACTTTTTTAAATGTATAAGTCTGATGTTTTTAATTAACGGGTTAAGCCAGGTTAGACCTTGGACAGGCCAAGCCGCCTAACCTACTTCCACCTCTACTGCTCACCATGTAAAATAAAAGACTTTTATCTTTAAAAAAATCGGGTTCACAAATAAAAATGGATTAATGGATATGCATTGTTAGTGTAAAGAAACTTTACCGTGATAGTTCATTAACTATTTTTTCAATAAAAAATATTTTTACAAATTAATTTTGACACATAAAAAAATATTATAAAATTAAAAACAGTTTGATTTCTGTTTTTAAAAACAGTTTTCAGTTTTATAAAATTAAAAAACAAAAAAACTTGTTTGGTTAAGAAGTTTTCTTAAAATTAATTTAAAAACAGTTTCCTGTTTTTTTGTTTTTAAAACAGAAAAATCAAAACAGAAAAAAGTTGTTTTTGTTTTTTATTTTCAGCTTTGTTTCATTAATGACATTACTGTAATTAAAAGAAATTAGAAAGTAAGGGTTTTTTATTTTTTTATTTTCAAAAATGTTTTTAAAATCATATTACCAAACAAGTTTTTTTCTTTTATTGTTCTAAAAAGTAGTTCTTAAAAACTATTTTAGAAAACAATTTTGAAAACAAGAAAATCGAAAACACAATCAAACACACCCGAAGACTTTGAGGGAAAGAGGAGAGGAGGGCATGAAAAAGGGAGAGAAGGTAAGTCATCTTTTTGTTTGGAAGTTGCAAAATTTCCCAAATACCTTAATATGAGGAACTAATTAAAAAATATAAACAAAAGAGGGGTTTGGAGGACTGATCATAAGCTTTCCCTTCCCCTCTAAAACTAAACTCACAAACACACCTAAACTGAGTCAATGGAATTTGAAATAACACTTCACCAGCATGAATTTGTAAAATTATCTGCTCACTGACTCGAGACTTCTCAGCTCGTGCTTGCCTCCTCGTCACACAGTGCACTCATTTCTACGGCTCTATCTCTCGAGCTTTTTTGTGAAATTTCGTTTATTACTTTTTTTTAGTGCAGTTGCCATATTTAAATTAGAATTACTCATTTTATCGTTTGATTATTTGTTACATAATAGATAAAAAAAAATTATAAGTTGTCACAGTAAACTGGTTCATTTATTCAAATTTTATTATCATATATTTATCATTTGATTATTTAACCTAGTTTGTTAAAATAATCACTTAATATTAGCGTCGGTCTGACTAACACTATGTAATGTTGACTTACTTTTAACGTCGGTCATAGCAAACATTAAAATTACTGGCTAATTAACTTAACGTCTGTCCATAGAAAACCAAGAGCAGTTTAAGACCTATACCATATTCACATTCCAATTTAACATCGGCTGTGACCAACACTAATGTGAACTAGGCTTAAATCATCTCCTGAGCTGAGTGAGCTCACATGTTAGCATCGGCTTAACCAACGTTAATTTTTGATGATTTTTTCGCTCCATCTTTCATATAAACCCTACAACATGCATTTATAATTTACATGTGTGCACTTTATTTCAAACCGCGGTCACAATTAAGTTTTGCTTGTTTTTTTTTTTTAAATGCACCTGTTTTGTCGCACGTTTTAACCAATCCATATGTTCATGGTATGTCTAGAATCTTTATCTATCTGAGCTAGTATTCCAATTTGAACTTATGAGAATCTGATTATTTTTTAAAGTACTTATTATTTTGATACTTGGGACGTTTACTCGTAGCTAACTTGAGTCTTTGAGAAATGGTTACACTTTTCACAAGGTTGCTGCGTGATTTGCACACCGGCATCGATCTCTCTATTAATAACATTCGTGCTTCAATAAACCAAGGCATGATTAAGCATATATAATAATGACAACAGAAACATCAAACATATGGTTGTTCATAAAGAATCACTTTGCAAGGTCCACGGGTCAAGTTTTGCGTCCTATATATATATATATATATATATATATATATATATATATATATATATATATATATCAGATATATCAGACTTCTGAAAAGTGATTTGCTTGCGGCGGCACTTCAAGTGCATTAAAATAATGAAGGAATCATGCATAATAATTGTACCATGATAAATAATAGTAGTATAACAAGAAGAATGGAATATTGGCTCTTTGGAAGACACTGCACCAGATTAAGGGACTATTTTTAATCTTATCAAGTCTATCAATGACCTTACTATATCTAACTAGTCACTAGCATGTTGAAAATACCTTTGGATATACAATTTAATTAAGTGTCTATGGAAATAAGCATTTATCTCATAATTGGTTATTAATAAGCTGTTTGTTCAAATAAATTAATTAAAAAGCAGTTGCGATGAGTGTGAGACCCAGATTAATTAAGAGATATTGTTAGAGAAATGCAGTATCGTCTGTATCATCTGTATCGTCTGAATAAGTTAGCATTCTATCGTAAGTTAGCATTCTATCGTCTGTATGGAAGCATCGTCTGCCAAGTTGAATCGAATGCATAACTGTATCGTCTGGCCAGTTAGTCATGTCAGCTGTCCATGTGTGATAGGTGACAGTTGTCCATGTGTGACAGGTGACCTGACCGATTATGTTGACCCGGTTGTCTGATTGTGTTGACCCACCGATTATGTTGACCCAGAATATCCGGGATCCTGTCTGTTTTCCCTCTGTATATAAACAGAGCTTGTACAGTGAATTAATCAGAATAGAAAGAATATTCAATATTTTTCGATTGCTCATTTTTCTTCTTCAAAGAACCCTTAGTTCTTAACATGGTATCAAGAGTTACTCTCGATCTGTGATCTTATTGATTTCTTTTCTTTTGCTTTCCGCTATGGCAGAAGCTCAGACTTCGTCTTTTCCTTCCTTTTCACATATTGTTTCAATCAAATTTGATGAAACAAATTTTCGTTCTTGGGTACAACACATTGAAGGTGTTGTTCGACAACATAGTCTGGAAAAGTTTCTTGTAAATCCAGCAATCCCACCTCGTTTTTTCTCTGATGCTGACCGTGTAAAGTCAATTGAGAATCCGCTTTACACAACCTGGATTAAATAGGATTCAACACTGTTCACTTGGTTGCTTTCTTCCCTATCGTCTACCGTTCTGCCTACAGTTGTTAACTGCAAACAGTCCTGACAGATCTGACAAGAAGTTCATTACTTTTTCAATGTACATTCTCTGGCACAATCCGCAACTCTTCGCTCAGAGCTTCGCACCATTGTCAAAGGGGCGAATCCCTCTCTGATTAACTCAAACACATTAAGACAATTGTCAATGCCCTCATCTCCATCGGTGATCCAGTTTCATATCGAGATCACATTGAAGCTATCTTTGATGGATTATCGGATGAGTATAGCTCTCTTATGCCTCTTGTCAGCAATCGGGAGGTGCCATGCTCTGTCTCTCAAGCAGAAGCAATGCTTATTGCTCAGGAGTCCTACCTTCTTCGCTCTCAGAAGCGTCGGCTACTTGACAATCCACCGTCTGCTCTGCTCACACATACACCTGCGCAGACGATAGACTCACCAATACCGAACCAGTAGTCTGATCAAGCCAACTATGCTTCTAGTTCACCTGTCCAGAATCGTGCCGTGTACACCACTGATGATCCAACACCTATGAATCGGGGTTTCTATGAGTCGACCCAGAACTATGGCTCATTTGGTGATTATCGTGGTCCTGGTGGTCGCTCTGGTGGTCGTGGTGGCCATGGGCGTGGACGTGGTGGACGCTCCTTTGTTCAGTGACAAATATGTTACAAGTGGGGTCATGAAGCCAACACTTGCTATCACTGAGTATAGTCTGCTAATTCTAGGAATGGTTGGCTCATCACCATATGGTGGTCAGTTTAATCAAGTTCCTTAGCAGGCTGGTGCCTTTGGAGGCTTTGCACCACAACTTTCTAATTTTCAACAAGCAGGACTTGGTCCCCCACCCTTTTATAATCTTCAACCAACTGAGCCCTCCCAATTACCATTTCCTTGTGCTGGTCCGAAGACTAATCCACGTGGATATCCTTCGGGAATTGCTTATCCTCCGTTTGTTGGATATGTCAATGGTTATCACCAGCAGATGATGCCTGCTCCTGTGTTTCAGTCTCCCAAAAGACGATTGGCCCTTCACCCTTTAAACAGCGACCAACAAGCCAATTGTTTCCACAACAGACGATGGGACAAGCTCTGACTGAATCTGCAGGCCCAAGTGCAGGGAACTCCATGTCACACATGATGCTACTGCCTTCTCCAATCCTACACCCCTTCAAGGGAATGATCACATCCTCGTGGGAAATGGTCAAGGTTTTCCTATCCAATCTATTGATACATTTTCCTTTAAGTCACCATGTCAAACACATGCTACTCTTTCTCTTAGTGATTCATTGCTTGTTCCCTCAATCACTAAAAATCTTGTCAGTGTTAGTAGGTTTGCCAGAGATAATCATGCTAAATTTGAGTTTGATCATGCTCATTGTCTTGTCAAATCTCAGGCCAGTGGTGAAATTCTTCTTCAAAGGATTGTTGGGGATGATGGTCTCTATTATTTGGATGACATGCATGCTTCCAAGTTCTCCAAGAACAAGTCTCCTGTCATGCTAGCTCCCACTTCCTCCTCATTTACTTTACCTATAACACATGTAACCACAAGCACTAGTAGTTCACTCGTAGAACCCACCTCCTATGACCTTTGGCATCATTGCGTAGGTCATCCTACTCATGAGATTTTACATTTTGTTCTGACTAAATGTAATATTTAAATTCCTTCTCGAGCTATTTCTCGTGTTTGTAGTTCCTGTTGTATGGGTAAATCTCATAGTTTTCCTTCTTCTCAATCTAATATAGTTTATTCTCATCCTTTTGGAACTTGTGTTTTATGATTTATGGGGACTAGCCTCCATTGGATCTTCTGGTGGTTATTCTTATTTTCTTACTTGTGTTGATGCCTACACAAGATATACGTGGATTTTCCTTTAAGGAAGAAATCTGAAACCTATGCCACCTTTCTTCAATTTCAAGCAATGATTGAATTGCAATTGAATCTAAAAATTAAATCTGTTCAAACTGATGGAGGCACTGAATTTAAACCCCTCAGTTCTCATTTTGCTCAATTAGGAATTGTTCATCGTCTGACTTGCCCCCACACACAACATCAAAATGGCAGTGTGGAACACAAGCACAGACATGTGGTTGAAACTGGCCTTTCTTTGCTTGCTCAAGCTAAAATTCCCCATTAGTATTGGGATCATGCCTTCATAACAGCTACCTTTCTCATAAACGGATTGCCTATCTTTGTCTCAGGCAATGTTAGCCCCTTACTATAAGATTCACAGTGTTCACCCAGATTACAAGTTCTTGAAGGCCTTTGGGTCTGCATGCTATCCCTTTCTCTGTCCTTACAATGTCTCTAAAATTCAGTTCAGGTCCCGGGAGTGTGTCTTCCATGGTTATTCCCTTGCGCACAGAGGTTATAAGTGTTTAGATGCCAGTGGGAATTTTTTTTTTTTTCAAAGGATGTTATTTTCAATGAATACAGGTACCCATACACAGAGCTATTTTCAACTCCTTCTACCATTATGGAGGGGCCTTCTATAACATCATTTATTCCAAGGTTTCTGTAACTCCACATCAAGGGCAGCAACAGTCTCTATTTGATCATCCAGTTGCATCATCTTTTGTTATTCCTGCACCGTCTGCAGTTCCTTCATCGTCTAAGGTTCCTACATCGTCTGGTGGTGTAGCATCGTCTGCCGCTCATCAGTCGTCTGATGTTATAGCATCGTCTGGAAATCAGCCAGCACCAGTCAACACTCATGCCATGCAAACTAAATCCAAAGCTGGGATTACTCGGCCCCAGGCATCCTTAGTTCCGCCTCCTCCAGTCAACACTCACACTATGCAAACTCGTTCAAAGACTGGCACTGTTCAGCCACAACTTCTTCTAACTTAGGAACCTCCTACAAGAAAGCTCTTCAAGATCCCCACTGGAAGCAGGCTATGCAGGCAGAGTTTGATGCCTTGCAACAAAACACCACATGGTCTTTGGTCTCCTTACCACCAAATAGAAAACCAATAGGTTGCAAGTGGGTGTTCAGGATCAAGCAAAAGGCTAATGACACTGTTGAAAGATACAAAGCTAGGTTAGTGGCCAAAGGGTACAATCAGATTCAAGGTTTTGACTATTCAGAAACCTTTTCCCCTATTGTGAAGCCAATCACTATCCGTATCATTTTGTCCTTAGCTGTCACCAAACGTTGGCATATTCATCAACTTGATGTCAACAATGCCTTCCTGAATGGCACACTTGATGAAGATGTCTACCTGGACCAGCCACCTGGGTTTCAAACTGAAGATCGAACCTTAGTCTGCAAACTCACCAAAGCTCTTTATGGTCTCAAACAAGCTTGATAAGAAAAATCGCAAGTGTACGATTAACTATCGCGTAATATAAAAGATTGTCGATCCCACAGGGATAGGTGTCTGATTACTAATTTGTTTAGAGCTCAAGCAGAAAAATAAAAGGATATATTTTGCATTTTGGTTTCTGGAACAAGAACATAAAAAGCATAAAATATAAAAGAAAAGATGATGATAAAAATAAGCATTTGGGTTGCATTGTATAACTTATAATTTATGCTAGCAAACTTCTATTTTATTTCTGAATTCCAAACAAAGATTCATGGTGCTATAGCCTAAGTTTCTACACCCTAATAGCCTTAAGAAATGTAGAACTTCCTTACCTAATTACTAACTCCATAGCCTTGGTTATTAGTTAATTAGAGAAGAAGATGAAGAAAGAATCCGAGCCAACACAAAATTACGTACATCCTTATAGCCTTAAGAAATGCAAACATATAACCTTTTTTATTTCCTATTTCCCTTACTACTTACCAAATGGCCTTATGCATAAGTAGAAAGCATGAAATCTTTTGTGCACTAAGATTAATGAAGAACAAGGTAATAAAACATGAACTTTGAATATTATTCAGAAACAAATAAAAGAAAACTAAAACATAAATTAATAAGCTAACACAACCCAAAATACTTAAAGAGAATTAGCCAAGCATGGCTAAAAGAAGCATTGAATTACCCTGGACTAAGAGCTCAAATATGGCTTCCCACAATTCCTAGGAACAATGTTCTTGGGGGAGAAAGAGGAACACTTGTTGTGTTCTAAGATGGTGTGCTTTACAAGTGCAAATTGCCTCCCTACTTATAGCAAAATTCTGGGCTCCAACGCTTGAGCGCTGGCTTTCCCAGCGCTTGGGCGCTGGGAAGCATTTAAATCCCACTTTCAGATCGAGGGCCAGCGCTTGAGCGCTGGCTTCCTAGCGCTGCAGCGCTGGGTGAGATTTCCAGCTCAGGTCCTAGTCAGAGTCCCAGCGCTTGGGCGCTGGGATCCCAACGCTTGAGCGCTGGGTCGTTGCTGCTTCATCTTCAAGCTTTTTCTTCCTTCTTCATTCATGGTATTGGGTTTTGATGGCCATAAAATGCCACTACTCAGCCTTGTTTAATTCTGAAACCTCTCCTCCACTAACATCAATTCTTTGAGCATTATTTTCCATGTGCTAAATTAGAGAGTGATTCTTCATATTCTTCTTTTCCACTTCTGGTCCTCTCATAGTTAGCACTTCAATTCTGGCCCTTCTATTTCTTGCAACTTCAATTTTCAGCCCCCAACTCTTGTACCTTTAGACTTTGGTCCTCCATTTCTTGAGCTTTACAAATAGGCCCCTGAACAAAAATGATAATTTCTACCAGCTTTCCTAATAAAACAAAAATACCTATAAAAATTCCTAAAAATATAAAATAAAGTTTAAAAATCAAATAAAAACTAATCTATATGCCAAATGCAAAATAAATAGAAAATCTACATAAAAACAACAAAAAACCTATATGAGACTCAAAAATAAAAAAATAAAAAGACTAAAAAGACCCTAAAATTATCATACAAAATCCAGTCATCACACCACTATACCCAACGACAGCTTGTCCTCAAGCGACAAAACTTTAAAGAAAAACTTGTCCTCGAGTTTAGAAAAAGTTTTATCCAAAAAGAGATGATAATTTTCAAGAAAGCATGGCGGATTTGGAAAGCAATCATGTTTCAAAAGAACTTGATCAAGAGAGTTAAGCTTGGCACCTGTAACAAATCGAGTTCATCAACTTCAGCTCACAAAAAGGTATCCTCAATGAAAACATGAAAGCTCAAAAATTCTGCCTATCATTCAAATCAAAGTTGAAATCATGCACTATGCAACTTAAGAAGAGATTCTTGAAGGTTGAAACTTGGCCAAGGTTCAAACAAGGTATGGATTCAGAAAAACTTGGCAACTCTATTGGCTTGACTCAGAATTTGTGCTAGGTGATTCTTTTGACTAAGAGCTTCAACAACAAAGGTTCTCTCAATTTTTTTCTTTTTCTTCTTTTTTTTTTTTTTTTTTTTTAAAAAAAAAACAAAGTAGTGAAATGTATGGGATGAATGAATTGAATTTTACTCCCCTCATACTCTTTCTCACCCCACTACTTCATTATTCTTTCTAAGGCACATACCTTATATTTTTTATTTATTTCCTTTTTTTTTAGAGAGAAACCTAAACATACATAGCTCTAGAATTTTTCATTTTATTGAATCACACTAACACTTTATAAAATCTCACAAAAGTAGGCTCCAAAAATGACTCTTTTAAGGCTCAAAGGGGCTACTATTGGATTTTTCTTTTTCAATCAAGAATCTGAGTTTTCAAAGAAAGCCTATAATCTCTTCACAAATTCACAAAAGTTAACATGATTCAACCAACATGCAACACAAGGCAGAATAATTTTACAAGTCATGCATCAGAGTTCTCAGCACTCAAAAAGATTGGAGTAAGTGGTACTCCTTTTCGAACTCAGAAAAACTCTGCCAAAACTTTCCAATCAAGATTTCAGTTCATCCTAGCAACATGCAATCCTAAACCGCATTCAAAAACATACTATCTTTTTGAAAGCAATATTAGTTCACTGGATAAAACCCCACAAGCAATCAGCAGTAGCAGAATGTTAACTGGATAAGTACTCAACCATGCAGTTTTAAAATCCTAAAAACAAAAATAAAAGCAGAAAAATAAAAACCAAAAATTATCCAAAAATCTACAAGTTGGTAAAAATTAGTCAAATTCAATCAAAATGCATCGGGGCCTCCTCTTCTGCAGCAGCTCCTGAACCTTCAGCCTGTTCAGTGATGTGTAAACCCATCAATCTCCTCTCCAGATCAGTCGGGGCAGGACACCTCTGCCAGCTGGGATCACTATAACCTGCATAATCCCACATCAGCTGCTGGTTATGAGATATCCTGTGCATATGCTGGAACATAGTTCCAAAAGCTTCCTCCTGCCAAGTGTTGGTGGAGGACTGAGATGATTCCCCTACATTTCTGGAACGGGCTCTAGTGTTGGTTTTGGGCCTGGGCTCTGCAAAACGGGCTTCAGAAGGATCCCCTTGCCTCTCAAGGGAAGCAGCATGCTCTCTGTAGATCCTCTCAGCACCATCAACGGTCATGACGGGAAGAGGATGGATATAAATCTCAATAGGGGGCATGGCAGCCACCCCAAGCTTAGCCTGCACAAGCTTAGTAATCAATGAAGGATAACCAAACATCTTACCCTTTTTGTCCAAATTAAAAGAATAGTGGATCCTCCAAGCTATGATCCTGGCAGTATCAATAGGTCTTTTGTTCAGCAAATAGTAAATGCATAGAGCACTCTGCCTCCTTAATTCTGATTTGTTAGAACTAGGGAAGAGAGTGTCTCCCAAGAAATGGTCCCAAACTCGGACCTCTGGCTTCACAAATTTCCTATAAATGTAACTTGGAGTGACCCCATCCGCTTCAGTCTCCCATTTAACCCCTGGTACAGCAAGAGCTTCCAAAATCTCAGCGTGAGGATAGTTGTTCAGCATCTCATTAAAACTGGCCCCATTCTGCCCAAACTTAGCCCGATCCTGGGCCTCAGTTGGAAGCTTCAGAAGCCTCCTAATCACTTCCGCACTATAGTTGATCGTGGTTCCCCGGTACCATGATTTGTAGGTGGGAATGGCGGGGATCTCTTCATCAGAATCATAGAGGGCATTGGCATAAAACTCCCTCACGAGAGTTTGACAAGCATCATGGATCGGAGCACAGAGTTGCTCCCACTTCCTCTCGAGCACAGCTTCTTGGATCCCCCATGGATCCATCCGGTCAAAATGGAGAGGCCTCTCCCGGACCAGCTCCTTCTGCAATAGCTTCCCCTTGAAAAATTTCTCCTTTTCGAGGGAAAGGAAGTGGTTAAAATCATATTGCTCCTCCTCCTCTTCAAGGACTTCCTCAACCGCCCTTCTTTTGGGTGCCATAATCTGCAAAATAAGCAACCAATTCCACAAGCAAACTACTTTGTTAAAATGTTAGTTCAAAAACAAAACTAACATCCTCTCTTTGAACACCCTCCAAAATTACAACCAAAAATAGCAAATTGCCCACCAAGTTTATAAAAACCATCCTTGAGTCTTCCATTAATCATGCAAAGCAAGAATCAAAGCTTAAAAACCAGAAAAGAAACAAGAACTTCTTTCAGACATTTTACCGAACACTTGGTGGGCAAGCCAAAAACAGCAAAGTCTATGGGCATAAGCAACATGCAAAAACAGAAAATTCCTAATCCCTAACAACAACCCCTCACAGTTACTATAATCCATCCAACAATTGTTCACCAATTTACTTCGAGGTAGAAGAAAAAGGAAAACAAAACAGCATAAATTTTACCTTGGATTGCCGAAACAAGTGAGAAAGAGAGCACAAGAAATCCACCAAAACTTTAAGCACCCAATGAATGGAAGTGAATTGTGTGAAGTGTGAGGTGAAAGGTAAGTGAAGATGATGGTTACTTATGCTCTGGGCTCGAGGGTTTCAGAAGAAATGGCAAAGAGTAGAAATGAAAGGGGAGAAAGCAAGATAAATAAAACTTACTGCACTCTGCCCGAAGCCCAGCGCTGGAGCGTTGGGTTGTCCAACGCTTGAGCGCTGGTAAGTGAAACAAAACAGTGGCTTCCAGGGGCCTAGCGCATGCGCGCTGGCCCCCAACGCTGCAGCGTTGGTAAAAACTGGAAACTAGGACTTAAAATAGGGGCTCAACGCATGAGCGTTGAGCCTCCAACGCCTTGGCGTTAGGTCCCCCTGCAAGTTATTATATATATATATATATATATATATATATATATATATATATATATATATTTTATTTAAAACAGAAAATAAAACAGAAAAATTAATCTAATCCTAAGTTGGGTTGTCTCCCAACCAGCTCAATTTTATAGTCTTTGATAGACTTTTTCAATAATCACTTCAACCGGGGTCTATTACAAAATTCCTTAGACCCCGAAGATCATGTAAATTTTGACAACACTTACACATCAAAATGATGCACAAATATTCAGCTTTAACCTTACCACTTTTCTGCACAAGATCACCTATGGACATTTCTTTTGGGAAGTTGTGTTCTTCCTCCTCCGGGGTGGGAAGAGGAAAATTTTTTACAATCACAACATAATTCTCCTTTTTCCCAATTTTGAATTTTTCAACTTGGTCCATAGGTTTACTTACTGGGGTTGTGGATAGTTGATCACTAACTGGCTGCCTCTTCAAAATACCTTGTATCTTGACTTGTAGCTCCTCCCTGGCCTTACATTTTTGCTCAGGAGTTGGCAAAAATCCGGTTTCGTACTTACATTCTAAATCGGAGCAAAACTCGTCAATTAGAGTGAAAGCATCTTGTTTCTTCTTTTCATATTCCTTTTCAAGCTGAGCCCGGATTTTTGCCTCCATTTGCTCAAATGTTTCGGCCATTGCTGTACCTGAAAATACTCAACACCCAAGTTAGTAGCACCAGTTCTTCACACAAATATTTTTTTTAATTTTTTTATATAAAAGAAAAGCACAAAACAAAATAATAAAAAGACTTAAAAACCTATCCCCGGCAACGGCGCCAAAAACTTGATAAGAAAAATCGCAAGTGTACGATTAACTATCGCGTAATATAAAAGATTGTCGATCCCACAAGGATAGGTGTCTGATTACTAATTTGTTTAGAGCTCAAGCAGAAAAATAAAAGGATATATTTTGCATTTTGGTTTCTGGAACAAGAACATAAAAAGCATAAAATATAAAAGAAAAGATGATGATAAAAATAAGCATTTGGGTTGCATTGTATAACTTATAATTTATGCTAGCAAACTTCTATTTTATTTCTGAATTCCAAACAAAGATTCATGGTGCTATAGCCTAAGTTTCTACACCCTAATAGCCTTAAGAAATGTAGAACTTCCTTACCTAATTACTAACTCCATAGCCTTGGTTATTAGTTAATTAGAGAAGAAGATAAAGAAAGAATCCGAGCTAACACAAAATTACGTACATCCTTATAGCCTTAAGAAATGCAAACATATAACCTTTTTTATTTCCTATTTCCCTTACTACTTACCAAATGGCCTTATGCATAAGTAGAAAGCATGAAATCTTTTGTGCACTAAGATTAATGAAGAACAAGGTAATAAAACATGAACTTTGAATATTATTCAGAAACAAATAAAAGAAAACTAAAACATAAATTAATAAGCTAACACAACCCAAAATACTTAAAGAGAATTAGCCAAGCATGGCTAAAAGAAGCATTGAATTACCCTGGACTAGGAGCTCAAATATGGCTTCCCACAATTCCTAGGAACAATGTTCTTGGGGGAGAAAGAGGAACACTTGTTGTGTTCTAAGATGGTGTGCTTTACAAGTGCAAATTGCCTCCCTACTTATAGCAAAATTCTGGGCTCCAACGCTTGAGCGCTGGCTTTCCCAACGCTTGGGCGCTGGGAAGCATTTAAATCCCACTTTCAGATCGAGGGCCAACGCTTGAGCGCAGGCTTCCTAGCGCTGCAGCGCTGGGTGAGATTTCCAGCTCAGGTCCTAGTCAGAGTCCCAGCGCTTGGGCGCTGGGATCCCAACGCTTGAGCGCTGGGTCGTTGCTGCTTCATCTTCAAGCTTTTTCTTCCTTCTTCATTCATGGTAGTGGGTTTTGATGGCCATAAAATGCCACTACTCAGCCTTGTTTAATTCTGAAACCTCTCCTCCACTAACATCAATTCTTTGAGCATTATTTTCCATGTGCTAAATTAGAGAGTGATTCTTCATATTCTTCTTTTCCACTTCTGGTCCTCTCATAGTTAGCACTTCAATTCTGGCCCTTCTATTTCTTGCAACTTCAATTTTCAGCCCCCAACTCTTGTACCTTTAGACTTTGGTCCTCCATTTCTTGAGCTTTACAAATAGGCCCCTGAACAAAAATGATAATTTCTACAAGCTTTCCTAATAAAACAAAAATACCTATAAAAATTCCTAAAAATATAAAATAAAGTTTAAAAATCAAATAAAAACTAATCTATATGCCAAATGCAAAATAAATAGAAAATCTACATAAAAACAATAAAAAACCTATATGAGACTCAAAAATAACAAAATAAAAAGACTAAAAAGACCCTAAAATTATCATACAAAATCCAGTCATCAAAGCTCCTTGAGCTTGGTTTGACAAATTAAAAGGGGCTCTGCTACGATTTGGCTTCAAGGCCAGTTGCTGTGATCCATATTTATTTGTCTACAGTACAACTTCTTGTTTCATATACATCTTAGTCTATGACTCTATGTTGATAATATTATCATCACTGGCAGTTCCTTACCTCTCATTCAGCAAATTGTCACCTAACTTAATACAGAGTTTTCACTCAAACAACTGGGTACGTTGGATTACTTCCTTGGAGTTCAAGTTCAGCATCTGCAAGATGGGTCTCTTCTCCTATCACAATCAAAATACATAGAAGATATTCTTGACAAGGCCAATATGACCAATGCAACAGGGCAATCTATGCCTATGCTTAGTAGCGCAAAACTCAGTAAACATGATACCGATCTATATACTGATCCAACCAACTACAGGTCTGTTGTTAGAGGATTGCAATATGCCACTCTCACCAAACCTGAAATTTGCTATGCTGTCAACAAAGCCTGTCAGTTCATGAGCCAACCTCTAGATGTTCATTGGAAGGCTATTAAGCGCATACTAAGATACCTCAAAGGTACTATCTCTCATGGTCTTCTTCTCAAGCCCTGCAATTCTACGGCTGTTTTGCCCTTGACTACCTATTGTGATACTGATTGGGGTTCGAATCCGGACGATAGACGTTCCACGTCTGGTTCATGTGTTTTCTTTGGACCAAACTTAGTGTCTTGGAGTTCTAAGAAGCAGACGATTGTCACAAGATCAAGCACTGAAGCAGAATATTGAAGCTTGGCCAACACCACTGCTGAACTTCTTTGGATTCAATCTCTCCTCACGGATTTAAAGATTCCTTCCAAGTTCCTACAATATAATGTGATAACATGGGAGCTGTGGCCTTAACTCACAACGTGTTTAGCACACCAGAACCAAACATATGGAATTGGACATCTTTTTCGTTCGAGAGAAAGTTCAAAACAAGTCATTGCTTGTGTATCACATTCGTGATTAGGATCAATTGGTTGATATCTTCACAAAACCTCTCTCTCCTCAACACTTTGCAGCAATGAAGGCCAAACTCAATGTGTTTGCGAAGGCTGCTTCTTTTCACCACCTTGAGTTTGAGGGAGGTTGTTAGAAAAATGCAGTATCGTCTATATCATCTTATACTTATCGTCTGTATCGTCTGATACTATCATCTGAATAAGTTAGCATTCTATCGTCTGTATGGCAGCATTGTCTGCCAAGTTGAATCGAATGCATAACTGTATCATCTGGTCAGTTAGTCATGTCAGCTGTCCATGTGTGATAGGTGTCAGATGTCCATGTGTGATAGGTGACTCGACCGATTATATTGACCCGGCTATCTGATTGTATTGACCCGCTGATTATGTTAACCCGAAATATCTGGGATCCTGTATGTTTTCCCTCTGTATATAAACAGAGCTTGTATAGTGAATTAATCAGAATAGAAAGAATATTCAATTTTTTTCATGGAGTTACAATTATAAATAAAAGTCGAGTTAAGCGTTCTAGTTATCATCATGCTTATTTTTCGAATGAAGTTACAATTCGACTTAGGTTTCTGAAGTTGGTTCCGATGCAGTTCGAGCAAGCTCACATGAATTTGGAAAATGGAATACGGCAAAGTCTTGCCTTGAAAGGGTATTGCATTTTTTTTGTGAGTCATGGCGAAGAAAACGTCGAATTATTGCCTTGATGAAACTTTTTAAGGGCAATGCGCAAAACCTGGCAAGATTCGAATTAGGAAAACTTATCATTATGATTCTTTATTATGAGTTAACTTATCGATTTGTTACTTGAATCTTATTTGTAAAAGCCTGTGATACTTAATCGAGGTCGAGAAAAAAGGCTTTGGAAGAATTGTTCGATTGTAATTGAGATAAATTTAATTATTATTTTTGAGTCAAACCCGGAATGGACGAAGCAGAAAGACTACAAAAGATAATTTAATGATAAACTTTTAGATTACGATAAGGCAAGATCCCAAAATTACAACCGTTGCATCACACAATCGATACAAAATTGAAAAGATACAAGTTGGTTGAGAAGCCTAGTTCTAATCTAAAGGTCTCCTAAAGTTCTGCCTAAAGTTAGAAAAAAGGTGAAGAGCCGATCAATTCTTCGACGAACTCCATGGGATCATCAGAGCCACTCGAAGAATCTTCTAAAGAATCATTGAAGTCTTCAGAGGAAGATGGATATTTGATGTTGAAACCCTTGGCGCAAAGAAAATCCACCCCGATTCGTCGGCAAGCCCTTTCTTCCATAGCCCTCCAAGCTCAAGGAGGTAATCCGTTAGGGCCCTTGAGAAGATTCGTAACAAGGGAGCCATAAGGAATAGCTCGTTCCTTGTCAGTGATGATGTAGGCCAAGTGGTTGTAGACAACGTCCACAACGTTGATATGCTCCTCGCTCAGAATGGAGTATATGAGGAACAGATCCTTGTCGAACACATCCTTCAAGTGATCAACTCTCGAGAAAATCACTTTTGTGATTACTTGGTGAAGAAACTTAGCCGTAACGGAAGGAGAGGAATAGAGGATGCGTTTGGCGGCAGTAGGGTTGTCCATGTGGTAGAAGACTTCATCGATATCCTCTCAGCCATGTTTCTTCCACCAGCACTCCGAGTAGACTTCATCGTTTTTTTCACTGTTAAGAAGCTATGAGAGTTTCTCCCTAGTCAAGGAAATGTGGTGGTTCAACATATTCCCCTTGAAACTGCCACTACGGTGGAGAGATAAGGAAGCCCATATCTAGTACCAGTTCAGGTTACATAGATTCATTGGAGGTCTCACATAACTCCAACATGATGGTGCGGCTCAGAGCGATAGAGCCAGGGACCCGGTGATGGTGAAGTTCAGGGAGGTTAACGGAGTAGGGAAAAAAGATGGTCACCATAATAATGCTTCTTTCAACAAAGTATTTTCAGAAAGAGTGTGGAAGAATAAAACAGGGTTTAAAGAGAAGCATGCAAGTAAATCCCATTTATAGGAAAATAGAGGAAGATGGAGGGGTTTCCTTCTTGACAGATGGAAGTGAAAAGCCATTCGAAGACGGCTAGCGTGTGGTTTGAAGTTCGGACCATGGGAACTGTTTGCATTGAAAATCTGAGAATCATTATTACATGTTTGCAAACATAGTGGGATATTAACTGCTCCACTATCATTGCCAAACCGCCAATCTCCCTTTTTCCCAGAAAATGAAAACTAAAGATAATTAAATTTATCTTTCATTTAAGTTTAAAATATCATACTTCTCAACAAGGGGTTCCTTCGAAGCATGATATTTTGGGGGGCATCTGTTAGCCTGGAAATTTTCCAAGTCTCAGGTTAGTCGAAGACCATGCCAAAAGAGGACTTCAACCTAGATGAGAAGTTCTTCACCAAGGCTAACGAAAGGGTTTATTGAAGTTCGACTGAAATGATGACAACATGACAGGTCGAAGTTGAAGCCGACTAGAAGTCAGGACTTAAATAAACAAGTATTGAAAACTTGTTTGTTCTCAATCATAGACCTGAGATGCATAAAACTGCCGTTCAACGGAGGTCGCAAAGCAGTTAGAGCGACCAGACACGCAGAGATCAACGAAGCAGGCAGAAGACACGTGTAAAGACCAGAAGAAACAGCTGTTGCAAGCAGTTGAAGAGTTTTGCCTATAAATAGAAGAACCCAAGGCAAAATTCAGGGTCTTTCGCTGTCATCACGACACGCCCGGTAGAGTTAAACCTCACCCCTTAAGCCATAAGTCCTGATGGTAGTGACGCAGCACAACAGGAACGAGAAACACGTGAGTGGCTGAGTGGTGGTCGATTGGCCAAACCTTTACATGTCCATGTTATTTACATTTCAATGCAATTTGATTTTTCTTTTCACTTTGTTTTCCCTTTTTTCATGACTATAACCCCTTCTCTCTGCCTATAACCCCTTCCTCGACTACTCCTAACATACACACACCCATTCCGCTCGAACCACTTTCGACGGGTTCCTCTCCATTCTCACACACTCCACACGCACACACGGAAGATTTCTGTACTCCCCAGGACCGGAAAAGAGGATAGAATCCAGCCTCTTCATAAACATTCGAATTTTCTTGTGGTTTTACCCTGGTTACCAAAAACCAACGTAAACAGTGACATGATGAATGGCTCCAGTGCCTGGTAACCAAGTTCCTTGACTTGGACCTGCAGGGGTAGTGAGCAAAGCTTGTCCCATCATTTGCTGTGGAAATGAAGGGCCTATTGGCTACTGGGAAGATGGAAATGCAGGCAACGTCTGCTGGTGATAACCATTTACATATCCAACAAACGGAGGGTAAGCAATTCCCGAAGGGTGGATCAGACTTCGGACCAGCATGGGGATAACGCGATTGGGAGGGCCCAGTCGGTTGAAGATTGTAAAAGGGTGGTGGACTAGACCCTGCTTGTTGAGATGGAGAAGGAGGAGGTGCAAACCCACCAAAGGAACCAGTCTACTGAGGGACTTGGGTAAACTGACCACCATATGGTGATGAGCCAACCATTCCTGGATAAGCAGCAGATGGGATTCGATGATAGCAAGTGCTGGCATCATGACCCCACTTATAGCATATTTGACATTGTACAGAGGAACGTCCACAGCCACGGCCACCACGACCATTAGAGCGACCACCAAGAGCACAATAATCACCAGACGAAACATAGTTTTGAGTCTGGTCAGAGAAACCTCGATTCCAAATGATGAGGCGTCATGGGTATGCATGGCACCATGCTGGACAGGTGAACCAGAAGCATAGTGATAGTGTGCTTGAGTAAACTGCTGGTTCAGGTCCGATGAGTCCACCGTCTGTGCAGAAGCATGTGTGAGTAGGGCAGGCGGTGGAGCGTCAAGAATTTGACGCTTGTGAGAGCGTAAAAGATATGCGTCATTAGCCATAAGCATGGCTTCCGCTTGGGAGACAGAGCATGGAACCTCCCTGTTGTTGACTAGGGGCATTAGAGAGCTATACTCATTCGGCAAGCCGTCGAATATAGCCTCGATGTGATCTCTGCGAGAAACTGGATCACCAATGGAGATTAGGGCATTAACAATAGTTTTAATGCGTCGAAGGTAGTGAGAAAGGGATTTCGCCCCTTTGACCATGGTGCGAAGCTCTGGGCGAAGGGTTGCTGATTGTGCCAGAGATTGAGCATTGAAGATGTCATGGACTTCTTGCATATCTGCCATGACTTCTTGCACTTGAAAACTTGAGGCAGAACATTAGACGATAAGGAGGAGAGCAACCACGTGAACAGGGCTGAATCCTGCTTGATCCAGGTAGTGTAAAGTGGATTCTCGACGGATTTTTCACGGTCAACATCGGATAAAAAGTGAGGAGGGATTACAGGAGGCAAAAGAAACTTTTCTAAACTATGCTGGCGCACAACACCTTCAACGTGTTGGATCCATGATCGAAAATTAGTTTCATCGAGTTTGATGGAAACAATATGAGAAAAGGAAGGCAAAGATAAAGTCTGAGCTTCTGCCATGACGGAAAGTGAAGAAAAAAATAATAATCACAGATCGAGACTAACTCTTGATACCATGTTAAGATAGAAGGTGATCTTGAAGAAAAAGGAAAAGTTGAGAAGTCGAAGATACATAAAATGTTCTTTCTATTCTAATTATCTCATTGTTACAAGCTCTATATTTATACAGAGAGAAAACAGACAAACAGACAAGATCCCGGATATTCCGGGTCAACATAAACTGCGGGTCACAATAATATTAATGAGAGCTGACATCGATCACGCATAGTCAACTTATACGACTGATATGACTACTGAGCAGACGATGCATTATGTAATCGATTCAACTAGGAAAACGATCTGCAGATGATGTTGAGACATTCAGACGATATACTGTGGAGTAGACCAAATGATCCTGTATTTCTCTAACCGCATTGCAAATTATACAAAAGATAATTAAATAATTACTTAACTACTTAATAAATTAACGGTCTTACAATACTACCCCCCTTTAATTAGTTCCGTCCTCGAAACTATGAGTCGGTAAACAGCTTAGGGTATTGTGCCCTCATCTTCTCTTCTAGTTCCCATGGGCGCTTAATGCCATTAGCTAGTGATAATGAGGAGGAAAGGGCGACCGGAGCTTCGCACATGGTATGAACTACTTGAGAAGCACCGTTCGTCCGCGTGGACAGTTGACCATGACATGCAGAGTTTGACGTACACCGGTCACTACTGCAAGACGGTCTACGATATGGAGAGAACCGGAGGCACGTACACTACTTATATGGGGAGTTTCTCTTTGATCTACTGCCACCAAGGATTGTCGACCTGGAGGGTCACGTTGTTCTCACTAGGGAACCAGTTCAGTCACCCATAATGTGGACTTCACCTGAGCGTTAACCTGAGAATGATGTTACACTATAAGAGGAGGATCCATAACCTATTAAGGTAGACCTGGAGGAGACTACGGAGCAGTGCGTTATCCGGATTATTGAGGCGAGACTTGCTACCTTTTGGGAAGATGTTCGAGGACTTATTCAGAGGGCTCTTTCTGAAAGGATGTGATTTTTAGTTTCTTTCTATCGTGATTGATACTTGAACGGTTTTATTTTATATGTTTCCGTTTCTGTTTTGCTGAAGCCTTGTGTGTAACGATTTGGCACAATGGCATAGTTTTCTTTTGACGTATTTAACTACATGGATTATATTTTAGTAAGGTTATGGGTATTATTTCTTGTAGTAAAAAATTATGATAGCTTTGTCGGTTGGAAAAAAAAAAATAGACCCAATTTTTTTACAAGAGTTTTCAGTTACTATGTGTGATTCCCCGAGTAAAATTGAAGTGTTACAAGAAGGGTAATATCTTTCTCTTCAAAACCTTTTTCTTCAGAATGGTTAAGGAGAACCATAGTTCGAAATTTAAAAATAAGGAGAAAAAAATAAGGTCCATACTTGAATACAAAGAAGAAAATCCTTTATAATGGCCACGAAGAAATGAAATTCGAATGTGAAATGGAACAAACAAAACATGATCACTGCTCAGAGCCCGCTTCCAACACAAATTTGAAGAGGAAAGGAATACTAGAAAGAATGCCTTTCTTCCAGCAGTTTGAGGTCAAAAGAAATAAGAGACATTAAAAAACCTCATCCAAAATAAGGGACAAAACAGGAAATTCATTAAGAATTAAGCGAGCAGCCAAAAGGTAACGCGGGTGAGCTAATAGTCGAGCATACATGATCAATTTTTTTTGAAACTGCCAGTGGTGATGGCCATTCGAATAAAGCTTGTCATGTCAAGATTGACATGTCAAGGGGGCTCCTCTTCCGGCCACCTTGTAAGCTATAAGGCCTAATAGCATTTTAACCGACCCAAAAGGTTTGTTTTTAAGAAAGCGTTACAATCCCGCAGTTCAACCGACTGTATGAGAGTCGAGATACAACGAACAAAACAAGGAAACCCGGAGCTGAGCATGTGCTCGGATGCTCAACTTAAGAACTTCTCATACATCTGCAGAGATAGTTGTCATAGACTCTGAGTCTATAAATACAAATATGGTCGTTCATTTACATAATATGCTATTCATTGTAGCATTTTTTAGAGTTCTTCCAAAACTCAAAGATTTTATCTTCACACTGACTTGAGGTAGAGTGTCTTTTATAGGTACTGCCCCATGTTGTAGAATCAACAACACCACTATACATCTAGAGTCATTTTTTGTCGTACTCCACCGCATAGACTCAACGAGAGTTTTACTCATGAAAGAAGATAAGGTGATACTGATGCAAAATGACATAAATAACCTAGCAATGAGTGGGAGAATAACTTGCTCAATGGAAGTTAAACGTTAATTTGTTACATTGTTTTGGGCACATTGTGTAACATCGGAAGGGAAATTTGCATTTGCTACATAATAAATGACTTGGAAAGCCCCAATTCCAAGACTCATCTACTTTTATACTCCATCCGTTCATAATTATAAGATTATATAGGAAAATTGGAGTGTTCATTAATATAAGACTTCCTACTAATTTTAAAAAATAATTATTTTCTTTTTTCATATTTACCCATTACATTTATTAAGAGAGAACAAAATAACATTAAATAGATAATGTGATAAAATTAATACAATAAAAAAAAAAGCTAAGGGTAAATGTGGAAAATTTATAACTTTTTTAAAAACCAATGCATTAATTAATCTTATTACATGTTTTCTTAATAAGTGTAATTGTTCTCCTGAAATCTTATAATTAGGGACAGAAGGAGTATGTATAATAAATTTATGGTTTAAATATCTTCGGGATCCCTAACATTATAAAGGGAATCAGTCTGGGTATCTGACACATTAATTTGTAAAATGTCATCCCTAACAAAAATAATTTAATCAAATTAAATCCAAATCTCAATTTAAGCTCATAAGTCATCTAATTTTCACTGTCATCATTTCCACGTGGAAATAAACTTATCCTAGTCATAAATGCGTAATTAATTTTCACACGTGGAAATGATGACAATGAGAATTAGATAATTAATCAGTTTAAATTGAAATTTGGATTTAATTTGATTAATTTTTTTTTGCTAGGGATACATTTTGCAAATATATTTGTCAGGGACCTAGACTGATTCCTTTTATAATGTTAGGGACCCCGAATATATTTAAGCCTAGATATATTTTTTGTTCGTTTGAACTCTTGTTAAACTCAACGAAAATTCACATTAAAGCCAATGTGTCAAAATTTTGATTATTCAATCCACGTTAAACTCAACGTGACAAATTATAACTTATTTATTGATATTTTGAAATACGTGAATCACATTTGGCTAACTCCCATCCAACCAATTCAAAAATAACTTTATATACTTACCCCACTTTATTTTTCATTTCATTTTCACACTTTTTTTTCTTCTTATTTCTAGCTATCATATCACTCATCGCAGGTTAAAAATGAGTGTGAAATCATTATTTTTCATCCACAAATATATCCTAAGAGTTCATTAATAAATCTAGTTTTAATTTAGAAACGGATGGGTAGATTACCATTGGGTGTATCCGCCCCAAATGAGAGATAGATGCAATGAGTAATCAGATAGGAAGGAGAAAATATACTATATTAATGGTAGAGCTATCAATAATACTTTATTCACATTTTAATTTCACTCCCCTCAAAAAAAAAAAATATAAAAGGAAGAAAGATAAGCAAGTAAGATGTGATTATAAATAAGAATAAAAAAATAAGGGAAAATGGTATGAAAAAAGTTGGTGCAAAAAAGCCCTAAGCTAGCTATTCAGTGATTAAATTTAAAAATTGTTTTAAGTTGCTAATATATTGTGTGAGAAAAAATGAGGGTTTGGCATCGAAATGTCTCTTGTTCTGACGCTATCTTCTTTACTCTCAAACAAGTTCAACAAACTTCTAATAAATATCTGTATTTCCCTTCGCATCAATTGTACGGCAGAACATAGTTCAACACTCTGTTCTCTTTCTCCCCCTTCAATTTCTGTGTTTACATCTTTCCCAGCTACACATCATGGACATGGAGATTGACATGGACGATCTCCTCGACTTCTACGGTTACAGTACCACCACCCCTAGCTCCGACGACGACGCTGCCGGCGGTAACTGGATCCCTTCCTCCCCCCTCGTCGACTGGGACTCCTTTACTTCCGGCCACGATGACTTCCACCACCTCATCGACTCCTTCATGGACTCCACCCTCGCCGCTGGCGACCTCACCCATGTCCAAGCCGCCACCGAAGAAGAATCCACCGGCGAAAGGTCCGCAACCACCACGGAGGACGACGAAGACACCACTGACGATCACGGTGGAAAGTGCCTCCGCCTGGTACACCTCCTTATGGCGGCGGCAGAGGCCATCACCGGCGCCGACAAAAGCCATGACCTGGCTCGAGCGATATTGGTTCGGCTCAAGGAGTTGGTGTCCCACACCGCCAATACCAACACGGAGAGGCTCGCGGCGTATTTTACCGACGCCCTACAGGGTCTGCTAGACGGCGCCGTGGGTGCGCACGCGCTTAACAAGCACTGCGTCACCAGTGGGCCCCACCGTGAAGACCCACAAACAGACATGCTGGCAGCGTTTCAGCTCCTTCAGGACATGTCACCTTACATCAAGTTCGCTCACTTCACAGCCAACCAGGCCATCCTCGAGGCCGTGGCCCACGAACGCAGGGTCCACATCATCGACTATGACGTATCGGAAGGGGCCCAATGGGCTTCCCTCATGCAGGCCCTCTCCTCGCGCAAGGACGGCGCGCCGGGCCCACACCTCAGAATCACCGCATTGTCCCGGAGCTCCGGCCGAGGCGGCGGGCGGAGGTCCATTGCCACGGTGCAGGAGACCGGGCGGCGGCTGACGGCCTTCGCGGCCTCCGTTGGGCAGCCGTTCTCGTTTCATCAGTGCCGGTTGGACCAGGATGAAACGTTTCGACCTTCTTCTCTGAAGCTGGTTCGCGGCGAGGCCTTGGTGTTCAACTGCATCCTCCACCTGCCTCATCTTAACTACCGGGCCCCGGATTCAATCGCTTCGTTCTTGAACGGTGCGAGAGAGCTAAGACCGAGGCTCGTGACTTTGACCGAGGAGGTGGGGCCCGTTGGGGGCGCGGGCTTTGTGGGCCTGTTCATGGACTCGCTGCACCGCTACTCCGCAGTGTGTGATTCGCTTGAGGCCGGGTTTCCCATGCAGAGATGGGCCCGGGGTTTGGTAGAGCGAGTGTTCTTGGGCCCACGAATAACGGGCTCGGTGGCCCGGTTGTATAGAACCGGGGTGGAAGGGGAGGAGGGAAATGTGTCATGGGGAGAGTGGTTGGGTGCTTCAGGGTTCAGGGGAGTTCCTATAAGCTTTGCTAATAATTGCCAAGCCAAGTTGTTACTTGGTTTGTTTAACGATGGGTATAGGGTGGAGGAATTAAGTAACAATAAGTTGGTGTTGGGTTGGAAATCAAGGCGTTTGCTTTCGGCCTCTGTTTGGACTTCTTCAGATCATCACTCTGATTTGTAGCTGAAGTAATTTTTTAATTTTTAATCTAAAATGTTGAACTCTTCTTCTTCAGCACCATCTCACAAAAATCTTGGAAATTAGTAAAACCTTGTTCTTGCTGAGATTTTTTTGTCATGGAGTGAAGAGCTCCTGCAAGGCTGAATATAATTTGTTCTCTATTTGCGTGCGTGTTCTGGTTTTCTATCTTCATTCAAAATTTGATTCTATTTGAATTTTTTTGTCAGTTCAATTTGTTGGTTTTCTTAGTTGATGGAACCGAAGTCCTAGGTTGAAAGCTAAGCTAAGCTTTGTAACCAATGCCTAATTTGCCTCAGGTAAGGTAAAATTTGTCAATATCGTAATTTAATTTTAAAATCTGATAGAATAAATTCCGTGAATATAACATGAAACAATCACTCTTTTAAAGAAAATAATCACTTATATTTTTTTGGGTGCTTGTATGAGCATGTTTGGATGGATATTTAACTCACACCAATACATGTTATTTTAAAAACTACTATTATAGCTTTTGATTTTAACGTGATTTTCCGGTTAGATGTGATTTTGAAATGGGAGATCAAATTGTATATACCCTTATACATTTCAATACGAAAGTTGTTTTTCATTATCAGAATAATTGATTTACCACCATAAAATAAGTTAGTGACAGTTTAAACAATCACAAAATGAGCGACAAGGACCGACCTCACATATTCAACAAATGTTGGGGACTAAAAACTATGAAATATTTTTAAAAGGATCAAATCCAATTCACTATTATTCTACTGAAATGAAAAACATATTTAAGTAAATTTAGTATTTAAATCGAAATAATGTCACTAGATCAATTACTTGGTTAATGAAAATGTAATGTTAAATTTTGTTCAGACTTCAGAATCTGGTGATAATCTCTATTGACCATGGTGGCGGTTCATGCCAGACAAGTGCAGTTGCGGTTGTAGAAGGCAAGACGAAGCATCAGGTTCAACAATGACAGGAGTACCTGCAGAAGACACTCGACGCTCAAGTCAATGTTTGAGTTGAGAGAGAATTTGAGAGACATAGTTAAAACTCAAGTGTAAATTTTAAGAATGAATAATATGTTATGTAAATGAATGATAGAGTCCGTATTTATAGGGCCAAAGATCGTGATGGTTGTCTCGGCAAGTGTAAGGCAAACTCTTTAAGCTAGGCGTTCGAGCGGGCAGATGGTCTTCCGTTGCTCGAGCGGACACTTCCGGGCGTTAAGTTTCTTCCTGAGTCCTTCAGCCCAACCTTATGGCGGGTGCTTCGGTGAATGCATTTTGGTTGGCTGAGATGTCTTCGAGTCGGATGGCTGAGAAACCGGTCAGAACAGAAGCCTCCAAGCTTGGCGCGTCAAGTATTGCCATGTGAAGCTTTGTTAACGAGGTTTTGTACCTGTTTTTGTTTAGAGTGTTGTTCAGTTTTAGCATTGCTTATCTCGACTTATCTTTACATTTTGTTTGGCTCTTGATTTGAGGCTCTTCAACTGCTTAAAGTTTTTTCACGAGCAGACAGATGCTTTTGGTCTCTCGAATGACTAGACGTGACGATTATACTCAACCTTCATGTCCGTTCAGAGAGACTTGCGAATGTTCGTTTTTTTTTGTAACACCCCATTTTTATGAACCAACAAGGTGTCATCTTTAGTGAATAAACGCGGAAATAATTTACATAAAACATCATTTGCGGTTGATAAAAGAACGGGTAATTTTTTTAAATTAAAACAACTTGACTTTTGGCATTATAGAAAAAACGGAAGTAATAATAATGCATAAATAGTACATAAATACCATAACTATCAGAGATAAGCCCTATACACTGGGAAAAATAAATACAGAGTTCCAAAAGCAAAGCCCCTACATCAAAAACTGGAAGATACACCGTAGAAGGACTCTGTCTCCCTGCGGGTATACCTCCATAGCCAATGCACAAGAAGGCACACGTCAAAATGCCACTTAACAGGATAGATCTGTTAATCTTCCAAAACTTCAATCTCCAATTCCTTGTACTACCTTCGTACAACCACTGACCAAGCTCTAGAGGCATGTGCCAAGAACTATGCTGAAGTTCGTAAACAACTCTGGCCTGTCCTCCGATGTCCGTAAACAAATGCTCTATGAGCAAGACCACCAACCACATGTGTCTGATATTCCAACAAGTCGGTCTCACTCATCATACGAGTTTTCGCCCTAAACAATGTATAGTCAATATCATAGGACAACAGTATATCCCAGACATGTTATTAGTCAAGCATAAAATTTATCATACAACAAGATATACAGTTCATAACACCATTATCATTACATGGATATGCATGCTTTCATTTCAAACAAAACATGTAATAGTTCAAGGAATTTATCATGTTACAAAGTCATATTAGTACCATCAATCAGCAGATATCGCAGAACGATCCATGTTATCACAAAGTAGATAAAAACATGCTATCTGTAAGACCCTGATTAATTAATCCTGTATTAATATAGTAATTAATTAATAATTACGTTGACGTATTATTTTAATTAATTAGGAAACGTTTAAATTTTACGCGTACGAGCGTAACTCATTTTGTCATAGTGTTGCCTTTATTTATACATTATCAGTATTGTGTAATATTAATATTGGCGTTGACGATACTTTTGATGTATTAGTATTAATTATCTAACGACGTGTTGTCGTATTTCCAATATTTAAGTGTTTCGTATAAATATTATTATTTTGCGACGATATACAGTTAGCGGAATAAATATAGTGGAGAACGTTATATCGATGACGTTGAATTATCTATTTAAGTACGACAAGATATTTAATTCAATACGGTAGAGGAAGCGACGTTGTCAACACCCAATATTTTTCGGCTCTTTTTTTTTTAATTTCTTTTTCTTGTTGTGTTTCATTTTATTAAAAAAACCAAAAAATAGTAAGTTAATTAAAGTCAAAAGATATATACAAAAAAAATTAGATCAATTATGTTTATATTTAATTAATTATGTTTGTTCTCTTAAAAAATAATCTTTAGATTTCTCCCACAAATAAAAATGGGCTAAGCTGGCCCAAAACCAAAAAAATCAGAAGAAAAAAAAGAGAAAAAAAGCTAGTAGAAACCCTAGAGGCAAGTCGGGGGCAAAATTGTCTTTCCGCCTCCCCGAAACCCTAGCACTATATACACCCCCTGCCCTCCTCGAAACTCGCACCAACAACACACAATTCACCCATCATCAATCGCTGCCCCCATTTTTCTCTCCTCTACCACCAGAAACCCTAGCGTCCCTCTCTTTCTCTCTCACCCAACCCGCCGCCACACTTGCTTCTCTCTTCCCCTTCCCATTTTGAAACCCTAGTGCAGAAGCCTCCACTCTCCCTTCCAAAATCCTAACCCCCCTCATCTCTCTTGGACCGTCGCCTCCACCTTTCCCTTCAAGCTGTGCTGCCACCACTCCACTTCTCCCGGCCACCATCTCCTCTCAATCTTCATCATACACAGCCGCCACCACTCCCTTGGCCAGCGCTGCCACCACGCCTCTCCTCTTCTCTTTCTCACCCTCCACCCGAGTCCTCCTCACCATCATCACCGTGGCTATTATCTTCACCGCCAGTTACTTCCATCCCTCCAACCACCTCTACCGTGTCTGAATTAGCGATTATCGTTGCTAGCCGTCACACCATATTGCAGCAGCATCACCGTCACTTCCACTGTCGCACGCTCCCCTTCTCCTCTCGTCTAACCAATGACGTCTCCATCGCCATCGTTCTTCTGTTTAAGACCACCATCGTAAGTTCCTCCACGGATCTGAGCCAGAGCCGCCGCGCGTGTCTTGTTGCAGGAGCCTTTCCTTCTTCGTCGAACTCGCCGTTGTCGATAATGCTACCACTCTTCTTCATCGATCTACCACCAGGATCAGTTGGGTTTGTTGTCATTTCATTGCCAAAGCTTGTGGATTTGTTTATTTCTGATTCATATTATTTCCCTTTTTTTTTGCCATGATTTATCTACTAAGCTTTAATACACATAGCACTACTCTTTTAAACAAAACCGGAACTAGTAGCAATGTATATATTTTCCTTTCAAAAAAAAAACCAATGTATGTATTTATATCAATACTTATCTAACTTCCATGTTCAAAGGTATCTATGACTTTTTATTTCTAATTACCTCATTATCTTTAAGATAAAAATGCATGTTAAATTCAAAAAGGAAAACCTAACAATATTTCAAGAAAAAATTAATAAATAAAAAGATTTAAGTCCAATATAGTAACTAGCAATTTTTATACCAAATTTGATAATTTCAAGAATTTTAATTATTATCGACGATTTTTTATCAACAATCCATATATATTTGGTTGCATATTTGAAATTCACATGTCCTCGAAGAATAGCTCAAATGTCCCCGAAGGATAACTTAAGTGGTAAGAGTTGGTGATATATGGGTTGAGGAGGGGTAGGTAGATCTCCTTCAAGTCGGCCACTGCAAGTCACGCACTTGAAGGGTCGCCTCCATTAGAAGAACCACCTCCTTCAAGCATAAATCATCAAGAAAGACTCCAAATGTACATCCACGACGTGAGAAAGTCGACGAATGAATAACCTCACCATGACAAAAACCATGAAAAAATTGTAAGATATGTAAAACCCAAGTCGATCAATATGTTGGCCATGTTACAACATAGCATACTCGACTTCTCAAGAAGCTAAGTTGGGGGGTTTCTGTTCCGACTTGAACCTCCATGGTTCGGTCCATCGTCAGCTGGCCACCATAGGATACAGCTTATAACATTCATCAGCCCTAGTGGACGAAGTCTACCCAGTTCAACGATCGTGGATGACTTTCCCTGAGTTCGTAACCCGAATCACGCCGCAAAACAAAGAGCCCTTAAGGAATATCTACACGGAAGGATCTAGAATCAACCCGCTAGGTCATGGGAGATATTTACGTGAGAATAGTCTAGAACCTTGGACTTGGTAGAGGTAAACGGGTAAGCCCCAACCATGGAGTCTATCTAGGCCGACCAGCGAGGTATGGTCGAGAATGCTCTTTGTTGCAATCCAATGATCCCCGCACTTAGCGATGTGCCCGTCAAGGAACTTTACCGCTACATGACAGTGAATGACAGTTGACGTCTCTCTACAAATAGTGCATGACATTATTCATCAGGTACGCATAATTGGCCCCAACCTTACTCTACGAATGACTATACCTGACTTGGACGTCGAAGTGCCTTTGCAAGTACCCCCAGGAGCCCCCAGCTTGGCGATGGAGGACAATGAAGGGCCACCAACTCAACGACAAAAGAGCCATCAACTTGACGACGGAAGACATAGGGCTACCAACTCAGGGAAGGAGGAGCCATCAGCTTGACGATGGAGGAAGAAGGACCTTCCATCGGCCTAACAATAGAGAACAACATGCATTCCATGAGCCTGACGATGGAGGATGACGGTCGTTCCATCAGTCTGACGATAAAGGACGTTTGACGGACCACCCAACCCTACCTCTTTATTGTTTGGACATATATCTTGGATATTGGCCCGGACAATTGGCGTCGTTTGTGGGATAGATAAATCTATTCACATTTTCTCTTGGAGGATGACAATCATTCCATCAACCTGGCGATGAAGGACATTTGACCGACCGACCAACTCTGCGATGGTGCTGACCTGAAATGACACCAACACTATCTTTTTATTAATTGTTTGGGCATGTATCTCTGATATTGGCCGGATCCTTACACATCTAAATATGGTGTAAGGATGTTTGGTTCTAGCGACCCTGGCTTGGAGCCAGATTTGCTGACATGATATCTGGAGGCTCAGATTATTGATAGGTAACGCCATATTGCATTATTTCTCATCTCCTGAGAATCTTATTAATTATATCTCCATAGGAAGCACTGATTACAGTTCACACACGCTGCATATACATGTTCCATCATTCCAAAAAGCACAAACCAGCTGGTTAAAGAAAATCACTAGTACTTATGCTAAGTGTGTTTGAAAACAGTAAAGAGGTAATTTTGAGAGAATCCACTGTTACTTTTTGTAAGGAAAAATGTGATTATAAAATATTTAACTGGAATTCTACAGTGTTAAGTAACGCATTGTATAACCATGTCTCATAAAAAATTGATTCTGAAAAACTCGATGTTTGAAAATTGAATTTGAAAATAAGGCAATGTAATCTTGTGGGTGTTTAGAGTGTCATGTGAATTTTAAACAGATTTTCATCTCTTTCAATGAGGTTTTTTTCTATCCACAACAACCATACTCAAGACCTTAATTTAAGGAGAATGAAGTATGTACTACTTGAACTAACCACTCATTGATATATTCATTCATTTTGACTTAAAGTGTGTGTTAACAACCCTTTGTTACCAGGTGAACAGATATTCAAACAGAGTCCTAGTTGACGGCTTTCTTTTCTTTGAAGTGTGAAGCTTTTTCCTTAGTTCCCCTGAATCCAGCACTTGCTTTTACCTGAAGCTGACAATTCTCACTTATCAGAGCGAAGAAGAAGTTGCAGCATTCATGTGCAAAGAATAAAAGAGAGAAAATAAGAAATATTATTAATGATTGTAATAAAAAATGAGTCAAATTAAGATGAAATAAAAGTGAATGTGTATCTATCAAAAGTATATATAATAATAGAAAGAGAAAAAATTTAACAGTTGAAGAGACTATAATATAAAAGTATGAGATTGGAGCGTTTGGTAGATGGCAGATTCCTCACTTCCATCAGTTACATGTGTAAATAAGGAAGATTCCTGGGAATGTTCCCGTGGATGACACACTATATTTGGTATGCATAAATAAATAAGTCATTATATAACTAAGATAAGTTAAGATACCTCATTAGTATCCCTATTATATTCCTTTCTTTCACGATCACAAGCGACACTTTTGTTTTATCTGTTGTGGTTATTCAGGATAAAACTAGAAAGACATGTCAACACCCAGTGCTCCAATCAACATTCAGAAATGATAAAGTAACTATAATATCCTTTCGATACAAATTGTCACTGAAAGACAAGTGGTCGAATCAATCATAGTCATAACACTATGATTACGTAGACAAATAAAGGTTAATTAAGCTGTTCCATATACTTATAAAACGACGCAGGCTGTTACTCAATTATATGGCTCATGATTCTTATCCCTAAGCATTGAAAAATGAAAAAAGTTAATTATAATTTTTTTTTTACACAAGGACCATAGAAAAAAAGATTACACAACGGTAACGGTAGCTCGTGAAAAATTACTCCGACACGGTCAAACAACAAAAGGTTTAAACAACTAGAAGGTGATGTCTCTCAAGAACATGAGCTATATTAATTAAACGTCTGCAACTTAGTTCACCTCACACCAAATGTGAACCCAAAGACATTCCCAATTTTTATTCATCCAACCCCTTATCCTTCACCATAAATGCATAAGGATGAAGCCTCCCGCAAAAGTTAATTATAATCAATATGAGATAGTTAATCTCCCTAATTATAATCCATAACTAATTTATAACTAAAAAAACTATTTACTACTAAAAAAGCTATTTACTATGACATAGTTAATTAATTGGTTTAGCTATTTATTAGTTATCGCTTATAAGTAATTCGATAGAAATATTTACTCCTAGACATTCTATCTTAATCAAACCACATTTCTTGTGATGTTACGCAAATTTGTATGGGTGACAATATAGGTTTGTGCGGCTGGGCAAGTTAGGTCCGTCATTGCCCATCAAAATGTCTGTTGGTTTGGATGTCATACTTTTGGCATTTGCGATAAAAGTCTCAAAGCAACCTATATTTTAATGGGTTGGCAGACTAACACACTTAGATTTGTTTGGATACATAAATGCTAAAAGAAAACAAAAAGAGCACCGGCTAGCGCCTCAGAAAATGAGTGTCGCAGTAATCATCCGCCAACGAAGCCTGAATGGACAGCGGAGGAAGATTAAAAAACCTTAAACTATGGCCGTCACAAGCTCCCTCCTTAGCCAGGAGATCCACCACTACAGACTCTTAGAAGTAATCAAAGTAACCTGCCAATCCTTACAAAGCAAAACACAAATCGATCTAATAATCGAGACGCGCGTAGACATGAAACCTGGGAGCTCCCTCCTGAATAAGGGAAAGAACCATCATGGAATCAGTGTGAAGCACAACTTGGCGAAAACCACAGTCCCAACAAGATCGGAGCACATAGAAGCAAGCAGCTCAACCTTCAGAATTTCCGCAATCCCAACGAAACCAGAGAAACCAAAAAGCCATTTCCCAACGACATTCCTAGCCACCCCACCTACCCCCTAACGACCTGTATTTCCGAGGGAGGAACCATAGTATTGAGGGCCACCAACCCATCTTGAGGGGCGACCACGCAAACCATTGTTGCATGACAGAAGTGCTCGAAGTCAGGCCATCACGCAACACACAGAACACAGCAGCGACGCGATGTAAAACGAGCTGCCATGGCTCAAGCTCACCATAAAAAACAAACATGCAGCGCGCAGCCATAAGAACCATGCATGAAGCAGCAAGTTTGGAGCGTCCTGCTGCGAAACAGTTCCCAACCAGTCCGAGAATGAGGGAGCAGTAAAAAATCCAAACCGTGAGGATAAACCAGTAGAACTTCTCTCAGCCATGAGAAGCAGAAATAAACCCAATTCAAACCGTAAGTGGTCAATTGCAACATAAGTAATATAATTTATAAGTGAATTTTGAGAACAATTGGATAATTTTCTAACTCAAATTAAAGAATTTAATTTTCCACTCTTTGGTAATGCTCCAAGGCAATTTCTATGATCACGAAGAATATTTTTGTGACATTACGAATATGAATCCGAATCAATACGATGAGGGACCCTTGGGAGGGGGTCATGGGGCCCCACGGGTCGGGGCAGGCGGGGGGCCCACTTCCCCTGGGAAGTGGGTGTGGGTGCCCCGGGGGGAGAGGGGCAAGGGGGACTGCCCGTTCCCGGGGGGCGGGGCTGGGGGGAGGGAGAGGGGGCTCTCCTCGGGAGAGGGAGGCCCAGGGGCGCACCCCGAGCCGGGGGTGGGGTCCCTGCGAAGAGGGCCCCCAGGTGACGGGGGCGCTCGGTCCCCGGGGGGAGGGGAGTCCGCGGGGAGGGATCCTTGGGGGGTCCTGGGCCCCCCGGGTCGGGGAGAGGGGCGGGGGGCTCCTTGGGGCCCCGGGGGTAAGGGGCTCGGGGGTGCGCCCGGTCCCCCGGGGGGAGGCGGAGTCCCCGGGGAGGGAGGGACCCTGGGGAGGGGGTCCTAGGGCCCCCGGTCGGGGAGAGGGGCGGGTGGGGGCCTCCAAGGGGCCTCGGGGGAGGGGGCCCGGGGCGCTCCTCAGGCCGGGGGGTGGGGTACCTGGGAAGAGGGCCCCCGGGGGGCATGGGGGACGGGGGGCACCCGGGCCCCTGAGGGGAGGGGGTCCTGGGGCCCCCCGAGTCCGGGAGGGGGGCAGGCGGGGGGCCCACTTCCCCTTGGGCTCCTTGGGGCCCCGGGGGGAGGGGGGCCTGGGGTCCTTGGGAAGAGGGGCCCCGGGGGGCATGGGGACGGGGGGCGCCCGGGCCCCTGGGGGGAGGGGGGTCCTGGGCCCCCCCGGGCGGGCGGGGGGCTCCCTGGGGCCCCGGGGGAGGGGTCCCGGGGTCGCTCCCCAGGTGGCATGGGGGACGGGGGGGCACCCGGTCCCCCGGGGGGAGGCGGGGTCCCTTGGGAGGGGGTCCTAGGGCCCCCGGGTCGGGGAGAGGGGCGGGCGGGGGGCCCCAAGGGGCTTCCTTCAGGGTATTTTTTGGAATTTTCAAAGTGAGGGATAATGCAAAATAACAAATTGGTGTGGGTTATCTTAATAGCAACTATCACTTGGTAATTTTAGCAAAAATGCCTATTTGTTACGCAAAATATGTGAGATTCTAACATATGAAGTCGGTATTAACTATGAAAATAAGAACTTGTTGCGAGAAATCAAATTGGTCCGAAAATTATTGAACTCGAAAAGAGCTATACTAATGTCTTCAAAACTTTTTTTGCTAAAGGAGAATCTAACTATGAATGATTCCACAACACGTTTTTTAGAAAATATAATATAAAACCATTTGTGTAGGTTAAGTTTTTGGAATAACTGATTCAATTTCGGGAGATAATTTTATTCGAGCCAAGAACATTCAACCCATAATGAGACTAACTCACTCAGCAAAATTTATTTTTATCTATAAGACTCGACCCTAAACTCTTATTTCATATACCCTATGAACCAACCATTAGAAGTGTTAGTGACATCATTCTTATTTACGGTATATAGGAACCCATCTGAACACTCCCTCTCATGTTTATGATACTCAGCGCGGTAGTTGCGCACACAGAAGACAAGTGCCTCAGATAAATATAATTAATATGAAAAAGGTTCACTGTCACTTGTTTTTGCTGGCAGCTCTAGCCATCTTCCACCATGTGTCCGCCTCGCCACCGCCACCACCACCGCCGCCTGCTCCGCTCCCCTCCGCCGCGAGCGAGTTCCTGGAAGCGCACAACGAGGCAAGAGCGTCAGTTGGGGTTCAGCCCCTGAGGTGGAGCCAGCAGCTGGCCAGCACCACCAGCAGGCTGGCCCGCTACCAGAGGGAGAAAACAGGGTGCCAGTTCGCCAACCTCACCGCCTTGAAGTACGGCGCCAACCAGCTCCGGGCAGTGGGCGCGGCGGTGACGACGCGCATGGCGGTTGAGGAGTGGGTGAAGCAGAAGCTGAAGAAGTTTTACAACCACAGTGACAACACGTGCGTCCCCAACCACCGCTGCGGCGTTTACACTCAGGTGGTGTGTGTAATGAAGGACAAGGCACGTGGTGGGCATGTGAAGAATGATGAGGCAAATGGTGGGACAAGCTTGCATAACGATTTCCCTCAAATTCAGGAATATGGACGTGGGAAGAGAGAGAAAAAGGCCAGCTGGAAGGTGCTAGAATCACAGTGAATTAGGATTGGTTAAATAGGGAGTGGAAGGAATGTGTGAGGGAAGTTGTTAGTAGTGAATGTTTTCTCTCTGATCATTCTCTTCTTCTCTGATATTTCTGTTACGTTTTTCTGCAATTTCCCTAATATCCCATGTACTAGTATCTTAGTTTTCTACACTAAAAACTAAGAATATTCCATATAATAGAAGGTGCAAGTTGATCTCTTCACTGTTATAGTACTATCATTACATTGGTGCTTTCATATCACCATGGCAGACAACACAAGGATGAAAGAAATTTACACCGAGCTTAAGAAGAATTCTGAGGACATTGCTCGTGTCAGTGAAGCTATGCAGACTCGGATGGATCGGTTGGAAGCGGCAAATCAAGCTCAAGTTGAAAAGATGGCGTTGCTTCAAACGACAAGTGATTCTCAATTCACTCAGCTTAATGCAGTTTTGGCTCAAGTGTTGCAACGTTTGCAGAACCTTCCAGGGTCTTCCCATGGTGTTTTGAACTCAAGCAAAGAACATGCTAGAAATTCACTCCAGGTGAGATCTGTCAAACTCGATTTTCCCCGATTCGATGGTAAGAATGTGATGGATTGGATCTTCAAAGCAGAACAATTCTTTGATTACTATGCTACACCTGATGTTGATAGATTGATTATCGCTTCTGTTCATCTTGATCATGAAGTTGTGCCTTGGTATCAAATGATTCAGAAAACTGAACCATTCGCCTAATGGTCAGAGCTCACAAGAGCCTTAGAACTTGATTTTGGTCCTTCTGCATATGAGTGTCCTCGTGCTACCTTGTTTAAACTCACTCAATCTGCTTCTGTCAATGATTACTACATGCAATTTACTGCACTTGTTAATAGGGTAGATGGCTTAAGTGCTGAAGCCATTTTGGATTGTTTTATAAGTGGTCTGCAAGATGATATTAGCAGGGATAATCAAAGCTATGGAGCCCAGAACTTTAACTAAAGCCGTAGCTCTTGCTAAACTGTTTGAAGAAAAATACTTCCCAAATCATAAGCCAAAATCAACCTCATATATAACCAGGAACCCAACCACTAGCTTCAATTACCCTTCAAAAAACCCACCAAATAACCAAAAAACAGATACCAACTCTAAATCTACCCTTCCACCACTCTTACCAACACCACACACCAAACCATTCATCAACAGAAACCAGAATATCAAAAAAATATCCCCTGCTGAATTCAATTGCGAAGAGAAAAGAACCTATGCTATTTTTGTGATGAGAAATTTTCTCCGTCCCATAAATGCCCTAATAGACAAGTTATGTTGCTTCAGTTAGAAGAAGATGATGATTTCCTACAGGATCCAGTGATACCAGTCAATGAAGAGGTGGTCAATAGGGATGAAACACACCATTTATCTTTGAATGCTATGCGAGGATCAAATGTTGTGGGTACTATCAGATTTACGGGACAGGTTGGAAGTGTCAAGGTCAAGATCCTTGTGGATGGAGGCAGCTCTGACAACTTTATTCAACCTAGAGTGGCTCAGGTGTTGAAGTTGCCTATAGAACCAGCTCCTAATCTTAGAGTTCTAGTTGGCAATGGTCAAACATTGTCTGCTGAAGGATTGATTCAACAATTGCCAATACAAATCCAAGGTCACGAGATTAAAGTTCCTGTGTACTTATTGCAAATTTCTGGTGCGGATGTCATTTTAGGCTCTACGTGGTTGGCAACACTAGGGGCACACGTAGCTGATTATAGAGCACTTACTTTGAAGTTTTTTCAAAATACCCAGTTCATCACTCTGCAGGGTGAACACAATACAGAAGCTACACTTGCTCAACTACATCATTTCAAAAGATTACATAACACAAAGGCAATTGAGGAGTGTTTTGCTATACAAGTGGTTCCAAAAGATGTTCCAGAAGATCAATTGCTGGAATTACCATCTGATATGGAGCCTGAGTTAGCAATTCTTTTGCACACTTATGCTAAAGTGTTTCAGATATCTCCAACACTACCACCTCCAAGAGCACAAGACCACCACATTCCATTGATACCAGGGTCAGGACCTGTCAAGGTAAGACCATACAGATATCCACATATACAAAAGGAGGAGATCGAAAAAATGGTACAGGAGATGCTAGAGCAAGGTATCATACAGCCAAGTAATAGTCCTTTTTCTTCACCAATTTTGCTTGTCAAGAAGAAGGATGGAAGTTGGAGATTTTGTACTGATTACAGGGCACTTAATGCTATTACTGTGAAAGATAGTTTTCCTATGCCAACTGTGGATGAATTGTTAGATGAATTATATGGAGCTCAGTATTTTTCCAAGTTGGATTTAAGGTCAGGATATCATCAGATTCTTGTTCATTCGGAAGATAGATTCAAGACTGCTTTTCGGACTCATCATGGCCATTATGAATGGTTGGTTATGCCATTTGGGTTGACAAATGCACCAGCAACGTTCCAGTGTCTTATGAATAAGATTTTTCAAAGTGCTCTCAGAAAATTTGTCTTAGTTTTCTTTGATGATATATTGGTATATAGTGCTTCTTGGAAGGACCACTTGATGCACTTAGAGTCAGTACTACAAACACTACAGCATCATCAACTATATGCTAGGTTGTCTAAATGTTCTTTTGGAGCTAAAGAGGTGGAGTACTTGGGCCACAAGGTATCGGGTCAAGGAGTATCAATGGAACTAAGTAAAGTACAAGCAGTGATGAATTGGCCAATACCAGTCAATCTCAAACAATTGAGGGGTTTTTTAGGCCTTACTAGATATTATAGAAGATTTATAAAAGCTTATGCTCACATCGCTGCACCATTAACTGATCTTTCAAAAAAAGACAGTTTCAAATGGAATTCTGAAGCAGAGGCAGCATTCTTCAAGCTCAAGGCAGCCATGACTACAGCTCCAGTGTTGGGCTTACCGGATTTCTCACAAACATTTGTTCTAGAGACTGATGCCTCCGGTATAGGGGTGGGAGCTGTATTGGGCCAAAATGGACACCCCATTGCTTATTTTTCAAAAAAATTATCACCAAGAATGCAGAAGCAGTCAGCATATACGAGGGAGTTATTGGCTATAACAGAGGCTTTGGCTAAATTCAGACATTACTTGTTGGGCCACAGGTTCATTATCAGAACTGACCAGAGAAGTTTGAAGAGCTTGATGGATCAATCCCTTCAGACACCTGAACAACAATCCTGGTTGCATAATTTTTTGGGGTATGACTTTAAAATTGAATACAAGCCAGGGAAGGACAATCAAGCTGCAGATGCCTTATCAAGAATGTTTATGCTTGCTTGGTCTGAGCCACATTCTTTATTTTTAGAAGAATTAAGAGCTAAGTTACTTACAGATCCTCATCTCAAACAACTTATTGCTGATTGTACAACATCAACTGGGTCAAGTCAATATACAACCAGAGAAGGTTTACTCTATTGGAAAGACAGATTAATGATACCACCAGAACCTGACTTGGTGCAGAAATTACTTCAAGAATTCCACAGCTCTCCTATAGGTGGTCATGCTGGCATAACTAGAACATTAGCTAGATTGAAAGCTCAATTTTATTGGCCCAAAATGCAAGATGATATCAAAGCATTTGTGCATAAATGTCTGATTTGTCAACAAGCCAAGACAACCAACACACTACCTGCAGGATTACTACAGCCTTTACCTATACCTGAACAAGTGTGGGAAGATGTAGCTATGGATTTTATAACAGGTTTACCCAATTTCTCTGGGTTATCTGTCATTATGGTAGTAATTGATAGACTAACAAAATATGCTCACTTTTTACCATTAAAGGCTGATTATAATAGTAAGAGTGTAGCTGAGGCCTTTATGAATAATATAGTGAAATTACATGGTATGCCAAGATCAATTGTGTCTGACAGAGACAAAGTTTTTACGAGTTCTTTTTGGCAACATTTGTTCAAATTACAAGGGACTACCTTAGCCATGTCATCTGCTTACCACCCTCAATCAGATGGCCAATCGGAGATTTTGAACAAATGCTTGGAAATGTACCTCAGATGCCTTACTTATGAGAATCCTAAAGGGTGGGTTAAGGCACTTCCATGGGCAGAATTTTGGTATAATACTGCGTATCACTTGAGTGCAGGAATGACACCCTTTAAGGCTTTGTATGGGAGAGATCCACCTACCTTAGCTAAGCATGATTATGCTACAACTGACCCCCCAGATGTTGTAGAGAAGTTGGTGAGCAGAGATGAATTGATAGCTAAATTGAAAGCTAATTTGTTGAGAGCACAACAAGTTATGAAAAATCAAGCCGACAAAAAGAGAAGGGAAGTGACACTACAGGTAGGGGATGAGGTGTTGGTTAAGTTACAACCATATCGTCAACATTCCGCTGTTTTAAGAAAGAATCAGAAGCTCTCCTTGAGATATTTTGGACCATTCAGAATCTTGGCTAAAATTGGTACTGTGGCATACAAATTGGAGCTACCTTCAATGGCAAGAATCCACCCTATTTTTCATGTCTCTCAGTTGAAACTGTTCAAGGGAAATTTTGATGAACCTTATATGCCTCTGCCATTAACAGTTTCAGAGATGGGACCAATTATGCAGCCAATCAAGATGTTAGCTACTAGAGACATCATCAAAGGGTCGCAGCAGAGGACTCAGATTCTTATTCAATGGGAAAATAGCTTACAAGAGGAGGCTACATGGGAGGATATAGAAGACATAAGAGCTAGCTATCCTAACTTCAACCTTGAGGACAAGGTTGTTTCAAAAGGGGAAGGCAATGTAATGAAGGACAAGGCACGTGGTGGGCATGTGAAGAATGATGAGGCAAATGGTGGGACAAGCTTGCATAACGAATTCCCTCAAATTCAGGAATATAGACGTGGGAAGAGAGAGAAAAAGGCCAGCTGGAAGGTGCTAGAATCACAGTGAATTAGGATTGGTTAAATAGGGAGTGGAAGGAATGTGTGAGGGAGGTTGTTAGTAGTGAATGTTTTCTCTCTGATCATTCTCTTCTTCTCTGATATTTCTGTTACGTTTTTCTGCAATTTCCCTATTATCCCATGTACTAGTATCTTAGTTTTCTACACTAAAAACTAAGAATATTCCATATAATAGAAGGTGCAAGTTGATCTCTTCACTGTTATAGTACTATCATTACAGTGTGGAGGAAGTCGGTTGAGGTTGGATGCGGTCAAGCCTCGTGTGATAAGGAAGGGGCTAGCTTGACCATTTGTTTCTATTCTCCACCTGGGAATTATGCAGGGGAGACCCCTTACTAATCTATCAATCATTCATGTAACTCTTGCTTTTTTCTTATCTATTTCAGTTCGTTGTTGTCAATCACATATACGGGTACGCGGAGATTCGGTCAATCCTTCTGATGGAGGGGATGATCTTGCTGCAAATGCTGAACACTGGGGTAATGAGGAGTGGCAACGATATATACCAGATTCTAGATTCTTTCCTTCTGGCTCATGTAAATTGTGCTCTTTCTCCGGAGTCTCAGGTTCATATCCATTATATTCCTTTTGCGGAGTATGAAGCTCATGATCAATAGATTTTACTGCAGAACATCCTCTTTTGATCAAGACCTCAGGCTTAGAAGTTTCAATGAATCTTGCTCTAGGTGTTGGAGGAGGTGACTTTACTCTTTCCTCCTTGGTGGATGCAGTCGCAAAGGATAATTGTTTATCAAATGCTTTACGGTACAAGGAAAGAAGATGTTGTTCCAAATACACAACTTCTAACTCTAACACTGCAATTTCTTTAATTAATTCTGCGGTAGGCTGGAATCACAAAACCAATAGGAATCTAAACTTAACAAACAGAGAGCAATACATAAACAAGAAAGTCATACTGGATATTAAGTTAACAATAGACTCCTATACAACGTATAGTGTATGTTTGGTTCAGCGTATGCATGAGTAGAATCAATTCTACACATGCAAAAGCTAAGGGAAGTTGCTTCTGTCCACCATGATTTTGGTTTCGCTGTGGTTATTGAATGAGTATCCAAACATACTGATAATTTTTAGATTGCAAAATAATATTGTGATTGCAGAACACTACGCAGGGTTGTGCCAAAGACCTGGCTGGAGAAAAAACTATCCTTATCCTTGGAAGGTATGACTTATGAGTTATGACATCAGTGTTCTTATATTGGTGAGGAAAAAAAAGCAAATATAAGTCATCCATTATTCCTGGATATGCTCCACCGACTGGTAATTGGTTAAAAATTATGACATCAGAAGCAAATGCACATTTAATGGCCCAAATTTATTGAAGAAGTACCAACCTTGGGGATGACCATCTCATTTGGATTAACAAACCTTTTCATTCTTTCGCCATATGCGATTCATTGATTGAATCAATCTACCTGCCATATTTTCTTTTTCTGATTTTTAAAATATCCTTTCTGCTCATAATTCGCTGTTGTTGCTTTTTTCCCCTTTCAATTTTGTCATTTTTAAGTGTAATTGATTGCCGATCACTTTTTTATTTTTTGTGGAGTGAAAAATTCGATGAAATAGTTTTTTTTTGTTTTGCATGGATACTCAACTGCATTGGATTTAAGCAAATAATTTCTGGAGATATGTATTTGGCAGGGCTCCTCCAAAATTGGGCAGTATATGAATTAATAAGTTTACAATATTGGTTCAGGATTGGGCTCATTGGTTTGGACAACTTAGACTCTGTAACTGAGTTTGTTGCTGGAAACACTGTTCTATTGCATGGAAATTCATCTTTTTATTGAAAGTTTTTTGAGTGTTTATCTTTTTATTTAATTGATTACATGTTTTTGAACTTGCAGGAGCAACAAATGGTAATGCCTGGACACCGTGAGTCAAACTTGCAGAAAGAGCTTAACCGATACATTCCCACTGCGGCAGCCTTTGGAGGCATTTGTATTGGTGCTCTGACAGTGTTGGCAGATTTCATGGGAGAAATTGGTTCAGGGACATGGATATTGCTCGCGGTGACCATCATCTATCAGTATTTTGAGACATTTGAGAAGGAGAGAGCTAGCGAGCTTGGCTTCTTTGGTTTCTAAGTTCTGCTCAGCAATTACTGTTTTGATGTGACGCCAATGAGCTCAACACCACCCCTTGTAACCAGAAATTGTTATACTTTAGATAATTTAACATAGAGTACTTTTGTTATCATGCTTTGATCAACTGAGGAAGTTTGAAGAGGTTAATATCGTAAGCATTTTTGGATTTTCGTCAAAATATGAATTTTTAAGAGACGACTAAAACTATGTTGCATGATAGTAACTCTTTGCCTAAGTATCCCTTTTAAAAGAAAACTCCATACAAATTGTGGAAAGTTTGAAAAGTTAACATTTCATATTATCTTTTGGGTGTGTATGTTACATTCTTAATACTAAAGATCAAATTGAAAAATTTGATACTAAAGCTGATAAGGGAACATTTCTTGGTTACTCTGGAAAATCTAAGCCATACGAGGTTTATAACTATAGAACTAAAACAATGGAAGGATCCATATTCTGGAACATCCCTTCCAGAACTTGAAGAATCTCTTGCAGGTTTAGATCTGAATGAAGATCAAAATCTAGGAAAGTAACAACAGATTATGTATCCTCAGGTGAAAGGAGATAAGCAGGAACTTCTGTTATTGCAATCGAATAATTTCCATACCGTGTCTTATATAATATCCAGTGAACTACCGAAAATTTTCCTTTCACTGTCCTTTAGAGCAGTGAAGAGATCTTTTGCTTTGCCCCACAATACAACATAAAGACCACTTGATATTATTGTGCCTCCAATAATACTGCAAAATGCAGAAAGATTGTACACAAATGAATAGTTAAATAAACTGTATCATTAAATAGGTACAGTTCTTCTTTATATGACAACATTATTTTGAAAAAAGGACTGTTTGGAGCTTATTAATGGATTAATGATATTTAACTATTTAAAATGGCTTGTGATCAGTGGGGAAAAAATTCAGAAATAAGTAAGAAAATTGCCTAATAGTGGCTAGTATCAGTGGAGATAGCAATTGCTTTATTTATCTACACTTGTATATTTTATTAAGCATGAATCAAATAGTGAAGTATTGATTCATTCGCACTTTACTTTCTCTTCCATCTCATTTTTACTCATTTTCTCTTTCCATCTCTTTCTTCTGTTCCTATCAAATCATTTATCATATTTCTCCTTTATCTTTATGCTCTTCCTTATTTCATTACGCGGAGATGTGTGTGGAATGTGAAGCACACATTATTTGTTGAATTAGTCATACCTTCTAAGATGAAGAGTGTCACCAAGGAACATAACACCCATCCCAACGGCAATAACAATTTGGAGTGGCTTGAATGATGTTACATATATAGGCTCTTTTAAGCATAGTGACCAGGCGTAAGCTACATTGCTCAATAACTCCCCAAATATTCCCTGAAATAGATGTGTCATCAATAAACTACCTACACAAGCATAACTTTTTTCTTCTTCAAAAGAAATTAAGCAGCAGTTTGCAGAGTATCTTACAGAGCAAACAATGGAGATCAGTGAAATATCTAGTCCTATCTTCCAAGCACTTGCATTTGGTACTCCAAGGTAACCTACAGTCGTAGATATGATGGTGCCAGTCATGTTGTAAAAGAAGACTAAAGTTAGTTCATCGGGGAACTCCTTCAAGATATGCACCTGCGCAATGAATATAGGACCTAAGATTTTTTAGAAGCTTTCCATACAAAGTAACTAGACATATTTTCCTGTAGAGGTTTTGGATCCTCTATGAAATGCTACTACAAACGTCCGTTCCTTATTATAAAAACCATTAACTACTTTACATAGTTTAAAAAATGGGGTTAACTTAGTTAGTAGCATTAAATTTGTTGATAATTTATATCAATTTTTCAAAATTACCCGTAACTCTTTTTTCTTAATTTATATGTATCATTAATGCTTATGAGAGTGAAAACAGAGAGAAAATTAAATTAAATAAAGATATTCTTCTCAAAAGAAAAAAAAATATGTAACACAAACTCCAAGTTGATTCTTATTTAAAGAATCAAGTTGCAACTCCAATTTAGTTCTTATAATAAGGGTATACTACTTATGTTTTCATCAATGGTTATAAAAAATCATGCACTTTAATTTCTAAATTATACCTCTCATTTTAGATAATCCACAGATCCTACCAGCAAAATATACCATAGTGATGCTAGGAAATAGGCAGCTGTTACAAATTTAGATCTTATCTTCTTTTTGTTCTTACAAATTTAGAAGATGATGACAGACAAATTTCTCTACTAAGATAGGTTTAAATTTATCTCATTTTATATAAATTATTTTCTTAAATTTATTCTTTATCAATTATATTAATTTTTAAAAATTCAATTTTTGAAATATTTTAATTGCAACAGATACTTAATTGTTTCATATGAGACTACTTTTTTAAATGAGGAAGATTCTTAAGAATACGCATATTCGCTCTTTAAAAAAGGGAATTAATTTGTAAAACTAAATTCAAAATTGTGTCTAATTAATCTATTAAATTTTATTTGGAATTATTTAGTTTTCAGTTAACTAAATTCTACTGAGTTGATTGGGCATGATTTGAAATAGCAAGAGTGTGTAATACTAATATAATAGCCGTTAAATCATAAAAACTGAACACATATTCAGCCCGACCCAACCCAAACAAAAAAACGCAGAACACATATTATAAATTGAGTCTTTCTTGAACAACATAAGCATTTTCTCTCTTTACCTTTTTCTTTCTCTTTTCTTTTCTTTATATTTTCACTCGATGCCCCGTTTCTCCTTGTTTTGCCGAGTAACCTTCTTCGACGGAGGGGGTCAGACGACAGAGGAGATCGAAAACCTTTCTCTCGCACGGCGGTGATTTCTTGCGCATCGCCTATAGATAAGCTTCAAGTTCGATGATGATGAAGGTCGCAACACTTCGATGACGATCTAAGCGAGCACCTGATGACTTCGATGATCGATGACCCTTCTTCGACGGAGAGGGTCCGATGGCGGAGAAGATCGAAAACCTTTCTCTCGCACGGCGGCGATTTCTTGCGCATCGCCACCGGAGAAGCTTCAATTTCGATGACGATGAAGACCGCGACACTTCGATGATGATCATCACGCTGGAGTCAGAACGACGTGGTATCTGAGCGCTGGTGAGAGCGAGCACCTGATGAATTCAATGATCGATGACCCTTCTTCAACACTGGCGTTCGACAACGACGTGGCGCTCAAGCCATGTGTGATAAGGAAGGGGCTAGCTTGACCATTTGTTTCTATTCTCCACCTGGGAATTATGCAGGGGAGATCCCTTACTAATCTATCAATCATGTAACTCTTGCTTTTTTTCTTATCTTTTTGAGTTGTTGTGAATTTGTTATATTCTTGTGGTCTTGTGAATTGTGAAGTAATGGACTAATGGTAATTTAGAATTTGAGTTTATGTGATGTATCAAATCAATATACCATCAATTCATAATGGGGATCAACATGTTGGATCAATAAGTAAAAACAGATCATTTCCCCTCATAATATTGTGTATCTGATTCCAACGGGCGATATGAGAGTTGTGTTGGTGGATGATCTAAGACCTATGGAGACAACGGTGAGACTTGTTGATAACATGATTTTTAGTCCTGCAAAGAGAGGAAGAGAGATACCAAGAAGAACATGAGAAGATATTGTTAGAAATGATCTCATTATCAATAATATTCCTCATAATTTAGTTTTTGATCGAATTCAATGGCGTATTGTGATTCATATAGCTGATCTTACTAAGTAAGGTAAGTTTTTTTTATTGTTGTATAAAATTTGAGAGAATGACTCATATACTTAATTTTATAAGTCGAGAGATTTGATTAGCATAAAAAAATTTGGAGATCAAAATCACAAACCCTCCAACCTATCAAAGACTGAAAATACTATTAAAGCTACTTTTTAGTTATTAAATATTTTTGAAATAAAAAAAGTGCAAACCTCTCATTTTTCTCTCCTCTGCTCTATTTGCTATTTAATACATATGTTTTATTTAGATTTCTTCCTTTATTCAGTGTTTGTGTGTCTGTCATTTAATTCTTTTATTGTATTATTTAATTTGTTTCATTGAGTTTACGGTGCTAGGGACAGTTAAGCTTCAATTCAAGAATCCAAATTTTGAAATTTATTTTTCTAAAGCTTAAACATTCAGAAATACAAGTATATATTGGTTCGTAGAGTTTGGAAATTGTAAATTCATAATAGTACTTTCAGAAGAAAAAAAGAACATCACTTATTTTTTCTATTTCTCTTTCACTAAATAATTCAAAATCTACACATTTTTTCTCAATCGCATTTTTCATTCCCAGCCTTTTGCACTATCAAACAAATCTCCATTATTTCTTTTAAAGTATCAATCACATGTGGATGACCTCCACATGACATAAATTATATAACATATTAACATTAAAAGTTGAAATATACATCATAGATCTACGAGTTTCATATTTTAAAATATTAAAATAAAATTATGAATCAAATTTTAATTTTTTTTCTTATTTTTATATAATTTGATTATGGGACGGACCCATAATAGTATGATAAATTTTTTTATATAATAGTATTCAAATGTTATATTTGTTCCTCCTAAATACTTTATATTACTCATTTCAAATAGTTTTAATTGATTTTTATTAATGTGTTAAATTTTCGATCTATGAAAAAAAAAAAATTGGATTCCATCCTTGATTTGGCTTAATGTGGATTTAGCATTAAGAAGTAGATGACTGCTATTTTTTTTAAAGTGTTTAATTTAGCATTAATGTGTTAAATTTTTGCTCTATGACAAAAAAAAATCCATCCCTTATGCACCTTTGATCTTCCTCTCCCATATCCTCAATGAATTTTAATACATTCATAACCATTGTTTCTTTCTGATCATTTTCTTTCCACCCACTTTTTTTTTATCTCTTTTATTTTCTTATAATAAACATAATCATTCACTTGGCTACACTCTTTACTCAAAGACTTTCATCATGATTTTGGACCATCCTTAGTGTTTTGTGACAATCAATCAGCTCTTTACTTGGCTACAAATCCACAGGTTTATGAGAGGTCTAAACACATAGAGATAGACTGCCATTTCATAAGGGAGAAGGTAGCAGCATGAGGTTTTATCAGCTTGGTTCCTATCAAGTGTGCTCATCAACTATATATAGCAGATTTGTTCACCACGCCTGTTACACTTTCATTTAATTCAAGCTTCAAATGTCCAAGATGGGACTACTCAATTTGTATAGTCCAACTCGAGGGGGAGCATTATGCATTGTAAATAATATAGATCCTACTGTTAGTTAGGAAAGTTAGGATTATGATATTAGTTACTAAATATGATTTGTGATACCAATTGGTTTAGTTGGTAAAAACGGAACATTTCATGTCAGAAAGTTGTGTATTTGAATTCCTCTATTGATATGAGAGCCGTGTCATTGATAGATGATCTGTAAGTACATCTGGAACCGTCTAAAAGTTCCGAAGACATGCCTAACTCATAATAGTAACGTGGCCAATATGATAACGTCAATCCTTCCTAATTAATGAGATGCAGGTAACTCCATAACCTTAGGCCACAAATAAACTACTCTGCTTTAACTTAATACGGTATCGCTGAATCAGTAACCTTACTTTCTGACACTCACTGCATAACACATGCTGAAATTAAATATACAAACAATTATAGCGAAAGAGTCCTTTTAGATTCATAACATAGTGGGGACTTTTTTAATTGTAGTGAAATACTTTCTTCAAGAGTTATATGATTGATATATAATTTCTTAATTTGTCTCACATGCATCTTCATACATATTATCACAATCTCAGTGATTAATAGATATGATATGCATGACTGCTTACTTTATAATGGATCCAAAGGTTATCTAGAAGAGTCTCTTGGACCACGTTTCTATATATTATATAGCACATTTTGCACAGACAGCACTTTGGCAACAATGGAAGGTGGGCACGGGCACAAGAAAGGGTTATGGAGTGTGGAGGAAGATAGGATTCTAATGAATCACATAAAAAAACATGGAACAGGGAAGTGGAATCGCATAGCAAAACTCACTTGTTCGTTTATATTGTATCTAACAATTAACTACATAGAATGATAGAAACTGAACATGATATATACTTCACATTAATTTGTCATTAATTCTCTTGCTTTTTCTGTTGTCATTGTCCCTCTGATTAATCAATTGTAGGTTTGAAGAGATGTGGCAAAAGTTGCAGAATGAGGTGGATGAATTATCTGAGTCCTGATATCAAACATGGAGAATTCTCACAAGATGAAGAAGACCTGCTTATTAGGCTCCACAAGCTCCCTGGAAACAGGTAATTCCTTCTTCTCTCATGTTCAAGAAAACAGAGCGAGTGAATCTCCCATGAGATATTGTTTCTTATCATTTCCTATGTGTGTTAATAAGGAAAACTATGTAACAAAAATTAGAGATATGATGAGTGGTGTGTTACAAAATGACTTATCTAAACCACCTAAGTAAAAATATCCTTAAGGATCCACAACACAACTAGTTCTAAAATGTTTTTAAAACTAATTTAGAAGATGTTATATATTTTATGTTCGGAAAGTAATTTCTAAAATATATACATTAAATAAATTGCTTTTGAAAACAATTTTTTATAAATATACTTTTTTTTCTTTTTAAAAATTAGTTTTAAAAACATGATAGAACTAAATAGGGTAGGGTCGGGTGCGGGTTTAACCATACCCGAACTCGAACCCGAAATCATATACTCAAACCCAAATCATGTTTGGGTAGAAAAAATATACCTGAACTCGAACCCGTTGGGTTTCGGGTTTCTCAAACCCGAAATCAAACCCGCGGTAAACAAAGAAAAACAATAAAAAACCCGAAAACCCGACCCATACCCGAACCCGATTATTAATGCAGTAGCAGCAACATCTTCATATTGATTTAAAAAATGACTCTATAAGCCAATTCAAAATTTTATATTTAAGATCATGAATATATATAAAGATATATATTAAAAAACTTGAAAGTTGAAACAATGAAACCTAGTAATCACTACTATATATATATATAAAGATATTTTAGTAATTTAATATATAGAGATCGGGTTTCGGGTAGAGTTCGGGAGCGGGTTTCACCATACCCAAATCCAAACCCGAATAGTACTTTCAGAATCGAGTAAAACCCGAACCCAACAAGAACGGGTTTTACCCGTAAATTCGGGTACCCACGTGTATTTTTTTTTTTGCCATCCCTAAGGGTGATGCAAATAATAATTTTTTTAATGTGGATAGTGTTAATAGCAATCGTTGTTACAATTTTTTTTGTTATTGTTAGGGTTAAATATGTAGTCACTAATTAATTAAAACCAATTAAATTAAACCAAACCTAATTATTAATTTAAAAATTTTCAACACCCGTATGCCAGTTGGAGAGATGGGTTCTAAAGTTTTCTGGAATATATAAGTGAGCCATTAAATTTAGAGTCCATTCAGTTTAGTAATTAAACACTATATTAATTACTATAAATAAAGTAACCGTTATTTGTTATTAAACAATACACATTATAATAATATAACTATAAATAGACTTAGGTTCTGGCATTCCATCATTTTTTCAAGTTGTTTTGTTTTTCTCTCTCTCTCTCTCTCTTCTCTGTTTCGCTCACCTCATTGCTCTGTTTCCTTCAATCAATTACCCATGGCTTCTCTTTTTAGCATTTTGTTTTGTCGAATTTCTCCTCATCCTTGCTCCTCCGCCGACGGCGGTTTCTTTCACACTGCTACTATAAGAACTTCAATCGACGTGGTGGCCTCCGATGAAGATCGCTTTCGACTGGGCAGAGAAGAACGAGGATCTTGTTGCTTCTCTCACATGCCGGGTTGGAACCGATGAGGCGGAATTCGAACCTGATGACTTCGACAGGGCAGAGAAGAACGATGATCTTGTTTCGCGATTTCTTGGCCCTCAACATCGCTTCCGTTTACGCCATCTTCAGAAACGACAATGGGTCAGGTGCGTTTAATTTTTCCTCTCCTTAATTCTCAATCTTTCCCCATGCTTGCTAATTGGCAAAGAGAGTGTAGAATGGAAGACATTTTGATGCAATTGAATAAAGAAATGAGTTTGGTTAGTTTGTCAATCTAGTTTCTGGTTATTTGTTGGTGCTTTTATAATTTTCTCTCCATTGTAGAAATCCCTGTCGAAAGTCCCTACATGTGATTGAATGTTAAATGTAAGAGATTCTTTAGTGTTTAGGGTAGAGCCCCACATAGTGACCGTATACTTGAATCTTGACCCATGATGATGTTTTTATTTAAACCATGAGATTATATGTATTTTAGGAAATGAGATAGAGTTTGGCCTTGTATACTGGCTATTATGTGTCGGTCTTTGATAAAGCCGTGTCTTTATATTTTGTTGGTTTATCGAGTATATTCTTTAAACGCAGAGTCATGGAAGATCAGAAAGAAACCGTTGCTGGAGGTGTAGCAAGAGAAAATGAGGATAAAAAAGACAAACAATAGACCTTGCCTCTGTAGTTGCGTGATCCTTTTATACATCCTACTTTGCCGCCCACCGTTTCTTCTTGTTCGTCTGATTCTGACTGACACCATCTCACTCTTCGTATGCTATGGCTTTTGCTTCTTCTTCTTCTTCTTCTTCTTCTTGTTCTTCTTCTTCCCTGATCATGTTATGCAAAAATTGATAGTGAGCGTGTTCAAATTGATAAGGAGGGTCACTTATCTTATCTGGATTTCCTCCCTTGCTTGATTTGCTCTTATAGCACATTAAAAAAGATTTTTGAATAAATGAGTGTTTACTTTTCAAATTTGTTTTCTTCCTGAGAAGATAGCAGTTTAGTTGTGCGTTAAATTTTTTAATATGATGATGCCTTTTGTTTATTTTGCTTCTATGGCTGGAAGAATTTGATTGTTTGATACTTTCTTTTGCCTGGCTTTTGTTACAGTGTTGGGTGCGAAAGATGGAACTATTTCTGTAGCTCAGCATTCCCTGGTCATAGATTTGTCTGAATAATTGAACTATAATCTTTTGTTTCATCGAGCTTAACTTGAGATGTGAGAGTGGTTGCTTAACATCAGACATATTCTTCCATGTATTATCATATATTTGTGTTATTTTCTATTGTTTCATCAGTCATTGCTCGAAATGATGAAGTAGTTGTAATCTGTCATAACATGGTTTTGAGAAATACTGATCCTAGGTTTTGAGAAATACTGATCCTACTGCCCATGCTGGGGTTACTGCTATAAGAGAGGTAAAATTAATAAGCGAGGGGTTTAATGTACTGTATTTCTTTGTCTCTTCCTTCATAGTTGTGGCTTAAAAGTTAAAACTGTTTAAACAGGTACCATAAAATCTAGATATGGATAACCTGGCATAGTGGCATGTTAGGGAGATAAAAAAAATTGATGCTTTTTTTTCTCTTTCTCATTCAAAGATTGAACCAAATAACATGAACTTTGAGCATTCTTTAATCATTACCTGCCAACATTTTATATCTGCTGTCTCAGACAGATTTGGATCTCAAATTTTGGGAGTTTCAAACAAACACCATTGGTTGTGTATGGTTTTAAGTTGCTGCAATTTCATTTGTTTGTTCTAACATTAAATGTTTTGTTTAACTCCCTACATCCAGGTATATATGGCTCATTTTATATGTATGAGGGCTCTAACCACATTTATATTTGCCAAACCATATCCTCTTTCTACTTATTTCTTTAGTTTACATCATTTTGGACCTCATGATTTAATTAGACATTATCTGTACTTCTGTAGGCTTGTAGAAAGCTGAATCAAATTGAACTTGCTGACTGCAAAATCTATGCATCTGTAGGCAAATATTTTTACATTTATGGTCAACCCACTACTAAAAAATGGAGCATTTGCAGCAGTCAAACTGCGGCGGTTGTTGCAAAATCGCTGCTAGTTGAAGTTTTGCAGCAGGTTGTTAGGCGGGTTTGGTAACTGCCTCAGATGTTAGATAACTTGCGGCGGTTTTAATGTGTTTTGGGGCGGTTCATATAAAAATAATCACTATTTAGCATTTCCCTCTGGTTTGTTCATCCCCAATTTTTCATTCGCGCTCATTCCGCCATTCAACATCTCTCTTGTTCCTCGTTCGCTCATCATGAATCCTCTCTGATTTGCGGCTTGATCTACGGTGGTTATGGTAACATCACCAATGAGAAATTGATGAACCCTAACTTTCTGATTTCATCATGAGTCCTCTCTGATTTGCAGCTTGATCGGACCTTTTTTCCTCCGAATAACCATGTTTGAAGCTCATGTAATATTCCTCCTAAATTCCTCTCCTGTTCGTTTCATTCAACAATCCTGAACTGGAATTCCAATTTATTGTGTGCGAGTTTGCGTTTTCGATGCTCCTTTCTAACTTGTCTCCTGAGGTTTGAACTTGAATTTGCGATTTTGTGTAAGTTTGGTCTATGTTTCTGTGTGTTTGCATGACATGCGATGTTTTTCAATCGAAATCTTTGGATTGCATTCTCCAATGGATGGTGGCAGTTACTGAGTGAACCAGTTTCAAGAATGGAGACTGGTTCCCTGTGCCATAAAGCATTGTTGCGTTTCTAAGTCTTTCCATAATTTGATGCCTTTAAACCGTGCTTCTTGATTAATCTTGTGAACAAAGGAGTTAGTAATGTTTCTTTATTGACAGGTATTGCATTTGCTTTAAAAATATTGGTTGAATATGTACATGGACTCTCTATGGAGGCGTTGAGAATAAGTGTTTGGAAAGGTTTGTATTCTGCTTAGGTTCTCGATATAGGTTCACTTAAATGATGTAGCCACCTTATTGGTATTGTTGGACTCTCTATTGTTGTTATAGTGCTACTTGCTAGGTAAATAGCTTTTGGCTTAGCTTACCATGTAGTATTTCATTGTGTGATTCAAAAAAGTTTTTATTTGCATGCCTCTAAAGTGGAAACTTCTTTGCAGATATTTTTCGGGGCATACAAAGGATCCAAACGAGACAGCTCATTTTAAAGCAGGCAAGACTAAAGTTGGTGATGATATTGATGGAGCAATTATGATAGTAACTATTATGGTATGTGCCTTGATAAATGCTGGTGCAATTAGAGATCATATTTTTAGGTTTTACAATTGTAACCCGTTGAATATTTAATTTAGGTCACAATTGTAGTTGTTGCAGTGCACAAAGGGCTCCCACTAGTAGTTACTATAACGTAAGGTACGTTATTCCTTATCTGAGCTGCTAGTTTTATTTCATTTGTAACTAACAAGTCTTAATGTATATGTATAGCATTGGTGCACGCTCTGCATCAATTTTCCATTGTTCTTGTACTTCAATATGATTTAAATTTTAAATTTTCTTTCTTAATGCTTTCAATGGCCAGTTTAGATAGCAATACCCCAACAATTGGTTTGATACCGAATCTATGTTTGCTGCTTGATGATCCAAGGTAAAAAGGATATCAAAGGTATTGTGTATTTTGCGGTCATAGAAACTGTGTCTATCTTCAAAAGTATTTCATTTCATCATTCTTATTTTAAGTGTGATCTGCATTCACGTTATATCCATGGTCTCCCCCCCTCTCTCTTTCTACCTCTTCCAATTCTCAGGAGTTTTGTCTCAATTTTATTGAGTTAATGCTTAGAGGATGGAAATAAGGAAACAAATAGACGCAGGAATTGGTGGTTTGATCTAATTCTGTGTTATTTGATATTTTTTTGTCTTCCTCTGATTGATCCTGAGGCACTATTTTACTCTGGGACCAAACGCTTGATTGCAGGAAGAGCCTCAATTTCTATGGAACAATTATATGTTAGAAGTGCTCATAGACAAGGTAGGTTTGTGGCAAATTCATTGAATCAGTAACCTGCACTAGTTATCTCGATGATATGTCTTCACTCACATAATGACTAATTTCTGCTTTTGTTATATATCCATTGAATCTCAGTCCATGATTCTTGTCTTCTGTAATTTGATAGTTGAAACTTGAAAATAACATGCATTTGTATTCTTCATCTTCATTTTGTTGGAATATATATTTTATATATTAACAAATATTCATCTATGCATATTCTAGAATGAACTTGAAGCTGCAAGATTTGAGAGTCAAAAGTGGCGCTCTTTTCGGAATGAACCTTTCATACCTGCTGGGACCACTCTTGGTTAGTTTGTACATGTTTATTGCAAGTGATACATGTTTTAATTGGTCATGATCTAGTTCTGTTTACTGTGTTCAATGTTTTAACTATATACCTGAGCTATTATTTCCTCTTTCTACTTACTAACTCCCAAAGTGGTATAATTATTCTGAAGCTCTTGAATAATCTTAAGAGTCTTTAATTATGTCCTTACTATTGATCATAATGTATTGATCCCTTTCACCTTTTATGATGGTTATCAGCTTGAAAAGGCAAATAAAAAGGACGTTGTTAGGTTAGTCTTCTATGTAGAAGACATGTCTTTTAAGGTCTTTTATTTCAGAGTGCTACTTACCCTGTTCTTGGTGCACCATATATTAAGTTGTTAAAGCCAATTTCTTAAATATTCTACTAGTTTTATTTTCCGGCCTATTTAAGTATGTTTCTCTACTTTTGGAATCACAGTTGAAAATGGATGCATTCAATTAATGAATATTACAGCAGCCATAAACCGCCGCAAAATGCTAAAATAACTGCCGCAAGAAACTGTTTTTCTTGTAGTGACCATTTAGTGTCTTCTAAATTCTCTGGGAACTTCTTCCATGTTAGATAGAATGGATTGTTTTTTTTTTTAATTGAATGAAGACATTCTGTTTTTTTTTTTTTTGCCAGTCATTATTGTGCTTGTGATACTTGATATTCAGCCTCTTCTTTTCTTGGTTGATGAAGTAAGTTTTGTTATATTCTACTTTTGCATATTGCATATAGCATCTGTAGGCAAATATTTTTACATTTATGGTCAACCATTTAGTGTCTTCTAAATTCTCTGGGAATTCCTTCCAAGTTAGATAGAATGGATTGTTTTTTTTTTAATTGAATGAAGAAATTCTGTTTTTTTTTTTTCCAGTCATTATTGTGCTTGTGATACTTGACATTCAGCCTCTACTTTTCTTGGTTGATGAAGTAAGTTTTGTTATATTCTGCTTTTGCATATTGCATATAGCATCTGTAGGCAAATATTTTTACATTTATGGTCAACCATGTAGTGTCTTCTAAATTCTCTGGGAACTCCTTCCATGTTAGATAGAATGGATTGTTTTTTTTTAATTGAATGAAGAAATTCTGTTTTTTTTTACCAGTCATTATTGTGCTTGTGATACTTGATATTCAGCCTCTACTTTTCTTGGTTGATGAAGTAAGTTTTGTTATATTCTACTTTTGCATATTGCATATAGCATCTGTAGGCAAATATTTTTACATTTATGGTCAACCATATAGTGTCTTCTAAATTCTCTGGGAACTCCTTCCATGTTAGATAGAATGGATTGTTTTTTTTAATTGAATGAAGAAATTTTGTTTTTTTTACCAGTCATTATTGTGCTTGTGATACTTGATATTCAGCCTCTACTTTTCTTGGTTGATGAAGTAAGTTTTGTTATATTCTGCTTTTGCATATTGCATATAGTGACTAATTAATGAGAAATGGCATGTGGGTATTTCCTAGTATATGAAAATGTTATTAATTCTTGGGGACAATTCACTCTTGATTTTAGGTTGAATTTCTGTTTTTGAAACTCTTACCTCTCGTTTTGTTTTGAATCATGGTGTACTGTGAAGGGCTGGCTATACGATTTCTTTTTCTTTACTTTTGTGAATTTATGGGCCCATGCAAAGTAATGTATTACTTAAAACAAAATAACTTATTTGGATATATTAAGTAAAAGAATAAGGGTAGCTTTAGAAAATATCAGGTAGCTTGAAATCGTCAAAGCTTGATGGTGGATGGAAGGAAGATCCTTCATTGTTCAAGAGTCTTGTTGGAAGCTTGACGTACTTAACAAGTACAAGCCAAATATTATTATGTATATAGATTTTATCTACAAGGAATCATTTTATAAGATAGTGTATGTCAAGAAAGAAGTGGAGTTTGTTTATGTGAAGATTCAAAATCATATTTTCACTAAGCCCCACAAGTTTAAAGATTTTAGAAGATTGCGCTTACTCGGGGCGCACAAGACTTTTTGAAAATTTTATAATTAAGGGGAGATTTGGAAATAAAATTAGAATAAATTATAAAATAAAAGGTGTCATTCTTACAAATATGGAATCTTGTATTGACCATGCATTAAGGGGCATTAGTATTGTTTAACGGCTATTATGTTTAGTTTCCACTTAGTATTTACCATCTCCTTTATGCTTATTTAGTATTTTAATTAAGGTGTTATATTTATTGGTTATAGATTGTTCTGTTATAAATGGAGGAGTACAATATTATTTCATTTAGCACAACAAAATAATAGAATTTCTCATTTTCTATATTCTCAATCTTTTATTTTTCCATGTGGAGCTTGCTCTAGGATAAGCATCATTTGTTTATTCAAATGCCTTAATTGAATCCATGGTCATCGGTTTCCTCCAATCGTACACTCATCACTACTCATGAGACCTCATCCAATCCCATTTTCAATCCAGATGCCCCTTTCATAGTTACCTGTGCAGTGCACTTTTTCTTCCCCGGGGTAGAACTTCTCTCAGCCATGAGAAGCAGAAATAAACCCAATTCAAACCGTAAGTGGTCAATTGCAACATAAGTAATATAATTTATAAGTGAAATTTGAGAACAATTGGATAATTTTCTAACTCAAAATAAAGAATTTAATTTTCCACTCTTTGGTAATGCTCCAAGGCAATTTCTATGATCACGAAGAATATTTTTGTGACATTACGAATATGAATCTGAATCAATACGATGAGGGACCCTTGGAAGGGGTCCCCGGGGAGGGACCCTTGGGAGGGGGTCGTGGGGCCCCCCAGGTCGGGGCAGGTGGTGGGCCCACTTCCCCTGGGAAGTGGGTGTGGGTGCCCCGGGGGGAGAGGGGCAAGGGGGGACTCCCCGTTCCCGGGGGGCGGGGCTGGGGAGAGGGAGAGGGGGCTCTCCTCGGGAGAGGGGGGCCCAGGGGCGCACCCCGGGCCGAGGGTGGGGTCCCTGCGAAGAGGGGCCCCAGGGGACGGGGGCGCTCGGTCCCCGGGGGGAGGGGGGTCCCCGGGGAGGGATCCTTGGGGGGTCCTGGGGCCCCCGGGTCGGGGAGAGGGGCGGGGGGCTCCTTGGGGCCTCGGTGCTCCCCGGGGCCCTGGGGGAGGGGGGTCCCCGCGGAGGGAGTCCTGGGGCCCCCCGGGTCGGGGGAGGGGGCCTCGGGGGAGGGGGCCCGGGGCGCTCCCCGGGCCGGGGGGGGGTGGGGTCCCTGGGAAGAGGGGCCCCGAGGGGCATGGGGGACAGGGGGCGCCCGGGCCCCTGGGGGGGTCCTGGGACCCCTAGGGCCCGAGGGGCTCCCTAGGGCCCCGGGGGAGGGGGGCCCGGGGTCGCTCCCCGGGGGACATGGGGGACGATGGGGCGCCCAATCCCCCAGGGGGAGGCGGGGTCCCCGGGGAGGGATGGACCCTTGGGAGGGGGTCCTGGGGTCCCCGGTCGGGGAGAGGGGCCGGTGGGGGGCTCCAAGGGGACGGGGGAGAGGGGCCGCGGGGGGAGGGGGCCCGGGGCGCTCCTCGGGCCGGGGGGTGGGGTCCCTGGGAAGAGGGGCCCCGGGGGGCATGGGGACGGGGGGCGCCCGGGCCCCTGGGGGGAGGGGGGTCCCCACGGAGCGGGTCCTGGGGACCCCGGGGCGGGCGGGGGCTCTCTGGGGCCCGGGGTCGCTCCCCGGGCCGGGGGGTAGGGTCCCTGGGAAGAGGGGCCATGGGGGGGATGGGGACGGGGGGGGCGCGTCCCCCGGGGGGAGGCGGGGTCCCCGGGGAGGGACCCTTGGGAGGGGCCCCCGGGTCGGGGAGAGGGGCGGGTGGAGGGCTCCAGGGGGCCTCGGGGGAGGGGGGCCCGGGGAGCGCCCCGGGCCGGGGGGTGGGGTCCCTGGGAAGAGGGGCCCCGGGGGGCATGGGAGACGGGGGGCGCCCGGGCCCCTGGGAGGAGGGGGTCCTGGGGCCCCGGGGGAGGGGGGCCCGGGGTCGCTCCCCGTGGGGCATGGGGGACGGGGGGGGCGCCCGGTCCCCCGGGGGGAGGCGGGGTCCCCGAGGAGGGAGGGACCCTTGGGAGGGGGTCCTGGGGCCCCTGGTCGGGGAGATGGGCGGGTGGGGGGCTCATAGGGGCCTCGGGGCGGGGGGTGGGGTCCCTGGGAAGAGGGGCCCCGGGGGGCATGGGGGACGGGGGGCTCCCGAGCCCCTGGGGGGAGGGGGTCCTGGGGCCCCCCGGGTCGGGGAGGGAGGCAGGCGGGGGGCCCACGTCCCCTGGGGCTCCCTGGTGCCCCGGGGGAGGGGGGCCTGGGATCGCTCCCCGGACCGGGGGGGTGGGGTCCCTGGGAAGAGGGGCCCCGGGGGCCATGGGAACAGGGGGCGCCCGGGCCCCTGGGGGGAGGGGGGTCCCCGGGGAGGGGGTCCTCGGGCCCTGGGGGAGGGGGCCCGAGGTCGCTCCCCGGGTGGCACGGGGGACGGGGGGCGCCCGGTCCCCCGGGGGGAGGCGGGGTCCCTTGGGAGGGGGTCCTGGGGCCCCCGGGTCGGGGAGAGGGCGGGCTGGGGGCCCCAAGGGGCCTGGGGGGGGGGGCCCGTGGCGCTCCCCGAGCCGGGGGGTGGGGTCCCTGGGAAGAGGGGGCCCGGGGGCATGGGGCGCCCGGGCCCCTGGTGGGAGGGAGAGCTTCGGTTCGGGGGGCCTGGTATAGGGGCCTGAGAGGAGGGGGCATGCGGGGTGGGAGGCACTCCCCGGGCCAGGGGTCGGGGTCCCTGGGAAGAGGTGCCCCGGGGGAAGGGGGGTAAGGGGGGCTCCCCGTTCTCTGGGCGGCGGGGCTGGGGGAAGGGAGAGCCCCCAACTCAGGGGGGAGCCCCTCTCCCTGGGGGTGCTCCCTGGGGGGTAGGGGGCCTTGGGAAGAATTGCCCCGGGGGGGGGGAGGGCATGGGGGCGGGGGTCCTGGGACCCCCCGGGCCGGGAGGAGTGGTGGTTGGAGGGCTCCCCGGACGGGGGAGGGGGGCATTGGGCCCCTCCCAGGTCCCCCGCCGGGAAGAAGGGGCAAATGGGGCGCTCCCCGGGCCGGGGGGAGTGGTCCGAACCAAGGGGGGTACGGGGGCTTCCTCCCTTGGGGCCGAGGTGGGACCTTCATGCGAAGAGGGGTCCTTGGGGGGAGGGGGATGAGGGCGTTCCCCGGTCCCCTAGGGGGGAGGGGGTCATCGGGGAGGCACCCCTGCGAGGGGTTCTTGGGGCCCCCCGGGTCGGGGGGGAGGCGGGGGGAGGGGGAGGCTGTGGTCCCCGGGGGAGGGGTAGGGCGGGGGCCCTCCGAGGGGGAGGTGTCCCGCCGGGCGCCCGGGGGAAGGGTGCTAGCCAGGGGGCACCCTGGGGGTGTAGGAGGGCTTGGGGGGAGGAGGGTGGACCTGGATGAATTTGGACGAAGGATGGAACAGAACAATGGAAGTGAAATATAAAAAACAGAGAGAAACAAAAGAAAAAAAAATGATCTGCAAGAACCAAAGTGTAATTAGGCTCTATTTACATTATGTGTCTGTGGGATTTGATCATTGGTTAATTGGGTTAACTTAAAGCTAAATGATATGAATTGAATGATTCAAATTTAATAGATTAATTAAACTCAATTTTTAAATTTTTTTTAAAAACTAATTGCCTTTTCATGTACCGTTCAATTATTCTTTAGAATCCTCATCATTGAAAATAAATTATTCAAGGCAATTAAAAATATTAAAATAATATAATTGATACAGAAATAAAATTAAGAGAATAATTTATTATGTTTTGGTCAAAAGAATAATTTATATGAAATGAAATAATTTTCAACTAATTTTTAATATTAAATGGCACTGTTATTTTTACTATTAACTCTTATGTATGTGCTTATATTTTTTAAAAAGTAATTTAAATACAATTAAATTTATTGTGTATTATAATTTATTAGTTAGTAAATATAAAGTATTTTATTATTCTAAATAATCATAATATTTTTTTAAAGTTAGTTAACGATAAAATTGATTTTTAATAATTTAAAAAAGTGTTTTACTATTTTTAATGAGTCAAAATAATTTTTTTTATCTTAATTATAAAAAAGTGGATTAATATTTTTTTTATCTTAATTAGTTCTATAAATTGAATGGCCTCACTTATTATATATTAACTTTATGCTAATGCCTAAGAGCTCCACAGTTCCAAAACCAAAATATCTGAAAGCACTAAAGACTGTGTTAATAACAACAACAAAAATTTTGTAACGACGTTGCTATTAAACACTATTCAGACAAAAAAATATTATTATTTGCATAACCCTCTTATTTGAACATTTTCATAACACTCATTTTAGTCAATTCTATCAGGTTTCAAAAACCAATTTTTAAAAATAATAAGAAATATTCATAAAACATTGTATTTAAATGTAATTTATTTAATGTATATATTTTAGATATCACTTTCCGCAAGTGAGGGATAATGCAAATAACAAATTGGTGTGGGTTATCTTAATAGCAACTATCACTTGGTAATTTTAGCAAAAATGCCTATTTGTTATGCAAAATATGTGAGATTCTAAAATATGAAGTCGGTATTAACTATGAAAATAAGAACTTGTTGCGAGAAATCAAATTGGTCCAAAAATTATTGAACTCGAAAAGAGCTATACTAATGTCTTCAAAACTTTTTTTGCTAAAGGAGAATCTAACTATGAATGATTCGACAACACTTTTTTTAGAAAATATAATATAAAACCATTTGTGTAGGTTAAGTTTTTGGAATAATTGATTCAATTTCGGGAGATAATTTTATTCGCGCCAAGAACATTTAACTCATAATGAGACTAACTCACTCAGCAAAATTTATTTTTATCTATAAGACTCGACCCTAAACTCTTATTTCATATACCCTATGAACCAACCATTAGAAGTGTTAGTGACATCATTATTATTTACAGTATATAGGAACCCATCTGAACACTCCCTCTCATGTTTATGATACTCAGCGCGGTAGTTGCCCGAACAGAAGACAAGTGCCTCAGATAAATATAATAAATATGAAAAAGGTTCACTGTCACTTGTTTTTGCTGGCAGCTCTAGCCATCTTCCACCATGTGTCCGCCTCGCCACCGCCACCGCCGCCTGCTCCGCTCCCCTCCGCCGCGAGCGAGTTCCTGGAAGCGCACAAAGAGGTTTGAGCGTCAGTTGGGGTTCAGCCCCTGAGGTGGAGCCAGCAGCTGGCCAGCACCACCAGCAGGCTGGCCCGTTACCAGAGGGAGAAAACAGGGTGCCAGTTCGCCAACCTCACCTCCGGGAAGTACGGCGCCAACCAGCTCCGGGCAGTGGGCGCGGCGATGACGGCGCGCATGGCGGTTGAGGAGTGGGTGAAGCAGAAGCAGTTTTACAACCACAGTGACAACACGTGCGTCCCCAACCACCGCTGCGGCGTTTACACTCAGGTGGTGTGGAGGAAGTCGGTTGAGGTTGGATGCGGTCAAGCCTCGTGTGATAAGGAAGGGGCTAGGTTGACCATTTGTTTCTATTCTCCACCTGGGAATTATGCAGGGGAGACCCCTTACTAATCTATCAATCATTCATGTAACTCTTGCTTTTTTCTTATGTATTTCAGTTCGTTGTTGTCAATCACATATACGGGTACGCGGAGATTCAGTCAATCCTTATCAACTTATATGTATCCTTGATTCCTTTTAATTCTTCTATTAACATTGACTTTTTTTAGTTGGTTGATCAGCTTCTTGAAGCCCAAAGATGATTGGGTTATTGATCAAGGAGAAATTGTGAAATTTGGAAAAAAGGAGAAATCTATCTCTGGACCATTGCATACACTCAATATCTATCTGCTGTCATGGGTTTTACAAATTATTCTCAGTGTGCAACCCTTCTTTATCCATGAAGTGTTGGCTTCCTCCTGTAGCTGAGGTAGTTAAAAATAATATTGGGGCATATTTTATTCAGCTGTGTCCTATTGGTGTTGAATTTGAAGCTTGGGACTCCTCTGACATGCTGCTAGCCCTTGGTGCGGCCCAGAAAGAGGCTACTCTTGATGCCTCTATTGCTGAATCATTTGCTTTTAGATGGGCTATGGTGTTAGCTCACGAGTTCTGTTTTACTAAAGTCTAGTTTGAAACATATTGTCCGAATAAATGCTCGGAAAAAATTCACACTTTCTTTGTCTTAACTGGTTGCTATGGTAAAGAATTGTAAGAATTTTTCTAATTTTTTACAATTTTACGAACTATCCTTTGTTGATAAATGATAAGGCCTACTGGCTTTATTTGTTTTTAATTCGATTGCGAACTGTCCTCAGTGCTTGCTACCTACTCTTGATCCGGATATTGGCAATTCTGCTTTACAGAACAATATTGGCCTTAATGTGTAAATAAATTTTTTTCCATGTAACCAAAAAAATATTTTATTTCCTATTTATTGAACAATATTTTAATCTTTATATATTCTTCTTATTTTCTTTATTTATATTGCTTGCTTAATTTTTTTTGTATTGATCTAACTTCACAAATTTTTTAAACAAAATAAATCAATAATATTAAAATGTAATTAAATATACTAAATTTTTAAAGGAAATAAATCTTCCACAATTCCCGTGCATCGCACGGGCTACTGACTAGTTCACATTTAATTCTGACGAATTCCATTGGACTCAATGATTTAATTTAATGCACTGACAGTGTGAAATTTGTTACACATATATCCAATCACATCTATCAACTTTTCATTTAAAGATTTTTAAATTAAAATTTAATCATGGTATGCCAAATTGACTAATACTAATTTTTTGTAGTGCATTATATTACTCTATCAATTTCATATAATTACTTAAGTTTCACAATGCAATGAAAAAATATATAAACAATCAAATATATTGCTATAGGCTACGGCATGGGTCTTCATTTTTTTCCCAGTTGCTGCAAAAGGTACAGCCAGTGGCGGAACATATAAGGGACTGGGGAGGGCCTTGGCCTCCCCAAAACCCTTATAAAAAATCTTATATAGTGTAATAAATCTATTTTTTTGCATATAATTAATTAAATATATATTTAGCAGGTGCAAATAAAACAATAAAATTTTTAGTGTCTTAGTGGCAATGTAACTCAACCTTTAAACTTTGTGTGCCAAGGTTCAAATCACACACCCTTACATTTCTAAATTTATGTTTTTTTTTTGAAACAATATTTTTTCTTAAAATCCACATTTATGTATTTTGTCCTTTAAATCACATTTATGTATGAATTAATTTAATCTTTAATTTTTTGTGTACATATATATATATATGTATATTGCTGATAAAAAATATTTTAATTCACGTATTTCGGCCCTGATAGTGGAATCGCAAGTGTACGATTTACTATCGCGTAATATAAAAAGATCGAACCCAAGGGATAGGTGTTCTTATTATTATAATATTTAGTACTTAAACAGAAATTTAAAAGATGAGAATATATGTTGATGTTTTTAGAACAAGAAATAACAATAGCATAAAATGATAAGAGAAAAGATGATAAGAATTTAAGTTCTTGGGTTGGTTTACATAGTCTATAAAACAGGCTAGAAATCTCCTACTTAATTTCTGAATTTTAAATCCAAAATCATGGTGCTATAGCCTAGAGTTTCTACATCCTAATAGCCTTAAGAAATGTAGACCTTTCTTTCCTAATTACTAACTCCATAGCCTTGGTTATTAGTTAATCAGAAAAGAAGATGAAGAAGGAATTCGGGCCAACACAAAGTTACGTCCATCCTTATAGCCTTAAGAAATGTATACTTATAACCTTTTTTATTTCATATTTCCCTTACTACTTACCAAATGGCCTTATGACATAAGTAGAAAGCATGAAATCTTTTGTACACAAGATTAATGAAGAACAAGGAAATAAAACATGAATTGAAAGTATTATTCAGAAATGTAGGAAAAACTAGAACATGAATTATAAACTAAAGCAACCCAAAAACTTAAAGAAGAAGTCAGCCAAGCATGGCTAAAGGAGTCATTGAATTACCCTGGATAGGAGCTCAAATATGGCTTCCCACAAGTCCTAGGAACAATGCTCAAAAGGGAGAAAGAGAGAATACTTGTTGTATTCTAAGAAGGTGTGATTTTTACAAAGGATGAGCACTCCTATTTATAGCAAAAATTTCAATGGTGGAGGAGTTGATGGCCTTTATGGCCTTCATTGGTGACCAATTAACTTTTGAAAACTCCTTCCCACTAACATCAATTCTCCACTCATCCTTTAATCCTTATTTTCCATGTGCTTAATTTAGAGAGTGTTGGTTCATATTCTTGATTTCCACTTTAAGTCCTCTCTTTGCTAGCACTTCAATTCTGGCCCTTTAAGTCCTTGAAACTTCACTTTTCATCCTCCGTTCTTGAACTTTTACACTTTAATCCTTCCTTTCCTGAAGCTTTACAATTTGGTCCCTGGACAAAAATGATAACTATACCAGTTTTTCCTAAAAATATAAAATAAAGTTAGAAAAATTAAATAAAATTTAATCTACATGCAAAATGCAAAATAAATATAAAATCTACATAAAAATAATAAAAATCCTATATGTGACTCAAAAATAATAAAATAAAAAGACTAAAAACAACCTAAAAACATCATATAATATCCACTCATCAGGCCCCTCAAAATTCTTTTTCCTAGCTCCGCCACTGTGGGTTACCTTGAGCATGTGAGCTTGCAAGGTACACTTGTGTACCCATCATGACCCACATCCTGGTCATCATCAACATACTCTTGCAAGTTTTGTGTGAGAAGTGAAAGGGAAGAGGAAAATGGATAGTGGGTGGCTAGGGTTTTGTATAATAAGGGGTAAATGTTTTCAGAAATGAGAAGTATGTGGTTGTTGGGTTTTATTATTAAAACCCTCTATTCTGTTTTTTAATTTTTTTTTTCTTTTCAAAATGAATTGCACCTACAAGTGAGAAATCTAACAACGACAGTGCATGTACTCTATAAGAACTCTACTTTTTAAGAGTTCCACTCGCCCCACTCATAAATGACTTTTTCTTGTTTGTACTGCTTTGGAACTAAACACTTTAGATCAATCATAGTAAGTAGATACAATTTTTGTCGTCCCCTGCAGTGGCGGAACATATAAGGGACTGGGGAGGGCCTTGGCCTCCCCAAAACCCTTATAAAAAATCTTATATAGTGTAATAAATCTATTTTTTTGCATATAATTGATTAAATATATATTTAGCAGGTGCAAATAAAATAATAAAATGTTCAGTGTCTTAGTGGCAATGTAACTCATCCTTTAAACTTTGTGTGCCAAGGTTCAAATCACACACCCTAACATTTCTAAATTTATGTTTTTTTTTTGAAACAGTATTTTTTCTTGAAATCCACATTTATGTATTTTTTCGTTTAAATCACATTTATGTATGAATTAATTTAATCTTTAATTTTTTGTGTACATATATATGTATATTGCTGATAAAAAATATTTTAATTTACGTATTTCAGCCCCTCAAAATTCTTTTTCCTAGCTCCGCCACTGGTCCCCTGAGAGGTGTAATACTTATGGCTTTCGTCCACGTCCACCACTGCTATTAAGTGAAATTTGAAATAAAACTTTACTTGAAAATTTGAAAGTTATTAAGATAAGAATTAAAAATTCTTTTACTCGAGAAATGTTTTCAGTAGTTTAAATTTTAATGATTAATATAATAATTTCATCCCAATTTTACGTGATTTGTTAGTTATTAATGTTTATGAAATTAAATTTGTATATAAGATGAGTAGTAAATGTGTTCATTACTACAATTGAATACACAAATGATGTGACACTGAATCTCGAATATTTTAAGACCACAATGTGTATATAAGATGGTAACTCACTTTGTTGGAATGTGTATTTCTGCAAATCACTTAACAATCTCAACTACAAAAAAGTAATCTTTAAATATAAGAATTGTATAGAGAGAACCAACTCTTTTTAATATTTAATAGATAAAGAGTGTGAACATTAAAATAACGATATTTAAAATTACAAATTAAGATGTAAAATGAAAAGAGAATTACATCACTTGCATAATCAATTTACATATAATGAGTTACCAAGCAATCTACAATCAATATCTCTCTTTCTCTCTGTCTCTGTTCCTGACTTTTCAAATGGTTCAAAAGATTCTTCCTGGGGAATAAATGTGGCTTATTTATAGTGAGTAGTGGCTAGGGGGCACTTAGCGCCCAAACATTGCACTTTCTTCTTCTTCTGGGCGCTTAGCGGCCCATAGCGGCGCTCAGCGTCCTGTTGCCTTCAGTCTGGGCGCTCAGCAGCCCATAGCGGCGCTAAGCGCCCAGAGCTCTACATTCGTTTTTGGTTCTGGCCGCTAAGCGGTCCATAGCGGGGCTAAGCGCCCATAGCTTCAATTTCTTCATCTCTTGGTAGAATTTCTGCATCTTTTAAGTCCTGAAACATGTGAAACACATCAAAAGTTACAAGAAACATGCTTTAAAGCTTAGGATTGCATTGTTCTTTCATTAAACCAAAAACCTTACAAAACTTAGGCATTTACAATGAAAACACATGCTAAGTGCCACTAAAAACATGCTAAAACTTATAACAAATTGGCACTTATCACTAGCACAGACACATGTTTCACAATGTGAATTCATTTTCGAGTAATTAAAATTCTAATAGTTGCTTGAACACTATAACTTTAGAGGAGGATAGGAAACAATAGCTTTACCTTCATAATCATAAATATATTAGAATGAACTCATTGGGGGTGGTGTTGGCCGACCTGAATTTCCACTTACAATCACACATCAAAAACCTCATAAGGGTCATATATGTAGTGCTCTAAAAGTTATTAGAAAATTTTAAGTTATGATTTTTATGCAATTATGTAGCCATACTTACGTGTTCCATTTGCATTGTTCATTACTTGATGAAGCAAATTAGAGTGACCTCCACCAACATGAGGTGGGATTGTAACTTGATGAATTTGCGGTATTAAAGGAACAAAACCATAACAGGGAGGCACAACCATGTTATGACTCGGATTTCCATAACCATATCCCGTGTTATGGTGTCCCATCCATGTTCCAAAACCATAGGCGGGGCTGGATTGGCTTAGACTAACATTACCAAATAACGGGTACTGAGGCACCATGTGAGGAGTTCCGCCATGAGGTATACCAGTAGAACAGTTTGGCATGGTTTCCTAATTCAAACCAAATAACACTGATTATCATGAAAATAAATGAATATAACGTGTATTGTGATTACCATGTACTTACTACTTCCTTTGCTGAATTTTGAGTGGATAAAACGCGCGTCTCCTTAATGAATTCTGGATGTTGATTGGTAACAGATACGTCGGGCTCGTTTTCCTACATCAACCACGAGTGACAACATGATTTCAATTAATTGGATATTAAACACCTTAAATTACAAAAAGTTAGGGAACATTATGCACTTACCATCTCCTTCGCTGAATTAAGCGTCAAACTATTCCTTTCTTGTTTCTTTGCTTTAGCACGGCGGCGACCATTTACTTTCACATTCTACAAAATCAGGCACACAAAGTTAAATCCAACATTTAAAGTATATACTACAAAATCAGGCACATTCTATATGAATAACTCAATTTCAATACAAATTTTATACGAAACTAACATTCGAGCTAGTAGGATGACTCGTGTGCTCAGTCTGCTGCACGATGTTTTCATCACATCCAGTGCACTCTTTCGCCTAAAAGTAAAATACAGAACTTTAGTTTAAAAATAGGGTAGTTAAAAAATTACTACTGATAAAAGTTAATCAAAAAATTTGAAGAATGCACGTACTGTATCAACTTCTCTGTTAATATGAGGTGATGATGCAACGTCCGTGGCATGATCGTCTTTCGTATCAAGGAGCGCAGGGCATGTTCTTATCGTGTGGCCCGGTTTATGACATTTTGAACATCTTCCCCTTTTCCTCTTGTTCCGCTTCTTACGTGGAGCACCTTTCATGACAATCACATTTGGATCACGAATATCGTTAGGGCCACCACCTCCGCCGCTTTGAGCACTGACCTTCTTCTTATACTTTGACGTCAACTTTAAAATATCATCCATAATTTCACTAAAGCACTCACCATTTTCTGAAGAAATACGACATAGAGCATTGCATGCAGCAGCCACAGCGCTAAAACGGGCTGTCCCCATTACCTGAAGCTCCACTTCACTAGATGAAGGAGATTGCATGAACTCTTTTTTGGCATCCTTTCTCCACCGTGTACAAATAAGACTGGCAGGAATTGATTCCATGTACTCAGTTCTCATGGCACAGAAAATGTGAGAACATGGAATGCCACAGGACTGGAATAGACGACAATCGCATACAAATTATTCTTCGATGTGTCATAAACAACATTAATTTCCCTGTTGGGCCTACTGTGTCTGCGCATCTTGAATCTCATAATCTCTCCATCAACTTCTTTTCGTTGAACATTTAAGTCACCCACATTGTCAATTTGGATTCGTACTTCTTTAAAAATTTCTTGAGTGAACAAGTTTGCAGCTTCACTCTCGAATTTATAAAGAGGTGTAGTCAACACAGGTACTGTAAATAGAGATCTATAATCAGCTTGTAGCTCATTCTCCCTGTATACTCTTATGGCTTGCTCAATGTTGTGCAGGAACTCAACAATGCAATTTTTTTCCCAACATATGGCTTTATCCGACAATTGATGGCTTCGCACCGTGAGGTAGTTCAAATCCCAGCGAAGAATTGGTCACGGAGGTATGCAGTGGCCCAAGAATACCTTTTGTCATAAGTTTTTGGAACCCATGGGTTTCCCACAAGCCCATGCTCACCAACCATCTTCTTCCAGAATTCTTCAAACTCATCGATAGTGAAAGGGTGATACATTGCTTTAGTGAAGTCATCCAAAAATGACTTGTTCTTCACATTATCACGTGCATTCTTGTGCAAGTGCCATAAACATAGTCGATGTAATGCATTTGGAAACACCTGTTTGATGGCCTCCCCATAGCACCATCACCATCCGTGACAACTGATTTTGGGTGTTTGTTGGACATTGCTTCCAAAAACGTTTCCAGCACCCACTTATATGTTTCTGCGGTTTCATCAACCAACAAAGTAGCTCCAAATATAACAGTCTGAGAATGATGATTACAACCAAAAAATATAACAAGCGGATTGTTATATTTCGAAAAGAACACGGCGTCATTATCGGCCTTTCCTCTCAAGTAACTGATGGCAGCTCGTGCATCCCCACCTAATATCTTGTAGTGTTTCTGCATGTTAAAATAATTGTACAAATCCTCCTTCAAAAATCCAACACTAGAATGTCCCTCTTTCTGTGCCATCATATAACCCATAATATGACATGTTCTTACGCCATGTGCATGAAGGCTATCCACCTGCGCTTTATCAGCTTCACTCAACGTACGGTAAGCGGGTATGGCATGCATATATTTCGACGAGGTAAGTTCATGGTTATGCTCTTCATAGAACGACACCACCTTCCATTGTGATGTCTGGTAATCGAAGCGTATCCGAAGCTTAGCTAGGCAGTTAGTTCGACTAAGGGGTCTGTGATCTCTTTTCCGATCCATAGTGAAGTATTTTGTTTCCCTTAACCCCTCTTTATTACATACAAATTGTCGCATCACGACATCGTGTTGTGCATTTTTCCGTACTTCATCTTTCCTCACTACAAATCCATGACTTCTTGCATAACTGGAATAAAATGTGAGAGCATCCTCCCAACTGTAAAACTTCAGACACCGTATTTCATTGGCTGTTAGGTTGGGAATCATCTTGTATTTTTCATTTGAAGAATCTGAGTCCGAATCTTCAATATCCTCACCCGATTCACTGTCGTCCCCTTTGTCATGAATTTCCTCAGGCATTCCTTCATAAACATTTTCAAAGTGCTGTCTATCATCCTCGGAGGAGCTGGACATCTACATTAAAATAAAGGGGGAATAAGTTGCCATTCCTTCATAATCATTTTTATTTACCTTGTACAGTTTGACACTTGCCATTCATTGATTGGAAATGACAGAAACAACATTATAACCTTCCCTCACAAACCAGCATGTAAAGTTTTCCATAAGTAAAATGATTTTGAACCCTATTACATTAATACACTGTACAGACTAGTATTTATTAGACAAAACAAATAACTATAGCTCCTATAGGATTTCAACACCTGTACTAACTAAATAACTCCTTATCAGAGATCACAAAACCTGTCACCAAATTTAATTCAATCGGTAACTGCTTATAACTGTAGGTACTGATACAAAAAAAAAACCTCAAAGCAACTTAAACTTTAAGACTCATCATATTTGATTGAGGGTCTTCACCCTGAATTCTATCTATTTGACAAGATATGCAATGATAGTCATTGATGATAATCTTGAAATCTATTTTGAACTTCTGTATTGTCTTCACTTAAACTTCACTCATTCAATTTGGAAAAAAAATACAAACTTCACTTATTCAATTTTGATCTTTACCTTATTAACTTGAATACAAACTAAGAACCTGTCTAATAACTACACCTAGCCAAATTAAATATAAAATTTTCACCACCAACAAAGGGAGACTAAAGTTGTTCAAAGTCTTAGTAGTATACTGTTAGTGATTGTAAGTAGGCTTCTATTAGTTACAGTAGTTGTCAGATTAAGCTTGACATACTCTCATTTACACACACACACAGATATATATATACACCCACAATGTGAATACTTGTATTATTAAGTCTCTGTAATTAAATCACAGCAAACTAGCAATGCATTCATTCATTTATTACATATAGTGGTTTGATTAATAGCATTATATTATATATCCAAGGTTCCAAGTGCAACTTTCTTCTTTATTTTCAGCTCCATCAAAATGTCCAACTGGCTAATATGCTTGAGTGATTTCCACTTGTAAAATGTTCATTCATAGTTACATTGTTGTGTCAAGTTGGCATAACCAACATAATTTCCTCTACCAGCTGCAACCCTCTGCTTAATTGGTTCCTACCGACTACTAATAATAGCAACTATATTGGTTCTAAGTCCCATGGTTTAACAATCCCCAAGCAAATAGCAAGCCAATTAGGAAAAAATTACAGTAAAGTGAAATTGGCAGTATATAATACGACTATACCAATATATAAGTCATTTTTAATGATAAAAAGTGGGGAAAAACTGCATTAGTAGTCTGAATACAATTCCATAACAAAAAAAGGTGTGATCATAAATAAATGTTTGTGATCTCAGTGAAACAAATCAGAGAAACAAGGTTAAGCTGATTTGAACATGCTACCATGAGCAAAAAGATTATTTTCATGTTCAATTGTCTTTCAAGATATGACACATATTTGCTACCATGAGCAAAAATGATTATGATGATCAACTCTTTGGAAGTATGTTCATCACCAGAAATAGTACTACAAACCATATTTTTTTGAGTGTCTACACCTAAAATATGTCTATGAATGCTGACTCTTTAAAAACTATCTCTCTACACAGTGAACCTAGAAGACTAAACTAAGTCAGAATATTGTCTGACTCGACCCTAAAATACAATAGCAAAAATATCTTTTTTTTCTAGCATGGTGACTTCTTATATTGTGCATCTTAATCATACTCTTGAATGTATATCAAATCATTCCACTGGTATAGTATGATCATCGCCTTAATATTACTTGATTTTAGGTTTGTATCCAACATCAAACATGATTTTAGCTAATAACCCCGAAGCTCTAACAATTGTAGGTTATGAGGAACATGACGTTTCTCTAACTTTTCACATCATTGTTTAATGATAATGTTCTGACCGGCCCAAATGACCACTCGACTCACCATAATCCTAATCGGCCTAAAAGATTTATAACCAAGTGAACATTGTGTTAATCAGTCAGGATATCCAAGATAAAGTCTCAACTCGTCCAACCAACTAGACAAACAAATGTTAAGTTATTAGAGTTAATGATTGAAGAATATAGAAGTAGGGTTAATTTCGTCTATGAACACCAAAGGAGAAATCTTTGGTTTTTCTTTAGACAGCCTCAACCCTAATAAGCAGCTCTCTTTAATTTAAGCTTCTGCAAGAGTGGGATAAAGTTTCTGCTGCCAAACAGAACAGATAAGGTAAGGGGACAACGAGCCCCCTTGTCTAAACCATCTACAGGGAGTGATTGTGTTGCTCAATGAACAACTAACTTAGAATTTGTACGAAATAGTGGTTATACGACTCATGATCATTTGTACCCACTCTGCATTATAGGAAAAGTCCAAAAGGATCTATTTGATGAAATTGCATTCTAAGAGCTCACAGGCTTTGCACATGTCTAGTTTTACTGCCATATAAATACTCCTCCTTTATTCCTCGTCTCTAGAATGTGAAAAGTTTCATGAGCCACTAACACATTATCTTGAATTTGTCTTTCTTTGTTGGAAGCACTTTGTGACAGTTGTGAGAAATAAACAAGTTCATGTAATAAATTTCAGATTAGCATATCAGCATTCCATCAGGCCATTGGTTTGATTCGCGTTCACCAATCACCACTAGTTTTCCCTACTTATGCAAATGATAAAAAATGGTTAAAATTAGTTGTCACTTTGAAAAAAAGAAAAGGAAAATGCTGTTCCAATCTCATTCACGGACAAAGAAGGAAAATACTATAGGGTTTTCCCTACTTACTGGAACAATTTTCAATGGAATGGTAACTTTTCAATTTTTTTCCTCTTCTCTCTAACTTGAATTGTTAGTGTTCAATTATCAACTGATTTTCAAAGTTGAGATGCCCATTTAGTGGGGGGGGGGGGTGAGGAAGTTGACAGTAATTTTAGGACTGTAACTTTCTATGTTAGTTTTGAGTCACATAATTTGCTGTATGATACCAATTCTTGATAGTTATAAATGGACATATTTGCAATTCCATGTCAATGATGTAATAATAGTAATTTTTTACATTTATCTACATTGCATAGTGTTTGGTTGGTTTTATCTATTAGTTAAAAATTTTGATATCCCATTTTGATCTCTATATGTATTCTTGGTAGGCATGGTAGCAAACTTGTGTTCAGTTTACTTACAAAGTACATAATTAGGATCTTTAAGATAAAAATCCTGGAAACTGAGTTTATTTCAAAGCTTCTATTTGTTTGTGTTTCTATCAGAATTTTATGTTTCTTGTTTTAAGATGTGCTTTTAATTTCTACTCAAAGTTTAATTAGGTGCTATAATGTATAAGAGGTGCGGATTTGAGACATCATGAAGTGGCTTTTCCTCTCTGAGAATATATATATATATATATATATATATATATATATACATATATATGTATATATATCATGTTTAGAGTTGAATGGATCACAATAGTTGGTTTGGGTCCTATATCTAAAACTGAAGCTTCGTTGTTGTTTAAGAAACATTCAGGTATAGATAATGAGACACCATCTAACATATCAAAAGTGGCACAAAAAGTTGTTGTTGAATGTCAAGGGTTACCTGGTAGAATCAAAGATGTGGGAACAGCAGAACGAACCCGGACAGAAGAACAATGAAGGAGCAGGAACGCGACGCCATACTACTTACAGGAACAATTTTCAGTGGGATGGTAACTTTTCAATTTTTTCCTCTTCTCTCTAACTTGAATTGTTAGTATTCAATTATCAACTGATTTTCAAACATGAGATGCCCATTTAGTGGGGGGTGAGGAAGTTGACAGTAATTTTAGGACTGTTACTTTCTATGTTAGTTTTGAGTCACATAATTTGCTGTATGATACCAATTCTTGATGGTTATAAATGGACATATTTGCAATTCCATGTCAATGATGTAATAATAGTAATTTTTTACATTTATCTACATTGCATAGTGTTTGGTTGGTGTTATCTATTAGTTAGAAATTTTGATATCCCATTTTGATCTCTATATGTATTCTTGGTAGGAATGGTAGCAAACTTGTGTTCAGTTTACTTACAAAGTACATAATTAGGATCTTTAAGATAAAAATCCTGGAAACTGAGTTTATTTCAAAGCTTCTATTTGTTTGTGTTTCTATCAGAATTTTATGTTTCTTGTTTTAAGATGTGCTTCTAATTTCTACTCAAAGTTTAATTAGATGCTATAATGTATAAGTGGTGCGGATTTGAGACATCATGAAGTGGCTTTTCCTCTTTGAGAATATATATATATATATACATACATATATATATATATATATATATATATATATCATGTTTAGTGTTGAATGGATCACAATAGTTGGTTTGGGTCCTATATCTAAAGCTGAAGCTTGGTTGTTGTTCAAGAAACATTCAGGTATAGATAATGAGACACCATTTAACATATCAAAAGTGGCACAAAAAGTTGTTGTTGAATGTCAAGGGTTACCTGGTAGAATCAAAGATGTGGGAACAACAGAACGAACCCGAACAGAAGAACAATGAAGGAGCAGGAACGCGACGCCGTACTACTTACTGGAACAATTTTTAGTGGAATGGTAACTTTTCAATTTTTTTCCTCTTCTCTCTAACTTGAATTGTTAGTGTTCAATTATCAACTGATTTTCAAACATGAGATGCCCATTTAGTGGGGGGTGAGGAAGTTGACAGTAATTTTAGGACTGTTACTTTCTAAGTTAGTTTTGAGTCACATAATTTGCTGTATGATACCAATTCTTGATGGTTATAAATGGACATATTTGCAATTCCGTGTCAATGATGTAATAATAGTAACTTTTTACATTTATCTACATTGCATAGTGTTTGGTTGGTGTTATCTATTAGTTAGAAATGTTGATATCCCATTTTGATCTCTATATGTATTCTTGGTAGGCATGGTAGCAAACTTGTGTTCAGTTTACTTACAAAGTACATAATTAGGATCTTTAAGATAAAAATCCTGGAAACTGAGTTTATTTCAAAGCTTCTATTTGTTTGTGTTTCTATCAGAATTTTATGTTTCTTGTTTTAAGATGTGCTTTTAATTTCTACTCAAAGTTTAATTAGATGCTATAATGTATAAGAGGTGCGGATTTGAGACACCATGTGTAACGCCCCAATTTTGAATTGAGGGATCACATTATAATTACGCGGAAATAAGTTTCGTAAAACCTCTCAAAAGGATCCCTCATTTTCTTTAAAATTCAAATTTGTCGCTCAAATAAATATTTAACAAGTATAATCCCTTAGTTAATATAAAATCTAACGGAAAATAAAATAAAGGGTTAATGGTTTACTTGGTCCCTGTGGTTGCACCAAGATTTGGCTTTGGTCCCTCCCCGGAAAAAAGTTTGCAAAATGTCTCTGTAGTTGTACCAAGTTTGATATAGGTCCCTGCCGGAGACCGGAGCTCCGGTGAGTGCACATGTGGCAGGCTGACTGGATTAATGAAGGTGATGTGAATTTTTTTTTATTGAAATACATGTCAGATGTTAAAAAAAAATCCCTAATTAAATCTAAAATTCCCCAAATCCCTAATTTCAGAAGTGGTAAGTTTGTTGGTAATCATTAACTTTCTGTGAATTAGAAGCCACATCATCATCGTCGGATATGTCAACAACCTCGTCTGGCAGATCTCCTAATGCATGTCTTCTTCACAGCTTTCACCTTCATTTTAGTTGCCACTTGCTCTTCTTTTTAGATTTAATTAGGGATTTTTTTTAACATCTGACCTGTATTTCAATAAAAAAAATCCACGTCACCTTCATTAATCCAGTCAGCCTGCCACATGTGCACTCACCGGAGCTCCGGTCTCCGGCAGGGACCTATATCAAACTTGGTACAACTACAGGGACCTTTTGCAAACTTTTTTTCGGGGAGGGACCAAAGCCAAATCTTGGTGCAACCACAGGGACCAAGTAAACCATTAACCCTAAAACAAAGTATCAATAACATAAAGATTCATCTAAGTATTTGAAATCAAAACAAAATTCCAATTCAGCTTCTCAACTTCATTCTTCACTTCCTCGCCCCACCTTGCCTCTTCAATCTATGCTTCACGCCGTTCCTCTGTGGCGTTAAGCGCCCAACCAACATACACACAAGCAGCAAAGGGTTAACTTCAAAGACAAATAATAATATCATTCCACAATAATCAGCAATTATTAAATGCCCTATTAAAATAAATTAGAAATAAAATAAATAAATAATTAAATTAATAAATATAATTCAAACATAGCCCAACGTTATTCAAAAATACATAAACATACATATTGTTTACATAAAACAACCAATAGAAGTAAAATAAAAATAAAAAAAGAAATCAACGGACAGAACAACACGTATTGTTTACATAAAACAAACAATAGAAATAAAATGAAATAATAAAAAAAAATTCAACGGACAGAACAACACGTCCTAAATTAAATTTTTTATATTTTATTATGCAAATCTTCCTTAAGATCTCAACATGCATATCTATGGCTAAATTTTCCCAGAACAAGGGCAGGATAATCACGTGGGACAAGTACCCACCACATTACCCTCGGCCTGATCCCACGGGACAAGTATCCATCACATCAGAGCCTAAACAAACCTAAGTAATGCATATGATATGACTCAAATAATTCCCAATCTCATGAACCAACAATTCACGCATTAACTCAATATAGTCATGTTACCATATGTCAATTACTTTTAATTTCTCTTAACATATATACATGTTATATCCACATAAATTTCAAATTCTCATCATATCAAACAAAATATTACAATTTCATAGCACAAACAACAACAGTCCATATAATCATTCCAAATTATCTCAACCAATTTGCCAAAACAAAATTTAAAAATAATACAATGTTAAACGACTTATATAGAGAAGTTACCCTTACCTTCTAGTATATTGCATCCAATTGATATGTTTCAACTGTCTTACTTGCAAAATTTGAGTATTCAAATCCTACCAACAAGGATTTTCCACCGATTAAGTTCCATGAACCTTTAGGAAATTTTAGCCAAGTTTAATATCTAAAAATCAAAATTTTTTTTTCACTTAAATTTTCCAATGCTTATAGGCTCAATGACAAAGAATAAGGAGGGAAATTGCAAGGTGAAACCAACCTCAAAATTAGCTCCGGACACGAACGTAAACCGGTGTTCGCCTTCTAAGTCCCAATACTCGTTCTTGTCTCAAAGGTGAGGAGGAATCCGTGGTTGGCTTGAATTTGAGGAGAAGAATTTATGCCCAAAAATAGAACAAGGTTAAGTCAGGGTTGAAGGTGATCAAAGAAAGAACTCAGGAATTAAACAAGGATGGACGCTTACCAAGGATTTCTATCTCGTAACCTTGAAGAAAATTGAATTTCAATCTCACACACCAAGGGAGGAGGCTGGTCGAACAGTGAAAGAAAGGAAGGAGGGGGTTTCTTGACTTGGTTCTCTTGAGAAAAGGAGAAGGAGATAACAACAGCTAGGAAGATTTTGCAGCACTAGAAACCAGAATTCCTCTCTTAGAACTTTTTATCCTCTTATACGTGTTCAGCAAGGTAGTGGATGAAGAATCAGTTTTGTTTTCTACCTTCTTATGTTGAACGTGTATGATGAGGGAGTGGGAAGTGATTCAATTTTCTCTCCACAAATCCAACAGCAATTCTCCCATTAATATCTATATCTTTTTTTTTAAATTTTAAATTTTGAATTCAAATGGGTAGGGAATCAGGATGGATAAGAGCAAAGAATATGCTTCTTGGTGAGCATATATCCCACGCCCAACTAGAAAAAAATAGGGCTGGTTTCATCTTTGAAAACTTCTCTAAAACAGAAAGTGAATCGGGTCTTGTTCGATGTCAAGGTTCATTCAGTTATTCATTTTATTAAATCAGAAATTAAATAAGCATAAAAGAATATTCCCTATTCAAAAATTCGAAATTAATAGGGCTAAAACACTCAAGTCTCAACCACTAAACCAAAGCTCATCTTGTTAGAAGCCAACCAAAATAATTATTTTCAACCAATGGTCATATTTCAATATCAACATACTCAACGAATCAAATAATAATATCATAAGCCTCAAGGGCTAAAACACAATTACAAATACTTCAAGGATCAAAATGCAATTTACAAAAATAGAGGGTATTACATCATGAACTGGCTTTTCCTCTCTGAGAATATATATATATATATATATATATATATATATATATATATATATATATATATATCATGTCTAGAGTAGAATGGATCACAATAGTTGGTTTGGGTCCTATATCTAAAACTGAAGCTTGGTTATTGTTCAAGAAACATTCAGGTATAGATAATGAGACACCATCTAACATATCAAAAGTGGCACAAAAAGTTGTTGTTGAATGTCAAGGGTTACCTGGTAGAATCAAAGATGTGGGAACAGCAGAACGAACCCAAACAGAAGAACAATGAAGGAGCAGGAACGCGACGCCATAATACTTACTGGAACAATTTTCAGTGGAATGGTAACTTTTCAATTTTTTTGCTCTTCTCTCTAACTTGAATTGTTAGTGTTCAATTATCAACTGATTTTCAAACATGAGATGTCCATTTAGTGGGGGGGTGAGGACGTTGACAGTAATTTTAGGACTGTTACTTTCTATGTTAGTTTTGAGTCACATAATTTGCTGTATGATACCAATTCTTGATAGTTATAAATGGACATATTTGCAATAACATGTCAATGATGTAATAATAGTAATTTTTTACATTTATCTACATTGCATAGTGTTTGGTTGGTGTTATCTATTAGTTAGAAATGTTGATATCCCATTTTGATCTCTATATGTATTCTTGGTAGGCATGGTAGCAAACTTGTGTTCAGTTTACTTACAAAGTACATAATTAGGATCTTTAAGATAAAAATCCTGGAAACTGAGTTTATTTCAACGCTTCTATTTGTTTGTGTTTCTATCAGAATTTTATGATTCTTGTTTTAAGATGTGCTTTTAATTTCTATTCAAAGTTTAATTAGATGCTATAATGTATAAGAGGTGCGGATTTGAGACATCATGAAGTGGCTTTTCCTCTCTGAGAATATATATATATATATATATATATATATATATATATATATATATATCATGTTTAGAGTTGAATGGATCACAATAGTTGGTTTGGGTCCTATATCTAAAACTGAAGCTTGGTTGTTGTTTAAGAAACATGCAGGTATAGATAATGAGACGCCATCTAACATATCAAAAGTGGCACAAAAAGTTGCTGTTGAATGTCAAGGGTTACCTAGTAGAATCAAAGATGTGGGAACAGCAGAACGAACCCGGACAGAAGAACAATGAAGGAGCAGGAACGTGACGTCATACTACTTACTGGAACAATTTTCAGTGGAATGGTAACTTTTCAATTTTTTTCCTCTTCTCTCTAACTTGAATTGTCAGTGTTCAATTATCAACTGATTTTCAAACATGAGATGCCCATTTAGTGGGGGGTGAGGACGTTGACAGTAGTTTTAGGACTGTTACTTTCTATGTTAGTTTTGAGTCACATAATTTTCTGTATGATACCAATTCTTGATAGTTATAAATGGACATATTTGCAATTCCATGTCAATGATGTAATAATAGTAATTTTTTACATTTATCTACATTGCATAGTGTTTGGTTGGTGTTATCTATTAGTTAGAAATGTTGATATCCCATTTTGAACTCTATATGTATTCTTGGTAGGCATGGTAGCAAACTTGTGTTCAGTTTACTTACAAAGTACATAATTAGGATCTTTAAGATAAAAATCCTGGAAACTGAGTTTATTTCAAAGCTTCTATTTGTTTGTGTTTCTATCAGAATTTTATGTTTCTTGTTTTAAGATGTGCTTTTAATTTCTACTCAAAGTTTAATTAGATGCTATAATGTATAAGAGGTGCGGATTTGAGACATCATGAAGTGGCTTTTCCTCTCTGAGAATATATATATATATATATATATATATATATGTGTATATATATATATATATATCATGTTTAGAGTAAAATGGATCACAATAGTTGGTTTGGGTCCTATATCTAAAACTGAAGCTTGGTTGTTGTTCAAGAAACATTCAGGTATAGATAATGAGACACCATCTAACATATCAAAAGTGGCACAAAAAGTTGTTGTTGAATGTCAAGGGTTACCTGGTAGAATCAAAGATGTGGGAACAGCAGAACGAACCCGGACAGAAGAACAATGAAGGAGCAGGAACGTGACGCCATACTACTTACTGGAACAATTTTCAGTGGAATGGTAACTTTTCAATTTTTTTCCTCTTCTCTCTAACTTGAATTGTTAGTGTTCAATTATCAACTGATTTTCAAACATTAGATGCCCATTTAGTGGGGGGTGAGGAAGTTGACAGTAATTTTAGGACTGTTACTTTCTAAGTTAGTTTTGAGTCACATAATTTGCTGTATGATACCAATTCTTGATGGTTATAAATGGACATATTTGCAATTCCATGTCAATGATGTAATAATAGTAATTTTTTACATTTATCTACATAGCATAGTGTTTGGTTGGTGTTATCTATTAGTTAGAAATGTTGATATCCCATTTTGATCTCTATATGTATTCTTGGTAGGCATGGTAGCAAACTTGTGTTCAGTTTACTTACAAAGTACATAATTAGGATCTTTAAGATAAAAATCCTGGAAACTGAGTTTATTTCAAAGCTTCTATTTGTTTGTGTTTCTATCAGAATTTTATGTTTCTTGTTTTAAGATGTGCTTTTAATTTCTACTCAAAGTTTAATTAGATGCTATAATGTATAAGAGGTGCAGATTTGAGACATCATGAAGTGGCTTTTCCTCTCTGAGAATATATATATATATATATATATATATATATATATATATATATATATACATATATATGTATATATATCATGTTTAGAGTTGAATGGATCACAATAGTTGGTTTGGGTCCTATATCTAAAACTGAAGCTTGGTCGTTGTTCAAGAAACATTCAGGTATAGATAATGAGACGCCATCTAACATATCAAAAGTGGCACAAAAAGTTGTTGTTGAATGTCAAGGGTTAACTAGTAGAATCAAAGATGTGGGAACAGCAGAACGAACCTGGACAGAAGAACAATGAAGGAGCAGGAACGTGACGTCATACTACTTACTGGAACAATTTTCAGTGGAATGGTAACTTTTCAAATTTTTTCCTCTTCTCTCTAACTTGAATTGTTAGTGTTCAATTATCAACTGATTTTCAAACATGAGATGCCCATTTAGTGGGGGGTGAGGACGTTGACAGTAATTTTAGGACTGTTAATTTCTATGTTAGTTTTGAGTCACATAATTTGTTGTATGATACCAATTCTTGATAGTTATAAATGGACATATTTGCAATTCCATGTCAATGATGTAATAATAGTAATTTTTTACATTTATCTACATTGCATGCTGTTTGGTTGGTGTTATCTATTAGTTAGATATGTTGATATCCCATTTTGATCTCTATATGTATTCTTGGTAGGCATGGTAGCAAACTTGTGTTCAGTTTACTTACAAAGTACATAATTAGGATCTTTAAGATAAAAATCCTGGAAACTGAGTTTATTTCAAAGCTTCTATTTGTTTGTGTTTCTATCAGAATTTTATGTTTCTTGTTTTAAGATGTGCTTTTAATTTCTACTCAAAGTTTAATTAGATGCTATAATGTATAAGAGGTGCGGATTTGAGACATCATGAAGTGGCTTTTCCTCTCTGAGAATATATATATATATATATATACATATATATGTATATATATATATATACACATATATATGTATATATATCATGTTTAGAGTTTAATGGATCACAATAGTTGGTTTGGGTCCTATATCTAAAACTGAAGCTTGGTTGTTGTTCAAGAAACATTTAGGTATAGATAATGAGACACCATCTAACATATCAAAAGTGGCACAAAAAGTTGTTGTTGAATGTCAAGGGTTACTTGGTAGAATCAAAGATGTGGGAACAACAGAAGAACAATGAAGGAGCAGGAACGCGACGGCACGGCAGCAAGGCAGGAGCGCGATGGAACAGATGCGGCAGGAGCGCGACGACACGGCGGCGCGACGGATGACAGCAACTTTGGAGCATGATGCAGGGAGGAGGGAGGTGGAAAAGAGGAATTACATGGTAGCAAGGCAGGAGTGCGACGACACGGCGACGATTGGAGCGCGACAAAACGGCGGCGGCAGGAGCGCGACAAAACGGCGGTAGGTGCACGGCGGCGCGGCGGATGACAGCAACGATGGAGCACGATGCAGGGACGAGGGAGGAGGAAAAAAGGAATTACACGGCAGCAAGGCAGGAGTGCGACGACACAACGGCGGTAGGAGCACGGCGGCGCGGCGGATGACAGCAATGATGGAGCACGATGCAAGGAGGAGGGAGGAGGAAAAGAGGAATTAGTTTTTTTTTTCCCAAATCAAAATGTTATTAGTTAATTTCAATTAAGTTAAAAATCAATTTGAAAATTAGAAAATAAACATTTTCTGAAGAAAAAAAAAGATTTTTATTATAGGGCAAAATTAATAATAAAAATAGTGGAAGGACTAAATGATGAATCTTATAAATAGTTGAAGGACCAAATCATGTATCTTATAAGTTTAGATGACATGGCATTATCTTACTATAACATGGCACTTTGTTATGATCTCATTGGTAGCTGCTCAGGGGCATCTTAACCCCCTCTCATAAAAGAGTATTCTAAAGTTTTCTTTTTTCTCCTTGACACATGCGGGATGTTTATTGCGTTGTTGCTTTTCAAAATTCGAATTGGAACCTTTTTTTGATTTCCAATTCTTAGCCACTATCCAATCGCCACGTGTACTGGTAGCCTGGGTCCCTTTCTCAGCAGCAGGAATAATATTCCCACCCTTAGGGTTTTCATGGATTGCATTGGTGGTTGCCGCCGATGAGGGTTTCGTTGCGATATTCTTCTCCACTGTGTTACCATATTGCAACGAACAATTCCTGCTAAGATGTCCATAACAACCACAATGGTCACAAATGATATGTAGTCCCTCATATTCAACTTTGATCCACTGCTCCCAAAACCAAAACCACACCTTTTCCACGACAGGCAGCTGGCTCAGATCAATCTCCACGCAAATTTGAGCATACCAGCCACGATGCATTTGCTTCGTAGTAGTGTCCACCTTGACCGGTCTGCCCACCAACGAAGCTGGGGCACGAAGAAAGCTCTCGTCATAATAAGCCAGGTCAAGCCCCGGAAACCTAATCCAGACTAGAGTTTTCTGAATAAGAGTTTCTGACGTCACGAAATTCGGACTCCACAGAGAGACCGCCACGCAGTGATAAAAAATCATCCATGTCCCTCGTTGGAGCTAAGTCAAATTTCACCATATACACCCCATGATCAACATAAATGATCTCAAAGCCTCCCTTTGGCTTACACAGTTCCTGAAGTTTTTTCCTCATGAGGTTGTAGTCAAGGTTATTTCCCAACACCTTCACCACTAACACCTCCTTCCAAGGCGCGCCCAATTTCTCGATCACTGAATCCGCCGCAAACACACTTGGCAGGAGGCGGTTTCCACCCTCAATATCAACTCTGACCAGCTTATGAGCAATGAGATCCACCTGAGGATCCCGATCATCAGTTTTCTTTCCCATAACCATATCACAAAACAAGGGCCTCCGCCTTCCACCAGTACCCACTTCGGATGCTTCTCCGGCACACCCTCCGCCATGAAACACCTTTCCCTCACTCTGAATTGGAAATAAACATCAAATTAAAACAAAATGTAAAAAAAAGTAATGCAAAGCAAAAACATTCAAAAAAAAATTCAAGCTAACAACACATAATTATCGACAGTACCACATAAACACCAAACTAAACAAACATAATTCAATCACTTCAAAATATTATACATATTACTATATTAACCTTGTAAGTTGTAACTTTATGATACTCATTAAATTTGACAAAAAATGCATCAAGAAAATAACTATGAAGGGAAAACACAAAACCTTCCATTTATATGATTAGTAAAAAAATTGGAGTATGAGGTTATTTGGTATTTTTTAAGAAAATTAAATTGCATGAAAAAAAGACAAAGTTTGGCGGGCCAAACCGGCAAGCCTCGCTAAATGGCTGACTCAATCAGTGCGAGTTATGCGGAATAATGGGTTCAATATCTCCAACCCAACCCATCAAAATATGTTGGGGAAGCAGGCTGTTCGAGCAGGCCCAACCCATATTTCCACCCGTAAAAATTTGGTAGACATTTATAAGCTAGTGCAAAACCAATTTCTTATTAGTTATGATACGTACAAGTTATTAGGGTTCACTATTAATATATTTTTAGCTTTGATATTTAGACACTTAGGGTATGTTTGGTTTATAAGAGAATGAGAGATGAAAGAAAGAGATGAGAGAAGATAAATAGTGAGAGTGGTGAGAAATATAGTTGATATATAGTTTGCTTAGTATGATAGAAAGAGAAGAGAAATAGAGAAGAGAGAATGAGGTGAAGAGAGAATTTTGTTTTTGCATTAAAAGAATTCCTGTGGTCGCAAATCCACTTTTTGGCGGTTTAAGACTGTCAGTAAAGTGACAGTTTCAAAAAAGACAAAAAGCAATAACTCTCTCCCCCATTTCTTCTCAATTTGGGGATACCCCAAAACGTAGATGGGCCACATGACCTGCTCTCCCCCTCATCCTCTCTCCTATAACCAAACAAGGGTAGGAGTGATCTATCTCCCCTAACTCTCTTTTCTCTTTCACCTCTAACAATCAAACCCTTAAAGTGTAATGACATCTCAGATATACCTTATTTTTCTTTCTGTACACCTCATTGATTCATTCATACTTCACTTTCTCTTCCATTTCATTTTCACTTACTTTCTCTTCCTATCTTTCTCTATAATCTTTTCCTATCACACTACTCATAAGATATACCTTATTTTTCTTTCTCTTTCACCTCTAATCCTTGTTTGCTGAGTGTATATAAGGCATACTATGGTTGAAACATATGAGCAATTGGTGGCAAAGATCTGGGCTGAACTTGAAATAGAGTATGAAAAAAAGAAACGCGATGCTTTCATCTTAATTGATGAGTATTATGCTGAATAGGAGTGTAGGTGCGCTAACGGATCTTCTCCTAATCGAGTGCAAGAATGGAAAGCCAAAGTTACCTTACACGGAAGGATAAATTGCATTTTGTGGAGGCAACCAGATATTGAGCAACCACCCACTGTTCATGAAAGTGAACATGTGATTCAATGTGAAGAGGTTAAAGAAACCTCCATTGCAAAATTTGTCTTTGAAGACAAATTAAAGATGGATGAAGAAAAGCCTCAAGTTCTAAGAACCTATCTCTTAGGTTCATGGAGGACAAAAGATCAGGGTAAGAAAAAAAACAAGGGAATTGAATTTTCTCTACACAACAAAGCAACATTTCAGTGAGAATTTTCTTAACCCTCTTACTTTTAATTGGACTTATATTGCCTTGATAGCTGAAAATGCATGCGATACCATGATGAACTTGTGTCAGAATTTGCATGTGATTTAAAGGGTCTAATGCAATTTGTGATAGACCCTGGATGAGAAGTGAACTGGAAGAGTCTATCAAAGACTATAACATTGGGCTTCTTGGGAGACAACCCAAGTGCATTGTTGATTTTTCTTTATGTGAATAAAAGAGCAGGCAACGGTGGAACTGGAGGAGCTGAAGGAGACGATCAAGATGATCCAATGCACCAATAATTGACCAGAGTATTTTTGTATTTTCTTTTTAGTTTAGTTTTGTTTAGATTTTTATTTTAGTTTGAGTCTTGCATGTAATTTAGATTGAGTCAGTTTTATACCCCTGATCATGTACTATTTTTGCTTAACTGTTAAGTGGTTTCACCCCTAGTTAGTGTTTTTGAAAATGTTGATACATTTGTTTGTCTTTGCTAGGTAGAATTGCATGTTGTTAGGGGTTGTGAAGAATTCTTGATTACTGAGTTTAAATTGATCTTGATCATGATTTGAGTTCTTAAATGGGTACACTTACCCTATCTTTTATGAGTGCTTAGAGTGATCTCTGATACACTTGTGCATGTTTGATCCTGTCTTGGTTTGCATGTCAACTGAATAAATGCATGTTGTGTGGTTTTGTGAGAGACTAGTAGGATTTCTTGTGGACCTCAGACTTTGTTGTTGCAATGTTTTTCCCATAGTAGCCCCTTTGAGTCTGAATTGAGTATTTTCTTTGGTGCTATTATTGTGAATAATTCTGTTTTTGTTAAGTGAATCTAAAAATTGATGTTTAGAGCTAAAAAATGATAGGTTTCTCTAAAAAAAATGAAAAAATAAGGTATGTGCCTTAGAAAAAAAAAGACATGGGGGTGAGTAAGAGTATGAGGGTAGATCAAAATTCATTTCATACATCCTAAGGAGTTTCCTTCCCTTTGATTGAGCAGAAAACTAATGGAGAATAGAAAAGTTAAGTTGGCCCACAAAACATATTTTCTTTGCTATCTTGGTGACAAAACTTGAGGAGAGAATTATTTTAGGTTATTTGACCAAAATGCCCTCCTTACTTGTATTATATAAATAAAATAAAATTATTTAAAAAATATGAAAAATATTTATAATAATATTAGTAGATACCTTTAATTATTTTTTATGTTGTATTATTTTATAAAATTTTAATTTTAATATTTTATTTGTACTTAAGGATATTTATGTCTTTCAACAAACATACACTTTTTTTTTGTCTCACATTCTTTTCGCTTTCTTTCCAACCAAACAACCTAAAATATCATCTCATTTTCTACCGTCTTTCTTTTTTCTTTCTTTCTTTTCATTTTTTTCTCCCACTTTTCTTTCATATATCAAACATACCCATAGTGTGTTAAGAAGGAAAAACAAAACTCTCATTTGAGGTATAAAAAAAAAAACCGGTTAAAAGAACCAACCGATTAATATCTCAGTGCGGGAAAGGGCCAAGGGCTGCCGGCCTCTTTTCTTGTTCAAAAGGGCTGCAAATGATGACGTATTTGCAATAAGTTTTTTTGTATTAAGCCCAAACATGTCTTTGACGGAAAAAGCCCAAAATTATCATTTCGCTTTATAAAGTTTTCAATATCAATTACCTTGTAATTTTGTTTCAAAGAAAAGGCCACGTAAAATTAGACCCAATAAAATGTCATGTAAAGAGAATGGGAATTTTTTTTTTAATATTGTCAAAAAGAAATAGTATAATAAGGTAGAAAAAAATAAATTTAGCAAAGTATGACTGTTTTAGCCACGTGAGAAAGGAGGTGAAGACGAGAGGGGGAGTCGTGGACAACCGTGCGACTCCCAAAAAGCTGTTAAAGGTTAGTAGGGAGCAGGAGGGTAGGTGGGAAGCAGGATTCGTGTTGTGAAAAACGAGGTGAGAGAGTCGCATGGTGGGGTGCGATTCCCTCTTCTTCTCCTCCTCTTCTTTTCCTCCCTTGTCCCTTGTCTCCCCTCTTTTGCTGTGAAAAAGCTTTCAAAAACTTCTGGACAAGGAGTTATTGAGTTCAAAAATGAATTAACACTCATATCTAAGCTTCAATATACAAATCTCGTTCAGTTACTCGGTCACTGCATTCATCAACAAGAGCGGATGTTGGTCTATGAGTACATGCCAAACAAAAGCTTGGACTGCTTTTTATTTGGTGAGAAGTATTAGAATCTCGTAAACTTTTGTCTTTGCCTGTTTGATAGTTGATTCACACACACATGAAAAACATTACAAGAACTCTTATATATAAGTTATAGTAAATCATTTACTATTTGCACTATATATTTCTTACTAAAATTATGGTTCATTATGATAGTTTCTTTGATCATGGCATTAACTTTCACTTTTGCTTTTGGAAGATTCTGCTGGAAGAAAGCTGCGCTTTACCATAATAGAAGGAATTGCTCAAGGAATAATCTACCTTCACAAATACTCAAGTCATGAAGATGATAAAAAAAACATCAAGAGACAAGGGAAGAGAAGAAGAGGGAGTTGCACCCCACCACGTGACTCCCTCACCTCGTTTTCTACAACACCAATCCTACTTCTCACCTATTCTCCTGCTCCCCACTAACTTCTAATAACTTTTAGAAGTCGCACGACTGTCCGCGACTCCCCATGTCAGACCCCACATTACTTCTCACGTGGCTAAAACGGTCATACTTTTTATTATACTAATTTTTTTTGACAATATTAAAAAGAAACCAAGAAAATGTTCAATGTCAACATAAAACCATGAATAAGGTCTTAAATAAACGTTAGCACTATATTGACTTGGACCAAAAAGTAGCGTTGTTGACAAGATTGTGTTGTTCAGTTAGATCATTGATACATCGAGCAATAAAAATGCTAGTAAGTAGTAACGTTCTTTATATGCACTTTTTTATCCGTTAGGATTTACGTGAGATAATTTACTACGGGCCTCTTCGAGATGATTGATAATTTAATATTTGAAATATTTTAAAACCAAAACAGTTTTCAAGTTTTAATTTTTAAGGTACCGTTGGGAGTAGTTTTAATTTTATGTTTTGAAATTTTTAAAAATCTAAACTAGTTTTTAGTTTAGTAAATTCAATTTTAGTTTTTTATAGTTTTCAATTTTAAAAATTTGTTGTCAACTTTATAAATTCAGAATAGTCACTACACATTTTCTATCAATATTACCTGGTGGTTATAGTGAATGTTACCTGGTGACGAAGAAGGTGGATGTTACTTGGTAATCGCGACTCTGGTCGTGATAATGGTGGGTGTGGTTGTGGCGGCAGTAGTAGTGGCAGTGGTGGAAGGTGTTGTGATGACGATGGTGAAGGGTAGTGGTGGTGGTAGCGATGGCGGAGGCGGTGGTGGAGGTTGGTGGCAACGGCGGTGTTGGTGGAGAGTGGAGGAGGTGGAGGTGCTAGAGGGTGGTGGAGGTTGGTGATAGTGCAAGAAACACACAAGAAAGGGAGGATTTGAATTGTGTGTGTAATTTTTGAAAATTTATTTTCTAATACATCACAGTTATTAGTTTCAATAAGTATTAGAGTGTGTGTGCATGCAGCGGAAAAACAACTTAAAACAGAAAATTAAAACACACATGATTTTTATCCTGATTCACCCCCATAATCGACAGGGCTACGTCCAGTCCTTGGCTTCACCAAGATTTTCCACTATTTCATCAAATAGTACAAGTATTCTTAGGGACTTCTCCCAGTATTAGAAGGACTTCTCCTGTCAAGTATTGTACAGGACTTCTCCTAGTATTCTCAAGACTTCTCCTTTCAAGTATTCTCCAGGACTCCTCCTGACTAGTATTCTACACGACTACTCCTGATTCCCTTTACAAATTGGGTTTGTTTTTCTACAAAAATTCTCTTCAGTAAGAGTGGGTAGAAGGATGAAGCTCGAATTACAGAGAGGATAAGAATTTCAGTTTCTCTATTTTGTTTAGTGTGTGACTTTAAAATAAGAGTAACACTCTATGGGTTCTTCACACAAGTGGACGACTTAACTCAGTTAAAGAATGGCTTGAAGCTTTCTGAGTTTAAACCAATGGAAGCTTGGTTCTTTGGGCAACTTGGTTGAGATATGCAATATGTTGTGTTCAAGTCGCCAAGTTGTTTCGGAAGATGATTTCTCTATTTATATCTTCAGTAGAAAGTCTTCATTGAGCTTTGACAAAGAAGAGAAAATAGATCCGTTAGTACTCCTGCTTCCTTGTGAGTAACGGTTAATTCTGTAATTCTGGATCAGCATTAAATGGGTTCTGTCAAGCATTAATTGCGTGTGCAGACATCGTCTTAGAGGAGCTTTTGTTTTCTCGAAGATCGATATAAAGTCTGGTTATCACCAGATTTGAGTGAAGGAAGAAGATATCCCAAAAAGTATTTTTTGAACGAGATACGGACATTACGAATACCTAGTAATGTCGTTCGGAGTCACTAATGCACCGGAAGTGTTCATGGATCACATGAACATGATCTTTCACTCATTTTTAGATCATTTTGTGGTTGTGTTTATCGATGATATTGTCGTTTATTCTAAGAGTCATGAAGAACATGAAAGCCACCTACGACAAGTACTTCAAGTATTACGCGAGAAAGAGTTGTATGTTAGCGTATCCAAATGCGAGTTTTGGTTGGACGAAGTTAAGTTCTTGTGACACGTCATTTTGAAAGAAGGAATCGTTGTAGACCCTTCTAAAGTTAAGGCTGTGCTAGCCTGGGAACAGCCGAAGACAGTAAGCGACATTAGAAGTTATATTTGGTTGGTTGGTTATTACCAACGTTTCATCGAGGGTTTCGCAAAGATAGCGGGACCTTTGACCCAGCTGACAAGGAAGAATCAGCCGTTCGGTTGGACTGAGGACTGTGAAGCAAGTTTCCAGGAGATGAAGAAACGCTTGACGACCTCACCTGTGCTAGCTTTACCACAGGAAGAGAAGCCCTATGACGTATTTTGTGACGCTGCGCATCAAGGTCTTGGTTTTTTGCTAATGCAAGAGCGCACGGTAGTAGTTTATGCTTCAAGACAATTGAAGGTTCACGAAAGGAATTACCCAACTCATGAGCTTGAGTTGGCATCGATTGTGTTCACTTTGAAGATATGGAGAAACTACCTTCATGGCAGCACTTGTACCTTTTTCAATGATCACAAGAGTTTAAAGTACCCCTTTGATCAGAAGGAGCTTAACATGAGACAATGACGCTGGATGGAATTCTTGAAGGATTATGAGTTTAACCTCTAGTACCATCCAGGGAAGGCTTGGGGTGTTGGTTCAGTTTCTTTACAGATTTTATCTTTACTTTCTAGTTATTATGCCAGTTGGCTTTTTGAATAATTGATTATTTATTTGGTTTTAATTTTTCCGCTACTATTTGAGTTCAATTATTCATTCAATATTATGATTTTAACCCTCGAGAAATAGGGCGTTACAATGTACTTAGAGAATGTAAGATGGATGTTAAGATGAACTTGTAACGTGAGTTAAGAACATATCTTAACTAGATTTTGTAAAAAGGATTGAGATTAGGTTTCATTTCTTTAGTCCTAGAGCTCTAAAGCTTTGGTAAGAAAAAAAATCTGCAAAGTTAGTAACATGAGTTGACATTCTAGGAGGATGTCACAACATGGAAGAACAATGCTCTAGTGAGCACATATCAAACATGAAATTCAAAGAAAAAAAATGTTGTTCGGTGACAACTTAAAGGTCCAATACTCCTAAAGTATTGGTTCAAACAAGAAGAAATAACAAAGAGATTGATTGCAAGAAACTAAAACAAAAAGTAAGAACAACACAACGTAAATTGCATTAAAAAATAAAAAGGTGGAGGGAAATACTTTACTTTTGACTTATAGTCGTCATTATCGTAATAGTAGACGTGAGGATTTTTTAGAATGTTTCGTAGTAAAAGGTCCAACACCCTGTTCTTATTACAAACACGTTTTATAGTACATGAGTCGAAATAACTACTATGTAGATCCTACGAATGAAATTGAATTTACAAATAACTTCATAATCTAATGCAAGACACTTGGCATACCATGAAGCTCGAACATGGGTAACTACTTCTGATCGTGGGTGAGTTCTTCTTTTCCTGTGGATGCTTCGAACCTGGTCGATAAACTTCTTGGTTGATCTGGCATCGAATGAGCTTGAAAAATTGAACTAAATTTGACCTTGAAAACCTTGTCGCCTTGAAATCATCTTCAAACTTGGACTTGCGTCGTTTAAACTTAGATGCTCCAAATGCCTTCAAGTAAGTCTCGAATGGTTTGACCTCGAACTAACTTTAGGCATTGATATCTAACTTAATCTTAAAGGCTTTTGTCTAGATTGATATAGAAAACTTGATTTCAGATTGGCTAAAGAACCTTGCATTTGAATTGAACTTATTAGCTTGTAATTTTTTTTAAAGCAAAATATATGTTTGATGAGGAAAATGATAAATATATACAACCCAACTCAAGAGGGATAAAAGAAAATCAAAAGCCCTCAATGACCCCCGAAAACAACAACACCCAAAAATCTACGTCTCCTTCCTTAAGAAGACCTGCGTGCTTTGATCTAAGCTGCAACTTTGTAGAGGGCAACATCATTTCTGCAGTCATACTCCATGCCCAAGCATTTCCCCATCATAACCTTGTACTTATGTTAATCTCAAACCCTTATTTTCAATGGAACTCCTCAATCATGAACTATTAAGTGAACCTTTAGCCTGATAATGACGTTTTACATCTCGATCTCATCTTTGGCCTGGGTCTTCAAATTTGTTACTCAAATCTTCTCTTCTACTAACAGAGATGCCCTATCTCAACTTGACTGATTTCGAAAGTTTTGAATTAACACCTCCGTAGGAAGCATATCAAGTCCATGACTAGTTAAGCTGGATCAGCTCCCCACAAGCTAATCCTGCGCTTGATGGTATAACAAAAGTCATACAAACAAATATTAAGGCATCAAACTTTGAAATGTTTGTTGATGTATATTTTTATGTCACGAAACGCATAACTAATTTGAAAGGAGAAGAACCATGTGGCGACCTAGAGTATAAACACTTCACATTATATAAAATTACTTTTATATACTAGTATTATTTTATTGAGTTTTATCCTACCATCTCTCCTTTGATCATGCATGATGCTACTCTTTGTAACCGTTCTGTTGGTTCTCCTTTGTCATAAAAAGCATCACTTTTCCCTCAAAAAAAAAAAAAAATTGAAAGGAGAAGAACCATGTGGCGACCTACAGTATAAACACTTCACATTATATAAATTACTTTTATTGAGTTTTATTATGATATTTTAAATTATGTAATTTTAACATATTTAAAGATTTGGACTCATATATCTATTTAGAGATACCCTTCTGACTTTTAAATATCTTATTATAGAGTTTATTTTTAAATAAACTTTTATGTAAAGCACTAGTCAAGTAAAAAATTTCTTAGGGGATAAGACAAAAGATAATATACGTAATATTTTTTATAACATTTATATTTTTTATTATAAGAAAATATAAATAAATAGAATGAATACTGTTCTCGAATTGAGAAAGCATAGAGAAGAAGTGTTATTAGATTATCCAGAGATAATTCAGGTCCCCTTTTACATGAGCCTCTCTTGGCTATTTATAGGGAGGAATGACATAAATGACATTTAATTCAGACTAAACCTATGGGCCTCAAAGATCAGGCCCAATATCCTATGTATTACAAATGTGCCCCTGGGGTCGCGCGCCCTTCACCATGTAGGTCACCCTCTTGCTGTTGTGGGGCGCTCGCCCTGTCCACAAGCCCACAAGACACCGAGCTTGAAGCTTGAAAGTGAAGTGTGTCTTCATAAGTCTTCATGGCCCGCCACCGAGGGGAGGCACTCTCTCGGTCCACAAGCCCACAAGACACCGAGTATGAGGCACGAAGATGAAGTGTGTCTTCAAAGAGTACTCGCCATGCAATTCCAACCGACGCTTCCTTTGGGCGGTCATCCCTATAGAATGTGCCTCGTTAAAACCTTCCTAGGAAAAACCCTGTGGGATAAAAACCTAGTGAAGGAAAAAGAGTACAACATTCTATAGAGAAATGAGTCGCCTGAGGCCTGGGCGCGGAGGATAAATATGTCGTCAATCCTAGCATGAAAATGTGAGTGAATGTGACTCTGGGTGGGGTCGACACGCCTAACGTGGAATGAAGTGATCATCATGTCAACTGAAGCCGCCAGGAAGAAGTCGCTCACCCTACAGGAGTTGCTGCCAGCCCACAAGTCCAACTGAGCCCCGGAAGTATGAAACAACTCGCCCTATTACAACTTGATCGTCGATCTAGAAAGTGTAAGTGTGATGGAGAATTACTCGCCAGGTTGGGCTGGGGTACCTGCCCAACTGTGCCTCATGCTTTCCTCCTCCAGTTACCTGTTTTATATATTTCTCAACTGCAAGCACAATCATTAGTTCTCAAAGTCGCCACTAGACCATAGTTTTGAAAGAAATAATTTTTGGGTCGCCACTGTACAATTGCTTTGAAAGAAATAAAGTTTAAGGGCGCCTCTGAGCCATTGTCTTGAAAAAATAAAGTTTGAGGGCGCTTCTAAGTCATCGTTTTGAAAGAAATAAGGTTTGTGGGCGCCTCTGGGCCACTGTATTGAAAGAAGTAAAGTTTAAGGGCGCATCTAGGCCACTGTTTGAAAAGAAATAAAATTTGAGGGCGCTTCTAGGCCATGGTAAAAGTATGTTTCTAAGCCGCCATTGGATCGTTTTGATAAAAGTGGTATTCTAGGCCGCCACTGGACCGCTGTATACTTTGCACGCATGGTTTCCGCTCGCGTAACGAGTCGTACTCACATGGCTCTTCTAACGAGGCTTGGGGTTGCTTGGTCTTACGCAACTAGGGTGGCCAAGGCTAGATATTTTATGAGTCACGTAATGACCCGCATACCCTATGTTTGTGCTATTTTTCTGTTATGAGGCTTTGGCCCGCCTGAACGGGGCATTTGCTCGACCTTATTCTAGTGAGACTTTGGCTTGATTTAATTCAATCAAGGCTTTGGCTCGAATAGCGAGGCTTATGCTCAGTGATACTTTTTGCTCGGATCCAAGGGGCCACTAGGGTTGCCCAAGGCTTGGCTCAATAGACTTGCCGCCAAGGACACCTCTGTAGAATTTCTTCATAGGGATAATCCTCCATGCCCTTGCTTTGTACTACCTTACTTGTAATAATGCTTAGGTTCGAGGCGTTCCAGAACGTTGGAACCCTTCTACCTGATAATTCCTCTAGGCGCCTTGGCCCAGAGATTTCGTGTATTTCTTATCTTCCATTTTTCCTGAAAGAAACATAAAAACAGGACCGCCCATAAAAAGTTACATAAAGATTCCATGGCAGCCACCATTAGATCACCATTCAACCCATACTCGAACATCCTCATCCCCCTAAACCAAAACTTCTCCCTAAACCAAAACTTCATCACCTCCACTTACTTCGTGTTCCACTAGCCCGCCTTACCTCACCAAACAGCCACCAAATGCTACCATGGAATTTTATTTACCAACAGAGGGCGGTCACTTGCAAGAGGGTCGCCAAATGGCGGTTTGCCAGGAAGACATTATTAATTTAAATCAGAAAATCATATGCATGTAGGATTCATAACAGCTATTGGAATTGAACTATATTTAAAAAATTATTATGTGAGATGATAAAGCAAATAACTTTATTGAAACCTTCGATTCATTGCATTCCTCAAATCAGGCTACCTTACGCCAATTATACTATCAAACGAGATGACCACGTTTAAAACAAAACTAAGAACTCATCCTTAAACATTAAAATTTCACCGACTGCCATATATCTTGAACAACTATACAATATGTTTAACATGCGAGCACGGTACTAAACTGTACACAAGTTGCAATTTAGCATTTTATCAATCATGCAGAATACAAAGTTTGGTTAAATTCAAGAAAGTCAAAATAAAAGCTCTCTTCTAGCTCAAATAGGAATTTAAATTCTTATACTTACTTGATGTGTTATCTCTATTTTGGAATATCCTCAAGTTTACAATTTTTTTTAATATAAATTACAATCTCAACTTATCATACTAATACTCATGCATATAAGGAATATTATCTATGCAAGGGGAATATCATCAAAAACTCAAAATTAATTAAATTAAGCAAAATAAGGCTATTTCAGAACTAGAAAGATAGCAAACAGCAATACTATTCACATTGAATTGTGAATTTGACATCAAATTGTTGTTTCTAAATTCATATTAATATTCAAATTATTCTTAAAATCCTCTAACTTATCCATATAACCCATTTTCTTCGAGAACTGATTTATTTAATTTTACAGAATCACTTTTCCACCTAGCTTAATCTTATTAAAACCTCAAAAGTACACTTCTTATTTTAAACAGGATATTCAGCAATTAAACAGTCGTCAAGAACTCCTAATACCATGACTGATTAAGCAAATAAGCTACAATTTAAGGTAAGAAAGCAAAATCAATTAAATCTGATATGTGTCCATAATATTATAATCAATTAAATCAAATATGAAATCAGAATGACAAGGTTGATTAAATCAAAATTAGAGTCCCTATGGACAGTTCCCTTTCATTTCAAAGAAATACTACACATGGATGGTATTCCTGTAATGGATGTGTCAATAGTGTTTAATACTATCAACCACAACATATAGTACACCTCTTACAACTATTAATTGATGATATTCAACTGTATTAGTATATCATTTTAAGGGAAATCATACTGCATATGTGAGTTTTCAAGACAGAAAGAAACCACAATGGAAATCCATTTACATGAAAAGAGACATTACACTTTTTCAATATACAATTGACAGTTTTTGATGAGGCATGACTTAGTCTCAAGTGCCATTTTCTATAGAAAGCATCTCTATTCGAAGAACACCAGGGACTTTATTCCAAGTTTGATCAGCAGAACTACATTCAGCAAAAAAGAAAAAACTATGTATTAACTTTGATGATGCAAGGATAGAAAAGGATGATTTGGGAATATTAATGGCTTCAAATGCATATAATCATTTTTCTAGCTTTTCGCCCAGTGTGATTTTCTGGTTGCCTTTTGATTTAATTCAACCTTTATAGCATGGAATTCAAAGAACACATTATTATCTTTGCCAAATTGTTAAATACTCATTAAGTTTTTCTAGATTCCAGACACATGTAAGATTTGATCTAAGAGTAGAGGCTTCAGTATTTGGGTGTGCTATTTGGGTGTAACCAATAGTAATTAACTATATATATATATATATATATATATATATATATATATATATATATATATATATCACAAAAAACACCAAACGTCAAGTTCACCAACTAATAGCAATATTAATAGATATAGCACTCAACATTGACGCACCAAATTCGAAAGCCAGAGAAATTAGAAAAAAGAAGATCTAAGAACTTGGAACTAGCGAATTCGTAGAGTTTTCCAATGATAGAGAAGATCATAACTCCTATTTCATCATCGAACAGGATCGCGAGTTCCTTCGCCTTCTTCAGCAATCCATTCATCCGCTTCGAAAATGTCACTTGCCTGCTCGTCGAATTGTCAATCCGTTTAACCTACTCCCACGTCCTAATTTCGCATCTTTATCACTGTACCCAAATTCTGAGAAGTATCAAAATGTATATCTACAATTTGAATGACAATGAACAATGAAAAGAGAGCATCAAGGTTTTAAAATGATATTTCAAAAACAATGAACGAAGATGCATGTCAGAGAGAGTGAGATATGTATGGCCTGAAGATGAATATAAAAAACAATGAAGATGATTTGCCGTCCCTCTGTTGTTTGCAGCGGCGTGTCGGTGATGGCAGTCCTCAGCGTTCTCTTCTCTTGGCCGATCTTGAGTTGGAACCCACGTTCCAGTTTGCGATATGGAATGTCGATGACGGCAGTGAACCAGTCGCTCGACTTTCTGCGATGACCACGAAGATCCGGCGAGCCACCGTCTGGTTCCCTTCTAGCTCGATCCATCCCCTCATCCCCAACGTCGACGGCAAGGCACGCCGCCGCGCGATGCCTGTCGCCATTCTCTTATTTTTTGTTTTCCATGTGAGGCTGTGTGTTTTCTCCTTTTGGCGATGGTATCACGATCTCCTCTTGGAGGGCGGTGGGGTGGATTGATGAAGGAGGCAGGCGTGGCGGCGCAAATGGGTGTAAGGTGGCACAGAGAATTAGGATTCTCGAGGGGAGAAAAGATAAATTGGGAGAGGGAGTTGGCGGCTGCTGATGAGTCTCTGTTAGGGTTTGGTGAGAAGGAGCGGGTTTGGTGGCTGTTTGGTCGAGACTTAGGTGGCGAGTGGGCGAAATGGTGGCAGCAGCCCTAGATGGTAGTGTTGCTGCTAGGGTTTTCTGATGGGAAAGTGAAGGAGTGCTCTGCTAATGCTTTTTTTTTTTTTTTATCGCCTCCTACTCAGCAAGATCACGAAAGCATTTTCGTGGTTGTGGGAAAAGTTTTACCTTATTAGATTATTCAGAGATAATTCAGGTCTCATTTTACATGAGCCTCCCTTCGCTATTTATAGGGAGGAAGGCCATAAATGACATTTAATTCAGACTAAGCCTATGGGCCTCAAAAATCAGGCCCAATATCCTATGTATTACAAATGTGCCCCTGGGGTCGCCGCCCTTCACCGATGTGGGTCGCCCTCTTGCTGTTGTGGGGCGCTTACCCTGTCCAAATACTAAGAATACTAACCAATTACAAGTATCAAAATAATTTTTATAATAGGAAGTAAAGTTCATTTTTCTTAGAATTTAGTTTAAGCTAGTATTATGGTAAATTTGTAATGAAAAAAAAATTGCAAATTTAAAGTTTAAGCCTTCAAAGTGGAACTTAGAGCCTTGGGAGAACTTTACAAAGAAAAAGGGAAATGATTTCTAGTCCCAATATAGTAAAACTATCTAATCGACATACACGTTTTTGACATCCGCTAAACACTTGTATTTTTTTATTATTTTTCTTTTTTTCGTTTAGTGGGGGTTTTAAATCTCCACTAAATGATATCCTGCGAATTTTCTTACTAATCATTTCTTGCGAATTTTCCTCAAATGTTTCCCGGGAATATTTTTTTCAAAATTCTATGGTGTAGGAAAAATCGTAAGAAAATTTGCAAGTAAACTTTGTAAAAAAATTTGCAAGAAAAGTTGGCAACAAAATTCACAGAAAAGTGTATAGTTCTTGAATACTGCTGCCCCTTGGGGTCCAAATATCAGGACCGAAGAAAAAATGAAGTTTTTACTACTGTTGGTAAGAGTGATATGGTGAGTGAAAATAACTGAAATGAAATAAAAAAGCTAAAAATATGCATCCTTGGAAAAACATTTCTTTGTGTATGGCTACAGAGGGATCAAGAAAAACATTTCTTTGGAAAACATTGACATACAAACTTAGAGCTGAGAAGAAGATAGTTCTAAATGTTGCATCGAGTGGTATAGCCTCTCTACTATTACTTGGTGATTGGACATCACATTCTATTTTTTAATTCCCCTTAACTTAGACGAGGAATCATGTTGTAGAATCGAGCATGGGAGTCATAAAGATGAGCTCCTTCAATGCGCAAGCCTTATTATTTGGGATGAGGCTCCAATGATTAGTAAGTACGAATGGAAGTTAATGAGGTGCAAAGTGAATGGAAGTTATGATAAACCATTCGGTGGAAAAGTAGTTGTATTAGGTGGGATTTTAGACAAATACTGCCTGTCAGACCTAAGGCAAGTAGAGTTGAGATAGTAATGTCCACTGTCAACTCATCTCGGTTATGGAGGTAATGTAAGGTTATGACACTATTTGAGAATATGAGATTGTTTAGAAATTCTTCTGATCCATGCATGGAGGAGCTTAAAATATTTGCTAAATGGGTTCTTGATGTTGGAGATGGAAATTTAGGAGAGTACGATGATGGTGAGTCTGACGTTAACATTCCTGAGGAGTTGGTTATAGACCTTTCATCAAATCCAATTTCAGACATTGTTCAATTTACATACTCTAATCTCATTGGAAATATTACATGTCTTAAGTTCTATAAAGACAAGGCTATATTATCCCCCACGTTTGAAGATTGAAGAACTTGGCGACTCTGAGCAACTTACAACGTGATTCAAATACAAGCTCTCAATCTTTTTGAAATCGCTCAAGCAGAGTTTCCTCACTCGAAACTCCAATGTCAAACCACAAATCCGAGTGAAGTTACTCTAGTGTGAAAAGATCTTAAGTGTCAAACACCATAAAGTGTGTGTTGTTTATAGCTTTATCGTTTACACTCTGATTAATAATATTCCGCTGCAAAGTTTACGAAAAGCTTTTAAGAAACTAATAATTGTTTTTAAAAGTTAAGTTTGAATCAGGACACAATTCAACCCCCATTCTTGTGTTTTCTTGTGCCCTTTTGGGTGTTCCCTACTATCAATATCGACATATATATTAGTTCACGTTAAACTAATATTGCAGTGATGGATACCTACATCTATATTAGTAGCAGTTCAATAGCACTCATACAGTAGTTCAAGTGGACAAAGATGTCAGATCACCAATTTACTATGAATTGCTACGACATGTGGTGACTTTGATATAAATAAGAAATATTTACTCAGCGTTATATAATCGCTCATCGTACAGGTTAATCACTAGTATATTTTAATTTTTAAAAAACTAATACCTTTTGCATTAAAAGTAGGGGTGGCAATATGGGCTAGGCCCGTTGGGCCAGCTCGTTTGGCCCGCCATTTTTGGCGGGTTGGGTTGGAAAATTCAGCCCACTAATCCACTTCTTACCCACTTTGCTAACCCATTTTTTAGCGGGTTTTGGCGGGTTGGGTTGGGCCAGCCCGCCAGGCCTGCATTATTTTTTTATTTTTTTGGATCTATAGCAGTACTAAGGAAAACTGGAAAATGAAGTAAGGATTCATTAGGGAATACTATTCTTCAGACTTCAGTGTGTGTGTGAGCCTTTGTTACTGTGAGGGTTTCTAACTTTCTGTTTCAGCCGCGCCGCCGCGCTCTCCTCTCTGACTCCTTCCTCCACCGTGCTCTCCTCCAGTCCGCCGCGCTCTCCTCTCTAACTCTCTCCTCCACCGCGCTCTCCTCCAGTCCGCCGCGATCTCCTCTCTGACTCTCTCCTCCACCGCGCTCTCCTCCAGTCCGCCGCGATCTCCTCTCTGACTCTCTCCTCCACCGCGCTCTCCTCCAGTCCGCCGCGATCTCCTCTCTGACTCTTTCCTCCAATCCACCGCGCTCTCTTTCAGTCCACCGCACTTGAATTTATATATTCTTGGATGGCTAACCCATCTTCATAAGGAATTAAGGATCATGGCTGCACCACCAGCATCTTTAACTGTTTTTCTTTGAATATTCCTTTGAATGTTAGAACTTAGAAAGTTAGAATTTTAAACTAAGACTATTTTTTTTTCAACTACATTACAATTTGGCGGGCTAGCCCGCCAACCCGCTAGCCCGCCAAAATGTGAGTTGGGTTGAGACTTTCAACCCATATACCAAAAGTGGTCCAACCCAACCCGCATTTTGGTGGGTTTTTGGCGGGTTGGGTCCGGCCTGGCCCGCGAACCCATATTGCCATCCCTAATTAAAAGAATAAAAGTTGAGTTTCAAAAAAATAAAAAATAAATACAAGTTGAGCGGAGCTAAAATATATTTAACAATTTCTTTTGTAGAGTAAATGAAAAAAAAAATATTTTGAGTGACTATGACACCTATCACGTCACCCTTAGATCCTTAAGCTTCAATTAAAATGAAATCATTTCAGACTTTTAAAAAGGACTAGTATTAGACCACTAAATGATAATTATAGGATGAGCTAAAAATTTGAAAAATCCAGCTAAATCTAATTGATTTCAATTCCTAATATTTGAGATTCTTGATGTGCATCATGTATTTTTCTAGATAATTAAGGTTTAATTACATGGTAGTAAATAAATAACGGTTAATGGTTTCACATGTCCCTAGTTTGTATTAATGTTTGCGACAGGTATCTCACCAGAAAAAAAGTTTGATATAGGTCCTTCAGTTTGCACCAAGTTTGTGTTTAGTCCTCGCCGGAGACCGGAGCTCCGGCAAGTGCAGATGTGACTTGCTGACTGTATTAATGATACTTACGTGGATTTTTGTTTTTGTGTTTTTAGGAATGTTACGTAATAAAAATTATTTTAAAATTAAAACCCATAATCTATCTAAATTTAAAATTAACCTCAAAACTCTCATTCCCTATTTCAATTCTGGAATCTAAATTAGAAACCCCCAAAATCAACAACACATCGTGCAATCCCTAACTCTTCAATTTACTGAGACTCCCTTTGTCGTTCTTTTTCTTTTTCTTCTTCTTCTTCTTCTTCTAAACATTGTCTCCATCGTTTTTCTTCTTCTATTCCTCGTTTTTGATGCCACAAAATGTTCATATTTTGATTGCTACTGAAAGCCGCAACAAAAATCTGGCAGGAGTATGTGAGAAATCTGTAACCAAATCGAGGTTTCTCATTTCTATTTTTCTTTTTTGAAGGCAAGCATATTATTACTCTAAGAGTTTAAGCCTTAAGCCGTAGTGGAAGGAAAAGAATGAAGTGTTCATGTGAGAAAGGACCCTGGTCTATGTTCTGCTCATCCATCATCCAACCGTGTTTTTGGATGCCCATCATGGGCGAATTCTTCTGAATTTGAAGTCCTACAATCCTCTATCTCCAACAGTTTGAGCTTGAAAGTGGATTTTCTGCCACAACAATGCCGCAAGAGCAAGGCACTGAGTTTTCTATTCCAAGAAGAAGAAGAACGACGAAGAGAGTCTTAGCAAATTGAGGAGTTAGGGATTGCACAATGTGTTGTTGATTTTTGGGGGTTCTAATTTAGATTTCATAATTGAAATAGGGATTAGGGTTTTGAGGTTAACTTTAGATTTAGATGGATTAGGAGTTTTAATTTTAAAATGAATTTTATTACATGAATTCCCTAAAAAAAAATATAAAAAATTCACGTAAGCACCATTAATACAGTCAGCAATCCACATCTGCACCTGCCGGAGCTCCGGTCTCCGGCGAGGACTAAACACAAACTTGGTGCAAACTGAACGGCCTACATCAAACTTTTTTCCGGTGAGGTACTTGTCGCAAACATTAGTACAAACTCAGGGACCAGTCAAACCTTTAACCCAATAAATAAATATATGAACAAATTTAAGCCATTCTAAAAATTGTTAATAATACATTTATTATCCGCCAAAAGTGTGTGTAAATACAAAAGGTATGCAATTAAATATTGCTCTTTACAAATTCTCAAACTAATTCCAATCACACTTTCAGTTTAGAAAGTAGGATGAGCTAAAAACTATAAAAATCCAGCTAAGTCTAATTGATTTCAATTCCTTATATTTGAGATTCTTTGATGTGCATTACGCATTTTTTTTGGATAAGATTATAGTTATATACATGGTAGTAAATAAACACCATTTATTATCCGCAAAAAAGTTTGTAAAAACAAAACGTATGTAATTAAAAATTACTCCTTACAAATTCTCAAACTAATTCCAATCACTTGCACTCAAAGAGAAAAACTTGGCAAAAAGAGAAATACCTAAAGAATTTTACCCAAAAAGAAAATTTCCCAGTTTTCCTACCATGATGCCATCCCACTTGAAATCTAAGGCCAGACGGGCTCCAACCCATGCAAATTGAAACCTCCAAATTAAGAAGCATAATAAAATCCCTTTCATATCAGGTTCTTCAATTTATGGTTTTATGAATGCATAGTCATCATGATTGATCGTGATAATGATGATGGTGAATGGTGACTAGCCATAAGGCTAAAATTAAATCCACCTGAACGAGTCACATGGTAAGATTTTTCAAATTTTTTTCCTCTCTCAACTAATTTTAAAAATTAAAATTTAATTTCAAAAAAGTGTGATCAATACCTTCCCGTCAACACCACGACCTCTTCTCCACGATCACGCGGTCACAAACTCCTAATCAATCACTACCCTTCGATCTTCATCCAACGGTCCATGTTGAATCCTTGTTCCACTCGTCCTCTCTCATCACTCCGTATATATTAAACCCAAACTAAAACTAACCAAACCAAAAGCTTCATCATCGTAAACTGCGAAGTGCGTTTTTTCAATTTTTCTCTCTGAAAAACTTTGAATTCGAACGAAGAAAACAGAAACACCTTCGACGATTCTCTACTTTGTTTCCTTTTTAGGTCAGTTACAGTTACCGGTCAGTGCAGCCACCGTGTGTGGCCGGAGATGTTGCTGGCGCCGCCTTTAACAACAACCGTCGTGGTTACAATCTCGCGCTACAGGTGGGGTCAGTAGAGAGAAGAGAAGAGAAGATCGTGCGGCTGAGATTGAATCTCGCAGGTCCCACCGATGGAAGCTCCGAAGCTCACCCGAACCAAATCGTCGCTGCTCCGGTGTTCCTCCCCGACCACCCGATCCTCCGTCCCGAGCTTCTCCTCGGTCAACGTCGACGACTTTCGCGAAGAGGAAGAGGAGGAAGAAGAGAAGAAGCCCAAAAACAGGAACAACAAGAAAAGGAACAAGAGGAGCGGCCTGAACCGGGTCGCTAAACCCGGTTCGATCCGGTTCTTGGCCGCGCCGGTTCTGTGCTTATTCGGCGCGTCTTCGCTCTTGTTCTACCCTTTATACTTCTTCTTCTTCATCCTCGGGGGGCCCACCTCCGAGAACGTTTTGCTGGTTCTGATCTTCGTCGCCGTGGCGTTGTATTTGGTGAACCGGAACAAGGGTCTGATCCAGAGGAGCGTTTCGGTTCTGAAGCATTCGTGGGACGGGAACCTGAAAAGGCTCGGTTTTTCGTCAAAGGGTAGCGAGAAACCGGTTCAGTGGTTCATCGGGGACGCCGGTTCGGTGTTGAAGGAGGAGGAGGAGGAGGAGAAGAAGGGGGTTGTTTCCGCGGTGAGGGAAGGGGTGGGGGTTGAATTTTTTAGCAATGGTGATTTCTACGAGGGTGAGTTTCACGGAGGGAAGTGTAATGGGAGTGGGGTTTATCACTATTTTGTGAGTGGGAGATATGAGGGTGATTGGGTTGAAGGGAGGTATGATGGGTATGGAATTGAAGGCTGGGCTAGGGGTAGCCGCTACAAGGGTCAGTACAGGCAAGGAATGAGGCATGGTTATGGGGTTTATAAGTTCTTCACTGGGGACTCTTATGCAGGGGAATGGTGTAATGGGCAGAGCCATGGTATGGGATTGCAGTCCTGTTCTGATGGTAGCTCCTATGTTGGTGAATTCAAGTATGGGGTCAAGCATGGACTCGGATGTTACCATTTTAGGTCAGTTTCTAATTTTCTTTGTTCAGTGATAGAATAATTGACTGCTCACTGCTGAGTTTTGAATTTTTCAACTTATTTTTTTCCTGAAAAATAAACCTTTTTTTCTCACTTTAAATTGTTAATTGTGTAATCTTAATTTGTTCCTTTTTTTCACCATACATGGTATTTTGTGGTCCATTTTTTGAACCCTGCCGCTGATAGAACAGTGGATTTCATAGTTTTGTCCTGATTTTGTGTGGTTGAATCTTTTTCCTGTTTTATCCCCGTGAGTTGCTTTCATTGGATTTGTGATTGTGAGAGCGGGGCTTTGTTAAACCACCAAGTTGCAGTTATTTTTTTCATGAGGATGAGATTAATTCTGTGTTGAAATCCTCAAATTTGGATGTCCAATTTTGCTGAATTTTTCAAAGATGCTTGGTTTGTGTGTTTCACAAGTAAATTGATGAATTCTTATTATGTTTTCAAGTCCTTGTTAATGTCCATTGACAATTTGCGACATTAATGGTAGTTGGTGGTTGTATTGACTATTGGGAAGTTTCTCTTGTAACAATAACTATTATTATTTTACATGGGTCGGTATAGTAGACAATAGCCAGTTCTTGATTTTATCTAATTCAACCCTCTGTATGTTTCAATTTTGTTGCAGAAATGGAGATAGATATGCTGGAGAGTATTTTGGAGATCACATACATGGGTTTGGGATCTACCACTTTGCCAATGGCCATTGTTATGAAGGGGCATGGCATGAAGGACGTAGGCAAGGTTATGGTGTGTATATTTTTCGAAATGGTGAACGAAAATGCGGTGAATGGGATGCTGGCAACCTCAAGCACTCTCTACCACCTCTAACTGATGCCATCATTCGAGCAGTTCAGGTATTAGCATGTTTGGATCGGTTTATTTTTTCTCACAATCAATCCTAGCGCTAAGAAATTACTCATTGAAGCTTCTTCCCAGAATTGTTTTTGGATTTAGAATGAATTGTAAAAGATTTCAAAATATGCTATTAATATGTTTATCTTTTTGGGGTTAAATTGCAGGCTGCTAGGAAAACAGCTGAGAATGCTATAAACCTTCCTAGAAATGATGACTTGGTGAACAAAGCAGTGATCGCTGCAAACAGGGCTGCCACTGCTGCTAGAGTTGCTGCAGTAAAAGCAGTTCAGAGTAGAATGGGTGGGAAATTTTGCGATACTGATGTCTAAAGTTTAGACTTTTAGCCTTTGTTTCGAATTGTAAATTTTACAAATGATAAGTGTTTGGAAGATGTCACCCCGGTGAGCAAAAGCTTATTGGAGGTTGAAGAGAGTATGTTTTGATGTTTGTTTCACAAGATAAGCTGTACATAGAGTATGTATGTGTATATCAATGAGAGATGGGTTTTCAAAAGTACTTCATTGTTGAAAGGAACTTCAATGAAACTACGGGCATGTTTAGCTATAATGTGAGATTAAAATTATGGTGGACGTAGAACTTAAAGAAAGTTGCATTTGTTCACCGTAATTTTAATTTCATTATGGTTTTTCACTATCTATTTAAACATGCACTATGTTGGTAGTGTGTTTGGTTCTATAGTAGGAAATCCTGTGATCACTTTTGGAGAGAAGCTAAATAATTGTATAAGGTCATAAGGAGATAATATGGTAAGAGTAAAATAGACTCTTATCCTATCTTACGTTTGAGGTGGACAAGATATTGATAAGATATGGAGCAGTGAAAAATATATCAAATTTTCCTTTGAAATAAAAAATACAAAGTATTTTTTAAAATTTAATTTTTTAAATAGTTTTTTTAAAAAAAAGTGATTATCCTATTAAATTTAATTTTTTTTATTTTTATAAATGAGTTTATGTTTTAATATTAACTAAAACTAAATTAATTTTTATTAATTCGGCTATATTAATTTTTTTGAAGGAAGCCTATTTTAATTAAAATTATTATATATGTAACCAATGAGTTTTAACTTAGTAGGGGTATTGATCAACTATAAAGATTAACTAAATTTTTTAAAAATTATTAGAAGATATTATTCTTTCAAAATTAATTTATATTCAAATTATTAATTATAATTATATAAGTAGAGAAATAATTTTAAATAATAACATATTATAATATAAGATTAGTCTATATTTAATATTAAAAAATATTGTTTATATGTGAGTAGCCTATTTTATTGTTAGTGAAGAATTATTTTGTATATTTTAATTATAATATAAATAACAAAAAATAATGTTAACTAAGTAGTAGCAACTAGCAAGATGAAAATTTTGTTATTTTATGAGTAAATTTAATATTTTCACAATTTATAAATCATTTTATTTTTTAATTAAATTTATAAGTAACTTAATAATTTTAACTTAACAATAACAACTAGTAATTGATAAATAATAAAATTAATATATTATTAAAATAAAAAATTTATTAATTAATATTATTATAAATTATATAAAATATAAATATTGAAATTAATTTTTGGTTATGGTAATAAACAAACAGAAAATTGATATTCTATCCTGTCATGATAATTTCTATCACAACTTCCCTATCTGGATAACTTTTATACATGATGGGCAAAATAGGATAAGAGACATGATAGTGTTACCTTATCCTACTGATACAACAAACAACATATTACAATAGGATAGGATATGATTACTTCCTATCTTGTCTGCTTATCCTGTTACCAAACTAGCACGTAAATTGTGGGAGCTTTCCAGAATGGGTCCTTGCGTTGTGTGAAATCAAAGTTCAAAACTTGCATTAATGATCCCACGAAATTAAGGCTACTGAACGCATATTTATAAATACTTTTACAATTGATTATAAAGTTAATAAATTTTGAGGAAAACTTTAGTATGTAACTTCTAACTTTTAGATGTTAGAATTGATGTTGAGGAAGTGAAGCTTGTTTAAACATACTATAATTTTATTTTGTCTTTTTGTCCTTTGAGAATGTTAGGTGTAGTCCTAAATTTGATTAGCTAGATGACTGGCTCTTCTTTCTGCTTTGAGTTAATGAGTCATATTAGGACCATCACAAGTTTAACTTTGTAGTGTTCAATAATGAGAGGGATGTTAAGGATTTGAGATTATATGCAAATTAAGATGATGTTGTTATAGGCTTGGCTTGACCCATTTGAGCAAAAGAAGAATCAGGAGTAGCTACGCCCATTCTCCTATTACACCCAAATAATTGACAAGAACAAACAGGGGTGGATGAGTCTTGGCACCATGAGACTTAATAGGGCCAACAACTCCCAATAAAGGGTCAATGCCACCATCCATCACTAAAATTCGTGTCTGCTTGTTTTCATGTGAGGTCGGTTACATGTTCAATATTTTATGAGACAAACCGCCATCACTTGGATGGAATAGAAATAGAAGGGAAAACGTTTTTTTCTTTTTACAAAAATGGTAGAACGGGCAGGGTGCCAGTAACATATTGGAAAGGCTATTAGAGACTTACTTTTGGGTAGGAGTGCTTGGAGATCTTCCTAAGATTAAAGGGAACTCGAATGCTCAATCTATAGGAAAATGAGAGTTAAAATTATAATATGTGATCAGTTGTGTGAACCTATATTAATATATAGTTTTAGAAATTGCTTGTGGCAATAGGAGATTTAACAAGATTTTATTACTATATTTCTCAATTGAATGCACAATTGTGTATTTTGTAAGCTTTGGCTTGAGAGCTATTGTTAGGAGAATGGAACATGTATGTCATTACTCTTTTTTCTATTAAATTCTAAGTATTTTCTAATTTCTAATTTTAAATTTGATTTGATTTAGATAATTCCAATTTATAAATGAAAAACAATTTGCTAACCAAGTGTTTACATAATGAAGAGCAGGAATGTCATTTCCAATGAGAAATACGTCATCCACATGCATAACCAGTAACTTTTTTTTTGATAAGCCAAACAATTGCATATACCATAGCACAAGGGGTGCTAAACCCATATACAATAAGTCAATAAGACAAACAGTTGAGCTCCAAATAAAGAATGCATCAGTGCTAACAAAACAGAAAACAAACAAATGGCCGTGTACGCACAGCAGCAATGGAAGCAAAGATACAATTGGATAATATTATCACAATCTCCAGCAACTTTAATTTGCAGCACTTCATATATCAGAAACGTTTTGCCACTGCATCGTCCTTTCATCATCCAAGACACACCCCACCTATGCACAATCTTTCCCATTCTTGGTAGGAAATTTGAAGTCCTTCACCACTGATTTTAGCCATACCCACGACCTCAATTTGATCAAATCAAGAACAGCTTCGTCATTGGCACATTCCCTTTTAAAAGCAACAACATTCCTTTAATTTGTAACCATATAGTCCAGACCCATGAGAACCATACAGCTTTCCACTTCAGCCTCTGTCCATTGGTTCTTCCCCAAGTCTCATGATGCTGAAAATGCTTGACACATCCAGAAGTAATTATGTGTGCTTAAGACATGAATTTAACAAATTCCACTGCAGCCATATTCCTACTCCCATAAGCTGTTGCCGTCACCAAATGATCATTCCCTACACCCTCCAGCATTTGAATTTTCATTCCCATTAAAACAGCATGACAATCAATGCAACAGTATGCAGCAGCACCTTAGTAATTATTAAACAAGCACCAAAATGACAGCACCCTTAAACCAATTTAATTGTCCCTTAAATCAGTTTCCTCGTGATTTCCCTGTTATACCACATCTGAAATACACAACATCGGTTCCCTAATCCACTCCTGGAAGGATCTCGTGAAGTTCTTTGACAGCATTCGAAGCCATGACCAAGCCTTGGTTTGCACCATCTCCAGCACAGACTCAGCACTCAATTTGTCTCCTTTAAACACTACTGAATTTCTGTGCAGCCAAATGCTCCAAATACAAGTCATCCATAGTACACTCCATGCAGATTTTTGAATTTTGTTCTTGGTCCAGAAACCATGTTGCATTAAATGGTCTTGACAATTATCCGACAAAACAGTGTATATTCTTTAACCAGTAACTTGATTGTCTAATCACTAACATATTAAGGTATCACAACTACTTAAGATGTGTTTTTCTCTTGTTTCATCATAGACTCATCACCATTTGATGGTTCTTGAATTGCTTCAAGTTCTAGTTTCCCCCGATGATTATATTGGAGATAAACCTATTTTTCGAGAACACAACTATCTTAGCGACAAACACTTTGCATTTGTTAGGATTGTACAAATAATTACCCGTAGTTTCTTTTGGATATTTTACAAGGTTTGGTTTATCCTTTCAGATGCATCATTCCATTGTGGTGTTCCACAGGGAGCGAGTTGAGAAATATTCCCAAACTCTTTTAGATAATCATCAGATTCTTTGCTCAAATATTCTTCCCCTCAATCTGATCGAAGTGCTTTAATTTAATTGTCAATTTGGCTTTCTACTTCATTCTTAGATACACAAATCCATGATTTGTGATGAAGTAATGAAAACCTCCCCTAGCAATTGTGCCCATGGGTCCACATGCATCACTATGTAGGAGGAAAAGTAGTTCACTTGCGCTTTCAACTTTCCCATTGAATGGAGCCTTAATCATCATTCCTATAAACAATATTCACACGTGTCAATTGATTCAAAATCAAAAGAGTCCAAATATCTATTTTGATGGAGTTGGGAAATACATTTAACATTTATATGGTCTAAGCGACAATGCCATAGATAAGGAGGGTCCAAATAGTTAGTTTTTCCACTTTTAGCATTTATATTAAAGATTGTATTTCTAGATCAAAAACATAAAGTTCATAACTCAATTGTGTGCTAGTTTAAAACATATTGTTTAAATATATAGAACAACTTGTGTTCTATATAATAAAAGGAAAAACCTTTCTTGTCCAAACAAGAAACAAAATAATATTCCTAGAAATAGCCGACACAAAACTGTGAAGAAGGTCTTGCTCCTGACCCTGCCTGAGATTTTGATGACGACAAACTCATCGGCAAAAATAAGAAAAGAAGACTTAGAGGAAACAGCGCTATAAAGTTCATCAATTACCTAGAAGTCTTAGTTTAGGTGAGTTATGCTTCTAAAGGTCTCTTAAAGCATAAAGGCTCTTTAAAACATCTAAACTAATCAAGCTTAATGTTTTCATAACTTAAAAGAAGTAGAAAAACTTAAGCCGATCTTAAAAGATCAAGTTTCTGGAAGATGGACTTCAGTGTAATCGATTGCAGCTTTCTGGTAATCGATTACACCTAGGCAAGTAATCGATTACTTCTTGCTTGTAATCGATTACATGTTTGAATTTGAAATTCAAACTGAAACGGCTATTAGTGTAATCGATTACACTAAGTGATGTAATCGATTACACACACGAAAAGTTGCATCTTTTCATGAACCATTGTATCTCAAACCTTTTGGGAAAGGTTGCATTGGTTCAAGGACGTTTCCCTTGCCTATATAAAGTCCATTTGAGTCCAGAACACACACAACACATGAGAATACAACATTAGGCCAAAGCTTTGCCAAAATTAGTTCATTCATTAAGTCTTTTAGAACTTAAACTTTCAAGAGCCTAAATTCTGAGTTCATGATCTTCATGTTTATAAGAACACTCTAGTTGTTCATATCTTGAGGAACTCAGAATCTTGTTATGCTTAAAAGCCTTAAAGCATAAATTCTCATGATCAATCCACTTGTATGTTAAAGGATTGATACAGCCAATTGTAAACTCTTCTTTATCTCTTTCTGATAGATTGAGTATTCACCGTGGATCTCGGTGAAGGGTTGTTGGTACTGAAAGTGGTGTACTTTCAGGGTGTTGATTGAATGTGGTTTAGCCTTCAAGGTCTGAGAGTGGTTTGCCTTCAGGAACTGAAAGTGGTATACTTTCAGGGGCTGTTGAAAGTGGTATACTTTCACAGGAAATTGATAGAAATTCTTAGGGTCCTTGGTGTAAGAACTTGTAAGAGATTTTTATCAATAGTGGAAAAATCCTCAAGGGTTTCTTGAGGGACTGGACGTAGCCTTCGGTGGATAGAAGGTGAACCAAGATAAAATTCTGTGTGTGTGAATTCTTCTATCCTTCATCTTTACTTTCAAGCAACGCTTAATTCCGCTGCAATCGTTTGCATTTACATATATCTTGAAAGCAAGAAGTTGTTAAGGCGAAAATCGGGTAAACCTGATTCACCCCCCCTCTCAGGTTGCTATCTATACTAACAAAAACAACGATTTTCTAGTTCGATGACTATGCCAATGGGTAAAGATAAAATATAAAATCCTATGACTAAAGCAACAACTCTTGCTCCATTCCCCATGCGTTGGTTCACTTCAACCTTAGTCACTAGTCTACTCCTTTAGGCCCGGGACATCAAAATAATGTGAGAACTATAACACCTCGAATTTTATATCTAAGTAATTATAATTATTTATAGCATTTTATTATTTAATTAAAAGTTATGATGTGATGATGAATTTAAGGAATAATTATTTAATGGGAGTACGAGGGTTAAATCTTAATTTTAGAAAGTATAGGAATGAAATGAAATATAGAAAAGTATGAAGGAGGGGTGATACCCAAATCGCAAGTGCACGATTGACTATCGCGTAGTAAAAAGATCGAACCCAAGGGATAGGTGTTCTTATTATTATAATATTTAGTACTTGTGCAGAAAAATTAAAAGATGAAAATTTGTTGTTGGTTTTAGAACTAGAAAGAAACAATAGCATAAAAAGATAAGAAATAGAGATGATGAGAATTAAGCTCTTGGGTTGGTTTACATAGTCTATAAAACATGCTAGTAATCTCCTACTTAATTTCTGAATTTTAAATCTAGTTTCATGATGCTATAGCCTAGTGTAACTACAAGTTAATTCCTTAAGCATTGTAGATCTTTCTTTTTAATTACTAAATCCAATTCCTTGGCACCTAGTTAACTAAAGAAGAAGATGAAGAAGATGTTCAGGCCAACATAAAGCTACGTCTATCCTAATTCCTTAGTGATATATACTTATAGCCTTTTTTATTACCTAGTTCCCTTACTACTCACCAAATGGCCTTATGTAATAAGCAATAAGCAAAACCTCTTGGGATCCTCAAGATAGAAATTAAGCACAAGGAAATAAAACATGAAAGGAAATATTATTCAGAAATGTAGAAAAAGACTAGAACATGAATTATAAATTAAAACAACTCAAAAACTTAAAGAAGAAGTTAGCCAAGCATGGATAAAAGAGTCATTGAATTACCCTGGATAGGAGCTCAAGTATGGCTTCCCACAATTCCTAGGAACAATGATCTTAAGGAGGAAAGAAGAATACTTGTTGTATTCTGAAATGGTGTGATGGTGTGTCTTACAAGTGAAGAAAAGGCCCCTATTTATAGTAAAAATTCACCCTCCAGCGCTTGAGCGCTGGCATTCCCAACGCTTGGGCGTTGGGATGCATTAAAATTCCACTATCTGTTCGAGGCCCAGCGCTTGAGCGCTGGCTTTCCAACGCTTGAGCGCTGGGTGAGAATCTGACTCATCTCCTAGTCAGAGTCCCAACGCATGAGCGTTGGGTCGTTGCTGCTTTAACTTCAAGCTTTTCTTTCCTTCATGGTAGTGGGTTTTGAATGCCTTCAATGGCCACTACTCAGCCCTTATTCATTTCTGAAACTTCTCCTCCACTACTATCAATTCCTCAAGCTTATTTTCCATGTGCTAATTTGAAGAGAGTTGCTTCATATTCTTCTTTTTCTCTTTTGGCCCTCTCTTTGCTAGCACTTCAATTCTGGCCCTTTAATCCTTTCAATCTTCACTTTTAATCCTCCACTCTTGAACTTTCACACTTTGACCCCTGATTTCCTGAAACTTTACAAATCGGTCCCTGGACAAAAATGATAACTATACCAGCTTTTCCTAAAAATATAAAATAGCTATAAAAATTCCTAAAAATATAAAATAAAGTTAGAAAAACAAATAAAATCTAATCTACATGCAAAATGCAAAATAAATATAAAATCTACATAAAAATAATAAAAATCCTATATGTGACTCAAAAATAATAAAATAAAAAGACTAAAAACAACCTAAAAACATCATATAATATCCACTCATCAAGGGGAATTGTGGTAATTACCCTCAGGAGAGGGGAATTAGAAACCCTATTCCCCAACCACACACAAACGTTAATTAGAAAATAAGAGAGCAAAAGAGATAGAGATGAGAGAGAGAGTGAGTGAGAGAAAGAGAGAAGGAGGAGAAAAGAGGAGGAGGAGGAGGAGGAGGAGGAGGAGGAGGAGGAGGAGAAACCTCTCAAATTTCTCTCTCAAAAGCTAAGTGGGAAAAACAAGAAGGAGAGAGATAAAAATCCGATTTAAGCATTAAACCATTAGTTATTAGGATTAATCAAAATAACCATGAAGGGTAAGTTTCACTTTTTGCTATTTAGGGTAAAATCTCTAATCAAGTCATCTTTATATCATGTCATGTTACGTTGAGATTTTTTATGACTTGCATCAGTCATTCATCGTCTCAGATTTCATTCGTGAAAATATCTCAACCATTTTCTCGAGAGCCGACTACGGCTCGAAATCACCGAGTGATGAAAATATTTTTATCGCGTTTATGGAATCCTCTCAACATTCTAAGACTTTTCGTCTTGTCCGGAAATCTTGAAATCTCTCGTTCTACCCTTTTTCCTCACGTCGAGGTTTCTACAAAACCTCTGCGGCACGCTGGGAACTTCCCTGGGCTCTGGAACGAGAGTATATTGATATTAATGTCAAAAGTCATGAAATTCAACACACATTTACATGAAGATATAGAGAAATTTAAATCCCTTCTCGAACATCATTCGAGACTGAGTTGGCGTTTCTGCGGCGGAGCGCCGTTTCTGACATTTCTAAAATGCTACGGAAAACCTCGGTGTCGTTTCCCCCGGAATAAGGGAGTATCGTAATACTAGTATTTAACTGAGTCATAAATATATTCCTCATTAAATATAATCTAGATATTTTACGCATTAATATCACGCTTAATGCATTTATCACACATAAATAAACAATTCGATTAATTAAATAATACTTTAATTATCTGGGTCTTACAATACTAGTCCTCTTAAAATAGTTTTTTCCTCAAAACTATGGGTTAGTAGACAGCCCAAGGTATTGTGGTAAAGGTAATATTATATCTTTAAATGTTTCGGGTGGGACAGATACGAGCTACACAATAATTCGTGTACTTTGAATATCTTAATCACAACTGTTAGATTCAAATAATTAAATGAATTATTATATTTTGATAATTAACAATTTCTTTAAGGTTTAATATTGTCAGAGATAAAATTCCTAACATAGTGAAATTTCTCATGTGCAAGAATAATTATCTACTAAAGGGACTGAATGAATCTCAAAGCATCATCAAGAGATTTAGTCCGCCAGAAGAGACCGTCCGGTCACCCTAAAGGAAACACTGTCAAAGATATACAAAGGAAGGCATTCATGTAAAAGACAGTCTGGTGACTCACGAGAGTTAAAGCAGTAACTTCAACTAGCCAACACCCTCTCTCAAGGACATTCTATCAAGCCCTATGCTCTCAAGTTAAAGTCCACCTCAAGAAGCTGAAACAGTCTGCTACCTTAAACCTACAGTGATCAAAAGAAAGACTGCTTCATCTAAAGCTGAAAGAGCACGACAACCTATGAAGAAACACCTTCAGCCTCGAAGACTCTCTAGCATCATATAAAGAAGTTGTGGATCAACTCTCTCAGATGAAGAACTTCAATGAAGGCAAAAGGAAAGGAAAGATTCAGTCTTCTATAAAGCCAAGAAGATTATAATTCTTAAGAAGAACTGAATGAAGAAAGTTCGTATGCCGATGCAAATCACTCACGGAACTGCTAATACTATATGGAGACTGTGTCTGCCAAACTCTGAAGAAGTATCCGTCCGCTCAAGCATCAGAATGCGTCAAAGGTACAAACTTCAAGAAATATGTTCTACGAGGATATTAGCTAAACAGAAGCATTAAAGAAATTATTCTTCTCATCTTGAATAATTTCTTCTTGGATCAAAAGACATCTACCTCGTCTGCATATTTATTAAAGTACTGGCAATGGCAGAAAGTAGGAAAGGACACAATTAATACAATATTCCTTGGTCCCACTGCTTTTCTGCTTTTCCTCAAATCAAGCTGACATTGCGGAATCAACGGCAAGAATCTCTGAGCACCGTACACGTTCAACGGTCGAAATTCAACCATCTGAACAAAGCACGTGATGAGCATTAGCTGGCATGCACTGGGGTATAACGGTCAAAACAAATACCACAGCTGGATCTCCACGCATTAAATACAGAAGACTTAGCTCAAGGCTACTCGCTCAGCATGGAGCCAGACGACGTCAACCCAGGTGAATCAATGATTCTCAGATCGTGTCTCAGGCCTGCTGAAAATGCAGAACTAGCCGTTATGTGCAGCTTAGAGAGGAAGAAGCACTTCAGATAGGTTTTCTCTCCTTTTGAAGAGGAAGAACGAAGGTCTTCAGCTGAAGATATAAATAGAGAACCCTGCCTCCGAAACAATTGGGCAACTTAGACTTAAACTTCCATATGTCAACTAAGTCTGTCGCAAGAGCCAAGGAACCTTGGTTCCAACTCAGGAAGCTTCACGCCTACCTCTACCTCTACCTGAGTTTATGTGCTTCTGTGTGAGAAAATTCATAGGGTATTACTCTCATCTTCTCCAACTCACACACCCCAAAAACAGAGAACCCAAACTCCTATCCTCTTTGTATAAACTGAGCCTAACTTCTTCTACCCACTCTTATTAAGAAGAGAACCATGTAGAAAACCCAAACCTTGTAAAAGGTGTCAGGAGAAGTCTTGTATAATACTTGTAAGGAGGAGTCCTGATAATACTTGTAAGGAGAAGTCCTTCGAATACTTGATAGGAGAAGTCCTTAGAATACTTGCTGGGAGAAGTCCCTGATAATACTTGTACTATTTGTTTAAATAGTGGGAAATCTTGGTGAAGCCAAGGACTGGATGTAGCCCTGTCGATTATGGGGGTGAACCAGGATAAAAACTATGTGTGCTTTATTTTTATCGTTATGTCATATTTCTGCTGCATGCATATTCATAAGTTTTATGAATAGCTCTTGTTAAAAGTAAATAAATGATTAACATCCATGATTAACAAAAATAAACTTTAAAAATAAGTCACACAATTCAAACCCCCCTTTCTTGTGTGTTTCTTGCACCTTCAACAACTACTCCTAACCATCCATCCATCTAATAATACATGCTGCATAGATGCAGAAGCACACCAATCAACAAAAATCACACACAAAAACATCTCAAAGTCCATATGGGTGTTATGCCCATGTCGGTGCACACGGGTCTCCATCCCGACAAGGTGATCCAGATGTAACGCCATGGGAGGCGAGACAAATATTTCCGGACTTGGAGCATAATAGTTCTATCCACCATTTCATCCATTCAATGGTTCTGTCCGCCATCTCATCTGTCCGATGGTTCTGTCTACCATCTGATCTGTCCAATGCTTCCGTTCGCCATCTTATTCGATCGATAGTTCCGTCCACGATGGTTCCTTCCATCCTTTTCGTTCGATCGATGGTTCCTTCCACTATATTTGGTCGATCGATGGTTCCTTCCACCATATTCGTTCGATCGATGGTTCTTTCCACCAATTTCGTTCGATCGATGGTTCCATCCACCATTTTTGTTTGATCGATAATCATCGAGAACACAACAATAATACTAGTACATTTTACTAAGGGAAGATATCAACTCAATCAATATACTTCTCCTGTGACTTGATAGCAATTCTGCAAGTGTACAGATTGTATCAAAGTAATATAAAAGATATCGTTCTCCACAGGGATAGGAATTGATTTTGGACTTTAAACTTAATCGTTAGAGCAGAAAATAAAAAGATATATTTTTTAGATTTTGTGATTATTGATAACATAAAGCAAGAAAATAGAAACTATGATAGAGATAGCATTAGGGTTCACGTTTCACCTAACCAAAATAAACTTCTCACAAACATATTTTCCTATGAATTCGGAAATTGTTCTTAGGTGTTTTAGCCTATGGTTTCTACTTGTTAATTCCTTAAGCAAATAGAACTTCCAATCAAATTAATAAACCTAATACTTAGCATTTAGTTAATCCAATTGAAGAACAAATTCCTAGTTCAGGCCAACACAACAAGTCCCACCCTTATACCTAAGTGGCGGATTATCAGATTAATCTACTCCCATTTCCCTTTAATCTTACCAATTACCATTGTGTAAGAGAAAGAATGATAAACTTGTGTGTACCTAGCATAATTAAACATGGAGAGAAGATACAGAGAACAAAGGCTTTATTCATATGAAAACATAAAGCTTAAAGCATAAATGGAAAAAGGATTCACTAAAACCCAAATGCTAGAAAGTACTAGCCAAGCATGGAAAACATAAAGAAAATAAAAAGCAAAACCTGAAATAAGGGCTCCAAAGGCCTCTTACAAGCTCAAAGAAAAAGGCAACAAAAGAAGGAGCTCAGGTTCCGGGGATTGATACAAAAGAAAAGCCAAAAACCGAACTTATAGCTAATCTGCCAGCAGGCCACCGCTCAAGCATTGGGTTCCAACACCTGGGTGCTGGAGACTGCATTGGATTCTCATCTTCAAACAGAATGCCAACGCATAAGCATTGGGGTGCCAATGCATAAGCATTGGGGTGCCAACTCTCAGGCGTTGGGAGCACGACAGACTCCTCATTTTCTTGTTCTTAACCTTCTCTTTTGATTCCTTTCATCAATGCAATTACAGGACTTCATTGTGGCTTTCAAGGATGTTTTGCAACAGTTGAAACCTTCATTCTTCACCATTTGAACATGTGGAAAATTTTCTTGCTTGTTGCTTCATCTCCTCATTCAATTTCTCAATTCCACACATGTTAAATGAGCTAATGGTGGTTGATGCTTCTTCTTCTTCTTTAAGTTAAGCCACACTCTTTCATTTATTTGCACCAAGATCCCCACAAATGTTCCTTAATTGACCAAAACCTCTAACAAGGACTAAAATCTAATGAAAACAACTAAAAAGGACAAAAAACTAAATAAAAGCTAAACTAAATGCAAATGCACAAATAAAGTAAAAACTCAACAAAAGGGAATAAAAACTATATGAGGCACAACTAAAAATAAAATAAAATTAAAGAAAAAGATAGAAAAAACATCATATAAATCCCGGTCATCATGACTCATTAACAAACTTTTCATAAAGTAAAGCAACCTAACTTCAAGCCTCATTGCAATAACTTAACGATCATTCAAGGATTGGACAAAGACAAGAGTTGCAAAGGACTTTCCATACCGAAATATCACCAAAAGGTTTAGGCTTACAACTTTAAGGTCAGAGATCGAATGATAAAAGTAGCAACTGCTGCGACAAAAAGTAGGGTGAGAATAGGAAGTACAATCCACAAGGTTCAAACGAGTACATCATGTCTAGATCAAATAAAACACAGCTACAGAAAGTTCGCCAACGATACCATGCTACTCTTGAGCTGGCTCCCCCGTGTCAGCAGCTCCCTCGACATTACTGGTGTACACCTGACCTCGGGTAGTCGGACGTGTCCTCCTCACGGCATTCATCGCCGCCTCTGCCTTCGGTACTCGACAGTTCCTGGCAAGACGCCCCGACTTTTGGCAGTTGAAGCATACCCCTTTGTCTTCTTCACAATAGTTGGTGTAGTGACCCACCTTTCCGCACTTAAAGAAAGCCACGTCTTTCTTCTGAGCTTGATTCGCTTGGTCCCATGAGACTGTAGCCATGGGTAGATAATGCCTGGTGGCTTGGACCTCCTCTTGTGGAAATTGGTATGGATTCTTTTGATAACGCTTCCCCTTGCCAAAATCTTCTCGATTCTGAGTTCCTAGCCGAGATGGCCCTCCACTTCCCATGCTGTGTTTTCGTTCATTTTTCATGATCTCTATATCCCTACACTTTTCTACCAGTGGCTAAAACTGGACAAACCCCATAGGCCTCATTATCTCCTGTATCTTGTACTAGAGGCCTTTGGGGAACCTGGCGCACAAGTAGGTCTCATTAACTTGCTGGACGAAGAAACAAAAATTCTTGGCCAGAGACACCTGTTTCGTAGCATACTCATCTATAGACATGTTCTCCTGGCGTAATGTCAAGAATTGAGCCTCTTTTTCCTCTTTTGCTCTTGCTGGGTAGTATCTTTCCAAAAAAGCATTTCGGAAGAAGTCCAATTCACATCTACCTGATTCCCCTCCATAATTTGTCTTGCGCCTATCCACCAATACTCGGTGTCCCCTAATAGTAGATATATGGTCAATCCCACCTTATATTCTTATGGAGTTTTTAGTACTCCGACGATCTTCTCTAGTTCTAGCACCCAACGGCCAGACTTCTCGGAGTTAGCTTCTCCCTAAAACTTTGGCAGGTCATGGCACAGGAAGTCGTTAAGCCCTCTTTCTTGAGCAGTGGTCACAGCTTGAGTATTAGTAGTGGTAGTTTGCTGAGCAACTAGACGCATCATGGCCTGTGCCACCCGGTTCACGTTAGCTTGCATCTCCGTCTCCGGGTCCTGTCGTGGAGGCATCGCGAAAATGTAGGAATCTCACACAACAAACCTGCACAGTACACTCTGACTTTGTCAAGAAACAAACAAAACAATTCCATTATATCCACTTGTGAAATTAGTGCACCTCATTGACTTATTTCAACAAGCACATGACATTCCTACTTCAAAATGCTATCATTAGTTGATTCCTCTTCACAAGTGCATTTCCTTTCTTCCTTAACAATACTAGGTCACGTCATCCTAAACATCTTGTTTGCCATTTAGACATAGCCGTTTATATCCACCCTAGGTGATTCATGTAATCCCTAACCAAAAAAAATTCAAACATACCTAATCTCATTTGATTTGGTTATCTTACTCTATCAAATTCACCTCACCTAGCCCAGCTACTATTTTGTCCTAATATACTTCGTCCATACACACTTTAGGTCCATTCCTCTCTTACTCTTTTTACTCACCCTTATTAATTGAGCTGCTTATTTAAAGTATAAATCTATCAATCATCCTTATTCATTTGTATTGGCACCTCACTACCCTTAGCTAATATTGCCTTAGAGAATGATATCATTATTCTACTATTCACCTTAATGTTGACCCGGGTTTTAGGGTTATTTTCATATTTATTTTGCATATAAATTTATAGGTTAATTAGGATCTTTATTCACTTGTCATGCATTTAGGTCTCATATCATGCAATTGTATATTTCTAGGTTGTTTTACTTTTATTTATTAGACATTTTAATGGTTTTTATTTGAGTTCTGATGTACAGGTGTGCGAGCACCGTTGAGCAGAGAAGACACAAGTTCGAACCAGACCAATTCACTGCTAACTAGGGGGCGTTCGTGCCAGTTTTCGACAAAGAAACGCAGCGTTTCACTTAAACTGGCGCAACCGTGCCAATTGATGGGGGCCATCGCGCCAGGAATTTGTAACTCCCTGCCAAGAGGGTGCGCGTGCCAGATGATTGGAGCACTCGCACCAGAAAATGAAATAGCCCTTGTGAAGACAGGGCGTACACCCCACCTGATGGGAGCATTCGCGTCAGCGACCTACAATAGTGTTTTTTATAAGCAATGTTTCGGCACAAATGCGCCAGCCACCTGGCGCGCGTGCCGGTTTCACAGATTCCAAAATCTGCTATATATTTCAGATCTAGTTTTAGGTCTTTGAGAGGTTGATGGTGGAGAGGTGCGGCTAGACACTTGGAGGCTGGTGCTAGGGCACCATAGAGGAGTCATGCATCTCCTCTGGAAGGCCATGGTTCCGATTTACCTTGGGTTCTATCTTCCTTATCTTCCCCTTCTATGTTGTTTGATTCTATTTTGGTACTTTGGATGGTGTAATTTGATTTACTCTTGTTCAATACATCTTTATGCAATTATTATGATGGGTTTTCATGGTTGGGTGTTGCTCTCTATGTTTAATGCTTCATTTGGTCAATTGGTGAATTCTAAAGCTTGTATTGATTCATAGATATATTGGAAAATTGATATGGATTGATGTATGCTTGATTATGAAAGGGGGAAATGCACTCATGTCTTGATTTTGTTACTTTCTCTTTGTGCTTCATGTATCTCTTGACCATTTGATGATTTTTAAGGCTTGCATGTAAAAGGGGATTTTGGTGTGAGTTTAGTAAATGAGAGGAACTGCCCTTTGCATTAGTTCTCTTAGGAATGAATTGTCTTAGGCTGGGTGAGGTCTTATAGGTGACGGTGGGATACACTCACCACTAGGTAGGAATATATTGAGTTTGGAACGAGGTCTAAACCGAGTGACTAGTCGGGATACTCACCACTAGGATAGGAGTACCTAGGCGGGAACCAATGAGATTTCATGAGTGACGGTCATAGATTCCATCAACTAGGACATGAACTTCTTGGGTTGGAAATGGATCTTGGGGTGTTAAGAACGAAGGTGTTCTTGAAGGAAGGGAAAAAGAATTGAGAAATCGAAGATGCGTGGAAGAACTTTGTATTCTTATTATTTTGCACTTCAATTCCTACTTATTTCAAGATTACAAGCTCTGTATTTATACAGAAAGAACGACGGATAGTCCGAGGTCAACTATTGCATTGGGAAACATAAACAATAATAAATACAAGATAAGATCCCTGATATTTCGGGATTGCTAGTACTACTAGATAACTGGTTATACCTGACATAGTACTTAGCCAGACGACATGTCTAACCAGACAATCTAGCTTGGCACACGATCAATTGCTTCAACATGTAGATGATCCTTATCAGACCAGACGATCTATTCCTTTGTTAGTCAATATGACAGACGATCCTAGACGATTCTGTGGTTTATACTGCGTATCTCCAACAGCATATGATCCTTATCTCTAACATCCCCCCGCAAACTCAACGTGGGTGAGAAGGAAGTCAGCGTTCAAAAACATGTTAAGTTTGACCTTCTTAGCTGCAACTTGCTTGCTTGTACTTCCTTTGCAGGCATCAAGAGCAAGAGTGGCAATGTAATTCCAGAAAAAGTTGCGCTCCTTTGACATTGATGCTTGTACTCAGAGCGAAGGTTGGGTCATGGTGCTAGAAATGAAGTACATGGAAGTGGATTCGAACTGCTTTGCCGGATGCACCAGACCTACTTCACCAGATGAAAGAAAATGCATACTTTATTTTGTTTTGTATATGAGAAAGGCACTTTGGAGCAATGAGCTTTCCATGCCAGTCTGAGGAAGTTTTTCTTGGGCACGTCCTTCAGTGGGAACCTTAGAGGTCATTGACTTGTGCTCCTTCATCTGAGTCTCAGAGGTTGTATGGCTGTAGTGGCTTGAGCTTAGAGGAACGTTAAAAGGTGTTACCCCTCTGTTCATGAGTCTCAGTGTTAAAAAGGTATAAAGTATAGAAGGATAAAGCATAAAACTTGAGCTTAGAGGAACGTCAACAGGTGTAGGGTGAAAACACGTGATAAAATAGATAAAGTAAAAGGTAAAGCTTGACACAAAGGCGGAGCTTCTACCATGGGAGAATAGAAAGAAGAAAAAGAAACCATAGATTAGACTAGCTCTGATACCATGTTATGAACGAAGGTGTTCTTGAAGAAAGGGAGAAAAAATTGAGAAATCGAAGATGCGTGGAAGAACTTTGTATTCTTATTATTCTGCACTTCAATTCCTACTTATTTCATGATTACAAGCTCTGTATTTATACAGAGAGATCGACGGATAGCCTAAGGTCAACTATTGCATTGGGAAACATAAAAAATAATAAATACAAGAAAAGATCCCGGATATTTCGCGATTGCTAGTACTACTAGATAACTGGTTACAGCTGCCATAGTACTTGGCCAGACGACATGTCTGACCAGACGATCTAGCTTGGCAGACGATCAATTCCTTCAACATACAGATGATCTTTATCAGACCAGATGATCTATTCCTTTGTCAGTCAATACTGTAAGACCCTCAATTTTGTGTGTTAGTATTTTGGCCCCTGTAACTCTTACGATTATAATTTGAATCTTTTTGAAGTATATTAATTATACTTTGTCTTGAATTATTTAGTAATTCGAGTTAGTATTTGGTTGATATATTAAGTTTTATTTATGAGAAATATATGTTTGAGTATGGAATTATGTATTGTTTAAGCCTTGGCTGAAATGGCGACGTTTTGAAAGGGGAGTTGAGTTTGTCCTGTAAAAATGGTTGAGTTCGTCCTGTGAAACTGGTTGAGATCGTCCTGTGAAACTGGTTGAGATCGTCTTGTAAACTGGCAGACTATGTTGGCAGACTATGTTGGCGGACTATGTTGGCGGACTGTTTTGGCAGACTGTTTCTCCGTTGGCAGACTATGACTTCGCTTTGTCTGGTCTGGTCAGCCGCTATTGTTGACTTTAAAAGTGAGTGTCAAGTACCTTGGGAATGATAAACTTCTGTTTTTATTGACTCTTATGAGATAAAATGTCAGAATCATTAATGAGCATTAATGACTTGCCGTTCTCTTTGACTTAGAATATTTTAATCTTTTCTAAGTCGGTTTCCTCACTCTATAAATACCAAGCTTCGTCAGTACGTTAATCTTTCATTTTCCCACACTTTTCTTCCCTTCGAAGTAAGCCGAATCCTTGACATTTTTCTGAAGCGTTCTTGTTGGTAAGTTGTTCAGACTCTTACTAATTCTGGAATTTCCATAGTATTCAATTTAGTTCATCTTTTTGAAGTTTAACTTGTTCTATTTCCTTCGCGGCCATATTCCCCTTGTTCGTTAAAGACCAGAGCTGTTCGTTGTGAGTTCTTCTTGGTTCGTGGAGGATAGAGCTGAAGTTTCAAACCTCTTAATCTTTTAGGCCATTCGAGGTTGGTTTCTTTTCTAGTCCTTACGTTAGAACTCTGTTGTAATCTTTGCATTTCTAAAATAATCCTTGAAGGCCATATAGAATCTGTTTTAAATCAATTTGGTAATGGTTTTTATCCATAAAGAAGTGTGGGTTTTAAAGAAATGAATTTAACAGTGATTTTATGAGAAAAACTCTGATTCTGGACTCTCAGACTGAGAGCCAACGCTTGGGCGTTGGGATCCAGCGCTGGGGCGTTGGGTTTGTTTGAGATTTCACGTAATCAGATGTTGCCAACGCTGGGGCGTTGGGTTCCAGCGCTGGGGCGCTGGAGGGTACTCTCTTCTGCCCTGTTTTACGAAAAATTATGGTTTCGACCGTTTTGGGTTCTGTTTCTTTCCATATTTCATCCTATCCTTAGGAGAGTTAATTAAATGAGTTTATATGCTATTTCTAGGTTGAAGAACAAGTGTATGCAACCTAAGAGAAGGTAAGGGTAACTTAATCTTAGTATTATGATATTATGATATTGTTGTGATTCTGATTGCAGAATACGGACTGTGATCGATTATGAGTTTGTTTGAATACTGTTGATGATAGTATGATATAACGAATATGTTGTATGGTTATGAGATTGAATTGCTTGAATATATTCTGTAAGCAGAGCTTACTGTGTTATGTATATATTGACATAACTATGAACGAGTGAACCGTTATTGTTCATGAGGATTCTGTAAACTGTGGGAACCAGTAGTTCCTAAGGATTTGATTACTGTCATGACAGATGCACTGCAGGTGCATGATTTTAGGATTTGATGTGGCGAACTATTATGCGTCGCGGGATCATGCCATGATTTTAGGTTTGATGTGGCGAACTATTATGCGTCGCGGGATCATGCCATGATTTTAGGTTTTGATGTGGCGAACTACTATGCGTCGCGGGATCATACCAGAGGGTGGTGTGGAAAAGTCTCTTCCATGTTCTAAGTCATCCTGGCCAAATACGGCAAAAACCCAATGAGCTACGTGCGTTATTCTTTGAAAAGCTAACAAGCATATGTGTTGTGATGAATGAGGCTTATTCTGTGAAGTTATGAATTATTGACAGATATATTATGAATTGTTGTTCAGTTATAGTATAATAGTTAATGTTTTTTACTATATAATTCACTTCTAATATTGTATTTCTATATTCTGATATTAGAGTTAACCCTTCGCTGTTTCTGCTTGTGTTTTCTTTTTTGGCGCTTAACGCCTGATGACCAGCAATGAGGGAGGACTTGAAGGCTGTGTGGATGCAAGCTTGAGGAACTTTTGGAGTAGATTTGAAGATGATGTTTAGTTTCCGCTATTTTGTAAACTTAGCACATGTGTGCAATACATTACTTTCATTACGTCTTGTTTTCCTTACTGTAATAGTACTGATTATGGGCTACACTTATTAAATATATGTGAGACGTTGTTTTGGAAAACTTGAGATGTTTTGAAAGGCTTTTATTTTCCGCGTTTTTCAATGTGACTCTCGACTTAAAAATCGGGCTGTTACAAATACGATAGACAATCCCAAACGGTTTTGTGGTCGATACTGCGTATCTCCAACAGCCGACGATCCTTATCTCTAACATGAGGTATGTCTCATCGAGTGGGTTTATGCTACAATGCGCCTTTTGGGATTGCTAGGACTTAAGGGATTAAGGTTAGGTTCTCAATTGGTAGACTTTGCTTATTTAAAGAATTAGTTAGGTGAATAACTCTTAATGACATCTTAAATGTTAATTCCATCTTATATGAGCGTCTTGGTTGATAACAAGTTGTGGATTAAGTAAAATCATTTCCTAAGTACGATTTCTTCTTTACTTATCTCCGTCAACTTCTTTTATCGCTTTCTTTATTTTTTTTCTCTTTTAGAATAATTATAACATTTTGAACCGTTAATTCAACGGCTAGCTAGTGAGGTTAGTACGTAGCAACACAATCCCCGTGGAGACGACAAAACCCGATACTATACTACGATTGAGTCTTGAAAGGGATTTGATAGTAGTTAGTGGAGGATAACCTCTTTTCATCATGAATATCTCTTTCATCACTTAACCTGGTAAATATAATTATGATCAAGAGACTCTGATTAGCTTCTGATTTACACACTTAAGTTCAATTCTGATGCAATTGGCATCTTGACATCCTAGCGATCTCTTCACTAATTAACTCAACCAAATTACTCCACCAATACCATTAATATCAACTCCATTAATCCTTGATTAAATTAATCCAAATAGTTTATGTCTTGATTACCATTTCTTCACCCATGTTTTACTAATCAGTCATGCTTAGACATCTATCTATATACCTCCACATTTCCAATTCAATTACTCTGACTTCCTTTCATTGATATCCTGTCCTCATTAGTTATTAACTCCTTAATCAAGTTTCTAACATATTCTTAAATTAGCCAGAAATCCTACAACCAAACTTTAATGAAGACATTGCTCCAATTAAGAAACAATCCACACAAATCCAGCGATTTTTCTTCACACAAGTCAAACATTCAATCAATCAATCAATCAATCAATTTTCACTCAAAAAATTGATTGATACTCAATCAATTGATCATAGAGTTCACACAACCTAGCACAGAAGACCTATCCTCCAACATGCTCTAGTATTCTCAACCGGAGCTCTAATACCACAATATATCGCCCCTATTTTCAAGGGTCACAATGGTGACACTTACGTAAAAATAAGTATGGTAATGATCCTTTGAAAGCCTAGGAAATGCAAGTATATTTTATTTTCAAGACATGCTCTAGTAAATGCATAATAATTACCCGTAAGTTTAATATGCTAGCTAAAACCTTTAAAAAGGAAACTTCACCACTATGAATTCCTAAAATCAATAGACATTGTATACCCGACAAGCTTCCTGTGATCTCCATGCAGGGCAGACCACGAAAAGGAAAAAACACCGGAACTCTTGCTGGTTCCTAATCCCTCAAGTATAGACGCAATGAGATAAACTAACACTTTCAACTTACACACTCACCACACTCTACCCACACATGCCTCCTTCTAATTTCCGCTCTGTCGGGCCTTCGTGGTCATCTTACTCGTCCTCCGTGGAGCTCTCCTCGTCACTCGGAACAACTATCATAGGAACTCCTAGGTAACATCACATCGAACTCCATCAGGCTAAGTCTCAAGGATGGACGAGGCATGGGTAGGAAAATAACGGACAGCCGACTTTCACTCCACTGCGAACAATTAAATCATGTTACATGACATCAATCAACATGTTATCACAACATATAGTTTCATGCTAATTCAACATGCCAAAATAAGTTTATAACAGTAACAAGCATGAACACACACACACACATATAACATAAATTATAATTTATACGAAGTGCCCTCATCGTTGGCGCTTTCCATCCGATAGCTCGTCCTAGTCTCGGTCTCGTCCTTGATCCTTGTACCTTCACAGGTAAATTTACCTTAATCACTAACTAAATTATTCTCTACTCAAGGTCCAGGCCCTAAACCAACACTATGGTCATACATATAAGCATTCAAAACTTTTATTTTAAAATAAAATTCTGTTTTTGCCCCTCAAAATAATTTTAAGTCATGCCTTCCAATTTTCAATGTTTGAATTTTAGTCCTCAAGAAAACACCTAATTATAAAAATGACTTTAAGTTTTTAATAAATCTATTTTTAGTCTCCAACAAATACCACAATCAAGAATAAGCCCTTGCACTATTTTTTTCTATCCTATTTTAATCTTCCTACTCTCGGCCTTGACATTTTAAAACCTCATTTTTCCCAAAATCAAGTTTAAGTCTCCAAACTTTCAAAAATTCAACTTTTAAACCCCAAACTAAAACCCTAGCTTTTCCTCATCCAAAATAAATTTCTCAACCCGAAATCAACCTCTAGCTTTCAGCCACATCACCCTCTTTACCCAAATCAATATTTCCTTCCAGAACCACTTTTACATTACCCGAATAATCACTTTTCCTACTTAAGTACTTAAAAAAAAAAAAAAAAAAAAAAAACCTCACCCTCAATAACAATGTAGGTATGTCCATGGCAAAAACAAGAGAAAGGCCAACTTTTTCTTGCGATGCCATGTTAAAAGGAAAAAGTGTCCATGTCTTTGTATTAGTGCTGGCTAGGTGTGAATCATGGAACCAGGCCTTGGTTGATGCAAATTAATCTTAAGACATTCTTTTGCTAAATGAATGCTTGGGTGTGAAGGATTGGCATCTTGGTCCATTACTAGAAACGAAAAACGAATCTACTACTACTTTTATGTGAAATATTTTTCTACTCATGGTTCTTCATCTCTTGTTTGATTTCTGACTTTTCACTTAGTTGGGAGTCTGTGTTCCTCTGTATTTTTATTCTATTCTTTTAAGTTATATTTCATAAAGGAAAGCTAAAACCCAGGGTGTTTCTAATCTTTGAGTTACGAATTGTATATACTTTGTGTTATCTATAGTTAGAATATTGGAAATAGAATATTATTAAGCTATATTACTAAATGTATATGTTTTGCTTTTGTAAACTCTTAGCAGTAACGAGAAGGTATCTTGCTAAAGAAACAAAAGGGTGATGTCAGTAGCTCATTTAGTTATGGTAAAAATAGAATAGTGAAAACTTATGTCCATAATTAAGAAAATGGGGACACCGATTTTAATTATTTTGAACTTGGTGACTTTGGTGAGCCTAGGAGTATCATTTTGGTTATCCATTGTGTTGTCTTTTATGACCATTATAAAGATTTAACGTGTGATGTAGTCAATGATTAATTATAGGACAGATTTGTGGCCATTGATTAGTTTGTTTATATGATCTTTTAATTTTATTAATCATTGATTCTTTAGTAATTGAGAGTTAGGTTAAGTTCCCATAACCTGCAAGTTACCATAGCATTACAAGTGGATCTGGAGGGTAACACTATCCCTTAGACCATGTAGAACTAAGTATCATAAGCCAATCTCAGGAGAGGTCAAGCTTAAGGTTTTAATGATACTGTGAGGCGAGGATGACATTTCACTTTGGAACTTGATTTGGTTTACTCTATTATATGGTTTGGAAATCGTGTTTTTTATCTTGAGGTGAGTTGTTTAGGAATACTGGAAACCTTAAGAGATCATTTTCAAGGGAAGATTGTGAGGAACAATTTATCCACAAGAAGTGTCGCACCTAATTTATAGTGATGAATGATACTATATGAGACAAGGCGTTGTGACCCTAGGTAATGAATGGACTTAGAAAGGAGATGGTGATAAGCAAGTTGAATTTCGATGGCAAAATTCTTTTAAAGAGGGGAGAAATGTAACAACCCAAATTTTATATCTGAGTAATTATAATTAGGCTTAATTGTAATTTTAGTCCTTTATCTATTACGTTTGTGCGAGTTGGGTTCGTGATGTTCAAAACGTGCGATTTACATCCTGAATTTTTTTTTGTGTGATTTAAGTCCTTCCGTCAACTTGCCATCTATTTGCTAACGGCAGTTTCTATTTTCATCCCCTCCTTTTACTATCAGCACCACCTACTTGGGAAGATTTAGGGGAAAATAGGAGGTGCGGATAGTAAAAGGAGGGGGTGAAAATAGCAACTGTCGTTAGCGATTAGATGGCAGGCTTAACAGAGGGACTTAAATCGCACAAAAAAAAAATTCAGGATGTAAATCGCACGTTTTGAACATCAAGAACCCAAATCGCACTAGATAAGGGACTAAAATTGCAATTAAGCCTTATAATTATTTATACCATTTTAATATTTAATTAAAAGTTATGATGTGTTGAAGAATTTAAGGAATATTATTTAATGGGAGTAAGAGGGTTGAATCTTAATTTTAGAAAGTATAAGAATGAAATGAAATATAGAAAATTATGGAGGAGGGGCATTGTGGTACTTAACCTTAGGAGAGGGAAATTAGAAACCCTATCCCCCACCCACACACACGTTCATTCAAAAATAAGAGAGAGAGGGAGGGAGGGAGGGAGAGAGAGAGGAGAAAAGAGAAGAAGAAGAAGGAAGAAAAAGAGGGAGAAGGAGGAAGATGAAGATGGAGGAAGAACTTAATCAAACCTTTCATGGAAGTGAATAAGAGCAAAAGAGCTGGGATTAGAATTTGTATCTTGCTCAAGAGATTTCAAGGTGAATAGAACCCTTAAAACCTCCATGTTTGTGTGTGGGTTCTTGATTTAAGGTTGTATAAACATAGAGCTTGTTTATGATTTTGGGGAAGAATACTTGATTTCTTGGTTTGAATGAGTTTATGGTTCGTTTCCATGATTAATTAGAGATTTGTGATGATTTATGATGGACTGGAGATGTTGGATTTCACTTGGAAGCAGAGAAACTTCGCTGGTTTTCGTATCTACTGTCCTAGGCTCACTCAGTGTGGTAATTTCGCGCTAAGTGGAATTGCGTTAGAGGGGAATTTTTTAGACTTTGTGTATCTTAACTTGTAACGGGCATAACTCTCTCATATCTTATCTGTTTTAGACTTAAAACCACTTTATAGAAAGCCCCAAGAGTCTAATTTCATATAAAAAAAAGTTTATGTTACAGATTAAGTTCACAATGAGAATTATGACCAAAATACTCACAAAGGGTAAGTTGAACAATGAGCAATTTTACAGAATTGTTCCTGTAACTTGTAAGTAGCGTAACTCTCTCATCCCTTAACCATTTCAAGCTTATGACCACTTGTTGGAAAGCCTTTAGAGTCTTCTTTCATATGAGGTAGATTTGGTTTTCAAATTAGAAAGGTTTTCAAATTAGAAACCAAGCGATATTTATGATCTGATTAGTCATCATGAGTAAGTTAAACATTAGAATTGTGTTTTGAATTTGTTGTGTTATATGTTTAAACATGTTTGTTGTTTGGTAACATTATTGGCTGACTTTGGTAATGAGAATATATTTATGATATGGTTGATTTGATAAAAATTAGTGAGTTCAATTGTATATTTATTATGATATGCATGGCGATATGACTTGTATAAGTGAATTGCATGGTTGACTAAATGAACACATGTATAGTTGTTTTACATTATGTGTGTTAATAAGAATTGCACATGAAGGAAATGATTATACTTGTATGAATGTTAAGGTATAACTCATAAAGAATAAAAGTGAAAAGAAACATATTGCATGAGTTAAGTAAGACGATAACATTGCGAGGCTAACCTGGTGACCTTTAGAGAACAGCTAGAATAAAGGCAAGTCCTGAATGTAGAGTAAAAAGTGAAAAGAAACATTGGCAGGGCAAACCTGGGCCAAAGTTCACCCAGTAGAAAGGAAAATCCTAGATGTTACATGTAAGCCCCCAAGAGATATAGAAATAATACAAGTTCTATAAACATAACTAAGAATCCTCTTCAGCATTCTCGTACTAAACATATAGAAATAACACATCACTTCATTAGAGATCATGTCTCAAAGGGAAACATTGAAATGTCATATGTGCATACTGATGACCAACTAGCTGACATCTTTACCAAGCCTCTTATAGAAAATCGTTTTATTTATTTAAGAGAAAGCATTGGCATGTTTCTTGTACTATAAAATATATCGTTTTCACTAACACCCTTGTAGGAGACGACAGAAGGACAGACATCATAATCATCTTCAAAACAATCAAAGTTATCGTCTGATAACTTGGATCGTCTGCTGCCAACTTTAAAGTTCAAACGACACAGCTTCAAGGTTCACTCACTGGTTCACTTGTTGTGAATGTGAACAGTACATGTCGTTTCAGTACCTATCTTCTCTCACATGTTTCATTATTTAATTACTATTACTGAAGCATTTATCACATTGCATTAAATGCGCGTGGGGTTTTGCATTTCTCTCTCATCAAATTTTGAAAAATAATCATTGCTTTTACGAAAACCCAAAAACCCTTTGTATTCCATGCGTATCACCAAAACTCATATTTTGAAACTGCTCAGCACACTTGCTTCATTTCACAAAAACTGAAACCCTAGCATTCTATCTCTTTCTCTTGCAGACTAAATCTTGTTTCAGAGAACCCAAAAATGGCAACCAAGAAAATGAGCAAGAAGCAAATGGAAACTTCCTCTAAGCTAACTCAAGAGGAGGAACGGACTCTTGGAATCTTCGTCCTCTTGAAGATTGCAGGCGGAGAAGATCTCCTGTATCAAGACTGGGAGAAGGTTTATGAAGTCTCTCAACATGCAGTTGTTGTTCCGGTGTTGAAAGAGTTCTATGACTGTGCAGTAAAGCGAGGCGAAGCCATTCAGACCCGCTTTCAAAGCGAGATTGTCAACATCACACCATCCGAAATTGCTGTTGCTCTCGATGTCAACATTAGTTCTGGAGAAATATACAGGTCCATCTTGATGAACAATGTAGATGATGCCCACTACATCTAGAAGGAGGATCTAAAGTCTAAGGCAGGTGGTGCTTTAGTCTGCAATTTGGTGGAACCACGCATTTTTCCACACGGGGTGATAAGCAAAGTTATCCTTCCCAAGGAAGGATCCAGAGACTGTGTCAATAAGTTAGCACAGTATGCTCTTTACAGAATTATGAAGAAGGTGAAGGTGAACCCCGCCTATCTTATATTTCAACACATGTTGAACTTTCTTCATAGTGCTCATGGCAATCTGCCCTATGGGTCACTAATTACAGTCATGTTTAAAAATATGGGTGTTAAGAACCAGAATAGGTTCTTGAAGGCGGAAGGGATGAAAGAGAGAATTGAATAAAAAAATGAAGATACGTTATTTGTAATGTATTGCACTTCAATTTCTTAACTTAATAATTCTCAGTTATGAGCTTTGTATTTATACAAAGTGACGACGGACATTCGGAGGTCAAACTATTACATTAAAAACGTAAATACATTGGGAAACGTAAACAATAATAAATACAAGATAAGATCCCGGATATTCTGGGATTACTACTGCTATTGGATAAACATGACTTCAGCTGGCGTGGACTCAGACGACATGTCTGGTCATACGATATATATTGGCTTTGGCAGACGATCCATTGTTCCAACATCAGAAGATCCCTGTCAGACGATGTTTCGTTGTTGATCAGTGAAGTGACTGACAGTCCCAAACGATGCTGTGACTGTTTCTGCACGCCTCCAACAACAGACGATTCTTTTCTCTAACATCCCCTCACAAGCTCAACGTAGGTGAGAAGGAAGACATCTTTTGAAGGCATTTGTTGAGCTTGACCTCCATAGCTGCAACTTGCGTTGCATCTCTTGCAGTCATCAAGAGCAAGAGTGGCCTTATGATGCCTGATAAGTTGCGCTCCTTTGACGGTGATGGTGTGCTCGGAGCAGAGGCTTGGGGCATGATGCTAGAAATGAAGAACATGGAAGATTATTCGGACTCCTTGGCCAGATCCTACAGATCTGAAGCAACATGTGAAGGAAAATATATTTTTGTGTTTTTGGGTGCCTAGCTTGAGCTCAGAGGAATGTTAACATGTGTTATCCCTCTGTTCATGAGTCTCAGCATTAAGAGGCTAAATCAGGAAAGGGGTAGGAAAGATAAAGCTTGAGTTCAGGGAAACGTTAACAGGTGTTATCCCTCTGTTTATGAATCTCAACGTCGAAAAATAAATGAAAGAAAATGTAAAGAAAAGGATAAAGCTTGAGCTCAGAGGAACGTTAGTAGGGGTTAGCCCTCTATTCTTGGGTCTCAGCTGGAGATAGGGAGACATGGGTATATAAAGAGAAGGATAAAGCTTGACACGAAGGCGGATCTTCTGCCATGGGAGAAAAGAAGGAAGAAAAGGAAACCATGGATCAAACTAGCTCTGATACCATGTTAAGAACCAGAATAGGTTCTTGAAGGTGGAAGGGATGAAAGAGAGAATTGAAGAAAATAATGAATATACGTTATTTGTAATGTACTGCACTTTAGTTTCTTAACTTAATAATTCTCGGTTACAAGCTCTGTATTTATACACAGAGTGACCATGGACATTCCAAGGTCAAACTATTACATTGGAAACGTAAATACATTAGGAAACGTAAACAATAATAAATACAAGATAAGATCCCGAATATTCCGGGATTACTACTGCTATTGGATAAACATGACTTCAGCTGGCGTGGACTCAGATGACATGTCTGGTCAAACGATATATCTTGGCTTTGGCAGACGATCCATTGTTCCAACATCAGAAGATCCCTGTCAGACGATAGTGTAAGACAATGCATTCCATTGTTGATCGGTGAAGTGACAGACAGTCCCAGACGATGCTATAACTGTTTCTGCACGCCTCCAACAACAGACGATTCTTTTCTCCAACCATGGGAAAGCTTCAGCCTGAAGTAGATCGAAGAGTCTTCATCAATCAAGATTATGTCATCCCTACTCCAATCAAGATTGGAGATGTGAAGCGAATGAAGGTAGAAGTTGATGTATCAGGACTGCCAGAAGAACTAAAGGCTAAATCCACGAAGCAAGCTACAGTTTCTAAAACAATTGTCAAAACTGTTTTACGAGCAGCTCCATCGTCTGCAGATCAGCAAGTGAATGTCATTCCTCCACCGTCTACCAGGAGGACTCTTTCTATGAGATCATTGTCTGCAAAGAGGAAATCAACACCCTCTGATCAAGATCAACCATCGTCTGCTCCAAAGCCTAAAAATGAGACAATTGGTCCAGGCTGCAGTGAAGGAAACAAGTGAGAAGACTCCTGTCAAAGTTGAAAAGACTGAAGTTCTACCTATTGAAGAAGCCATTTCTGAAGCAGCTCAAGTTATTGAAGAATTCCCTTCTGCACTTAACACTTATCTGAATCTGTTACCCAGTAACTTTCACCCGTTCATTGAGAACATCCTCGATGTACAGGATAATGGAAATTGCGGTTTCCGATGCATTGCAGAGAAGTTGGGAATGGGAGAACATCTTTGGTTCGACATTCGAACCAAGATTGTTCCTGAGATGGAAAGACGAAGAGAAGTACATGAGAAAATTCTCGGCTCAGCTAGTTATCAAATTGTGTTGAACGCTTAAGACTGGCACCTCAAGAGCCTGCCTTCGAGGAAAAGTGGTTCTCAGTACCTGACATAGGGTTGGTAGCAGCTACTGCCTTCAACATTGTTTTAGTGAATTTTTAAAATCTAGGGAGCTACACACACTTGCCACTGACTGGACCAGTGCCCTCTTTCCCTCGCGTTTTCATTCTCGGACACCTGAAAAAGAATCACTGGGTTCGAGTCCAGCTTAAGGAGGATTCCCCGTTGCCGCTGACATATGTTCAATGACCACACCATCATTCTATAGATATTGTTGTATGGGAAACCCCATTTCTTCAAAGAATGGTCAAGTACCAAAAGATGATTGATGACCAGCACACTTCATTTGTCAACACTCTCTTCTCATCACCTCCTTCGGTTCCGGAGCACTTTACTGTACATGAAGAAGAACCAAGTCCTCTTCATCAATCTCCAATAGCTGAAGTAGTTATTCTTCCGAATGTTGAAGTTATAGAAAAGCTCTACTCGCCATCGCCAATCAGAGTCTCTACCGAACTTGCTTCTATAGAGGAAAAGCCACAGGCACTTCTACTTAATGAAACATTTGCTCAAACCTCAAAGAAGAAAAGAAGTCTTTCTAGCTCATCAAAGCGATCCAAGAAAACCAAGACTAAGGTCTCTCGTCTGCTAATTCCCTTATCAATAGAGACTCTTGGATTCAACTTTTGCTATGCAACAGGCCTCTGGATGCCTTCCATTCCTTGTAACACCCCAATTTTAGGTTGAGGGTCACATAGTAAATATGCGGAAATTATACTTTGAAACCTCTCAAAACACTCAAGTTTTCACAAGGGAACTTCTCTCAATATTTATAAATAATAATTATCCCATAATAGAATATATAATCCTAACCAAACGGCGTGAATAATTCAAAACAGATAATATTGCACAACATGTTCTAAAAATCAAAATAGCGGAAGACAGAAATATTTTTCTACAAGATTCTTCAATTCTTTGGGTCCTTCTTCATCACTTGTCCTAGCGTCCAAATCATCCTTCTTGAACCGCATTGCCCTAATTATCTATGGCGTTAAGCGCCCAAGCAATCAAACAAGACAAGCAGAAAGGGTTAACTCAAAAAATCTAGGAAATAACATATAACATTTGTGATGTAAACAAACAAAAATTAAATAACCAAACAGAATTAATTAAGCAACAACAACGATATCAGGATAGTCACAATTTCTCAATTTACAAAATCACATAAGCATGTTCATAATCCTCAATATCTATATGCATAGCTACGGCCAATATTCACCCAAACCGGGCAAGGACAATCACGTGGGACGAATTACCACCAGCCCTTGGTTGATCCCACGGGAAAAATTACCGTCACATCAACCTAAAAATCCTCAGTTGATCCCACGGGACAAATTACCGTCACATCAACCCTATATATATATATATATATATATATATATATATAATGCATATGCTATGACCATACAAATATCATAATCCTCATGAACCAACAGTTCACACAAACATCCTCAGTCACAGTTCATCACATGCATAATATAGTGCTTCTTCTCAAACATAATTTTATCTTGTTATCATCAATAACATAAAAATAATTCTCAAAAATTTATCATCTCATCAACATATCCAGCATACTATATTATCAACTACAAATCTAGAAACAAGGTTCTTCAAGGATAAACTCAACGGAGTACACAAAAAAACAAAAATACAACAATCACAAACCGACATAGAAAATCCTAAGACGAGTTACCCTTACCTCCAAGAGGGTTTCATGAACTTGAATCCAAACCTTGTAAGAAAAAACACACATATACACGTCCATCAACAATCATGGGAAAGGTCGGAAACCAATTTAAAAGAATTTTGGAGCAACGTAGCAAAAACAACAAGTTGCTGGCTGTAAGACCCTCAAGTTTTGAGTATTTATACTTTTGTTCTTGGATATTTATAATTAGTTTTTGGTCCTTTAAGTTTGGATAAATTGTGTTTTAGTCCTTGGACTAGTCAAAACTGAATTGGAATTCACTAATTAAGAGCTTTTAATGATGTTTTGAATTCAGATTTCTATTGGGGACATGACGTCTTGGCTTTGAGGATTATAAGAATAGTTTTGTCAGAGTTTTAACAAAAGGAGTTGTGGCTTAGTGGTTGAGGCTTAAGCATTTGATTGGCAAGTCTTGTATTCGAATCCTAGTGAGGTTGGTTTTTATTTTATGCAGATTTTGGAGTGGTTGTGGCTAAATTTCGAATTTGAAGTTGTAGACAAGAGTTTAATGAGTTTAATGAGGATGAAAGGAGTTATAAGCTGAATTTTAATGGTAATAAGTGGTGTTAAGAGAGTTTAATGCTTATCGGGAGTTACAAATGGCTAATAAGGGGGGTGGAAAGTGAGTTTATGGCTTGGTCTATGAGTAAATGAGCAATAAAGAGGGTGAATTCTGAATAAGAAGGAGGCTTAGGTCGTGCTCCCTCTCCCTTCCCCTTGCAACTATTTTTCCTTGAAGCATAGTGGTTGTTACCTTGTTCTTCCTTAAAACTAAATTGCAAGAGAAACCTAGAACTCTAGAGCTGAGTCCTTTGGAGTGTTGCTGGATTTTGGTGCTGCTTGGAGTCGACTCTCTTTTCCTCTTGTGGTGTTTTAACTCTTTCCATAACCCTCTCACAAAAACCCTTGAGGTTAGCTTTATCGGTAAGTGATCGATCCTTTCTAAATTCTGAGTTTTGGTGATCAACCTCTCGTTCTTTCTAGGGCGTAACTAGTCTAGTTTCTACCTTTGTTTTCCACCAAGATCGAGGTTCCTTGAATTCTTGGAGGTCTAAGGTCGTGCCATATACCTTCTTGATCAATTTTCTTAATAAGGTCGGAGGACAAGTTCATGCAAAGGAAGAGGAGGTAAGGGTGACTCAGTACTAGATCGAGTCAGTTGTGCTTTACAAATGATTTTGTTGATGCGTGCTTGGATTTGAGAATTGATGTTATGATATGTTGATGATGATGTTGATGTGAAGTCAGTATGTTATACTGATAACATTTATGAAAATTATTGATTTATGGTGAGGTTGAAAATGTTGGCATGGCATATGCATTTTGAGGCTGAAGGTGAGATGGGTTTTAGTCCCATGGGATTATGGTTAAGGGTGATGAGATGGGTTTTAGTCCCATGTGATCTTGCCTTAACTTGTAGTTACATTCGAGGACTCATAAGCATGGTTTGTGTTGTTGAACATGAGGAAATGAGTATAATGTTGAATATGTTATCGCTGTATTTTTGAAAATATTGTTACTGTTGGTTATGTTAAGTTCTCTTCAACATGTTGCGTGCTATTTGATGTTTGTTTTAAGAGTTAACCCTTTTTGTTTGTGTTTGGGCGCTTAACGCCAGAGATAGGCAAGACGATGATTTTTGTCTCTTGAAGAGAATCATGGAATTAGAGTGCGTAGTGGAAGCGTGGAAGAATCTGAAGAAGACAATTGTTGCTTGATAGAACTTCCGCTGTTTATTTTTGGGCTCGTTTGTTGAGCATTTACCTTTGTAATAATATTCCTTCATTTCTGCTTCCGCGTATTAATTAATATTTATGGGAATATTATTGATTAAATAATATTGAGAGACGTTTGGCCTTTTGAAAATTGAGTTGTTTTATGAGAGGTTTCAATTTCCGTGAAATTACTATGTGATCCTCAACCCAAAATTGGGGCGTTACACTAGCAGAGGCCTAGCGCCTGGGCGCTAGGTTCCAATGCTCATGCGTTGGGTCTCTGTCTGGCATCACGAACTGGGCAGAATTCCAACGCCCAGGTGTTGGGAGTCCAGTGCTCATGCGTTGGCTCCCTGCCAGAAAGCCTGAAGATAGTGTTTTTCACCCAAAAATCCATTTTTAACCAAATCCTATCAAAACTAAAATTCTTCTATGATTAAAACCCTTAATACAACCTAATAAACAAGTTTCCTACCCAAAAATTCAAAGGTTTCTAAAATCACCCAGGCTCACTTTGAATAAGGAAAGTTACAAGGTTTTTGACCAAGAATGAGAGGAGATACCAACCTTGTTGAGATAGCTAATCAAGCTTGTAGGTGGCACGGCCCTATCTCCTTCCAGAATGTAGAGGAACTCGAGCTTGATGGAAAACAATGATAGAAAACAAGACTAGTTAAACCCTAGAAAGAACAAGAGGTTGAACACCAAAAACTCAGAGTTTGGAAAATCTTGATCACTTACCGATTGCACTAACCACAAGGACTCTTGAGAGAGGATTGTAGGATGAATAGAACACCACAAGAATAGGGGAGAGTCGACCTAAAATAGCACCAAGATTCAGAAACACTTCAAGGCATTCAGCTCTAGAGTTCTAGGTTTCCTAGCAATTTCTTGTGTGAACCATGCAATGGAAGCCAACACTCTTAAGTTTGAGTTTTCAGCAACTAAAGGGATAGATAAAGGAAGAGAGCATGCCCCTTGCCTCCATGATTCATAATAATTGGTCTTCAAGGATCATCAAAGCAATGGACAAGGCAATAAACTCACTTAACACCGCTTAATACTCTTGTTGGTTTTGAAATTCAAGAGGATTCCTATCACAAGAGTTGGATAAGTTTTTAAGCATCAAAGAGAAGGAGAGGGCCTCCTGAACATCTCCATGAGTCACCATTAATCTCCTTCAAAACTCATTAATAATAGACAAGTCATTAACTACCTTAATTCCCCTTTACTACTCTTAAAATCTAAATTCAAACCTATTAAAACCCATGCTCTAATTCGAATTTTAAACTCAGAAGTATCTAGCCTCATCAAAATCCAAAAATAAAACAAAACCTTTCTCGTAAAGGTTCGAACCCGTACCATGTAACCGAAATACAGAAATCTTAACCACTAAGCCAAAGTCATTCTTGTGATAACTCAAGCAATAATATTTTAATGATCCTCAAGAAAAATCAACGTAGCCCAACCACTAAAACAAATAGCCCAAGGATAGGATTTCATTAATTAATTCAGGGGTAAATTTGCAAATAAAAGAAGTCTGAGGACTAGAATGCAATTACAAACAAGTTTAGGGACTAAACTGCAAATACAGTAAAATTAGGGGTCCTACAATACCACCCCCCTAAAAATAGTTTCGTCCCTGAAACTTCACGTCAAGAAATAACTCGGAATACTGCTCACGCATCTTCTCATTTAGTTCCCAAGTAGCGTTGCCCAGCGATCCTCGTTGGCGGAACCTCAAAAGTCATATTATCGTTCAACTAGATGTCATCCTGAGCGATAAAATGTGAAGGATCTAGAATGTACTTCTGCAACTGAGATACATGCAGCATATCATGAATCTTGGACAAGAAGGGTGGCAAGGCAATACGATAGGCCATTGTTCCAACTCTCTCAATAATCTGATAAGGTCCGATAAACTTCGGCATTAGCTTCTTAGATTTTATCGCCCTCCCGACTCCATTCGTTGGGGTCACCCGAAGAAATACATGTTCCCCGGTGTAAACTCCAAATCCCTGCATCAGTTATCTAAGTAGCTCTTCTACCTACTCTGAGACGCCTTCGTTTTCTCCCTAATCTGTTTAACTTTCTCAGTCGTTTGTTGGACTAGCTCTAGCCCAACCAACAAATGTTTCCCATCCTGGAACCAACACAAAGGAGTTCTACATCTCCTTCCGTACAATGCCTCGTACGGTGCCACCCCAATTCTAGCATGAAAACTGTTATTGTAAGTAAACTCAATCAAAGGCAATAGCTCATCCCAGCTCCCCTGATTATCTAATACACAAGCACGCAGAAGATCTTCCAAAGAATGAATCGTCTACTCAGTCTGGCTGTCCGTCTGCGGAGGATATGCAGAACTCAAACTCAGTTTTGACCCCAGAGCTCCCTGTAGGGCCTTCCAGAAATGTGACGTGAACTTCAGATCCCTGTCGGAAACAATGGTCGAAGGAACCCCATGTAATCGCAAGCTCATCAAAGCGATCCAAGAAAACCAAGACTAAGGTATCTCGTCTGCTAATTCCCTTATCAAAAGAGACTCTTGGGTTCAACTTTTGTTATGCAGCAGGCCTCTGGATGCCTTCCATTCCTTGTAACACCCCAATTTTGGGTTGAGGGTCACATAGTAAATATGCAAAATTATACTTTGAAACCTCTCAAAACACTCAAGTTTTCAAAAGGGAATGTCTCTCAATATTTATAAATAATAATCATCCCATAATAGAATATATAATCATAACCAAACGGCGTGAATAATTCAAAAAAGATAACGTTGCACAACATGTGCTAAAAACCAAAATAGCGGAAGATAGAAATATTTTTCTACAAGATTCTTCAATTCTTTGGGTCCTTCTTCATCACTTGTCCTAGCGTCCAAATCATCCTTCTTGAACCGCATTTCCCTGATTATCTATAGTGTTAAGCGCCCAAGCAATCAAACAAGACAAGCAGAAAAGGTTTACTCGAAAAATCAAGGAAATAACATATAGAATTTGTGATATAAAAAAACAACATGTAAATAACCAAACAGAATTAATTAAGCAACAACAACGATATCAGGATAGTCACAATTTCTCAATTTACAAAATCACATAAGCATGTTCATAATCCTCAATACCTATATGCATAGCTATGGCCAATATTCACCCTAACCGGGCCAGGACAATCACGTGGGACGAATTACCACCACATTGCTCTTGGTTGATCCACGGGATAAATTATCGTCACATCAATCTAAAAATCCTCATGAACCAAGAGTTCACACAAACATCCTCAGTCATAGTTCATCACATGCATAATATAGGGCTTCTTCTCAAAAATAATTTCATCATGTTATCATCAATAACACAAACATAATTCTCAAAACTTCATCATCTCATCAACATATCCAGCATACTATATTATCAAATACAAATCCAGAAACAAGGTTCTCTAAGGATAAACTCAACGGAGTACACAAAAAAACAAAATACAACAATCACAAACCGACATAGAAAATCCTAAGACGAGTTACCCTTACCTCCAAGAGGGTTTCATGCACTTGAATCCAAACCTTGTAAGACAAAACACAAATATGCATGTCCATCAACAATCATGGGAAAGTTCGGAAACCAATTTTAAAGAATTTTGGAGCAACGAAGCAAAAACAACAAGTTGCTGGCAGAGGCCTAGCGCTTGGGCGCTAGGTTCCAAAGCTCATGCATTATGTCTCTGTCTTGCAACACGAACAGGGCAGAATTCTAATGCCCAGGCGTTGGGAGTCCAGCGCTCATGCGTTGGCTCCCTGCCACAAAGCCTGAAGACAATGTTTTTCACCAAAAAATCCATTTTTAACCAAATCCTTTCAAAACTAAAATTCTTCCATGATTTAAAACCTTAATACAACCTAATAAACAAGTTTCTTAGCCAAAAATTCAAAGGTTTCTAAAATCACCCAAGCTCACTTTGAACAAGGAAAGTTACAAGGTTTTCGACCAAGAATGAGAGGAGATACCAACCTTGTTGAGAGAGCTGATCATGCTTGAAGGTGGCACGACCCTATCTCCTTCCCGAATGTAGAGGAACTAGAGCTTGATGTAAAACAAAGATAGAAAACAAGACTAGTTAAACCCTAGAAAGAACAAGAGGTTGATCACCAAAAACTCAGAGTTTAGAAAAGCTTGATCACTTACCGATTGCACTAACCACAAGGATTCTTGAGAGAGGATTAGAGGATGAATAGAACACCACAAGAAGAGGGGGAGAGTCGACCCAAAATAGCACCAAGATTCAGCAACACTTCAAGGAATTCAGCTCTAGAAAATGGTTACTTACACCCGCCGCTCTGGTTGAACGGATCTGTATCCTTTTAAAGGGTTACTTATGCCTGTGACCTCCAACTGGGGCGGAAGGATTGTATCCCTAAAAATGGTAACTCTCACCTTCCTTCTAGTGGACTATATCCATTAAAAGGGTTACTTATGTTCTGGATCCAAAATTCTCTTCAAGACGGTCGGGATTGTATCCATGAAAAAAGTTACTTACACCCGCCGCTTGGTTTTCACGAGTCTGTATCCCTAAAGATGGTTACTTACGCTTGTCTTGTGCTACACACACAAAACACTTGAAAAACTTTGCAAAATATTGTCATCTTTATTCAATTATAAAGGTGATCTTGACAACAATAACATATGGAAAAAAAGATTTGTGAAGGTCGAGAGAAGCAACTTTTGCTTGACCATGGTAAGGGCATCCCCTAAGGTAATTTTCTCCATCTGGTCCTTTTCTCAATCTACATTATTGATGTACTTTCACAAGGTGTAGATGGTGCAGATACTTGCTGAAAACTTTGATGCGTAGTACTTCTGGCTTTCGATTACCTTTGACTTGATTTTTCTCCTGAATCCGATTGGGAATGGCTCTTTTCAGAAGTATTTTCCCTCAGAGCTTCCAAAATCGATGGCGTAGAAAGATCGGGCTCTCTTCTCGATTTAACTACCCTTCATGATGTTCAAACTCATATTGTAGCAGCTTCGAGCAACCTCTTGACTTCCCTTTACCAAGACTACATCTCCATGCTTGTTGACGAACTTGCACTAAGTACCTTGTTGAGATAAGAGCCCCCAGGTCGTTCAGGGACGGTCGTCCCATCAAGATATTATAGGTAGATCTTTAGTCTACTACCAGAAACTTGACCTTGACGGTCTTGCTTTGCCTTCCCTTCCCGAGAGTCTTGCAGGTTTCAATGTACCCTTTATGTAACACCCCAATTTTCAGGGCGTTACTGTAGCAGATGAATAGTAAATAAACATGCGGAAAGTCTTAGGAGTTTTCAAAAATGCGTGTGTAATTTTTTGATCATGCTAAGATAGTATGCATACATAATTACCCATATTTACGTTGCCCTCGACGAGCAGTGTTACCAAAATAGTTTTAGTCGTGCATAATTACATCACCAGTGTAGTGCGAAAAGTAAAGTTATTTTACAGACCAGATAACCCAAAAGTGGAAAGATACAACAGGTCTAGGGATTCTGAACTAGACTCCTTAATACCAATATACTTCCCTGAGGACTCCACGCAGGAACCACAGAAAGCCATGTATTGGAACCTACCCCATTAATTACAAAATGTAGACAGTCCTAGTCTACCAAAATATGAACTTTCCCAAAAAGAAATAACCCAAAATCAACTAAGCTTCACTCTCCTCCTCCTCCTCTTCCTCGAGGTCCTCCTCGAGATAGCCGTCAGATCCTTCCAGCCATCTAGCACCACCCCTGCCTGGGGCATGTCTGTCAGAGTCCGTGAGGTCGATCACGAGAACATCCACGTCAGAGTGCACTTGCACCCTAAGTAGTGCACCGTGCACCACTCTAAATGACTTGTTACAACAGGTTTTTTTACTTGATATTTAAAAAAATCAAAATAATAATAATTAGTTAATTACATTTTTACCTTTTTTTAAAAAAAGAGTAAAAATGAATTATAAAAAGAATATTAACAAAGAGAAAGGGGTTTATAGTAATTAACAAATTAAAATTATAATAAATTATAAAAATAAAATAACTTGGCGCGATCTTATTAACCAAAAGCTGGTGGTGCACGGTGCACTACTTAATTGATAGTTTACCTTAGACAGCACCGATCAAAACAAAATAAGAATAAAATGAATTACTTATATCAAAATACTGGTTATACCGGTACTCGGTGACATATCTTAACTGTCTTATTCAATCCAACGGTTCAAACAATTCTTGCACGGGTGCAACCGTGCAAGACATGAAATGTAGTGCACCATATATTGCACCATCAAACACTTGATAAATCTTAGGGGTCATACCAAAACACCTATTATGATTGCGTCACATTATATGTACAATAAAAATCCGTATGATGCTTTCTCCATACTTCATGTAGGACAATGACAGAACTTCTCTTTCTATTTATACGTTTTAAATTTTTTGTTCAAGCAAAAGCCACATGATACAGTGGTAGGTGAGATCTTTATCATTTTTATATCAAATAAAACGATAGTCAGCTAGCCTTTTCAACCATATGCACAATATCATGGGTTTCATTTCACCTATTTGAAAAATCCATGAGAAGTCCATTTCCCCCCTTTAGTACTACTATGTTTTTGGGATAATTCAAGATTAAAATTCTTTTTGATGAACTCATTTTACATATTTAAGCACACAAAAAAGTACAAGTGTGATTTTACATATTTTACTAGCCAATGGAACGCTACTAGAAAGAGAAAACAGAATCCGTGACAGAAAAAATCCGTCACAAATTGTTAAAAATTCCATCATTAAGCATGTTAATAACGGTATTCATGAGAGAATATGAACTATAATAGAAAGTCTCTTTGCTAATTAATTGTGACGAAATATATAGTTCGTAACAAACTAAGTATGAAATATTATCTGTGTCACTGACAATAAAATGATCATCAAACTCATTTAAGTAACCAACTGATTTCAGGGAACACAAAAGTATTAGTACTAGCATGTTAAATGAAATAAAATGTAAATTCGTAGTACATAAAAATGTAAATGTAAATGTAAATATAACTGCACAGGTTAGAGATAGATTAGTAATTAGAGGTAGTTACAGAACACGTGGAATATAGTGGTAGTTACATATTGTACATTCATTCATTCAATTCAATGAATCTCTGATAATCAATCTCTTCTGTTGCGATGGTGAATCCTCTTCTTTCTAGCAAGAATTATAATTCTGGGGCTAAGATTTTTCCCTATTCTTGTACTCCAATACAAGGCCTCTTCACCACATTTTCACTACTAAAATCTAGCTATTTTATGACGGAATGTGACGGATATGAATTTGTAACTAATAGTGATGTATTTTGTGACAAAATAAATTTAAATATATTTCAAAAACAATAAATTTGCAAACAGAATAAAAATTTGAAAATTGAAAATGTTTTAATTTTAAAAAATAAATATAAATATTTATTAAAATTGTTATTTTTTAATTTAAAATCAATTACGTATTGTTTTTGAAATATGTTTAATTTAGTTGTTTTGGTTAAGGAGGAAAACTAACAACAAACAAAAGACTAGCTTATATCACTAAGATACCAAGATGAAAACACAAAGGAAAGGGGACGCTTCCAAACCCGTAAAGGAGAGTTATCTCTAGCCACTTGATGAGTTAAGTAATAAACTGTGTTATTAATATCACGCGAAATTCGAATAAAATGAACGTGTCAATCTCCAGCAAGCAAAGCTTTAATCCTGCGTAGCACTTGTGAAAACTGACTCACATCTGTAGAGTTTTGAAGCGCCGTAACCACTGCCAAACAATCAGAAGCACAAACAAAGTTTGCTAAACCAAAATCGCGAGCGTGTTCGAGGCCCATTTCGACTGTCAGGGTCTCCGCGAAGAACGCATTACCATCCCAAGCTAAGTGGAAACACTCGACACCCATTTACCATGAGAATCGCAAACAACCCCGCACCACCCATAGCAGGTTTAATTTAGTTTGTCAATACTTATTCTTTTAAATAAACTATTCAAAGAAAACTTAATTAGGTATTTAATTTATATCGTCAGTAAGAATTGATATAATAAAAACTATGGTTTTTGGTACAAAATAAAAACTATGGTTTAAATAATTAAAGGTTTAAACTTTCCTTTTCAACCACTCCACATGCCTCGCAGAAAAATCCAACTTAAAAAGGGACGGCTCTAGATTAGTAGGATTAGGGTAACCAATACCTAATGGATTAATAACTTTAACCATCTTTTCACTTGCACTTTAGTGTTCTGATTGGCTCTCATAATCACAAGAGGTAAAAAGCTTCGTTATGTACTTTGAAATCCCATGCTAAACTTTGAATCCCGTACTCCCTAGTTAGGAAAAAGCTCCTAGATGTATTTTTTTTTTCATGTGGAAAGAAACCTAGATGTATTTTGTTAAAATTGTCAATCTTGATATCTATTTTTTATTTAAAATTTTTAATAAATAGAAAAACTATGAAATTCAAATAAATTTTGTGAGCAAATATGAGGTGTGACGTGATAGTTAGCTTACCTCGTCCATTAACCATGAAATAAAGAGTTCGATGCTCGCCTATGAGAATAGACTGTATTTTACTGCTTAGTTGGAAAACCCACGACGAAAGGATTAATCACGATTTGTACATACATTTTATGGCGATTCTTGTCTAAAATATACACTTCACCACCCTTTTCAACTTTTGTGAAAGAATATCAGAATCCGTCATAAAATCCGAATAAAAGAGATGATAGTAACGAAAACACACAAGAAATGGGGGTTTGAATTGTGTGTGTAATTTTTAACTTCTTTTTCAAAAACTAGCAGCTATTAGTTCGAAAGCGATTGTTAAAGAGTGCAGCGGAATTTAATCTAAGACAGAATAATAAAGCACACAAGATATTTATCCTGGTTCACCCTCTTAATCGACAAGGCTACGTCCAGTCCTTGGCTTTATCAAGATTTTCACTATTTTATCAAAATAGTACAAGTATTCTTCAGGACTTCTCCAAGAATTCTGAGGACTACTCCTTTACAAGTATTCTAACAGGACTTCTCCTTTACAAGTATTAGACAGGACTTCTCCCAGTTCTTTTTCAAGAAGAATTGGTTTCTACAAAATCTCTTCGATAAGAGAGGGTAGAAATATGAAGAACAAATTACAGAGAGAATAAGCAAGTTGGTTCTGTGATGGGTTTGTGTGAATGAGGATAAGAGTAGCACTCTATGAAAAACTTCACACTAATTGGTGACTAAACTCATGTAATGAACAAGTTGAGATTGCTGAGTGTTTGGCTTAGAGAAATAAGATCGTGGATGATGAACTTAGAAAGTTTTGAATGCTTTGATCGTGTGAAAGTCGCCGATTTGAATTTGATACCAAGTCCTCTATTGGTTTCTCCTCTATCGTGAGTAACAGATACTTTTGCAGCACTGTTCCAGCACTTAATGCAATCTGCTATGCATTTAATGCATCTTCAATGGCGGAGGTTGACATCGTCTGGCTCTTCAAGGCATTTTTCCTTGAGCTATAACTTCTGCATTTAATGCTCCTGCATTCCAGCTGAGGGAGCCATTAATGCTCTGATCAGAAGATTTGAATTTAAACATTGAGGAGATACGATGATCAGACAAGCTTGCCGCTAATTCCGCAAAAGTAGCTTGAATTAAGGAATGTCAGGGAATTTGAATTTGCGAGGAATAAAGTATTGATTATGTCATTTTCGCCATTAATGCTCTGAAGGGACAAATAGTGCTTGACAGCTCATCCTAAGTTGGACAAATGATCACCTTCGGGTTTTCTCTTGCACGAGCTCCAAGACAACGTTGTTAGTCAAACAGACATTCTGTCAGAGTTTCAGATGCACCCAATGATTGAGTGGTCAGACGTTCACTATAGTCGGACGAACTCTCTGAGGCAAACGTTCTCAACTGGCGGACTAATTTATACAAGTTGTAGCCAGACGAAATCTTCTTCTTTTCCTTACTTGAATATTTGCTTTTGGTAATGCTCTGTAGAGATCCATGCAGTTTTTCTCCAAGTAAATAGATATTCCTGAGGATGAAAAACATTGAGAAGTTAGGAATTTTATCTTGAACGGGATCAAGACTTAACGAAATTGTTATTCATCAAAATACAATAATTCATTAAATCATTTGATTCTAATAAGAGACCGAATTAAGGACGGGTTTTATAATGAGATGTTTTTGTTGCAAAAATTGTCACTAATTTAAATTCGTCAATTGTAGCGACATATTATCTTTTCATCTCTAAATTTTTCTATAATTTAAAATAGTTGTTAAACTTTGCATGTATTAGCGTATTTAGGAGATCGAAAAAAATTTCATCGCTAAAATAGATGGATTTATATTAGTGATAACTTTTGGGACGAAAACATACCTTTATAAAATTTGTCACTAACTCTATCTCTATTATTCATTACCCAAAGATTTTATGACGGATTCTGATATTCTGTCACTAAATTTGAAAGAGGTAGGGTGTAATGTATCATTTAGACAAGAATGAGGTGGAGTGTCATTTTAATAAACCTTGAGAAAGTGAGTGTATTTTACTCTATAATATATTATGATAAACTATGGTATTTTATAATTTTAACCAATGATTTTTCAATCAATGGTGATTTAAGTGTGGGATTAGAGGACCAAATCCATTTCCCCTGCCCTTACCAAATGCCTTCCCACAAATGAAGAGAAGAACATAGGTAAAAATAAAGGAAAAGTTTTCATGCACCATTGCCATTAATTGTGTCCTCCTAGCTATAATTGATTAATAAATAATTATTTAGGGTAATAAATATAATATTAGGACACATAATATTTTTGGTTACGGATAGAGTGAGAGAATGTTACCCTAGTTTAAGATTGAAAGAGTTGTCGGGCTCAAAGAATACTTATAAGAAATTTATATTTACCTCATTTGGAAAGACTAATGAGGGTCAAACTTACAGCCTGTCAGAGCTGCTACTGTAAGACACATAATGAGTTTTGAAAATTTACATTTTCATAATTCATTTAAAAATAACAATAGAGCCTTATAAATTACAAATAACATAAAATGCCAACGGATGGTTAGTTTAAGTAGTACATACTTGATTTCTCTTTAGTAAAATTTCAGATTCAATCCTTGTAGATAGAAAAAAATCTCTGTTAAAAGAGTTAATTCCACCATAATAATATGATATTTTCAACTTGAACAAAACTTTGTCCAATACTACTGCTTCACAGTTTGCATAACATATCGTGGCATGCGTGAATGACAGATAACTACACTGTGGAGGACTGCATGAGCACGTCCAAATGCTCTGCCATGATTGGTTTGATTCTGTTTTAATAAATTGCTAATTGCACTGCATTGGTCGCCTTGGTAGGATTCAGTGTGACGGCAGTTATTAATAAATGAGGTGTTATGGTTTTGTTTTAATTCTTTCTATTCATCTGGACTTTTTCTTCCGGTCAATGTTTCTTGTAGAATTTCTATAAAAATGTGTCTGCTGAAAACTAAGCGGTGCAGCCATTGTTGCAGTAAACTAACAGGAAACGAGGCAATGAATGGAGCAAAATTATTTCCTCACATGGTTCACCAACTTGACATGTTTAAAAACTTCGGTTTTGTAAAGAGGAGTTTAATGGTTTGTAAGCTTTTGAAGGGAAAGTCAGAATAGAGAAAATCATAAGTGAGACGATGATTAGAAAAACAAAAATTTTGTGAGAAAAATGTAAACTTTTGTATGTTGTGTGTTATGGTTAAAGATAAAAAGAGAAATTATTAGAGAAATACTGTGTGTTCTACTCAACATTATATTGTATGTCTCTCTCAGCATTCAATCGTTTGCCTTACCGCTCGTCTGCCTAGCTGAATCGATTGCATAATGCATCGTCTGGTCAGTAGTCATGTCAGTCGGTTACGTTGACCATGTGTGATAAGTGTTAGATCTCTTAATGTGACTGATGACCCGTTGTTTATGTTGACCCGGAATATCCGGAATCTTGTCTGTTTGTCTGTTTTCTTTATGTATAAATACAGAGTTTATAACACTGAAATAATTAGAATAGAAAGAACATTTTAGTATCTTCGATTTTTCAAATTTTCTTTTTTCAAAGAACACTTGGTTCTTAACAGAAATAATGATTGAACTCTCTATTTGTTTATTTGAATAGAGAAGGAAAAGAGAGATGTAATATTTGTATTGATCATGTTTTTATGAGAAATATAAATATTTATAAATAAATATGATAATAATATAATGATAAAATGAGAAAGAGAGAGAAAGGTATCTCTCCTACTCCTAAATCTCTTCAATCGTCAAAGACTACAAAAAGTAGCTAAACCAACCTTTGTTGTCCTTCACTCCTACCTCTCTCTTGCGTACTAAATCGAGGGACCTATCTCTTTGACTCTTTCTCAACGAACTCACTTTCATTCTCTCTTTGCGGCTTTTCTATTCCAAATGTAGTTTTTTTTTTTTTGACCAAGGTATCCCCACAGCCGATTGTCGTGAAACTAATCCTTCGCCCCACGGTCAGCGCACGAAGCGGTAGGGGGCTAACCAATTCCAAATGTAGTTTAAAAGCGAAGAAAGGTTATATTTTATTTTTAAATACAAAAGTTTGGACCAAATGTGTGTGCACAATTAGTGTAAATTATGTTTACACAAAAATATAATTAATTTCCGCCACATCAAAAATACACTTTTATTTTAATTAAAATAAAAAACGAATATAGCTGCTCATAAAATGTGGTCTTACGTTGCAGAGTAAAATGAGCGTAGTCATGGAGCGCAAGGTCTTTGCTAGGGTTTTAAGGATTCTTGGGGCGGCGACTATAGTGATGGGCAACGGATCCGAGGTGTGAACGACGAAGGCGAGGATGCCGATGACGAAGATGGAAGGAGCGATGGTGGCTTTGCAGAATGTTCTCTCTGCTCTCCCTAATCCCCAACGCTGCCAGTAAGAAGAAAAGAGGGTGCGATCAAGATTGTGAGAGGTGGAGGAATCATGATTTTTGGTTCGTTCCACGAGTCAGGGGTTGGCTTAAGTGGTGGGTGATTCGATCTTGGTGGTGACAGGGGCGAGATTGTGGAGGTAGATGGCCAGATCCCTCAAGGCCCTTTCCGCATCAACAAAAACATAGGAGCAGCAAAAATCAAAGTTTAATGCTGCTATCGTATGCATTATGCACTTTCAATGCTTTCGGAGCAGGCTAGGGTGCCGTCATATGGCTCTTTTGCCAACCTTTACATCTACAGAATCTTAGAGTCGGTGAGTCCCCCTTTCTCTTCTTTATCCTTGCCAGAGGGATTTGGCTAGGTTTTTCCCTCTTTCATCAACTTGATGTGTGGTTGTGCGAGGGAAGTCATGTCTTCGTTTTGGGGCATTTTAGATCGGAGGGGTTTTTAACTCGGCGGTGGAGTGTTCTTATTGTCCCGGCATTGAGAACGGCCTGGTCTCTTTGGCGTGAAGACATGGAGGGAGTTTTGGTTGTGTTTCGTTGATGATAACATGGATTTTCTCCTTTGGTTCGTTCGTTTCAGAAATAGCTCCTCCATCTATAGAAACCCTCGATCCTCCTGATGATCCCACTCTACAGAGTAAGGCTCTGTAAGCTCTAGCATCCCCTCCAATCCTCCGATGAGAAGTAACTCTCTTCCTAGCTGTAACCATTCGTTGGGGTCCACTAGAATCTCTAGAATGGGATAAAGTGGTAGCTGAATGGGTATCTGAAACTCAGGTGGCGGTGGTGGTGGTAAATCTACGTTAGGATACAAATGCGGAACTACATAACGACTCGTAAAGTAGAAAGCAAATGAGCAAGGCATGGTCACAGGATATCTTGGTATCATGGCACCCGACTGCCCATACCAGAACACTGACATACCGACATATCTACACAAGCCTGTGGCTGGGTCTATCTCCCATCCCTCTGAGACTACAAAGTCAGCTAAGATGGTCTCAATGGGAGGCTGAGCCATCCCAAGGGCCTTTGCACTCTTCTGTAAAAATTGCTGCAAGGGTGAGTCACGAAGACAAATAAAGCATAAACAAACATATAAGGAAACAAGATAGACATCAGGTCAAGCAATGCAATCAAACCATTCACATAACAGTCATCACATTTAACATAATGCAATGCATGCCGCCCTGCTCTGTGTCGTTGAGGAAGGAGTAAGTCATACACTCTATCATATATCACATGAATGTTGGGCCCATTGGATATACTTAGCCAAACTCTCTTCAAAACACCACTCGAGAACATGGGTTCTCTCACTGACCCACCCCTCTTACTGAGCAATGATTACCGTCTTGGCTTTCAGTCAGGATGGCGCAATCTTTCCCGAGCTTCCCACTCCAATAGCTGAAATACAAGGGATCCCAAATCAACAACCTAGTGTTGAGTCGCTCCATATAACCATCCCCAGGTCACCCATCTCTGGGATGCAACCTTAGGTATCTCGGGCATCCACACCGGGTGCACACCGGACTCTCACATTGGAAGTTGTCATTCGTTACTACTCCTTATTCCTCCTTACCAATGCATACGAACTATGGCAAACATATAATCATATATATAGCAAACATCTCCCCCTTATACCCTCTGCTAATTCAACCTTTATTGGCTCATAAAAATCATCCCTAACTTAGTATATATGGTTAGCCATTACTTGAATACAAGCATCATTACTCATCCAACCATACGTTGAGAAATCTCATTACAAAGGTCGACCTCAAGCCATGTCCTTGGAATCTCTAAAACTCTTGAGAAATGGTTCATATTCCATAGAAGGCATGCTAAAGCTTTAATGCAATTAATCTAGTGAGATTTAATTAGGTTAATTTACCCTATATGAAAAAACCACATAAGATATATTCTTAAACTACAAACCTTTTCTCAACAAGTGATTCCTCGACTTAGGTTACCTAATGCCAAACATATCACAAAGATCAAATATCCCCTTTCCTCAGCTGCATTCCATCTGGAATCATCACCTTTTCCAAGATATCAATGCAACAGTTTATCAACAAGTTATGCAGAGGATATAACTTCACATTTCAGACATAGAAGCCACAGTTCACAACAACATATTTATTTCATTACTTTTCATTTTATGAAGCCATGCTTTGTCAACAACCAGTTTAAGAAATGCACATACATAACAAGCTCATCATCACATGTTTCACAGATTCATCATCAACATGCTCTCAATTTAGCATTTAATAGGCAATCAAAAGCAGCATAATACTCAAACATCAAACAACAAGCATAGTAAACAGTCCAATCACAAGCCAACCATCAATCCGGTAGGTCTCAATATAAATCTCCTTATTCTCTATCAGCCCGTAACCCCCTTTACTTTGTGGTCCTTGAGCTGAAACGGGGTTCCCTTTGAGCTATAAGCCCTCTGCAATACAGCCGGTATACACAATTTACTTCCAAACACACAAAATCACATTTCATTTAATATTAGTATTTTAATTAATCAATAATTAATTCTGGAAGTATATCATAAATAAAAAATTATTTTATTTTCCTCAAGGTCGAGTTTGGCTTGTTGAAAATATGGCCCAAAAGCCATTTTCTTCACAAAATCAATTTCAACTTTTCTAAATTCTGATTTCTTTATAGTGTTCCTAAAATTATTCTAAGCCAATTTCCACTAGTCTCAAACCCTTAATCACTTCCCAAGCTTGATTAATTCTATGTTCGAAGTAGCTTATTTTATCAAAAATTCATTTTCATGTTGATTCTTCATAATTCAGCTCTGTTAAGCTTGATCAGTGTTCAATTTATGCTTAGGAGCTTGATTTAGAGGTTCCCTAAACCTGTGGTGGCTGGGTTCGAGCTCCACCATGTGAGCTTGATGAACCCGAGAGAGTGAGAGAGCTTGTATCCTCTCCTCAGCTTTATTCTAGCCTCAAATTCCACATGCAAGAGCTCTATTGTGTTCTACAAGTTTCTAGAATTACAATGGAGGGTTCAAATGGCTTTGATCATGGTAAAAACGAACTGTGTGAGTGTTTTAGACCAAAACTCTAATCACAAAGTTCACCACGAAAAACTCATGATTTTTAAAACCAAGTGGTGGCTGGATAAAGGAACCTCCTCAAACGTGGAAATTAGGTTGTGGAGACAGATTCGCCTGTGGGGAACTGCTGATTCTGACACCTTCTCCATGCTTTGCTATGGAAACTTGACCATACTAAAGGGAAGCCATATGGGGATAACCCTGAGTGGCCTGCCTCCCGAGTGTGGGAAAGTTTTGAATAGCATAGGGCGGAAAATCCGACCCTCATCGTTGCAAATCCTCCTTGGCAAAGTGCATCTCATTGTGCACCATGGGTTTAACGATTTCGGCTAAGTTCTTAGAGACTTTAGCAATGATATCGTTAATCCCCAAGTCGATTGGCTGCCGAATGAAGGAAGTTATGGTAACCATACTCGGGTCTCTCTCTTCGTTTGTTGTCTCAACGACAGCGTGGCCAGCAGGATTCGTAGTAGGTTCTATTCGTACTAGCATTCTAGTGGAGGTAGAAGCGGCACTAGCGAGCGAGGTATGGCTACTACTGACTCTGCGGTTGCTTGAGGACTCCATTTTCTTTCCAAACCTCAACTGCATAAGCCAATTTAGGTCCTGAGTAGGTGATGAAAATCGTTCAATAGCGAGAGTGGTCCCACCGGGCGTGCCAATTTGTTGGTTCACAAATAAATTTGGTTGATTGGAAAATAGATTCGGTTGATCTGGAAGCCGTGTGGTCGGCTGGAAAACCAACTATGATTCCCTAATCAAGCAATTGCTCGAGGAAGGGACTCTACTACTCAATATGGATTCCTAAGATACTCCAAAAAGCTCTTAGTGCCTCGCTATTGAAGGATGTCTGAAATAGGATTTTGACTAGGAACTAAGGTCTACGCCTAAGGAATGTAAAGGGCTGAAAAGCGGTAAAAAAAATAAAGGCTGAAAGCTGTAAATCGACTGAAAGATAAATTGCAGAAAACAATTTTAAATGGCTAAAAAGTTAAGTGCTGAAAATTAAAATAAAGTTAAAATGCGGGAAATTTGTAGATTTGATTGATTAATTGTGTGTGTCCGTACAAATGACCCTTCCTCTATTTAGAGGCAAATTGACTAACTACCTAGCGATTGGAAAGAACATGCAACGCCCCACGTTCTCCGATCATTACAAGTGTTTTGAAAATCATGTGGTATCATTGTTCCCTCTCTCCTAGTCAGACTACAGGCTTTGTTTCAGCCGTTCCTCATTGCATCGGCTAGCTCGCAACCACTTTCTCCTATTTTCGCGGGGACAAGCTCACCAACTATTTTTGCATGTGGAAAGCTTCTAGAAACCTGATGATTCATTATACTTGAAGCCTATGTTTCTGCACCTTCCTTGTATCTTGCCCTTGTACACTCGATTCTCCTTTAGCTCTTAACTAGCCGTTACGAATTTTTGGGTGAGTGGCTGGTATAATCAAATAAATTCATGATGCGCAGACAATACAAGACTATTGTTTTACAAAAAAGATATATCAATATAAGTGAGTGGCTGGTGCAATTGAGTGGCTTGGTTCCTCAATCGGGTAAGATGCTTTGTGAATTCCAATTTCCAAATCAAGCATACAATATTTTAATTGTCTTATATAATTCTCCTTTGTGTTGGATGGAGTATCGAGCACATACTCATATGCGCAGTTCAATAATTGAACTGTGTTTATATTATTTTCAGTCTCCCAAAGTATCTCTCACACGATAAATAAGAGATTAATCTCCCAAATTACTCTGCTAGACACAAAGTGGGGGACCCTCCCACCCAACCTTATTTTTTTCTATACACATAAATCTAGAAGTCGAACTAAATACAATATGCTTAAGAGCCCAATCCCCTTCTACTCAAACCAACACATGGATGGTTTTAACTGTGTTTATATAGTTCCTAAAGGAAGAACTTTTAACTGTGTTTATATAGTTCCTAAAGGAAGAACTGATAACTTTGTATTTAGGTAGTGCATTTTGGGGGCCATCTATTTTCAGCACTTTTACATTGAAGTTACGTGTGAAGGATTCTCTTGTCCTTGACGCATGTTATTAAATTTTTCTATAGGTTCTTTGATTCCCATTTCATTTCGAAGGCACTTCCATTTTTGTTTGTTTCTTTCTTACTAGGAGAAACTGTAGGGTAGGTTCTAACTTTCAAAGTCACCGAAAGGCCTTTGTAAGTTTAGGGTCACCGAAAGGCATTTTTAAGGAAATATTGAATATGTATTCTGTTTAGATTATGAAGGCTAAGCCACTCTGAAGCAACTCATAAGTACACATTTCACTGTTAATGCCAATAAATAGAGTAACATGTGCCTGTTTATGTAGTTCGAGAAATTATAGCTGGTATTGATTCATACATACATGTATATGCACAAAATCATATATACATGACATGATTCTTTTTGGTTTTTAAGGAATGTGTAGTGACCCCTATACTTCATAGTTTGGATCTATTTTCCCAAACAATTATTAGGATGAATAAATTTCATGCTCGGCAATAATTGTTAATTTCAAACATCAAGCATTGAGATGTCCTATAGTAGATGGTACCTATCAATCGGAAAAAAATGATACCTACCTAAAAAAATGTAAAGAAAGAAAAATGGGAAAGATGTTCAAATTATTGAATTCCCACAATAATTAAAGGTTTATATAATTGCAATTTTTTAGATATAGATTTTGTAACGTGTGATGTTGAGAAGTCTCACACTGATCAGAGATATGGCCAAGATAATTATTATATATGGAAAGACGGTTCTTAACTCTTGAGCTAGCTATAGGGTGGAGTAACGTCTCTAAAATTCTTATATGGTATCAGAGCTTATTCTAGATCCGTTAAGTGAAGAATAATAGCAATTCTGCAAGTGCACAGATTGTATCAAAATAATATAAAAGATATCGGTCTCCACAGGGATAGGAATTGATTTTGTACTTTAAACTTAATCGTTAGAGCAGAAAAGAAAAATGATATTTTTTAAGATTTTGTGGTGATTGTTAACATAAAGCAATAAAATAGAAAACTATTATAGAAATAGAACTTGGGTTCAAGTTTCACCTAACCAAAATAAACTTCTCACAAACAGATTATCGTATGAATTCGGAAATCGTTCTATGGTGCTCTAGCCTAGAATCTTGACTTGTTAATGCCTTAATCAAATAGAACTTTCAATTACATTTATAAACCTAATACCTTAGTATTTAGTTTATCCAATTGAAGCATTAATGTTCTTAGTTCTGGCTAACACAACAAGTCTCACCCTTATACCTAAGTGGCAGATTACCCGATTTCCTACCAACTACCGTTGTGCAAGAAATAAGCATGATTACTCGCGTATACTCAAGTATGATGAACATTAGGAGAAAATACATAGAATAATAGCTTTATTCATATGATAAAATGAGAGTTTAAAGTATAAATTAGAGAAATGATTCACTAAAACCCAAATGCTAGAAAAACTTAGCCAAACATGACTAAGGAAAACATAAAATTAACCTGGATAAAAGGGCTCCAAAGGCCTCTTACAAGCTCAAGAATAAAGCTACAAAGGAAGAAACTCAACCAAGTACTAGGTTCCAGGGTTGATACAAAAGAAAAGTCAAAAACCGAATTTATAGCCAAACTGCCAGCAAGCCAACGCTAAAGCGTTGGGTTCCAACGCTTGGGCGCTGGAGACTGCATTAAATCCCCATCTTCAGATAGAATGCCAACGCATGAGTGTTGGCGTCCCAACGTTCAGGCGTTGGGAGCATGAAAGACTCCTCATTTTCTTATTCTTAACCTTCTCTTTTGATTCCTTTCATCAATGCTTTGATGGGGTATTATGGTGGCTTCAAGGAAGGTTTGAAACATCTAAAACAGTCATTCTCTCCATCATTTCTCTATTTTAGCACATGTTTCTTGCTTGATTCTTCATCTCCTTCTTTAATTTCTTCATTTAAGCACATGTTAAACAAGAAAAGTGAGATTGATGCTTCATCTTCTTCTTTAAGTCAGCCACACTTCTTATAAATTGCACCAAGATCCCCACAAATGTTCCTTAATTGACCAAAACCTCTAACAAGGACTAAAACTACAATAAAACATAACTAAAAGGCCTAAAACACAAAAGTTGCTAATCTATATGCAAATGCAAAAATGAAACAAAAACTCTAACAAAATGAAACAAAAACTATATGAGACACATCTAAAAATAAAACAAAATAAAATAAAAAGATACTAAAAATATCATATAAATCTCGGTCATCAAAGAACACTCGTTTATGGCTACTTGCAGATGTTCATTCCTGCATATCCCACGCTCTAAATGTCTATCCCTAAGCATGACGGAGTGTGTTGAGAAGTCTCATATTAATTAGAGATCACTATAAGAAAATACTGAGTTACCGATGAATTTTTACCGAAGGTCTCAAAACCGTCGCAAAAACTCACTAATAACGACGGTCGGGCCGTCGGTAACATGTTTTTCACTTACCAACAGATTTTTCCATCGGTAATTTGGTGGTAATATATTTTTTGGCGGGATATGTTACCGCAAAATTACCAACGGAAAAAACTGTAGGTAATTTCAAAATTTGAAATTGCCACCTACCAAAAACTTGGTAGACTTTAAAAAATTCAAAAATTTGTTACCGACGGAAAAACCCATCGTAATTTCAAAATTTGAAATTGCCGCCTACCATAGACTTGGTGGAGAAAATTCAAAAATTTATTACTGACGGTTACACAGATAGAAAAAGTCATCAGTAATTTAAAAATTTGAAATTGCTGTCTACCAATAGCTTGGAGGACTTAAAAAAATTGAAAATTTATTACCGATGGAACAAGTCGTCTGTAACGTATAAATATGCCGAAAAAGTATTCAGCAACCTCACGATGAATAAACTTTTGGTAACCTATAAATATGTGTTTACAGACCATCTTGCTCACACTTCATCTTCCTCCTCCTTAATCTTATTCATAATTTTCTTCTTCTTCTTCTTCTTCTTCTTCTTCTTCTTCTTCTTCTTCTCATCATCATCACCATCGTCATCATCATCATGTTCATCATCATCATCATCATCATCATCATCATCATCATCATCATCATCATCATCATCATCATCATCATCATCATCATCTTCATCATCATCATCATCATCATCATCTTCTTCTTCATCTTCTTCTTCTCATGATCATCATCATCATCATCATCATTATCATCATCATCTTCTTCTTATTCTTCTTCTACTCCTCCTCCTCCTCCTCCTCCGTAATATTCTTCTTCTTCTTCTTCTTCTTCTTCTTCTTCTTCTTCTTCTTCTTCTTCTTCAACATACAAGCTTTAATACACATTAAAACAAGGTTAAAAATAAATTTAATTGATGAGCATTATACTGAATTGGAGTGTAGTCGTGCTAACGGATCTTCGCCTAATCAATTGCAAGAATGGGAAGCCATAGTTACCTTACAGGGAAGGATAAGTTGCATTTTGCGAATGCAGCCAAAATTTGAGCAACCACCCACTATTCATGAAAGTGAACATGTGGTTCAATGTGAAGAGGTTAAAGAAACCTCCATTGTAGAATTTGTCTTTAAAGACAAATTTAAGATGCATAAAGAAAACCCTCAAATTCTAAGAACCTATTTCATAGGTTCAGAAGATCAAGGCAAGGAACAAGAAAGGGAATTGAATTTTCACTACACAACTAAGAAATATTTTTGTGAGAACTTTCTTAACCTTTCCACTTTTAAATTGACGATTGTTGCCTTGATAGCTGATTATGCATGCAATATCATGATGACCTTGTGTCAAAATCTGCATGATTTGAAGGGTCTAATGCATTTTGTGATAGACCCTGGTTGAGTAGTAAACTTGAAAAGTCTATCAAAGACTATAACACTAGGCTTCTTGGGAGACAACCCATGTGCATCTTTTATTTTGTTTGTTTTTCTTTGTGTTGAATAAAAGGGCAGGTTGGCCAATGAGTTGGAGAAGCTGGAGAAGAGGGGCAAGATGATCCAATGGACCCATGAAGTGACCAGAGTATTTTGTTTTTAGTTTTTATTTTATTTTTAGTTTTTTTTTTATTTTAGATTTTTGTTTAGGTATTTGAGTCTTGCATGTAGTTAAATTGAGTCAGTTGTTTTGTACCCCAGATATTGTACCATGTTGCTTAATTTCAAATGGTTTCATCTCTAGCTAGTGTTTTTGAAGAATTTGATACATGTGTTTTAAAATACTGGGTATAATTGCATGTTGTTAGGAGTTTTGAAAGAATTCTTGATATTTGAGTTTGTTATTGATCATGATTTGAGTTCTAAAAAAGGGTACACTTACCCTATTTTTCTGAGTTCTTTGAGTGACCTTTGACATACTTGTGCATGCTTGATTCTGTCTTGATTTACATGTCAATTGAATGATGCATGTTTTGTGATTTTGTGAGAGACTTATAGGACTTATTGTGACCTCAGACTTTGTCCTTGAAATGTTTTCCATTAGTAGCCCCATTTGAGCCTGAATTGAATATTTTCTATGGAGCCTACTATTGTGAATAATGCTGTTGTGGTTAGGTGAATCTGAATTTGTTGTTAGAGCTAAGAATGTTGGGTGTCTCTCTGGAAAAAAAAAAGGTATGTGCCTTAGGAAAAAAATCAATGAAGTAGTGGGGTGAGTAAGAGTATGAGGGTAGTCCAAATTTCTTTTCATACATCTCATGACATTCCACTACTTTGTTCAAAAAAAAAGAGAAAAAAAAGAGAGAGCCTCTTTGTACAAATGTATAGCTCTTTTCTTTTGTAAATAAATATCACCTAACTAATTTGAGTCTGAGCCCCCTAGAGTTTCCAAGTTCTTCAATTTTTCCCACCTATCATTGTACCCTTGGCCAAGTTTCACCCTGAAAAAAGTCTCCACAAATTGCACTACTGTTTTGTTTGGTTTTGATTTGAATGATAGCCAGGTTTGATGCACTGCACTTGTATGATCATGAGCTTTGTTTAGTGAGCTTAATTGTGAACTCTTATCTACTTCTGTGATCAATTTTCATTCTCTGATTTCATGATCAATTTCACTCTCTTAATATGCACGTGTTTAAACTCAACTGTGCTTTTCTTGAAAATGTATCTTTGTGCTTTGTTGTTCTGGCTAGGGTGATTTATTCTGAGCTTAAGGACAAGCTTCTTTAAGTGTTTTACACTTGAGGACAAGCTGTCGTTGGGTATAGTGGTGTGATGACTGGGGGTATTAGTGTCTTTTTCCTTTCTTTTTCTTTGTTTTTATTTTATTATTTCTTTGAGTCTCATAGTTTTATTAATTTTTTTAGGGTTTTATTTTATTTTTGCATAAGCTTATAGGTTTGTAATTATTTTTCTGTTTAGTCCTTTTCATTAGATTTTATTAGATTTTTAGGGTTTTTATTATTTCTAGTTATTATTGGGTTGTTTATTGGAGACTTGATGAAGATTTATGAAGAAAAAAAGGGGTTAGAGCTGAATGGTTTTGTGATTAATGGAAATCAAGCAACAAAAGCAATGAAAACATGTGCAAAATGAAGAATTGATGAAGGTGTTGTTGTTGCAAAAGGAGAATTGAAGCCACATGAAGCCCCATTATTGCATTGAAGAGGGGAATCAATTGGAAGAGCAAAGAACAAGAAAATGAGGAATCAGACGTCTTCCTAACGCCTGAGCGTTGAGGAGCCAAAGCTCATGCGTTAGCTTTCTGTCTGGACTCCTGAATTGGACTCAAGCATTGGGGGAGGGGGGGGCAACGCTCATGCGTTGAGCCCCTAGCAAGCCTCTAATTATTCATTTTAATTCCAACGCCCAAGCGTTGGAAGCTAACGCCCTGACGTTGGACTTCAGGAAGAATTGTGCTATAAATAAAACACTTGTTTTCTTTTACTAGAAGCTTGGAATTGGCTGAACCTTTGTTGGATACATTTTTCTGGAGTTGTAAGAGGCCTCTTGATCCCTTGTTCCAGGTTTCATTTCTTTCTTTTAATTATGTTTAATCTAGCCATGCTAGGCTAGTTTCTTTCTAGGACGTGGGTTTTATGTGAATCCTTTCTATATGAATAAAGTTATCATTTCATGTATCTTTTGTCTTTTATTATTTTTCTTGAGTTGACGCAAGTATCATGCTTTCTTCTTGCACAACGGTAGTTGGTAGGAATTAAGGGAACTGGGATTAGATTGAATGATTTATCTGCTACTTAGGTATCAGGGTGGGAATCATTTGTGTTGGCTAGAATTAAGAACTCATTTCTTCAATTGAATTGACTAGACACTAAGTCATTAGGTTTAGCAAACTGTGATTGAATGATTTACTTGATTAAGGTATTAACAAGTAGAGGTTTAGGCTACATCACCATGAAATGATTTCCAAAGTTCATACAATTATCTGTTTGCAAAAAGCTTAATTTGGTTAGGTGAAGCTAACACCCAAGTGTTGTTTTCCATCAAAGTTTACAATCCAAGTCTTTTTAGTTTTTATGTTATCAATCATTACAAAAACTTCAAAAATATATCTTTTGTTTTTCTGCTTTAAACAATTGAGCTTAAGTCACAAATCACCCTATCCCTGTGGAGACGATATCTTTTGTATTACTTCGACCTTTCTGTACACTTGCAAAATTGGTATCACGTGGCATCTCCCATTTCTACAACGGAGACATCAGCTACAAAGGAATTCTGATCGGCAAGGAAAACTCCGATTCTGTCACCAATCCAAAAGATTAGCAGCTGATGCAAAGTCGAGGGTACACAAATATTGGGGTGTATCCAATCCCTTCCGAGCATAACGTTGTAGCTAGGTTTGCCATCGACCACAAAGAAAGAAGATCGACTAGACTTAGGCCCTATCGTGATATCGGCAATGAGAACCCCTGCAGCACTGGTGCAACACCAGGGTCGACAAACACCCTTGACATGGGCTTTCCATTGATGTGAGCGCTAACAAACAAAGGTTTGAGATGCTTGGCCATCTCTTTGGTAGGTTTCTCGAATGGTACTACCGCGTTGGGAGTAGATACCAAGGAAGCCCATTCGGCTTCATCTACCATGACGTCTCCTTCCAACGCAGTAGCTTGCCTCTGGACTGAAGCAAACTCTTGGGGAATCATGCCTATTGCTTCTACATCAAGGAGGTCATCCTACTGGAGGAAAGCTTCCAAATCCTCATCAGTTAGGGAAAAATCCAAATCCAATCCTTCCTCTCCCCATTGTGGAGCTCGGAGGTTATGAACCCTTGGACCTAAACTCGCTTCGGCGGATTCCCCCATCTCTGGTAAGAATATATCTTTTCGGGCAACCACCATTTCCCCTGCCAAGGCAGGTTCTTGCGCCTCGGAAGGTGCAATGACCATAGTTGCTTCAGCCGAAGTGGATTCCTTGATCTTAGGAACGGGATCAGTACCCTCCCTCGGCTCTTTGTTCGTGCTACGCTATTGCATGATCTGTTTCATCTTCTGCATAGCCCTGATTCTCTGAATTTTCCTTTTCTGAGAACGAGAGAGTGTTCGGGGTTCGGATGGATGGTCCTTTTCACTTTTATTCAAGGCCCACTTATCCTTTGTCACCCCTGACTTGGGCTTAATCATTTTTCAGGTCACCAGAGAATCTTTCTCCTTGAGGTAAACCTTGAGTGAGGTTTTCCCTCCAAAGGTACTTATCTCAGCAATCCTGGTTTCTTCCCCCTTAATCAGTTGTTGGATATGTTTGGCTGCCCACGCCAGATCAACAGGTTTAATTTTCCAGTTTTCCCGATACTTGGCTTGGAGTTCTCGTATCGTCGGCCTAGTTAACCGCCTCTTCTCCATGATAGGGGGTTCCATCCGATCAAACACGCTCTCCCTATCAACGGGCTTCGGAGCATAGGTTTGTATTTCCTCCTTTCTCACCCACTTCTTAAGTGTATAAGTCCTTCATTGAAAGGACACCATATCCGCTGGAGCAGAAGGAAAAGGATCGGTGTCAATCTTCAAGCTTGTCATTGTTTGGTCTATTAATTTTAGTCTACCTTCCTGAATGCCCTTCTCGAAAAAGTTCCGGAAGACAACGTAGTTGGCTATTAAATGGTTGTAGGAGCTATGCCATTTACACTACTTCTTTCCTTTGAGCTCCTCAATTGAGGGGATTTTGTGACCATTCGGCAATCGTATTTGCTGATCCTTCAAGAGTGAATCGAATATCTGGTCGGCCCAAGTGATATCAAAGAGATATTCCTCTTGGCTATCCATTTCCTTACCCTTGGGAGGTCTCAGTGCATGACAAGTGTAGGGTTTCGCTTTTAAGAATTTTGCAGCCATTACTTCCCCACAGGGATCCACAGCCGCCTCCTCTATTGCCTCTTCATCTATGATAGAGATGAGGTGAGGCCCCCTGCCTTTTCTGTTTGAGAGTTTTGCTTCCTTCTCTTTAATGAAGGACTCGATGCGTGAGGCTTTTGATGCCAATTAGTTCAGATCACTGTACTCTTGGGCAATAAGTCTATCTGGAATCTGAGGATGCATATTTTTTGTGACCATATGCGCATACTCAGATTCGGGAAACTGTACAGGGAATCAGCTCTTCAACATCCTGAACCTTTTGAGATATTCAACAACCGATCAGTCGGCTCTTTGACAAGTAGCCATTAAATCAGCAACCAAAATATCAGGGCAAGGACTGTAGAATCTATCATGGAAACTCCTTTCCATTTCTGTCCAATTCTGAATGGAATTGGGAGGCAAGGAGGAGTACCAACTGAATGTTGCCTCTGTTAAAGACAAGGGGAACAATTGTAGTTTGTAAAACTCATTCTGATTCACCTCTCCACATTGGGCCGTGAATCGGCCGATGTGCTCCATCATGGACTTATCATCCACTCCTGAGAAAGTAGTAAACACCGAGACTTTAAATTTCTCGGTAATGGAATAGCCATATCCACCCATTCATTGTACGGCTTCTAATAGACTGGTCTATCGATGGGCCACAGCTGAACGCCAAAATGTTGCCGCATAGCTTCAGCAATCATGTTGGGGTCAATGAGTTCGGTCCCCTAGGTTCTCCTGTGTTATGAGGATTCCTCTGGTGTCCAAATCCTTGAAATGGTGGTGGTGTGGGTTTTGGTCTCAGTTGAGTTAGTAGTGTCTGATAATGAACAGTCAGTTGCGCTGGCTGCTCATAATAACATTGCTCAGGCACTCCTCTGAATCTAGTGTTGCATGTGGGGGTCCATTGCTGGTTGTTGTCTCTCCCAGTCCACTGAAACACGTTGGGCCAAACGGGTTGGCTGACAACGGTGTGGCTGGACAAAAGAACCTCCTTCAGCGTGGAAAGAAGGATGTGGAGACAAAATCGACTATGGGGAACTGCCAATTCTAACACCTTCTCCGCACCTTCCTATGGAAACTTGTCCATACTGAAGGGAAGCCGTGTGGGGATAACCCTGAATATCCTGCCCCCCCAAGTGTGTGCATGTTCTGAACAGCATGGGATGAAAACTCCGTCCCTAGCCGTTGCAAATCCTCCTTGGCAAAGTGCATCTCATTGTGCACTATGGGTTTGACGATTTCGGCCATGTTCTTAGAGACTTAAGAGATGATATCGGTAATCCCCAGGTTGATCTACTAATGAATGAAAGAATTTGTGGTAACCATACTCGGGCCTCTCTCTTCGTTTGTTGTCTCAACGACTTCAACGTAAGGAGAAACAGTTGTTGTGGCTATCGCCGAAACGGCGTGGCCAGTAGGATCCGTAGCAGGTTCTATTTGTACTAGTATTGTAGTGGAGGTATAAGCGATACCAACGAGCGAGGTACGGCTACTACTGACTTTGTGGTTGCTTGAAGACTCCATTTTCTTTCCATACCTCAATTGCATACGCTAATTTAGGTCATGAGTAGGTGATGTTAATCGTTCATTAGAGAGAGTGGTCCCACTAGGCGTGCCAATTTGTTGGTTCACAAATAGATTTGATCGATTAGTTAATGGATTTGGTCGATCTGAAAGTCGTGTGGTCCGCTGGAAAACCAACTATGATTCCGTAATCAAACAATTGCTCGAGGAGGGGATTTTATTCCTAAGATACTCCAAAAAGATCTTAGTGCCTCGCTATTGAATGATGTTGAAATAGGACTTTGGCTATGAACTAAAGTCTACTCCTACGGAATGTAAAGGACTGAAAAGCGGTAAAGAAAATAAAGGCTGAAAGCTGTAAATCGGCTGAAAGATAAATTGCAGAAAGCAATAAAGAATTTAAATGACTGAAAAGTAAAGTGCTGAAAAGTAAAATAAAGATAAAATGCGAGAAATTTTTAGATTTTGATTGATTGATTGTGTGTGTTTGTACAAATGACTCTTCCTCTATTTATAGAGGCAAATCGGCTAACTACTTGGCAGTTGGAAGGAACATGCGATACCCCACGTTCTTTGATCATTACAAGTGCTTACAAAATCGTGGGGTATCATCATTCCCTCTCCGCTAGTCAGCCTAGAGGCTTTGTTTTAGTCGTTCCCCATTGCACCAGCTACCTCGCAACCACTTTCTCCTATTTTCGAGGGAACGAGCTCACTAACTATTTTTGCACGTGGAAAGCTTCTAGAATCCTAATGACTCATCGTGCTTGAAGCCTAAGTTTTTGCATATTTCCTGTATCTTGTCCTTGTGCACTCGATTCTCCTTAGCCGATTATTTGTGCTACCAATCGGCTAGACCCACTTGAAATGGTTATTATTTAGCTCAACTGTGTTACCCAATTGACTCGAGTGACCCTTTAACTCCTAACTAGCCGTTATGAATTCTTTAGTGCTAGCAAATACATATATTATTCACTTTAAATCGGGAAGCTATCTACTTTGACCTGCATGTGCTAATCAACGTTTAATGAATTTGCATGTGTTGGAAGGTGGATTTTGACCGTTATGATCATCTGAAGTTTAATGAATTTGCATGTGTTGGAAGGTGGATTTTGACCGTTATGATCATCTGAAATTAATTTACGTCTGCGTTGTTCTAAACAATGAGGTTATATTGTTAATATTTGGGGAGGTTATATTGTTAATATCTGTTGTTAGTTGTTACTTGAAGTAGGTTTTTACAACGTTACACAGTGACCTTTTCTTGTCGGGGTTGGCTAAATGACCCCATGATTAATTGGAGTCATTCAACCCCATGTCCACATGGACCAATAAGATTGTGTCATTTATTTTATTTATTTTTACATTATTTTTTAATTTTAATTATGAGACAATCTTATTGATCCATGAGAACATGGGGTTAAATGACCCTAATTAATCATGAAGTCATTTAGCCAACCCCTTTCTTGTTATATAAAACTTTTTTGGTTCACAATTTGGATCTAGTTGTGGTTGTTGTTGCAATTGTAGTATTGCAGCTCCAACAAATAGCAACAATTTATATAGAACCATGTGGGGCAAATAAAAAAAAGGAAGCTAGCACGAGGTTCGGTTTCAAACTAACATTTCCGTACACTTTATCCTCTGTGTTAAGTGTTAACATTTGAAATTCAGCTATATTATCGTGGAGTTAAGGCTAAACTAATTCACGGAGCTATTTGTTCCAACTTCCACGCTTAAAGGGTCCTACTCATTGTTTGGTGAAAAAGAAAATAGGATTTATTTATTTTTTAAAAACAACCATATTGAATATATTATTTAATGTGTGTATGGTAAGACATTACAAATAGGTTAAAACTCATTAACTAGCTTAAAACTCTATTTTAGATGAAACCAAAGCTTAACTAATGTAATGGTTGAGATTGCTGGCTATGGTGTTGGTGAAGGTGTAAGTGGAGGTGGTGGTGAAAGAGGTGACGACAATGGCAGTTGTGGAGAGTGTGGTGGCGATGGTGGTGAAAGTGTAGGTGGTGGGGATGGTGGAGAATGGTGGTGGAGGTGGAGGTGGAGGGTGGTGGTAGCGGTGGAAGTTGTGGTGGCGGCTTGCAACGATGGTGGAGGTGATTAGGGTGGTGGTGGTGGAGCTCGTGGTGGTGGTAGTGAGTGTTACTTGGTGGCGACGGTGGTCGTGGCGGTGACAAGATAGTAGAGGTGGTGGTGTCGGCGGTGGCAGCAGTGGTGGAAGTGGTGTTACCTGGTGGTGACAGTGGCGTTGGAAGCGACAGTGGTGCTGAGCAGTGGTTAAGTGGTGGTAGAGGTTGTGTGTCGGTGGCAGCGGCGGTGGTGGTGGAGGGTGGAGGTGGTGATGATGATAGTGGTGGAGGGTGGTGCTTACAGCGATGGTGGTCTTGGTGACAGTGGAAGGTGGTGGGTCATGAAGGTGGTGACAACGGTGAAGGTGATAATGATATAGAGAGACAGCGTAAATAAGAGCACGACACGTTGACCTCCATAAGAAAATAAGCTATTTTTTTCTTAAAAAAACATCCTCTTGATACACATTTCTAAAAAGCTCCTTATTGTATTTTTTTTCAATAAAAATAAGTTACTTATTTTACAAGGAGGTTTTCATAAATTGTGTTTGGCCCTAATTCTCTTTATGAGGAGAAGAGGAGTAAAAAATAAGTCGGACCACGCGGTACCTAATACTACTTCAAGGATACTTCTTAGCACTTTTGTTTTTAAAAAGTATAAAGAGAGAAAACTACAAATTAAAGGGGTTGTCTAAATGACCATAAGAAAGTTTGGGTTAAATCACTTTAGTCCTAGGTGGACCAATGATATTTAAGATAAATAAATAAATATGAAGTTCCTAGCCCACTTATCTTAAATGTCATTGGTCGACATATAATTAAAGTGATTTAACTCAAACTTTTTATATGGTCATTTTAGACGAACCCCAAATTAAAGTATTATCCTTAGTTGAAGCATCAAAGACGTTGCTCGCGCGAGAAAAGAAACTTAGGATGTGAACTCGTGATCAGTGTCATGTATAGACATTTTGGGGCCTGAGGCGAAAATGTTAAAGTGGCTTTCTTTTAACAAGATCTTAAAGAGATTTAATATATCATATCAAGTACGATGAATGTAACGCCCCAATTTCCGGTCGAGGGTCACATAGTAATTACAGAAACTTTCATGAAAAATTCTGTCAAAGAGCCACTCTTTTTTTTCTAAAAACAAAATCGTCACTGAAATAATATGATTAATAATACCCAATAATTATATTAAATAAAAACATCGCATAGTCAAGATAATAATATCGCTTGCACAAACAATGTGCCCCAAAACGTTAAGTACGAATAGCAACGAAAAATGAAATCTTCAACTCTTAGTTGATCTTCCAAGATGTTCAAGTTAATCCAAAGTCTCCTTTAGCTTGCAAAGATAGTTAAACTCCACGTAAATCTTCAATCTGAAAGTCTATGGTGTTAAGTGCCCAAACAACAAGCAAAACAAGCAGAAAGGGTTAACTCCTAAAAACAAACAACAAGAGTAATAAGACCGAACAACATGCATAAAATTAAGAACAGTAACAACAATACTAATACAACAGCAGCAGTAAATAAACAGAAAATAGAAGCAGCAAATACAACAGTTTTACAAAAACAATAACAACAACATTAGTTTTTAAGAAGGGAGATCAACAATGGCTTAAAAGAACAGCAACAGTTACAACAATTACAACCCAAATACAGCAACGAGGTCATGCTTGTTAGTCCTGCGAATGGCTCAACTATGCCCAGAATTCGCCAACAAAGGCAGGACGGTAACATGGAACGACAACCACTCACGGCCCTCAAGGCAGATCACATGGGACTAAAACCCATCTCATCAACCTCCAGGAAGATCACATGGGATTAAAACCCATCTCATCAACCTTTCAACTTTTACAAATGCACATGCCATGACAAGAACCACAATAATCAAAAGTGAACCAACAATTCAATATCCATCCAAACAGTCATGGTATGTTTCCAATCCAAATCAAGAATCAACATGTTATAATTTGATAATAGATTTCAGCCTCAAAATCATAATCTAAAATAGTCCACAACAACAAGATATATCAAGAATTCAATAGGAAAGTCAAACACCATCACAGACATATTCATTTCATCCACATGCAAAACAACATAAAACATGCATGACTCAAGACACTCTAAGACTGAGTTACCCTTACAGTCGAACGAGTCGCATAAACTTGATCTCCAACCTTGTTTCGAACGATCAAAGTGAACAGCAACAGAAGGTGCTCGTCCAAAACTCCAGAGATAGTTGTCAACATATCAGAGGAAAAGCCGAGAGAACTCGTGATCAAACCCTTATGCTTTGAAAAAGGAAAGGAACAGAAGAAGGTTTTGATCTCCAAAGAAGAAGAAAAAAGAGGGGCGGCCAGCAGCAGCAAGGGAAAGGGTTTCGCACCAAAGATGTCTACTGCTTGAGATAGAAGAGAAGAACTCAGTCCTACCCCTCTATATGTTGGTCAAAACCCTAAGAATATTAGGAAAGATTGTTTTCAGATTTTCCTCTATTAATTCTAACCAAAATCTCTATCACATTTTATTTAAAAACAAATCTTACTAATATTGTTTTAAAATAGAAACAGAATCTGAACTAATATAAAAAATATTTTGAAATAATAACCACTTAATAACTAACATTTAAAACAAATATTCAGAAAATAACATTCAAAACTCAGAGATATTATCCTATCTTCAATTTCAAATAATAACATAATATAAAACCTGCTACAGAAAAGTCAACAAAGCCAAATAATGGTTAACAGGGACCAAACCTGAAACTACTAAATAGTCTAGGGACCAAATCATAAATATGAAATAGTCCAGTGACCAAAACATAAATATTAAAAATCGAGGGTCTTATAATGAACAATAGAACCTAAACGCAAGGAATGAAACAATGAGAGTTTTTAAAACACTTTGATATCAAGTATCTCATTTGATAATTCACTTCAAGGTAGAAATAGTGAATTTTTTTAGAGAAGAAACAATGAGTGATGAACAAACTTGTACACTTTGATATCATAAAAAAGCTAACGGTTATGAGTAAACACAAATTAATTCTTCAATTTTGGAAATGTAAAAATATTAGATATTTTATTTATTAATTTTTTAATAAATGTAAATTTGCTAATACAAAAAATTACTAATAATAATTGTCAAAGTTGTACTTCTCACATTGCACTTCTTAGTTCTCACAATTAATATGATCTAATTTTTTATTTTATTAGGTGTTGTGATTCATCGGTCATTTTTCTAGTCCACCATATCCATTCCGATGGTAATGACTTATTTTTTACCATGGATACTCACGCTAAAGTAGCGTTCGACCCAACTTTTTTAGATCTTAAAAGCTACTTATAAGTCAAAGCTTAATAATAAAGCTAAAGCTGGTTGATGGTTTTCATATTTTTACAATATAAATGTAACTTTTAAGCTATCATCTATATTTTTTCACATGTAGTAAGAATTTGAGAGTAATGGGAAGTTACTTTCACTTTCCCATGGGAATGTAAGATTTCCAACCAATTTCATAAGAATGAAGTGAAGGGAATTATGGAAGTTATTTCATTCTCGGGAATGGTTTATACCCGGGCTTTAATTTTTCAACCTTATAACAAACGTAGGAATATGCATTCCCAACCTTCATATTCTCGGGAATGTGTTTTTTAACCTTCTAACAAACACCTCCATACATTTTATCGAATGGTTGGCATGCAGGTTTATACATACATAAATGTTTACATCATTCCTTCATATGCACTACCATGGCAGGCGCAGCAACCTTGTTTTGCAGAACCATAAAAAAAAAACACAAGCCTCCTTCTCCATCTACTACAAGCTTACAACCACCTCATAACAGCACCTTCCTTTTTTCTCTATGGCATGGCCACAAACCCAGCATTGGGTGAGCACCTCGCGGCCTCTAAGGTTCTTCCACTACACCAACATCCCCAGTTTTATTATGACGACACCAACGCCAACCGCCACCGTCATCTCCGCCATTTTCTCTCACTGCGAACCACCGTCTCTCTCCATTTCTCTCGGCGACGGCGGCGGTGGAGTTCTGATGAGGTGAGGGAGGGCGTTCTCTCTGTTCCTAATTAGATGAATTAAGTTTTTCAATCACAATCCCATCAATAACAGATTGAAATCAAGTTTTTCCCCTCCTCGCCTTCATGTGTGAGGACTAGATGAATTAAATCAGAAATGGAAGAAAAGATAAAGGAGAAGAAGTACAGCTCCAGAACAGACTCCACACATGCGCTAGACGCAATGATCACTAATTCCGTCGACTGCACCACCGCTCAACTTATGATGAGAGAAAACACAAATGGAGTGAAAACCCAAAATAATCTCCATTTAATTAAAAAGTTCATCTCACTGACTTATTCTAATAAAGAGTTTTTCTTTATTTTACACTATAAAGAATAAGCTCTTTAAAATTTTAGAATTTATCAAAATTGTGCTTATCTTAACTTTAACTTAAAAGTAATTTAAAAATAAAATAAAAAGTTGCGTCAAACAGTTAAGTAATCCATGATTGACTACAAAATGGGCTTAATTTTCATAAATAATGATCGAACTCCTAACCTTATAATTAAGAAATGGGGTGAGTTAACTATCTTCACACACTTCTCATGGTTTAATGAGAGTCATTAATATGGTAAAAGTGTGAAGAAGAAGCACTTGTGAGTTGTGAATAAGAAAATCAACTCACCTAATCTTATCGTCTTTCTTGACTTTCATGCATGCAGATATATTTCTCTATCTCTTCCAAACGATGTCATATTATGTTTAGTTAATGTGGTTCACAAATTCATTAAACATTAATTACCAATTACATCAAGATCACCTTGCTCCGTTTGACCACAAAGAAAAGGCTTTCTTCAATATCTAAACGGTTACGTCTGCAGTTCATGCACCTCACACTTGTACATCACGAAAACCAAATATTCATCAGTAACTTGCTTTTTCAGTTAATTTACTCTTCGTCTTTTGACTCTACTCCTTTTCATCACTGTTGTATAGCTGCGGGCAACATCATATTAATTATTAGGTGATCATGATCCTTCTACCCCAAATTTCCAAATTTTTCTCATTCGATAGATATAGTAGCACATTTTGCTGGTTGTAAAACTTGTCGGACTTACTCAATTCACAATCGGGTCTGTATGTTGTAAAGTCTAACAAAGGTGTTTGTATAAATATTTTTGTACATAACAGAAAAGTGTGTGTATGTGAATAATAAACACAATTTCAAATTTCAGTTTTCCCGCTCTCGTTCTCTCTCTACTTTTTTCTCTCTGTTTTTTCTATCGGTTACCCTGTTCTTGCTTCCGAGTTTCCAATAGTGGTATTAGAGCTAGTGCTCTGATCCAAGAACCACCACACGCGACAATTCTTCACAGCGCTTGTGAGGCTGAGACGTTGATCTGTTACGCACGAAGAGGACAACAAGGATGGCAAGAATGAATGGAAACTTTCTAGTGTCGTTACCAGTTCTTGATGGCAAGAGCTTCGATCGATGGCAAACGCAGATGAAGGCGATCTTTGGATATCAAGACGTGCTTGATATCATATCGTCTGGATACACCCTGTTAGGGCCCAATCCAACGGAGGAGCAGCGTACCACCTATCGAGATGCAAGGAAGAAGGATTCTAAAGCCTTATTCTTGATTCACTAGTGTGTTGATCCAGCGAATTTCGAGAAGGTTTCAGGGGCAACTACTTCAAAGGAAGCCTGGGATATCTTGATCAAATCTCAAAGTGGCGCAGACAAAGTGAAGAAAGTAAAATTGCAGATGTTACGGAGACAGTATGAGCTATTGCAAATGACGAACCAAGATTCAATTCCCTCCTATTTTACAAAGCTTCAAACAATCACCAATCAGATGCGTACATATGAAGAAACACTCTCTGATCAAGTGATTGTTGAAAAAATTCTTCGTTCACTGACTTCAAGATTCGATCACATCGTGGTTGCAATTGAGGAGTCCAAGGATCTTGCTACTATGAAAGTTGAAGAATTGCAGGGATCTCTAGAAGCACATGAACAGAGGCTGCAATAAAGAGAAGCTGAAAGAAATCAAGACCAAGCCTTGAAAGCTCAGGCTGGGAGGAAATCTTGGAAGGGATCCTCACGAAGGGGGAACAAAACCAGAGATACTGCCAGTTCATCGTCTAACAGTAAAGACGATGGGATCTCAGATGGAAGACGATGGGAATCATCCAGTAAGAAGGGTGCAGAGAATAGACAAGGAAGACGTGTGAAGAAGAGCTTCTCCTTGACCTTGACTGGGTTTTGATGAAGACAATCACATTAACAAAACAAGAAAAAGGTGAAGACCATGATGAACAAGAGCACAAGATGTCAGAGTCTTTAGTTAAGGTTCAAAACATTAAGTTTTAAGTCTTTACCTTAGATTGATTGCTTTTATGATTTGATCTCACTTAAAGACTCATTAAATATCAAGTAATCAAGACTAACATGTTTTCAAAGTTAAAAAACATAGGAATCACTTAAGTAGGCTTCAAACATTAAGTAACCAAGTTTCAAACTCTTGGAAATCGATTACAAGATGTATGTAATTGATTACAGGCTTGTTTGAAAGCTGGTAATCGATTACATAGTACATGTAATCGATTACACACTTCATGTAATCGATTACACAGTGTATTCTGGCACTTTTATACAATGGCTAGTCGATGTAATCGATTACCACGTTCTTGTAATCGGTTACATGGACCTGCAAACACGATTTTTCATGAACGAGTTTTTGGACGTTGCTTAAGCCTTATAACGGTTCATGAAGAGTCTCTAGTGCCTATATATAGTTGTTTGATGGCCTGATTCGCATAAGAACTTTCAGATAATAGCAAGCCAAAATTCTAAGTGATTTCACCATTTTTCATAGAACACTTATGCTGTAAAACTTTTACATATTCAGAAAGCTTGAGCCTTTGAGTGTTATAAATCTAAAAGAAATCTTGATAAGTGTTTCACAATCCATTTAGATTCAAGGATTGTTCAGCATGTAAAAGCTTCTTCATCTTGAATCGGTTTGGTTCTTGTATCCACCATAGTGTTTGGTGTTTGTGGAAAGGTCCTTTGAATCAGGTTGATTCAGAGTCCATCGTGGGGTTCGGTGAGTACTGTGTAACGGGAATGTGGTGTGCTTTCTTGAGGGTGTTCTTGGGAAGTCTCGGTGCAAGGCTTGTATGAACATTGCTTACATAATGGAAAAATCCCTGAATCAGAAATGGGGGTTGGACGTAGCCTTCGGTTGTTGAAGGTGAACCATGATACATCGTCGTGTGAATTTTCTTCTTCCCTTATCTTTTATTTTCAGCATTTCAATTTCATTACACTTTATTGCCTTAATCATATAACTCATCTGAATGCACTTCCGTTAGAATAAAGTTATGAACTTAGTAAAGTTTAATTAGGCAATAATTCTGCAAACCTAATTCACCCCCCTCTTAGGTTGCTATCTAGTTTTACAAGACATGAAAAGAAGTTTGTTCAATGTTATGCCTGTAAAAAATATGGGCATTTCGCTTCTGAATGCAAGAAGAGAAGAGGTCAAGGAAAGAAGGGTGGTGATCAATCATATGCTGCCCAGGAAGAAGATGATAGTGATCCAGATCAGGTACTGCTAATGGTCACTACTCAATCTGAAAAAATTCATGATAAAACCTCTGCTGAAACATGGTACTTGGACACTGGAAGCTCTAGCCATATGACTGGCCATAGAGAGTGGTTTGCTGAGTTGGACTTGATAGTGATAAAAACGCACAAGAAAGGGGGGGTTTGAATTGTGTGTGTGATTTTTTGAAATCTTTTTGTTAAACACAAGTATAAGCTTCAAAATAATTTTCAAGAGATAAGTGCAGCGGAATTAATTAAAGCTGAAAAGTAAAGCACACAGAATATTTATTCTGGTTCACCCCCTTAATCGACAGGGCTACGTCCAGTCCTTGGCTTCACCAAGATTTTCCACTATTTACTCAAATAGTACAAGTATTGTTCAGGACTTCTCCTAGTATTCGAAGGATTTCTCCTTTACAAGTATTCTTATAGGAATTCTCCTTTCTAGTATTTAACAGGACTACTCCCAGTTCTTCTACAAAGAAGGTTTTGTGTTTCTACAAGAGTCTCTTCAATAAGAGTTTGGTAGAAAGTTTAAGAACAATATACAGATATACAGAGAGAATATGGAGGTTGGTTCTCTGTTTAGGCTGTGTGAAAAGGATAAGAGTTTTCACTCTATTAAGGATTCACACAATGGCAGCCGACTTAACTCAGGAAAGAATAACTTTGAGATTCTGAGTTTTGAAATAGAGCTGATTGCTTGAGAATGACTTAGAATGCTTTTGAAATTTTATCATTGAAATTCGCCAATTGAATCAAGTGTCTAAATCCTCACGGCACAAACTACTCGACGACCAGCTCTACACGAACAATCAAGTCAAATTCATTCAATGCCAATCACAGAGCCGTTGCTCAAACTGTCAGAAATTAAATAAAGATTTTGGTCAACTACAAGATCTTCAGCAAATCGAATTTGTATTGAAGGTATGAAAAGGAAGACTTGAAGATTTGAAGAAAAAAAGGGTACAAACACAAGAAAGAAAGCATACAAGATACACATAGAACAACAAGGTCGAAAACACAACCGTGTACAGAGAAAACAAACAATGAACGAAAAACAGAGTCAAACACTGTCAAGCTATTCACATAAACAGAGAACCTATCGTCTACCATCTTTGTTTGCCAAACCTCGAGCATATTTCTACGTGTCAAACCATCTACCAAATACTAAGAGTCTGTTGAGCCTGAAACTGTTTCTACCTCACTTTTTTTAGAAGAGATTCATTGTAGAAGATACCCTTGTAAAAGGAGAAGTCCTTCGAATACTTGTTGGGAGAAGTCCTGTAGAATACTTGTTGGGGGGAAGTCCTGTAGAATGCTTGTTGGGAGAAGTCCTGTAGAATACTTGTTGGGAGAGGTCCTATAGAATACTTGTTGGGAGAAGTCCTGTCGTATACTTGTTGGGAGCAGTCCTGTAGAATACTTGTTGGGAGAAGTCATGTCGAATACTTGTTGGGAGAAGTCATGTTGAATACTTGTTGGGAAAAGTTTTGTTGAATACTTGATAGTGAAAATCTTGGTTACGCCAAGGACTGGACTTAGCCCTATCGTTTAAGGGGGTGAATCAGGATAAATTTTATGTGTGTTGTTTTTACTGCTTGCATCGTTTACACTTGCACACGTTTTATTTCCACTGCATTAAAATCGATTTATCCTACCGTTTACTAAAAGTTGCTGCACCAAACATTTTCATCCTACCGTTTACGAAAAATTTTCTATCGTTTACAGAACTATTTATTAAAATATATATTTGTTTTTGAAAAGTAATGTTTTATATGAACACAATTCAAACCCCCCTTCTTTTGTTGTCCTTGTTTTATCAATTGGTATCAGAGATTCAGCTCTGAGAAACTAACACTTTAACAGGTGTAGAGAAAAGATCCATGGAAGGCAACGAATTCCCAACCGGCGCAGCAACAAACAAGCCACCATTCTTCGACGGCTCGAATTACCCCTGATGACCGGGATTTATATGATATTTTTAGCATCTTTTTCTTTCTTTTTATTTTATTTTTAGCTGTGTCTCATATAGTATTTATTTAATTTGTTAGAGTTTTTGTTTTATTTTTGCATTTGCATATAGATTAGAAACTTTTGTGTTTTTAGTCCTTTTAGTTATGTTTTATTGTAGTTTTAGTCCTTGTTAGAGGTTCTAGTCAATTAAGGAACATTTGTGGGGATCTTGATGCAATTTATGAAGAAGTTTGGCTGAATTAAAGAAGAAGAGGAAGCATCAATCTCACTTTTCTTGTTTAACATGTGCCTAAATGAAGAAATTAAAGAAGGAGATGAAGAATCAAGCAATTAGCATGTTCTAAAATAAAGAAATGATGAAGGAAACAATTGCTTTAGCTGTTTAAGACCCTCCTTGAAGCCACCATAATGCCCCATCAAAGCATTGATGAAAGGAATCAAAAGAGAAGGTTAAGAACAAGAAAATGAGGAGTCTGTCGTGCTCCTAACGCCTGAGAATTAGGAATCCAACGCTCATGCGTTAGCATTCTGTCTAAAGTTGTGAAATTGATCCTGTCTCCAACACTCGAGCGTTGGGATCCAGCGCTTGAGCGTTGGCTTGCTGTCAGTTTTGCTATAAATTCGATTTTTGGCTTTTCTTTTGTATCATACCTAGACACCTTTTGCTACTTGAACAAGTCTTGTTTCTAAGCTTTCCTGGAGTTGTGAGAGGCCAACTTGAGCTCCCAATTCAGGTTTTTATTTTTATTTTTTCCTTAGCCATGCTTGGCTAAGCTTTTCTAGTATTTGGGTTGTAGTGAATCTACATTGAACTATGTTTTAGGTTTCTTGTTTATATATGAATAAAGTTCAAGCTCTTAGATTCTATTCCATGCTTTAATATTATTCTTGCTATACACAAGTCTTCATGCTTAATTCTTATGCAATGGTAATTGGTAGGAATTGGGAATAGAATGAATGATTGTATGCCACTTATGTATAAGGGTAGGCATTGTTAGTGTTGGCCTGAACTTGGAAATTATCTTCAATTTGATTAACTAATCACTAAGGTATTAGGATTAGAAATTGAATTGGAAGTTCTATTTGATTAAGGTATTAACAAGTAGAAACCCTAGGCTAGAACACCTAAGAACATGTTCTGATTTTCATATGTAGAATCGATTCTGAATATCTTAGCTAGAGGTAGTGAAACTCAACCCAAGTACTTATTTTATCAACCAATTTTTTCTGTTTTTATGCTTTTCTTTAAAATCCAAAAATAAAACTAAAAATATCCTTTCTTTTTTTCAAACTCTAAAAAATCGATTTCAAGTCAAATCAATCCTTGTGGAGACGATATCTTTTATATTACTTCGATACAATTTGTACACTTGCAGAATTGCTATCAACCCCTACTGGAAGAAATACATGCAATTATTCATTGAATCCACAAGCTATAAAATATGGGACATCATCGAACAAGGTAATTATGTACCTAAAAATATTGCAGGTGAGTCTATCCCAGGAGCACAATGGAATGATGATCAAAGGGTATAAAATCAACTGAATGCCAAAGCCAAGTTGTTTCTCACCTGTGCATTGAGAAAATATGAACACAACAAAATAGACAGTCTTGACACAGCTAAGGATATTTGGGATACATTAGCATTGGCGCATGAAGGAACATCGAATGTCAAACGTACAAAGATAAGCATGCTGGTTGCTCAATATGAAGCATTTAAAATGAAGGAAAATGAATCGATTGGAGATATGTTTTCAAGGTTTCAAACTATCATTAATGGACTGAGAAATCTAGGAAGAAACTACAACTACATCGATCAGATTACAAAAATCCTGAGATGTCTTTCCACGAAGTGGAGACCTAAAATGACAGTCATTCAAGAAGCCAAGGATCTCACTACCCTCAGAATGAAAGATCTCTTAGGATCTCTAAAAGTTCATGAGATTGAACTAGCTCAGGATGAGGGAAGCAAGAAGGAAAGAACCATAGCCTTCAAATCTAAAAGCTCGAGAGGCACAAACGTTGAAGAGTCTTCTGAAGAAATAGAGGAGTCATCAGACAATACTGGCGATGAGGAAGCACTGTTCAATAGGAAGTTCAAAAAGATGTGGCTCAAACAACGAAGAGACAGAAATGAGACAAAAGAAGAGCATAAGAAGGAATTTGGACATAGAAAATTCTAGGAAAGTTCTAGAAAAGAAGGAGGACAAAACTCAGACAAGAACTCTATCGTCTGCTATGAATGCAAAAAGCCATCCAGGACACATCAAGTCCGAATTTTGAGTGATAACAATTTTATGTAAGAGTTTATTTATGATAGATAAATATTTCCTAAACTTTGTGTTTTATTCTTTTCAGGAAATATCTCTGTCGTCTGCTCAACAAAATAGGAGGCTGAAATAGCTCTATCGTCTGCTCGATGAAATAAAAGGCTGAAATATCTCTATCGTCTTCTTGACGAAATAAAAGGCGGAAATATCTCTATCGTCTGCCAGATAGAATTGAAAGATGAATCATCCCTATTGTCTAATCGGCAGCAATGTCGGATCAAAAGATAAGTATCATCTACTACTTAAAGAGAAGTATCGTCTACAACTCAAAGAGAAGTCTCGTCTACGCTCAATGTCTAACACTTCAAAAAGAACTATTGCCTACGAGACATCAAGAGAAATATTGTCTACTTAGACAAAATGGAAAGAAACGTTTGATCAAATTAAAAGCATCATCTAAGGTCAAGCAGAAGAATATGCTTTACTCAAAGAAAATATCTTATGAGCTGTCTATAGCTGGAAAATATCACTCACCGAGAGAAGAGCTCAGAATCACGTGACAATGTCAGAATGTCAACGGTTTCAAATCCCAGGCGCAGAACAATGTTGTAAATTAAACAAAAGGTATTTATTCTTTCTCTTTCCTTCAAATGGAAAGATTCGCTACAACAAGGAAGACTACTTTCGAAGACCCCATCGTCTAAGGAAAGACTGTTAGATTCAAATAATTAAATGAATTATTATGTTTTGATAATTAACAATTTCTTTAAGGTTTAATATTTAATATTGTTAGAGATAGAATTCCTAACACAGTGAAATTTCTTATATCCAGGAATATCTATCTACTGAAGAGACTGAATGAATCCCAAAGCATCATCAAGAGAATCAGTCTGCCAGAAGAAACCGTCTGGTCATCCTGAAGGAAATACTGTCAAAGACATACAAAGGAAAGCATTCATGTAAAGACAATCTGGTGACTCACGAAGGATGAAGCAGTAACTGCAAATAGCAAACATCCTCTCTCAAGGACACTCTATCAAGCTTTGTGCTCTCAAGTCAAAGTCTACTTCAAGAAGCTGAAAGAGTCCGCTACCTAAACCTACAGTGATCAAAAGGAAGATTGTTTCATCTAAAGCTGAAAGAGTATGACAACTCATGAAGAAACACCTTCAGCTTCGAAGCTTCTCTAGCATCATATAAAGAAGTTGTGGATCAACTCTCTCAGATGGAGAACTTCAGTGGAAGCAAAAGAAAATAGAAGATTCAGTCATCTATGAGCCAAGAAGATTCTAATCCTTAAGAAGGACTGAATGAAGAAAGACCGTCTACTTAATGCGAGCCATTCACTAACGGAATTCTAAATACTCTATGGAGACTGCGTCTACCAAATCCTAAGGAAGAATCCGTCTGCTCAAGCATCAGAATGCGCCAAAGGTACAAACATCAAGAAATGTGTCTTACGAGGATATTAGCTCAACAGAAACATTAAATAAATTATTCTCTTCACCATGAATAATTGCTTCTTGGATCAAAAGACATCTACCTCGTCTGCATATTAATTAAAGTACTAGCAATGACAGAAAGTAGAAAGGGACACAATTAATACAATATTCCTTGGTCCCACTGCTTTTCTACTTTTCCTCAAATCAAGCTGACATCGCAGAATCAACGGCAAGAATCTCTGAGCATCGTACACTTTCAACGGTCGAAATTCAAATATCTGACCAAAGCACTTGATGAGCACTAGCTGGCATGCACTGGGGTATAATGGTCAAATCAAGTACCACAGTTGGAACTCCAAGCATTAAATACAGAAGATATAGCTCAAGTCTACTTTCTCAAATGGAGCCAGACGATGTCAACCCAGGGAAATCAATGCTTCTCAGATCGTGTCTCAGACCTGCTGAAAAATGCAGAACTAGCCGTTACTTACAGCTAAGAGAGGAAGAAGCACTTCGGACAGGTTTTCTCTCCTGTTGTGAAGGAAGAACAAAGATCTTCAACTGAAGATATATATAGAGAACCTTGCCTCCGTAGCAACTGGGCAACTTAGACTTAAACTTCCATATACCAACTAAGTTTGTCCAAAGAACCAAGGAACCTTGGTTCCAACTCAGGATGCTTCAAGCCTACCTCTACCTCTACCTGAGTTGAAGTGCTTCTGTGTGAGAAATTCATAGAGTATTACTCTCATCTTATCCAACTCACACAACCCAAAAACAGAGAACCCAAATTCCTATCCTCTCTGTATAAACTGAGCCTCATTGTTTCTACCCACTCTTATTTAAAGAGAATTTTTGTAGAAAAACCAAACCTTGTAAAAGGTGTCAGAAGAAGTCCTGTATAATACTTGTAAGGAGAAGTCCTAATAATACTTGTAAGGAGAAGTCCTTCGAATACTTGATAGGAGAAGTCCTTTGAATACTTGTTGGGAGAAGTCCCTGATAATACTTGTACTATTTTTTTAAATAGTGGAAAATCTTGGTGAAGCCAAGGACTGGACGTAGCCCTGTCGATTATGGGGGTGAACCAGGATAAAAATTATGTGTGCTTTACTTTTTATGTTATGTCATATTTCCGCTGCATGCATATTCATGTGCTTTATGAATAATTCTCATTAAAAGCAAATAAATGATTAACATTCAAAATGAACGAAAGAAACTTTAAAAATGAGTCACACAATTCAAACCCCCCCTTTCTTGTGTGTTTCTTGCACCTTCAAAGACGTCAGAAACGAAGAAGAAAAATGCATTAAATGCAAAGTAGAGACTCGTTGATGAACAGTCAAATTGAATCACGTGCATCACACAAGCATCACTACAACCTCTTTAGAAATTAAATTTGAAGTGAAGATATAAAAGAAAGAATTGAACGCAGAACAGAGAATCAAGAACACAATGTATAGAACGCATAACACAAATGTCAACAACAGAACATCGTTCAAGCTTACAACACAACCTCTGATTTTCAAATACTCAAGTGTCAAATTCTCTAGAGTGAAAATCTTCTAAGTATGAGAAAATCTTAAGTGTCAAATACTATCAAGCTTTGGCACCCAAACAGAGAACCTATCATTTGATCATCTTTATTTAGCAAAACTCAAGTATATTCCTAAGATTCATATCTTCTACCAAAAATACTTAAAGTTAGTTGTGCCTAAATCTTTCTACCTCACTCTTTCATAAGAGACTTTGTAGAAGAACCTATTCTTATAAAAGAATACTTGGGATAAGTCTTGTCTAATACTTGTAGGAGAAGTCCTGTAGAATAATTGGAAGAAGTCCTAGAGAATACTTGGGAGAAGTCCAAGGACTGGACATAGCCCTATCGTTTAAGGCGGTGAATCAGGATAAATCTTGTGTGTGTTGTTTTAATGCTTGCATCGTCTACACATTTTCTTCTTGCACCGTCTACACATTCACACATGTTATATCCGTTGCATTAAAACATTTTATCTTATCCTTTACGCTCTGTTTATTATTTTGCTGCTAGCGTTTACGAAAAAGATTTCTAAATATAATATCTGCTTTTGAAAACTAAGTTTTTATAAGGACACAATTCAAACCCCTCCTCCTTTTCTTGTGTCATTTCTTTATTTATCAATAGTGGGATGACTATTTCCTTTAACAAAGTGAAGTGTAGCATCATTGATGATAATGACCAAAACATTTTTGAGGCTCAGAGACAAGGGAATCTTTATAAGAGAAACTTGGAGAGTCTTGCAAGTCAAAATGTAACATGCCTTGTGTCATCAAAGGACGATAAATGGATTTGGCACAGGAAGCTAGGGCATGCATCCTTAAAGACCATTATGAAGATTGTCAAACATGACTTAGTACGTGGTCTGCCAAAACTATCTTTCAAGTTTGATATCACATGCTCTTCATGTCTTCAAGGAAAACAATTAAAAAGTTATTTTCATTCAAAGAACGTTGTGAGTACAAGTAGACCTCTGGAGATGCTACATATGGACCTGTTTGGACCAACTAGAACGACCAGTTGTTCTGGAAAATGGTACGGTTTTGTCAGTGTGGACGATTACACAAGATTTACTTGGGTTTATTTCCTAAGTCACAAAGATGATACGTTCAAAGCTTTCACAACATTTTGCAAGAAAGTCCAAAATGAAAAAGGCTATTGCATAGCTGCTATAAGAAGTGATAAAGGTGGAGAATTCATAAATGAAAATTTTGAAAGCTTCTGTGAAGAAAATGGCATCAATCATCAATTCTCAGCTCCAAGAACTCCTCAAAAAAATAGTGTAGCTGAACGAAAGAAAAGATCACTCCAAGAGATGGCCAGAACGATGTTGAACGAAACATCCCTTCCAAAGTATTTATGGGCTGAAGCGACTCACACTGCTTGCTACATCCAAAATAGAATCCTTATGAGGCCGATTCTAAAGAAGACACCCTATGAGCTATGGAAAGGAAGATGACCAGAAAAATCTTACTTTCATCCCTTTGGATGTCCGTGCTTCATCCTAAACACCAAAGATGACCTCGGGAAGTTTGATGCAAAATCCGACAAAGGAATATTTCTTGGATATTCTCCTCACTCCAAAGCCTACAGAGTCTACAACTCCAGAACCATGATGATAGAAGAATCCATAAATGTGATATTTGATGATTTTCAACGCACAGATGAAGAAATAACCAATTTAGAAGAACTCTCCAATCTGGACCTGAATGGAAAATTTGAAGGACCATCATCTAATGAAGCTCAACCGTCTAATGATCATCTATCATCTAAGCAATCCACATCATCTAACGATCATCCATCGTCTACAGAAAAAGATGTGCCGTCGTCTAACATCACACCGTCTGATCATGTAATGACATCAAGTGGAATTCCTCTTCCAAGAGACTGGAGATTCAGGCCAAATCATCCACCAAACCAAGTCATTGGAAGCATTTCTAAACATAGTTAGAACAAGTTCATCATTTCATGATTATGGGAACTATGCATTGATCTCTGAAATTGAACCAAAGACTGTTTCCGAAGCACTACAAGATGAAGGTTGGATATTTGCCATGCAAGAAGAATTAAACCAACTCGAGAGAAGTCAAGTCTGGACTCTTGTTCCCAAACCTGAAGAAAAAGTGATTGTTGGAACAAAATGGGTTTTCAGAAACAAAGTAGATGAAGATGGCAAGGTAACAAGAAACAAGGCAAGATTGGTCGCACAAGGCTACAATCAACAAGAAGGTATAGACTATACTGAAACATTTGCCCTTGTTGCCCGAATTGAAGCTATTCGCATTTTGCTAGCTTTTGCATATCAATACTCTATCAAGCTCTATCAAATGGATGTCAAAAGTGAATTTCTAAACGGATTCAGTGAAGAAGAAGTCTATGTGAAGCAACACCCAAGATTTGAAGACACGACACTGCCAAATCATGTCTTCAAACTGAGGAAAGCTCTCTACGGTCTAAAGCAAACACTAAGAGCATGGTATGATAGACTCAGTTCTTTTCTTATGAGTAATGGGTTCACACAAGGTAAAGTAGACAATACACTATTTCAATGAAGGTTAGAAAATGATTTTATTTTAGTACAATCATGCAAAGTGAATTCGAGATGGGTATGATGGGAGAACTGAAGTTCTTACTTGGACTTAAAATTCGTCAAGAGCAAGGAAAAACATATATTCATCAAATGAAATACATTAAAGATCTCTTAAAGAAGTATAACATGGAAAAGTCCAAGGAGATGAGCACTTCAATGCATCTTGGAACCATACTAGACAAGAACAATGAAAGATCACCGGTTGATCCTACAAAATATAGAGGCATGATTAGATCCCTGCTTTATCTTACATCCAGTAGACCTAACATCATGTTCATCGTCTATCTATATGCAAAATTTCAGGTAAATCCACAAGAAGCACATTTAACTGCTATAAAGAGAATATTTCCATATCTATCAGGTACTGCTAATCTTGGCCTTTTGTATGAGAAAGGTGATGATTTCAGGTTAAGAGGATTCTGCGATGCAGACTATGCTGGAGATAGAATTGAAAGAAAAAGCACAAGTGGCGGATGTCACTTTCTTGGACAATGCTTAATCTCTTGGTCAAGCAAACGACAAAGCACAATCTCACTGTCTACTGCTGAAGCTGAATATGTAGCAGTAGGTTCTTGTTGCACCCAACTATTATGGGTGAAACATCAATTAGAAGATTATAGCATTATTGAACATAACATTCCATTACTACGTGATAACACGAGTGCTATAAATATTACAAAGAATCCTGTTCAACATTCTAGGACAAAGCATATAGAAATCAAGCAACATTTTATAAGAGATCATGTAGCAAAGGGTAATATCGACATATCATATGTGCATACTGATGATCAACTTGCAGATATCTTTACAAAACTTCTCATTGAAAATAGATTCACATATCTGAGAGAAAGTATAGGAATGCATCCTGCTTTATGAATTACATTGTCTATACTAACCAAAGTGTAGGAGACGGAAGAGGCAAAGACGATATAGTTAAAGTTTATGTCATCCAAGTGCAACGTCTGCTACCTATCGTCTATTGTAAAGTTCAAACATGGATGACGTCACATGCTATCTAGCGTTCACGAGTTCCATGTCAGATTAGTAAAGCGGCTCAACAAAGCTTACAAGGATCAGAAGCCCACAATAAGAATATTCTTTTCCCTATCTTTCTAATCATATTTACCATTTTATAATTTCTCTGCTTACTGCTAATTTATTTTGATATATGCCTCCATTGTTTCCACTTGCTATACTATGATGTAAATTCAACAATTGCTCTGATATCTGTTGAATATGTTAAATATGCGCTTTATGCTCTATTATATACTCTGATACCACAAATTGAATCTGCTCTGATATCATGTATGCTCCCACTTGAATATGCCTTGCATATGTTTCTGCTAATGACAAAGGGGGAGAGAAGAGAAAAAGTATAGAGTTGAGAGCGAAAAGAAAAAGTATAGAGTTGAGAAAAAGAGGAAAACAGGGGGAGAAGAGTGAACAAGAAGATAAAAGGGCGGAAAAGAGAGAAATGTCTTTTCTATATGAAATAAGGGGAGACACAGAGGGAAAGTTGGCAAAGGGGATGAGAAGACTAGAAAAAGAAGATCAAAGAGGGAGATGAAAGAATAGGGGGAGATGAAAGAAAGATACCTTTTCTATTTGAAATAGGGGAGAAGAGAGAAAATAAGAAGATTATCGAGAATGATTAGGAATCAATTATTGAAACAGTGAAGGGGAGTATGTAATTACTTAAAAGTTTTTATATTCATATAAACCTTTTTCTCTATAAAATTTTCATCATCAAAAAGGGGGAGATTGTTAAGTTCAAACGATCTTAAAAACATTTATCATATTTTAAGTGATAACAATTTTACTACTAAACTCTATGTGTTATGTTTTTCAAGAACTATCTCTATTGTCTAGAGAAGTATCGTTTGCACGAAATGTCAAACTTCGAGAAAAGAGTCTGAAAATAAGAGACGTATCGTCTGAAGACAAGAGAAGTATCATCTAAAGACAAGAGAAGTATCGTCTGAAGACAAGAGAAGTACCGTATAGACAAAAGAGAAGTATCGTCTGCGCATATTGTCAAACATCTGAAGTATCGTCTAGGCAAAAGTGGAAAGTACCGTCTAGGAAAAAGTGAAGTATCGTCTAAAGAAGAGCAAGAGACATTTCGAGTATGTTCTAACTCTACAGTCTGCAAAGCCATAACATCAGAGAGTAAATGATACAATACAACGTTGGAACAGATCAAATCATTTCTCAAAATGGAAAGGATTTTGTTGATAAAGGAATTAAATGTAAAAGAGTGATTCAAGCCATAAATTACTCGACGAATAACTCTGCTTGAACTGTGAAGAAGGTCTTGCTCCTGACCCTGGCTGTGGTTTTGATGACGACAACCTCATCAACAAAAAGAAGAAAAGAAGACTTCGAAGAAACAACGCTACAAAGTTCATCAATAGTCTAGAAGTCTTAGTTTAGGTGAGTTATGCTTCTAAAGGTCTATTAAAGCATAAAGGCTCTTAAAACACCTAAACTAATCAAGCTAAGTGTTTTCATAACTTAAAAGAAGTAGAAAACCTTAAGTCGATCTCAAAGGATCAAGTTTCTGGAAGATGGACTTCAGTGTAATCGATTTCAGGATTCTGGTAATCGATTACACCTAGGAAAGTAATCGATTACTTGTTGTTTGTAATCGATTACATGTTTGAAATTCAAATTCAAACTGAAACGGCTATTAGTGTAATCGATTACACTAAGTGATGTAATCGATTACCAGAACGAAAAGTTACATCTTTTCATGAACCATTGTGTCCCAAACCTTTTGAAAAGGGTTGTGATGGTTCAAGGACGTTTCTCTTGCCTATATAAAGTCCATTTGAGTCCAGAACACAAGAGACAACACACAACACATGAGAATACAACATTAGGCCAAAGCTTTGTCAAAATTAGTTCATCATTTAGAACTTAAACATTCTAGAGCCTAAATTCTGAGTTCATGATCTTCATGTCTATAAGAACGCTTTAGTTGTTCATATCTTGAAGAACTCAGAATTGTATTATGCTTAAAAGCCTTAAAGCATAAATTCTCATGATCAATCCATTTTCATGTTAAAGGATTGATACAGCCAAATTGTAAACTCTTCTTCATCTCTTTCTGTAAGATTGAGTTTTCACCGTGGTATTCGGTGAAGGGTTGTTGTCACTGAAAGTGGAATACTTTCAGGGTATTGATTGAAGGTGGTTTAGCCTTCAAGGTCTGAGGGTGGTTTGCCTTCAGGAACTGAAAGCGGTTTGCTTTCAGGGGCTGTTGAAAGTGGTTTGCTTTCACAGGGTATTGGTAGAAATTCTTGGGGTCCTTGGATTAGGAACTTGTAAGAGATTTTTATCAATAGTGGAAAAATCCTCAAAGGGTTTTTTGAGGGACTGGACGTAGCCTTCGGTGGATTGAAGGTGAACCAGGATAAAACTTTGTGTGTTATTTCCTTCATCCTTCATCTTTTACTTTCAAGCAATACTCTATTCCGCTGCAATCACAACAATCGTCTTGTGATTATCATCATCTTGAAAGTAACATTTTCAATAAGGCGAAAATCGGGGCAACACTGATTCACCCCCCCCTCTCAGGTTGCTATCTGTACTAACAATTGGCATCAGAGCGGAAGTTTAGGTAAGTTATTCCTAAGATCCGGGAAAAGATGGCATCCTCTTCCAATCATGGAACCAGTGAAGGACATAACATAAACAGGCCACCATTCTTCAATGGAGAACACTATGACTTCTGGAAAATCAAGATGAAGATATTCATAAAGTCATTAGACGCAGGAATTTGGAAAGCAATTGAAGAAGGTCCCTTTGTGCCTGTAGCAGAAGTAGAAGGAACTTCACAAGTAAAACCAGAAAGTTCATGGAGTGAAGAAGATAAGAAGAAGGTTCAATATGATCTCAAAGGAATGAACATCCTTACATCTGCCCTTGGAATGGATGAATTTTTCAGAGTATCAACGTGCACTACATCAAAGGAAATATGGGATACGTTGATGGTGACTCATGAAGGGACAAATGAAGTCAAGAGATCAAAGATCAATACTCTATCTCGGGAATATGAAATGTTCAGAATGCTTCCAGGAGAAAAGGTATTAGATATGCAAAAACGATTCACTCATTTAATTAATCATTTGATTGCTCTGGGTAGAAAATTTTCAAACAGTGACTTGAACATGAAAGTTCTAAGATCACTTACAAGAGTATGGCAACCAAAAGTAACAGCCATCTCAGAGAAGAAGAGTTTATCAAAAATGACTCTCGCAACTCTTTTTGGAAAACTCCAAGAACACGAGTTGGAATTGAATCGTTTGGAAGAAAATGAACAACATGAGAAGAAGTATCGATCCATTTCCCTAAAAGCAAAAGAAAGCATCAAAGAAGATTATGATGCAGATTCTGAAGAAGAAGACAATGGGAATGTGAATCTTCTAGTAAAGAATTTTGGAAAGTTTCTTAAGAGAAAAGGTGTGAAATTCAACAACAACAAATCTTTCCAAAAGAACAATGAATCATCTTCCTCTCAAAAGATCACATGTTTCGAATGTGGCGAGCCGGGACACTTCAAGTCAGAATGTCCAAATCTTCAGAAGAAGAAACATGGTCTAAGAGAGAAATTCGAGAAAAAGGATCAACCCACACGAAGAGCATATTTGGCTTGGGATGATAATGAAGTAAGTTCATCATCAGACTCTGATAAAGAAGAAGCCCAAGTTGCTTTGATGGCCTCACATGATTCAGATGTTGAAGATTCCCAGGTTAGTGATAACTCTATATCTTTTCATGATTTAAAGTTTACCATGGAAAATATGTTTAAATTATGTCAAGAATTTTCTAAAGTTAGCACTAGGCAAAATGAGTTGATTTCATCCTTAGAAAATAAGTGTAGAAACTTACAAGAAGAACTAGACATAGTAAAATCTAAGTTAGACATTACTCATAAATGCACTAAGTGTAGTTCTTTAGAAGAAAAGATAGAAAATCTTCAACAAAGAGTTAATAACTTCAATAAAGGAAAACAGAAGTTAGATGATATCCTAAGTGTACAAAGACATTCAAACAATAAGTCAGGTCTAGGATATACTTCTCACCCAAAGACAAAAGAGGTTAAGAAAACTGTGTTTGTAAAACCAAACCATGTATTAGGATCTTCTAGTAACATTAGGATCAATCCTTTTAGGAGTACGAACAATAGGAAGAATAATCAAAACAGACCTCCTAAGAAGATCCATTCCTCTCCTAGACAAACATCTAGTTACAATCATTATTCTTGTACTTATTGTAACAAAATAGGACATACCCCTAGTAGATGTTACTACAAACATGTAGCAGTACCAAATAGGGAGTACATTTGGGTTAGAAAGGATGTTAACTTAGAAGGACCCAAAACTTGTTGGGTTCCTAATACCCATGTCTGAACTTTGTCATGTAGGTGTGTATGAAAGCAGCAAAGGATTTATGGTATCTTGATAGTGGCTGCTCATCACACATGACAGGAGACAAAACCAAGTTTTCTTTTCTTATACCTAGGGAAAAAGGTTTTGTCACATATGGTAACAATCAAAAGGGAAAGATACTCGGTATTGGAAGAATAGGCACACCCCCTCAAACAGTCATCGATAAAGTTCTTTACGTTGATGGTTTGATGCATAATCTTCTGAGTATCAGTCAACTATGTGACAAAGGTTTGAAAGTTGGTTTTATTGATGATATATGTGTAGTAAAAGATGTGAAAACTAAAGAAATTAAGTTTTCTGGATATAAAGTAAACAAAGTCTTCATGATCTCCTTGGATGAAATTCCACAAAACGTAAGATGCCTTTTGGCCAAGAACAATAGTGATTCATGGCTATGACATAGAAGACTTGCTCATATACACATAGATCACTTAAACAAACTAGTCAAGCATGATCTAGTTGTTGGGCTTCCAAAGATAATATTCGAAAAAGACAAGCTTTGTGATGCATGTCAAAAAGGGAAGCAAACCAGAGTGTCTTTCAAACCAAAGAACATAGTTTCGACTTCAAGGCTCCTTCAATTGCTACATATGGATTTGTTCGGACCTTCAAGAACAAAAAGCCTCGGAGGTAATTTCTATGCACTTGTTATTGTTGATGATTTCTCTAGATTTACATGGACGATATTCTTGCCTCATAAGAATGAAGCCTTCAATGCATTCAAGAGATATGCAAGGCTAGTTCAAAATGAGAAGTCTTTAAAGATCTCTTCTATTAGAAGTGATCATGGTGGAGAATTTCAGAATCAACAATTTCAAGATCTATGTGATGATAATGGAATATCACATAATTTCTCTACTCCGAGAACACCACAACAAAATGGTGTTGTAGAAAGGAAGAACAGGTTACTTGAAGAATTAGCAAGAACCATGCTAAGTGAGTCAAGCCTTCCTAAATATTTCTGGGCTGATGCTGTAAGTACTGCTTGCTATGTTTCCAATAGAGTTCTTATTAGGCCTATACTGAAGAAAACCCCCTATGAACTCTACAAAGGAAGGAAACCAAATATCTCTCATCTACATGCTTTTGGATCAAAATGCTTTGTTTTGAATAATGGAAAGGAAAACCTTGGTAAATTTGATGAAAAATCAGATGAAGGTATATTCCTTGGTTATTCTTTAACAAGCAAAGCATATAGAGTCTCTAACAAGAAAACTCTATCTGTGGAAGAATCCATACATGTCTCTTTTGATGAATCTAAATCTTCAATAGAAGATAAAGTAAATCTTCCAGATAATGAAGAAGAAGACATCATTGTCAATGAAGATTCTCAAAAGGATGGAGATCAAAATCCAATACAAGAAGAGCACATTGAAGATGATACTTATCAACTTCCAAAGGAATGGAGAACCCATAGGGATCATCCAGTTGATAATATTATTGGTGATATTTCTAGAGGCGTTTCTACAAGGCTACGCTTAAATGATTCAGTTTTGAATATGGCCTTTGTCTCTCAAATAGAACCATCAAAAGTAAATGATGCTCTGGAGGATGAGTATTGGATTGTAGCAATGCAGGAAGAACTAAAACAGTTAGAAAGAAATCAAGTTTGGAAACTTGCTCCTAAACCCAATGTCTAGAAAATCATAGGAAAAACAGTAGGAATAATAAAATTAGTGTTTATAAGACTATTAGTAAGATATTCTTCTAGGTATATATTTACTCTGGTTAGAGAATTGACTACTTAGATTCTAGGTGAACATATATGCTTATATATTCATATCTTAGGGTTATATATATATATATATATATATATATATATATATATATATATATATATATATATATATATATATATATATCTACTTGTTCTTTGTGCTTAAAACATATACATGACCTGTAATAAGTCTTATTGATACTTGTATAATCTTTTCTTGCATGATTACACGTCATAATTGATTATGTGCTTTAGTGTTTGTATTTAAAATATGTTACATAGGATTCAAGAGCCTAGAACTCATAAAACTGTCTTAGTAATCGATTACCATAGGTCCTGTAATCGATTATCCTTGATCTCAGTCCTCGTGCCTGTTAGAACTCTATAAGTAAACCTTGAAATCGGTTTGTTTCAAGGTTCATAAATCAACTCATTCGTAAGCCTATGTACGGTGATCTGGACTCATTTGTAGAAGCTGGTCACACTTTTCCTGCATATCTCATACATCAAGACCTTGAGGAATTTATCTCTATCTGCAATCCCTTTTACCCTGAACTAGTTAAAGTCTTCTACTGCAACTTAGAGACTTTGCGCGATGGATTTCAAAGTTCTGTTAAAGGGATTCTTATTCGTCATTCCTTTACAACCTTTGGACGTTGTCTTGGACTTCCCTCAACTGGTGCCTTCGTAGGTCCAAACCTGCCCTGCCCCTGGTCTGACTACAATCAGGACTCCTTTTATAAATCACTTTGCAGATTTCAGTCATCCGACCTTCAACGAATCCATCCACCCCATACAACCTCTTGTCCCTACAATACTGACGTTCTCACAACTAATAATCATCTACTTCACTACTTCATCAATCAAGTGATTCTGCCTGAAGAAACTCTTCTCACTCATGTTAGCGACTTAGAGTTACAAATTATGTATGGCATACTCAATTGCCATCAAATTAACTGGGCATTTTTTGTCATGAATCACATGCTACGATGTCGTGACCATGCGGAATCCTTCCCTTATGCTTCGGTCATCTCTCGCATTCTTATTTACTCTGGAGTCCCTATTGCCAAACTGTATGATGAGCGATCTTCTCATCTCAAACGGGTTGATACTTCAATTCTTCCCTCTCTCCGGATCACAAATGACTTTGGCATTTTCACTCTTCCTTATCTTGTTTATGTTGCTGATCGTGATCCTCCAATCTCACAACCCATGATGACTGAAGATGTGTCAGATGATTCTTAGTTTTATAGGCTAGTTTCCCCTTCCCTGTTGAAGTTTGTAATATTTCTTTATATACTTTTATTTTTGTTGTTGCTTGTACTTTCCTTATTTTCTATAAGATGTTTGGATGATTGTACTTTATTCCTGTTTTACATCTTTACCCTCATACCCCCATGCTTTATTTTGCAATATATACTTGTATGGATATATATGCCTGTATTTTTGGACTTTTCTTCTTTTTGATGAAGTCAAAAGGGGGAGAAAGGTTCTGTGCTATTAAAGATCATATGCAGGATTTCAACAAGTCCTTTAGAAAAGGGGAGAAATACTAGATTACATCAATCAGGGGGAGTTCTTCAACAAAATTGCCAATATGATCTTCAAGTATCAAGAATGCGTTTGCCATCATCAAAAAGGGGGAGATTGTGAAGAAGGTCTTGCTCCTGACCCTGGCTGTGGTTTTGATGACGACAAACTCATCAACAAAAAGAAGAAAAGAAGACTTCGAAGAAACAACGCTACAAAGTTCATCAATAGTCTAGAAGTCTTAGTTTAGGTGAGTTATGCTTCTAAAGGTCTATTAAAGCATAAAGGCTCTTAAAACACCTAAACTAATCAAGCTAAGTGTTTTCATAACTTAAAAGAAGTAGAAAACCTTAAGCCGATCTCAAAGGATCAAGTTTCTGGAAGATGGACTTCAGTGTAATCGATTTCAGGATTCTGGTAATCGATTACACCTAGGAAAGTAATCGATTACTTGTTGTTTGTAATCGATTACATGTTTGAAATTCAAATTCAAACTGAAACGGCTATTAGTGTAATCGATTACACTAAGTGATGTAATCGATTACCAGAACGAAAAGTTACATCTTTTCATGAACCATTGTGTCCCAAACCTTTTGAAAAGGGTTGTGATGGTTCAAGGACGTTTCTCTTGCCTATATAAAGTCCATTTGAGTCCAGAACACAAGAGACAACACACAACACATGAGAATACAATATTAGGCCAAAGCTTTGTCAAAATTAGTTCATCATTTAGAACTTAAACATTCTAGAGCCTAAATTCTGAGTTCATGATCTTCATGTCTATAAGAACGCTTTAGTTGTTCATATCTTGAAGAACTCAGAATTGTATTATGCTTAAAAGCCTTAAAGCATAAATTCTCATGATCAATCCATTTTCATGTTAAAGGATTGATACAGCCAAATTGTAAACTCTTCTTCATCTCTTTCTGTAAGATTGAGTTTTCACCGTGGTATTCGGTGAAGGGTTGTTGTCACTGAAAGTGGAATACTTTCAGGGTATTGATTGAAGGTGGTTTAGCCTTAAAGGTCTGAGGGTGGTTTGCCTTCAGGGACTGAAAGCGGTTTGCTTTCAGGGGCTGTTGAAAGTGGTTTGCTTTCACAGGGTATTGGTAGAAATTCTTGGGGTCCTTGGATTAGGAACTTGTAAGAGATTTTTATCAATAGTGGAAAAATCCTCAAAGGGTTTTTTTGAGGGACCGGACGTAGCCTTCGGTGGATTGAAGGTGAACCAGGATAAAACTTTGTGTGTTATTTCCTTCATCCTTCATCTTTTACTTTCAAGCAATACTCTATTCCGCTGCAATCACAACAATCGTCTTGTGATTATCATCATCTTGAAAGTAACATTTTCAATCAGGCGAAAATCGGGGCAACACTGATTCACCCCCCCCTCTCAGGTTGCTATCTGTACTAACATGAACAACAACATAAATGCTATCAGTTCAAAGGAGAAAATAACGGCACAAACTACTCGACGACCAGCTTTACATGAACGATCAAGTCAAATTCATTCAATGCCAATCACAGAGCCATTGCTCAAACGGTCAGAAATGAAATAAAGATTCTGGTCAACTACAAGATCTTCAGCAAATCAAATTTTAATTGAAGGTATAAAAAGGAAGACTTGAAGATTTGAAGAAAAAAAGGGTACAAACACAAGACAGAAAGAATACAAGATACACACAAAACAACAAGGTCAAAAACACAACTGTGTACAGAGAAAACAAACAGTCAACGAAAAACAGAGTCAAACACTATCAAGTTATTCACATATACAAAGAACCTATCATCTATCATCTCTGTTTGCCAAACCTCGAGTATATTTCTAAGTGCAAAACCATCTACAAAATACTGAGAGTTTGCCGAGCTTGAAACTGGTTCTACCTCACTCTTTTGAGAAAAGATTCATTGCAGAAGAAACCCTTGCAAAAGGAGAAGTCCTTTGAATACTTGTTGGGAGAAGTCCTTTGAATACTTGTTGGGAGAAGTCCTGTCGAATACTTGTTGGGAGAAGTCATGTCGAATACATGTTGGGAGAAGTCCTGTCGAATACATAGCCCTGTCGTTTAAGGGGGTGAACCAGGATAAATCTTATGTGTGCTGTTTTTACTGCTTGTATCGTTTACCCTTGCACACTTTTTATTTTCGCTGCATTAAAATTGATTTATCCTACCGTTTACTAAAAGCTGCTACACCAAACGTTTTCATCCTACCGTTTATGAAAAGTTTTCTATCGTTTATAGAACTGTTTATTAAAATATATATTTGTTTTTGAAAAGTAAGGTTTTAGACAAACACAATTCAAACCCCCATTTCTTGTGTTGTCCTTGTTTTATCAACACTAACTCATATCTAATTTAATTTTGGTGATAATTCAAATTCTAACAACCTTATCTCTAACCTTAAATTAGATTTAAAATTAAAACTCAAACCCCATATATATATATACATTAAATTTGTGTGTGTATATATATATATTATGTATAATTATTTTGCCAAATCATATTATCTCTAAAATATATTTCAAATTATATATCCTTCTAAAATTAAACTAATCTAATATAGCTCATATCTCTTCCAAATTCAAATTCAATTATGAAACTAAACTTGGCAAAAAAATCTTAATAATTAATTATGAAGATAACAACCATAATATCAAATTGTTAAAAAAACTCTCAAACCTTAGCCACAAGCACACATAGCCACAACACACTCCTAAAAACATAGGGGAGATTTTCAATTTTTTTCCAAGATCAAACCACTCTATAATTTTATAAGTTCTGTGATGATCATGATGAACATAACAAACTAAAAATTATAAACTTCACAATAATAATTTCTAAAAGCCAACCCTTAGTGAAATAATTACTAAAAATCTTCTACAACATGTTTCTAAGGAAAAGGATGGATCTACCAACCTTGAAACGAAGAACAATATGAAGTTAAATGAAGAACACTTGAAGAACTCCTTGAAGAACTTCTTCACAAATGTTTCCTCAGACTTCTTCCTTCACGAACTAGAATTGCCACGCCAAAAAGAAGAGAAAAGAACTCGAACCAAAAAGGATGATGGCCAGAACAAGAACTAAGAACAAGTGAGGACTCTCCCAATGAAGGAGAAGAACTAGAAATCTAGAGAGGAGGGAGGATAAGTGTTTTTGCTCTTCTGGTGAATGAGAAACAATGAGGAATTGTAGTCTATTTATAGCTGAAAACTCGGGCCAGATCTACTTGATTTCCATGTAGCCTAATTATCTTTAATAATTAAAATTAATTAATCAAAAGATAATTCAAAAATAAACTCCACAATACTATGGAATATTCCCCTTCTAGAAACTCTCTTATTTATTTAATTAAAACACTTTTAATTAAATAAAACTGCATTTATTGGATTAAATCCAATTTAGCCCAAAATCCACCCAAATAAATGGGTAGGCCGCGGCACGCACACACACACACACACACACACACACACACACACACACACACACACACACACACACACACACACACACACACACACACACACACACACACACATATATATATATATATATATCCTTTAATCACATTGATTAGTTAATTAAATAAAAATATTTTCCCCCTTGAAAAATAAATAGTGTGCCACGCACACTCATCCCCAATATAGAATGTTAATTCTTTTTCATCAACCACATCAATATGCAATCATATAATAACCACAAAACAAACAATATTTATTAATAATAATATTATTAATATCTAATAATATTTAATGATACTGGAACAGACCAAAATACCCTTAGATTTTTTCTAGGGTCTTACAGGCGGCAGTGGGGTAGTAGGGGGATTGAGTGATGAAGGGAGGAGGGAGCAGATTGGTGGCGTCGTTGAAGGGAGGAGGAAGAGGCTGAAGGAGGGTTTGGCTTCACTGAAGGGAGGAGGAAGAGGCCAAGGGTGAAGGTGGCAGAGGATAAGGGAGGGATCGAGGGTAAGGGTGCGGGTGGAGGAGGAGGGAGGGTCCGAGGGAGAGGGTGGCGTCGTCGGAGGGTTGAGGAAGAGGGTTGGGGCGGAGGAGAATGAAGTGGGGCAACAGAGGGAGAGAATGAGTGTAAGGTTTGAGGGAGTGAAGGAGAGAAGAGGCTTATAAGGAAGATGGGCAGAGAAATCAATGAAAGTTAGCGTCGATTAGGCCGACGCTAACTTTCGGGCCCGTGAAATGGGCTGGACCTAGTTGACATTAGCATCGATCATAGCCTACGTTAAGTTTCCCAGTGAAGGTAGCGTCGGTGGCGCCAAACCGCCGCTAATTTTCGGTCGCAAATGCTACATTTACCGGTGATTTTTGCATCCATCTGAACTGACACTAGTTGTCAATATTCTGCCGCTAATTGGTGTGGTCACGTCAACACAAAAATAAAACAAGTTTCTTTTTACTCTTTGCATCGTTTGAGTCGATGCTAAGCCAAAGTTAGTGTCGTCCTCGAGGTTGACGCTATTTTTACTCTAAAATAACTTCTTTTTATATGTTAGTTGCCAATTTTTATGGTGGCTTTGTAAATTTTCTAGATGAGTTTAATACTGATTTATAGTATAAAGTAATCACTTGATTCATCATCTTTCATTAATATAGAACCTCCTTGGTCTACTTTCTCAACAATTCTCTCGTCCTCGCTTTGTAAGCACGGTTAGTTAGATAACATCTTGTTTATTGAGTTGGATTCTGTTAGTTTACTTATATTTTGGTTATGTTAGTTTGAGTTAGTTATGTTGTTGCAGTGAGTGTGTGCTCTTAGTATAAATGATATTCGTATCTCTTTAGTGTGTATCTTTGAATAATTGGTAACCCCCAGATCCACTTTCTTTTCTCGTTTAGTTCTGTAATTCTAATTTAACTAAAACACTTAATTAAATAAAAATTCACACAAAATTAATTTAAACACAAAATAGCTCAAACCTACTCAATTTAATGAGTAAGCCGCAGCCAACATTTCATATATGCCTATATTATATTTTTTTCTCTTATATAATCACAAAATAAAATAAAAAATATTTCTCTTAGAAAATATAACATAAAAATCGCACAATATAAAATAAAAAGAAAAAATATTTTTTTTACCTTAGTTAAATAACTAGAGCCAACATCATACATAATATTCATAATAGCATCCAATAATATTAATATTAACACCAACCTCTTATTCGTACAATGAAAAGAAGGTGATTTTATGATTGTAAATAAACATAAAATAGTTTTTACTTTTTATAAAAGTTTCTAAGAAAAATTTACGAAGTAAAAAACTTTTTTTATTTGAACCTTAAACAAACTCACGCTAGTACATTTGAAAGAATGTCAACCGTTATTGGTGACTTTCCTTTGAAATTGATACACACATTTTTATGGCGCTTACCTTCAGGTCAAAGGCTCAAAGCACACACATGGCCGGTGCGTTACAACAAAGGTACTTTTGATGTTGCCTTTCTTGACAAACAAGCTAACGGAGTATTACTCCCGCTAGTGACTCACGAATAATATTTGGACATGTAAAAGATTTCTAAGCAATCTAAACATTAATCTAATAATACTGTGTATGTATACTAGGGCGCTTGTCTGTTTTTTTTTTTTTGGAATTATGGTATTCTTCTACTTTTAAAGTGTACGATGAAGTGCGGATTTAATATGGACTCAACCACAAAAGGATAGATCTGGTTGATTCGAAGAACAAATTGAATATCAATTTTAAATCACATTAAAGAACTATAAATACAAATCATTACGTAAAAAACTAATTTTTTATCCTATCAATGAATTATAAAAGAAACTACATAGAATTAAAGTTTTTCATAACAATATACTTATATAGAGAAAAGAAAAGAAATTATTCACTTGAAACCTGACTATGAATGAAAATATACAAACCATATTTTGAAGATAGTGTAAATGGTGTTTGTGAGAAGAGTTGGACATGACTTTCAATTTTTAAAGTTGAACTCGTCCCTAGACCTGAAAAAACCCGATGAGATGCAGGTTTAAGCGACATGGATCAAGACAGCTCAAGAACAAGGTCGGGTCCTGTACACCCCTAATGAGTGGTTAGGATTGAATTAGAGGTAAAGGGGTAAAAATGTAAATTCTCCCATCATAACAAAAAATGTAAGGTTTAAATATGTTTGGGGTCCCTAACATTTGAAAGGGAATCATTCTAGGTCTCTGAAAAATTAATTTGTAAAATTGAATCCCTAACATATGTTTTTTAATCAAATTAAGGATAAATCCTAATTTAAGCTAATTAAGGAATCTAATTAGCCCAGTCATCAGTCCCAGTCACTATTTTTTATTATTAAATCTTTTTTTAAAAATCCACATCACCCTATTTACTAATCTTAAATTTTTTAAATTTTCTCCCAAATATACATTTTCCCCAAAATTACTTTTCCCCCAATCTGAACCCTAAATTGAAGAACTCTAAGGTCTATGAAGAAAAAAGATCGGAGGAGAAGGACACAAGCTCAACACCATTGGCGAAAAATTACCTTTCCCCAAATTTCTTTCACCCACTCACTCCCACCCAAGTCCAAGATTAAGATTACCGTTGCAGAAATTAAACTTTTTTCCACTTATCAAGTTCAACAATGATGAAAAGTGATACAACCCCCAGAAGAAGCTACCACAACAGGGAGAAAGAGAAGACAACAACGCTGCAAAAACCCTTAAATTCCATGGCTGGCACAAACAATAGTAACGTTTCTCTGCATCAAACCCATAAACCAAACCCAATTCTTGGTCCTCTGCTTCATGCCCTTGATCCCATATCTCTGATCCTCTACCAGAATTTGAATTCGAGTTCAGAACAAGAATATTTTTCTTTTCCATTGAGGCTCACCTCTGCAGACAGCTTCATCATGGAGAAAGGACCCAATTACAATGCGTATGCAGAGTTGAGGGAAAAAAGGCTAAGGATGAAACAGTCTGCGATGGTGCAGGAACAAAAAGAACCAAAAATTGCAATATTTCTTCATCCTTCTCCTGCGATTTTTCTTTCTTCACAATTCTTACATACCTTCAAGTTCTTCAATTTAGGGTTTAGATTAGGGGAAAGGTAATTTTGGGAGAAAGGTAAATTTGGGGGAAAGTTAAAAAAATTCAAGATTAGTAAAAAGACTGATGTGGATTTAAAAAAAAGACTTAATAATAAAAAATAGTGACTGAAACTGATGACTGGACTAATTAGATTCCTTAATCAGCTTAAATTAGGATTTGTCCTTAATTTAATTAAAAAATATATGTTAGGATTAAATTTTACAAATTAATTTTCCAGAGACCTAGAATGGTTCCCTTTCAAATATCGGGGAGCCGAAACATATTTAAGCCAAAATGTAAATACCTCAAACATCTTCATTTCCTTCATCATCTTCTCCATCATTGAACCCAGAAATCAAAATATCTTCATCTCTTTCATCATCTTCATCAAAAGCTCCAAATTAATTAAAACATAATTAAAAAATTGGAAGAGGAAGAGGAAGAACACTTCACATATCAGAGGAAGAAAAGAGAGAGAGATCGAGAGATTGAGAAGAAACGGCGAAGGAAAGAGAGAGGATCGATGGAGAGAAAGAGATCGACGGAAGGAGAAGGAAGATTGCGAGGGAGAAGGGGATTGCGAGCCAGAGAGTGAGATCCAGGATGGAGTTCGCAAAGGATCGAAACCCAGAAGGAGACGGCGGCGGTGACAGGTGCCGTGGGGTTCTAGACGCGATGGTCATTGGTGGTACAACGAGACAGGGAAGAGCTGCGATGGTGGCGAGGGCGCGGAGCGCTGCATTCCAATTTGGGGTTGGAACGAGACAGCACAGTGGTGATGAAGGTATTGTTTCGAGGGGATGGAGGTGGCGGAGTCGTGATGGTGCTTGGGACCCTCTCATCCTCCCGTTTCTCTGGTTGGGGTTTGGGTATATGGTTTGATGATGAGGTTCAAGGTCTGTGGCGATGGTTGACGTGGCTGGAGTTGTGACTTTTTTTGAAGGTGTTGGAATTTCTTTCATCTTTCTCTGGTTGAAGTTGCGTAGGTTTGATTTTGATTTAGGTCCCAACAAAAAAAGCTCAGATCTGGTTCCTCGAATCTGAGAACGTAATGTTAGGAGGAAGATCGGAAAAGGCATTGTCGTCGATGGGGAGGAAGAAGATCCGGTGGTGGTTGTGGTTGTGGCACATGTGGCAGTGGCCGCGGCGGTGTGGAGGTTACAGGGCGGTGGTGTTTCTGATTTTATCTAGGTTGAGAGAAATGAGTTATGGTCGAGCTAGAGGAAGAGGAAAAGACATTGTCTAAAATGACCTTGGGTCTATTGTCCTAAATGACTTTAGGTCTATGGTGGTCTAAAAAAATGGACCACCCTAGCTCACGCCTGTATGCTAGTACAAGTATTTCCTCGCATTAATTGGCAACATGGTTATGATTCATGAAGATGCAATAGTTTCATTGGTTCTGTTTAGACTTTTGTTGAGCGCCTTATTTAACAAGTATAGTGCGTTGAATGAATGTGTATTAAAAATCGTGAATGTTGTTTTCAACTGAAACAAACAAGGTATGTTGTAATTTGATCCAAAACATGCTAGCGGTTCAAAATGACTTAATAGACAAGAAAACTACATGGGGTATTAGATGGTTACAACATAATATTTATAGAATATTGTCTTGTACTTTTCCAAGTGCTTAAAATTGCTAGTATACTGTCCCTTCTTTCTTAAAGTTGTTGTTTCCTTTTTGTTCAGTCCCTTATCTTGGTGGTGTGATGAGGTGTGTAGTGCATGTGAAAGCACAAACTTCCAATTTAATAGAACATAACTTAATGAAAAAGGGCAAATGAAAAATAACCGTGGACAATTTTTTTATGATCAAAAGTTGAAGACTTTACAACTAGAACACAAAAGGAATTGAATCCATTCTTGTTATCTTGTAAAGTAAATTGCTAATGGCTCTGTCATAGTCTCCTAACTTCGAATTTTTCAGGCCTTAAAACTCTTAAAGTCATGCCAATGAACCGTGGCCAAGGCAGACCCAAAAGGTGGTACCAGCTATGCTTTGCTCCTACAAGTGATAGCTCAGATGATTCAGACATAGAATCTGTAGTCCTACCTCCCACTACTTCAACTAGTACATGGCAAGAAATTTCTCCACCTCAGCCATCACCACCGCCACCGCCAAACCCAGAACTACCACTGCCACCACCGCCGCCACCATTGTTTTTTCCACCATCATCACCCCTAATTTTTTCAGTGCCACCACCACCGCTGTCGTTATTTTTTCCACGACCGCCACCGCCAAGTTTTTCACTGCCACCGCCATCGCAAGAGGACTGGGCTACAGAATTTGACTTTGAATCACCACTGCGTAGCCCCAGGCTAGAAGATGATCAAAGTGACAGCTTTCAGGCTCCACATGATGTAATCAATGCGATTGGAAGGTTGAGAATCTCAGAGTTGCATGAGAGAGATGAACCACCTCACGGCCACTGCCCAATTTGCATGGAGGAGTTTAAAGTGGGTAAACAAGCATGTTTACCCTGCAAACACACATACTGCTCTGAATGCATTCGTCGTTGGCTTAGCAACAATAAAACCTGTCCCGTTTGTAGACTTCAGTTGGATGGTTGGGAAGGTCATGGTGATTCTGATAGCATAGATGACAATAGTTTTGATCTTGGACCTGAAAACCCAACACCACCAGCAGTAATTCGTGTTGATACAACCTGGGATTACTTTTCAACATCCTTCTGGGATTCATCAATTAGAGAGGAGAATAATGGTCATGCAGCTGAAAACCCACCACCACTAATTCGTGCTGAATCTGTTGATAGTGCAGACTGGGACTTCCTTTATGCAACCTCCGGGGATTCACCAGTTAGCGACTTGTAACTTGGGTTGATTGTAAATTTTCTTGAGCATCATATCAAAGTTATGATTTAGTTACCTGTCTCCAATTCTCCTGGTTTAGACCATGTATATAAGTAATGTCCTGTTTTCTTATAATGAGATTGCTCAATTCTGAAGCGAATTAATTAGGAAAATAAGAGAAATTTGGGTTTAAATAACATGTTGTTATTGAGAATTTGAAGGGGCTTCAACTTGGTTAACTAATACTGCATAATTATGATTTATGACAGATAGCGAAAAAAAAAAAAAAAGTAAAAAATCCAGATATATTGACCAACGTATGTATGCTTATCAAAGATATCTACAATTTCATCAGTAGAGCAGTTGTGAACCTCAGGGTACCATCACCACCACGCGCCTGTTGCTGTCCCTAGGAGCTGGAGCCGATCACTCTTCACACAACCTCCGCGCGCCGCCGCGACCAGCTGCACTCACCACCGCGAAACTGCGGCGGATTCACCAAGCCTTGCCTCCATAGCTTCCCTCTGCCGTTTCTTGCGCCATCTCTCTCTGTTTCCCTCGGATCCCCTTTTGAGTCTCGTCTTCTCTGTGTGCGTTGCTTCCTTCGATTTAGGGAGGAAGTCAGGAACGTTTCTGTTCTTTTTTTTTTTTTTGGTGAATAGGAACGTTTCTGCTCTAATTTACCGAAAGGGCCCTGCCTAGGATGAGTGATAGAATTTTGTGGCCCATTTGCGTTGTTTGAGACCATCATTTTAACTTTAGTTTTCTGCTGGTCCCATTTTTGTCATTCGTGACAATTGGGCCAAGGTCTGCAATAAACACAGCGATTAAAATATGCACAATTAATCAAGGGTAACCGTCTTCGGGATGCTCGGGGTTAACTCTTAATTCATCCCTATGCAAAAATTGATTCTTGAATCCAACTTGGTTTTCGCCAATAAATCTCTTTTTAAAGAGTTCAGAGAGGTGGAGGCCCTCCGCCAAGAGAATGGCTTCCTCAAGGCAACAATTGAAGAACTGCACCAGCTAATGGACGCGATACTCATTATGGACTTGTTGGAGAGCCTATTTATTTCGCATACGCCGTTGTTGGGCTTTCTCAAGTCTGGCGGCTTCACTCCGTTTTCTTTTTACCATTTTCTTTTACTTGCTTGATTCCTCCCTATCTTGTGTAGTCTCTCTCACATTTCTTCTTCAATGATGATCTCTCTCCTTTTCCCCACCGCTCTCTCTCCTGTATTGTTTTTTTTATAGACAAATGTTAGTTGTTAGTAAATTAGTTCCTTCACCAGGGTTTGAACTTTGGTCCTTCACCCTTCATTACTTAGTTCAACTAAGTGAGCTACCCCTTCTGTATTGTTTATGCATACAACAATAGAAAAAGACAAGAGAAAAATAATTATTCTTTTATTTTATTTTATTTTTTGTTCTATTTTTTTGAAAAAATAACTAGGAAGATGCTAAATTCAAATATTTTTTGGGGTTTCAATGTTAATTAACTATTTGATATTTTAAGATTTCAGCGAGAAAAAGTTAATTTTTAGAAAAACGGTTAACTTGGTGAAGGAAAAAATAAAATTCAAATTAAAAAATATGAGTAAAATAAAAATAAGCCTGAAAATTTTATGCTGACAAGTATAATGCATTCCATTCTGTTTGTACAAGGAATTTAATTTTGATGCTGACAGTGCAAAGAAGTTTTACACATGTACCTAATCAGAATCCATCAATTTACCATGTCATAATTAAATTTGAATTTAAAATTATTTTAAATCGATAATAGCGAAACGTGATTGGATGCATGTTGAACAAGCAAAACCTGTCAGATCACCGCAAGCGGTGTTTGATGAGACGTAGGGGCGATAGAGAGGGTGTTGTACTTCTTCTGAGCGTCGCGGTTCTGCTGAAAGGAGGTGGTTGGTCGTCGTCTCCGTGCGAAGACACTCCAATGCCAAAGTGAGAGGCTGAATTGAGGGGGAGAAATCGGGTGGGTGGGATCAGAAGTGTGTATGTTATGAGCTTGGTGAACCCTCCTTATATAGGGAATGGATGACGCACATCCCTCGAGGAGTTGTGATGATGAACTCGTGTCTGTCTTCTCTTGGACAGTTGGATCCTCTGCAGTGCTCAGGGGATCGGACGGTGGAGGGTTCCTCAGGAAGGTGTCGTAGGTCCTGGAGTGTCGCGCCTATGATGGAAGACTGGTGAAGATATTGACGATTTGACGTTTAGGAACAATCGGCAGCCGGGTGTTTGTTAGAGGGCCTCTCGTCCCATTGTCATAGGGACGAGAGAGTGAGTACGCTCCCTTGGACGATTAGGGAACAACAGATGGTTTCCTTCTCGGTTCCCGAGAGAGTAATTCCCAGAACAATAGCCCCCCAGTTCGCGCACTTGGTTACAAGTGGCCAAGGGTAACGAAGGGGGCCCCAACCGATTCTGGATTATTCTTTGGTTCTCTTAGGTCGAGTGTGTCCGGAAGGGTGTGTCTCAGGAGGGAGTGTCCTAGAACAGTGGCCCCCTATCTCTGACACTCGATGAGCGTTAAGAGGTATATTGCCTATTCCTGATGATCTAGTCGTTTTTCCGAGGGGGGACAAAGCAAGTTGGTCTTTCGGTCTTAGTAGTCAGGTAATGGTGCTACAGGGCGAATCTCTAGGTTGACGTTAGCCTCGTGAGTCGTGCTCACGTCATGATTGCCTGTTTGAATCTGAGAGGTCATTGAATATGAAAAGACGTGGGTTGGTGACCGAAGGGACGCATCCGGGTTAGTGGGACCCGATTGGCCGCGTCACTTCATTTCCTGTGCGGTACCTTTATGGCAGAGTTAAGGCGGGGTGCCTTTTGGATGCACCCGTCTGACCCCTATAAATAGGGGTCTTTGTCCTTCTTCTTCTTACTTCTGAGATTCCGAGACCTGTTGAAACTCTACTCTGTTGTTGATGCTGTTTCCATCCTCTGTTCCAGGCCCTTCCGTCGCTGTGAAGAGTTTCGCAGGCCGTTCTACCGCTTTATCAGGTTAAAACTCATCCACCACTGTTATTTTTCTTCCTTTTCGGGTTCTTTGGCCGGAGCCGAGGGCAGTTTCGACGAGGTTTATGCATGTGGAACAGCGGTGCTCACGGCGTCATGCCATATCTGCGAGGGTGGGGTCGCGTGCCTCACCAGTGTCTTTCCATTTTTGCCGGTGGTAAGGGTTCTGACGCGGTGACCTTGCCTCTGCAGATTTTTAAGTAAACAATGGGGAAGAAAAAGATCTCAGTCGGAGTTGGGTGGTCCCTCCCGGCATGGGCAAAAGCAGGAGAAAGTGGCCAAGAAGTACTTGCTTGTGGAGCTGCCGAAGAAGTAGCAGGCGATCAAGGCTTCATATCCTGCCCTGCCTCCGGAGCTAATGCAGTACAACTGGATTTTCCGAGAGGTACTGAAGACCGAGTCACACTGGGCCAATGACGACGACCCCCTCCACATCCAAAGGAGCGGCCCCATTTACGAGCACCATGTTAGTCCGGGGTATGAGATAAACTCCCCAACTAAGCTAGACCGGATCTTCTATAAACCCGAGATAGGGGTTTATATGCACATCTATACCATTTTGTTCCACGGGGCTTACAAATCTCCGCACCTTCCCGACAGCGACCTAATTCCCTACGAAAATGAGCTGATTGGCTTCACTGGAGGTAGGGTGACCCCCCTTGGGTACTTTGATGCCCACCTCACGCTAGGTGACTCAAGCTCTAGTAGGACGATTAAGACCTGATTCGTTGTGGTCGACTGCCCGACCGCATATGATGCCATCCTCATTCTCCCTTCCCTGAACATATTCAAGGCAATTGTCTCTACCATCCATCTCAGACGGCGCCAACTAAACATGCAAAGCCTGTTAGATCACCGCAAGCGATGTTTGATGAGACGTGGGGGTGGTAGAGAAGGCGTTGCATTTCTTCGAGTGTCGTAGTCCTGCTGATAGGCGGTGGTCGACCATCGTTTTCATGCCTGGGAGGGGTCCCTACAAAGACACTCTAATGCCAAAGTGAGAGATTGAAGTGAGAGGGAGAACTCGGGTGAGTGAGATAGGAAGTGTGTGCCTTATGATTTTGGTGAACCCTCCTTATATAGGGGCTGGATGACGGCACGTCCCTCGAGGGTTGCGAGGATGATCTCATGCTTGACTTCTCCTGGAAAGTTGGATCCTCTGTAGTTCTCAAGGGATCGAACGGTGGAGGGTTCCTCGAGAAGGCGTCGCAAGTCCTGGAGCGTCGTGCTTGTGAGGGTAGACTAATGAAGAGATTGGTGATTTGACGTTTAAGAACAATCAGCGGTCGCGTGTGTGTCAGAGGGCCTCTCATCCTACTGTCATAGGGCAGATATGTAAGACTAGATAGCAACCTACGAGGGGGGTGACTTAGGTTCTTTAAAAATGTTGCGTAGTTAAAACTTTAACTATGTCTTAATTTCTTTGATGCAGCAAGAACAAGATGATTTCAAAGATGAATATGATGATAATATGCAGCGGAAATAAAAAATTACTGAAAGTAAAAGTAAAGGGAAGAAGAAGATCACACAACAATTTATCCTGGTTCACCTTCCAACCGAAGGCTACATCCAATCCTCCTTTCTAACTCAGGCATTTTTCCACTATAATTTCAGATGAAATTTACAAGTCTCACACCAAGACTTCTCTTCAACATAATCATCCAAATCCCACCAAGAGAGCACACCACTTTCTAGTTACAAGTTTACTCCACCAAACACTATGGTGATTACAATCTTCGTTGACTATGATGATGAAGAAGAATTTCAATAGGCTGAAGACTCACACACTCAAAATGTGATTTTAGAATCCTTGTCAAGATTGCTATTCAGAACTCTAATACTCAAGGGCTTATGATTTTGGTTTTTCAAAATTTGGACAACATAAGAACATGAATATAGTTTTGTGAAATCACTTGAAAATCATGTAAGTTTGTAATCTGAAAGTTATTGTTCGAATCCTGAGTTACAAGAAGTATTTATAGACTCTAGAGAGTCATCATGAACCATTTCAACCCTTAAAAGACATCCAAAAAAATCACTGGTTCATGAAATAACGTGTTATGTCAGGCTGGTAATCGATTACAGGGAGCGTGACAATCGATTACATGCCTCTGCTGGTAATGTAATCGATTACATTGATATGGTAACCGATTACGCTTACCTAGAATACGTGTACTCGATTACCATGATGCTGTAATCGATTACAGTTTTGAAAAAACTCTTGCTATTATGTTTTTAACATCTATTCAAGTGATTTCTCCCTTCTTATCTTAGAAAAAAATTTAGCCTCTTATTAACCATGTTCTAAAGAGCCCTTAAGTGATTATGAATTCTAAAAAAAATCCACCAAAGGTAAAGACCTAAGAAATAAAACCTATGAACCTTAACCGAAGGTCTTGGAAGCTTGTGGCCGTGTTCTTCAGGGTCTTCACCTTTTTCTTCTTTGTTGATGCGGTTGTCTTTATCAAAACCCCAACCAAGGTCAAAGAGAAGCTCTTCTTCACAATCTCCCCCTTTTTGATGATGACAAACTACACCTTTTGAAAGTTTTTTTCAGCCTTGGATACCTCCCTCTATCTTGTACATCTCCCCCTTTCTTTTGCAATATAGGTGTATCCTGAAATAACACAAACCACATACATTTTCTCCCCCTTTTGACATTATCAAAAAGAAGAAAAAGTAACAATGTACAAGACACTATAATATGATAGAGAAACACAAGATAGCGGCTAGCATAAGGCATCCAACAGAATACCAAAGTGAAAATAGCACAACAGAAGTCCATCGAAGCGAACAGTACAGAACAGAATCCAAAGATTACAAAAACAACAACAAGGTCAAGGAAAAATACATAACAACTCACATCAGAATAATCAAAAGCCAAAAAACATAATCTAGAAAGCAGAAATATTTACAATTTATTTTAATTTTAAAATTTAACCTTACTGATACCATATGATTTACTTGTGCCTTGAATAACCGATCTTTATATAACAATGTTTAGCAATAGGTTTCCAAGCACACCAACAAAATAAAATCAATGGTTCTTTCGAGGTACCCAATAATTTTTGGGTCCTTTTAGGTTAGTTCCTTTCTCAATCCTTATAAATTCACCACTTGGTATACCAAATTTTCTAATATAACATGCATTAGGAGTATGTCCTTCAAAGTTACAATAAAAGCATGTCGGTTTCATTTTAGGCACTTTCTTTTTAGGATAATAGAAAGAATTCTTGTTGTATGCCTTTCTAGGTTGAGTATTATTAAGTACCTTTCTTGTTTGAACAAAGTTACATGAATTACTTGGTCTAACAAAAGTAATTTTCTTGATTCCACTAGAATGACCACGATCAGAAAACCCTAGAACTCTTTTATTATTAGCATGTCTTTGATTACTTAACAAAACATCCAAATCATTTGTACCTTTTTCATTGTTGTTTATAACTTGATTTAATTCAACAATCTTTGATTCAAGGGATGTACATCTATCACAAGTTAAGCAATCATTTTGAATATCTACTTTAGATTTAACTTTATTTAACTCATCTTGCATGCTTTTAGATTTACTTTCTAGAATGTAATGCTCTTCTTTTGTTTAGTACATGATCTAGAAAGTCTTAACCATTCATCGTGCAATTCATTAAAAGCATTTTGTAATTCATCACAAGAAGGTTTATCACTTGAGTCAAAATTACTAACCTCATCATCATCGGAGTGATGTGAAACTATCAAAGATAGATGCACTTGTTCTTCATATTCAGAACTTGAGGTTGTGCTAATATCATTGTATTCCCAAGCGCTATATGCTCGTTTTGGCTTTCTATCCTTCTTGCCTTTGAATCCATTCTTGCTTTGGAGAGAAGACCAATCATTCTTTACATGTCCTGGTTTTCCACACTCAAAGCAAGTGAATTTTTTTCTTCAAGTTGATGCTTCATTCTTCCTTATAAACTTCTTTACTTGTCCTGCTTTCATACCCTTGCTTCTTTTCAGAAACTTACCAAACTTCTTTACAAGGACTTCTATATTTTCATCATCCTCTTCACTATCGGATTGGGATTCTTTTTATTGTGAACTATCATAGGCTTTGGCTTTAGTCTTCAACGCAATGGATCTAACATTCTTTTCAAGTCCTTCTTTTTTGTTCCAACCGACCAAGCTCTAATTCATGTTCTTGCAACTTACCAAAAAGTGCAACCAAGGTCATCTTTGATAAAATTTTCTTTTATGAAATAGCTGTTACCTTTGGTTGCCAAGATTTTTTTAATGATCTTAGAACCTTCAAATTCAAATCACTATTAGAAAATTCTTTTCCAAGAACAATCAAATGGTTAGTCAAGTGGGCAAACCTTTTTTGCAAATATAGAATTTTCTCTCCTGGTAACATTCTAAACATTTCATATGCTTGGGAAAGAGTATTTAATTTAGACCTTTTAACCTCTTCAGTTCCTTCATGAGTTATTTCTAAGGTATCCCATATTTCTTTGGCGGACTTACAAGTACACACTCTAAACAATTCATCCATTCCTAAGGTTGAAGTTAGAATATCATAGCTTTTAAGTCCTATTGAACTTTCATTTTATCATCTTCATTCCAAGCATCACTAGGCTTAGGTATGAAAGGACCTTCTTCTATAGCTTTCCATATATCTAGGTCTTGAGACTTAATAAATATTTTTATTCTTATTTTCCAAAAATCATAGTATTCACCATTAAAAATAGGAGGTCTATTTACATTATAACCTTCACATAAAACAGGTTTAGAGGATGTCATCTATTCTGGATCTACAAATAACTTACCCAACACTTTCTCTGATACCAATTGTAAGACTAGATAGCAACCTAAGAGGGGGGGTGAATTAGGTTCTTTAAAAATATTGCCTAATTAAAACTTTAAATATGTCTTAATTTCTTTGATGCAGCAAGAAAAAGATGATTTCAAAGATGAATATGATGATAATATGCAGTGGAAATAAAAATTGCTGAAAGTAAAAGTAAAGGGAATAAGAAGATCACACAGCAATTTATCCAGGTTCACCTTCCAACCGAAGGCTACATCCAGACCCCCTTTTTGGCTCAGGGACTTTTCCACTATAATTTCATATGAATTGTACTAGTCTCACACCAAGACTTCTCTTCAACACAATCATCCAAATCCCACCAAGAAAGCACACCACTTTCCAGTTACAAGTTTACTCCACCAAACACTATGGTGATTACAATCTTCGTTGACTATGATGATGAAGAAAAATTTCAATAGGCTGAAGATTCACACACTCAGAATGTGATTTTAGAATCCTTTTCAATATTTCTATTCAGAACTCTAATACTCAAGGGCTTATGATTTTGGTTTTTCAAAATTTGGACAGCATAAGAACATGATTATAGTTTTGTGAAATCACTTGAAAATCATGTAAGTTTCTAATCTGAAAGTTTTTGTTCGAATCCTGAGTTCCAGAAAGTATTTATAGACTCTGGAGAGTCATCTTGAACCATTGCAACCCTTACAAGACATCCAAAAACTCATTGGTTCATGAAAAAATGTGCTCTGTCAGGCTGGTAATCGATTACAAGGAGCGTGGTAATCGATTACACGTCTCTTTTGGTAATGTAATCGCTTACATTAATGTGGTAATCGATTATGCTTACCTGAAATACCTATAGTCAATTACCTTGATGCTGTAATCGATTACAGTAGTGAAAAAACTCTTGTTATTATATTTTTAACACCTATTCAAGTGATTTCTACTTTCTTATCTTAGAAAACATTTTATCCTCTAATTAACCATGTTCGAAAGAGCCCTTACGTGATTATGAATTCTAAAAACAATTCATCAAAGGTAAAGAGCTAAGAAATAAAACCTATGAACCTTAATCGAAAGTCTTGAAAGCTTGTGGTCGTGTTCTTCATGGTCTTCACCTTTTTCTTCTTTGTTGATGCGGTTGTCTTCATCAAAACCTCATCCTCTATATATATGTATATATATAGAGGATGTATCATATGAGAAAGAGGTTTTTAATGAGAAAATGAGAATAAATCATGACCGTTAGAGGTTAAGATTAGAACATGAAGTCATGTGACTTTTTAAAAAGTCACATGACATTTTTAAGTAGTCATGTGACTATTAAGTTGTTTTAATCTTGACCATTCATGATTAGATCTAACGATCGTGAATTATTCTCATTTTCTCATAAAAAAACACCTTTCTCATGTGATACACCCCCTATATATATTCCATTTTTTCAATTTTTCTCTTTTATCACTAATTAACCTATAAGTCCAATATATCAATAATAAACCAAGAAATATTCCCCTAGGAAATATACTCATATGCCATGCACATGTCACCAATAATAAGGAAATTATCTTCCTTTTTCACCAGAATATTATTATCCTCCAATTTAATCAATCAAACTCAAAATAAATTCATGCACATAAAATCAAGTTAAGACAACCAAATATTCTCCCAAGAGAATAAATATATATATTTCACACATAAATAATATATTATTTAATAAATAATAAAATTACTAAAATTCCCTTGAATAAATATTCAGGGTCTTACTGGTGTCATTTCTTCTTATTCTTCCTTTTTCTGCCATCTGCCATCTGCCAAGCTTCTGCCTTCTTTCGTAGCTTTTGACTTTAGAGATTTCGAATCCAAAATTCTTTGATCACTTCTTACTGAGATCTTCAACCCTACTTTGATTTAGTAAATTCTTCACTCTTATCATTGTTTCTCATCCTCCTGCCTAGTTGCATGTTAGGACGTCGTGAAAGTTAGGAACTTTGTGTGTCTCCCATGGGGTTATCTCCCGGTCGTACCTGCGGCATGCGACGAATGTCTCCCATTTCCTTGTCTCCATTTGCAATTTAGGTCATCGGAGACGTGAGCTTTAGGCCACAGTGCTGGGAAGTAGCGATTAAAGCTATTTCCTTTACACTTCTTTAAATATTTCTCAGTCATAACTTTTGGGATGACTCTTTCTTATATGCGGAGGTTCATTTGAAAGCATGGGTTCGAGGAATGATTCCCCAAAATGGCTTATTAGGTCATCCTCCTTGCAACATTCTCCTAGGCAAGGTCCTACCCCTTGCTTGTGTGTACGTTCCATTCTGATGGAGAAGGACGAATCCTTGCTTCGGTCTCGCTTGTGCTTATTGGATGGTGGTCTTTGGTGTAGACACTCGAGGTAGCAATCCTAAGAGGGGGATGATTTAGGATCTCAAAAATCAACTTAACTTCTTAAAAATTGACTTAAAAACCAAATAGAAACTTTTGGTAATCTATTACCGTTCCTTGGTAATCTGTTACCGCGGATGGTAATCTGTTACCGTTATCGGTAATCTGTTACCGCTCAAGAACAATCTTCAAGAAACTCAGAAATTTACGGCAGAAACGATTTCAAAGATGAATCAAGATATACACATAAGAATATACATCATATACAAAGGTCCTATAACACCTATTACATCAATTAATCACGAATTCATACAAACCTCAAATTAAGAACCCTAGAACATTCATATTGCAAAAATTAAAAGAGATAAGGATTGAAGAAGATGAGACTGTGAGTTTTATCCTGATTCGTTCTCCAACTGAACTACATCCAGGCCCCAGCGTGCAATGAGATTTGCTGATCACTATCAATTATCAAAGTTCATACAAGACTCACACCAAATCTCTCACAATGAACCTAGAAACCCAAAAACCCAATATGCAAGACACCCTTGCACATATGCACACACACACACGAAACCCTATGGTGCCATAAATTTCACCAATTGATTACAAAGAAGAAGAAGAAATCTCAGCAAGATGGAATTCTAAGCCCAACTAGGAAATAGAAAACCTAAAGATGAAGAACTCTCAAGAACATGAAAACCTTGCTCTCAAATCTGAAATTTCTCAATTAAAACTCAAGTAAAGTGTTTCTTCTTATTCTTCTTACTCTTGTGTTTAACACTAATAAAAGCCTTATATAGTAGTGTAGAAAACCTTTAGGAACCAGAAAATTCGCACAAGTGTTGAGGGAAAACAAATATAGAAGTTAAAAATCATATTTTAACCAAAACTGTCCAAGGTAATCGATTACTGCCCCATGGTAATCGATTACCACTTAACTATTTTCTCTCTCAGTAATCTGTTAACCAAACTAGTAATCTGTTACCCAACTGGTTAAGCTTCCCTTTGAAAAACATTGTTCAAAAGCAATTTTCCTAAGGTTTCTAAGACTTTTATTTATGAAAACAATTAAACCTTATTAAACACAATTTTACTAAGATCTAGAGAGCAAATATGATCAAAGAACTTGAAAGTTCTTCCTAAGAAATGCATGACCTAAAGAACTAGAAAGTGATAGCGGAAAATCGCAAGTGTACGATTAAACTATCACGTAATACAAAAGATCGAACCCAAGGGATAGGTGTTCTTATTAATATTTAATTTAGTACTTGTGCAACAAAAATAAAATGATATGGTTGATGTTTAGGACAAGAAGAGAGCAATAGCATAAAATAATAAAACAAATAAGATGAGAAGAATTTAAGCTCTTGGGTTGATTTACATAATTTATAAAACATGCTAGAAAACTCTTACTAAATTTCTGAACTTTAAATTCATATTCATGGTGTTATAGCCTAAATTTCTACATCCTAATAGCCTTAAGAAATGTAGAACTTTCTTACCTAATTACTAACTCCATAGCCTTGGTTATTAGTTAATTAGAGAAGAAGATGAAGAAAGAATCCGGGCCAACACAAAGTTACGTACATCCTTATAGCCTTAAGAAATGCAAACATATAACCTTTTTTATTTCCTATTTCCCTTACTACTTACCAAATGGCCTTATGACATAAGTAGAAAGCAAGAAATCTTTTGCGCATAAAGATTAATGAAGAACAAAGAAATAAAACATGAATTGAAGATATTATTCAGAAATGTAAGAGAAAACTAGAACATGAATTATAAACTAAAACAACCCAAAAACTTAAAAGAGAAGTTAGCCAAGCATGGCTAAAGGAGTCATTGAATTACCCTGGATAGGAGCTCAAGTATGGCTTCCCACAAGTCCTAGGAACAATGCTCAAAAGGGAGAAAGAGAGAATACTTGTTGTATTCTAAGAGGTGTGCTTTACATGTGAAGAGAAAAGTCCTATTTATAGTAAAATTCTGGGCTCCAGCGCCTGAGCGCTGGCTTCTCCAACGCCTGGGCGCTAGGATGCATTAAAAATCCACTTTCTGTCCGAGGCCCAGCGCTTGAGCGCTGACTTTCCAACGCTTGGGCGCTGGGACAACATCTGACTCATTTCCTAGTCAGAGTCCCAGCGCTTGAGCGCTGGGATCCCAACGCTGGAGCGTTGGGACGCTGCTTCTTCATCTTCAAGCTTTTCTTCCTTCTTCATTCATGGTAGTGGGTTTTGATGGTCATAAAATGCCACTACTCAGCCTTGTTTAATTCTGAAACCTTTCCTCCACTAACATCAATTCTTTAAACATTATTTTCCATGTGCTAATTAGAGAGTGATTCTTCATATTCTTCTTTTTCACTTTGGTCCTCTCTTGGTTAGCACTTCAATTCAAGCCCTCATATTCTCTCAATCTTCACTTTAAGTCCTCCACTCTTGAACTTTTACAATTTGGTCCCTGACTTCCTGAAACTTTACACATTGGTCCTTGGACAAAAATGATAACTAAACCAGCTTTTTCTAAAAATAAAAAATAACTAGAAAAATTCCTAAAAATATAAAATAAAGCTAGAAAATCTAATAAAATCTAATCTACATGCAAAATGCGAAATAAATATAAAATCTACATAAAAACAATAAAAAATCTATATGTGACTCAAAAATAATAAAATAAAAGACTAAAAACTACCTAAAAACATCATATAAAATCCACTCATCACACCACTATACCCAACGACAGCTTGTCCTCAAGCGACAAAACTTAAAGAAAAACTCGTCCCTGAGTTTTGAGAAAGTTTATCTGATTACAACTTGAAGCACAAAAACCTTTCAAAGAAAGCTTAGCAGAAAAGGAAGACATGCATGTTTTATAGACAAAGAATCAAGAAGGTTAGGCTTGGCTTTTAACATGTTGAGTTCATCAATTAAGCTCACAAAATAATATTCTCCATGAAAACAAGAAAGCTCAATAATCCTGCCTATAATTCAAATCAAAACTGAAGTAAAGCAACCAAGTGATTTTGAAGAGATTCTTAAGGTTGTAACTTGGCCAAAAGGGTTGATCAATTCAAGGTGTGGATTTCAAGAAATTGGCAACTCTAGTGGCTGACTCAGAAACTGTTGTTAAGTGATTTTTCTTGACTAAGAGTTTAAACAAATCACACAAGGGTTCTCTCAATTTTTCTTTTCTTTTTCTCTTTTTTTTTTGAACAAAGTAGTGGAATGTATGGGATGAATGACTTGAATTTTACTCCCTTCATACTCTTTCTCACCCCACTACTTCATTATTTTTTCTAAGGCACATACCTTATTTTTTCAAATTTTTTCCTTCATTTTTTCAGAGAGAAACCCACAAACATAGCTCTAACAATTTAGCACATGAATCACAATAACAACTTCAAGATTTATCACACAAAGTAGGCTCCAAAGAATGACTCTTTTAAGGCTCAAAAGGGGCTACTAGTGGATATAACATTTCAAGCAAAAATCTGAGTTTTCAAAAATGCCTATAATCTCTTCTCAACTCACAAAGTGTACAAAACTCCAATCAACATGCAACATAAGGCAGAAAAATTTTACAGTCATGAATTCAGAGTTCTTAGCTCTAAGAAAAAAAAATAGGGTAAGTAGTACCCTTTTTAGAACTCAGAAAAAGACTTAGCCAACAACCAAAACAATCAAGATATCAAAAATCCTTTCTACAGCATGCAATCCTAACTACTTAAAAACATAGAACTTTTCACAAAGCAGTTTAATCAGATAAAGCATTCACAAAGCTATAGCAATATTCAGAATGGATAATATACTCAAGACTCATGCAAAAAGAAAACAGAAAAACTAAACTAGAAATAAAAACTAAAAGCTATAAAAAGAAAAACAGAAACTAAGAATCTGGTATAGTAACAAATTTTCCACAAAGGTCCAAGGGGACCTCAATGTAAAAAATCAATTTGAACCTTAAGTTCAAGAGGGTTCTTCCTCCTTCTGGTACCTTTCCTGCAAAATTGAACAGACAAAGTCTCACAAGCAGAAGCTTGCTTGACTTGTTAGTCCCAAAAACAGCACAAATAAGATCATGGGTTGAAAATTTGTGTCCACCTAAAAAAACAAGAATTCTTGAGTTTCCCAAAAATTAAAAACAGTTTAGAACCAAGGGAAAACTCATAGAACCTTAAAACTTCCAGAAAATGGTGAACACAAAATTTATTAAAAACTAAAAACAGCAAACTGCCCGAGCTCCAGCGCTTGAGCGTTGGGGGTGCCAACGCTTGGGCGCTGGAATAAAAATAAAAACTGGGCATCAGAGGTCCCAGCGCCTAAGCGCTGGGTTTCCAACGCTATGGCGCTGGAAATTAGAAAATAAAACTGGGGATTCCAGGGGCCTAGCGCATGAGCGCTGGCCCCCAACGCTAAAGCGTTGGACAACGCTGGAATCAGGGGACTTTAAACAGGGGCCTAACGCTTGTGCGTTGGCCTCCAACGCCTGAGCGCTGGCCCCTCCTGCAGCAACAACATAAAATTTCTTTTCTTTTATTTATTTACAAGAGTTGTGCAGAAATTTAAATGACAAAAACTAAAACTATCCTAAGTTGGGTTGTCTCCCAACCAGCTCAATGTTAAGGTCCGAGATAGACCCTTCCCCTTAATCAATTGGGGTCAGCAAGTTCAACAGTCATCACTTGACTCTCATAATCTCCTCCTAAGTACGGCTTCAGCCTTTGCCCATTGACAAGAAATGTGTTCTTTGTACCCCGATTTTCCAATTCAACCGCACCATGAGGGAAGACTTTGGTGACCAAAAATGGCCCTGTCCATCTTGACTTCAACTTTCCAGGAAACAACCTCAGCCTTGAATTATATAATAACACAAGCTGTCCTGGACTAAATTCTTTTGGCAAGATCCTCTTATCATGCCACCTTTTTGTTTTTTCCTTGTAGATCCTAGCATTGTGATATGCTTGGAGTCTAAATTCATCCAGCTCATGTACCTGTACCTGTCTTTTATCCCCAGCTTCTTTGGAATCCATGTTCAAATGCTTCAAAGCCCAAAAGGCTTTATGCTCAAGTTCCACAGGTGAATGACAAGTCTTACCATAAACCAACTGGTAAGGAGAGGTTCCAATAGGAGTTTTAAACGCAGTTCGGTAAGCCCACAAGGTGTCATCTAATTTTTTTGACCAATCCTTCCTTGAGGTACCAACTGTTTTTTCCAAAATCCTTTTTAACTCCCTATTAGAAACCTCTACTTGTCCACTAGTTTGGGGGTGATAGGGGGTAGCAATTTTATGATTAACACCATATTTTTTCAAAAGAGTTTCAAAAGCTTTATTACAAAAATGCTTACCTCCATCACTGATTATTGCTCTTGGCACCCCAAATCTAGTAAAAATCTTTTTCTTCAGAAAATCCAGAACAACTTTTCCATCATTTGTGGGAAGGGCTGATGCTTCAACCCACTTAGAGACATAATCAACAGCAACCAAAATATACTGGCAACCAAAAGAAGGTGGAAAAGGTCCCATGAAATTTCCCCGTACATCAAAAAGCTCAACTTCCAAAATCATTTTTTGGGGCATCTCATTCCTTCTTGAGATATTACCAGTTCGTTGACAGCGATCACACCTTACCACAAATGCTCTACTATCTTTGAAAATAGTAGGCTAATAAAAAACACTTTGGAGGACTTTAGCTGCAGTCCTCTCACCTGAAAAATGGCCTCCATAATCGGAGCCATGGCAATGCCATAAAATAGCCTCAAATTCTTTTTCTGGAATACACCTTCTAATGATCCCATCAGAACATTCTCTAAACAAATAAGGTTCATCCCAGAAAAAGAATTTAGCATCATGCAAAAATTTCTTCTTTTGTTGCCAAGTCAAATCAGAAGGCAACACACCAGCAGCTTTAAAATTAGCTAAATGTACATACCATGGAGCTATCTCTTGGACAGCTAAAAGCCTCTCATCTGGGAACTCCTCTTGAATAGGAATTGGATCGGAGTTCCCCTCTTCAAGTCTTGACAAATGGTCTGCTACACCATTGTCTTTCCCTTTCCTGTCCACAATTTCAAGATCAAACTCTTGTAAGAGTAAGATCCACCTGATTAGCCTAGGTTTAGCTTCCTGCTTAGCAAACAAATACCTCAATGCAGAATGGTCAGTATGCACAATAACTTTAGTACCCAAAACGTAAGGTCTGAATTTATCTAAAGCATAAACTACACTCAACAACTCCTTTTCAGTTGTAGCATAATTTCTTTGAGCTTCATTCAGAACCTTACTAGCATAGTAAATCACATGCAACACTTTTCCATTTTTTTGACAAAGAACAGCCCCTATTGCATTGTCACTAGCATCACACATAACTTCAAAAGGCAAATCCCATTGGGGAGCAACAATGATAGGGGCTGAAACAAGTTTTTCCTTTAATAATTTAAAAGCTGCCAAACACTCATCATTAAAGATAAAAGGAGCTTCTTTTTCAAGGAGATTTGTCATAGGCTTAGCAATTTTAGAAAAATCTTTTATAAATCGCCTATAAAAACCTGCATGACCAAGAAAGCTTCTTATACCTTTAACATTGGTGGGAGGAGGTAGATTTTCAATAATCTCAGTTTTAGCTTTATCTACCTCAATCCCTTTTTCAGAAATCTTGTGCCCAAGCACAATGCCATCTTTTACCATAAAATGACATTTTTCCCAATTAAGTACCAAATTCTTTTCTTGGCACCTAACTAGAATCCTTTCCAAATTGCTCAAACACTTGTCAAAGTTGGGGCCATACACAGAAAAACCATCCATGAACACTTCCATACATTCACCAATTAAATCATAAAAAATAGCAAACATGCATCTTTGGAAGGTTCCTGGAGCATTACACAAGCCAAAAGGCATCCTTTTATAAGCAAATACCCCGAAGGGACAAGTAAAAGCAGTTTTTTCTTGATCCTTAGGATCAACAACAATTTGATTATATCCTGAGTATTCATCCAAGAAACAATAGTACTCATGGCCAGCCAACCTGTCAAGCATTTGATCAATAAAGGGAAGGGGGAAATGATCTTTCTGGGTGGCAGAATTTAGCCTCCGGTAATCTATACAAACTCTCCATCCAGTTACCATCCTGGTGGGAATCAATTCATTGTTCTCATTTGGGACCACAGTAATTCCCCCTTTTTTGGGAACTACCTGAACAGGACTAACCCATTCACTATCAGAAATGGGATAGATGATCCCTGCATCTAGTAACTTAATCACTTCTTTCCTTACCACCTATTTCATGGCAGGATTAAGTCTTCTTTGGGGTTGGACTATAGGTTTAACTTGTTCTTCTAAACAACTTTTATGCATACAAACAGTGGGGCTTATGCCCTTAATGTCTTCAATAGTCCAACCCAAAGCAGATTTATGAGCTCTAAGAATTCTTACCAATTTTTCTTCTTCAAGAGGAGAGAGGGAACTACTCACAATGACTGGCTTATTATTACCTTCCTCAAGAAATACATACTTAAGGGTAGAAGGTAAGGGCTTCAGTTCCCTCTTTTCCTCTTGAACTTCTTCTTCTCTTCTGAGCTCCTCTACCCAATTTCCCTTTGGTTGGAAACAATGGGCAGCCTCCAGATATCTTGCCATTTCGATGACCTGTTCGTCATTGCTTTCAATATTTTCAAAATCCAACCCTTTAGAGATTATAGTCTCTAAAGGATCTTCTTCTTTCCACATAGCAACAAACTGTTAAGCAGAAATTTTTTTTTTTGTTTTATATATACAAGAAGTACTAAATAGAATAAAAACAAGAACTTGAAAGAACCTATCCCCGGCAACGGCGCCAAAAACTTGATAGCGGAAAATCGCAAGTGTACGATTAAACTATCGCGTAATACAAAAGATCGAACCCAAGGGATATGTGTTCTTATTAATATTTAATTTAGTACTTGTGCAACAAAAATAAAATGATATGGTTGATGTTTGGTTTAGGACAAGAAGAGAGCAATAGCATAAAATAATAAAACAAATAAGATGAGAAGAATTTAAGCTCTTGGGTTGATTTACATAATTTATAAAACATGCTAGAAAACTCTTACTAAATTTCTGAACTTTAAATTCATATTCATGGTGCTATAGCCTAAATTTCTACATCCTAATAGCCTTAAGAAATGTAGAACTTTCTTACCTAATTACTAACTCCATAGCCTTGGTTATTAGTTAATTAGAGAAGAAGATGAAGAAAGAATCCGGGCCAACACAAAGTTACGTACATCCTTATAGCCTTAAGAAATGCAAACATATAACCTTTTTTATTTCCTATTTCCCTTACTACTTACCAAATGGCCTTATGACATAAGTAGAGAGCAAGAAATCTTTTGCGCATAAAGATTAATGAAGAACAAAGAAATAAAACATGAATTGAAGATATTATTCAGAAATGTAAAAGAAAACTAGAACATGAATTATAAGCTAAAACAACCCAAAAACTTAAAAGAGAAGTTAGCCAAGCATGGCTAAAGGAGTCATTGAATTACCCTGGATAGGAGCTCAAGTATGGCTTCCCACAAGTCCTAGGAACAATGCTCAAAAGGGAGAAAGAGAGAATACTTGTTGTATTCTAAGAGGTGTGCTTTACAAGTGAAGAGAAAGGTCCTATTTATAGTAAAATTCTGGGCTCCAGCGCCTGAGCGCTGGCTTCTCCAACGCCTGGGCGCTAGGATGCATTAAAAATCCACTTTCTGTCCGAGGCCCAGCGCTTGAGCGCTGACTTTCCAACGCTTGGGCGCTGGGACAACATCTGACTCATTTCCTAGTCAGAGTCCCAGCGCTTGAGCGCTGGGATCCCAACGCTGGAGCGTTGGAACGCTGCTTCTTCATCTTCAAGCTTTTCTTCCTTCTTCATTCATGGTAGTGGGTTTTGATGGTCATAAAATGCCACTACTCAGCCTTGTTTAATTCTGAAACCTTTCCTCCACTAACATCAATTCTTTAAACATTATTTTCCATGTGCTAATTAGAGAGTGATTCTTCATATTCTTCTTTTTCACTTTGGTCCTCTCTTGGTTAGCACTTCAATTCAAGCCCTCATATTCTCTCAATCTTCACTTTAAGTCCTCCACTCTTGAACTTTTACAATTTGGTCCCTGACTTCCTGAAACTTTACACATTGGTCCTTGGACAAAAATGATAACTAAACCAGCTTTTTCTAAAAATACAAAATAACTAGAAAAATTCCTAAAAATATAAAATAAAGCTAGAAAATCTAATAAAATCTAATCTACATGCAAAATGCGAAATAAATATAAAATCTACATAAAAACAATAAAAAATCTATATGTGACTCAAAAATAATAAAATAAAAAGACTAAAAACTACCTAAAAACATCATATAAAATCCACTCATCAGAAAGCGATAAAATATTACATTCCAAACAGTAAGCATAAAGGTCTTCATTTCTTCATCAATGTTTGTGTTGTTTTGGAAGCATCAAAACCTCTTGCAATGGTAGGAGAGGATCCTTCTTCACATTTGGGATAGTGAGTTTATAGTTGAGATTCTATGTCGATATAACTGAGTAAGCGACCAGTGGACCGGTCCAAGATGGAGTTATTTCACGTATCTGTACGCTTACATGTTTACAAAGATTCGCGTCCGCCTTCCTTTCTTGAGGTCTAAGGTCCAAGTTTTGAATCATCTCCTTGTTGCACCCTCTCAGCTTCATATGAATGGTTGGGCATATATTAGAGCTTTCCAAATCTTGTTCCGTGCTCTTGGTTCATAACCCTATGTACTTTATTCTTCCACAAATTCCACGTACTCCATCTTGTGGGAGTTGGGTGAACCTTGAAGTAGTTCCCCATGCTTGCTTCTTTCGTCCTTTTGCGGATATATATCAACACGAAGGGATCCCTAACGACCAAGCTTATGAACATTCTTTTTAGGTCAAGGACTCATTATGATTTTTCTACTGAGTGTTAACTGGTTATGGAGGACCAGTTGCCCCTAACATCTTGCACTCGAAGAAAACTTTGATTAGCCATTTAAGTGTAGAGCCCTTACAGCAACAAAACCTTATGTCGCTTAGATTTCACTACTGAGTTGGGGTTCACCAATCGTTTTCCTATTTATTACATATGCAACATTTTTACATCTAAGAAATTGCTTTGTGCTGGGTGTAAGGGAGCCATGTGCAGCTAAGGAAATCAAAAAAGACACAAAGTTATGTCGGCCAAGCCTAGATCGTTAAACCCATGCTAAGTGTTGGATCTTAACCTCCATACCACTACATGTTTCTTTTTTGTTTGCATATTATTCTTTACCACATATGTACCCACATAAAAAATCATACATAATTGTTTCTGCTTTTATTTATATCATTTTAATATGTTTCAGCTACATAATCGTATCCCAAGTGTCTCTTTCTGTAATTATAAAACATTTCATTAATTAATAGAAATACTAATGAAATTGTGATGACAAATACCAATAATGGCTGTTTTTGGAATTCCATATACTAATTATGCCTTGTTCTTTGTATTAGCATAAATTGGTAGGCTCACCAGATAGACTATTAGCATACTTCCAAAGGGGGAACTAATCTGCAGACAATACCACAATTTGTTGGGTATAATTGCATTAAGCTATGTTCAACCTTTGTTAATATAGAAAAAAAGGTACCCATAATATCGATACTATATTTCAATTTTTGGATTTGATTGGTTTGTACTCACATGCAGTGTCTCAAAGCGCAATGTTTATATTGTCATTTAGTTATATCATTTTCATGGGCATAAAATTGAGAAATTGAATTCAACTCTTGCAGTAGGAAGATCATGATCCTATGTAGGACCAAAGAATGTACATGCACATAAGAACAGTGTTCCCCTGATTGAACAGAACAATACAGTCAAAGGAATGGGTTGGGTTCTTTTTCTTGTCTTTACTTCTAAATATTTTTTCGAATCGGATAGAACTATTATGGGTGGTAAATCTCTCTCTACCAAGTATTTCACGCAGCTGTATCTATAGACACTCAAACTCGAAACCTCTGCTTAAGTCAAAATAACCCTGTATCAGTTGATGCAGGCACTTGGTGATTCTTTCTGAATATCTAGGAACAAAGTCTAATACCAAAAGCAAAAGCTTTGTTCTGCACATTTCCGTGGTGAGAAAGCATAATAAGCGCATGGAGTGCACCTTGTTGAGACCCGAAGCAATGTAAAAAGAACAAGAGAGAATGGGACCCCATGCCTTAGCCCATTTCATAAGAAGAGGGACAGGCCATGTGTGCTAATTGTTAACATGACTCGAACCTATGTTTCAAACACATGATCAGGTTCCTAAAGTTGGCCCAAAAGGAATCAAAATTTGTCTTTCTGATCATGTAAAGAACAATATTTGCACATAATCTATTGTTAACGCGTTAATCTTTGCATGAAACGCCAAAGCAAGTGTTGCTTGCATCGAAAGTCATAATTAGAAAAATAATTTTTCTCTCTCTAACTACATAGATACTAGGATGAAGATCTTTTATTCTTATTTGGGATCACCTTCTTCGTGTCACTAATAAAATTATTTCGTGTAGGTATGAATATAACAATTATAATTTTACATATAGTTAATTTTTAAATGAAATGACTTAATTTAATTGATGGATCAATGAATGAAACAACAAATGAGAAACAAGAATTTTGGTCCATAACAAAGGTGTATTTGATTATCTGTATGCACCGATGTAAACGATTTTCACACACACTTAAGAAATAGAAGGTAAACAAAACTTTTCTTTTTACACATAAAGTTGAAAGTTTATTTAAATTGACTTCAAATGGTATTCAAACACACGCTATATCCAAATAAATTTGGCCAAATTGAAGGACTATGAACTCTGCAAATCATCAAACAATCAAGTTAAGATACTTTATTATGTTGGCCCCAATCAATTTAATTAAGAGCAATTCCCAACCAAACCGAAAACTGTTGGAGGGAGTTGAAAACAGCTCACGGGAAAAATAGTGCTGATCAAAAAGTTATTTAAATCCAATTTTACACAAAATTTAAAGCAATCAGGATTTTTTCCCAATCTAGGTTTCATAGAAAGTATAATGCAAACAATACCAAACTTTAAACACTGAAACAAGGATGAGAGGGTAGATTGTCCAACAAAAGATACACTTTTCAATGGTTCAAGTTTCCACATTCTGTAAACCTACATGTATGATTCCCTCTTGTCAGTGAATAGGTAAACATCTCTGACACCTACTTATACAATAGAGGGTTTCCTAGATCCTCATAGTAAAATTCATTTCTTCCATAGTAACATTAACTCAGAAAATCAATGAAAGGAATTGATCATAAGTTATACTAACACATTGATGACCATATGTTTTTTGTCCCTCCATTTATGAAACTACATAAACCAAGGAAAACTATTTTTAAAATCGAAATAATTATCAAGATAATACATTTGAATATGCAGAAATCCACATCTGGGAGACCAAAAATTGTCTCATCTCTTTACCAATATCTTCTAGGAGTATATAGTTGTACTTTGGTCACAGTCAGTACTGAAGACAAACGAATATGAATTTGTGAGAACAAAAAGAAAGAAAGAATTGGGGCTGGGTTGAATTTCTCTTATGAGAAGCTCCACAAACGAATGTCACTTTCCTCATAGTACCAATCATCAAGTACCTGGGTTGCATCAATGTCATACAAAGCCCCACTCAGCATTTGATCGACATGTTTTGGGGATAGAATGCCATCAAAGCCATACCAAGACCAAGGCTCAATCATAGCCATTGATTGATTTGCTTGATCAACAGAGCCAGTGGTGTTGTTGGCCCCAATTGAAGAAAAGAGTGAGACATCATCATCTATTTGATCTGAAGGAGATGATGATGACATTGATGGGGATGAGACCAATGAGGAAGAATTTGAATTTGAAGGAGGTTGAGGAAGAGGGGAAGAAGGTGGATCATTGTCCACAAAACTGTTATGATTAGCAGCAGCAGCAGCAGCAGCAATTCTCTGGATTGATTTAGGGTTCATGGCAGTGTCTTGAGGAGGAAAATTGAAATGTGAAGCACTTGAAGGGAAGTTGAGATTGGTGGCAGAGGAGCCTTTGAGGCAGAGAAGTGCAGCATCATAGGCTCTGGCTGCTGCTTCTGCAGTTGAATAAGATCCCAACCAGATTCTTGTTTTCTGGTTTGGTGCTCTGATCTCTGAAACCCATGACCCCCAGCTTCTCATTCTCACTCCCTTGTACTTCTTCTTCTTCTCATTGGACATTGCTGATGATGATGAAGATGATGATGATAAAGACAAAGCCTGCATTGCCTTTGGTGATGGCTCTCTGTTGTGGATCTTGATCTCTGCCTTCACCATGTTTGATAAAAGGTTTCAGTGAAATAAAACTGTTTGATAAACTGTTTCACTGAACTAAAACTGTTTGATACAAAAGGGTGTTGAAGGGTCTGTTTTAATGTGTGACTTTTTGGTTTCTCTTGGAGGTGTTTTGTATGTGGTGAATGAAGCAGGATGGTACTGGATGTGGAGAAGTGAAGAGGCCTATTTATAGATAGAGGCATTAATTTTAAGAAAGAAAAAAAAAAAGAAAAAAAAGATTTACCTAGAGTCAAAGATGAGATTGCTGCCAAATGGATGATATTAGTTAAATTGAATTTAATAGAGGACTAGGTTATTTAAATGAATTCTTTGACCTTTATTAATTATGCTTCCATCATATAGGTATTATTTGATGAATTAGATGTTCTAATTAGTAATTAGTATGCCTCCGTTATAACTGAGTATATTATCAGAAGAAAATAACCTCTCAATGCATTAAAACTTTTTGACATTTCTCCTTCTTTTGGGGGTGGGGGTGGGGTTGAAGTTCTGGTTTAGTCAAACCTTAGATGCTAATTAGTAATTACTCCATGGCAATATGACTATAATATAATATAATATAATATAATATAATATAATATAATATTTTTATTAGATTAGTTTAAAGTAATATTAAATAAAAATAATGAAATTTATATGGAACAATCAAAAGCTTAAAGTAAAATTAAAAGTTTAAAGTAATATTATATGAAAAATAAAAGTTGGACTATCTTTTTTCAATTTTTTATATTATTACTTTAATATATTTTATTTTATTTTTTGTTACATCGAAAATCATTTAAATTCCGCTTCTGGGAATTGATCCATGAATCTTTCCCTCCCCAATCCATATATCTCAGCTCTACCACCTATCCTTCGGGAACTTATATATTTACTTTTGATCCTACAAGTTTTTATTGTTTTTTTTTTCAACGAATTTTTATTATTAGGAGGGCAGTTACTCAAGTGGAACAATTAAATATTTAAATTAATATTAAAATAAAAATAATTAAAGCTGTAATAATTTTATTATTATTTTATATATTTAAAATTTTTAATTCATCATATTTTTATATTTACTACTTTCGGTGTGGTGGTCAACTCACATGAATTAATTTAAATTAATTAGATATTTGGAGTTTAAATTTTGAATATGCAGCTGCTTTAAATCTATGAAGGAAAAACATTACCTTTAACTCTACGTTGCACGTGTACGAGTACGGTCCCGGGTACGGTCCCCGGTACGCGTAGGGTATTGAGTACGCGGTACGACATTTTCAATAAATCTTGGGTACGGGTATGTTAATATATATATATATATATATATATATATATATATATATTAAATATATTAAATGTATATTTTAATATATATAGTAAAATAAAAAAAATAGAAATAACTAACAATAATTTTAGGGGTGGCAATATGGGCTCGCGGGCCGGGCCGGACCAACCCGCCAAAAATCCGCCAAAATGCGAGTTGGGTTGGGTTGGCCCACTTTTGGTATATAAGTTGAAAGTCTCAACCGAACCCACATTTTGGCGGGCTAGCGGGTTGGCGGGCTAGCCCGCCAAATTGTAATGTAGTGGAAAAAAAATAGTCTTAGTTTAAAATTCTAACTTTCTAAGTTCTAACATTCAAAGGAATATTCAAAGAAAAACTGTTAAAGATGTTGGTGGTGCAGCCATGATCCTTAATTCCTTATGAAGCTAGGTTAGCCATCCAAGAATATATAAATTCAAGTGCGGTGGACTGGAGAGAGAGTTAGAGAGGAGATCGCGGCGGACTGGAGGAGAACGCAGTGGAGGAGAGAGTCAGAGAGGAGATCACGGCGACTGGAGGAGAGCGTAGTGGAGGAGAGAGTTAGAGTGGAGATCGCGGGGGACTGAAGGAGAGCGCGGTGGAGGAGAGAGTTAGAGAGGAGAGCGCGGAGGACTGGAGGAGAGCGCGGTGGAGGAGGGAGTCAGAGAGGAGAGCGTGGCAGCGCGGCTGAAATAGAAAGTTAGAAATCCTCACAGTCACAGAGGCTCACACACACACTGAAGTCTGAAGAATAGTATTCCCTAATGAATCCTTACTTCATTTTCCAGTTTTCCTTAGTACTGCTGTAGATCCCAAAAAAAAAAAATGCAGGCCCGGCGGGCTGGCCCGACCCAACCCGTCAAAACCCGCTAAAAAAATGGGTTAGCAAAGTGGGTCAGAAGTGGGTTAGTGGGCTGAATTTTCCAACCCAACCCGCCAAAAATGGCGGGTCAAACGGGTTGGCCCAACGGGCCTAGCCCATATTGCCACCCCTAATTAATTTCAATAAAATGCATAAAAAAAGCTAGAAACGGCCAACACAAAAAAAGGGGGAAGGAAGAAAGTGGGCCGAATGGCCCACAGCCAAGGAAAAAAAAGAAGGAAAAAAAAATCAAAAACCCTAATTTACTCTCTCTCTCTCTCTCTTTCTCTCACTCTAGCCGCCCCACTCTCTCTTCTCCTCACTCTCACCCAACACCCAAACCCTAAATTGAACTTCCCTTTCTCTGCGCCGCCACCACTCAAACCTTCATCTCCTTCACCTGCTCTTCAAACCACCAAAACCCACCACTGAACCTCCTTCACCCACACTTTACTCACCGCCACATCTTCTCTATTCCACTCACCTCCTTCTTCCCATCCTGTCGATCCCACAAACCTCTGTCGCCCCACTCTCTACACATCGCTTCCACCGTCGTCGACTTCTGCTCCTCGCCACTGCAAGGCCGCCGTCGCCTTACATCTCATCACTGACGTCCATCGCTGCTGCTTGCCGTCGAAAACCCACTCCACCGATCCGCCGCCGCCGCGCTACTTTCTCGGCCGTGGAAGAGAAGAAGGGAGTCTTCAAAGGAGGAGAGGCGCGTACCGGGTGCGTACCGCCTCTTTTTTTTTTAGCAGGGAAATTCGGTACGCACCGGCGCGTACCCACACCGGGTACCAGCCCAAAAAGGGCGTACATATGCTTCATAGCTTTAACTTTAAGCATAATTACTATTGTAAATGATATTTTATGGAGTGAATGATACTTGTGGTCATATTAAAGAGTGAACAATTTTTCAAACAAAATTTATGAAATGATACTTATGGATAAAATTGAACAATTCTTCAAACAAAACAGCTAGAAGTTCAAGTTTGAAATCATCAATGCTTACTTATTACGTGTATATCATATGCATCAACGAGAGATAAGAAAGTCAATAACATTAATTTTAGAGTCTGTTGTAACTCATCTTATTTTCCAAGTGACATCAATGTATAAGCTTCAGTTGAATTTAAAAAGTAAAGGCATATAGACATTTATATGCACTTTTAATTTATTGGGAATAACTTTTAAGTCTCCAAGGCTCGAAGGGCGGGTAGATTATATGCATCGCCTAAAAATTAAACTCTCAATTACATACCTAAGCTTTTTTTATTAAAACTTATACTAAATAATAGTATTAAAAATATGATTCATAGATGAACCATTTTTTAACATAATTCACAGTACAATTGTCCTTTTTTAAAATTAATATTAGCTTTAAGGTAGCTTCCAAGATGTGCCCCCAAGAAGCAATTGGGGCAAGCCGTTATGCAGAGATGAGTAGCAGTGTACTCCTTCACACACAGCTGTTGCTTCTCTGTACTCAGACTCCAAAACGCGTCAAGGTCCTTCCTTTCTACATTTAACCGTGCCTTATAACGTTTATGTTACCCTTTTTCTCTCACCACACTACGTACTCCTCAATATTTATATTTAATATACGGAGCAGGTGGCATTCATTTCAATGCTTTGTTTGCTAACGCCTGCTTAACTTGACTTTTGCACTCTTTCTTTGTCACAATTGCTTTTATTCTTTTTTCTTTTTAACAAAATTGAGTTTTAAGGTTATGATGATTTGATTCTCTATGGTACGGCCAATGACCGATTTTTAATTGTGTGTCTTTTGCTTTGATAAGAATGCCAGACCACATGACTAGTATGCATGGATATATAGATGATTTTTGCGGAACAAGAGCTTTTGTTTATTAAGTTCTTTTGCCATAAACGCTCTAACCGTTTTAGCATTGTCTTAGCATTTTTCTTTGGGCTAATGTTAAACGGTTTGAAACTAATATTTTATGTCGATCACGACAACCACGCTACAATTAGCGTTGGTTTTAGTAACTCTAAGTTAGGAGTTTAGTTATTATACTTAGTACCTTCAAGTTAGGGGTACAGTTCAACGTGCACTTTTAGAAGAATCAACCAATGATCAAGGACATCTACGGTCAGCTTTTTAAGTAAAAGAAACACAATTTTCATTGCTAATCTAAATAAGAATTATAGTCAACTTTACTTTTGGCCTTTGTCTTATCAATTACTCTTTGTATTGTTATTAAAGTCTATCTGCAATGCTCAACACTATCTTTTAACCACATTTTACCATAATTTATATCCATCATTCTCTTTATATAATAACTCCAAAGTTATTATATATATTAATCATCTTATATATAATGTCTATGGCAAGTTTCTTGTTATTAATTTTTCATAACATAGACTCATTATTCTAAGACAAACAATCATCTTCCTTTGAGCATGATTCAAACACTTTCATATAATCAAAATTAAAACAATCTACCATTAACCCATAATTCACATCATTGAAGCAAATTCAAATAAGCATATTCTAACACCAGCGTCTTCTACCAAAAGGGCAAAAAGAAGAACCTTGGACAAAGATGATAGTGACAGAGGCGATGGTAGCTGTTAGCTTGGTCGAAGATTACACAATAAGATGATTTCGACCAAAATGAAAGGTATTTAGCTAAGGATGATAAGACAGTTTCCAATATTCGACTAAAATAAAGACTGCATGCTGAGTCGAAGTCGAAGTTATTGGAGATAAGATCTTAAAACAGACAAGTGTTAGACTTGTTTTCGACTAAAGCCTTGATGTGCAAGAAGTTGCATTTCGACGGAAGTTATAGACCGTTAGACCAGACAGAACACGTGGAGAGCAAAGAAGCAAGCACAGTTCACGTGTAAGGCTCAAAAGATACGTCCGTTGCAAGAAGTTGAAGACTTAGCCTATAAATAGGAAAGGTCGGGCATAGAATCAAGGATCTTCGTTCCATTCGCAACACGTCAGAAAACGTTAATTTTCAACCCTTACGCTATAAGTCCAAGCAACTGTGACACACAGCAACAGGAAGAGTCAAAGTCGCTAAGCGACCTGTGCAGAATTGTCTGTCTATAAAAGCTGATCATCTAGACATCTCTAGATATACTTTTCCATCACTTGTCTGCCTAGCAGCATGACTTGTTTGTTTTTCCCTGACTTTTGTACTTTGATTTTGGACATAAAATTTTACAGGGGTTTAAGAGACATTTTAGTGATCATGGGATAAAAAATTTAGAATTTTCTGAGTTGTTTTGGTGTATTTAAAAATCCGTCCAAGTAACTAGACTGTTTACGGTTTGTAGAATAAAGTGTTTTGGTTGAAGGTTTCTGAGTTTAAGAGGTTGTTTGTGTTTCTTGAAGGTTTCGCCTTGTTCAGAATATTTTAAGTATGTGAGGACCTCGATGATTGTCTAAGGAAACAAATTTAAAATCCTAGAATACAATGAGAGGATAAATCTGATTTTGGATCTAGTTCCATGGTTTTGATTAAGTGTAGGAAACCTCAAGGAATATCTAGGACTAGGGATTTAAAACCTTGGGAGACAATGAGAGGTTCAACTTGTCCTTAAGCTTTCTTAGTTGTAGAACAGTTTGTTAACTTGTAAGCTCTTCTACATCTCCTGAGAGGTTAGTGACCATCCTTAAGCTTTAGCTAAGGTGTAAGGTTTAGATGGACGGGTACTAAGCTAGACTATGTGTTTGTGAAGGATCGGGAGACGCGAGAACCCTGAGACAAACAAGGGACACGCGGGAACTTTGAGGCATAGACGAAACACAGGGGCGTACAGCATGGAGCATACGTTATGGAGGATGGAAGGAAAACGCTTACGGTAAGGCATTTCGTTATTCCCATAACTATTTATAGCATATATTGATATAGACAATTGTATGTGGTTAAGTCATAGAATTTTATGGAGCTGAAGGAATCTGATATGCTGGATTAGAATTGATTGATTGGTTGATTGATTGCCTAGGAAAGGCAAGATTAATTAATAGTTGTTGTATTCCTTAGTGGTCGGATGTAAGTGATAGTATGCTAAGTATTCATGCCTATTTGCTAAGTTGATCAATGATGACATGCTATATGGTATGAGAACTTTCTTTATGCTACAAGCTTGATGCCATGTTGAGTGTAATTCTTTAGGTTGCTTGTGTATTGCTTTTGATAGTGGTTTAAAGTAGAGTCATTGGTAAGTAAGGCCAAATGACAAGACGTCAAGTTATAAGACGGACAAGGTTCCGTGGAGGTAAGGAACTCGAATTCTCAATTTAAGCAGTTTTGGTTAACTTGATTAAGGCTATTAATCTTGTTCATACACCTGATTAAAGTAGCTAATTTTGGTGTTATGCTTGGCTAAATATGATGATCTTGCATGTATGCTTGATTGAATATTAACCTAGTATGTATGAATAACATGGCATTTCATGCATACATGGGGACACCCCAATGAGGTTGGCAATGAGTAAGGTTAGCCTACCAAAAGCTTGGATGCGTCTGAAATTCGGGACGACCGATGGTCAATCCCACGAAGTGGAAATCCAGGGTCGATGAAGCAGCATCGTACCAATTCAACTAGAAGTATTTGTCCCACCTCCCATGCATCAAGCATTGGCGTTATATCCGAATAAAAGTCATGGGTGAACGACTCATATGCACTGACATGACATTAGCATGAACAATACATCATGATTGAATGACTACTCGTGGGTGATCTATGTGATGTGTGATTTTGTGTTGAAGATGATACGTAAACTTGTCATTTTACTCGAGTTGCCTCTCATTATGTATATGCTTGCCTATACTTATACTTATTTATTCTTGGAAGTGACCCTAGCACCTTGTTTGTTGTTTGCGTTTTGAGCGATCTGTCGCCAGTTAGATGACTGCTAGCCAAGGAGCAACCGGAGGATGCCGATCTAAAGAAAGTTTGAGGGGAAAGGGCGGATAGCTCATCACTTGAAGAGTATAAGTAGCTTTTGTTTTCGTGTCTGTACTCAAGCATGGTTAGGGACAGGATAGATACCGGTCTATATGCCTTTATGCGATCGCCCTACGTGGGATCGTAGGAGGTATACCGAGAGTAGGAGATCTTGAGTTGGGGTTTTAATGCAGCAATTTGTTTCCTTAATTAAAACAAGTCTTTTGCTTATTGAACTTTTTCACCATGTTACTCACTTAACTATGTAAAGTATATCCTTTACTAAATAGGGTATCTATCTATGTATTGCATATTATCTGTGGCATGTCTTAAAAGGAAAAAAAAAATTTGACCATGCATTTTAGGCTTTAAAACTAATCAGTATGTTTAATTTACTGTCGAGGCACTACAGTAGCGCCTTGAAAATCAGGGTGTTACAACCATATTCTCCATTTCTGCTCAAATCCCATCTTCTCCGTGTTGTCTAAAGCTTGAAGCTTTAAGGGTTCTACATGTCCCTTCGAAATGGGTTCCTCCCCAATTTTTTTTATGGTGTTCAACCACCCACGTTTAGGAGAAGAACTGCCACAGGGAGCTACTTTATAAAAGTGGAACCTTTCAAGGTATACAATCAAAAGGTTTGCTTGATGTTTTCAGAGACAACGAGTTCATTGGGAAAGAAGAGAAATCCATGTATGAGGTTGGAAGTTTTATCTCTCTAGGGAGACATTCAGAAAGGAAGCGGAGGGATTATTTGTGTTGTGTTTTGTTTTGGGGTGAGATCTTTTAGGTTTGAATGGTTTTTGGCTGAAGGGGTTTATGAGTTTGGAGGGTTTATGGGTTCTCTCTTGGGCTAGGATTGAGAAAGAAGAATAAGATTGAGAAAATGGGAATTAGGTGAGGTTGAGTATGCTAGGTTCTGGTGATGAATGTTTGGAGAAGATGAAAAACATGAAGAACATCAAGATGAACAACATGAAGAACACAAATAAAAGTGGAGTTATTACTGAATTAGCTATATATAATTGGGTCATTAAGAAAATACTGAATGAAAAGATATAAATTAGAAAGTAGTATCTGTTCAAGCGTGAATCATGGACGATGGTGCTCTTGGCAAGGCTGCGGTGGTGCTCGTAGTGCTCTAGTGTGAGTGAGGTGGAGTCTCCAAGTCCAATGCATTGGAAGGGGACCTGCAGAAGACACTTCGACGCTCAAGTCAGTATGGTAGCTCTAAGAGCATCCAAGAACTCAGCTCAAACATGTAAGAATTCATAGCACACTTTTAATGTCAAGAGTGAGTAAGAAGCGTCCCGAGGGAATAGTAGAACCTATATTTATAGGTGTCAGAGATGTCCCTGCAAGTGTTGGGGAAACTCATAAGTGAGGTTTCCGAGCAGGAGTGGTTGTAGGCCGAGCAGCCTGTGAAGTGCTTCCCCTTGGCCTATGTTCAGGCTGGTTGGGTAAGGTATCACTAAGTCGCGAGTGCTCGTCCCTTCGCTAGGTCATGCAAGCTTCCTCTTAGGTGTATGCTTAGGAACATCCCTTGTGGTTCAGCTGGTACGTCGTTGTGTTGTATGATTGAAGAGCCGATCGGAACAGGAGCCCCCCCAGCTTGGCGTGGCATATGTTGGCATGTCAAGTTATATAAAGCTTTTAGCTGAGATCTTTCTGCTACGTCTTTGAGCCCCCTGCTTCTGAGCAATAGGCACTCCACAGTTGCGTGAGTCTCTCTGTTTTATTATGTCCCAGTTTTATTCTGAGGCTTTGAATTATTGCCCGGTTTTGTGTTTGGTCTATGCTGGATTTGTTGACCAAATTAGGTGTGGTCTTACCAAGTTAGTTGGATTACGATCTGATGGGTAATTACAAGAGTCGGTTGGGTCTGTGGCGTATCTGTAACGTCACTTTTGTTTCCAACCGGGTGAGTCGGTTTAATGAACAGTTTTATTTAATTATAACTGTTCACTTCCCAATGCGTGCTTCCCAAAGCAAGTTACTTTTTCTTTTTAGGGGTTTCTTCGGGTAATTCCCCTTGCTTGCTTTTACTGGTTTTTCTGGTTTGAGAGGAGAGGTTTAACCCGTGCTTCTCCCCTTCTATTGAATATAAGCTTTTGTTCCTCTCCCCGCCGACCGGATTTGTTCCCCCCAGGTTGGTAGTTTCTTGTTGTACTCTTACCTTTTCGAGGAGTACAAGCTTTGAATCCCCTTTCTCCCTTTTAGATTTACATTCTTCGCCGTTTGGGCATTGCCCCTTCTCAGCTCCATCCCAATACATGGGGCTTTGTCATGGTCTATGAGGGCTTTTTTCAATTACATGGGCATCCTGCCCCTGGAAAAATGTTTCTTCTATCTCTTCGATGTGATTCTCTCATCGGACAACCTTTGGTCGCTTCGAGGCCACACCAATAGGAGGTGTTGAAGAAGCTGTCCACCAAGATGGAGATGACTTTTGAAGCCCAGTTTTAGAATACAGTGGCTCAACTCAAATTCCTAAATCCCAACCTTGTCATTGAGGGCATCAGAGCCAAGGGGATGGCCAAAGACGACGTGATCTACATAGCGGAGAGGGGTAGGATTATTGGCCCTGCCCTACCTCTGCCTTAACTTCTGCTCTTCCTCTTTTTAGTTTTCAATTGTATGGAACTCCTACTTGTACCCATCCAAATCAATTAATGAGAAGTTTTTTACTTCCTTCATGCCTTTTTTCCAATCGACAAACACATTTGTTTGTTTTATTAAAAAAAAAAAATTAACTCTGCGTCCGATTGGTTTTTCCCCTCATCTGAGCGGCTTTTGGAGTCTTGGATCCGGTGTGTCCTAATGTGGAGGCGTCCGCAAGCGCCTTTGTCTGCTCGCTTTTCTTCTAATTTTTTCATTCAAATACAAAGATTCATATCTAGTTCATTATTTCGTTAGATTTTTTTTTTGTCCCTTGAAAAATCACTTAAATCAATATGGTAAGCCGGTTATTGGGTTATCTTAAAATGGTATCACCTTTTGCGTTTACCATTTCTGGCTACCGATTTGCATTCCTTTGTATGTATTGCATGTGCTGGGCAACTCCCTTCAAGACGGTCGAGACCATATCCCTTAAGAAGGTTACTTACGCTCGCTGCTTGATTTGAACAAGGTTGTGTCCCTTAAGAGGGTCACTTGTGCTCGCCTCCTATTACTCTTCAAGAAAGTTGGGACCGTATCCCTTAAGAGGGTTACTTACGCCCAACACATGGTTTGGACGAGGCTGTATCCCTTAAGAGGGTCACTTGTGCTCGTCTCCAATTTCTCTTCAAGACGGTCGGGACCGTATCCCTTAAGAGGGTTACTTACATCCGCCGCTTAGTTTGAACGAGGTTGTGTCCCTTAAGACGGTTACTTGTGCTCGTCTCCAATTTCTCTTCATCCCGCTCGGACACTAATCCAAGGCCTCAAAACAAAACTGGGCCAGAATAAGGCCTCAAAACAAAACTGGGCCAGAATAAAACAGAGAGACTCACACAACTGCGGAGGCCCTATTTCTCAGAAGAAGGGGGCTCCAAGACGCAGTAGAAGGCACAAATAATTCGGGAGTGATCGTCCCTTAGCTAGGTCATGCAGGTTGCCTCTTAGGAGTATGCTTAGGAGCATCCCTAGTGGGTCAGCTGCTACGTCGTTGGGTCGTATGGCTACAGAGCTGGCCGAAATAGGATCCCCTAGCTTGGCGTGCCATCTGTTGGCATGTTAAGCTATGTGAAGCTTTTGGCTGAGATCTCTTTGTTGCGTCTTGGATTCCCCCTGATTTTTGAGCAATAGGCCCCCTGCCAGTGGCGGAGCTAGAATTTTGACAAGGTTGAGGCCAAAATCTAAAAAGTTCCACATATGAGAACAAATAATTTTTCACATATGATATATAGCTAGTATTTTGTAGAAGGAAAAACATAGACCTTAACCTTAAACTATAGTATATAGCCTATAATTTAATTTAACAGTCAATCGGTGACTTGCATCTTTTCCTATGCTATGGCTCACTTTGCTTACCGGAGAAAGCCTCAATTCTAGAGCAGGGCTGTGTATAGACATTTCGTGGTGTAAGGCGACAAAGGTTAAGTACTTTCTTTTGATAAGAATTTTAAAGAGTTTTAATATATCATATAAATTGTCAATTTTTTATATTAACATTCTAGCTTTTTGAGCTGATAAATCATTTATGAGAGTTTTATAATCAAATAATTCTAATAGTTCACGTTCTAATTGACATTTTCTCTTGCAAAGAATAAGAATAAAAAATAATAAATTAATTAATAAAGAAATATAAATAAAATAATACTGTAAAATAAATAAAAATTGATAAACAATAGAACCTATAACGCAAGGAATTAAATAATGAAAGATTTGGCAACACTTTGATATTGGAACTCAAGGTAGAAACAATATAAATTTTCTTTTTTGTTGAGAGAAGAAATAATGAGTGAAAAACAAACTTGTACAATAATAATGAGTAAAAAACACTACTATAAATAATTGCCAAAGTTGTACTTTCCACGTTGCACTTCCCAGTTTTCACGTTGCAATTAATATGGTCTGATTTTCATTGTTCCATTATCTCTCTCAAAAGAGTTTGAATACTATACTGAATGTAATGAGAGATATAACGAGTGATATGTTACGATAATAATATGAAAATAAAATGAATAAAAATGAGATAAAAAAGAAAGTTAGGTGTAAATAAATCAAAAGTATTTACCGAAATAAGGAAAAGTTCAATACAAATTTTTATAGATTACAATCCAAACTATTTCAAGGCAATGGTTGTCTGCAAATATTTATAACGCTCAAGAGGCCATCCAGAAGGACTAGGACTTTCTACTAATCACTATTTGCCTGTGCATTGTGTATTATATAAATTATAATGATATTTTAATAAATACATTGAAGTATAAAAATATATATTTAAAAAATGTCTCTATGTGAGTTACATATACCTATAGGTTATGTCTATCCCGTCAAGGATGCCACCAAAATTGGGTGGTGCCGTAAAAGTTAAAAACTACTTTTATATTTAATATTTTGTACAAGTACTACAAAGATATTAGAAAATTTGGGGGTGACCATGGCACATACATGCCACCCCTTGCCTCCGCCACTGCCCCCTGCAGTTGCGCGAGTCTCTCTGTTTTATTCTGACCTAGTTTTGTTCCAGGCATTGGACTATTGTCCGGTATTGTACTTGAAAAAAAGAAGAAGAGGAAGAGCAGAAATTAAGATGGAGGTAGAGCATGGCCAATAATCCTACCATGTAGATCACGCCGTCTTTGGCCAGCCTCTTGGCTCCGGTGCCCTAAGTGACAAGGTTGGGATTTAGGACTTTGAGTTGAGCCATTGTGTTCTGAAACTGGGCTTCAAAAGTCATCTCCATCTTGGCAGACAACTTCTTCAACGCCTCCTGGTGGCGGGTTAGGTTCGCCTTGAAATCCTTGACCCGACGGTCGGACTCTTGGACCCGGGTCTCCTCAGAAGCCTGGGCGGGGCAGCATCTTCAAGAGCCTTCTTAGTTATAGAAAGCTCCTCAACGTGCTCCTTCAAAAAATCCCTCCCACTTGCCGATTCGGAACAATATCGAGTCATCACTTACTTATCCATGTAATCTTAAGTGTATTCATTTTATTGGTACATGTCACTAATGTATGATAGATGTTCTTGTTTCAGAAGAACAAGAGAGATCTAAAGCCCTAGCGGAGGTAGAGATATCAAAATGACCTAGCCGATGTGTATTTGATTCAACCTACCTCTTACAAGGGAAATTCCTCATTTTACAGTGGGGAGGCGTAAAACTCTAAATCTAACCTAGCTAGACTCTTGGGCCTTATAAATCCTCGGCCCATGCGGCCATATCCTTTAGCAAGGGTCTGGCCCGCCTTATTAGTACAAGACTCGCCCCGTGGACGCCGTGTAGACCCCTTGGAGCCACTGGGTCAATTGATGTTTCTTGCTCCAGTGGCACTTTGTCTCGAGTGAGGTCGCCCACATGCATCCTTCTCTATGCGGGTCCCACACTTAGAGGCCTTGACCAGTCCAATACACTCCTTTGTATTTATAGGTACCAAAACAAACAGCTTCCTAATTTTGTAATGTACTTTCTTTTCTTTAACATCTTATACAAACTTTTGATAGGTCGACATCCTCTCAAATTCACTCCATGCATCGTGATCCCTAACCTATGGGCTGAGGTGAGATGTCAATAAATTACTAGTAATAACCTAAAACAGGTTGCGTTCTCTGATGACAATGCATGCGTGTGAAAGAGAATACCGTGTCGTCAATCCGTAGGAATCCTGGTTCCTCCTCTTTGCTTCCTTCGGTCCTCGTGGTACAATTATCAGGAACACACATAATATAAATTAACATATTTAAAGTCATTATGATTATCTCTTGATTCAAGGAATCATTACCATTTTTAATGTTTACAACCAAAGAAAAGAAATTGACGTACAAGTGATTGTTAATTCAGTCCAGCTGAGGGTACGGCCTTTGACATGCAGTTGAAACTTTAATTAGTGTCACATGTTCTTGCCTCACTTGTTTTGTTTATTATATAAATATAATTTGTAAATCAAACTGGTAATCTGAAAGGAAGCAAGGTCTCTGTTTGATGGAAGTTACGAGGAAACTTCATTTCGCTAATGGGTTTTAGCTATTTGATGAATTAGCTGGATCTTCTGGAATTTTGATTACTTCTCTGGTTACCTACCACATGCATGTGAAGTTGTGGACATGATCAGGCGAAACATCTTTATTTAGACTAACTGTATGGTTGAATTTTGAGGATTTGACTCATAAAATAGAGTTACATTTTAAAAAGTAAAAGGTAATGTTTTTCTAAATATTATTTCAATATTAGTTAGGCTTAATTGCACTTTTAATCCCTCACTTAATGCGATTGTGTAAATGAGATTCCTAAATTTTGGAAATCCCGGTTTTAGTCTCTCACATCAACTGTCGTTTGCAATTTTGGACTTCCTACATCCTGTTTCACTTAATTAAAAAATCAAAATTTACTAAAATAACTCTAAAAATTCTCAAATCGACAACTTCGCCTTGCAATTTTGTGACGGTGTTGTTCTGATCTGGTAGGTGGCTGGGGTAGGTATGGGTTGAAGTTCTATGGGAGGTGATGACGACGGCAAGGATAGTGATGATGGTTGATGATAACAGTGAGGGTGATCATGGAAGAAGAAGAGGAGGAAGATGAAGATAAAGATAAAGATGATAAAGAAGTAGATGAAGATGCTTTTGATTTATATATTTTATATTTTTTTTGGGTTTAATGATGAAGATGATTGAAGAAATTGAATGAAGATGATGAATGTTTTTGGGTTTTATTTTTTATTTTTAATAAATTTTTTCAAGCTTTGTTCGGGTGTGAATTCTGGACAGTGGTGCTCTCGGCGAGGCTACGACGGCGCTCGCTATGCTCCGGCATGAATGAGGTGAAGTATTTAAGTCCAATGCGTCGGGGGAGACCTGTAGAAGACACTTCGACGCTCAAGTCAGTAAGGGAGCTCCGATACCGTCCTAGAGCTCAGATCAAACATGTAAAAATGCATAGCAAACTTGAAATGTAAGGAGTGAGTAAGAAGCGTATAAGTGAAAAGGTGGAAAGTGGAGATGGAGTTCCAAAAGTCCTGAGTGAGATGATAGAAACTGGTATTTATAGGCGCCAAAGGTGTCTCTGAAAGTGTTGGGGAAGCTCATGAGCGAGGCTTCTGAGCGGGAGTGGTTGTAGGCCGAGCGGCCTGTGAAGCGCTTTCCCTTCGGCCTGTTCCGAGCTGGTTGGATAAGGTACTACTAAACCGGGAGTGCTCATCCCTTGGCAAGTTCGTGTAGGCTTCCTCTTAGGTGTATGCTTAAGAGAATCCCTAGTGGCTCAGCTGCTACGTCGTTTGGTCGTATGACTGAAGAGTCGACCGAAACAAGCTTAAAACGTTAGTTTTTGAACGGAATATAGGCGTAAGTCCAAAACAACAAACAACAGTATATGTGGGGGGACCAAAAATGGGATTCCCAAAGCTTAGGGACATTGTTTGCACAATCGCGTTATGTGAGGACCAAAATTTCAATTAAGCCTATTAGTTATGATACTTAGAGTTGTAGACACCCGAGCAATACAAATGACACCCCACATACAACCCATATTTCTCTTGCTTTCTCTACTTATCACATGCATTGCTTCTTCTCTTCCTTTCTCATTTTGAGTGTTCACATTCATTTGAGTGTCTATACAACATATTTTCCATTCAATATTATTTGCAATGTTGTAGTTTAAGGCAAATTCTGTGGTGCCCAGAATTCGTTTTGGGTGTAATACCTGCATTAGATGACCTAATAGATTAATGTCATGTTTGTCTCTCTCACATTTATTAAGTGAATGGATGTTTTAGCAAATAATAATAAATATATTTTCATAAATAAATATTTAAAAAATATTATTAGGAAAATATAATTTCTGACTCATGATACACGAGTCTTTATTAATAAGCAAACTCATTTTTAGTACCACACCTTAATGTGGCTTAAGATACCACAGAAAGCACCTTACTTTAATATTTGATAGATGCATGTGTTTTTTATTACATTAATGATACTTAGAGCTCAGATACAAACTAAACTAAAGAGAACTAATTGAAGTTTATATATTTGCGGGATACTTTTTGCACTCTTTCAAACGCTATTTGCATATCCAAAACAATATTTTGCCTAAAATATCCTTTTACTAATATAAGAGACTTCATACACTTTTATGGAATCAGTACTTTCAGGAGTTTATTTACACTTTCAAAACTTAAACTTCCGCAAGCTAAAACTTTTGCTTTCGGAAGGGTGAACAAAGAGACTTTTAGAATGTTAACTTCTGGAAGTTAAATTTTTTGTGTTTCGCAACAAGTTTATAGTTCAAACATCACAAATAATTATAACTTGACATAAGAAAAATATTTCACATTACATAAGTAAGTAATAGCTGATTAAATTTAGGTCTTTCACTTTAAAAAAAAAAATCAAGTAATTAAAAGCTTCACTCCAGTAGAAACAATATTGCTTTTCTTATTTTTTCACATTCCTCATGTTAACTCCATCTTGTGGTTATCAGGCGGCATCCATTCTTGTGTCAGGATAAACAATTCAAATCACTATAACTAAAAAGTTTCATTTCACTACAACAATTCAAGTGAAGTATAAGATCAAAGAAAGAAGAACATGGATTCGAGAAAACTGCCTCCTCTGGTGCATCTGCTTGGAGAGAGTATAGAAGTCGTATTGATCACCTTTCTACTATAAAACTTCCTCTAACTGCCCGCTTATGAAGCTCAACGAGGGAGTTCATCATATGATCATGTATTCCTGAAAGGGTCCTAAAATGAATGTTTGAAGAAGTAGGATATTTCATTTCCACAATTTCTGTACCAGTTGCCAGAATTAGAAACCTACACTATCAAAAAGCTAGCTGACAGATGGATCTGCTAGGATTCAATAGTTGTGAAGACACTTCACACCATATATTATGGCATTTAAGGCTAAAGATATATTATCCACCTCGGCCTAAACTTCAGACGGTGACAGGGGTAGCGTTGGTTGTCACATCCCGTTGTTTTGCCGACTAGCTCAATGATCTAAATAATTAGAAACATATGCTCTATCCCATTGTTTTGCATGATTATAAGGAATAATGGGTTAAGTAAATAATTAAAGAATATGAGGAGAGTTTCGATGTCTCATTAGCCATGAGATAATTAGTCTTTCTTAATTATGATAACCTAATATATATAGATATGTGTTATTATTATTATTATTATTATTATTATTATTATTATTATTATTATTATTATTATTATTATTATTATTACTATTAATAAAATAAGAGGAGGGACCGAAGTGTAAATTATAATTCTATGAGGACAAGAATTTAAATTTGACCAACTACTCCCTCCTATCACCATACCTCATGCAATCATGAGTTTCTCTTCATCATGATCGAATCCTAGTTCTGAATGGTGTTGTTCATGAAGTCAAGATCCCATTTACTTGCACCATGATGAGAATTCATGAATTCTAAGTGGTGTAGTGTCAAATTGTGAGACAAAACTTGATCTCACTCAAGTAGTATGGCCACTGCCTATATAAGGCCAGCAACCACACCACTTCAGTCTCCACCCTCATTTCTCCAATTCAAAAAACTTAGAGAAGAGAGAGAAGCTCTCGTCTCTCTCTCCCTCACCCGAACTCATCATCATCATCGTTCATCATCAACTTCGTTGTCCCCCTTCCTCACTAGTCCAAACCTCTTCGTTTTTGTCCCTCTGTGCTGCTGGAGCTCTGCATGTGTGATATGGGTGGAGAAATGGAAGGAAAACGAAGATAATTTGAGCTCTAGGGTTTGAAGCTCAAAGGGAACGAGACCTGCCACTGCCATTTTCGTGCAAACTATCGCATTTAAGGGAAAATGAAAACCACTACTAGACTCCTGGGATTAAGGCGAAGCTGGCCATGACCTCCGTTTAAAGCGTCGTCGTGTCACCATCGTAGCTCTACCATGCTCTGGTCGTCTTCTCCGGTGAGTCTGCCAGAAAATTTCCAGAACTTGAAATTCTTAATAGTTTCTGAATCCTTATACCTTGTAGACTCCAAATATCAAGTTTGTTTTGAAAAATTCCAACTTTTACTCTATGAACTTAAGCCATTAGGGTTTCAAGCTTTCAAGCTCATGCATGTCATTTCTGTGATGATCAACACTGTTTGAATCCATATTCTTGTTTCTGGAAACTTAGTGAACACAATGGAACTTTTTCATTAAGGATTTTATGGCAAGAATGAGGTAAAAAAGGATGGAACCTTCCATCATCTTCTCGGGTTCACGAAGCTTCCATGGAGAAGCTCGAACCTAGCCACCAGAGGCTTGGCTAGCCTCTGGAATAGAATTCTGAGCTCATTTATGGTGATAATAGAGCCATAACAAAAGTGATTTTGTAAGAACAAGTAATACAAGTAATTTTTGGGTATTAAGAAACCTTGAACATGGAATTTACAAGGGTTAGAGGTTGAATAAGACCAAATGGACCCTCAAACGTGTCTCAGAAGAATTCCTAGATGCTTATAAATAAGTTTTTTTTTTAAGAAAAGCTGAAATTGATCTTGGAGAATCAATTCAGTGAAGAAACTAGCTTATTTTCTATATTTTGAGTTTAGCCAAACATGACCTTAAACAGAAAAGTGATTCTAGACCAGAAAAGGGTTCCAGAATTGATTAAATGAGAATTGAGGACTTAAGTGAAATATATTGTGTGATTTATGAATGTTTGTATATCGATGGTATGTCCCTTCTGTATTGCAGAGGGATATTAGCTTGCAGAACACCCCGCTCAGACGTCCAGACCACTAGGTAAGGGGTTACGGGCTATTAGAGCATAAGGGGGTATGAACTGAGACCTGCCAGATTGATGGTGGGCTTGTGATTGAATTATTTGTTGTGTTTAGTATTGCGATTGATAAATGACTACTTTACGAATGTATCGTGTGATATCTGTGAATCTAAATTGACCTAACTAAATGATTGTGAGTTATTTGAGTTGGTCTGGCTTATGGATGTTGTTATAATCCTAATCAACAAAGCTTGGCTTGATTAAATGAAAAGGAATTGATTAAGATGTTTTTGTAAACTGTGGCATTGGTGTGATAATATTTTATGAACCTCTGCATGATGTGTTATTGAGATGTGCATCTGTTTCTTGAGGAAGGAGATAATGCCAGCTGAAAGCAGCTGAGGAAAAGGGATAATGAAATATGTGATAGGCATCAGGTGACCTAAGTTGAGGGATCGCTCGATGAGAAATAGACATTGATGATAAGTCATTACTCAACTTTTGCATATAGGGATAATTGAAATTAAATAATGATCACTAGATTAAATGCATACAAAGGTTTTAGCATGTCGTGGATAGGTCCATTTCTCATGAATTTCAGGATTCCGAGGATATGGCTTTAGGTCGACCTTTGTTTTGTAATTCCCAACATGTAGTTGGATGAGTAATGTATGCCTGAGAAAATCCCAGTAATGGCTAGTCATATATACTGGGCCAGGGATGTTTATGAAATGCTAGTGAGGACAATTGATGCAGAGGAAATAAGGGGGAGATGATTTTCTTATGTGTGATATTGTTTGTCATAGTTCATATGCTTTGTTATGGAGGGACAAGGAGTAAGAACACGCGGAAACTTACACTATGTGAGAGTCGGATGTGCACCAGGTGTGGATGCCCGAGATACCTGAGGAGGCATCCCACAGATGGGGTGATGATAGCCAAATCCGCAAGTGCACGGATGATTATCGCGTAATATAAAAGATATCGAACCCACAGGGATAGGTGTCCAATTATTAATTTATTTAGAGGTTGTGTAGAAAATAAAAGGTTGATGTTGGTATGTTGTAAAACAAGAACTTGAAATAAACATAAAATAAATAAACAGAAAATAATGATGATGGAAATTAAGCTCTTGGTTGAATTACTTAACTTATAAAATATGCTAGCAAACCTCTACTTTATTTCTGAATTTTAGAACAAATATTCATGATGCTATAGCCTATGGTTTCTACAAGTTAATTCCTTACACATTGTAGACCTTTCTTTCTAATTACTAAACTCAATTTCTTGCAATTTAGTTAATTAAAGAAGAAGATGAAGATAGAGTTCAGGCCAACATAAAGCAAAGTCTATCCTAATTCCTTAGTGATATGTCATATTGCTTCTTTTAAATCCTATTTCCCTTAATAATTACCAATTTCCATTGACATAAGAAGTAAGCTTAACCACTTGTGTACATCAAGATGAAATGAAGAACAAGGAAGTAAAACATGAACTTGTAATATTATTCAGAAACAAAGATGAAGAAAACTAAGACATAAAATATAAGTTAAAACAACCCAAATACTTAAAAAGAAATTAGCCAAGCATGGCTAATAGAAACATTGAATTACCCTGGACTACGAGCTCAAGAATGGCTTCCCACAATTCTCAGGAACAATGCTCTTAAGGGAGAAAGAAGGATACTTGTTGTATTCTGAAGTGAAGGTGTGAATTTTACAAGGGATGAACACTCCTATTTATAGCAATGGTGGAGGAGTTGATGGCCATTATGGCCTTCATTGACCACCAATTAACTTCTGAAAACTCCTTCCCACTACCATCAATTCTCCACTCATCATTTTTCACATGTGCAAAATAGAAGTGATGCTTCATATTCAAGCTTTTCACTTTTGGTTATCTCTTTTTTAGCACTTCACTTCTGGCCCTTTATTCTCCTGAAACTCCAATTTCATCCCCCAACTCTTTAGCTTTTCTACTTTGGCCCTCCTTTCCTGAAACTTTACAATTTGGTCTCTAGACAAAAATGACTAATTCTACCAGCTTTTCTAAAATATAAAAATATCTATAAAAATTCCTAAAAAATATAAAATAAAGTTTGAAAAACAAATAAAAGCTAATCTATATGCAAAATGCAAAATAAATAGAAAATCTAAATAAAAAGAACAAAAAACCTATATGAGACTAAAAAATAACAAAATAAAAAGACTAAAAAGACCCTAAAATTATCATACAAAATCCAGTCATCAGGTGACCTGAGGACGATCTAATGGAGCGACTCAACACTAAGTCGTTGATTTCGGGATCCCCTGTGTTCCCGCCAGAGAAGTGGGAAGCCCGGGAAAGGTTGCGTCATCCCTACTGAAAGCCAATAGGGTAATCAAGGCTCGCTAAGAGGTATGGGTCAGTGAGAGAACCCATGTTCCCGAGCGGCGTTTTGAAGAGTATGGCTATGTATAGCCAATGGCCCCAGCATTCATGAGTATGGTTAAGTGGTGAATGAGTAACTCTTATGTGAAGAGTGATGACATAGATAAAAGGGTGGCATGCATTGCATTGTTTATGTTTGCTTGCGATTGGTGAATGATTTGACTGCAATATTTGACTTGAGATTTATCCTGTTTCCTTCTACAGTTGTTTATGCTTTACATGCTTTGTGACTCACCGTTGCAGCTTTCATTTTTACAGAAGAGGTACCAGGACCTCGGGATGGCACAACCTCCCATTAAGACTATTATTGCTGACTTTGAGGTAGTTGAGGGCTGGCAGGTGGACCCAGCCACAAGTTTATGCCGCTATGAGGGCATGTCCTTCTTCTGGTATGGGCAGTCAGGTGCTGTGTGGCCTGGTTACCCTATTTCTATGCCTAGATCTTTCTCTTTTTACTTGCCTCATTGTTACCTTGTTCCAGTGTATTATGCTGATGCAGAAGTACCACCACCTCCACCTCCATTGCCTAAGATCCCTCAGCCTCTACCTGACTTACAGTTACCACCAGACCTCGTCCCTGAGGTTCCTGATATTGATCCTACACCTGGGCGGAATGGACCCTGCTGGAGAGTGACTGCTAGGAAGAGGGTGCCTACTCCCAAGAGGACCGGAGGAGACACTCATGCTTATCGATGCCTATTTCGTAGAGTTAGTCCTTCAGGAGGACCACAGGAGCTTGTAGCTGATGATACAGACTCAGACGACGATGAGGGAGGACATGGGTCTCAGGCAGATGTTGAGCAGGACGGTGTGGTCTCTTGACTTATTGTTGTTGTTGTTTCCGACTTTCTGATGTTTGCTAAGTACTAATGGATAGTTGTTGTTACCTATAGATGATTGTATGATGATTATGATTAATGACTTGATCTGACAGATGCCTGAGGCTGATCATGGTTAAGTCTCGTGGCTTTTGTATGTTTATATTATGAATATATATATATATATATATATATATATATATATATATATATATATATATTCTCTTGGTGTGCGTATGATGTTGATATGTAATGAATTAGGAGGATAGTACGAAACCAACACGTGACCGTGTGCGCGAGAGAATGTGTTAAATGAGAAGATAATAAGACATATTACAAGGTTATGCATGAATTAGTCAAGTGAAGAGATAGCAAAGTGAGAAAGAGGAGTAAGAGTGCATTTGCATATTTAAGAGTGAGTATATGAGAAGGTAAGAAGAAAGAGAAGAAAAGAAAAAAATGGTGTAGGAAAGTAAAGAAGAGAGAAGTAGGTCAACGTGAGGAATGGCACGAGGGAAGGAACCACACAGGTAGCGCATAGTGGGGAAAAAAGGGGAGGTGCAATGTGCACAATGGTACGAAGGGGTTGTTGGGGTTGCGATGACGATGAGTGAGGGTAGGGTTTGGTTTGGAGAAAGTGTAAGGGGAGAGTCCTTAATATAAAGCCAAATGGGTGGAGTAATCATAAAGGTTAGCGTCGGCTAGGTTGATGCTAAATTGTGGGTAAGTAGATAGGTCGGGTTGACTTCACATTAGCGTCAGTCAGAAATCGCTGTTAATGAACGGTGGACGAACACAAATTTAGCAGGTAATTTTAGCATCGGTTGGTCGGTGAGCCGACGCTAATTGATCAACATTATCTTTAAGGGAAACACAATTTAAAATCAACTTTGCATCGAATATATGCTGGTATGGCTGATATATAAAGCCAAAATTTAGTGTTGATGTCGGTGCGTATGATATTAAACCTCCATGGCAATTAATCTAGCAAAATAGAGTCTCAAATGATTTTTTCGTCAGCTCTTCAAACCCTAGTCATGTAAATCAAATGCTTAAGTCTCAACCACTAAAACAAAGCTCTTCTTGTTATGAATCAAGCAAAACTATTTCTATAATCCTCAAAGCTAAACCAACATGACCCAAACCAAATATCCTAAAGTCCAAGGCTAGAATCCAAATAATCAACTACAGGGACCAAAGTATAATTATAAAATATCCAAGGACCAAAGTATAAATACTTGAAACTTGAGGGTCTTACACTGATAGATGTCTTGAATTCTGGAATGTCAGAGGAAGTAGGAAGATACCAGGAATAAAATAATAAATGTGTCCTTGTCTTGAGTCTACTGAGAACAGTGCTTCATTAAATGCTGAGATGTAGTGAATCATAGTGGGTTGCAGCATTGAGTCGGACGATCTAATTGAACATTGTCGGACGTTCTTCTTGAACAATGGCAGAGTTACTGCCGGACGATCTTTTTCCTTGACACTTTGAAGCGCATTGAATCTAAGTTCTTCAAAGGTATGAGAAGCTTTGTGTTTCTTCCTTCGAGTAGATAATTCCTGAAATATGAAATATTCAACATCTTAGGAAATCTTTATTTATCATAATTAAACCTTGAGTGAAATTGTTATTATTCAAAACATGATAAATAGTGAAATTGTTTGAACTTAACGGTGACCATGGAACATACATACCACCCCTTGCCTCGGCCACCGAACATGATAAGTAAACTAAAAAATATGAGAGTACAATTAAAAAACTTACAAATGAGAGTGATATTAAGGAACTTGAGATAAAATGAGAAAGACCAAATTAATTGCACTTATTAATAAATAAAATCAATTACATAATACTTAAATGTTTAAAGTAAAAAAATTAACACATAAAAACAGACATGAAAATCGTAAAAATATTAGGGTTTTTTTTGTTCAATTTAATTATTTATTATTTATTTAAACGTGGTTATCTTTAATATCAATTTAGAATAAAAATCACAAAAATAACTAAGCATATGTTAACTTACACATAGAATAACGTGGTTATAATCTTTATTTTTTTATAACAAATATAATGTATGATTTCAATGTTAACATATTGTATTTATTCGATTTTAATCGATACTTATTTAAATAAATTTTTGTGAGTGTATAGTTATTAATGTGTACTAGTGAATATCTAATCCAACTCAAATTTTTAGGCTAAATATCAATTTAGTCATTCAAAAGATTAAATTAATTGAAAAAAATTTAAAATTTGAAATTCACATTTTCTTTTGTATCCAACTATTTATAACTAACAATATACATATGCTGATCAGTATTTTGATCAAGTGTATAATTTAGTCTAAATATCAATTCAAAGATAGACAAATTTGAAATGCACATATTATTTTATCTCCAACTATCTAATCAATATTTTGTTCAAGTGGTGGTGTATAATTTAACCTAAATATCAATTCAAAAATAAAAAATTAAAACTTGAAGTGCACATTTTCTTTTATCTCCAATTATTATAACTAAAAATGTTAATTGAGTACAAACTAAACTATAAATAACAGAAATTTGAAAAAAAAAACATGGAGAGTGTGTAGAAACTTACCACCACTTGAGAGAGTTGAGAGCTTGAGGATGAGAGTTGAGAGATGATACTTAAAAAAACATGATAAGAACAATTTATAAAAAAATAAATAAGTACAAATTATAAAAAAAAGTTGAAAGAAAGGCTGAGGGGTTTAGAAACTTACCAGGTTGGGACAAACTTGAGGAAGGGAGTTGAGAAAGTTGAGAAACATGAGATGGTGATAGTTGTGAAAGATGAGATGGTGATGGTTGAGAAATTTGAAAGAGGTTGATAGTTGGAGAGTTAACAGGTTGAAAGTAATGTTGTTGAGAGGATGGCTTTAGGTATACTCGCTAGGCATTTTAAATCTGCACTCCCAAGCCCCACTTGTAGGAAAAAAATGCGAATGCGTGTAGATATGTCATTCGCAGCATTCCACGCGAATGCAATCAATGTTCCCTGCCACCCATCAACTTGATAGTAGCCTCGTGTTCCCCCATCAGGGAGTTGTAGTCAAAGACGCGAATCCCTTCCCCCTGCCACCTATCGCTTGACCGCTTTGGGAACATGCTTGACCCTTCCCACCATTCACAGGAAATGTTGTGAATCCCTTTCCTCCAGGCCACGTTGGATCCGACGTGGCCAAAACTACTCCAAAACGCTAATTTTTTTCATCCCCATATTTACTATTTTTTTACACTCTTTGAAAAAAAAAACCTACTTATTGTTAAAAGGGTTTTTACGTCTTTAAATAAAAACCAATACTTGAGCTGCGTTCAAACCTCTTTTAAGATTCAATTGCAGTATAGTACGGGTGTTATCGATCCACAGAGAGCAAATGAGTAAGAGTGTCGTTCTTTAGTCATGAAGTTAAGCAGAAAGAAAATAGAAGGTGTTTGTTTGGAAATACTTATGTTGAAAAGCATGAAATAAGAAAGCAAAGGTTGGAGAGATAAATAGATATCGAAAACAGTTGGATTATGGTTTCACACTTCACTATTCAGGATTTATCTTGTTCTTGATTACAATCACTTAAAACCTTTAATTCACTCTCGCCAGATCTTAACTAACTCACCTATTCCTACTATGAGAAGTTGATTCAATTACTCTCCTAATTGTCGCTTCCACAGGCAATTAATCAAAGCAACTGTAAACATGCAGGCGTTAAAGAACTAGGTGATCTAACGCTATTCCTAGCAAATTAGCTTCCCCTAGATTAAACAGTTTATGTCAGATTAATAGAGTAACTTCCACATACAAGATTAATCTCAAATCAAATGAAAGGTGATCAAACTCACATAGGCAATAAAAGAAAAACTGTTCAATTGAAATTAAAGATAGAAAGTAAACAAAGAAACAATAAGAATCCCTTCAAGATGAAGTACTATGCCAAAAATCCAACTAAAAGAGAGCTTAGTTATCCATAGGATGGAAACTAGCTAGCTTACAAGGAGAATCAATAGAAACTAGGAAGACGGCGACGTCGCGAGGTAGAACCCACGATTCCGGCGAGGTTCCGAGCGTCCGTTGATGGAACTCCTCTTCTCCTTCTCAATTTCGAGCTCTCTCACGTCCAAGGGGTGTTTAGAGGTGGCTAGGGTTGAAAGAATACCCAAAACATGCTAAAAAACGTGATTTTATAGGCCCTGGGCGCCGCAGGTGCGCTTAGCGCCCTCGACGGGCGCTTAGCGCCCAGGAATCATTGTTCTGGCCGCTCAGCCCTTTACAGGGGCGCTTAGCGCCCTGGCTGCATGTTCTGGGCGCTTAGCCGCCCGTAGCGACGCTTAGCTCCCAGAATGCTCCCTGCTGGCCGCTCAGCGGTTTGTAACGGTGCTTAGCACCCCGTAAACTTCTCCAAATCAAGATCCAACCGTCCATATTGAAGTTCCATGAGTTAGGAACCACATACTCAAATATTAGCTAAATCCAACGGTTAACGAATGAGATATTGTAATTTTTCTCAGGCTGCTTCAAGATTTCTGCATCAAAAAGTTGGGATTAGAACTGAAATCATTGGAGCTTCAGTGGATCCATGCTCTTTCTTGGATATTCAATCCTGAAACACCATTAACATGTCAAAAACATCAAGAATGTGCATTCTAACCCAGAATTAATAGCAATTCATCATTCCTTAGCAAAACATACATTTCTTGGGGTTTTTTACAATTAAAACACATAATAAGTGCCTAAAAACAATGTTAAAACTATGAACGTTTGGCACTTATCACTTATAGAAATCACTTTTATTATAAAAGTCTCAAAACATATAAATCACATCACTTTCAACTTATTGTTAGTATAATAAATTTTACTAAAATCAATTTTATTTTCAATAATTCTGACAACCCTGGTGATCAAAACACACATTTATAGAAGATATTTTCATGTCTCCCAAAACTTAAAATTTGTCAGATTTTCAAACGTGTATCTTATATATTTAGAAGAAATTTTTTGGCATGCCTATCTTTAGATGGAAAAGAGATAGAACAAGGAGATAACAAGAAAAGAGAAAAAAATAAAAGGAGATAAAACAAGAAATTTGATGGATATATAATTAAAAAAAGAGAAATAAAAAAAATAAGTATTAATAAATAAATGTTAGTTGATATATTTAGTACTACTACCAAGCATGGTAGTTAAACCGTGAATGGAGTCGTGAATCGAAAGATATATTTTTTGACTCATGAATCGTATCGTATTATGCATCGTACGATACAGACATAAAAATAATCAAGTCATAAATGAAAATATATAGTATATATATCATATAATAAACTTCAAAATTTAAATTAATCTAAGTCTTAGATTCTAAGATGACAAAGTTCAAGGGCTCATCATCTCCAAAAAAACATCAATAATATGGCAAAATGCATTGTAAATTACTTTCCTACTTGCTAATTGCTATGCTTTGGATCTAGAACTTAATCATAATCTAAAAAATCAAATCATTCATTATCATCCCTAAGGTCAATGTCACTGTTACTAAGTTCATCATCTCCATCCTCTGCAAGTTCCTCTCCTTCCTCTTGAGCTCTAATGATATCTTCTCCTTCCTCTTAAGCTCTAATGATATCTTCAACTTCACTCTCATCTCCTATAATAGATTTTGCTTTATCCTTCCCGGCATTCAAGTTTCTTGGACCTATAAAAGGGGAAAAACGATAAATATCACAATATCCACAATAATATTTAAGTGATTCTTTTAACTCTAAGTTTAAATCATTGTAGTAAGTATCGTACGATTTAACGATACGAATCATGATTCGTATTGTATCGCAGTGATTCAAGATCCATTTCGAGACACTTTACAATTTGTGTCGCCAAGAAGAAAGGAAAAACATAATGTATCACGATTCTCATGGCTGAAAGATAGAATACTTAGTACCATGCTACCAAGCACGATGTTGCGGAACCCTTTGACCATAAATGTGGATGCACGGTAGTGCCAATTTGATAATGATAATGATAATGATAATGCTGTCTTGATAAATGATAAATAATGCAAGATTCTCTCTCCTAACTGGCCCGTACCGACTTAGAAGACCTTCCGTACTAAGTGACTTGTGAAAGCGACAACCAAATAAAATGTAGGGCCAATTGGATAGCATAAGGATAGCACACGGCACAAGCCACGAAGTGACCTCACTCAAGAACTATGCATGCATTTGGAGGTTGAGACCAATCAAATCACATTCATTCCCGTAGTATTGATAATATAGTTATGGAGAATTCTCATTAACATTTTACACAGGGGAAAACAATTTTCGGGATGAATTTTTTGGATTGAGTTAGATCTCCCAAATTATAATATAGTATTATGTTGAGTTTTAGGTGTGAGAATATGTGTTGAGAAGTCTCACATTAATTAGATATATGACCAAAATAATTATTATATATAGGAAGACAATCCTTCACTCTTGAGTTAATTTTTTATTGAGTTAGGTCTATTAAATTTTAGTAGTGAAAAATTATGGTGAAAGTATCATGGTGGACAATAGTAAAATTAAGAATTTTTTTTATTTGTTCAACGTCATTTTCAATTGTGTAACGGTTAACTTGGCAAATTTTCCAAGTCTCAGATTGGTCGAAGACCACACCAAAAGATAATTTCAACCAAAATGAGAAGTGCTTTACTAGGGCTAACGAAGCGGTTTATAAAGTTCGACTAAAATAATGAAGACATGGTGGGTTGAAGTCGGAATCAACAAAGAGCAAAGACTTAAACGGACAAGTGTTAGACCTTGTTTACATCTTGACTAAGGCCTCGACATACATGGAGCGGTTTTTCGACAGAGAGCGTGAAAGCAGTTGAACTAACAAGACACAAGGGGATTAAGGAAGCAAACAAAAGACACGTGGAAAGACTAGAAGGACCATTACAAGCAGTTAAGAGGTTCTGCCTATAAATAGATGAAGCTAAGGCAGAATTCGAGGTCTTTTCGCCCTCATCACGACACGCCCGGTAGGGTTAACCCTCACCCCTACACCATAAGTCCAACTGGTAGTGACGCAGAGAAACAGGAACGAGACAAACGTGAGTGGCTGAGTGGTGGTCGATTGGCCAAACCTTTAAATTTCCCTATAATTTACATTTCAATGCAATTTACTTTCAGTTTCTTTTCCTTTTTTACCTGCCTATAACCCTTTCTCTGCCTATAACCCCCTCCTCGGCGCTTGGAAGCGCCTCGCTCTCAAGTAACCTGTCCTAAAACACGTACCCACTCCGCTCGAACCACATTTGACGGATTCCACTCCACCCACTCCGCACACACACATGCACCCCGCGCGCACACGAAAGATATCCGTACTCCCCAGGACCCGAAAGAGGATAGAATCCAGTCTCTTCATAAACATTTAGATTTTCTTGTGGTGTTATGCTGGTTACCAAAAACCAGCGCAAACAAATTGGCACGCCCGGTGGGACCACGAGGAGTATGTTTTCATTTGAAATCATCTTTGTGCCTTAAATGAATTTTTCTAATATAGAAAGTAGTTTTTGAATATTGGAAAATTTAAATAGTGTATGAGATTACGGAGTGGTAAAATGACCAACCGTTCTAGAGAAAACCAAGCATCAGGATCCAATGTAGGTCCTAATGTTAGTGAAGAAATGCAAATTAATACTAACAATAGTGTTAACCCTTCTATAGATCCTTCACGTTTGGAAGCCGTTTCCATTTCGGATATGGCAGTTACAAACGCTCAAACAAGTCAAATGCAACTGACAGTTTCAACTGGTCAGAATTTGACTCAACCACAACCAGCAATGCCTGTTGGGATAAATCCTACTCAGGCATCAAATTCATACACATCAGGACCAGTCTTATCACAAGTATCGGTCCCAATTCCAATTCCAAGTCCTACGAGTCTTGCAATTCCACAGGCCGTTGTTGGCATTATTCAACCAGGATTCTGAAACAACGACAGAAACTTTCAAAATATCGTTAGTCACCCTGATGGGATGCCATTGTCATTAATGTAAGGGGTAGGAACTTATCCCTCTGTATATTTTGACAATATCGTTTCGACGATTTCCACAGCACATCAATTTATGGCATCTGGATCAGGGGCTGTTGGATCGAGGAATATGGGACCCCCATATTCAAATTTAGACGCACCTCCATTTGCATTGACTAACAACACGGTGAACGTGCTTAGGCAGCAAATGGACGACAGTAACCATGAGTTGGTCAATACTTTGACTCAACAGATTGGTACAATCTTTAATCCTATGATTAGAGACACCACCACTGCCTACCAACAATTGACTACTCAATTGGGGAGAATAGCGGACATTTTTGGTCCACCGGACCCCATAGTCGAACAAGTCAGACTGGCTGGTCGACAAATGTTTCAGCCTATTCAACCCCAAGTGTTGAATGTTCAACCCCAAATAGTTGATGTTCAACCTAACCAATAGGTTCCGCAAAACGAGCCTGTCCACCAAGTTAATCTTGGTCGAAATGAAGGGGTTCCCTGTAACGAACCCGTTCACCAAGTTAACCTTGGTCGGAATGAATAAGCCCTAGTTTTGGTTAACAGGAACCAAAACGCCGAACGGGTTCTAGAAAGAGTTCGGCAAAATAATTTTGGGGGCAACAGAATGTTGCCAACATAATAGAACAATTGTTGAATCAACACGGATTCAATGTGGGCTACGCTAATAGACCACATTTCGTTTCGGCATCCCCTGAGATATTCTGCAGACAGAACTTCCAAGGGGATGGAAGGTCCCTAAGTTCACTAAGCTCACAGGAGAAGTTCAAGAATCTGTTGTTGAGTATATTTCCAGATACCAAGTCGAAGCCGGAGATTTGGCAAACAATGAATACTTAAAAATGAAGTATTTTCCTAGTTCTTTAACGAAGAACGCTTTCACGTGGTTCACAACTTTACCACCGAATTCAATTTTCAATTGGAGTCAATTGGAACATGTTTTTCATGATCAATACTTTAGAGGAGAATCTAAAGTTAGTCTAAAAGAACTAGCAAGTATAAGAAGAGAACCGTCGGAAACCGTCGATGACTATTTAGGCAGATTCCGACACATGAAGTCGAAATGCTTCATGCAAGTTCCCGAACATGAACTGGTCGAATTAGCTGCACGCGGTTTAGATTATTCGATCTGGAAAAAGATAGACACTCAACACATAAGAGATTTGTCACAACTGGCTGCCAGAATCCGACAAGTTGAGTACCTTAAGCAAGAAAAGTCAAAAAATACTAAATTTCCTAAGAGAGAGAAAGTGGCTTATAACAAAGCACGCGATATAAGTCGAGATGATCCCATGACGTCCGAAACTTATGAGGATTTCAAATGTCATGATGTTCAATTAGTTGAACTCAAGGAAGGTCCTCCTTATGTTTTTAAAATGCTAACACCCAAAAAATGGAGACCCCCTAACAAAGATACGCCTCTAAACTCAAAATATCCTGTCAAAGTTTATAATTTCGATATAACGAAATGCGAGGCTATCTATGACATCTTGGGTAAAAGATGGCCAAATCGACATTCCTCCTAATCAAAAGATCCCTCCTCTTGATCAAAGGAAAGGTCGAAAATATTGTAAATATCATAATCTTTTTGGCCACTGGACTAATTCTTGTTCTAAATTCAGGGATTTGGTCCAGACTGCTATCCAAGAAGGGAGGTTAATCTTCGAACCTAAGGAGAAAACCACCATGAAGATCGAGTCTGACCCAATGCAGATACAGAACACTAACTTTGTGGATCCCACAACAATTTGCACTATAGGTGTTGCCGAAGTCCCAGAGCCTGGAGTCAATACTCTTGAAGAGCTTGATGAAAAGATGAAGGAAGTTTAGCCGCAAGTCAGTGAAACCTTGCTCGAATACCTGAAGAAGTGCAAGGAAAAGGATGCAGAGGCAACTCTATGTCCGAAATGCAATGCAGTGTTTGATCGAAATGCTGCAAGAGTCGTGGAGGCGGCCAGGAAGATACATCGCAAGCCAGCAATGCAGAGGTTGGGGCATCGACTCCTTGTCATTCAACATTTGGGTTCAAGGAACTCATTCAAGCTGACGCCACAACACTCTTCAACTCATAAAAGGAAGAGTTTCGTCCCTCCAACAAGAGTTCGGCCTAACCAGTGGGTAGCCCCATTTTATCCAAGGTCCACTGTCAAGTCAAAGGTTAAGGTGGGACATGTCTCCTTCAGAAAAGGGAATTCCTATACTTCGAGGAATCAATCCCACGTTCCAAACACTTATTCTGGAACGAACCCAATGACCAAAACCCAGTGGAGGAGGTTCCAGAGAAAAAGGAAGGCCGCCGGAGAGAAGGTAGCCGTCCAAAAAGGGAAATATGCAGCCGAAGGCACTGGAAAGAAGAATCCATTACAGAAAATGGACAATGAGGGGGAAATCCTCATTCGAGACTAGACAATCCAGTCAAATCAGGAAGTTATCCTACATGGACTTAGCATACAAGCCTAAACTAAGTCCAGAAGCGAAGCCATTCACACAGAAGGTTGTTCCTCCTAAACCCTTAACTGTTGAGGAAGAAGGAATGTTCACTAATAACTCTGGCAGCGATGCCGAGAGTTTGGACATTATATGCAATGTTGTGTCCGTACTCTGTGTTACTACATTATGACCAAAGGAGGAGTCGAAGAGCAAAATGCGGTCTTCAAAAAACTAGATCCCAAGATGAAGAAGCACTTGAAGCCACTTTTTGTGGGGGCTCGAGTCGAGAACCAAGGGATCAAAAAAGTACTAATTGACGGTGGAGCAGCGATCAACCTAATGCCTAAGTTTTTGATGAAGAAGTTAGGCAAAACTGAGGCGGATCTCCAGCCACACAACATGATCCTATCTGACTATGAAGGTAAAAACAACAAGTCATTGGGGGTCATTCCACTCGAGATTACCGTTGGCACGGTGACGAGAACTACACTGTTCGTAGTAGTCCCTGCAAAAGCAAATTATAACTTGATTTTGGCACGAGAGTGGATCCATGGTGTCGGAGCGGTTCCCTCAACTCTACACCAGAAGTTATCTCTCTAGAGAGAAGACGGTGTCCTAGAGAACAGCGATGCTGATCAAAGCTATTTCTTGGCTGAATGTGGTCAAGTCAACAAGAGAACATTCGACAAGAAACTTGCCAACATTCCTCCTTACAATTCTTTAGCAAGCGAACTGAAGGGTAGAGGAGTTGCAATCTACTTAGTTAGGCTTGATCCTAACTATGAGTTCTATCAAAGGCACGAATTCAGCCTCGTGAACCTAGATGAAAATTCCACAGGGGAGTGGCATGTGGTGGATCCCATTTGAGCAAAAAGATGTTTGAATTTCGGCTCAGATAGCCGAAAAATGATGGTGGTTAAAACGGTTCAAGAAGCCGGAAATATGCCTAGTGGAACGCACTCGACATCTACTTTTGAAAAGTGTACAAAGGTTACATCGAATATGGCAATGGCGTCAAAAGAATGTTATTACCTTAGTAATTTCGAATGATGTAATATTAGGTGTAATGTTAATTTCATGATTACGCCTGAAGTGCACTTTTCAGGGTTATATGTATAAATAAAAAGTCGATTTAGTGTTCCAGTTATTGTTGTGTTTGTTTCTAACCAAGTTGTAATTCGACTTAAGAGGCCGACGCAGGTTTCGACGCAAGCCGGGTAAACCAACATCTAATCCGGGAAGACGGAATACGGCTAAGTCTTGCCTTAAGAGGACATTTCGTTTTTGCAAATTATGGCGAAACAAACGTCGTATTATTACCTTGATAAAACTTTTATGGGTAATATGCAAAAATTGGGTAAGATTTATATTAAGCCAACTTATCTTCGCGATTGCCTCTGACTAGTTAACTTATTGATTCGTTACTTGAATTTATTTGTCGAAGCCTATAATACTCAATCGAAGTCAAGAAAGAGGCTTTGGCAGAATTATTCAATTATGATTGAAAATGAAAGTTAATTGTTATTCTCAATCCAAATTCGGGGCATAAAAGGGCAGAGAGGCAACAAGAGATAAATTAATAATGGATTTTTTTTATTACGATGAGGAAAATCCCAAAATTACAGAAGTTAAACCAGGTTGTCGAAACAAAATGGAAAAGAAATACAATTGGACTAAAAATCCTGGTTCTAATCTAAAAGCCTCCTAAAGTTATGCCTAAAATCATAAAAAAGGTGAAGAGCCGATTGATTCTTCGACAAACTCCATGGAATCATCAGAGCCACTCGAAGATTCATCCGAAGAGTCGCTCAAGTCTTTGGAAGAGGATGGATCATCGGCATTACCCTTGGCACAAAGAAATTCCACCCCGATTCGTCGGCAAGCTCTTTCTTCCAAAACCCTCCAAGCCCGAGGAGGTAACCCATTAGGGACCTTGAGAAGCTTGGTGACAAGAAATCCATGAGGAATGGCTCGTTCCTTGTCAGCAATGGTGTAGGCCAAGTGGTTGTAGACATCGTCTACAACGTTTATATACTCCTCGCTCAGAATGGAGTATGTGAGGAACAATCCTTGTTGAACACACCCTTCAAGTGATTTACTCTCAGACAACTCACTCTCGTGATTACTAGGTGAAGAAACTTAGCCGGAACGGAGAGGGAGGAATAAAGGGAGCGTTCGGCAGCGGTAGGGTTGTCCATGTGGCAGACGACTTCATTGATATCCTCCCTGTCGTGTTTCTTCCACCAGCACTCTGAGTAAACTTCGTCGTTGTCGTCTCTATTGAGGAGTTCTGAGAGTTTCCCCCTTGTCAGGGAAATGTTACGGTTCAACATATTTCCCTTGAAACCACCACTACGGCTGAGAGAAAGGGAAGACCAGAAATCTAGTACCAGTTTAGGATGCATAGATTCGTTGGAAACTTCGCACAGTGATGAAAGGGATTTTGATGATTAAAAAGAACAAAAGAGGTTTTCCTCTACCAACTACTATCAAATCTCTTTCAAGACTCAATCATAGTATAGGATCGGGTTTTGTCGTCTCCACAACGATTGGGTTGATTTAAAATCGATTCTTTAGAGTTTGAGAAAGTTTGGGAAAATATATAGTGTAAGAACAAAAAGCAATTCTGATAAAAATAGCAATTGGGTGATAGCTTCACTTAACCAATTTATGCTTTCTACAATCATATAACTATATGAATTTAGAAATCGATTTCATGGTGATTTAGCCTAGAATTTCTATTTGTTAATACCTTAATCAAATAGACTTTCAATTTCAATTACCAAACCTAATACCTTAGTGTTTAGTTAACCCAATTGAAGCATTAGAATTCTTTAGTTCTAGCCATCACAATTGATTCCCACCCTTATACCTAAGTGGCGGATTAACCGATTAATCTAATCCCATTTCCCTTAATTCCTTCCAATTACGATTGTGCAGAAATAAGAAAAGTACTTGCGTCAACTTCAAGTAAAATAAGCATGGGGAAAAGATTCAAGAAAAGACAACTTTATTCACATAGAGCACCAGAAAGTTTAGAGCAAAACTTAGAAAAGATTCACATACTACCCAAATGTAAAAGAACTTATCCAAACATGGCTAAGGAAAGCATAGTTAAAATAAAAAGAACAAAGCCTGAAACAAGGGCTCGAAAGGCCTCTTACAAGCTTCAAGAACAAGGCTACAAAGGAAGGAACTCAAGTCCCAGGCATTGATACAAAAGATAATCCAAAAACCGAATTTATAGCCAATCTGCTAGCAGGACAATGCTCAACCGTTGGGTTCCAACGCTTGGGTGCTGGAGACTGCATTGGATTCCCATCTTCAGACAGAATGCCAACGCTCAGGCGTTGGGAGCGCGTTAGACTCCTCATTTTCTTGTTCTTGCTCTTCTCTTTTGATTCCTTTCATAAATGCAATTAAGGGGCTTCATTGTGGCTTTCATGGGTGTTTTGCAACAGCTGAAACCTTCACTTCCTTCATCATGTCTCCATTTTAGCACATGCTAAATGCTTGATTCTTCATCTCCTTCTTTAATTTCTTCAATTAGGCACATGTTAAACAAGCATAGGAGGTTTGATGATTCTTCTTCCTCTTTAACTTCAGCCACACTCTTTCATTTATTTGCACCAAGATCCCCACAAATGTTCCTTAATTGACCAGAACCTCTAACAAGGACTAAAAATGCAAAAAAACATAACTAAAAGGACTAAAAACATAAAAGTTACTAATTTATATGCAAATGCAAAAAGAAAGAGAAAAACCTAACAAAGTGAAATAAAAAATATATGAGACTCAATAACAAGACATGAAAACAAAAAAAAAAGATATTAAAAACATCATATGAATTCCAGTCATCACACAACTCCAAGAGGCTGGTGCGGCTTAGGGCGATGGAGCCAGGGACTTGGTAGCGGTGAAGTTCGGGAAGGTTGACGGAGTAGGGGAAACAGATAATCACCATGATGATGCTTCTTTCAACAAAGTGTTTTCAGAAAGAATGTGGAAGAAGAAAACAAGGTTTGAAGAGAAGCATGCAAGGTAATCCCATTTATAGGGAAGTGGAGGAAGATGGAGAGGTTTCCTTCCTGGCAGATGGAAGTGAAAAGCCATTCGAAGACGGCTAACACTTGGTTCGAAGTTCGGACCACGAGAACTGTTTGCGTTGAAAATCCAAGATTCATCATTACATATCTGCAAACGTAGTGAGCTATTAACTGCTCCACTATCATTGCAAAACCGTCAATCTTCCTTCTACTCTAAAAATGAAAATGAAAGGTAATTAAGTTTGTCTTTTATTTAAATGGAAAAAATATCACACTTCTCAATAAGAAAAATCCTTCGAAGTATGATATTTTGGGGGGCATCTGTTAGCCTGGAAATTTTCCCAAGTCTCAGATTGGTCGAAGACCACACCAAAAGATAATTTCGACCAAAATGAGAAGTGCTTTACTAGGGCTAATGAAGCGGTTTATAAAGTTTGACTGAAAAAACGAAGACATGGTGGGTCGAAGTCGGAACCAACAAAAAGCAAGGACTTAAACGGACAAGTGTTAGACCTTGTTTACGTCTTGACTAAGGCCTCGACATACATGGAGCGGTTTTTCGACAGAGGGCGTGAAAGCAGTTGAACTAACAAGACACATGGGGATTAAGGAAGCAAACAGAAGATACGTGGAGATATTAGAAGAAAGGACCGTTACAAGCAGTTAAGAGGTTATGCCTATAAATAGAAGAAGCTAAGGCAGAATTCGAGGTCTTTTCGCCCTCATCATGACACGCCCGGTAGCGTTAACCCTCACCCCTACGCCATAAGTCCAACTGGTAGTGACGCAGAGCAACAGGAACGAGACAAACGTGAGTGGCTGAGTGGTGGTCGACTAGTCAAACCTTTAAATTTCCCTGTAATTTACATTTCAATGCAATGTACTTTCAGTTTCTTTTCCTTTTTTACCTGCCTATAACCTTTTCTCTTCCTATGACCCCCTCCTCGACGCTTGGAAGCGCTTCGCTCTCAAGTAACCTGTCCTAAAACACGCACCCACTCCGCTCGAACCACATTCGAATGATTCCACTCCACCCACTCCGCACACACACACACACACACACACCCCGCGCGCACACACGGAAGATTTCCGTACTCCCCATGACTCAAAAGAGGATAGAATCCAGCCTCTTTATAAACATTCTGATTTTCTTGTAGTGTTACCCTGGTTACAAAAAACAAGCGTAAACAGTAACATACACATATATGGTGTCACAAGTGACAAAGTTGTTGATAATTTAAGTGTCATTTAGAGTCTTACATTGGTTGAAAATGAGTGAAGCGCGCGAAACCAATATAACCAATATAACATATATGACTCATCATAAAACCAAAGTCTATAGATTTTGGGTAAATGTATTGTATTTTAATTTCTTGGTGGTCTTCTGTGTTGACTTATTGGTGGAGACACTCCTACTTTGGGCTCCCATAGTCTGCCAAACAAGTGGTACCAGAGCATAATATAACAAGTCCTTGTCACGAAACTCTTCCTTGCAAATGATAGTGGATAGAGTGTCGCATTGACGTGATGATGCGAGTCATAGTGCAAGTGTGGATAATTTTCACAAAGAGGGTGACTCCCATTTGTATGAGAGAATGTTGACAATAATGTGATACATACTTCAAGTCTTTTAAGTATAAGTGTCGTGTTCAAATCTCTTCTTCTATGTAGGTCCACTAGTGCAGGTACTTCTGCTTTGGACTCAGCGTTTCCCTACAAAATTTTCATGAGAGATTAATTAAATTTGATCTGGTGCTAGGGGAGGGATGGGCGAAAGTGCACTCAAGGATTTGATATTTGGAGGTTGTTGGGGTGAGGGGTTGAAGAGGCAGGATCCATGTGAAGGTGTGTAGTAAGATATTCTTAAAATTATAGGAATCAAATCTCAAATTCCTTGTTTCTTTATACAGAGAGAAAGGATATAATGAAACTTCCTAGAAGAAATTGTAGTCTCAAATCAGCAACCATATCCGTAGTGTTTGATAGCTGTTGTTATATCATATCATATGCAATAATATAATGTAGTATGGGCCCAACAACACCAGCCTCTTGAGTCCTCATCCACTAGCGAGCGAGGAACAATAAGTGACTTTCGTAAGCTACTTCGTACTGCACTAGGCACTAGCACTACCAGTTTCATTTTTATTTTAAAATAATATATTTGAGATCATTCTACTATCAGTTTCAGTTTTAAAAAACAAATAACTACCAGATTCATTTTTATTTAAAAATAATATATTTAATAGATGGTAGAGATCATTCTAGCTAGTTTTCTCTTAAGTTTTATGATGGGGTTAAATATGTATTTGGTTAGGAGAAAATTGAATTTCATCATTCCAAATTTGTTTATAATAACTTTTAGTTTTCAATATTATTGAAATATATAAAGTTAGTTACTGTTGTGTGTTTTGTAGTAATTTTTACCTACTAGCAGCAATTTTTAATGGCCACAAATTATTTATTTTTAGTTTTAGTGGTGGTTTAAACCACCACAATAAATAGAAAAATTAATTTCATTTATTTCATTAGAAACTAAAAACTAATAAATATTTTTTGAGGAATCAAACCTAATTCACTCTTATTTTAGAGGGACCAATAACATATTTAACGACTGAATAAATAGTGCTTGACATGAATCTGTAAATAATGAGTACGGACTTTTCTTTTAGTTTCTTCTCAATTCCATCCTCTACGCATCTATTTCCCAATACTTGTTTTGGCATGTTATGTTATAGGTGTTGGCTTTGGTGAGACTTTAAAATTATTAGGGTTTATAACCGGACCAATTCAAAGAAAACTGATAAAATTGATTTTAAAAGATTGAAGTTCAATTAAACAAAAATTCGAAAAACAGAAAACTGAAAAGAAAAAAAAAACTGATTTTTTTTATTGGAATGGATCGGATTTCGCATTTGATTTTCAAACCGAACCACTCCAATCTAAACTGAACATTTGAAAATATAAATAATTTAAGTTATACATTTTTCATATGATTTGTACTTGAATATGTACATCGTTGTATGTTTATATATTTATTATATAACTTATGCTTATGTATGAAAATATATTTGAATAAAAAGAAAATCAAATGATTATTTGAATAAATATGCATCATGGTGACAAATATAATCATAATTTAAAAATTTGTTGGCCGTGTTGTGTTATAGTTTTTTAGAGTCCGTTTGGTGGATAGGATAAGATAACAGTAATCCTATCTTGTTGTAATCTGTTTTTTGTTGCGTCAGCAGCAGGATAGGATAACACTATCTTGCCCCTTATCATATCATGTTCATCATGTGTAAAAGTTATCCTAAGGGGGAGTTGGGATAGAAATTATCCTGACAGGATAAGATATTAGTTTTCTATTTGTTTATTACCATAACCCAAAATTAATTTCAATATTTATATTTTATATAATTTATAATAATATTAATTAATAAATATAATTTTTTTATTTTAATAATATATTAATTTTATTATTTATCAATTAATAGTTATTATTGTTAATTTAAAATTATTTAGTAATTTATAAATTTGATTAAAAAATAAACTGATTTATAAATGGTGAAAATATTGGATTTACCCATATAAAATAATAAAAAAATTATTATCACTTGTTACTACTTAGTTAACATTTTTTTCGTTATTTATATTATAATAAAATACACAAAATAATTCTTCACTAACAATAAAATAGTGATAAATAATGTAACAACACAAGAAATGGTGTTTGAATTGTGTTATTTTAAAAACTTGATTTTCAAAAACAAAAATAAGTTTCTAGAAAACTTTTCGAAACGTTGCAGTGGAAAAATGAATAGAAACGTAAACGATAAAACACACAGAGGATTTTATCCTAGTTCACCCCCTTAAACGATAGGGCTACGTCCAGTCCTTGACTTAACCAAGATTTTCCACTATTCACCAGAGTATTATCAAGGACTCCTCCTAGTACAAGTATTATCAAGGACTTCTCCTGGTACAAGTATTATCAATGACTTCTCCTGGTACAAGTATTATCAATGACTTCTCCTAGATTCTTTTTCAAGAAGGTTTTCTTCTACAAGTTCTATTTTGTAAGAGTAAGGTAGAAAGATTTAAGCTCAGCTAACTCTAAGTATTTGGGTAGTGAATCTGACACTTAAGAATGTACTGAGTTTTGGAACAGAGAGGGATAAATAATATGTTCTTTATGATGTGTGAATATCTTGAGAGTATTTGACTCTTAGGAATGTCTCACACTTGAAAGATTTTCACATGAATTCGAAATCTTGGGATATCAGCGTTCTTTCTTTGAATTCTTCAAGTCCTCCTTTTAGATCTTCACTTCAAGAATAGGGTTTTTGAAGATTAGGTGGTGAAGCATTGTGAGTCACTCATTTCTTCTTGATCGTTCATCAACAGCTCTTTGCTTTGCATTAAATGTGTTTGTCTGATTATCTCTGCAAGCTTTCCTTAAGCAATCAAAAGTAAACTTTTGTTGCAGCGAATCTTTTCCATTTTAAGGAAAGAGAAAGAATTGATCTGTTTTGTCTTATTGACAATGTTGTACTGCGTCTGGTAATATGTGACTGTTGACACTCTAACACTTGTCACGTGATATGTACTGCTTTTCCTTGGTACATAGTGTAACACCCCGATTTTCAGGGCGTTACTGTAGCGAATGAACAGTAAATAAATATGCAGGTGCATTTTCAAAGCTTGAAAAAGAGGGTATTTTTTTTTTTAAAATCATTTTCCTTTTCGGAACATGCCATGCTGAAGTGCATTTATATTATAATTACAACTTCGCAAATAGCCAAACATATGGCATAAAATGACTGACCAGCAGTTTAAGGATAATTTACAAAACACCTAACTTGTTTTCAAAACTCTGCTGTCAGTTGTAAAATGCAAACTAAAAATTCTACCCTGACACGTGAACATACATAATATTATTAGATAATATTAAAAACGGCGGCACAAGTCTTCCAGCTCTAAGCGCCCGACGCCTGGTCATGGTTCTCCTGTAACGGCATTCTTCCGCGTCTTCCGGCTAAAGGACGTCCGGCTGGCGACGGATCACCAGGATATACAAGCAACACACAAATGCAAGGGTCAACTCAAAATAAAACATAGGATACAAATAAAGCCTACGACAAACACAAAATATCCCAACAAATCAACATGTAGCAAATAACAAGTATACATACATTTATTTGACGCAAGTAATTGAAAAACCCTAGGACTCTATATGCACGTACATCATCCACATGTACAGAAAAAGAATTTATCCGGATACACCAACTCCCGTAGGCAGGTGGGACACTCTCCCGAACTCCGCACGAACTAGAAAGTAAGTCGGTAAGTCGAGAGTTGCCTCTTACACGAGAACGCTCTGTAATAACGCCCCGATAGGTTGCATCTCCAGTCCGTGACTCTTTATTAGCCCCGAACCATGACGACTTCAAAGTATGCTTGACACGACATGACACAAAACACAAGTAGGACTCATACGTATTTAAACGAGGCCTAGCATAGCTTCATAATTAACATTAATCATGTAGAGCAGTTGCACATATCTTAAGCAGATATAGATCATGTCGAAGGAAGAAACATGCTTTCAATTATCATCAAAGCAATAAACATCCAATCAGTCAAGCCACATATCACAACAATCCAACAATGCCACGCATCAGACAAAAACTAATCCAGCATATCAGATGCCTTCAGAGACTGCATTCATATATCAATTAAATACAGTTTAAAGTCGGGTCGTTCTCAGAACGCCGTCAACTACAATTCTAAGATTATAGTGCAGCATGGTATATACATATATACTTATGCTAATAGACAAAGATACGAAGTGCCCTTACCTTAAAGGTAGTCGATCCTGGCGGTCACGTAAACTTCGTGCGTCTAGATCGGTACGGGGTCTCGTTATCCTTCAACAAACACAACCTAGCTTAGAACTTTGAACTTAAACCTAGGGTCAAGGGGCTGGTCTAAACAGGGTCTAATCACTTAGACAAGGTTCTACAACTTAAGAAATGCTCGGAGGTCGAAGACACTTAAACAAGATTTTTCGACGATTACCAAAAGAACTTAGAAAAACCCTAAGTTACAAAAACAAAAACTTGTCAAAACTTTTAACCATTCAAAGAGCATCAAGGCTAGATGCTTACAACCCATTTTGAAAGCCTTAAACAAATTTTTGAATCCAAAAACACACACAAAACCTCAAGTCCTCAATTCTGCCCAAATTCTTTAAATTCACAAGAACTTCCTATTTTTACCAAACAAGCCATTAAACTACTCAAGACAATTTCACAAACCAAAACATAACATCTATTTCAAGTTTTCTAAACCAATTTTCAAGTCTTGAGTTCAAAAATCTTCTAAGTGTTAAAAACACAAAATTCCATTCCAAAAGCAAATTTTCCAAATTCTAAGTTTTCTTGACTTAGCAAAACCCTAATTAAGCTATGAGTTCCAAAATCCAATTAACCCAAAAGCTCAATTTTTAAACTTCAAATTCCAAATTTCCAAAGTGCTCTAGAAATCAATTTTCTAGGGTTTCAAATGCACAATTTTACCTAGGCCCTTTTGCACCAATTAGGGCAAAACCTTTCCTACAAAACCAAAACCATTTTCAAGCTTTTAAACACACTCAAAGCTAATTGAAAATCAATTTTCTACCCTTGTTTACATTCTGTCCAAATTCGGCCAATGAACAAAAATTCCAAAACCAATTTTTTTCCAAGTCTTTAACACTCAAATTTTCTAGGCCAATGCTCAACAATTGTGACAAAACATTTTCTCAATACTCAAAACCATTTACAAGTACTTTAACACATCCAAAAGCTAGTTAGAAAATCAATTACCCATTGTTCCAAACCCTAACCCAATTCGGCCAAACCCTTTAATTCCAAGATAAATTTTTCTTCCAAAACTAATTTGTACATATCAAAGGTAACAAGAAACCTATGGTGAATAATTAGCTAAAGCTTGAAAAATCACTTTTCCAAACAATCAATTTTTCAAAAACAAAACTTCCAAGAAAACTAATTAGGGATTTTTAAAGATCAATGTCATGGGAATGACTTTTCAAAAGCAACTCTAACAACAACCCAACTTGAAATTTTTCAAAGAACCAAAACTCAACAAATCAAAAATCCAATCGGTTCAAAATGAAGCTAAAGGTAGTGGGAACAACATTTGTGAAGGAACTTTCAAATCCTAGTACTTGCATAAAATTGAAACTCAACAAAACGAAAAACCGAATCGGTAGCAATATAGATCGAGAGGTGAGGAACACTTTACCTCAAAGAATCAAGTGCAAAAGAGGTGAGGAAGGGGCTGCCATGGAGGAGCATGGTTCGGCCATGGAGAGCTTGAGGAGGAAGATGATGAATAGTTCCATAGCTCTTTATCTCTCTAAATCTCACTAAAACTCCAAGGTTTTTCACTTATGACTCATAAAATGAATTAAGGGTGAGATTTCACCCCTTTGATGGCCCTTGGCCGTGGGTTTGGAGGGCAAAATGGGGTGGGGATTTTAATTTTTTCTTACCTTAAGGACCTAAGTGAAAATGGTAAATGGTTAAGGTAAAAAAAAAACTTTTACTGTTCGAGGACCAAACCGTAAGGTTTTCAAAGTTCAGGGACTAAACTCTAAATTTAGAAAGTTCTAATAAATATCTAGGTTTGTTTATTAATAAATTCTTAATCATGACGCGTCAGTGCGTCAGTGCGTCAGTGCGTCAATGCGTCAGTGCGTCAGTGCGTCATTGCGTCAAGTCACCGGTCATCCTCGGGTTCTGCTCATCAGTGAGTACCTCTGTGTCACTGAGAATATCTGCCCCGGGGTCATTTATTGGTTTCGGGGTACCGGGCCCGCACAAATCGGGGCCGGGTCGATCTTTCTCGAAGTCTGCGTTACGCTGCCTGAAAACACTATTCACCGAGTCACTATTCACGAAATTCTTCTTCACGAATTTAGTATCGAGACGCCAAACGAAATCGTTTGGAGCTTTTTAGATTCTCGATCCGGGGTCCCGAAGTCATCCGTTTCACCTGTTGAAGTTTCGGCTAAAAAGTCTCGTTAGAGCGAAAAATCCTTCCCGGGCTCCGGGAGGAAACCCTATCAATATTACAGTCGTTCTTCACGAAATTTTCCACTGATCGTCATGGTGATAGTGAGAACGTCTAATTCTCATCCGAACTTAAAGTCAAGTCCAGCTTGGTTTCCTACCAAGTGTTGCAAAAGGTGTTTCACCGGTACTTCGCTCGATGATAACGCTTGCCGATGCAGCCGAGCGGATCCAAACAGTACCTTGGAATAATTAAATAATTATTTAATCACTGGGGAAAATTCCGGGTGTTACACATAGCTTTGCAAGCTGTACACCAAACTTGAGATATTTTCTTGAACAATATAGTCTCTTGTTTTCCCTTAGGCGATCCTTCTCTTATGTTCAAACGGTGCTTTTCTTTTCTTCTAATTAGACAATTTTTGAGTGAACGAGTCTTCTCTAGATATTAGACAATGCATGTAGACGAGACTTTTCTTGAAATATGGAAACGATAGGAGTATTTCTTGAAATACATAATACACTAAGTTTAGGGAATTTTTTATCTATTATAGTTGTATTCCTAAACAAAATTGTTATCATTCAAGATATGATAATGTTCTAAGATCGTTTGAACTTAACAAATATGATACTTACATATAAATATTAGTTTTTTCATAGTAAATATAGACTAATTTTCTATTATCCTATGTTATTATTTAAAATTATTTCTCCACTTATATAACTATAATTAATAATTTAAATATAAATTAATTTTGAAAGAATAATATCTTTTAATAATTTTTTAAGAACTTAATTAATTTTTATTATTGATCATTTACCCATATTAAGTTAAAACTCATTGTTTACATATATAATAATTTTAAATAAAATAGGCTCCCTTCAAAAAATTAAAATAGCCAAATTAATAAAAATTAATTTAATTTTAGTTAATAATAAAACATAGGCTCAATTATAAAAATATAAAAAAAATTAAGTGTAATAGAATAAACACTTTTTTAAAAAAAACTATTTAGTTTTTTTTATTTCGAAGACAAATTTGATACATTTTTCATTGTTTGTATCATATCCTATCAATATCTTGCAAACCTCAAACGCAAGATAGGATAAGAATCTATCCTGCTCTTATCATATTCTGCCCTTATCCAACCATTTATCATATACTGCTCTTATCCTATCCTGACAACCAAACGGATCATGGGCCCGTTTCGTGGACAGGATAAGCAGACATGATAGGATCCTGACAGGATAGGATATCAGTTTTTTGTTTGCTTATTACCATAACTCAAAATTAATTTTACTATTTATATTTTATATAATTTATAATAATATTAATTAATAAATATAATTTTTTTATTTTGATATTATATTAATTTCATTACTTATCAATTACTAGTTGTTCAAAAAATAAATTGATTTATAAATGGTGAAAATATTGGATTTACTCATATAAAATAATAAAATTTTCACTATCACTTACTACTACTTAGTTAACATTATTTTTTCGTTATTTATATTATAATAAAAATACACAAAATAATTCTTCACTAACAATAAAATAGGCTACTCACATATAAATATTAATTTTTTAATAGCAAATATAGACTAATTTTATATTATCATATGCTATTATTTAAAGTTATTTCTCTACTTACATAATTATAATTAATAATTTAAATATAAATTAATTTTGAAAGAATAATAATTTTAAAAAATTTAATTAATTGTTATTGTTGATCACTGACCCCTACTAAGTTAAAACTCATTGGTTACATATATAATAATTTTAATTAAAATAGACTCCCTTTAAAAAAATTAAAATAGCCGAATTAATTTAATTTTAGTTAATATTAAAACATAGACACATTTGTAAAAATGTAAAAATAATTAAATTTAATAGAATAATCACTTTTTTTAAATCTATTTAGAAAATTAAATTTTAAAAAATATTATGTATTTTTTATTTTAAAGAGAAATTTGATAGATTTTTATTTGTTTGTATCATATCTTATCAATATCTTGTGCACCTCAAACGCATGTTAGGATAAGAGTCTATCCTGCTCTTATCATATGTTGTCCTTATCCAACCTTAAATGTTAAACTTAGTTCATATAAATCTAAATATTATTAACTGTTGATATATTATTTAAATATTGAATGACTTAGATTTTTCTCATGTGTTAATCAGTATTTTCACAACTAGCAGCCGTGAAATTAATACTTGATCCCACTATATGGCCAATGAGTTTTTACCATTCAATTTAACTAAGTAAATTTTTAAAATTGGTTCACACTCTCAACTCAGACATATCTCCTTTCCCCCACAAGCCGACCACCGTAACCTTCAAAATTCAAATTCTACAAGTTGTATTGTATCCATCATTGAGTGAGCAAACTTGATTTGTATTGTTTATGCTGTAGGATCCGAATCGCTCTATCATGCTTTGCTATTTTGTTTCATTTCATGCAAGTTCCTTTTAGTAGCCCTTTGAGCATTAATGGATTCTTCTTTGAAAAAATAATAATTCATAGCTTATATCAAACTATTATTCTGACCCTGAGGCATACGTTGAAACTCTTGCTCGAGTGTTCTCTGATCACACTCCCCTCTTGCTGCGCTGCGAGGTGCCCTCCGGTGATCGGGCAACTCAGCCATTCCTCTTTCAGGAGGCCTGGACTACTCACCCGTTGTTTGAAGCTGTTGTGACTGACAATTGGCACAAGTTTTCTACCAGCTTCACAGGGAAATTAGTGAATGTCCAAGAGGCTTCGCTTACCTTTAATAAGGAAGCTTTTGGAAACATTCACGCGAGGAAACGGAGGGTAGAGCGGAGACTGCATGGGGTCCAGAAGGAGCTTGAGTGGCGTGAGATGGAAGCCTTGTACCGTTTGGAGCGTTCTCTACAAAAGAAGTATGGTGATATTCTCACATAGGAGGAGATCTTGTGGTATCAGAAATCCAGAGAGAATTGGGTCAGATTGGGGGACAGAAACACGAGGTCCTTTCACACCCAAACTGTGGTCCGACGAAAGCGGAATAAGATACATGGCTTGTTCATTCATGATGGCAATTGGTGTACGGATCAAGTGAACCTCCAAGAGGAGGCCCGACGCTTCTTCATCAATCTCTTCTCTGTTGACATGCAGGTGTGCAAGAATGTGATCATGGAGAATAGGACTCCGGTCATTTCAGAAGAGGATAGAGGGGCGCTTTTTCAACCTGTTTCACTTGAAGAGGTTCGACGGGCGGTCATGGGGATGCACTCCTTTAAGGCTCCCGGAGTTGACGGCTTCCAAGATTTTTTCTACAAGCAGTACTGGCATGTCCTGGGTACGGATCTCCATCACATGGTCTCCATGTCATTTCAGGATGGGAGAGCGGACCCCTCATTACTTGACACATTGCTGGTTCTTATTCCAAAGGTGGATGACCCTGTTCGGTTGAAGGATCTGCGGCCGATTAGTCTGTGTAATGTAGCTTACAAAGTTATTATTAAAGTGTTGGTGAACAGGTTCAGGCCGCGGCTTACTGAACTTGTGGGACCACTCCAGGGGAGTTTTATACCAGGGAGAGGGACCAGAGACAACATCATTCTTGCTCAGGAGGTGATGCATACAATTCACACGCATAAGAGGAAAGGCGGGTTAGTTGCACTGAAGATAGATTTGGAGAAAGCTTATGATAGGGTCAGTTGGGATTTTCTTCGAGCAACCCTCTACGACTTTGGCTTCCCTCCGTCCATTGTGGATTTGGTTATGTGGGGTGTACAAGGGTCGAATATCTCAGTCATTTGGAACGGATCTAAATTACCTTCCTTCACTCCGCAACGTGGGTTAAGGCAAGGTGATCCCCTGTCTCCATATCTATTTGTGCTATGCATGGAATGGCATGCTATCCATATTCAACGACTCTTCCAAGAAGGTGTATGGCAACCTATTCGTGTTAGAAAGGAAGGTATTGGTATATCACACCTTTTCTTTGCTGATGATGTTCTTCTCTTTTGCCAAGCGTCCAAGGAGAAAATGCGGTTGATTTCGGACACACTTTCGGTGTACTGTCAGGCGTCCGGAATGAAGGTGAATTTAGAGAAGTCGTGCATGTTCTGCTCAGGGAACATAGACCAAAGGATACAACAAGAACTTTCAGATATCTCTAGAATTAGCAGGGCAACAAATCTTGGTAAGTATCTGGGGATACCACTCCTTAAGGGGAGAGTGACTAGAGATGTCTTTGCGCCCATAATCGATAAGATGAACACCTGTCTGGCGTCCTGGAAACACAAGCTTCTGAACAAGGCGGGACGGTTGTGCTTAGCCAAGTCTGTCATGAGCTCGTTGCCGATTTACACTATGCAGGCTTTATGGCTCCCTGAGGGAGTTTGTGAGCATATTGATAAGTTATTTCGGAATTGTATTTGGTCCAAAGGAGGCTCGAGTCGAAGCTGGAATTTAGTGCCTTGGCATGATGTGACTCTACCCAAGGAAAAGGGTGGACTTGGCATTCGGAGTGCGCAGCAGAATAACATTGCCCTCTTAGGGAAGTTGGTAAGTAACCTCATGTATGATACAGACATGCTTTGGGTCCAAGTGCTAAGACAGAGATATGTGGGTGCTGACTCGGTGTTGGCGGCGCAGTATCACCCCGGGGATTCTTATGTGTGGAGAGGAATTATCAATGCTAAGGATGCCATCAAGCAAGGGTTTCATCTGTGCCTGGGTGATGGGCATTCATTGTTTTGGTACTCTAACTGGCTGGGAACGGGGAGTCTGTGTCATCGTGTTCCATATGTTCATATTTCAGATACGGAGCTTAAAGTCTCAGATCTTTGGAGTCAGGGTGCGCGGAATCTCACTGCTATGTACACGCCTATTCCTCTTGAGATAGTGGATGAAATTGTTCGGATCAAGATTCTGTTGTGTTCAGAGGAGGATAGGATTCTGTGGGCAGCAACTAGCTCCGGAATCTACACGATAGCCTCTGCGTATCATATGATTCGGGGTCAGGATCAGCTGAGCTCTCGTGATTGGAAGGTGATTTGCAAAATCTAGGCACAAGAGAAGGTTAGATTTTTCCTTTGGCTCGTGGGTCGTGGTGCTCTTCCGACAAATTTGAAGCGGCAGCAATGCCACCTGAGCTTGACTGCGACTTGTCCCTGGTGTGGTGAGCAGGATGAGGATGTTGAACACCTCTTGCGAGATTGCCATGGCTCGCGATTGACATGGAGCCACTTTCAGAGCTTATAGCCAACCCCTCCTACGACGAGCACTTTTCAAGATTGGTTTCGTTTCATCCTGCAAGGTCCGTATCAGGCGTTTACGATTGCCACACTCTGGTGCATTTGGTGTTGGCGCAATAACGCGGTCTTTGATCCTCAATCGTGGCCTACTCAAAAGGTTTGGTGTCATATATTGATCACAGCAAATGAGTTTGCGAGATGGGGGACGATGATGACGAGTCCTCATGAATCTATGTTCGTGATGGATACTAATTTAGTTCACCTTCATACAGATGGCAGCTGGATTGCTGGGGTGAAGTAGATGGGTGGCGGTTGTGTAGTGAGGGATTCCACCGACCGATGGATCTCAGGGTTTGCTTGCTCTTATGGTCCGGGGTGTGTTTTTCTGGCGGAGCTTCTGGCACTCCGATATGGGTTGAAGCTAGTAAAGGATTTGGGCTACCGTGAGATAGTGTGTTATATGGATTGTAAGGAGATTGTGGAGATTCTGAGCCAGAACAGGGACACTCAGAACTTTTGGCAAAGGGATATTATTACCTCTTTTCGAAATATGCTGGTTGGGGATTGGAAAGTCCAATTCTCCTATGTCTCGCGTGATAGAAATGCAGTAGCGGATACTTTGGCAAAACAAGTGACCCACACAGGGTGTCCGTTACGTGTCTGCAAGGAGCCTCCGTCTTCAGTGATCCCGCTTCTGTGCAGGGATGCAGTAGCTTAATTGTTCTTTTTTTTTGTTGTCTGCTTTTATTTCTTTATGTAAAAAAAAACTATTATTCTGCATCAAACATTCTTCATTTTTTTTTCCTCTATAACCAAAAAATATATATTCTTATCATTCTGAAGTCTGAATATTTCAATCCTCAAGATATTTCATTCTGGAGTAAGTGGTGAAATTAACTCCTTAAAAATATAATATTTTAGTATTAACCATTGAATAGCGAAAATTATGCACAGCCTTGAGTGATCCGTCAAATTAGTCAGTGATAATATTTGACTAATTGGTTGCGAAAAGGGAAAAAAAAGAAGTGGAAAGTGAAATATTTTTAATTCTTTAATAGGAGAGAAAATGAAAGAAAAAGAGCTAAAAAATCTCTCATTTTATTTGATTGGGTAGAAAGGAAAAGAAGAAAACACATTAACATATTACAAAAATATCCCAACTTTGAAATGTCAGACAATGGGAGGACAGAATGGTAATTTCATTTATGTACAATCATTGTCAGTTCTCCTCCCATATATGGAGGGAAAATAATGTGAGACCCATAATATCTTTTCTTTCCATCCTCTTTTTCACCATTCCGCAAACAAAGGAAATGAAACGCACCCCCTTTTTTGCTTGAATTTTTATAAATAACACTATTGATCCATCTAGGACGTGATTATAATAACTACGTAGAGTAAGTTAGATTATTTTGAATACAGCATCAATTTCTTTCGCATTGAGAGAAGCAGCATAGCCCCTCCTTAATACAACTGCAGCCACTTATTGTGAGACTTCTGTGAATGAACTCAAGGCACTTATCAGAGACTCGTATACCTGTATTCCCTGCAAGTACACGGTATCTCGCAGGTGCTGCAAGTGAAGGTCACAGTCAGTAAGAAAATATACTACTATAGGTCATGTGAATATACGGTGAGAAATCACGGTGAACTAAAATCACAGTTGACAGAAGCAACTTCCTTTAACTTTTGGGACTGTCCAGCGTGATTTTGGCATCATTGGTTTTCCACCGCACATTCAAACATCTACTAAGATGTGTTAAACAATAAGGAAAAATAGAACCAGTGTTAAACCTCATTGTGGTCATGAAGCAGGATTGGAGTATTTTTCATTGGGGAAAAACCCAGCACAGGAATTCCTTTTTGTCTAATGTATCGAGCATCAGTTGTGGATGCAAGAATCTCAGGCCTTGAAAGTTTTCCTCCAGCTGATGTGACGGCCTGCTTGAAAATTAACCACCATGGATTGGAGTCATTAGTAGCGGTCATTAAGGGGCGTCCCATGTTGTCTCTGAGGGGTCCTTTCTCTTTAATCTACCACACCATATTTGATTGCCCAAACAAGAGACAGAAGAGCAGATGTCAGGAAATTATGGCATAGACCATGGTTTTAACAACAGAGCCAGAACTACATACATTTATAAAATAAGAGTGCATTTGGAAGAACTTATTTGTACTAATCGTATAATATAAGCACTTAAACGAAGTGTTTAATTAAGCTTAAGAAATTATTTATGATCCACCTACCTCAGACATTATTATATTAATAAAGCTCTCAAATAAACTTACGAATAAACGCTTTTGTGATAAGTGTATAGTGATAGCCCTAATTTCTTAATTAAGTTATTTAGCTAATATTATCCTAACTCAGTGAGAAAGAACAAAGATAATATTATCAGATGCACCAAACCTCTTCTGAAATGTCTCTATCCTTTTCAACAGTAATATCAGCCATAAGTGTCAGATTGGATGATGGGTTCTTCAAGGTTTTTGTTGTGATATGTTGTAATTAGTATTAATTGTAGAATATTTATTTTTTATTATTAGGAGATTGAGTACATATTTATTTTCCTCTATATGATGTTTGTAGTTTTGGAATAAAAAATAAAATCTATGTGAGCACAATTTCGATCGTCGTCTTCCACTTGTAGGTTTGTAAACACATTTCTGTGCTGGTTGTTAGTTAGGACACTGGAGAGTAGTAATCAATGAAACAGGAGAGGCCATTTCACTAGAGAACAAAAATATTAGCTATATTATAATGTTACAATGGACTATGGTACCAGAAAACTTGGAAGTCATTTAATCCTGGCAAGCAAACGAGATAGTTATGATCTCAAACCTACAACTCCTATTGAGCTAGCTTTTAGGATTCAGTCACCACCAGTCTGTTTTCAATTCTAGTAAAGAGATTTGAGTAGTCCAGAGGTTGCAGTGAGCTATTCAAACAGAATAAAAGTTAATTTGTGAAGGATATAACTTCTTTGAGGAAAGCTATTGGAAAGGTTCCATAAGGAACAAATCTAATGACATGCACCCAACCCATACTCTAAAATCCGATACCACACCCCCTATTTATGCACACTAAGTGGATGTTCGGATACACGATGAAAAATTACGGTAAGACAAAATCATGGTGGACAAAAAAAACTTACCTTAGCTTTTTCCAGTGATTTTGGCTTCACTATGGTTTTCCACTCTGTACCCAAACAAGCTCTAAAGGGATCACCCTCTGACCTTACACTGAAGCCTAGCCGACATGATGCCCTCTAATGTATCAAAGAATCACATTGTACGTATGGGATTCTCACATGGAGTATATAAGGCCATAGGCTTTCCCACTAGTAAAATTTGGAGTGTGGTCCTCTCAAGTTCTTGTCCATTGGCAAATCTTCTACCATGTCTCGCAAATGAAAATCAGCAATGCAATCGTCATATTGGCATTGCATAGGTAACCTAGGACTAGTTAAAACTCAAAATAGAAACAAGTAATCATCAAGTGTGGGCGCAAAGGATGCAGAGTTGCTGGAGTGGTCAAACCCAATTGCAAGTTATACTGTTATAGGGCCTAACTAAAAACAAGTAAAACCTATTTAAACTAAAACTTCAGGTCTATTACTATAATCCACTAATTCAACCCTAGACAAATAAGACTATTAAGACAAGAAGATACTCATAACATATGAAGTATGAACAACCCTAATATTCTAAGTTGGCCATTCAAGGCAAAGCTCACTAGACATAGTCTAACAAAGAAATACACCTAAAGAAAATATACGCATTATAAAACATGGCTAGAAAGAGAGCTGAAGAAATGAGGCATCCCAAATACTCTTGAAGAGACACCAAAGAGGCAACATGACAACTGAAAACTGCTAAAATAGATAGAGCAAGATGGCTGGAGCAACATCGAAATGAACTTGTGGGAATGTAGCATAGCCAAGGAAAATGAGACAACATTGGAAAGATGTGCAGTGGCAATTTCCAGACTAGCTACCAAACATCACAAGAATAATTTCAAATTTGAATTCAGGAGACCCAAATCGATGTATGGAATTTGAAAAATTGAATCTGGCTTGAAAATGGTTCAATCAACAACCCCTATGCACCACCTTAACATTATTCATTCAGTACTCACTGACAAGGAGGCATGGGTGTCCATCTTTCTTGTCAAAACTTCTTCAGTCAGATATGTCGAACTTGTTCATTTTGGTCAAGCCCACCCAATATTCCAGCATATGATCAATCTCTTGAGGACACAGTTTGGACATGTCACCACCATGTTGTTAGAATCAAATAATTTAATGAGTTACTATATTTTGATAAATAACAATTTCGCTAAGTGTTGCTGACTTCTTAAAAGTTTTCATGTTCAGGAACACTTGTTAATTGGAGATACACTGCGAGGACTTTGACAAAGCATTATCAAAAGCAAATTGTCAAGTAAAGAACAATAGAGAAATCCATCCGCCTGTGTGAATCAGTCTGCCACTTGAGAGAGTCTGTCCGCCTGTGATGAACGTTTGGTTGATCAGTCACTGGATGTATTTATGAAGAATGTTGCATTGACTAAAGCAATGATTGAAGACTCGTGCAAAACGAAATATCCTGAAGGTAATCGTTTGTTCAACCCAAAGATGAGCTGTCGTGCACCTCTTGGTTCTTCAGAGCATTAATGGCGAAAGGGACAGAATTAAGCGCCTCATTCCCTGAAGATTCAAATCCTGTGACATTCCTTAATTCAAGTTGCTTTTACTGAATTAGCGGCGATGCCTTCTGATCATCGTATCTCCCCAAGGGTCAAATTCAAATATTCTGGTCAGAACATTAATGACTCAATTAGTTGTAAGGCATGAGCATTAATTGCAGACTCTATGGGTCGAGGCAAAATGCATCACCAGACGACATTTTGCATTGTTGAAGAAACATTCATTATCTGGCAGATTGCAACAGCAGATGCAGAAGTATCCGTTACTCACAATCAAGTAGAAATTCAAACATAACTATTTTGAAGATCTTCAGCAAAGCTTACAGTGAACATCCTACTGAAGATATAAATAGTGGACTTAGCATTAGTTTCAACTTCGCGACTTTTACACAATCAAAGCATTCAAACTTTCCAAGTCTATCTACGATCAAACAAGCTTTAAGCCAAGACACTCAGCAATCTCAACTTATCTATTTTCTGAGTTCTGTCGCCAACTAGTGTGAAGCTCTTTACAGGGTGAAAAACTCTTATCCTTTCTCACACAAGCCCTTCAGAGAACCAACTTGTTCATCATCTCTGAATTCTGTTCTTCACATTTTCTACCCACTCTTACTGAAGAGATTTTGTAGAAACCAAGTTTTCTTGTAAAAGAACTGGGAGTAGTCATGTCTAACACTCGAACGATAAAAGGAGAAGTCCTGCTAGAATACTTGTAAAGGAGTAGTCCTCAGAATACTGGGAGAAGTCCCTGAGAACACTTGTACTATTTTGTTTAAATAGTGAAAATATGGGTGAAGCCAATGACTGAACGTAGCCCTGTCGATTAAGGGGGTGAACCAGGATAAATATCGTTTGTGTGCTTTATCGTTCAAGTTGTAGGATTATTTCCGCTGCACTTCTTTGACAAACGTTTTTGAACTTATAATTGCTATCTCGCAAAAAGAATAATAAAAATCACACACACAATTCAAACCCCCCTTTCTTGTGTGGTTTTATTACTATCACATGTTTTTATCTATCTTTCACTCCATTTTGGTCCTTTTGGGGTTCATTTTATTTGTTGGGTTTGTAAGAGTTTAAGTATATGGAAAGCATCTCAAAATATGAATATTTTATCTTAGAACATTCGACTATCTTCGATGATCTTAGCATTTTTTCCCCACATTTCACTAATACTTTCCTTTTTTAATTAGGATTAAAAGTCTAGTACAAATATATAATTAGGTAATAATGTTTTGTCTTTTGTCTCAGATCAAATAAATATCAATTTAGAGTATTTTGCAGTCTCAACTCTCTCCATTTCCTCCCTCTATACCAATTGCAAGAAAGACTAAAACCCCTATAATTTCAACATTTAGCTTTGCTACTGCATGGACAGCTATATTCTTGCTGTTGTATGTCTGAGTTCTTCTCAGTGGCCCTGGCTTGCAAGCTGGACTCAGTTTTCCATATTCCAGAAAACATTGATGATTGCAAGCCTCGTTCAAATTTGAGGTTTTTTTTTTATTGTTTGAGGCTTCTAAATGATGGTTTTGACGAATTTAAATAAGTTATTTGGTGAATTCTAGACTTTGCTGCGTATCTAGGTTCGACAACTCTAATTCGCAATATGCATATTTCTAGCAGTGACTTTGAATTCCCTCCACGTATCCTTCCAACAGTGTCCTTATCTTACTGTGCTGAATTTCTTTTAGCAGACCAGTCCCCATCCTGTAATAACTCTTTCAAGCACTGCCATTTACTTGAAACGTGCCATTCTAGCTGCCTCATTGTATTCTCCCTTGATCTTGTTTTATCTAACTATACTTTAAATCCCATCACAAGCTATGGTTTATGCAGCCAATTCTATTTTTAAGTTGTTTCATTTTTTAATTGTAAGTGTGTTTATTTGTAATTGGTCAAGTAGTAATGCAGTTGGCACTGCAACCACAAACAGGACTAAGTCCAATAATAAAATAAGGGGCATTGTTTTTAATGCCATCCCCATAGCTAGTTTTGCCATCCTAAAAATTATAAAATCCTAAAATACCCTTATTTTTTTTGTCTTTCTGTTTTTCACCCGTACTTTCAAATTGTGGTACACTTTATTCCCGCACTTTAAAGTGCGACGTATATTTGGTACCGCACTTTAAAAGTGCAGTTTGTATTTTTGATAAATTTAAACTACTGCACTTTTAAAGTGTGGTACCAAATATACTTGACATAGAAACCAAATTGTTGCTCCAGCCTACTTGTGTACGGTTACTTGAATTTCTCTTTCATCGAGAAATTGAAGAATGAGAAGCACCAATTCCTGCTCAAAGATGTCATTTTTGCCTTCGTTATATGTCTGATAAATACAAAAACACAAGTATGTCTGACAAATAGGTATTATCTATATGTCTATGATAAATTTAGCTATGTCTGACAAAGATGTGTAAATATATAGATGGAATCAGAAGACCCAAGAGATGAAAATGGCAAGTTCGGTGTATCATCTCTGGTTCATCTATATGTCTGACAATTCACAAAAACACAAACCGCACTTTAAAACTGCGGTAGTTAAATTTACCAAAACACAAACCACACTTTAAAGTGTGGTAGTACCGCACTTGTAAAGTGCGGGCAAAAATTTTAACAGGGTGGGGAGTTGGGTGGAGTATTTTTAACTTAAGGTTATTTTGGTATTTTACTCACTCTGGGGTGGCATGATTAGGCATGGGGATGGCAACAATAACAATGCCCTACAATAAGACCCCTTAACCCTGTTAAATAAGAAAACAAATTAGGAAATATATGTTAATTAACCCTGTTAAATAAGAAAACAAATTAGGAAATATATTTTAATAGGGTGGGGAGTTGGGTGGAGTATTTTTAACTTAAGGTTATTTTGGTATTTTACTCACTCTGGGGGTGGCATGATTAGGCATGGGGATGGCAACAATAACAATGCCCTACAATAAGACCCCTTAACCCTGTTAAATAAGAAAACAAATTAGGAAATATATGTTAATTTTGAAACAACTCCTAATATAGCTTCTTAACTAAAAATCTTCAATATATGCCAAATATCGTCAAGGATATTTTAAAATATCCTTCAATCCACTGAATATATTCCATGACACATGACATTGTAACACTTGTAATAAGTTTGGAGCTTATTTAACTTCAGTTTGAAGGAGAGAATTAGAGCATTAAGATTATTATTGACTTTAGTACTTTACTAGCGTTATTGGACTAGGCGGCTTGTACTAAGCTTGCACTTGATTCAGACTATTCTTAGCAAGAAAACAAGTATTAGATTAGCTTTTTTGCGTCAAACTTCACAATAGTTGAGTCCTATCACTTATATATTATCTCTTTTCCCCTTTCATCCAATCCGGCCTAACAATTGAATTTCAACAAGGTGCATTATGTTTCTGCTCAGGAGTGCAAGTCAATCGGCTAACCTCCTAATCCCATAGGCAGCTCACTAAATCCAACAGACATATATTCATTAAAATAAGAAATGCATAACCTGCCCGTCAAGAAAAAAGTGAGAATATCTGCCAAAGATCTTCAGCTCAAATGACAAGACTATCTGTGGGAAATCTACCCATCCTCATTTCAAATCCAACAGAGAACATTTTGCCTCCACCATAGCCTACTTCTCACTCTCCCATACTAGCTTAGACCTCCTCCAGGACTAAGACCAGTAAGAGTGTAAGACGTTGTAAAAATGACTGACAGAGTGACATGATTTTCTACAAAGTCCACAAGCTGGTTCTAAGTCTTCAAAATTTTCCACATTTTACATTTACAGCATGTTTTAGATATACAGTTAAATCTCTACTAATCACTTCCCCCCAAACAAAATCTACTCCTAATAGCTTCTCCTTGAATCACTTTTCATAACGTTAACATGAAAATCTACTGAGTTTCTAAGCACACATTCATTGAATCAAACAAACAAAAATAACTAACACAAAGCAACCCATCACCTGCTTCCACTTAAAGATGCAAAAGGCAAATCAGACATTCCATAAGAGATCTCACCTCATACGACATATTTCGAACAGCCGGCGCCCATTCCGCAGTGATTCTCCTCCTCATTTCCTCAGGATCCGTGGTAGGAGTCAACCTAAGATCAAAACCAGCCTCAGCTTCCGAAGGCTGTACGTTCATCACAAACCCCTGTACAGCAAACACATCACACACCATCCATTCCACAAACAAACAAACAAAAAATCACGAAAAACACGCAATAAGCAACTCACATCTTGGGAGGGAACCCCAGCTTTCACATAAACAGGATTGACAGAAACAACTTCAGCATTCAAAGCCATCCCAGCCTTAACCACATCAAACTGACTCTCCCTGAATCGATTAACGATCTCCACGCTCTTCATCAAATTCTCCATCGCACTGTCATCATACATCCTCGAACCGTGACCAGGTGTCCCCTTCGCCCTGATCTTCACCTCCCAGGGGATCCGATCCGCGTAGAAAACCCTAAACTCATCCCCGGGGTTGGCCTGCCCTTCGTCCAGCGCAAACCCGGCGTTCAGCGCCGCGAACTCCTCAGACTCCGCGAACAACGCGTAGCCGCCGAAGCCGCCGACCTCCTCATCGGGAACCAGCGACACGTGGACGGTGCGTGAAGGCGTGTGTCCTCGCGATTTGAGGTTGCGGATGGCTTCGAGGTACTGCATGGCGATGCACTTGTCGTCCTGCGCGCCGCGGGCGTAGATGGCGCCGGTGTCGGGGACGCGCACGGCGGAGAAGGGAGGGTGGAGCCACTTGGAGGGCTCAGCGGGGACGGAGTCGAGGTGGGAGTTGAGCAGGATGGAGGGGAGAGAAGGGTTTGAGCCGGGCCATGTGAGGAGGAGGAGGGGCTTTCCGGGGGAGAATTCGAGGGTTTTGTGGCGGAGGCCGATGGAGGAGGCTTGGGAGATGAGGTAGGAGATGGCGGAGGAGTAGTCGGGGTTGGGGTGCGCGGTGTTGATTCGGAGGTAGCTTTGGAAGCGTGTGATAGGGTTGTCTTCTTCTTCGGTGGTCGCGGAGAGGGAAAGGGGTGAGACAAGGAGGAGAGTGAGGTAGAAGAGTGAGAACCCGCAGCTGTGACCTTGTGGGGTTGTTGGTCTTCTCGCCATGGTGACTGAAGTGAATGCAAGTCAGTTCAGTTACTCAGTAGTCAGTACAGTTCCTTGCTTACATGGAGCGTCCTTCACAGTTCGCACTCTACGCTCTGTTGGATTGGATAACGGGAAGAAGATGAAAAAGAAAGTAAACAAAAGAAAAACAAAAAGTGCATTTTTGATCCCACACTTATCACGATTAGGTAATTTTGGTCCCTAATAAAAAAATTAACCTAAAACGACCTCGACTTATACAGCTCACTAAATCCAACAGACATATATTCATTAAAATAAAAAATCCATAACTTGCCCGTCAAGAAATATTATGCAAAAAAATGTTGTAATCTTCTAATTGATGTTTTACCTATAAAAGTTGAGTGCAACAAGATCATGCAGCAACATATTTAGCTTCAGCAGTAGACAATGAGATTGTGTTTTGTCTTTTGCTTGTCCAAGAAATTAGACATTGTCCTAAGAAGTGGCAGCCACCACTTGTACTTTTTCTTTCTATGCGATCACCAACATAGTCAGCATCACAGAATCCTTTTAACCTGAAATCATCACCTTTCTCATACACTAGACCAAGATTAGTAGTGCCAATGAGATATCTAAAAATTCGTTTCACAGCACTAAGGTGAGATTCTTGAGGATTTACCTAGAATCTTGCACATAGGCAAACACTGAACATTATGTCTGGTCTGCTTGCAGTAAGACAGAGCAATGATCCTATCATCCTTCTGTACTTAGTTGAATCTACAAGTGCAGATTCATTACTTTTATCCAGTATTACTCCAGGATGCATTTGGGTGCTCATCTCTTTAGCTTTTTCCATACTATACTTTTTCAAGAGATCCTTAATGTACTTCGTCTGGTGAATATAGGTCTTCTCTTTTTCTTGGCGAATTTGTAATCCTATAAAGAACTTCAGTTCTCCAATCATGCTCATCTCGAATTCACTCAGCATAAGCTTAGAAAATTCTTGACACAAGTTTTCATTAGTAGCACCAAATATAATATCATGAACGTATAATTGAACTAATATAAAATCAGTTGATGACTTGCGTCTAAAAAGAGTGTTATCAATGTTACCCCTTGAGAACCTATTACTCATGAGGAATGAGCTTAGGCGATCATACCATGCTCTTGGAGCTTGCTTCAATCCATATAGTGCTTTTCTTAATTTAAAGACATGGTCTGGCAGAACTGGGTCTTCGAACCCTGGGGTCTGATTAACGTATACTTCTTCTTCAATATATTCGTTTAAGAATGCACTCTTCACATCCATTTGATATAGTTTGATGGAGTGTTGATATGAAAATGCTAGAAGTATACGAATGGCTTCAATACGTGCAACATGGGCAAATGTTTCAGTGTAATCTATGCCTTCTGGTTGATTGTACCCTTGTGCAACGAGCCTTGCTTTGTTTCTTGTTACCTTTCCATCTTCATCCATTTTATTTCTAAATACCCACTTAGTACCTATAATTAATTTGCCTTCAGGCCTTGGTACTAGATTCCAGACTTTGCTTCTTCCGAATTGATTTAGCTCTTCTTGCATGGCAAGAATCCAACCTTCATCTTGCAAAGATTCACCTATGTTCTTGGGTTCTATCTCAGACAAGAGCGCACAGTTAGCATAACTATTAAAAGTAGATCTAGTTCTTACATTTTCTAAGACACTGCTAATAATTTGTGTTGGTGGATGATATGGCTTAAACCTCCAGTCCACTGGAAGTCATGACTTGATCAGATGAGGCAACACCAGACGGAGTTATATTGTCAATGTCTGGTTGAACACCGGACGAGGCACTTGGATTTATGACGTCGACTGTAGTTGAAGGTTGAGCTTTTGTAGATGATGGTTCTTCATATAGATCCAGACTCTCAAACTCATCTTCTAATGACATTTGATTTCCACATGAGTGAACATCATCAAACTTAACGTGGATGGATTCTTCAATAGTCAAGGTTCTGGAGTTGTACACTCGAAAAGCTTTCGAGTTAGGAGAGTATCCTAAGAATATTCCTTTATCTGATTTTGCATCAAATTTTCCAAGGTCGGCCTTAGTATTGAGTAGGAAGCATGGACATCCAGATGGATGGAAATAGGAAATGTTTGGCTTTCTTCCTTTCCACGGCTCATAAGCAGTCTTCTTCAGGATAGGACGCATAAGAATCCAGTTTTGAATATAGCATGCAGTATGAACAGCTTCAGCCCAGAAGTACTTTGGTAGTGAAGTCTCACTAAGCATGGTTCCGGCCATTTCCTGAAGAGATCTGTTCTTTCTTTCAGCCACACCGTTTTGTTGAGGAGTTCTTGGAGCAGATACTTGATGAAATATGTCATTTTCTTCACAATAACTATTGAATTCTTCATTTATAAATTCTCCTCCTCGATCACTACGTATGTTAGTGATGCAATACCCCTTCTCATTTTGGACTCTCTTTGCAATGATGGAGAATGATCTGAATGCTTCATCTTTTGTTGCAAGGAATTGTACCCATGTGAATCTAGTGTAGTCATCGACAATGACAAGATAGAATATTTTTCCAGAACAACTAGCCATTCTAATAGGTCTAAACAAGTCCATATGCAACATTTCCAGAGGTCTGTTAGTACTCACAACACTCTTAGATGAAAATGAGCTTTTTAATTGTTTTCCTTGAAGACATGCAGAGCATGTGATATCAGATTTGAAAGATAGATTTGGCAGACCATGTACTAGATCATGCTTGATCATTTTAGTAATGGTCTTTAAGGATGCATGCCCTAGCTTCCTGTGCCATATCCATTTATCATCCTCTGCTGACACTAGACATGTTACATTTTGACTTGCAAGGTTTTCCAAGTTTGTCTTATATAGATCCCCTTGTCTCTGAGCTTCAAAGATAACATTGTCATCATCATCTGTGACATTACACTTCACTTTATTGAAGGAAACAGTGAATCCACTGTCACATAATTGACTTATGCTAAGTAGATTATGTTTTAGTCCTTCAACTAAAAGAACATTCCGTATTACAGGAAGAGGAGCCATACCAACGTCACCTTCACCAACGATGAGCCCCTTTTGGTTACCTCCAAAGGTAACCGTTCCTCCATTTCGTTTAGCACGAATCTTTAGGAATAAAGACCTTCTTCCCATCATGTGACGTGAGCAGCCACTGTCCAGGTACCATTGCTCTTTTCGGTTTTGAACTGTTAAGCACATCTGCAAGTGGCACAATCATGGATTTAGGTACCCAAACTTTCTTGGGTCCTTGCTTGTTAGTCACAGACTTGGGTGGAACGTTCCTCCCATACACTATTTTATTTGGAGTTTGTTTCTCCTTACCTTTGACAGCAAATGTCTTAGGTTTACTCAATTTAGACTCTGATGATGTAAATTTCACTTCAGGCTTATATACACATGGAGTTGCAGATGATGTGTTTCTAGATGCAATGATATCCCAATTATCTTCTTCATAGCCTAGACCTCTTCTATCATACATTTTTCTATTGTTATCGCTTAGTTTTACTAAGTTGTCATATCCTAGGGTGAATATAGACAAGATCTTTGATTAAGCTATTGACTCTCTGTTTCAAATGTTGTTACAGAGCTGCAGAAGTATCTGTTGAACACTCAGAAGTTATTCAAACGGAATCACTTCAATCTTCATCTACGATCATCAAGGGAATCCCTACTGAAGATATAAATAGAGGACTTAGACACTTGATTCAGTTGGCGACTTTCAACGATAAAATTCCCAAAGCATTCAAAGTCATCCTCTAAGCAATCAGCTCTAAGTTCATAACTCAGAATCTCACTGTTATACCTTTCTGAGTTAAGTCGTTTGTCATTGTGTGAATCCTTAACAGAGTGAAAACTCTTATCCTTTCCGCACAGCCTAAACAGAGAACCAACCTCCATACTCTCTCTGTATACTGTACTTAAACTTTCTACCCTACTTTATTGAAGAGATTCTTCTAGAAACTCAAAATTTTCTTCGTAAAAGAACTGGGAGTTGTCCTGTCAAATACTAGAAAGGAGAAGTCCAGTAAGAATACTTGTAAAGGAGTAGTCCTCATAATACTGGGAGAAATCCTGAACAATACTTGTACTATTTGAGTAAATAGTGGAAAATCTTGGTGAAGCCAAGGACTGGACGTAGCCCTGTCGATTAAGGGGGTGAACCAGGATAAATACTTTGTGTGCTTTACTTTTCAACTTTAACTTATTTCCGCTGCACTTATATCATGAAAAGTATTTTGAAAATTATACTTGCGTTTAACGAAAAGTTTTCAAAAATCATACACAATTGAAACCCCCCCTTTCTTGTGTGTTTTATTACTATCACATTGTTGAATTGATCTGGTCGGCAGGGACTAGAACCAGCGTTGTGGGACTCGTCCTAAAATCATAAGGAAGAAACGCAAACACACCAGATTGGTTGCCCCTGCGCATTGCATGGTGCTGGTGTAAATGTCTAGATGCGCCCAGGATCGTCCGTCCCATCATATTGTTGCATCTTGGGTGGTCGGATGAAGTTTGGTGGCGTGGGCTCCTGCATGATGGCATGGCCGAGGGGGTTTCCCGGTCGCGGGTCCCTTACATGCTCGAGCCAAGGTGGTAGAGGATCTACAGTTTGAACCGGTTGGTCCACGACTGTCTCTCGCCGAGTTGGAGATATTTGGGTATGACTCTGGCTCCAACCTTGGTTGTGCTCCTCCTCTTGCCGTCGGATGTGGTCCCTTAGCCCTTGAATGGTAAAGTTTTGATCCTCAACTTCTTGCTGAAGTTGTCTCTCCATTGCCGCCATTCGTTCCTCTAAATGGATCAAAGCCTCCCGATCGTTTTGTGCTTGCATGACTGTTTGAGCTTGGGGTTGGGGTGTGGGAGGTGTTATTTTGATCACTGGTTGTTGCTCGACTTGTTGAACTTGTTCTTCCTCCGTCGAGATTTCATTTTTCCTAATCGTCTCTACTCGAGCAGAACCTTCTTGTGCTGCCTTCGAAGGTTGCCGAGTTGCTTTCTTTTGTACCATGATGTGGGGTTAGGGAAGCTTTACCATCCCCACAGACGGCGTCAATGAACGGACCAAGCCTTTCAATCACCCAGGGAGGGTGTTTGTTGAGAAGGGTATGGTGCTTCCGGTGGTGGCTAACTGGTTGATCACCGTGCTCCGCCTTGGTGAACGTCCTAGAGGGATCCCTGCGAAGACAATCCGATGCCAAAGTCAATAGCTATGGGAGGAGGTGGTCTTAATGAGGTTAGAATCATGTACCTTAGTGAGGTGAGGGGTCTAGCTCTTTATAGGGAGGGCCCTAGAACCTGTCATTATCAAGCCCATTGACCACGGATTGCATCAGCATGGCAGGCAACAAGACAAGGGAGGGTACCAGGTGGTTCAGTGGGTTCTTGCAAGGGTTTCCATTAGGGCGCTTAGACACTGACCGTCACACCGTCATCTTCTGTGGTCGGTCGGTAGATCCTTGGTCATCGTGGAGTGGTCAACTGGGTGGTTCGGTCATCCATAACAGTCCCTAGGAACAAGGCTTTTGCTAATAGTTGTCAGATCCTTGCAAAAGTTTTCCGGGAAAAAATAAACATGGAAATATCCTTAAAAAACAAAGTAAAATTTTCAAAGAAACACACAGGAGAGGGACAAAGCAGTAGAAGCATTGACCTTCCTTAAAACAATGTTTATGAGAAAAAGGTTTTGTTCTTTTTCCTTTATTTTTGAAGCAAAATTAAGAGAGAAAATTACAGGTCAACCAATCGAATTTTAAAGATGTGGAAAACAGTTTTTTTTACTTAATTTAATTGATTGGTTTGACATATAATTGAAATCTAATTGGTTGACAGTATTAAGTGTATCACAATTAAACTCCAAAATTAATGATGACCTAGCATGATATTCAAGAAAGAAACAATGTGCCAAATATTACCAAATATCTTATATATAATGGTTTGTCCTAGCTCCTTAATGATCTATAAGTGTGAATTAACAACAATTGCACACATAAGAAACCAATGTAGTATATCAATCTTCCTGCACTACACTCAGATGTTCATCTCCATATTTTTGTCGAAATCAGAAAAATTAGAAAGAAAAAATAAGGAAGAGGACAGCAAAATCATTTTGAAGAACTACCTGATAACAATAATTATTTAAAGACCAAAACATCATTACATTTTGAAAGAATTCTGAAGCAGGAACCTTGGTCAGGAGAAACCAAGGACAAAGACATTCAAGAGTGTAATTTTGTCCCCAATTTATTCAAGTATATATCACAACATTATTTTTATTTTCATTTGATACATCTAATATAACACTTCTAATTCAACAAATTCTGAGGTCTAAATCTAGTTTATTCAGTAAAGCTGCAAATTTACATTTACTCTATAATTTATAGATCTAAGGACACACCAAAACGTTGCAAATAAACCACTCATAGATAGGGATAAGACAAATGTGCATGGTAGCCAAGATTCTTCAGTGCCAGCTGCTCGAACTGTGACAAAAAATCACATAAAGGAGCGCATTCGAGGTCTGGCTATAGACTGTGCCCCGTCAACAAATATGGTTGTTCCTGTCATGTAGCAAGATCCATCACTGATCAGATAGATGACAGTAGAAGCGAGATCATTCCTAACATCAAGCCATCTCTCAAGTGGCGCTGCCTCCTTCACCAACCTCTCTGCCCTTTCCCTTCCCACGGATAATGGGAATTCATCATTCAGGTGAAGGCCTCGTGCAATGGCATTAACTCTGATCTGGTACTTCCCTACCTCAATAGCCGAAGCCTGAAAAAAACAATTAGACACAGAACCAACTTAAATGGATAATAATTTTAAATAGAGGATAACATCAAAGATCACCAGATTTTCTCATATTTCAAAATTTGAAATGTAACTAAAATATTTATTGAAGTGTGAAATAGGCTAGTACCCAAGTCATAGTTAATCAAGCAAAGTAACTTTAGCAATAATAGATATCAAACTATCGGAGCAACTTCCTAATACATGGCAACATGGCTATATATGAGATCTTGAATAATTCAATCCTGGGAAACACTCATGAAAGTTAAAATACAGAAGTTCAGAGCGGAAGAATACCACACATAGTGTACTAACTAGTGTTGGTTTTAGAACAGCTTAACTCTAGTGAATATTCAACAAGGAAAACCCATTGCAACTACAGATAAGCAGCAGTAAAAGTCTAATTCTGTCATTGAAGATATCGCAATCATCTACATGCCAGCTGTATAAGATAACACAACTCTATCAGCCACGTAAATTTTGACCACCAGCTGAAAATAATCCCTATTTGACATAAATCATCTCAATTGATCAAAACAATGTTTTTTTCCTTTTGCTTTTGTAAACTAATTCACTTATTAAAACATTGATCACATCCTTCATGCATATCATCTCAGCCAAATTAAGCTGACTCTTCTATTTCCCATCTCATACTTTCAGTTTTAAATTGGTCGCAGCCTTACCTTCCAATTCAATTAGCAAATTAGGTCCTTCTGTACATAAATTTTATTGGTAGGACAGAAAAGCCCCCAATTCACAGACAGAGTAAAACAATAAGTAATGCATTTGATATATAAAATAGAACAGTTGAAAGAAAGAGAATTACAAGAACTATGAGATTAATCAGAATACTTATTATTGAGGTGGAAAAGACTAGAGGATAAAACTTCATTCACATCCAAAATTCAGCCACACTTAGAGAGATAAAGGAAGATAAGAGAGAGAGAGAGAGAGAGAGAGAGAGAGAGAGAGAGAGAGAGATGAAATATATGGTGATGTGATATGAAAATGAAAGATGGGAAGAGAAATCGGATGGAAGAGTAGGTGGAGTGTGAATGAATCATAACCCAAGACTAGAAGGGGGTCAAAAGTTGCAGGTGTAGTTCAATGTAGTTAGACTAGAAGGGGAACAAAAGTTGTAGGTGTAGTTCAATGTAGTTGGCCCTTTTTGCAGTGTGGCAGTTTGTTTCTATTTTTCATTTTTTTTTTCATAAGGTAGAAGGCATTGCATCTGAATCATCCTACTCATAACTTCTATTTTTTAATTACTCATTTTCGAACATGCAGCGAAAGCATACAATTTCCTCTCATCTCCTGTGCAATCCAAGGAGGAAGTTCTCCTAAAACTATATATATCCCCTTCTCATTCTAACATTCTGGTATTGACATATGCAACTAGCACGCCAAGATGTAATCTAAATGACAAGGATACCCGACACAAGCAATGCAGTAACTGTGAGTTAATCAAGACCATGAAACATCTTAACCACTACCACAGAAACGAATGATTAGGATCTAATCGGTAAAAGTTGCATAGAAAACCCAAGTTCTGTCAATAAAAAGTCAGGCAAAAAGTTAATCTTCAAAGAAAGTCAAGAAAGTTTTATAGCAGGAACCAAAATACTTCATCACACTAGGAAACATTGGTACACTAAGAGCGTGTTCGAAAAAGCTTATTGGAACTTATCTTATAGTTTAAACACTTAGACATGTGCTCAGTTAAACTAACGAAAATAGCTTATGACTTACGCATATACTCTGGACTTTATTTGATAACCTTCTCATATTAGCTTATAATTAAGTTTTTATGCCTATAACTTCTTTCGAGTTTATTTCCATAAGCTTATCAAATAAGCTGTATGAATAAGTGCAAACACAAACACGAACAAACACTAATACTTCAACCACAATGTATAAAACAAAATGCACCAAATTTGAGAAAAACGATTTCAAAAGAATGATTTGACAATATCATAGTAACGTAAATTGTAGAAAAAGAAATTTCAATTAATAATAAAAAATGGTGCTAGTTAATAGATAGAGACTTTGTTACCCTAACTAACTGCTGCACTGCTGCCAAGGCTGAGGCATATGCAGCAGCTCCGGGATAAAGCCCTCTTTCAGAACCCATCAGCGATGTTAAAAACACAATGGACCCTCCCGTGTTGAAATCCCGCATCTTTTGCCCAACAGCTTTTGACAAAAACCACGCAGCCATGAAATTTATCTTAACAATCTTTCTGAACTCACTCTCATCTAGCTCGAGATGCTCTTGCATCTTCCCTGCAAGTTCCAAATCAACCACAGGAGAAAACAAAAACCAAACCCAACTCAGATTAACCAAAGATCACATGAACAATCTGAAGAAAGAAAGAGAATTTGGGTGAGTGTTAGTTTGTTTACCTTCGTAAGTGAAACAGTTCACAAAAGCATCCAATTTCCCCAAAATCTCGCAAGCTTTACCAACGGCGTCGTGAAAGGTGGATTCGGATTGGTCCTCCATGTCCAATCCAACGACCTGCACAACTGAGGGATCAGAGAGGGAACGCGTGATGATTTCGTGGGCAATGCTGCGCAAACTGGTCGAGTCTCCCATCAAAACCAACCTGATTGAACCAGCAAAGATTCGATTGTTTGTGTCATTGAGAATGAATCCATGGAAGGAATTAAACAAATCAAATGTGAATGAATGGAAGAGAAGAGAGGGTTTACCTGCACCCTCGTTGAACTAAATGGAAAGCAATGCCCTGTGAAACCTCATCGCCGTTCGAGGTCAGCAACACTCTCTTCCCCCCTGAGTTCTCCATCGTTGTTCTCGCCGAATTCCACGCCCATGAACAACGAGTACGAGCAGTAAGTATATGTTGCTACTTGCTTGTTAGGGTGGGCGCACCAAACAAAATGGGTACACAAAATGACAAAATTGAAAACCTTTGCCGGTTACTATTAAAATCACATGGCATGTTAGGTAATGATTATACAGATATCCTTATTCTTTTAACAATAAAAGGTGCCTGATTTGATAAAAGTGATAATCATCATATTAGTACCTATGTTTTACTCGCCGTCTGAACCAGGTCCCTCCTCGGAATTTTTTTTGTAAATGGTCCCTCAGTTTGTAAAGTGTCTGACATAGGTCCTCGCCGGAGCCCGGAGCTCCGGCAAGTGCTTACGTGGCATTACACGTCAGTAATTAAAAAAAAAAGAAATTAAAATAGGGAAATTACTAGTATAACCTTAATGAACTAAAACCCCAATTTGGAGAATTTGAAGAAGGTCCCTCACTTGAAATCCCTAATTTGGTTCTACTTTCCTCTTCCCCACATCCTGTTACGCACTTCTTATGTTCATCTTCTTCCTCCCACCATTCTTGCAGCTGCTACTAATTGTTCTTCTCTCTTATCCAGCGATGGTGCTCCTCCTCACGCGTTGCCCAAATCGTCCTACATGAGCCAATTTCATCATTGATTTCGTCTCCTTCATCTCTCTGTTTGTTCATCGATTTCTTAGATTTGGGGTTTGCTTACATACCCAGATTTCATCCTCTAGCAGATTTCATTCCATGAACATGTCTTCCCGAGCGTCATCTCGTGTCAGACCAAGGTGTGCAGGGGCAAAGGCAAAATGTGAATGTGGGGTGCCCCTCTTGGTCTACACTGCTGGTACCCCTGAAAACCCAGGTAGGAGGTTCTTGAGATGCAAAAATTGGCAGGTATGATTCAACAATGTCTGCTGCCTGTAAAACTTTATGTTATTTTTCCAACAGTTGTGTAAAATTGGAGAAGATGAAATTCATGTTTGTTGTTGCAGATGCCAGTATCTTGTGGCTTCTTTTTTTGGATTGATGACCCTATACATCAAAGGCTTGATGTCACTTGTGCGGATTCCATAAGCTTCAATTCTGAGGTTGCTAATTCACTGAATTCTGTTCAACAAGTAGTGGAGAACAAAAAGAAGATAAAGAAGTTGAAGAAGAAGCTTCAAGTAGAGAGATTGCAAAGGAACTTTTCAATAGGGTGTGCTGTGTTGTCCTGGATGGTGGCTTTGTGGTTTTTTTGTGTGGGAAGGGGTTGAAGTCATTGTATTGATGTTAGGGGGGTTATGGGTAGAAGAGATGTATTTTGATATTTCTTTTAATTGATTATGTATTTGAGACTCATGAGGTACTTGTTTAAGAGTTTTTGTTTTATGTGCTATAATGGATTCCCTTGTTGAGATTAATGTATTAAATAAATGATTTTGAACACTTATCAAATCTGAAACAAGGGGAAAAATTGGCTCAAATGACTAAAATTGATTCTGACTTGACTGAAATGACTAAAACTAAAATTGATTCTGACTTGACTGAAATGACTAAAATTGGCTCAAAATTATACAACACACCATGTGTAGCATTATGCCCATAATAAGACTAAAATAAGTGAAATATATCCCTTGTAACAAGGTGCATATGCGCATAAAAAACTGCAAAAAAGCTGTTCCACTCTCATAGCACCATGTGCAACATCATGTGCAGCATTAATAAACTACAAAAAGTTGGTGAAGGTGGTCATGTGGTCCACAAACAGCTGTATCACACATAGCATCATGTGAAGTTTAATAAAGTACAAAGCACAAGGTTCCACAATTTTCCCTATTTCAAAAAGCTAGTGACTCATCTAAATAATATACTAATTGTCAATTACAACACTGCACTGGGTGGGCAGATTTTCTCCATCGTCCTTATCCCTATCTCCATCACCAACAGCCATATCTTCTCTATCATTTGTCGCAGTTTGTGTACCTCTTGCCCCTTGATCTGGATCTGTTGGCCCTTGTACTACATCTTGAATTGTTGAAGAGCTGCCAGCTTGTGTTTTTTGAATCATTGCTGTGAGCAACTGACTCCACCTTTCCTCTGCAGATCTAATATCAATCTGGTCTTGTTCAGCCTGAAATTATAATTACAGGTTAGTATGATTATGGATATATAAATCTGGAACTGTTTTTCAGTTCAGATTGCATCCATTGGCAGAATATATAAATTAAAATTGCTAATTAGATATACCTCACAATCTTCATTCCTGCACACCACTCTACATCTCTTACCATCATTTTTTATGTACTTGAATTCTCTACCATGTAGAACAGAATGTTCAATTAATGCGTCCTTGAACTGCTGCATGGATGCAAAATCCATTCCCAACTTGAACACGAAATCTGGTCCCATGTCTTCCTCATAGAACTTTGGGAAGCGCCTCTTCCGAACCCCTTCTACCTCACTATCACTTGTGACACTGTCAAGGTCTTCACTCACATAGCCTCCATTGAAATCATCTTCTTCATTTTCTCCAGTAGCAGAACCCCCTTGTACATTATTAAACATTTCCCTCATCTGCTCATTCAACAAGGTCTCCGCCTCCCCCATTTTTTGGTTTCCAAACCCGTCATCATTATCTAATTCTCTTTCTTCCTCGCTGTCTCCAATTTGGACTCCATGCGCAGAAATTTCAGAATTACCACTGTGTCCAACATCTTCGCGAGGCATCTCAACATTGGCAGGCACTTGTTCAGGGGCAGTTTGCTGGTCATTTATATTTTCAGCATGCATATCTGGGGAAAGTGAAGCATTCACCTCTGGGGACTGATCATCATCTGAAATAACAACAACATGTGGGGGGCCTTGATTTTGGGAACTCTTGACAATTTCTTGGAGGCGATGTGACCTCCTCACTTGGATCTTACTTGGTTTCTTCATAGCTTTTTTCTCATTCACACCAATTGCAACGCTTGGAATATCTAATATTTCAGAATTTTGAGTAGGTTGTGTATTTGTAATTTCAGCCACAGCATTGGACGGACCCATTGGTCTTAAATTTTCAACATAAAGCTGTCCTTCAATCTTATGTTCAGCAGAGTACCTTGCCAATTCCAGCGCATCAACATCACTTTCCAGCTTTCTGAACTTGCCCCTATGCATAACATCCTCCGCCTTCCTCCACCATAAAGCAGTTGAGGTATACCCAAGCTCTTTCACTAGATCGAGGGTCTCAAAGAACGACCATCTGTCCTCATCTAGGCCGTGATGGACACTTACCAAACCACCAAAATAATGCAAGTTGGGAGCGGTTCCAAACCAGCCCCCATGATGAATGACCAATGTAAACACCATTCTGCAATCATACTCACTAATCAGAACCAAGATTTACACATAACAGGCAAAATTAGAAACCAAAAACACTAGCCATAAACATGTGAAAGTTGCTCTTTCAGAATACATACTTTCACATAACACATACTTTCAGAACCAAGTCAATACCATTAACAATTAACCATTAACAATTAACAATTACCCACAACCCCCAAAACCCCCAAATCCAAAACCAATTGATTCTCAAGCAAAGGAAAAGAGCAACTTACTTGAATGGAAAGGAAAAAGAAGGTTTGCCCATTGTGTTGTGTTCTACTGGAGCGACGTACGAAGGGGATGGAGGATTCAGAGACAACGAGCAGAACGGATGTACGAAGGGGATGGAGGATTCGGAGACAACGAACAGAACGGGCGACGAACGACGGAGGACGGACGGGTTCAGACGGAGGACGTACGGTTTGCAGACGGACGACGGAAGGCAGACGGACGAGGGACGAGGGACGGCGGAGTTCGCAGGAGGCACGATGCGCAGAAATAGAAGGGATGAAAATTAGGGATTTGAAGTAAGGACCCAGTTCAAATGGGTGTAGTTGGGGTTTTAGTTCATTAAGGTTATACTAGTAATTTCCCTATTTTAATTTTTTTTTTTAATTACTGACGTGTAATGCCACGTAAGCACTTGCCGGAGCTCCGGGCTCCGGCGAGGACCTATGTCAGCCACTTTATAAACTGAGGGACCATTTACAAAAAAATTTCCGGGGAGGGACCTGGTTCAGACGGCGAGTAAAACACAGGGACTAATATGATGATTATCCCTTGATAAAATCAGGCTAAACCAAAATATAAGGATGTTCTTATACCAAAGAACTAAATACAAACAGTGACTCGGCAGTACATTCCTTCTGAATTTCATGTTTCACTTTCTTATATTCCAACAAGTCAACTAATTCAAAATTTGAAGCAACACAACTTTTTGAAATTATAAATCTTTGCATCACGACTTTTCAAGCAAGGAGGGCAGCAGGGAATTGAACAAGATGATAGATGGGCGTGAAAAAACTTGCTACAAGAGCAAAACAACAACGAATAGCTGCTTGCTGGGGAGAATATCGGTGTGGGAATGAAAAGTTTATCAAAAGGGTAGAATTGGAAATTGATAGTATTTTAAAAGTATGAAATTTGATCTCATTCCATACCTCACCCAAATTGGAGGGGAAGGAAATAGTTGGATTCAATGGTACTAGATGGAACTCACTTATTCACTAACATATCCAAACAAGAAAACTCTCTAGCATTCCATCTCACCTCATCCCATCTCATCTCCTACCATCAATCCAAACATACCCCTAGACATACTAGATGGGGATTAGGTATCACAGCTCAAACTCAATGGATGCCATATAAATTAGTATCAAAACATATAAGATTTTTTTTTAATACACAATAATATTAATCAGAAATAGAAGGGCCAAAGGCCGTTACATCGTGCTGAATAGCAGCACAAGTCTCAGGAGGAACATCCTCCATCCAAACGTAATCTAAAGTGGAAAACGACAACTTGGCAAGGGCATCGACAACAACATTACCACCCCGCCGAACAAAAGAAACATCAAAGAAATAATAAAAAAACGCAACAAGAGATCTACACTTAGAAACAATGGAATGAGATATGAACCACGCGACTTTGAAGAGCGCCACAACTAGAAAAGCCTCAAGCAATCCGTCTCAAGACACACACGACGAAACCCAAGTTGAGTAGCCATAGAAATGTCCATTGAAGGCATAATGCTTCCGCCAGTAAAGGGGAAGACACCACGAAAACAGCTGCAGTGGCTAAAGCAAGGACCTCCCCGACATGATTGCGAGCTACGAAACCAAAGCCTGTTGTTGTAGAGTCCTGAACTGTTGCGTCAAAATTCAGCTTATAAGTCCCTCGAATCGACCGCATCCAAGACAACGACAGAGACAAAGACGATGGAGCTTAAGTCCTCATATCCGCCGGGCAAAGGAGCAAACCCAGGCGCTGCAACACCACGTCAACTGGCGACTGCTGCTGCTGAAAAATAAGATGATTTTGATGCTCCCATATGCAGTAAAACAAGGTTAATTAAGAGTGTGTTTGTTTCATATTAGGAAATAATGGTTTTTATGGGTCTCTTAATGTGCACAAAATTTTTCTTGTGCAACCTTGCAAACCCCATTTTGACCCACTATAGGAGGTGTGTCGGTTCTTCTTTTTTCCAGGTTAATAAAATTTAATTTATTATTAGTACAGCCTAATTTAATCACTTTTGTATTCACTAAAACAATCACTTTTCTTTTTAGATTCATACAACTCTGTTGAAAGAGATTTTTCCTCTACTAACTACTATCAAATCCTTTCAAGACTCAATTGCAGTATAGCACATGGTTTTTTCGTATCCGCAGGAAATTGCTAACACAAATGCCGTTAAATTTACTTGAGCAATAAGGATTTCCAAATGATTTATGATATTTTAGTGATCAAATGCGCATATAAAGTAAATAAAGCGATAGGATATCAAAAGTCAAAACGATAAAACTGTTGGAATTGGAGTTCACTGTTTAACTACTTAGCATCCTATGGTTATGTATGCAAATTCATTCCTATCCATGACTCATCTACACCATTTCTACCCTACTTCATTGATTCCTCACATGAGTGGATGTCTATAACTCACTTTCCTAAACATTGATTCCTCACATGCATAGCAAAGCTAAGTTATCTTTAAGCTTAGGTGTTTAGTGATTAACAAAGCCTAATTCCATCCCTAGACATTAGGTTTATTAGATGGTTAACCGTAGGTCAGACTCTAGACGTCGTAGCTTTCGCTCTCATGCGAATCAAGCAATATGTTCTAGGTGCGCAAACTAAAACATAACATTAAGAACAAGAGAAAACCATTGAATCATGTAATAGAAACGATATTTTCATATAGAAATCAAGAAGAACACTACATAGTTAGAGGCTACATCCAAATCCAACAAAAATGAGTTTAGCTTTCCATTTCCATGGAAGCTTTACAAACTTGGAAGAAGAAAACTAAGAAGAACTGAAAAACTAGTGATTCCTCGTGGATGATTCCAACTCTCCTTTGTGCCAAAGATCCAATCTCCAAGTCTGTTGATGTTTCTCCCCTATTATGTTCTGTAAAAATGCCAAGAGTTCCTTAAAAATTCTATTTTTCAGCTTTAAATGAAATCAGGGCCGATTCAATTTGCTCAGCGAATGAAAATTCGCTTAGCGAGTAGGTTTCTTCAGAGGCATGAACTCTCCATTTAGCTCAGTGGATTTGGATACGGTCAGTAGATTCTTCATTTCAGATCTTTGTTCTTTTCTGCTTCAATTTCTCTTAGCTAGAATTTATTGGCTAAGCGAAATTCTTCCAATAAGCATTTTCTCTTGGCCTTCAAATTTCCTTGCTTGTCCAACCTACAACAAAAACTTGAGATTAAAAATGCAATATTAATACGTTCACGCACTATTTATACTAAAACTAAATATTTACTAAACTAACCAACTTGAGGGAGCGATCAACTGGTATATAATCCAAGCATCCAAGCCAAATAAATGCCTAAAATTATATCCAAATATATGTAAAAATAGCACTTATCAACTCCCCTAACTTAAAACTTTGTTTGCCTTCAAACAAAAGGTACTTATCATAAAAAAAAAATATGCATATCCTTACTCAACAAGCATGGTCTATGAACTATCAACATTCAAATTCTCACATTGCATGATTTCAAAAGATTGAAATGAATTATCCAAATCAAGATATGTGATACCCACAAAAATAACACAACAATGATGCAAGTGCGCATCCAAAGTGAAACCCATAGTCATATAACAAAATTCAATACTTTTCAATCAGGGAAAGCTCAATCACACAGTTTTCAAACCACTCCGAGGTAATGTTAGATTCAAATAATTAAAATGAATTATTATGTTTTGATAATTAACAATTTCGTTATAACTTGATATTCCTGAGGAAGAATTCCTATCTCATTGAACATCTTTATGTCCAGGAAAAACTATCTTCATGAAGGACTGCATAAACCACAAGGCATTATCAAGTCACAGAAATATGAAAGACAGGAAAAATAAGAGGAAATCGTCCGGGTCCTCACTGAAGAACAATTGCATATGTTTTCAAGAGGAATTGTCTGAATACACAGAGAAAGCAATCAAGCAGAGACAGTCCGATGACTCACTGAAGACCAAGCTTGCCTAAAAATAAACAGACATCCTTTGGAAAGCACTAAAGCAGCTATGCTCATTCAACACCAAAGTACACATGATAAAGTTGAAACAGCCCGATGCTTGAATACACTTTGACCAACAGGAAGATTGTCTTGTTGAATAAGTCTGGTCACAAGCCTGAAGAAACATTTTCAGCTTTGAAGTATCTCTAGCCTCTATGCAAAAGCAGTTGGGTGACAACCCATTCAAAAGGAGAACTTCAAACAGAAGCACAAAAGGAGCGAACGTCCGGCCACTTGCATAGAAAAAACAGTTTGACAGTTGAGAACGTTCGGCACAAGGAGTCCGTCCACCTATGCAATACAATTGACTACCTAATAGCATAATTCAGTTGACAACTCACTCAGTGACGAACTTCTAAAAATTCTGCAAAGACTACGTCTGCCACGTCATGATGAAGAATTCGTCTGTCTAAAGCATTGAAGTGCTCAAGAGACATAAATGCCAAAAAGCTTATTTTCCATGAGGTTATGAAGAATCATTTTGGCAGAAGCATTAAAGAAATGGTTCAACAAAAATTCTGAAGAATTCATCCATCATAATTGCTTATTGCTTTAAAGATCATCTACCTCGTCAGCACATTAAATGAAGCACTATTGATCGTAGAATGAAGAAAAGGACACAATTAATATTCTATTCCTCGGTTCCTCTGCTTCTCTGTTTTTCCACAAATTAAGCTACTTTTGCGGAATCAACGGCGTGAAATTCTGAACATCGTATCTCCTCAACGTTCACATTCAAATCTTCTGTTCAGAACATTTAATGATCCTTAGCTGGCATGCACTGGGATATAATGTCCAAACAAAAGCTAAAGGCTAAATACAGTAACGCGCCAGATGATGTCAACATAAGCAATTAATGCTTGACACAACGCGTTTAATGCTGATCCAGAATTACAGAAGTAGCCGTTACTCACAAGGAAGCAGGAGCACTAACGGATCTATTTTATCTTCTTCGTCAAAGCTCAATGAAGACTTTCTACTGAATATATAAATAGAGAAGTTATCTTCCAGAACAACTTGGCGACTTGAACACAACCTATTGCATATCTCTACCAAGTTGCACAAAGAACCAAGCTTCCATTGCTTTAATCAAAAAAATAAAATTCAAGCCATTCTTTATTGTGTTAAGTCGTCCACATGTGTGAAGAACCCATAGAGTGTTACTCTTATCTTAGTCACACACAAACAAACAGAGAATCTTAAATTCATATCCTCTCTGTAATCCGCGCTTCATCCTTCTACCCACTCTTACTGAAGAGAATTTTGTAGAACAAGAAAGCCAATTTGCAAAGGGAATCAGGAGTAGTCCTGTAGAATACTAGGGAGGAGAAGTCCTGAAGAATACTTGAAAGGAGAAGTCCTTAGAATACTAGGAGAAGTCCTGTACAATACTTGATAGGAGAAGTCCTTCTAATACTGGGAGAAGTCCTTGAGAATACTTGTACTATTTGATGAAATAGTGGAAAATCTTGGTGAAGCCAAGGACTGGACGTAGCCTTGTCAATTATGGGGGTGAACCAGGATAAATGCCATGTGTGCTTTAATTTTCTATCTTAAGTTAATTTTCCGCTGCGTGCACGCACTCTTATATTCTTCTGAAATTAATAATTGCTTTGAATCAAGAAAGAATTTTCAAAAATCACACACACAATTCAAACCCCCTCATTTCTTGTGTGTTTCTCGCACTATCAATTGGTATCAGAGCTTAACCGCTCTGAAAGATACTAACATCTTAACAGGTGTAGAGCGAAAAGATCCATGGTTAACAGGTATATTCTGTAGTCAAAAGCAACCATGATCCAAAGAACACTGAAGGGAGTATAACCTCTGAGAAATCAACTCAAGAAAGGAGTAGAGGATCTCAAAGAGAAGTTGTTCACATGTAAATTGAAACTTGCAGAAGATTTCACACTCATCTAAGAAGAGCTAGTTAGTGAAAACCATGGTTTTCTGATCCAGCTCATATCTGGCCTCGTCAATGCTGAATCGTCTAGCAAATATATGGAATGAACAAGTTCTCTCTCAGAAAAGATCCAGAAAAGAGAAGTCATCTCGATTCATGACAAGCTCACGATGGAACATTCGAATTAGGAGAATGAAGGTAAAACAATACATCCGGTGCTCATGACGCTTACTGACCCTCCTGATCTTGTAGCAGATTAAGAAGTCAAAATTGTGACAAATCAATGACACATCGTTTGACCACACTACAAACGATAAAGATGAGGTAACTTCAAAACTTTTAATTGATAAATATGATAATTTATATCTATTACTCTCTTACCTATCATGCTGAAAAGTGTAAATGAACAAATAAGGTATGAAAGAGTTGACAACTACATATATCTAAGTGTTTCTCATTTATATAACTGAGATAAATTAGGACATGTTGAAACACATATTACTCAAATAAGCAAGTTGCATAAAACGAAGCTTCCACAGAGAATCTGCCTATAATCACTCTAAGATATAGCACCTGAGCTAACCTCAACAATAATCATATAAATTGGTGATACATGTGTGTCAAGCTGTGAAGAGAAATGTACTGTCCTGAAAATCTATAACATGTATATGTACATACACATATGGTTGAAATTAATTATATCTTGCTTATAATACTCAAAAAAAAAAAAAAATCTTCTTAATGATATACATATGAAACTAACCAGCTGGACCCAAGAAAATATGGGTACCAAAAGTGTACAATGTTTTATGCTGCAGAAAATTCAGAACAAAGAGAAACATCCACTACAATAATGATCAACAAAATCTGATCAGTTACTAAGCTCAAGTGAAATATACCGCAACCCTTTAATAGGATGATAAGAGGATGCTCTTTTCAAAAGAGCTCAGCAACGCCCTCACCAACAGAAATTACATCCAGCCTCGTAACAAGTGCTTAAGAGTCAAACTTCAGCCTTCACTACAGTTGAAAACATGAAGTAGAAGATCTTCCGGAGGATCACGTCTCGTTAACGTCTGGTCGAAGGAATATGAGTAACAGTCTATCAGAAGCCAAACAGACATTTTTTTTAAGTTCCGTTCTGATAATTTTTCAAACTCAGAAAAACATTGTCAGATTCAAACCTATGCCTACAAACTCGACTGCACCTTCACTCCTCGGTGAACCTGTTAGCAACTGTATCTTGAAGCAGGCTGTAATTGCAATATGACGTTCAAAACTCATAGATAATGAGAAATGATCTCACAGGAAGTACTCTAAATTACGTGTATCTGATAAGTAATATTACTAGATAATACACTAATCCTACTAATGAAATTCTATGGTAGAAACTCTCTATAAGTGTTTGCATGGCAAGACACAGGTATGATTGAGGCTCTTTCCAAGCTTATTGATTCACCAAGAAGATGATGAAGCTAACAATCAAAGTGCATGCTGGAAAAAAAATGATAAGGCGGCAGCAAAATGACAACATGTATGAAGCCCGACGAACACCAAAGACGACAACGTCTGACCCAGATACAGTCTAACATGAAAAGAGAAAGGGACAAGAAAACCAAGGATTGGTCATCGTCCGGTGATGATTCAGTCTCACAATAACTTCAACATCCAACAGAGAACGTCTGGGAATAACTGAAAGGACACTATCTGACGTCCACGTCGCCCACGTTCAGATTATTGGTAAACAGTTGTATCGCTTCATATACTAACTTCCTCAACACGCATTAAATCTTTCAACTGCCATGACTGCACATTTATGAATAATCACACTTCATGTTGCTCATAATATGTCATTCTCACACTTCATGTTTTTCGTGATCTGTTTCTTAGGCTGGATGCAAATGAATTTTCAAGCTACTTTAGTTATGAATAATCTAAACTTTCAGTAAAACAGAGACAAATGCAGCAATTAAGTTTATGGAATGACAGCTGAAGAGGATACTAAGTAGGCAACAAAATAATCACAACCCATCCAAGAATAATGTAGAAAAACGCAAAATAACTTAATACAATGAATTAAACACTACTTCCTAAAGTAATTAACTACTACAATGGCCATCTAGGTTTTCTTGGGTTGTTGTTACTGATGATGTTCTTGCTTTTGAATTTTTTGATGAGATTGGCTTGTCCTGAATTCAATATTTTTTCTGGTGTAGTTTATGTTATGATAAACCTCTGTTTCAACTACTCTTTCTGTCATTTTATATAATCCATTGCCCATCTTTCATGCATATAACAGTAAAAATGCTCAGTCTTAGTTTAATAGAAACTTCTATACAAGTAAAGTGAGCAAGATCTTTGAGTTGTTTTTCACTTGGTAGCATTTGGGCTTGTCAAATTTGTTAATATAAGATTAACAAATATTGTTATTATTGTTTTGTGAACAAGCTCCTTTTAAAAATGAATTTGAAAAAAATAAGAATAGCTGTTGAAAATGCTTGAATTGATCAATTTGGTTTGCCAAGTTTTGCTTGCTTCCTTGAGGGACTAATTCTATATGAAGTTTGGTGAACAAGTAATCTGTTATTTTGTTTTGTGAACATGTCCCTTTTAAAAATTTAGACCTGGTGTTTAGAATGTTTAAATTGATCAATTTGATTTGTCAAGTTTTTCTTGCTGTCTTAAGGGACTAATTCCATGTGAAGTTTGGTGAACAGGTTGATATAGGATAACCAATAACCCTAAATTTTATCGTGAACAAGTGCCTTTTTAAAAATGACTTTTTAAAGATTAGAGTCATTGATTAGTAATAATTATTAGAGAAAATGTGAAGGGAGTTTATATTTCCTTACCTATGTTGGTTGAATATTTGTACCATTTTTGGTATAGGTGCTGAATATTTTTAGTAGGACTGTTTTTGGCTGAGTATTATTAAGTAGCAGATTTAGTGGTCATTTTTTTTATGCTTTAGCTTCTGTCGAAGTCCAAGATGGACATATATGTTATTGTCTATGTCATATCTTACGTGTTTTGTTGTCATGGGAGTTTAACTTGGTTGTTGCAGAATTTGGTGTAATGAAACATGATAACTCAAGATCATGTCCAATATGTTGTATGTTCTCAATGTTGTAAAGTGAAGAATGATGGATCTCAATGTAGTACTAAGAGTTATACCATTCAATTAGGATGTCGATTAAGTATTTAGCACTAATAAATTGGTTTTGGGGGAGTGGTACTATGGAAAATTTTGTGCTATTATCCAACAATTGAGGAATTTTTGCCATCTTGGTTCATATATACCCAGCAATTCAGCAATTAGAAGAATTATTTAGTTCAAATTGGTAGGAACTATTGAGGAATGACCTTATTGTATTTCATTATTCACATGCTTTTATATCATGAACCTTTGCCCCTCGAACAAATTTCACGGGTCTGGCCTTTTAGTCATGTATATCATTGAAGAAAGTTGATTTTGGCAAGCTATACACATGAATCTTAACCTTCTCTATGATCTTTTTAGTAGTAATCAAAGATATCATGCGACTTCTTTGAAGGCAGTCAATTTACTGCTTTGGAGTTTTCTATTCCAAATTGGTTATTCTTTTTTTTTCTCCATTATTATTTTGTTTTTTGGTTAATGTTTTGTTTTAGACACTTTGTTTGTTCTATTCTTGAGTACCTCTTGTGCTCAGAATTTCTTTTTAACTATTAATAGATGTGTTGGCTTATAAAAAAAAATGTCAGTGTTATGTTTTTATCTTCATTTTAAATGATTGATTTGTACGAATTACAACCATGCCTTAGTCACTCACAAGCACATAAACTACTTTACTTTAGTCCTCACATGTGGTGGTATCAAATGGTGCAATGCAAAAAGAAAAAGAAAAAAGAAAAAAGAAAAAGGAAATGGATATGGTATAAGAACACAGCACAAAAACTATTGTAATAAACACCATAACTTTTGAGTTTTTAAACACATCATTGTCATAAAGTTGAGACAGTACAATATTTTTATGATGAAAAATTTTCATTTTTAATAACTATAAGCAAGTAGGTTAAATTTTAATATGAAGTTAGAAATATGTAGAGTTGATTTTTTTTAAAGCAGCAAGTAAAAAAAATATCACGGTTTTAAAAAATATTTTATTTTACTGAACACGCATGGTTTATTGAGTTCTTCTTTTACTGTAAGGTTTTGTTAAATTTAATTCATTGCAGATATTTTTCTAAACATACATTATTTGTTTTTATAAAATTAGAGTGTCACATATGTGATTATGATTATGATGGGATGCAAGTAAAATGGTAAAAAAGTTCATTATTACTCATTCCATTTTCTAAGTACGTATATTATTTTATTTTCGAAGGCAAGAGATATATTATATGTAAAAAACTCGAGAAACAAGTCCTCAACAAAATACGTACACACCGCAATTCAAAGCAAGAAAATAACGAAAGACGAAACACAACCAAAAAAACGACATGGAAGGTACAACAAGGCAACAATGTCAAAACACACACTTTCGAAGCATGGACGGATGCACATATAGGGAGAGGGGGCAGGCCTTCACTTGATTTTCATTTGCTAATAATAATATACCACATTAGTGTAATATTAAGTGTAAAACTGCCCCCACAATATGGTAAATGCCCCATAGCTTTGCATTTTTTCCTTTAGTACGTGCCTATAAAATGAGAGAAGATAGGTGGTATGATGAAGAAAGAAGAGAGAAATAAAAAAAAATGATAATGAAAATGAGATAGAAAAGAAAGAGAGGTGTGAACAGAAGTCCTTTAAATTTTGTTAATTTTGAATCTAAATCACTTTTTTTGTTTTTTTTCTCCATGTAGCAATATTCATTAGACATAACAATCTCATTCTTCCTTTTGAAAAAAAAAAAAAACTCTTTCTTCATGTTACTTCTGCTTTACTTATTCTATTTTCTATAACTACTATTCCTTCTTCCACAACTAGGAGGCTTTTGTTTTTGCTTTGCCATACAAACAACTGCACCGCAACTCCGCCAAGCTCCACCATCAGGCTGCCACTCTTGCTGCTAGAAAAGTTTTCTTCTATTTCTTAGCTTTTATTCCTTAATAGCTTTTCTTTAAGTTACTGCTACATGGTTTTTTTTTTAAAGTAACATATGTTTTAATACTGCAAATTTGTGTTTATGTTGCCCCCACAACACAAAATTCCTGGATCCGTCACTGTTTCGAAGTATATTATTATATGTTACAATTATGGTGATGCAATAATTTATACTTATTTCATAAAATTTAAAATGTAACTAATATTAAAAATCATTATTTTAAAATTATTAAGGTAAAGAAATTAGAGATATAAAATAATCAATATATTATGACTCAATAATTTTCTTACTTTATTCTTTCACCAAAACAAATTAATCATGTTTAGACAGAGACGTGATATTGGATTTCAATTTCTTTAGGTTTATTATTTTGACTATTGATACATATTGAGATACATTACTTGTTATGACTCTAATGGAATTTTATCCACACATTTTTAATCTTTATTTACTTAGTTTTCAGACAGAAATGTGTTGGCTATATGTATGTTGATAGGCAAATATATTTATTTAATATATTAGTTTTTTTAATAAATATTTACGTTAATATTAGTCATTTAGCTTATTGAGGTGAAGATACTATTTTTTTTCTTAATATGTAGTCAAATATTACATAGGTTTGAGTACTAAATCAATGATTAAGGTAATTATTAAATTATTTACCTTTCTATCATTTTTAAATATAAATTTAATAATTTTTATCACAACTTTTAATATCTATAATACTAAAAAGTAAATTCAATACAGTAAAATTAAAAAAAAAAACCCAACATCTAGAAAACACAGCCCCTTGCCAGCAGGTAATGTTGAAGAGTCCAGCACCAAAAAGAGCTACTCCATCATAGCACACCAAGCACAGTATGTAAATGAAGTAGAAGCAACAACATCCATCCCACACCCAAAGTGCCCAAGATCAACAGGTACAAGCCAAGTAGGTGCACAAAATTGGAAAAATTCAAAAGATAATCAATAAAAGAAACTGCAGAACAGACGACCATCAGAATGAAACAGGAAGACCCCTCCCATTACAACATTTTTAGGCACTTCAATGGGTTCAAAGGCCATTCATAAAAAGAAAATTTGAAGCCTTTCACCTTTGCTTTGAGCCAAGACTAGGATCTGTATTTAATTAGATCAGTAATGCTTTCCAAATCAAACACCCCCTCTGAATATTATTTCATTCCTTGAGCTCCAAATACTCAACTACGCCGCCTTAATGAACCACAAATCTGAAGATGTTGCAAAAAATGAAGGCTACTCGACCTTGTAAGGACGACTTCCATCCACACCCTCCAAGAATAGTGACAACTGAAGAAAAGATAAGATGAATTTTCAGCCTCCATAGAATCTTGAAGGACCACCCCTCTTCTTTGAAGGTTTTCTCTTGTTTGAATCCTATCCAACAACACCCTCCAAGATAACGCCAACGAGTTTGATGGAGCTTTTGTTCCCCATAACTTATTGAATATGTCATCATCATCTATGCACCTGACCTTTGCAAGAAGTCGAAAGCAGATTTCACCGAATAACATTCCCCTTGTTCATAAATCCAACACCAACTATCAGCTCTCCTCTAAACAAGAGAAAGACTATTTACTTTTCTTCTCAGCTCTACTAAGGCTTCCGCATACCCTCAATTCTGAATTCCAGCTTCCATCCACCCACCTTCCCATCTCTTTAATTTTCTTTTGCTGCTGTCTGGAGATGGAAAGCAGTCCACTGTACACTGTACAAGTCACGAAAACAACCTTCCCCTAACTAGTTTTCATGCCAGAATTGAATTTCACCCCCTCCCCTAAAATCCAATCCTGCAGCATCCACTCTCATACCAACCCCCATCCAATACCCCTATACATATTAAATGCAAGTGCTTCCATCACACAGAAGCATTCGCAGATACCTTATCCCTATATTTCTCCTTCAATACTCCACACCACATACTATCTCTTTCGGTAAGCATTCTCCACCTCATTTACCCAACAAAGATTTATTAAATTTACCCAGAACTCTCACCCCCAACCCACCCTCACTCTTCGGCCTACAAACTCTCTCCCAACTAACCCAAGAAATTTTGGACTCTCCCCCTAAACCCTTTCCCTTATAAGAAGTTCTTCATTATTCTCCTGCATTTCTTAAGAATCCCATAAGGCACTTTAAACATAGAGATGAAGTATAGAGGGAGTGCAGATAGAACACTTCTAATTAGACATAATTGACCTCCAAAAGAAAGGGTCTTCCTTCTCCAGCTTGACACTTCCTCTGTAATTTATGAATTTCCAGCTCCCAGAAAGAAATTCTCCGCGGGTTTCCCCCTACCGGGAGGTACAAAAACACGAAAGGGAAATACATGACCCTACAGTTAAACAGCTGCGTGAATCGTCTACAGAGTCCGGCCTCCATAGCTTTTCCAACAAGTTTGCTCTCAGAAAAGTTCACTTTCAGTCCTAAAATCAGTTCAAAACATTGTAAAATTCCCTTCATCATTACCAAATTTTGCAGAGAAGCCTTCCCCACAAATAAAGTGTCATCCGCGAACTGAAGTAACAGAATGCTAATTGGGTGGCTCCTCCCCACAACGAACGGACAAAGCCTGCCACATGAGACCGCTTGTTTCAACATCCCATTCAATCCCTCTGCCACTACAAGAAATGAAAACGGGGCTAAAGGATTACCCTATCTCAAACCCTTCTCCATTCTGAACTCCTCCGTTGGACTCCCATTAACCAACACAGATACCCATGAAGAATGCAAACAACCATGAATCCAAGCAATCCAATTCTCAAGGAAATTCATTCTCTTTAGCATATACAACAGAAAATCCCACTTGACCGAATCATATGCTTTCTCATAGTCTACTTTGAAGATCAACGCCGAGGGCTTTTTGCGGTTCGCCTCAAGGACTATTTCATTAGCAAGCACCACACTATCTAACATATTTCTCCCTCCTACAAAATCAAACTAAACATCACCAATGAGATTTGGCAGCACCCTCTTAAGTCAGTTTGCTAAAATCTTCGTCACCACTTTGTACATGCAGGATGCAGCCCACCAATGAGATGGGCCGAAATTCATTCAGCCCTTGGGAGGAATCAACCTTGGGAACTAAAACTATGAAAGAAGAATTAGTTCCTTTAGGACAAATCCCTTTCCTGTGAAAATTAGCTAGCATGCGTCCAAAATCGTCCTTAACTATCTCCCAAAATGTCTTAAGAAGTTTGAAATTAAAGCCATCAGGTCCCGGGCTCTTGTCACCATCACGCCCCAACACGACCGCCTTCACTACCTCCTCTCCAAATGCAGCAATTAAAAGCTCGTTCTCCCCCTATGATACGCTTCTAAACGGGACTCCATCTAGCTTTGGTGTTTCCCAAGCTGTTTCCTTGAACTTCCTCTCGAGGAAATACTTCACCCCCCACTTAACAATCACCGAGTCTTCTTGCCATTCTCCATCAATAGACACCCAATTATGGTACTAACCCCCCCTCCAATTTAGCATAGAATGAAATTTTGTTGTAATCGCATCCCCTTCTCTAAGCTATCTAACTCTGGATTTCTGACAAATTAAAGATTCATCCAGATTCAATATTCTCCAATACTCCGCCCCTAGTTCTTTACTGATGCATATATCATCCTTATTTAAACCTCCAATCTCCGCTTTCTTGTCCAGGTCATTCTTCTTTTGCGCCACTTCACTTATCTTGCTATCTATATCTCCAAGCACCTCCCCGGTTCCATACGTTTAACTTCTGTTTCAACACCTTCAACTTGTTTTTTTGTACAAAAGTGCCCAACCATTCACAGTTATTTCCTTCCATTCCTTCTCCACAAAGGCTTTGAACTTATGATCATCCAGCCAACAATTAAGTACACGGACCCCAATTCTGCCTTGCCAATCTCAAAAGCACCGGGCAGTGATCAGAGATATCTCTCTCCAAAACCTCTTGAATACAACCAGGCCATTGAGCATTCCAATCTACTCATGGCGGAACCGTCAGGTCTAAGCCAAGTGAATTTTCTTCCAACCCAGGGAATGTCAATCAGCTCCTCCTCAACAAAATTATTGAAGCTTTCAATTTCCCACCTACTATGATATGATTCAACAGCAGCGCCTCTTCTCTCATCCACTAGCCTCACTGCGCTGAAATCCCCTATCACGCACCATCTTTGAATATTACTGTTACATCGCCATAATTTAAGTTCATCACACTGTCTTCTTCTACCCTCTGCATTGCATGGGGCATAGATATTCACAAGACCAGAATTTTGCAGCCTCTTCCTTCCAATTCTTATAACACAATCTTATTGCAATTTTGGATTCCAGTATCAGACAAAGAACTGCAGAACGAATAGATCTCTTGCAACAACTGGAAAAGCTAATTTCCTGTTGGAGCGCGCAATAATAGGCACGCAGGAAGGGGATTGAGGATTCGCAATTGATGAGACTACCCCTAGAGCATCATTTTAGATATCAGTCCTCAGTGGGTTATGACCACTGGAAAGTTCAAGCCCACCCTCTTCATTTTCTTTTTGCCACCAAAAAATTCAAGTTGCCTGGATGGGCTCTGAGGCCCATTAGTATTTTCTTACCCAATTTATTTCTTATTTACAATTTCAACATTAAGAGGAGAAGAATGCTTACGGGTTACGGCCCATATCTAAATCATTGGTCTCAACATGCCCAATTATTTGATCTTGTGCCCAACCCTTCACTCCGTCAGTTACCCAATCCGCCAATTCATTATTATAATTTATATTCTCCTCATCGATTCTCTTTCCATCTCTATTCCCAAATGATGATCCGGGGGTATATTGGTCTTTTTGTGAGTCTTTTGTTATTTTTATGCATGCATCGTTGGGTCTCATGTAGTGTTTTATCTATTTTGTTACATAAATTGCATTTTTCATATTTAGTTGTTCTTATTCTGAACACACTTATGCTTGAAATCACTGATAATATCTGTTGAAGTGCGTTTGTAAGCTGAAGTTAGGTTAAGCTTGGTGTGGGAATGGATATTAGCATCTCAAGAATAAAGAAAAAGAAGAATTGATATCAAGTTCCTATCACAGCTGCGGTATCTTTCTCATACGGCTGCAACAATATACACTTACTATGGCAGGTGCGGTATCCTTAGTATACCGCTGCAGTGATATACACTTGTTATGGCAGTTGCGGTATCCTTAGTATACCACTATAGCGATATACACTTATTATGGCAGCTGCGATATTGACTGTTGCCGCTGCTGCGATACTTGTCTATATAATCATAAACGCTACTTGGTTCGAATAACCTAGTTTTTGCATGATTTTAAGGAGCACATTCGAAAGAGAGGAGTAGAGAAGAAGAACCACCAGTGGACTTTCTAGGTTGTTAACTTCTTCTTTTGTAATGCTTTTATGGCCATGCTTGGCTAAACCACTTTTTAGCACTTGGGTTTTGAATCCTTTTTAGTTTATGTCTTGATACTTCAGTTCTTGTATGACTTTGAGTTTCAATCTATGAATTCGTTTCAACTTATTATGTGTTTGAATCGATGCGAGCGTTTAACTAATTCTTATAGGGGTGAAAGTTTAATAAAGAATTAGGGATTCACAAGAGCGAATTTATTAGACCTTCCCCACTGCTTAGGAATAAGAGTAGAATCTATTGGTGGTGGGTAGTAAAAACAATCATTAATCTTCAATTCAAGGGCCTAGGTGCTAGTGATTCAGACTTGGTAGTTGAATTGAAAGTCTCACTTGTGCAAGGAATTAACAAGTAAGAATCTAGGCTAAACCACCATAGAAAGGATCCTTAATTTCATACAAAGACTGTTTTCATTAAGGCATAAATTAATCTGGTGAAGGTAAATCCTAGGTGCTATCTTTCACATATTATTTTCTAACATCTTATTAATTGCCTGTTTATCTTTGCATCGTGAACAATCAATTTGAACATCCCCCAACTTGTAGTTCTTTTTCGCTTTTTAAACTAAGGAATTGGAGGAATCAATATTAGAACACAGTCCTTGTGGAGACGATAAAACCCTAGAATATACTACCACTGCGTCTTGAAAGAGATTTAATAGTAGTTAGTTGAGGAAAATTTCTTCTTTAAATATCTTTCATCAAATTGGTGTCGTTGCCGGGGATTGCCTTCTATTGTTGATTTTAATATAGTTCTTTGTGTTAGTTTTTAATTTCTGTTTCTCTAGTCAATAATCTTTTGTACGGAATAGATGCTTCTAATCCGTGTGTTTTAGTGTATGTGAGGTACTGTCGATCGCAACTCTTTTCTATTTGATCTTGAGATTGAAAAGACTGCTCATAAAAATGAGCTCAACAGAGGAAGAAGAAACACGTCTCCATGATGGCGGAAACACCTGCAGAGATTGAGGTAAAAATCCGTGCTGAATTTCAAGCTGAATTCCAAGGGCATTATGACGCCAATTATGAAGCTGAGAAAATTCGGCCGGATAGAGAGCAAGAAGAAGAAAGTGCAACGAGGTCTATCAGGGACTTGACTGCCCCTCAGATTAGCTATGAATATGAGGGCAGTATCGTCCCTCCAATTGACGTTCTAGAAAATTTCCAGGTGCCACCCCACTACATGCATCTAGCGGCTCAGCACCAGTTTGGAGGGAGCTCACTTAAGACCCTTATGACTATATGATGGTGACAAATCGACTCCTTTGCATGAATGGTTGCTTCACCCTGAGCCCACAAAACATTGGAAGAATTTGTTTTCAATCCATAATGTACTAGTGAGTGAGATATGAAGAAAGGACCCTATGAGTCTATGCAAATGGTTTTTCTTTGAATGCATTGGAACACATTTCTTCCAGGAGGCAATATGGGCAAACCTTGGATTGGATGATTAGGCCAAGGTGGGTAATTTGGCTTTGTTGGCAGTGAAATGTGATAGAACACAATGAATTTGGATAAGATGGTATGGAAAGATGACAAGTCTGTTTTGTAAGATGGAGGAGGACATATGATGAACGTGTATGGTAAAGGGTGGTGGGTTTTGGGGCTATTACCACATCACAGACTTTTCTTCCAAACGTCTTCCGTATTTTCAGTTATCATTTCATCCACTATGCTTGTCCACGTTCTTGCTCAATTTCATCGTGCTCATCATTAATCACCTCTGCCAAGACAACCCTGGAGAGTGCACTCACAAGTAAAATAGACCTCCCACATAGACCTCAGTTGTGACAGATAAGAGGGACGATTCTTTCTTTTCAATTTACTCGCACACAATTTTTATAATTTTTAAAGGGAAAAAGCTTCCTTTGAAAAAGAGATATTATTAAGTCATCCTCAAAATAAAAGACAAACTAAGAAGAAAAATTTGTTAACGCGGTAGAAATCGGGGGGTTCCCCATGTTTCAACACCAAGGAAAGACCCCATAGGTTGAAACATGGTTGAAAATCATTCAATGTAGGAAATACCCCAACATAAATTGTGTCTAAGTAGCATCAAGAAATACCAAGGTCTTGAGGTGAATAATGTAGCAACAAAACATCTCATTCCATTTCAGTTCAGATTTGCAGTACAATTTTTCATTACAAAGCTTTTGATTCTCCTCAATAAGACACTTGTGACACATTAATAAAAGGAAGAATTACATAGCTCTCTCCCTCTCATACCTCTAAGGACAGCAAGGTCACGGAAAAACCTAAGGAAACGCTTCACTTTCATAGGGACCCTGAAGCGAGTTGCTCGAATCTCAGCCGCTGCCTCATCAAACATACTTACCCACTGTCTAGAGTGGCATTGGACGTCTCGGGACAACCTCTTTTACCTGTTTAGGTAGAGCTCCTTATCAAACTTGAGCGTTTGATAAAATGATTTCCACATTTTCATTAAACTCCCCCTTTCAATTTGGTATTGCAAGGTTTCCGATGCCCATTTGGAAGCTTCAAATTTCAAAAGGTCCCTTTCCAAGGTCAGGGCCTCCATCTTTTTCACCAATTAACTTTCCCTACGCTTTGCTTTTAATAACGAATCATAGCAATTTCTGCTTAGAGTCGAACCTTGATCAGCACGCCTATGGGCTTCAGACAGATCCCTTTGCTGGTTCTCCCAGCGTTCTTGCTGAGCTCGAGCCTCGGTCGCAAGCTCTACACGTCATGCTTCCTTCATGTGAATCGTGAGCTTCATTCTCTCCGTTTGATCCTGCAGTTCTTCCTTTTTCTCTTTGGATTCTACCTTGAGCCTTCTAATTTCAGCTTGTTGTGCCCCAACTTTGGCCTTTAGTTTCTCCTTCTCTACTAAGGCCTCCCTAATCATCTCTTCCAACCCTGAATTTTTTCCTTCAATACTCTTACTTGAGGCGCGGCTGACGACATCCCTTCGTCTTTCCTGGATCTCTTTAGACTCGAGTGAGCTTTCTTATACTCATCCTTTAGCTCCCTTATCTGTACATCCCGATCTCTTATTGTTTTATCCTTTTCAGATTCATGTTTCAGACATATGATCTCCACAATCTTTTCATCATTTTGCGTCTTTAACTGCCGAATCTCTCCTTTGAGTGCTTCCATTTTAACAGTCATATCTTTAAGGTCTTGGCACACCTCTCCTATAATGGGCAACACTCCTACGTAATGACAACATTTGCCTCTGACAGAGATCTTTCCATCCCACGATTGGCTATGAAAGGCCAAGGAAAAATTATTTCTTTTAAAAAAACGAATGATCTAAATGCATCATAATGCAATGCTTTACCCTTGTATTGAGAAATTGCAATTCCATAAACTAACACAAATTTCTTCAGAAACTCTCGTTTTGTGTTTGCTGTTTGTGCTTGCAGTCGAATAGAAAAGTACTCCATTTAAGGAATACTATCTGCCCACCTCACGGCAATGAATACCACGAGCATAAGTGACCCTCTAAGGGACACAGTCTCGTCCAAACCAAGCAGCAGACATAAGTAATCCTCTTAAGGGATACGGTCTCGACTGTCTTGAAGAGCGTTATGGATCCAGGACACAAGTGACCCTCTTAAGGGATATAGTCCATCAAAAGGGGGATTAAGTGACCCCGTTAGGGGAATCAATCCTTACCGCCCCAGTTGAAGGTCGCGGGCAAGTAACCCTTTTAAAGAGGACAGTCTCGTTCAACCCGAGCGACGGATACGATTTTGACCGTCTCGAAGTAATGGATGTTCGTGAAGAGGACACAAGTGACCCTCTTAAGGGACACAGTTCGCCGAAAGCGGGGTATAAGTGACCCTTTTAAGGGACAAAATCCTTATCGCACCCGGTTGCAGCTGCTGGAAAAAGAGACCCTCTTAAGGGACACGACCCACCTGGAAAACGAGCACAAATGACCCTTTTAAGGGACACAACCTCGTTCAAACCAAGTGGCGGGTGTAAGTAACCCTGTTAAGGGAAATGGTCCAGACCTTGTTGAAGAGCAATTGGAGACGAGCACAAGTGACCCTTTTAAGGGACCCAACCTCGTTCAAACCAAGCGACATGTGTAAGTAACCCTCTTAAGAGATATGGTCCCGACAGTCTTGAAGAGCAATTGGAGACGAGAACAAGTGACCCTTTTAAGGGTCACAACCTCGTTCAAATCGAGCGGTGTGAGAAAGAAACCTCTCGAAGGGACGCGATCCCTACCGTCTCGAGGAAGAAGCTGCTCGGCTAAAAACAATTCACAAGAAGGATTGCAAACTGGCAGCAACAATGAAGAAACACCAAGGTGATATTATTAAATATTAACCAAAGAGCGTGTGATGTTAAAACGGACTTTGGAGAATCAAAGACAACGAAGAAATCCCGCGAGCGAATGCAGGTCAGTTTCAACAAGAAAAGAAATGCCAAAAGGCAAAATCACTCAAGAGTAAACCAAAGGATGTTTCAAACTGGCACAAAACCACTAGGGGCAAATCTTCCATGACGCATTTCATTGCTATGTGGCTCAAATGGAGAGAATACGACCCAACAATGAAGTCTGCTCTTCTATAAAGAGGGAGGAACAACTCAAAACAAATGAAAACAGGTAAAGAAACTCCATCAAGAGGGAATGGGTCAAAGGTTTATCTATGAGCGACCGTAAGCAAAGACTTCCAACCGCCCTAGGCAGAGTGCTAATCTATGCAAAATTCTGATCGACTGATTCACAATAACCATCTTAACAGAAAGAAACCTCATAATCAGGTTGGAAACACGAATTACACTTGGTTTGTCTTTGAATGGGAGAGAATGACTAACCTTCGGCCTGCCCGGCTCATGCGAGTTTCAACGGTAAGTAGAAAACAAAAGAAACTCGTAAGCTCACAACACACAAAATATCAAGAAAGGAGCTATCTTATTAATAATCAAGAAAAAGATTACAAGATAAAGTTCTGAACTCCATTCAATTACAAGGAAAGTGGAATAGTCGAAAGGGGAAAGCAATTCCATTACAGGGAATGAATATACGAAAAGAGAAATGTAACAAATATCAACTCTCCAAAAGATGTTTTATCCCACGGAGAAGGGAAGAAGGAGATTCCTATATGCCCCTCGAACAATCTGGAGTGATCCAAGGTTTTCTCCCTAGGCATCTTCCGTCGGCCGGAAGCTCGCAGCATGAGGTCTTCCACTCCATCCGCTCAGTAGAAGGAAGATGGAGTCAGGACAAGAACCGTGGGGATCTCATAATCCTTCCTTAACTCCAATTTCCTCTTTGCAGATCTCGTATCAGCACACGACCCATCCTGGCTCCAACTTTGTGAAGAAACCAGACTGAGATGCGGAGTCCTGGGGCAACTGCATCGGAAAATCTTCTTCGTAGAATCCAGATGTGGGAAAACACATCTAAAAAGGAGAAGTAGGGCCTTAGATTTTTTGGGGACAAACCTGCAAGCCATAGTATCATCTCCTTGACTCTGGTTCCAGATGGAAAAGCTACCTTCACTAAAGAAAACTGAAGGCAGGAGACGTGACGGATCTTCCAGGGGAAGAGCTACTTCCCACTTCCTCAGGACGAAGGAAGTTGGAGAAAGACGACTCCTCGGATCCACCTCGGCCTGTCGGCCCGCAACCTCTAACAGAGGCCCCTTGGAGAATAGCGGGAGTCTTTGCCTCCAAGGAGGGCTTTTGAAACGAACTGAGTGCCTTTACCGGTGCTTTCTAGAGCTATCATCGCAAGAGTGGTGAAAGTGTTAGGCACAACATCGTCTATTGGGTGTCGGTAATTCAGTGTTATCGATGGGATTTTTGCGTTACCGGCGAGTTTCGATCACCGGTAAAATGCATTTTTTTAGTGTATAGATGGAACCACTGATGAGGGAATGAGTTGTTTCCTGAGAAAAAGTGACAAGCTCCTTCTCATGAGCTTAATCTGAATCTGAATCTGATGCGTTGAAGCTCTCACGTTAGAAGAACGCTGAGTAGAAGGAAACTTACTATTCAATTTATTTTCTTTCAAAAGCACTTACTATCATTTATTTGCTTTCAATTTTTAATTTTCGTAGTTAGTTTTCATTTTTTATGCTTTTTGGTCGTCATTGCCTAACACGCAGTGGCACAGCCCTGGTTATAGCATGGTCGTGGTTATTTTATTTTTAGTCTGACCATGTCTCTTTAAGACACGACCCTGGTCAATAATATTTAAAAATAACAAAAAACAATTATAAAATTAAAAACAATAAAAAGAATACGGAATGGCCACAACCGTGCAGACTATTTGGAACGACTGTCAGACTGTGCCTTCAACACCGAGGTACATAGAACGTGGAGGGAGATGGACGACCATTGTGCACCCACGTCTCCACTAATCTCTTCAATCATCTCAACTCTCTCGAAATTACTTTGAATCACATTTGTTCATGGTTCAATTATACATCATTTATGGCATGCTTTACATGAACTAACACCATTCCTGTTTAACATTGTAGATATTCGTTCATAATGATTTGTTAGGAGTGATTTAAGGAGAAATTAATTAGGAGTGAGAATACATATGGTCAAGCCAATCACGATTTGTACACGACCGTGCTCAACTTGGGCATGGTCGTGCCATTTGAAGACTTCTGAAGGCTCAATTCAACACGGGTGTCGAGAAACTTGTACATGCTCGTGGGTCGTGGCCTGATAGCAATTCTGCAAGTGCACAGACTGTATCGAAGTAATATAAAAGATATTGTTCTCCACAGGGATAGGAATTGATTTTGGACTTCAAACTTAATCGTTAGAATAGAAAATAAAAAGATATATTTTGGTTGTTTTTGTAATTGTGATAACATGAAACAAGAAGAAATAAAACTATGATAAAAATAACACTCGGGTTTGAGTTTCACATAACCAAATTATGTCTCTTACAAACTAAAAAAAATCATATGAACTCGGAAATCGTTCTTAGGTGTTTTAGCCTATGGTTTCTACTTGTTAATTCCTTAAGCAAATAGAACTTCCAATCAAATTACTAAGCCTAATACCTTAGCATTTAGTTTATCAAATTGAAGAGCAACTTCCAACTTCAGGCCAACACAACAAGTTCCCACTCTTATACCAAAGTGGCGGATTATCCGATTAATCTACTCCCATTTCCCTTAAATCCTACCAACTACCGTTGTGCAAGAAATAAGCATGATAAACTTGTGTACACCAAGCATAATAAACATGGGGAGAAGATACAAAGAACAAAGACTATTATTCATATGAAAACAGAGGTTTAAAACATAGATGGAGAAAGGATTCACTACAAACCCAAATGCTAGGAAACTTAGCCTAACATGACTAAGGAAAATAAAAAGTTAAACTAGAATTAAACCTGGATACAAGGGCTCCAAAGGCCTCTTACGAGCTCAAGAATAAAGCTACAAAGGAAGGAACTGAGCCAAGTACAATGTTTCAGGGTTTGATACAAAAGAAAAGCCAAAAACCGAATTTATAGCCAAACTGCCAGCAAGCCAATGCTCAAGCGTTGGGTTCCAATGCTTGGGCGCTGGAAACTGCAATAAATTCCCCTCTTCAGACAGAATGCCAACGCATGAGCATTGGTGTTCCAACGCTCAGGCGTTGGGAGAACGACGAACTCCTCATTTTCTTGTGGCTTCAAGGGAGGTTTGAAACAGCTGAAACAATCATTCTCTCCATCATTTCTCTATTTTAGCACATGTTTCTTGCTTGATTCTTCATCTCCGTCCTTAATTTCTTCATTTAGGCACATGTTAAACAAGAGAAGTGAGATTGATGCTTCATCTTCTTCTTTAATTCAGCCACACTTCTTCATAAATTGCATCAAGATCCCCACAAATGTTCCTTAATTGACCAGAGCCTCTAATAAGGACTAAAACTATAATAAAACATAACTAAAAGGACTAAAAACACAAAAGTTGCTAATCTATATGCAATTGCAAAAATAAAACAAAAACTCTAACAAATTAAATAAAAACTATACGAGACACAACTAAAAAAAAAATATAAAAAAAAATACTAAATATATCATATAAATCCCGGTCATAGAGCACCAAATTTTCCTCATTCTCACCGTTTTGCAGATGGATCGAGCAAGAGGGCAAGGATTGATGCTGCATTGGTTGATCTTGACGAGATGATCGATGAGGTGCTGATATAGCTGCTCTCATTTGAGCTCCAGTGGCAGTACCCAACATGAAGTATAAACTACATAATAATGACAAAATGACCACTAATCTAAGACCGTGGAAATGATCTATAAGAACACAAGAGGAATTAAGAGCACACATCACTCTAAGGCTAATCCAACACTTGTATTTGGTAACTTAACCGTCGAGCTTAGGACCCTCCATGTTTAGGGAGAACATAGTAATTTTTCCGTAATGCAAGCGTATTTTCATAAAATGAAAAAAATATAAAAATATATTTTTAAATAGTTAGTTTATAAAAATTATTTCATAACTTAAAAGTTAATCCTTATATAAGAGGGAGACTTAAATTTTTCACTAATTGATGTTTCGTTATACAAAATTTATTATATTTAATTAAAAAAATTAAATAACGATTATAAATTAGAAAAGAAAAAACTTTATTTGATCAAATAGTTAATTGTAAATAAATTAGTTGGATATTAGACGTAGAAAGAAATTAAAGTCATAATATGAAAATAACACAACTTTAAAAAATAACACAACTTTAAATAACCAACAAGGTGTTACTTAAAAAAAGGCAAATATTGTGTTATCAAATTTTTTTTTTTGTTATGATATCCGCATTAAGTGGCCCAATGGATTATTATCATTTTGTTCAAGGGAAATCCTAAATCTTCAGATTTTACTTTACTCGTCAATTAATTTCATCCCTGCAATTGTTTTTTAATTAAAAATGGACGAGTGGTGGAGACAAACAAAGGTGGTGGAGATGCGCGTAAAATGACCATAGTTAACAGATGAATAAAGCTCAGAGAAGGCAACCCACAAATTTCAAGATCCCTAAGTATGGAACGCTGCATCACTACGATAGAGCAAAAATCAAACTTTTTACTGGTACATGAGTTTTTATTAGTGAAACAACTGATTTTGGGTGTCACACATTGATCTGGCTTAAGGTACCATAGTAAACACACACAAAAAATCAACAAGGTGTTGGTCAAGTAGTAAACAAGCTAAATCTCAGTAAGAGTGAGGTTTTAGGAGTCATTCCTATTATATCCCGAACTGTCAAGAAAAAAAGTTCAATAATAATAATAATAAGAACTAAATTTAATATTTAGATATTGATATAAAAGGAAGCAATAATAGCTAGATATGATAAGAGTCCGACATATTAATTTCACTGTGACATTAGGTTTCTTGACCATTTTGGCGTTATATAATTAGGATGGAAGAAAGGTCTCCATTATTTGGCAAAAGAAAATTAGACCAATACACATACGGTCTTATCTATCCAAAAAGAAAGTTTACTTTTTTGTTAGATTTTTAGTGGAAAATGACATGTATGAATATTCAAGCATGAACGTAAAATTATTATGAGCAATAGGAAAAGGAATTCCACCACTACATGTATTGTTTAGCAAATTATGTTAAACACGTCCTATGCATCCAAAACGCATTCCTTTTTTATCTTTCCACGTAAAATAGAAACCCTTGTTCGCCAAGCATACGTCTTTGTTCAACCCTGTAATTATGTGCAACCCATATTCTGGCCTCCACATCCTTTGTACAGTAATAATACACAGACCACCACCGTGTTTCTCGATATACAATGACATACGCGTTTAGCTTTAACCGCCGCTTAACGCAAATTGTAAGAAAAAAAATGTTTAGTCGAGATGATTCGGAGGTTTTAAACCTCCACTAATAAAAATTCCAACTGTTTTGTTGGTCAATGTAGCGACCATAAATCCTTAGTATATTTTTAACTTTTTTTTAAAACTCTGTTGAAAGAGAGGTCATCTGTTTATGCTTAATGCGAGCGCCTTTAACCATAATATTGGTCACAGTTGTTTGCAGCAGATACCTTTGTTTCAGAAAAAGAAAAAAAGCCTGAATAATTGTTGCATACGTTTCTCAAGTGTCTTACAAGGGATGAGATTGATTAATAATTTAATATAGATATGAAAAAGCAAATTAAAGCACTTTAATTCAAGTGAAAAGTATCAAATAAAGGTGTTTCCCATGACCAGATAGATGTGTTGAACCCCAATAATACAATGTTAGCAATTTCTTTGTATTTTCTTTGGGGACAGGTCGTTGTTGCATGTTAATGATGTAGTCCTATTTGAATATTTTTGGTATTCTTCACGTTCGTCATCCCGGTATTTTATAATTGTCCTCTTTAACTATTTTCTGATTTGATCTTTTAGTAGTCACTGTTTTGGGTTTGGATGGCTATGCATTTTAGCACCCTCTCACTCAATGAAAGGGTTAAGATATAAAATTTACTTTACATGATAGGGACAGATCTTATTTAGCTTCTTCTACCCTTTTATCAAATTTCTACCATGTGTCATACCCTCTTTTAGATTCACCTTGTAATATGAGATATTTGGTCACATAAATGTATTATGTATAAGACTGCTTATTTGGAGTGAAAGGAAGGCGGGGAGAAGATAAATTTAAGTTTCTAATTAAGGCAGAAATCAAGGGTGTTGTCACCAAATGAGTACAATGGTAATTATAATGAGAAAATTAAAGAAGCTATCTAGAGTTTGGGCAAAAATTAAGAGGAAGGTCTTTCATAGGAGGAATCATTAGACCATCCCCATAAGATGGAGTTTGAGAAGTTAACAAATGATCAGACTTACTCCCTCATTGCACCTTTTTCCAAGGAAGAGATAAGAGAAAGTTTGTGGAGTTTCGGGAGTAAGAAGAGTTCAAGACCATATGGCTTAAATGTTCAGTTCATCAAGGAATTATGGGAAGTGGTTAAATATGAATTTATCAATTTTCTTACGGAATTTCATTCTAATGGGCAGGTGGTCAAAGGTTTTAACAGCCCGTTCATTATTTTGATTCCTAAATAACATCCCGCAGAAAATTGAGGGTTACATGAATTTAGTTCTATAAACAGAATTCCTAAATAACGAACCACCTGGATATCCTGTACGCCATCAACTGGTGATTCTCCGACGCTCGCTGCCAACATGACCTTCAAAGCTCATCTTCTAAGGGAGGACTTCGAAAAGTAGGAATGAAGAAACTCTGACATCTTCGTGTCAGGGGCAACTACCTCCCAATTGGCGCAATCCAGTAGCACATGGTGATGAGAAAGTCAGTTCATGCCTATGATTACGTCCAACTGTTTGAGGGGAAGGCAGATTAAGTTCGCCACGAACTCTCTATCCCGGAACATCAAGGGGCAATCCAAACACACAGAGGTTGCAGTCAAACTGTCGGCGGCAGGGATAGATACCACCAAGTCGAATGGCAACTCCGACACAAGCAAATCAAGCTTTTCTACACAATCAATAGCAATGAACGAATTGGTAGCACCCGAATCAAATAATACAGTGAGAGGTGTACCCGCAACGTCGCAGCGATCCTGAATCAGACCCTCGGTATCCTCAACCGCTTCCCCTGTAATATTGTAGACTGTGCCGTGCGCAACTGGTTTCTTCCCAAAAACCGCATTCACTGTGCTCTCGGCCTTCGGTGCATGACAGTCTCTCGCCGCATGGCCCGGTTCCTGACAATTCCATCAATTGATAGACTTCTCTCCGTAGTTATTCGCATAGTGGCCCTTCTGGTTGTACTTGTAACAGACAACATCCTCAATCAGCCTCTGAGCTCCTCGAACTTCCATGTTGCCTCCAGTTGGTCGATTGGACCCAAAGGTACACCCCTTAGCTTGGGGCCTCTGGTACGGCTTCTTTCCTTTGTCTTTGCTCACTGATTGGGACCTGGCTGGTCCTCCGCTTCCCTATGACTTCTCCTGACGAGCATCAATGGCCTCGATGCCCTTTGCCTTTTCCACAAGCTGTTGGTAACGGCTAATCCCCAGTGGTTGCACCGCTCTCTGAATATCGTAGTTCAGGCCATCAACAAACTGCTCACACATAAATTCCTCATCTATCTGTCCTTTAAAGAATCTGAAGTGTCTTGACAATGCTTCCAGTTTTGCTGCAAACTCAGCCACTACATCTTTCCTTGTTTCAGGTCGGTGAACTCTTTCTCTCGAGCACCCCTGGCACTTCGAGGGAAGTACTTCACCAGGAAGGTTCTAGTGAATGACTCCTAGGTAACTGCCTGACGATCGACCTTCATCATGGCTCTAGCACCGTTCCACCAGTGCTCAGCTTCTCCAGATAACAAGTAGGTGGCGTAGTTCACCCTGGCTGCAGCAGGGGTCTGAAGGAAGGTAAATATTTTCTCAATTTCTTGCAGCCACATATCTGCCTCCTCCAGATCATAGCCTCCGGAAAACCTCGGCGGGTCCTACCTCTTGAAGTCGTTTAGCCCTCTCGTCTGGGCCGAAACCTGTTCTCTCTCAGCCTGCTGAGCTTGAGCAGCAATACTCGCACTCGCCCTGTTGGCCTCCTGCTCCGCAGGTGCGGCAACAGTTGCTTGGTGTGTCATCAACGTAGTCAAATTCGTAATGGCGGCTGCCATTTGGTTCATCGTGTTCGAGTGAGCCATTTCTGTATTCTGGTTCGATAGTCTCTTACTCCTGCTCATAATAAAACTAGCGATTAAGCAGAAAACAGAGATAGCCAAGAATGTTAGTCAAACACATAGCAAATAGATCGTCCACTCATGGAACAATCTCAAACAATTAAATAAATTAAAAAAGTATTTCACAAAAAATTTCCTCTGATTGACACCCCATCAATCGGTCTCAGAATGCAAAAGTCCTAAATACCCAAAAGCTCTGGTTATCTCAACCATCGCTCTGATACCACAAATGTAACGCCCCAATTTCCGATCAGGGGTCACATTGTAAATATGCGGAATTTAAGTTTATAAAACCTCTCTAAAAGACCACTCAATTTTTTAAAAACCCAAACGTCGCTCAATAATATTTAAATCATAATAATCATCCCATAATTAAACATAATCTAACGGAAGTAAATAAAAATAACATAGTTGTGCATAACATAATTTCTTAAGTCTTTAAATAAAAACCAAAACATAAAGAAATAAAAACTCCAAGTTCTTCACATTTTATCTTCATCTTCCACCTCTAATATTGCACCGTAAATTTACTCCTCGCGCTGCTCATCTGTGACGTTAATCGCCCAAACAAACATACAACCAAACAATAAAGGGTTAACTTCGAAAAACAACAAATAAATAATTATCACTATGTGATAATTTAAGAAAAAAGAAACAGCATACAGCACAATTAAATACAGTAAAACAACAATAGAAAACAGATTACAGCAACAGCAAATAGACACAGTAACAATAGTAATTAAATACAGTAACAACAACAATTAAATACAGCAACAGCAGAAATTAACAACAGTAACAACAATAATTAAATACAGCAGTGATAAACAGAGTTTCCAATGATCACATAAATTTAAATTTTCCAAAACATGCAAGTTATTCCTGAAATAACTAAATGCATAACTATGGCCAAGGTTTTCCCAGAACAAGGGCAGGACAATCACGTAGGACAAGCACCCACCACATTGTGCTCGGTTGATCCCACGGGACAAGGAACTGTCACATCAATCCTAAACAATCATAAATAGTGCATATGCTATGACAAAATATTCCAACAACATGAACCAACAGTTCATACAATAATGTCTTCAACTAGTAATAGTCTAATATGCAAACTTTCTCAAAATCAATTTTTTTTTCATAACCAGTACAACATGTTATACACTAACTCATTTCAACGCCTCATTTATCAATAACAACGTAGTTCAAAAATAGCATGTTACAGCAGCCAACATACAAATCATGCATTTTTATTCAAAGCCAACACAACAGAAATTCCAGAACAGAGGTTTAAGCATCACAAACGACAAACAAATTCCTAGAAGAAGTTACCCTTACCTCCTAAGGTTTTTCATCCAATCCAAGTTCAACCTATTATATAATAAGTGAAAACCCTAAATTAATCCTCGGAAGAACAGAAAAACCCCTAAAAACCAATTAAATTAAAAGAACGGAAAAACAGTACTGGGCTGGCAGAAGCCCCACGCATGTGCGTTGGGATGCCAATGCTCATGCGTTGGCTCCCTGCCTGGGAACCCAGTTCCCAACGCCCAGGCACCAGGAGCTAGCGCTCATGCGCTGGCTCTCTGTCCAGGATGACCAAAAACACCATTTTTCACCGTTTAAGCCCCGAAAAGTGATTTTCATCAAGGGTTTTTATAAAAATTGATTCTACATCATTTAAACACAATTTTATAGGGTCTCAACAAGTCAAAAACCAATTTTCTCAAAATTATAAATTTGGCATCCAAGGCCTAGAATTTGCAAGAGTGAAAGAATAACGATTTCGAGCGGAACCAACCTCAAGTATGGCTCCAAAAATGAACGTACAAGTCGGTGTTCATCTTCTATCCTCCAACGCTCGTCCTCGTCTCAGAAATGGAAGGAATTTCGTGCTCAAGCTCCAGCTTTGGAGAGGAATTACAAACCCAAAAACAGAAACGGTTTCGAGTTAAAACTGAGCTTTCAAACAAGTGAAGAACTAAAAAATGTGTTGAGGAAGGAAGACTTACCAAGATCACAAGTGAGGGCCTCGAAAGGAGAGTGTTAGAGGATTCCAAAGCTTTCTCCAAAGGAACACAACAACAACAAGAGGAAATGACAGCAGAGGATGTAGAAGAAACTAGCAACAACAAGAGGAATGGAAATAGTTTTTCTCTGGAGTGTTGAACGTGTTTTATGTGAGAGAATGGAAGTTGGTTTCTGAATTCTCCCTCTCTGAATGATGCACAAAATTTAGGGTGAGTGGGAAGTTATTTTTCTCAATTGATGTTCTATTTCCCAGCATCATCTTTAAGCATCTTTTAATCTATTAAAATTATTCTGTTTTCAAATTGATTAAAGGGAGTTAAAAACAGAAAATGCTCAGCCAACATAGCTGAGTGGGTCGACCCAACCTAGAAGAAATAAGGAATGAGGGCTGACTTCTTCCCTCCTTGTAAACTCCTCCAAGAACTGAAATTACCCAAGGCATCAAGGAATATTCTCTCATCAATCCTTTCTCTAAAATTTCGAAAATAAGAAGGAAAGGAGAAGAAATAAAATCAATGTTAAACAGGATTCGATCCCTCGCCCCGTAAGCGAAATACTCAAGTCTCAACTAGTAAGCCAAAGCTCATCTTGTTGTAACTCAAGCAAATATATTATTTTCAATCAAGGATCAATTTCCAATATCAAAATATTTAAGGATTAAATCATAATATTATAAGCCCCAAGGGCTAAATCGCAATTACAAATAGTTAAAGGGCCAAATTGCAAATTACAAAAATAGAGGGTCTTATAGTGCTGACACCTTGGATTGCACAGAGTAACTTAGGAGAAATTAGGTTAGAAAGCACACAGAATCTTTGTTCACGCAGTTCGACCAATTTTCTACCTCTGCGGCTATAGTGACTATAACACCGGTTCATACAGAATAATTAGGATTTCAGTGTTACAACCTATATATACAGTATTCTAATGCTTCACGACAAAATATCATTAAATCCTATCACAATCCCCTTGACTAATCAAATCCTACTTATAGCAGATATTACGGAGTCTTAGTGCCCATGAGTTATCTTTGGCAGACTATGCATCTCTGACTCAAACGATCCAAGAAACTCTGAGGCAGACGATCCAAGCATGTCTGACTCAGACGATGCAGCTCTATATGAGCCAAACTCAACACACACAAAAAAATACACACACACACACACACACACACACACACACACACACACACACACACACACACACACACACACACACACATATATATATATATATATACTTCAGCCTTCCAACAATGCTCAAAACCTTTCCTTTTCTTCAGAAAAATCAAGTGAAGAGACAGAAGCTCCATTCTCTCTCATCTCTTTCAAGATCACCATCATCTTCATCGTTCATCATTGTCCTCTTCCTTCTCTCTCATTTTTGAACCAAAATGTTTTGTTTTTCTTCCTTTGTGTTGTTGAGAACCTCTTCTGCTTATATGTGCGAAGAAATGGAAGAAAAACAAGAAGAACAAAAGCTTAAAGGTTGATCTTCAATGGGTTTCGTAACCTCCAACTAAGAATTTCTCTCAAACTAAGCCATTTAAGACCAAGCCACTACCACCACTGTGTTTCTAGAAGCAAGGACAAGAGGAGAGTTCGGTCAAACATCATTGCCGCCATGATCCTCGTTGTGACCCTCCGTCTCGTGTCGTCTACTCATGTGAGCTCGTCGAATTTTTTTCTATAATTTAGAATTATTTACATATTCAAAATCCGTATGCTTCATATAGTCTTAATATCAAATTTGTTTTGAAAAATTTGAAGTATTTTGTGATGAATAAACACAGTTAGGGTTTAGGTTTCAAACCCTCACGCATGTCATTTTTACCGTGATCAGAACCGTTTGAACCCTCCATTGTAATTCTGGGAAACTGTAGAACACTGTAGAGTTGTTGCATGTAGGTTTTGGGCCCAAAACCGAGCTAGGGAGAGATGGAAGCTTCCATCATCTCCTCAGGCTCATTAAGCTCTTATGGAGGAGCTCGAATTTAACCCCAGAGGCTAGGCTAAGATTTGGAAAACGTTTCTGTAGTTGAAATTGATGGAGATAGAGCTTGAACAGAGTTAATTCTAGGAATTTAAGCTTGAAAAGGTGACTTTTGACAAAATAAACTACTTTGAACATGAAATTAATCAAGCTTAGAGGATGATTAAGGGCTAACGAACACTGAAATGTGATTCAGGGTAATTTTAGGAAGCTTATAAAATAATTAGATTTCATAAAAACTATAATTGATTTATTGGCTCTATTTATTGTATAACCAAACACAACCTAAGAATGGGGAGTGATTTTGAATCTGAAAATAATTCCAGAATTGATTAAAGGAGAATTAAGGGATTAAAATAAAATTAGAATCTAATTTTGATGATTAAAAATTAATTATAACTCCCTGCTTTGTTGCAGAGGGTTTCCAGCTCGCAGAGAACCCCACTCAAGCTACAAGACCACTAGGTAAGGGGGTTACGGGCTGATAGAGTATAAGGGGTGTATTCTGAGACCTTCCAGAAAGATGGTGGGCATGTGATTGAATTGTTTGCCATGCCTTGTGTTTTTTGTTTGCTAGTTTGAATGTTTCATGGCCTGTATTACTTGATGTTTGAGAATTGTTGCTATCTTGAAGATAAAGCTATGAATTACATGACAGTGGTTTGATATGTGAATGTTGCCTTTATCCTTGATTAACAAAGCATGGCTTGATAAAATGAAAAGTACATGATATGATTGTTTTGCTATGAACTATGGTGATTGAGTTTGATGAGTATCTTGTGAATCTCTGCATATTGTGTTAATGGAATGTGCATCTGAATCTTGAGAAAGGAGATAATGCTAGCTGAGAGCAGTTGAGTAGCAGGGATAAGAGATCTTGTGAGTTTGGCATCAGGTGACCTAAGTCGAAGGACCGCTCAATGAGACATGGATGACGTTTACGTTAGAATATCCTTGATATTTTGCATATAGGATAATTGAACATGAATAACTCTCACTAGATCAAATGAATTAAAGGATTTTAGCATGCTTGATGTGTTGAATCCATTTCTTATGAGTTTAGGGATTCTAAGTACAGGGCTTGAGGTCGACCTTTGTTCTATGATTCCCAATGTTAGGTTGGATGAGTTAAGAATACCTACAATCCCAGTAATGGCTGGTCATATATACTGAGCCAGGGATTTTTGTGAATTCTAGTAAGGAAAATTGATGCAGATGGTATAAAGGGGAGATGCTTGCTTGTATATGATATCATTTTCCGTGGTTCATATGCATAGTATGGAGTAATAAGGAGTAATAGTGCGCAGAAACTTCCACTTTGTGAGAGTCCAGTGTACACCTGGTGTGGATGCCTGAGATACCTAAGGCGGCATCCCAGTGATGGGGTGGCTTGGGGATGATTCAGTGGAGCGACTCAACACTAGGTCGTTGATTTTTGGGTTCCCATGTGTTTCGGCTAGTGGAGTGGGAGGCTCGTGAAAGGCTGCGTCATCCCAACTGAAAGCCAATATGGGTAATCATTGCTCGATAAGAAGAGTGGGCCAGTGAGAGAACCCATGTTCCCAAGTGGCGTTATGAAGAGTATGGTTGTGTATACACAATGGGCCTAACATTCATGGGATAAAATATAGAGTAGATCAGTTACTCTTCATGGAAAGGTAATGACACAATGAAGGGTTGGCATGCATTGCATTGAGGGTGCTTATCTATTACTTGGTGAATGCTTTGATTGCAGTGCTTGACCAGATGTCTGAATTATTTCTTTATATGGCTGTTTATGATTTAGATGCTTGGTGACTCACCCTTCCAGCTTTTATTTTTACAGAGGAGGACCCTGGTATATGGGACGGCCCAGCCACTCGTTGAGACCATCATAGTTGATTTTGTTGTACCCGAGGGCTGGCAAGTGGACCCAACCATGGGATTATGCCATTATGTTGGCATGTCCATCTTTTGGTAGGGGCAGCCTGGCGATGTATGGCCTGGCTATCCCGTAGCAATGCCAAGTTCCTTTTCTTTATATTTACCTCATTGTTATCTAGTTCCTATGTCTATTGCTGATGATAATGTACCACCACCACCACCTTCTTCACCAGAGATTCAGTTACCAGTGCTCGACATGCAGGTACTACCTGAACCAGTTCCCGAGGCTCCTTTGGAGGACCCACTCCATGCTAGGAGTAGACCCCGATGCATGGTGACTGTCAGGAAAAGGGTTGTTCCACCCAGGATAACTGGTGGAGATGCACGAGCTTATAGGCGTATGTTCGGTAGGATTGGTTTCTCAAGTGGAACGAGGGATCTTCCCAATGGTGAGGTTGACTCTGATGATGATAGTAGGGAACATGGATCTCATGCTGGTCAGGCGGAGGATGGTGGCATTCCTTGATGTTATGTTTTGTTGCTTTGATGATGTATGACTGTTACCTTTTATGACTTGCGTTACTTTTTCGTTGGATGACTATAGTCGTATAATGATAACATAACTTGGCAGGTGCCCCGGCGGATAGTGGTCTAGCCTTTTGTGGGGCTATGATGCAGATATGTATATATAGTATCTTTTGGTGTGCTAACTTGTGTGAGTGATGATAGGATAAATAAGTAAAACATGGTTAGTTGTTGATGGTAGGAGAAAATATTGATCCAACACATAACTGTTTGCGTAGAAGAATAAGTGACATGAGGAAAAGATAAGAGTGTAAGTTAGCTATTATTAAAGAGAAGTTGAGTAAAGAGAACAAGTAAGAAAAAATTAGTTAAAGCGTGTGTGTGAAGTTACTGTGATAAAAGGAAGGAGAAAAAAATTATGTAGGTAATGTAGAGGAAGAGTATGATAAGTCGTGGGGATCCGTGCTAGAGGTGCTGGAATGAAATCTGAAAACACTGTACACCGAAAATATTTTTATCACATTTATGAAGTCCTCTCAATATTCTAAGACATTTAGTCTCGTTTAGAAACTCTAAAAAGGTCTCGGTCAGCCCTTTATCCTCACGTCAAGGTTTCTACAAAACCTCCGCAGCGTGCTTGGAACTTTCCCAAGCTCCGGAACGAAAGCATATCAATATTACAACTAGTCTTCCCCAAATCAAAAACACATCATCATACAAATATAGAGAAAGCCAAAATCCATTCCAAATATCATTTGAGGCTGAGTTAAAATTTCTACGGCGAGGCACCGTTTTTGAACATTTCTGAAACGCCACCAAGTCCTCAGTGCCATTTCCCAAATAAAGGGACTATCATAATCCTCATATTTATCTAAGTCACAAATAGTTCTTCTTATTAAATATAAATCAAGATTCTTTACGCATTAAACTCACGCTAAAAGCATTTATCACACACATGAATAAACAAAGCGAGTAATTAAACAATACTTAAATTATCTGGATCTTACATGTGGCCAATGCTTGGTAAAATAATCGACCGCCACTATAAGAAATTTTAGCTGTCCAAGAGATGTTGGGAATGATCCAAGTAAATCCATCCCCCGTTTTTTGAACGACCATGGTAAATCCTACGGCATGGGTTCTCTTGATGGTGCACGTGGTATATCCGCGTGCTTTTGACACACATCACATTTTTTCACATCCAATTGCAGCCCACTCGGAGTATTCTTTTGACCAAAATTCTGCCACTCGAGTGCTTTCCCCAATTTTCTTCATGAACCCCTCTTCTAACTTCATAGTTTCATATCCATGCTTAAATCACAATCGGTACTGTAACACCCCGATTTCCGGTCAGGGGTCACATAGTAATGAGATGGTAGTTTGTCCCATGTGATCATTCCTAAGGTGATGGGATGGTAATTTGTCCCATGTGATGTGACCAACCTTGAGGGTGGTGAGAGGGTAGTTTGTCCCCTGCAACCGTCCTGGCCTTGGTTGGGTGAAATTTTGGCCATGGATATGCATATATATTTTGAGAAACTAACAACCATGAGTTGTATGAAGTATAAACTACTGTTTCTTGTTACTAGAGATTGAAAAATAAATGTTGTTTTCTATAATGTTGTTGTTGCTGTTTTGTAAAACTGTCGTATTTGCTACTTCTATCTTCTGTTTATTTGTTGTTGCTTCTGTATTAGTAATGTTGTTGCTGTTTTTAATTTTATTCTTGTCGTTCGGTTTATTAACTCCTAAAAACAAACAACAAAAGTAATAATGTGTAAAACTGTCGTATGGAATTCATTTTTTCATAGGTCTATTTTTCCTTTTCTACTATCTTCATCAGTCGTTGTTTCAAGTTATAGGTTAGACAGATGTTGTGGAACTTTCAATGGTGGAGAAATGTGGATTCCCCACAGACGACGCCAAATGTTCAGACTTGAACTTTGGAACGACGGCGTTCTTGATGCTCGGTGGTGGTGCTCATCTTGGGATGGCCATGGTGCAATGAATCTCCAGTTTTTGTGCGACGGAGGGGGAACTTGCAAAATATACTTCGACGCTCAAGTCAGTGTGAGAGAAAAGAGAAGATCCTAGAGCTCAAGCGAACTCAGGAGTATGCAAGTAATGAAATGAATTCTCTGTAAATAAATGATAGAACCTATGTTTATATTCACGGTGGTCGTTTTGAGTGTCTCTACAAGTGTGGCAGAAGTCCTTAAATGGAGCTTCCTATTGGGAAATGGCTCTGAGCCAATGCACTGTGGACATTCCCCTCGGCCCTTAGTCTGGCCACTCGGACACTTTTCCAAGTGCGATGGGAGGTCCCATTCCTAAAATTGGTTGTGAAAGTTTCCCCGATAGTGGTTCTTAAAAGCGATCCCACGTGGACTAACTAAGATGTCATTGGGCCATATGGCTGAGAAGCCGGCCAGAATAGAGAGGTTGTATCAAAGAACACTTGTGCGGAGTTGTAAGACCCAAGATTTTATAAATGATTATGTCATTATTTAAGTATTCGGAGTTATGTGATGTCTGTATTAAAGTCGTAGTTAATACTATGATCAACTACCATACGTACGAGAAGTTTTGACGACAACAGTTTATCGTAAAGACGCTGATTGAACCTCGACCAACGTTCGGGGATGAATAGGGATAAGCCCTTAAATTTATGATGATTAGTGCATAAATTCAGGAAGATCGACTGTAAGGTCGGTGGTGTTTGGTTCTGAAGCCCGGAAAAGTTTCCCTCACGCGATAAAAGGTTGGTTTAGGCCTTGCCGTGCAGAAACGGGGAATTTTAAGGAAACTTTAGAGTATCCAAACAAGATGGAAAGTTTTAGAAGGTTTTAAGGGACCCATTCATGAAGTAAACTCATTTTTGAAGAATAGTGATTTCGGGTCGGAAACGGTTGGAATCCCGACGAAAATATTCTAGGATATTTTTTACGATCGACGCTCGAGTTTCACGAGCGTCGAAGCCAAACAAACAAACAATGGATGATAGTCACAAATAGGATTTTTGGGAGAATGTGCCCAAAAGGTGATTAGAGTTAGAAGTGATGTTTATGACATGATTAGACGTGTGTAAGTAGGATTAGACTTTTAATCTTTTTCTTATCTAGATATTTTTCACAAATATTTTCCATCCTTCCACTTTAGTCCCCAAGGTTATAAGAAATAAAAAATTCCTCCCCCTTAGAAGCCAAACTCGCGGCCAACACACCCATTTAATGAGGGTTTCACTTGCTTTCTTCTAACTTGGTTCATTTGAGGATTGTTGAAGAGTTTTAGAGAGAAGTTAAGAGAGAGAGAGAGAGACAGAGAGACAGAGAAGGTAAGAGAGCTTCATCTTCCTTCTTATTCTCCATGAGGCTGAACCTCTTCCACCCCCAAACACCATCTTCACTTCTCTTTTTCTTCTCCTTGCTTTGAGATAAAGTGTTGTGCTCATGGAACTCTTGCTTATGATGGTTCTTGTTTTTTGTTTGGAGCATTTTAGGGATGATTATATTGCTTGAATCCCCATGCTTCTTTGATGTTTATTTCTCTCCATATTTTACTCTTTCCATTAATGCAAAAACCTTTGAGAAAAATTTAGTTTGATCAAAAGTGATTTTGGAGAATAAGTGATTTTGGGAGATGGCCTTCTCAAAAGATGATCCATGGGGTTAGTTTTAAAAACCCCTAAATTTATTTTTGAAAAATTTTAGGTTTGGAAATGTGATTATGGAAATTTTAAGTTTGTTTTCACCATAGATTTTGGCGTGACTAGCATATGTACCATTTGGTTTGAAGAAAAAAATTGATCTTGAGCATTACCCTAGCTTTGCTGAATCTATAGCCTATTTTAGGGCTTGGAATTTTTATTTTAGAACTTGTTTTTCATGTGTTTAAAGCTTGTGGTTGAGGCTTAAGCAAAAAGTAAAATTATCCCCATGGCTTTGTGGCTTGGCCGAATTCACATCATACATAGGGTTAGGGTTTTTGACTTGAAAAACTTGTCTATGACTTGATGTTTTTGGGCATGAAAAGCTTACCATGATATGAAGAATTTTTTGGGAAATTTTTTGTCATTAGTTGAGTTCTTTTCTAAGTTTAAATTCCTCTAAGAAACCTTGTGATTGTTTTCATGAAATGCCTTAGGAAAGCCTAGTTTAGAAGAGCTAAGTTTGGGTGAACTAGCACTAAACTAGTTGAATTTTGTTTGAAGGATCGGGAATCACACAAACCTTTGGAACATCGGACGAACGAGGATCCGGAAGCACTAGTGGTAAGGGCACTTCGTTATTCCCGTAGTTACTTATAACATATATTGATGTAGACAATTGTATGTGGTTAAGTCATAGAATTGTATGGAGCTGAAGGCATCTGATATGCTGGATTAGAATTGATTGATTGACGGATTTCCTATGAAAGGCAAGATTGATTGGTAGTCATTATGATGACATGCTATATGGTATTAGAACTTGCTTTATGCTACAAGCTTGATGCCATGTTGAGTGTAATTATTTAACATGCATGCTTGTGTAATTGCTTTTGATGGTGGTTCAAACTAGAAGTCATTGGTGAGTAAGGCAAAATGACAAAAAAGTCAAGTTATAAGATGGACAAGTTTCCGCGTATGTAAGGAACCCAAATTCACAATTGAAGCGGTTTTCAGTTAACTTGATTAACGTTATTAATCTTGTTCATACACCTAAATCAACGTGGCTAATTTTGATGATATGGTTGATTGAAAATGTTAACCTAGTATGTATGAATAACATGGCATCTCATGCATACATGGGGACACGCCAATGAGGTTGGAAACGAGCAAGGTTAGCCTACTAAAAGCTTGGACGCGTCGAGAATTCGGGACGGCTGATGGTCGATCCCACAAGTGGCAATCTAGGGTCGATGGAGTAGCATCATACCAATACAACTGGAGGTATTTGTCTCGCCACCCGCGCTGCAGGATCCTAGCATCATATCCGGATAAAAGATGTGGGCGAGCGACTCATATGCACTGGCATGACATTACCATGTACATTACATTATGGTTGAATGTCTACTCGTGGTTGATCTATGTGATGTGTGTTAGTATGATAAAGATGATAATGTAGAATTTGTCGGTGTACTCTGGTTTCCATTCATCATGAATATGCTTATGATTACCTGACTTATCTATTATTAGAAGTGACCCTTGCACTATTGTTTTCTGTATTTCTTTTCGGGCGCTCTTCGCCAGGTGGACAACGTCTGGGGAAGGCTCCCCAGCAGAGGGACCAGGGACTTCTACTTCCTCGATGAGGAAGATGAGTCTGCATGGTAGTTTGACCACCCCACGCGTATGATGACTCATTCGGGTCGCATTGCAGTGGAGAGGATGGATCCTACAGGATGGATGTATGAGAGGGTGCTTTATCAAGCTGTCATGATATTTCTGACACGTTCCCCGAGGGGGCTGAGATGGGACAGAGCTTCTACTTCAGGCCCGATGAGAGGTCGACTGAGACCTCCTACCTCCATGAGTAGCAGTTCGTCTTATTCGTTGGAGCTAAACCCGGTGTGGATTCCTTACTATTCCCCGTACTACATTCCTCGTTGCAGCTATCGTTATGCGGTTAGACCTCGTGAGCGGGTGGTGGTCTCTAGGGTCTACACCACAATCATTGACGTGGATGTCCCTATAGTCCACATTTTGGATAACGACGATTAGAATGGAGTAGTGGGAGGAATGGAGCCTGCACCGGCATTGGAGTCTAAGTTAGAGGAGCTGGAGACGGACTACACACCGTCTTCGGAGGAGCCAATGGTGGTAGACCCTGCTACTGGTCGCTCGAGGGTGGGTTGGTTAGTTGAGTGAAAGTTTGGCCTAGGACTTTCTGTTCTTTTTGTTGGTCTGTACACTCATAGTGTTAGGGACAGGGTAGATCCCAGATAGCTATACTTTTGTGTGGCCACCCTGCGCGGGGCTACAGGAGGTATCCCGGTGTTGTGATGTCTAGACTAGGCCTCATGGTAGAGTTATATATTTATTTTGGATATTCAGTGTTGGATGATGACCCGGGGATATTCAAGTTTTATTAAGTCTTTTACTTCTTTATTTTTCTTTGTCTCGGGTCTCACGTAGTGTTTTAGTGCTTCTTACTTTGCATTATTTTTCTGCAGGTAGGTATTAATTGAGTCTTTTTGTTATTTTTGGTCCTTGTTAGTATTGTTTTTTCTCTTTTTATTTGAGTCTTTTCAATTTTAGGCCTTAAGTCTTTTTAATTTAAATACCTGGTCATGAGGTGCTGGAGTTTTTAATGGATTAATAATCAATTATTGGAGGTTTTAAAGTTGATCATGAGTTGAGGAAGGTGTTATGGGAGTTAATGGGCAATAGTGATGAGTTTTTAATTAAAATGGTTGTTTCATTTTTGTCTTGATGGATTTGTTAAATAGTTGTTGTAGGTATAAGTGAATTTTCTGAAGCAATGAAGGACAGTGAAGAGGTCTTAAAGAGGAGGAATCAATAGAGTTGAGCTGAAAACAAAGAGAAGTTTGAAAATGCTGAAGGAGTGCCATGCATGTGCGCCCCTAAAGGCCACGTACATGCGTGGCTATTCTGCCCTCTCATATCTGCAGCACGAGAAAGCTAGTATGTGCGCCCATTGAGGCCACTCACATGCGTGGATATTCTACCAAGAATCAAGATTGTAATAAGTTTCCACACAAGTGCGTTGGGAAGGCCACAGACATGCGTGGGAACACTGCGATACTTCATGTTTTTTCTATTTAAATAGGGGTTTGGGTTTCTTTCATTTTTATCTAGTAATTTTTGAACTTAAGCTTGGAGATATTGACCCTTGTAGTTGTGAGAGGCCTCCTTGAGCTCTTGTTCCAGGTTTTCTTTCTTTTAATTCTTATTTATGTCTTGTTTGGCCATGCTGGAATAGGAACCCTTTAGTACTTGGGGCCTTTGAAACCTAGTTCTTTTTATGTTTTGAGTTTCTAATTGTTATATGAATCAAAGCTTCCATTTCTGTGTTTCTTTTCTCTGTTAAGATTTTAGCTTGAGTTAACGCAAGTTTTACACTTATCTTTGCAGAAATGGAAGTTTGGTTTGGGTAAGGGATTTGGGAATATATTGATTTCTCTCTTTGCACCTTAAGAATAAGGGTAGGATTCACTTGTGATTTCCTAGAAATGTATGCTATAATTCTTTAGTTAAACTGACTAGGTACTAAGGAATTAGGATTAGCTTTTTAAAACTCAATGAATTGCTTGTGTAAGGAATTAACAAGTGAAGATTAGGCTTAATCACCATAAAAAGGATTCTAAGATTCATATGAAGTTGAGTTTCTCTGAATTATAAATAGACAAGGTGAAGTTAAAAACTCCAAGTGCTGCTTTAATCCAAAGAAGTCACCAATCATTTTCTCATTTCTTGTTCACAACATAATATGTTACCAATCGAAAAACCAATCATTCTAATTTTTACTTCGCATTCTTGATTGTGGAATTCAAGCCCGAATCGATTATGGAAACTATCCCTGATGTTTGATCTTTTTATTTCTACAACCATTTTGTACACTTGCAGAGTTGGTATCAAGTTTTTGACGTTGTTGCCAGGGATAGTTTTCTGTTTTATCGGTTTATCTTGGATTTTGTTTTCCATATTCTTTGTTTATTTTATTGCCAAAATTATGCTACTGTGTTGAATTGGTGCTTTTGACTGTTTTCTCTAGTGCATGCAAGGTACTTCAAGTCTAAAATCACTATACAATCCAGAAGTTGAATTGCTTTACGATCCAGAGATCGAACGTACCTTCCACCGCAAACTTGCACAGTAGAGAAAGGCGATTCAGGCCAGAAACATGGCTAAGATAGAAGCTGAAATCGAAGCAAGGCTTCGAGCTGAATTTGATGCACGCTTGGCTGTGGAAGTTGAAGCAATTGTTCTTTGACGGCAGCAAGAAGCCGAGGAGCGGCATGCCAATCGATCTTTGAGAGACATTACTACCCCAAGATTCAACTTCAATTTTGAGGGCAATTCCCTCCGCAATATTTTGAGCGGCACCTCTTGATTTCCAATTCCCTCCGCACTTCATCGCCCTGATTAGCTAAAACCAGTTTGGAGGGAGTGCTAGTGAAGATGTTCAGACCCACTTGGATTGGCTCACTAGACATTGCGCCAATCTTAGGCGTAATTCCAACCTGGATACTATCAGGTTAATGTTATTCCTTTTTTCTCTCAGGGACATTGCTGAAGAATGGCCGAGCTCACAACCTCTGCAGAGCATCACTTCATGGGATGACTTGGCTGAAAAGTTCACACCCAGGTTCTTTCCCTACAATCACATCAGAAAGATGATGCAATAGATCAATGCCTTCATCCAGTTGGATTATGAGAAGTTATATGAGAACTTATATGAGACTAGGGAGAGGTTTAAAGGACTCCTAAGGAGGTTCCCAAGCCACATCATTTCCACAGCTGACCAGGTGGAGAAGTTCTATGCAGCCCTTAATGACTATACAAGGGATAAGCTTGACACAGTTGCCAATGGAGCTTTTGATGCTCTACCAACACAGCCAGCTCTAGACATTATCAACAAATTGGCTACCCGAGTTGCTCATTCCAATCAAGATAGGCAGAACAGGAAGGACATGTATGAGATAGAAGCTTTTGATTCTGTTCTTGAATCCAACAAGAAATTGTCTAGAAAGGTTGATGCTATTGTTCAAAGGATGGATGGTGTTCAAATTAGCCCAGAGGATGCTGAGTTTGATGCAGAGGTAAAAGCCATAGGGAATTATCAGAATGGTCCCTATTCCAAAACTTTCAATCAGAATTAGAAGAACCACTCAAACTTTTCATGGAGGGACCAAAATAACTCAGGAGATGCTAGGAATTCAAGGCAATGCCCTAACAAAAGACATTACTAGCAGAATCAGAATCAGAATCAAGGCCCTCCACCACCACAGAATCAAGGTAGTGGGAGGACAAATTTGGAAGAGATTGTTTGTGAGATGGCTCAACAGACTTCTCAGTTCATGCATGAGACCAAGACTAGCTCAAACAACTATGAGGCTTCCATAAGGAATTTGGAAACTAAAATTGGCCAAGTGGCCAAGACTGGCTGAGAGACTTCCAGGTAAGTTCCCTAGTGACACTCTAGTTAATCCTAAAGGAGAAAATTGTGAAAATGCTTCTGCCATCACATTAAGGAGTGGAAAACAGTGAGAGAAAATGAGCAGAAAAATTAAGAAAAAAAGGATGAAGAGAGTGAGAAAGAAATTGAGAAAGAAAAAAAGGGAACTATTGTTAGGAAGTTGTGAGAAGTGATGAGAGCAAAGTTTCCTCCTTCGAGAAATTTTTTTGCAAGGTACCATTTCCTAAAGCTGTGGTGAAGAAAAATTTAGAAAAGCAATTTTCAAAAATTTTAGATGTTTTCAAAAAACTCCAAATTAATATTCTTTTTTTTAAGCTTTAGAGCAAATGCCTATCTTTGCTAAGTTCATGAAAGATATTTTGTCTAGGAGGAAAAAATTGAGTGAGATTAATGAAACTATTTTGATGACAGAAGAGTGCAGTGTTATTTTGCAGAGAAAATTCCCTCAAAAGTTGAAAGACCTGGGAAGTTTTACTTTACCTATTAATATTGAAGGTTTTCCTATGGCTAAGGCACTTTGTGAAGGTTGATGGAAAATTATTGTAGAGCCAAAGTGTAGTCTGAGTCATTACAATTCAACACGGATGTCAGAAATCACAAGAGTGGTATTAGATGTCATAAATCACAAGAGTCATTACAATTCTTATAATAATTGGTTAGTGGAACATTACAAGAATAAGAAAGATAACACGAATGAGCAAAAAAGGAGAGCTTTAATTCAAACAATGGTATTAGATGCATAGACTTATCTACTTGCTCTGCATATATAGTGGGTTTTGTCGTGTTTATAAGGAGGAGGACCATTCCATGCACTTTATCGCGCATATATATAGATATATAGCCTCTTCAACTCTTCTGAGAAATATCAACCTTTTAACATACATAACACTTTCTCAAACAAAGCAATGAAAGGAATATGTGGTGGCGATTTTGGGAAAATGTTGAATAGAGCAAAGCCTTATTTGTTCACAGTGGGGTTGCAATTTGGGATGGCTGGAACATACGTCTTCAGTATGGCTAGTTTGAACCGTGGAATGAGTCGCTTAGTGTTCGTTGTGTATCGCAATGTCATTGCTGCCTTTGCACTCGCTCCTTTTGCATTGATCTTTGAAAGGTACAACTCTATCGTTTTTTTTTTTAAGATTTAGGTGAACATAATATAAGAGATGTGACTCACGCACCACTTGTGGTTTTGCAGGAAAACTAGGCCAAAGATGACATTATCTGTTTTCATACAGATACTAGCTCTTGGATTTCTAGAGTAATTTTCTCAAACCTATATCTATATATATATATATATTAGAACTAGCCTGAAACATGCATGCTGGAAGAATTGGGGCAGCACCCTTGTTTGATCTATAATGATTATTAAGAAAAATCAGTTTTTAGGTCAAGGGTAAAATGGGGCAACATGATAATATAATCTTATGCTGGTGTAAAATAAAATAACATAATTTTATCTCTTGTTCTATCATGTATAAACTAATCACATACATACAAACTTTCTCTCTAATCAATCTTTTCTTATGGCACCATAACAAATATCACATTAGTTATTTCTCTTTTCTCTTCTTTTCTCATTATGGGTATCTAAATCAATTAGGTGTCTACACACTATTTTTCATTTTTTAACATACTCTTTATCATACATAAATAGTTCATTAATGATTCATTATTTAACACACTAAAAAAATTCTTTTTAGCAGTCCAAAGATTTCTTTTTATAAAGTGATTTTTTTAGGTAGTTAATTTGATTTTTTAGATAACAAACCAATATAAACAATGTGTTAGAAAGAAAAGTATGTTGTTATGATTCTTCGTTGGCCTATGCACTAAGAGGAATATTAGTAACAAAGGTATATCCTCCTAAATATACTTATGGTAAAAGTTATAATATATACTATAAAAAGTTATTAGATAAAAATCTAATTGCATTTAAAAAAATATCCAATACTTTCTTTACTCCCTCCTTCGTTCCTATATATCTGTCACTATTTTAATCTTGTTTTTGTATTTGAGTAAATATTTGTATTTTGTTTCAATTATAAGTCTAACATATAGGGTGATATTTTAGGCCAGTAATTGATCAAGGCTTCACTTTCTTGGGGATGCAATACACCTCGGCTTCATTTGCCTCTTCTGTCATGAACGCCGTACCCTCCGTAACCTTTGTGTTAGCTTTGATACTCAGGTACGTACGTCAACTTCAAATCTTCCAACATAAATTTTCTTTTTAATGTGAAGAATATTTTTGATGTACAATTATAATTTCCCCTTTTAACTATCTCTATTCTCTAATACAAAAACTATATATTTTATCAGGTTAGAGCGTGTGAAAATGAAAGAGTTACGAAGTCAAGCAAAGGTGGCTGGAACCTTGGCATCCTTTGCAGGGGCTTTGTTAATGACACTCTACAAAGGTCCTGAAGTGCACCTAATCCATCATCCAAACACATCTCAACAGGAAAATGGAAATCACTCCCCTCAGAGTCACCAACACTGGATCGCAGGGACTCTCTTCATAGGACTCGGTTGTTTGGCTTGGTCTTCTTTCTACATTTTGCAGGTAACTTAATTAATTTATTATTTAATCAAATTAATTAGGAATAAACCATCATTTGGATCTTAGAAAAATATTGGCTCGGTTACTTTAAACCTTAATAGATGAAAATTTTCATCTTCATGCCTGAAAAATAAAAAATAGGCTATCTTTTAAGGGGTCGGCTAAATGACCCCATGATTAATTGGGGTCATTCAACCCCATGTTCTTATGGACCAATAAGATTGTGTTATTTATTTTATTTATTTTTACATTATTTTTTAATTTTAATTATGGGACAATCTTATTGGTCCATATGAGCATGGGGTTAAATGACCCCAATTAATCATGGGGTCATTTAGCCAACCCCATCTTTTAAAGATTAAATTGACGTTGCAATATGACCAAGCGGTCATCTTTTGGAAAATTTCACTTTTGGTTCATTTAGTTTGGACAATATGTGGTTTTAGTCCCTTAATTTTTTTTACCAGATTTAGTCCCTAAACTTTTTAATTATTGCAAATAAAGTCTTTCTGTTACTATCATTTTACTTAAAGCTCTCAAATTCTTGCTTTTAAAAAAATTGAACCAATCATATTAAAGTGTTTTCGGAGTGTGTATAAAAGAATATGTTGTTATTATTTCTCTTAAATCAATTAAATCATTCTAGACATTATTCTCATAAAATCTAACTTATCTAAATATTAAAGTCCATTCAAAACTAAAAAACCTCAATTTACCCTTCTTTAAACCCTAATCTCATATCTTAGATAATCCTTCCAAATTAATACAAATTTCACTAATTTTTTCACTCTTAAATTTCAAAGCTGTTTCACATAACAAATATCATATATCCTAAAATATTTGAAAAGCAAATGAAAATTTAATGATTGTTTGTAGATGAAAGTTGTGAGAGTAACCAAATTTGCAAAACTTAGGAGACAAAAAAGATGCAACTAGTCGTGACTAATTGAATATCATAATATGATGTTTTCTAAATGACTTTACGTAAAGTTTGAGTTAATTAAATCATCGTAATTAATCATAAATGGACCAATTATATTTAACATATATACTAGGATATCTTACAACAAATTTTGATTATGCAAGAGCAGTCCATAACCATAAGAAAGTACCCTGCGGAACTGTCATTGTCATCGTTGATATGCTTGGTGGGTGCTATGGAAAGTGCTGTGGTTGCATTGGTTGCTGAACATCGCCCTCAAGCATGGACCATTGGTTTTGATTACAGGCTCTATGGCCCTCTCTACACTGTAAGTACAACAATCACAACTTCAATCTCTTGTTAATCTCTACATTAATCTAAGTGTTTAATTACAAAATATATAAGTGTGTTTCTTTAAGTTAACACTAACATATTTTCATGATTGCAGGGTATAATGAGTTCTGGAATAGCATATTATGTACAAGGGCTGGTAATGAAAAGCAGAGGTCCAGTGTTTGTTACATCCTTTAATCCTCTTTGCATGATCATCGTTGCAGCTTTGGGTTCGGTTTTTCTGGGAGAACATCTCTACCTGGGAAGGTATCTCATCACTCAAATTATTTCTTTTATAACCAAGTTTCCTATCCCGATGAACGGTTAGAAGTCTTACATTAACTAAAGATATAATCTTGATAGTCTTCCTAAAGTGTAAAACAACATTGACTTTAAAGTAACTTTTAGAGTAGTTTTAAGTCTCTCAAATTATAGTGAAGGTATCAAATGGTTTTTTTTGTCCTCTTTTAAATTTTTTTTAACAATTTAAAATTGAAAAACTGAATATTATTTGTGAAGGTGATGTATTCTCAAAATTTGCTCCTATCTAGTAGAGACACTTCTCATATACATGTCATCCCGCAGATGTTAAGTCTTGAGCGTGACCTTACGCAAGAGCCCTACCATATTCTAATATTCAACCTTTTATTAAAAGAATTGAGAGCAATAGAGATCGAACTCTATACCACTTAATCATTGAGTCTCTGATACCATGTAAAATACCCAATTATCCAAAAAACTTAAGCTTAGGTAAGGGTCACATTAATGGTTTTATATTATATTCTAATAACTAAATAGTCTGATTTTGTGATAGAGTTAGTTCTTCCAATTCTAAAAAAGAGATCTCTATCACGCTACTATTTGAGTGTTGAAAAATGCTAGATCACATAACAATCTTTTTTTAACACTCTATTTTATAGGTTGGAACTTGTATAGATCCATTAATATTGTGGGTTTCATTTCCAATTTAGTAGTACGTACATGAATTTTAATCAATTAAAAATAAAAAGTGTTAATAAGAGAGAATTGATATCACTCCTATTAATTGTTATTGTTATATGTATAACTTGTTAGTTTTCTGAATGATACTCTGTTTCTGTGTACATTGTTTGATGGCAGTATTATTGGAAGCATCATTATCGCAGTGGGTCTTTACTGTGTGGTTTGGGGAAAGGGGAAGGACTATGCAGACCTCACATCACCATCACCAACAACATCAACAAAGGAAATACAAAACCTACAGCTCCCAATTTCCTCATCAATTCAGAAATAACAGGAATATTAGCATATCAATTAAAAGAAAATTACATAAAGCTCAAATTCTATAATTTTCTTTTGTTACGGATAATGTGACAAAAATTATCGAGTAGTACTGTAAATATAGTGGTGAGTGTTGGAGTGAGCATTGGGCAAATATAACATTAGCCATGTTATGTTGAAAGTTGAAACATGACTTTCTTTAGATTAATACTTTGTTAAATCAAGTGTTTACTATCGTTTTATACCATAAGTTTTGGTGTTTAGTCAAGGTGCAATTTAGTGTTATTCTAACGTAGGTTTGTATCAAGACGATGGGGCTTTAATTATTTTAGTCGCGCGTGATACACATATATAAAAATAGGGCAAAGCCCTGTACGCGAAATATAAGGTTTATTTTGTATATCGGATTTTAAAATTTGGTTTGTATAGAACTTTCCGGGTTTGTAATTCCTGAAAAATTGTTAATATTGATTTAATATCGTTTCAGAAAATAGAACCCGAAAACTAAATAACAGTAAACGATGAGAGAGTAGACGATGGGGGAGTAGACGATGAAACTTTTTGAATTTTAAAATCCGGTTTGTATAAAACTTTTCGGTTTACAATTTTTGGAAAATTATCAATATGGGTTCAATATCATTCGCGGAAATAGAACCCGGTATACAAAATTATATACGCCTTCCGGGTTTTTATTCCCGGAACGTAGATAATTTGTATTTTGAGATTATCAAATCCGAAACACACTTTAGCACGTGGACACTTTCCAAGATTAAATTCTCAAAACGCATGATAAATGAGTTCCGGAATTAACAAATCCGGTGTAGCTAAAAAAACGAGAGTATTTTAGTATTTTATTATAATAAAATTGGATTTGAAATTGGATATTTGGAGTTCCAAATCGAACATCCTTATCGGTTATCTCTCACCCCAAACGTTCCCCTCTCTCTCTCTTTTCCCCAATGTTTCTCTCTCTCTCACAAACACAGCGTTTCTCACTCCTTCGCAACTCTCTCTCTCCCTTTCCTTACGTCTCTCCCTGTTCGACGTTTGTCACTCTCACTTTCAATATATTTATTTCGTTTCTATTTTTTTTAGTGTTATAGTTTGTTTCAATTTCAATTTTTTATTTACGTTCAATTTTTTTATTTATCTAATTTTCTATTTATTTGATTAAATTTTCAATTTAGAACTGGTTTTCGACCAAATCAGATTATAAAACAAAACTTTAACAATATCCGGTTATAAAGAGGTTTTTAATCATAACCATATTTTAAAATTGATTTGTAACCATAACCAATAATTAAAAATGATTTGGTTCTTAAAGCTAAATTTTAAATCGGGATATGAAATGGATGTGATTTGGTTATTGAAATAACCAAACCAAAAACGCCTCTATTGGGTCCCCCACTTTTATTGCTATTTTTGACTATTTGTACACTTTGTAAGTTAAAAACTAAGACAAAAGTGAGCATTTAATAGTGGGTTTGCACTATTTTTATCTTCAACAAACTTTTTCGTTTAATTATTAGTCGATGCATGCTAGGCACGGTTCTAGTAATATTAATTAAGGAGTGAAAATTATGTCATAAATTATGTATCTTAAAAGTTTCGCATGTCTTTCAAACTAAAAATCTATTTTTATTAAATTAAAAAACATTTAAATTTCTCTTCCACTGAAGACACTAGATTTATTTTTAATAAATTAATACTTCCACCGTCTCTATTTATAATAATCAAAAAACTAATTCACACAATTTGAGAAATCTAGTTAAAGTTAGTTAAATTCATTAAATTTGTTCTCAATTAACATTAAACTTCCTGGAAAATAATGTAACAACACAAGAAATGGGGGGTTTGAATAGTGTTCTTTTAAAAACTTGATTTTCAAAAACAGATATAAGTTTTTAGAAAACGTTTCGTAAACGTTAGGCAGCGGGAAAATAAATAGAAACGTAAACGATAAAGCACACAGAGGATTTTATCCTAGTTCACCCCCTTAAACGATAGGGTCACGTCAAGTCCTTGGCTTAACCAAGATTTTCCACTATTCACTAGAGTTTTATCAAGGACTTCTCCTAGTATAAGTATTATCAAGGACTTCTCTTAATACAAGTATTATCAAGAACTTCTCCTGGTACATGTATTATCAAAGACTTCTCCTGGTACAAGTACTATCAAGGACTTCTCCTAGCTCAAGTATTATCAAGGACTTCTCCTAGATTCTTTTTTAAGAAAGTTTTCTTCTACAAGTTCTCTTTTGTAAGAGTAAGGTAGAGAGATTTAAGCTCATCTAACTCTAAGTATTTGGAAAATGAATATGACACTTAAGAATATACTTTGAGTTTTGGAACAGAGAGGATTAGATGATAGGTCCTCTGTGATGTGTGAATAGCTTGAGAGCATTTGACTCTTAGGAATTTCTCACAATTGGAAGATTTTCACCTCTGTGCGAGCAAGGAACCCAATATAGCCAACGAAATATTTCTTGTTGGGGTCAACGCGTACACCATCTGAATTCCAACCAACCTAATACATGTAAATTTTTAAACAAGTTAGTAGAGTTTAAACTTATTAAATTGCTTAGAATCCATGCTATAGGTGTTAAATGATGATTGTAGTCACAATATTTGATGTAGGAATGAAGAATGAAGAAAACAGAGCATTTGGTATCCCTCTCTTCATCCTAACGAAATTCTATCAATACAGAAAAGAAAGAAAGAGAGAGAAAGAGAGGAAGGAAGGTCGAGAGCAAATAAGGAAGCGGATCCAAAAAAACCTTTATAAAAAATGAACTTTCAACATTGCCTTAAATTGTTACCTCAAACTTCAGTCCTTTACTCCTCATAACAAGGACTGCTTTCATGATGGTGCATTCGCGCCTGATTGTCTTGTGCTCACCAGTCTCACCATTGCCTTGCTGTGAAGGATCCATTTACCTGAAACAACATGTCAAAAGTGTAGTACATGATCAACAGATGTTAATTTCTACACGCAATTACCACATGACCTTACAAAACAGAGTTCACATATATTCCACGAAATGTACTGAACAACAACAAAAATCTTCAACATAATACACATTCCACAAAATATACTGAACAACAACAGCAAATGCATAAGAACTAGTAACTATCAAACAGATAAGCTCCTTAACTTCCACAAAAATTTAAAAGCACAAGCGAGCAAGGTACTGAACAACAACAAAAATCTTCAAACAAAAGAAAACCCTAGAAGTAGAAGCAGGTCAAGAGGACTCACAAGTGAGGTGTGAAAGCAAGATAAACGAGCTGAGTAGCTGGAGGAACGAGCTTAGTGCGCACACAAAGAGGGAGGCAGCGAGCAAGAGAAGGAGTAGCCGCGACGAGCAAACCAGTTACGGAGTGAATGCAAAGAAAACGAGGGTCGGTGATGACGTGCTGTGACAGGCGGCAAGGAGCGGAGGTAATGGGGTGCAGAAAAAGGAATGTCGAGTGGCAGTGATGATGTTGAAGATCGATGGAGTCGAGACAGAGAAGCGGGAAGACGAACGATTTTTCTTAAGAGAATGGTTTTATATTGCTATAACAGGCTTCACATGACTATATTTTTAATAAAATAATACATGTTACCACGGTCCCCCTAACAACCGTGGCAACAGACAATATCAAATAATAAAATAATAAACTCTATTACCCCAGTTCTTCTTGCAACCGTGGTAATAGTCTTTTTTAATTAAAAATAATAAAAACTATCTCAGCTACCACGGTTGACGTGCAACTGGGGTAATAGAGAACCTCAGTTACCTCGGCTCAACACGAAATTGTGGTAACAGAGCTACATGCAACATTTTACCTCGGTCCAACCAGGGTAACAAGGGCATGGTAACATGACAATTCTATAGTAGTGTATCAAACTAACAATTGCAAATTTTAAGGTGCCAACATACTTAAATTGAAAACCTATGCTTAAAATATAACACAACCTCATGTCAATTAGTGCATGGTGGTGTAGTGTAGGATGACTAATTAGTGTATGATTAAACTTTTGATTAGTATCACGTGTCTATATACACTGCCACAACCCTTTTGCCTTTTTGTAGTGACCCCAATACCGATAAAGGGCAATGATTCATGTACACTTAAACAGTACAAACACCTCTGGACATCTTTTTTTTTTCTCTCTATCTCTTTCTTCCAATTACATCACATCATATATCACATTTATCACTTATTTCTCATCTCTTCCTATCTCTCCCTAGTAGTCTACCCCATTTATATATCTACCCATCATTACTCACCGGTAAAGCATGATATATTAAAAAAAAATATTAACACCACGAGTAATACGCAGCGAAAATCAAATGGGCTAAAATTAAAAAAAGGACTCCAATAAAATTAGTGGATCCCATAGGTTGTTTATACAATAAAAGATTATAGACAAATTTCTTCCACGTTTTCCATTTTGACAAAGTGACGCTCTTAAGAAAAATTGTTGAGATTAAAAGCATAGACGTGAAAGATACCGGTTAGGTTCTCTTATTGAAGCAACAAAAAATTGTTTAGTTGATGGAAAATTATTGTAGAGCTAAAGTGTACTCTGACTCATTATAATTCAACATGGAGGTGATAATAGCTTTTCTTTATAATTATTGGTTAGTGGCGCACTGGATTAACCTTCCCTAAGATTTATTATTATCGTACGACCTCTCTTCCATTATTCAATAATATACTAACCACTTTTATTTTATTAGAAACTTTGCACTAACATAGCCTGAAGCTTATCACTATTGCAGCAAACTCCTGCTAAGAGTTATCATCACAGTAATATTCAACACTTCTTTATTATTTTCAATGATATATGAAGGGGAGATCACTGCATTTTGCAAAATAGAGGAAAAATTAGTGCAATAATGACAAACACGAGGGAGATGAGTGTTATTTCTCCTTAACTATAACGATGAAACTAAATACTTAAATTTAAACCCCATTACTAGAGTTAGTCCCACCATGATCTGTATGTTTCTGACTCAAACGGGATTGTCTCCCGTGAAAAGTAAAAAAAAAATTAAAGATTTAAAAGATAAAGATTTATAGACTTATCTATTTGATCTGGATAGTGGGTTTTGTCGTGTTTATAAGGAGGGCCATTCCATGCACTTTGTTGCAAATATATATATATATATATAGCCTCTTCAAGTCCTTTGAGAAATATCGACATTTTAACATACCATTTCTTACAAACACACACAGAGATGAAAGAAATGTGTGGTGTCAGCAGTTTTGTGGAAATGTTGAATAGAGCAAAGCCTTATTTGTTCACAGTGGGGTTGCAATTTGGGATGGCTGGAACATACGTGTTGAGCATGGATAGTTTCAATCATGGAATGAGTCGCTTGGTTTTCGTTGTGTATCGCAATCTCTTTGCTGCATTTGCACTTGCTCCTTTTGCATTGTTCTTTGAAAGGTACATACTACAACTCTTTTGTTTTTTGGAATTTCAAATATTAGCTAGTGATACACAGCGTGTTTGTTCCATTTTTAAGTTTGAGTTTGAAGTTCTCACAGTTTTAAGGAAGGTTTAGTTGAAGATAATATAAGAGATGTGACTCACCCGACTCCGATGGTTTTGCAGGAAAACTAGGCCAAAAATGACACTCTCTGTCTTCGCACAGATACTAGTTCTTGGATTTCTCGAGTAATTATCTCAAACCCATATATCAGCATTAACATGACATGTAACATGGATGTCCATGTTTGATCTATAAGGACCACTAATGCTCTTTGTTTAAGTACTAAAGTAAAAATATGAAAAACAGAAAAATTACACATTTCAAAACAATTTTTTCATGAAGCAATAAGTTAGTACTTCAAAAATAAGTGTGTTAAAATATATTATTTTTTAATTTTCATATACGGTAAACCAAACAATGACTCTAATAACAAGCTTTTTTTGAAATACATTTTAACAAATATGAATTGTTCATTATTGATCCATTATTCAACGCACTTTAAAAATTCTTTTTAATAGTTCAAGAATTAATTTTATTATTTATTGAAACAAATACTAAACTAAATGCATTTAGAAAATTCATTGGCTAGTCTCCTATCGTTTAGTATGGCGGGGCAAAAGATTAGTCTCATGGCTATCGATGATGGTAAAAATATTTTATTAACACAAAAAATATGCATTTAGAAAAACATCTTATAGTTTCTTTACCATTTATTGGCCTCTCAATAACTACGAGAAATAAATAGGAGGATTTGGAACTAATCTTAAGATACTATTATGGTCGCCCCCATTCACAGAAAAATATACTAATATGGTCTGAACCTTTTTTTCAAAAGTTAGCACACATTTATATATTATTAGTTAATATATAATGCAGATATACTAACATTTTCATAATCTGGCCTAAAGAAGACATTTAAAAAACGTGTTACTACCAATAGGGTCTAACGCAATTGGTGAATAACTGAACCTCTTAAACATATAGTTGAGAATTCAACTTTGATATGTGTGTAAAAAATGATTTGTCGAAAGAGATATAACTACTTAATATAATTTTTGAATTTTGATAGAATTAATCTCATGCTTTCCTGAGTCACCTTCTTACCGGCCAGGAAAAATGGGTTACTCTGTTTGATTACAGTTTTTAAAAACTGTTTTTTGTTTTCAAAAACTGAAAAATTTAAAAACCTGTTTGGCAAAACCTGTTTTTGAAAACAGCTTTCAGTTTTATAAACTAAAATACCAGAACAGGTAAAAGATGTTTTCTGTTTCTGTTTCCAGTTTTTAAATTTCAGTTTTTTAAATGTTGGAAAACATATTCGACAGTTTTTTTCTGCTTTTATTTTGAAAAACTATTTTCAAAAAACAGTTTCTAAAAACTCTTTCCAAATACATTTTTAAAAAATGCAATCAAACATGCCCTAGATTTCCAACTTTCTTAATAGAGGAATATCCTCCCACAAATTTTTCTATAAACCCTCCTACTACTATGTAAAGAAAATATTAAATGAAAAATAAATGTATTTGATATCTTAAATTTATAATAAAGTATTCAATAATTTTCTCCATTTAGTAAGTATGAAGATTGTCATGAGTTAAAAGTAGGAAAATTTAGAATTTCAGTTCATTCCATCCAAATCTCCACCCCTGTCCATGGGAAATTTATATCAAATGGTCAACAAAATTTTGAAACTTGGAAAATGGGCTTGGATCATAATGAGGTGAAACTATATAATAAGTTTTTTAGATTTTACTAGCTTAGACCATGGCTACAAACTTCAATTATTCTACTTAATATGCACCACCTCTAACAATAAACTTCAATTATTTCAATGACATATCAAAAGTTCCGTAATATCTCAATATAAATGAAACATATAGGATCACGAGTTCTTGAGCACTTCAAACTGTAATTCTAATTCTACCATCTTTTGCTTTTTTTTCTAATGCATCGGAAAACAACATCTTTTGCTTTTAAAACACCTTTTCTTTATCGATCTTTTTCTAGATAAATTTGGATTCACTAGTAGTTAACTTCCTTTTCATTATAAAACTAAAAGATGGTTGGAATAATTTATTTACTCTAGGATTGTGATTATTACTTGGAATGTGGAAACTAATTTTTATAGGGAAACAAAAGGAGAAAAGTCAAAAAAAGAAAAAAAGGTAAACAGAGACCGGTGAATAAATAATTAAAAAATTCATTCATATCAACAAACAAATTTGATTTTGTCTAATGAAGCTTATGGCAATTTGTGTGGGCCTGTTTAATAAATATAATTGTCCTAACTATATGTGTTGATATTTTAGGCCAGTAATTGATCAAGGCTTCACTGCCTTGGGGATGCAATACACCTCAGCTTCATTTGCATCTTCTGTCATGAACGCGGTACCCTCGGTAACCTTCGTGCTTGCAGTGATACTTAGGTGAGTTCAAATCTTCCAAGATAAATTTTCGTTTATTTCAAAACAGAAATGCTAGTGTTTTCCGATAAAAAAAAAAAAATGCTATTGACACACTATTATTCTAACTCCTTTTTGATGAGACCATAATGAAGGAGTGTTTTGAATTGACCGTTAAAAAAGAGAAGAGAATTTGGCTAGCACTTCTCATTTCAAAATTACAATTAAAAGAATATTTTTAATGTGAATATTCTTTTAACTAGTAAGTATTCCGTGCAATGGACGGGTTTGTTAATTTTAGAAGTTTAATAAATTATATTTTTTTTAAATATTATTTATATTAAAATAATATTTAAAAATTGCAGTAATTAGAGTTCTTGTTTTTTAGATAAGCTTAACTTCATTTTCACTTGTAGTAGATATATTTTCAGTAAGAAAAAAATCATAAGTGTTGTTTTATTTTAATACATTATAAAATGATATTATCTTAAAAATGATTAAAAAATTCAAATATTGTAAAGAAGCGTACACAATGAGTACTTATAAAATAAAATATAAAAGAAACTATCATAGTTGAGTATTATACAAAAATAATAAATACTTTCAAGATAATGAAAGATAAAAAATGTATAGAGAAACATAGGTAAGATACTCGAAAAAAATGTCAACAATAATAATAAGAGAGTATATGAAATTAAATATAGGATCAATTGGTAAGATATCAAAATTATCTTACAAAATTCTATGTGTTTATTCTATTTTCATTTAAAAGCTACATTTTTTTCCTTAAAATCTTCAATCAACTATATCTATTAATTAGACTAAAATTTTGCTAGACTAAAATTTTGAGATAAAAGGATTAAACGTATAATCTATTTCAAATATAAGAAATATTTTAAAAATATTGTTTATTAATATTTTTACTTGTGTAATAATTTAATTTACTTACTTTCTTATTCAATGATTAATGAATTTAAATTGTTACCGTTACTTTCACAAATTTTTTTATAAATTTTATATTTATTAACTATAAAATACAAAAAGTTGCTGAAAATTTTGTACTTATATGTTTATAATAATTTATTGACTAAACTTAAAACTTTACTAGTAATTATTTTACATTTTTAAGTATTTTTTGTATAAAACAACACAATTGTTCATAAATTTATTAATTTATTAATTTATATCTTTATATACAAATGATACAAATTTTTTAGTCATGTAAATTGTAAAAAAAATTAAACGTTTTTCTTTTTACTATCAATTTTTTATAATAGTAAGATAAACACTTATAAAGAGAATTAAATTCAAGAAATTCCATTTAATTTTTTTTATTCAAATCAATTTTACGTTAATTCTTTCAAATAAAATTTGTAGGTTAATTGTGAATTTAAAATAGTAATTTATCTCAGGTTATTGATTGCGGTAATGGAGAGTAAATTACACCACCCAATAGAAAAAAGAGAAATAATGAGATTTTTTTTAGAAAGAATGATATTACTGTGAGGGGGAGTGTATTAGAGATACTATGGTAAACAATAGTCTCCGTTATACAATAACTGCACGAGTATAATTTCCCATTATACTACTCTCTGTTTTGTCAGGTTAGAGCGTGTAAGAATCAAAGAATTACGAAGTCAAGCAAAGGTGGTTGGAACCTTGGCATCCTTTGGAGGGGCTTTGTTGATGACAATGTACAAAGGTCCTCAAGTGCACCTAATCCATCATCCAAACACAACTCACCAGGGAAATGGAAATCACTCCCCTCAGAGTCACCAACACTGGATCGCAGGGACTCTCTTCATAGGACTGGGTTGTTTGGCTTGGTCTTCTTTCTACATTTTGCAGGTACTTCCTTCATTCCATAAAAATTGTTGTTTAGGGTTGTGGCACAATAAGTAAAATCACAATTATTGATAATATACTTTTACTAAAATATTCTTATTTAATTTTACTAGTATCATGTGCAGCCATTAAATTTTATTTTGGAAAGAGAAAAATGTAGTTAATATAAGAGTTGTGGTTTGTTAATATAAAAGATGATAAGTGAGATATAATTCATTAAATAAGAATCTAAATGGAAAAAATAAGAAAAAAATGCCTTGACTTTATAAAACAACAAATATTTTTAAAAAAGTTAAAAGAAACTAAAACGACAATCTATGTAGGACGGAGGGAAAAAATTAATTTATCATTTGATCAAATTAGGCACGAGTGAACCATCATTTTCATCCCACAAAATATTGCTTTAGTCTCGGAAAAAATGAGATGGCATCATGATTGGGTGGACGCGATTCGGTGTTGAAGAGGAGTCGAGAGCGGAAGCGCTAGGTGTTGAAGAGGAGCGGAGCAGCGACAATGCTAGGTTTTGGGGGCTTTTGGCCCTGTGGGCTTTTTTTGTGTAGGGCTTTTTGGCCCTGGGGGCTTGGGGCCAAATTGACAGCTCTAATTTTCATACGCGAAAAATATAAAGGCATGTTTTAGGAATTAAATTGAATCGTTGCAAAATGACCGAAACCATCCTCTTTTGTTTTAATTATCCTTTTGGTCCTTTTAGTTTGGACTATTTGTAACTTTGGTCCCTTTGATATTTTTGAGCAAATTTAGTCCCTTAACTTTGAATTATTGCAATCTTGCTTTTAAAAAAAAAAATCTTCACAAACTGATTCAATTCAATAATTCTAGATGTTATTCTCATGATATTCCGCTCATCAAAATTTCATTCAAAAATTTAAAAACCCCAATTTACATTATATTAATAATACTCTGCTCTGGCCTCTGGCTTACAACAAATTTTGATTATGCAAGAGCAGTCCATAACCATAAGAAAGTACCCTGCGGAACTATCATTGTCATCGTTGATATGCTTGGTGGGTGCTATGGAAAGTGCTGTGGTTGCATTGGTTGCAGAACATCGCTCTCAAGCATGGACTATAGGTTTTGATTACAGGCTCTATGGCCCTCTCTACGCTGTTAGTACAACAATCACTTGCTTTCAACTTCAATCTCTTTCTAATCTATTCATTAATATATAAGTATGTTTGTTTGTACAATTAAGTTAACACAAATGCTAACTTGTTCATCATTGCAGGGTATAATGAGTTCGGGAATAGCATATTATTTACAAGGGTTGGTAATGAAAAGCAGAGGACCAGTGTTTGTTACATCCTTTAATCCTCTTTGCATGATCATCGTTACAGCTTTGGGTTCCTTTTTCTTAGGAGAACATCTCTACCTGGGAAGGTATCTCATCACTCAAATTATTTCTTTTATAACCAAGTTTTATATCTTTGAGTACATGCATTGACTAAAGATATTAGCAGGAGAATTTCATGTTGTTCTCTTTATAAAGTGAGTAGAACAACTTTCACCTCTAAGTTGGTGTTTGAACTAGATTTAGATCTCTCAAATTCTAATACAATATTAGTATCAGAGTATATCCTAGATCTTTTTGTTGGAGACTTCCCGTGAATGGGTCATTCTTAAATCCTTATAAGTTATAAGAATTGAACACCTCTCACCTGTAAGCTAATTTTGAGGGTAGATAAGGTCTTTCAAATTCTGGTATGGTATAATGAGAACCTATGTATCATAGATCCATTTGTTGGATTCTCCCATATATGAGCCACCACGTAAATTTCATTCTTGAAATTTTCACGTTCCAAATGCTTAATCTTGGGCATGAGGGGTGTGTTAAAAGTCTTGTATTGATTAGAAATATAATAAAAATACTTGTAAAAAGTTGTAGAGAAATGCTGAATTTTTAAGGGTAAAGTTAGCTCTTTCAAAACATCCCTATAATGCGTCTATTTTATTGTTATATGTATAACTTAGTTTTCTGAATGATAATCTATTTCTGTGTTTGATCTCAGTATTATTGGAGGCATCATTATCGCATTGGGTCTTTACTCTGTGGTTTGGGGAAAGGCGAAGGAATATGCAGACCTCACATCACCATCAGCAACAACAACAACAAAGGAAATGGAAAACCTACAGCTTCCAATTTCCTCATCAACTGGGAAATAACATTGGCCATTATTACTTTGTTAAATCACGTGTTTACTTTGGTCTTTAGTAAAGGTGCAATTTTATGTTATTCTTACTTACTTAGGACTCACGACGATGGGGCTTTAATTGTTCAATAATTAGTCAAGGCGTGCTAAGCATCTAACGCCCCGATTTTAAGGGTTGCAATATTAATATTGCACTTAATAAATATGCTGATTATCTTTTAAAAACATAAAATGCAGTTGATTTCTTTTTCTTTTCTAAACATACTTTGATACCATGCAATGCATAATTTTTATACATAAAATTCAGTCGCTCGCAGGCAATAAATAGTACATTCCGACAAGAGTTAACAAAAGGAGGAAATATCACGCAGACATTCTTCCTAATGTCCATCTATATGACAATGCATATGCAGGTGCAATTCCAATTGCAAAAAACATGATCTGAATATTATGCCACCATCCATAATAAGTAAGCAGCTCCAGTCTAATACCCTCATGGTAATAACATTATTGATAACTGCCGCTTCATAGGCACACCCTTTTTTACGTCCTAAATCAACCCGACCCAACAAGTTTCGATTCCGCTAACTCTTTTTAGTTACCAATCTTCTTAACTGGCCGCATGTATGATATGACATAAACAACAACGACGACACGATAGAAACGTCTTACTACAAATCCAACAATTCCTTCCAAGCGGTTCCACCTTCTCCTAAGAATCCGCATCATAATGTACCTCGTCACATGCCTCTTCATCTGCCATTGACGTCACATTCGACATAAATAAACATGTGATCATTCCAAGACATAAAATTAATTGGCATGGCATAACATATCTTCACGCTTTCTTATTATAAATTCAAGGCATATCATCAATACGTCACAACTCAATTAAATATCATTGCAAGATTCATCAATCATAATACCATGCACATCAAGTGCCAACTATCAAGCTTACAAGCCATATTCAATTCACAGTCATACAAAAATTGTATAAGTATATTATATATATATATATATATTGGTCAAAAGAGTTGAAGTGCCTGTACCTTGGCTGAGCTTGTGTAAACGAGACTTCTATAACAATGCTCCACTTGATATATAGAAACAATAAGAGTATTTCCTGAAATACATAAAACACAAAGTTCAGGGAAATTTTTATCTATCACAGTTGTTTTTCTAAAAATTGTTATCATTCAAAATATGATAAACGTTCTAAGATTGTTTGAATTTAACCATTGCCACCACCAGCTCCACCACCACCAACTCAACCGCCATTATCACCACCACCCTTTGCCACCGCCACCACCACCCTACCACACTATGCCACCGCTACCACCACAACCAACTCCAACCCTCAAATCCACCTCCACCACTGCCACCGCCTCAACCATCACCATCACTCTACCACCACCACCACTACCATTGCCATTGCCACCACTACTGCCACAACCACCACTATTCGCCACCACCACCACTGTCGTCACAACCAACGCCCTTCGCCACTGCCACCGCCATTGCCGCCACCACTACCCTACAACACTTTCACCACCACTACCGCCATTGCCACCACCATCGTCAAAACCACTTCCACCACCCCCTCACAATCTCCCCCACCACCCTCCCTCCACCACCACCTTCGGCACTAACACCACCACCACTCTACCGCCACCACCTACCACTGTCATTGTCGCCACCACCACTACCGCCACAACTACCATCCTCCACCATCGTGATCCCTACCACTACCCACCACCACTCTCCACCAGCACCACCCTCCACCAAACATATCATCGTTTCATTGTAAAATATGTGATATATACAGTGTATGAACAAACACTGCATAGTATTATTTTATCAGGCCTTACTCTATCAAGCCTAATACTATCAGACCTAATACTTTCGAGATTTATTCTATACAACATATACCAAACAGACCCTTAATTATCTTTACCAGACCTATTATACAACAAACTAGCTTGAGCTGTCGTTAGTCACTGCTCTATAAAATTATAATGTGTTACTCACGTATTCAACTTCAAAATAAACTAAAAAATTAAGGAGGTCTCAATCACACTGCCAACTCTCACATTGAAAGTGAATTTGAAGCCGACGAAATATCCTCCATTTTGCTACCGAAGATGAAGAGGTGGTAGAGAAATTTCTGGGTCACCCTTTGAAAAATGCTGTGGTCAAGCTAGGGACAGTATCTCATGAGAACAAACACGCCATTATTTTAAACCTGACCCAACAGACTTCAATTGAAACCCGAATTCATATCTATTGCTGTTAAGAATATTTCATTTCCATATTCTTCACATGTGTTGTGTAATTACATCTTGTATAGTTTTTAAAATAAGAATGTTTTAGTACGTTATCTTATATATAAATGATCAAATTATATAATTAGTTATGTATATGACATTCTTTGAAGAGTAACGATTCTCTCATAAGTTGAATCACTATCATAATTTTGTCTTAAGGCGAAATATGAAGGACAATGTATGTCAACTCCTTAAAATGGATGAGCTAAAATATATTGTTTCTTTGACAAGTCTGTACGGCAAAGAAAAAGGCTATAACGTATACAAAGAACATGCTTTCAAAATGCTTTAGCTAGCCTTTAGTGTAATAACTGTCTTATCATGCTTCAAATACGCCCTTATTACATGCTTCAAACTTTGTCTTATCATGCTTCAAATATGCCCTTATTACATGCTTCAAATTATTTTTCTATGTAACATTTTTTTAATTTTAGAAAACCATAATCCAGTTCCCACAACAAATCATTATTAATGCTTGTACAATAATCATCATCTAATCTAAATACCCTTTTTGTGCGTTTCTAATACTCCTAAATCTCAAATGAGGACGACACTATAAGAAAGAGGCAATTGATGTTAAGCTGACACAAAGTGTAAAAAAAAATCACATAATTTTAGTTTCGGTCGAACTGACACCACTAAGTGTTGGCAAACTGTCAATTAGCATTGGTTGCAACAGACACTAAAATAACCAACAACATAGCATCTGCCCACCGACATTCACTACTAAAAACACGCAAATTAGCGAGGGGAGAAATCTCTCGCTAATCCTTTAGCGACGGAATTAGCGATGAAATAAAATCCGACGCTTAAGGTGACGTCGCTAAGCTAAATGATTAGCGGCAGATTTTATCAACCGTCGCTGATAGTGAAGGGTTTTTGCCCGTCACTAAATTATAACAATCCGTCGCTAATTTGCTTCACTTTTGACTTATATTCTGTCGCTAATGGTTACTGAAATATTCCGTGGCTAATGGCGATGGAAGTCGCTAATTATGACGGAAGTATTCCGTCACTAATTATGACGGGAATATTCCGTTGCTAATTGTGACAGAAATAGTCCATCGCTAATTGTCGCAGAAATATTCCGTCTCCACATTTAGCAAGGGATTATTCCATCGCTAAATTGTAATTAGATTAGTGACAAATTTTTAATTTGTTAGTAGAACTTTTTCCCCCCTAAATCCGAAATGTTTTAGGTCAAAAATATGATATTGGATGAAAGTTTCACATTCATATTTAAACTCATGTTCGTCAAAGTACATAAACATAGTAAAATGTCACCAAAACCATTAAAAACATTCATATCAACAAAGCATGAAATACATAAATATTCATCTAAATACATAGAAGGTCATTAAACTAATCATCAAATTCATCATCATCAAATTCACCATCTTGGCTTTGCTAATTTGTAGGTGACTGGAATGGTGGATCAACAGTGGGTGAAGGACCTTGACTTAGTCTCTCCATGATTAATCTCTCCTTGGATTCAAATTTATCATCATAAGTCTTCATTTTTTCCTTAAGTATCTGGTTTTCAAGTGTTAAATTAGAAACATGACACCTCATCGTCTCATGTTCTGAAAGTGAGACACCGCCAAATGATGCAACACTTTTGTATTTTCCAGCGTCTAGACCCAATCCAAATATCCGCCCCTTCTTGTTCACATCTCCAACAACCTCTAAGTAGATTTCATCGTCAGATTTTTTTTTGACACCTTCAAGATTGTGCTGTGAGTCTCTTAGCGCAATGTTGCTTTCAAAATCAACGTTAAAATAAAATTTAGATATTTGAAGTAATGAAAACTACAGCAGTAGGATAAATGGGGAAAAAACATTATACAAGCACTTTAATATCACACTTTATACTGATTTCACATATCCAACTTAATTGAAGCACATTATTAATCTTCTACATCATCATCTTGATAAGCATCATCAGGTTTCTTATTCCCCAAAGATTGAATTGCATTACACGCCTTGGTTTTTATAACGGCCAACCAACCTTGTTGCCCTTCAGGATACGATTAAAAGTACACTTTCTCTGCTTGTTAAGCTAGTATAAAGGGATCATAACTTGGGTATCTCCTAGATTATTTAATCTCAACATTGTACACAACTTTACATAAAAGTAATGTATCATAGTGTATTTTGGAATGACTTACTTGATGTAAGGTACCACCTCAGGACAATTTAACAAAATATGCAAATGTGAAGCTTTCATTTCCATTCCATCCAAGGTAGAGGTGATACATTTTCCATAACCATAACCTGGATTAAAAATAGACAACAATGGATTCTCAGAAGAACTTCTCCATCATTTCGTGGCACTCTTGTTCTCCTTGATGGAACATCAGGAGGATAATAATACGAAGCAAATGTGGACATCTCCAACAAATACGCTTTGCAAATTGAGCCTTCTACATGAGCCTTATTTGTTACCTTTATTTTAATGTTCGTATAACCCTATTGAGAAAATTGAAGAATGGTCTTAGAGAAAAAGATTTAATGAATTTTGAAGAAATAAGATATAATTATGAACTAACCTCTCACTTTGTTGTACTTCTAAAACTCCACGCAAACAATATTCTTCCAAGTCCTTCCTAGATTTGAAGGTATCCTTTGTTTTCCCTTTGGTGTCCATCACAGTGAACAAAATATTGAGAAATACATTTCGTTCAATGTGCATTACATCAATATTGTGTGGGAGACGAAAAGTTTTCCAATATGGCAATTCCCAAAATATACTCCGTGTAGTCCAATGGTGTTGTACCCCATAGCCTTGTGAAGGCGCTTCCTTTGATTCCTCGTTACTTGGTAAATGTTTAATTCTTTCCCACACTTCTTCACCCTTCAACCTTCGTGATTTGGTTGAGGTCTCACATTTACCTTTTGTAAATTTCTACATATTTGTCTTACACACAAACACACTAACCAACCAATAAGAAATTACAAAAAAGTTTTAGTAATGTAATGCTTATTGCAAGCATGATTCTTTTAAAGTAATGAGAACCTTTTAAATTTGTATCATGAAGAGTTAACTTATTAAAGCAAACATGGTCCATTTCATAAGCAAGTAAGCAAACAAATGATCTATCATTAAATAAATGAAGCAAATCATACATAAACAAGTAAGGAGTACCTGAAAAGAGAGATTTTTATTTACCAAATGAAGATAAAATGCAAGGTGTTTGATATTAGTATTACCTCTCAAAAGGCTAGGAGGCTTTGAGCAGCGGTATGAGAATAATGATGGAAGTGATGTGGTACTTCCTTGAAAGATAAAGGTAAAGGAAACACAAAGAGAAGAGTAGTAATTAGCTTAACAATTTGAAGGAATGAATTTGAAAGAGAAGGGGGAAGATAGATAATTACATGCAAAATCAGTGACCAAACAGAAACTGGTAGTTAATCTGCAAAATTAAACTAAATATTAGTGCTATGAGGCTTGTCCCCAAGCAAGCTTTGTGTTTATAGAGACTAAGAACATGACTTTTTTACTTTTTAAGGATTAAAAATGTATACTAAGAACATGATTTGTATACTAAGAAATCATAAAATTCAAAAAGATCAAACCTAAGAAAAAATACATCAGCAGGACACTATTTTATCAATGCGTTTGGGGGAAGTGGGAAGGACAAAACAAAACAACTCAGCAACTTCAAATCATTTTTTGAGATAATCTTGATTTGACAAGTTTTTTCAACTCTCTTCAGGGATCAAGTTCTGTTCTTGTTTTTATTTTTCACTCAGTTCAACAACTCTAGGGTACAAATTTTGTGGTGGGAAGGCAGCAGTCTTGGTGTTTTGACGGCCACCGCTATATTAATATATAATTTCGCTTTCTAAAAAAAATACTTGAGCAACCACGGCAGTTGATAGTTGAAGACTAGGTTCCAATGTCTCCGGGACAACCTGCAAGAGACAGAAAATTCAAGAACACTAAGAACAAGACTCTTTTCCCACTATGTTAGAATTTACCATAAGGTAATTAAAATGGTAATTTTTTTGGTAAATGGTAGCTCAATTCCCCTCATATACTGTTGGGCTGCAATGGACATGAAGTCAAAGGCTATATTGATTCAAGAAAGAATTTGACAGAGCAACTACTTGGAATACTTAATTTTTCTTATTTTAATTGAGAAAGAAATTTAAAGCCTTTGATGTCAAACCATCTCAATAGTGAACAATAAATGAAAGTTCCTTCATTATCTAATAAAATGCAAACTAGATGACCTTAGCTTTAAGCAACGACCATAAACAAAAGGAATATGTGGGTGATTTACAAAAGCAGAACATAACATGAATGTATCTTGTTCACACATAAACTATAATTGCTATAAAATCCTTAAAAGAGCCATCCATAGTGCTCTGGGTATGTGGGTTACCTTATCTTGATACAAACCTCCCTTCCCACAAAACTTTACTGGATAAAACCATACTTGTATTATCATCACTACTTATGAGTAACTATACTTGATAAAACAATACTCCTAATTTACCCAAAAACAAGGAAATTTTTGTTTGAGCAGGGTAATGAGGAACCAAAGAATATTCAGAATAGGGATTGAGGCATTCATCAAAGTTCATAAATAAACATAACGATGAAGAGCATGTGGGTGATTTACAAGAGCATATTTACAGCACAGGGGTAGATAAATAGATAGATAACACACCAAAGATGAAGAGCAAGTGAAAACCTCCTGAGAAGAAAACGTGGCTGAAAGAGAAGAACTCACCTGAGAAGAAACAGTGGCATAAAGAGAAGAAACAATGGCGGAAACAGAACCCCAAGGTCCAGGGGCAGCGGCGGTGCAACGTCCTAGTGCGGCGTCGGCGACGACACGCCCGGAATGCGGTGCTAGAGTTCATGTTAGCAGCGCCGGAGATTTCGACCAAAAGGGAAGATATGCAACGAAGGCTAATAAAACAGTTTCCAGTATTTCGACTAAAACGGCATGCTGAGTCGAAGTCGAATTCGTGATGGAGACAAGGTCCTAAAATGAACAAGTGCTGAACTTTTTTTCGACGAAGACTTCAGTGTGCATGAGGAGACATTTCGACGGAGGTTATGGGCAGTTATTCAGATTAGACGCGTGGAAAGCAAAGGAACAAACATGGGACACGTGGAGACTCCAGATAACTTATATGTTTTGAGCGGTTGAAGATTGCATCCTATAAATAGAGGAAGAGATGAAAGGATTAGGGGTCTTTCGTCCAACCCGCGACACGTCCGTAAACGTTAATTCTCAAACCCTATGACCATAAGTCCAAGCTAACGTGACGTAGTGTGACAGGAACGAGTCAAACGTGAGTGACTGAGCAGTGTTCGACTGACCATCCCTTTAATTTTCATTTTCAAAACTCTTTATGTTTTCCTGCAATTCGCATTTCAATGCAGTTTTTTCCTCTCCTTTTGATTTGCCATTTCTATTTCCTTTAAATTCAGTCTTTTCTCTTTAAAAATCGCTTAACCAGCTCGCTCGAACCACTTTCGACGGAGACACCACGCTCACCCACTCCACTTACACAATTCGCACACTCACGATTTCCATATCCCAGAGCCCGTAAGATAATCAGAATCCAGCCTCTTTGTCAACATTTGGATTCACTTGTGGATTTACCTGGTTTACCAAAAATCAGAGTAAACAAATTGGCACGCCCAGTGGGACTCGAAAGGATATGTTTCATTAGAAATCATTCCCAGTGCCTTGATTTTCTAAATTTTAGAAAATTATTTTTAATCGGTGTATGCTATTACGGAGTGGTAAATTCGTAAGTATGGCCAACCGTTCTAGAGGAAACCAGTCTTCAGGGTCTCGGGTTGAACCCAGTAATACTTCTAATGCTAGTGTAGAACGTCCGATTAATACTAGTCATAGTGTTGATCCTCAAAGGTTGGAAATCGTTTCCAACCAAGACGTGGCAGTTACAAGTGTTTCAACGAGTCAAAATTCACAACCGGTCTCGACTGGTCAGAATTTGTCTCAAATGATTTCCTCAATGCCTGTTGGGTTGAATCCTAGGTAGGCATCAAATCCATACACGACAGAGCCGATTTTGTCACAAGTTACAGCCCCACTTCCGATCTCAATTCCATGTCCTACAACTCCTGCAATTTCACAGGTTGTTGTTGGTGTCGTCCAACCAGGATCTTGGAATATTAATAGAAATCCCCAATATTTTGTAAATCAACCTTATGGGATGCCTTGGTCATTGATGCAAGGAGTAGGAACTTATCCTATGATGTATTCTGATAATGTGGTTTCGACGGGTTCCCCTGGAAACCAATACATAGCATCAGGATCATGGGCAGTTGGATCAAGAAATATAGAACCTCCACTTCCTAATTTAGATGGATCCCCATTTGCCTTGAGCAACAATACAGTAAATGTTCTTAGGCAACAAATGGACGATAGTAACCATGAGTTAGTCAATACATTGACTCAATAAATTAGTACAGTCTTTAATCCTATGATTAGAGACACTACGATTGCCTATCAGCAATTGACTACTCAATTAGGTCGAACTGTGGATATTTTTGGCGCACCAGATCCTATAGTTGGACAAATTGCTCAGGCTGGTCGACAAGCCCCTCATCCGATCAATCAAACCCAAATGTTAGAAATTCAACCTAACCAGCAGGTTCCTCATAACGAACATGTTCACCAAGTCAATTTTGGTTGAAATGAAGGGGTTCCCCATAATGAACCTGTTCACCAAGTTAATCTTGGTCGAAACGAAGGAGGCCCAGTTTTTGTTAATAAAAACCAAAATGCTGAACAAATTTTAAAAAGAGTTCAGAAAAATAATTTTGGGGGGCAACAAAATGTTGCTAATATAGTAGAACAATTGTTGAATCAGCACAGGTTCAATGTGGGCTATGCTAATCGACCACATTTCGTTTCGGTATTTCCTGAAATTGTTCTTCAAACCGAACATCCAAGGGGATGGAAAGTCCTTAAATTTACTAAGTTAATCATACAAAATCCAGTCATCAATCATCAATGATCAATGATCAAACCTTCCTCTTCAGCAGTCAGTGATTTAGGAGGTACAACTTTAGGTGTTAATGGTTCAGCTTCAGGACTCAACTTAGGCTTGTACGCTAAGTCCATGTAAGGTAGAGTCTTACTTCGACTTGACTGTCCAGTTTCGAAAAAATACTTTCCTCTTTTATTCACATTTATCGAAGGACCTTTCTTTCCAGAAACCTCGACCATGGCCTTTCCTTTTTTAGAAGCAGCTCTCTCTCGGGCAGCCTTTCTCTTTCTCTAGAACCTCCTCCATTGAGTTTTAGTCATAGGCTTAGTTCCAAAGTAAGAATTTGGAATGTGGGAAAGATCCTTTGAAGTATGATCACTCTCACTCTTAAAAGTAGAGTGTCTCATTACAATCCTTGATTTTACAGCAGGTTTGGGTCGAAATGTAGTGACCCATTGATTAGGTTGAACCCCTGCCGGAGGTATGAAACTTTTCCTCTTGTGAATTGGATTATGTTGAGATCTCGACTCGAATAGGTTTCTTGAACCTAAATGTTGAGTAGCAGGGAGTCAGTGGCCTAACCTTTCCATTGCTGGTTTACGATTTATCCTTCTAGCCATTTCTACGGCTTTTGCAGCATTTTGATCAAAGAAAGAACTGCATCTAGGACACATAGTTATTCCTTGAAATCCTTGTATAGATATTAGTATTACCTCTCAAAAGGCTAGGAGGCTTTGAGCAGCGGTGTGAGAATAATGATGGAAGTGATGTGGTACTTCCTTGAAAGATAAAGGTAAAGGAAACACAAAGAGCAGAGTAGTAATTAGCTTAACAATTTGAAGGAATGAATTTGAAAGAGAAGGGGGAAGATAGATAATTACAGGCAAAATCAGTGACCTTGTCAAACTTGAGGAGTGCAGAGATGACGAAAAACAGAAACTGGTAGTTAATCTGCAAAATTAAACTAAATATTAGTGCTATGAGGCTTGTCCCCAAGCAAGCTTTGTGTTTATAGAGACTAAGAACATGACTTTTTTACTTTTTAAGGATTAAAAATGTATACTAAGAACATGATTTGTATACTAAGAAATCATAAAATTCAAAAAGATCAAACCTAAGAAAAAATACATCAGCAGGACACTATTTTATCAATGCGTTTGGGGGAAGTGGGAAGGACAAAACAAAACAACTCAGCAACTTCAAATCATTTTTTGAGATAATCTTGATTTGACAAGTTTTTTCAACTCTCTTCAGGGATCAAGTTCTGTTCTTGTTTTTATTTTTCACTCAGTTCAACAACTCTAGGGTACAAATATGGAGAATGATGCTACTTGCTCAACAGTTGGGAGTAACAATAAAAAACAAATGCAGACATGGCCCAATCTTAGTGTAACATAAAAAGCTAAGAGGGGTGACTTAAGATACAGTAAAGTATGTGTTAGAATACCATTTCCTTTTATAATCACAACAGATTAATCAAGTGACAACATCCAGTTACAAAGCTGCATCTTTCAACGATTTGCAAACTTCTGAAAACTAAAACGGAGATCCAAATACCTGTTCAAGAGTTATAAGCACAAGGGAAGAGCTCTATTATACCATATGAGAAGAAAAAACATACCTAGTCAATGATCACTTGGCTACATTTATTGGTTAATTAGTGAGCAAATTGACACAACACCACCGCATCCTTGACCATGAAATTTTGTAATAATCCTTATACAACTTAAATAATCTACTGGTTGACAAAACATATGGCCACACCTAACAACTTAAATTGTTGAGCAAATGACACATAATGATTTTATATTATATTTCTAACGTTTTTAATCCTTAAAAAGTATACAAATCATGTTCTTATTATCTCTACAAGCACCCTAAAAGGAAAATATCATGTCTTAGTATACAAATCATGTTCTTAGTATACAAATCATTTTCTTTTGAGACAACCAAAGAATCTAAAAGGAACATGTACCTCTGTGAGCTCAGCTAGATGTTGGCATCTAAATTTATTTATAGTTGCTGCAATCTCTGATGTGGGGATTTTAGCCTGCAGAAAGAAACGCTTAGTTGAAAACTACAGACCATCCATGTTCATGCTATAGCATAGCATAAAATTTTCATGAGATTGTTAAAAATATAACGAAAAAATTTCTTTGAATGTTTTGATGTAAGACCTAAAATTAAAGAACATTGACTTTTTTTATCTCCTTATCGTTTTAGTCTTTTCAATTTAATGAACAGGATGACTAGTATTGCAAACAAGGTCTGAAGTCAATCTCAATATAGTAAGGAACAACAATATGCTCAAAAAATATTTCTGATAAAAGTTGACCAATGCTCAAGTAGATTATAACAATAGTTCAGCTAATGTGACCAAGGCACCATCACAACAAGAAATGACCATAATAAGAGTCTCCATATTGATATAGTAAGAGACAGTGAGAACATAAAAATGTCATCTACTACTATTTCTATTCCAATTAAAAATAGGATACTCAATGAAATTGATATACTTGAAATTAAAAACAGGCTGTCGTTTGTTTTGGGTGGGGCTCTGTATATTCTCGTTTTGTCTGGTGCTGCCTTTCCTTTCCTGTTTTTGTGGTGGGAGGGCAGCAGTCTTGGTGTTTTGACGGCCACTTCTATATTAATATATAATTTCGCTTTCTAAAAAAAGTACTTGAGCAAGCACGGCAGCTGATAGTTGAAGACTAGGTTCCAATGTCTCCGGTACAACCTGCAAGAGACAGAAAATTCAAGAACACTAAGAACAAGACTCTTTTCCCACTATGTTAGAATTTACCATAAGGTAATTAAAATGGTAAATTTTTTAGTAAATGGTAGCTCAATTCCCCTCATATACTGTTGGGTTGCAATGGACATGAAGTCAAAGGCTATATTGATTCAAGAAAGAATTTGAAAGACCAACTACTTGGAATACTTAATTTTTCTTATTTTAATTGAGAAAGAAATTTAAAGCCTTTGATGTCAAACCATCTCAATAGTGAACAATAAATGAAAGTTCCTTCATTATCTATTAGTCAACTATGTGATAAAGGTTTGAAAGTTGGTTTTATTAATGATATATGTATTGTGAAAGATGTGAAAACTAAAGAAATTAAGTTTTCTGGGTATAAAGTAAATAAAGTCTTCATGATCTCCTTGGAAGAAATTCCACTAAATGTGAGATGCCTTTTGGCCAAGAATAATAGTGATTCATGGCTATGGCATAGAAGACTTGCTCATATTCACATAGATCATTTAAACAAACTAGTCAAGCATGATCTAGTTGTTGGGCTTCCAAAGATAAAATTCGAGAAAGACAAGCTTTGTGATGCATGTCAAAAGGGGAAGCAAACCAGAACATCCTTCAAACCAAAGAACATAGTTTCGACCTCAAGACCCCTTCAATTGTTACATATGGATTTGTTCGGACCATCTAGAACTAAAAGCCTCGGAGATAATTTCTATGCACTTGTTATTGTTGATGATTTCTCTAGATTTACATGGACTTTATTTCTTCCTCATAAGAATGAAGCCTTCAATGCATTCAAAAGATATGCAAGGCTTGTTCAAAATGAGAAGTCTTTAAAGATCTCTTCTATAAGAAGTGATCATGGTGGAGAATTTCAGAATCAACAATTCCAAGAACTATGTGATGAAAATGGAATATCACATAATTTCTCTACTCCGAGAACACCACAACAAAATGGTGTAGTAGAAAGGAAGAATAGGTTACTTGAAGAATTAGCAAGAACCATGTTAAGTGAATCAAGTCTCCCTAAATAATTTGGGCTGATGTTGTAAGTACTGCTTGCTATGTTTCCAATAGAGTTCTTATTAGACCTATTCTTAAGAAAACTCCCTATGGACTCTAGAAAGGAAGGAAACCAAACATCTCTCATCTACATGCTTTTGGATCAAAATGCTTTGTCTTGAATAATGGAAAGGAAAACCTTGGAAAGTTTGATGAAAAATCTGATGAAGGTATATTCCTTGGTTATTCTTTAACAAGCAAAGCATATAGAGTCTTTAACAAGAAAACTCTATCTGTGGAAGAATCCATACATGTTTCTTTTGATGAATCTAAATCTTCAATAGAAGATAGAGTTAATACTCCAGATATTGAAGAAGATGATATCATTGTAAATGAAGATTCTCAAAAGGATGAAGATCAGAATCCAATACAAGAAGAGCATATTGAAGATAATACTTATCAACTTCCAAAGGAATGGAGAACCCATAGGGATCATCCAGTTGATAATATTATTGGTGATATTTCTAAAGGCGTTTCTACAAGGCTACGCTTAAATGATTCAGTTTTGAATATGGCCTTTGTCTCTCAAATAGAACCATAAAAAGTAAATGATGCTCTAGAGGATGAGTATTGGATTGTAGCAATGCAGGAAGAACTAAACCAATTTGAAAGGAATCAAGTTTGGGAACTTGTCCCTAAGCCTAGTGATAAACATGTTATTGGAACAAAGTGGGTATTTAGGAATAAGTTAGATGAAAATGGTATCATAGTTAGGAACAAAGCAAGATTAGTTGCTCAAGGATATAATCAAGAAGAAGGTATAGATTTTGATGAAACTTTTGCACCAGTAGCAAGGTTGGAAGCCATAAGACTGTTATTGGCGTATGCTTGTTCTTTAAATTTCCCATTATATCAAATGGACGTCAAAAGTGCTTTCCTGAACGGATACATTCAAGAAGAAGTCTATGTGAAGCAACCTCCAGGATTTGAAGATCCAAAGTTCCCTTCACATGTCTTCAGATTAAAGAAGGCACTCTATGGTCTTAAGCAAGCCCCTCGTGCATGGTATGATAGATTAAGTACTTTCCTTTGTGATAAAGGATTTCAAAAAGGTAAGGCTGATACAACCTTGTTCATCAAAAGAATCAAAGGTAACACCTTATTAGTTCAAATTTATGTTGATGATATTATCTTTGGTGCAACTAACGAATCTTTGTGTAAAGATTTCTCTAACATGATGCAAGAAGAATTTGAGATGTCCATGATGGGACAATTAAACTTCTTTCTTGGTTTGCAAATCAAGCAATCAAATGATGGAATATTCATCAATCAATCAAAGTTTTGTAAGGAATTGTTAAAGAAATATGATTTGGATGATTGCAAAGCCATAGCCACACCAATGGGGTCTAACACATATTTAGATCAAGATGAATCCGGTAATCAAGTTGATATTACCAAATATAGAGGTATGATCGGATCTCTTCTATACTTATCTGCAAGTAGACCTGATATTATGTTTAGTGTGCATGTGTCTATGTGCTAGATATCAAGCATCTCCTAGGGAATCACATTTGAGTTCTGTTAAACGGATTTTCAAATATTTAAAAGGAACTACAAATGTTGGATTGTGGTATCCCAAAGGAAGTGTTTGTGATTTGATTGGGTATTCTGATTCTGATTATGCTGGTTGTAAAACTGAAAGAAAAAGTACAAGTGGTACTTGTCACTTGTTAGGAAATGCTCTTGTCTCTTGGTCTTGCAAGAAACAAGCATGTGTTGCTCTAAGTACTGCAGAAGCAGAATACATTGCTGCAGGAAGTTGTTGTGCACAAACTCTATGGCTCAAACAACAACTCAAAGATTATGGCTTAGAGCTGGGCTGCATTCCAATCAAATGTGACAACACAAGTGCCATTAATCTCACTAAAAACCTTATCATGCATTCTCGAACTAAGCATATTGATATAAGATATCATTTTCTTCGAGATCATGTTATGAGAAAAGATATTGAGATTTCATTTGTGGATACACATAATCAATTAGCAGATATCTTTACTAAGCCTCTTCCTAAGGAATCATTTTTCAAGATAAGAAGAGAATTAGGCATATTAGATGAGCATGACATTTAAAGTAACATGTTATTTGCATAATCTTTATGATGATTATATGTTTATATGCATTTAGATAGATTATATGCTTAAGTGTTTATATGAAAATGTGTTACTTAAGATTCTAGAGCCTAGAACTTAAAATTGTCTTAGTAATCGATTACCATAGGTCATGTAATCGATTATCCACTCTCCAAGTCCTCGTGCCTGTTAGAACTATCTGAGTAATCGATTATCATAACTGCCATAATCGATTACATGTTCACAATTTGAAAATTTTCAAATTTGCAACTGATGTAATCGATTACCCTAACTGCAGTAATCGATTACATACTCGAAAAACTGCCAGAATTTCAATTTCCCTCCATCTTTTGAAATTTAAACTTGGAATAACTGCTCCGTAATCGATTACTTAACTGATGTAATCGATTACATGCTCGGGATATTTAAGCCAGCCTTAGATGTTGATCAGTCATATCTTCCAAAATCATTCTACGTTCTGATTTTTAACATCCACGGCAACATGTCTTTCTCTCCGTGCCTATCATCAGCCTTTTGTCCTCACAATCCACTCAATTTCTCCCGTCTTCTTCCCACTTCTAATGAGAAAACTCGATTTATTTCTCACTTTCTCAAACAAACAATTCGAACCCCCACTTATGTTGACTTAGATTCTTTCATCGAAGCCGGTCTAACATTTCCCGCTTTACTCGGAGATCAATATCTTGATACTTTCATTACATCAACCATACCCTACTATCCGGAGTTAGTCAAAGTATTCTACTGTAACTTGGAAGTTGTAGGCACCAGTATTACCTCTTCTGTAAAAGGGACTACTATTTAGTACTCTCTTGTTTCTCTTGGCAAATGCTTGGGCCTCCCCTTTTCTGGTGCCGAGTTGGGACCAAATATGCCCTGCCCCTGGCCTGACTATAACTCTGACTCCTTTTATCGCACCTTGTGCCGCTTTACTCCTTCAGAGGTTCAGAAACTTCATCCTCCTCGCACCAAAACCTGTCCCTTTCATGTTGATGTCCTTACCACCACCAACCACTTGCTTCATTGTTTTGTTCATCACATCCTTCTGCCTCAGGAAGATCTTCATGCTCATATTAGTGAATTAGAACTCCAAGTTTTATATGGCATCCTTCATGGTCACGCCATTAACTGGACCTTCTTAGTGCTGCACCATATGCTTACTTGCAGAACTAAAGCACAATCATTTCCCTATGCTCCTTGTATCACTCGTCTTCTCTTTCAATCTGGAGTTCCCATTTCCGACTCCCATGATGTTCGCTCTTCAAATTAAAAGTGTGTTAATTCTAGGATACTATCAAGCTTAGGTTTATTTCATGACTATGGAATTGATACACTTTCCTGGTTACTTCATTATGACGGCATTGACATTTCGTCCGATGATGAAGATATGTCTGATGACTCTTAGTTTTATAAGCTATTGTCCCAATCATCATCGATGTTTGTAAAATTATGCATTTGCTCTTTTATATGTATATAAGTGCTGGTTATTCAATGATTTACATATTTACCCCTACCCCCCATGCTTTATGTTGCAATATACTTGTATGGATATATGTATGCCTGTCCATCTTTGGTCTTTTCTTCTTTTTGATGAAGTCAAAAGGGGGAGAAAGGTTCTGTGCTCTTAAAGATCGTATGCAGGAATTCAACGAGTACATTAGAAAGGGGGAGAAATGCTAGATATACTAGATTCCATCAAATAGGGGGAGTTAAGCATCAAGAATGCATATATGATCTTCAAGTATCAAGAATGTGTTTGCCATCATCAAAAAGGGGGAGATTGTGAAGAAGGTCTTGCTCCTGACCCTGGCTGTGGTTTTGATGACGACAAACTCATCAACAAAAAGAAAAAAAGAAGACTTCAAAGAATCAAGCACTACAAGTCCATCAATAGTCTAGAAGTCTTAGTATTAGGTGAGTTATGCTTCCAAAGGTTTATTAAAGCATAAAGGCTCTCAAAACACCTAATCTAATCAAGCTAAGTGTTTTCATAACTTAAAAGAAGTAGAAAACCTTAAGCCAGTCTCAAAGATCAAGTTTCTGGAAAATGGGCTTCTGTGTAATCGATTACACCATTATGGTAATCGATTACACCTAGGCAAGTAATCGATTACACATGGCTTGTAATCGATTACATGTTTGAAATTCAAATTCAAACTGAAACGGTCACTTGTGTAATCGATTACACTAAGTGTGGTAATTGATTACCAAAACGAGAAAGTGCATCTTTTCATGAACCATTGTGTCCCAAACCTTTTGGAAAGGGTTGTGATGCTTCAAGGACGTTTCCCTTGCCTATATAAAGTCCATTTGAGTCCAGAACACACAACACACACATGACATACACGACATACACAAGAGACAACACATTACACATGAGAAAATCACATTAGGCCAAAGCTTTGTCAAAATTAGTTCATCTTTTAGAACTTAAATCTTTTGGAGCCTAAATTCTTAGTTCATGATCTTCATGTTAATAAGAACACTTTAGTTGTTCATATCTTGAAGAACTCAGAATTGTATTGTGCTTAAAAGCCTTAAAGCATAATTTCTCATGATCAATCCAATTGTGTGTTAAAGGATTGATACAGCCAATTGTAATATCTTCTTCATCTCTTTCTGTAAGATTGAGTTTTTTCACCGTGGTATTCGGTGAAGGGTTGTTGTCACTGGAAGTGGTTTACTTTCAGGGTTTCGATTGAAGACAAGTTTGTCTTCAAGGTCTGAGGGTGGTTTGCCTTCAGGAACGGAAAGCGGTTTGCTTTCAGGGGCTGTTGAAAGTGGTTTGCTTTCACAGGATATTGGTAGAAATTTTTGGGGTCCTTGGGTTAGGAACTTGTAAGAGATTTTTATCAATAGTGGAAAAATCCTCAAGGGGTTTTCTTGAGGGACTGGACGTAGCCTTCGGTGGATTGAAGGTGAACCAGGATAAACTCTTGTGTGTGATTCTCTTTATCCTTCATATTTACTTTCAAGTATCGCTCAATTCCGCTGCAATCATAACGATCATTTCGTGATCATCATAAACTTGAAAGTAACAATTTCATTAAGGCGAAAATTGGGGCAACACTGATTCACCCCCCCCCCTCTCAGGTTGCTATCTGTACTAACACTTTTGAAAAGTGTGCTAATTAAAGATTAAAATATGGGATTATGACATGATTAGACTTGTGTAAGGTCTGATTAGATATGACCATCGTTAGGAGCTTGATATTATCCCACATCTTATCCTAATACAATCCTAATTTAATCCTAATTTTTCTAACTCACTTAAGCTTAGGAAAAGGAAATATTTTTCTCCCCCTTCTCTCTCTTTGTCGCAGCCAACCTATAGGAAAGGAGAGGAATTTTTCGTTTTACTTAAGTGATCATTAGGAGATAAAAAATTTGTAGTTAACAGAGAGAAATAGAGACATAAGGAGAAGAAAAGAGAGTCACCATCAACCATAATCTCCAACCACCGCAACTCCTCCTCCCTCTTCCACCCATTTCCTCTCATTTCCTTCCTTTTCTCCTTTGAGATAAAAGGTAGAGGACATTATCCTCTACACATTGATGGTTTTAGTTTTAAAAAATGAGGGTTTTGGATGATGAAAGAGCTTGAATCGACCTCCTCCTTTTCCAGTTGTTTCTCCCCTCGTCTTTAGCTTCTCGGTGATGTAATTAGTTTTGCAAAAAGTTGAGTTTTGCTCTCAAAATTGACTTTGAAAGAGTTTTTTCAAAAGCGCATTTTGCAATGTTGTTCCCACTATTTTGGTCTCTTGGCTTCTCAATTTTTTTTTTTTAAAAAGTTGAGTTTTTGAAAAGTGGTTATTTTTGTAAAGTGATTTTGAGAATTCTAAGTTAGTTTTCACCATAGATTTTGTCGTGCCTTTGATGTGTACCATTTGGTTTAAAACAAAAATTTGGTCTTGGCAATTAATGGGACATGGTCAAACCTATTGGGTAATTTTTGGGTTGGAAGATTTGATGTTTTATTTAGTTTTCGTGTGTTATTAGCTTATATGTGAACTTGGTAAAAAGAAAAAATAGTTTCTGTTTGATATGGGGCTTGGCCGAGAGTAAGAAGAGCTTGTGGGACTGAGATAATTGATTTTGAAACTTGATTTTTAGTGTTTAAGATTTTGGGGATTAAATGCAAAATTTGGTTGTTTTGTTTTTGGTGCTTTAAGGTATTGTTTTGTGTTCTTGAGAAATTTGGATTTGAAAAGAAAGAAGAAAACAATGTAAGTGTTGTTTTTGAGATTTTTGAACTTGGAGATTTTAGTGAAATTCAAGAAGAAAAGTTGTTTTAGGAACTTGTATAAAAAGTTTGAAGTTTTGGCTTAAAATGTGTTTTTAACACTCTTGTGTCTTGATTGGGGAAAAGGGAAAAATTTGTCATGATTTTAGGCCATATGGCCGAACCATAGTGTTAGGATTTGGAGTGGGAATTTTTCTTCAAAAACTTGATATAAGTCCCTAGGTGTTTGAGTGAAAAAATTTGCTTAATTAGTCATGAAAATCTCTAAGGTTTTGAGTATGTTTTGATGTTGTTTAATTGAAATTTCGCAAAGTTTCCTTAATGTTTAATGTTTTAAAACTTGCCCAAACCTTGTTGCATAGTTTTGGTTTATGAGAACTATGTTTAAATTTCATACGTGCTGGAACAAATCATAAAGCCATAGTTTAGAACATAGAGTTTAGTTTAAAAAACGCTAAACTAGGCTATGTGTCTGTGAAGGTTCAAGGGGCGCCAGTACCTTCAGAGCACCAGCTGTACAATGTATTGAAATTGAAGTTTGTAAGGGCACTTTACGCTCTAAATAGCTATTTTATGTCATATATATGTATATACAATGTATAGCATAAGATGTGTTGGAATATTGTGGTTAACGGCATTGAATAAATGCCCGACGGTTGTTGGTTGATTGGTTGTTGCCTATGAATTGGTATGGTTTGACATTGTTTGATATGCTTGAAATATGCATGCTTCAATGTTAATTTTCTAAGCAAGAGCATTATGGTATTATGAAATGATTTGCCTATTTATTGTTATGAAATTATTCACATGATTCCACATGATTCATTTTTAATTATGAAACTATGTAAGGCCACGTTTGAGGACGCGCCTTCGAATAAAAGCTCGGAATCATAAAACTTACGCTTTGTTGTTTGCTTCATTTTTGTTATCATCTCACATCATGCATACATTGTTGCTATCATGGCCTAGGACTATACACAGTACTAGACTCGAGATGGAAAATATCGGGATGTTATACAGAGCGTACCCGTGTAAGTGGCATTTCACCGACATGGTTAATGACACTGACCGTCTGACTGGAATTCGAGTGTATGTTGATGAGTGGATATTATATGATATTTTTAGGTTGTTTTTAGTCTTTTTATTTTATTATTTTTGAGTCACATATAGGATTTTTGTTATTTTTATATAGATTTTATATTTATTTTGCATTTTGCATGTAGATTAGATTTTATTTGTTTTTCTAACTTTATTTTATATTTTTAGGAATTTTTATAGCTATTTTATATTTTTAGGAAAAGTTGGTTTAGTTATCATTTTTGTCCGGGGACCAATTTGTAAAGTTTCAGGAAATCAGGGACCAAAATGTGAAAGTTCAAGAGTGGAGGACTAAAAGTGAAGATTGAGAGAATTAAAGGGCCAGAATTGAAGTTCTAGTGAAGAGAGGGCTAAAAGTGAAAAAGAAGAATATGAAGCAACTCTCTTCAAATTAGCACATGGAAAATAAGTTTGAAGATTTGATGGTAGTGGAGGATAAGTTTCAGAATTGATTAAGGGCTGAGTAGTGGCCTTTGAAGGCATTCAAAACCCACTACCATGAAGGAAAGGTAAGCTTGAAGATGAAGCGGCAGCGTCCCAACGCTCCAGCGTTGGGATCCCAGCGCTCAAGCGCTGGGACTCTGACTAGGAGATGAGTCAGATTTCCATCCAGCGCTCAAGCGTTGGAAAGCCAGCGCTCAAGCGCTGGGCCTCGGACAGAAAGTGGATTTTTAATGCATCCCAACGCCCAAGCGTTGGGAATGCCAGCGTTCAAGCGCTGGAGGCCAGATTTTTGCTATAAATAGGGAGGCAATTTGCACTTGTAAGACACACCTCTTAGAATACAACAAGTATTCTCTCTTTCTCCCCTTTGAGCATTGTTCCTAGGAATTGTGGGAAGCCATATTTGAGCTCCTATCCAGGGTAATTCAATGTCTCCTTTAGCCATGCTTGGCTAACTTCTTCTTTAAGTTTCTTGGGTTGTAGTAGTTTATAATTTATGTTTTAGTATTGTTTCTACCTTTCTGAATAATATTTCCTTCCATGTTTTATTTCCTTTTTCTTCATTCGTCTTAGTGCACACAAGATCTTTTGCTTATTACTTATACGAATGGAAATTGGTAAGTAATAAGGGACCTAGGATTTAAAAAAGGTTATAAGTATACATCACTAAGGAATTAGGATGGACGTAACTTTATGTTGGCCTGAATTTCTTCTTCATCTTCTTCTCTAGTTAACTAAGTTGCAAGGAATTGAATTTAGTAATTAGAAAGAAAGTTCTACAATGTGTAAGGAATTAACTTGTAGATATATTAGGCTATAACATCATGGATTTGGACTTAAAATTCAGAAATTAAGTAGGAGATTACTAGCATGTATTATAGACTATGTAAACCAACCCAAGAGCTTATTTCTCATCATCTTATTCTTTTATCATTTTATGCTATTGTTCTTGCTTGTTCTAAACCAACATCAATCATCATCTTTTGATATTTTCTACACAAGTACTAAATTTTATAATAATAAGAACACCTATCCCTTGGGTTCGATCTTTTTACTACGCGATAGTTAATCGTACACTTGCGATTTTGCTATCATATGTCCCACCTTCCTTGCGAGGAGTTGGCAATATATCCAAATTTTCTTTTTGTACAAGGGGCTGTATGTCATTTGCATTTGACATATAGATGTATGGTTAGGGTCATTGGTGACTAGGCCTGAATTTTAGTTGTAATAATTGTTAAGTGTTGTCATGTGTACTTATATGCTTGCCTTGCTTTATCTATGTTATTGTTTGGAAGTGACCCTTGCTTTTTTTGTTTCCTTGAATGAATTGTGGTCGCTTCATTAGAGCATGGCAGGGAAGCAACCATTGGATCCATATGAAGGCCTCCTCCCCTAGGGAGAGGTGATCTTCCACTTCATTGATCGAGATGAACCGATGCCATGGGCAGTGGGCCTGCTCTCATGGCGAGTCCAGTACACAGGTCGAGTCGTCAAGGACTAGACAGATCGTCTAGGCATGCATTATGGACGACAGATATACCGCATTGCTTATGATTTTCCCTTACATCCTCTCCTAGGATTTGGTAGTCCCGGTGCTTCGACGTCGGGGGTGGCCGCTATGCTGGCATCCCTCGTCACTGTTGCAAACACTCACCCGTCACCCCCAGTGGTGAAGGCGAAGCCTCCTACTCCCACGTCCCTAGACTACTCTCCTGCCTCTCCGGTGCACTACCGGATTGTGCATTTGGTACTTGAAGTAGCGACCACGATCACCATGACTATCATAGACGTGGTTGTACCAGTGGTTGATCTCACAGATTCTGATGGGGAGGTCTCGGACGAGGGATGAGCTGGTTGGCTAGAGGGATCTCATGGTGACCCGGAGGATCCCGAGGAGGAGGAAGAAGAGGTAGTTGACTTGAACACCCAAGGTTAGCGATGCCGAGCAGGGTTAGGATATGATGTTAATAGGCAGTGTAGGTTTACTTTTTGTGTTATCTTGGTTTGTATTTGACTTTGGGGCAGGGTAGGTCCCGATGCATTGCTTTTTGTGTGATCTTCCTGCACAGAGGCTACAAGGAAATGTATCGAATTTATGAGGTCTGGTGTCTAGGATTTCATAGTTGTGATATATTTTTTTTTCTTTTGGTATTGACTTGTAATATAATCTAATAACTTCTAGTGATTTCGATCAAAACTTTGAAAACGATGGTTATGTATATATGGGATATTATGTTATGGATTCCGCCTTAGCATGTTTCAAAAAATATATACTTGCATTTTTATTACCATGAAAGATGGTTAGCATATTTAATTACTATTTAGTTCACTATTGTGAACCCTGAAAATCGGGGTGTTACACCTTCATTCAGCTTCATAAGCAGACATTGTATAAAGCAATTATTCGAGTAGAAGGGCAAGCAATAAGGTTTTTGTATTCTGTCCGAGTAGATGCACCGGGGGAGGTAGTTTTTTTTTCTTTTTCAAAATCATGTTCATCATTTATTTATATTATACTTCACTTGAATTCATTTAATGAATTTAGCTTTAAAGTTATGTTATTTGAATTGTTTCTTGAGGACATAGAAAGGATGATGTCTAATGACCGTACAAATGAGTTTACATTGGAAATGTGAAAAAAATGAGAAAAGCAACACAACAACTACTAGATAAGATTTTAATACTTGATCTTTTTGTGAAGTTGATAGACCTAGAATTTTAATTATCTTTTCATTACTTATGTCACCTGGTAATATTTTTCTTTTTTCAAGTTACAATTATTTGTGATATACTTTAAACTTGTGGTGATTAATTTGAATGAGATTGTGATATTATATTGGGTCAATATATTGATATGATGCTTTATTATGATGAGTGCATTATGTTCTGATCTACATGATGCTTTGTACATTAGCTTTAGCTTTGGGTTATGATTTTCAATGCAAACTTGGTATAGTGACCTACATCATTTACTAACAGTTTGGAAGACTTAATTGACTCTCTTGAGTAGGCCAAACACTATCCTCATAATAACTACTCCAAGTAAAAGTGCCATAAATTGTGATCAAATGGTGTAGGCTATCAACTTTTATACATTAACATGTGTTTTAGGAAATTTCAACTCATGATACATGTTAAATATTGATAAATCATATAAGATTAGAGTAATTTTATCTCATATTTACTTGGAGTTGATCTCGAACTAAACCCAAACATGTTAGATAAGAAAGCATCTGAATATCTATCTATGTAGCCGTATCTTACTTACTCATATATTATACATGAAATGGGGTAAGGTAAGATATTATATTGGTTAGTTTGCATATCATGGAACATATCAAGGGGTATCATGCTTTACACGTAAATCATATGCCAAAAGAATCACACGTTATATACTAGCTATAATCCCCCTTATATTATAATCCTTGAGGTCTTCTAGAGACTCTTGGCTCCATTCACAGCCACGGGATGAGAAATTCATTGTCTGGTTGGTTGTATGAGCACTAAGGAGTAAGCATGACAATGGCAGATATAGGTTGGTAACGAAATAATTGAAAGTTTGGCTAAGAGAAATAAAATGAATTGTTCCGTAGGTAATCATTTTATATTTTAAGGCCCGTTTGGTGGACAGAATAACCAGAGACATGATAGGATAGTAATCATATTCTGTTGTTATCTGTTGTTTGTTGCGTCAGCAGGATAGGATAACACTATCCTGTCCCTTATCCTATCTTGTCCATCATGTGTAAAAATTATCCTGAAGGGGGAGATAGGATAGAAATTATCCTGACATGATAGGATATCAGTTTTTTGTTTGTTTATTACCATGACCCAAAATTAATTTCAATATTTTATATTTTACATAATTTATAATAATATTAATTAATAAATATAAATTTTTGATATTAATAAAATATTAATTTTATTACTTATCAATTACTAATTGTTATGGTTAAATTAAATTATTTAATTACTGATAAATTTAATTAGAAAATAAACTTATTTATAAATGGTGAAAATATTGGATTTACTCATATAAAATAATTAAATTTTTATTATCACTTACTACTACTTAGTTAACATTATTTTTCATTATTTATATTTTAATAAAAATACACAAAATAATTATTCACTAACAATAAAATAGGCTACTCATATATATATATAAATATTAATTTTTTAATAGTAAATATCGACTAATTTTATATTATCATATGATATTATTTAAAATTATTTCTATACTTATATAATTATAATTAATAATTCAAATATAAATATTTTTGAAAGAATAATATTTTTTAATAATTTTTATCATTAATCACTTACCCCTACTAAGTTAAAACACATTGGTTACATATATAATAATTTTAATTAAAATAGACTCCCTTCGAAAAAATTAAAATAGCCGAATTAATAAAAATTAATTTTATTTTTGTTAATATTAAAAAATAAGCTATTTATAAAAATGTAAAAAAATTAAATTTAATAGAATAAGCACTTTTTAAACTAAAACTATTTAGAAAATTAAATTTTTAAAAAATATTATGTATTTTTTATTTCAAGGAAAATTTGATACATTTTTCATTGTTTGTATCATATCCTATCAATATCCTGTCCATTCTAAACGCAGGATAGGATAAGAGTCTAAACTGCTCTTATCATATCCTATGCTTATCCAATCATTTATCTTATCATGTTCTTATCATATCCTGACCACCAAAGGGGCCCATAGATTCAATCTCAATTTCTTATCAACTCTCACTAACCCATCATACCAAAAACATAAACCACCAAAGGTTTAAATGAGTTGTTAAACAGCAATATCACAAAGCTATCACATCTTCAAAGTTAATTAAAATATTAATGACATAAATCAATAATCAAAGCAATACTAATAGCTCACTGGTATCAATCTATTGCCATAAAAATACTTGATTAAACATCAAAGATAAGATTAACAGGAAACACACTTTTAATCATCCCGAATGACCATGCACATCGAATGTAAAATGATCTATAGTTAGATTTTAATAATCTCATAAGACATATAGGTAAGATTAAAGATAAACAAGGACAACTAATCCTAATAAGTAATCACTTTATGGAGAGAAACATAAATAAAGCATTTCCATGAGTATAACACATAATTTCATCCTTTGGAGATCAAGAAAAAAAATTCTAACAACATAAGCTCAAACTTATATTGATAAAACAATCTTATGTCCCCAAAGTAATTTATTAAATAACAAAATCAATCTTATCAATAAGCTCCCACATTTCCTTAGGAAATAAAAAAAAAATTCATAGCACATCTCTCTATTCCATATTAAGAGAATATAAATTTCACAATGCACATTATTAATAAGGAATTAATCACTTATCAAGATATTTAAAAAAAAAAAAAATCTATATGCAATACAAAAAACTGTATCAAAAGAAAACAATATATCCAAGTTAGACATATCAAATAACATTTCTTCAATAAATAAAAAAAGCGGAATCATAACAATCAACTTCAATGCATACTCATGCTATTAGATTTCTTGCATGACATATATAAATAGGAAACAAAACACAAAAATATGATCCAAAAAAATTTGATTAGCCACAATCATATTATCCATAAACTTTAAACATATGCTTGCACAACCCATTATGAGTAACACGCATAAAGCATACTATAGCTCCCACTTTTCAAGGAAACTAACATTTTCTTGCAAAGAAGAAAATCCACTTAAGTTTGAACCTTAACAATTTCTCATGGATAAAAGAGCATATTCATCATGACAAAAGATCATCGCTATATATATGTTTCTACCATTTGGAAGATTTATAATAAAAGTTTAAAACATCTTTGCCTGATTATTTTCTCAAGGAAAATTATGATATGAAGTTGAGAGTAAACACAATCAGTTATTGATTGATCAAATGGACAATATTTAGTGATAACTATCACAATATAATAATAATAATAATTATATATTTGAATATAAACTATCTTGTGGGTGGAGCGTATACCATATACAATAGTTTAGAAAATTCAACACCTTTGGGTCAATAAATTTTCACTATTACTATAACATGGATTCAAAAAGTTTTGAACATAAACTCTCATGTGTGTAGAGAATCTACCACATACAAAGTTTCAGAAATTTCAACAACTGTGGGCAGAGAATTTTTACTGTCACATAATCTCAAAACTTTCATGCTACTCAAACCAACTCATGCACTATTTGATTCAAGTAACATAATCATCATCTGGTTAAATCGACAAGTGTTTCCATTAACTTCAAGAACTAGTCATTGTGGGGACGAACATCCATATTCATTAAAAGCACTCTTAAAACAAGGATGAAATAAAGTAACATCACACCCAATAAATTTTTGGCAAAACATACAACCATATACCATAAACATAAGATGTAGTGTAAATAAAGTACCATGCAACTAAGTTGAATGCTGAGAATTTCACATTATGTTGCATGCAAAAATAACACAAAATTGATTACCATACCACTACTTTCTCCCTCGACTGGAAGACAGTTGCAAAAAAAAAGGTATAAATATATGCCTTTAAAATATCTAATTATGCATCAACTTTATACCAATTCACATTATGCATCAATAAATTATGCGCCACAATTTATCAATGCATAAAAAAGACGTATTTACAACACTAAGAAATCTACTTATGGACTTGCTTTGCATCATAAAAGAATATTCTTTCATGCTATTTTCCATGAAAACCCACTAGCTCATAATATTGCAAAAACACACAATATGGTTCTCGTATCCATTAGAGTATACTTTATAATATATATATACACGTGCTTCACTAAACAAATTAACAAAAGTTCACAATAACATGAAAACACACTTTTTATTTTTTTATTATAGCTTCATTTTCACGAGAAGTTATGCATGCAATAATTATATAACATAGCAATATCAAGTTATTTATATCTCAAAATCATCTCTATATAGACATGCCCCAAAGACATATTTTAATTAAAAGAACATATATAGAGAAACAAAATAGTGATACAAATTATATATCATATTAATTGCACATGAAAAGTTCAATTGATTTTGAAAAGTTCAATAGCAAACCTTGCTCTTTAACGATAGGTATTAAGATGACTTATTCAATTTCAACACATTTAATTAAGATTTCAAATTAAATAAGTCACAAATAAAATATGGATAAGCATTTTAACTATGTAAAATAAACAAACCATATAAACATGGCCCAACCACTCGAGTGGTAAAAAAAAAATTACCTCTTCTTCACAAGAAATTAAAATTATAATTATAATTTTACACAATTTTAATCACATTAAAGTTCAAGATTTATTCCTTCAGAACATGATCATATAAAATTCATGATCACACAAAATCAAATCATATAAGGCAAATTATCAATTGTATTGAGCTAAAAGCTCTATGTGATTCACCAAATTATTCATAAAAAAGTCACAGGAGCTAAGAAAATTATTAACATGGACTAATAACTGGTAATAATAATTAAAAAAAACAACAGGTATTTTAACACATAATATAAACTCTCCTGTGGGTGGAGAATATATTATTCGATATCAACAGTAACAAAAATCCAAACACCTGTTGGCAAAGGATTTTATTGTCATGTTCATTCCAAAAGCATCAAATTAATTAATGAGTTAACCCCCTCTGGATGAGTTAAAACACAAATTAATTCAAATGACATCAAATCTCAAACATTTTCAAATTTAATAGATAACCCACTAATTTTGCAAATGACCAACTATGGTGGAAGACATTTACTCAATTAATAGAGCTCCAACAGGAATATTCAACCTCTCAAAAAATTTCTCAATCAGCTTCAACTTTTCAAACATATAAAAAAATATGACAATTTTTTGAGTATCCCTCTAAAAGTGAAGAGATTTCATACTCTTTAATTATGTTTTCTTCATAATAATTTTTTTGAATTTAAATTTTAGTCATTTATATGCTAAAAAATAAACTAAAAGATACCATACCCTCTCATTTTTAAGTACATATATATTTTTTTTAGAAAGATCAAATATATATAAATGATAATAGCAATGTCTTCCTATATATATAAAAACTTTATTGTTTCACTCATATACCATGAGTTTTAAGAGATGAGATGAATGATGTAAATTAAGCTCTTTGTCCAAAAAAAATCCCGTGAACTACCTCACTAGCTGGACAAGCTACCTCTTTAATCATATTTTTTTCACAGATCAAAAAACAAAGCCGATTGCAATAGGCTCACGACCACAGGAAAATAAAAGGGTTAAATATGTTTTTTATCCCTGTAGTATGAGTTGTAGTATGAGTGAGATTTAGTTTTCGTCCCTCGTCCGGTGTAAAGATGGATTTTAGTTCCCAGACTATGGGAAATTGCTGATTTTGGTCCTTGCCGCCGGCGTGGTCAACGCTCGAGCTCCGATAATCGTGTGTAGCACTGCCACATCATTTAATGATGTCCACCTGTATCGCTCAAAAGGTTCCGTAAATTATTCATTGATCAATATTATAAATCAACAACCGATAAATGTAAACATAATAATAGTAATAATAATTTCTAAATATATGAAGCCTAAAACCCCAAATTTCAATTTATCCAGAAATTTTCAATTAGAAATTCTAGGTCAAATTCTAGTATTACCTACTCTGATACCACATGTAGAATTAACATTCAACTGGATCTATACTAGGATTTAGAACAACAATAAAGTTATGATCAATTGTGTACCTCTTAAAAACATTCTTACAAGTCCTTATTGATTCGTGGAAACACACACACTACAACATGAGGCAAAACAAGATTTTCCACTTGATTTTTCGTCTCTTGCAAACTAACTTCTCGATGGAGCATCGAGCTAATAAAGAACGTCAGAGAAAAATGCGGATCCTACCCTCTATTAATAAAACATGAAAAACTTAATGTTCATGCATCATGAATATTAGACGCACTAAATCCTACACAGAAGTTCACAGACACTCAGTCCAATAAATTTATACGCACATGATGATTCACAAATAGTTCAAAACGATCACATTAATAAATAAGCTCACAAAAAATAAAAAATAAAATCTTACATTCAAGTCATTTTTAATAAAATAAAAAAATGCACCATCAATATAAGCCCAAATTAAAATTAAAACCTAACATGTAAAAGAAGTAGTGATTTATGGGCTCTCATTGATTCTCCTTGAAATTGGCATACACTTTCCTCCACTTGAATTTGCTATTCGCTAGTCTTTAGATTAATAAATAAGTCTACATTGTTCAAAAGAAAGAAAAAGTTACTAAAGTTAGTTTCTACCGTGACTAACTTATCAGATGTTTTAGTTGAACAAATCTGTTCATAAAGACTAATATAATAGATTTCTCAATTAACTCCATTTTTATCATTAACTCCATTTCTCAAAGACCAAATATAATTAACATATTTCTTGAAAAAAAGGAATTGGTTGAATATGTTTTCAGTTTTAAATGACAATTTTGTCTACTTTTTATATAGGTGAAGTACACTAAATTGACCTACCCTAAATGTTTGATAGAGCAAGTGATTGGAGTGCATGAGTGATGACTTGAATCCAGAGTGGCACGAAGTTTATTGGGTAAAAATGGATTGAACCGCATTAAGCATAATAAATCCACTTTGTGGTTGTACCTTGCTGTACCTCCACCTTAGAGCTTAAAAGTTAAAAGTAAAAAGTAAAAATTGCATTGTAAACTTTAAAATCCACTATTAATCCGAATCTAAAAGCTTTTTTGTTGGCTGGAATATTTCGAGTCAGCTCCACGCTGATTTAATCATGCCGGCGAGTATTTATGATAGCCGCCACGACAACGACGTACGTCACTGTTAAATAAAACTGCTTCATTTAATGCATGGATGTCTTTTGTTGCAAGCTGGCACCAGCAGGGTTCATCAATCTGGATTTCAAAATTACTATCTACCAATTCCTTTGTTCAGTAAAATAGTTTATTAAAAGAGAATACTACTAAAAGCAGTAGCGAGTGATATATTTTGTTAGTCACACATTACAAGGTTTTGAGGTATGATACCGATAGAAAATGCAGCTATGGTGGTACTCATACCAGCTTAGACATCTAAGACCTTATTTCCAAAACTTTCAAGTGCGTAAAAACCGATTTACCTCTTAAGCAAGTGCTACAAAAGCCAGATTTGTTAGGGGGGTCAGTTGGATGGGCTATTGAGTTATTAAAATATGGCATCAAGTATGAGGCAAAGGGAAAGGCCAGTGCTCGAAGTTTGGCAGATTTTGTGGCAAAAATGACGAGTGAGGAGGGGGAAGAGCCTGAAACCGGATAGGTGTTGTCAGTGGACAGGTCAACCAATCTAAAAGGGAGCGGAGCTGGAATAACAATGGAGGGAACAAACAAACTTTTAATAGAGCAATCCCTACGCTTTGAGTTTAAGGAAAGTAATAATCAGGCAGAGTATGAGGCGTCGATCGCAGGTTTAAAGCTCTCCTTAGACTTTGGCATCCACGAACTAAAAATAAGAACAGACTCTCAGCTCGTCATGAACCAAGTAAAGGGAGTGTATCAGGTCAGGGATCCACAACTTGGAAAGTATTTATAAAAAGTGCAACAGTTGATGAAAGAAATCCCTAGTGTTGAGATTGAGTATGTCCCAGGGGAGCAGAACCAGAGGGCGGACGTCCTAGCAAAATTGACAAGCACCAGGTAACAAGGGATATACAAGAATATAATTCAAGAAAATGTTGGCACACCCAAGCATAGACCAGTTGGAGGTGAACGTTATAGTCCAAGGTAACCCATTGTGGATGGACCCCATACTAAAAATACTAACAAGCCCCCAGGGCGACAGGGAGGAACACTCGAAGGAACTTCATCGGCAGGAAACCTTTTACATGTTGGTTAACAGGCACATGTATCGCAGGGGCTTCATGAGCCCGTTGCTGAAGTGCGGGGATGAGGAGCAGGCCCGAGAAGTAATGAAAGAAGTCCATGAGGGCATGTGTGCCAGCCACATAGGAGGGCGGTCTTTGGCGCACAAAGTCACGAGGACAGGCTTCTATGTGTTGAATCTAAGGAAAGATTGTCTGGATTATGTAAGAAATTTTGTTAAGTATCAGATGCATGTAAACATGCACTGGGCGCCTGTAGATGAACTGACAAGCATATTATCAACTTGGCCATTCGCAATTAGGGGGGTGGATTTGGTCGGGCCATTCCCAATGGCGAGAGCACAAATGAAGTACATTCTTGTGGTCGTGGATTATTTCACCAAGTGGATAGAGGCGGAGCTGTTGGCAGCTGTTAATACCAGAATTTTATCTTGGTGTAATTTCCAATACCAAGAAACCAAAGATGATAAGTTGTGTGCTAAGAACTTTAATTTCTTAATCGAAATATGGTGTTGGTAATATTGGTTGAAATCATGTTGATGTGAGACTATTATAATTGGTAAGTTTTAAGGATTATTGGGTCAAAACTATTGGAACCTTTTCTTGGTCAAAATCATATGCCAAATTGGCAACGACTTGCTCTGAGCGTGGAGTTTCCATGCATGCATACCAGCATCGTCTTCTCTATCATCTGCTGCATCGTCTGCTCCAGTATCATCTGCTCCAGTATCGTCTGCATTGCCTTTTTTCCATCGTTTCCAGTAATTATGCTCATCTCATATTCTAATTGCAATGCGGAATATTGGAGTCAAGGGAGCAAGTCGAAAGACAACATCATAAAGTGGCAGTTCACAAAGAGAAGAAGTATTATGAATTATTCAAGTAATTATTGAAGGAGGTCGAAATATCAAAGGAGTTCTTCGACTAGAGCAAAGCTTGGCAGTTTTTAAATGACTTTGCATGGAGCAATTACCATGTAAGAATAATCAATATTTTAAAGCAATGCGGGAGTGGTCGAAGACTGCATACTTCAACAACAAAGGAAAAGCATGGAAGTTATTTAACTTTGTAAATGTGCCAAGCGTGTGGCTCTAGTTTGTAAGTTATTTTTTATGTTTGAATCTTGACCGTAGGATTATGTTAGCGGTTTTATTTCAGACATTATAAATAGCAGGTTGTAACTAGGAAATAAGAAGATTCACACAACTACTCAAAACTCTATAAGGACGCCTACAAGTCTTATGCGACAGACGGCTACAAAGAGAACTCAGAGGGTTTTGTGGTTCTCACATTTTATTTCAATGAAATTTACTCTTGCCATTATGATTTGTCTTTTCCTTTTAATTCCTTTTCTCTTTTGAATTCGGTTTTATTTTTCTTTTCTTTCGATCTTCTACTTTTCTACTTCATCTTTGTTCTTCGACTTTGAAGAACATTGTACATTTTTTCATTAAAAACCCGGAAACGACACTTATAAACGTTTTCGCACAAAGAACCCAAAGAGGATTAAAATCTAGCCTTGTTATCATAATTTGGATTTCTTGTTTATTTACCAAAAGTCCAGGTAAACAAATTGGCACACCTGGTGGGACGATTTGTGAAAACTAACTTTTCCAAAGTGTCATTTATAATCCAGTTCTAAATTCTAGTTAGTCGAAATGTAGATTGAAATTGATTTTCAATCAGATTCTGGAATAAAAATTAAGCCCAATGACAAGCATGTCAAATTTGATTGTCAAAGTCAAGTACGTTAGTATATGACATCAAGTTGGACTTTTAATTTTATTGATAAACTTTCTTGATAAGCATTGGTCTGTATGTATTGTTCACTTTAAGGCAATATACACATTCAAAGTTATTACATACTTTGATAAAAAAAAAAACTATTTATATAGAAACCTTCTACAAATGGCTAATAACATATCAATAAATAATGTCTTCTGTTTTGGAAATTCTGGGCTGGAAGATGGAATCCAAAATAGTCAAGAACATACTCAGTTTAACACATTGGGAATGACCATGCCTTTGATTCAAAGTGTTCCGATGGATTCATTTCCTTCAAATTCGATCACTAGTATTGATTTACAATTAATGAGGCATCAAATGGATGAGAGTAATAGAATTATGGTAAATATGTTTTCACTACAAATGTCGACTATTTTTAATCCTCTCATTCAAAGAACAAGTCTAAGTTATAAAAATTTAGCTCGAAAAATAGGCCGAAATGCTTATGTTTTTGGAGCACCACCTCTTGACCAAACCTTCCAACAAGTTGTTGATTATGGTCAAGATCTTCCTCAAAATTCGACTCAAAATGAACTTCAAAATTTTGGTCGAAATGAACCTAATAACTTGGTTCAAATTCTGCCACAAAATTTTGATCAGAATTTAGACAATATTGTTTTTGACAATCGAAACCAAATGTTGACAACTTCCAAGAAAGAATTAGACAAAATAATATGGAGGGACATGTTACAAATGTTGTCGAACATATTCTAAATCAACATGGTTTCAATGTTGGATATACTACTCGTCCAAATTTCATATCTCCATTTCCTGAAATAGTTCTTCGAATAGAATTTCCTAGGGGATGGAAAGTCCCAAAATATACTAAGTTTTTGGGGGCCACGGGAGAATCGACTGTTGAACATGTTGCAAGGTACCAGGTTGAAGTCGGTGATCTTGCTAACAATGAACAGTTAAAAATGAAATATTTTCCAAGTTCATTGATGGAGAATGCTTTCACTTGGTTTATTACTTTACCTTCTAATTTGGTCCACAATTAGAATCAATTAGAAAGGTCTTTTCATGAACAGTTCTTTAGAGGAGAAACCAAAGTATCTTTAGTGGACTTGGTTAATGTTAAGAGACGATATGATGAGTCGATAGATGACTACATGATTAGATTTAGGCAAATGGAAACTAGATGCTATACTCATGTGCCAGACATGAATTAGTCCAAATGGCTGCAGGAGGCCTATACTATTCGATTAAAAAGAACTTGGTCCCTGACCAGTTGAGAGATATGACTCAATTGACTTATACAGTTAGACGAATAGAGAAATTGAGGCTTGAAAAATATCAAAATTAGACAAGGAACTTGGATCCAAAAGGGATTGGATGAAGTCATTCCAAGCACTTTAGTTCATATTTCGGTCTATGTGGCCAAAAATAAAATTAAACGGTTTTCAAAGCCATAGAAAAATTGGTTGTTAAAGCCATGTAAAAAAAATATGGCAGTCAATTGTGCAGAGGAGGTAATATTGAAACAGGTCAAAGGTAAATTCTTAATCGAAATATAGTTGATGGAACAGTAATTGATGTGGCTATCATTATAATGTCAAGGTGGACCGCACTAGTACTTAGACTAAGTTAGAAGGAACATTTTTTCGATCCAAAATTTTGCAAAGTCTTGGCCAACTTGTCAACCTAGACCGCTCGAAGTGCCCTATTGGGGATTTAACTGAATATGCACTTGGTTTAGTTGAACGCGGACGTTCGCTGCCAAGGCTGATTAGAGTGCCCTCTTAGGGACTTAATTGATTCTGCACTTGGTTCAGCTAAACGTGGATGTTCGCTGCCAAGATTGATCGGAGTGACCTCTTGGGGACTTAATTGATTCTGCACTTGGTTTAGTTGAATGCGGACGTTTGCTGCCAAGGCTGATCGGAGTGCCCTCTTGGGGACTTAATTGATTCTACCCTCGGTTCAGCTGAAAGCGGACGTTCGCTGCCAAGACTGATCGGAGTGCCCTCTTGGGGACTTAATTGACTCTGCACTTGGTTCAGTTGAATGCGGACATTCGCTTCCAAGACTGAATGGAAAAAGATTTAGCATTGTATTCTAAATGGAGCATTCTCATTAAGTTGTCAAAAAGAAATACGCGTGGGGCCTATGTCATCTCCTGAGAATGCCTTAATCGTAAAAACAACAAAAAGAGTCTTAATCAACTGTTTGTTCCTCGTTCGGGTGCAGTTACTCCGTCTTCTCGCCTACGCCTTCCAAAAGAGAAAAGGGGTTAACTAACTGTAGTAGTGCCTAAGGTTAGAGGTGTTCCAGTGACGTAGTACTTCTGTCCCGTCCAGTTGTTCCAGCATGTACGCCCACTCCCTGTAGTGTCGACTTCCCTGTAGGGGCCTTCCCAGTTTGCAGCTAGCTTTCCTCGTTCCTCTGATAGTTCCCCCATGCTTGCTCGGCGTAGTACCAGGTCTTTTGGTGAGAACTTCCTGAGTACTACTTTCTTGTTGTATCGAAGGGAAGCGTGTTGTTTGGCGATTGTCTCACAGAGGTTGGCAGCCTTCCTTCTCTCTTCTTCCAAGTCCAGTTCCTCGGCTATTTGTTTGTCATTTGTCTAGATATCAAAGCCGAGGACTCTGGCACTCGGCTCTCTTATTTCTGCTGGGATGGTTGCTTTAGTTCCGTAGGTGAGTCTGAATGGACTTTCGCTAGTGGAGGACTGAGGGCTGGTTCTATAGGACCAAAGTACATGGTCTAGTTGTTCGGCTCATTGGCCCTTAGCTTCTTTCATTCGCTTCTTGATTCCCTTAAGGATGACATTGTTGACCGACATGCTTGCCCATTGGTTTGGGGTGTTCAACTGAAGTAAAGTGTTGTTTGATGTTGAGTCCATCAAGTAGCTCGCGGAACTTCTTGTCAGTAAACTGAGTCCCATTGTCGGTGATGTCTGACTGGGGAACCCTAAAGTAGCTAACAATGTTTCTATAAAAGAAACATTGAACTGAAGTAGAGGTGATGGTGGCGAGCGGCTCCGCCTCAAACCATTTAGTGTTGTAGTCGACTGCTACCACCAAAAAATTTAGTTGTTCGGGGGCCTTGGGGAATGGGCTGAGGAGGTCCATGCCCCATTGGTAGAAAAGCCATGGGGAAGACAAGCTTGATAGGTTCTACGGTGGCGCTCGGTGTATGTTTGCATGTTTCTGGCAGGAGTCTCAGCGTTTGACATGATCGACTGCATCTTGATTTATAGTTGGCTAATAGTAGTCTGCTCAGAGGACCTTCTTGGCTAAACTTTGTCCTCTCTGCAGCTTCCCTCATGCACTTCTGCTAATACACAAGAGGCCCTCTCTGGATCAAGACACTTCAGTAAGGGAGTGGATTAACCCCTCTTGTACAGATTGCCATCAATTACTGTGAACCACACTGCTTGGCAGATGAGTTTCTGTTTTCCCAGCTCGTCCTCAGGGAGCCATCTCTGCTGGAGGTGCTTCCTGATCGAGACAGTCCAATCGTCTTTTATGGTGGTTTGAAGGATCTGGGGAGGTGCTTGGACGCTTGGGTTGCGGAGCATCTCTTGAATAGCCGATCAGTTGTTTTCAGGTTTTTTGGTGCTCGCCAGGTGAGAGAGAATATCGGCCTTCTCATTCGCCGATCACGGCACATGGGCGAACTCTAATTTGTTGAAACGCAGGCACAACTTCTTATGATGCTCTAAGTAATGTTGGAGGATCGACTCTTTGGCCCAGTATTCACCTTTCACTTGGGAGATGACTAGTTGGGAGTCACTGTGCACTGTTGCTTCCTGTGGTCCTATATCAGATGCGGTCAGTAGACCGACTATGAAAGCTTCATACTCAGCCTGGTTGTTGGTGGCAGGAAAGTTGAAATGGAGGGATTGTTCTACTGAGATCCCAGTTGTGCTTTCAATCACAATCTCTGCTCCTACGCCTTTCTTGTTGCTCGAGCTGTCTACATGGGTCCAGGTGGCTGAATCCTAATCATCAGTTCCGTCAGTCATCTCTACAAGGAACTTAGCTAAGGCTTGGGAATTGATGGCCTGCCTCGGTTCATAATGAATATCATGATCGGATAGCTCGATCGACCATCCGATCGTACGACCTGCTAGGTCAGGCTTGTGGAGCACTTGTTTGATTGGTTATCGGTCCTGACCACAATGGAGTGGGCTTGAAAATACTTCCTGAGTCTTCGCGTTGTTTTCAGTAGGGCGTAGGACACCTTTTTTAGCTTCTGTTATCTGATCTCTGCTCCTTGTAGGGCTTTGCTCATGACTAGGACTGCACTGACCGCCTTGTCTCTTACAGCTAGGTATAGGTGCAGTTTTTCTCCTTTCATCGGACTAGAAAGGATGGGGGGCTTTCAAAAGGTTCTTTAAACTCTAGGAAAGCCTGATCGGCCTCTAGAGTCCACTCAAAAGTTTTCCCTTTTCTCATAAGTTCGTTGAGCGGCAACGATCGGAGGGAAGCCTTTGGTAGAAAATGACTGCGAGCTACTAACTGTCCGATGAGCTGCTGCACTTATTTGACCGAGCTGGGACTCTTCATGTTCTTGATTACTTCACATTTTTCCTGGTTAGCTTCAATCCCTTTTTGAGTCAACATGAAGCCAAGGAAGTTACCTCCTCGGACCCCGATGGTGCATTTTTTAGGGTTTAATCGCATGTTGTGCCTTCTTAGCTGCTTGAAAATGGCTCTTAGCTCAATGGCATGATATCCATCCTTGGGAGTCTATACAATGATGTGTTCTATTTATACTTCCACCGACATGCCCAATAATCCGTCGAAGACTTTGGTCATCATTCGCTGATAGGTGGCCACTGCATTTTTTAGTCCAAACGGTAACATGGTATTACAAAACATACCTTGGTCAGTGATGAACATTGTTTTCTCCTCGTCCGGTCGATACATAGGAACCTGGTTATAGCCTGAGTAGGCGTCCATGAGTGAGAGAAATTCATAGCCTGATGAATTGTCGACTAGATGTCTATGCTGAGGAGGGGAAATAGGTCTTTGGGGCAAGCTTTGTTTAGGTCTGTGTAGTCCACGCACATGCACCACTTCCCTTTTTCTTTCCTGACTAGTACGATGTTTGACAACCCGTCGTATACTTGATTTCCTTGATGATGCCTGCTTTAAGTTGCTCACTCGTCTGCTCCTTGATGGCTGCATGTTTCTCTGCGCTCATGCGCCTCTTCTTTTGTGCGACCGGCTTGTGTTTTGGGTCAATCGCAAGTTTGTGAATGGCAAAATCCAGGTGTACCCCTTGCACATCAGATGACTCCCAAGAAAATAGGTCTCTGTTTGCTTTAAGGAGTCTTTCCAGAAGGTCAGCCTGCTCCTCTGTTAAGTCTTCCGCCATTTTGGTGGTATGGGCCTAAGATTTCCCTACTCGTACTGCCCTGGTTTCCCCCTTGGAATGTAATCTAAAGTTATCCTCCGAGTGATCTATCCTTGGGTCGACATCCATAAGAGTGAACAACTCTTGATCCCTCTCCCGCTGTCTCTGCTTCTTCCTTGCTCTATCCTTTCGGTCTAGTCGACAGCTCGCCGTGTAACAGCTCCTTGCCATCTTTAGGTCCCCTCTTACAGTTACTACCCGGTCGTTCCAAGGGTATTTCAGCATCAAGTGGTGGCACGATATGATTTCTTTGAATGTGTTGAGGCTTGGTTGGCCTAATATGACCGCGTAGGCCGTCGGGCAGTCTACTACGAGGAAACGGGTTTTGACTGTCTTACAAGTTTGAGGTTCACCTAATGAGAGTCATGTGTCAAAGTACCCCAAGGGTGTGACCCGATCCCTAGTGAAGCCAATCAGGTTACTGTCATAGGGTGATAAATCCCTAAACGGCTGACACAATGCCTTGTAGGTCGTGTAAAATAGGATGTCTACCGAGTTGCCCATGTCGATTAGAGCCTTAGTCACTTTTTGATTGTAACACCCCAATTTTTAAGGCATTACTGTAGCAAATGAATAGTAAATAAATATACGGAAAATATTTCGAGCTTATGAAAATGCAAGTGTATTTTTTCTTTTCAAATCATGCTCAAGGCAGCATGCATTTCTTGTATATATAGATACCCAGTTCAACAAAGCATATAAAGTACTTAGTTTGAGTGACAATAGTTTCAAAATAAGACATCCTGTCACAGTTAAAAACCCCGACCCATACCTCCTACTCCGGCATACCTCCCGTGATGCCACACAGGGCGACCGCATAAAGGTACATCATTCCGGAACTCTACCCTACTCTTGGGCATGATCACGTACAGACACAAAATCAAATAAATATCTCTAGCCTTCAAGTGACGAGACGTCCATCCTACTCCCACGAACTATCTTCGGCTCAGCATCCTCCAGGTACTCTTCGACTAGTAGTGGTCCAGCTGGCGACAGATCACCAGGAAAACACAAGCAACAAACAAGGTGCAAGGGTCAACTTCAAAACAATAACTCCCCATGCAAGCACATGGGTGAGACAATAATCATCAGCATATATAAGCATGTCAAGTAATGTCCTTTCATTGCAGTTATATATATACTAAGAAATTTAAACTACAGTTATGCAGGGTAATTGACAAGCAAGCATTGATTATAATACAAGTAGAATTGCAACCAAAATGCACTCAATAAGAAACTCAAGACACGCATAGCAATCATGTTACAAACAATCTAGATGTCATGATGTAGTTAAGGTGTAATTTGATCCGAACATTTGGGCTGCGGCATTGAGTCGGCACATAGTCTCCACACAGTCTGCACATTTTCCACAAAGTATCCACACAGTCTGCATATAGCCCACACAGTATCCACACAGTCTGCATATAGCCCACACTGTATCCACACAGTCTCCACACTGTATCCACACAATCTCCACACAGTCTCCACAAAGTCTCTACGTGTTATGAACAAACAACAATAAGGCATTACTGAATAAGCTACCCAATTTTCTTGAGAAAACATTTCTTGAAATATTTTCATAAAGGTCTTTAGAGGCTTTCCAGAAAACATGTGTTATGATTCCTCGTGAGGAAGTTCTTATGGTTCTTTCTCCAAAGGCGTGCCTTAGTTTTCTTGGAAAGATAAGTTTTGTAGAAAAGAAGTGGAATCGTCCTTAAGTTCACAAAAGGGTTTATGTATTCCTTTAGTACATTATGAATTTCCTTCAAGAAAAGTAGGACAGATTCATTTCGAAAGCTCACGGTTTAACTGCAAGTTCTCTTGAAAACATGTTTCCAAAACATTCATTAGGTTTCTAAAAGAAAGTTTCTCTTCTTATTCTTTTCAAAACTATTAAGCCTTTACTTTTTCCAAAACAAGTCTGTATACTTTATTTTGAAAGGAACCCATTCCAACGGTAGCTTACTCTATTTCCCCGGCTAGCGCTCACAATGACAATCAGTGATAGGGCATAGCAACATTGCAACATTGCAACAAGCATGATCATGGAAAGACGGTCATTCAATCAACATGTTATCAACATAACATAACATAAATTTCAAGTATGACTTGCTCTTTTCATATGAGCTAAATAGCATGCTGTCTTATAGTCAATCAACAACAATAAATGAATCAAATCTCGGCATCGTCTATTTACGAATCTCGGTTTGCATTTGAAGGCGTATCCATCCTGGGACGTGGCCATGCATGGTTTCACGATCGCCAAATGGATTATGTTGAACCATGTGAATGATATTAGAATCAAGATAGACAGGTCATAGCATAGACATTCATGTAATCAAGGAGACAAGCTATCAATAAGTCTACAATCATTCAAGCAATGCCATACATCAAACAATCCTAATACAGCATATCAGATTCCTTTAGATACTTGGAATAATATCACAATCAATACAGTTCAAAGTCAGGTCATTCTTAGAACGCCATCGACTGCTAATTTATAAGTCATAGTATATACATATGCTTAGTAGCTTGGAATAGAGAAGTTCCCTTACCTCTGTCCTTTTCTCCAAGCTCCAACGTTTGCTCCAAAAGCTACGAAGGTTCCAAAGGTAAGCTTCGTCGCTTTGTTCGGTCCAAAGTCCCGTAATCCTTCAAAGAATGTAGCCTAGTTTAGGACTTGAAACTCAATCCTAAGGCTTTGCTACTGGTCTTACAAGGTTCCTATCACTTAGGCCATTGTCCTAATTCTTAGGAAGATTCTTGGAAGTCAAAACAATTTTTTTAGCAACTTTGCAACCCTTAAAAAGCTTTGCAAAACTTTAAGTCCCAATAACCAAAACTTCAAAACCTTTAAAGAGCAAATAGGCTATATGTTTTTATATCAATTTGAAGGCCTTGAACAAGATTCTGAAAGAAAAAACACACACAACATACAAAGTCCCCAATTCTGCCCAAAATCCTTAATACTCTAAAAACCTCATATTTTCACCAAACAATTCACTAAGTTACTTGAAACAATCTCACAATCCAAAACATAACTTATACTACAAGTTTCTAAAACAAATTCCTAGTCTTGAAGTGTCAAAAGCACAAATTTTCCATTCAAAAATGCAAATTTCCAATTCCAAGTTTTTCTTAGCTTAGTAAAAACCCTAATCAAGATATGAGTTCCAAAGTCCAATCTACCCAAAAGCTCAATTTCAATCCTTCAATTCCAAGTTTCCCAAATCCTCTAGAAATCAATTTTCTAAAGTCTTAAACATAAAATTTTCTCTAGGCCTTTTTGCACTAATTAGGGCAAAACCTTTCCTTTACACCCAAAATCATATACAACCATTTAACACACTCAAAAGCTAGTTGGAAAATCAATTCTCCCTTATTCTCAATTCTGCCCAAATTCAGCCAAACCATATAATTGCCAAAATGAATTTTTCTTTCAAAACTAACTTGTACACATCAAAGATAACAAGAAACCTATGGTGAAACCAAAACTCAAAGTTTGAAAATCACTTATTTCCAATAATCAATTCTCAAAAACCTAGCTTCCAAGAAAACTAATTGGAGATATCCAAAGATCAACTTCATGCGAATAACATTCCTAAAGGAAACCCTAGCAAAAGCTCAACTTTGAAATTCTCTAGGAATCAAAACTTAACCAATCAAAATTCTAATAGGTTCAAATTGAATTTCAAGGTCATGGTGACAACATTTATGAAGAGGGTTAAAGGTTCTAATAACTATCAAAAACCCAAAATCAACATATCAAAATTCTAAATTGGTAGAATTGTAGATCTTGAAGAGGAGAGCAACTTACCTCAAAGAATCAAGTGGAGAAGATGAGTGGAAGAGGGCTGCCATGGAAGAGAGGAGGTTCATCCATGGAGTATGGAGGAAGAAGATGATGAATAGTTCACTTGTTCTTCACTTTCTCTCTTAGTTCTTTCTAAAATCTCACTTAATGACTTAAGAAGGAAAAAACCACTTAAAACTCACATAAATGGGCCTCAAGGTCGTGGCTCTTTATCCCCCTTGAAGGGCCAACTAAAATTTTCCTTAAATCCTAGGGACCAAAGTTGAAGAGGTAAAAGTCTAGGTAAGAATATCTTTTTACTATTCGGGGACTAAACCATAAAAATATCTAGGATTGTTTAATATTATATGTCAAATCCAGGACGCGTCAGTGCATAAGTGCGTCAATGCGTCAATGGGTCAGTGCGTCAGCTAAATCCAGTCGTCGGTACTTTTCCAGACGTAGCTAAGAGTATCTAACATCGGTTACTCATTCTCTTTGGGCCTTGTTCTTGTACTACTCGGGCCCCGGTCGTTTTCCTCGAAGTTCGTGTCCATTCCGGCCCGAAAACACTATTCACAAGAAAGCTGCTCGTGAAACACTATTCACAAAACACTATTCACCGAAGATACTATTCACAAAACTGTCAGATTCAAACAATTTCATAATTTATGTATTTTGATAAATAACAATTTCACTCAAGGATTAATATCACTGGATAAAGATATTCTAATACTCTGAATACTTCATACTTAGGAATATCTAGATACCTGAAGAACAACTGCATACATCCTTACAAGGAAATGTCAAAATGCAGAAGTTCAAAGAAAAGTAAATAAGTGGAGAACGTCCGGCAACTCACTGAAGAGCCAATTTGTCTGCTGTAATAGTTATCCATTTAAAAACACTTGGAAAGATGTGCTCGTTCGACACTGATATACACTTGACAAGTTGACTTGACAAGTTGAGGTCGTCTGGTGTTTGAATATGCTTTGACAAATTGGAGTACACTTGCCAAAGTAGTGTAAGTCTGGTCAAAAACCTAAAGGAGCACATCCGACTTTGGAGAACGTTTGGCTTTTCAGCAAAGTGTTTGTTTGACAACTCATTCAAAAGAGTACGTCCGCTCAAGGAGTACGTCTGGCCAATCATTAAGAGTTAGTCTTCCAGTTGAGTACGTTCGCCTTATGGAGTACGTGTGGCTTCTCAACAATGTGTTAGTCTGGAAACACAACGAATGGAATACGTTTCGGTACACTAAAGAGTTCATTTGCCAAGACATATTGAAGAGTTCGTTTAACAAAGATTCTGAAGAGTTTGTTTGTCATAACTGCTCTGTGTAACAAAGGCTATCTACCTCGTCAGCGCATTAAATGAAGCACTGTTAATTGCAGAATGAAGAAAGGGACATAATTAATACATTATTCCTCGTTTCTGCAAACCTCTCTGTTGTTCCGCAAATCAAGCAACCTTTTCAGAGTCAACAACGGGTCTTTCTGAACATAGTATCTCCTCAACGGTCAAAATCAAATCTTCTGTTCAGAACATTTAATGCTCGCTTAGCTGGCTTGCACTAGCACTCAATACCCAAACAAAAGCTCAAGGCTAAAAGCATTAAAGGGCCAGACGGATTCGACAAAAGCAATTAATGCTATAATGAATGCATGACAGAATGCATTAATGCTGTTTTTGAATTGCAGAAGTATTCGTTACTCACAAGGAAGTAGAACCTCCAACGAAACTATTTTTCAAATCTTCATCAAGCTTACTGGGGACATCCTACTGAAGATATAAATAGAGGGCTTAGCATTCGGATTGACTTGGCGACTTGAATACTAAATTATCTCTTATTCTCCCCAAGTTGCCCACAGAACCAAGCTTTAATTGCCATAACTCAAAAGCTTAAAGCCATCCTAAATTGAGTTAAGTCGTCCGCTAGTGTGAAGAGCTTATAGAGTGTTACTCTTATCCTATCCACACACAAACCAAACAAAGAACCTAAATCTACATCCTCTCTGTAAAATCTTCATTTTTTTACCTAACTCTTGTTGAAGGGATTATTGTAGAACACCAAAGCAACCTTGAAAAGGAACCGGGAGCAGTCCTGCAGAATACTAGTTAGGAGAAGTCCTGTACAATACTTGCAAGGAGAAGTCCTTCAAATACTAGGAGAAGTCCTGTATAATACTTGCAAGGAGAAGTCCTTCAAATACTAGGAGAAGTCCTGTAGAATACTTGTACTATGTTGATCAAATTGTGAAAAGAAATATTGGTAAAGCCAAGGACTGGATGTAGCCTTATCGATTAAGGGGGTGAACCAGGATAAATACTCTGCGTGCTTTACTTTTCAGTTTTAAACTAAAATCTGCTGCATTCACTCTTATCATTATTTTAATCCACTAAGTTGTTTATAACTGAAAAGAAGTTTACAAACTACACACACAATTCAAACCCCCCTTTCTTGTGTGTTTTTTCACTATCAAAAACTTTTTATCGCATATCTGCACCCGTCACGTCAAACGGAGTCATTTGGTGATTCTTGGATTTTCGATCCGAGGTCTTGAAGTCGTTCGTTTCGCTTGCTAGATTTTCGACAGAAAGTATCGCTTGCGAGAAATGTCCTTTCCGGGCTCTGGAAGGAAACCATATCAATATTACAGTCGTTCTTCACGAAATTCTTCACTGAACGTCATGGTGATAGTGAGAACATCTTATTCTCATCCCAACTCAAAGTCAGGTCTAGGTTGGTTTACTACCAAGTGTCGTAAAGAGTACTTCCTCGGTAATTCGGTCGACGATAACATTAGTTGATGCCTCCGAGGGATCCAAATAGTACTTGGAATAATTAAATAATTATTTAATTACTGGGTGAAATTCAGGGTCTTACACTGATTAGCTATCACTTCACTTGTCACAATCCGATCTCCTTCTTCTCCTATCTCCTTTCCATAATCGGCATTAGAGAAGGTGACGGCGGAGCTCGTCTGACTATGCCCCCTATCCTTAGTTCTTTGCCTGGTTTCCGCGCGCATCACTGCCCTCAAACTCTTCTTCCGGGAGTTGGAGCTGCTACCCCCACACAGGAAACCGCCGGCTATGGAGAGGAATTACTGGGATCTTCTTTAGTTGCTGCCCTTCCGGTTGCGTTTCCTTGATCGTTCCCGGTTGTGCCCTCTTGAACGACGGTCTTGGTCTTTGGCCCCATGCCTGTGCTCTCTCCTGCAGGGCAGAGAACGATTGGATCTCTCCCACTGAGGGGGACTCCATGCCGGTTGATGAGGTCAGTGAGTGGTTGTAGGTAGGTTGGAGACGACAGCTTGTACATACTTTGTCAGACGCCTTTCTCTGATCAACCTCTCAACACTGTCCATCAGCGGTGCGCACTCGTATGTTGTATATCCCAGTGGGTCATGATACTCATAGTACTTCGTGGTATCAATTACGTTCTATGAACGGATCATGGGGGGTTTCTCCCTTAATTTATTGTTGAGCTTCTCGTGATAGATTAGTGATAGGGGGACGATCAATGGGGCGTAACGGTCGAACTTCCCCCTAGGTTTGTAATTATCTCTTTACTCTTTCGTCTATCAGGTTTTCATTCGTCCTTCCTAGATGAAGATTGGCCTTGTTCTTTCGTACTTGTAGCCAATCAGCTTTTTTCAAGTTCGCGGGTCGCCTCCGCATCTTTCTGGTTGACGAATTTCTCCGACCGTCGTTGGAACTCTTCCTTAGCCTTTGGCTTCACTCTATTTAAGGACTTCCAGAAGGGGCCTGGCAGTAAACCCTTCCGAGAAAAAAGGAGGTGAACTTCCTTCGAGAGTCCTGAGGTGAGATTGGCCTCTTTATTGTACCTTGCTAAATAACTCCTCATAGATTCTTGAGGTCCTTGTCTGATCTACTTCAGGGTCTCGACCGTCCTTGGTAGTTCCTTGCTGGAAGCGAAGTTTTGGGTAAACAGATCAACAATGTCACTCCATTGTTGAATTGATCCGGTTGGTAGGGACTGGAACCAGCGTTGTGAGACTCGTCCCAAATTGATAAGGAAAAACTGGCAACATAGAAGATCGGTTGCCCCTGCGCATTGCATGGTGATGCCGAAAAAGTCTAGATGCATCGAATGGTCATCAGTCCCATCGTATTCCTGCATCTTGGGTAGTCAAATGAAGTTCGATGGCGTGGGTTCTTGCATGTTGGCCTGGCTTAGTGGGTTCCCCGGTCACAAGTCCCTTACAGGCCCGACCCAAGGTGGTAGGGCATCTACGGTTTGAACTGGTTGGTCCATGATCGTCTCTCGCCGAGTGGGCGATAGTTGTGTGTGGCTTTGGCTCCAACCTTGGTTGTGCTCCTCTTCCAACCGTTGGATGTGGTCCTGTAGACGTTGAATGGTAACGTTCTGATCCTCAACTCCTTGTTGATGTTACCTCTCCATGGCCACCATCCGTCCCTCTAAACGAATCAAAGCTTCCCGGTCATTTTTGAGCTTGCATGACCGTCTGAGCTTGGAGCTGGGGCATGGGAGGTGTTATTTGGATACCAGTTGCTGCTCTGCTTGTTGAACTTGTTCTTCCTCCGTTGAGATCTCATTTTCTCCGATCGTTTCTACTCGAACAGATCCTTCTTGTGCTGCCTTCAAAGTTTGCCGGGTTGTTTTCTTTTGTACCATGATGTGGAGTTGGGGAAGCTTTACCATCCCCACAAACGACGCCACTGAATGGAACAAGCCATTCAATCACTCGGAGAAGGTGTATGTTGAGAAAGGTGATAGTAGACTGGACGACTGCCGCTCTCCGCCCTAGTGAACGTCTGGGAGGGATCCCTGCGAAGATACTTCGATGCCAAAGTCAGTAGCTATGTGAAGCAAAGGACTTAGTGAAGTTAGAATCATGTACCTTAGTGAGGTGATGGGTCTAACTCTTTATAGGGAGGCCCCTAACACCTGTCCTTATCATGCCTTTTGACCAAGGATTGCATCAACATGGCAGGCAACAGGATAAGGGAGACTGTCAGGTGGTTCGGTGGATCCTTGCCAAAGCTCTGCTTGAGATCCTTAGACATTGACCGTCCCATTGCCGTGTAATGTGGTCGGCCAACAGGGGTATTGGTCGGCATGAAGGGTCCGATCAGGCGGTGCCGGTCGTTCATAATAGCCCTTAAAATCAATTATATTTTCTTCTTAATTACTTGTACATGAAGCTTAAAAAAAAAAAAAAAAAAACTTGTACATGAAAACATCACAACCTCTACTCGATTGGCTTTTCAAAAAAACAACCTATACTCGATAGTCGATTTCAATTATCATAGCCGAAAATTAGGTCTACATGAGTAATTGACGAGTTATGAAAGTCTAGTTTTACACATTGATAATGAAAAAGTGAAATTTACAAGTTCAACTATTACATTTGAAAGACAAGTTAATTAATGACCACTGATCAAAGTCACTGTTACTAGCTGATTATGAGATCATGGTTCCTTTTAGTTGCTATTTACATACGCGGTTTCGATAAGGTCATATTTACATAAGCATAAATTAAAAGATTAATCTCAAAGTCGTTATTCTATTGGAGGATTCTTGTAATGTGTAATGAATTAGCAAGCATTACCGGAATGGAATGATAGTGATACATGTAAAAGAATACTGCAGATTAAGCTAGAATATTCATCTTTTGACAGCGGATATAGATAGGTAATACTGCTGATGTTGCGTGTTCATTGTGAAGTAACAATCCGACTAGATAAGTGCTCAAGAAATTTTACTAAAGAAAGAAAGAAACTCTACTTATATTTTTTGGTATCATAACTAAAGTATTTCATGACTAATAGTCGTAATACAAATCTCATACCTCAGCTGTAGAAGGTTAGTTAAAGAATTTTTGTTTATTAAATAGAGCTAGGTTAAATCTTCGACCGCCTTCTTAAAAAATAAAGTGTTAAATTGCTATGTTAATAAGTACTTATATAATCACCTTATATTACAATAAAAAATATATTATTATGTAATTTCTGTACATTGGGATAAAAAATATATTATTCCCTCCTGATACGGTATGCGGAAAGGGAAAAACTGTTAAATAAAAATCTGAATATTTACTTTGAGTGGACAACTTTTTTATTATATTTTAAACATGCCCGGTGTTGTTTCGAGGTGGAATAAAACCATTTAGCTGAATTTTTCTAAGCCAACAAATTTTATTAAACTTTTACCAGAAGTGGTATGTTTTAACACAATTTTTAGGTTTGAGGTTTTTTATAGCGCAAGACAGGTATAACTCAGCAGAGATTTTTTCAATTCCCAAAACTCAAACCCCAAATTTTGTTTAGGAAAATCGGACAAAACTCAAACCCCGAATATTACATATTTTTCAATAACATAACATGAATTTTAGAATCCCGGCTAGAATAGGAACCTTCACCTCTGAATTTTTGTAGGATGAACTAGACTTTGAGGATGTGGTAATTGCGTGTAGACATTAACATCTGTTGATCCAGGTACGTATGGATTGTAAATGGATGTTTGCTAATCGCTTATCCGATGAATATGAGGCCAGAGTGAAAGACTTCGTTTCCTTCGTGGTTCAACGCGCAAAGAATCCCAATAGCATGTTATGCCCCTGTTTAGATTGTTGTCATAGTCTTAGAGTTAACCCACTTGAATTGGAAGAATATCTAATCTGAAATGGAATTAATAAGAACTATATGTGTTGGACAAATCATAGTGAGTCCAAATTTGATTCTAGCGATGCAACAGATACTATGGGATGCGCCTCAGTTGATATGGAGAAAGATGAATGTGAGGGTGACTGTGTTGATGATATAGCGGAGGCGGTGGAAGATGATCTTCGTGATTGTCCTGAAATGTTCAACAGGTTGAAAACTGATGCGAAGATGCCTCTTTATGAAGGATGCTCTAAATTCACAAGATTTTCTGCGGTCTTAAAGTTGTACAACTTGAAAGCTGGCAATGGATGGACCGATAAGAGCTTCACCGACCTACTTTCTCTCTTAAAAGATATGCTTCCAGAGGAGAATGTTCTTCCCGATCGAACATATGAGGCTAAACAAATGCTTTCGTCTATTGGAATGAGATATGAGGGGATTCATGCATATCCTAATGATTGTATTTTATTTCGTAATGAATATGCATCTCTGGAGATATGTCCTAAATGTAAAGCTCCACGATATAAGAAGGAAAAATCAGGTCCCTTAAAGGTGTTATGGTATTTCCCCATAATACCCTGATTTAGGCACATGTACCGTAGTGCTGAAATCGCGAAACACCTGACATGGCATAAAGATAGAGGGGAAGGTGATGGAATGCTTCGACACCCGGCAGACTCTCCCCAATGGAAAAAAATTGACGTGGACTACCCCGAATTTGGCAAAGTGGAAAGAAATCTACGCCTTGCATTGTCTACTGATGGAATAAATCCGCATAGCCTTCAGAGTAGCACCCACAGTATATGGCCAGTGATACTAGTGATCTACAACCTACCTCATTCGCTTTGTATGAAGCGCAAGTATATGACGTTATCTATGCTAATTTCTAGGCCTCAGCTACCGGGAAATGATATAGACATATACTTGGCCCCTCTAATTGAAGATTTGAAGAAATTATGGGTCAAGGGAAGAAACTTTCAGGCTGAGGGCAATATTGTATGGTGAGATCAATGATTTTCTAGCATATGGCAATTTGTCGGCATATAGTGTAAAAGGAAAGCTTGCATGCCCTATATGTGAAGATGGTACAGCTTCAACGTGATTAGAACATTATAAAAAGACTGTTTTCCTACAACATCATAGATTCTTGCATACAAGACATCGTTATTGAGGCTGGTCAAAAGCTTTCAATAGAAACATAGAAGAAGGTAGAGCTCCCAAGCCATTGAAGGGTGCTGATCTGTTTCCAAGTTGAAGAACTTGAGGTGTACATTCGGCAAGACCTTCAAAAAACAAGTTCCTAAACGTGGTTGGAAGAAAAGGTCAATTTTCTTTGAGTTGCCATATTGGGAGTCACTCTATGTGAGACATTTTATTGATGTGATGCATGTTGAGAAGAATGTTTTTGAAAGTGTTGTTGGTACTTTGCTAAATGCGCCAGGCATGTCTAAGTATAGCATCAATTCAAGGCTTGATTTGGTTAGCATAGGTATAAGAAAAGAATTAAGACCAGTGAAGAAGGGAAAACATATGTATCTCCCTCCAGCAGCCTATACTGTGAGCAGGAAAGAAAAACTTGGTTTGAGCAGGTTTCTTAGTGGTGTTAAGGTTCCACAAGGGTACTCTTCAAATATCAAGAACCTGGTATCAATGAAAGACCTTAAGTTAAAGGGATTGAAGACTCATGATTGTCATATTCTTATGGAGAACTTGCTACCAGTGGCTATACGCTCCATTTTGCCCAAAAAAGTGTGAGGTACCTTAACAAGATTGTGTCTCTTCTTCAAGGATATTTGCAGCAAAGTGATTGACCCTTCAAGCTAACAGCATTGCAGAGAGAAATTGCTACAACTTTGTGTGATCTTGAGATGTACTTTCCACCTTCATTCTTTGATATAATGGTTCATCTAGCCATTCACTTGGTTAGAGATATGCAAATGTCCGGGCCAACTTATATGAGATGGATGTACCCTTTTGAACGTTACATGAAGATTTTAAAAGGTTATGTAAAAAACCGAAGTAGGCCAGAGGGGTGTATGGTTGAACGGTACTTAGTAGAAGAAGCCATTGAATTTTGTACCGAATACTTGTCCAATATGGATTCCATTGGGCTTCCAAAGTCTCGTCACACAGGAAGAATAAAAGGGGATGGGTTGTTTAAATGTGAGATGGTAACCATTCCGACCAAAGAATGGCAACAAGATCACTTATTTGTTCTGGATAATGCGGATGAGGTTGGCCCATATGTCAACATGCCCAAGGATGAGATTAAGAGGTTGAACACCAATAGGTCTGAAAGTTGGTTAGCAAAGGAGCACAACAAGAATTTTATCTCGTGGCTAAAGGATCAAGTTTATCAGGAGTGGAAAGAAGATCCTACCTCTGTTTCAGATAGATTGAAATGGTTGTCGAAGGGTCCTAGTATACATGCATTTTCTTACAACAGCTATGCAATTAATGGTTATACATTTTATACGGAAGGCCAAGATAAACGGAGTACAATGCAAAACATTGGAGTGATTCTTGTTGCTAGAGCTATGCATGTCTCTAGTGCCAGAGATAGAAACCCCATATATGCAGACATGTCATACTTTGGGGTAATTCAACACATATGGGAGCTGGATTACACAATAGGAAAAACACGTATGCGCTTTTTGAACCAGAAGAGGAAAAAGACTAGTAAAACAAGTTAAAGAAGTATGCATTTTTTTTATAATGATTGTATGTGTAGATATATTTCATATGTATGTAACATAATTGTGGGCTGGTTATGTGTTAGACATGTTTGTAATTGCTGGCTACTAAAATGTGTATAGGGGGTCGGTACATATTATAATTTGTACATATTTGATTGGTTGTACATATTATATATATTGCTTGTTCATTATTATTTCAGGGTTGTTTCCATTGCATTGCAGGTACTGGTTATAATTTGTTTACTGTGTTTGAATTGCATGGCTCTGATTGTACGTAGCACCAAAAAAGAAAAAAAAAACTTATTACCACGGTTCATAAAGCAACCGTGGTAACAGATATGAAAAAAAAATCTCACTTATTACCATGGTTCAAAAATGAACCGTGGTAACAGAGTGCGCTGTTACTACAATTTCATGTTGAATTGAGGTAATAAAGGTTTGATAATACCGCGGTTCAGCGTAGAACCGAGTATTTTAGAGGTATGATATTACCTCTGTTCCGCCTAGAACTGTGGTAATTTATCTATTACTTCGCCCCCTGTTGCCATAGTTTAAACATGATAATATGCTGCCTGAAACCGTGGTAACATGGCAATTTTGTAGTAGTGTACATGCATAACTATGACCAAGATTTTCCCAGAACAAGGGCAGGACAATCACGTGGGACAAAGATCCACCACATTTCCCTAGATTGATCCAATGGGACAAAGTGCCGTCACATCAATCTTAAATAACCTACATAATGCATATGCTATGACAAATATGTATCTCATCCTCATGAACCAACAGTTCACACATATTTTCTCAACAGTCATAGTATAGAAATATGTTAGCAACTTCAACATGTTATAATTTCATGTAGACTTATAATCCATGAACATCATTATCAACATGTTATCCAATTATTATTTCAATCAAAACATGCCTTCAAAGCAAGTAAAATCCAAAAATCAGAAAATTCCCAAAGGAATTACACAACAATCACAACCGGCTCGATCTAGTACTGAGTTACCCTTACCATCGATTGGGTTGCATAAACTTGATCTTCCACCTTCAACAACATGTAGACAACATTCAATAAACCCTCCTAAAGGTGGAAAATAAACTCAAGATAAATTGGAATCAAAACAGTCAATTAGGGTTTGAAGAAAAAACACAACAGAACAAACAGCATACCCACGCATGTGCGTGGGTATAGCCGCGCACATGCGTGGCTCAGGCAGTGAGCATATAGACCCCTGCACATGTGCGCAGGGTGGGCACACACATGCTTGACCCCTTTGTACAGGGGTCGAAAATTCATGTTTTTCTCATACAGGAAAGGGTCCAGAACAAGTTTTTGACTTAGGGTTTTCATGGAAATGAGTTTTTCATGGTCTAAATCATTGAGAATCAATTTGGAAAGGGATTTTCATCAAAATTCTAGAAATTCTTTAGGCACAAAAATTGTTTGAATAGAAAAGGTTTTCAAGGGTTTTTCATAAATGTCTAACACATCGAAACTCCACGACAATGCAATTCTTCAAGGTAAGGAGAAAATCAAGATGACCAACCTGAGTTCTAGACAATTATGAGGAAGGAATATAGTCGTCCAGCCCGAACTTCAACCACGATCGTCAATGGATTACGGCAATAGCGGAACCCTTCGAACAATGGAGCCCTTGAACTACGGACACCCTTGAACGTACGAGGAAACCGAGAATAGAAAAGGGTTTAGTATTAACTCCAGAATTAAGGTACTAAGGAATACTACTAAAAATGAAATTTACATTAAGGATTACCTACCGTTACTACTTGGAAAGAAGGGATAGGAAAACGTCTTGTCTTCCAACACAGGAAACACTCGAACAACAGCAACAAATGGAAGTAAAACTCCGGTTCTTAAAGAAAGAATGGAGAGGTCGACCAACACAACACAAGGAGGAATGAATGGCTTGGTTCTCACAAGAAAGAAGAGAGGATACAACAGCAGTAAGGAAAGGTTTCAGCACTTTGAGAACAAGGATTTTCTCTGAAGGTTTAGGGTGATGTTTGAGTGAAAAGTGATAAAAAAAAAATGAATTCAAACTTCTCCTCCTCTTATAGCTCGGTCGAACAACTCATGGTAGTGGGAAGTTACTCAGTTTTTCTTTCCTATTTTACAGGAAGCATCTTACTGGTATCAAACTAACCCTAGGAAAAGATGCTCTTTTTAATTTTAAATTCCTTCTTCCTTCAAAAGCTCTAACAATAACAGAACGAACCTGGTCCTATTCTTGGTTAAATTAAATTCCTGATTACTTAATTATTTATTTATCCATAACAATATACTTAGGGAATATTCTCCCAAACAGAAGCATAATTTCTTCTTCTCAACTCCTCTATATTTTTTAAATAAAAAGGAAATCTAATACAGAAAATAAAAATCTGCATTAGTAAAGATACTCAGAAAAATCAAATATCAGTTAAATCTCTAAAGATTTTATTGTATTCTTAGCTTAACTTGAGTAGAATAATCAAACATAATTTATTTCAAGCAAAATGTCTAACAAGGACTAAAGCATAAATATCACAACATTCAGGAATCAAAACATAATTATTACAAATTCCAGGGACCAAACTTAAAATTTACAAAATCGAGAATCTTACTCTAAGGACTACCTTGAATCTTTACCGTCCAATCTAAGGACTACCTTGAATCTTTACCGTCCAAGCACACTCATATCAGATACATAGACTAGGGGTCTAATGTTACAAAAATAATAATATAGACTGCACATCAAAGCCCAAATAAGAGAGCTCCATCCGCAATAAAGAGAATTATGATTATTAGTTATGGTAATATTTAAATTATACATTATACTCCGTCTGTTCCTTTTTATAAAATACCTTAAAAACATTGTTGATGTTACATAATATAAGATCCCCTACTAGATTTTAGAAATATTTATTATTATCTTCCATATCTGCTTCTTGTATTTATTTAGCTTTCCTAATTCTAAAGTTTGACTAACACTTTAATTATTTCTCTTTCACACTACCCAATATATTAGTTAAGGGTAAATATGAAAGATTGGATAAACTATTTAAAAATTAATGCTTTAATTGATCACATTATACTCCCTCCGCCCCTTATTATAAGTTATTGTTTTTGAAAAAAATTTCCCAAAATATAAGTCACTTTAGCATATATATAAAGCATTAATTATAATTTTTCCATATTTACCTTTATTGAGACAGTGGAATGTTAATATAGAAAGAGAAACTAATTGAATTAATAAACTTTTAAATGAGGACAACATGGAAAAGTTAGTAGAAAAAGCTACAAATTTATTGCTACTAACTACCTTTCTTAATCCAACAGAATCAGGTAAAAACGACTTATAATAAAGGACAATCCTAAGGGACAAAGGAAGTATATTTTTTTCATAAGAGTAATATTATCTTAAAAGGTCTTATGAATAGAAATGGAGGGAATATATGTTACTTGATTATATCTATTATATTACTGATTTTCTTCAAGTTTACAACAACTCTAACTATATAAAAGAGAACCGGATAGAGATCTCATATCCACATACTTTCTATCCAAAGTTTCATACTCTTTCAATTTTGCTGACTTGAATTTTAAAGTGAATTAGAAGCAGCCCCATTCAAATCCATCCATTCACTACTGGTCCTCTACATATACCCGAACAAATACCTTATGCATTATGATCTCTAAATAAAACATAAAGTAGGAAAATGGTAATTATTAGTTCCACCCTTTTAGATGAAGCAACATAAAAATGAATAAATAATCATGTTTTATGTTTTCAGTCCATATCAAACATCACCTAAGAATTCTAACAATTATAAACAAAAGTTTTATTTTAAATAAATAATAAATAAACTTACATGGCAGCCACCAGCAGTTGTAATCCTCATCATAAGGCAATTGCAGCAATAACTATATATAATAGCCATTGTCTTTTCCTCCTCTGTGTCAATTAAAACGTATCAACTCAACTTAAATAAGTCTCATCGTTTTATTATGTGAGAAAACTAACGTCATACCACTTTTGTAAATATCAAGCTAATTTATACCATTACCAACAAGTTTTTTCTTTTTTTTAATAAAACATGGGAAATATATTAAGAAGAAATAGAAGGCTCAGAGGCCAAAATATCAGCCGCCACCAAAGGGACAACATTCAATGGAACTTCTTCCACCCAAACTGTATCTGGATAAGTAGAGGAATTCCGAGGCAGAAAGTCTACCACTGCATTACGAGAGCGTCTAACAAAAGAAAGAGATGCAACAAAAAAAACTATTAAAAAGAAAACGACAATCCCGGATGAGTGAAGCCAAGTAAGAGTTGCCTTCAACCCCCTTCGTCCACCACTGCAATAGTTGAAGGCAATCAGTCTCAAAACAAACATGAGTAAAACCCAACTCAAGCGCCAATAAACAGCCCAGCGAAAGCAAGTAGCCTCAGCTAGCAGGGAAGACAACGCCGCAGGAGGAGATGACACTGCAGCAGTCAACACCATCCCTTCCCAATCTCTGGCCACCAACAAGTTTCACTATAGTTAGTATATAGTTAAGCTACTTAAACATTTAGTTTAGAGTTTAATTCCTTAGATAATGTATATAGAGATAGATTTATTGTAAGAAATTTACTTTCTTAATCCAATTTTTGAATTTTGAAAGGATTAACCTCATAACTATCGACTTTGAAGATATCTTAAAAAAGCAAAGAAAAATTTACAATCTCCTCTCACGTTGGGTTTGTGTCAAACCCTCTTTGGAGTGGCCTCGGCTACACGTACGGCAACCATTTTTTTGTTTGAAATTGAGCAAACACCATGATATATTGATATACTTGTTTGCTCTTACTACTTATCACCAATCCCGCATCCATCATGCTAGGAACTTGTGTTTTATTTCGTCACAAAAAGGTTGTTGCCAAAGCCACGTACATATCCATTATTTCTCCTCCATCCACAAATTTCTCTAATGAGCTCATCACCATAATCATTTCTCTGTTCCCAGTGGAGTGGAGTGGACTGCATAATGCTCATTGAGGTTTCCCATCATCGCTCCTCTCAGCACGTCATTTGTTGTACAACTACATTCTCTCTGTAAAGAAATGAAAGAGAGAAACAAGACATATAATTGATGACATAATAGGTGTAAATAAAATGGAAGAGAATAATAGTTTCAATCAATTATTCCCATCGAGGAAGGAGTTCAAGATCGATGGTTTAATCATGTTTGTACATGTAGTAATTAAATACTCCATTCATTATTAATTATAAGACATCATTGAAAAAATTACGTTTTTTAAGAAAATATGTAACAAGAAGTCTGAAACAATCGAAGCCAGAAACCCAAATCTGAAGCTCTCGATCACCAGAAACCTTCTAGAAATCGAAGATGGAACAAATCTTCAAACTGAAAAACACAAACCGTGAACCAAAAGTGAACACAAATCTGTGAACCAGACGAGAAATCAGAAGCTGATCGAAGTCAGGAAACTCTGAAGAAATTGAGATTCTGAAGCTCTTAAATCAGAGACACAAATTCGCCATGCAAAAATCTGAAATCGCGAGGCAAAGAAGATGCGAAATAGCGATGCAGAGGAAACAGAAATCACGAACCAATGAGAACTTGAAATCGTGAATTGATCGCGAACCTGGAGCCAACGGTGACAACAAAACCAAATTGCAAAAACAAACCACAAACCATAAGCAGATCGCAAATCCGAGAAGCAGAGCCCGAAACAAAACACGAATCGGAGAAGCAGATCGCGAAGAAAAAGCCAAGAATCTGAAGCAATGGAAGCCAGATTCAGGAGAAAAACCGAAGAAGGATCTTCAATCAAACAACCAGAATAATCCCATGAAGAAATCAATCAATCCACCACAAGAATCACATGAAGAAAACTCGGAATCAAGAAATGAAATTGAATGAAGATGAGTGACGCGCAGCAGAGCACCCCTTTTGGTGCTCTGATACCATGTTACAATTGCAAAAACTACATTGTGATTATCATTATTCAGTATTGGTATTACAAAGCTTTATATAGAGGCTGAAAAATAAAACTAACTTCTAACTAATTCCTAACAAACTAAAACTGAATTATAACCTACTAACTAACTACTAACTAACTGAATTAACATTCTTGTTACATTGTTTTTAAAAAAAATTATACAAACCTTCCGTATGTACTCTTATTTAAAATAAAACTCTTTTATCATCGCATTAAATATAGCCTGCTAACTCTTTAATATTTTGCAGGGACAAATATGAAAAAATAATAATAACTTTTTTGGAGTGTTATATCAAGGGAAAAAAAAAAAATTAGAGTGTCTTATAATTAGAGACTAGAGAGTAACATTTTAAGCATTATTGATGGTAATAAATAATATATTTACTCAAGATGTTCTGCTCGCCTCTTCAGCTATATGACCCGACGCCATCCCAGCTGTCCTGCAAGGGATGCTCTTAAGCATACACCTAAAAGACAACTTGGACGACCTGGGCTAGGGACACTACTACGTAATTGCCATTTTACCACGGTTCCGGACAGCATATTACCACGGTTAAACCGTGGTATTGCTCAGCGTAGTAATAGATCAATTCCCATGGTAGAAGGCGAAACCGTGGTAATATCACACATCTGTTACCACGGTTCAAGGTGGAACCGTGGTAATTTTGTTCCTCTATTACCACGGTTCCAGTAAGAACTGTGGTAATATGTTTGGTTTTTTTTTTACCTTTGTTACCACGATTCCTGTATGAACTGTGGTAATATGTTTGGTTTTTTTTTTTTTTTTTTTACCTTTGTTACTACGATTTCCGTATGAACCGTGGTAATATTTTTTTTTTTTTACCTCCAGAGAGCCATTTCTTCATTGTTCAGGGGCGCTGAGCGACCCTATGAGGTTGCTGAGCGACTACCATACATAATTATGCAGAAAAAACAGAGCATTTTCAATAATCTATAATGCTACGTACAAAATCGAATTCCCTTGGATGACAGTACTGTTGTTGACACCAACATTTGCCATCCATGGGGGTTCGATTTTGTACGTAGCATTATAGATTATTGAAAATGCCATGTTTTTTCTGCATAATTCTGTCTGATAGTCTCTCAGCGACCTCATAGGGTCGCTCAGCGGCCCTGGGCAATGAAAAAATATAACAATGAACAAAAAGAGAAGGAGATTCATACATCAACTTGAAGATAAATTAGAACAAATTAAAAATATAACCATACGGCCAAATTTAAAAATCACTCTGATTCACAAGCCCGTAATAAAAGATACAACATGTACTGCTTGGCTGTGTCAGAAATCAGGGAAAAGGGAAGGAGCCTACTGAGTCTTCAGAAGAGCCATCCGAGTCTTCCGAGAGTCATCCGAGTCTTTGGAGAGATCATACAGTGGATCGTTAATGGAAAGACCCCTTGAGAGGAAGAATTCTACTCCGATCACCTGACAAGCCACCTCCTCTAAAGCGTTCCAAGCCAAAAAGGGCAACCCATTTGGACCCCTGAGGAGTTTTGTTACGAGGAAACCATAGGGAATGACTTTCTGGTTGTCAAACAGAGCAGAAGCAAGATGATTGTAGACGATGTCTACAACATTAATGTACTCTTCATTCAGAATTGAGTACACGATAAACAGGTCTTTGTCAAGCACGTCTCTCAGACAATCTTGTCTTAGACAAAGCACGGTTGTGACCAGTAGATGACTGCATCAATATCTTCTTCATCGCAGTCTCTTTGCCAGAATTCAGAATACGTCACTCCGTCATCCTCAGTATTGAGGAGTTCAACAAGTTTCTCTCTGCTTAGGGAAAAGTCATGATTCAACACTGTTCCAACAAAGTCTCTGTTGTGAATAAAGGACAAGGAGGACTAGAAGACCAAGATTAGTTTTGGGTACGATGGCTCATCAGAGGCATCACACAATGCAGACATACGTGTGTAACGCAGAGCATTGGTGCCAGGAACTTGATAGTGATGTAGTTCTGGGAAATTGATGGTAAAAGGAAGGCAGATAGTCACGCCATCACTACTACAGAATTACCGTGTTACCACGGTTAAACCGTGGTAACAGGCGTCAAAGTAATAGATAAATTATCACGATTCAAGGCGGAACCGTCGTAACATCAAACCTCTGAAATACTATCTACACTGAACCGTGGTAATTTGCCCCTCTGTTACCACGGTTCCTTTATCAACCGTGGTAATAAGTTTGGTTTTTTTTTTTTTTTACCTCTGTTACCTCAGTTCCTGTATGAACTGTGGTAATATATGTGGTTTTTTTGTGCTACGTACAATCAGAGACATGCAATTCAAATAATAAACAAATTATAACCATGAACTGCAACGCAATGGAAACAACCCTGACAACATAATGTACAAAAGCAATATATATAATATGTACAACCAATCAGGGAAGGGAAATTAACTGCCCAATGCTTAGGAAAAGAGAAATTAACTAAAACATGGTCGTCTATAGGAAACTATAAATACCAAATTACCAAATAAACTATATATAACATGTAATTCTAAGAAATATTAGTTTGTATAATTCTATTTGTTTTTTGTACTTCTAAGTCCAAGTATGGCTTATTCCTGAAGTATTTGTAGAATCCTTGACATAATGTACATGGTGAATTTGACGAGTGTCTATCCAAACTGATTCATGGATTTAGGGTCTGTTTATAAAAAAAATTTGAATGGAGGGTCTGTTTATAATTAATTACGATCAAGTACAACTTGTTTAGTGTCTGTTTATTCTTTTCTAAATGTCTATAATTTGCGATAGAGTACAACTTGTTTAATATTTATAGAAAAAGAAATAAACACAAACAATTTATGTATAAGCATATATCACATCGTGGATGTCGTATTTCACTTGATATGAAATGATACATTTGAAAATGGATGCTTATCTTGACTGAATTCCACTTCCGGGCAAGCAGGGATTTTAAAATAAACAACAGAGAACGCACTTCAGCCACTGCACAAACATGTGTGCACTCAATTTCGCCAGCACGACCAAATGTCTACCATTTAATCCACTGCCCAACTAATTGCTGAGTACGTATATCAATTATTTAGGTTTTTGTTTGGTTTATTTTTCAGAGGGTTGAATGGATAATGTTGGGAATTGGCTCATTAAGAGACTTGGGGAGTCTGCTGGCCACGCATGTGCGTGGCTTACAGAGAGCAAGAGATTTTCTAGAAGGGCCACCTATGTGCGTGGCTGCATGGGTTTGGCAGAGAGCAACGTTTGCTAGCAGGGAGGCCACGCATGTGCGTGGCTTACCCTGCACACATGTTCGGTTCGATAGAAATTAGGGGATTTTTTATTTGTTTTCTGTTTTGAGTCAATATCTATTTATTTTGGGATCTGATCATTTAGGGGATTGTGATAGGGTTTTAATAGGATATTATCTTGTAATATCCGGATAATTAGAATCCTATATAAGTTGTAACACTATAACCCTAATAAGCAACTCAGTGAATGAGAAAATAAGGTAGAAAGAACACAGAAATCTTTGTTCACGCAGTTCGGCCAATTGAGCCTACCTCTGCGACTGGTACCCGGTACCACACATAGTAGGGTTACAAAGTTTACATATTTATAAGGATTCTAATGATCCAGATATTACAAGATAATATCACATTAAATCCTATCACAATCCTAACAAATCAGATTCTAATAACAAACATATATTAACTAATAACAAACAGATATTAGCTAATAATAAACAGATTTTAAACAGATAATTAAAACTAATGAGCCAATTCCCAACAAATTGTAATAACAAACATATATTAGCTAATAACAGACAGATATTAGCTAATAATAAACAGATTTTAAATAGATAATTAAAACTGATTAGCCAATTCCCAACAACCTCCACCTTGGCAAATTCCCGAACCCTTGTGAGATGAGCCAAACTCAACAATCTCCACCTTGGTGAATTCTTGAACCCTCGTGAAGATCAACTTCTTCCTTCCAGGATTTCGACCTCTAGGATTGTGTTCCCTATCTGTTTAACACCAGTGACAAGTTCAAGCATTGCTTGGATTTATTGCATATTTCACAGCGTTAAACAGATGGGGCACACAATCCCAGAGGTCGGGATCTTGGAAGGAAGCAGTTGATCTTCACAAGGGTTCAAGAATTCACCAAGGTGAAGTTTGTTGGGAATTGGCTCATCAATTTTAATTATCTGTTTAAAATCTGTTTATTATTAGCTAATATCTATTTGTTATTAGCTAATATCTGTTTGTTATTAGAATTTGATTTGTTGGGATTGTGATAGGATTTAATGTGATATTATCTTGTAATATCTGGATCATTAGAATCCTTATAAATAGGTAGACTCTGTAATCCTACTATGTGTGGTACTGGGTACCAGCCGCAGAGGTAGGCTCTATTAGCCGAATTGCGTGACCAAAAGCTATCATTCTGAATGACAAAGGAGCTATGGCTATTCTATAGCCGCAGAGGTAGGCACAATTGGCCGAACTGCGTGAGCAAAGATTTCTGTGTTCTTTCTACCTTTATTTCTCCTAAGTTACTCTATGCAATCTGGGTGTTCTTGCTAACAGATAAGTGCTTCTTGTAGTTAGTAATCACCATAAGGCCTAATATCATTATGAGTAATTCAAAGATTTTACAACCAAGTATGCATCATGTTAGCCAGTTGGGACGATAAAAAAAAAGACAAATCTTGTCGAACAGTCAGTCGAACGGGCAAATCGACGCATTTAATGATTAATTTCAAGGTTACTTAAGCATAACCATCATCTAAGGAGTCTTTCACACATGCTTCATTAAGACCAGTTCATCAATTGCAGGTCTTACTATGCCTAAAACTACAAATAAATTTGATTGTTCATTTACATAAGTCTTACAAATTTTGTTACTTGAATATTCTTCTAAGACTTTTAAATTCTCTCTCTAGTCTAGAAGCGGACTTGAGCAAAAGAGTTTCTTTCGTAGAAGCACCCCTCGTTATGCCTCGCTGTGCTTCATCGTACATATTGCTACCGCCACGATGCATTTAACCTATGTCCATGACACAAAGATCAGAGGTGCTCAACATTATATTTCTGGAAAAACATTTTGACACAGCCTGTGGGGAAGTAATCAATTCCCTTAGCGTTCTTTGCAACTCGTAGAAAACATCTATGCTCCTTGCTATGAAGAGATTCATGCTTTGGAAGTCTTAAAAGCTGGCTTCCTACTACAAACAAATGTAGAATTGTTTTCTAGAAAAACTGATCCTGTAGAACATATGGATAATTTCACTTCATGTACAAAATTCATGAAAGCTTCAAACACTTTATCTTGCAAAGATTTTCTATCAAGTCCGAAGGGAGATGTCTTGCTTTGGCTCAAATGTCTTCCCCCACTTTCCATTAAAATTGAGAAGAGTTTGCTCACCTGCTCATTAAGAAGTTCACTATATATACCAATATTCATGTGAAAATAGATATCTTAAACTAAACATGAGGAAACAAGAAGATGAGTCACTTCGTTATTTTCTCCCAAGGTTCCATAGAGAGGCTGTTACAATTCCAGAATTAGGATCTAAAGAAACTCTGGAATTTATACGCCATGCAGTATTACATGGCACAATTCCATACATTCTTTTTATGACAACTCCCCCAATCAATTTGGCATAAGTTCGAGCTTGGGCAGTAGAGTACATTATAAGTATACATCGATTTGCCTACGAGCCAAAACTGTGGTAAAATCTCGTTATTACCAACAGTCAGGTCATCGATGGTATGTTTAAAAAAAAATGTTACTGACAGCCGAGGCTAGGGTTCTTTTGAGTTGTGGCACTCTTGGTTAGAGAACATGTCTAATAATGGTATTTCATTATTAAATAAATAGGGACGTTTGTCTTTGACATAGTTGTTTCCCAATCCCACACTATGTTTGTAACATCCAGTTATTTACCCTGCTAGTTATAGATTTAAGAATAATTTGAAAATAGCTGAAATATATATGTATTTATATATATGTGTTTATGCGTAATTGTTAAATAATTAGTTAAATGAATATTATAATTAAAAACAGATAATTTCAAGAGAACTTATATGAGATAATATTGTCTCATTGAATCTCAAAATCATCTTCTAAGAGTCATGAGAACTCTTACCATTTCTTATTCAATATCAAACATGTCTTGAAGGACCCATCTGAACCCAGTTTCCGGCGTGAGCTCCAACAACCTCCTGTTGGGTAAAAAATGATTGAATATTTTACCACTAACCTGTATGTGTATTTTGATGATTACATAAATACAAAGTCAAGTTCTGAAACTGGTAAATTAAGAATACAGACAAAAGAAGCCCTCCAAGACCTGTGTTAAGAACGGTGGAAATGTGCGTTCTTGAAGGGGAAAAATAAAAGAAGGGTTGAGGAATCGAAGATATTTTTCTTGTATATTTCTATCTTGTTTATTTACGGTTACAAGCTCTGTATTTATACAGAGTGAAAACTAAGACGATACTGAAATCATAATGACCGTTGTAGATATCCCGAGGTCAACTATTACATTGGAAATGTAAACTACAATAAACAATAATAAATACAAGATAAGATAAGGTAGAATCTCAGCTATTGCGGGATTGCTATTATTACAAGATAACACATGCGTTACAGCTGGCGTGGACTCAGACGACATGTCTGGTCAGATGATATATCTTGTCTTGGACAGACGATCCATTGTTCCAACATCAGGAGATCCCCATCAGACGATGCGTTCCATTGTTGATCTTCTTTACAAATCACAGACGATGTTGTGACTGTTTCTGCACGCCTCCATAAGAGACGGTTCTTATCTCTAACAACCTGAGTAAGAGTCAAAGAGAAAGAACATCATACAAATAAAAATAAGAAGACAATGGCTAAAGGCTACTATACAGGAAAATTGTCTTCTTAGGATCGAGCTTGCAGTCACGGGAAAACTTAAAGCACTGTTAACGAGGAACAAAGGCAAAAGAAACTGGCGGCGGCGTGTCAGGGGTCTTGTCAGCGCTGAGAAAGAAGCTTTGACTACACAAACAACACTGTTCATATCAGTTTAAAGGGTCAAAGGACAACAAGCATTAATGGATGATTATATGAATGAAGATAAACGACTATTTATCTCTGAAGACAGTAGACATTGTACAACTGAAGAGATCTCAAGATATATTTCCTTGTAAATCCAATCGTTGGAGAAAGCTAGCACGAGATTGATATTCAGCACTTTCTCTCATCTGATGAAGTAGTATAAAATCCATGACAAGTGAAGAATCAAAATAACAAAAACCACTCACATTATCTTCAAGAGCTGGAAGACTTCAAGAGTTTTAGTTTAAAGCTTACAACGTCATATCCAAACCTTTAGGCAACAACCAAAAAGAAGAAACCATTATCTTCCTTTAGTCTCCTAGTATTCAAACCTTAAGTCAGACCTTTCAAAATACTAGTGAGCTACTCGATCTTCATCGCGTCTACATTTTTCTAAGAAGAGAAATCTAGTAGACCAGTCAGATTAGAGCCAAACAACCCCAGGAGAAGTCCTTGATAATACTTGTAGGAGAAGTCCTTAATAATACTTGTACTAGGAGGAGTCCTTGATAATACTTTTAGGAGAAGTCCTTGATAATACTTGTTGCAGGAGAAGTCCTTGAGAATACTTGAAGTGATTAGTGGATAAGCTCAGTTGAAACCAAGGACTATATGTAGCCCATGAGTTGAGGGTGAACCAGGATAAAATTCTTGTGTGTGCTTTATCTTCTACTGTTTTACTTATTGTTAAACTCTGATTATTTATCAACTGCTAACAATAAGGGGAGTTTTCAAACACATTTAACAGAACTTATATTGCTTCGAAAAGGTTATTAAAAGACACTATTCAACCCCCCTTCTCGTGTCTCTTTAATTATTATTATTTGGAACCAGAGCCTACCTCTTGGTTGACACTTTAACAGGTAGAGAGAAGATCCTATGGCCGATAATAAAAGCAATATTCCACCCTCAAGCACATCCACTCACAAGCCTCCATTATTTGATGGCTCCAATTACTCGTACTGGAAGCAACATATGAATCTCTTCATAGAAGCCACAAACTACTAGATGTGGGTCATCATCGAAACTGGAAACATTGTTCCCAAGAGACCAGGCTCTGAAGAAGTTCTCTCTAAGAGTGAATGGTCTGCTGAACAACGGACAGAGAATCAACTTAACTCAAAGACTAAGTTATTTCTCAATGTGCTCTAAGCATAAGAGAATATGACAAGGTCATCAATCTATCTACAACAAAGGAGATATGGGATACCTTAGCCATGGCTAATGAAGTAATATCAAACATCAAGCAGAAAAAGATCAACATACTCATCTCACAATATGAAGCATTCAAGATGAAGGAAGACGAAAGCATTGATGACATGTTTGCAAGGTTCATAACTACTATGAATGTATTGGGAAATCTGTGTAAGACCTATAGTAACATGGAACAGTCCAATAAAATCCTAAGTTCATTACTAAAGAAGTGGCGACAGAAGGTCACAACTATAGAAGAAGCCAAAGTCCCCAACACCTCGAAGACTGAAGATCTTCTAGGATCCTTAAAAGTCACTACTTTATATTTTCCTTTTTACCACAGTTTCATGTCGGACTATGGTAACATTGTGCCTGGAGCTCTGTTACCTCAGTTACCATGGTTCCAGATCACCCATGGTAACTGACATAGTTTTTATTATTTATTTTAATTAAAAAAGACTATTACCACAGTTTCAAGGTGAACCGTGGTAATAGAGTTTTTTTCCTGACATTGTCTATTACCTTGGTTGTCAGGGGACCATGGTAATAGGTTTGATAGCAAAATCGCAAGTGTACGATTAACTATCGCGTAGTAAAAAGATCGAACCCAAGGGATAGGTGTTCTTATTAATATAATATTTAGTACTTGTGCAGAAAAATTAAAAGGTGAATATATGATGTTGGTTTTTAGAGCAAATAAGAACAATAGCATAAAAAGAAATAGAGATGATGAGAATTAAGCTCTTTGGTTGGTTTACATAGTCTATAAAACATGTTAGAAATCTCCTACTTAATTTCTGAATTTTAAATCCATTTTCATGATGCTATAACCTAGTGTAACTACAAGTTAATTCCTTAAGCATTGTAGATCTTTCTTTTTAATTACTAAACCCAATTCCTTGGAACCTAGTTAACTAAAGAAGAAGATGTTCGGGCCAACATAAAGTTACGTCCATCCTAATTCCTTAGTGATGTATACTTATAACCTTTTTTATTTCCTAGTTCCCTTACTACTCACCAAATGGCCTTATGTAATAAGCAATAAGCAAAACCTCTTGTAATCATCAAGATAGAAATTAAGCACAAGGAAATAAAACATGAATGGAAATAATATTCAGAAATGTAGAAAGAAAACTAGAACATGAATTATAAACTAAAACAACCCAAAAGACTTAAAGAAGAAGTTAGCCAAGCATGGCTAAAAGAAACATTGAATTACCCTGGATAGGAGCTCAAGTATGGCTTCCCACAATTCCTAGGAACAATGTTCTTAAGGGAGAAAGAAATAATACTTGTTGTATTCTGAAATGGTGTGTTTTTTACAAAGGATGAGCACTCCTATTTATAGCAAAAAATTTGCCTTTCAATGGTGGAGGAGTTGATGGCCATTATGGCCTTCATTGGCCACCAATTAACTTTTGAAAACTCCTTCCCACTACCATCAATTCTCCACTCATCCTTTAATCCTTATTTTCCATGTGCTTAAATCAAAGAGTGTTCCTTCATATTCTTCTTTTTCACTTTTAGACCTCTCCTTGCTAGCACTCAAATTCTGGCCCTTTAACTCTTTCAATCTTCACCTCTCATCCTCCACTCTTGAACTTTACACTTTGATCCTTGATTTCCTGAAACTTTACAAATTGGTCCCTGGACAAAAATGATAACTATACCAGCTTTCCTAAAAATATAAAAATAACTATAAAAATTCCTAAAAATATAAAATAAAGTTTAAAAAACAATTAAAAGCTAATCTATATGCAAAATGAAAAATAAATATAAAATCTACATAAAAAGAATAAAAATCCTATATGAGACTCAAAAATAACAAAATAAAAAGACTAAAAAGACCCTAAAATTATCATATAAAATCCAGTCATCAAGGTTCTTATATTTTTCTACTACCCCCTGCCTATTATAGCAATAAGAAATTAACCCTTCACTCTCAAAAAAACCTTTTATCTTCCCGCTTCTTTGTCTCGACTCCATCGTTCTTCAACATCATCACTGCCACTCGACATTCCTTCCTTCTGCACCCCATTACCTCCGTTCCTTGCCGCCTGCCGCTGCACATCATCACCGGCGCTCGTTTTCGCTGTATTCGCTCCGTAAATGCTTTACTCATCGTGGATAATCCTTCTCTTGCTCGTGAGCGCGACCTCCCTCTTTGTGTGCTCACTAAGCTCGTTCCTCCTGTTACTCAATTCGTTTATCTTGCTTCCACGGTTCCGTGTGAGTCCTCTTGATCTGCTTCTACTTCTAGGATTTTCTTTCTTTTTAAGATTTTTATTGTTGTCTAGTACCTTTTCTTGGCCTTTTAATTTTTGTCAAAGTTAAGGAGCTTATCTGTTTGATAACTACTAGTTCCTATGCCTTTGCTGTTGTTGTTCAGTACATTTTGTGGAATGTTTATTGTGTTGAAGATTTTTGTTATAATTCAGTACATTTCGTGAAATATATGTGTACTCTATTTTGTGAGGTCATGTTCGATTGTAAAGATTATGTGAGGAGATACTAGACTTTGAATATTTTTAACATGTTGTTTCAGGAAAGTGGATCCTTCATAGCAAGGTAGTCGTGAGACTGGTGAGAACAAGACAATCAGGCGCGGACGGACCATCATGAAAGCAGTCTATGTTATAAGGAGTAAAGGACTGAAGTTTGAGGTAACAGTTTAAGGTAAATGCTCTGTTTTCTTCTTGTTTTGCAGCAATGGGTCTTCATTCTTCATTCCTACATAAAAATGGTGACTACAATCATCATTCAACACCTATAGCATGGATTCTAAGAAATTTAATAAAATTAAACTCTACTAACTTTCTTAACATTTACATGTATTATGTTGGTTGGGATTCGGATGGTGTACCCGTTAACCCCAACAAGAAATATTTCGTAAGCTATATTGGGTTCCTTGCTCGCACAATGGTGCTAATTACTGAAAGTTGGTGGCCAGATGTGGACAACAAACTCAAATAGGACATATGGGAAGAAGTTAAGGTTAGATGCATATATAGTACTCTTCCAATTTGTGCATTAAACTATTTATTGAAACATACTTAACATCAATAAAACTTGTGTTATTGCAGGCTGGCTTTCATATTGAACCAAAGCGCAGAGACTATGTGCTCAAGGAAACAAGTGCTTTGGCTAGATATTTTCACGTGAAAAAAGCCAAACATATCTTTTACAAAGATGGTAATCTGATTGACCATCCACTGCGCACATATACCCGAGTAATCGATGATAGCTAGTGGAGGGAATTTATTGCCCAACACCGAACTGAAGAGTTCAAGGTGAAATATATGTTCGTGAGATGTGTCATGCTTACATTATGTTTTGGATATAATTATGTAATGATACATATATATCTTGTGTTTTGAAATAGAAACTCAGCGAATCAAACAGGAAACGAGCACAGAAGCCGAAGTACCCATACAGATTATCGCGTATGGGATACGCTAGCCTATAACAACAGATGGTATACAGACATACATAATGCACTTTAATTTCAACTATCGTGTATCAAATTTAAATAATTAAGTGTTATTTGTGATTTTTTTCTTCTCTTAATATAGTTGCAGGAGTCTGAATCGGACGCCTTATCCGTTCCTCACAATCTATTGTGGAAGCGTGCTGTGTTTCCAAGAAAGGGAAAATCCAAGATGAATCTGTTGAAGAAGTGATAAGTACATGTGTAAGTACGAATTCCCAAATAAATAATAATCATTTATTAATTATACCCATAATTGAGAATTTTTATATTTAATTTGCTTCAGGAGGCTCTCTCACAAACTGTCTCCCAAGAGGACTTGGCCAAGCGTACACCATATGACATTCTTGGCCAAGCACTGAAGACTCCCGAGCACCCAGGTCGTGTAAGGGGAGCCTCATTTCCCATTTTCCAAAGAACCTACTTTAAGGTTCAAAAGAAGGCAAAGGGCAAGGAGACTAACCCAAATGTCGCACACCTCCTGCAGGTGGTGTCATCCCTGCAACAACAAGTCCATGTATTGATGCTGGAGAAGGAGGTCGATAGTAGAAATGACCCTGCGCAGGTGCTTTACGACAGTGGGAGGGGTAGTTTCACACCTCAGGTAATTGGTGTTGTGTCTATTTTTTGTAATAGAATAATGATGGTTCGTTAAAGGTGGTGTCCTCAATAGTTTCTTCATTCATGTAGAAGCAGGGGTTCGAGAAAGAGCCACATGTATCTGACCAAAACAGAATGGATATGCTTACACCACCACCAACACACATACACATATTCCCTAAGGTAAGTTGTTTTATTAGTGTTTGAATTCTATTATATTTTTTTATCTTTTTCTTCAATGATTAACGGTTTTTGTCATTTTCTTAGGGCATTACTAAATGTTTGTTGTGTTTGGAGCATCCCCATTTCCGTGTGGTTGCAGAAGGTAGAGTGTATAACACAGGTTGTGATACACTCCATACCCGCCCAATTCCGGCCGGCTATGCAAAGGTTGGTGTAGATGTTGCGGTTGAGGCTGATGCAGCACTGCCAGTGCCTGATGACGTCAGCGAATTGGTATTTGTCAAGGACGCAATAGGTGCAACTGTGGCGTGGCCTATCATCCTTGTACAGATTGTAAGCAAGGTAATATGATATAACTCTACAAACTCAACACATAATGTCTGAATTCAATCATTGATTATACATGAACTTATAATTTTCAGGCGCAAGAGAAGAACAACGGAAAGGCCCAAGAGGAGGTTGATGTGAAAGGGAAGGGGAAGGAGGTTGAGAAAAAATTGAAAAGGGAATCTGTTGCATCCCTTAGTCATCAACAGAGGCCTCAGATCCGTAAAAATGAAGATCCCCTCAAGAGCTGCAAATTTCTGGATTTTTATGCAGATAAGGTGCTTACTGATGGCAACCTCATCACAGTACCAATGGAAGAAAGAATGTTTGGCAACGGCTTTTATGAGCATAATTGTAGAGATGAGATCCGTCAGCTCACTCAACATGGTGAGCTAGGTGCTTTAGTGATATTCATTTACATGAGGTACTTTGTTAAACTTAACTGCACACAAATTTTTGGTTTTCTAAATTCAACAATGATGTTTATCATATATGATTTGTATAATCTTATTTTAGGTACTTGTTTGACCTATGAGTGGCTGAAAATCTCTTAGAGAGATTCGCATTTCTCAGACCGCATCAAACAATGCACCTCGTGAAGAACCAGAGGTAGTACATTGCGGACACAATAAAGGAACATGCACACCCAGAACAGTTATATCTCACCCCAACAAATACAGGGTGAGAAATTTATATGATCAATTTATAACTTTATAATCAATTAAATTATATGAAACTTAGTTACGTGATGGTTTGTTCGTTTAACATGTGTCATAGGGGACATTGTGTGTTGGTGGTGATCAATGCCACCACAGGGACCTTATTTTACTTGGATCCCTTGCGTGGTGAATTAAAAAACTGTAAAGAAATGAAAGACATATTTGATTGAAAAGCATATAGATCTACCGTGTTATATACTCTTCTGTCTACTATGTTTACTCATTGGGTTATTAATTTGTTCATTTTGTTAGCCCAATGAGGATCTACCGAGCTACTTGCGGTGATAACAGGATCAAATGGAAACAAGCCAAGTGGACTGTTATAAAGGCATATTCATATTTACATAACCCAAACGAATTACGTACACACCAAATCACTTATATTTTTTTATTTGTTTTTGTAGTGCCTGATGACCGGGAATTATATGATATTTTTTCTGTCTTTTTCTTTGTTTTTATTTTATTTTTAGTTGTGTCTCATATAATTTTTATTTAATTTGTTAGAGTTTTTGTTTTATTTTTGCGTTTGCATATAGATTAGAAAATTTTGTGTGTTTAGTCCTTTTAGTTATGTTTTATTGTAGTTTTAGTCCTTGTTAGAGGTTCTGGTCAATTAAGGAACATTTGTGGGGATCTTTATGCAATTTATGAAGAAGTGTGGCTGAATTAAAGAAGAAGAGGAAGCATCAATCTCACTTTTCTTGTTTAACATGTGCCTAAATGAAGAAATAAAAGAAGGAGATGAAGAATCAAGCAATGAACATGTGCTAAAATGGAGAAATGATAAGGAAATAATTGCTTCAGCTGTTTCAGACCCTCCTTGAAGCCACCATAATGCCCCATCAAAGCATTGATGAAAGGAATCAAAAGAGAAGGTTAAGAACAAGAAAATGAGGAGTCTGCCGTGCTCCCAACGCTTGAACGTTGAGAAGCCAACGCTCATGCGTTGGCATTCTGTCTGGAGTTGTGAAATTAATGTTGTTTCCAGCGCCTAAGCGTTGGCCTGCTAGCAGTTTGACTATAAATTCAGTTTTGGGCTTTTCTTTTGTATCAACCCTGGAACCTTGTACTTGGCTGAGTTCCTTCCTTTGTAGCCTTGTTCTTGAAGCTTGTAAGAGGTCTTTGGAGCCCTTGTATCCAGGTTTATGTTATTTGCTTTATATTTAATCTAGCCATGCTTGGCTAGTGCTTTCTAGCATTCGAGTTTGTAGTGAATCCTTTCTCCATTTATGTTTGAAAATTCCGTTTTCATATGAATAAAAGTCTTTGTTCTTAGTATCTTCTCCCCATCCTTAATTATGCTTGGTGCACACAAGTTTATCATTCTTTCTCTTTCACAACGGTAATTGGTAAGATTTAAGGGAAATGAGATTAGATTAATCGGTTTATCCGCCACTTAGGTATAAGGGTGGAAATCAATTGTGTTGGTCAGAACTGAGAACACTAATGCTTCAATTGGATTAACTAAGCACTAAGGTAGTTTAGTAATTGGATTGAAAGTTCTATTTGATTAAGGCATTTACAAGTAGAAATCCTAGGCTAGAGCACCTAAGAACGGTTTCCGAGTTCATATGATTTTTAGTTTGTAAGAGACATAATTTGGTTAGGTGAAACTCAAACCCAAGTTTTATTTTTACCATAGTTTTCTTTCTTCTTGCTTTATGATTTCAATCATCACAAAAACTCAAAAATTATCTTTTTGCTTTTCTGCTCTAACGATTAAGTTTAAGTCCAAAATCAATTCCTATCCCTGTGGAGACGATAATCTTTTATACTACTTTGATACATTCTGTGCACTTGCAGAATTGCTATCAGTGCCCTCGACAAACAAACATCATCGATTGTGGGTACTATGTCCTCAACTTTCTACGTGAAATCATTGCGCACAATCAATCTACAATTCCTGATGCGGTATGAAACTTTAAATTTATTTGTTGTTTATATAAAAAAATTCTTATCTTTTTGTATTTTTAATTTGTAATCTAACTATAACTTTGTTTATTTTTAGTATCATTTTGCAGTACTTCCCTGATTGTCAGTTCGACTCCTACGATCAGGACCAGCTCAATGTAATTAAAGAAGAGTGGGCTGGCTATGTGTTTGACAATTTTGTAATTTCCTAGGGATTAAAATGTGTATAGAGGGTCGTACATATTATAACTTTTACATATTTGATTTTTTGTACATATTATATATATGGGGGCGTATCTAGTGAGAGCGATGTTTATTATGAGAGATGAGAGCGTTAAATCATGGCCGTACAACCATTCATGAGTGGTTGAGATTAAAAGTAGTTTAGTGGTCACATGACTTTTTAAAAAAGTCACATGCCATTTTGTTTTAATCTTGACCCTTCATGGTAGATCTAATGGCTAAGATTGAACGCTCTCATCTCTCATAATAAACATCGCTCTCACTTGATACGCTCCCTTATATATATATATATATATATATATATATATATATATATATATATATATATATATATATATCTTGCTTTTGTAGATTATGTTGTCAGTGCTATTTCCATTGCATTGTAGGTCATGGCTATATTTTGTTTACTATTTTAATTGCATGTCTCTGATTGTACGTAGCACCCAAAAAAAGCAACAACATATTACCACGGTTCGTACAAGTACCGAGGTAACAGAGGTAAAAAAAACTTGTTACCACGGTTGATAAAGGAATGGAGGTAACAGAGGGACAAATTACCACGGTTCTTCCTGCAACCGTGGTAACAGAGGCCTATTATTACCACGGTTCAGCGTGGAACCGGGTATTTCAGAGGTATGATGTTACCAGGGTTCCGCTCTGAACCGTGGTAATTTATCTATTACTTCGATGCCTGTTACCACGGCTTAACCGTGGTAACATGCTGCCCGAAATCGTTGTAACATGGCAATTCTGTAGTAGTGAGTCAATGAGTATATAGTGGGACAAGACCATGCATCAAAGAGGAACAGGCTAGTAGCATTTGAGGCAAATGAAAAGCAGGTCCCAACGTCAGAAGCTGAAGAATCAGGAGAAGCCACAAACTTAGAAGATGACCTAGCACTCGTCACTAGGAAGATAAGGAAGTCCTAGCTCAAAAGAAGAAATATCAGAAACAACTCTCAGGATGACTATTGAAGAGGTTCAGGATCAAAAAGACCTTCCTCTAGGGAATAAGAACACAACTCCAAGAAGACACCAGTAGTTTGCTATGAATGCAAACGCTCGGACACATCAACCTTGAATAATCTCAACGATCAAGGAAACCATTAAAAAAGGACTACAAGAAGAAGGCTCCCATAGGTTCTTGGGATTAATATGAAGAAGAATATGACGAAGGAAAGGAAGAAGAAGAAAAGCCTTTCGATGCCTTGATGGCATCCACAATAAGCTCAGACAACGATGAAGATGATGGGTCTGGATGAAAAAACAAAGCAGAAGAAAAAAATGGTATCTGGACAATGGTTGCTCACATCACATGACAGAGGAGGAATCCATGTTCCTCAATCTTCAACCTAGAACAGATAGGAGGATTGTCACCTTTAGTGGAAACCAGAGATGGATCATCATAGGTGAAGGAAACATGGGTAAGGAATCACTTCTTGTTATTCAAAATGTTTTATTAGTGAAAGGTATAGAGCATAATCTTCTTAGTATTATCCAAATATGTGATAATAAACTTAATGTCGCCTTTAGTAAAAACAGATGCACGGACTTTGACAAACTAGGCATGGTTATCTTCCAAGAATGTAGACAAGGAAACCTTTATAAGATCAACTTTGAAAAATTAGCTAATCAAGAAGCCACTTGTCTCATGTCATCTGAAGACGATGACGACCTATGACATAGGAAACTAGGTCATGCATCTGCAAAAACCATATCTAAAATTTTTAAGCATGAATTAATCCTAGGAATGCCTAACTTGTCTTTCAAGACTTTCTTCACATGTCTTGCATGAATTCAAGGAAAACATATCAAAGGTTCCTTTGAATCAAAAAATGTAGAGAGTACCAGTAAGCCTCTAGAAATGATTCACATGGACTTGTTTGGCCCAGCTAGACAAGCTAGAATTTCAGGAAACAAATATGGGTTTGTTCTTCTTGATGACTACTCTAGGTTCACATGGGTATTTTTCTTAAGTCTAAAAGATGATACATTTAAAGCTTTCTCATCCTTCTGCAAAAGAGTTCAAAATGAAAAAGGTTACTACATAGCCTCCATAAGAAGTTGAATAGAGGTCCACGATCCTCCTTATGAATCTTGCTCGGATGCTTGTGCCATTGCTACCAGTCTTAACAACACAGTCATAGAACTCTTGTACAACAGGAATGAGTGCAGAAGTTTCAGACACCTTGAATAAGGTTCCCCAGTTTTGTTCCAGCACCATGTTGATTCCAGCAACTTTCACATACTGAAATAGGTTTAAGTCGATGTAACATGGTGATGCAAGGGCTCTGTCACCCAGATTTGGGGTCTTGGATTTTCCAAGCTTCTCCTCTTGTTCCCTTCGATGCATTTCTGCCTCTGATTGATGATTGCTTGCTGTGCTTCGCTGAGTTGAGGTTGAATAGGAGCTTGCTTCTTTGGTGCCATTGTTGAAAGTTCTGCAAAGAGGTTAGTGTGCAAGAGAATACAAGCAGACGAGATCTAGAGTTTCAGAATGAGAGCAAATGATGTGAGTGAAGAGAAAACGTTTCAGATATTGTTTTTGTTTAATTTGCATGGAATGTAGAAAGCTTTCCTTGGTTTTCGTAAACGAAATGATTGCAATTGAAATATGAGGTGAGAGAAAAGACAAAATCCCACGCGCATTAAAGCGATGTGATTAATGCAACAGACAAAGTAGTTGAGTATTAAAGGCGTGTTTGATATGCTAGTAACTGAAAAGACACCACTGTTCACACGAGGTAGGAACGTGCATGAACATGAACCGTCAACCACAAACGAGGACCATTGTCACCAGACTAGGTCTGTTTGAATCTAGCAATGTTGAACCGGACGATCACCTAACCAAACTAGGACTCAGATGTGGTCGTCTGCTTCTTCAGTGTAGAACCGGACGATTACCTCTACAGACGGTTACAATGATGTGTTCGTCTGGTTTTTCTACTGCTTTATGCAAAATTGTTAGTGCAGACGAGGAATACTATAATGCAGGAAACATTCCAATGCTTTCTCTAAGATATGTAAAGCGATTTTCAATGAGAGGCTTGGTGAAAACATTAGCTAGCTGATCATTTGTATGCACATATGATATGTCAATGTTTCCTTTTGCAACATTATCACGAATAAAATGATGTTTGATTTCAATATGCTTAGTTCGAGAGTGTTGAACAGGATTCTTTGTAATATTTATATCACTTGTATTATCACATAATAGAGGAATGTTATGTTCAAAAACGATATAGTCTTCTAATTGATGCTTTACCCATAAGAGTTGGGTGCACCATGATCCTGCAGCAATATACTCAGCTTTAGAAGTCAACAATGAGATTGTGCTTTGTCGTTTGCTAGCCTAAAAAATTAGGCATTGTCCTAAGAAGTGGCATTCACCACTTGTACTCTTTCTTTCTATGCGATCTCCAGCATAGTCAGCATCACAAAATCCTTTTAGCTTGAAATCATCACCTTTCTCATATACTTGACCAAGATTAGTAGTACCTACGAGATATCTAAATATTCATTTTACAGCACTAAGATGTGATTCTTGAGGATTTAACTGAAATCTAGCACATAAACAAACACTAAACATAATGTCTGGTCTGCTAGATGTGAGATAGAGCAGTGATCTGATCATGCCTCTGTACTTTGTTGAATCTACAGGTGAAGATTCATCACTTTTATCCAATATAGCTCCGGGATGCATTGGAGTGCTCATCTCTTTAGATTTCTCCATGTTGTATTTCTTTAGGAGGTCTTTTATGTACTTCGTCTGGTGGATATAGGTCTTTCCTTGTTCTTGATGAATTTTCAGACCTAGGAAGAACTTCAGTTCTCCCATCATGCTCATTTTAAATTCACTATGCATAAGCTTTGAAAATTCTTTGCACAGAGATTCGTTAGTAGCACCAAATATAATGTCATCAACATATAATTGAACTAAAATAAAATCATTTGGCGACTTGCGTCTAAATAAGGTGTTATCTACTTTACCCCTCAGAACCCGTTTGTCATTAGGAATGAACTCAAGCGATCATACCAAGCTCGAGGAGCTTGCTTTAGTCCATACAGGGCTTTTCGAAGTTTGAACACGTGATCTGGTAGGGTGGGTTCTTCAAAGCCAGGGGGCTGTTTGACGTATACTTCTTCTTCAATGTAGCCATTCAAGAATGCACTCTTCACATCCATTTGATATAGCTTGATTGAATGTTGACATGCAAAAGCTAGAAGTATGCAGATGGCTTCAATACGAGCAACAGAGGAAAAAGTTTTAGCATAATCAATTCCTTCCTGTTGATTGTACCCTTTTGCTACAAGTCTGGCTTTGTTCCTTGTCACCTTCCCATCTTCATCCATCTTGTTCCTGAAGAATTTTGTGCCTATGATTGAATTGCCTTCAAGTCTGGGAACAAGGTTCCAGACTTTGCTTCTCTCAAATTGGTTGAGCTCATCTTGCATGGCTAGGATCCATCCTTCATCTCGTAATGATTCACCTACTTTCTTTGGTTCTATTTCAGACAGTAACGCACAGTTAGCATAATCATTAAATGAGGATCCAGTTCTTACCTTTTCAGAGACGCTACCAATGATTTGAGTTGGTGGATGATCAGGTTTGAAACACCAATCTCTGGGAAGAGAGATTCCACTTGATGTCATGATCTGATCAGACGAGACTCGATCAGACGAGGATGGCTCAGATGAGGTAGTGCTCCCCTCATGTTCATGTTCATCAGACGATGTCATTTGTTTTGACAGAGTGTCTGCGTTTGACGGTTGAGCTTTCGTAGATGACAGTTCCTCATTTAGATTTAGATTGTCCTACTCGTCTTCAATAGGAACCTGACTTCCACTTGAGTTTACATCATCAAACTTTACGTGGATGGACTCTTCAATCACCATTGTTCTTGAGTTGTAAACTCAGAAAGCCTTTGAGTTGGGCGAATATCCTAAGAATATTCCTTTATCAGATTTGGCATCAAATTTCCTGAGATCGTCGTTGGTGTTGAGTATGAAGCATGGACATCCAAAGGATGAAAATAAGAAATATTAGGTTTTCTTCCTTTCCATAGCTCATAAGCTGTCTTCTTCAGAATTGGTCTCATCAAGATTCTATTCTGAATGTAACAGGAAATGTGAATTGCTTCAGCCCAGAAATACTTAGGCAATGAAGTTTCACTCAGCATAGTGCTGGCCATCTCTTGGAGTGATTTTTTCTTCCTTTCAGCTACGCCATTTTGTTGAGGAGTTCGAGGAGCTAAGACTTGGTGAAATATTCTGTTTTCTTCACAGTAGTTGTTGAAATCATCATTGATGAATTCTCCTCCTCTGTCACTACGAATGGTGGTAATGCAGTAGCCTTTTTCATTCTGAATCCTCTTGGCAATGATGGCAAAAGACTTGAAATCTTCATCCTTGGTGGTTAGGAACTGAACCCACGTAAATCTTGTGTAGTCATCGACAATGACAAGACAATATCTTTTTCCAAAACAACTAGCTGTTCTAGTAGGTCCAGACAATATCTTTTAATTGCTTTCCTTGAAGACATGCTGAGCATGTGACATCAGATCTTAAAGATAGATTTGGCAGACCACGTACTAGATCATGTTTGACCATCTTTGTAATGGTCTTTAAGGATGCATGCCCTAGCTTCCTATACCATATCCACTTATCATCCTCTGTTGATACTAGGCATGTTACAATTTGGCTTGCAAGGTTTTCCAAGTTCGTCTTATATAGATTCCCTTGTCTCTGAGCCTCAAAGATTACACTGTCATCATTGCCTGTGACCTTACACTTCACTTTCTTGAAGGTAACAGTGAACCCACTATCACATAATTGACTTAGGCTAAGCAGATTATGTTTTAATTCTTCAACCAAAAGAACCTTCCGTATTACATGAAGAGGTACCTTACCTACATCTCCTTCTCCGACGATGAACCCTTTCTGGTCAACTCCAAAGGTAACCGTTCCCCCATTCTTTTTAGCAGGGGTCTTTGGGAATAAAGACCTTCTTCCTGTCATGTGACGTGAGCACCCACTATCTAGGTACCATTTTTCTTTTTGGTTTTTTGCTGTTAACCACTCCTGCAAGAAGAATAATCATTTTTTTAGGTACCCAAATTTTCTTGGGTCCTCTTTTGTTAGTTTCAGTCCTAAGTGGGACTTTTCTCTTATAAACAGTTCTTCTTGGAACTTTCTTCTCCTTTCTTTTGACAACAAACATCTTTGATTTAGATAATTTAGAATCAGATGATATAAATTTTATTGCAGATGAGTCATGCTTAGATAATGAGTGTGATATGCCAGACGATGCATTTTTACTGGTTGTAGCATTATCATCATTTTCATTGAAACCTAGACCACTTTTATCATACAATGTTCTATTGTTTCCACACAGCTTCACTAGGTTATCATGACCTAATGTGAAAGTAGAAAGATCATTTATTAATTCTTTAACTCTTTGTTTGAGGATTATAACTTCCTCATTTGAATGTTGTGCTTGTAAATCTTTGTTTTTATTCATTAACATGAAGGTTACTTCTATTGATGCATGAAGTTCTTTTTGAAGTTTAGTAAACTTTTTCTTTAAGCTACTATACTTAGCAGATAATGAATGAGAGTAGTCAAGTCATTATAGTCATCTTGAGAGATTTGGGAAGTTACCTCATCTCCTTCTTCTGTCTCATTGTCAAACGAGTCCACAGTAACCATCATGACTTCATCTCCTTTGTCCGCTTCATAATCAAACGAGTCTATCGATACCATGAAGGCACAATATGAATCTTCGTCATCTTCTTCTTCTTCTTCCTCATGCTCACACTACTTCCTCATATTCTTCATTTTGGCTTGAAGGAGCCATCTTTTTATTGTAGTTCTTCTGAGTTGGTGTCTTTGGAAGACGTGGACAATCAGCCTCGATGTGGCCAGGATTTTTGCACTCAAAGCAGACGATTGACCCTTTGCTTGAGTTTCTCTCTCCATCCCTTCTAGAATTAGAAGAGTTTTTCTTTAGTATGATCTCTTCTAGGCTCATGTTTAGTCTATCTTCGTTTGGCCAGAATCTTCTTAAACCTTCTGTTAAAGAGGGCTTGTTCGTCGTCTGTGTTGTCAGACGATGCCTCAGCTTCGTCAGATGACTCCACAGCCTTTAGATCCTTGGAGGAGCTGGATTTGAAAGCTACAAATTTGCTGGCTGTAGACTTGCTTCGTACGGTCTCAGCATCTTCTGCAAGCTCCATTTCATGTATTTTTAATTCTCCCAAGAGATCCTCCATTTGGTAGGTAGCAAGATTCTTGGCGGCCCTTTGAGATGTAACAAAAGATCTCCACTGTGGTGGGAGGATTCTGAGAATCTTGGTTACTTGCTCCTTACTGGTAAAGGATCTTCCAAGATTTCTCAAACTATTGAGAATGATTTGAAACCTGGAGTACATATCATATATGGAATCATTCTCCTTCATCTTGAAGGCTTCATATTGTGCAGTAAGCATGCTTACTTTGGTCTCCTTCACACCAGAGGTTCCTTCATGGGCCATGGCTAACGTGTCCCATATCTCCTTAACAGTGCTTAGACTGTCGACTTTGTCATGCTCATTTTTTCTTAGAGCACATATGAGAAACAGTCTAGCCTTTGCATTACGATTCTCAGTTCGGTGCTCGTCTGTCTAGTTGTCCTTAGGAATAGCTTTATTTGCGTTATCCTTTGGCACATAGTCACCTTTAGCCACGACATCCCATAGTCTCCAGTCAGTTGATTCTATGAAGAGCTGCATGTGCTTCTTCCAGTAGGGATAGTTGGTGCCGTCGAAGAAAGGTGGTTTGTTGGTAGCCATGACAGCAGGGAAAGCGTTGTTTTCCATGGATCTTTTAACTCTACACCTGTTAAGATGTTAGTATTCTTAGAGCCGTTAAGCTCTGATACTAATTGATAGTAATAAAATAACATAAGAAAGGGGGGGTTTGAATTGTGTTTGTGTAATATTTGAAATCTTTTCTTATAAACAAATATAAGTTTCAAATACTTTTCAAAGACTAGTGCAGCGGAAAGTTAATCAGAGCTGAAAAGTAAAGCATCCAAAGTACTTATCCTGGTTCACCCCCTTAATCGAAAGGGCTATGTCCAGTCCTTGGCTTTACCAAGATTTTCCACTATTTACTCCAAATAGTACAAGTATTATGCAGGACTTCTTCTAGTATTCGTAGGACTTCTCCTTAGAAGTCTTCTACATGACTTCTCCTTACTTAGTATTAGACAGGACTACTCCCAGTTCTTTTTACAAAGAAGGTTTTGTTTTCTACAATAGTCTCTTCGACAAGAGTTGGGTACAAAGATTAAGAACAAGTTACAGAGAGACTATGAAGGTTGGTTCTCTATTTGGTTGTGTGAGAAATATGAGAGTTTTCACTCTATGAGGTTTCACACTAAGGCAGACGACTTAACTCAGGAAAGTTTAACTTGAGAATTTCTGAGTTTGCTTTTGAGCTATTTTCTAGAGAATAACTTAGAAAGCTTGTGAATTTTGTTCGTTGGAAGTCGCCACTAATTTCAGTGTCTAAGTCCTCTATTTATATCTTCAGTAGGATTCACGTTGATGAAGATTGAAGTGTTCCTGTTTGAATTTCTTCTTCTGAATGTGCAACGACTACTTCTACAACTCTGTATCAGCATTAAATGCACTCTACTATGCATTAATTGCAACATTAAATGCTTTTGTTGATGTCGTCTGGTTCATCAATGTTGTTGCCTTAAGTGCTTGTCTGAGCATTAAATGCAAGAGGAAGACAGCAAAGAGAATTTCCTTCTTCTGAACAAAAGATTTGATTTTGACCGTTGATGTGATACAATGTTCACTAAATTGCGTTGTTGACTCTGAAAAGTAATGCTTGATTTAAGGAATGTCAGAGAGCTAGCAGGTACGAGGAATAAAATATTTATTAAGTCCTTGTCTTTGTTCTGCAGCGAACAGTGCTTCATTAAATGCTTCGATGAGGTTTGTCTTTAATACTTGAAGCATTTCCGGACGAACTTTTTATCTCGTGATCGGACGAACTCTACGGACGTGCTCTTCAAGAGTTACCAGACGTACTCTTCATTCAGATGTACTCTTCATGCAGACTTACTCTTCATGTAGACGTACTCTTCTTCGCCATATATTTTCATGCTGCCTTTGATTTGATTTCCAAGAGTGGCAGACGAGTTTTCCTTTTCATAGTGATAGATGTTCTTGAAATATAAAATACTCAAAGTATTAGAAATTCCTTATCTATCAACATTAAACCTTAGGTAAAATTGTTATTCATCAAAATATATTAAAAGATGAAACCGTTTGAATCTAACAAAAAGGGCAACCCATTTGGACCCCTGAGGATTTTAGTTACGAGGAAACCATACGGAATGACTTTCTGGTTATCAACCAAAACAGAAGCAAGATGATTGTAGACAATGTCTACCACATTACTGTACTCTTCATTCAGAATTGAGTAGATGATAAACAGGTCTTTATCAAGCACGTCTCTCAAACGATCTTGTCTTGGATAAGGCACGGTTGTGACCAGTTGATGTAAAACTCTAGCATGAAGGGTAAGGGATGAGTAGAGAGCGTTGAGAAACAGAGGGATTTTCAATGCAATGGATGACTTCATCAATATCTTTTTCATCGCGGTCTCTTTTCTAGAGTTCTGAGTACGTCTCTCCTTTGTCCGCACTATTGAGGAGTTCATCCAGCCTCTCTCTGGTTATGGAGATGTCATGATTCAACACCGTTTCGACGAAGCCTCTGTTGTGGTCGAAGGACAAGGAAAACCAGCAAGTCATAATAAGTTCGGGGCACAAAGGCTCACAGATGCATCACACAATGCAGACATACGTGTGTGACGTTGAGCATTGGTTCGAGGAATTTGATAGCGGTGTAGCTATGGGAAATTGATGGTAAAAGGAAGATAGATACTCATGTCGTTTGCCATTTCTGTTTTTAAGGAAGAATGAACACAGAAGCAGAGGATACAAGGAAGATGATGGAGTGATGGATGGAGAACATATGAGTCTGGAATTTATAAGCAAACGAGGAAAGTGAATAGGGGTGAAGAAGAGTAACCAGTAAGAAGTTTTAATTGTGAAACAACGCACGCTTCTTGTGCTCCGGGAAATGGTGAGCTAGAGAACGTTTTAGTGGGAAGAGAGGGAAGCATTTAATATGTTTTAATTGTGAAATGGCGCACGTTGCTTGTGCTCCGAGAAATGACGAGCTGCAGAACCCTAGTATTGAACAACAATAACAATCTACAAAATAAAATCCTAGAAGTAGAAGCAGGTCAAGAAGACTCACTAGTGAGCTAAAGAAGAGCGGCCAGAGGGAGAAGACGGGAACGCCGATGCATGAAGACGAAAACGGCGTGACTGTCACAGCTGAGAGCAAGAGTGCAATTGGCGGAGACGAGCTTGGCGCCGAAGAGCATGCAAAGCAGCGCCGGTGCCATTGCAGAGAAAAGCAGTGTCGGTGATGAGGTGCAGCGGGAAGGAGCGGCGATCATTAGGTGCAACAAAGAAAGGGTTCACAAATGGGTTAATGTATCAGATAAAAAATAATAAACTATATTACCACGGTTAAGTATCAACCGTGGTAATAGGAAATGTTAATTAAAAAAATAATAAAAACTATCACAGTTACCACAGGTGACATGCAACTGTGGTAATAAAGTGCCTCAGTTACCACGGTTAAACACGGAGCCACGGTAACAGAGCTCCGGGCACCATTTTACCAGGATTCAACACGGAACCGCGGTTATGGCAAATATGTAGTAGTGAATATTGTGACATTGGAAACTATAATGTTTGCATATATGCAATTGAAGGAAAGAGATATCTCATCAAACTTGGGTGACTTGTTCACGACATTTACTGAAATGGTAATAATTTTATATTCTTTTTTATGAAATATTGTATTGCCATTTTAGAACTATTATTATTAAATTCCATCACCAATTTTAATCATGTGGGGATAAAGCCAACTGAGGCAGAGTTAATGATACTTCTTGATTCAACTAGAGTAAATCTGTTTACAGTTTTTAGTGAGATTACAAAAGTTGATTTGGTGTGGTTTTAACTTTTAAGGACAATGCTAATGGAGAAAAAGATGTTTCCCTTGATGAAGAACCAGTTGAAACTACAGGTCATGCAATCGAGTTTCATCAATATTAGTCAGGTTAGTCATTTTTACTTCATACCCACTTATATATTAGTTGGTTAAAGTATGTGCTTGATCTTATTATATCCTTACCATATTATGTTAGACCCATTCATAGAAGGAAGAAGGGATAGGGATAGGGATAGGCAGAGAGGGACGTGTGAGGATTAGGCAATTATTTGGTAATTGGGTGGCTTTAATTAGTACACTCCTAACCCCACGGAAAGGTAGCTTTCCTAAAACGATAGTACCAGATTATATGCTTATGGTTCATCTCTTCTGATCAGTTTCATATCATATTTCATGTACATGAGTTTCTTATAGAAAGGATGTAAAAAGTGCTGCTAGATTCCTTCTAAAGCCAAGTCTTTGGTATTTAGCATTGATCAAATACATGATTAAACTAGTTGATTACAAAATCTTAATTAGTTTCACTTTTCTGAAATATATCATATATGCTTTGATGATATAGTTATTTTGGTAGAGATGGTATTGCCATGTGAGGTAGAGGGAAGACTAAGAAAAACTAGTGTAATCTCATGTGTTGACTGAAGCTTTGTCATTCGTCTTCATGTAAATATTTTGTATGCAGCTTACCAAAATGATAATGCTTTTCATTATCAACTGATTTTATTCTATTGAGTCTAACTTTCTTGAAGTTTTATGCACACTCTTTTCCTTTTTTATTTAACAAGCAGATGAGAAATTTCATGTTAAGAGCTAGATCCAAGATTGGAGGTTTCACAAAAGACTACAAATTAATATGCATGAAACTAAATCAAACAATTACTGTGAGAGCAAAACAGTAGACTTATTTGTAAAGTGCCTCCGTCTCAAATTATAGGGTCATTTTCAGATAATCACGCCTATTAAGAAAACGTGTAATAAGTTAATTAATAGGTTGGTTTTGTTACTTTTTATACAAATCTTCCAAATATGTCCCTATTTAAAAAAATCTGGAAATTGTTAATGTAAGTAGTGGATATACCAAAAGTTGGTTGAGAATATGAAAGAAGTAATTAATAGATGTGGTAATTAAAGTTTTGGAATTTAAAATATAATGAATGCAAGGGGTAAAAAAGGAAAAGCTTATTTTTTTTTTTCCTGAAATTTAGAAGGATTCTTATAATTTGGGACACTCTGAGTTTGTTTCTAAAAAGTCTTATAATTTGACGGTTTGGTTTGTGATACATGTGCAAATTACTTATCCAGATTTTCCCCTATATCTTGACACCAGTTATTGTATTTGATATACTTTTTTCTTGTCTAAATGATATTACAAAGTGAAAGTGATAGGTAAATGCAGATAATATCATGCGTTCTCAATTATTCTATTTGATTTTCATCATTTAATCTTTTTAATTTTGATCAAGTAAAATAATGTTAACTTTGATTCACACCATGTGGCATATTTTGTATAATGAGACAGTTGATTCTCACAATGTAGCATGTTTTTTAGCATTTTGTGGCATTTACACGCTGCCAGCAAAATTTGAGCTTATACAAAAGTAGATGAATTTTGTGGCATTTAAAAGCTATCAGTAATTGCTGAAGCAGTTTGTGGCAAAAAAAACCTGCATTTAAGCAACAATTGCCGCAAAACTGTTTGTGGCATGTGTGGAAGTGACATTTAATGTTAATGCCGAAATTAACACTTATAGCATTTATTAAATGCCACAATTTAACAATATCAATGCCACTAAATCTTTTTTTAGTGCTTCCTCTATCTCCTTCAGACTAAAATTCATGCCTTTTAAGTCCAAGGATATTTGTTTGTGTTAAAGGAGATATATAGAACCCAAAACTCATGCCTACTGTTTACAAAAACTCTTAAAAAAGTCACAGTGAAGAGAAAGAACTGAAGGTCACAAAGATGATTTAAATCATAATTGAATGGGGAAAAAATGAAAAAAAAAAATTCAAATTTGAAGCACTTGAAGGCATCATTAGTGTGACCTAATTTGAGTAGTATATGAATAATAACACATGAATAGAAGGAAGAGCAAGAAAGACAAAGAACAACATAGATAAAAATGAAATAATAAATCTCAATTATAATTTTGAATTAGAATTAGTTTTTATTAAAGATAAATTTTATTTTTTTTGAAAGGAAGATAAAATTTGTTATAAAAGCTAACATATATTGAAAATGGGAATAAAACCATTTTTAATAGTTATATATGATGCCCCAACTAATTAAGTTTTCATAGATTTAATTGAATGTGGATTCTCAAATTTTTAAACAAATAAATAAATTAAAAATAAATATAGTAAAAATATAAAAACTCAATTATTATTCTGAATTAGAATTTGATATAAAAGTCAACACAGAGTGCAAATAATAATAATAATAATAATAAAACCATTTTCAATAGATACAACGGTTGGTTTGGGTGTCTTTTTCAAATTTTTGGGGTGCTTTTTCTGTTGGTATTTTATTGAGAGGGTTATTGTCAAGACTAATTTATATATCAATAAATCTTCTTTTGCAGTCAAACAAAATAGATACAATATGTAACCAAAAAGAATAGATGCATTATTTTTTTTTAAACCATAACTGATAAAGAGAAAGTTGAAGAGAAAACCCATGACAGAGTCCAAGATAATACCATCATAGCCAACGAGCTTTCTATAAGAAGACTTGCGCGCAAAAATCTAGGTTGGAATTTGACTTAGAACAATATCATTTGTACAATTATACACCGTGCCTAAATGTTTTCCCGTCATAAGAGCACTCCTGGCCCTCGTCATAACATAGCGAGGCTCTGAAAACTCCGCAAGAAAAAGCATCAACTTCCTCCCTTCAGGTATCCAAGCTACATTTGCGATCTTCGAGGCCCTAAAAACCTCTTCAAACAAAGAGCCTATCTCCTTACTCCGAGTCAAATCCTCAAATATTCCATGAGAAAATGATCCACGCGAACAACTAATAGAAAGAGAAGAACCCTCTAGATTGCTCAACTCTTTAACTCCGCAATTATCCTTCCTAGGTGGTCCATGAGAACGAATAGTCTTCATCTTAGAATGACGACCCCTAACCTTAACAAAGGCGTTTCTATCACACGCACCCTCCTAAAGCTTCCTTGGAGGGCTATACCTTACATACAGTTTTACAGTTTTATTTTAGTGTTCGACTCTAAAAAATTAAATCATTATATTAATTTAAAATCAATATGCTTATAGAAAAATTTAAAGTCAATATATTAAAAGATGAAAAATGAAATGATAAAATTTGAATTATTATTTTGAATTAGAAATTGTTATAAAAGTTAACAGAGTTCCAAAAGTAAACAATCACTTTTAATAGATAGATAAGGTACCACCTAATTTTTTAGCCTTCTAAAAGAGAAGCAAAATGATGAACAATAAAGTTAGCATAATAATGTTTCAAAATCACTACTAAGGCTCATTTTGGACATCCTGCAGTTCGTAAAAAAAAGGGCCTCGATTGGCAACTCCCCAGGCCCCACGACAATAATTTTTTAAGTTATGATTGATAGACCACCATTAGTGGTAGACACCCATAGAGAGAAATGAAGATAAGAGAGAGAAGTATTGGATGTGATAGGTAATATGATGTGATAAGAAGTGAGAGATAGAGAGAAAAATAAGATGTTTGTGGGTGTCTATACTGTTTATGTGTTTATGAATCTTTATTGTAATTTTTTAGAAGAATGTAAATTTTAGAGAATATTTTAAAGAAATTGAAATAATCCAAAAATGATAATTTAGTCATTTTGCTCATTACTCTTTATGGCAAATTGCACGTTTACTCTTCAAAAGAAAGTGCTTTATAATATGTTGTTGTTTTTTTTACGGGATTAGAATATATTGTTTGGTACTGCGAGAAATAAAATTTGTATAATGTCTGTTAAGTATTATTTTTCTAAAGGAACAGAAAAACTTAAATTGTAAGGTAGTACCTGAAATTGTAGATATATACTTATATAGAATATGGTTAATCTCTTCCATTCAATAAAATAATATTCAAACTAGTGGTTCTAAATTTTGGTCCATGGATGGACCAATTTTTTCTTGGTCCAAAAAAAAGTCCTAAATAAAATCCTACAAAATATTTGTTAAGAGTTCTTATCTATTTATTAAACTTTGCAAAGCTTCTAAAATGAGGTGTTTTTGCGTCTTTAAACAGGTAAAGCTTTGCCTAGCTTTAAGCTTTTTTTTTATTTTTTTGGTTACACCTAGCTTTAAGCTTTGCATAGCTACAGCATTATCTTTGCCAATCCACAGAACTTCCATAATTCCTTGTATAAAATACAGGTAAAGCAAATTAGGTATGAAAATGAATTAATTAACACACGTATGAATATAATGTTATTAAGGGTTAATACATTTTTAGTCCTGTTTTTGTTTTTCGTTCTTAGAAAAAAAAAATTATTATTAGTCATTTAAAAATTACATGTGTTGTTTTTAATCCCTACTAGTTGTTTTTCTATCTATTCAAATCTGAGTTTTTACAACTTGGGAAAAATATAAGATGACTGAACTCGATTTCACCGCTTGTAGAGTAGATCTAAGCACGTGTGAGAGTGTTTTCAAATCTGGATTGGATGGAAAAACAACTAGCAATGACTAAAAACAAAACATGTATTTTTTGAAGGACTAAAATTAAGAAAAAAATTGTACAAATGAAAAACAAAAATAGCATATTTTGCCGGGACTAAAAATGTATTTAACGGAAGGAATAGTTATATATTCAAACATTTAACCACACCATTATTTATTTCTCTTTTTTGGCATACACCGAACATATAAAGATTGTGCGTTTTTTTAGTAGTTAAGAGTTTACATGAGTTCATATCCGATCACCATCACCAATTAAAGCATGTTTTTAGGACAATATATTGAAATTAAACTATTTGAGAAATTCTTTACCAAACGGAATTAACATATATTCGTCAGCATATATTCACAGGAGATTGTGCGTCTTATGTTATAGTGGGTTTTCACTTTTCAATTAAATATGTAATAAGTTATTCAACATTTCTCTTGTTTGGCATACACCAAACATATAGAGATTGTGGGTTTTTTTAGTAATACATGAGTTCGGATCCAATCACCACCACTAATTAAAGCATGTTTTTAGGACAATATATTGTTACAGAGGTATTTAAAAATTGACCGACCGCCAACACAACCCTCACGTCACTAACAAATATGGAATGCATAACTATTTGAGAAATTCTTTACCCACGGAAGCAACATATATTCATGAGCATATATTCATCACGAGATTGTGCGTCTTATGTCATAGTGGGTTTTCACTTTTCAATTAAATATGTAATAAGTTATTCAACATATCACTCATCTTTAGGTTATAAATATGGAGAGGACTAGCCTTGCTTTGCATTATATCACCTCGAACATAATCAAACACACACACCCAACTTCACTACTTCTCAAACACAAAGAGAATCTAGAGAAGAGAGGTATAAGATGGGTGTGGTAACATGTTTTGACAAGGTGCATTCGTGGTTCCGCGATTCAAAAGCACTTCTGATAATCATAAGCTTGCAATTTGGATCTGCTGGCATGTATGTTATCACCAAGGATGCTTTGAACAAAGGAATGAGTCATTATGTGTTCGTTGTTTACCGTAATGTCATCGCCACTATAGCTCTTGCTCCCTTTGCATATTTTCTTGAAAGGTTTCATCTCTTCTCTTATACTTCATACTTACATCGATCATGATTCATGCATGCACATGTATATATGTAACCATTGTTAACGCATTTTAACTACATGATGAACTTAATTAATATACAGTTTATCTAGCTTTTCATTGTTTTGATCAATGGTTGGAGCTGGTGATATGGATTCTCTTATGTAATCATGTTAAAAAATTTGCCTATTTCTCTTTATTTATACTATATTTTTCAGGTTTAACCTATTGGGTATAAAGAGAAATAAAAAACAAATTAACATCATAAAATTAAGGATATCCAACGTGAGAAGTGCCTAATTTGGATATACATTATTTAATTACTTCTAATGTCTATATTTTCAGTAAGTAGACAGTATCCATTAATTCTACTATATTACGTGGTGACTCGTGGTGATTAACTCTCTGTCTGTTTTTATTCCTTTTTCAGGAAAACAAGGCCTAAGATGACAGCTCGGATATTCTCAGAAATTATGGCTGTTGCTTTTGTCGAGTAAATAAAATATTCTTTTATTTTTCATATATATCGAGTAAATTATTAGAGTTTTGATTTTTATCATACTTATATAATGTTATATATACAGGATAATACTTGATCAATGCTTCACCTTCCTGGGGATGAAGTTAACATCAGCATCGTTTGCATCAGCTGTCATGAATTCCGTACCCTCCATTACCTTTGTACTCGCAATAATTTTTAGGTAAGAAATTAAGCAAATTATACTATTAGTTAAGGTAATACTATAGTAAACCACGTTAAAACTAATCATAAGCATTGAATACATGTAATTTATAAGAGTTTAATTAATTTCGATGCATTAACCGTGTAAATAGTTTTACACTTCTCAATTTTTCATTTAAAATAAATTTAAATTTAGATTTAATTATGCCATAACAAATTAATAAATTCTAATTGAATGCATGTCGTACAACTTCTTTACACCGTCAGTTTATAATATGTTCCTTAAGTGTTAAAATTAAGGGTTAATGGTTCAACAGGTCCCTGAAGTTATATTGAAATCTGTGTGTGGTCCCTCCTCGGAAAAATGACGTTTAGTGGCGGTCAAAAACACCCATTAATTGTAAAAAAACCGCCACTAAACATCATTTTTCCGGGGAGGGACCAAATACAGATTTCAGTACAATTTCAGGGACATGTTGAACCATTAACCCTAAAATTAATTTGCAAATAAAGTTGTAAATCAGATTTTTCTTAGTTACCACTAAAAACTATTAGTAGGTTTGTTGTAGAGCCATGTAGAATGCTTGAAAAGAAAGAAGCACCTACGTAGCAAGTGAATCCTCCATAGATTCCACTACCAAGATTAGGGGGGCAGTTCCTGATGACTCTTGACCTATTTAATTTTACATATATATGCATAGTGATTACCGCACTCACGCATGCGGCAAACCGGTGTAATCCATTTAATTAGGTCATTTTCTACCTTCACCAACTAATTAAAGAATTGAGATACTCTTTTTCTCAAATTTACAAGATAAGCATGTCACTTCATTTTCTTATGTTTTTCTTAGTTGATAAAAGTGTTGGACAAAAGACTACCTGCAATAATGTTTCCAATATTGGTTACCAATGTATGTAAATGTAAAATATACAAACACTTGCAGGCTTATCAAGAAAATAGAAACACATGCACTAATTTACTTGGCTCATATTTGAACAGATTGGAGCGCATGAAAATTAAGGAAATAGCATGTCAAGCCAAAGTGATTGGCACTGTGGTAAGTCTAGGAGGCGCATTTCTGATGGCACTCTACAAAGGTCCCGTTGTTGGATCACCGGTGAGCCACGCGGCTCAATCTGCGAACGCGACCGATCCCGATGGCAACCAATGGCTCATTGGTGCATGTTTCCTCCTCATAGGTTGCGCGGGCTTCTCTGCTTTCTACATCTTGCAAGTAAGTCGATAAACGTCAAGTCATTATTTAAAAGAGAAATATGATTTAATGTTTTAACGAATATGATGTATGCCTACGCTTTCACATTAAAAAAAGATTTTAATATCCACGCACTGTCAGTGAAAAAGAACTCTATATGGACAACTAATAATAATTCAGATTTTCGCCAATCAAATAATTAATTTCAAAACTTGTTCAATTAATTATGAAATCAGATTATGATGTCGCAAATTTATAAATTATAATTGGTTGTCTATCTAAAAAGATTTTACACATACGGTCGGTGCATGAGTATTAAACTCTAAAAGAATTATTGTATCATTAATATCATTTGCACTTTGCAGGCCATAACATTGAGAAAGTACCCAGCAGAGATGTCTCTAGCAACATGGATTTGCTTTGTGGGTGCACTTCAAAGCAGTGCAGTTTCAATTTTCATGGAGCGCCACGACCCTGGTGCCTGGTCTCTAGGCTTGGATTCCAGGCTTTTTGCTTGTGCATACTCGGTTAGTAAAGCCCACCACATTGGCCCAAGGCCCAACCCAAGTTTCTAGGCCCAGGCTTTTATTCTTAACATGCTTTTTTTATTCTACAGGGAATAGTAACTTCAGCAGTCCAATTTTACGTGCAAGGCACTGTTATCAAAACAAAGGGCCCAGTTTTTGTGACTGCTTTTAATCCCTTGCGTATGATCATAGTCACAGCCTTGGCCTGCATCCTTCTCTCAGAGAAACTCTACCTTGGAAGGTACCATAAATACAACAATAACAAATCAACTAAACCTTCTCATTATTCTTCATACTTGATTCTTAAGTTTTTATTATTTTTTCTCTGAGAATATTAACCTCATTTGGTATAATTTTTCTATCAGTGTTATTGGAGGAGTAGTCGTTGTTGCGGGGCTCTATGTAGTTGTGTGGGGCAAAGCTAAAGAACAGAAAAATTTGATGCCACCTTCCCCTGAAAAGGAGGTATCACTGCAAGGGCAAAAAAATCAGCTACCTGTTACTGCCCCCAAAATTGAGAGCAATAATGGAAATAAAGCTCAATTGGTCATAAATGGAGCTGAAATCAACAATGATGTGGAAGCCAGAGGATCAAGTACAGAGAGTAATTGAAAGTTTGAAATGTGTCAAATTAAGTCTGCACCTTATTGTACGAACTGACTCTGGTCTAAGACCAAATGTAGTGTGAATTGTGAGTTTAAGTTTTTGAGGTTGTTTTGTTCAAGTTTTGAGGTTCTCTGCTGCTGCAACTAATCAAATATGAATGAATTGCATGTTTTTGTTGCATTATATTCCAAGTTCAACGGCTCTTACTGACTATGGTATCTAAATTCTAATGAGAGCAATATAATAGAAAAATACCACAAATGCCAAATTCAGACTTGCTCACTCTAGATCACTAAAGCATTATGAAACTTAATCAAAAAATGATTTAAATGATATTCCCTCCGTCCTAAATTATAAGGTAATGAAACTTTAGAGTATTGAAACTTGTTTGGATATCCATTTAAAAAAAATTGGTCCAGGGCCGGTTTGTCCAAGCCAACTTGAACTAGTGACGCACTTCTATACTTTTAACCTCTAACTCTCTCCGGCTCTTAAACTCAAAGCCTAGACACCTAAATTGAGACCAACCCTTTTTTTCGAAGTTAAATCAACACATTATTATAGTGTCTTCCCCCTCCTCCTCCACTTATACTTTAAAAAAAACCGACTAATCACCTTCAATTTTCTACAATTTGAAAGAACCCCATAATGTAGAATGAGATTGTTTGAACAATTTACTTAATCAATACTTCCCTATCAGCTCTTGACAAAATCTTTATTTTTTTGTTCAGACGCTTTCCTTGACAAAATCAAATACTTGAGAGACTTTTGTTTACCAATAATGGTAGGAAGCCCAAGATACTTATCCGATCTCCTAATAGCCTTCAAAATCATCCTTACAATAGTATTAAAATGTAAAGGGTTCCCAACAGTATTAAAGCTACAAGAAGAAAGCAGGGTAAGCCGAGGAAGCATATTATGAGTATGAGGGTATATTGAAGCTAGAAGAACCTATTCCTCTGGCACATAACCTATTCCTCATCCTTACAGCAGCAAGCTTAGGACCTTTTTTCATTGCCTGAGCATTATATCATCATTTCTGAATTTTTCTTTTGAATGCTAATTACTTTGTGCATTTCTATCATCATTTCTGAATTTTTCTTTTGTTGAGTTAAACCTTAGAAGACTTTACTTTCTGCGACTGAGCAAGAGGTTCAGCTTCTTCATCAGGTTATTTGACTTGTTGGAACTGTCACATGAGCTCTTTATGCGCTGAAGAAAGTGTTCTACATACAAAGTGAGTTCAAGAGAAACAACAACAATAGCAGTAGAAGTGGTTTTTTCTTGAGGGATGAAAAAATCAAGGGCCAAGTTTGTAACACTCCGAATTTTCAAAACTGTTACAGTAAAATAAACAATGTTGGTTAATTTATAAGACATGAAAAAGAGTAGTATTTTTTTTCTTTTCCAAAACATGCTAATGACAACATGCATTACATGTATAATACCTTGTTCTAGAAAATATCCATATACATGACATAGACAAGTGGCCAGCATTGAGAAAGTTTTACAAAACCCTAACTAGTTACTTTATGAAAGACATGCTGCCGCAGTTCCAAAATGAAGAACCTCCTAGCCGGTATGTCTCCTATAATCCCACACAGGGTGACCACATAAAGACATCAAGCCCCGGAACCTACCTTGTCCATATCATGCAAAATTGCAGACACCGTACTCCACTAGCTACATCTAAGCTAAGTACCACATCTTCCGCCCGACTCTCACGGGCTCTCCTCGGGTTCCGCATCCACCATATGCTCCTCCGTTAGCAGTTCACTAGCTGGCGACAGATCACCCAAACACAAACAACAAATAAAGTGCAATGGCCAACTTCATAAATAACAAAATCACATTATATATATATATATATACATCTTAGATGTAACATCCCGTTTTTCTCAACCAAAAGAAAATGATAGTAAAAGTATTATTATTATTACAATTATTACTATTACTATTATTATTATTGATAATTAAGGCGTATGGTTGTTATTTAATGTGTATTATTATAGTTTAATGTCAATATGAGAAGATAAAATTAGGTTTATGACAATGTAAATGGAAGTTTGAGCATAAGATATATCTCATAGATAATTAAGAAAAATTAATTGAAAGGATTAGTGAATAAATCTTCTTAAAAGTTGTTATTTATGGAGGGAAGGAACTCAAACTTCAGAGATGTTTAAGGATATAAAATGGAGTTTTGAGAAGTTTTGAAAGAAAGCTAGGGTTACTTATTGAGGATTTTGGATGGTGAAAGTCAACATGCATAGTGACACTTCCATGGTCACTTGGATTCCTTCAAACTCATCATTCCCTCTATAAAAACATGAGCTCAGAAGCTCTAAGCCCTCACCACACTTCCCTCTAGCTGAACTGAAGCCCTGTAGCCCTGGAGTTAGAGATAAAAGCTCCAGCTTCTCTCTAAAAACCCAAACCTTGTTCATCTTTCCTTTTTTCTGTTTTCGAAGAGAACCCTCTCAAATCCTCCTAAAAACATCACCATCGTGTTTTTGGGTAGTTAAATAGGGATTCTGGAGTTTTTGACTCGTTTCTGGGTGGTTCTAGGGTGTTTCTAGGTTTCTATTCTTTGTGCCCATTGAAGGTGCAAGAAACACACAAGAAAGGGGGGGTTTGAATTGTGTGACCCAATTTTTAATTTCTTTTGAAGATATCGGTTTAATAATCATCCACTAGAAGTCATTTATTCTCATTTCAAGATTTTCTATGACATAAGAAGGAATAAGTGAAACATTTAATAGATACTGGAAATTAATTATTTGTTCTCAAGATGATTTATTTATGAAATCATGAACAAATGTGCAACGAGTAAGCGGTAAAGCATTAAAGTAAAGCACACAAAGTTTTTATCCTGGTTCACCCCCATAATCGACAGGGCTACGTCCAGTCCTTGGCTTCACCAAGATTTTCACTATTTCAACAAATAGTACAAGTATTATCAGGGACTTCTCACAACAAGTATTCTAAGGACTTCTCCTATCAAGTATTCGAAGGACTTCTCCTTACAAGTATTATTAGGACTCCTCCTTACAAGTATTCTTAGGACTTCTCCTTACAAGTATTATACAGGACTTCTCCTGACACCTTTTTCAAAGGTTTTTCTTTTCTACAAAATTCTCTTCTTGATAAGAGTGGGTAGAAGAAATGAAGTTCATAGAACAGAGAGATCATAAGCAAGTTGATCTCTTGTTCTGAGTTATGTGTGTGGAATATAATGAGAGTTAAACTCTGTCAAGTGTCCACACACATAAGTAAATCAACTCAGGTTGGGATATGACTTGAAGTATCCTGAGTTGAAGACCAAGGTTGCCTTGGTCTTTGGACGAACTAGATTGAGATGTGTATAATTTAGTTCTAGTCGCCAAGTTGCTGCGGAAGCAAGGTTCTCTATATATATCTTCAGTTGAAGCTCTTCGTTCTTCCTTCACAGAAGGAGAGAAAACCTGCCCGCAGTGCTTCTTCCTCTCTGGGAAGCACATAACGGCTAGTTCTGCATTTCTCAGCAGGCGTAAGTCACGATCAGAGGATTTTCTGCAAGCATAAGATATGATCTGAAAATCATCAGTACGTCTGGGTTGATGTCGTCTGGCTCCATCTTGAGCAAGTAGTCTTGAGCTGGTTTCTTCGTATATAACGTGTAAAAATGCAGCGGTGAAGACTGCTTTGACTCTTTTGCCCCAGTGCTTGACAGCTAATACTCATCACGTGCCTTGGTCAGGTTTTTGAATTTCGACCGTTGAGAGTGTACGATGCTCAGAGATTCTTGCCGTTGATTTCGCGATGTCAGCTTGATTTTAGGAAAAGCAGAGAAGTAGTTGGACCAAGAGGTATTGGATTTATTGAGTCCCATCTTTCTTTCTGTGATTGCCAGGTTTTGATAATCGTGCAGACGAGGATAAAAGTAATTATTCAAAAGAATAATTTCTTTAATACTTCTGTTGACTTGATCTCCTCGAAAGACGTACTCATTTATCTTTGCATCTTTGGCGCGATTTATACTTTGGTGGACGGAATCTTTCATTCAGCTTTTGGCAGACGCAGTCTCCATTGAATGCTTGAAGTTCCGTGATTGGCCCGTATTGCCAAACGAATTTCCTTCAGTCAGTTCTTTTCTAAGAAACAGAATATTCTTGTCTGAATTCTTTCTTTCACTGAAGTTCTTCATCGGAGAGAGTTGATCCACAACTCCTTTATATGATGCTAGAGAGGTTTCAAGTCAGACGGAGTTTCTTCAAAATTGTTATACTCTTTCACCTTCAAACAATACAGTCTTCACATTTGATCCTTGTAGATTCGGGTGATGGACTGATTCAGCTGCTTTAGGTAGGCTTGATTCGGGTGTGAAGATTTCCATCAGATAGTCGTAAGAAGAGAAGCTTGTCATATGAAGCTTGTTGATTCATCTCTCTTGATTCACCGGACAATCTTGTACTTTGAATGTCTTTTCTTTCTAGCACCATCAGACTAATTTATACGAGAATGTTTTTCTACGTATATCCTTGGTGTTGTTTCCTTCGAGGTGACCGGACGAGCTCTTCTGGCGAACTAATTCTCTTGATAGGGCAGTGATGTTTATTTATTCCTTTCAGAGATGCTTGTTCCTGTACATGATAATTTTCACTATGTTAGGAATTTTATCTTTGACGTTATTGAAAAGAAATTGTTAATTATCAAAATATAACTATTCATTTAATTATTTGATTCTAACAATCTCCCCCTTTTTGATAATGACAATTTCTTTGGAAAATGTTTATTTAAAGATGTAATTAGGCATAAGGCATTTTGTTATTTTTAGGTAATAGTTTTTCCTCAGAGTATTGCGTTTAGAAAAACATTTAAGTGAGAACAGGGCGAACGAATTCTTTTCTTAATGAGTTTACTTAGCTTTGCTCCCCCTAAATCAAATATCCTATATAGTGTTTGCTAAGTGAACTTACCTTTGCTCCCCCTAAATTTGCTACTACTTACTTTAGTTCAAATAAATGCTTTGCTTTCTTTTACTAATCTTTTTCTAGTCCCTAGTCCCTTTTCCTTTCTTTTCTCCCCCTTTGGCATTATCAAAAAGAATAAGCAAGCAAGCAGGCAATAGTCAGTGAATAATGCAGAGATATATTGAATAGGCATTGAGTAACGATAAGCTGTATAAAAAAAAATAAGGAGAGAAGAGACAGAGATTGATCATGATGCTACTGGCGATTCTGTATGTATCTTCGTAGCAGTTCCTCCATGCGTTTAAGGCTTGCATCAATTTTGTGCTCAAGTCTTTCGGACACAGCCTCAATACGATTGAATGCCCTTTGGCACACTTCATTTTCCTTCTCAGCACTCAAATTTCCTGCTTCCATTTTAGCCCGTAGTTCCATCACGGCAGCTTTGACATCAAATGATGTGTCAGCTGATGATGATTCATTTACAGCGTTGGACTCGGGAAGTTTCTCAGCTTGAGAAGCATCACTGTTGGGGAGTGCGAATGAAATAGGTTGAGCCTTTGTAACCTCAGCATCCAGTGTGGATGACGACGTGTCGTTTTGAAGACACTCATGGGAAGATGATGGAGATGATGATTGATGTCGATTTTCTTCGACATCGGAGGATGTGGTGAATAGGTCTTGTGGAACGATAATGTTCTGAGGTAAGGGGATGACTGGTGTGTATGATGGATGGTTGTTGGAGGGTGCATTGACTGTTGACAAGGGTTCAGGTCTTGGTTTGACTGTCAGCAGGAGAAGCACCCATGACCCATGTTGAACCATAATGCTTTCAACATTAGGAATAAGTCCAAATGGAATGGTCCCAAGGTGAACTGGTCTGGGAACAGTCAATTTCCACTCATGATGAAATATATCATACCTGGATCTTATTGCGAATCCAATCTGCATACCATCTATGGCAGGAGGAGCCTAAAGTCAAGCTTGCAGACAAAAGTTTTACCCCAGTGACTTCATTAGCAAGTGCGGAGCATATGCCGCGTTATCCATAGTCAGCATCCTAGGAACCTGCAAGCTAGAGGAGGATGTCGTCTGACGAGTCCTTCTTGGAACATGAGCAAGAAAGACTCTTGCTATGTTCTGAGAAGACTTGATAAATGTGGTGGATGTTGTGACCTTCTGTTGGGATGTTAATATCTCATTCAGAGATATTTCAGGATCAACAACATGACTACTGAGTCTTTCAGCTTCACCCTTCCGCTTCTTTTCTCTGGGATGACTCTTCTTTGATCCAACTGACTTGGTCCGCTTCTTAGTGTCCTGTTCCAAGACACCTTCCTTTGCTGCAGCCGGACGGATTTCCTCATGGACCACTAGCTTTTCTATTTCACCAACAATTTCTTCCAAACTCTTCCTTCCCTGGTTTGGATTCAAAGCCATTGGTGGCCTCTGATTCTGGAATGGCCTCTGAAACTGTTGCCTGACTTCTCCTTGACCACCCCCTTGGTCCCTCCAAGAAAAGTTGGGGTGGTTTCTCCAGCTTGGGTTATAGGTGTTGCCATAGGAATTTTGAAAATTCCCCATAGCTTTTACCTCAGCTTCTAATTCAGATTCCTCCGGGCTCAGTTGAACCCCCTCCATTCTTTTGACCATTGCATCAACTTTCCTGGATAAAAGTTTATTTGAAGCAACAATGGACTCAAAAGAATCAACCTCATAAATACCTTTCCTGATTGCCCGGTCCTGGTTTGAATGGGCAGCTCTTGCAGCAAGTTTGTTGATTAAATCAAGAGCTCCCTGTAGTGGCAAAGCATCAAATGCCCCACTTGCTGCAGTATCCAGCTTGTCCCTAGTATAATCATTCAAAGCAGCATAAAATTTCTCTACCTGATCTGCGATAGAGATGTTATGACCTGGGCACCTTCTGAGAAGTCCCTTAAACCTCTCCCATGTCTCATACAGGTTTTCAGCATCTTGTTGAATGAAGGAGTTGATTTCCTGCTTCAACTTCCTTATGCGGTTGTAAGGAAAGAATTTGGCCATGAATTTTTCAGCCAAATCATCCCATGAAGTAATGCTTCTGAGTGGTTGAGAAGATAGCCTCTCCTCTGCCACATCTCTTAAGGAAAATGGAAACAGCATAAGTCTTACCGTATCCAAGTGAGCATCATTTCTCCTTAAGGTGGAGCACTGCCTGGTGAATCGCTCCAGATGTGTGTGGCAGTCTTCATTAATACCTCCACCAAATTGGTTTTGACTAACCAAAGAGATGAAGTGTGGAGGAATCTGAAAATTTGGCAATGCATCCTCCGGAACCACAATACTCCCTTCAAAATTGTAATCTACCTGGGGAGCTGTGATATCACGAAGGGAGCGGTTAGCATTCTGCTCTTCCTCCTCCTTTCTCTGCCTTTGAAGTCTAGCTTGGACTTCACCTTCTACCCTTGCATTGTATTCAGCAAGGAGGCGCTCCTCCATTTGAGCTTGTGTTTTAGACATGGCCCTTGCTAATCTCCTTTGCTCCGCTAATCTGCGATGCAAAGTTCTTTCAATTTCAGGGTCGAATTCAAAATGTCCTACCATGCAAACAAGCCAAAGAAGTTAATAGCACCTACTCAATACAATTTCGTTGGGACGCTGCTTCTTCATCTTCAAGCTTTTTCTTCCTTCTTCATTCATGGTAGTGGGTTTTGATTGCCATAAAAAGCCACTACTCAGCCCTTGTTTAATTCTGAAACCTTTCCTCCACTAACATCAATTCCTTCAACCTTTTTCCCATGTGCTAATTTAGAGAGTGATTCTTCATATTCTTCTTTTCCACTTTGGTCCTCTCTTTGTTAGCACTTCAACTTTGGCCCTTTAACTTCTTGAATCTGCACTTTTAGTCCTCCACTCTTGAACTTTTACAATTTGGTCCCTGACTTCCTGAAACTTTACATATTGGTCCCTGGACAAAAATGATAACTAAACCAGCTTTTCCTAAAAATATAAAATTGCTATAAAAATTCCTAAAAATATAAAATAAAGGTAGAAAAACAAATAAAATCTAATCTACATGCAAAATGCAAAATAAATAGAAAATCTACATAAAAATGCTAAAAAAACCTATATGTGACTCAAAAATAATAAAATAAAAAGACTAAAAATTACCTAAAAACATCATATAATATCCACTCATCACACCACTATACCCAACGACAGCTTGTCCTCAAGCGACAAAACTTAAAGAAAAACTCGTCCCTGGGTTTTGAGAAAGTTTATCTGATTAAAACATGAAGCACAAAAACCTTTCAAAGAAAGCTAAGCAGAAAAGGAAGACATGCATGTTTTATAGACAAAGAATCAAGAAAGTTAGGCTTGGCTTTTAACATGTTTGAGTTCATCAATTAAGCTCACAAAATGATATTCTCCATGAAAACAAGAAAGCTCAATAATTCTGCCTATAATTCAAATCAAAACTAAAATAAAGCAACCAAGTGATTTTGAAGATATTTTTAAGGTTGAAACTTGGCCAAAGGGTTGAACAATTCAAGGTGTGGATTTCAAGAAATTGGCAACTCTAGTGGCTGACTCAGAATCTGTTGTTAAGTGATTTTTCTTGAGTAAGAGCTTTAACAAATTAACACAAGGGTTCTCTCAATTTTTCTTTTTTCCTTTTTCTTTTCTTTTTTTTTAAACAAAGTAGTGGAATGTATGGGATGAACGACTTGAATTTTACTCCCCTCATACTCTTTCTCACCCCACTACCTCATTAATTTTTCTAAGGCACACACCCTTTTTTCAATTTTTCCTTCATCTTTTTTTTTTTTTTAGAGAGAAACCCACAAACATAGCTCTAACAAATTCAGCACATGAATCACAATAACAACTATAAGAATTATCACACAAAGTAGGCTCCAAAGAATGACTCTTTTAAGGCTCAAAAAGGGCTACTAGTGGATATCAATTTCAAGCAAGAATCTGAGTTTTCAAAAATGCCTATAATCTCTTCTCAACTCACAAAGTGTACAAAACTCCAATCAACATGCAACACAAGGCAGAAAAATTTCACAATCATGCATTCAGAGTCCTCAGCTCTCAGAAAAAGATAGGGTAAGTGGTACACTTTTTAGAACTCAGAAAAAGACTTTGCCAATCAACCCAACAATCAAGATATCAAAAATCCTTTCTACAGCATGCAATCCTAACTGCTTTAAAAACATGTAACTTTTTCACCAAGCAGCTTAATCAGATAAAGCATTTCACAAAGCTATAGCAACATTCAGAATGGATAAAATACTCAAGACTCATGCAAAAACAAAACAGAAAAAACTAAACTAAAAATAAAACTATAAAACTATAAAAAGAAAAACTAAAAAGCTAAAAAGCTGGCATAGTAACAAATTATCCACAAAGGTCCAAGGGAACCTCAATGCAAAAATCAATATGAACATTCAAGTTCAAGAGGATTCTCCTTTTGGTACATATCCTGTAACAATGAACAAACAAAAAGTCTCACAAGCAGAAGCTTGCTTGACTTGTTAGTTCCAAAATCAGCACAACAAGATCATGGGTGGAAAAATTGTGTTCACCTTTAAAAACAAGAGTTCTTGAGTTCCCAAAAATCAAAACCAGTTTAGAACCAAGGGAAGACTCATAGAACCTTAAAAATTTCAAAAAATGGTGAACACAAAATTTATTAAAAACTAAAAACAGCAAATAAACAACAAAACAGCAAACTGCCCGAGCTCCAGCGCTGGAGCGTTGGGGATGCCAACGCTGGGGCGCTGGAATAAAAACAAATACTGGGCATCAGAGGTCCCAGCGCCTGAGCGCTGGGTTTCCAACGCTGTGGCGCTGGAAAATAAAAAAACTGGGGATTCCAGGGACCTAGCGCATGAGCGCTAGCCCTCCAACGCTGGAGCGTTGGGATTAACTGGAATCAGAGGATTTTTACAGGGGCCTAACGCTTGAGCGTTGGCCTCCAGCGCTTGAGCGCTGGCCTCTCCTGCAGCAAAAACATAGAGTTCTTTTTCTTTTATTTATTTACAAGAGTGTTACAAGAAATTAAAAACAGAAACATAAACTATCCTAAGTTGGGTTGTCTCCCAACCAGCTCAATGTTAAGGTCCGAGATAGACCCTTCCCCTTAATCAATTGGGGGTACTTTTTCTTTCCTTAATACAAACATCATCTTTGAACTCTTCCACTCCTTCGGACTCATAATGCTTACAAGCCCGGAACACTAAAAACTTGATCTTCTCATCCCCTACCTTCAAAGATAGGAGGCCTTGTGCCACATTAATCTTGGCGTTTCCTGTAGCAAGGAATGGCCGCCCAAGAATTAATGGTACCTTTGAGTCTTCTTCCATGTCAAGTATCACAAAATCAACCGGGAAGACAAATTTGTCAACCCTTACCAACACATCTTCAGCCACCCCATAGGGGTATTTTATGGATCTATCTGCCAATTGTAAACACACCAAAGTAGGAGTGGCCTCTCCCATGTCCAATTTTCTAAACATGGAAAGTGGCATAAGATTAATACTGGCCCCCAAATCACATAGAGCATTTGCATTCGGCAATCCCTCAATTTCCACGGGTAAAGTAAAACTCCCCGGATCCTTCAACTTTTGGGGCAACTTTCTTAAAACCATAGCTGAACACTCCTCAGTTAACATTACAGTTTCATCCATCTCACTCAACTTCCTCTTTCTAAATAAAATGTCCTTCATAAATTTAGCATAAATTGGCATTTGTTCCAAAGCTTCAGAAAAAGGAATATTAATTTGAAGCCTTTTGAAAACCTCAAGAAATTTTGAGAATTGTTTTTCCAAATTCTTTTTTAAAGCTTTAGGAAATGGAACTTTGCCAATTTTCTTAGAAGGAGGAATTACATTTTCAGCAATTTTTTCAACAACAACAGGTACATTCCTCTCTTCACCTCTTACCTCTTGCTCAATTTCCACTACACTTTCGGGCATAGTCTTACCACTTCTAAGAGTGATGGCAGAAACATTCTCAACATTCTCCTTTGGATTGATAAGAGTATCAGATGGAAAAGTACCTGGCATTCTTTCTGAGATGGTTTTGGCCAACTGGCCAACCTGGACCTCCAAATTCCTTATGGAAGCCTCATGATTCTTAGCACTTGTCCTGGTCTCATTCATAAAGTGCACAGTTTGTTGGCCTATTTCACCAACAATTTCTTCCAAACTCTTCCTTCCTTGGTTTGGATTCAAAGGCATTGGTGGCCTCTGATTCTGGAATGGCCTCTGAAACTGTTGCCTGAATTCTCCTTGACCACCCGCTTGGTCCCTCCAAGAAAAGTAGGGGTGGTTTCTCCAGCTTGGGTTATAGGTGTTGCCATAGGAATTTTGAAAATTCCCCATAGCTTTTACCTCAGCTTCTAATTCAGATTCCTCCGGGCTCAGTTGAACCCCCTCCATTCTTTTGACCATTGCATCAACTTTCCTGGATAAAAGTTTATTTGAAGCAACAATGGACTCAAAAGAATCAACCTCATAAATACCTTTCCTGATTGCCCGGTCCTGGTTTGAATGGGCAGCTCTTGCAGCAAGTTTGTTGATTAAATCAAGAGCTCCCTGTGGTGGCAAAGCATCAAATGCCCCACTTGCTGCATTATCCAGCTTGTCCCTAGTATAATCATTCAAAGCAGCATAAAATTTCTCTACCTGATCTGCGATAGAGATGTTATGACCTGGGCACCTTCTGAGAAGTCCCTTAAACCTCTCCCATGTCTCATACAGGTTTTCAGCATCTTGTTGAATGAAGGAGTTGATTTCCTGCTTCAACTTCCTTATGCGGTTGTAAGGAAAGAATTTGGCCGTGAATTTTTCAGCCAAATCATCCCATGAAGTAATGCTTCTGAGTGGTTGAGAAGATAGCCTCTCCTCTGCCACATCTCTTAAGGAAAATGGAAACAGCATAAGTCTTACCGTATCCAAGTGAGCATCATTTCTCCTTAAGGTGGAGCACTGCCTGGTGAATCGCTCCAGATGTGTGTGGCAGTCTTCATTAATACCTCCACCAAATTGGTTTTGACTAACCAAAGAGATGAAGTGTGGAGGAATCTGAAAATTTGGCAATGCATCCTCCAGAACCACAATACTCCCTTCAAAATTGTAATCTACCTGGGGAGCTGTGAAATCACGAAGGGAGCGGTTAGCATTCTGCTCTTCCTCCTCCTCTCTCTGCCTTTGAAGTCTAGCTCGGACTTCACCTTCTACCCTTGCATTGTATTCAGCAAGGAGGCGCTCCTCCATTTGAGCTTGTGTTTCAGACATGGCCCTTGCTAATCTCCTTTGCTCCGCTAATCTGCGATGCAAAGTTCTTTCAATTTCAGGGTCGAATTCAAAATGTCCTACCATGCAAACAAGCCAAAGAAGTTAATAGCACCTACTCAATACATTTTTTTTTATCTTTTTTTTATATTTTTTTTCTTTTTTTTAATAAATATAAACAAGAAGTACTAAATAAAATAAAAATAAGAACTTGAAAGAACCTATCCCCGGCAACGGCGCCAAAAACTTGATAACGAAATCGCAAGTGTATGATTTAACTATCGCGTAATACAAAAGATCAAACCCAAATGATAGGTGTTCTTATTATTATAATATTTAGTACTAAAACAGAAACATAAAAGATGAATATTTGTTGTTGGTTTGAGAACTAGAAAGTAACAATAGCATAAAATAATTAGGGAAAGAAATGATGAACATTAAGCTCTTGGGTTGGTTTACATAGTCTATAAAAACATGCTAGCAATCTCTTACTAAATTCCTGAATTATAGAACCATTATCATGATGCTATAGCCTAGTGTAACTACAAGTTAATTCCTTAAGCATTGTAGATCTTTCTTTTTAATTACTAAACCCAATTCCTTGGCACCCAGTTAACTAAAGAAGAAGATGAAGAAGATGTTCAGACCAACATAAAGTTACGTCCTTCCTAATTCCTTAGCGAAGTATACTTACAACCTTTTTTATTACCTAGTTCCCTTACTACTCACCAAATGGCCTTATGTAATAAGTAATAAGCAAAACCTCTTGGGATCCACAAGATAGAAATTAAGCATAAGGTAATAAAACATGAATGGTAGTAAAATTCAGAAATGTAAGAAAGAACTAGAACATGTATTATAAACTAAAACAACCCAAAAACTTAAAGAAGAATTTAGCCAAACATGGCTAAAGGAGACATTGAATTACCCTGGATAGGAGCTCAAATATGGCTTCCCACAAGTCCTAGGAACAATGCTCAAGAGGGAGAAAGAGAGAATACTTGTTGTATTCTAGGAAAGGTGTGCTTTACAAGTGAGGAAAAGGGTCCTATTTATAGTGAAAATGCAGCCTCCAGCGCTTGAGCGCTGGCATTCCCAACGCTTGGGCGCTAGGATGCATTAAAAATCCACTTTCTGTCCGAGGCCCAGCGCTTGAGCGCTGGCTTTCCAACGCTTGGGCGCTGGGTCATCATCTGACTCATTTCCTAGTCAGAATCCCAGCGCTTGAGCGCTGGGATCCCAACGCTGGAGCGTTGGGACGCTGCTTCTTCATCTTCAAGCTTTTTCTTCCTTCTTCATTCATGGTAGTGGGTTTTGATTGCCATAAAAAGCCACTACTCAGCCCTTGTTTAATTCTGAAACCTTTCCTCCACTAACATCAATTCCTTCAACCTTTTTCCCATGTGCTAATTTAGAGAGTGATTCTTCATATTCTTCTTTTCCACTTTGGTCCTCTCTTTGTTAGCACTTCAACTTTGGCCCTTTAACTTCTTGCATCTGCACTTTTAGTCCTCCACTCTTGAACTTTTACAATTTGGTCCCTGACTTCCTGAAACTTTACATATTGGTCCCTGGACAAAAATGATAACTAAACTAGCTTTTCCTAAAAATATAAAATTGCAATAAAAATTCCTAAAAATATAAAATAAAGGTAGAAAAACAAATAAAATCTAATCTACATGCAAAATGCAAAATAAATAGAAAATCTACATAAAAATGATAAAAAAACCTATATGTGACTAAAAAATAATAAAATAAAAAGACTAAAAATTACCTAAAAACATCATATAATATCCACTCATCACACCACTATACCCAACGACAGCTTGTCCTCAAGCGACAAAACTTAAAGAAAAACTCGTCCCTGGGTTTTGAGAAAGTTTATCTGATTAAAACATGAAGCACAAAAACCTTTCAAAGAAAGCTAAGCAGAAAAGGAAGACATGCATGTTTTATAGACAAAGAATCAAGAAAGTTAGGCTTGGCTTTTAACATGTTTGAGTTCATCAATTAAGCTCACAAAATGATATTCTCCATGAAAACAAGAAAGCTCAATAATTCTGCCTATAATTGAAATCAAAACTGAAATAAAGCAACCAAGTGATTTTGAAGAGATTTTTAAGGTTGAAACTTGGCCAAAGGGTTGAACAATTCAAGGTGTGGATTTCAAGAAATTGGCAACTCTAGTGGCTGACTCAGAATCTGTTGTTAAGTGATTTTTCTTGACTAAGAGCTTTAACAAATTAACACAAGGGTTCTCTCAATTTTTCTTTTTTCCTTTTTCTTTTCTTTTTTTTAAACAAAGTAGTGGAATGTATGGGATGAATGACTTGAATTTTACTCCCCTCATACTCTTTCTCACCCCACTACCTCATTAATTTTTCTAAGGCACACACCCTTTTTTCAATTTTTCCTTCATCTTTTTTTTGTAGAGAGAAACCCACAAACATAGCTCTAACAAATTCAGCACATGAATCACAATAACAACTATAAGAATTATCACACAAAGTAGGCTCCAAAGAATGACTCTTTTAAGGCTCAAAAAGGGCTACTAGTGGATATCAATTTCAAGCAAGAATCTGAGTTTTCAAAAATGCCTATAATCTCTTCTCAACTCACAAAGTGTACAAAACTCCAATCAACATGCAACACAAGGCAGAAAAATTTCACAATCATTCATTCAGAGTCCTCAGCTCTCAGAAAAAGATAGGGTAAGTGGTAACCTTTTTAGAACTCAGAAAAAGACTTTGCCAATCAACCCAACAATCAAGATATCAAAAATCCTTTCTACAGCATGCAATCCTAACTGCTTTAAAAACATGTAACTTTTTCACCAAGCAGCTTAATCAGATAAAGCATTTCACAAAGCTATAGCAACATTCAGAATGGATAAAATACTCAAGACTCATGCAAAAACAAAACAGAAAAAACTAAACTAAAAATAAAACTATAAAACTATAAAAAGAAAAACTAAAAAGCTAAAAAGCTGGCATAGTAACAAATTATCCACAAAGGTCCAAGGGAACCTCAATGCAAAAATCAATTTGAACATTCAAGTTCAAGAGGATTCTCCTTTTGGTACCTATCCTGTAACAATGAACAAACAAAAAGTCTCACAAGCAGAAGCTTGCTTGACTTGTTAGTTCCAAAATCAGCACAACAAGATCATGGGTGGAAAAATTGTGTTCACCTTTAAAAACAAGAGTTCTTGAGTTCCCAAAAATCAAAACCAGTTTAGAACCAAGGGAAGACTCATAGAACCTTAAAAATTTCAAAAAATGGTGAACACAAAATTTATTAAAAACTAAAAACAGCAAATAAACAACAAAACAGCAAACTGCCCGAGCTCCAGCGCTGGAGCGTTGGGGATGCCAACGCTTGGGCGCTGGAATAAAAACAAATACTGGGCATCAGAGGTCCCAGCGCCTGAGCGCTGGGTTTCCAACGCTGTGGCGCTGGAAAATAAAAAAACTGGGGATTCCAGGGACCTAGCGCATGAGCGCTAGCCCTCCAACGCTGGAGCGTTGGGATTAACTGGAATTAGAGGATTTTTACAAGGGCCTAACGCTTGAGCGTTGGCCTCCAGCGCTTGAGCGCTAGCCTCTCCTGCAGCAAAAACATAGAGTTCTTTTTCTTTTATTTATTTACAAGAGTGTTACAAGAAATTAAAAACTGAAACATAAACTATCCTAAGTTGGGTTGTCTCCCAACCAGCTCAATGTTAAGGTCCGAGATAGACCCTTCCCTTTAATCAATTGGGGGTACTTTTTCTTTCCTTAATACAAACATCATCTTTGAACTCTTCCTCTCCTTCGGACTCATAATGCTTACAAGCCCGGAACACTGAAAACTTGATCTTCTCATCCCCTACCTTCAAAGATAGGAGGCCTTGTGCCACATTAACCTTGGCGTTTCCTGTAGCAAGGAATGGCCGCCCAAGAATTAATGGTACCTTTGAGTCTTCTTCCATGTCAAGTATCACAAAATCAACCGGGAAGACAAATTTGTCAACCCTTACCAACACATCTTCAGCCACCCCATAGGGGTATTTTATGGATCTATCTGCCAATTGTAAACACATCAAAGTAGGAGTGGCCTCTCCCATGTCCAATTTTCTAGACATGGAAAGTGGCATAAGATTAATACTGGCCCCCAAATCACATAGAGCATTTGCATTCGGCAATCCCTCAATTTCCACACGTAAAGTAAAACTCCCCGGATCCTTCAACTTTTGGGGCAACTTTCTTAAAACCATAGCTGAACACTCCTCAGTTAACATTACAGTTTCATCCATCTCACTCAACTTCCTCTTTCTAAATAAAATGTCCTTCATAAATTTAGCATAAATTGGCATTTGTTCCAAAGCTTCAGAAAAAGGAATATTAATTTGAAGCCATTTGAAAACCTCAAGAAATTTTGAGAATTTTTTTTCCAAATTCTTTTTTAAAGCTTTAGGAAATGGAACTTTGCCAATTTTCTTAGAAGGAGGAATTACATTTTCAGCAATTTTTTCAACAACAACAGGTACATTCCTCTCTTCACCACTTACCTCTTGCTCAATTTCCACTACACTTTTGGGCACAGTCTTACCACTTCTAAGAGTGATGGCAGAAACATTTTCAACATTCTCCTTTGGATTGACAAGAGTATCAGATGGAAAAGTACCTGGCATTCTTTCTGAGATGGTTTTGGCTAACTGGCCTACCTGGACCTCCAAATTCCTTATGGAAGCCTCATGATTCTTAGCACTTGTCCAGGTCTCATTCATAAATTGCGCAGTTTGTTGGCCTATTTCACCAACAATTTCTTCCAAACTCTTCCTTCCCTGGTTTGGATTCAAAGGCATTGGTGGCCTCTGATTCTGGAATGGCCTCCGAAACTGTTGCCTGACTTCTCCTTGACCACCCCCTTGGTCCCTCCAAGAAAAGTTGGGGTGGTTTCTCCAGCTTGGGTTATAGGTGTTGCCATAGGAATTTTGAAAATTCCCCATAGCTTTTACCTCAGCTTCTAATTCAGCTTCCTCCGGGCTCAGTTGAACCCCCTCCATTCTTTTGACCATTGCATCAAATTTCCTGGATAAAAGTTTATTTGAAGCAACAATGGACTCAAAAGAATCAACCTCGTAAATACCTTTCCTGATTGCTCGGTCCTGGTTTGAATGGGCAGCTCTTGCAGCAAGTTTGTTGATTAAATAAAGAGCTCCCTGTGGTGGCAAAGCATCAAATGCCCCACTTGCTGCAGTATCCAGCTTGTCCCTAGTATAATCATTCAAAGCAGCATAAAATTTCTCTACCTGATCTGCGATAGAGATGTTATGACCTGGGCACCTTCTGAGAAGTCCCTTAAACCTCTCCCATGTCTCATACAGGTTTTCAGCATCTTATTGAATGAAGGAGTTGATTTCCTGCTTCAACTTCCTTATGCGGTTGTAAGGAAAGAATTTGGCCGTGAATTTTTCAGCCAAATCATCCCATGAAGTAATGCTTCTGAGTGGTTGAGAAGATAGCCTCTCCTCTACCACATCTCTTAAGGAAAATGGAAACAGCATAAGTCTTACCGTATCCAAGTGAGCATCATTTCTCCTTAAGGTGGAGCAATGCCTGGTGAATTGCTCCAGATGTGTGTGGCAGTCTTCATTAATACCTCCACAAAATTGGTTTTGACTAACCAAAGAGATGAAGTGTGGAGGAATCTGAAAATTTGGCAATGCATCCTCCGGAACCACAATACTCCCTTCAAAATTGTAATCTACCCAGGGAGCTGTGATATCACGAAGGGAGCGGTTAGCATTCTGCTCTTCCTCCTCCTCTCTCTGCCTTTGAAGTCTAGCTTGGACTTCACCTTCTACCCTTGCATTGTATTCAGCAAGGAGGCGCTCCTCCATTTGAGCTTGTGTTTCAGACATGGCCCTTGCTAATCTCCTTTGCTCCGCTAATCTGCGATGCAAAGTTCTTTCAATTTCAGGGTCGAATTCAAAATGTCCTACCATGCAAACAAGCCAAAGAAGTTAATAGCACCTACTCAATACATTTTTTTTTATCTTTTTTTTTATATTTTTTTTTCATTTTTTTTAATAAATATAAACAAGAAGTACTAAATAAAATAAAAATAAGAACTTGAAAGAACCTATCCCCGGCAACGGCGCCAAAAACTTGATAACGAAATCGCAAGTGTATGATTTAACTATCGCGTAATACAAAAGATCGAACCCAAAGGATATGTGTTCTTATTATTATAATATTTAGTACTAAAACAGAAACATAAAAGATGAATATTTTTTGTTGGTTTGAGAACTAGAAAGTAACAATAGCATAAAATAATTAGGGAAAGAAATGATGAACATTAAGCTCTTGGGTTGGTTTACATAGTCTATAAAAACATGCTAGCAATCTCTTACTAAATTCCTGAATTATAGAACCATTATCATGATGCTATAGCCTAGTGTAACTACAAGTTAATTCCTTAAGCATTGTAGATCTTTCTTTTTAATTACTAAACCCAATTCCTTGGCACCCAGTTAACTAAAGAAGAAGATGAAGAAGATGTTCAGACCAACATAAAGTTACGTCCTTCCTAATTCCTTAGCGAAGTATACTTACAACCTTTTTTATTACCTAGTTCCCTTACTACTCACCAAATGGCCTTATGTAATAAGTAATAAGCAAAACCTCTTGGGATCCACAAGATAGAAATTAAGCATAAGGTAATAAAACATGAATGGTAGTAAAATTCAGAAATGTAAGAAAGAACTAGAACATGTATTATAAACTAAAACAACCCAAAAACTTAAAGAAGAATTTAGCCAAACATGGCTAAAGGAGACATTGAATTACCCTGGATAGGAGCTCAAATATGGCTTCCCACAAGTCCTAGGAACAATGCTCAAGAGGGAGAAAGAGAGAATACTTGTTGTATTCTAGGAAAGGTGTGCTTTACAAGTGAGGAAAAGGGTCCTATTTATAGTGAAAATCCAGCCTCCAGCGCTTGAGCGCTGGCATTCCCAACGCTTGGGCGCTAGGATGCATTAAAAATCCACTTTCTGTCCGAGGCCCAGCACTTGAGCGCTGGCTTTCCAACGCTTGGGCGCTGGGTCATCATCTGACTCATTTCCTAGTCAGAATCCCAGCGCTGGAGCGCTGGGATCCCAACGCTGGAGCGTTGGGACGCTGCTTCTTCATCTTCAAGCTTTTTCTTCCTTCTTCATTCATGGTAGTGGGTTTTGATTGCCATAAAAAGCCACTACTCAGCCCTTGTTTAATTCTGAAACCTTTCCTCCACTAACATCAATTCCTTCAACCTTTTTCCCATGTGCTAATTTAGAGAGTGATTCTTCATATTCTTCTTTTCCACTTTGGTCCTCTCTTTGTTAGCACTTCAACTTTGGCCCTTTAACTTCTTGAATCTGCACTTTTAGTCCTCCACTCTTGAACTTTTACAATTTGGTCCCTGACTTCCTGAAACTTTACATATTGGTCCCTGGACAAAAATGATAACTAAACCAGCTTTTCCTAAAAATATAAAATTGCTATAAAAATTCCTAAAAATATAAAATAAAGGTAGAAAAACAAATAAAATCTAATCTACATGCAAAATGCAAAATAAATAGAAAATCTACATAAAAATGATAAAAAAACCTATATGTGACTCAAAAATAATAAAATAAAAAGACTAAAAATTACCTAAAAACATCATATAATATCCATTCATCACACCACTATACCCAACGACAGCTTGTCCTCAAGCGACAAAACTTAAAGAAAAACTCGTCCCTGGGTTTTGAGAAAGTTTATCTGATTAAAACATGAAGCACAAAAACCTTTCAAAGAAAGCTAAGCAGAAAAGGAAGACGTGCATGTTTTATAGACAAAGAATCAAGAAAGTTAGGCTTGGATTTTAACATGTTTGAGTTCATCAATTAAGCTCACAAAATGATATTCTCCATGAAAACAAGAAAGCTCAATAATTTATCCTATAATTCAAATCAAAACTGAAATAAAGCAACCAAGTGATTTTGAAGAGATTTTTAAGGTTGAAACTTGGCCAAAGGGTTGAACAATTCAAGGTGTGGATTTCAAGAAATTGGCAACTCTAGTGGCTGACTCAGAATCTGTTGTTAAGTGATTTTTCTTGACTAAGAGCTTTAACAAATTAACACAAGGGTTCTCTCAATTTTTCTTTTTTCCATTTTCTTTTCTTTTTTTTAAACAAAGTAGTGGAATGTATGGGATTAATGACTTGAATTTTACTCCCCTCATACTCTTTCTCACCCCACTACCGCATTAATTTTTCTAAGGCACATACCCTTTTTTCAATTTTTCCTTCATCTTTTTTTTTAGAGAGAAACCCACAAACATAGCTCTAACAAATTCAGCACATGAATCACAATAACAACTATAAGAATTATCACACAAAGTAGGCTCCAAAGAATGACTCTTTTAAGGCTCAGAAAGGAACTGTGAACCACTTAGGAGATAAAGCCAATTCTCCTGTTGGCAGATTCAGAGCAGTACTTATTCTTTCCATTTCCTTTTCAGACTCCATTACACTAGCAAGTGAGGAATGGTTGGTTCTGAGTTCTTCTCTCATTTCGGTCCTGATGGCAGGCCACTCATTCTCGCTTACTCCAAGCCACTGTGCGATGAAACGAAAGCCACAGTTTCCATCATCAACTACATCGATGATGTCTTCCACATATTTATGAAAGATTGTGGGAACGTATGGAAGGTAATTTAGCAGTGAGGATGAGGATTCATCATTCTTTGGAGCAACCTTCAAAGGTTCCTTTCTTACCTTCCTGACCAATTTAGCTATTGGCAGGGAGTCTTCATCATCTCCGGACGAAGTTGCGTCTTTCTTAGATGCAGCCTTTACAAGGCGTCTTCTTTTTGCTAGGGGCGCTGGTGTTGGCAAGGTTTTGGTTGCCTCATCTGGTTCTGAAGCATCACGTTTCTTGGCGTGCGATGGCGCTGTAGGGATAGTTTGCTTTCTCATTCTTGAGGCTCTTGTCTTTGGAGGAGAGGGATGAGTTTCCTTCCCCTGTTCTGTTTCTTCATGGGCTTCTACTTGCTTCTTTTCCCATGTGGAAAGCATGTTCTTCGGAACCTTGGAGAAGTCAATCTTCAGGTTCATTCGTTTAACATCTCCAAACTGAATTGGAGTTGGGTAGATGTAATCCTGAGCAATAAATTCACTCTGAAGTTTCTCCTCTGTTACCAGTCCTTTCATTCCCATGATTTTTGTAATAAGAGCCCCATAGGGAAGATTTGTCACGGGACTTTCAATGGTTCCCACCATGTGATGAAAAATCAGAGATGGAAGATTGATCCTCTGCATGTTACTCATCTGGTAAAGCGCCCAGTGAGCCATCTTGTTCACAAGGTCTCTGGCTCCTTCTTTGGGAATGACGACTTTACTGAGAACAGTATGGGGAAACTTGAATTCTTCTACCAAGTTATTGACAGCGTTCCCATGAATTTTGAGGTTTTCCTTCCAGATGCAGTCTCTGTCTTCTGCAGAGATTTCCCACTTCGGGGAATAGTGAACTCCGTCCTTCACATCCACGTCTAGTGCTAGGGCAATATCACCAGGGCAGATTTCTGTTATCACCCTCAGACATCTGCTCGTGATTGTTCGAGAATTTGTTTTGACAGCGCACTGGTAGAACTCCTTCACCAGTGGTTCCAGAACGGGTGTCTCAGATATCTTCATAAGCTTTTCCCAGTCTTGAAACAGAACATGATTCAGTCCAGCAACCTTCGCATACTGAAAGTGGTTCAGTTCAAGATACCTGGGTGAGACCAGTTCTCTTTCGCTTAGGTCAGCAAACTTCTGAGCCCCAATCTTTGAGGCTTGTTCACGGCGATTGGCTTCAAAATTCTTCGTTCTTTGTTCAAGAATGGCTTCTTGTTCCTGAGTAAGTTTTGGCTTAACAGTGGTTTGCTTCTTGGGAGCCATTAGAGAATTCTGCAGAGAAGGTTAGAGGATGCAGGCAGAGAATAGCAAGAGTTTTGAAATGCAAATGAGATGTTAGTGTGAGACTTTTGCTTTCAAGTGTTTTTGTTTATCTTAACTAGAAGGCGGACAGTTTTTACTCGTTGAGTGGGATATAATGATTGCGTTATATTTGATGTGAGATATCAAATATTACATGCGCATTAAGTAATAATAGAAAAGCGTGCAGTTATGACAGTTGAGGATTCAATGCGTGTTACGGACGCCTTTATCAAGTGGAACGATACAGCTGTTTACCTGTAGCCCCAGACGAACTATTTTAGTACTGTCCTTTCGAGTGGGCTTAGACGTCCTCACGTTGAATGTGCAATCACCAGACGGTGATTTCTTTTCAAGTTGATCGACTTTGCTGATGGACCACCTTCCTTAAGATAATCTTGGGTCCTTCCTAGATTTAATCTTCTTGATCATTTCTTTGCCGTTTACTGGGTGAGACCATTGCTTCATTACGGACATGTTTTGAATTGTCCAGCAACTTTCTTCATCTTTTCTTCTTATGACCTCCATGCTTAGTCAGATTCTGTTAATTCCCTCCTTTTCAGAGAGTTTCTTCATCAAGAACTCCTGCAACAGAAATTATCGTATACTCTTGTGGTACCCAAATTTTTAGATGAGTCCGGTGGGTTAGTTGGTTACTCACAGAGGTGTGAGCATTAATGTTTGAAAAGCACATTTGGGAGAAGATAGACCTTCAAGACTTAAATGTGCACACATGAGTATATGCATGTATGTATATATATATATATATATATATATATAGGTTTTGGGAGTACATGAAATTACTGGATGTTTATGATGATGCTTCAAACAGTATGACTCATATAGGTGTGAAGATTAATTTACTCTTAGTTTCTTCTCACTGAGTGTGACTTAGTCATTTATAGAGATTGCTTATATTTCGGAAACAAGAAACTTAGCTTCTCTATTCATCAACATGTCATTAATTCTTATTGACTTAAGGCAGAGAAGGGAATGAATAATGTTTGATGTTTATGAGGTTAGGATTATTTTACCTGTATTTCTTCATCAATCCTGCAGAGAATTTGTTAGGTGCTTCTTTGATGCTTGCAGGAGTGGACTTCTTCGTCTGTTTCCTCTCCTTAGATCAATATTGACATCTTTTCTTTTTCTCAATTCATCTGCAGCCATTTTTCTTTAAAGGAGAGGGCACACCTTTCTTGAATGAGTTTCTTTAGTATGTTCTTCCTTCATCATTTAGTGGATCATGGTTGTGTTTGTCCGAGAAGAACATATATTTCCATAGATCTTTGAACTCTGCATCTGTGAAGATGTTAGCACTTTTCAGAGTGTTAGGCTCTGATACCAATTGAAGGTGCAAGAAACACACAAGAAAGGGGGGGTTTGAATTGTGTGACCCAATTTTTAATTTCTTTTGAAGATATCGGTTTAATAATCATCCACTAGAAGTCATTTATTCTCATTTCAAGATTTTCTATGACATAAGAAGCAATAAGTGAAACATTTAAAAGATACTGGAAATTAATTATTTGTTCTCAAGATGATTTATTTATGAAATCATGAACAAAGGTGCAACGAGTAAGCGGTAAAGCATTAAAGTAAAGCACACAAAGTTTTTATCCTGGTTCACCCCCATAATCGATAGGGCTACGTCCAGTCCTTGGCTTCACCAAGATTTTCACTATTTCAACAAATAGTACAAGTATTATCAGGGACTTCTCCCAACAAGTATTCTAAGGACTTCTCCTATCAAGTATTCGAAGGACTTCTCCTTACAAGTATTATTAGGACTCCTCCTTACAAGTATTCTTAGGACTTCTCCTTACAAGTATTATACAGGACTTCTCCTGACACCTTTTTCAAAGGTTTTTCTTTTCTACAAAATTCTTCTTGATAAGAGTGGGTAGAAGAAATGAAGTTCATAGAACAGAGAGATCATAAGCAAGTTGATCTCTTGTTCTGAGTTATGTGTGTGGAATATAATGAGAGTTAAACTCTGTCAAGTGTCCACACACATAAGCAACTCAACTCAGGTTGGGATATGACTTGAAGTATCCTGAGTTGAAGACCAAGGTTGCCTTGTTCTTTGGACGAACTAGATTGAGATGTGTATAATTTAGTTCTAGTCGCCAAGTTGCTGCGGAAGCAAGGTTCTCTATATATATCTTCAGTTGAAGCTCTTCGTTCTTCCTTCACAGAAGGAGAGAAAACCTGCCCGCAGTGCTTCTTCCTCTCTGGGAAGCACATAACGGCTAGTTCTGCATCTCTCAGCAGGCGTAAGTCATGATCAGAGGATTTTCTGCAAGCATAAGATATGATCTGAAAATCATCAGTACGTCTGGGTTGATGTCGTCTGGCTCCATCTTGAGCAAGTAGTCTTGAGCTGGTTTCTTCGTATATAACGTGTAAAAATGCAGCGGTGAAGACTGCTTTGACTCTTTTGCCCCAGTGCTTGACAGCTAATACTCATCACGTGCCTTGGTCAGGTTTTTGAATTTCGACCGTTGAGAGTGTACGATGCTCAGAGATTCTTGCCGTTGATTTCGCGATGTCAGCTTGATTTTAGGAAAAGCAGAGAAGTAGTGGGACCAAGAGGTATTGGATTTATTGAGTCCCATCTTTCTTTCTGTGATTGCCAGGTTTTGATAACCGTGCAGACGAGGATAAAAGTAATTATTCAAAAGAATAATTTCTTTAATACTTCTGTTGACTGGATCTCCTCGAAAGACGTACTCATTGATCTTTGCATCTTTGGCGCGATTTATACTTTGGTGGACGGAATCTTTCATTCAGCTTTTGGCAGACGCAGTCTCCATTGAATGCTTGAAGTTCCGTGATTGGCCCGTATTGCCAGACGAATTTCCTTCAGTCAGTTCTTTTCTAAGAAACAGAATATTCTTGTCTGAATTCTTTCTTTCACTGAAGTTCTTCATCGGAGAGAGTTGATCCACAACTCCTTTATATGATGCTAGAGAGATCTCAAGTCAGACGGAGTTTCTTCAAAATTGTTATACTCTTTCACCTTCAAACAATACAGTCTTCACATTTGATCCTTGTAGATTCGGGTGATGGACTGATTCAGCTGCTTTAGGTAGGCTTGATTCGGGTGTGAAGATTCCCATCAGATAGTCGTAAGAAGAGATGCTGGTCATATGAAGCTTGTTGATTCATCTCTCTTGATTCACCGGACAATCTTGTACTTTGAATGTCTTTTCTTTCTAGCACCATCAGACTAATTTATACGAGAATGTTTTTCTACGTATATCCTTGGTGTTGTTTCCTTCGAGGTGACCGGACGAGCTCTTCTGGCGAACTAATTCTCTTGATAGGGCAGTGATGTTTATTTATTCCTTTCAGAGATGCTTGTTCCTGTACATGATAATTTTCACTATGTTAGGAATTTTATCTTTGACGTTATTGAAAAGAAATTGTTAATTATCAAAATATAACTATTCATTTAATTATTTGATTCTAACACCCATCAGAGCCGTCGTGCGTTTGAGTTTTCCGGTGACCTTGCCGGAAAATCTCTTCCTTTAATCGTGTTTATCTTCCTCATCTGGTCTCCGATCAAGGTTCTTTCACCACCTTCATGCTTCTGGGAGCAAGGAGATTCCGGCACCGGCCTCAGATCACCGCTGGTGAACATCGCCGCCATGAGCTCCATCGCGAGTTCATCTTCTCCGGCGAGCTGGTTTTCTAGAATTCCAGAACTTTTTTTTTTCAGGTTCTTTCGCTTCCCAGATTCATTTCTTAGCTTATTTAGATGATAATGAACACGGAAAACATAATTTAAGGCTATAATCTAAGAGAATCGAAGAAGACGAGAACTTGAATATAAATTTCGAATTTCATGAACCATGTTCTTTTCTGGTTAGCTAGACTCGTGTGATGGGTTGCTATGGTTCTGTTTTGATCTATTGATGATGTTGGTAAGGTCTAGAACAAGTAAAACGAACCAGAGAAGAAAAGACCATTTTCACTCTTCTTGGTCACCATAGTTATCACTTTCATGGTACTGTGATTTTCTTTCTATGACCTTGGACATATATGACTGAGTTCCTGGACTGTTTTATGACCAGTAAGAAGGAGTTAAGGACTGAGTTGTGAACTTTGAATGGAAAGTTGATTATTGAACCTTGAAACCCTAACCATGATGAATATTCATGAGAAATATGTACTAGGACTGGATTGTTGATGAGTTTATGGGATTGAGGAAGTTGGACCTGAACCTGGACATAAATAAAATTATGTGGAACTTGGAGTTTATAATAAGAATTCATTAACAAAGAATAGCCTATGATAATTGGAGAATAATTAATTTAAATTAAACTAATTAGACATAGTTCAAATCAATTGGACTTAAGCTTTTAGTCATGAGGTTTTGGCTTAAGGAATAATTAAGAAGTTAGTTTAAATAAAGTATGATGGAAGGATCATGATAAAAGGTAACTAAGATAATGAATAGGATGTTTAGGCAAGAGAATTGAATATAAGAACATGTCATGGACTAAATAAACGGTAACTATAATTAGTGTAGAGACACCCCCAAGAATTGAGGTAAAGGGGAGAGATACCAATCATGATAAGGGAGTGATGAGAATGAATGAGCTCTTGGACCCTCCTTAGGTCCCTTTTTTGTTGCTGCTTGTTTAACTTATATGCTTGATATTGAAGGGATTGTGATTCATGAAGATTGAATTTGGTTGTGTGAAAGTCTCATGATGATAAGTTTATGAAGCTTGTGATTGTATGGTTAATAATTCCAATTCTGTTTATCATTGAGACATTATGAGTGTACCTTGGCTCCGTGAGCAAGGTCATTCTTATTGATAGACTTTGGCTCGTGGCAAGGTTATCTATTTAGTGTAAACCTCTGGCTCAGTGAGAAGGGATGGTTTATCTTGTCCCCTTGGCTCCGTGAGCGAGGAGGAATGAATTTGTGTTCTCTTAGCCCTGCGAAAATAATTGAGTTTCCCTTGGCTCCGTGAGCAAAGAGGAACGTCTTTGAATTTCCTTGGCTCCGTGAGAAAGAAGGAATGTATTGGATATTCCCTTGGCTCTACGAACAAGGAGGAACGTATTGGAGATTCCCTTGGCTCCGTGAGCAAGAAGGAGTAGAATTGATTTCTCTTGGCTCCGTGAGCAAGAGGAACATATTTGAGTTCTTAAACCCAAGAGTAAAAAGATGTGTATTTAATATTCCTTGGCTCCATGAGCAAGAATAGGCCTAAATGATTTACCTTGGCTCCTTGAGCAAGGGGGTGCACCTAGAGTTTCCTTGGCCTGTGAGAAAGAATAGTTTTGAGAGATTGACTTGATCCTGTGGACAAGAATAGGTTTGGCTCCATGAGCAAAGCCATGAGAATCTATGTTTGAGCGTTATTATTACTATTGGTAAAATGGTTTATGATGCTGTTTGTTTATATTTAGCTCATTTATATTGAATCATTCCCTGATGGGATTGATTTGAATACTTCTCACCCCTCTGTTGTATGTTGTTTCTTGTTTCTTCTCTGCTTATGAGTAGCAGACAATGATGACATGAATATGAAACGTTGAGAGACTGGAGCAAGGAGATGGGTGAGCTGATTAGTTACTAACAAGAGCAGCTAACTTATAGATGTGAATGTTGTGAAGAAGGTCTTGGTCCTGACCCTGGCTGTGGTTTTGATGACGACAAACTCATCGACAAAAAGAAGAAAAGAAGACTTCGAAGAAACAGCGCTACAAAGTTCATCAATAGTCTAAAAGTCTTAGTTTAGGTGAGTTATACTTCTAAAGGTCTATTAAAGCATAAAGGCTCTTAAAACACCTAAACTAATCAAGCTAAGTGTTTTCCTAACTTAAAATAAGTAGAAAACCTTAAGCCGATCTCAAAGGATCAAGTTTCTGGAAGTTGGACTTCAGTGTAATCGATTTCAGGATTCTGGTAATCGATTACACCTAGGCAAGTAATCGATTACTTGTTGTTTGTAATTGATTACATGTTTGAATTTGAAATTCAAATTGAAACGGCTATTAGTGTAATCGATTACACTAAGTGATGTAATCGATTACCAGAACGAAAAGTTGCATCTTTTCATGAACCATTGTGTCCCAAACCTTTTGGAAAGGGTTGTGATGGTTCAAGGACGTTTCTCTTGCCTATATAAAGTCCATTTGAGTCCAGAACATAACAACACATGAGAATACAACATTAGGCCAAAGCTTTGTCGAAATTAGTTCATCTTTTAGAACTTAAACCTTCAAGAGCCTAAATTCTGAGTTCATGATCTTCATGTTTATAAGAACACTTTAGTTGTTCATATCTTGAGGAACTCAGAATCATATTATGCTTAAAAAGCCTTAAAGCATAAATTCTCATGATCAATCCACTTCTATGTTAAAGTATTGATACAGCCAATTGTAAAACTCTTCTTCATCTCTTTCTGTAAGATTGAGTTTTTCACCGTGGTATTCGGTGAAGGGTTGTTGTCACTGAAAGTGGTATACTTTCAGGGTGTTGATTGAAGGTGGTTTAGCCTTCAAGGTCTGAGGGTGGTTTGCCTTCAGGAACTGAAAGTGGTTTGCTTTCAGGGTCTGTTGAAAGTGGTTTGATTTCACAGGATATTGGTAGAAATTCTTGGGGTCCTTGGGTTAGGAACTTGTAAGAGATTTTTATCAATAGTGGAAAAATCCTCAAGTGGTTTTCTTGAGGGACTGGACGTAGCCTTCGGTGGATTGAAGGTGAACCAGGATAAAATTCCGTGTGTGAATTCTTCTCATCCTTCATCTTTTACTTTCAAGCAATTCTCAATTCTGCTGCAATCACAACTATAGTTTCGTGATCATCATTATCTTGAAAGTAAGAATTTCGATAAGGCGAAAATCGGGGCAACTCTGATTCACCCCCCCCCCCTCTCAGGTTGCTATCTGTACTAACAATTGGTATCATAGCGGAAGTTTAGGTAAGTTATTCCTAAGATCCGGGAAAAGATGGCATCCTCTTCCAATCATGGAACAAATGTAGGATTCAACATAATCAGGCCACCATTCTTCAATGGAGAACATTATGACTTCTGGAAAATCAAGATGAAGATATTCATAAAGTCATTAGACGCGGGAATATGGAAAGCCATTGAAGAAGGTCCCTTTGTGCTTGTAACGACGGAAGAAGTAGGAACTTCACGACCAAAACCAGAAAATACTTGGAGTGAAGAAGAAAAGAAGAAGGTTCAATATGATCTCAAAGGAATGAACATTCTTACATCTGCCCTTGGCATGGATGAATTTTTCAGAGTATCAACGTGCACTTCATCGAAAGAAATACGGGATACGTTGATGGTGACTCATGAAGGAACAGATGAAGTTAAGAGATCAAAGATTAATACTCTCTCTCAAGAATATGAAATGTTCAGAATGCTTCCAGGATAAAAGGTATTAGATATGCAAAAACAATTCACTCATTTGATTAATCATTTGATTGATCTTGGCAAACAATTTTCAAACAGTGACTTGAACATGAAAGTTCTAAGATCACTTACAAGAGTATGGCAACCAAAAGTTACAGCCATCTCAGAGAAGAAGAGTTTATCAAATATGTCTCTTGCAACTCTTTTTGGAAAACTCCAAGAACACGAGTTAGAATTGAATCGTTTGGAAGAAAATGAACAACATGAGAAGAAGTATCGATCAATTTCCCTAAAGGCAAAAGAAAGCATCAAAGAAGAATATGATACAGATTCTGAAGAAGAAGACAATGGGAATGTGAATCTTCTAGTAAAGAATTTTGGAAAGTTTCTTAAAAGAAAAGGTGTGAAATTCAACAACAACAAATCTTTCCAAAGGAACAATGAGTCTTCTTCCTCTCAAAATATCACATGCTTTGAATGTGGCAAGCCTGGACACTTCAAGTCAGAATGTCCAAATCTTCAAAAGAAGAAACATGGTCTAAGAGAAAAATTCGAAAAGAAGGATCAACCCACACGAAGAGCATATTTGGCTTGGGATGATAATGAAGTAAGTTCATCATCAGACTCTGATAAAGAAGAAGCACAAGTTGCTTTGATGGCCTCACATGATTCAGATGATGAAGATTCCCAGGTGTGTATGAAAGCAGCAAAGGATTTATGGTATCTTGATAGTGGCTGCTCATCACACATGACAGGAGACAAAACCAAGTTTTCATTTCTTATACCTAGGGAAAAAGGTTTTGTAACATATGGTAACAATCAAAAGGGAAAAATATTCGGTATTGGAAGAATAGGCACACCCCCTCAAACAGTCATCGATAAAGTTCTTTACGTTGATGGTTTAATGCATAATCTTCTGAGTATCAGTCAACTATGTGATAAAGGTTTGAAGGTTGTGATAGCGGAATCGCAAGTGCACGATTGTCTATCGCGTAGTATAAAAAGATCGAACCCAAGGGATAGGTGTTCTTATTATTATAATATTTAGTACTTAAACAGAAAAATAAAATGATAGATGTTGTTGGTTTGAAAACAAGAAATAACAATAGCATAAAATGATAAGAGAAAAGATAAAAATGATGAGAATTAAGTCCTTGGGTTGATTGACATAGAATATAAAATATGCTAGCAAGTATCTACTTAATTTCTAAATTATAAATCCAAGTTCAAGGTGCTATAGCCTATTATATCTACAAGTTAATCTCTTACACATTGTAGAACTTTCTTTTTAATTACTAAACCCAATTTCTTGCAATCTAGTTAACTAAAGAAGAAGATGAAGATAGAGTTCCGGCCAACACAAAGCTACGTCTTTCGTAATCTCTTAGCGAAATATACTTATAGCCTTTTTTAATCCTAGGTCCCTTACTACTTACCAATTCTCATTCGTATAAGTAATAGGCAAAACTTCTTGTGTACAGCAAGATAACAATATGATCAAGGAATTAATACAAGAACTGGAAATAATATTCAGAAAGGTAGAAACAAAACTAAAACATAAATTTATAAACTACTACAACCCAAGAAACTTAAAGAAGAAGTTAGCCAAGCATGGCTAAAGGAGTCATTGAATTACCCTGGATAGGAGCTCAAATATGGCTTCCCACAAGTCCTAGGAACAATGCTCAAGAGGGAGAAAGAGAGAATACTTGTTGTATTCTATGAAGGTGTGTCTTACAAGTGAAGAAAAGGGTCCTATTTATAGTAAAATTCCAGCCTCCAGCGCTTGAGCGCTGGCATTCCCAACGCATGGGCGCTAGGATGCATTAAAAATCCACTTTCTGTCCGAGGCCCAGCGCTTGAGCGCTGGCTTTCCAACGCTTGGGCGCTGGGTCAACATCTGACTCATCATCCAGTCAGAACTCCAGCGCTGGAGCGCTGGGATCCCAACGCTGGAGCGTTGGGACGCTGCTTCTTCATCTTCAAGCTTTTTCTTCCTTCTTCATTCATGGTAGTGGGTTTTGATGGCCATAAAAAGCCACTACTCAGCCTTGTTTAATTCTGAAACCTTTCCTCCACTAACATCAATTCCTTTAAACATTATTTTCCATGTGCTAAATTAGAGAGTGATTCTTCATATTCTTCTTTTTCACTTTGGTCCTCTCTTGGTTAGCACTTCAATTCAAGCCCTCATATTCTCTCAATCTCCACTTTAAGTCCTCCACTCTTGAACTTTTACAATTTGGTCCCTGACTTCCTGAAACTTTACACATTGGTCCCTGGACAAAAATGATAACTAAACCAGCTTTTTCTAAAAATACAAAATAACTAGAAAAATTCCTAAAAAAATATAAAATAAAGCTAGAAAAACAAATAAAATCTAATCTACATGCAAAATGCAAAATAAATATAAAATCTACATAAAAACAATAAAAAACCTATATGTGACTCAAAAATAATAAAATAAAAAGACTAAAAACTACCTAAAAACATCATATAAAATCCACTCATCAGGTTGGTTTCATTAATGATATATGTGTAGTAAAAGATGTGAAAACTAAAGAAATTAAGTTTTCTGGTTATAAAGTCAATAAAGTCTTCATGATCTCCTTGGAAGAAATTCCACAAAACGTAAGATGCCTTTTGGTCAAGAACAATAGTGATTCATGGCTATGGCATAGAAGACTTGCTCATATACACATAGATCATTTAAACAAACTAGTCAAGCATGATCTAGTTGTTGGGCTTCCAAAGATTAGATTCGAAAAAGACAGGCTTTGTGATGCATGTCAAAAGGGAAGCAAACCAGAATGTCTTTCAAACCAAAGAACATAGTTTCGACTTCAAGGCCCCTTCAATTGCTACATATGGATTTGTTCGGACCTTCAAGAACAAAAAGCATCGGAGGTAATTTCTATGCACTTGTTATTGTTGATGATTTCTCTAGATTTACATGGACTCTATTCTTGCCTCATAAGAATGAAGCCTTCAATGCATTCAAGAGATATGCAAGGCTAGTTCAAAATGAGAAGTCTTTAAAGATCTCTACTATTAGAAGTGATCATGGTGGAGAATTTCAGAATCAACAATTTCAAGAACTATGTGATGAAAATGGAATATCACATAATTTCTCTACTCCGAGAACACCACAACAAAATGGTGTTGTAGAAAGGAAGAACAGATTACTTGAAGAATTAGCAAGAACCATGCTAAGTGAATCAAGTCTTCCTAAATACTTTTGGGTTGATGCTGTAAGTACTGCTTGCTATGTTTCCAATAGAGTTCTTATTAGACCAATTCTGAAGAAAACCCCCTATAAACTCTACAAAGGAAGGAAACCAAATATCTCTCATCTACATGCTTTTGGATCAAAATGCTTTGTCTTGAATAATGGAAAGGAAAACCTTGGTAAGTTTGATGAAAAATATGATGAAGGTATATTCCTTGGTTATTCTCTAACTAGCAAAGCATATAGAGTCTTCAACAAGAAAACTCTATCTGTGGAAGAATCCATACATGTGTCCTTTGACGAGTCTAAATCTTCATTAGAAGATACAGTAAATCTTCCAGATAATGAAGAAGAAGAAGATATGATTATCAATGAAGACTCTCAAAAGGAAAGAGATCAAAATTCAATACAAGAAGAGCACATTGAAGATAATACTTATCAACTTCCAAAGGAATGGAGAACCCATAGGGATCATCCAGTTGATAATATTATTGGTGATATTTCTAGAGGCGTCTCTACAAGGCTACGATTAAATGATTCAGTTTTGAATATGGCCTTTGTCTCTCAAATAGAACCATCAAAAGTAAATGATGCTCTTGAGGATGAATATTGGGTTGTAGCAATGCAGGAAGAATTAAACCAGTTTGAAAGGAATCAAGTTTGGGAACTTTTTCCAAAGCCTAGTGATAAGCATGTTATTGGAACAAAGTGGGTATTTAGAAATAAGTTAGATGAAAATGGTATCATAGTTAGGAACAAAGCAAGGTTAGTTGCTCAAGGCTATAATCAAGAAGAAGGTATAGACTTTGATGAAACCTATGCACCAGTAGCAAGGTTGGAAGCCATAAGACTCTTGTTGGCTTATGATTGGTCTTTGAACTTTCCATTATATCAAATGGACGTCAAAAGTGCTTTCCTGAACGGATACATTCAAGAAGAAGTCTATGTGAAGCAACCTCCAGGATTTGAAGATCCAAAGTTCCCTTCACATGTCTTCAGATTAAAGAAGGCACTTTATGGTCTTAAGCAAGCCCCTCGTGCATGGTATGATAGACTAAGCACGTTCCTTTGTGAAAAAGGATTCCAAAAGGGTAAGGCTGACACAACCTTGTTCATCAAAAGGATCAAAGGTAATACCTTATTAGTTCAAATTTATGTTGATGATATTATCTTTGGTGCAACTAACGAATCTCTGTGTAAGGATTTCTCTGACATGATGCAAGAAGAATTTGAGATGTCCATGATGGGACAATTAAATTTCTTTCTAGGATTGCAAATTAAGCAATCTCATGATGGAATATTCATCAATCAATCAAAGTTTTGCAAAGAAGTACTAAAGAAATATGACTTGGATGATTGCAAAGCTATAGCCACACCAATGGGGTCTAACATATATTTAGATCAAGATGAATCCGGTGTTCAAGTAGACATTACCAAATATAGAGGTATGATCGGATCTCTTCTATACTTAACTGCAAGTAGACCGGATATTATGTTTAGTGTGTGTCTATGTGCTAGATATCAAGCATCTCCTAGGGAATCACATTTGAGTTCAGTAAAACGGATTTTTAAATATCTGAAAGGAACTACAAATGTTGGTCTGTGGTATCCCAAAGGAAGTGTTTGTGATTTGATTGGCTATTCTGATTCTGATTATGCTGGTTGTAAAACTGAAAGAAAGAGTACAAGTGGTAATTGTCACTTGCTAGGAAATGCCCTTGTATCTTGGTCTTGCAAGAAACAGGCATGTGTTGCTCTAAGTACTGCTGAAGCAGAATATATTGCTGCAGGAAGTTGTTGTGCACAAACTTTATGGCTCAAACAACTTAAAGATTATGGCTTAGAGCTGGGCTGCATTCCAATCAAATGTGACAACACAAGTGCCATTAATCTCACTAAAAATTCTATCATGCATTCTCGAACTAAGCATATTGATATAAGACATCATTTTCTTCGAGATCATGTTATGAGGAAAGATATTGAAATTTCTTTTGTGGATACTCATAATCAATTAGCAGATATCTTCACTAAGCCTCTTCCTAAAGACTCATTCTTTAAGATAAGAAGAGAATTAGGCATATTAGATGAGCATGACATTTAAAGTAACACGACTTTTGCATAATCTTTGTGATGATAAATGCTTTTAGCTTGTTTATGTTCTTTAAATATGTATGTTAAAATATGTTACATAGGATTCTAGAGTCTAGAACTTATAAAAATGTCTTAGTAATCGATTACCATAGGTCCTGTAATCGACTAACATTGATCTCAGTCCTCGTGCCTGATCAAAATCCCTATGTAATCGATTACCATAACTGCTGTAATCGATTACCTATTCAAAATTTGAAAATTTTCAAATTTACAACTGATGTAATCGATTACCATAACTGCTGTAATCGATTACCTGTTCGAAAACTGCCAGAATTTCAAAATTCCCTCCTTCATTTGAAATTCAAACTCAGGACAACTGCTCTGTAATCGATTACCCCAACTGCCGTAATCGATTACATGCTCAAGCTATTTATATCAGCATTAGATGACGATTCCAATTGTCTTCCAATTCAATTTCTATCACTCAGAAATCTGTTTTCCAACCCTCTCTGAAGTTCTGCTTATCTTTCACAAATACTATCCTTCTCAAACTATCATGGCTTCTCATTCTACTCCTTCAATGAACCTTACAAGACTTCTTACCTCCACCAATCAGCGTACTCGGTATGTCTCACGGTTCATCAATCAACTCATCCGTAAGCCTATGTACGGGGATCTGGACTCCTTTGTTGAAAATGGTCACAACTTTCCAGCATATCTTCGCTATCAAGACCTTGAGGAGTTTATCTCCATAAGCAATCCCTTCTACCCAAAACTGCTAAAAGTTTTCTACTGCAATCTGGAGACTCTGCGAGATGGGTTTCAAAGCTCTGTTAAGGGAATCCTTATTCGTCATTCTGTTTCCACCTTTGGACGTTGTCTTGGCCTTCCCTCAACCGGCGCTCTCTTGGGTCCCAACTTGCCCTGCCCCTGGTCTGACTATAATCTTGATTCCTTCTATCAATCACTTTGTAGATTTCAGGCATCAGACCTTCAACAGATCCATCCGCCTCATACAACCTCCTGCCCCTACAATACTGACGTTCTCACAACAAGTAATCATCTGCTCCACTACTTCATCAATCAAGTGATTCTGCCTGAAGAAGCTCTTCTCGCTCATGTTAGCGAATTAGAGTTACAAATTATGTATGGCATACTTCATTGCCACAAGATTAATTGGGCATTCTTGGTCATGAATCACATGCTGCGATGTCGTGACAATGCGGAGTCTTTCCCTTATGCTTCGCTCATCTCCCGTATCCTTATTTACTCTGGAGTTCCAATCGCAAAGCTTTACGATGAGCGGTCTTCTCATCTTAAGCGGGTCGATACCTCCATTCTACCCTCTCTCTGGATTACTAATGACTTTGGCATATTTCTTCTTCCTCGCCATATTCATGATGCCGGACGAGATTGTCTCCTTCCGAAGACCATTGCTGCTGACGATTCCTCCATTGACACTTAGTATGCTAGGCGTATTTCATCATTTCTCTTGTAATTTACTTTTATTTTCGTTTGTTATCTATGTCATCACAATATGTATGTTCTTTTCTTTTATACAATGCTTGTTGTTTATTGTGGTTGTACATCTTTACCCCCATACCCCCATGCTTTATTTCGAATTATATGCTTGTATGGATGTATGCCTGTATCGTTTTTGGCCTTTTCTTCTTTTTGATGACGTCAAAAGGGGGAGAAAGGTTCTGTGCTCTTAAAGATCATATGCAGGAATTCAACAAGTACATTAGAAAGGGGGAGATATCAAGATATCCTGGATTACATCAACCAGGGGGAGATTTCAAACAGGAAATGTATATATGATCTTCAAGTATCAAGAATGTGTTTGCCATCATCAAAAAGGGGGAGATTGTGAAGAAGGTCTTGCTCCTGACCCTGGCTGTGGTTTTGATGACGACAAACTCATCGACAAAAAGAAGAAAAGAAGACTTCGAAGAAACAGCGCTACAAAGTTCATCAATAGTCTAGAAGTCTTAGTTTAGGTGAGTTATGCTTCTAAAGGTCTATTAAAGCATAAAGGCTCTTAAAACACCTAAACTAATCAAGCTAAGTGTTTTCCTAATGATAAGGAAATCGCAAGTGTACGATTAATTATCGCGTAATAAAAAGATCGAACCCAAAGGATAGGTGTTCTTATTAATATAAAGTTAAGTACTTAAACAGGAAAATTAAAAGATGTATTTGTTGAAAGTTTGTTTAAGATAGCACATGGAAATAACAATAAAATAGAAGAGAATAAAATGATAGAAAATAAGCTTCTTGGGTTGGTTTACATAGTCTATATAATATGCTAGTAAGTTCCTACTTAATTTCTAAATTATAAATCTAATTCATGATGCTATAGCCTAATTATCTACAAGTTAATTCCTTACACATTGTAGAACTTTCTTTCTAATTACTAAATTCAATTCCTTGCAACTTAGTTAACTAGAGAAGAAGACGAAGAAGAAATTCAGGCCAACATAAAGTCACGTCCTTCCTAATTCCTTAGCGAAGTATACTTATAACCTTTTTTAAATCCTAGGTCCCTTACTACTTACCAATTTCCATTCGTATAAGTAATAAGCAAGAAATCTTTTGTACACAAGATGAATGAAGAACAAGGAAATAAAACATGAAATAGAAATAATATTCAGAAAGGTAAAAACAAACTAAGACATAAACATAAACTACTACAACCCAAGAAACTTAAAGAAGAATTAGCCAAGCATGGCTAAAGGAGTCATTGAATTACCCTGGATAGGAGCTCAAATATGGCTTCCCACAAGTCCTAGGAACAATGCTCAAGAGGGAGAAAGAGAGAATACTTGTTGTATTGTAGATAGGTGTGTCTTACAAGTGAAGAAAAGGGTCCTATTTATAGTAAAAATCCAGCCTCCAACGCTTCAGCGCTAGCATTCCCAACGCTTGGGCGCTAGGAGGCATTAAAATCCCACTTCTAGACCGAGGCCCAGCGCTTGAGCGCTGGCTTTCCAACGCTTGGGCGCTGGGCCAACATCTGACTCATCATCCAGTCAGAACCCCAGCGCTAGAGCGCTGGGATCCCAACGCTTGAGCGCTGGGACGCTGCTTCTTCATCTTCAAGCTTTTCCTTCCTTCTTCATTCATGGTAGTGGGTTTTGATGGCCATAAAATGCCACTACTCAGCCTTGTTTAATTCTGAAACCCTTCCTCCACTAACATCAATTCCTTTAAACATTTTTTCCATGTGCTAAATTAGAGAGTGATTCTTCATATTCTTCTTTTTCACTTTGGTCCTCTCTTGGTTAGCACTTCAATTCAAGCCCTCATATTCTCTCAATCTTTACTTTAAGTCCTCCACTCTTGAACTTTTACAATTTGGTCCCTGACTTCCTGAAACTTTACACATTGGTCCCTGGACAAAAAATGATAACTAAACCAGCTTTTTCTAAAAATACAAAATAACTAGAAAAATTCCTAAAAATATAAAATAAAGCTAGAAAATCTAATAAAATCTAATCTACATGCCAAATGCAAAATAAATATAAAATCTACATAAAAACAATAAAAAAACCTACATGAGACTCAAAAATAATAAAATAAAAAGACTAAAAATAGCCTAAAAACATCATATAAAATCCACTCATCACCTAACTTAAAATAAGTAGAAAACCTTAAGCCGATCTCAAAGGATCAAGTTTCTGGAAGTTGGACTTCAGTGTAATCGATTTCACGATTCTGGTAATCGATTACACCTAGGCAAGTAATCGATTACTTGTTGTTTGTAATCGATTACATGTTTGAATTTGAAATTCAAACTGAAACGGCTATTAGTGTAATCGATTACACTAAGTGATGTAATCGATTACCAGAACGAAAATTTGCATCTTTTCATGAACCATTGTGTCCCAAACCTTTTGGAAAGGGTTGTGATGGTTCAAGGACGTTTCTCTTGCATATATAAAGTCCATTTGAGTCTAGAACATAACAACACATGAGAATACAACATTAGGCCAAAGCTTTGTCAAAATTAGTTCATCTTTTAGAACATAAACCTTCAAGAGCCTAAATTCTGAGTTCATGATCTTCATGTTTATAAGAACACTTTAGTTGTTCATTGATGAGTGGATATTATATGATGTTTTTAGGTAGTTTTTAGTCTTTTTATTTTATTATTTTTGAGTCACATATAGGTTTTTTATTATTTTTATGTAGATTTTATATTTGTTTTGCATTTTGCATGTAGATTAGGTTTTATTTGTTTTTCTAGCTTTATTTTATATTTTTAGGAATTTTTATAGCTATTTTATATTTTTAGGAAAAGCTGGTTTAGTTATCATTTTTGTCCAGGGACCAATTTGTAAAGTTTCAGGAAATCAGGGACCAAAATGTGAAAGTTCAAGAGTGGAGGACTAAAAGTGAAGATTGAGAGAATTAAAGGGCCAGAATTGAAGTGCTAACCAAGAGAGGACCAAAAGTGGAAAAGAAGAATATGAAGCAACTCTCTTCAAATTAGCACATGGAAAATAAGGATTAAAGGATGAGTGGAGAATTGATGGTAGTGGGAAGGAGTTTTCAAAAGTTAATTGGTGGCCAATGAAGGCCATAATTGCCATCAACTCCTCCACCATTGATTTTTTACTATAAATAGGGGCCTTTTCCTCACTTGTAAAACACACCTCATAGAATACAACAAGTATTCTCTCTTTCTCCCTCTTGAGCATTGTTCCTAGGACTTGTGGGAAACCATATTTGAGCTCCTATCCAGGGTAATTCAATGACTCCTTTAGCCATGCTTGGCTAACTTCTTTCTTAAGTATCTTGGGTTGTTTTAGTTTATAATCTATGTCTTAGTTTTCTTCTACTCTTCTGAATTTTATTGCTATAGTTCATGTTTTATTTACCTTGTTCTTAATGTTATCTTGGTGCACACAAGAGTTTTTACTTATTGCTTATAACAATGGAAATTGGTAAGTAGTAAGGGATTTAGGAAATAAAAGAAGCTATATGACATATCACTAAGGTATTAGGATAGACTTAGCTTTATGTTGGCCTGAAAATTCTGTCTTCATCTTCTTCTTGGTTTTTTCTAGATTACAAGGTATTGAATTTAGTAATTGAGAAGAAAGTTCTACAATGCTTAAGGTATTAACTTGTAGAAACATTAGGCTATAGCATCATGACTTGGTACTAAAATTCAGAAATAAAGTAGTAGTTGCTAGCATATTTTATAAATTATATAAATCAACCCAAGTGCTTAAGATTCATCATCATCTCTTTCTCTTATCATTTTATTTTGTTTATTTCTTGTTCTAAAAAACATCAACATATTTTCTCATCTTTTAAATTTCTGTTTAAGTACTAAATATTATAATAATAAGAACACCTATCCCTTGGGTTCGATCTTTTTATATTACGCGATAGACAATCGTGCACTTGCGATTCCGCTATCATTCATATCTTGAGGAACTCAGAATCATATTATGCTTAAAAAGCCTTAAAGCATAAATTCTCATGATCAATCCACTTCTATGTTAAAGGATTGATACAGCCAATTGTAAAACTCTTCTTCATCTCTTTCTGTAAGATTGAGTTTTTCACCGTGGTATTCGGTGAAGGGTTGTTGTCACTGAAAATGGTATGCTTTCAGGGTGTTGATTGAAGGTGGTTTAGCCTTCAAGGTCTGAGGGTGGTTTGCCTTCAGGAACTGAAAGTGGTTTGCTTTCAGGGTCTATTGAAAGTGGTTTGCTTTCACAGGATATTGGTAGAAATTCTTGGGGTCCTTGGGTTAGGAACTTGTAAGAGATTTTTATCAATAGTGGAAAAATCCTCAAGTGGTTTTCTTGAGGGACTGGACGTAGCCTTCGGTGGATAGAAGGTGAACCAGGATAAAATTCCGTGTGTGAATTCTTCTCATCCTTCATCTTTTACTTTCAAGCAATTCTCAATTCCGCTGCAATCACAACTATAGTTTCGTGATCATCATTATCTTGAAAGTAAGAATTTCGATAAGGCGAAAATCGGGGCAACTCTGATTCACCCCCCCTCTCAGGTTGCTATCTGTACTAACAAATGTGTTTGTTGTATGACTTTTAGCTGACTGATAGTGGCCTGTTTTATAAATAAAGGCTATGAACCTTGATACCCAAATCGCAAGTGCACGATTCTATATCGCGTAATAAAAAGATCGAACCCAAGGGATAGGTTTCCTATTATTATAATATTTAGTACTTGTGCAGAAAATTTAAAAGATGAGTATTTGATGTTGGTTTTTATAGCAAGCAAGAACAATAGCATAAAATAATAAAGAAAGAGATGATGATGAGTCTTAAGCACTTGGGTTGATTTATATAATTTATAAAATATGCTAGCAACTACTACTTGAATTCTGAATTTTATTGCCAAGTCATGATGCTATAGCCTAATGTTTTTACAAGTTAATACCTTACACATTGTAAAACTTTCTTCTCAATTACTAAATTCAATACCTTGCAATCTAGAAAAAACCAAGAAGAAGATGAAGAAGGAATTCTCAGGCCAACATAAAGTTAAGTCTATCCTAATACCTTAGTGATATGTCATATAACTTCTTTTAAATCCTAGGTCCCTTACTACTTACCAATTTCCATTGTTATAAGCAATAAGTAAAAACACTTGTGATCATCAAGATAAATATTAAGAACAAGGGAATAAAACATGAACTATAGCAATATTATTCAGAAGAGTAGAAGAAAACTAGAACATATATTATAAACTAAAACAACCCAAGATACTTAAAAAGAATTAGCCAAGCATGGCTAAAAGATTCATTGAATTACCCTGGATAGGAGCTCAAGTATGGCTTCCCACAATTCCTAGGAACAATGACCTTTAAGAGGGAAAGAAGAACACTTGTTGTATTCTGAATAGGTGTGTCTTACAAGTGAAGAAAAACTCCCTATTTATAGTGAAAATCAGCCTTCCAGCGCTTGGGCGCTGGCATTCCCAACGCTTGGGCGTTGGGATGCATTAAAAACCAACGGGCAGAAATGGGCCCAGCGCTTGAGCGCTGGCTTCCAACGCTGCAGCGCTGGGTGCAACCTCTGACTCACATCCTAGTCAGAGGCCCAGCGCTTGAGCGTTGGGAATTCCAACGCTGCAGCGCTGGGACGAACACTGGCAGCTTCTTCTTGGATTCCTTTCTTCTTCAATGGTGGAATTGATTGGCTTAATTAGGCTCATTCAGCCCTTAATAAGTTCTGAAACCTCCCCTTTACCACCATTAATCTTCCAACCTTATTTTACATGTGCTCAAATAAAAGAGAGTTGCTTCACATTCTTCAATTTCACTTCAAGTCCTCTCTTTGTTAGAACTTTAATTCTGGCCCTTTGACTCCTTCAAACTTCACTTTTCATCCTCCTCTCTTGAACCTTTGCACTTTGATCCTTTATTTCCTGAAACTTTACAAATCGGTCCCTGGACAAAAAATGATAACTATACCAGCTTTTCCTAAAATATAAAATAGCTATAAAAATTCCTAAAAAATATAAAATAAAGTTAGAAAAACAAATAAAAGCTAATCTATATGCAGAATGCAAAATAAATATAAAATCTATGTAAAAATCCTAAAAATCCTATATGTGACTCAAAAATAATAAAATAAAAAGACTAAAAACAACCTAAAAACATCATATATTATCCTGTCATCACACCACTATACCCAACGACAGCTTGTCCTCAAGCGATAAAACTTAAAGAGAAACTCGTCCCTGAGTTTAGAAAAAGTTTATCTGATTACAACTTGAAGCACAAAAACCTTTCCAAGAAAGCTTAGCGGATTAGGAAGACCTGCATGTTTAAAGATATAAAATCAAGAAAGTTAGGCTTGGCTTTTCAACATGTTAGAGTTCATCAAATTAAGCTCACAAAATAATATTCTCCATGAAAAACAAGAAAGCTCAATAATCCTGCCTATCATTCAAATCAAAACTGAAATAGTGCAACCAAGTAATTTTGAAGAGATTTTTGAAGGTTGTAACTTGGCCAAAGGTTGAACATTTCAAGGTATGGATTTCAAGAAATTGGCAACTCTAATGGCTGACTCAGAATTTGTTGTTAAGTGATTTTTCCAACTTAAGAGCTTCAACAATTAACACAAGGGTCCTCTCAATTTTTTTCTTTTTCTTTTCTCTTTTTTTTTTTGAACAAAGTAGTGGAATGTATGGGATGAATGACTTGAATTTTACTCCCTTCATACTCTTTCTCACCCCACTACCTCATTATTTTTCTAAGGCACATACCTCAATCTTTTTCTTCTTTTTCTAGAGAGAAACCCACAATAAAAGCTCTAACAGTTTCAGCACATGAATCACAATAACAACTTAAAAATATCACACAAAGTAGGCTTCAAAGAATGACTCTTTTAAGGCTCAAAAGGGGCTACTAGTGGATTTTTGCTTTTCAAACCGAAACTCTGAGTTTTCAAAAATGCCTATAATCTCTTCTCAACTTGCAAGGTAAACAAAATCCCAATCAACATGTAACACAAGGCAGAAAAATTTCACAATCAAGAATTCAGAGTCCTCAACTCTCAGAAAAAGATAGGGTAAGTAGTACCCTTTTTAGAACTCAGAAAAACTTTGCCAACAACCAAAACAATCAAGATGTCCAAAATCAATTCTAACAGCATGCAATCCTAACCGCTTCAAAACATAGAACTTTTTCAAAAGAAGTTTAATCAGATAAAGCACTCACAACAATAGCAACAATCAGACTGGATAATATACTCAAGACTCATGCAAAAATAGAAACACTAAACTAAAAATAAAGCTAAAACTATAAAAAGAGAAAACAAAACTAAAAAGCTGGCACAATCACAAATTTCCCACAATAATCCAAGGGAACCTCAATGTAAAAATTACTTTGAACACTTAAGTTCAAGAGGGCTCTTTTCTCCTTCCTGCAAAAATTGAACAAACAAAAGTCTCACAAGTAGAAAACTTGCTTGACTTGTTAGTTCCACAAATAGCACAATTAAGAATATGGGTTGAAAAATTGTGTCCACCTTAAAAACAAGAATTCTTGAGTTTCCCAAAAATTAAAACCAGTTTAGAACCAAGGGAAAAACTCAAAGAATCAAAGAATTTCAGAAAATGGTGAACACAAAATTTATTTAAACAGCAAAACAGCAAAAAGGAAAAACAAACAGAGCCTCTGCCCGAGCTCCAGCGCTTGAGCGTTGGGGATGCCAACGCTTGGGCGCTGGAATTAAATCAAATACTGGCATCAGAGGTTTCCAGCGCTTGAGCGCTGGGTTCCAACGCTCTGGCGCTGGAATTACCGTAAATAAAAACGAGATTCCAGGGGCCTAGCGCATGAGCGCTGGCCCCCAACGCCGAGGCGTTGGTGAACACTGGAACCAGAGGGGATTTGGCAGGGGTCTAGCGCATGAGCGCTGGCCTCCAGCGCCTAAGCGCTGGCCCTCCCTGCAGCAAGAACATAGAATTTTTTTTCTTTATTTATTTACAAGAGTGGTGCAGAAAATTAAAAGACAGAATTATAAACTATCCTAAGTTGGGTTGTCTCCCAACCAGCTCATTGTTAAGGTCCGAGATAGACCCTTCCCCTTAATCAATTGGGGGTACTTTTTCTTTTCTTGTTACAAACATCATCTTTGAACTCATCCTCACTTTCAGACTCATAGTGCTTACAAGTACGGAATACAGAAAACTTCACTTTTTCATCCCCTACCTTCAAAGATAGGAGGCCTTCTGCTACATTAATCTTGGCGTTTCCCGTAGCAAGGAATGGCCGCCCAAGAATTAATGGTACCTTGGAGTCTTCTTCCATGTCAAGTATCACAAAATCAACTGGGAAAACAAACTTGTCAACCCTTACCAAAACATCTTCAGCCACCCCATAGGGGTACTTAATTGACCTATCCGCCAGTTGTAAACACATCAAAGTAGGAGTGGCCTCTCCCATGTCCAATTTCCTAAACATGGAGAGTGGCATGAGGTTTATAGAAGCTCCTAAATCACAAAGAGCTGTTGCATTAGGTAGTCCCTCAATTTCCACAGGCAAAGTGAAGCTCCCCGGATCCTTCAATTTTTGGGGCAACTTCCTCAAAACCATAGCTGAACACTCCTCAGTTAACATCACAGTTTCATCCATCTCACTTAATTTCCTCCTTCTAAATAAAATGTCCTTCATAAACTTAGCATAAATTGGCATTTGTTCCAAAGCTTCAGAAAATGGAATATTAATTTGAAGCCTTTTAAAAATCTCAAGAAATTTCGAGAATTGTTTTTCCAAATTCTTTTTGAAAGCTTTAGGAAAAGGAACTTTGCCAATTTTCTTAGAAGGAGGAATTACATTTTCAACAATTTTTTCAGCAACAATAGGCACATACCTCTCTTTTTCCTTGTCTTCAAAACTCACCTCTTGTTCAATTTCCACCACCCTTTCGGGCATAGTTTTACCACTCCTAAGAGTGATAGCTGAAACATTCTCAACATTTTCCTTTGGATTGACAAGAGTATCTGAAGGAAAAGTACCTGGAATCCTTTCTGAGATGGTCTTGGCCAACTGGCCTACCTGAACTTCCAAATTCCTAATGGAAGCTTCATGATTCTTTGCACTTGTCCTTGTCTCATTCATAAATTGTGCTGTTTGTTGGCCTATTTCACCAACAATTTCTTCCAAGCTTTTTCTTCCTTGGCTTGGATTCAAAGGCATTTGTGGCCCCTGATTCTGGTATGGCCTCTGAAATTGTTGCCTAGCTTCTCCTTGACCACCCCCTTGGTCTCTCCAAGAAAAGTTGGGGTGATTCCTCCAGCTTGGATTATAGGTATTACCATAGGAATTTTGGAAATTCCCCATAGCCTTTACCTCAGCCTCTAATTCTGCTTCCTCCGGGCTCAGTTGAACACCCTCCATTCTTTTGACCATTGCATCAACTTTCCTGGATAGAAGTTTATTTGAAGCAACAATGGACTCAAAAGAATCAACCTCATAAATACCTTTCCTGATTGCCCGGTCCTGGTTTGAATGAGCAGCTCTTGCAGCAAGTTTATTGATAAGATCAAGAGCTCCTTGTGGTGGCAAAGCATCGAATGCCCCACTTGCTGCAGTATCCAATTTGTCCCTGGTATAGTCATTCAAAGCAGCATAAAATTTTTCTACCTGATCAGCGATAGAAATGTTGTGTCCTGGGCACCTTCTGAGAAGTCCCTTGAACCTCTCCCATGTCTCATACAGGTTTTCCGCATCTTGTTGTATGAAGGAGTTGATTTCCTGCTTCAACTTCCTTATGCGATTGTAAGGGAAAAATTTAGCCGTGAACTTCTCGGCTAAATCATCCCATGAAGTAATGCTCCTGAGTGGTTGAGAAGATAACCACTCCTCTGCCACATCTCTTAAGGAAAATGGAAACAGCATAAGTCTTACCGTATCCAAGTGGGCTTCATTTCTCCTTAAGGTGGAGCAATGTCTGGTGAATCGCTCCAGATGTGTATGGCAGTCTTCATTGATACCTCCACCAAATTGGTTTTGGCTCACCAAAGAGATGAAGTGAGGAGGAATCTGAAAATTTGGCAAAGCATCCTCCGGAACCACAATACTCCCTTCAAAATTGTAATTTACCTGGGGAGCTGTGATATCACGAAGGGAACGGCTGGCATCCCGCTCTTCCTCCTCAGTTCTCTGCCTTTGAAGTCTAGCTTGGACTTCCTCCTCTATTCGTGCATTGTATTCAGCACGAAGGCGCTCCTCCATTTGCGCTTGTGTTTCAGACATGGCTCTTGCTAATCTCCTTTGCTCCGCTAATCTGCGATGCAAAGTTCTTTCAATTTCAGGGTCGAATTCAAAATGTCCTACCATGCAGAAAAGCAAAAGAAGTCAATAGCACCTATTCAACACAATTTTATATATATATATATATATTTTTTTTTTTATAAAAAGTACTAAACAAAATAACAACAAGAAAAGAACCTATCCCCGGCAACGGCGCCAAAAACTTGATACCCAAATCGCAAGTGCACGATTCTATATCGCGTAATAAAAAGATCGAACCCAAGGGATAGGTTTCCTATTATTATAATATTTAGTACTTGTGCAGAAAATTTAAAAGATGAGTATTTGATGTTGGTTTTTATAGCAAGCAAGAACAATAGAATAAAATAATAAAGAAAGAGATGATGATGAGTCTTAAGCACTTGGGTTGATTTATATAATTTATAAAATATGCTAGCAACTACTACTTGAATTCTGAATTTTAGTGCCAAGTCTTTATGCTATAGCCTAATGTTTTTACAAGTTAATACCTTACACATTGTAAAACTTTCTTCTCAATTACTAAATTCAATACCTTGCAATCTAGAAAAAACCAAGAAGAAGATGAAGAAGGAATTCTCAGGCCAACATAAAGTTAAGTCTATCCTAATACCTTAGTGATATGTCATATAACTTCTTTTAAATCCTAGGTCCCTTACTACTTACCAATTTCCATTGTTATAAGCAATAAGTAAAAACACTTGTGATCATCAAGATAAATATTAAGAACAAGGGAATAAAACATGAACTATAGCAATATTATTCAGAAGAGTAGAAGAAAACTAGAACATATATTATAAACTAAAACAACCCAAGATACTTAAAAAGAATTAGCCAAGCATGGCTAAAAGATTCATTGAATTACCCTGGATAGGAGCTCAAGTATGGCTTCCCACAATTCCTAGGAACAATGACCTTTAAGAGGGAAAGAAGAACACTTGTTGTATTCTGAATAGGTGTGTCTTACAAGTGAAGAAAAACTCCCTATTTATAGTGAAAATCAGCCTTCCAGCGCTTGGGCGCTGGCATTCCCAACGCTTGGGCGTTGGGATGCATTAAAAACCAACGGGCAGAAATGGGCCCAGCGCTTGAGCGCTGACTTCCAACGCTGCAGCGCTGGGTGCAACCTCTGACTCACATCCTAGTCAGAGGCCCAGCGCTTGAGCGTTGGGAATTCCAACGCTGCAGCGCTGGGACGAACACTGGCAGCTTCTTCTTGGATTCCTTTCTTCTTCAATGGTGGAATTGATTGGCTTAATTAGGCTCATTCAGCCCTTAATAAGTTCTGAAACCTCCCCTTTACCACCATTAATCTTCCAACCTTATTTTACATGTGCTCAAATAAAAGAGAGTTGCTTCACATTCTTCAATTTCACTTCAAGTCCTCTCTTTGTTAGAACTTTAATTCTGGCCCTTTGACTCCTTCAAACTTCACTTTTCATCCTCCTCTCTTGAACCTTTGCACTTTGATCCTTTATTTCCTGAAACTTTACAAATCGGTCCCTGGACAAAAAATGATAACTATACCAGCTTTTCCTAAAATATAAAATAGCTATAAAAATTCCTAAAAAATATAAAATAAAGTTAGAAAAACAAATAAAAGCTAATCTATATGCAGAATGCAAAATAAATATAAAATCTATGTAAAAATCCTAAAAATCCTATATGTGACTCAAAAATAATAAAATAAAAAGACTAAAAACAACCTAAAAACATCATATATTATCCTGTCATCAAACCTTTTATCAGCTCGTTGTGGCCTACTTGTGGGATCCCATTTATGCCATTTCCTTTTATTTCGTGTTTTCCATGCCTTGTTTGAAAAATGTTGGAATGTAATGAACCTGAACTGATGCATATGTATAATTAAGTTGTTGTTTATCTTTGTGTTAAGAACCAATAGTCCTTTGAAGAAGAAAAATGAGAAATCGAAGATACTGAATGTTCTTCCTATTCTAATTAATTCACTTTACAAGCTCTGTTTATATACAGAGAGAGACTGATGGAAAATAAACAAGATCCTGCATATTCTGGGTCAACACCATCAGACAGGATCCCGGATAATCCGGGTCAACTATCACCCTTGGACAGCTAGCATGACTAACTGGCCAAACGATACAATTATGCATTCGATTCAACTTGGCAGACGGTGCTGCCATACAGACGATAGAATGCCGCCCTATATAGACGATAAGTATCAGACGATACTGCATATCTGTAACATGTCCTATACAGACGATACTGCATATCTCTAATAGCCCCCCTCAAACTCAAGGTGGGTGAGAAGGATCAACCCTTGCAAACACATTGAGTTTGGCCTTCATTGCTGAAAAGTGTTGAGGCAAGAGAGGTTTGGTGAAGATATCAGCCTATTGATCCTGACCAGGAATGTGATAAACAAGCAATTACTTGTTTTGAACTTTCTCTCGAACGAAAAAGATGTCCAATTCCATATGTTTTGTTCTGGTGTGCAAAACAGGGTTGTGAGTTAAGGCCACAGCTCCCATGTTATCACAATATACTGTAGGAACTTGCAAAGGAATCTTTAACTCTGTGAGGAGAGATTGAATCCAAAGAAGTTCAGCAGTAGTGTTGGCCAAGCTTCTATATTCTGCTTCAGTGCTTGACCGTGCGACAACCGTCTGCTTCTTGGAGCTCCAAGACACTAAGTTGGGTCCAAAGAAAACACATGAACCAGACATGGAACGTCTATCGTCCGTATCCGAACCCCAATTAGCATCACAGTAGGCAGTCAAGGGCACAACAGCTTTAGAATTGCAGGGCTTGAGAAGCAGACCGTGAGAGATAGTACCTTTGAGGTATCTTAGTATATGCTTGACAGCCTTCCAATGAACATCTAGAGGCTGGCTCATGAAATGACAGACTTTGTTGACAACATAGCTAATTGCAGGTCTAGTGAGAGTGGCATATCGCAATACGCCAACAACAGACATGTAGTTGGTTGGATCAGCATATAGGTCAGTATCATGTTTGCTGAGTTTTGCTCCACTAAGCATAGGCGTATATTGCCATGTTGCATTGGTCATATTTTCCTTGTCAAGAAGATCTCCTATGTATTTAGATTTTGATAGGAGAAGAGGCCCATCTTGCAGATGCTGAACGTGAACTCCAAGGAAGTTATCCAACGTACCTAGTTGTTTGAGTGAAAACTTTGTATTGAGCTGGGTGACAATTTTCTGAATGAGAGGTAAGGAATTGCCAGTGATGATAATATCATCAACATAGACCAAGATGTATATGCAACAAGAAGCTGTACCGTAGACGAATAAAGATGGATCATAGCAACTGGCCTTAAAGCCAAATCGTAGTAGAGACCCTTTTAATTTGTCAAACCAAGCTCGGGGAGCTTGTTTGAGACCATAAAGAGCTTTGTTGAGTTTGCAGACTAAGGTTCGATCTTCAGTTTGAAACCCCGGTGGCTGGTCCATGTAGATATCTTCATCAAGTGTGTCATTCAGGAAGACATTGTTGACATCAAGTTGATGAATATGCCAACGTTTGGTGACGGCTAATGACAAAATGAGACGGATAGTGATTGGCTTCACAATGAGGGAAAAGGTTTCTGAATAGTGAAAATCTTGAATCTAATTGTACCCTTTGGCCACTGACCTAGATTTGTATCTTTCAACAGTGCCATCAGCCTTTTGCTTGATCCTGAACACCCACTTGCAACCTATTGGTTTTCTGTTAGGTGGTAAGGAGACCAAAGACCATGTGGTGTTCTGTTGCAAGACATCAAACTTTGCCTGCATAGCCTGCTTCCAATGGGGATCTTGAAGAAATTTCTTGGAGGTTGGTTCAACCTGAGTTAAAAGAAGTTGTGGCTGAACAGTGCCAGTCTTCAAACGAGTTTTCATAGTGTGAGTGTTGACTGGAGGAGGCGGAATTGAGGATGTCGGGGGCCTAGTAATCCCATATTTGGATCTAGTTTGCATGGCATGAGTGTTGACTGGTGCTTGCTGATTACCAGACGATGCTATAACATCAGACGATCGATGAGCGACAGACGATGCTGCTGATAGTAATAAAACCACACAAGAAAGGGGGGGTTTGAATTGTGTGTGTGACTTTTGTAAACTTTTTCGCAATATAGTTATTATTAGTTCGAAAACATTGAATGATATGTGCAGCGGAAATAAACTTAGAACTTGAAGAATAAAGCACACACAATATTTATCCTGGTTCACCCCCAAAACCGATAGGGCTACGTCCAGTCCTTGGCTATACCAAGATTTTCCACTATTTCAACAGAATAGTACAAGTGTTCTCAGGGACTTCTCCCAGTATTCTGAGGACTACTCCTTTACAAGTTTTCAGGACTTCTCCTTTATCTCTCGAGTATTCGACAGGACTCCTCCCAGATCTTTTTCAAGAAGGTTTATTTTCTACAGGAATCTCTTCACAAAGAGTGGGTAGAAACTATGAAGTTCTAAAATCAGAGAGGGTATACAAGTTGGTTCTCTGAAGGGCTTGTGTGAGAAAGAATAAGAGTTTTCACTCTGTAAGGATTTCACACTAGTTTGCGACTAAACTCAGAAAATGAGGGGGCTAAGGTTACTGAGTGTTCTTGGCTAAAGCTTGTTCAAATTTGTAAACTGACTTGAAGGATTTGAATGCTTTGATAGTGTGTAAGTCGCCAAGTTGAAGATGATGCAGAGTCCACTATTTATATCTTCAGTAGGATGATGACTGGAAGCGCTGATGAAGATCTTCAAAAATAGTTCCGTTGAATACTTACTTGATTGTGAGTAACGGATACTTCTGCATCTGCTTGATGTAGTCTGCCAGGAGAAGAATGCTTCTTCAACAGATAGAGAGTGATATCATCTGGCGATGCTTTTGTTCTGATTCTCAGAGGCCGCAATTAATGCACACGCATTACAGCTAATCCGGTAATTAATGCTCTGACCAGAAGATTTGAATTTGGCCGTTGGGGAGATACGATGATCAGAGGATATCGCCGTTAATTCAGCAAAAGGAGCTTGAATTAAGGAATGTCAGAGAATTTGAACCTTCAAGGAATAAGGCGCTTAATTCTGTCTCTTTCGCCATTAATGCTCTGATCCACCAAAAGGTGCATGATAATTCATCTTTATGGTTTTGAGCAAACGACCTCCTTTAAGCTAATTCTTTTTGCACGAGTCTTCAGTGTGTTTGACCAGGATTGAGTCCGGACGGTCTTTGCAGGCGGACGAACTTCACTCTAGAGGCAGACTCATTTCTCATAGGCAGACGGTCTCTTCATTTGCTTTTTGCTTCAGTTCATAAGTGTTCCTGAATATGAAATCTTTTAAAGAGAGTTAGTAACACTTTAGTGAAATTGTTATTTATCAAAATAGGTTAATTCTTGTAAGTATTTTACTCTAACAGCTGCAACACCAGACGATGTAGGAACAGAAGACGATGAAGGAACTACAGACAATGAAGGAATTGCAGACGGTTCAGGAACAGCAGACGATGCTGCAACTGGATGAACAGATAGAGACTGCTGCTGCCCTTGATGTGGAGTTACATAATACCTTGGAATAAAGGATGTTAGAGAAGACCCCTCCATGGTGGTAGAAGGAGTCGAAAATATCTCTGTACATGGGTACCTGTTTTCATTGAAAATAACATCCTTTGACACAAAAAATTTCCCACTGGCATCTAAACATTTATAACCTTTGTGGGAAAGGGAATAACCAAGGAAGACACACTCCCGGGACCTGAACTGAATTTTAGAGACATTGTAAGGATGGAGAAAGGGATAACATGCACACCCAAATGCTTTCAAGAACTTGTAATCTGGGTGAACACTGTGAAGCTTATAGTAAGGCTAACATTGCCTAAGACAGAGGTAGACAATCTGTTTATGAGAAGGGTAGTTGTTAAAAAGGCATGATCCCAGTACTGATGGGGAATTTTGGCTTGAGCAAGCAAAGAAAGGCCAGTTTCAACCACATTTCTGTGCTTACGTTCCACACTGCCATTTTGATGATGTGTGTGGGGGCAAGTCAGACGATGAACAATTTCTGATTGAGCGAAATGAGAACAGAGGGTTTTAAATTCATTTCCTCCATCAGTTTGAACAGATTTAAGTTTCAGATTTAATTGCAATTCAATCATTGCTTGAAATTGAAGAAAGGTGGCATAGGTTTCTGATTTCTTTCTTAAAGGAAAAATCCATATATATCGTGTGTAGGCATCAACACAAGTAAGAAAATAAGAATAACCAGCAAAAGATTCAATGGAGACTGGTCCCCATAAATCAGAAAATACAAGTTCTACAAACACGAGAAATAGCTCGAGAAGTAACTGAAATATTACATTTAGTCAGAATAAAATGTAAAATCTCATGACTAGGATGACCTAGTCGATGATGCCAAAGGTCATAGGAGGTGGGTTCGACGAGTGAGCTACTAGTGCTTGTGGTTACATGTGTTTTAGGTAAGTAAATGAGGAGGAAGTGGGATCTGGCATTGATGACTGGATTTTGTATGATAATTTGAGGGTCTTTTTAGTCTTTTCATTTTGTTATTTTTGAGTCTCATATAGGTTTTTATTTCATTTTATTTAGATTTTCTATTTATTTTGCATTTTGCATATAGATTAGCTTTTATTTGGTTTTTAAACTTTATTTTATGTTTTTAGGAATTTTTAGAGTTATTTTTATATTTTAGGAAAGCTGGTAGATAGTAAGGGAAATATGATTTAAAAGAAGCTATATGATATATCACTAAGGAATTAGGATAGACTTAGCTTTATGTTGGCCTGAACTTTATCTTCATCTTCTTTTTTAATTAACTAAATTGCAAGGAATTGAGTTTAGTAATTAGAAAGAAAGTTCTACAATGTATAAGGAATTAACTTGTAGAAACAATAGGATAAAGCATCATGAATTCTTGTTCTAAAATTCTGAAATAAAGTAGAGGTTTGCTAGCATATTTTATAAGTTAAGTAATTCAACCCAAGAGCTTAATTTCTCATCATCATCATCTCTTTATCTATTTATTTATGTTATTTCATATTCTTGCTCTAATCAACCAAAAATTTAAAATCAATCTTTTATTTTCTGCACAAGCTCTAAAGAAATTAATAATTGGACACCTATCCCTGTGGGTTCGATATCTTATATATTACGCGATAATCATCCGTGCACTTGCGGATTTGACTATCAGGCATGGTAGAAGACTTGTTCTTGAAAACTTTGAAGCATGCATGCCATCAAAATAGTAATGACCATCATCCTGAACAATCCGTTGAAGAAGAATTTCCCCATTGGCCTATGATTTGACAAGACAATGAGCACGATCAAACTAAAATTTAACATGATTATCTCCAGCAAACCTACTAACACTAACAAGATTTTTACTGATTGAGGGAACAAGCAACAAATCACTAAGAGAAAGAATAACATGTGTTTGACATGGTGACTTAAAGGAAAATGTATCAATAGATTAGATAGGAAAACCTTGACCATTGCCCATGAGGATGTGATCATTCCCTTGAAGGGGTGTAGGATTGGAGAAGGCAGTAGCATCATGGATGACATGGTGAGTTGCACCAGTGTTTGGTAACCAGTTCCCTACACTTTGTCCTACAGATGTATTGAGCAGAGCTTGTGTTAGTATAGATAGCAACCTGAGAGGGGGGGGTGAATCAGGTTTACCCGATTTTCGCCTTAACAACTTCTTACTTTCAAGATATATGTAAATGCAAACGATTGCAGCGGAATAAAGCGTTGCTTGAAAAGTAAAGATGAAGGATAGAAGAATTCACACACACAGAATTTTATCCTGGTTCACCTTCTATCCACCGAAGGCTACGTCCAGTCCCTCAAGAAAATCCCTTGAGGATTTTTCCACTATTGATAAAAATCTCTTACAAGTTCTTACACCAAGGACCCTAAGAATTTCTATCAATTTCCTGTGAAAGTATACCACTTTCAACAGCCCCTGAAAGTATACCACTTTCAGTTCCTGAAGGCAAACCACCTTCAGACCTTGAAGGCTAAACCACCTTCAATCAACACCCTGAAAGTACACCACTTTCAGTACCAACAACCCTTCACCGAGATCCACGGTGAATACTCAATCTATCAGAAAGAGATGAAGAAGAGTTTACAATTGGCTGTATCAATCCTTTAACATACAAGTGGATTGATCATGAGAATTTATGCTTTAAGGCTTTTAAGCATAACAGGATTCTGAGTTCCTCAAGATATGAACAACTAGAGTGTTCTTATAAACATGAAGATCATGAACTCAGAATTTAGGCTCTTTGAAAGTTTAAGTTCTAAAAGACTTGATGAATGAACTATTTTGGCAAAGCTTTGGCCTAATGTTGTATTCTCATGTGTTGTTTTGGTTCTGGACTCAAATGGACTTTATATAGGCAAGGGAAACGTCCTTGAACCAATGCAACCTTTCCCAAAAGGTTTGAGACACAATGGTTCATGAAAAGATGCAACTTTTCGTGTGTGTAATCGATTACATCACTTAGGTAATCGATTACACTAAGAGCCGTTACAGTTTGAATTTCAAATTCAAACATGTAATCGATTACAAGCAAGTGGTAATTGATTACTTGCCTATGTGTAATCGATTACCAGAAAGCTGCAATCGATTACACTGAAGTCCAACTTCCAGAAACTTGATCTTTTAAGATCGGCTTAAGTTTTTCTACTTATTTTAAGTTATGAAAACATTAAGCTTGATTAGTTTAGGTGTTTTAAAGATCCTTTATGCTTTGAGAGACCTTTAGAAGCATAACTCACCTAAACTAAGACTTCTAGGTAATTTGATGAACTTTATAGCGCTGTTTCCTCTAAGTCTTCTTTTCTTCTTTTTGCCGATGAGTTTGTCGTCATCAAAACCTCAACCAGGGTCAGGAGCAAGACCTTCTTTGTTAGTACAGATAGCAACCTGAGAGGGGGGGTGAATCAGAGTTGCCCCGATTTTCGCCTTATCAAAATTATTACTTTCAAGATAATGATGATCGCGAAAGGATAGTTGTGATTGCAGCGGAATTGAACGTTGCTTGAAAGTAAAAGATGAAGGATGAGAAGAACACACAAGGATTTTATCCTGGTTCACCTTCAAACCTAGAAGGCTACGTCCAGTCCTCTGATCACACAGAGATTTTCCACTATACCAGAAAGCAAACCACTTTCTGAAGAACCACTCCACTGAATCCCACAGTGAAGATTTACAATGATCAAGTACTCTTACGGATACTTGCACCAAGGACCCTAAGATCTCATATCAATCTTCCTGAAGCAACCCACTTCTGATTGATCAAGTCTTCTTAGCAATACTTGTGCCAAGGACCCTAAGAGGACCTATCAAACCCCAGAAAGCAAACCACTTTCTGATGACACCGTATCACCACGGTGGACTTTGAATCAAACCCGATTCAAAGGGCCTTTTTACAACCACCTAAAACCACGGTGAATGAATCACCATGATTCAAGAGATGAAGAAGAAGATGCCTTTACAATGGCTGATTCAATCCTTTAGACATGATGAATTGATCTTAGTTTGTATGCTCCAAGAAATTACAATGAAGGCTCTTCCATTCTGAGTTTCTCAAATGTTGAACATCATGAGTGTTCTTATGAAAATGAGAGAACCGAAACTCAGAATGATGACTTTAATGAATATGAAAGTTATGGACCAAGTCATTGATGTTTTTGAGTGTCAAAGGACTTTATATAGGCACTAGAGGTCGTCCATGAACCAACACAACCTTTCCCAACCGGTTTGAGACACAATGGTTCATGAAATAACACATCTGTCGACCTGGTAATCGATTACAGCATTCTGGTAATCGATTGCGCTATAACCGTTATGTTCTAACGGCTATTTCCTGACAGGTAATCGATTACTGAAAACTGGTAATCAATTACGCTATGCCTGGTAATCGATTACTGAAAACTGGTAATCGATTACGCTATGCCTGACTGACAGGTAATAGATTACTGACTGCCAGGTAATCTATTACTGCAAGTCTGAAACTCAGTTTTAACCATCTTAAACCCTAATTGAGTGTTCCTACCAAGTTTAACTTGTGAGAACATATTGTACTCAATTAGTTGATCTTTCATGAGCCTTCATATGCAATTAAACCTTAATTAGGATGTGAGTAGGATTTTCATCCCAGCGCTCAAGCGTTGGAAGCCAGCGCTCCAGCGCTGCGCCTATATCTGCAACGTGGGATTTAATTGCACCAACGCCCAAGCGTTGGGGATCCCAGCGCTCAAGCGTTGGAGGGCAGGTTTTTACTATAAATAGGGGCATTTTCTTCACTTGTAAGACACACCTATTCAAAATACAACAAGTATTCTTCTTTCTCCCTTAAGAGCATTGTTCCTAGGAATTGTGGGAAGCCATTCTTGAGCTCCTAGTCTAGGGTAATCCAATGTTTCTTTTAGCCATGCTTGGCTAATTTCTTTAAGTATCTTGGGCTGTTTTAGTTTGTAGTTTATGCTTTAGTTTTGCTTCGACATTTCTGAATAATATTGCTATAAGTTGATGTTTTATTTCCTTGTTCTTCATTTCATCTTAATGCGCATAAGAGTTTTTGCTTATAGCTTATAACAATGGAAATTGGTAAGTAGTAAGGGAAACAGGACTTAAAAGAAGCTATATGATATATCACTAAAGAATTAGGATAGACTTAGCTTTATGTTGGCCTGAAATTCTTTCTTCATCTTCTTCTTGGTTGTTTCTAAATTGCAAGGAATTGAATTTAGTAATTAGGAAGAAAGTTCTACATTTGTAAGGAATTAACTTGTAGAAATAATAGGCTATAGCATCATGTACTTGGCTTTAAAATTCAGAAATTAAGTAGGAGTTTGCTAGCATATTTTATAAGCTATATAATTCAACCCAAGTGCTTAATTCTCATCTTTATCTTCTCTTTTTATTTTATGTTATTTCTTGTTCTTGTTCTAAAAACCAAATCTAAAATACATCTTTTTATTTTTCTACTTAAGCACTAAATAAGTTAATAATAGGACACCTATCCCTGTGGGATCGATATCTTTTGTATTACGCGATAATCAACCGTACACTTGCAATTTGGCTATCAAGTTTTTGGCGCCGTTGCCGGGGATAGGTTTTTAAGTCTTTTTGTAAATTGTTTAGAGCTTTTTGTTTTTTCTTTTTATATAAACAGGTGCTACTAATTTTGTTTGCTGAAATTTTGTAAGGAAATATGGCTGGAACATTTGAGGAATGGTTGGCAAAGATTTAGGCTAATCTCGAAAAAGAAGATGAAAAGAAGAAGCATATTGTTTTAAATTTAATTGATTAGTTTTGCTCTGAATTAGATTGCAAAGGCGCTTCGGGATCTTTGCCCAACCGAGTGCAAGAATGGAAGACCAGAATAATCTTGCAAGGAAGGCTGAATGCGATTTTGGGGAGGCAGCCAGTAAACCAACAAGTTCCCATTGACCCGGTAAGTGATTCTATGGACAAAATAGAGGAAAAGAAATTTGAAGAAGTTGTTTGCTTAACCAGTGAAAAATCAGTTTTTCTTCCCACACCGGAAGAAAAAGAACAAATTTTTTTTAAATTGTCCATAGGTGATCTTATTTGGGAAAATGGTGAGGATTATGCTGAACAGGTTTGCATTATTTTGATGACTATAAGTTGTCAAAATTTGCACGACTTAAGGGGTCTAAAACAATTTGCAATAGACCCCGGTTGATTGAACAATTTCTGGAAGGAACCAAGTCTATCGCAGACTACAAAATCGAGCTTCTTAGGAGACAACCCATGTCCAGGTTTGAGTATTTTAAATTCAGTAATTTTTAGCTTTCTTTTATTTTCTGTTTTATTTTCTGTGTAATTTCTGTTTTATTCTTATTTCAAAAAAAAAAAATTGATTCTGTTTTGCAGGGAATGCCAAGATAAATGTGGCAGAAGGCCTCCTACCTTTGAAGGTAGGAGATGAAAAGGTCAAGTTTTCTGTATTCCGGAATCTTAAGAATTATGAGTCCGAGGAAGAGGATGATTTTAAAGATGATGTATTCACCAAAAGAAGAAAAACTTCCCCTAATTGATTAAAAGGGAAGGGTCTATCTCGGACCTTAACAATGAGCTGGTTGGGAGACAACCCAACTTAAGACTAGTTTAATTTATGTCTTTTAATTTTCTGCACCATCCTTGTAAATAAATAAAGGAAAAAATTCTATGTTCTCCTGATGAAAAGGCTAGTGCTCAGGCGCTGGAAGCCAACGCTCCAGCGTTGAGCCCCTGCTACCCCCTGGTTCCAGTTAATCCCAACGCTCAAGCGTTGGAGGGCTAGCGCTCATGCGCTAGGCCCCTGGATTCTTCCAGTTTTTATATTTTCCAACGCCCAAGAGTTGGAAACCTCAGCGCTCAGGCGTTGGGACCTTGTTGCCCAGTTTTTTTATTTTAATTCCAGCGCCCAAGCGTTGGCAAACCCAACGCTCAAGCGCTGGAGCTCGGGCAGCTTTTCTGTTTTTATTTTATTTTCTGTTTTCTTTGTTCATAAATAATTTTGTGTCCACTAGTTCTTGAAAAGTTTTTGATTCTTTGAGTTTTCCCTTGCTTCTATTATGGTTTTGATCTTTGGGAACTCAAGAATTCTTGTTTGTTTTTAGGTGGACACAATTTTCAACCCTTGTTCTTAAGTATGTTGTTTTGGGAACTAACAAGTCAAGCAAGCTTTTGCTTGTAAGACTCTGTTTGTTGAATTTTGCAGGATAGGCACCAAGGAGAAAGAACCTTCTTGAACTTATGTGTTCAAAGTTGAAATTACTTTGAGGTTTCTTGGACTGTTTGTGGAAAGATTGTGATTGTACCAGGTTTTTTTAGTTTTTCTTTTTAGCTTTTAGTTTTATTTATTTTAGTTTCTAGTTTATATTTTTTTATTTTGTTTTTAAACTGCATGGTTGAGTATCTAGTTTGAATGCTACTATTGCTCTGTGAATGTTTTATCTGATTGAACTGCTTTTGAAAAGGTTCTATGTTTTGATGCGGTTAGGATTGCATGCTGTTAGAAATGATTTGGACATCTTGATTGTTTGGTTTTTGGCAAAGTTTTTCTGAGTTCTAGAAAGGGTGCCACTTACCCTATGTTTTTCTGGGAGCTGAGGACTCTGAATGCATGATTGTAAGATTTTTCTGCCTTGTGTTGCATGTTGATTGGGATTTTGTATACTTTGTAAGTTGAGAAGATATTATAGGCATTTTTGAGAACTCACAGTTTTGGTTTGAAAGGCAAAAATCCACTAGTAGCCCATTTTTTAGCCTTAAAAGAGTCATTCTTTGGAGCCTACTTTGTGTGATATTTTAAGTTGTTAGTGTGATTCATATGCTGCAATTGCTAGAGTTATGTATGTTGGGTTTCTCTCTAAAAAAGAAGAAAAAGAAAAATAAGGTATGTGCCTTATGAAAAAAAAAAGGAAAAAATAATGAAGTGGTGGGGTGAGAAAGAGTATGAGGGGTAGTAAAATTCAATTCATTCATCGCATACATTCCACTACTTTGTTAAAAAAAAAAAGAGAACAAATTGAGAGAACCTTTGTGCTGATTTTGTTGAAGCTCTTAGTCATAAAAATCACTTAACAACAGATTCTGAGTCAAGCCAACAGATTCTGAGTCAAACCATTTTGTTGACACCTTGAATTGTTCAACCCTTTGGCCAAGTTACAACCTTCAAAAATCTCTTCAAAGTTACTTAGTTGCACTGTTTCAGTTTTGATTTGAATGATAGGCAGAATCATTGAGCTTTCTTGTTTTTCATGGAGAATATCTTTTTGTGAGCTTAATTTGATGACCTCAGCATGATGAAAAAGCCAAGCCTAACTTTCTTGATTAATATCTGTGGAACATGCATGTCTTCCAAATCCGCTAAGCTTTCTTGGAAAAGTTCTTGTGCTTCAAGTTTTAATCAGATAAACTTTCTCTAAACTCAAGGACGAGTTTCTCTTTAAGTTTTGTCGCTTGAGGACAAGCTGTCATTGGGTATAGTGGTGTGATGACTGGATTTTATATGATAATTTTAGGGTCTTTTTAGTCTTTTTATTTTGTTATTTTTGAGTCTCATATAGGATTTTTACTCTTTTTATGTAGATTTTATATTTATTTTGCATTTAGCATATAGATTAGCTTTTATTTGGTTTTTATACTTTATTTTATATTTTTTGGAATTTTTATAGTTATTTTTATATTTTTAGGAAAGCTGGTATAGTTTTCATTTTTGTCTAGGGACCGATTTGTAAGTTTCAGGAAAGGAAGGACTAAAGTGTAAAAGTTCAAGAGTGGAGGATGAAAAGTGAAGTTTCAAGAAGTTAAAGGGTCAGAATTGAAGTGCTCGCAAAGAGAGGACTTAAAGTGGAAATCAAGCAACACTCTTTGAATTAAGCACAAGGAAAATAAGGTTGAAGGATTGATGGTAGTGGAGAGGAGGTTTCAGAACTTAATAGAGGCTGAGTGGAGGCCATTGAAGGCATTGAAAACCCACTACCATGAAGGTGAGAAAAGCTTGAAGATGAACCAGCAGTCGAGCCAACGCTCAAGTGTTGGAACCCCCAACGCTCAAGCGTTGGGACTCTGACTAGGATATGAGTAGGATTTTCATCTCAGCGCTCAAGCGTTGGAAGCCAGCGCTCCAGCGCTGGGCATATATCTGCAACGTGGGATTTAATTGCACCCAACGCCCAAGCGTTGGGGATCCCAGTGCTGAAGCGCTGGAGGGCAGACTTTTACTATAAATAGGGGTCTTTTCTTCACTTGTAAGACACACCTATTCAAAATACAACAAGTATTCTTCTTTCTCCCTTAAGAGCATTGTTCCTAGGAATTGTGGGAAGCCATTCTTGAGCTCCTAGTCTAGGGTAATCCAATGTTTCTCTTAGCCATGCTTGGCTAATTTCTTTAAGTATATTGGGTTGTTTTAGTTTGTAATTTATGCTTTAGTTTTGCTTCTACATTTATGAATAATATTGCTATAAGTTGATGTTTTCTTTCCTTGTTCTTCATTTCATCTTAAGGCGCATAAGAGTTTTTGCTTATTGCTTATAACAATGGAAATTGGTAAGTAGTAAGGGAAATAGGACTTAAAAGAAGCTATATGATATATCACTAAGGAATTAGGATAGACTTAGCTTTATGTTGGCCTGAAATTCTTTCTTCATCTTCTTCTTGGTTGTTTCTAAATTGCAAGGAATTGAATTTAGTAATTAGGAAGAAAGTTCTACATTTGTAAGGAATTAACTTGTAGAAATAATAGGCTATAGCATCATGAACTTGGCTTTAAAATTCAGAAATTAAGTAGGAGTTTGCTAGCATATTTTATAAGCTATATAATTCAACCCAAGTGCTTAATTCTCATCTTTATCTTCTCTTTTTATTTTATGTTATTTCTTGTTCTTGTTCTAAAAACCAAATCCAAAATACATCTTTTTATTTTTCTGCTTAAGCTCTATACAAGTTAATAATAGGACACCTATCCCTGTGGGATCGGTATCTTTTGTATTACGCGATAATCAACCGTACACTTGCGGTTTGCCTATCAATTTCTACCATAGAATTTCATGTGTATGATTAGTGTATTACTTAGTGATATTTATTAATCAGATATAGGTAATGTAGAGTACTTCCTGCATGATCAATTCTCATGAGTTATGAGTTTTGAGTATCATATTGCCATTACAGCCCTTTTCTAGATATGATTGCTGATAGGATCACTGAGAGTGAAAATGCAGTTGAGCTTGTCATAACTCAGGATGACTTCTGTTTTCTGGATCTTTTCTGAAAAGAAACTCGTTCATTTCATAGATTTGCTAGAAGATTCAGCATTGATGAGACCAGATATGAGCTGGGTAGGAAAACCAAAGTTTTTACTAGCTTGTTCTCCTTAGATGAGTGTGGAATCTTCTACAAGTTTCAAGTTGTGTGCGAGCAGCTTTTTCGTAACATTCTCTACTCCTTTCTTGAGCCTGTTTCTTGAGTGTGTGCTTCCTTCAATGTTCTTTGGATCATGGTTGCTTTTGACTGAGGAAGACACATGTTAATCGTGGATCTTTTCGCTCTACATATGTGAAGATGTTAGTAACTTTTCAGAGTGGTTAGGCTCTGATACCAATTGATAGTGCAAGAAACACACAAGAAAGGGGGAGTTTGAATTGTGTGTGTGATTTTTGAAAACTTCTTTCAGAATATACCTTAGTTATTAGTTTTCAAGGTGTGTTAAAGATTATGTGTGTACATGTATGCAGCGGAAAAATTAACGTAAGACAGAAAATTAAAGCACACACAATTTTTATCCTGGTTCACCCCCATAATCGTCAGGGCTACGTCTAGTCCTTGGCTTCACCAAGATTTTCCACTATTTCATTAAATAGTACAAGTATTTTCAGGGACTTCTCCCAGTATTAGAAGGACTTCTCCTATCAAGTATTGTACAGGACTTCTCCTAGTATTCTCAGGACTTCTCCTTTCAAGTATTCTCCAGGACTTCTCTTTATTAGTATTCTACAGGACTACTCCTGATTCCCTTTACGAATTGGGTTTGTTTTTCTACAAAGATTCTTGATAGCCAAACCGCAAGTGCACGGTTGATTATCGTGTAATAAAAAAGATCGAACCCAAGGGATAGGTGCCTTCTTATTAAATTGTTTAGTACTTGAGCAGAAAAAATAAAAGATGTATGTTGTTGGGTTGAATTACATAGTCTATAAATATGCTAGCAAGTTCCTACTTAATTTCTGAATTTTATGTCCAAGTTCTTAATGCTATAGCCTAGAATTTCTACAAGTTAATTGCCTTAAGAAATGTAGAACTTTCTTCCTAATTACTAAATCCAAGACCTTGTAATTTAGTTAACCAGAAAAGAAGATGAAGATTGAATTCGGGCCAACATAAAGCTACGTCTATCCTAATTGCCTTAAGAAATATATACTTATAGCCTTTTTTAGATCCTAGGTCCCTTACTACTTACCAAATGGCTTTATGATATAAGTAATAAGCAAAAACACTTGTGATCATCAAGATTAAATTAAGAACAAGGAAATAAAACAAGAACTAGAAATATTATTCAGAAAGGTAAAAACAAACTAAAACATAAATAATAAACTATAACAACCCAAGAAACTTAAAAAGAATTAGCCAAGCATGGCTAAAAGAGTCATTGAATTACCCTGGATAGGAGCTCAAGTATGGCTTCCCACAATTCCTAGGAACAATGATCTTTAAGGAGGAAAGAAGAACACTTGTTGTATTCTGAGTAGGTGTGTTTTTTTACAAAGGATGAGCACTCCTATTTATAGCAAAAATTTGTCTTTCAATGGTGGAGGAGTTGATGGCCATTATGGCCTTCATTGGCCACCAATTAATGGCCTTCATTGGCCACCAATTAACTTTTGAAAACTCCTTCCCACTACCATCAATTCTCCACTCATCCTTTAATCCTTATTTTCCATGTGCTTAAATCAAAGAGTGTTGCTTCATATTCTTGATTTCCACTTTAAGTTCTCTCTTTGCTAGCACTTCAATTTCAATCCTTCAAGTCCTTGAAACTTCACTTTTCATCCTCCACTCTTGAACTTTCACACTTTAATCCTTCCTTTCCTGAAACTTTACAATTTGGTCCCTGGACAAAAATGATAACTATACCAGCTTTCCTAAAAATATAAAATAATTATAAAAATTCCTACAAAAAATTAAATAAAGTTAGAAAAACAAATAAAAGCTAATCTATATGCAAAATGCAAAATAAATATAAAATCTACATAAAAAGAATAAAAATCCTATATGAGACTTAAAAATAATAAAAATAAAAAGACTAAAAACACCCTAAAAATATCATATAAAATCCACTCATCAATTCTCTTCAGTAAGAGTGAGTAGAAGAAGTGAAGCTCGGGTTACAGAGAGGATAAGAATTTAAGATTCTCTGTTTTGTGTTGTGTGTGACTTAAAATAAGAGTGACACTCTCTGAATTCTTCACACAAGTGGACGACCTAACTCAGGTAAAGAATGGCTTGAAGCTTTCTGAGTTACAACCAATGGAAGCTTGGTTCTCTGGGAATTTGGTTGAGATATGCAATGGGTTGAATACAAGTCGCCAAGTTGTTCTGGAAGCTGAATTCTCTATTTATATCTTCAGTTGAAAGTCTTCATTGATCTTTGATAGAAGGAGAGAAAATAGATCCGTTGGTGCTCCTGCTTCCTTGTGAGTAACAACTAATTATGTAGTTCTGGATCAGCATTGAATGCGTTCTGTCAAGCATTAATTGCTTGGGTTGACATCGTCTGGCTCAGCGTTGTGTCCAGCTTTGAGTTTTTGTTTGAACATAATATCCTAGTGCATGCTAGCTAAGGATCATTAAATGCTCTGAACAGAGATTTGAATTTGAATGTTGAAGAAGTACGATGTTCAGAATTTCACGTCGTTGATTCCGCAAAAGCAACTTGATTGGAGGAAAAGCAGAAAAGCAGAGGAACCAAGGAATAATATATGAATTATGTCCTTTTCTTCTTTCTGCAGTCAACAGTACTTCATTTAATGTGCTGACGAGGTAGATGATCTTTGATCCAAGAAGCAATTATGCTGAATTAGCTCTTCAGAGTTTTGTTGAACAATTTCTTTAATGATTCTGTTGAACTGATTCTTCATAACCTCATGACACATGCTTTCTGGCATTTATGACTTTTGAGCACTTTGATGCTCTAAGCAGACGGAATCTTCATTATGATTTGGCAGACGCAGTCTTTATAGAATCTTCAAAATTTCATTACCGAGTGAGTTGCATAGGCGGACGGACATTCTTATTCCAGCCTTTCTTGACTGTCAGATTATTCTTGATTTGTGGATGACTGGACGCTTCCTTCTTTTGTGCTTCTGTTGAAGTTCTCTTTTTGAGTAGATTGTTATCCAACCATCTTCCGTAGGAGCTAGAGATACTTCAAAGCTTGAAATGTTTATTTAGGCTTGTGACCAGACTTACTCATCTTTAACAAAGTATTCTTCCTGTAGGTCAGAGTAAACTCAAGCACCGGACTGTTTCAACTTTTATCCCATGTGCTTTTGATGTTGAATGATCATAGTTGCTTTATTGCTCTTCAAAGTATATTTGTTTACTTTTGGGCAAGCTTGACCTTTGTCGAGTCGTTGGACTATCTCTGCTTGATCGCTTCTGGACAGGGCGAGCGCCCCACGACAGTAAGAGGGCGACCAACATTAGTAAAGGGCGGCCCAGAATGGCGACCCAGGGGCTTATTTGTAATACATAGGATATTGGGCCTGATCTTTGAGGCCCATAGGCTTAGTCTGAATTAAATGTAATTTATGGCCTTCCTCCCTATAAATAGCCAAGGGAGACTCATGTAAAAGGGACCTGAATTCTATTATTCTAATAACACTTCTTTTCTCTATGCTCTCTCAATTCGAGAACATTTGGCGCCGTCTGTGGGGAAAGGTAAACTTTTCCCACCCACGAAAAATCTTTCATGTTCTACTGGCTGAGTGAGGGGCGATTAAAAAAAAAAAAGAGAAAAAATAAGAAAAAAGAGCCAGACCTAAAGAACCCTAGTTCTTCTAGCTTTACCCAGCGCCGTCACCAAGCCTGGCCGCCGCCTCCTGAGTCCTCACCTCCTTCAACCTTCAAGCCGCCAAAGTGCAGCCGCCACCACCACTCCTCTTCCAATCGGCCTCCAGCGCCGCCACCCTTCCTTCTTCACTCTTTGACCTTTAGCCGCCGTCAAACGCCCAATAGGTGGACAGCGACGGCGAAGACGAAGATCAATTCTCGCCGCCGACGTCGACTTGGATACCGCAGCCTCCATCCCATCGTCCTTCTAGTTGAGACGGTGATTCCACCGCCAAACCGAGCAAACACGCGATTACACACATGAGAAAGAAGCAGGTCGAGCCAAAACAAAAGGAGGAGGAAGGAATCGCAGAAAGCAAAAGGAAGAAGAGATCGGCATCGAGGGTGAGATGAGCGGAATATGTAACAAGAAGCGATTTAAGCGGCGTTGGCGAGCCCTTCCGATGCGGCGGTAGCAGCACCGCCATCCATTTTTGGGTGACAAACCACTCGCGAGTGGAGAACAATTAAGTCTATTCTTCTCCATCAAGTTCCGCAACCAATCTCTGCTTCGGTTCATGGAACCATTCAATCTCTTTGATCCTTCTATCTCATATTCCTCCATATGTTATTTTCTATATTTTCATTATGATTTTGGTGTCTGCTAACTGTTTGATGAAATGCCCGAGTGTATGTCACTGCTTTTTCTTCATATTGTTGTTGAACTCAGGATCAAATACGGGCGAGTAATGAAAATTGGACGCGTCTGAAAGGTCTGGAACTGAGCCGACACCAAAGCTAACCCATTGCTTGAAGTCACGGCACACCTTTGACACCGATTTTATGTTTCCTGATCATTTGACCAAATGACTGAATGACATCTGTTTCTCAGTTCACTCTATCTCTAGCTCTTTTTCGTTCTAAGTGGTTTCCTACAATTTAATTGTGGTTCTGATGTGTGCATATACAGACTCACTAATAGGCTGAATGAATTTTCTATCCTATTGTTATTAAAGTTTTAATACTTGAAAAGTGTTTGTTGAAATGCTTGACAAAATTTAATCTGTTCTTTTTCATGTTTCCTTGGAATTTGTGATGAAAATCGGCGAGCTTATGGCATCCGAAGAATGCTTAGAGTTAGGAATCCATAAAGCACTCCCAGTTAGCTTATCTTTCATGCGAAAAGGGTAGGGGAGAAGAGGCTGGCCAAGTTGGTTCAATAAGCTCTATTATCATAAACCAAGGCAGTGTTCTCTCATTCTAATTGGTGATCTATTATTTTGCCTCTCATTTCCTTTATTGCAGGATATAAATATATTCAATGTCAAAGTAGACAATGTAATTTCTAGCAAAAAATTTATATGAGGCAAGCAAATAGAAATTGGAGATATTTTACTTTTTTTTTAATTGGAAAACACCATAGTTTTGCCACAGGTCTAAAAACATATACATGTCAGTAAATCATGTTTGTGTTCTATTTAGTAGTAGATAGTATTAATTGCTATAGATCAAGATCCAGCAGACTTAAATGCATTACTTGGGAACTCACTGTAATCCAAAACATTTTACATAAAAGTATTTTGATTAATGCCTTGCTCTTTAGAGGATATTTAGAGCTAGTTTAAGTTACCAGGAAAGAAACCCAAGACGAAAGGAAGGCAACCTGCATCGTACAATTAGGATAAATTCAAGCCAAGATTGCCAATTTAATAATGATATACGCAAAGATCTCATCTTATTTTAGTCACACAACATGAGAGCAAAATGCATCAGTAGCAAGAAATTTATTAAATCTCTAGTCTGAATGTTTTAGCAGCAGGTCCACTATCAACTCCAAATTTATTAAATCTAGAGTAAAACACATAAGACATAAGCAAGAAACTTGACTACAGTACAGAAAGATACGAATAAAAAAGAAACCATTAGAGGTGAAATGTCCTGCATAATTAAAAGGTCAAATGGAAAGAATAGTTTCCAGTATCGCAGTATTATGTACAACGTCTTGCTTTCTAGTTTTTCGTGCAAATTGTAAGCATGAGTTGATTTGGTAAATCTTATTTAAAATTATTTTGATTGTTTATCCTTCTCTTTATTTTTATGCTGATACAGATATGGGTTTCAGTCTCTTTGATTAATTGTTGTAGTCTATTCAGCATTTGTCCAGAGCATATTTTATATTAGATATAAAGCATATTCTATTCAGCCAACTTTATACATATAGAACATTGCCCAAAAGGTGCCAGAAAAAGCTAGCATGCTCTGTATTTTAAATTTTCAGAATATGTAAATAAATTATTTACATACCAAAACAGAAATAGTTAATTAATCTAGCATTTCAGTTTTCCTGTCAAACTTGAAAATTAGTAAGAATATATTTATTGTTTATTTAACTCAATCAAGTTGAATTACATATCATGTACTTTTTGAACAATTCATTTACTGCCAGATAGGTTAAAGTGAAGACTAGAGAGCTTTATACTATAAATATAGTGATAATGTGATGTAGATAGTTAGTTAATATTCCTTGAGTACCTGAAATTATTACTACTGATTTTAGCTTGTCCTGCCTTTCCTTTCCCAGAGATCCTGGATTTTCTTTTCTTCCTACAAAGCGTTACACTGTCGGTTGAGTAATATTGACAAAAACTGTTTTATGTCTTCTATGTAAACTGTTTCACATTATAACATGACAGCCAAACTCTCTAGAATTCTATTTTACCTGGAATTTAGAAGTTATTCTTGGTTTCTTTATTCTGTGAATTAGTATCACCATGTTTATCACTTTGTTGCGTTTGCCATGTTGGCCAAGGACTTATTAATATCTTTCTTGTTGCTTCGGCTAGTCATATTGGTCTCAGTTTTTATATCCTCTACTTGTCTTTCCTTATTCAACTGAGACACCATTGGTATGTCCATTACAAGAATATCATACATGTGTAGTATTTCTTTCAAAAGAAAGGGAACAGTCCATAGAGATTCTAATTCTGATTTAATCAACCTTGTTAGGATTTCATGTCAGATGTAATTGATTTTGCTATTTTGCTTTCAATTGTCACTTATTTTCTTGATCAGTCATGGGTGTTAGGGGGTCTTTATAATTGTTTAATTGCTGGATTCCCTATTTAAAATAAGGGCAGTGTTTTTGAGGTTTTAATGAGATTAAGCCAAGTGGAAAAGTGATTCCGAAAAATTAACTTCGTCAGTTTTTGAAGAAAATGGATTATATGGATAAGTTAGCGAATTTTCAGAACAGTTTGAATGTTAATATGAATTTAGAAACAACAATTTGATGTCAGATTCACAATTCAATATGAATAGTATTGCTGTTTGCTATCTTTCTGAGCCTGAAGTAGCTTTATTCTGCTTAGTTTAATTAATTGAGTATAGATAATATTCCCTATATGCATGGGTAGTAGTATGATTAGTCGAGATTGTAACTTATTTAAAATATTCTATAAACTTCAGGATATTACAAAATTGATTCTTAAAGCCTAATTGCATAATGTGCTGATAGTGGTTACTATGCAGTAGTATGTTCATAGAGTTTTGAGTATACACATTGCATTATTATGAATATATCAATGGATATGTATATTTTGTTTTTAACTAACAATTTGAGGCAAGTTAAGCATAGGAAAAACAATAATTTTATTCAGAGAAAAGGGCATCTCGAAATCCCAAGCAACAATGTAAAAGAGCTTCTGCAGAATGCTTATCCGGAACTGAGAGAATACATCAAATGATCTTCTGATTCGCTAATATTTCCCGGGCAACCGCCATTTGGCAATCTTCTTGCAAGTGACCGCCCTTTATTTGTGAAAAATTCCATGGTAGCATTTGGTGGTGGTTTGGTTTAGGGCGAGGTTTTGGTTTAGGGGGATGATGGTGTTGGAGTTTTTGTTGAAAGGAGGTGTTGGTTTAGAATGAAGTTTTTGTGAGATGAGGGCGTTTGAGTATGGGTGGAAGGGTGATCTAATGGAGGCTGCCATGGAATTTGTATGCAACTTTTCTTGTTGTTTTTGGGCGGTCCTGTTTTATGTTTCTTTCAGGCACGGTGGAGATAAGAAATACACGCAATTCCTGGGCCAAGGCGCCTGGAGAAATTATCAGTTACAAGGATTCCAAGGAACACTCTGAATCTAGAGTATTATTACAGTTAATTATGTATTTTGTTGGCGCCCTTGTGTTGGCGGCCAAGCTCTGAACTAATAGTTATTTCATTCCGGTGATTTCATTCCACTCAATAAAGGTAGCATATTCAGTCTATGAAAAGGTCACAAATTGGGCCTTAAGATGGTCCAGCCAAAAACCCAAACTTTTCTTTTGCAGGTACAAAGCAAGGGCGCGGAGGACTTCCCTAATAGTCTTAAGGACTCCAGAGGGTAAGGTCTGACGAGGCGACCCTTGTAACAAAATTTGGCCGCCCCATATGTCAATACAATGCAAATTGGCGCTAATATGGGATCGCCCGAATAAGCACGCTTGACAACCGAGGCCCAGTGGCGGTCTAAATCCCAAGGCCATAAAATGGTCTAAATCTCAAGGCCCAGTAGTGGTCTAAATTCCAAGGCCCAGTGGTGGTCTAAATCCCAAGGTCCATAGAGGGTCTAAATTACATTTACAGATTATGTGGTCCAGTAGTGACAAAATAAATTTCTTTGCCGCTTCCAAGATGCCAAGGGGGAAATTGTACTCTCTAGCCTGGCGCATTGTCCCGTTTTCCAGGCGGGAAGGCGCGATGCGTGAACGGTGGTTCTCTTGGAACGGTGGGGCGCGACCCTTGTGCGATACGGCGAAGAAAGCCCAGCCTTGATCGAAGAAGATCGAGCACGTCTATTGAGCCAAGCCTCGGGCAACCCCAGCGGCCACTGGGATCTGAGCAAAAGTCTCACTGAGCAGAAGCCTCGCCAAGCGAGCAAAAGCCTTGATCGAATTAAATCAAGCCAAAGTCTCACCGGAATAAGGTCGAGCGAAAGCCCCGCCTTGAGCGGGCCAAAGCCTCATACAGACAACTAGCACAAACACAGGGCGTGCGGGTCATCACGTGACTCATAAAATTTCTAGCCTCTGGCCGCCCTAGCTGCGTAAGACCGAGCACCCCCAAGCCTTGTTAGAAGAGCCATGCGAGTACGACTCGTTACGCGAGCGGAAACCATGCGTGCAACAAAGGTCCAATGGCGGCCTACAGTATCACTTTTACCATGGCCTAGAAGCGCCCTCAAACTTTATTTCTTTGAAAACAATGGCTTACAGAAGCGCCCTCAAAATTATTTCTTTCAAAACAATGCCCCAGTGGCGATTTCAAACTTTATTTCTTTCAAAACAGTGGCCTAGACGCGCCCTCAAACTTCATTCAAAATAGTGGCCTAGAGGCGCCCTTAAACTTTATTTCTTTCAAGATAATGGCCCAGAGACGCCATCAAACTTGGTTTCTTCAAAACAATGATCCGAGGCAACTTTAAAAAATTATTTCAAAATGGTCCAGTGGCGACCCAAAAGTTATTTCTTTCAGAATAATGCCCCTGTGGCGACCTTGAAAATTATTTCTTTCAAAATGGTCTAGTGGCGACCCAAAAGTTATTTCTTTCAGAATAATGCCCCTGTGGCGACCTTGAAAATTATTTCTTTCAAAATAGTCCAGTAGTGACTTGAAGAACTAATGACTGTGTTTGCAGGTGAGAAATATAGAAAACAGGTAACAGGATGAGGAAAGCATGAGGCACAACTGGGCGAGTAACCCCAGCCCAACCTGGCGAGTAATTCTCCATCATACTTACACTTTCTGGATGGGTGATCAAGTTGTAATAGGGCGAGCTGTTTCATACTTCCGGGGCTCAGATAGACTTGTGGGCTGACACCAACTCTTGTAGGCCGAGCGACTCACTTCATTCCACACTAGGCATGTCGACCCCACCCAGCGTCACATTCACTCACATTTTCATGCTAGGATTGGCGACATATTTACTCTACGCGCCCAGGCCTTAGGCGACTCATTTCTCTATAGAATGCTGTACTCTTTTTCCTTCACTAGGTTTTTATCCCACAGGGTTTTTCCTAGGAAGGTTTTAACGAGGCACGTTCTATAGGGATGACCGCCCAAAGGAAGCGTCGGTTGGAATTACATGGCGAGTACTCTTTGAAGACACACTTCATCTTCGTGCCTCAGACTTGGTGTCTTGTGGGCTTGTGGGCTGGGCGAGTGCCTCCCCCCGGTGGCGGGCCATGAAGACTTACGAAGACACTTCACTTTCATACTTCAAGCTCGGTGTCTTGTGGGCTTGTGGACAGGGCGAGCGCCCCACGACAGTAAGAGGGCGACCAACATTAGTAAAGGGCGGCCCAGAATGGCGACCCAGGGGCTTATTTGTAATACATAGGATATTGGGCCTGATCTTTGAGGCCCATAGGCTTAGTCTGAATTAAATGTAATTTATGGCCTTCCTCCCTATAAATAGCCAAGGGAGACTCATGTAAAAGGGACCTGAATTCTATTATTCTAATAACACTTCTTTTCTCTATGCTCTCTCAATTCGAGAACAGCTTCCTTTGTACCTCTTTAGAAAGTATGCAGTTGTTCTTTAGTGAGGACCCGGACGATTTCCATTTACTTGGCTTGACTTGCTCTTGCAATTTGATAATGTCTTGGGATTTTATGAAGTCCTTTATGAGTATGGTTTGTCCTGGACATAAAGATGTTCAGCAAGTTAGGAGTTCTTCCTCAGGGATATCAAATTAAAAAGAAATTGTTAATTATCAAAACATAATAATTATTTGAATCTAACAATCTTCCCCGTTTTGATGATGACAATTTCTTTTGAGAAAAAGGTTGATATTGATATTTATGTTAGTTTCAAAAATTTCTTAGAGCCATTACATTGTTTTTCGTAAGAAAAATATTTTATTATCTAAAAAAGCATGATCGATCTTAATGCTTCTTGCATTCGGAATCTTGCTGTTATTTTTAGTAAATATGAGGTTTCAGGTGTGTTATCATTAGTTATTTGGCGAACGAAGACATTATATACTTCTGAGTTTTTGGCTGTCCTTTAAAACAAATAACTTAACCTCCTAAAATTTCTTTCTACCACACCATTTTGTTGTGGTGTTCTAGGAGCAGAGAAATTATGTGAAATTCCAATTTCATCACATAATTCTTGAAATAAATGATTTTGAAATCCACCATGATCACTTCTAATTGAAGATATTTTCAAAGACATTTCATTTTGAACAAGTTTTGCATACCGTTTAAAGGAACTAAAAGCTTCATTCTTATGTGCTATCCACGTAAACCTAGAATAGTCATCCACAATGACAAGAGCACAGTAGTTATCTCCAAAACTTTTGGTCCTTGATGGTCCAAATAAATCCATATGAAGTAATTTGAGTGGTCTTGTCGTTGAGACTATATTCTTTGGTTTGAATGAAACTTTAGTTTATTTACCTTTTTGACAAGCATCACATAACTTATCCTTTTCAAATTTCATCTTTGGTAATCCTATAACAAGGTCATGCTTAATCAACTTGTTCAAGTGATTCATGTGGATATGTGCTAGTCTTCTATGCCATAGCCATGAATCATTACTGTTCTTAGCTAGAAGACATTTAACATGAGATGGACTTTCATCTAATGATAACATGAATACTTTGTTAAATTTAAATCCGGATAATTTAATTTCATGAGTTGCTACGTCTTTTACTACGCATATATCATTTATGAAACCTACTTTTAAACATTTGTCACATAGTTGACTTATACTTAGCAAGTTATGTTTCAAACCATCAACATAAAGCACTTTATCAATTATGGTTTGAGGAGGCGTATCTATTCTTCCAATGCCAAGTATTTTTCCTTTTCTCTAGGCATAAGATATGGAAATTTAGTTTTGTCTCCAGTCATATGTGTCGCAACCGGGGTCGCGGCGCGACGGCGCAAATGATAATATTATAAACAGTCAGAGTCGCCACTAATGTTTATTGAAGGAAAACACTAGAAAAACCTAAAAAAAAGATAAATAGCCTGCGAAACCTAAAGTCTAGGTTCGGGAGTCTATTATGCGTGGGGAAGGTGTTAGCACCCCACAGCGCCCGTCTAAACGGTACCTGAAATTGTTTGTGTAATTTTCTTAGCTTTCTACATTATTAATTTTACCCTTATTTATTTTTACTTTTTATTATTTAATTCCTAATTATTGCCTAATAAAAGGACAAAATATTTTATTTTATTTATTTAACCCGATAGGTGTGAACCTAGTCCTACGTACTCCCTTAAAATGGAAGATCAAGGCTTACGCAGTTTTTAATTTAATTTAATTTTTTATTTATGAAAATAAGCAAAAAATGGTGTTAGGGACGACATCTCACAAGTGAACAGTTCATCCCTTACATCAGTTCGCAATTATTTAGATATGAATTAATTAATTAAATTTTTATTAATAAAAACAAGTAAAAATAGTGTGAGGAACGACGTCCCACTAGTGAACAGTCCATCCCTCTCATTGCATTATTATGAAAGTGGAAGTTGTTAGAGACCAACAGATTTTTTTATTTTTTTTGACAGTGAAGAAGGCACACAAAGCAATATTCTATGAGCCACTGAAACAGAGTTACACCACTTTTACAATAGCCGAAACTGAATTAGGTTGAAAAACATATTATCTGAACTCAATTTACAATTATGCAATTTAATACGCAGATCATTTTAACATATGCTTATGGAATAACAACAAACCTTAAATCAATTCAGGTTGCTTCCAACGATTCAAGTGTCATTGAAGTGGTAATTCTGGTTTGCCTCTGAAAGATCTGTATTATGCAAAGATCTGTATTATGCAAGGCTAGAACTTGTATTGCTAAAAGCCAAAAAGCAAATAATGGAAGCGGCAAGCAGAAAAGCTATCTTTTTCTTAAAACAGCTGCCACACACATGAATGGCTACCAAGCTTATGAATACTTTTCAACTTTGAACTGTTCATTGAATTATTGCACTTGCACTCTGTAGCTTCCAATAGAGACCGCACTTGAAAATATCTTTTTGTGAGATTTCTGCTAGCCCTGTTTTCACACTTGATCTAATTAATCATCCACGCACCAAAACTTGTCTCTTATCTTCTTCATCACTTTTCAACTAATTTTGCATCTCTGAACTGAAGATGGCTGAGGCCTTGCTTGGAGCTGTGTTTGAGAATTTGCTATCTCTGGTTCAGAACGAATTTGCAACCATTTCTGGAATCAAGGGAAAGGCTGAAAAGCTGTCACGCACTCTACAACTGATCAAGGCTGTTGTTGAAGATGCTGAGGAGAAACAGATCACAAACAGATCCATAAAGGTTTGGCTGCAGCAACTCAAAGATGCTGTGTACGTGCTAGATGATATCCTTGATGAATGTTCCATAGAATCTCATCGACTTGGTGGCTTATCTTGTTTCAAGCCAAAGAACATCAAGTTCCGCTATGAGATTGGCAACAGGCTGAAAGACATTACAAGGAGATTTGATGAGATTGCAGACAATAGGAACAAGTTTGTTCTACGAGAAGGTGTTCGTGAAAGGCTAACTGACGTGGCTGAATGGCGCCAAACCAGCTCAATCATTCCTCAACCCAAAGTATATGGACGAGAAGATGATAAGGAGAAGATTGTGGAGTTTCTTCTCAGCCAAGCACCCAGATCTGACTTCCTTTCCATTTATCTGATTGCTGGCTTAGGTGGAATTGGAAAAACAACCCTCACTCAAATGGTCTACAATGATGATCGGGTAAGAAACAAATTTGACATAAAAGTTTGGATTTGTGTTTCTGAGACTTTCTCTGTCAAGAGTATTTTGTGCTCCATTATAGAAACTATCAAAAAAGAAAAGTATGATGCCTTGAATTTAGATGCAATAGAAGGAAAAGTGCAAGAATTGTTGCAAAGTAAAAGATATTTGTTGGTTTTGGATGGTGTGTGGCAAAAAAGTCAAGAATTGGAGTTTGGGTTAAGCCAGGACAAATGGAACAAATTGAAATCAGTATTGTCATGTGGATCCAAAGGTTCTTCCATTTTAGTATCCACTCGTGATATGGATGTTGCTGCAACCATGGGAACATGCCAAGCTCATCATTTGTGCGGTCTCTCTGAGGATGAATGTTGGATGTTGTTCAAACAATATGCGTTTGGTCCTGACAAAGAAGAGCGTGCAGAGCTTGTAGGTATAGGCAAAGAGATAATAAAGAAGTGTGGAGGATCACCTCTTGCAGCACAAGCATTAGGAGGTCTCCTACGCTCAAGGAGTGAGGAAAATGAATGGGTTGAAGTTAAAGAAAGCGATCTTTGGAATATACCGGGTGAAAATTCTATTTTGGCTACCTTAAGATTGAGCTACTTTCATTTAACGCCAACCTTAAGGCAGTGTTTTGCATTCTGTGCCATATTTCCAAAAGATACACGAATCAAGAAAAAAGAGTTGATTTATCTTTGGATAGCCAATGAGTTTATTTCATCTAGGGCAAACTTGGAGGTTGAAGATGTTGGCAATATGATTTGGAAAGAATTGTACCAAAAATCATTCTTCCAAGATATGGAATTGAATGAGTATTCAGGAGAGTTTTCTTTCAAGATGCATGATCTTGTCCATGATCTCGCTCAATCAGTCATGGGGCAAGAGTGTATGACTTTGAAGTATGATAATATCACAGATTTGTCAAAAAGCACACACCATGTTAGTTTTGACAATACATTCTCACTTAACAAGGGTGTCTTCAAAAAAGCTGAGTCTTTGCGAACATTATATGGATTAGATGGTTACAAATCAATCCTTTCTGGTTTCTTCCAAACTCACCACTACTCTCTTCGGGTATTACGGGCAAGTTCTCTAAATTTATCATCACTCGAGAAATTAATTCATTTGAGGTATTTGGAGATTTCTCGTGTTGAGATAAAAACCTTACCCAACTCAATTTATAGCTTGCGGAAATTGGAAATCTTGAAATTGACAAGTTTGAAAAATCTTTCCTGTCTGTCCAAAGACTTGGTTTGCTTACCGAATCTCCGACATCTTATCATTGCATATTGTTATTCATTGTCTAGTATTTTCCCTTACATTGGAAAAGTATCCTGCCTCAGAACATTAAGTACATACATTGTCAGTTTAGAAAAAGGGCATAGCTTGTCAGAGTTGCATGATCTAAAGTTGACAGGAAATTTGAGCATTTTTGCCTTAGAAAATGTTGGCAGTTTATCTGAAGCTCAAGAGGCCAATTTGAAGGAAAAAAAGGATCTCCACACTTTAACCTTGACTTGGACCCGCCAGGGTGAAATCAAGTCATACTCTACTGATCCTGAGCTAGTACTTGAAGCGCTTCAACCCCATTCAAATCTCAAGCGGTTGAATATAGTTCGATATCAAGGATTAGAATTCCCAAGATGGATAAGTATGCTCAGTAATTTAGTTGATCTTCAACTTTCGGATTCCGATAAGTGCGTGCATCTCTCATTGCTTGGTAGACTACCATGTTTAAAAAAACTTACAATGAAGTCGATGAGTAATGTGCAGTACATAGATGATGACGAATCTTATGATGGTGTGGAGGTGAGGGCTTTCCCATCTTTAGAGAGACTCACATTAAGAGATTTACCAAAGTTAGAGAGGTTGTTGAAAATGGAAAGAGGGGAAATGTTAATGTTCCCCCATCTTACCGATTTGAGTATCGAGCATTGCCCTAAATTGGTGCTGCCATGCATTCCCTCTGCTAAAAGCCTTTTTACCGATGAATTAACTTGGCCAGTTGGTAGTCTCCCTGGTCTTACCTCCCTCACTCTTTTTGCCCAAGAAGGCCTGACATGTTTCCCAGAAGGACTGTTGAGGAACCTGCCTTGTCTTCGAAGTCTACGACTATCTGAGTTCCGAGAATTGAAGGAATTACCACATGAACTCTTCAACCTCAACGCTTTGGAGATTCTTTACATCAATGAATGGGATGAGCTGGAGTGTTTACCGGAGCAAGGTTGGGAAGGTCTTCGCTCCCTTCGAACTCTGGAAATTTTTCATTGTAGTAGATTGAGATCCTTGCCGGATGGTGTTCGACACCTCACTTCACTTGAATATCTGGGAATTTTGGGAGGCCCAGCATTATGGAAGCGGTGTAAGGAGGGAACAGGGGAGGATTGGGACAAGATACGTCACATTCCAAATGTACAAATTGCATGATGAAAGAAGCAGACAGACACGTTTTGAAGAGTGAGTGTGAAATTGAATGATAATTCAACTTGTTAATTTAGTTTACTGCATGTCATGTCTAGCTGGGCAGATTAATAATCCCTTCTCTTGTATCAATGTGTTTGCAGGATGGATATGCCACTCTCAGCTCGTTTATTGTCTTGTCTCTTCAATAGGTCAGCATATAATACATCTAAGTGGTTTAGATATGTTTGAATTTTCTAAATTATGAGTTTTGCCTGTATTATACATCTAAGTTTTTGATTGAGTAACATGATTAGTTTTGATTAGTTTCCTTATTTTCAATTTTCCCTTGCTTGGTCATTACATTATACATGAATGGTCTGTATTGTTCAATATTCGGTTAACAGGTATGGGATGTTCAATATTGGGAATCTGTGATTCTTCCGTTACAATTTTTTCACACTTCACTTCAGGAAAATTTGTCAATTTTGTCAATTTGCAGGAACATTGATGGAGTGAGCCATTCCTAGCTGAAACTTATCAGGTTTGTTAATTTCATACATTTTTCCCTTATAAGTTGATAAATGTCCCATATTTTTCTAACTGCCTCACATTTTTCTTAATGCCAGTGGCACCAAGTGGATTCTATCTATCAATTCAAATGCAATGTCTGCAACTTGAAAATAGGCACCAGGGACCATGCTAAGTTCAGAGCATTAGAAGTCTGTCATAGTTTCTTCTATACAAGTTACTAAAAACAATGTTTTCTTTTATATATGCATGTAATCAGAACTTCAGAATGTACCATTCAGACTCCATTATTTCTACATTTTGGTTTTATATATATTATTCAATAATTGCATTGTGCTCCTAGCTTTCTTCATATGCATCGCACTCATATAGTGTTAGATGTCTCACATTGTCTAGAGATATGGTCAATCAAGTGTTTATAAGGGTAGAGCAAACCTTAATTCTTAAGCTAGCTTTTGTGGTTGAGTTAGACCTCCCAATTTCTAATATATTTGTTTGATAATTTTTTGCATGTGATCTTATTTCATCAATACGCAACATTTTGAATAATTATTGAGCTCTATGGATACTAGACACTCATGAATGTAGTGAAAGAAGCTTTTTCTTTTTCTTTTTCTGTTTCAATGAAGTTTGTTTAAAAGTTTTTGCATGATTGGAACTCTTTTGAGCTTCTTGAATCATCTATAGCCAACCAATTGCACTTTTAATTGGGTTGAATGAGCATTTTATTTCTCACGTTCACATTTGAGTGATAATTTTATAGCCAACCAATTTCATTTATGAATGATATTTTTTTTTTCTTATTTGTCAAGAACATGTCTTGTCTCTGGTTAACATTTGCTGCTAAGTATTCCTTTGTTTGTAAATTTAAAGAGAGAGAAGAGAGAAGAGAGCATGCCAAGTTAATCTTTGCTTATCAAATAGATAAAGTGGGTTGTAATACTTTTCAAGTGTCAGGAAGTTCCCAAGACTTGAAGCATATAGTGCAAAATGATCTAAAGCTTGAAACAGTGTAAAATGTTTAATGGGAGTTCTGTTTGGCGCCACCCCAATGATAGTAAAATACTTTTTTACCCCTTAAAAAGTAGCCATCCATGGTACATCAACCATGCTTGGTCAATCTCCTCACAAGAAGGTGCCTCAATCATCGGAGCTGGAGGTATGGCCTGTATATATCCAAACTGCCGAAGAACTCTCTGTGGCTGGTGAGGGTGCATTATTCCGGAGCAACGTAACCACCCACAGAAGAGGGATATATCATCAAAAGCCCAGACATTCCTGTGATCATCATATGGAGTCCAGGATATGATATCACCTGAAATATCGTCTAATTTGGCTCTCTTCTGAGCAATGGCCCCATCTGCCTTAGTGCATGCCCACTTCATAGCCCTTGGCATGTCCTCCGTGTACGCCTGATTCAACTTTCTGGGAAACAAGGAGGCCGGAAAGTGCTCGTAGATCCATGCCTAATAACAAATACAACATCAAAAAAACATGTCAAACATATGTGCTATATTCAGTATCATACAGTGAACAAATTCAATAATTTAGGACATATACAAATTCAGTATCTTCTTGCTGGGTCTCTTTCTTTTTTTCTTTTTCTCTTCTTTTTTCTCTTTTTTTCCTTTTATTTTCTATTTCCTTATTTTTTTTTTTTACTTTTTCTCTATTTTTTCAATTTTCATTCAAAATTGGGCCCGGACAAAAATAGGTGTCAACAGCTGACCCTTTTTACTTGTTTCTTACTAGGTAATATGAGAATATTACTGTTGTAAGAAATGAGTAAAGACATGACACATTTTTGTCCGGGTGTCAAAAGAGAACACAGTAAACTCGGGTTCAAAACCCGAGCCACTGCCAAAAGGTCAAAGAACCCGGTGGGCCAGAGGACCCAAAGATAAGGCCAAGCAGGGATCGGACTAAGCGCCACCCTAAGTCTGGTAAAAGGAAATAGGGATTGGACTAAGCGCCACGCTAGATCTGCTGAAAAGTAACAAGGATCGTCTATGCACCACCTTGGATCTGCTGAAAGGTAACAGGGATCGTCTAAGCGCCACCTTGGATCTACTGAAAAGTAACACGGATCGTCTAAGTGCCACCGTGGATCTGCTGAAAAGTATCAAGGATCGTCTAAGCGCCACCTTGGATCTGCTGAAAGGTAACGGGGATCGTCTAAGCGTCACCCTGGATCTGCTGAAAAGTAACACAGATCGTCTAAGCGCCACCGTGGATCTGCTGAAAAGTAACAAGGATCGTCTAAGCGCCGCCTTGGATCTGCTAAAAGGTAACAGGGATCGTCTAAGCGCCACCTTGGATCTATTGAAAGGTAACAGGGATCGTCTAAGCGCCACCCTGGATCTGCTGAAAGGTAACAGGGATCGTCTAAGCGCCACCCTGGATCTGCTGAAAGGTAACAGGGATCGTCTAAGCGCCACCCTGGATCTGCTGAAAAGTAACAAGGATCGGACTAAGCGCCACCTTGGATCTAGGCACAAGGGCCTGAAACTGGGAAACAGAGAGGAATCAGAGGTTCAGGCTCGGGGCCTCAAAAAGTGAAAGGAAGCTTGGAGGGGCTCAGAGCCCAAGAGAAACCTGGAAGGGCACGAGGCCCCAAGTGTAACGACCTCTGCTAGTTGGTGGATACCATTACGCAGTGATGTTGATGCTTGTGATGCAATGATGCAAATGATGCACAAATTATGGATTTGTAACTCAAACTTGAATTATGCTGTGTTAGAAAAGACTTTTGTTAGCTTCCTTGGAAAAATTTAGCTCAATAAGCACATGCGTGCTCGGAAACTCAGACAGACTCAAGCTTGTTTCACCTGGACAGCTCATGTGAATGGATGTGAAGCTTGCCTCATTTGCAAGATCTTCCTCTAAAACCTGACTGAGAAGGGTGGGTCACCTGCTTATTGAAAGTTTATCTGAGTCGCCTGATGCAGACTTTAAATTTTTCTAGCTAATGGAGATCTTTGAGGCGCCCTCTCTTTTCTTTTGGTTTGGAGTGGACCGAGAGCCTTTTGGTCTAACATGTTAAATGAGATGTCGAAATGTTAAATCATGTTATTGAACCTGTGATTTCTTTCTTTGAAGCACTATCTATTTAATATGCATGGCATGAGATGACACATGAAGGAATCAAAGGACAGAGAGTTGCCACAGTTAAGTTTGGGGTGGATGAAGAGAATGAGTGATGAACATCAGGCTGCCCCAGTTTGGATATAATTATAAGACATAGACTGGAAAATTGCCCCGGTTTGTACTTTGAAGAATGAGCATCAGAAGACAATTGATTGCTCCCATTTGAAAGAAGTTGATGGAAAAACAAATGAACGCCCCAATCTAGACACTGAATGATGACCAATGGAAACATTGATTGCCCCGATTTGAAAAGAGTTCATGAGAAAATTGGGTGATTTCCCTAGTTTAGTCTTGGACGATGAGCATGAGGTAGCATATGATTGCCCTAATTTGGGAACATTGACAGAACATGGACTGGAAAATTTCCTCATCTTGGATTATGAGAGATGAGCATCAGAAAACAAGTGATTGCTCTAGTTTGAAAGAAAATGAACTAGAATGATGAAAAGTGAAAGCTAGACAATCTCTCGGGTGCAACAAGGATGACAAGGAGTGGAATGATCAATTGCCCCAGCGATGTCTCAATTGATTGGAAGAATTTGTGAGAACAACCAAGGTAATATTTCAGCCTGAGAGTGGGAGAACAAGTAGTCTGCCCCACTTTGATAAAATGTATGAGGAGTTTAGATGAGCACACGCCCCAAATCAGAGCACACGAGAAGACTACTGAGAATAGGTAGTTATCCCAGCTGAAGAATGACCAGGTACACAAAAGATATGAAATGAAGCTTAGACTGTTTCCCTAGTCTGATTCGGGTGAAAAAATGGCTTGAGTAATTACCTGAGTTGTAACATAGAGAGATCGGGGAGAAACCACAAAATGGGCCCAACTTCAGGGAAAGCGATAAGCAATGAACTGAAAAATTTCCCCAATTGAGACAACGAATGGTAGTCCAACAATCGTTCTATTGATCTTGGCTCCCATTCGAGGTCTTGATGGGCATGGAAGAAATCTTTTCTTGATTTTCTTCTAACTGATTGGGCCTTGCCGCGGTGTCCATTCTTGAAAGAACTTTGTGGAGGCAACCATTCAGCGAGCATCCCTCATTTTATGTTTTAATTTTTTTTTCTTTCCTCTTTTTTTTATGAGCAAATGAATCAGGTTATTGTGTCTCAAAATTAAGTTCAAGAAAAAGTGGACAGTCAATCCTTGATCAGAATGGACTTTGACAAGGTTGTAATGTGGCTAAGGGCTAGTCGGTCATGAAAGGAAGGATATGAAAGGTCCAAATAAATGTTTACGGGTTAATGGAGACGAAGGATCTTTAGTACTTTGATTGATACTTAGCACTGATTATTTAGAGGATAATTCTCTTCTTATGGTTGACCAAGACTTGCTCAAGCAATTTTTCTTTTTGTATTCTTTATCTTTTTGACATTTTTTATTTCTTTTTCTTTGCTTTTTTCTTTTCTTTTTCTTGAAATGGAAATCTTAAGCAAGCTCGGCACTAACATTGTGCTAACTCTAATGTAGAGTGATCCTTGTCTAGGGTTAAGGGGAAGGATTTTTCGGCTCAAAGGGGGTGTCAAGGGATAATGTTATGGGGTAAGGATAGAGAAAGAATGTCAAACTTCATCTCAAGGCATGACTGATCATTTTCGGGAACCTAAGTCCCAAACAAAGCTGTGGTGAACTTGATTCACTTGCTCTCTTTTTTTTTTGACTTTGCATGCCCTAACTTTTGCTTAGGTCGCCCTTACGGGTTTTCAACCTAACGGGCTTTTTTTTTCTTTTTTTCTTTTTTTTTGTTGAGGGATGACTCTTGCGCTTTTCTGCATAAATGAACATCTGCCAAAGTTTTCCTATGAAATCGATCAACCTCTCACAAATAAGCGCTTGCAATTATGGCAAAAGTTGCCCCCAGTGCTCCTGGTCTTCTTCCATGCCAGCCCGTGTCCTTAGAAATCAAGCAAATAAGTTCTCCCGCACTTGAGACATTAGCCATTATGAGACGCTAGGAATGATTTGTGTGAGATGGAAACAAAAGAAAAAAGAAAATGTCATGCATGATTCTTAAATAATGCTTCAAAGAAAGTTAGCAAAGGTTAAATATTAACATGACAAAACAAACAACTTATGCTGAACACATCAATTAATAATGCTAGACCATTAAACTCAGGCGCCTTGATTGCTGAAAGATTGGCAGATGTCGCCTCCTCCTCCTTGAGCGAGCTGCTGAGGGAGCAAGATGACGGTTAATTGAAAGCCCTTTGCGGCTTTTGATACAATAAGCAGCTCATAACTGATGAAAACCAGGCAACTTCAGTATTCTCTAGTGAAAGATCCATGAGGCCCTCTGAGAGTATGATGCCACAGTTTATCCTTGGTACTTGCCAAACTGGGGGATAATGGACGCTTCAATCTTGAGTCAAAAACCACTTCAACCTCGAGGGTACAGATCATGCAAATGCAGGTCATCATGGTCAAGTGGCAGCAAAGCTGGGGGTTTGATAATATGAACAAGTGTTTTTGGGAAAAATGTTGGATTTTAGGGATGGTTAAGGGATATGTGATTGGAAGATTAGTCTCGAGGTGAGATGTATGGATAAGGCGGGTAAGGATCGACATGGATGGAATGTCTCGAGATGAAAATGCAGTGGTAAGCTGTATGGTGAGTAGCATCGGGACAAAATGAGGTGGGTGAGTAGGGCCTCCACATATTAGATTGAAGTTAATAGCTTGTGTTAGCCATATGGTGAAAATGGTGAAAGTTATTATAACTAGTGGGATGGATAAATATGGGTGATGATCCTTACTGGTGCAAAGGATGAGGAAGTGGGATGGGCATGAGTAGTGAAAATGAGCGGCTGACTATATGGGGGATGCTGTCATTGCACAAATTCTGTTCTTGAATCATTCATGATCGGTGTTGACCTACTCTTTTGCACAATTGCCCCAATTTTTGCACCATAGCATCATACTCAAACTTCTTCAAGTCTGGTTTCTTTGCAGGTTCAGATTCTAGTATCAGCTGTTTTTGTGGATTCCAGGGTTTCAACTTGAGCTTGTCATTGCCTTTTCTTGTTTTCTGAAACTTATTGAGACTTGAGTTCTCCAAGGAAATGCAAATGTGTTTGGAACCCTTTTTTTTTTTGAGAAAATGGCAACCATTGTGTCCACTGGAACTTTTTATTAAGCAAATTTCTGAAATGCTAGAGAGAAAACTGTGGGATTGGTTGCCAAATGTTTGGATGATGCAAAAATAGATTAATGCAAATAATGATGCAAAATGCTATGTTGATGCAAAAATGGGTAAATGCAAGTGATGATGCAAAAATGTTATGTTGATGCAAAAACCAGGTAGATGCAAGTGATGATGCAACATGCTATGTTGATGCAAAAGCTAGGTTAATAACGGAGCATTTAAATGCCCTGAAATGCATGAGCATGGAATGATGAATGAAAGGTGAAATAGTTGCAAAAGTTTTTTTGATTTTTTTATATGAGATGAATGATGCATGGCACATGGGATGACGATGATGAAAATAAAATAAAATAAAATAAAAAGAAGAGCACGCTCCCATTTGTCCTACAAGGGTAAAGACCTAAAGGGTGAGATATACTACATTGGCCAAAACCTTAATTGGATGGGGACTATAGTCAGATTAAGTGCACTTTTTAAGGTAGGTTCTAGACTCCCTAAAGGCCCCCGGATTACCGCCGTCATAGAGACAAGGCCCCGATGATCAAACTATTTGACGAGTAGACACTAGGTCTCTCACGACAAATAGCACGATGACCAGTAATAATCCGGGTGGTGACTCAATAGTTGACGCGTAGACACTAGGTCTCTCACGACAAGTACCGAGGCACCGCTACTCTTAAACTTGCACTGGCTCGGTTATAGAGCCTAAAAGTGTGTCTCACAAAGTGGAAGTGAAGTGTGTGCATTGGGAGCATACCAACCTTTTTCAAGAAACCCTAAAAAAAAACTACCCCACCTGCAACATAGCCAGAAAACCATATATAGCAATTTATTTAAATTGGTCATCTACCCTAATACTGATAGTGCAAGAAACACACAAGAAACGTGGGGTTTGAATTGTGTGTGTTATTTTTGAAAGAATTCTTTCTTAATAAATATCAATAATTAGTTTTCAAAGAATGTTATAGACTATGTGTGTATGCATGCATGCAGCGGAAAATTAACGTAAGGTAGAGAAGTAAAGCACACACACGATATTTATCCTGGTTCACCCCCATAATCGTCAGGGCTACGTCCAGTCCTTGGCTTCACCAAGATTTTCCACTATTTCACAAATAGTACAAGTATTATCAGGGACTTCTCCCAGTATTATAAGGACTTCTCCTATCAAGTATTGTACAGGACTTCTCCTAGTATTTTCAGGACTTCTCCTTTACAAGTATTCTCCAGGACTTCTCCTCATTAGTATTCTACAGGACTACTCCTGATACCCTTTACAAATTGGGTTTGTTTTTCTACAAGAATTCTCTTCAACAAGAGTGAGTAGAAGAAATGAAGCTCGGGTTACAGAGAGGATAGGAATTTAAGTTTCTATGTTTTGAGTTGTGTGTGGCTTAGAATAAGAGCAACATTCTATAAGTTCTTCACACAAGTGGACGACATAACTCAGGTAAAATTTGGCTTGAAGCTTTCTGAGTTTGAACCAATGGAAGCTTGGTTCTCTGGGAAAACTTGGTTGAGATATGCAATTGATTGAACTCAAGTCGCCAAGTTGTCCCGGAGGCTGAATTCTCTATTTATATCTTCAGTTGAAAATCTTCATTCATCTTTGATAGAAGGAGAGAAAATAGATCTGTTAGTGCTTCTACTTCCTTGTGAGTAACGGCTAATTCTGCAATTCTGGAGCAGCATTGAATGCGATCTGCCAAGCATTAATTGCTTGGGTTGACATCATTTGGTTGTTCAAGGCGTTAATCCTTGAGCTACAGCTTCCGCATTTAATGCTCATGCATTCCAGCTTTGGGTTTTTGTTTGAACATTATATCCCAGTGCATGCCAGCTAAGAGTCATTAAATGCTCTTAACAGAGATTTGAATTTTGAACGTTGAAGGAGTACGATGCTCAGAATTTTACGCCGTTAATTCCGCGAAGTCAGCTTGATTTGAGGAAAAGCAGAAAAGCAGAGGGACCAAGGAATAATATATTAATTATGTCCCTATCTTCTTTCTCCCATCAACAATACTTCATTTAATGTGCAGACGAGGTATATGACTCTTGATCGAAGAAGAAATTATTCCGGATGAACTCTTCAGAGCTTGGTTGAATAATTTCTTTAATGCTTCTGTTGAATTGATAACCTCATGACGCACACTTTCTGGCATTTATGACTTTTGAGCATTTTAATGCTTTGGGCAGATGAAGTCTTCATTATGATTTGGCTGACGCAGTCTTTATAGAATCTTCAGAATTTCGTCACTGAGTAAATTGCATAAGCAGGCGGACTTTCTCATTTCAGTCTTTCTTGAAGATTGGAATATTCTTGATTTGTAGATGACTGAACGTTTCCTTCCTTTGTGCTTCCACTGAAGTTCTCCATTTGAATCAGTTGTATAGACAACTGCTTTGAATGGTGCTAGAAAAAGTTCAACCTCATGATTTGTTGCCATATTCATTCAGCTTTTGGTGAAACAGTCTTCCTGTTAATCACTGTTTATTCAAGCGCCGGGTTGTTTCAACTTTGTCAAGTGAGTTTTGGCCTTGAGAGTGTATAGCTGATTGAATGTCTTCCAGAAGATGATTGCTATTTGCAAGCAATGCTTGGTCTTCCGTTGATCACCGGACTATCTTCATATAGTTGCTTTCTTTGTATATCTTGAGAGCTTTTCTTAACGGTGTATGTAGTTATTCTTCATTGATGACCGGACGATTACTTCTTGCAAGACTGTCTCTCTTGATAATGCTTTAAGATACATTGAGTTCTTCAAGTAGATAGATTTTCCTAGATATGAGAAATTTCAACGTGTTAGGAATTCAATCTCTAATGATATTAAACCTTAATGAAATTGTTAATTATCAAAACATAATGATTTATTTTAATCATTTGAATCTAACAATCTCCCCCTTTTTGATAATGACAATTTCCTTGGAGAAAAAGGTTTAATATATATTTGAGAAAATATTTCTTAGATTAAGCACTTCAATATTTTCAGATGAAAATAGTTTTTCTATAAAAGGTTTTATTATGTACAAAAACATGAACGATCTTTAGCAGAGTTTATATACAAGTGCAATTTTTGCTTTGTTAACATCGTTTTTGGTAACTTAAAGAGCATTTTGGTTTGTTGTCCTTGGGCGGACCGAAACATCTCATAATTTCAAATTTTTAATTATCTCTTAAAGCAGATAACCTATCCTCCTAGGTTTTGTTTATCTTTGCTCCCCCTAAATCTGATATTCCTACATAGTTCAGTTTTTCAATATTTTCCTTGTAGTGAGCTCCCCCTAAACTATTGCTAAGGTTTTAACAGATAACAGATTTATTTTCTTCCCTTTTTCCTATTTCTCCTATTGCTTCTCCCTCTATTTCCTGCCTTTTTCTCTATCTGTTACTTCTCCCCCTTTGGCATTATCAAAAAGAAAGCTACAATATATGGGGCAGTAAAGAGAGAATTAACGCTGAAGCAGAGATGTATATATATATATATATATATATCAAAATGACTGTAAGAGAGAAATAAAATAGTTCAAATTAAAAGACTAAGAGATTAGGGATCAGAAATTTATTTCTTCTTCAGCTGCTCAAAGAAGCTATTCATCATGGCCTGCATGATATCGAATTTGGCATCCATCTTTTCATTGATGGCTTGTGTTGCAGCTTCAGTTTGATTTATCACTTCTTCCCTCAGCTCCTGGGCTTCCTTAGCATGAGTTGTTCGAACTTCCTTAAGTGTTTCTTTCAGTAGGGCCAACTCAGCCTTAGCATCAAATTGCTCTTCAGCAGACGGATTAGGAGTAATATGCTCTTGTGCCTGAATTCTCGCAGCTTCATGAAGATCATCCTTTGGTGGAACAACTGATATAGGTTGAGCATCAATGATCACATCACTCAAAGCATCTTCAGGAATGTTAGTTGACTCAGGCTTGTGAAGTGATTGTGGAAATGCATCATCAGGTATATCCTTCCTTTGTGCTTCCACTGAAGTTCTCCATTTGAATCAGTTGTATAGACAATTGTTTGTATGGTGCTAGAGAAATTTCAACCTCATGATTTGTTGCCATATTCATTCAGCTTTTGGTGAAACAGTCTTCCTGTTGATCACTCTTTATTCAAGCGCCGGGCTGTTTCAACTTTGTCAAGTGAGTTTTGGCCTTGAGAGTGTATAGCTGATTGAATGTCTTCCAGAAGATGATTGTTATTTGCAGGCAATGCTTGGTCTTCCGTTGGTCACTGGACTATCTTCATATAGTTGCTTTCTTTGTATATCTTAACAGCTTTTCTTAACGGTGTATGCAGTTATTCTTCATTGATGACTGGACGATTTCTTCTTGCAAGACTGTCTCTCTTGATAATGTTTTGAGATACATTGAGTTCTTCAAGTAGATAGATTTTCCTAGATATGAGAAATTTCAACGTGTTAGGAATTCAATCTCCAATGATATTAAACCTTAATGAAATCGTTAATTATCAAAACATAATGATTTATTTTAATCATTTGAATCTAACAAATACCGCATGCTGAAGACAAATTATATATAAGGTAGAGAAAATATGTATAAGGGAATTAAACAATAAAAAAAGGCAAAATAATGAAGGGTAAAATAAAATAAAATGAAAGCTAAGAAAAAAAAAACACAAACAATCTAGATAGGCCCAACTCTCAAAGTGTCCTCAGCAGAGTCGCCATCTGTCGCATCCTGGGTCGCGGCGGGACGACGCAAATGATAATATTATAAACAGACAGAGTCGCCGCTAATGTTTATTGAAGGAAAACACTAGAAAAACCTAAAAAAAGATAAATAGCCTGCGAAACCTAAAGTCTAGGTTCGGGAGTCTATTACGCGTGGGGAAGGTGTTAGCACCCCACAGCGCCCGTCTAAACGGTACCTGAGATTGTTTGTGTAATTTTCTTAGCTTTCTACATTATTAATTTTACCCTTATTTATTTTACTTTTTATTATTTAATTCTTAATTATTGCCTAAAAAAAAGGACAAAATATTTTATTTTATTTATTTAGCCTGAAAGGCAAAGAAAAATGATATTGATAAAGCACAAGAAGTGCCAGCAGTACAGAACATTGCATCAGATTAAGTTGGCTAGCTCAACAATAAGATAAGGAGCCCATACCAACACAAAAGAAGCAAGAAAATACAATAACAGTATCAGAACCTACTGCGGCTACCTTGAAGCTAACAGACTTGAAAATTTAGCAATTACCCAATATACTAGTCTCATTTAAACTACCCTGTCATACCAGATCCAAAATGCACTGCACCGGTTCTCTCACCCATTCCTGAAAGGATCTCGAAAAGCACTTTAACAACGCTCGTAGCCATGACCAAGCCTTAATTTGCATCAACTCGAACACAGCTACAGCACTTGGTTGTTCCCCTTTGAATACAATTGAATTTCTATGCATCCAAATGCTCCAATTACAAGCAAACCAGATTACAGTCCATGCAAATTTTTGAGTTTTGTTCTTACCCCAAAAACCATGCTGCAGAAAATGAGCCTAACAGTCTCCCGGCAAGACAGATTGAATGCCCAGCCACGAGTAACATTTCATCCATAACCCGTATGAGAATTCGCAAGAGAAAAATAAATGAGATACTCCCTCCACCCCATCTCTACAGAAGTAGCAATGCCCCTCATTGTTCTGTTCAACCATTACTCCTCTTCTTAGTAGATTGTCCATCGTTGGTAGCCTTCCCAGCACTAGTCTCCAAATGAATGCCTTTACTTTAGACGGTGCTGGAGATGACCATACAATTCTGAAACATGGAGAGGGAATCTGTGCCTCCTCCCTTGGCAGCTGCACCATGTATGCTGTTTTGACGGAGTATTCTCCGTTTTGCTCCGCAACCCAGCACCAACTATCCCTCTCGCCTCTATTCAGTTTCAGATGCGCTATGTCCTGCACAAAACGGTTATAAAGATCCTTCTCCCACTCAAATAACACTCTTCTCCACTGGAACCGCCACTCCCACCCCGCTTCCCCCCAAAACCCCATCTCCGCAACACATGAACCTTTTTGTTCTGAAATATCGAAAAGTCTCATGTACTTCTGCTTTAGGCAACCAGCTCCCGCCCAACTATCGACCCAAAATCTCACCTCACAGCCTTCACCCACTACCTTTTTCAAATTCTTCCCAAACCAGCCCCCCTCCATACTGCCTGCACAAGCCTTACCTACATCCTTCCACCAAATGGACCCCTCTCGAAAGCACTCCTCCTCTCCAAAATGCACTTTCTCCCCATATTTTGCACTCAGCACCCTACTCCATAAACTCTCCCTTTCCCCCATCAACCTCCATCTCCACTTCCCTAAGAGAGCCCTATTAAACTTCACTATGTCCTTTACCCCCAGACCCCCATCCACCTTTGGTTTACACACTGTTTCCCATTTTACCCAAGATATTTTTCTCTCTCCCTCCCCCCCTCCCCATAAGAATTTACACTGCAGACTTTTCAATTTGTTAGCCACAGAAATCGGAATTTTAAAAAATGAAAGATAAAAGAGAGGGATAGAGCAGAGTACCGAGTTTAGCAGGAAAATCCGACCACCAAAAGACAAATGTTTCGACATCCAGGGGGTCAACCTCCGTTTTAGCTTTTGTATCACTGGTTCCCAAGTCACCCCCTTTCTTGGGTTTGCTCCCACTTCCACACCCAAGTATACGAAAGGGATTTTCATTACCTTACAGTTTAAGATTGTTGCTAGGTTCCCTATCACACCTTCCTCTACCAATAAACCAGCAAGTTTACTCTTAAAAATTTTTACCTTGAGCCCTGACGCTAGCTCAAACCACCTCAAAATACTTTTGATCGTGTACATATTCTTAACAGACGGCTCCCCAATCAGCAATGTATCATCTGCAAATTGGATATGAGACACTACTGTGTTGTCACTCCCAACTTTAAAACCTGAAAATAGATTATGGCTCACAGCTTCTCTCATTAATCCACCCAAGCCTTCAGCCACTATTAGGAACAAAAATGGGGCAAGTGGATCACCCTGTCTGAGACCCTTTCCATAGAAAATTCCATGGTTGGGCTCCCATTAACCAGCACGGATAAGGTCCCAGATTCAATGCAACCCCTAATCCACTTAATCCATCTATGTGGAAAGCCCATTCTGTCCAGCATATAATAAACAAAATCCCATGCCACAGAGTCATATGCTTTTTCAAAATCTAATTTAAGCAAACAGCACGCTTTCCTTTTCCTTTTAGCCTCATCTATCACCTCATTTGCTATAACTACCCCATCCAGCAAATTACGCCCACCCACAAAAGCCGATTGGTTTTCTTCTATGATTGTAGAGATTACCGCCCTAAGCCTGGATGCTAACACCTTTGCTATTATTTTGTACAGACAACCCACCAGCGAGATAGGCCTAAAATCGTTAAGGCCTATCGGTGTTTCTACTTTGGGGATAAGGGCAATGAATGACGCATTGCATCCTCTCGGGAGGACCCCATGCTCATGAAATTCATCCATCAATCTACAGATTTCTGGTTTCAAGATTTCCCAATGTGTTTTGATAAACCTAAAATTAAACCCATCCGGCCCTGGGCTTTTACTTCCCTCACAAGCCCAAATAGCAGCCTTTATCTCCTCACTTTCAAATTTATTAGTTAATGCCCTGCTATTCACCTCGCTCAATCTCTTGACCCTCACCCCGTCTAGTCTAGGTCTATTTCCCCCTTTTTCTTTAAATCTATTCTCAAAAAAGCTCGCCACTTCTCGTTTCACTATCTCAGGATGCTCGACCCACTCCTCCCCTATTTGAATTCCAGTGATAAACTGTGAGCATATCCTTTTATTTATTACTGCATGAAAATACTTTGTGTTATTATCTCCTTCTTTCAGCCACCTAGTCCTAGACTTTTGCCTTAAGATGGATTCATTTAAATTGGACAGCTTCCAGAATTTCGCGCTTAATTCCCTCCTTTCAAAATCTGCCTCGCTCGCCTCCCCTCTCTCATCTAATGTGTGTCCAGCCTATTAATCTCTTCCAGAATCTTATTTATCCTCACTCTCACATCCCCAAAAGATTCCTTGCTCCATTTTTTGATCTCTTCTTTTAATTGGAAGTTGTTAGAGACCGAAAGATTTTTTTATTTTTTTTGACAGTGAAGAAGGCACACAAAGCAATATTCTATGAGCCACTGAAACAGAGTTACACCACTTTTACAATACCCGAAACTGAATTAGGTTGAAAAACATATTATCTGAACTCAATTTACAATTATGCAATTTAATACGCAGATCATTTTAACATATGCTTATGGAATAACAACAAACCTTAAATCAATTCAGGTTGCTTCCAACGATTCAAGTGTCATTGAAGTGGTAATTCTGGTTTGCCTCTGAAAGATCTGTATTATGCAAAGATCTGTATTATGCAAGGCTAGAACTTGTATTGCTAAAAGCCAAAAAGCAAATAATGGAAGCGGCAAGCAGTAGTAGCCCAAGGAAGGTGGTGGCTAAGGTTGATGATGGAAGGGAAGAGTGTGTGGCCGTGGGGTTGAGAGAGAGAGGAGTTTTTTTAGGGTTTTTTTTTTATGTGAATGTGGAGGCTAAGATATGAGTGGAGGCTAAAAATATGAGTGTGTAGGGTAGAATTAGGGTTTGAGTGAGGGGTGAGATGACTAAGTTGCCCTCCATTTTTACTTCTGCTTCCTTTCTTTTTCCCTTGGGCCATGGCCCATTTTCTTCCTTTCTTCTTCTTTTTTCTTCTTGCTGTGTCTCTTTCTTTATTTCTTTTTTTTTCTTCTTTTCTTTTTCTCTTCTTTTTTCTCTCTTTTTTTTCCTTTTCTGTTTTCTTTTTCCTTCTTCTCTTTTTTTTTTTTACTTTTTCTCTATTTTTTCTATTTTCATTGGGCTCGGACAAAAATAAGTGTCAACAATATGTGATGAGCAGCCACTATCAAGGTACCATAAGTCACTTACTGCTCTCATACACACCTACAAAACACCTTTGTCGTTAGTTACCTTCTCAACCCATATATATTTTTGACTAGGTACTCCTACACTTTTATAATAACATTTAGTTGGAGTATGTCCTACCTTATTACAATAACTACAAACATATTTACTTTTTCCTATACCATTCCTAGGTATAATTATTTTTCCTAGAATGTATTTGGGTAATGAGATGATTATTCCTATTGTTCATAGTTTTAGATGAGCTAGCATGCATATGTTTATTAGCAAAAGTTATAACTGTTTTTACTTCATTGTTTGCTTTAACAAAAACAGTTTCCTTACCTTCTTTTGTCTTCTTCTGGGGTGTAAATCCTAGTCCACTTTTATCATTTGAATATATTTGAACATTTAGAATATTATCTAGTTTTTGTTTTCCTAGATTAAAACTATGAACCTTTTGTTGTAAGTCATCTATTTTTACTTCTAGTGTATTGCATTTGGTGCATTCATGTGGTGTATCTAACTTGGTTTTAACATCATCTAGTTCATCATGTAATATTTTGCATTTTTCTTCTATAGATGAAATAATAGCATTTTGTTTAATACTAATTTTAGAAAAGCTACGACATAATTTAAATACGTTTTCAATTGCAAATTCTAAGTCATCAAATGAAATATTCTTACTAATCTCGATGTCTTCATCATCAGAATTGTGTGAGACCATCAATGCAAGGTGTGCCACTTCCTTTTCAGACTCTGATGAAGTACTTATATCGTTGTCATCCCATGCAACATAGGCTTTCTTTGAATTTGATTCCTTCTTTTCAAATTTCTCTTTTAACCCATGTTTCTTCTTTTGAAGATTTGGACATTCAGACTTGATGTGTCCAAGTTTTCCGCATTCAAAGCATGTGAACCTTTGAGAAGAAGAGGGTTCACTTTTCTTTTGAAATTTTCTATTGTTATTGAATTTCATACCTTTTCTTTTGAAAAGCTTTCCAGATTCTTCACTAGCAAATTCATATTTTCATTGATATCTTCTTCAGAATCTGCATCATATTCATCATTAGTGCTTTCCTTTGCCTTTAAGGAGATGGATCAATGCTTCTTCTCATGTTGTTCATTTTGCTCTAGGCGGTTTAACTCCAATTCATGTTCTTGAAGTTTCCCAAATAAAGTAGCTAGAGTCATGTTTGATAGGCTCTTCTTTTCTGAGATTGCTGTCACTTTTGGTTGCCATGCTCTTGTAAGAGACCTAAGCACATCCATGTTCAAGCCACTGTTAGAAAAATCCTTACCAAGAGCAATTAAGTGATTAGTCAAATGTGTGAAACGTTTTTGCATATCAAGTATGCTTTCACCTGGCAACATTCTGAACATTTCATACACTTGTGATAATGTATTCATTTTCGACCTCTTTACTTCATCAGTCCCTTCATGAGTGACCATTAGAGTATCCCATATTTCTTTGGAAGTTTTAAACGTGGATACTCTAAAAAATTCATTCATTCCTAGGGCTGATGTTAGAATGTTCATGCCTTTCAAATCATATTGAACTTTCTTTTTCTCTTCTTCAGTCCATGTATTTTCAGGTTTTGGTTGAGTACTACAACCTACATCAACTACTGGTATAAAGGGACCTTCTTCAATGACTTTCCAAATTTCAACATCTAAAGACTTGATGAATATTTTCATCTTAATTTTCCAAAAGTCATAATGTTCCCCATTGAAATATTGTGGTCTATTTATGTTGAATCCCTCACTTGCAACTGGTCTAGAAGAGGATGCCATCTACCTGGATCTTAGGAATAATTTACCTAAACTTACGCTCTGATGCCAATTGTAAGTACAGGTAGCAACCTAAGAGGGGGGTGAATTAGGTTCTCACGTTTTTCGCCTTATTGTAATCAAATTACTTTCAGTTGGATCAGAATCACAATTGACAATTGTAAATGCAGTGAAATTATAACTTCTTGAAAGTAAAAGATAAGGGATAAGAAAACCACACAAGGATTTTATCCTGGTTCACCTTCAACCACCGAAGGCTACGTCTAGTCCCCTTTCAAACTTGGGGATTTTTCCACTATTGATAAAGAATTCTTGCAAGCACTCACACTAAGAACCTTAAGAAATCTTATCAACATTTAGAAAGCACACCACTTTTTGAGTACCACCATTCACCGAACACTATGGTGAATTTCACTCTAACCAAGAATGAAGATGAAGAAGAGTTTTACATTGCTGAGTCAATCCTTCAATTTTTGAATGGATTGAACATGCAAGTTATGCTTTAGGCAATCACATATGAAGGCTCTAACAATTCTAAGTTCTTAATGTTTGAACAACATAAGTGTTCTTTTGAAAATGGGAGATTATAAACTCAGAATGATTGCTCTAATGAATATGAAAGTTGTGTGTTGAGTTCTGAGTATCATTGGACTATTTATAGGCACTAGAGGTCGTCCATGAACCATCACAAGGCTTCCCAAACGTTTTGGGACGCACTGGTTCATGAAAAGACACATCTGCTGACCTGGTAATCGATTACATTAAATAGGGTAATCGATTACGCTATTTGGCCGTTGTAGTTTGAATTTCAAATTCAAACATGTAATCGATTACAAGCTTTGTGGTAATCGATTACGTGCCTATGTGTGGTAATCGATTACTCAAAGCGTGTAATCGATTACACTTAAGTCCAAATTCTAGTTTGTTAAACTTTAAGCCCTAATTGAGTATTTCTACCATGTTTTAATTATGAAATCATGTTATACTCAATTATTCAATTGTCTATGAGCCTTCATAAGTAAAATAGTCTTAAAAGCATAACTTACTAAGATATGGAGACTTAGCTAAATCTAGAACCCTTTGGATAGTCTTTGAAGTCCGTTGAGCTGGTTCTTCTAAGTCTTCTTTTTGTAATGTATGTTTGTCGTCATCAAAACTTCAGCCAGAGTCCAATGACGAGACCTTCTTCACAATCTTGACTCAGACACTCGCCAAACAATGGCGTCAGTTAGTCAAATATCTCAAGATATTATTCCCGAGATTCCGGTCGTTTTCGACCTAAAAACACTATTCATCAAAAACATGTTTATTTCAGAAATGGGGTTCGTCACGACATTCTAGGACTTTTCATCTCGTTAAGAGATTTTATCGAAGTCTCAGCTCACTCGGTTTTTCACTTTAGGGATTCGTGCGGGTCGGTACCGCATGCTAGAAACTTTTCTGGACTCTAGAATGAAACTAGGTAAACCTTATAGTCGATCTTCATGAATTTATGCACTGATCATCATACAAACAAGGATTTAGCCTTATTCCCTCTCGAACATCGGTCGAAGTTTAATCGGCGTTTCTACGCTTAATTGTCGTCTTAAACTTGTGCAGAGAACCCGAGGGCTTCATGATATTAACTCATGATTGTGAGCATTCCAAAATATGCCTCAGATAATTAAATAATTACTTAAATCATTCACTTTATTCAAGGTCTTACATAGTTGATAGTAGAGAGTCTCATCTTTTGAGAGTAACAATGCTTTCAAATCAATTGCTCACATTCATGATAGAAACTCATGACTCATTTTAGTAGAGACAAAATTAGCATAGCAAAATAACCTTAAAATCTCTAGAGAGATGGACAGGGCGAGCGCCCATGCTCTACTAAGGGCAACCCAGTTTTCCCTCACAGTGCGGAGGGGGCGCCCGTTTAAGACCAGAGGCGGCTTTAGCTTAGGTTATGGGGGTAAAATTGTAATACATATAGGGGGTTGGACTTTGTAATATGTTGGGCCAAACTTTAGCGGCCCATAGGCTTAGGTGCTAATTAATTGTCATTTATGGCTCTCCTCCCTATAAATAGCCAAGAGAGGCTCATGTAAAAAGGTGGATATTTTCACTAATCAATAAGATTTGTCTACTTCTCTCCTATACTGTTCTATTCCCAGAACATTTTTGGCGCCGTCTGTGGGGAACCGGTAAACTAAACCCTACGAACTCTAGAGGTAGCTATGTCAGGCACCGGTCGTCGAGGGCGAGGCCGCGGTCGGGGAGGACGAACGGCGGGTGGTCAACCTGTGCCGCCTCCCCCACCACCGCCGAGCCCCACCCCTAACCTTGGATCACCTCAGGCAGACGCACCGGGCGGTGGTGCGCCTAACCAGGTTCCTTTCACCATCTCCGTGGCTGAATGGAATCGGGTTTGTGGTGCCCTGGATTTTGTTCAGAAGCAAAATCAACACCTGCAATCATCAAAAGAAATATGGGATACGTTGATGGTGACTCATGAAGGAACAGATGAAGTCAAGAGATCAAAGATCAATACTTTATCTCAGGAGTATGAAATGTTCAGAATGCTTCCAGGAGTAAAGGTATTAGATATGCAAAAACGATTCACTCATTTGATTAATCATTTGATTGCTCTTGGAAAACAATTTTCAAACTGTGACTTGAACATGAAAGTTCTAAGATCACTTACAAGAGTATGGCAACCAAAAGTTACAGCCATCTCTGAGAAGAAGAGTTTATCAAATATGACTCTTGCAACTCTTTTTGGAAAACTCCAAGAACATGAGTTGGAATTGAATCGTTTAGAAGAGCATGAACAACATGAGAAGAAGCATCGATCAATTTCTTTAAAGGCAAAAGAAAGCATCAAAGAAGATTATGATGCAGACTCCGAAGAAGAAGACAATGGAAATTTGAATCTTCTAGTAAAGAATTTTGGAAAGTTTCTTAAAAGGAAAAATGTTAAATTTAACAACAATAAATCCTTCCAAAGGAACAATGAGTCTTCTTCGTCTCAAAAGATTACATGTTTCGAGTGTGGCAAACCGGGACATTTCAAGTCAGATTGTCCAAATCTTCAGAAGAAGAAACATGGTCTAAGAGAGAAATTCGAGAAAAAGGATCAACCTACTCGAAGAGCATATTTGGCTTGGGATGATAATGAAGTAAGTTCATCATCAGATTCTGACAAAGAAGAAGCACAAGTTGCTTTGATGGCTTCACATGACTCAGATGTTGAAGATTCCCAGGTTAGTGATAATTCTATGTCTTCTCATGATTTAAAGTTTGCTATGGAAAATATGTTTAAATTATGTCAAGAATTTTCCAAGATTAGTACCAAGCAAAATGATTTGATTTCATCCTTAGAAAGTAAGTGTAGAACTTTACAAGAGGAATTAGACATAGTGAAATCTAAACTAGATATTACACAAAAATGCACTAAGTGTAGTTCTTTAGAAGAAAAGATATATAATCTTCAACAAATAGTAAATAACTTCAATAAAGGAAAACAGAAGTTAGACGATATCCTAAGTGTTCAAAGACATTCAAACAATAAATCAGGTCTAGGATATACTTCTCACCCAGAGACTAAGGAAGTCAAGAAAACTGTATTTGTAAAACCAAACCATATGGTAGAATCTTCTAGTAACAAAAGAATTAATCCTGTTAGAAGTACATACAATAGGAAGAATACTCAAAATAGATCTCCTAAGAAGATTCATTCCTCTCCTAGACAAACCCCTAGTTACAATCATTACTCTTGTACGTATTGTAACAAAGTAGGACATACCCCTAGTAGATGTTACTACAAACATGTAGGAGTACCAAATAAGGAATACATTTGGGTTAGAAAGGATGTTAACTTAGAAGGACCCAAAACTTTTTGGGTTCCTAATACCCATGTCTGAACTTTGTCATGTAGGTGTGTATGAAAGCAGCAAAGGATTTATGGTATCTTGATAGTGGCTGCTCATCACACATGACAGGAGACAAAACCAAGTTTTCATTTCTTATACCTAGGGAAAAAGGTTTTGTCACATATGGTAACAATCAAAAGGGAAAGATACTCGGTATTGGAAGAATAGGCACACCCCCTCAAACAGTCATCGATAAAGTTCTTTACGTTGATGGTTTGATGCATAATCTTCTGAGTATTAGTCAACTATGTGATAAAAGTTTGAAAGTTGGTTTTATTAATGATATATGTGTTGTGAAAGATGTGAAAACTAAAGAAATTAAGTTTTCTGGGTATAAAGTAAATAATGTCTTCATGATCTCCTTGGAAGAAATTCCACAAAATGTGAGATGCCTTTTGGCCAAGAACTATAGTGATTCATGGCTATGGCATAGAAGACTTGCTCATATACACATAGATCATTTAAACAAACTAGTCAAGCATGATCTAGTTGTTGGGCTTCTAAAGATAAAATTCGAGAAAGACAAGCTTTGTGATGCATGTCAAAAAGGGAAGCAAACCAGAACATCCTTCAAACCAAAGAACATAGTTTCGACTTCAAGGCCCCTTCAATTGTTACATATGGATTTGTTCGGACCATCTAGAACTAAAAGCCTCGGAGGTAATTTCTATGCACTTGTTATTGTTGATGATTTCTCTAGATTTACATGGACATTGTTTCTGTCTCATAAGAATGAAGCCTTCAATGCATTCAAAAGATTTGCAAGGCTTGTTCAAAATGAGAAGTCTTTAAATATCTCTTCTATTAGAAGTGATCATGGTGGAGAATTTCAGAATCAACAATTCCAAGAACTATGTGATGAAAATGGAATATCACATAATTTCTCTACTCCGAGAACACCACAACAAAATGGTGTTGTAGAAAGGAAGAATAGATTACTTGAAGAATTAGCAAGAACCATGTTAAGTGAATCAAGTCTCCCTAAATATTTCTGGGCTGATGCTGTAAGTACTGCTTGCTATGTTTCCAATAGAGTTCTTATTAGACTTATTCTTAAGAAAACTCCCTATGAACTCTACAAAGGAAGGAAACCAAACATCTCTCATCTACATGCTTTTGGATCAAAATGCTTTGTTTTGAATAATGTAAAGGAAAACCTTGGAAAGTTTGATGAAAAATCTGATGAAGGTATATTCCTTGGTTATTCTCTAACAAGCAAAGCATATAGAGTCTTTAACAAGAAAACTCTATCCGTGGAAGAATCCATACATGTTTCTTTTGATGAATCTAAATCTTCAATAGAAGATAAAGTCAATCTTCCAGATAATGAAGAAGATGATATCATTGTAAGTGAAGATTCTCAAAAGAATGGAGATCAGAATCCAATACAAGAAGAGCACATTGAAAGTAATACTTATCAACTTCCAAAGGAATGGAGAACCCATAAGGATCATCCAGTTGATAATATTATTGGTGATATTTCTAGAGGCGTTTCTACAAGGCTACGCTTAAATGATTCAGTTTTGAATATGGCCTTTGTCTCTCAAATAGAACCATCAAAAGTAAATGATGCTCTAGAGGATGAATATTGGATTGTAGCAATGCAGGAAGGACTTAATCAGTTAAAAAGGAATCAAGCCTAGAAACTTTCTCCTAAAGCCCAATGTCTAGGAGATCATAGGAAAAACAGTAGAAACAATAATAAAATTAGCAAAATACTTTTCTAGGTATATGCTTACACTAGTTTGAAAATGTTCATGAAATCGATTATCTTAGGTTTATTAATTGATTACCCTTGTTCTTAGTCCTGTTGATTATTGAATTCCTCTGAGTAATCGATTACTTTAACTGCTATAATCGATTACATAGTTTAAATTTGGAAATTTCAAATTTTGGACTGCAGGTAATCGATTACATCAACTGTTGTAATCGATTACAATTGCTATTTTGAATTCTATTCAAAATTTGAATAGCAGTAATCGATTACACAATTGCCTGTAATCGATTACCAAATCGATAGTATAAGTTCTTTCGGTCAGAACTCTTAATCGATTACACTGCTCTTCCTCTTTCTCCTTCCCTCGTCGCCGAACTGGTTATTCCCATCATTCTCTCTCGTTTCTTGCTCAAACTCAGAACAAATTAGTGGGTTTTGCTCGGCTCTACCCTCTCCTTCTGCTCCATCCCTTCGAATTGTTCAATTCGGACTTCACCCAAAAACCCTTTCTCAAGCCCTAAATTTTCAAGTCCGAAAAATGGCCTCCTCTTCCCGCAGACATCGCTCGAAGAACCTATCCATGAACACTCTTGATCTTTCTCGTCTTCTTGTCACGGAGGAGCAAAAGGAACGGTTCCTGGCTTACTTCTTGGAAAGACCCATTCTTCCTCCCAAGTATGCTGACATAAACTCGTTCATCAATGCTGGATTCCTCTTCCCTTCTCTCCTTGATTTCCAAGGACTTGATGAATTTGTTGGCTTGACCGGTACGTATTATCCAGAACTGGTTAAAGTATTTTACTGTAATTTGGTGAAGAGAGGTGGGAAAATTTGCTCATCAGTCAAGGGAATTGATATTTCGTTGACTCAAGAGAAATTGGGAACTCTTCTAAAAATTCCCTATGTTGGAGAACGACTTAGTCAGGAGAATGCATGTCCATGGGCTGATTATGATAAGAAATCCTTTTATCTATCTCTGTGTCGTTTTTCTGAGGAAGAGATACAATTGAAGAAGCAGCGTGCGGAAGCCAACCGCTCTAGGGATATCCTTGCTGTTGGATATCTCACTGTAGAGGATCGTCTGCTTCATTATCTGATAAGTTATGTTCTTCTTCCTCAATCCTCTAACCATGCCCAGATTAGTGATTTAGAGTTACAAGTTATTTATGGGTTGAAGCATAATGAATCCATTAATTGGGCTTATTTGGTTATGATACACATGTTGATACACAAGGATAGATCTGGTCCTCTTCCTTATGCTCCTATTATTACTCTCATTTTGAAGAATTTTGGAATTTCTACACATGGTGAGTATGCTCAGGTCATGGATACTAAGGCTCAGAGGATTGATATGGAAATTCTGAACAAGATGGGGATTTTCAGGGATGTTGATGACACTTTCCGTCACAAATCAGATTTGGGTCCTGATACCACCCAGGCTCCTGCCCCTGCTGCTTTCTATCCACCATCTTCTGAGGAAGGACCTTCGTCCTCTATGCTTGCTGATGCCTCCACTCAACTCATTCTCTCTCATCTGGCTGATATGAGGACTCACTTTGATCAGAGGTTCGATCACATGGAAGGTCGGGTTGAATCCATGTACACTACTCTCCGTGCTGATATGGATCGTCTGAGTCTTCGTGTTGATCGCATGGCTCCCTCTCCCCATGACTCCTTTGATTCCTCTGATGAATTTGACCTCTAGACTTGTTTATTTCTTTCATTGACTATTTGCTTTACTTGGTTTGTAATAGTCTAGATTATGACTACTTTCTGCACTGTTGGATACTTTTGTTTTCTTTCTTCGATTGACTTGCTATGTTTGGATGATTCTGTTCTGTTCACGTTTTACTTATTTACCCCTACCCCCATGCTTTATGTTGCAATATACTTGTATGGCTATATGTATGCCTGTACATTTTTGGCCTTTTCTTCTTTTTGATGAAGTCAAAAGGGGGAGAAAGGTTCTGTGCTCTTAAAGATCATATGCAGGATTTCAACAAGTACATTAGAAAGGGGGAGAAATGCTAGATATACTAGATTCCCTCAAATAGGGGGAGTTCAGCATCAAGAATGCATATATGATCTTCAAGTATCAAGAATGTGTTTTCCATCATCAAAAAGGGGGAGATTGTGAAGAAGGTCTTGCTCCTGACCCTGGCTGCGGTTTTGATGACGACAAACTCATCAACAAAAAGAAGAAAAGAAGACTTCAAAAGAAACAAGCACTACAAGTCCATCAATAGTCTAGAAGTCTTAGAATTAGGTGAGTTATGCTTCCAAAGGTCTATTAAAGCATAAAGGCTCTTAAAACACCTAATCTAATCAAGCTAAGTGTTTTCATAACTTAAAAGAAGTAGAAAACCTTAAGCCATTCTCAAAGAATCAAGTTTCTGGAAAATGGGCTTCTGTGTAATCGATTGCAGCATTATGGTAATCGATTACACCTAGGCAAGTAATCGATTACTCATGGCTTGTAATCGATTACATGTTTGAAATTCAAATTCAAACTGAAATGGTCATTTGTGTAATCGATTACACTAAGTGTGGTAATCGATTACCAGAACGAAAAAGTGCATCTTTTCATGAACCATTGTGTCCCAAACCTTTTGAAAAGGGTTGTGATGGTTCAAGGACGTTTCCCTTGCCTATATAAAGACCATTTGAGTCCAGAAAACAAAACATACACAAGACACAAAAAGAGACAACACATTACACATGAGAAAACACCATTAGGCCAAAACTTTGTCAAAATTAGTTCATCTTTTAGAACTAAACCTTTTGGAGCCTAAATTCTGAGTTCATGATCTTCATGTCAATAAGAACACTTTAGTTGTTCATATCTTGAAGAACTCAGAATTGTATTATGCTTAAAAGCCTTAAAGCATAATTTCTCATGATCAATCCAATTGTATGTTAAAGGATTGATACAGCCAATTGTAACATCTTCTTCATCTCTTTCTGTAAGATTGGGTTTTTCACCGTGGTATTCGGTGAAGGGTTGTTGTCACTGAAAGTGGTTTACTTTCAGGGTTGTAATTGAAGGCAGGATAGTCTTCAAGGTCTGAGGGTGGATTGCCTTCAGGAACTGAAAGCGGTTTGCTTTCAGGGGCTGTTGAAAGTGGTTTGCTTTCACAGGATATTGGTAGAAATTCTTGGGGTCCTTGGGTTAGGAACTTGTAAGAGATTTTTATCAATAGTGGAAAAATCCTCAAGGGATTTTCTTGAGGGACTGGACGTAGCCTTCGGTGGATTGAAGGTGAACCAGGATAAACTCTTGTGTGTGATTCTCTTTAGCCTTCATATTTACTTTCAAGTATCGCTCAAATCCGCTGCAATCATAACGATCATTTCGTGATCATCATAAACTTGAAAGTAACAATTTCAATAAGGCGAAAATTGGGGCAACACTGATTCACCCCGCCCCCCCTCTCAGGTTGCTATCTATACTAACATTTTGGAAATGAAGTTCTTAGCCTGATGGATGCCTTTTCAGGCTATAACCAAATATGTATGCACCCACAAGATGAAGAGAAGACAGCGTTCATGACCCCAAAAATCAATTACTGTTATAAAACAATGCCTTTTGGGCTCAAGAATGCTGGGGCAACCTATCAACGGCTGATGGATAAGGTGCTTGAGGAGTAGGTAGGAAGAAATATGCAGGTTTATGTGGACGATATAATTGTGACGTCCGTAAAGGCAGATGATCACTTGGCCGACTTGGGCGAGGCCTTCGAGCGAGTACGGAATTACAACATGCGCCTTAACCCAGACAAATGTTCCTTTGGGATCTTGGGAGGCAAGTTTTTGGGTTTCATGGTAACAGTCAGAGGCATCGAGATTAATCCTGACAAATGCAAGGCGATCCTAGAGATGGCTAGCCCATCTTCGGTCAAGGAGGTTCAGTGTTTAGCTGGAAAGGTTGCGTCTCTAGCCCGTTTTCTACCACACGCGGGGGAGAGGGCGGCTCCATTCTTCAAATGTCTAAAGAAGAGTTCGAAATTTGAATGGACGGCTGAGTGTGAAGAGGCGTTTAAGCAGTTGAAGCAGTTTTTGTCTAAGCCGCCAATTCTGCAAAAGCCAATATAAGGCGAGCCATTATTGCTTTACTTTGCTATCACTGATCGCGCTCTGGGTTCCGTAATTACGCAAGAGGTAGCGGGCGAGGTACGTATTATTTATTTTGTAAGTCACACCTTGCAGGGAGCCGAAAAGCGGTACCAAAGAATTGAGAAGGCGGCCTTGGCGGTTCTGGTCACAACCCGTCGATTACGACCTTATTTTCAGAGCTTTCAGGTAAAGGTCAAAACTGACTTACCATTAAGACAGGTGTTGCAAAAGCCTGATATTTCTGGCCGTCTGGTTGGTTGGTCTGTCGAGCTGTCGGAGTACGGTTTAATCTATGAGGCGAGGGGAAAGGTCTCGCCGCAAAGGCTAGCGGAGTTCGTAGTCGAATTAACGATGGCGGGAGAAGAACCAGGCTCTAAAGCATGGGTCCTACACATTGATGGCTCGTCCAACTCACGTGGCAGTGGGGCGGGCATTATATTGAGTGGCCCAAAAGAAGTGCAGGTCGAACAATCCCTCAGGTTTGAGTTCAAAGTCAGTAATAACCAGGCTGAGTATGAGGCGTTATTGGCGGGGTTGAGTTTAGCGAAGGAACTGGAAATAGAAACCCTGGAGATCCGAAGCGATTCTCTCTTGGTGACCAATCAAATAAATGGTGTTTACCAGGTTAAGGACCCGTTGCTGGAAAAGTATTTGAGTCGGGCTCAGGAGTTGATGAAGGAGATTCAAACTGTGGGAATTAGTTATGTCCCTCGAGAGCAGAACCAGCGGGCTGACTTACTCGCCAAACTAGCCAGCACAAGGCGACATGGAAATTACAGATCTGTTATCCATGAAGTAATGCATTCCCCGAGTATTGAAAGGGCCGAGCAGGTATGTGTTGTGGCCAAAGGGAACATTTGGATGTCGCCAATAATAGAAGTGTTGACTGAGTCTTCGGGAGGAACGACCACGGTCACGCCGGAAAGGAGGCGGGCAGCTAGTTATTTCACGATGATACAAGGCGAGTTTTATAGGCGGGGTTTCTCAGCGCCTTTGTTAAAGTGTGTCACTGAGGACCAGGCTCAGGACCTGATGAAGGAAGTTCACGAAGGGACGTGCGCCAGCCACATTGGGGGCAGGTTGTTGGGAGCAAAAATTTTAAGAGCTGGGTTCTATTGGCCAACCTTGAGGAAGGACTGCCAGCTCTATGTGAAGAAGTGTGACAAATGTCAGATATTTGCAGATTTGCATAGGGCGCCCCCTGAGTTGATGGCGACTATATCCTCTCCATGGCCATTCGCCCTTTGGGGAGTGGATTTAGTTGGACCATTCCCATCTGCAAGGTCGCAGTTTAAATACATCCTGGTGGCGGTAGATTATTTCACCAAATGGATAGAGGCAGAACCACTTGCCTCCATTACCTCTGAGAAAATTAAAAAGTTTTATTTCCAAAGAATTATCTGCAGGTTTGGCGTGCCTCAAGCAATTATCTCTGATAATGGGACTCAATTTTTAAGTCAGGCGACAAAGGATTTTTGCGAGGAATGGGGAATTCAGAATCGTTTCACTTCGGTGGAACATCCCCAAACGAATGGCCAAGAAGAGGCCGCTAATAAAGTGATTTTGGCAGGGTTAAAGAGGTGTCTTGATGAAGCAAAGGGGAGCTGGTTGGAAGAATTGCCCATTGTCCTCTGGTCATACAATACCACTCCTCAGTCGACTACGGGAGAAACGCCTTTCAAGCTAACTTATGGAGCAGACGCCATGTTGCCGGTCGAAATAAAGAATAAAGCATGGCGGGCGGTAGCAACAGACCCGGAACACAATCAAAGCAACTTGTTGGTAAGTCTGGACTTGGCCCCAGAAATACGAGAAGAGGCTCGTCTCAGAGGAGAGGCCATGAAGCAGCGTATATCTAGAAGATACGATTCACGGGTTGTTCCACGGACAATGCGCGTCGGCGATCTAGTACTTCGTAGACGAACAGGTACCACGGATGTTAACAAGTTGACACCTAATTGGGAAGGCCCTTTCAAGATTACAGAGGCTCTAGGCAACGGAGCGTATCACTTGGCAGATTTGTTTGGCAAAAGAGTCCCAAGGTCTTGGAACGCCACTCACTTAAGGCGTTATTACAGTTGAGTATGTGTTGTATTGACGCCCTTGTGGTGGCGGCCTAGTACTGGACTAATAGTGATTTCATTCCATTCAATAATGATAATAAATTCAGCCTATGAAAAAGTCAATAATTGGGCCTTAAGATGGCCCAGCCAAAAACCAAAACTTTTGCAGGTACAAAACAAAGGCGTGGAGGACTTTTCTAATAGTCTTAACGACTTCCGACGGTAAAGTCCGATGAGGCGACCCTTGTAACAAAATTTGGCCGCCCCATATTCAATACAATGCAAATTGGCGCTAATATGGGATCGCCCGAATAAGCACGCTTGATATCCGAGGCCCAGTGGCGGTCTAAATCCCAAGGCCATAAAATGGTCTAAATCTCAAGGCCCAGTAGCGGTCTAAATTCCAAGGCCCAGAGGCGGTCTAAATTACATTTACAATTAAGTAGTCCAGTGGCGACAAAGTAAATTTCTTTGCCGTTTCCAAGAAGCCAAGGGGGGAGTCGTACTCCCTAGCCTGGCGCATTGTCTCGCTTTCCAGGCGGAAAGGCGCGATGCGTGAACGGTGGTTCGCTTGGAACGGTGGGGCGCGATACGGCGAAGAAAGCCCAGCCTTGATCAAATTAAATCGAGCACGTCTATTGAGCCAAGCCTCGGGCAACCCCAGTGGCCACTGGGATCTGAGCAAAAGTCTCACTGAGCAGAAGCCTCGCAGTGCGAGCAAAAGCCTTGATCGAATTAAATCAAGGCAAAGTCTCACTGGAATAAGGTCGAGCGAAAGCCCCGCCTTGAGCGGGCCAAAGCCTCATAACAGACAAATAGCACAAACGCAGAGCGTGCGGGTCATCACGTGACTCATAAAATTTCTAGCCTCTGGCCGCCCTAGTTGCGTAAGACCGAGCACCCCCAAGCCTCGTTAGAAGAGCCATGCGAGTACGACTCGTTACGCGAGCGGAAACCATGCGTGCAACAAAGGTCTAATGGCGGCCTAGGGTATCACTTTTACCATGGCCTAGAAGTGCCCTCAAACTTTATTTCTTTGAAAACAATGGCATACGGAGCCGCCTTCAAAATTATTTCTTTCAAAACAATGCCTCGGTGGCGATTTTAAACTTTACTTCTTTTAAAACAAGGGTCTAGGCGCGCCCTTTAAGTTACTTTCAAATGAATCGTTTACACTCATTAACAATTGTTGATTTTAACATATTTTTAAAATCGGTAGCCTAGAGGCGCTATCATTTTGATTAAAAATAATGCTATTAGTGGCGACGGTAAAGATAATTTCTTCATGATACACAGATAAGTATTTACGAAAAACCATATTATCCGTGTTATCTGTGTATCATGAAGAAATTATCCGTGTTATGAACATTATTTATGATTTTGATGATAGAGAAAAAAGAAAATACAATGTGCTAGACAAAAACACTTCATTAAAATTGTGCAGGAAGGTACAAAAGGAGGACCGCAGGCGGTCAGCATTACAAAATGGCTTAATAGCCACTTTGGTCCCCCAGGTTTCACGATTTTGCATTCTTGGTCCCCCTTGCATTTTATTAGCACCCAGCATCCCTATAAGTTTAAAGAAGTTGCAAAACAAGTTTCTGTTAGCCTTCCGTCAGGAAACTAACGTTTCTTGGGTAAAGTGGGACCCAGAAGGAGAGAGAAAGAGGCTGAATGAGAGAGAATTTGAAGAACCTGCGTTCTTCTTCTTCTCATTGCCCATTGCTAGTCCAATATCTGCTTCATGAAGTGCTGGAGCATCATTCGTACCATCACAAGTAACTGAAACAACCTCTTCAAATGTTGTCCTCAAGTGTTTTACCAGGGTATTCTTATCCATAGGTGAAGATCGAGCCATCACCTGCAAATATAGACATATGACTTGTTGATCGTAGACATAACAGAGCTAAGAACACGTCATGGTTCTGTCTCTGTTGCTGTGTATGGAGACCAGGACAAACCAGCTCTTATTACTTATCCTGATCTGGCTTTAAATTGTAAGTTTTATGGATTTTAGGATTTTGTATATATCCCCTTGATTTCTTCTTGTTTTTTCATTAGAGAATTTTATTTTATTTTGTCTTGTAATTACAGTTTTTATAGTTATTCTAACCATCATGGTGATAACATATGTATCACTAACTTCATTAAAGAAATTAAACATTTTCTCTTTTATCCCCTGAAAACTACAGGTCTGTAGAGAAAATCAAATAAAAAAATTAATGAACTGTGACTTTTACCAAACATTGCTGGGGCTTACATTCTTACCTTATTTGCTGTAAGTTTTCATTCGTGCTGTCACCTTGAAAGGCTTTAAGATAAGATACTTAGAGGTCTTTCTAACTCTTGACAACAGATGAAGTATAGACAACATGTTCTTGGATTGATACTTGTTTCTCCTCTTTGTAAAGAACCATCTTGGTCCGAATGGCTGTATAACAAGGTTCTTTTTCCATGCCTAAGAGATTGTATTTTTATTTAAAAAAAAAATTCTTAAGATTTATTGTCATATTTGCAGGTCATGTCGAATTTATTATACTTTTATGGCATGTGTGGGGTGGTGAAGGAAATATATCATACACAGCAATCAAAAACAGAGCATCCCACGAGAAGAAGAAGAAGATGAACATAACAGCCACAATTTGCCTACCTTGTAAAGACCACACCCATAGAACCTCCTACCATGGTTGTCAGCAGACCAAGAAGTTACCAGTGGAGCTTCAACACCACAATTACACAGTATTGTGGTCCAATGTTCTCCACCCATCATAGAACGAGATGAAGACGAAGAAGCTCCGCTACTGCGACCCATTTGCTCAAACCCATGCCTCTGTACCTCTTCTCCTTCAAGCTTCACGAAATTCCAGCTACAAGGTCACAATTCGAAGAGGATAGAAAAGCCCTCTTTTGTAGAAGAAATCCCCTTCTAGCCGTTGGAGAAGAAGAAGAACGTAAGTTCTTCAAATTCTCTCTCATTCAGCCTCTTTCTCTCTCCTTCTGGGTCCCACTTTACTCAAGAAACGTTAGTTTCCTAACGGAAGGCTAACGGAAACTTGTTTTGCAACTTCTTTAAACTTATAGGGATGCTGGGTGCTAATAAAATGCAAGGGGGACCAAGAATGCAAAATCGTGAAACCTGGGGGACCAAAGTGGCTATTAAGCCTTACAAAAAAGGAAAAAAAAAGAGATAACTGAGGAACAATTCCCGCCCATGTTGCTCAATTCTGCTCGCCATCAGCGGCAGTGTTCACTGCCTCGTCCTCAGAGTCTTCGCCTTCAATCCCATTGGCGGTGACGTTCTTCCATTTCCCCATTGCGGAAAGGTCAGCCTCTGGAAGAAGAAATTGCACTTGGGTCTTAGCAGTATTAAAACCAATGGTGTACTGCTTCAGACTTTCGGCCTCGAACTCCTCCTGCAAGACAGCCAAATCCGCGGAGAATGAGGCGGCTTCCCCTTTCGCCTTGGAGCATTCCTCATTGGCGACCTTCAGTTTTTCCTCAGCTTCGGCAACGGCGTTGTTGGCGGCCAATTTCATCTGTTCAGCTTCAGCCTTGGCTTTTGCAGTCGACTCCTCGAGAGTTTTGTTCTTGGCAGCAAACATGGTTTCCAATTCTTTCTTCATAGCCAAAAACTCAGCGTCCCGAGTAGCCTTTTCAGCAGCCAGGGCCTCCTGGTGGTGAGCCTCTGCATCAGATGCTTGCTTTTGCCAGTCAGCTTTTTCAGATCTTAAGGTCTCCAATTCAGACGCCATCTCTCGGGCGAGGTTGGGGCAGACATTGGCATCAGCAAGATCCCTCCTTTGCTGCTCAATGGTCGCCGACAAGTTTGCGACCTTAGTAGTTAAGGATTGGGCCTGCTTAGTGCGCTGGGCGAGAGCTTTCTTTGTTTCCTCATATCTCTTCATCAGTGTGTAACTCCAACTGACGACCGCAACGCTGTTGCGCATAATCCTGTCTCCTACTGCGCGCGGATTGTTACTAATCGAGTGCGCCAGGTATTTATCGAAGCAAAGATTGTCTTCAAAGAAGGCCAAGTCTTCAAACTCCTCAGCATCTTCTTCGGCATTCTCTGCCTGCTCCTTCTCGGCAGCAGCCTCACCGCCTGCGCCTGGGGCGGGTTCCTCAGCAACAACTTCCTTCGCCTTTTCAGCGCGCTTAAACTTGCGGCGCTTAGGTGGTGGAGCAGTTTGGTCAGGAACAGATTTCCACACCCATGTTTCTTGGATTGGGCCGCCACCAGGCGGACCCTGACTTGTAGCACCAGCTTGTGAAGATGGGGCGTACTGGGAAACAGTTTGGCGCGCCGGCGTAGCTTGGATGGTGGACAGGGGCGCTGCGGGAACAGTTGGGTTTTCAGCTGCTTTCTTCTTTGCCTCTTTAGCCAAGCGGGCAAGATCAGCCCTTGAGAGTTGATGTCTCTTCACTGCAAAAAAAAGGGGGGGAAGTGTCAAATTCGAAATTTGATGATACATATATTCGTTGTATATAAATAAAACTCACACAAGTGGTCCTCGGCGGTGCCTCTACCCTCTGCAAGAAGCAGCTCGACAAGGTCAATCTGGGAGGCGCCTCAAAGGTATTTAATGATCGCCCAGTCTTCCCAAGTAAGGGCCCCGTCCTCCACACTAAGGGTATACTTGGGCGATTCGGTCCAGTAGGGAGGAAAGCGCATGACGCCAACATCGTCATGGCGAAGAAGGTGTGGAATACTAGGACTGTCAACGACTTTAAAGAATCGTGACTTCCATTGGTCGTGGGTGTTACTTTTCCAAGCCTTAAATCTGGCTTTCAGTGGTTTGGCAGCAAGAACTACCCAGGAGCTAGTGGGCGCTACGGATAATCCCTTCTTGTTAGGCGGGACTCACTTGTAAAAATAGAAAAAATATTCATACTTAGGGGTAATCCCTAGAGCCTCACACAGAATTTCGAACCCCTAATGAATCCCCAAGAGTTAGGAGTTAGTTGGGACGAGGCGACCTGCAGGGCGCTGAGAACATCGCAGATAAAAGGCGAGAAAGGAAGGCGGATGCCAAAATCTTCGAACATGTACATATATGCGAAGAAAAAGTGAGGGGATCGGGCGGTCACCCGGGTGTCGCAAACGCGGTCAGTTATGGAGCAAGAGCGGGTTATTAAATTGACGTCATAATTATTTGTACAGAGACTGCCAATGTGCGTGATAAAGTTCTTTAGGTTTTGGGCGTCCGTGAAGGAGGGGGGAATTGAGCTTACTTTGGTCGAGACGAGACCTTTTTGGACAGGTTTGGGGAGCGAGTCCTCGTAAATTAGAAGTTTGGTTTTGGGGGATAATGGTGCCTTTTTGGGGGGCACGCTGGAGGTTCCGGTGCCGGACCGGTCACCGGGAGAAGAGGAAAGGGGTTGTTTTTCAAGGTTTTGGTAATTTCCGCAACCGGAAGAAGAGGGGCCTACCATTTCAGAGTCCATATTACAGAATAAAATCAAGAAAAGAGGACAAAAGAAACAGAGAACGTACTAATGGTGGAAGATAAGCGAGGTTTGCACAAACTCCGGCACAGTGGAAGCAAGAGGTGAGGCCGAAAGGGAAGCTGGAAGTCTAAAATCGCACGCGGTCTGGAAGAAGAAGTTGTAGCAAGAAGGAGGAAGGGGTGCAAGCTGTGAGGGGGTTTTATAGGTTCAGTGGGGCAGAAGAAAGGGCACAACGGTTGGGAGTGCGTGAGTGGAAAAAATTAATGGAAAACGGATCCCGAGGTACAATTAAGTCCCATCATTGAGCCACGTCGCCCTAGGTAGTTGTGTTTTCAAGGGAAATGATTGCAATTAAGGCAGAAACGGCGCGCGTGGTGTGGAACCCTAGGTAGGGGGTTACCAACAGTCAGAGAGTTGGTACGAGTGAAAGGACAAGTGAAGGTCAAGGGTCAAAATGATGACGTGTAAATAGGGCGAATGGAACACCAGGCGAGGCAAATGCCACGGTAATTAAATTAAGTTGCTAAATTATTTTAAGATAATGGCGTGTTACTTTTATAGGCGATACCAAAACAGGGTCAGGAACAAGAGGATAAGATGAGGCGCGACGAAGGATCAGGGCTTCATCCCTGCGGGCTGGCTTCATGCTTTGAAGGACGAGTCGTTTTCTCAAGGTGTTTGTTGACACGCTCATTTCATATAAGGTGGCAATCTAATCATTCACCACGCCCAAGCCTAAGGCGACTCATTTCTCTAGAAAGTTGTACTCTTTTTCCTTCGTCAGGTTTTTGTCCCACTGGGTTTTGCCTGGGAAGGTTTTAATGAGGCATGCTTTATAGGGATGACCGCCCAAAGGAAACGTTGGTTCGAACCGTGCGGCGGGCACTCTTTAAACGACATCTCGCTTTCAGACTTCAAGCTCGTCTTGTCGGCTTGTGGGCAGGGCGAGCGCAAGCGCCCACGAGTCGGAATGCATTCAAGGCGTTTTTCAGAAACAAGTTATTAGAGGCGAGCTAAAGACACTTCACTTTGAGATTTCAAGCTTGTGTCTTGTGGGCTTGTGGGCTGGTGTCTGTGGTCTGGCATATCTTCAAAGGCATCCTCCAGAGGCAAGATGAAGACACTTCGCTTTCAGACTTCAAGCTCGTGTCTTGTGGGCTTGTGGACAGGGCGAGCGCCCATGCTCTACTAAGGGCAACCCGGTTTTCCCTCACAGTGCGGAGGGGGCGCCCGTTTAAGACCAGAGGCGGCTTTAGCTTAGGTTATGGGGGTAAACTTGTAATACATATAGGGGGTTGGACTTTGTAATATGTTGGGCCAAACTTTAGCGGCTCATAGGCTTAGGTGCTAATTAATTGTCATTTATGGCTCTCCTCCCTATAAATAGCCAAGGGAGGCTCATGTAAAAAGGTGGATATTTTCACTAGAGACAAAATTACATCAATTGCTCACTTTCAAATCAGTTTCTCTTTATTTTGAATTTTTTTTGGCACAACAGTATAGTAGAAACTCATGATGAAGGAGAGGAAGAACAGAGCTAAGAAGATTTGTGGTGTGAAGAAGACCAAGGCTTCTGATGCTGCCAATGGAGGAAAGAAGAAATGAGTTTTGAGACACCTTGTTTCAATTTTAAGGTTATTTTGCTTTCGGTTCCATAAAATGAGATATTTTTGTGTTAGCGTCATATCCTTTTTGTAATTCATATTTAATTGTAACTTGAAATTGAGAGTACTAGCTTTGAACAATTCTGAGAACTCACTTGAGTGTCTTTTGCTTTAAAAAAAATAGCCTTCACATTCATTAGGTGTACAAGCTAAATGAGAGCCGCGACTTATGGAGGTTAATTTTCTTACCTGAATCTAGCTCATAGGTTTTAAGGATCGGTAATGATTGTTATTACAAAACTTGTAAAAAATAAAAATGAAACTCACAAAATGTATTATGAACATCATATTTTTCTACCAGTATTAATTCTTTCGCACTCCTATTTACTTTTACATATTTTTCTTCCTATCTCTCTACTATTTTAATCACATAATCTATTATATCACACAGTTATCTCTCATTTTTTCTTTATCTCATAAGGTTGAGGTGAATATAGTGTATAAACGAAATTAACATTATTCATTTTTTTACTAATTCAATCATGTATGATTACACATTTCTGAGATTTACTCGATACACATAGGTGATTCTTGCATTTCGTGATCTAATGTGTCTCCTTTATTGTAGCTTGACCATTCACCATAATGGAAAACAATCAACACAAATCTACAAATACTCTAAAAAATCTAGTTCCCAGACCCACAATCAATTATATCCAATACAAGTTTAACAAGATGTTAGCTCACTCAAGAAAACACAACACAAATCAAGAAGAATGGTGAAAAGGAAAACAAAAAGAAAACACTAGAGATGTGGTCCATGACTTGGTATTATTTGGGACAAATATGAGATCAACAACTAATTGTATTAAAGCAAAATCATTTAATTTTTTATGATGCGTCAGACTACATATACTCCACTGTTATAAAATATGAAAAATTTCAGATTTGATCGACTCTAATCATCGCCCCATGTCAAAACATGCCTCCTAAACCATCGATCACTTATAAAAGTACATGACATCGACAGCAAGAATATAACACACAATTTTTTATTAAAACGAGATCTGATTTTACCAACTCAGCCAACACGTGTCGTTGTTCCTGATCCAAAATGATGACTGATAATTACATGGTTTATGCACGTCTCTTTCATTTCTTATGGTTTCTGACCACCTCTCTTGTGGGCTCTCGTTCGTCTTTTCCTTAGGTGGTTAAATATATTCAATGACTACACCTCCCCAGATGAGAACCCGAAAAAGCAAGCCCAACCAACAGCCCAATATAAACAAAAATTTATGTACATACTAAAAACCCCAAAACTCAAACAGCCCAAGACAAAAACCCGAAAGCCACCAACAACGCACAAACCACCACAAACCCCAATAATGAATAAGAAAATACCAAGAGCATGAATGTATAATACCACAATATTATATAAAAGTGTTAGAATTCTTATATTTATTTGAGATATGTTCAAGATAGCTTTTATATATGAAAAGACTATCCTTAACTTTAGAGTTAATTTTGGGTTAAGTTAGACCCTCCTAAATTCTAATATAATATCAAGTCTATGTTTAGCTCTAAGCGTGAAGCGAGTTAATTGAGAAGTCTCACATTAACTAGAGATATAATCAAGATAACCTTTATATATATATATACGGGAAGACAATACTTCCCAAATTTTAGTATGAAAAAAAAAAAGAAAAAATCGTCATAATGTAAATAGTAGAACACACTATGAATTGCATGTATTACACAAGAGTGCACTATTTGATGATCCTAACAAAACTATTACCCAAGTGGTGAAGAAATTAATTACATCAAGTTGCACAGTCCACGTGCGTATCACAAAAATATGTGATAAATAATATAAATTAATATTAAATTATAGATTTACATAATACAAAGAGCTAAAAAACCTTCCCATAAGGGTAAGGTCATAAAATCGAACTCCGAAAAAGTCATTTATTGGGAGAGACTGTCATTATATCCTGATAATATCTATCAAGATTTTTTTTTTACATAATATAATACAAAGAGCTAAAAAACCTTTTCACAAAAAAAAAAAGCTAAAAAAGCTAATCCAATCAAGGTGAAAACACTTAAATATTTGGCTTAATAACACTTTTGGTCTCTCACTTATCATGAATGTGCATTTTTGGTCTCTCACAAAAAAATTAGCCTAAAGCATCCTTGACTTATACAAACTGTTGCAGTTTTGGTTTTCATTCCATCTGCTGTTTGAAAGTAAACGTGTTTGGCTTATGTGTAGAACTTAAAAGACGTAGCCTGTAGATTGGAGAGAGAAAGGGACCATGAGAAGTCATGTGAGTGGCATGTGACCTGAAACAACATTAAACCTAATTTGGAAAGTGAGGGTCCAAAATCGCACCATTGCAAAGGTTTGGTATGACGAAGAAAACGAAGAGGAACCGGAGGCGGTGGAACGCGAACGCGACGGTCAGCGATACAGAACATGGTGACGCGACAACAGAGGACAAGGGAAGGGACTGGAAGAATCTTACCCCAAGGAAGAAGAAAGGAAATCAGGGGAAAAAGGTTTCTCCACAGAAAGAAATCGCGAAGGACTACAAAATGCAACGTCAGAGAAATTTGCCTCGTAAAGATGGTGATGCGGTGGTCCCAGAGAGAAGCAATGAAGATAAGAACTTTTTTTGGGGTAAGGAATCTTCGGTTCTCAGCCATTGTAAAGTTCTTCTTCTTCATCTTGAATCGGTTTAATTCTTTTCCACCATAGGGTTTGAGGGTGTTCTTGAGAGTCTTGGTGTGAGGCTCGTACTGGACATCAATTACATGGTGGAAAATCTCTGAATCAGAAAGGAGGACTGGACGTAGCCTTCGGTTGTTGGTAAAGGAGAACCGGGATACATTTGTTTGTGATCTTCTTATCCGTTATCTTTTTACTTTTAGCATTCAATTTTTTTTTTACTTTTTTTCATTCTGATTTCTCTATTTATGCTTCCGTTACTTTAGGAATTCTGAGCTTGTGATTTCAATTTGACAATATTACTGCAAACCTAATATACCCCCTCTAAGGTTGCTATCTATTGTTTACAATTGGCATCAGAGTAAGAGTTGAGTAAGTTATTCCTAGATCCAACATAGATCGCATCCTCTAAACCCTTTTTAGGTGAAGGTTCTAACATAAATTGACCAATTAGTTTCAATGGTGAATGCTAGGATTTTTGGAAAATGAGAATGAAACTTTTTATTGAATCTCAAGACTTAGATATTTGGAATGCTATTGAAGAAGGTCCATTTATTCTAAGTATTGATGTGAGTGGCACAAAACAGCCTAAGCCTAGGAATGCCTAAAATGATGATGATAAAAAGAAAGCACAATATGACTTAAAGGCTAAAAATTGTGAAGAAGGTCTCGTCCTTGGACTCTGGCTTAGGTTTTGATGAAGACGACACGCATCACAAAAAGAATAAAAGAGAAGAAAAGAAGGCTTAAAGGAACCAGCTCAAATTGCAAGATCAACGATTAAGGTTCTAGTTCTAAGCTTAAGTCTTGTTACTTAGTGTGCTATGCTTTATTAAGGTTACATTGCATATGAAGGCTCATAAATAATCAACTAATTGAGTATAATATGTTTTCACAAGTAAGACTTAGTAGAAACACTCAATAAGGGTTTAAAATTTCATAAACTGAGTTCTGGACTAGGAGTAATCGATTACAGGAGCTGAGTAATCGATTACACATGTTAGTAATCAATTACCCAAGTCAGTAATTGATTACTCAGTTGAAAAAATTGGCACATTACTACAATGGCTAGTAGTGTAATCGATTACCATGTTGCAGTAATCGATTACACAGTTCAAATTTGAAATTTGAACTACAACGAATAGTGTAATCGATTATCAGAATGCTGTAATCGAATATCGAGTCGACAGATGCATTGTTTCATGAACCAATGCGTCTCAAAATGTTTGGGAAGCCTTGTGATGGTTCATGGACGACCTCTAGTTGATAGTAATAAAATCACACAAGAAAGGGGGGGTTTGAATTGTGTGTGTGACTTTTGAAAGTTTTACAAGAGAATACAAATTATGAGTTCGAAAACGGTTTATCTAACGTGCAGTGGAAATATACTTAGAGCATAAACAGTAAAGCACACAAGATATTTATCCTGGTTCACCCTCAAAATTGATAGGGCTACGTCCAGTCCTTGGCTATACCAAGATTTTCCACTATTTCGACTGAATAGTACAAGTGTTCTCAGGGACTTCTCCCAGTATTCTTAGGACTACTCCTTTACAAGTTTTCTCAGGACTTCTCCTTTATCTCTCAAGTATTCGACAGGACTCCTCCCTAATTCTTTTACAAGAATTTTGGTTTTCTACAAAGATCTCTTCACAAAGAGTGGGTAGAAAATATGAGGTTCTAGGTTCAGAGATGATGGTTAAGTTTGGTTCTTTGAAGGGATAGTGTGAGAGTAATGAGAGTTTTCACTCTATGAGGATTTCACACTAATTGGCGACTAAACTCAGAAGGATAGAAAATTCTAAGGTTACTGAGTGTTCTTGGCAAAATCTTGTCTAAGTTATGAATTGACTTGAAGAATTTGAATGCTTAGATATAGTGTAAGTCACCAAGTTGAAAGAGATGCAGAGGCAGCTATTTATATCTTCAGTAAGGTGAGAACTGGATGGACTGCTGAAGATCTTCAAAAATAGTTCCGTTGGAGATTTACCCGACTGTGAGTAACGGATACTTCTGCACTTGTTGTTTGATAAAGTTTTCCATAGTGATGAGCATTTCTTCAATCGCTAGAGAGTGAGTTCTTCTGGCAATCCTTTTTCTTCTGGTTTCCAGGGACAGCAATTAATGCGAGTGGATTCCAGCTAATAGGGCAATTAATGCTTCTGACCAGAGGACTTGAATTCTACCGTTGAGGAGATACGATGATCAGAGGATCTCACCGTAAATTTAGTAAAAAGCAACTTGAATTAAGGAATGTCGGAGAATTTGAATCTTCAGGATATATGGCGCTTAATTCTGTCTCTTTCGTATTGCATGCTCTGATCCACAGGAGGTGCTTGACAGCTTCTCTTGGTTTAGGCAAACGATCTCTACTGAGCAGATTCCTTTCGTGTCAGTCTTTAATCATTACTTCTCAGTCAACCTCTGTGTTTGACTTGGAGTGAACCGGTCAGATCTTTTAGGCGGACGAAGTCTACTGAGAGAGAGGCTCCAGTTCTCTTAGCCGGACGTACTTTTCCCTTGCTCTTTGATGATGATTGCAGCGTCCCTTCCGTATATAAGAGTTCCTGAATATAAAATACTTTAAAGAAAATTAGTGACTCTTTACGAAATTGTTATTTATCAAAATAGGTTAATTTATTTGGGTATTTTTCTCTAACAGTCTCCCCCTTTTTGATAATGACAATTTCTTAAAAAAAATGCAAGTAGAGTCTGTATGATTTCTCCCCCTTAGTATGTGCCTTTCTTTTAATTTGTTGTATAATTTCTCCCCCTTTGGCATTAGCAAAAAGAAAACTTAAACACAGCGAAAGAAAGAAAATAACAGAACTATATATTCATGAGGATGGTTTAGACATTCCTAAAAGTAAAGCCATATAGGCGTTCATTTCAGCAAAATTAGCATCTATCATGGCAGAGAGCCTAGCATCCATGGATTCGAGACGATCATTCAGAGCTTGATCTCAACGATCCTGTGCCAGCGATAAGCGAGTAGTGAATGCCTTGACTTCCTGAGAGAGAAGGTGGACCATAAAACGATCATCATCAGAGGCGGAGTGTGAGCAGGAATTGACTGACGGAGATGAGGAGCTGGGGGGCAAGATGGGCGAGAAGGAGGCCACAGTGGGAATGAGTGGCGCAGGATGCAGATACGGCCAAGTGGGACGCAGAGACTGCAACATGGGTGATAATTGAGGAAGGAGAACCAGGGTCCATGTGCTGAACTTGAGAACCAGGGATTCAACACATCCAGCCAGATGAAGAGGAATGGAGGCAGTGTGAATATCCTTGCGAACCTGAAGTTCCTAGTCATAATGGAAGAATTGTCGTTCAGATGGCATGGATTGGGTAAAGAGAATGGTAGGGCATCCGCGAGGAAACCACAAACCAGCCTTAAAGCAAAATGAAAACCCAAATGCTTGAAGACAGAGATCTGATAAGAGGTGAGCATTTGGTGCATCAGGTGAACGCTTGCGCTTGCCTAAAGCAGAACTAGATCTAGAAGGGTTACTGGGCATGAAGTAGATCTGATGAGAAGACATGCCTGAATCAGTAGGGAAGAAACCCGGAGGTGCAAGCTTGAGATCTAGATCCATACTTTTAAGGAGGCATTCCGGTGTGGACAGGTAGGAGGTATTAATAGTTGCATTAAAGTGGGCATCTACCTGGGGTAACAGTGAAAGCGTCGTTTGACTTTGACTAAGAGGCAGACGAAGATTGCTTCCATCATCAGTTAAGTGGAGACGAATGAAATCAAGACTTAAGCAAGAAATGTCAGTGTGAGAGTCAGGTTCAGAATCGTCAACAATGTGGATAGGATTGTCATAGTTGGGAACGACAAATAAAGAATCAAGAAATTCCTCAGCTTCAAGTTGGAGAAGATTTTGGAAGTGAAGAATCTTGAATTGAAGAAGCAGTTCCCATCTGAGGGCATCAGGGGAGCAGTAATGCTTCCATTGAGGTGAAACAGTAGGCAGGGGTGAGTTATGTGAAAGCTTGACTCGAACCCAGTGACGATTCTCAATGTTACCTAGTACAACAATGGTGGGTGGATCATGAACAGGGCCAAACAGGGGTAGATATGTACAACACTGAGTAGGGGATAAGGTTACTAGAACCATACGTAAGGCAGTGGCAGCAAGCAAACCCATGTCAGGAACTGTAAACCACTTGGCTATGGGTGCAGGTTCATTTCCATGGAATGTGAGAGCCTCACATAGTCGATCGGCATCTTTATCAGAGGAGAGCGTTTGGGAATGAAGCACTCGGTGTGATAGAAGTTCTTGAATGAGCAATCCACGAACCTCTGGCCAGTAGCTCTGGGGGTAGCCCATCCATTGAGCGAGACAGCGAAAACCACAATTACCATCATCTTCAACATCAAGAACATCAGATATATAAGTGTGAAACATTTGAGGCAGGAACTTCAAATATTGAGCATGAGAGATGGAGATGAGGTCGACAGTGGAGTGCACAGTTTTTGGAAGTGGCTTGGAGGACGTTGATGCAGGTAGAATGGTTGGAGTACTGGAACACTGTGTGGAAGGACCGTCTGAACAATGTCGTTTGAAATTGGCAGCAGACGGAGTTGATGAAGCGAGCTTTCGTTTTTGAACCCTCCTGGTCCATTCACTGAGGAGTTCAGTGGGTACTCCAGATATGTCAACAGACAGATTCATTCGTCGAACGTCACTGAACTTAATCGGAGAGGCAAAGATATAATCAGATGAAGTATAGTGCATTGATTCAAGAGAAGGATTGACTAACTGCTTATGCCGCATGAGAGCTGATATAAGGGCTCCATAAGGAAGGTTGGAGTTAGGTTTTTCCAGAGTGTGGAGTATGTATTGAAACACAAGGTTTGGCCAGTTGACATTTCTGCGATGTTGAAGTTGGAATAGAGCCCATTGGAAGAACTTATTTACTAAGTCTCTAGATCCTTCTTTTGGCAGAATGACCTTGCTAAACAGCATGGGGAAGAATGCATTCTTCAGCCAGGTTTGTCACTCGCCTAGAAGTGGAATTTTTGGGAATCCCCTTCCAGATAGTGAAAGGAGAGCTCTCGGAGTTTTCCCAAGATGAGGAATAGCACGTTCCATGGAGAGGAAGGTTGAGAAGTTGAGCTATGTCAGTTGTGAGTATATCGACTACTTGACCTAAGCACCGAGTTCGGATGTGATTAGGGTTCATCTCAACAGCACAGTCGTAGAAATCCTGAATAAGAGGCTTTAGGACTGAAGATGAGGAAACAGTGAACATGTTCCCCCAAGCTTGAGAGAGCAGAAGATCAAGTCCTGCCACCTTTGCATGCGCAAATAGCTTCAGATCAAAATATCGAGGGGTGACAAGTTCTCTATCCCCTAGATGTTCAACCTTCACAAGACCAATGTCATACCCCTGAAGCTCTCGATTGCGAATCATACGATTGATCTGGTTCTGGTGTATTTGCTTTTCTTCCATGCTTAGAGCTCGTTGAGCTTTTCCAGTTCTTCGTTTGTTGGGAGCCATGAGAGCTGTAGAGGGGGAAGACAGAACGATGGCTACAAATGCACGGAGTAAGTTGAATGGGTGTATTGAGGCAGTTGTAAAGAGAAATTGTGCTCTGTCGTTTGCTTGCCCAACAGATTAAACAATGCCCTAAGAAGTGACATCCTCCACTTGTGCTTTTTCTTTCTATTCTATCTCCGTCATAGTCAGCATCACAGAATCCTCTTAGCCTGAAATCATCACCTTTCTCATAGACTAGACCAAGATTAGTTGTGCCAATAAGATATCGAAAAATTCGTTTTACGGCACTAAGATGAGACTCTTGAGGACTTACCTGGAATCTTGCACATACACATACGCTGTACATGATGTCTGGTCTACTTGATGTGAGATATAATAGTGATCCTATCATTCCTCTATATTTGGTTGAGTCAACAGGAGTTGAATCATCTCCTTTATCAAGTATGATTCCAGGATGCATTGGAGTTCCCATGGCTTTTGCTTTCTCCATGCAATACTTTTTGAGCAGGTCATTGACATATTTGGTCTGATGGATGTATGTTCGAGTTCCCTCTTGCCTGATTTGTAATCCTAGGAAGAACTTCAATTCTCCCATCATACGCATCTCAAATTCACTTTGCATGAGCTTGGAGAACTCTTGACAAAGAGCTTCATTTGTGGCCCCAAATATTATGTCATCGACATATAGCTGTACTAGGATGAAGTCATTGGACCTCTTTCGTCTGAAGAGAGTATTGTCGATGCTTCCTCCAGAAAATCCATTTTTCATAAGAAATGAGCTCAAGCGATCGTACCATGCTCGTGGTGCTTGCTTTAATCCATATAGAGATTTTCTCAGCTTGAAGACATGGTCTGGCAGATCCTGATCTTCAAATCCTGGAGGTTGTTTTACGTAGACTTCTTCTTCAATGTATCCATTTAAGAAGGCACTTTTGACATCCATTTGAAACAGCTTTATGGAGTGTTGACATGCAAATGCTAGAAGTATGCGTATGGCTTCAATTCTTGCCACTGGTGCAAACGTCTCTGTATAATCAATTCCTTCTTGTTGATTGTACCCTTGAGCCACCAGACGAGCTTTGTTTCTTGTGACCTTTCCATTTTCATCCATCTTATTCCTGAAAACCCATCGAGTGCCTATAATCGATTTGTCTTCTGGTTTTGGCACCAAATCCCAGACTTTACTTCGTTCAAACTGATTTAGCTCTTCTTGCATGGCGAGGATCCATCCTTCATCCTGAAGAGCTTCTCCTATGTTCTTTGGCTCTATCTCAGAAAGAAATGCACAGTTAGCAAAATCATTAAACGTGGATCGAGTTCTTACCTTTTCGTGGACATCTCCAATAATTTGTGTTGGAGGGTGATCTGGTTTGAATCTCTAGTCTCGAGATAGTGATATGCCGCTGGAAATCATAATTTGACTTGATGAAAGGTCGTCAGACGTAGTTTCGTCAACTTCGTCTGGTTGAGGAGTGATTGAGTCCGACTCTTTACTGGATGATGATGGCTGAACTGGATTTGATGACGGAGCTTCATATATTTCCGTATCATCATCTTCTGTAAGTATAGGATTTATGCCCACATGCTTATCTTCAAATCTGACATTGATGGATTCCTCAACTGCCATGGTTATGGAGTTATATACTCGAAATGCCTTCGAATTAGGTGAATATCCCAAGAATATTCCCTTATCTGATTTTGCATCAAATTTTCCGAGATCATCCTTTGTGTTGAGTAGAAAGCATGAGCTTCCAAAAGGATGAAAATATGAGATGTTTGGCTTTCTTCCCTTCCATAGCTCGTAAGCAGTTTTCTTCAGAGTTGGACGCATGAATATTCTATTTTGAATGTAGCATGCTGTATGGATGGCTTCAGCCCAGAAATATTTGGGCAGAGAGGTTTCATTGAGCATAGTTCTTGCCATTTCTTGAAGTGACCTGTTTTTCCTTTCTGCTACTCCATTCTGCTGAGGAGTTCTCGGAGCGGACACTTGATGGAATATGCCATTTTCTTCGCAGTAATGATTGAATTCTTCATTTATGAATTCTCCTCCTCTGTCACTACGGATGTTGGTGATGCAGTATCCTTTCTCATTCTGAATTCTTTTTGCGATGATTAGAAAGGACCTAAAGGCTTCATCTTTTGTTCCAAGAAATTGCACCCATGTAAATCTGGTGTAGTCATCCACGATGACAAGACAGAATCTTTTTCTAGAACAACTAGCCGTTCTAGTGGGTCCAAACAAGTCCATGTGCAACATCTCCAGAGGTCTCTTTGTACTCACAACGTTCTTTGTGTGGAAAGAACTTTTTACTTGCTTTCCTTGGAGACATGCTGAGCATGTATCATCAGATTTGAAAGATAGATTTGGCAGACCACGTACTAAATCATGTTTGATTATTTTAGCAATGGTCTTTAAGGATGCATGCCCTAGCTTCCTATGCCAGATCCATTTATCATCCTCTGCTGATACTAGACATGTTACCTTTTGACTTGCAAGGTTTTCCAGGGAGGTCTTATATAGATCCCCTTGTCTCTGAGCTTCAAAGATGGTCTTATCATTTTCATTAGAGACTCTACACTTCAATTTGGTGAAGGAAACAGTGAGCCCACTATCACATAATTGACTTATGCTAAGTAGGTTATGTTTCAATCCTTCAACTAAGAGAACCTTCCGGATTACTGGAAGGGGGTCCTTACCGACATTTCCTTCTCCGACAATGAATCCTTTTTTATTTCCTCCAAAGGTCACTGTCCCTCCTGTCTTCTTCTCATGGATTTTTGGGAATAAAGACCTTTTTCCCGTCATGTGCCGTGAGCATCCACTGTCCAGGTACCATTGTTCTCTTTGGTTTTGAACTGTTAAGCACATCTGCAAGAGGAATAATCATTGATTTAGGTACCCAAACTTTCTTGGGTCCTTTTTTGTTAGTAATCATCTTGGGTGGACTTTTCCTCCCATGCACTATTTTTTGAGGAGTTTGTTTCTCCTTACCCTTGACCATGAAGGTTTCAGATTGAGTTTTGATGGATGCTGATGAGAAATTTTTCTTTTCAGGCTGATATCTATATGGAACAGTAGATAAGTTATGTTTAATAGCAATTATGTCCCAGTCTTCTTCTTCTTCATATCCTAATCCTCTTCGATCATATGCTGATCTATTATTTCCACTTAATTTGATTAGATTATCATGTCCTTGAGTAAACATGGATAAGTCTTTAATTAAGTACCTGACTCTTTCCTTTAAAAGTCTAATTTCTTTGTTTGCATCTTGTTCTAAAATTGCTTGATTTTTCTTAGTGAGCATGATGGAGACTTCCTTAGATGCATGCAATTCTTTCAATGTTTTATCATGCTTCTTTTTGAGAGAGCTATACTTAATAGCTAATGCATGAGCATATTCTAGCAGTTCATTATAGTCATCAGTTGAGATTTCAGAACATACCTCATCTTGATCATCTTCTTCATTATCTGATTTGTCGACAGAAATCATTAATGCCTCTGCTTCTCTGTCTGCTTCAATATCAGAAGTGTCTACGGATGCCATGAACGCACAGTATGAAGCTTCCTCAATAGCTCCCTTGGCTTCTTCTTCTTGATCAGAGTCATCTTCTGGTTCATCGTTCTGACTGGAAAATGCCTTCTTCTTGTAGAAAGTTTTCTGCGAGGGCTTATTTCCTAGGTGAGGACAATCTGCTTTGACATGACCAGGTTTCTTGCATTCATAGCAGACGATCCCTCCTTTGCTTGGAGTTCTAACTTCTTCTCTTGATGAGGAAGAAGGTCTTCCTTTGAATTGCTTCCGGCTTCCCACCATTTTTCTGAATTGTCTGTTGAACAGGGCTTGTTCATCATCAGACCGATCAGATTTGGCTGTTTCCTCATCTGAGGATTCATTAGCTTTCAAAGCCTTTGATTTGTTGGCTTTGAATGCTACAGCTTTAGCGGCTGCTGTTTTTCTTTTTATAATTGCGGCATCATTTGCAAGATCCTGCTCGTGGATCTTCATTTCTCCCAGCAGATCTTCTACTTGATATGTGTCCATATTCTTTCCGGATCTTTGGGCGGTGACAAAATTTCTCCAGTTGGTGGGAAGACTTCTGAGAATCTTGACCACTTGTTCCTTGTTGGTGAATGTTTTGCCCAGATTCCACATGCCATTGTGAATGGTCTGGAGTCGTGAAAACATGGAATCAATGGACTCATTATCTTCCATCATGAAGTTTTCGTATTGGGAGGCAAGCATGCTCATCTTGGTGGTTTGAACAGCAGTTGTTCCCTCACGAGCAATAGCCAGCGTGTCCCATACCTCCTTTGCAGTACTTAGGCTGTCAACTTTATCGTGCTCACTTTTGCTAAGAGCACATATGAGAAATAGCCTTGCCTTGGCATTTCTCTGGTTTTCTGTCTTGTGTTCGTCTGTCCATTTGTCAGCTGGAATGACCTTGTTTTCACTATCTTTAGGAAAGTAATTTCCCTTAGATATCACGTCCCATATTTTCCAATCAGTTGATTCAATGAATAGCTGCATATGTTTCTTCCAGTAGGGATAGTTTGAGCCATCAAAGAATGGTGGCTTGTTTGTTGCGGTTCCGGTTGGGTAGGCAATTCCGTCCATGGATCTTTTCACTCTACACCTGTTAAGATGTTAGTAATTCTCAGAGCGGTTATGCTCCGATACCAATTGATAGAAATAAAATCACACAAGAAAGGGGGGGTTTGAATTGTGCGTGTGACTTTTGAAAGTTTTACAAGAGAATACAAATTATGAGAAAACATTTTATCTAACGTGCAGTGGAAATATACTTAGAGCATAAACAGTAAAGCACACAAGATATTTATCCTGGTTCACCCTCAAAATTGATAGGGCTACGTCCAGTCCTTGGCTATACCAAGATTTTCCACTATTTCGACTGAATAGTACAAGTGTTCTCAGGGACTTCTCCCAGTATTCTTAGGACTACTCCTTTACAAGTTTTCTCAGGACTTCTCCTTTATCTCTCAAGTATTTGACAGGACTCCTCCCTAATTCTTTTACAAGAATGTTAGTTTTCTACAAAGATCTCTTCACAAAGAGTGGGTAGAAAATATGAGGTTCTAGGTTCAGAGATGATGGTTAAGTTTGGTTCTCTGAAGGGATAGTGTGAGAGTAATGAGAGTTTTCACTCTATGAGTATTTCACACTAATTGGCGACTAAACTCAGAAGGATAGAAAATTCTAAGGTTACTGAGTGTTCTTGGCAAAATCTTGTCTAAGTTATGAATTGACTTGAAGAATTTGAATGCTTAGATATAGTGTAAGTCGCCAAGTTGAAAGAGATGCAGAGGCAGCTATTTATATCTTCAGTAAGGTGAGAACTGGATGGACTGCTGAAGATCTTCAAAAATAGTTCCGTTGGAGATTTACCCGATTGTGAGTAACGGATACTTCTGCACTTGTTGTTTGATAAAGTTTGCCATAGTGATGAGCATTTCTTCAACCGCTAGAGAGTGAGTTCATCTGGCAATCCTTTTTCTTCTGGTTTCCAGGGACAGCAATTAATGCGAGTGGATTCCAGCTAATAGGGCAATTAATGCTTCTGACCAGAGGACTTGAATTCTACCGTTGAGGAGATACGATGATCAGAGGATCTCACCGTAAATTCAGTAAAAAGCAACTTGAATTAAGGAATTTCGGAGAATTTGAATCTTCAGGATATATGGCGCTTAATTCTGTCTCTTTCGTATTTAATGCTCTGATCCACAAGAGGTGCTTGACAGCTTCTCTTGGTTTAGGCAAACGATCTCTACTGAGCAGATTCCTTTCGTGTCAGTCTTTAATCATTACTTCTCAGTCAACCTCTGTGTTTGACTTGGAGTGAACCGGTCAGATCTTTTAGGCGGACGAAGTCTACTGAGAGAGAGGCTCCAGTTCTCTTAGCCGGACGTACTTTTCCCTTGCTCTTTGATAATGATTGCAGCGTCCCTTCCGTATATAAGAGTTCCTGAATATAAAATACTTTAAAGAAAATTAGTGACTCTTTACGAAATTGTTATTTATCAAAATAGGTTAATTTATTTGGGTATTTTTCTCTAACACTAGTGCCTATAAATAGTCCATTGATGCTTGTACTTTCGGGAAGATTGATAGGTATTCTTAGGGTCCTAGGTGCAAGCATCTGTAGGATTACTTGATCATAGTGGAAAAATCCCTGAATCAGAACGGGGAACTGGACGTATCCTTCGATGGTTGAAGGTGAACCAGGATAAAATCTGTGTGTGATTCTCTCAACCTATATCTCTTACTTTCAGCAAGTCTTTATTCGGCTGCATTTACAATTAACAATTGTGATTCTAATCATACTGAAAGTAATCGGTTTTAATTAAGCGAAAATTGAGAGAACCTAATTCACCCCCCTCTTAGGTTGCTATCTGTTCCTACAGAAACATTCTAACTTGAGCCCTAGGCATGGATAAATTCTTTAGAGTGTCTAATTGTAAGCTGGCCAAAGAAATGTGGGATACCTTAAAGACAACACATGAGGGAACCGAAGCGGTTAAGAGGTCTAGATTAAATACCATTTTCCCAAGTATATGAAATGTTTTGAATGATGCAGGGAGAAAGAATTCTAGACAAACAAAAGAGGTTCACCCACTTAACTAATCATTTAATTGTTCTTCATAAAGATTTTACTAATAGTGATTTGAACTTGAAGGTTCTCAAGTCTTTGACAACAGTATGGCAACCAAAGGTGACGACCATTTTAGAAAAGAAAAGCTTATCAAAGATGACTTTGGCTGCACTATTTAGAAAATTGCAAGAACATGAATTAAAACTTGGCAGGTTGGAACAACAAGAAGGACTTGAAAAGAATGTTAGATCCATTGCGTTAAAGACTAAAGAAAAAGACTATGATAGTTCACAAGAAGAAGAATCTCAATCTAAAAGTGAAGAAGATAATGAAAATATTGAAGTCCTACTAAAGAAGTTTGGTAAATTTTTGAAGATATACATTTGAAGAAGGTCTTGCTCCTGACCCTGGCTGTGGTTTTGATGACGACAAACTCATCGACAAAATGAAGAAAAGAAGACTTCGAAGAAACAACGCTACAAAGTTCATCAATAGTCTAGAAGTCTTAGTTTAGGTGAGTTTATACTTCTAAAGGTCTATTAAAGCATAAAGGCTCTTAAAATACCTAAACAAATCAAGCTAAGTGTTTTGATAACTTAAAAGAAGTAGAAAACCTTAAGCCGATCTCAAAGGATCAAGTTTCTGGAAGATGGACTTCAGTGTAATCGATTTCAGGATTCTGGTAATCGATTACACCTAGGCAAGTAATCGATTACTTGTTGTTTGTAATCGATTACATGTTTGAAATTCAAATTCAAACTGAAACGGCTATTAGTGTAATCGATTACACTAAGTGATGTAATCGATTACCAGAACAAAAAGTTGCATCTTTTCATGAACCATTGTGTCCCAAACCTTTTGAAAAGGGTTGTGATGGTTCAAGGACGTTTCCCTTGCCTATATAAAGTCCATTTGAGTCCAGAACTCGTGCAACAACAAGAGAACACACAACACATGAGAATACAACATTAGGCCAAAGCTTTGTCAAAATTAGTTCATCTTTTAGAACTTAAACCTTCAAGAGCCTAAATTCTGAGTTCATGGTCTTCATGTTTATAAGAACACCTTTGTTGTTCATATCTTGAGGAACTCAGAATTATATTATGCTTAAAAGCCTTAAAGCATAAATTCTCATGATCAATCCATTTTTATGTTAAAGGATTGATACAGCCAAATTGTAAAACTCTTCTTCATCTCTTTCTGTAAGATTGAGTGCTTCACCGTGGTATTCGGTGAAGGGTTGTTGTCACTGAAAGTGGTATACTTTCAGGGTGTTGATTGAAGGTGGCTTAGCCTTCAAGGTCTGAGGGTGGTTTGCCTGCAGGAACTGAAAGCGGTTTGCTTTCAGGGGCTGTTGAAAGTGGTTTGCTTTCACAGGATATTGGTAGAAATTCTTGGGGTCCTTGGGTTAGGAACTTGTAAGAGATTTTTATCAATAGTGGAAAAATCCTCAAGGGGTTTCTTTGAGGGACTGGACGTAGCCTTCGGTGGATTGAAGGTGAACCAGGATAAAACTCTGTGTGTCATTTCCTTCATCTTTCATCTTTTTCTTTCAAGCAATACTCAATTCCGCTGCGATCACAACAATCATCTTGTGATTATCATCATCTTGAAAGTAACATTTTCAATAAGGCGAAAATCGGGGAAACACTGATTCACCCCCCCCCCTCTCAGGTTGCTATCTGTACTAACAATTGGTATCAGAGCGGAGGTTTAGGTAAGATATTCCTAAGATCCGGGAAAAGATGGCATCTTCTTCCAATCATGGAACAAGTGAAGGATTTAACATAAACAGGCCACCATTCTTCAATGGAGAACACTATGACTTTTGGAAAATCAAGATGAAGATATTTATAAAGTCATTAGACGCAGGAATATGGAAAGCCATTGAAGAAGGTCCTTTTGTGGCCGTAACAACAGAAGAAGAAGGAACTTCATGACCAAAACCAGAAAGCACTTGGAGTGAAGAAGAAAAGAAGAAGGTTCAATATGATCTCAAAGGAATGAACATTCTTACATCTGCCCTTCGCATGGATGAATTTTTCAGAGTATCAACGTGTACTTCATCGAAAGAAATATGGGATACGTTGATGGTGACTCACGAAGGAACAGATGAAGTCAAGAGATCAAAGATCAATACTCTATCTCAAGAATATGAAATGTTCAGAATGCTTCGAGGAGAAAAGGTATTAGATATGCAAAAACAATTCACTCATTTGATTAATCGTTTGATTGCTCTTGGTAAACAATTTTCAAACAGTGACTTGAACATGAAAGTTCTAAGATCACTTACAAGAGTATGGCAACCAAAAGTTACAGCCATCTCAGAGAAGAAGAGTTTATCAAATATGTCTCTTGCAACTCTTTTTGGAAAACTCCAAGAACACGAGTTAGAATTGAATCGTTTGGAAGAAAATGAAAAACATGAGAAGAAGTATCGATCCATTTCCCTAAAAGCAAAAGAAAGTATCAAAGAAGAATATGATACAGATTCTGAAGAAGAAGAAAATGGGAATGTGAATCTTCTAGTAAAGAATTTTGGAAAGTTTCTTAAAAGAAAAGGTGTGAAATTCAACAACAACAAATCTTTCCAAAGGAACAATGAGTCCTCTTCCTCTCAAAAGATCACATGCTTTGAATGTGGCAAGCCTGGACACTTCAAGTCAGAATGTCCAAATCTTCAGAAGAAGAAACATGGTCTAAGAGAAAAATTCGAGAAAAAGGATCAACCCACACGAAGAGCATATTTGGCTTGGGATGATAATGAAGTAAGTTCATCATCAGACTTTGATAAAGAAGAAGCACAAGTTGCCTTGATGGCCTCACATGATTCAGATGATGAAGATTCCCAGGTTAGTGACAATTCTCTATCTTTTCATGATTTAAAGTTTACTATGGAAAACATGTTTAAATTATGTCAAGAATTTTCTAAGGTTAGTTATAAGCAAAATGATTTGATTTCATCCTTAGAAAGTAAGTGTAGGATTCTACAAGAAGAATTAGATGTAGTAAAATCAAAATTAGATATTACTCATAAATGCACTAAATGTAGTTCTTTAGAAGAAAAGATAGATAATCTTCAACAAAGAGTTAATAACTTCAATAAAGGAAAACAGAAGTTAGATGATATTCTAAGTGTACAAAGACATCCGAACAATAAGTCAGGTCTAGGATATACTTCTCACCCAAAGACAAAAGAGATTAGGAAAACTATGTTTGTAAAACCAAACCATGCATTAGGATCTTCTAGTAACATTAAGACCAATCCTTTTAGGAGCATGAACAATAGGAAGAATAATCAAAATAGACCTCCTAAGAAGATCCATTCCTCTCCTAGACAAACATCTAGTTACAATCAGTATTCTTGCACCTATTGTAACAAATTAGGACATACCCCTAGTAGATGTTACTACAAACATGTAGGAGTACCAAATAGGGAGTACATTTGGGTTAGAAAGGATGTTAACTTAGAAGGACCCAAAACTTGTTGGGTTCCTAATACCCATGTCTGAACTTTGTCATGTAGGTGTGTATGAAAGCAGCAAAGGATTTATGGTATCTTGATAGTGGCTGTTCATCACACATGACAGGAGACAAAACCAAGTTTTCTTTTCTTATACCTAGGGAAAAAGGTTTTGTCACATATGGTAACAATCAAAAAGGAAAGATACTCGGTATTGGAAGAATAGGCACACCCCCTCAAACAGTCATCGATAAAGTTCTTTACGTTGATGGTTTGATGCATAATCTTCTGAGTATCAGTCAACTATGTGATAAGGGTTTGAAGGTTGGTTTCATTAATGATATATGTGTTGTAAAAGATGTGAAAACTAAAGAGATTAAGTTTTCTGGTTATAAAGTCAACAAAGTCTTCATGATTTCATTGGAAGAAATTCCACAAAACGTAAGATGCCTTTTGGTCAAGAACAATAGTGATTCATGGCCATGGCATAGAAGACTTGCTCATATACACATAGATCATTTAAACAAACTAGTCAAGCATGATCTAGTTATTGGGCTTCCAAAGATTAGATTCGAAAAAGACAGGCTTTGTGATGCATGTCAAAAAGGGAAGCAAACCAGGATGTCTTTCAAACCAAAGAACATAGTTTCGACTTCAAGGCCCCTTCAATTGCTACATATGGATTTGTTCGGACCTTCCAGAACAAAAAGCCTCGGAGGTAATTTCTATGCACTTGTTATTGTTGATGATTTCTCTAGATTTACATGGACATTATTCTTGCCTCATAAGAATGAAGCCTTTAATGCATTCAAGAGATATACAAGGCTAGTTAAAATGAGAAGTCTTTAAAGATCTCTTCTATTAGAAATGATCATGGTGGAGAATTTCAGAATCAACAATTTCAAGTTCTATGTGATGAAAATGGAATATCACATAATTTCTCTACTCCGAGAACACCACAACAAAATGGTGTTGTAGAAAGGAAGAACAGATTACTTGAAGAATTAGCAAGAACCATGCTAAGTGAATCAAGCCTTCCTAAATATTTCTGGGCTGATGCTGTAAGTACTGCTTGCTATGTTTCTAATAGAGTTCTTATTAGACCTATTCTTAAGAAAACCCCCTATGAACTCTATAAAGGAAGGAAACCAAATATCTCTTATCTACATGCTTTTGGATCCAAATGCTTTGTCTTGAATAATGGAAAGGAAAACCTTGGTAAGTTTGATGAAAAATCTGATGAAGGTATATTCCTTCGATATTCCTTAACAAGCAAAGCATATAGAGTCTTTAACAAGAAAACTCTATCTGTGGAAGAATCCATACATGTCTCTTTTGATGAGTCTAAATCTTCAATAGAAGATACAGTTAATCGTCCAGATAATGAAGAAGAAGACATCATTATCAATGAAGACTCTCAAAAGGAAAGAGATCAAAATCAAATACAAGAAGAGCCCATTGAAGATAATACTTATCAACTTCCAAAAGAATGGATAACCCATAGGGATCATCCAGTTGATAATATTATTGGTGATATTTCTAGAGGCGTCTCTACAAGGCTACGATTAAATGATTCAGATTTGAATATGGCCTTTGTCTCTCAAATAGAACCATCAAAAGTAAATGATGCTCTTGAGGATGAATATTGGATTGTAGCAATGTAGGAAGAACTAAACCAGTTTGAAAGGAATCAAGTTTGGGAACTTGTTCCAAAGCCTAGTGATAAGCATATCATAGGAACAAAGTGGGTATTTAGAAATAAGTTAGATGAAAATGGTATCATAGTTAGGAACAAAGCAAGATTAGTTGCTCAATGTTATAATCAAGAAGAATGTATAGACTTTGATGAAACATATGCACCAGTAGCAAGGTTGGAAGCCATAAGACTTTTGTTGGCTTATGCTTGTTCTTTGAACTTTCCATTATATCAAATGGATGTCAAAAGTGCTTTCCTGAACGGATACATTCAAGAAGAGGTCTATGTGAAGAAACCTCCAGGATTTGAAGATCCAAAGTTCCCTTCACATGTCTTCAGATTAAAGAAGGCACTTTATGGACTTAAGCAAGCCCCACGTGCATGGTATGATAGACTAAGCACATTCCTTTGTGAAAAAGGATTTCAAAAGGGTAAGGCTGACACAACCTTGTTCATCAAAAGGATCAAAGGTAATACTTTATTAGTTCAAATTTATGTTGATGATATTATCTTTGGTGCAACTAATGAATCTCTCTGTAAGGATTTCTCTAACATGATGCAAGAAGAATTTGAGATGTCTATGATGGGACAATTGAATTTCTTTCTTGGATTACAAATCAAACAATCACGTGATGGAATATTCATCAATCAATCAAAGTTTTGCAAGGAATTATTAAAGAAATATGATTTGGATGATTGCAAAGCTATAGCCACACCAATGGGGTCTAACACATATTTAGATCAAGATGAGTCCGGTGCTCAAGTAGACATTACCAAATATAGAGGTATGATCGGATCTCTTCTATATTTAACTGCAAGTAGACCTGATATTATGTTTAGTGTGTGTCTATGTGCTAGATATCAAGCATCTCCTAGGGAATCATATTTGAGTTCAGTCAAACGGATTTTCAAATATCTAAAAGGAACTACAAATGTTGGTTTGTGGTATCCCAAAGGAAGTGTTTGTGATTTGATTGGATATTCTGATTTTGATTATGCTGGTTGTAAAACTGAAAGAAAGAGTACAAGTGGTACTTGTCACTTGCTAGGAAATGCCCTTGTATCTTGGTCTTGCAAGAAACAAGCATGTGTTGCTCTAAGTACTGCTGAAGCAGAATATATTGCTGCAGGAAGTTGTTGTGCACAAACTTTATGGCTCAAACAACAACTTAAAGATTATGGCTTAGAGCTGGGCTGCATTCCAATAAAATGTGACAATACAAGTGCCATTAATCTCACTAAAAATCCTATCATGCATTCTCGAACTAAGCATATTGATATAAGACATCATTTCCTTCGAGATCATTTTATGAGGAAAGATATTGAGATTTCTTTTGTGGATACTCATAATCAATTAGCAGATATCTTTACTAAGCCTCTTCCTAAAGATACATTCTTTAAAATTAGAAGAGAATTAGGCATATTAGATGAGCATGATATTTAAAGTAACATGTTTTGTTGCATAATCACTGTGATAATATATGATTATATGCATTTAACTTGATTATGTGCTTCAATATGTTTTTAAAATTTGTTACATAGGTTTCTAGAGTCTAGGACTTAGAAAAATGTCATAGTAATCGATTACCATAGGTCCTATAATCGATTAACCCTACTCTCAGTCCTCGTGCCTGATAGAAATCTTTAAGTAATCGATTATCATAACTGCTATAATCGATTACATGTTCAAATTTGAAAATTTTCAAATTTACAACTGCCCGTATTCGATTACCATAACTGGTGTAATCGATTACCTGTTCGAAAACTACCAGAATTTCAAAATTCCCTCCTTCATTTGAAATTCAAACTCAGGACAACTGCTCTGTAATCGATTACTCAAACTGCCGTAATCGATTACATGCTCGAGTTATTTAAATCAGCTTTAGATGATGATCCAAATTGTCTTCCAATTACATCTATATCACTCTAAACTTTGATTTAACACCTTCTCTGAAGTCCTGCTCATCATGGCCTCTAATCACTCTAATCTTACTCGCCCCATGAACCTTACAAGACTTCTTACATCAACAAATCAAAGAAATCGGTTTGTCTCAAGGTTCATAAATCAACTTATTCGTAAGCCTATGTATGGTGATCTGGAATCATTTGTCGAAGCTGGTCACAACTTTCCGGCATATCTCCGACATCAAGGCCTTGAGGAAATTATCTCCATCTGCAATCCCTTCTACCCTGAATTAGTTAAAGTCTTCTACTGCAATCTAGAGACTTTGCGCGATGGATTTCAAAGTTCTGTTAAGGGTATTCTCATCCGTCATTCCTTTACAACCTTTGGACGTTGTCTTGGACTCCCCTCAACTGGTGCCTTCTTAGGTCCAAACCTGCCCTGCCCCTGGTCCGACTACAATCAGGACTCCTTTTATCGATCTCTTTGTAGATTCAAGTCATCCGACCTGCAACGAATCCATCCACCTTATACGACTTCTTGCCCCTATAATACTGACGTCTTCACAACAAATAATCATCTGCTCCACTACTTTATTAATCAAGTGATTCTACTCTTCTTGCTCATGTCAGCGACTTAGAGTTACAAATTATGTATGGCATACTCAATTGTCATCAAATTAACTGGGCATTTTTTATCATGAATCATATGCTGCGATGCCGTGACCATGCGGAATCTTTCCCTTATGCTTCAGTCATCTCTCGCATTCTTATTTACTCCGGAGTTCCTATTGCCAAATTGTATGATGAGCGGTCTTCTCATCTCAAACGGGTTGATACTTCAATTCTTCCCTCTCTCCGGATTACAAATGACTTTGGCATATTCAATCTTCCGTATCTTGTCTATGATGCTAGTCGTGATCCTCCACTTCCACAATCCATGATGGATGAAGACGACTCAGATGATTCTTCGTTTTCTAGGATAGTTTCCCTTTATAGTTTGTAATTTAATTTCTGTAATTTTCATTTCGTGTTGGTTGTACTTTCCTTCGTTTCTATAAAGATGTTTGGATGATTATGTTTTTTTCTGGTTTTACATCTTTACCCCCATGCTTTATTTTGCAATATACTTGTATGGATATGTATGCCTGTATTTTTTGCCTTTTCTTCTTTTTGATGAAGTCAAAAGGGGGAGAAAGGTTCTGTGCTATTAAAGATCATATGCAGGATTTCAACAAGTCCATTAGAAAGGGGGAGAAATATTAGATTACATCATTCAGGGGGAGTTTCTCAACAAAATTGCCAATATGATCTTCAAGTATCAAGAATGTGTTTTCCATCATCAAAAAGGGGGAGATTGTGAAGAAGGTCTTGCTCCTGACCCTGGCTGTGGTTTTGATGACGACAAACTCATCGACAAAAAGAAGAAAAGAAGACTTCGAAGAAACAACGCTACAAAGTTCATCAATAGTCTAAAAGTCTTAGTTTAGGTGAGTTTATACTTCTAAAGGTCTATTAAAGCATAAAGGCTCTTAAAACACCTAAACAAATCAAGCTAAGTGTTTTCATAACTTAAAAGAAGTAGAAAACCTTAAGCCGATCTCAAAGGATCAAGTTTCTGGAAGATGGACTTCAGTGTAATCGATTTCAGGATTCTGGTAATCGATTACACCTAGGCAAGTAATCGATTACTTGTTGTTTGTAATCGATTACATGTTTGAAATTCAAATTCAAACTGAAACGACTATTAGTGTAATCGATTACACTAAGTGATGTAATCGATTACCAGAACGAAAAGTTGCATCGTTTCATGAACCATTGTGTCCCAAACCTTTTGAAAAGGGTTGTGATGGTTCAAGGACGTTTCCCTTGCCTATATAAAGTCCATTTGAGTCCAGAACTCGTGCAACAACAAGAGAGAACACACAACACATGAGAATACAACATTAGGCCAAAGCTTTGTCAAAATTAGTTCATCTTTTAGAACTTAAACCTTCAAGAGCCTAAATTCTGAGTTCATGGTCTTCATGTTTATAAGAACACCTTTGTTGTTCATATCTTGAGGAACTCAGAATTATATAATGCTTAAAAGCCTTAAAGCATAAATTCTCATGATCAATCCATTTCTATGTTAAAGGATTGATACAGCCAAATTGTAAAACTCTTCTTCATCTCTTTCTGTAAGATTGAGTGCTTCACCGTGGTATTCGGTGAAGGGTTATTGTCACTGAAAGTGGTATACTTTCAGGGTGTTGATTGAAGGTGGTTTTGCCTTCAAGGTCTGAGGGTGGTTTTCCTTCAGGAACTGAAAGCGGTTTGCTTTCAGGGGCTGTTGAAAGTGGTTTGCTTTCACAGGATATTGGTAGAAATTCTTGGGGTCCTTGGGTTAGGAACTTGTAAGAGATTTTTATCAATAGTGGAAAAATCCTCAAGGGGTTTCTTTGAGGGACTGGACGTAGCCTTCGGTGGATTGAAGGTGAACCAGGATAAAACTCTGTGTGTCATTTCCTTCATCTTTCATCTTTTACTTTCAAGCAATACTCAATTCCGCTGCGATCACAACAATCATCTTGTGATTATCATCATCTTGAAAGTAACATTTTCAATAAGGCGAAAATCGGGGCAACACTGATTCACCCCCCCTCTCAGGTTGCTATCTGTACTAACAATACAAGGGTAAGAAATCAAGTCAAGTCAAGTCAAGATGGTTGAGAAGAAGAATGAAGCATCAACTTCAAGACAAAAGTTCACTTGCTTTGAGTGTAGAAAACTAGGCCATGTTGAGAGTGATTGTCCTCCTATAAAAAAGAAGGATGAACACTAAGGCAAGAAGGATAGAAAGACAAAGAGAGCATACATTGCTTGGGAAGACAATGATGTTAGCGCAACCTCAAGTTCTGAAAATGAAGAACAAGGGTATCTATCTTTGATGGTATCACATCACTCTGATGATGAAGAGGTTAGTGCTTTAGACTCAAGTGATAAATCTTCTCATGATGAATTGCAAGATGCTTTATATGAACTCCATGATGAATTCTTAAAACTCTTTAAGTTACATGTTAGACAAAAGAAAATTATAAAATCTCTAGAGAGTAAATCTAAAAACATGCAAGAAGAATTAGATGAACTTAAATCTAAAGTAGTTGGTCAAATTGATTGTTTAACATGTGATAAATGTGCATCTCTTGAATCTAAGATTGTGGAATTAAACCAAGTTATATGTAACTAAGAAAAAAGAAAGAATGATTTGGATAGTTTATTAAGTAATCAAAGGTATGCTAGTGATAGAAGTGGAATAGGATATTCTAACCATGGTAAATCTAGTGGACTTAAGAAGACCATTTTGTGAAATCAAGTAATACATATAACCATGTTCAAACAAGAAAGGTGCATAATAATGCTCAACCTAGAAAGGCATATAACAAGAATTCTTTCTAGATTCCTACGAAAAAAATGCCTTACAAAAAACCTACATGATTTTATGTAACACCATAGGTCATACTCCTAATACACGCTACACTAGAAAATTTTGTGTACCTAATGTTAAATATGTATGGGTTGAGAAAGGAACTAACTTAAAATGACCCAAAAAATTTTGGGTACCTAGAAAGAACTATTGATTTTGTTTTGTAGGTGTGTTTGAAAACCAAATGCTAACGTTGATATATAAAGATCGGTTGTTCAAGGCACAGATAAATCATAGGTATTGGTAAGGTTAAATTTCAAATTTAAAGATGAATTCAAAATATTTTTACTTTCAATTAGCATTGTGAAGAAGAGTAAGTTTCATATTGTATGCTACTATATCGCTTCATTTGGAAATTTGATTGTCATGATACATCTTTCCCCATTTTACTTTGCCTTGTATTTTACTACTTTTTCTTCTTTTTGATAATGTCAAAAGGGGGAGAAAGGTGGGTCTTGTTCATGCTATTTCAGAGCATCAAAGACTTAAAGTGCAAAAGAAATGGGGAGATATACAAGATATGGGGAGTTAATTGAAATAGCAAGAGACACTTCATGATGAGCAAGAAATTTCAAGGTGTTTTTGTCATCATCAAAAATGGGGAGATTGTGAAGAAGAGTCTCCCCTTCACCTTGGCTGGGTTTTGATGAAGACAACAACATCAACAAAGAAAAAAAATGTTGAAGACCATGAGGATGAAAAAACACAAGGATTCAAACTAGATTAGATAAGTGTCTTTCTTTATAGTTATAGGTATTTGTCTTTGATTGTTTTTTTTAATTATGATATCATTAAGACTCATTAACTTAAATAATTAAAAATAAAATGTTTTTAAATTAAAAGAGATAGAAACTACTAACCTAGACTTTTAAAATGAGTTTACAAGGTTTTATTTAGTGGGAGTTAATATTCACAAATTAAGTTCATTGGGTATGTACTGAGTATTTATAACTATAAAGTTAAGCCATCTAATTAAAATAGACAATTCCTTGGTGAATAAGTAAAGTAATTAACGTTGATATACAAGAAGTTTTTTATTTTTAAAACATAATATATATATATATATATATATATATATATATATAAACTAATTAATTAAATTTTTTTTTTCTTAACGTGATGTACAAGAAGATTTTATATTGGTTTAGTTTTTTAACCATGATGTTATGAAAGCCATTTTCTTAATATTGGCTTAAAAGATTTTGAAATGTATAATCAGTGCATGCAAAGACAACGTCTTGGGTTTTGATTTAAAAAGCCAATTTGAAAGCAAATTCTGGTAAAAGGCGAATGAGTTGGAAAATTTATTGGTTTAAAATCTTTTAACGTAAGGCATTGCATTGATAAAGAATGATTTTATTGGTTTTGCCCAGGAACGTGAACCAGTGCAAACATGAACGTGAACCAGTGCATTGGCAAATTTAAAAGCATCGAATTTAGTTCCGCAGATGCAAACATTTATCGTTGCAAAACATTTACATTGATTCTGGACATGTTAAAATTCTCAACGTAAAATTCATTGCTGTGAACGCAAATTTGTTTTAAACCAGTATGTCTTTTGATCATTTAACCATTGCCTTGATTTATGGTGTCTCTCTACTCTCTATATAAACCTTGTTGAGGCCATGAAACAAAAAGAGAAATTTCAGATCAAAGATTACACATGTTCTTAAAAGGATTTTTCAGATTTAAAGTGTGTAAATGCTGTCAAATTTTCAGTAATAAACACAAAACTAAAAGCCTTATGTGATCGAATGCTTGAATGTGATCTAGACAAGGATTCTATCTTCTAGATTGGTACATACTCCTCAGCCATTGTAAAGTTCTTCTTCTTCATCTTAAATCGGTTGGATTCTTGTTCTACCATAGGGTTTAGTGATAGTGAAAAAGTTCTTTGAATCGGGGTGATTCAGAGTCCACCATAGGGTTTGGTGTATTATGTTTAAACAAGGAAGTGTGCTTTCTTGAGGGTGTTCTTGAGAATCTTGGTGTGAGGCTTGTACTGGACATCAATTACATAGTGGAAAATCTCTGAATCAGAAAAGAAGACTGGACCTAGCGTTCGGTTGGTGAAAGTGAACTAAGATACATTTGTTTGTGATATTCTTATCCGTTGTCTTTTTACTTTTAGCATTCAATTTGTTGTTTTACTTGTTTTCATTCTAATTTCTATATTTACGCTTCCGTTACTTCAAGAATTCTGAGTTTAAATTTGCAATTTTAATTTGACAATATTACTGCAAACCTAATTTACCCCCCTCTTAGGTTGCTATCTAGTGTTTACAACAATGCGCATTGAGGAATTGGAAGATGTTGACACAATAATGTGTAGGTTATAATTGACAACGTTGAAAGGAGAGGCCCTTCAATGGTTTCAAACTCTTCCTGCATTCGCAATCTCAGAGTTGTTTGATTTTGGCCACCTTTTTCGAAAAGAAATTGAAAAAGAGCGCCGGCAAATCGCTGCAACAGTTTCTGAAACGTTTTACCAAAGAGGTAATCCTCTCATCCAAGGTAGGTGAGGAAGAACTCTTGAGGATGGTACGATCAGCGATACTGCCAGCGAATTCGTTCTACGAATCTCTCATCCTCCAACCTCCAAGTAGTTGGAAGAAGTTCGAGGAAAGTGCGGCTGATTACCAAAAGTCTTATGACTTGTATGACTGTGTATGCTATAAGCGCAAGATGAAGCAAGGAGATGCGATTAGGCATATCCATGGAGGGAGGAAACCGAGAAGTTCCACTCGGAATAATGGAGTTGAATCTAGCGCTCAGAATGGGCGTAAGAAGTGGATGAATCCATTGTCTCCAGGAGACATTGATTTTTATAGAAACCCTAGTAGGGGAGATCTTCCTCCCGAGCGGGAAGGTCATAGCAGAGGACATCAAGAGGTGAGGACTAGTGAATTCCAGGTTCCACAAACCTGAGTGCCAAGGGATGACGTTTTCCTAGAGATACAACCGTGATTGATATTGAGGCGTTCAAGGATGTCTTGGTTGATCCAAGAAGCTCGATGAGTTTAATGTCCTTTAGGTGCTTCATACGGCTGGGGTATGGAGCAAGGGATTTGACTTCCTTGATGACTAATCTCGCTGGGTCTGGTTGCTACACTATAGCGCCAGCTGGGCTTAAAACGCTTCCTGTCACAGTGGAACGAGGAAGGAAGATAGAAACTATCAAGGAACAGTTTCTGGTCATAGTGCATCTTCCAGAGGCTAATATAATTCTCGGCCGACCCTCTTTGGTCTACATGCCATAATTTCTTCTCAAGATTGTATGCTTATTTACCGAGTGGAAGATGATCTGATGAAGACCATAGTAGCAACGAAAAAAGGAGCATCAGGATTGGGACACTCGACTGGTATTATTGTTATGTAAAAGAGAGCGCAGCGTTTTTATAATGATGGTGTATCTGCATCGTCAGATCTTCTCTACCAATTATGGGTAGCATCCCTATTTGACGAAAACATATGTCTATGACAACTGATCTTTCCTCTCGTTTATGGCAGAAAAATGCCTACGATAAGTTTCTTTTTGATATGCATCTAATATATGCTTTTGCTTTTGTATCAAGGAATTGAAAGTTTAATGAAACTGATACAAGTTTTCTTTGAAGTTTTTTCATTTGCGTTTGTTGTTTATGGTTGCAGACATAGAGAATAAGTAATCCAAAGAAAGGAATACTATATACTCGTCTTGCAACGGTAAACATCAAAACACAAGTAAACCTTTTAAGGGATAGGGTCTCATCCAAACCAAGCGGCTAGTGTCAGTAAGCCTTTTCAGGGATACGATCGCGACTGTATTGAAGAGCGTTTTGGATCCAGGACATAAGTAACCATTTTAAGCGATACAGTCTGCCGGAAGAAAGGTGTAAGTAACCATTTTACGGGATACGATCCTTTCACTCCGGTTGAAGGTCACGGGCATAAGTAACCCTTTTATAGGATACAATCTCATGCAAACCAAGCGGTGGGTGTAAGTAACCCTTTTTAGGGATACGATCCGACCGTCTTGAGGAAGCTGACAATCGTGCAGAGGATACAAGTAACCCTTTTAAGGGACACATTTTTTCGGTGGAAATGTGTAAGTAACCCTCGTCAGAGGATACAAGTGACCCTTTTAAGGGATACAGTCCACTCAGCGACGAGCATAGGTAACCATTTTAAGGGATACGACCTCGCTCAAACCGAGCGGCGGGTGTAAGTAACCTTCTTCAAGGATACGATGCCGACCGTCTCGAGGAACGTGTGGAGACGAGCACAAGTAACCCTTTTAAGGGATACAACCTCGTTCAAACTGAGCTGCGGGTGTAAGTAACCCTTTTCAAGGATAAAATCCTTACTATCTCGAGGAAAAGCTGACTGGCAAAAGTAATCTAAACAAAGGACTGTAGCTTGGTGGAAACAACGAACATATGGAAGGTGACTTTGTTTAAAAAACAATTAATAACTTCTAACCATATCCATTATATGATCTTTCATCAATCACAAGAGTTGTCCGATAAAAGCAATCTCATGAGGGAATGCAACTCGGAAACAATAACGAATAAAATGCTAAGGTGATTTCATTTATAATCAAACTGAAAGTGTTTTAAACTAAAAGATATTTCATGTCATTTATTTAAATACAGAAGCGGCTCCGTGCAAGCGGACCCGAGAAACCGAACCTATTCTCAAAAGAAAGAAATATCAACTTAGAAAGCGAAGACTCTTCAGCTTGATCATTCGCAATGAGTTGCCCATCTCAAAGGATGAAGGCTTTTTAGCCTGGTTGTTGCGCTCCTTTAGCTCGAAGTATAAACGTTACTACTTCTCCTATTTATCCTCCGAACCAAGGATTGACACAATTTTTTTTTCCCTATCAAGCTACTTTCATATGTTAGTATACATCTATATGCGGAAGCTACAGTGTTACCTGTTCTTTATCCTAACTCCTCGGTTCATATATTTATCATGAACCTTTACTTATGATAGTATACGATCTACCAAGAGATATTAGTAACACACAAATTTTATTCAACACAACCACGAATATATTACAAGTGACAGAAATTTAGTAGAGTGTTCAAACAGTGAATACTCCAAGCATCCTCAAACCATTCATCAAGTACACACACAAACTAAACACAGTGAGTAACATAACAAGGTTATTAGTGACATAGAGACAACAAGCAGCTAAGGGTTTGCTGCACCATTCAGACCATCTCCAGCCTTATTCCGAGCCTCCTCCATACCAACACTGTCCTCAATCTGGATTACCGGCACTCTCACCTCCGCTGCACGAGAGGTCTCACCACGGTGAAATAGGTTCCTATTGATGAGTGGATATTATATGATGTTTTTAGGTAGTTTTTAGTCTTTTTATTTTATTATTTTTGAGTCACAATATAGGTTTTTTATTATTTTTTATGTAGATTTTATATTTATTTTGCATTTTGCATGTAGATTAGATTTTATTTGTTTTTCTACCTTTATTTTATATTTTTAGGAATTTTTATAGCTATTTTATATTTTTAGGAAAAGCTGGTTTAGTTATCATTTTTGTCCAGGGACCAATTTGCAAAGTTTCAGGAAATCAAGGACCAAAATGTGAAAGTTCAAGAGTGGAGGGCTAAAAGTGAAGATTGAGAGAATAAAAGGGCTTGAATTGGAGTGCTAACCAAGAGAGGATCAAAAGTGGAAAAGAAGAATATGAAGAATCACTCTCTAAATTAGCACATGGAAAATTATATTGAAGGATTGATGGTAGTGGGAGGAAGGTTTCAGAATTGATTAAGGGCTGAGTAGTGGCTTTTTATGACATTCAAAGCCCACTACCATGAATGAAGAAGAAATAAAAGCTTGAAGTTGAAGCAGCAGCGTCCCAACGCTCCAGCGTTGGGATCCCAGCGCTCAAGCGCTGGGACTCTGACTAGGAGATGAGTCAGACTTCATTCCAGCGCTCAAGCGTTGGAAAGCCAGCGCTCAAGCGCTGGGCCTCGGACAGAAAGTGGATTTTTAATGCATCCGAGCACCCAAGCGTTGGGAATGCCAGCGCTCAAGCGCTGGAGCCCAGATTTTTGTTATAAATAGGGAGGCAATTTGCACTTGTAAGACACACCTTCATAGAATACAACAAGTATTCTCTCTTTCTCCCTTTTGAGCATTGTTCCTAGGACTTGTGAGAAGCCATATTTGAGCTCCTATCCAGGGTAATTCAATGACTCCTTTAGCCATGCTTGGCTAACTTATTTCTTAAGTATCTTGGGTTGTTTTAGTTTATAATCTATGTTTTAGTTTTCTTCTACTCTTCTGAATTTTATTGCTATAGTTCATGTTTTATTTACCTTGTTCTTAATGTTATCTTGGTGCACACAAGAGTTTTTACTTATTGCTTATAACAATGGAAATTGGTAAGTAGTAAGGGACCTAGGATTTAAAAGAAGCTATATGACATATCACTAAGGTATTAGGATAGACTTAGCTTTATGTTGGCCTGAAAATTCTTTCTTCATCTTCTTCTTGGTTTTTTCTAGATTACAAGGTATTGAATTTAGTAATTGAGGAGAAAGTTCTACAACGCTTAAGGTATTAACTTGTAGAAACATTAGGCTATAGCATCATGACTTTGTACTAAAATTCAGAAATAAAAGTAGTAGTTGCTAGCATATTTTATAAATTATATAAATCAACCCAAGTGCTTAAGGCTCATCATCATCTCTTTTTCTCCTATCATTATATGCTTTTGATTATTCCTTGCTCTAAAAACCAACATCAATATTCATCATTAATTTTTCTGTTTAAAGTACTAAATATTATAATAATAAGAACACCTATCCCTTGGGTTCGATCTTTTTACTACGCGATAGTAAATCGTACACTTGCGATTTCGCTATCACCTATACTCCCTAGCAATCATTCTCCTGTTTTGAGCTATCACACTCTTCCTAGCGGTGACTCTCATTCAAGGTCCAGGTCTCCTAAGAGATGGTGAGGTGACTGACTCAGATGGTTGATGATGACTGGGGTTATTACCTTCAGGTGGAAACTCTCTAATAGGTATCGCGGGTACCGGCTCAGGCTCATGTGGTGGTCTAGGTGAATCTCTTGGGTTAACATGGCGTGCTCTCACAGGTAAGTAGAAAGAAAAGGTCATAGGTAAGGTAACAGGGTTTCCAACTTCTTCATTAAGGTAACTCCTAAACCAGAAAACTGACACTCTGTTATATAGACAGTATCCAGTGGATGGGTCATGATACCATCCTGAGGCTGCCGGAAATTCAGCATGGATGGAGACGACTGGTGGTCTGCTCATTGGTATACCTGTCAATATCTATATAGAAAATGAAGTGCAAGGGTGAGTCAAACATAACCATATACATGCCACACAACATATAAGTGATCTATCACAAATCAAGATAACATATCATCATCGCACATGATCACACCAAGCACACAAACAATATGCAAACATGTGGGTTATCAAGCCTCCCTTATACCTCCATATTTCAGTCAGACTTCGCTTCCCATTTGCCCCAGAGGCTATACCCCTGAGAAGAAAGTCCTTGATCTGACCTTTTTAAATTTTATTCTCATGAATGCTAATAGTGTATAAGGCCCAAAGCGTTCTAGCTTCTACACTCTTCAGAAAGCCATTCGGGAATTATGGACACGGAATTTACCCTCGTTCCATTCTTTACCGAACTTGGATTACCTTAGGGCTTCACTGACAGATATACATGACTTTCCCAGTCCTTTAACTTCATACCAGCCCGGCCTAAGGCGTCTAGCCTGCAACTGGTAGAGAGGTAGTCCCATCATGTATTCCCGGACTTATTCATCTCTGAACATAGTCACCCTCGGTATCTCTGTTTCCCCACACTCTTATAGTGGTAGTGACAGTGCTTTCCTACTCCTTATCTCTCCATATAAATATGAATATATCATTTTAGCATTTCGTCACCCCCTTATACTTCCTGAATAACCAGAGTCATAACTAAGATGAACTCCGTTGCATCTGAAACTGAATCTCATAAATGAGTTCATAACAATTGAGTAACACATATAATAGGTAAGTAGAGCTTTACACACAGGAACCACGTTCTCTTGGTAACCAGCCCGCACTTAAGTTTTCAAACCACGTTAAAAAAATTGATTTTGCTATTCCTCTTTCTTTCCTTCATTCTAGACTTCCTAATTTACTCCTTGATGTTCCAGAAACTCACACGACTTGTTTCCAACTCATTTGGCTCACTAAACAAGCCAGAATAGTGAACACGAGTTTCATGTATTCATGAGCTTCTTGGTTTTTAAATTCTAGTTTCCAGGGCTTAAAACATGTTCCTGGGTCCTAAATTGAAGAAATAAGGTGAAAAATGAGTTTTGGAGGTCCATTTACCTCGGAAACACAGTTCTGGAAATTTGTTCTTGAGAAGCTCACCGGAGAAGATGAAGCACGGCGGCGGCCACGGCGGTCGTCGTTGCCGGAGCTAATCTGAACGATGATCCTACTTCCTCAAGCTTCCAGAAGTTCAGTGGTGGTGGTCGTTTTCCCTAACTCCTCCTGGTTACACCGGAAAATGTGAAAGGAGAAATTTTCCGGCCACCGGAATCTGGAAAACGTCGCCGGAAACTGGGAAAAATTTTCAGAACTTTATTTTCTTTGTTTCTTCATGAAAAACCTTAAAAATCTTGCCCAGAATCCATCCTAGCACTCCCAGAAAACTAATGGAAAAGGTTTGGAGTCCTAAAAAACTCTAGAATAAGAGAATCGAAGAAGAGAAATTTGAGCCAAGCTCCTCGGTTTTGTGAGAAAACCAGAGCCTTCTGCCTTGCTCGAACCTCCAGAACCTACTTAGACCATTTCCCTGAATTGCCTTGGTGTCCAGAAAGCTATATTTATAGGCTGAATTGGTGTTAAGTTAATAAACCAAGTTTCCAAGTTAATGACGTTGCACCACCAATGGCTCTTCATGCAAGATGTTTAGGGCTCATTTCCATGCATTCTGGTTATGATGCACGAAATTAGGGCTGTTTTAGTGCCTAATGGAGTCTGAAAATTAATTTGAAGTGATGTGCATAGTGACATGTACATCAGACATAGTGACTAGTCGCACCGTATTGGTCGCACATACCGTCATGTCGTTACTACAGTATGAAAACGACCCTATTCTCAAGTAAACCCTATGCAATAATGTTTCACCTGAATTATTTCCCTATCTTAGAGTCCAGAATCATAAGTAGTCAGTACTCTCAGTTAACTGGCTCAGTTGATCACGATCACTCCGAGACAATACCGACTATTGTCAAAAGAGTTAATCAGAATATTTGGGGTTCCTATTGCCATTGTCATGTCTACACCTTTCTAATAATCATATTTACCACTATAATCATCAATCAATTCATTCATACATACTAGCATTATATAAATATATTTTATAGTTACTGAGATAGATCTAGGGTTTCTATCTCTCATAGTTAGTGGTTAGGGTAATAGCTTAAAGCAATTACCTTCTGAAAATACGGGATGTTACACTAGTCACCCTAAATGAGTCATTCAAATGAATTTTTCTCAAATAAAGGCTCTTCAGCCTGATTAATCAGAATAAGTTTCTCGTCCCAAAGGATGAAGGCTTTTCAGCTTGGTCATCTACAATTGGTTGAAAAAATCATTTAGCTGATTTCTTAACATTGGCTGCGTATGGCGCGACTAGTGGGGTAAGAAATTCTTCTTCCCGGTCAGCCAAAATAGTTTGTTCACTGGGGCAATAAGGGGCCCGGACGACCAATGCGAGTTTTTGGTTCAAACGATAAAGGGTTCGCCAAACCGGGAAGGCGAACATTCAAGATGTGAAAGGTATAAGAAAGAACAACAATAAAGAGAAATGTATAAAAAAGAAATATGAAAGGACTATCTGATTCATATTTAAGAAGAAAAATTACAAAAGGAGGATCTAAGCGCCACTCAGTCAAGAGATGTCGGGTCGTTACAAGGAATATTTGAGGGGGTGAAGACAGTACCCCTCAGTTCTCCTATGATGCCATTACGCACGACAAAGTGGGAAGAAATCCCTTCCTTCCTAAGGCCAGGGTTTATTATTTGGAGCTGTTCGACCATGTTCTGGAAGCCTCTTGTGTAGCATTCTTCTTTTACATATTGGAGGGCAGTGATATGAGAGTTTACCCTTTCAACATACGCTCTCAAGTCGGAGGTCTTAGTCTCCAGATATCAATCTCCTAAAAAATGAGATCCCTTGTCTTCTCCAGCTTGGGCACAGAGGACACTCGACCTGCAAGAGCCTGAGGCTCTCCAAGGAGTCTCGATTCTCCTGCTCAAGCTGCTCAATCTTCTTGTGCAGCTCGGTGTTCTGCTTGGAGTGGAGCTCGTACTCCCGGGCCTTACTAGCCAGATCGCGGTCGAGCGCGTGGAACACCTCCTGCTTGAAGATAAAGGCCTTGGCCGCCACAGTGAGCAGGCCCAGGATTAAGGAGTCCAAGGCTCCTGTCAGATCAAGGCCGCGGGGAGCTTCGGGAGGGGAAAGTTTCGAAGCAATCCTTTCGATCACACCCATCGTTTTGACGAATTGATGGAAGGCCTCACCCCACTTGCTTATGCTCTTGGGGTGGAGGGGGGGTACTTGGCCGCCTTTAGAAACCGCTTTCGTCTTCACACTAGAAGACGCATACAGGTTACAGATGGTATCTGACCTAACTAAGGCCAAAGCAGAAGACACAACACTTCCATCTCCTCCTTAGTTTTGGGTAAGGAGATCCTCTTCGTTTGACTAAAGTAGGGGCTGCATCTTCTGAAGATCTTCATGGGACAAGCCTCCGTCATCTACACCCTTGATGAAAGTGGTTGGAGGGGAGCTGTCTCCAAGATCTCTCTCCGTCTCTTTATAATCTTCCACAGAGAGGTTATTTTCTTCACTTGGGTTTGGTTAAGGGGTTCGCCAGTGGAAGGATGGTCTAAAAAAGACAACTTTTGTGGGTCTTCATCTCCTTGCAAGGATTTCTCGCTCGATTGAGCATTTTGCACCAAGGCATCAGAGTCAAGCACACCCTAATCGCCATAAATCTATGCATCGAGCATCTCTTGAGCAGTAAAGACTTATATCATATTTTCCATTGCGAAAGATGGTTTCTTAGGATTGGGGGAATGAACAGAAGTGAAAAAGGCGAACAAGGGTTTTAAAAGTGTCTTGGTATGGAAAGTTAGAAACAACAAAGGCGTGTGAATAGTTTCTGATTAAAAAAGGGGGAAGCATTTATAAAACTACCCCTAAAAAAACTGAAACGACGAAGTTCCACTACACAAGAAAACCCGGTCGTAGCTAAAATGACGATACAGTTACAGGGAAAGAACCGACCGACAGTCTTCCCAATCTCGCTCGGATCAAAGCACGGCCAACTCGGCAAGTCACATCAGATTCGGTTGAAAACGCCCAGCACGATTCAAGGCAAAGCTAAATGGCACTCCTTAAGCCTTAGAACAAATTCTGAGCCAGGACACATTAGAAGACTTCGTGCGACTGCAACACAGAAGCGTGTTATCCAGACAAATGGGGGCTTCAGAACACAACAAAAAGGGGTCTCGGTGAAAAGATTCATAAAGCTTGACATTCCAACACTTGCCACGCCAAGCTGGGGGGCTCCTGTTCTGGTCGGTTCTTCAACCATATGACCCGACAATGTCGCAACTGGCCCACTAGGGATGCTCTTCATCATACACCTAAGAGGCATCCTACACAACTTGGGCTAGGGACGAGCCCTCTCGGCTTAGTGGCCCTTCATTTGATCGGCTCGGGCAAAGGCCGAGGGAAGCGCTACATGGTCACTCGACCAGACATCCACTCCTGCTCGGAAGCCTCAGTTAAGAGCTTCCTTTCATCACATGCAATAGCTTCGACACCTATAAATACAGGTTCTACTATTCCCATTGGGACGCTTATCACTCATTACTTACATTACAAGTTTTCTATGCATACTTACATGTTTGAGATGAGCTCTTGGATGATCTCACTGCTCTAACACTGACTTGGGCGTTAGAGTGTCTTTTGCAGGTCCTCCCCCCAACAAACAGCTAGATGAAGGATCTACCTCAACCATGTCAGAGCGAGGCTAAGCTTCGCCATTGATCTGCCGAGAGCGCCACCATCCAAGATTCGCTCATGAACAACATGTGTATGTTAGAAGTATACTGCAAGAATTCCTAATTCAACAACAAGATTGAAGCACAGAGATTTGAACATCAATAGAACAACAAAAGAAAATATTAAGAAATTCTAACCACTATTCAATAACTCGATCTTTCAAGTAATTACTTCTAGAATTTAAGAATCCAAAATCTAAGTCCATCCAAAGCTTTTGTAAAAAACCTCTAAGTATTGTACTTAGATGTAAAATCCACCCACATAATAGAGCGCCTAGAGCTAAACCTTCTACTATCATCTCTTAAGGAGAACCAAGTAAAGCTAAACTTTTCTAACAAAAATATTGGCAAGAAGAAGTCTTTCCCGTACTTGTAAGGAGAAGTCCTTCAAATACTTGTGGGAGAAGTTCTATCGAATACTTGTTGGGAGAAGTCTTATTGAATACTTGGCATAGTGAAAATCTTGGTGGATGCCAAGGACTGGACGTAATCCAGGTTGGGGTGGAACAGGATAAATTTCGGTGTGTTCATCTTCTCTTGCATTACTCTTTGTTTACTCTGATATATTTCCGCTTCTTTTAACAAAGGAGTTTAAAAGAAAGTATTTAAAAGAACTAATAATCATTTGTGAAAAGTTTTTAAAGCCACAATTCAACCCCCTTCTTGTGTCCCGGGCTGTTTTTATTTTCACAGCGGAAGATTGTGGATTAAGCAATGCAAGATGGAATGAGGCAGATCAGGAAGCATTGTCAAAGGAATGAGGAAGAGGATGAGAGAGAGAGAGAGAGAGGGCGAGGTGGAAGGTGGAAGGTTAGATAGTGCCAAAGGAAGAGGAGGGAGGGGTTGAGGGAGAAGAAAAGGATGACACTGGCGGCGGAGGAGGGAGGGACGGGAATATGGAGAAGAAGAGGGTGACGGTGTGGAGGAGAAGGGAGGAGCCAACGATGAGCGTGGCAGAGTATAAGGGAGGCGTCATCAATGAAGAAAGCAGAGGAGGAACGAGGGGCTGAGGAGAGAGAGAATGAGAGTTAGAGTTTGGAGAGTGAAGGATAGAGAGCCTTATATTTAAAGTAAGACGGGGAAATCAATGACACATAACATCGACCTAGCTAACACCATACCTTGGGTTAGGGCTGATCGTAAGACCCTGAATTGATTCACTAATTAAATAATTAATTAATTATCCCATGTACTGTTTGAATCAGCTCTCGAGCGTCAACGAATGATATCGTTTGCAGAATCACCGTTGAGATGTTTCTTTACGACACTTTGTAGTAGAACCAATCTTGACCTGATTTTGAGTTCGGATGAGAATAAGGAATTCTCACTATCTCCATGATGTTCAGCGAAGAATTTCGAGAAGAACAACTATAATATTTGATAAAATAAGAACAAACACAAGAAGGGGTGTTGAATTGTGTTCGTATAAATACTTGTTTTTCTAAAAAACAAATATATATTTTCAAAACTGTTTCTTAAACAATAGGTTGCTTTTAGCAGACGATAGGATAAACAGTTTTGATGTAGCAGAAATAGAACATGTTTGTTGTTAAACGATAGAGCAATAAAATAATAAAGCAGTAAACAGCACACGCAGATTTATCCTGGTTCACCCCTAAACGATGGGGCTACGTCCAGTCCTTGGCTTCACCAAGATTTTCACTATTCATCCGAATAGTACAAGTATTATCCAGGACTTCTCCTATCAACAAGAATTCTCAGGGACTTCTCCCAAGAATTATTCTCAGGGACTTCTCCCAACAAGTATTCTACAAGACTTTCAAAGTCTTCGCAACATTCTGCAAAAGAGCTCAGAACGAGAAAGGGTACTGTATAGCAACAATCAGAAGCGACAGAGGTGGAGAATTTATCAATGATTCGAAAGGTTCTGTGAACACAACGAAATCGTCCATCAGTTTTCAGCTCCCAGAACACCCCAACAGAATGGAGTAGCAGAAAGGAAGAACAGGTCACTGCAAGAGATGGCAAGAACAATGCTCAGTGAAACATCCATGCCAAAGTACTTTTGGGCCGAAGCAATCCACAAAGCTTGTTACATTCAGAACAGAATTCTTATGAGGCCAATTTTGAAGAAGACTCCATATGAATTATGGAAAGGAAGAAAGCCTGACATATCTTATTTTCATCCTTTTGGATGCCCTTGTTTCATTCTCAACACCAAGGATATTTCTCGAGTCAGATAAAGGGAAATTTCTCGGATACTCACCCCATTCGAAAGCTTATCGAGTCTATAGTTCAAGAACCACGATGATAGAAGAATCAATCAATATAAAGTTTTATGATCATAACACTATCAATGATCCAACCAGCCTTAAAGAAGATCTCTCAAGTTTAGAATTGAATGAAGGACCATCGTCCAGCAAAGCTCAATTGTCAAAAGGTCATGCATCATCCATACAGACCGCATCGTCCAAAGATAGTCCACCGTCCAAGGAAAATGAGGAACCATCATCCAACCCTTCAACGTTTGATCAAATTATGACGTCTAGTTGTATTTCTCTTCCAAGAGATTGGAGATTCAGGCTAGATCACCCTCTGAATCAAGTCATTGGAAAGGTTATAGAAAAGGTCAGAACTAGATCATCATTTCGTGATCATGGTAATTATGAATTTTTATCAGAAATAGAACCAAAGAATATCACTGAAGCTCTACAAGATGAATGATGGATTCTAGCAATGCAAAAAGAACTTAATCAATTTGAAAGAAGCCAAGTCTGGAAACTTTTTCCCAGACCTAAAGGGAAGTCCATTATTGGTACTAAGTGGGTTTTCAGAAGTAAAGTGGATGAAGACGGAAAAGTGACAAGAAATAAAGCAAGATTAGTAGCTCAAGGGTATTATCAACAAGAGGGAATTGGTTACACAAAAACATTTGCTACAGTTTCCTGGATTGAAGCTATCCAAATACTTCTAGCATTCGCATGCCAACACTCAACCAGCTATATCAAATGGATGTGAAAAGTGCATTTCTAAATGGGTATATTGAAGAAGAGGTATATGTTAAGAAGCCCCCTGGTTTTGAAGAAATGACACTGCCAGATGACGTCTTCAAATTGAACAAAGCACTCTATGGTTTAAAGCAAGCACCAAGAGCATGGTATGATCGTCTAAGCTCTTTTCTCATGAAAAATGGTTTCACAAGAGGTAAAGTAGACAATACTTTATTTAGATTAAATAAAGAAAATGATTTTATTTTAGTGCAATTATACGTAGATGATATTATTTTTGGTGCAACTAAAGAAACTCTGTGCAAGGAATTTTCAAATCTAATGCACAGCGAGTTTGAAATGAGCATGATGGGAGAACTGAAGTTCTTTCTGGGACTTCAAATTCATCAAGAACAAGGCAGAACATACATTCACCAGACGAAATACATCAAAGATCTCCTTAAGAAGAACAATATGCACAAATCCAAGGAGATGAACACCCCAATGCATCTAGGAACCATAATGGATAAGAAAAATGAAGAGTCACCAGTTGATCCTACAAAATACAGAGGTATGATTGGATCACTGCTCTACTTAACGACCAGCAGAACCGACATTATGTTCAATGTTTGCTTATGTGCAAGGTTCCAGGTAAATCCCCAAGAATCTCACCTTAGTGCAGTAAAAAGAATTTTTAGATATTTATCAGGCACTCCTAATCTTGTCCTAGAGTACGAGAAAGGTGATGATTTCAGGTTAAGAGGATTCTGCTATGCAGATTTTGCAGGAGATAGGAATGAAAGAAAAAGCACAAGTGGTGGTTGCCATTTTCTTGGTCAATGTCTAATCTCATGTCTAGTAAACGGCAGAATACAATTTCTCTATCCACTACTTAAATTGAATATGTTGCAGAAGGTTCTTGTTGCACCCAAATTTTGTTGGTCAAACACTAGTTAGAAGATTATAGTATTCTTGAACATAATATTCCATTACTGTGTGATAACACTAGTGCTATAAACATTACAAAGAACCCAGTTCAACATTCCAGAACTAAACATATAGATATCAAGCATCATTTTATTAGAGATCATGTAGCAAAGGGTAATATTGATATATCAAATGTGCACACTGATGATCAACTTGCAGATATCTTTACAAAACCTTTAGTTGAATATAGGTTTTCTTATCTAAGTTAAAGTATAGGTATGCATCGTGTGTTATAAATTATATTGTATACACTAACTAAAATGCAAGAGACATAAGAAGCACAGAAGGTACGCTCAATGTACAACATCTGCTCCTTATCGTTCAAACATGGATGACATCACATGAAGTCTATCGTCCAATGAATTCGCATCAATTATAGAAGCAACCCAACAAATATTACAAGGATCAAAATCTCACAATCAGACTAAGACTATCTTATCCCTATCTCTCTTACATATTTATATGCTCTAAATTATCAAATTGCATCTGCTCTGACATTATTGGCTCTGTTAAATAAATCTGCAATATGCAACATCATGACATTATTTGCTCTGTTACCACTGTTTACATGTACTGTGTCTTGTTGCTATTTGATAATGACAAAGGGGGAGAGAGAGTTAGAGAAAAATAAAAGGGAGAGAGGGAGTTAGAGAAAAAGAAAAAGTTAGAAGTACGTAGTTAACAAAGGGGGAGAATAGAAAGAAGTAGGAAAAATTGATCTATGAGGAAACACAGAGAAAATGTTTTAAATGCTCTTTAGTTATTTAACAGAGGGGGAGAAATACATTCAGAAACATTCATGAACAGAGGGGGAGAGAAGACTAAGAAATGGAGAACATAGGGGGAGAAAGATCTGAAACCCGTTATTAGAACAGAGAGGGGAGTATATATATATATATATATATATATATATATAGGATGTATCTAGTGAGAAAGCTCTTCTTAGATGAGAATGGTGAGAATAAATCGTGGCCGTTAGATCTAACAATGAGTGGTCATGATTAAAAGAAATAAGTCACGTGACTTGTTTAAAAAGTCACATGACATTTTTAAGTGGTCATGTGACCACTTATTTCTTTTAATCATGACCACTCATTGTTAGATCTAACGGTCACGATTTATTCTCACCATTCTCATATAAGAAGAGCTTTCTCACTAGATACATCTCCTATATATATATATATATATATATATATATATATATATATATATATATCTGTCACAAAGTGTTTATACTCATATATGTTTTTCTCTAAATATAATTGTCATCATCAAAAAGGGGGATATTGTTAGGTTCAAACAAGTTTAGAACACATATTTTGAATGATAACAATTTTACTACTGAACTGTGTATTATGTGTTTCAGGAATTATCTCAATCGTTCAGTGAAAAGAGAAATCTCCATCGTCCAGAGAAGAAGCATCTATATCGTCTGAAGACAGAAAGAGAAGCATCATACAGAAAGAAAATAAGTATCATTTGAAGACACAACGGAAAAGTATCGTTCAGAGAATAAATGGAGTATCGTTCAGATAATAAATGAAGTATTGTTCAGACAGAAAGAGAAGTATCATATAGAGAGCATAAATGGAGTATCGTTCAGACAACGGAGTTGTATCGTCTAGCAAAGAAGTATCATCTAGATAAGAAGTATCATCCGCTGAAGAACAAGAGACAACTCAATTATCGTCTACACTCTACTGCCTGCAAACGTCAACAAGAAAATGATACAACGGAAGCACTGTCTACAAGCTAAAAAGACACATCATTCACAAGCTAAAGGAAGAACTGTCTACAAACAATGAAAGTATCGTTCAAAGAAGAATATAATGTTTACAAGAGACATGTCAGAAGTTAAACAATTGAAGCACAACGTTGCCATCAGAACATAATCGTTTCTTGAAAAGGAAAGGAAATCATCAATGAACAAATTAAATGCAGAAGAGTGAATCAAGGAGTACATCACTCGTCGATTAATTTTGATCAATCATCAATGAAATCAAAATTAAAGAAAAGGAAGAAATCACGGCATACACTCAGCAATTAGCTTTAATGAATCAAGAAAGTCAAATCTACTCAATGCTTATAGTCGTTGCTCAATGGTCAGAATTTCAATGTTCATATCAAGTCAACGACAATTCCTTCAGCAAGTCAGAATTAATACGAAGGTATAAAAAAGGGACATTTGAAGATTTGAAGAATACAAGACAACACAGTAGAGAAAAATAGAGAACAACATCTGAGAAAGAAATCAATAGAAAAACAGAGTACAGAAACCGAGCAAAAAATAGAGTCAAATCTATCAAGCCTTCGTGAGAGAATCATTGTTTTATTTTCTGTTTTAACCAAACCTCGAGTGTACTGATTAGAGTCAAACTATACACACAGCTGAGAGTTTGTTGAGCCTAAGTTTGCTTCTACCATCACTCTTGTGAGAAGAGAATTTTTGTAGAAGTTTCCATTATGATTAGGAGAAGTCCTGTATAATACTTGTTGGGAGAAGTCCCTGAGAATACTTGTTGGAAGAAGTCCCTGATAATACTTGTTTATAGGAGAAGTCCTGGATAATACTTGTACTATTCGGGTGAATAGTGAAAATCTTGGTGAAGCCAAGGACTGGACGTAGCCCCATCTTTCTGGGGGTGAACCAGGATAAATCTGCGTGTGTTGTTTAATTGCTTTATTGCTTTATCGTTCAACTTCACACACGTTGATTATCTGCTCGAGTCAACCCATCATTTAAGAAACGGTTTTGAAAATCTATATTTGTTTCAGAAAAACAAGTTTTTATACGAACACAATTCAACCCCCCCTTATTGTGTTTGTTCTTATTTTATCATTCTCTTCCTCTCCCCCTTTGTCATTAGCAAAAATATAAAAGAAATATTTGTAAAGAACTTATATATTCCCCCTGTCTTTTTCAAAATGATAACTCATATCTTTTCTCTCCCCCTTTGTTCATAAAGAAAATATAAACAATAGTCAGAGCAGTCAACATGTAACAGATATTAGAGCATACGATAGGTTTATAAACGATCACTTTGAGAATAAATATATGAACTAAATATACTCCCCCTCTCTGTTCCAATAATTTATTTCTAATCATTCTCCCCCTATGTTCTCCTTTTTCTAGTGTTCTCTCCCGCTTTGTTAATTAATGTTTCTGATCATCTCTCCCCCTCTGTTAAACAGCTAAAAAAACATTTTCTCTTTGTCTCCCCCTAGATCAATTAGAAAAGGCATTTCTCTCTTCTCTCCCTTGTTCTGCTTTTTCTATTTTCTCAACTATGTATTTTTCTACTTTTAATCTACTCTCCCCCTTTGTCAATTTTCTGCTTCTCTCTATTCTCCCTCTTTGTCAATTACGTACTATTTCTCTAAATCTCTCCCTTTGTTATTATCAAAAAAAAAAATAATGCATATTAAAAATGATATCAGAGCAAGTAGTATCAGAGCAGATGCAATTTGAGGAATTAGAGTAGATTATACAGCATGGTCAACATATATGAATTAATAAAGGATAGATCAGAACAATTGTTGAGATAAGCAATGAATCTATATATATATATATATATATATATATATATATATCAAAATTAGTTGTTCATTCAGCATAATAAGTATGTAAAAGAGACAGGGAAAAGATAGTCTTAGTCTGATTATGAGCTTTTGATTCTTGTAAGCTTTGTTGAGTTTCTTCTGTAATCGATGTGAAGGTAGCGGACGATAGACTTCATGTGACGTCATCCATGTTTGAACTTCACAATGGATGATAGGGAGCAGACGTTGTACTTAAAATGATTTAATGGTAATCGTATTGTTTGTGTCCCTGCCGTCTCCTGCACTCTGCAAGATGATTTCGTCGAGGTTGGTTATTTCTTTAATCTTGCTTCGAAGATCATCAACAATCTTTTGTATGGATTCCTTCACTTCTTCTTCACCAATGATGAACCCCTCTTGATCATCACCAAAGGTGACTGTTCTTCCATTCTTTTCAGCATGGATCCTTTGGAACGTAGACCTTTTTCCTATTGAGTGTTGCAAGCATCCATTTTCCAGGTACCATAGTTGGTTTCTTCTTTGCCTTGTTAAATAAATCTGTAACATGCAAAATTATGGTCTTTGGTACGCAAATACTTTTGGGTCCATTTTTGTTAGGTGAACCTTTAGGAGGAACCTTCTTATCATAAGATGTCCTCTTAGTAGTCTGTTTGATTCTATGTTCTACCACAAACATCACAGATTCAGATGATATGGCATTAGACGATACAAACTCAATCACGGACGATACAGTATTAGACGATATTACAATAGACGATGCACATGACATATTGGACGATGCATGTTTGGACGATGCTTCATTATATCCTAAACCACTTTTATCATATAATTCTCTATTGTTTACACTCAGGAAAACTAGGTTATCATGCCCATTAGTAAAAGATGAAAGATCTTGAATTAAAACATTTATTCTCTTTTTAAGAGCAGTAACTTCTTCAGAATAGTTATGTTCTTTTAAAACTTAATTTTCTTCAACTAATAAGGTATTTTCATGCTTGGACATTTCTAGTTCTATTTGCATTTGTGAAAACTTTTTCTTTAAACATGCATACTTAGACGATAGAGCATGAGAATATTCAAGCAATTCATTATAATTATCTTCAAGATTTTCATATGTTACCTGGTCCTCCTCCTCATCTGATTCATTGACGGAAGCCATGAATGCATAGAATGATTCATCATCATCTTCATCATTGTCTGATGATTCATTAGACTCATCATTCTGTCCTATGAGTGTCTTATTCTTTCTGTTGTTTTTGACATCTTTCTTCAATTGTGGGCACTCTACTTTGATGTGTCCAGGATTTCTGCATTCAAAGCAGACGATAGAGATTTTTTCAAAGCTTTTTCCTCCTTCTCGTCTAGAGCTAGATTGGGGCTTTCTTTGTCCAGAATCCTTCCTGTGATCTTTGGATTCATTTATGCCTTTTTGATGTTTTATCCACATCTTTTTGAACCTCCTGTTGAAAAGTGCTTCTTCATTGTCAGTGTCATCTGATGATGTTTCTGCTTTGTCAGACAATGCTTCTGCGTTATAGCTTTGGAGATCTTGGCTTTAAACTCTATGAATTTGCTCGTCTTTCTCTCACCATACTCTGCCAACTCGATCTCGTGAGCCTTCAGAGACCCCAGAAGATCTTCCATTTTTAAGGTGGTGAGATCCTTGGCCTCTTGAATAGTTGTGACCTTTGGTCTCCATTTGGCTGAAAGACATCTTAGTATCTTTGTTACTTGGTCAAGATTGTTGTAACTTCTTCCCAAAATTCTCAGTCTGTTGATGATGATTTGGAACTGTGAGAACATGTCATCGATGGACTCATCTTCTTTCATTTTGAATGCCTCATACTGAGCAACTAACATGCTTATCCATCTGCGTTTAATGTTGGATGTTCCTTCATGCGCCATTGCTAATGTATCCCAAATCTCCTTTGCTGTTTTGAGACTATCTACATCATCATGCTCCGTTTTGCGTAGAGCACATGTGAGGAACAACTTGGCTTTAGAGTTCAGTTGATTTTCAACTTGTTGTTCATCAGTCGATTGAGCCCTCGGAATAGGTTCACTTGCATTATTATTTGGAACATAATTATCAAGCTCAACAATATCCCAACTTTTGTAGTTAGTAGATTCAATAAACAATTGCATATGCTTTTTCCAATAAGGATAGTTTGAGCCATCGAAGAATGGTGGCTTGTTTGTTGTTGCGCCTGTTGGGAATGTGTTGGCCTACATGGATCTTTACTTTGTACCTATTAAGGTGTCAGTTTTTCAGAGCCGAAGCTCTGATACCAAAAGATAAAATAAGAACAAACACAAGAAGGGGGGGTTGAATTGTGTTCGTATAAATAATTGCTTTTCTAAAAAAAAAAAAAATTTCAAAACCGTTTCTTAAACGATAGGTTGATTTTAGCACACGATAGGATAAACAGTTTGATGCAGCGGAAATAGAACGTGTTTGCTGTTAAACGATAGAGCAATAAAATAATAAAGCAATAAACAACACAAGCATATTTATCCTGGTTCACCCCCTGAACGATGGGGATACGTCCAGTCCTCGGCTTCATCAAGATTTTCACTATTCACTCGAATAGTAAAAATATTATTCAGGACTGTCTTATCAATAGGTATTCTCAGGGACCTCTCCCAACAAGTATTCTCAGGGACTTCTCCCAGCAAGTATTCTAAAAGACTTCTCCCAACAAGTATTCTACAAGACTTCTCCCAACAAGTATTCTACAGGATTTCTCCCAACAAGTATTCGAAGGACTTCTCCTTTTACAAATTTTTCTTCTACAATAAATCTCTTCTCAAAAGAGCGATGGTAGAAACAAATTTTGGCTTGGAAAACTCTCAGTATTTGGTAGAAGGTTTGACACTAAATAGTATACTTGAGGTTTGTAAAACAGAGATGAATAGGCAATGGTTTCTCTGTATGGTGTGAATGAGTTTAGAGTGTTTGACTCTATGAGGTTTCTCACACTTGAATAATTTCACTCATTGTGATTTAACACTGTAATCCGAGGTGAATTTCTGGGATTTGTATGGTTCGGTTCTAATGCTCTATTTTTCGTTCGTTTTCTGTTTTACTTCATTTCTCTTTTCTTTTCTTCGTTGAGCTCTCTATATTCTTCAAGTATTAAAGTTCTCCTTATATACCTTGAATTCAATTTTGATTTCCTGAAGATGTTGTGTCATTGACTTGCTCTTCTCAATCAATTCTTGACTGTTCTTCAACGGCTATATGCATTGAATAGATTTGACTTTTTTTATTCTGCTGAGCGTAATTTTCTCCTTTCAATTGATGACATTTATTGAAGGTGCAAGAAACACACAAGAAAGGGGGGGTTTGAATTGTGTGACCCATTTTTCGAATCTATTTTCTGAACTTTTTGTTTATTAATCATCCAATGGAATCCACTTATTTTCATTACAAGATATTCAATAAAGTAAGTGGGAATACACGAAATATTTGACAGTTGTTAGAGGTTAAATATTTAGTCTTTAAGATGATTAACTTATGAGAGTATGAAAGAAAGTGCAGCGAGGAAGCAGTAAAGCATGAAAGTAAAGCACACATAGTTTTTATCCTGGTTCACCCCCATAATCGACTGGGCTACATCCAGTCCTTGGCTTCACCAAGATTTTTACTATTTCAATCAAATAGTACAAGTATTATCAGGGACTTCTCCCAACAAGTATTCTAAGGACTTCTCCTATCAAGTATTCGAAGGACTTCTCCTTACAAGTATTTGAAGGACTTCTCCTTACAAGTATTATTAGGACTCCTCCTTACAAGTATTATCAGGACTTCTCCTATTACCTTTTCAGTATTTTTCTTTTCTACAATAATCTCTTCTTGATAAGAGTGGGTAGAAGAAATGAAGCTTATAGAACAGAGAGATCATAAGCAAGCTGATCTCTTGTTCTAAGTTATGTGTGTAGAATATGATGAGAGTAAAACTCTATAAGGTTTCTACACACATAAGCAATTCAGCTCAGGTTGGGATATAACTTGAAGTTTCCTGAGCTGAGACCAAGGTTGCCTTGGTCTTTGGACGAACTAGATTGAGATGTGTACAATTTAGTTCTAGTCGCCAAGTTGCTACGGAAGCAGGGTTCTCTATATATATCTTCAGTTGAAGATCTTTGTTCTTCCTTCACAGAAGGAGAGAAAACCTGCCCGCAGTGCTTCTTTCTCTCCGGGAAGCACATAACGGCTAGTTCTGCATCTCTCAGCAGGCGTAAGTCACGATCAGAGGCTTCTCTGCAAGCGTAAGATATGATCTGGAAATCATCAGTTCGTCTGGGTTGATGTCGTCTAGCTCCATGCTGAGCGAGTAGCCTTGAGCTGGTTTCTTCGTATATAACGTTTGAAAATACAGCGGTGGAGACTGCTTTGACTCTTTTACCGCAGTGCTTGACAGCTAATACTCATCACGTGCCTTGGTCAGATTTTTGAATTTCGACCGTTGAGAGTGTACGATGCTCAGAGATTCTTGCCGTTGATTTCGCGATGTCAGCTTGATTTTAGGAAAAACAGAGAAGTAGTGGGACCAAGAAGTATTGGATTTATTGAGTCCCATCTTTCTTTCTGTGATTGCCAGGTTTTGATAATCGTGCAGACGAGGAGAGAAGTAATTATTTAAAAAAAAAAATTCTTTAATACTTCTGTTGACTTGATATCCTCGAAATACGTACTCATTGATCTTTGCATCTTTGGCACGATTCATACTTTGGTGGACGGATTCTTTCATTCAGCTTTGGCAGACGCAGTCTTCATTGAATGCTTGAAATTCCTTGATTGGCACGTATTGCCAAACGAATTTCCTTCAGTCAGTTCTTCTCTAAGAAACAGAACATTCTTGTCTGAATCCTTTCTTTCACTGAAGTTCTCTATTTGAGAGAGTTGATCCACAACTCCTTTATATGATGCTAGAGAGGCTTCGAGGCAGACAGAGTTTCTTCAAGGTTGTTATACTCTTTCACCTTTAAACAGTACAGTCTTCCCATTTGATCTTTGTAGATTCGGGTGGTGGACTGATTCAGCTGTTTCAAGTAGGCTTGATTTGGGTGTGTAGATTTCCATCAAGTGGCCGTGAGAAAAGACGCTGGTCATTTGAAGCTGTTGATTTATCTCTCTTGATTCACCGGACAATCTTGTACTTTGAATATCTTTCTTTCTTTCGCCATCGGACTGTCTTATACGAGAATGCTTTTCTACGTATATCCTTGATGTTGTTTCCTTCGAGGTGACCGGACGAAATCTTCTGGCGAACTGATTTTCTTGATAAGGCAATGATGTTTATTCATTCCTTTCAGAGATGATTATCCTGTACATGATAATTTTCACTATGTTAGGAATTTTATCTTTAACATTATTGAAAAGAAATTGTTAATTATCAAAATATGATAATTCATTTAATTATTTGATCTAACATTTATGTTGTTGTTTCAAGCAGAGATAGTCGTCGAGTAATGTTTTGTTTGATTTACTCCTTTGCATTTAATTCATTCATCAATGAATTCCTTTCCTTTTTGAGAAACTATTTGCTCTGTTGACAGCGTTGTGCTTCAATCGTTTATACTCTGACGTGTCTCTTGTAAAAAGTATATTCTCTTGCTCTTCTTTGCACGGTGGTTCCCACTTTTGCATAAACTGTACGTGTAGACGGTACTTCCTTTTGCTTGTAAACGATGCGTGTCTTTAGCTTGTAAACACTACGTCTCTTGTTGGACGATACTTCTTTTCTATCTGTCTTCGGACGATACTTCTTTTCTATCTGTCTTCGGACGATACTTCTTTTCTTTTTTACGATACTTGTCTTTTGTCTTCGGACGATAGATATTATTCTTCTCTTTGGAAAATGGAGATAATTCTTCTCTGAATGATGGAGATAATTATTTTCTCTGAACGATGGAGATAATTCTTCTCTAGACGATAGAGATATTTCCTGAAACACATAATACATAGTTCAGTAGTAAAATTATTATCATTCAAAATATGCTAAACGTTCTGAACTCGTTTGAACCTAACAATATTGACATCGTTTCCTTTTAGAGCCCGGAAAAGATAATTCTCGCTAGCGTGGAATTCATTCAAAAATCCAGCAAGTGAAACGAACGACTTTGGGACCCCGGGTCGAAAATTCGGAAATTACCAAACAATTCTCGGTGAAGTGACGGATCCAGATATGCGATAAATTTTTTCCGTGAATAGTGTTTTCGTGAATAATGTTTTGTGAATAATGTTTCTTGAACAGTGTCCCGTGAATTGTGTTTTCGGGCCGAAATTGGCACGAGATTCGAGAGAAATGACTTGGGCACGTGTTGTGCGAGCACGAGGTCCAAAAAAATGATTATATGGTTTTAGATACTCTCAGCAACGTTGGAAAATGTACTGACGACCAGATTTAGATAACGATGAGAATTATGACGCGACTAACGCCACTGACGCAACTAACTCCACTAACGCAACTGACGCATATGACGCCCATCATGACCATGCGTCAGTGGATTAGACATATAATATTAAACTAATCCTAGATATTTTCTTAAACTTTCTAAACCTTAGAGTTTAGTCCCTAAACTTTGAAACTTTCTAGTTTAGTCTCCAAATAGTAAAAATATATTTTTACCTAAAATTTTAAACATTCAACTTTGGTCCCTAGGGCTATGAAAAAAAAAACTCCCCTAAGGCCCATGAAACTCATGGCCAACCTTCTCAAAAGGGGGTAACTTGAGCTTTTCTACTTAAGGCTTCATTGAGTGAAAATTAGAAAGAAACTAAGAGATAGAAAGTGAAGATTAGAAGACTATTCATCATCTTCAACCTAGGGAAGGTTTGGCCGAATTCTTCCCTTCCATTTTCAAACATCTTCCACTCATTTTCTCAACTTGGTTCATTGAGGTAAGTTGATCTCCTCTCCAAGCTCTACATTTCTATGGTTTTAGATTTCAAAGATGTTGAGTTTTGGGTTATTGATAGTTGATATAATCTTGAACCCATTTCATAAATGTTTTTTCCATGGCCTTGATCTTCAATTTGAACCGATTAGAACTTTAATATGTTAAGTTTTGGTCCCTATAGAATTTTGATGATGAGATTTTGCTAGGGCAGCCTTTAGGAATGTATTTCCCATGGGATTGATCTATAGGAATATCTAATTAGTTTTTTTTTGGAAGTTAAGTTTTTGAAAAGTGATTATTTGAAATAAGCGATTTTCAAATTTTGAAATTGATTTTCACCATAGATTTCCTTATACCTTTAATGTGTAGTATTTTTGAAAGAAAAGAATTCGAAAGTTGACAAATTGAATGAAAATTTTGTGCTTTTAACACTTAGAAATTTCTTGAGTTCAAGACTTGAAAGTTTTTTTAGAAACTTGTAAGAGAAGTTAAGTTTAGGGTTGTGAAGTTTTTTTGAGTGACTTGGTGAATTCCTTGGTGAAAATGTGAAGTTTTTACGGTTTTGGTAATTTTGGACAGAATTGAAGATTGGAGATTTTGTGTGTGTTTCTGCATTCAAGAACTTGTTTAAGGCTCTCAAATTGATAAGTAAACATCTAGCCTAATTTCTCTTTAAAGGTTTTGAAGTTTTGGAAAGATTTGGAAATTCTAACTTAGAGTTTTTCAAAGGTTTTTTTAAAGGTGCCAAAGTTGCTAAAATGTTTGGACTTCCAAGGATCCTTTCTTGTGAATGAAGACAATTGCCCATTTGTTAGAAAACTTGATAGTAAATTCCTAAACTAGGCTTGTTCCTTGAAGGGTTACGGGACATCGCACTGATCAAGACGAACAGAGCAAACATAGCTAACCGGATCGACTATCACTTCGGTAAGGGCACTTCGCTATTCTTAGCTACTAAGCATATGCATATGATTATGAGAATGTATATGCTATGCTATTGAGATTGGTAGTTGACGAAGTTATGTGAATGACCCGATTTAGAATTGTATTGACTGTGATATTAATGCATGGAGCTGAAGGCATCTGATATGCCAGATTAGAATTGTTTGAGTTGTGAATTTGATTTGAAATTGTGGCTTGACTTATTGAGTGATTTTTGCTATACTGTTAAATGTAAAGCATGATCTCCCTGTGACATGATTTATATCTGATTTAGATATGTTCATATTCTCTACATGATTGTTGTTAATTATGAAGCTATGATAGGCCACGTCTTCGAATGACTAAGCCTTGAGTTCGAGTTGTTGTTTTCATGTCGAGTCAAGCAAAATTGAGAGCCATCATGGTTTGGGGCTAACTTGGCACCAGACTAGAGATGGAAAATATTGGGGCGTTATACAAAATGTACTCGTGTAAGTGGCAACTCATCGACCGACCAAGGATACTATTTAGTTAGCTGGAGTCGGTAGAGTGTCCCACCTGCCTGCAGGATTTGATGCTACATCCGGATGAATTTTTTGTACAATGAGCTGTTGTACGTGCATAGTATACCTGCTAAATGTTGCTTGGTTATTATTGCTGGTTGCTTATTCATGCTTTTGATATTGTTTCGGAAGTGACCATTTTCTGTGTTTTATTTGGATGAACCGTGGACACTTCATCAGGCTATGGCAGACCAGCGACTAGAGATCCCAACAATAGGCCCAGTCCCTTAGGGAGGCCTGACCCTCCATCTCGTTGACTCCGGGGACCGACATCGTGGGTAGTTGACCTACTATACAGAGAGGTCCGACATGTAAGTATAGATAGAAACCTGAGAGGGGGGGTGAATAAGGGTTGCACGATTTTTTCCTTATCAAAAATATTACTTTCAAGATAATAGTGATCACAAAGCGTCAATTGTGATTGCAGCGGAATTAAAGATTGCTTGAAAGTAAAAGATTTAGAATAGAAGAAATCACACACGAGATTTTATCCTGGTTCACCTTCTATCCACCGAAGGCTACGTCCAGTCCCTCAAGAAACCCCTTGAGGATTTTTCCACTATTGATAAAAATTCTTACAAGTGCTTACACCAAGTACCTTAAGAGTTTCTATCAACAACCCTGAAAGCAAACCACTTTCAGTCCCTGAAAGCAAACCACTTTCAGTCCCTGAAAGCAAACCACTTTCAGATGATCAACCTTCACCGAACCCTACGGTGAATCATTCACTCAACCAAAATGAAGATGAAGAAGAAATTCCAACTGGCTGAATCAATCATTCAATACAAGAATGGATTGATTATAGGAGTTATGCTTTAAGGCTCTTAAGCATATGAAGGCTCTCTTGATTCTAAGTTCTTCAAAATTTGAACAGCAAATGTGTTCTTTTTCAATGAATAATAATGAACTCAGAATATAGGCTCTTTGAAAATTAAGAACAAAGCTTAAATGAATATGAAAAGAGTTGTTCAAGTGTAATTTTGGCCTATTTTCTGTGTGTTATGTTTCTGGACTCAAATGGACTATTTATAGGCATAAGGGAACATCCATGAACCAACACAACCCTTCCCAAACGATTTGAGACACAATGGTTCATGAAATAATGCAACTTGTCGAGCATGTAATCGATTACAATACTTAGTTAATCGATTACACTAAGTGACGGTTTCTGTTTGAATTTCAAATTCAAACATGTAATCGATTACAAGCAAGCTGTAATTGATTAATTGCCTTTGTGTAATCGATTACCTTAAGGGTGTAATCGATTACACTCAAGTCCATTATCCAGAAAAAGAAACTTTGAGATACCCTTGAGTTTTTCTACCACTTTTAACTTATGAAAAGAGTTATACTCGATTACTTTTAGATGTCTTAGAGCCTTTATGCTAAGAGAAGCCTTGGAAGCATAACTTACCTAATTACATAAGACTTAGTTTATCTTGAAACCTTGAGATAGCTTGAGTCATGTTGCACCGGTTCTTCTAAGTCTTCTTTTCTTCTTTTTGTCCATGAGTTTGTCTTCATCAAAACCTCAGCTGGGGTCAGGAGCAAGACCTTCTTCACACGGCACACGGGCCGAGTGATCGAGGCTCGAACCACTCCCCTAGGTCGATGATACAACATGCAGACTTGTCTTATCGCCTTTGACTTGACTCTGCTCCCTGCCCCAGGTTTCTAGCAGGAGAAGGAGCGACGATCCGGAGGAATATAGGATAGTTGTCCAGGTCGGGGTGGGTGGATGGCATTAGGAGTATAGGTTGCTGCGCTTTGATGGCCTAGCATGACAATTAACTAGGGACAGGGTAGGTTCCCGGTATGTTGCTTTTTGTGTGGGCCTCCTGCGGGAAGTTCACATGGGAGTATGCCGGAGTATGAGGTCTAGTCATAGGGTTCATGTTTGGGTATAACTCCTGCTCTAACTATTTGGGATGTAAAATCACTTAACCATTTGCACCACTCGTATGACTTTGAAAACTCGTTGATGTAATTATAATGCACATTGGCTACTTTGGTAATGATGATTAATGATGATAATGTAAGCACGGGTTATTATGTATGCATTCCGCCTTTAGCATATTTTAGAAAAAATATATACTGTTATTTTTGTAAGCTCGAAAGATATTCTGCATGTTTATTTACTGTTTATTTACTGCAGTATTGCCTTAAAAATCGAGGTGATACATTGATCAGAAAATCCGGCCTGACCGAAAATAGACCAAACCGAGCCCAATTTGACACTCTCGAGTGGTTGGGCTGGCTCAGCAGATGGTTTGTTTGGTTTGATTGGGTTGTGGCGGCCGAATCCGGGTCCAGAATATTGAGCCCATTAGTGACCGAATTCGACTGAGGGTTCAAATACATAATTTTTTTTGAAGGCCTTAAGGGCCATAACCCGCCTAGCTAAGTCCATTTGCAACAAGGGTTGTGACTAAAGTTTCAAACCCTAATTTCACTCTTACTTCTAGCACCGTCTCTCTCTTGACTTTCATTCTCTCTCTCGCCTTTCTTTTCTTCTGATCTTCTCATTCATGATTCACCCTTATTTCTAACCTTAAGTCCTTAATCTCCTATCACTGTTCTTCATCGTCTCTAACCCTCATCTCATATCGCTGTTCACCACAGTATCTACACCGTCTTGAGATTATCTACGATTTCCTGTTCTCCATTTAACCTCCACCATCGAGATCGGCATGGTTGTTTGTCCATGCAAGACAAAGCACTATGTCGAGGATTCACCTTGTCGTTTCGCTCTAAGATTCCCTGGATCTTGCTTCTTGATGCTTCAACTCTCAGTCCCCTGTTCTGGAAGTGCGGCTCTCTCAATTTCAATTGTGAGTTCGCTTCACTCTCGTCTTCAATCAGTGGTTTGGTTGTTAAGGATATTCTTCTTCAAAAAAACTCTACAAGGTGAAAGTTTTTAGTTTGCAATTTATGGATCTGAACATGCATGTTGTGGATTGCTCATTCTCTTCGATTGGGGGTTTCAGAGGTGTGGTTGCTCATAGTCTCCGTTGGTGACTGAGAGAAGAAGCTAGGGATTGTATTGAAACGTTGATACTTGTACTTCATTCTTCTTCTCTGTATCTGTACCTTGTTTAATAATATTTTTCTATGTATTTTTTATCTTCTCTGCAAATTTTTATCAAGAATTCTTCTTTTCTTTTATGTTCTTATTTTTGTTATGTCAAAATCGCCGAAACCGCAACCGATTCAACCCGCACCCAAGTTGTTCGAGGATTCAATTAGTCGGGAATGGTTTGAACTATTTGCGTTTCAAAACCGAGAATTTGACTCAAACCCGCCCGGTGATCAGCCCTACCTTGGGTCCTGTGAAAGTACACATACTCTGAAAAATTAGAGTCGGTTTCCACCAATGCTAATTTGGCCAGTGATATTTGTATCGGTTATAAAGCGACACCAAACATCAAAATGCGAGGGCTACTTTGACTGGTGATTTTAGTGTGCGCTTGAACCGACGCTTATTTTCACAAAGCCGACGCTACCGGCGTCGGCGTTGCCGACACTACACTTAAATGAGATTTCTCTTTTCCAATGATTTGCTTTGGCCAAACCAATACTAAAAAGCTAAATTTAGTGTCGGTGTGGTGGCCGAGCTAAATCTAAATTCTAAATCAACCAGTTTTCATTCGTCACAATTAATTACATTAAATTCATAGTTTAAGGCTTTGTTTAAAAAGCATGAAAAAGAAGAGAAAAGAAAATGTACCAAAGAAAACACAAACTCCAATGTTTTTTTTCTCTCCTTTGGTACATGAAGAAATATGGAGAGAATAGAAAAGTTAAGGTGAGATCCACACAAAATTTTCCCTTCTAAATTGGTGAGAGGGGGTATTTTGTGTGATTTAATGAAAATACTCTCTCACGTAATTTATCATAATTTACAAAAATAATAAAAATTTAAAAAAATATTAATAATACACACTGATATATATTTAACCATATATATTTCTAAAATTATATATTTTTTTTAGAACGTCAATTATCATATTTAATTTTTAAGTATATGGCTGTCATTTTACAAACTTCCAATTTTGTTTTCTTCTATCTTTCTGTTCACTTTCTTTTCAACCAAATCAAAGAACTCAAAAATCATCTCATATTCTACTTTTTTTTTTCTCTTCCTTTTCCTTTTTTTTTTCTTTTCTTTTTTTCTCACATTTTTCTTCTAAGATCCAAAAATATCCGAAGAATGTACGAAACTCAAAGTCTAAGTGTTATCTAAACTTGAAAAAAGAGTATTAATCTACTTAGAAGGACTGGCTGTAATTTCAGGAAAAAAATATGTACGGGTAGTACAATACATATATATCCATGAGAAGGAATATAAAAATGATGCCAATTTCTCTGGTCCCTTGCACTGTAAAAACAGCAGATATGATAATTATCCCTTCTAATCACAGCACTGATTGGACTCGAGATAGCCTGATACATGCCAGCATTCTATTCCTTTTGTGGGGTGGAAGAATATGAACCTATCTCCTGCAAAATGTTATAAAAACTTTATACTTTTATTTTTTTCATCTCATGTTCCATCTCATATGAATCTATCTCCTTGCAAAATTTTATAAAATCTTTATATTATATTATCTATTAAATCTCAATTTTTTTCTCTTTTTACTCTAAGGTAGAGGTGAAAATGAGATATGTATGGTTTATTTTTCTATAATCACGGCGAAGCTGATTATAATTTAAATCTAATATAAATTAATGAGAAGTTGTATTGATACTGCACGAGAGATTAAATGTTGGAAATTAAACTTGCTTCTTCTCTAGAAGCTTGTAGAATTATGTTTAATTGTTATCCATACAATAGCATAATTACTAAGGCTTTGAATTGTGCAAATCTTAACTTTTAAGATAGTCAAGTTGTCACCTTGTAGATATATATCACCAAAAGAAGCATTAGGATAGCTAGCCCTTAGTTGTTGTACACGGTTTATGGACTGCGCCAATACTTCCTCCCAGTGGCGACCTATGTTGACTTATGAAGACATACTTCACTTTCATGTTTCAGCTTCGAGTCTTGTGGGCTTGTGGACTGGGCGAGTCCCACTCAGTAGAAGGGCGACTGAGTGACTTATGCAGGGCGAGCCGGACCGCCAGAGGAGGGTGCACTTGTAATATATGGGGGGTGCAGATTTATACTTTATTGGGTCTAGTTCTCGAGGCCCAAGGGTAAACTAGGGTTTTAATGCTATTTATGGCTCTTACCCCTATAGATAACTAGTGGGGGCTCATGTAAAGGTGTTCAGATTTATTCATTTGCTACTTGATGACTGGATTTTATATGATAATTTTAGGGTCTTTTTATTTTGTTATTTTTGAGTCTCATATAGGATTTTTATTCTTTTTATGTAGATTTTATATTTATTTAGCATTTTGCATATATATTAGCTTTTATTTGTTTTTTAAACTTTATTTTATATTTTTAGGAATTTTTATAGTTATTTTTATATTTTTAGGAAAGCTGGTATAGTTATCATTTTTGTCCAGGGACCAATTTGTAATTTTCAGGAAAGGAAGGACCACCAGTGTAAAAGTTCAACAGTGGAGGATGAAAAGTGAAGTTTCAAAGAGTTAAAGGGCCAGAATTGAAGTGCTAGCAAAGAGAGGACTTAAAGTGGAAATCAAGAATATGAACCAACACTCTCTAAATTAAGCACATGGAAAATAAGGATTAAAGGATGAGTGGAGAATTGATGGTAGTGGGAAGGAGTTTTCAAAATTTAATTGGTGGCCAATGAAGGTCATAATGGCCATCATCAACTCCTCCACCATTGTAAGGCAAATTTTAGCTATAAATAGGAGTACTCATCCTTTGTAAAAAACACACCTATTCAGAATACAACAAGTGTTCTTCTTTCCTTCTTAAAGATCATTGTTCCTAGGAATTGTGGGAAGCCATACTTGAGCTCCTATCCAGGGTAATTCAATGACTCTTTTAGCCATGCTTGGCTAATTCTTTTTAAGTTACTTGGGTTGTTGTAGTTTATAATTTATGTCTTAGTTTATTTCTACATTTCTGAATAATATTTCCAGTTTATGTTTTATTTCCTTGTCTTCATTTCCTTTTAATGCGCATAAGAGTTCTTGCTTATTACTTATACGAATGGAAATTGGTAAGTAGTAAGGAAAATAGGATTTAAAAAAGGCTATAAGTATATATCACTAAGGAATTAGGATAGACGTGGTTTTTTGTTAGCCTGAATTTCATCTTCATCTTCTTCTCTAGTTAACTAAGTTGCAAGGAATTGAATTTAGTAATTAGGAAGAAAGTTCTACATTTGTAAGGAATTAACTTGTAGAAATACTAGGCTATAGCATCATGAACTTGGTTCTAGAGTTCAGAAATTAAGTAGGAGTTTCCTAGCATATTTTATAGACTATGTAATTCAACCCAAGTGCTTAATCTTCATCATCTTTATTCCTTTATATTTTATTGCTATATCTTGTTCTATCTTAATCAAACCTTCAACTTTTTACATCTTTTTATTTTCTGCATCCATGCACTTGCGGATTTGGCTATCAAGTTTTTGGCGCCGTTGCCGGGGATAGGTTCTTTTTAAGTTCTTTTTATTAATTTGTTTAGTGCTGTTTTTTTTATATAAAAAAAAAGAAAAAAATATTATCTGTGTGATGAACTGGTGCTGCTAATTTTGTTTGCTGAGTATTGCCAGGTATAGCAATGGCTGAAACATTCCAACAAAGGGAGGCAAAAATCCGGGCTAAACTTGAAAAAGAATATGAGAAAAAGAAGCAGGAAGCTTTCATTCTAGTTGACGAATTCTATTCTAATTCAGAGTGCAAGCGAAATGCGGGATTTTTGCCAACTCCTGAGCAAGAATGTAAGGCAATGGAGGAGCTACAAGTGAAGATACAAGGCATTCTGAGGAGGCAGCCCAGGGATGAACAACAACCACTCGGGGCTCAACGCATGTGCGTTGAGCCTCCAACGCTTGAGCGTTGGGGTTCCTGCAGCTCTTTATTCAACAAAACAAAACAAAACAAAAGCAATAGAAACACTTGGGTTGTCTCCCAAGAAGCCCAATGTTATAGTCTTTGGTAGACTTTTCACTAATCACTTTTCAACCGGGGTCTATTACAAAATTCATTAGACCCCGCAAATCATGCAAATTTTGGCACAAAAACATCATGGTGCCCAATGAATTTTCAGCCATCAAGGCAAAAACAATAAATTTAAAAATAGAGGGGGTAAGAAAAATTGGCGCCGTCGATGGGGAATCGGTAAACCAACCCCCACGATCACTAGGAGAGCAGTCATGTCAGGTATTCCAAGGCGAGGCTGTGGGCGAGGCAGTGGTGGAGGACGGGCGATGCGGACCCAACCACCGCCGTCCCCTCCTCCGTCACCACACGCAGGTCAGACCCAGCCTAAACAACCAAACAATGAGCCTCCCGCCACGATTAACCTCACCGCTGAGGAGTGGAGGAGAGTGTGTGGCACCATCGACACTATTCAGCAGCAGAACCAACATTTGTAGGCTCAATTAGAGTATTTTCGTCAGCAAAGGGATCCGGCAATGGAAGGCCACAGGGAAGCAGAAACAGTGGTGGAGTTTCAGCCTTTCTCTGCGGCAATTGCGGCGGTTCCTATGCCGGATGCCTTAAAAAGCCTAACACTGGAGACTTATGCAGGCGAGGGCGACCCTAAGGAGCACCTAAAGTACTTTATTACTAAGATGGTAATTATTCAGGCTTCTGACGCGGTCAGATGTAGGCTATTCCTGTCGACGTTTAAGGGGACGACACTCGCCTGGTTCAGTAGGCTTCCCTTACATTCTGTAACCGACTTTACAGATTTTTCTCACAAATTTCTTACGCAATTTGCGACGAGCAAAGCGTAAAAGGTTACAATGGCTGCACTATTTAACATCAGACAAGGACCGACGGAGACCATTAAGCAATATATGATGAGATTCAGTGCCACGTTGGTTAGAATTGAGGACCCGCCTCAAGAGACCTGTGTAAATGCCTTTAAACAGGGTTTAAGGGCGGGAGCACTTAATAACAAGTTTAGCAGGCGCCCGCCCAAGGACATGATTGACCTTCGGGAGAGGAAGCAGGATTTCATCTATGAAGAGGAGGATGCCGAACAAAAAAAGAAGAGAGATGCGCTGATGCTCCGGCGAGGAGGCCGGAGAGTAAGGGAAAACATGCAGACTCGCAACCGCGGAGGGAGCCGCCTAGAGAACAACCTCGGAGGAATCGCGGAGACCCATACCAGACTGTATCATTCACCAATCAAGCCAGGCGACACTACCAGGACCGCCCAGACTTCATTCAAAGGGAAGTATCCCAATAGCCTGCAAACAACTACTCGCTAGTGCAAGCATGGTCGTCGATACCATTGACAATGGGTCTCTCCAAGGTCTTAGCGGACAACAAAGAAACTAATTTGATAATGTACCCGCTTCCTCCCAAGAGGCCGTCCACGAACGTTGACACCAGAAGATAGAGTGACTTTCACAAAGTCCTGGGGCACTACACCGACGATTGTGTCACGTTACATAAAGAGGTAGAGAAATTGATTAAGGTGGGGCATTTCAGCCAGTACATCAAGTCGGAAGCAAGGTACTATATAGGTGGTCAGCAAGGGGCGAGTAGGGATGTCGGGGTCGAAGACCTGGATGATTCAACGCCAATGGGAGACCCATCGGGAGTAGTAAATTGCATCTCGGGAGGATTTGATGAAGAGTCCAATGCGGAGAGAAAGAGGTACATCCGCCAGGCGCATGCGGTGGTGCGTTCCATCCAGGAAGAGGTCTTTGGATTCGATCATCCCGATATAGTCTTCACCAAGGGTGACTTTACGGGAGTGACACCGCACAAGGGCAATCCCATAGTTGTGCAGCTGCACATAAATAATCACGACATCAGGCGAGTGCTACTAGACCAGGGGAGTTCAGCGGACATAATATATGGAGAGGCATTTGAAAAACGGGGCTGAAGGAAGGAGACCTCACACCCTTCACAGGAACTTTGGTGGGGTTCATAGGAGAGCACGTGGTGCCTAGAGGATGCGTGGAGGTCAAGACCATTTTTGGTCAGGAGGGATTTGCAAAGGCAGTCAATGTCAAGTATATTGTGCTCTCTTGCAAGTCGTCATATAATGTGCTAATCGGGCAAGACACGCTTTGCAAGATCTGCGCGGTGATATCGACGAAGCATTTGAAGGTGAAGTACCCACTCACTAACGGTAAGGTGGGGACGTTGAAGGTGGATCAAATCCGGGTGCGCAAATGCTATAGTGAGAGCGTTGCTACGTATGGAAGAAAAAACGCCAGGAGTGGCCACAGATGTTTGAGGTCAGTGAAGGGTGTACACTTGATCCTCAGGAGGAGTCGCTTAAGGCGCGCCCAACTCCGATTGAAGAGACTAAGTCGATAAAGGTGGGCGAGAGACTCCTCAAGGTTGGAACACAACTTTCCGCCAGCCAGGAGGAATGTTTGACTCGCTTGTTGATGGAAAATTTGGATCTTTTTTCCTGGACAATTAAGGATGTACCAGGAATCATTCCAGATGTCATTTGTCATAAGCTGGCACTCACAGCGGGGGCGAAACCAGTCGCCCAGGTAAGAAGGAAGATGGGTGGCGAGAAGAATAAGGCAGTAACGACAGAGACGGCTGGAGGGCAAATTCATCAGGGAAGTCAAATATCCAACGTGGCTAGCAAATGTTGTGATGGTAAAGAAGGCAAATGGGAAATGGAGAATGTGCACGAACTACACAGACCTCAATAAGGCGTGCCCCAAAGATTCTTACCCTTTGCTCGACATTGACAAACTGGTTGATGGTGCATCTGGAAATGAAATGTTAAGCCTTATGGACGCCTACTCTGGGTAAAATCATATTTGTATGCAGCCGCAAGATGAGGTAAAATCATCCTTCATGACTCCTCAGGTGAACTACTGTTACAGGACAATGCTATTTGGGTTGAAGAACACAGGGGAAACTTACCAATGATTGATGTATAAGGTGTTTGAAGACTAGGAGGGCAGAAACATACAGGTGTATGTTGATGACATGATCGTCATGTCAGTCAAGGCGAATGATCACCTTACAGATTTGAGTGAAGCATTTGGCCAGATGAGGCATTACAACATGCGTTTGAATCCTGAGAAATGTTCATTTGGAATTCAAGGGGGAAAGTTCCTAGGTTTCATGGTCACGGCATGAGGCATTGAGATTAATCCGGATAAGTGTAGGGGGGTCTTGGATATGGTTAGCCCAAGATCAGTCACGGAGGTACAACGGCTAGCAGGGAAGGTTGCCTCTTTGTCTCGCTTTTTGCCACACGCAGGGGAAAAGGCGGCCCCATTCTTTAAGTGCTTAAAGAAGAATACGAAATTTGAATGGACGTCTGAATGTGAGGAGGCGTTTGGGCAACTCAAGCAGTTCTTATCCTCACCCCCAATACTCCACAAGCCAGTTGTGGGTGAGCTTTTACTTCTGTACTTTTCCGTTACCGATCGGGCTATAGGCTTGGTTATTACACAAGACGTAGGGAGCATGCAAAACATAATTTAGTTTTTTATTCACACCCTTCAGGGTGCCGAGAAAAGGTATCAGAGGATTGAAAAGGCAGGCCTTGCGGTTCTGGTCACTGCTCGCCGCTTACGGGCATATTTCCAAAGTTTTCAAGTTAAGGTAAAAACTGATTTACCCTTGAAACAAGTACTGCAGAGGCCGGATTTATTTGGTCTCCTGGTGAGCTGGGCGGTAGAACTATCGGAGTATGGGTTAATCTACGAAGCGAGGGGAAAGGTATTGACATAGCGGCTTGCTGAGTTTGTCGCCGGGTTGACAGTCACGGAGGGCGAGACCGAAATAGACAAATGGGTGTTGTACATTGATAGGTCGTCCAATGCAAGGGGAAGTGGTGCGGGGATCATCATAAGTGGTCCCAGCAAGGTACAGGTGGAGTAGTCATTGCGATTTGAATTCAAGGTCAGCAACAACCTGGAAGAGTATGAGGCACTGATAGCGGGCCTGACGCTCGCCAAGGAGTTGGAAATAGACCAACTTGAAATCAAAATTGACTCCCTTCTGGTCACCTATCAAGTCAAAGGCGTGTATCAAGTTAAAGATCCTTTGCTAGAGAAATATCTAAGGCAGGCGCAGGATCTGATGAATTGAATCCCAAATGTTTCCATAGATTATGTTCCCAGAGAACAGAATCAGAGGGCGGATATGCTCGCTAACCTGGCTAGTACAAGAAGACCAGGGAATTATAAGTCTGTGATCCATGAAACCATCCAGGCTTCAACTGTTGAGGCAATTGAAGTTTGTAGTGTCTCGGTGGGGGCTACTTGGATGTCGCCAATAATTGAAGTCTTGGAGTGTGACTCAGTAGAAATGTACAAGTTCCCAGGCGAGTGTGACGAGGTTTCGCAGCGCCTTTGTTAAGGTGTGTTTCGGAGGATCAGGCCCGCAGATTGATGGAGGAGGTCCATGAGGGGGCATGTGCGAGCCACATAGGCGGGCGGTCCCGGAACGCCAGAATTTTAAGAGCTGGATTCTACTGGCCGACCCTGAGGAAGGATTGTCAGGAGCGCGTTAAGAGATGTGCTAAGTGTCAAGTGTTCGCCGATCTGCATAAAGCCCCACCCGAGCTATTGGCGACTATATCCTCTCCCTAGCCAATTGCCTCTGGGGAGTAGATTTGGTGGGCCTCTTCCCGCTCGCCCGCTCCCAGATGAATATATACTAGTGGCGGTTGATTACTTCACCAAATGGATAGAAGCAAAGCCTCTGGCGTCAATAACATCAGCAAAGATCACAAAGTTTTATTGGCAAAGGCTCATTTGCAGGTTTGGCGTTCCACAGGCGATCATTTCAGACAATGGGATGCAGTTCTCAAGCAAGGCGACCAAAGAATTTTGTGACGAGTGGGGAATCCAGACTAGGTACACATATGTGGAGCACCCACAAACAAATGGGCAGGCTGAGGCGGCAAACAAGGTCATCCTAGCGGGACTGAAGAAAAGGTTAAATGAGGCCAAGGGCTGCTGGCTGGAGGAGTTACCAATGGTGCTTTGGTCGTACAACACAACGCCTCAGTCCACAACTGGCGAGACACTGTTCAAGTTGACATATGGGGCAGACGCCATGTTGCCAATAGAAATCAAAAACAGTGCCTGGAGAACCACGGGGACGAACCGTGATCACAATGAAAGCAATATGCTGGTCAGTCTTGACATGTCGGTCGAAATAAGGGAGGAGGCTCGCCTTCAGGAAGCGGCCATGAAGCAAAGGGTGGCAAGAAAATACAACACGAGGGTAGTCCCACGTAGAATGCGTGTGGGCGACCTTGTGCTTCGTAGGCGGACAAGGACGACCAATGTCAATAAATTGATGCCAAACTAGGAAGGACCATATAAGGTCAGAGAATCTTTAGGGCAGGGAGCCTATCATCTGGAGGAATTATCAGGTAGGAGGATTCCAAGGTCTTGGAATGTCTCAAACCTGAGACATTACTATAGTTGAACTATGTAAAAGCAGGGGCGCCCTTTTTTCACCTTAGTGAGGACCTTTTTATGGGGCGCCTTTGCGACAAAATTTGGCGGTGATCCACATGTCATTAGAACGAATTGACAATAATGTGCGTAGCATATGTCAATAAAACAACTCGACGCTAATGTGAACCCGCTCAAATAAAGGCCTAGTGGAGGTCTACTTAAATTCAATAAAGTTGCAAATTAAAGTTATTATGTGTTCTAAATTCCAAAGTTCAGTAGCAGTCTAAATTCCAAGGCCCAGTGGTGGTATAAATTCCAAGCCCCAGTGGTGGTCTAAATTCCAAGGCCCAGTGGCGGTCTAAATTCCAAATTTGCAACTAAAGAAAAGGGGTCCAGTGGCGACCGAAGGAATTACTTTACGCTGTTTCCAAACAACCAAGGGGGAATAATACCCTCTAGCCTGGCGCCCTTTCCAGCTCTCAAGGCGAGAGAACAAGGTCCATGAACGGTGGTTCATTTGGAACGGCATGCGCGACCCTTGTGCGATACGGCAAAGAATGCCCATCCTTGATCAAATTAAATCGAGCACGTCTTTGAGCCAAGCCTTGGCCAACCCCAGTGGCCACTGGGATCCAAGCCAAAAGTCTCACTAAGAAGAAGTCTCGCTTTGCGAGTTAAAGCCTTGATCAAATTCAATCAAGCCAAAGTCTCATCGGAATAAGGTCGAGCGAAAGCCCCGGCACAGCGGGCCAAAGCCTCATAATAGACAAACAGCACAAACACAGGGTGTGCGGGTTACTACGTGACTCATAAAATCAAGCCTTGGCTGCCCTAGCAGTGTAAGTCCAACACACTTAAAATCCTCGTTAGAAGAGCCATGGGAGTATGGCTCGTTATGCGAGTGGAAACCATGCGTGCAAAATATAATTTGATCCAGTAGCGGTCTCAAACTTTATTCATTACAAAATTGACCCCCTAGAAATTTTGAAATCTTTTCCTTATAACATAAATCTAGTGGCAGTCAAGATTTTCTTCTTACAAAATTATTTAGTTTTGAAAGTTACTCAGATTTCCTTCTTACAGATTATCTCTTACTAAAACACTCCAGCGGCGAGTAAAATATTTCAAAGACAAAAGAATATATGGAGATGGACCAAGAGCGATTTTTTAACAAAATTATCAACACAACAAGAGCACAAAGGCAAAAGAAAAGTGTTCCATTAATTTGTTTGAATTGCAGGTACAAAAGGAGCTCGCCTAGGGCAAGAAAAAGAAAAAACAACAATAAAAAACATCAAGAACGAGACTATGACCTAGTTTGATTGCCCCCCTCGCCAGCAACAGCTTCCTCATCCGTGTCATCAGGAGCAACTTGATCACTCTCCTCGCCTTCAGAGTCAATTCCCACAAGGCCTTCCTCAGTAACCTCCTTCCACATACCCATGCGCGTAAAGTCAAAGTCGGGTTGCAGGAACCACACTTGCACCTTGGCTGAAAGGAATCCCTCCTCGAACCTCTTGGAACATTCTCCAACGAAGTCTTCTCGAAGGGCGGCCAACTAGGTGGAAGTTGCGTCAGACTCTCCTTTTACCTTGCTCAGCTCCGTGTTAGCTTCGCCGAGCTTTTCTTCCACGCTGGTGAGCTTGCTTTCAACCTTAGCAAGCTTATTATCAGCAACCTTTTTCTGATCCGCTAGCAAGCGGGAAAAGGTCTCTTCCAAGCTACGCTTCTTAGCAGCAAAGTCATTTTCTAGAGATGCCTTCTGCGCCGCTAGAACTTGAGCCGGGCAAGCCTCCGCATCCGCCAGTTGTCTCTCCATCTTGGCCTTGCTAGCACACAAAGCTTATAGCTCGACCGCCGTATCCTCCGACTGCTTCAGGCGGGCCTCTACCTCGGCCAGAATACCTTCAAGTTTGGCTTTTTCCACCATAAGACACTTGTTCGAGGCATGCAGCTTCTTATTCTCAGCACTCAATGATTTCACTTGCTTCGCTCGATCCGTCAAGGCGTGTAGGGCCTCTTAATGTTTACGCACCATCACGGCGCCCCAGCTGGCCGAAATCAGGTTGTGCCTGATCATGTTGTTCCCGACACAGAGGAAGTCATTACAAGACGTATCCTGATAGTAGCTATCTAGTGGCTGGTTGGATTCAACGAAGTTGAGGGTGCGCGGGCCTGAATCCTCATCTGCATCAGCCAACAACATTTTTTCCCTCTCGCCGGCGACAGCAACAACTTGGGCACCTGGACCTCCTTCCAGGTCCACACTGATAGGGTTCCCTTCCTCAAGGGCGGGCTACCACCCCTGAGGGTGAGAGGAAACCTTGGTTTTATTCTTTTGAATTGGGGGGGGGGGGGGGGCTATGAGGCCGCGTTTTGGCTTTGGCGGTCTTGTCGATTGGATCCACCAGCACCTTGGCTACTGGAGCCACCAGATTGTCGAACTTCAGCATCACCCGCCTCAGAGTGGTGGGTAGTGTTAGATGGCGGGACATTGTGCCATATTCCAACTTGTTGAGAACTTCCCGAAGGTGGCGGACCATGGCTCTCCAGCCTGGGGGTGTCGTGACGAGCCTTTTTCCGAGCCGGGCTATCTTTGGCAGGTTGTGCAGGTTGTGCGTTGCGAGAGCTTCAGGCGTGGCGGGCCAAAGCGTAGCGGGCCAATTAATCTTTGGAGATCTTTTAATTAGTCACTGCCAAGGAAACATACAAGTTTAAGTAAAGTAACAAGAATATGCATTTTTGTCGAGCAGCGACAAAAATATGGACTCACACAAATGTTTGATTGCATTGCCCATTTTATGGGCATGTATCAGGTCCCCAATGTTAATGGGTTCTATAGAAGAAAGGAACTCTACGATGAGCCACTCTTTATCATTCAGTGCGTCATCCTCTACGCTGAGTGGAAAGTTGGGCGACTCCGTCCAGTACGGTGGAAATCACATGTGGTCGGTTTTAATGTGTCTTAAGAGATGATGAATTTGAGGGCTATCGACCACCTTAAAGAAACAACCCTTCCAGATGACATGGGTATTTCTTTTCCAGGGTTTAAATCTGGCTTTAAGAGGCTTGGCGGTTAGGGCGACCCAAGAGCTAGTGGGTGCCACGTCTAGGCCCTTTTTGCTGGGAGGAACACATTTATAAAAAAAGAAAAAGAGGTTGTATGTGGGAGGAATCTCGAGGGCTTCGCAAAGAATTTCGAATCCCTGAATGAAGGCCCACGAATTGGGATTCGATTGAGACGGGGCGACAAAAAGAGCCTTTAGGGTTTCGCTAATAAAGGCGGGGAAGGGAAGGCGGACACCAAGGTCCTCAAACAGGTATGAATAAATAAAGAAGAAGTGTGGGTCACCATCTCTCTGCTTGGCATCACAAACATAGTCGTTGGTGGCGCAGGGTACAGTGATCAAGTCCGGGTCGTAGTTGTCCGAACAGAGCCCGCCAAGCTTGGAGCGCAGTGCTTCTACCATAGCCACACTGCTCCATATGGGAAATGTAGATACAACCTTAGGGGCGACTAGCCCAGTTTGGACCGGACGAGGTAGTGACTCCTCGTAATTTCGGGCTTTAGTGGCCGGAGAAAACGACCGTTGTGGTTGATCAACGGAGGTTCCGGCCACGGACTCGGCGGCGAAATCCATGAAAATAAAGAAAAAGAAAGACACAAAAAGACACAAAAAGCGTAACGAGGAAGAAACGTACTGGTAAACGAAGAAAGTGGGAAGAAAGCAGGATGGTGGAAACAATTGAAGGGAGTGGAACGCGGAGGAGAACGACGGAGTAAAAGCCAAGGCTGCGGGAAATCGCACACGTTGAGGAGGATGAAGCAAAAGTATTTTATGGAAGGAGGAGGGGGTTTATATAGGGAAGGTTGGGAAGAAGAAGGGCCAGAAGCAACAGGTGCGAATCACGAGATAGTGGAAAATTAAAAACCCATCAAATCCCAAGAAACCTAATCAAATCTCATCATTAAACACGCCGTTCCACGACGTGTTGTTATTAGCAAAACAATGATTTCTCAGCAAGGGTAAAGTGGCGTGTGGGAACGGAATCCAAGAAAGTGGGTACGGTTATGACAGCTGGTAGAGCAGTTAAGAAAGAAGAATTGAGACAGACACAAGACAGGCTGGCATTGGTGAAATATCTAGAGCGCCTAGTACCACAAATTAAAATGTATTTTAAATTATTGATTTATGAATTGATAGTGTGTTATTCCAGGAGAATGAAAATAGGTATTAGGGCAACCAGTAGGAAGGAGAGACAGGTGATTCTTCTGGTCCTAAGTTGCAACCTGGCGAGCCGACCCATAGACCGGGAACTTGGCGAGACTTGTGGACTGACCACAATTTCTACCAAGCGGGCGAAAATTATCACTAATCACAATAGACCTGCACCTGATTCTACCCTATTCTTCACGCCCAGGCCTCAGGCGACTCATTTCTCCGCAGGATGTTGTACTCTTTTTCGTTCACTAAGTTTTTATCCCACAGGGTTTTTCTTAGGAAGGTTTTAATGAGGCACATACTGTGGAGATGACCGCCCAAAGGAAGCGTTGGTTGAGAATCTCGTGACGAGAAACTCATGAAGACACACCCCGCTTTCATGCTTTAGCTTGATGTCTTGTGGGCTTGTGGACTGGGACAATACTTCCTCCTAGTGGCGACCTATGTAGACTTATGAAGACACACTTCGCTTTCATGCTTCAGCTTGGTGTCTTGTGGGCTTGTGGACTGGGCGAGTCCCACCCAGTAGAAGGGCGACTGAGTGACTTATGCAGGGCGAGCCGGATCGCCAGAGGGGGGGTGCACTTGTAATATATGGGGGTGCAGATTTAGGGGTGCAGATTTATACTTTATTGGGCCGAGTTCTCGAGACCCAAGGGCCTATAGTTTGTAAACTAGGGTTTTAATGCTATTTATGGCTCTTCCCCCTATAAATAACTAGTGAGGGGCTCATGTAAAGGGGTTCAAATTTATTCATTTTCTACTCAATAATAATACTTCTCCTATTTCTCTCCATTTGAGAACAGTTTAGCTAGCTGTCAAATAGATATATAATTACCAGCCCATTAAGGAAGCTAAAAATTGCCTTTCAGTTGATTGCTAGGGAGTTGGGTTGTAAGGCCTAATCAGCCTTATGGCTGCTCCAAGCATGACAAATCCTGCAGTAGCCAAACTTGTAGATTTCTTTAGGTTTATCCGTTGAGTGGAAAACCTCCCTATGTATTTGGCTGCTATCTTTGCAGTAGTTAGTTTTACACTAGATTATGTTTGAGCCTATGTTATGTGATTATCTTAAGGTATGTTATTTAGCTCATATAAAAGAGCAAGACGCCTTGGAATCTAGCTATTCCTCGTCTGGGTGAATGTTTGTGTGCTTCAGGAACGAGATGTCTTCACCATCACGCCCAGAAGAGGGAATGCAGGCCAACCTGAAACAGATGGCTTAAGCAATGACCAATTTGGCTGACGTGGTTGCTTAGCAGGCTGCTACGGCTGAAGCACGAGAACCTGCCTCTACTCAACGACAGGCAGTGGAGGATGAGCGCCGTGCCCGCCAGCAAGAAAGGGAAGAGAACATTGCTCGAACTCGAGCACTCAACGCCTTTCGACGGCATGACCCGCCAAGGTTCTTTGGGTAAGCTGACCCGGAGGAAGAGAATCTTTGGGTTCAGCAAGTTGAGAAGATCTTCGAAATCCTGAACACTACGGAAGGATCCAAGTTGGAGTTCGCTTCGTACCTACTGCAAGGCAATGCAGAGTACTGGTGGAAAGAAGCCAGACAAATCATGGAGGCCAACCAGGTAGGTGTCACGTGGAACACGTTCCGAAACGCCTTTTTGGAGAGGTACTACCCTCCTAGCGCTCGTGAAGAGATGGAGTCCCGATTCCTGGAGTTGTGTCAGGGAAGCATGTCGATGGACGAGTATGCTGCAAAGCTGGAATCTTTGGCTAGACACTTCTGATTCTTCACACGGAGGTTAGACAAATCCTACCTCTGTTCAAGGTTTATGAGAGGACTTCTATACGAGATCGAGAAGTCAGTGAGGCCCTTGGCTAGTTGCCAGTACCATCCACTTGTGGAGAAGTGCAGAGAAATTGAAGCCATGAGGAACGGGCGGAGGAGGAAATTCGGAAGAGGTGGACCATCCCAGCTAAGGACACAAGACCGAGAGAGTCTAGGGAAAGGGCATCGGAAGAGGCCATATCAGCGGACGCACAGGATAGGCCGGGAGACAGGACCACTCTAGCCGGAAGCTGCATCCAGGAGAGGCCAAGCAGTTCCACCCCCAGAGGGAAGGGTGGTTTGCTACAAGTGTGGAGAAGTAGGACATGTTGCAAGGACTTTTAAAGGGAAAAAGATGACGTGTCTTTGTTTCCTGAAGAATGGACACCTTGCCAGGGAATGTCGGACACCCAAGGCAGTACCGAAGTGATCGTCACGAAGGAAACCTGAGCATACAGTTAGAGACTGCAAGATGCCAAGACAGAACCTTCTATGGATGTGACTCGTTAGAAATTTCTTTTAAGTAGGGAGCGGTGCATTTGCCCATTCTATGAATGGCGAGGACTGCTAGAAACTATGTGACCTTCCCTACCATTTATTTGCTTGTATTTCCTGTTGTGGTTGTTTTGATTGTTAAATTGTTGCGTGTTTGTATGCTGATGATTATGAGAAGAATTTCTTCTCTTGTCTGTTATAAAATATATATATATATATATATATATATATATACACATTTATGTATATATATATATATCCCCCTACAATCTCTGAATGAGCCGATTATCTCAGAACCATGTGGAACTGGATAGTCTAAGTAGGATAGAATAGAGTGTCTCTGAATGTTTATAGAGAAGCTTGTGGGAACTACTCGAAGAAAGGACTCCGACAGTGTTCTTCTATCGGCCAGCATGGAAGAGAGAAGGGAAATGAATATGTGGGTCTTGCAAAGCGACACAAGACCCATCTCATATGCAACTTACGGATTACGCCTGCGCCGTCCACCGGGTACAAGTGATGGACCCTCGGAATTAACTCGGAGTGGTTGTGCAAGGGTAAAGTTTTTCGCTTGGGGAAAACGCCAGCGTTGCTGTTAAAGGAAAAGGACAGGAAGTCCTGGCCCTGCATGGGTTGACGATAATCGAGTAAAACGACAGTAAGAGATCAATATCCTTACTAAGGACTGATAACTTGGTGTACCAACTTGAGAAGCAGTGTGGTTCCCTAAGATCGACCAGGACCAATACCTCGTCAGAATCGGATTGAGGAAGAGGATGTGATGAAAAAATCCGCAAGTGTATCGAGGTTATCGAAGTAATATAAAAGATATCGTCTCCACAGGGATTGGTTTAATTTTATAATTGGTTTTTCAGAGTTGGAAACGAAAAGAAGTTTTTGTTTTGATTTTGGAATTTAGAGAGAAACATAAAAGCAGAAATAATAGCTTAATAAAACAAGTACTTAGGTTGAGTTTCACTACCTCTAGCTAAGCTATTCAGAATCAATTATATATATGAAATTCAGAACATATTCTTAGGTGTTCTAGCCTAGAGTTTCTACTTGTTAATACCTTAATCAAATAGAACTTTCAATCAATTACTAAGCCTAATACCTTAGTGATTAGTTAATCAAATTGAAGATGAATTACAAGTTCAGGCCAACACTAACAATGTCTACCCTTATACCTAAGTTGCATACAATTATTCATTCTATTCTCATTTCCCTTAAATCCTACCAATTACCATTGCATAACAATTAAGCATGAAGACTTGTGATCAATAAGAATAATATTAAAACATAGAATAGAAACTAAGAACTTGAACTTTTATTCATATACAAAAAAGAGAAACCTAAAGCATAGTTGAAATAGATTCACTACAACCCAAATACAAGAAAGCTTAGCCAAACATGGCTAAGGAAAACATAATTAAAAATGAAAAACCAGAACCAAGGGCTCCAAAGGCCTCTTACAAGCTTCAAGAACAAGGCTACAAAAGAAGGAACTCAGGTTCCTGGGCTTGATACAAAAGAAAAGCCAAAAACCGAATTTATAGCCAATTTTGTATGCCTGTATTCTTATGTTGACATATATGTATATCCTGTATTGTATTTTCTTTGGGAAGTAAACCTTTCACCTTATTTGTGTTGTTTGTGTTTGGACGACCTTCACCAGGAGATAGACAAGTGTTGGACCCGACTCCACTCCCGAGGTATGGTGGAGTACACTTTCCTCCATGAGCACGATTGGTTGGCGTGGGAGGTTAACCACTGATGACTGGATTTTGTATGATGATTTTAGGGTCTTTTTAGTCTTTTTATTTTGTTATTTTTGAGTCTCATATAGGTTTTTTATTCTTTTTATTTAGATTTTCTATTTATTTTGCATTTTACATATGATTAGTTTTTATTTGTTTTTTAAACTTTATTTTATATTTGTAGGAATTTTTATAGGTACTTTTATATTTTAGGAAAGCTGGTAGAATTAGTCATTTTTGTCCAGGGACCAAATTGTAAAGTTTCAGGAAAGGAAGGTACAAAGTACAAAAGTTCAGGAATTGAGGACTGAAATTGGAGTTTCAGGAGAATAAAGGGCTAGAAGTGAAGTGCTAACAAAGAGAGGACCAAATGTGAAAAGAAAGAATAAGAAGCATCATCTCTAATTTGGCACATGTAAAAAATGATGATTGAAGGATTGATGGTAGTGGAGAGGCTGTTTCAGAAGTTAAGAGGAGGCATAGTGGAGGCCATTGAAGGCACTGAAGACCCACTACCATAAAGAAGAGAAAAACAGAAAGAAGTGCAATCAGCAGATGAGCCAACGCTCAAGCGTTGGAAGCCCAACGCTCAAGCGTTGGCACTCTGACTAGGATCCAAGTCTGCAGTTATACCCAACGCTCAAGCATTGGCAGCCAGCGCTCATGCGCTAGGCCTTTGTTTGCAACGTCTGGAATTAATAGGACCCAACGCTCAAGCGTTGGGATCCCAGTGCTCAAGCGCTGGAAGGTATAAGTTTTGCTATAAATAGGAGTGTTCATCAATTGTAAAAAACACACCTAATTGCAGAATACAACAAGCATTCTTCTCTCTCCCTTAAGAGCATTGTTCCTGAGAATTGTGGGAAGCCATTCTTGAGCTCCTAGTCCAGGGTAATTCAATGTTTCTCTTAGCCATGCTTGGCTAATTTCTTTTTAAGTATTTGGGTTGTTTTAGCTTATAATTTATGTCTTAGTTTTCTTCATCTTTGTTTCTGAATAATATTACAAGTACATGTTTTATTTCCTTGTTCTTATTTTCATCTTTATTTCCTTATTTTCATCTAGAGCCTGAGGAGGACTTTGTGGGAATTAGGTGGGTAACTTTGTATCTTGGTGGTATAGTAGATAGCTTGACTATTGCGTCTGTATATTTTGCTGACTAGGGACAGCGTAGGTTCCCTGATTATATACTCTTTGTGTGGTCGCCTTGCGTGGGATCACAAGAGGTGTACCGAAATTATGAGGTCTTTTGTGTTAGGATTTCATAGTGGCAGTATATTTCTTCTTTTGATGAGTCGTTTTGTATTATATAAATACGTTCACCGATGATGGATACGTGACTATGTTTATGTATATGGCTAGTATGCATGGGATATTTGTAATGCATGTTGTCATAGCATGGTTTGAAAAAGAAAAAAGGCTTAATATCACTTTTTGTCCATCACGTTTCACGATTTTGCATTTCTGGTCCCCCTAGCAATTTATTAGCACCCAGAGTCCCTTAAACTTTGAAGAAGTTTCAATTCTAGTTTTCCATTAACATTCAGTTAGAAAACTAACGTTAGAAGCCTACGTGGCAGAAAATTAGTGATGTAGCAGGCTGAGTGGAGAGAGAAAGAGTTATTGGAGAGAGAAAGCTTGGTCAACTTCTTCTTCCTTCTTCCTTCTTCCTTGAATCCGGAACCCTACAAAAGAGGGGTTTTCTTTCCTCTGCAATCTGGAATCCTACATAACCAAGATTGGAGAAACAAGTGGGACTCAGTAGAATTGCTTGTATTAGATGGCAAGGCGCGGCGAAGGTAGGCGAAGAACGCAACGGCGAGGAAGCGACGCGACAGCGCGAAGGGTGTGGCGGCCAACGATCGGTGATGACTGATGACGGTGGGAAGGGATGGCAGAACGGCGCGATGAGGTGAGGCCGACGACACGACGCGACGGCAGGGGAACAACGATGGCGCGGTGAAGGTATGGTTTGAAGACTAGATCATTGACAACTCCAGCACGGGGCGACGAAGCGAGGATCGAAGAACAGTGGTTGATGATGGGAGTGGTCGTGATGGTTGCGATCTGGACAGAGGCTCAATGGGACAGCAAAGGACAAGCGATGAAGACTCATGGAGGTCGCTGTGATGTTCGGAGGTAGAGGGGTGAAGGGTTTCGCCATAGCTTATGGTGAGTGGCAGAAGGTTCTATTTTGAATTTGGGGTTTGCTTTGTTCCTTCTATCATCTCCTTTTTCTAGTTGCTTTTTGGGTTAGAATTTGAGGGGATGATTTTGATGGGGTTTCTGGCTATGTTATTATGGCAGGGAAGGAAGAAGGAAGAAGAAGCTGACCAAGGTTTCTCTCTCCAATGACTCTTTCTCTCTCCACTCAACCTGCCACATCACTAATTTTATGCCACGTAGGCTTCTAACGTTAGTTTTTTGACTGAATGTTAACAGAAAACCAGAATTGCAACTTCTTCAAAGGTTAAGGGACTATGGGTGCTAATAAATTGCTAGAGGGACCATAAATGAAAAATCGTGAAACGTGAGGGACCAAAAGTGCTATTAACCCAAGAAAAAAAATTAACTCTGCATTTTTACGGCTTGAAAGATAACCAACATGTTTATTTTACTGTTCAAGGTTACTGTTGTGACCCCTGAAAATTAGCAAGTTACACAAGTGTTGATGGAGTGGATGAGGAGATCATAGAGAAGTGGCGGTCTTACAAAGCTAAATTTGCACACCTAAGTGATGAATTGGTGATGTCTCAACAAAAAGCTCTTGCAGCCAACTAGTGGGCTATTGCAGCCGACGAAAGGGTTACAGCTGCCGAGGCTGATGCTACTCAGGCTAGACGCATGGACACATATGTTGTTGCCAAGGTGGATTTGATTCTCTCAATGGGAGGTTCAACAAATATTGCACCTCTGACGCTAGTCTGGTTCGACAACAAGTTCATGAGGACCATGTTGTGGAGAAGGACCACTAGGTAGTTAGTACTCAGCAACCCACTCATCATCTTCCCCATATGTAGGACTTTTATTGCACTTGTTTTGGATATTGTATTTGATTACTTTGACTTTTGTTAACAATGTTATTCTGGATTTGGTACTTGATATGTAGTACTTTATTTCTATTATGCTTTCGCCCATGCTGAGTTAACTTTCCAAATATTTAGAATTGATGACCTGTGTTGAAGGTCATTTGTGTTTATACGAATTCTATTTGTACAGGTTTAAAACAATTATGAAAAAACCGAAGCTGGGCAGGCAAAATATTCCGCAATTAGTGTCTGAAACCATCTATTCCCGGTCCAAGTTAAAGTTGGCTAAAGCTGCGCTAAAACCCTACCAAAACTCAGATATTGTGTGTTCTAACTTGCGCCAGGTGATCGATATTAGAGTCGATTTATACAACCGACACAAAATGCCCATTCGTTAGTATTGGTTACTCTGGCGACCCCATTGCGTCGGCTTTTCGTTTGCTAGGCCGACTCTGAGTTTAGCGTCGGCCAAAGAAGGCGACTCTACACGTTTTCTTTAACCCTTTTAACATCCGCCCTGACGTCGATGCTAAAACGTCTAAAACGCCAGTTTTTCACTCTATGACATCGATTTTCGGCTAATGCCATTTAGCATATTTATTTTAACTTGTAGTGTGGGTTCGGCTCATGTCACAACCACAGGGTCAGGGTATGCTTCCGGGACCATATTTCTCTTACGGATGTAGTTAAAAATTTCCTACCAACACATCCCTTATATCGATAGCAGTAATCGAACACACAACCTTTTGAGGCAAAGTGACATGTCCTTATCAAATGAGTCAACATGTGTTGATTGTTCTTCTATTGCTTACTTTAAACATATAATATGACCATTTTGATATTAAATTAAAATGATGCATGATTTCCTATGGAGGGAGGACTTAGAATGAAGTCTCTTTAAGGAGAGCTTGTTGGAGTTTTCATTCAACACTTACTTCCAATAAAGCTTGTATTAGCTAGTATTTTCCTATTTTGAGCATGTACTTTGTTCTGGACTTGTATATTAGCCTATATAGAACTTAATATTTTTGCTTGTAGTAGAGATGGACTTTAACATGGCCACTTAGAATTAAGACTGGGCTTTTTATATTAGGCTTCAGGGCTTATATTCTAACGGATATAGGTTGCAACATTTGGCTCTTGCGTTTGTGGCTCAATATATATAGGGTATGGAGCTCCTGTATATATGGAGCTTATTTTGTATTTTCCCCACCATTAATTAGTCATATTTTGATTTTTAAATTTGTGAGTTAGAAAACACTTTCTAAGTTTTCTCTTGAGAAAACCTCTATGAGAATCATCAAGTATTCTAGATCACTTGGGTTTGTTTCAACATTAAGTAAAGTATCAAGTTCGAACTAATACTGAATGCAATTATGTTAAGTACATATAGTGGGGAGAGTTTTACTGTCTATAGCGGTTATATATTCCACTTGAACATAATTGTCTTGGTAAAGAATACATGTGATTTTTTATTTAAAATAAAAACTATTGAATTTTAAATTAGTAGTTTGTTGTTCAATTATTAAGAAGTGTTGTCAAAACATTGAAAGTGATATATGTGTAAGGTTTCATCACATTTATTTGCTGTGTTGATCAGATGTTAGTCATGTATATGCCTCACAGTATACGCACTGTACTGTTACTATTTACCAGAAGAGAACATGGTTTGTTAACTTTATACCTACCCACACCTATTAGCATGTTTCACATTTGTTCATAGTGCATCCCCAATATAATAGATGGTGGATTCCACCAACTTGAGCCTAATTGCTTGTTGGAATCCAAATACGAAACCACAAACTAATCTTTGTTCTCCAGCTGATCCTCCTACCTGCTAGTTTGTTCCAACAGCTAGCAAGTTGTTTAGTCTATCTAACTGGCCATCACGGATTTTTGTGTGCCATTAAAATACGAAACTATGAAAGTGTTTTTTAAAATCTTTGGATATAAAACTATAAAAGTGATTTTAAACTGTTTGGATACAAAACTATAAAATTGATTTTTTTATATAGAAGCGATTTAAAACCGTTTGTCATTGTTTATTCTGTGATTTTAAACTGTTTGGATACAAAACTATAAAAATGCTTTTTAAACTGCTTTGATACAAAACTATAAAAGTACTTTTAACAATGTTTGGATACATAACTATAAAGTGATTTTAAATAGTTTGAATACAAAACTATAAAAGTATTTTTTTATAGAAGTGATTTTAAACAATTAGCTCATTTTTTATTGCTTATAAAAGAATTTTACTTTTAAAAAAATAATTGAATTTATTTTAAGTTATTTTTTGAAAAATAGAAATTCATTGTTGTCGTGTAAATGTTTTAAGAGAGTATTTTGTTTCTTTCCCTTCCATTCCACCCTTTTGAGCGAAACCAAAGTGTCTCGTTCCTAGAGCCTAATGTCATGTTCCGTTCGTTAAAAACATAACAAACACAGAACATAACCCATGTGTCCTGTTCTGTTCCCTTCCCACCTGTCTATCAAATGCTACCTAGGTATAAATTTACGAATACATCGATCATTAACATAACCCATGTGTCCTGTTCTATTCCCTTCCCACCTGTCTATCAAACACTACCTAGGTATAAATTTACGAATACATCGATCGTTATTTAATTCATTAATCACACAATATCCACCTCTCCTCCCTGCTCCCACCCTATGTCTCTCTCACTCTCTTTCTATCCATTCTTGAGAATATAATAATTTTGGTCATATCTCTAATAAAAAATTTGTAAAGCAAAAGTATTATTACATTGGAGTTGAAAAAACCAAAGTCCTTTTCGACAAAGCACAAAATATAGCGCCAACAAAATGAGGAAAAGAACGATAAACAACGCCTAAGCTAGGATAACAACTTAAGTCAGGATAACAAGTCTTCTCGACAAAAGACAATATAAAGCGCCGAAAAAATGAACCAAAGAACGACAAACAACGTCTAAGCCAGGATAAAAACCCTAGAAAAAGCTACCCAAGAGTACCCAACAATAGGAATTTCAGGCGCGATAGCAACAACTTCGTGGCCAACTCCAGTAGCATCGATCACTGAAGGACCACCACACGCTCCGAATCGGACATACAAACTACCCATACAATGGGAATAGAGCAGGAGTCATTGCCATCACAACCTGGAAACAAAGGTCGTTGAGTTATTGCGGTTCCAGATCACAAGTATACTTTAAGGAGCTTGTCGTCACAGCCGAGGCAAAAGCTACTGTAAGGATGGCGACGCACAAAGTCCTGTCTTGAATCAGCAAAAAATTAACCTAGAAAAAAAGCCTCATATTAGAAATAACAACAGCCACAACGTGGAGGTTTGATGGGACGTTGAGGAAGCTAAGGCCAGATCTAGCGATTCTAGATCTGATTAAACTGTGCTTTGGACCAGATCTAGAGATTAATGGTATGCAATGTCATATCTCTAATAAATATGAAGATATTAATGAATATCTACTTTTAGTGTAAAAGTGTAAAGAAGTTGTAGACTGATATTCAATCACATTATGTCAAATAGAACCAAGCAGTTACATTTCGTTTTAAGTTTGATTGAAATAAAAATAAATTTCAGATCCAGCGCAAATCAATTGGATGTATGTTTAAAAAAAGTTTGCAATAACAGTGCATCAACCATTTTGTTAAGGGGCTATCTAAATGACCTAGACGTTGAGTTAAATCACTCTAGTCTAAGATAGACTAGATATTTAAGATAAGTAAATTAGAAATTTTATATCTTATTTATTTATAAATAATTCTACTGGTATGTTATAATGGGATAAAGTTACTCATATGCGTCATTTAAATAATTTTGTAACTTTAATTTGGTTAAGGGGAAATATGAAACCACAAAAATATCTTGGTTGTATGGAAAGGAACAAAGTATACCCATGTCCCTTGTCACTTCACTCATATTGGTACAAAATGACAGCATATTAGATACCTTTAGAAAGTGTAAGTTCTCCATTCTTGAAACCACACAGATCAGATTTGATTTCCGAAATTTCTCTTCTGGCCATGTTTCGAATATTTAAGCAGAAGCATTTGATCGAGAATGACACGAAATTAAATGTAGTATGGAGTGTCCGCTATGCATTTTCCTTAGGACGCATGTAGCGAAACACGAGGTAGCAATCTACAATCTCCATTGCTGGCAAGATTTCGCACGCGTTTAAGCTTTTTTAGAGTGTACGCAATTTCTAAAGGAAACCTAGATTAACCAAGTAAAGAGAGGGAAAGCCATATCATTGTGAAGTCAAGAAATTCATTAATTGTTGACAAAATGAGGTAAATTCATTAATATACAGATATACTGTTATTAAATTGCTGTAAATTAACTGTCAGCGTAACAAATTCATAACCATTTTTACTGTTCACAAGTTTAAATCATTTTTTTCTAATTACAAAATTTACTTTATATTATTACAAATCTTATATTTACTAGTTACAAGCAGTGTACTGGTACATAATTTAAATATTTCTTAAATTTTAAAGATGTTAAAAGTAACAAAAATTATCGATAGATACCACTTTTGCAGTTTTCTACTGTTACGAATTAAAGAGTTCATAAAAAAAACTCTTCAATTTGTGAAGATCATAATTCGCCACAAATTATAGTCGTTCTTGTTGTCAAAACATTAGTGTACACGTCGTGGCGATGAAAAAATGGTAGATAAAATATTTTTTATAAAAGTAATATTATAGTATACCATCCTCACACATGAAGAATATAATGCTAGCAACATTTTTTTTCAATACTTTCTTATCCATTAGTTAAAAATTTTGTGAAATTGATGTAAAATATGAGTCTCACTTTTAAATTAATATGATACATATAAATTTTAATTACTGAATTTAAGAGGGTTGAATGAAGAGTGTTAAAGAGAGCGTTGAAGAGAGCTTCGCTAGCACTACTTATACAAAAACACAAACTTTAGAGAGTGATGAGACATGTTAAGGGTAAGAAGGAATTTCATACGGATCTCCATTATATACACTAGCTTTATTTGACATGGGCGGATAATTTTTCCTAGGTGGGTGCCATAATAAACTGTAATTTATGGTAATTGAAATCCATGGAGGCCAGCAATTACTTACTTGGATCACATCCTCAAGTGAATCAACATCAAATGCCCTTTACCTTTTTCTTTTTTCTTCATTAATTCTATAAATTAAATGAGCATGACCCATCTGACGTAGAAACACGTATTATTTATGCATATATAATATTATACATGTCTTTCAAACGCACCCACTTTCATTGTGTGGTATCTCGCGAATAAGAACCCACGTCACTCGCACTAACTTTACAAGGTGATACTTAACCTAGTTTTCGAATTAGAATTAGAACTCACAGTTGATTGTGACGTGTGTTATTCCAGCCTCCTCAAGGGACACGATAAGTGAAAAAATAATTTCTCATATAAACCAATTAAATCAGATGTTGAAATATCCAATTGATAGTAGATAATAATGAGTTCTCAATAATATAGTAGACAGAATTGAGTGTGAGACATGCATGCTCAAGTCAGAAATGATGTCACACATTAATGATTAAGGAATATGACACACGCATAGAGAAAGTTAATAATGTATATACTAGTTGATAAAGTCATGTTATGTTATGTTATGTATGTGTTCAAGCATCTCGAATCCAATTTTCTCAAGTTATGTTATGTATGTGTTAAAGCATCTCGAATCCAATTTCTTATTGTGTTTGCTTAAACATTAAACATTATTCCAATGTCTCAAATGTCACATGGGATATAAACAATTCATTAAGAATTGATGTAGATTTTATTCTAACCACAATTTTTTATTTTATTTTTAATTGAATCTCACAATAGTACATATATTTATAATCTTTATTTCCACCTAATTTTAATTTTAGTATTAATATTAATTCAATACTACAATTAAAATATTAATTAGTTAATATTTATAACGATAATGTTATAATTTAAATTAAACATGGTAAATTAAAAAAACAATAAATACATTACATTATGTTATATAATTCAAGATGGAAGAAAGTACATATCAATAAAACATAAATAACAATTCATATTAAATGAAATATATAATATCGCATAATTATTAATTTTCATTATTCTCATTTCTGAAATACCCTCAAATATGCTCCACCAAGACTGCTAGAAGTTGGCGGTGGATAAGTCGTTGAAGTTGATGTGCTCTTCTTTCCAAGTGTAACACTCCGATTTTCAGGGCGCATAACAATAACTCTAAACAGTGAAATAAATATGTTGATTAGTTTTAAAAGCCTAGTATGCATAGTTTATTTCTTTTCCTTTCCGAACCATGCAACCGGTGTAATGCATTACGAATATAATATCCCTGTTTGTGAAAGTAGCCAAACACATGGCATAAAGTGCAGTAAGGTAACCGACATCTGTCAAAGTAGTTAACTATACAACCCGACACCGAACATCAAAATAAAGATATATCTCTACTATAAGACCTAGACTAGACATCATAACACCAGGATACCTCCTTCAGCCCCACACAGGGTGGCCACACAAAAGTATAACTATCCGGGATCTGCACTGTCCCCAGTCCTATGATTGTACAGACCAACAACAAGAAGGAATAGTCGTAGACCAGCATGTCACTCAACTAGCCAACCTACCCACGAGTGACCCGCAACAGGTTTTACCACAGATGGATCATCTGGAGACGATTTGTAGTTCGAGGCTCCTGTCTCGTCCTGCTCCATCGACTCCTCTGACTCAGACTCCGACACTGGCGCGGACCCAACTCCTCCCACTACCCCATCCTCATCGTCGCTGTCCAGAATGTGGACCACTGGTACATCTAAGTCGATGACTGGAGTACACACTGTCAAGACCATCACTCGCTAACGAGGCCTCACCACATAACGGTAACTACAAGGAGGAATGCAATAAGAGGAGAAGAAAGGAATCCGCGTCGGCTTCAGCACCAGCGAAGAAGACGAATCACTGCTCATGGAGGGAAGAGGCCTCGTTCGACCTCTCATCAGGCTCGAAGTCGAAGCTCTGTCCCATCTCTGCCCCCCGGGTACTGTGTAGAAAATCTCATGACAGCTCGATAAAGCGCCCTCTTGTACATCCGGCCTGTAGCATCCATCTTGTCCTCTGCAACGCGACCAGAATAAGATGTCATGCGCATGGGGTGTTTGAGTGCACATGCAGAATCATCTTCCTCATCGAGGAAGTGAAAGTCCCTAGTCCCTCTGGTGGGGAGCCTTCCCCAAACGTCGTCCATCTGGCGAAGATCGCCCGAAAAGAAACACAAAAAGTAGGGCAAGGGTCACTTCCAAGAAAACAAATCATAGGTAAATGCAATCATAAGCATAATGAATGGCAACTCGAGTAAGATGAAAAGTACTAAGATATCATCATTATCATACAATAACAATTCACAAAGCACATCCACAAATAGTCATTCAATCATGATGTAATGTACATGTTAATGTCATGCCAGTGCATATGACTCGCCCGTCGACGACTTTTATCTGGATATTGTGCCAAGACTCGCTGCTCGGGAGGCGGGACAAATAATTCCAGTTTATGTTGGTAAAATGGCTGCTCCATCGACCTTGGATTGCCACTTCTTAGGGTCAACCATTGGTCTCCCTGAACTAATGACGTGACCAAGCTCCTGGTTGGATAAATCTGCTAGTTACCAACCTCACTGAGGCGGCCCATGAATGCATGAAATGTCATGTTACTCATACATAAAAGATTAACATGATTAACCTATCATACAATCAATTGTAATACTTTTCTTAGGTGGGCGGTGTGTAGAATTTTACCAGGTTTTGCACTGATTACCTTTCTTTACGGGGCGCTCTTCTTGATTCGGTTCAAAATTTTTAATCATTTGGTTTGGCGTTCCTTGATCTCTCTTCTCTATCGGGTGATGGGCCAGGTGTTCTCGGTGTGGAAAGGGTTGAGGCTGTAGTTTTTACTCCTGGGCATTTTTCGTAGAGGGTAGTAGTTGCTTCCGTCGTTTCCTCTCCCCGTTATCATCGTCCGTATTGAGGTTTCAGCTGGGGATGTATATGCGAGGTTGTTTTCATTTGTGCTGTACATACCCTGGTTGCGATTATTCTATCCTGATGCTTGAAAATCTTGGTCGTTCTTAGGATGTTCTTAGCTAGGATAATATTTTGGATGGCAGTGGCTTGGAGCCGTTTCTAATCTCTAAGGGTGCTTCTACTCAGAATGCTTCTTGCGAGATCAAGTCTTGTGTGTTTAGGTCTGGTGGTCCTTCAACTCAGGGGTGTCTGATAGAATTATATAGGCGGGGGCGGGGGGAGAAAAAGGATCTGGCTGCCTTTTCTAATGTTGTTTTTAAGTCTCCTGGGGTGGCGAAGGCAACACCTTATCGGGTTTCTCCTTTGATTTTAATGGAGATGTCGCCTTCGAGCTGCATCTTAACTAGAGCTAGACGGGCTTTATAGCAGGCGAAGGGAGTTGTTGTTCGGGGTCTTGCGAGCCATATTGGATCTTTATCGTGTTAGTTGAGAGGAGCTTCTTAGTTCATATTTGTGTTTTAGAGGGTGTTGGTTTTTGGTTTTGGTTGGTTGTTTCTGGTTTTTAGGTGCTTATAGCTCTAGTTTTATTTTTTCTTATCGGGTGTCATTGGTAGTGTTTTCTTTGTCCTTTCGCGGGCTTTTCCTGTTTTGTTTGGTTTTGTTAGATTTTTCTCTTTGTTGTATCTCTCTTCTAGAGGATTTTATTCTCAAGTTAATTATAAATAATTTTTTTCTTACGAAAAAATATTAAACAAATGCAGTCTAATTAATTTTTGTCGACTAAATACACACATGCATATGATATCTAACATATAATATCATAAAATGTTATTAAATTGTTTTATGATATTTTTTAATAATGATTAACAAATAAACTTGTAATTAATATATATACATTTCAAAAGATTTCTCATTATCACACTTATTTCAATAATTTTAGATCATTTAAACATGTTTTCAAAAATTAAAATGTGTAAAAATGTTATGTTCAACATTTAAAAATCTATAGATAACTTCTTGAAATTATTTTATTAACTAATTGAAATAATAATAATTTCTGTGGTGAACTAAAATAATGTTTGATGACCAAACGGGTATCGACCACAGTGGTAAAAAGTAACTGTTTGAACCCCTAGGTCGAGAATTCGATTCCTAAGAGCCGCATTCTTGGGGAGACCTTTAGTCTTCACCCCACCCGGGTCAAAATTGTGAGAGAAATTTAACACAAAAAAATATTATTTGACAAATAAATAAAATAAAGAGGAATATTTTACATAACTTACTACATGAAAGAGTTTTACAACTCATCGTCGTCTCCTTCAAGACGGGACAGCATTATCTCACTTTGAGGATATCCATAGTCTAGACAAGATACAAAAATTATATAATTTATTCTATTGTATTCATACATTTTTAACAGGATTAAATTAAAATAATTTTGTTATTTAAACCATATTTTATATAACACATACATGATGATATCATTAATAATATAAAATATAATTACTATTATAATTAATGTAAAATGATATTATTAATAATGTAAAATATAATTACTAAGTAATTACTACTATAATTAATGTAAAGATCAATATAATTTAACTTTTATGTATATGTCATTAATAATTTTCATGTTACACTTTTCCTAACTTCAAATATTAAAAAATAATAATTAAAATATTTTCCTGGTGATGGACCTCATAGTTAGACTCATTAGGTCAAATGAGGAGAGGTCTCACCTCCCTATAAATACTATTCTTATTTACAACATTTGGAATAACCTAGACTCTTGTGTCCCTAATTTTCTGGTTACCCACACATAACTCTACCACCTTTCCTTGGAACTCCTACGATATTCGGCCACTCGCAGCCTCACACACTGCTTGGTATATTATTTCTTCTCTTCTTTTCTTGTTTAGTGTACTGTTTTTATTTATATGAAATCAATATTCCAGAGCCATTTCAACACAACGATTGATCTATTTATTTTTACTAACAAGTAGCCTATGCGTTAATAAGAAAACAATCAGCCTCTGCGTTATTTTAACTTAATGTTAAAGTTGAAAAAAAGAAAAAAAAAAAGAAAATGAAGAGGTGAATCTCATCCTTTCCCCTTTGATGAACTTCTCATACTCTTTTTTAAGGTAATCGAGTTGCAATGACACAATAAAACTTAGGACATTTTATTTTGCTCCAATGTGAATTCAGAACCAGGATTTTAAATTGTTGTTGCGGCTGCATTTTGGAATTATGTTTTATTTCTTCTTTCATTGTGGTTAAGTTTTTGATCTTTCCTTGGAATGTTTCTGATTTTTTCTCTCGTGATATATTAATATAAATTATTTAGTTTAAACTGCTTGTTGCTTTACTTTTGTTTTTAGTCATGACTAGAAAGAAGGTGGAACTTATCTATATCTCCGATGATGCGGCAAGGAAAGCGAGCTTTCAAAAAAGAAAGAAAGGCATTTTCAAGAAGGCCAAAGAACTCACAGTTCTTTGTGGGATTCAAGTCTGTGCTATAATTTCATATCCTTTTGTTTCTCAAGCAGAAATATGGCCAAATCTAGAGGAAGCTAGGAAAGTCATTGAGAGCTATCAGAATGCATCTGCAATAGATGAAAACAAAAATGTTAATCAAGGGATCTATATGAGGAAAATGATTGAAAAAGCTCAGGAAAAATTGAAAAAGTTGCGTCAGAAGAACCGTGAGAAGGAGCTGGCTATAGATATGTTAAAATATATGAAAGAACAAAATTTTCCGGACAACCTGACTGCTGAAGAAATCAAAGAAATGAAAGAGTTGATCGTGAAATTACAGATATGTGATTGAAATTAAGATGACCACATTTGATTGACCTTATGTTAGACATTATTTTATGTGATCTTTATTTGTATTCGATGAATAAAGGCATCTCTCTATAAATGCACTTAAAAAATAATAATAAACTTTATCCTCAAATTCTAGCAATTTTCTCTTCATGTTTATACTATAATTATTAATATGATATAATATAATATAATATAAAAACATATTAATTAATTACTTCAATACGTAACTTTTGTTAATTTGTATTTATTATTTTATTAATTTAAAAAAGGCTTCATAGCCATTTTGGTCCCCCAGATTTCACGATTTTGCATTCGTGGTCCCTTTTGCAATTTATTAGCACCCAGAGTCCCTTTATCTTTGAAGATTTTGCATTTCTAGTTTTCCATCCAATTCCGTTAAAGATTTAACGGTTAATGAAAAAAAAAATTAATAAAAAAAAAGTCCAGAACATTCATCAATCTTCATCTTCTTCACCAAGATCTTCATCATCTTACCCAGAAGCTAAGACCCATTTCACAATAACAGCATCATCTTTCTTCAATATTATTAATCAAAATTACCAAAAATTAATCTATTCTTTTATGGAGCTAAAAATATTTTTTAATAATATTAAACAACATTGTGTATTTACTCCTAAAAAGGAAAATGAAAGGCTAGGATATAGTTTCTCTTCCGCTTGCAGGCAAAGGTGCGGTTGTTGCAGACTCTGGCAGTGGTGGCTCAGTCGCATGTTAAGGTCGGAGGTTTGGGCAAAGCGAGGGTGATGGGGGCGAGGGTGAAGATAAATAGAATGGGTTTGTTTCTAGTCAAGGTTTTGGTGGTGCTTCTCGGGTATGTGTTTATCTTTTCGTTGATGGCATTGCGGAGACGGTTAGCTATCATCATATCAGAGGGCTTTTCACTCAATACAAGAGGTTAGTGAACCTTTTTGTGCAACAAAACAAGAAGCTTGGAAGACGTATCTGTTTCTATTTTGTGCACAGTGGTAAAAAGTGACTGTTTGAACCCTTAGGTCGAGAGATCGATTCCTAGGAGCAACACTCTTGAGGAGACCTTTAGCCTTCACCCCACCCGGGTCAAGATTGTGAGAGCAATTTAACACCAATAAAATAATATTTGATAAATAAATAAAATAAAGAGGAATATTTTAGATAACTTACTCCATGAAAGAGTTTTACAACTCATTGTCGTCTCCTTCAAGACGGGATAGCACTATCTCATGTTGAGGATATCCATAGTCTAGACAAGATAAAAAATTATATAATTTATTCTATTGTGTTTATACATTTTTAACAGGATTAAATTAAAATAATTTTGTTATTTAAACCATATTTTATATAACGCATACATGATGACATCATTAATAATATAAAATATAATTACAAAGTAATTACTATTATAATTTATGTAAAATGATATCATTAATAATGGAAAATATAATTACTAAGTAATTACTATTATAATTAATGTAAAGATTAATACAATTTAACTTTTATGTATATGTAATTAAATTCATTCCAATGTTTGACTAAAGACATGATAATTAATGTTGTCATTAATAATTTTAATGTTACACTTTTCCTAACTTCAAATATTATAGAATAATAATTAAAATATTTTCCTGGTGATGGACCTCATGGTTAGACTCATTAGGTCAAATGAGGAGAGGTCTCACCTCCCTATAAATACCATTCTTATTTACAACATTTGGAATAACCTAGACTCTTGTGTCCCTAATTTTCTGGTTACCCACACATAACTCTACCACCTTTCCTTGGAACTCCTACGATATTCGGCCACTCGCAGCCTCACACACTGCTTGGTATGTTATTTCTTCTCTTCTTTTCTTGTTTAGTGTATTGTTTTTATTTATATGAAATCAATATTTCAGAGCCATTTCAACACAACGATTGATCACTTTATTTTTACTAACAAGTAGCCTATGCGTTAATAAAAAAACAATCAGCCTCTGCGTTATTTTAACTTAATGTTAAAGTTGAAAAAAAGAAAAAAAAAAAGAAAATGAAGAGGTGAATCTCATCCTTTCCCCTTTGATGAACTTCTCATACTCTTTTTTAAGGTAATCGAGTTGCAATGACACAATAAAACTTAGGACATTTTATTTTGCTCCAATGTGAATTCAGAACCAGGATTTTAAATTGTTGTTGCGGCTGCATTTTGGAATTATGTTTTATTTCTTCTTTCATTGTGGTTAAGTTTGTGATCTTTCCTTGGAATGTTTCTGATTTTTTCTCTCGTGATATATTAATATAAATTATTTAGTTTAAATTGCTTGTTGCTTTACTTTTGTTTTTAGTCATGACTAGAAAGAAGGTGGAACTTATCTATATCTCCGATGATGCGGCAAGGAAAGCGAGCTTTCAAAAAAGAAAGAAAGGCATTTTCAAGAAGGCCAAAGAACTCACAGTTCTTTGTGGGATTCAAGTCTGTGCTATAATTTCAGATCCTTTTGATTCTCAAGCAGAAATATGGCCAAATCTAGAGGAAGCTAGGAAAGTCATTGAGAGCTATCAGAATGCATCTTCAATAGATGAAAACAAAAATGTTAATCAAGGGATCTATATGAGGAAAATGATTGAAAAAGCTCAGGAAAAATTGAAAAAGTTGCGTCAGAAGAACCGTGAGAAGGAGCTGGCTATAGATATGTTAAAATATATGAAAGAACAAAATTTTCCGGACAACCTGACTGCTGAAGAAATCAAAGAAATGAAAGAGTTGATCGTGAAATTACAGATATGTGATTGAAATTAAGATGACCACATTTGATTGACCTTATGTTAGACATTATTTTATGTGATCTTTATTTGTATTCGATGAATAAAGGCATCTCTCTATAAATGCACTTAAAAATTAATAATAAACTTTATCCTCAAATTCTAGCAATTTTCTCTTAATGTTTATACTATAATTATTAATATGATATAATATAATATAATATAAAAACATATTAAGTAATTACTTCAATACGTAACTTTTGTTAATTTGTATTTATTATTTTATTAATTTAAAAAAGGCTTAATAGCCATTTTGGTCCCCCAGATTTCACGATTTTGCATTCGTGGTCCATTTTGCAATTTATTAGCACCCAGAGTCCCTTTATCTTTGAAGATTTTGCATTTCTAGTTTTCCATCCAATTCCGTTAAAGATTTAACGGTTTTTGAAAAAAAAAATTAATAAAAAAAAAGTCCAGAACATTCATCAATCTTCATCTTCTTCACCAAGATCTTCATCATCTTACCCAGAAGCTAAGACCCATTTCACAATAACAGCATCATGTTTCTTCAATATTATTAATCAAAATTACCAAAAATTAATCTATTCTTTTATGGAGCTAAAAATAATTTTTAATAATATTAAACAACATTGTGTATTTACTCCTAAAAAGGAAAATGAAAGGCTAGGATATAATTTCTCTTCCGCTTGCAGGCAAAGGGGCGGTTGTTGCAGACTCTGGTAGTGGTGGCTCAGTCGCATGTTAAGGTCGGAGGTTTGGGCAAAGCGAGGGTGATGGGGGCGAGGGTGAAGATAAATAGAATGGGTTTGTTTCTAGTCAAGGTTTTGGTGGTGCTTCTCGGGTATGTGTTTATCTTTTCGTTGATGGCATTGCGGAGACGGTTAGCTATCATCATATCAGAGGGCTTTTCACTCAATACAAGAGGTTAGTGAACCTTTTTGTGCAACAAAACAAGAAGCTTGGAAGACGTATCTGTTTCGGTTTTGTGCACAGTGGTAAAAAGTGACTGTTTGAACCCCTTGGTCGAGAGATCGATTCCTAGGAGCAACACTCTTGAGGAGACCTTTAGCCTTCACCCCACCCGGGTCAAGATTGTGAGAGCAATTTAACACCAATAAAATAATATTTGATAAATAAATAAAATAAAGAGGAATATTTTAGATAACTTACTCCATGAAAGAGTTTTACAACTCATTGTCGTCTCCTTCAAGACGGGATAGCACTATCTTATGTTGAGGATATCCATAGTCTAGACAAGATAAAAAATTATATAATTTATTCTATTGTGTTTATACATTTGTAACAGGATTAAATTAAAATGATTTTGTTATTTAAACCATATTTTATATAACGCATACATGATGATATCATTAATAATATAAAATATAATTACAAAGTAATTACTATTATAATTTATGTAAAATGATATCATTAATAATGGAAAATATAATTACTAAGTAATTACTATTATAATTAATGTAAAGATTAATACGATTTATCTTTTATGTATATGTAATTAAATTCATTCCAATGTTTGACTAAAGACATGATAATTAATGTTGTCATTAATAATTTTCATGTTACACTTTTCCTAACTTCAAATATTATAAAATAATAATTAAAATATTTTCCTGGTGATCGGACCTCATAGTTAGACTCATTAGGTCAAATGAGGAGAGGTCTCACCTCCCTATAAATACCATTCTTATTTACAACATTTGGAATAACCTAGACTCTTGTGCCCTAATTTTCTGGTTACCCACACATAACTCTACCACCTTTCCTTGGAACTCCTACGATATTCGGCCACTCGCAGCCTCACACACTGCTTGGTATGTTATTTCTTTTCTTCTTTTCTTGTTTAGTGTACTGTTTTTATTTATATGAAATCAATATTCCAGAGCAAACGCAACGCAACAATTGATCTCTTTATTTTTACTAACAAGTAGCCTCTACGTTAATAAAAAAACAATCAGCCTATGCGTTATTTTAACTTAATGTTAAAGTTGAAAAAAAGTACAAAAAGAAAATGAAGAGGTGAACCTCATCCATTCCCCTTTGATGAACTTCTCTTACTCTTTTTTAAGGTAATCGAGTTGCAATGACACAGTAAAACTTAGGACATTTTATTTTGCTCCAATGTGAGTTCAGAACCAGGATTTTAAATTGTTGTTGCGGCTGCATTTTGGAATTATGTTTTATTTCTTCTTTCATTGTGGTTAAGTTTGTGATCTTTCCTTGGAATGTTTCTGATTTTTTCTCTCGTGATATATTAATATAACTTATTTAGTTTAAACTGCTTATTACTTTACTTTGTTTTTAGTCATGACTAGGAAGAAGGTGGAACTTATCTATATCTCCGATGACGCGGCAAGGAAAGCGACCTTTCGAAAAAGAAAGAAAGGCATTTTAAAGAAGGCCAAAGAACTCACAGATCTTTGTGGGATTCAAGTCTGTGCTATAATTTCAGATCCTTTTGATTCTCAAGCAGAAATATGGCCAAATCTAGAGGAAGCTAGGAAAGTCATTGAGAGCTATCAGAATGCATTTGCAATAGATGAAAGCAAAAATGTTAATCAAGAGATCTATATGATGCCAATGATTGAAAAAGCTCAGGAAAAATTGAAAAAGCTGCGTCAGAAGAACCGTGAGAAGGAGTTGACTATAGATATGTTAAAATATATGAAAGAACAAAATTTTCCGGACAACCTGACTGCTGAAGAAATCAAAGAGTTGATCGAGAAATTACAGATATGTGATTGAAAATAAGATGACCACATTTGATTGACCTTATGTTAGACATTATTTTATGTGATCTTTATTTTTATTCGATGAATAATGACATCTCTCTATAACAGCACCTATAAAATAATAATAAGCTTTATCTTCACATTCTAGCAATTTTCTCTTCATGTTTATACTATAATTATTAATATAATATAATATAATATAAAAACATATTAAGTAATTACTTCAATACTTTGTTAATTTATATTTATTATTTTATTATTTTAAAAAATGAATACCTTTTTAATTCTTTTATATATTTTTTTGAAACTAATTCTGTTATATTTATACCATAGTTTGTGGTGTATAAACAAAGGTATAATTAATTGAAGACTTCTTAAATATTAAACATGATCATAAAAATGATTAACTAAGTAAGTAAATGATTCTGAGGTTTGAGCAAGTTTTGAGGTTGGGACGATGATGACAGCAGCCTAGATCGGAGGTCTGGTTAGCCTCGTTGACGGCAAAAAAATTAGGTCATGGGTTAAGAAGTGGAGCTCACGGCGGAGATGGAGCGATGCGATCCCGAACGGCATGGGCTTGAGGATCTAGATTGGAGTTCGTGGTTCCAGATCCAGAGCATTTGTCTGAGGATTAAAATTCCTCGTTACCTTCGGTTACATCGCCACCTTTAATTGAAGATTATGATGTTGAAGATTATGAAACGAGATGTTGAAGATTTGGTTGAGAATTGAGATGTTGAAGAGTGAAATGAGTCTAGGGTTAAGAATTTTAATTGGGTATGATGAAACAAGATGTTGATTCTAAAGCAGATGATGTTAAAAAAAAAATTGTTATTTTAATTTTTAGTTAGTAATTTTTATTTTTTATGATTAATTTGAATTTAAATAAGAAAAAGAAAAAAGAATTAATCAGCGTGGCAATGCCAACACACTCCGACGGTGAAAATTCAGCAAGTTGGTCGGAGCCACAACTCCAATGAGGACCATTTTCCCAAACCCCTTGACTAATCTCAGATTTTACTCCAATGAAAGATTAGAACCAAAACTCGTTTAAACCTCGGCTACCATTTATTTAGTTAACCCCATAAAAAAAAGTTATCAGATGGATAATTATTATGCTCGTGTATTGAAGTTAGTTAATAATAATATTATATATCTTTCTCTATGCGGTGCTTGTGTTCTATGTTGAGTTTTTTTTTTTTCAAAGTTCTCTTGCCTATTTATTTCAGATGGTTGGCTATGCAAATTTTTTCACATAAATTAATTTATTCATGATTTAATTTGAATTGGACAATAATCTAGTACACCTAATTAATTTTGATGAATTCCGCACAACATGGAATGAATAGGTTCAAAATCTCGATCAGTTCCTTTTTCAAATCTCGCAGCAGCTGCTCGAGCTCTTTCAGCGTGTCATAAATGACCCACGAATAAAAGGAATCCTAGAACAAAATGAGAAGTATTTAACCAACTTCTAAGAGAAACGTAATTGACTGCATTGATCTCCGTAACTACACCACGCGAGGAATTTAAGGAACCTAAAGGAACGTGAGTCATATATTCCATGGAACGATGTTCTTGTCAAGACTGTATGTATTTTTTGAGTCTACTCAAGTCCAAACCATTTGGACCACTTAGAGGTTCTAACCAAGGAGCACAAAGATCCCAAAACCGCATAGTTTCTCCTCCAAAATTAACTTCTCCCCGGTCGGGAGAACTAAGAAAATACTAAATAATTTTCAATATATAATAATTATAATTATAATTATAATATACTAAATGTTTTCCAAATATTAACTATAAAATATTATATGACAAGAATCATGATATAAAATATTATTCGCTAATCTTTGTTCAGAAAAATGTTTTAACAGATAATTTTATACCATGTAACATTCTTGGAAATTATGTATACAATTTTAAGAAAATACAGATAATATAAATAAAAATGAATGTATATTAACAAAAATATCATTAGGTTAAAGAATGAAAATAGATATAATCAAATATAGTTAATATATATACTACAATTATTTTCAATTTTGGAAACTTCAATTAAAACTTTTGAATAATACATTGTCCATCCAAATATAGAATTACTATTTTTTTTAGATATTTATAAATGTCAAAATATATTTTGTGAATGCAAAAACAATTTATTAATAATGAGAGGGCAGAAGGAAAAATAAGAACTTGGATATTAGTTGCACATATAGGTTTCAGAGAGGGAGTTGCGCGGGGGGATGGCTCAGGTTTGGGTGGCCCTCAGAAGAGAGGGCGACCTAGAAAATTGTCTAATAGAGGAAAGAAAAACTTGGAGCTGGACATAGAGATCGCATATGACTTTGGGTTGTCGGAGTTGATATAGATTATGCCTATTAGGGACAATTCGTCAATTTTGCCAGAATCCCTGGATTCTGACGGTGTCATGACAAGAGCAAGATCAAACTTTCTGATGGGAAAGAGGCTTAGTGTTGTGTTTGATTGTGCAGATGACGTGCTACAACAAAACATGTCTTTCGCGGCGGTTGAAAGTAGTACTGATGGTGGTTAAAACCCCCGCTAAAAATGATTGCCAGATGCTGACCGTCAGGAATAGATTTACCGGCGGTTGCAACCGCCGCCAAGGTCACCACCTGTACACATTCAATCTTAGGTTTTCACGGCTGTTGCAACTGCCACAAAGATTCTAGAAAATTTGGGGGCGGTCTAAACCGCCAGTAAAGTTAGAAACGTGTCTATTTATTTTGACAATTTACTAGCAGTTAAAACCGTCGCCACTCTCTAGAAAATTGATTAAAAATAGTATACTATTTTGTTTCTGTCTGCTTTCTACTGTTTACATTATAAATTAATCCAAACATAAAAAAATAATTCCTACCACAAGAAATCCATTCAAACAAACTAAAATACTTGCATAAGAATATCAATCAGTTTTACACAATTAAAAGTGCTTAAAACAAATCCAAAAGAAAATTAACATGAATATAACATTGTCCACACATTGCCCAAATAAGGTGTGAATCATAATTAAAATGTAAAAGGTTAACCACACATTTAAAGGTTAGAATACTTCCATATCGAACATCTTTATTTAAGGCTATATACCAAAAACCATAGAAAGAAAGGAAGGAGTTGTGATCGTAGTGGCAGTGGCCTAAATTCAGTGACACGGGAAGCTCATGCTACCTTGGGGAAAAAGAAAAGTTAAAATGCTAACATATGCAGCTTTTCCAATTCTTCATTCAGGCTGGCAGAGTAATCAAACAACTCACATTGGATTTTTTATGTTCTGACTTCTATGTGAATTACAAATAAATATGGTTAAGCTCAATCAAAATTCAAAAGCGATGCAGGAGTTGAATGCTAACAGACCACCAACACCAACTAGAGGCCGTCCTCAAGTAACAAATGATCAAGCATGATGCCATATACGGGGCATGCAAGCCTGTGATCTTTATCCCCGGGGAGAGTTTGAAGGCTTTCCTGTCCTGGGTCTCACCGTTCAATCAGCAGGCCTTTAGAAGATGCACGCGTTTGAGAAGCAAGGTTCTCTTTGACGCAGCTAGAAGTTGCAGTTTGGGATCCACCCATCCATTGTAAATTGAGCCATAGGTACAAGGTTGAGGTCATGGTTGTCTGTCATGGATTGTCGGTGTTGGCTATTTTTCTCATTAATTTTTACATATTTTTTACTCAGCCCCTAGGTTATTATTATTGTTATTTTTTTTAAAATGAAGAGGACAAGGGGTTTCTATCTTTTTTTGTTGTGATGGAGGTATAAATCAGAGATCTTTCTTGGGGGTTCATGTATCATATAGGTATTGCTTTGTGTAACTCATCAATGCTCTGTGCAATTATTTTTTGTGTGAATCAACATATTCTGACAGAAATATGTGAATTTTGATAACAGAATTTTGCATTTTGCCATGGGCGGCTAAGAGCTTGGGGAATTGATTTAGGGGTTTGACTTGTTTACATGTCAATCTCTATAAATAGTATTTATTTTACAAAAAAAAAAAAAAAAAAAAAAAGATGTTTTACTAACCAGCCTGTTAAAGAATTGAGATATCAAACCATATTAAAGAAACTGGCGCAGGTGAGAACTGATATCAATCCCCAGGGTCAAAAAATCTCCATTACGTTAAAATTCCCTTGGATAACCTAAGTTGATATACCATTAGGAAATAGTAATCTTTGACCCCATTATCGTTACAACACATATTATATTGTACAACGAACATTATTAGATAATCACATCATCGAACCAATAGGGTATATCACTGCAATAGAAAATATTGATAACCAAAGAGAAAAATGTAACTAAGTACAAAGTCAGCTAGTAAAATGCATAATTTGGTGTAGTGATATTCAAGCGTACGTGAAGCGGTTTGAACCTAGTAGAGCTAGGTGATTGTTATAGTTTCTTTGTTGTGGGTGTTGTGGGGGCTATCTTGTGTGTTGGTCAGCCTTTTCCGGGGTGTTGGTTTCTTTCTTGGGGTTTGGTTTATTTTTTTGGCGGTTATGACAGTTATGCATTTGTTTTGTTAGGTCTTTTTGGTTCATTTTTTTATGGGTTCTATTTTCTTTTTAGTTGTTTCTGTGTTTCTTGAGGCAAACCTAAGAACAATCCTCTCAAAAGAGATTTCAAAAAACAATACCAACCCCAACGTAAACCCCCTAGTATATATGTCAAAATATATGATTTAATGGTAATATATCTCTGGCAATTTTGAAATGTAAGTTTTGTGATACCATTTATAATGTTTATTTAATTTCTTAAAATTAAATTTGACTATGAATAAATATCTTTCTATAAATATTAAATGAGTAAAAGTTCAAACTTTAAGAAATTAATAAATAATAGTAGCAATAACAATTCAATTAAATAGTTCAGTTCAAAAAAAAAACAATTCAATTAAATAGTGAAATTTTTGCACATTTTACTCTCATGCAAATATTATATATATAAAATATTCTGTTGGGGGATGGAGCATTTGTTTCTGATCCGCTTATGGTGAACCTATAGTCCTCAAGGGCTGTGTCAAATGTCCTGTCTTTTGCTTGGAGAATTTTCTTAAATAGGGTGCAAACAAGGACAATCCGGGGGTATTTAATCTGGTGAAAATTGCAGTGCTGATTATATCACTACTCCTGTTGCAGCTAATAGATGTTGCTGACCAAAACAGGAGTATTTAATATGGACCATGGCATGGATGCCCCAGCTCTAATTTATGAACTAGAATGTTGGCTAGAGTTGCGATGGATATTCCCTCTGAGTTGGATCATACTGTGGTGCTGATTATTTGATTGATGTTTGCTAGGTTGGAATGTTGGAGTAATTGGAAACCATGGGACATGTTTAGTCTTCTTTGCTAGCTTTATTGGTGATAACGTCCTATCTCTTGTTGCTCCTTCTTGTTGTGTCAGCTTCCTTAGAAGTGGCAAAATTGTTCCTCCATGCTAGGATGGTTGGTCATTCCAGTAGATCAGCACAAGTATTGTGGAGTCTTGAGGTTGTGGGCTGGTTTTCTGTAGTAATGAGCCATAATTTTTGTATGGTACTGAACATTGTTTCTCTTCCTTGTCCTATTTATTTCTTCTTTATTCTATTAAGGGTTGGGGTACCCCTTGTACCTCTTTTTAATGCATTTCTTTGGCTTTTAAAAAAAAGGAACAATCCGGGGGCCATATGAGAAGAAGGGGAAGCAATTTGTCCGCTATGCAAGTTTCTCACCTTTTTTATTTTGCAGGTTTTTGTGGCAGATATGGATGAAAATTTATGGCTGGTTGGACTTTCCCTTAGCTGTCCCAACGGATTGTCGGAGTCATTTCCAACAACATGCTCAGCTTGGACGAAATAAGAAAGGGAGACATAGCTTATGGATTATATAGCTTGAAACTATCTGGTACATTTGGAAGTTTAAAAATTCTATAGGTTTTCATGAAGGGGATTTTGATATGTTAGGTGCCTTGGAGTGCATACAATCCTGATCCTGGCTCTGGTTAAAAACTAAAACCAAAGGTTTCCACTTTTCTTTCTTCGAGTGGAGTTCAAATCCTTTGGTTAATTTGCCTGAGATCCTTATAATTGTTCAGTCGAGCTCCTTGTCTGTTGGTCCTAATTAAGGTAGGAAAGGTTGGTTTGTTGATGGATGAGCTTTATCTCTTATGTAGTTGCTGGTTTTCTGTTGATCTTATGCTAGGTTTGTGTTTGGTATCTTGCCTGTTGGTTTGTATATTGTGGCTAGGTGGGGTTGGTGATTAGTTCATGTCTTTGAGCTGTCTTTGCTGTCATGTTTACTGGTTGGGGGTTCCAGAGGATTGTTTGAAGGGCTTCACTACAAGAAAAAGGCTATTTTTCGGCGCCTATTTCGCAGCGGTTCTGTAAACCGCCATCGCTTCTTTTTTTAAGGCTAATTTTACGGCGGTTCTGTAAACCGCCGGCATAACTTGTTCATTTGCGGCGGTTTCAACCGCTGGCATATTTTTCCAAATATTACGACGGTTGAACCGCCGGCATGTTTTTAAATGCTTTACGACGGTTATAACCGCCGGTAAGTATATTTAATTTTTTAATTTTTTGCAGCTTTAGTTAACCCGCGAATTATTTCCCTCCTTCTCTCCCCAAACCCTCACTCACGTTCTCCCAAACCCTCACTCTCGTTCTCTCCCCAAACCCTCACTCGTCACTCAACCTGCAACCCACGTCAAAGCCTCCACGTTCTTCTTCGACGACGATGGCGGCATCCACCTTTTCCCCTCCTATTCGCTGTGCCTCTCCTTTCTCTCCCCAAATCCCTCATTCCTTTTCTCCCCAAAACCCTCAATCTGTGAATCGTCGACGCCTCCATGTTCTTCTTCGACGGCGGCGTCCGCCGTGCCCCCTACCGTCCGCCGTGCCTCCGCCCTTGACGTTGCCGCTCCTACGTCCTTCACGCCGCCGCTCCTCCACCCCTGAAGTCACACATGTACCCGACGCTGCTGCCCCTGCAATTTGGATTCTTTATTTTATCCTCAATAGGTTCGATTCTTCTTCTTCTTTTTCTCTTCCAGTCGTCATCCTCCTAAAGTTAATTTTCATAGACGCTGCTGCCCCTGTAATTTGGATTCTTCATTTTATCCTCAGTAGGTTCTATTCTTCTTCTTCTTCTTTTTCTCTTCCATTTTTTCCTCCTCCTCATTAGATTCTCATACTGATACTGGCATAGTTGTATTATATGTTATTATGTTTGTTACAATTTATGGCCTTTGTGAACTTATAGGGTATATCTTTTTATAAAAGTTGAAGCTTTCAGGTCGTCACCCTTTACCAAATCAACAATATGCAATTGATGTGGGCGTATGGTTAGCTAACAAAAACATAAACTGCGATTTTTCCTTGATGTGATCTGTCCTTTTGTTGCTGCAGCTTGCAGAGTGTTACTGTGACTTTCAAAAGGAGAAGAGTGAAAGGGCTTGAGCATACTAAATAGGTGCAAACTGAGGAATTGACCAATATATACCACTGCTTATGATCTGTCTTTTTGTTTGAAGGGCTTGTGTTCTCTTTGGAACTTTTTGCATCTGCTTTTAATACTAAGACCCAGTGAATGATGTAATTGGATTGTTACCTTTGGTCACGGTTGGCGAAGGGATGCTATGATTTAACTGAAGCAGAAACTGTAGAGGTCGCCATGTGCTACTAGTACGGGATCAAACACTTCAATGTTGGCTAGTTCCTATTGTTTGTTTTGTTTTTCTAAATTTTCTGAACCCATCCACGCTGTTGGGTCTTACGTTGGTTTTTCTCAAGGCATTTTTTCAATTTTCCTAACTATTTGTACTCAACTTTGTATATGGGTTTCTAAGCACCTTTGTACTTAGTTTAATTTAGTTTTGCTTAAGAAAAAACCATATATATGATATGTCGCGCACATACCAATTGGCATGCATGTTGGTGTGTGCATATGTGTATTTATGGATAGGATGAATTGCAGTTCAGTCTCAAAATTTTATAATTATACTATTTAATTACGTTTTATAAAGTATGACATCCATGAATTGAACCATTAGATTAGGATATTAATTTTATTACTATATACATTATATAATATATAATTTTGACATATATGTGTTATTTAATAATATATATATTTAATAAAATTTTAATAACATGTTATTAAGATAAAACTGTGCGACGAAATATCAATTAATTTTTTATTTATTTAAAATTTGACAAGAATTATTTGAAATTTTATTCAATGAATTTATTGATTATTTCACATTTTATAAAAAATTATTATAAATACAATAATTTGATAATTGATTTAAATAAATTTTAAGCCTAAAGAATTGTGAAATCTTTTGATAGGAAAATATATAGCGTATAAATTATATGTAGCATATTGAGAATTTCAATAGCATAAATATTTATTTTATTTTAAAAGTAAATTATCATATAAAATTATATTAAATTAGGTTAGGTCTAAAACATTAAATTAAACCAGTTAGTACTATAACTTAAAAATTGAGGATGGGATAATTTTTCCTCCACTAATTGCAAAGCACTAATCATAAGCATTCATTGGTTCGTTCTCCAATATCACTTACACGAGCACAATACTTCCTATGAAATACATGGCATAAAAGATAGAATCTATATATTTACTAAAATAAAAACATAAAATATATCATTCCTCGTTTGAATACTCAAGTCATCACTACTGGGTTTGATAGTATTCAATGCACTAACTGTTAAGTTCAAATGCTCTACACTTACATTCCCTTTTAAGTTAAATATAAAGATTTTTTAAAATAACTTTATTAATGATATAATGGAAAAATATGTACACAAGTCACCAAGAGCTAGAAAACGTTACAACCTACTGGACTGGGCGAGCCCTTCGCTCGGCAGAGGGTGACCAGACGACCAGAACGAGGACTGGAAGATGGCGACCACGGCGACCATGGAGACATGGATTTAAGGCTGTTGGGCCGAGTATTTTTTAGGCCCAAGAGCCCATCTCATGTAAATTAGGGCTTATCTCTTTCTTATCTTTTTCTCCTCTATAAATAGCAGAAGGGGTTTCATGTAAAGGGGGTCTTCTCCTATTTTCACTTACATGATAATAAGATTGTTTGGCTGCTAGGGATTCTAACCTAGCAGGCCGTTTCCACCTTCGGTCTCTTTTCTTACTGTTCTACGTTACAAGAACACCTACCCAACAGATAAACAAAGCAAAGCCCCAAAACAATCTACCAACAACCCACCACCTAAAACTCTGAAAAAACGGCAAAAACAATCATCATAAATTTGGGTGATTAACCTTGGTTTTCTCTGCTAAGCCCTTAATCATCACCTCTTCATTGCCTTTGTATGATATCCATCCTATATGTTTCCCAAATAGCAACGTCCTACATACCCTAATCATCACCCTAGACTTTCCCTCGACCGCTTCAAACCTCCACACATTATCATCCACTGGGTTCTTTGGTTTGTTTTTTCTCCCTTTCGGACAACCTCTCTTTGAGCCACTCGCCGATGCCTCACGAAAACAGTCTTTCCTACCCCCTTTCTTTTTTGGTCGCCCCCTATTTGATATCACAAGTTTAGCATGTGTTGTAATGTCACCTTCCTCATCCAAACCCGCTCCCTCCACAACCTTAATGTCCCCCACACCTGAAATTGGTTGGTGAGGAAAATCACAGGGACACAAGAAGGGGGTTGAATTGTGTCTATGAATTTTTTTGTGATTGAGAACTGTAACGCCCCGATTTCCACGAGTGTTATTATCGTAAATATCAACAAATAAAGAACTTGCAAAAAGCAGCGGAAGTTAAAATTGAAAATGAAACTGATATATAAACAGCCTCAAGGCAAAGATTATTCAATGAAAGAATAAACGACTAAAAAATAAACTTTAGTCAACACAACCGAGAACAACACGCAGGTAGATCCTTTAGAAGTGAGACGCTAAAAACAAAAGACTACGACATAGAACCCTGGGAAACCCTACGTCGGGCCACCAGACGCTCTAAACACTCACGACGATGATGCAAGTCCCTCATTTGTCTATGCCACTAGGCCAAATGATCAGTAGTCACCTCTGACAAAAGGTCTTCCTCAGAAGAAAAGGCCACTCTCCTATCTACCGGCGGATCCTCTGGCGGGTGGTGTCCTCTCCGGATGATGGAGTGCTGATTGATTCTGGTTTGTATTCGTTTGGTGTTCAAGGTCCAAGGTTACCGGATGAACTTTTATCTCATGAAAATTTTCTCTCTAGAGCTACGTCATATATAGATGAGTTGTTATTTGATGTCAAGGTTTTGGCAGTCCCGGCATCAAACTTTTCACACGGTTTAATTCAAAAACCATGGATGTCCATGTGTTATTTCTATAGCAAGAGAGAAGATGGTTCGCCGTAGGTTATCGAAGAGGATTTGAATCATGAGGATTTGTACGGAGAGAATTTTATTGGCCATTATGAGGGTGTAATATCATCTCCCTATTTGGTGGAGCTGGAGAATGTAGAGGGAGAGAGATTTTTGGTAACCTTTAATGGAGATTTTATTGTCAATTAAATTGTAATGCTTTTCTTAGGTGGGCGGTGCGTAGAATTTTACCAGGTTTTTCACTGATTACCTTTCTTTACGGGGCGCTCTTCATGATTCGGTTTAGACTTTTTGATCTTTTGGTTTGGCGTCGCTTAATCTCTCTTCACTATCGGCTGAGGGGCCAGGTGTTCTCGGCGTGGAAAGGGTTGAGGCTCTAGTTTTTACTCCTGGGCGTTTTCCGCAGAGGGTAGTGGTAGCTTCCATCGCTCCCTCTCCCTGTTATCGTCGTCCTTTTTTAGGTTTCGGCTAGGGATGTATATGAGAGGTTGTTTTCATTTGTGCGTTATACATACCCTGGTTGCAATTATTCTATCCTATTGCTTGAAAATCTTGGTCGTTCTTTGGATGTTCTTAGCTAGGATAATATTTTGGATGGTGGTGGCTTGGAGCCGTTTCTAATCTCTAAGGGTGCTGCTACTCGGAATGCTTCTTACGAGATCAAGTCTTGTGTGTTTAGGTCTCGTGGTCCTTCAACTCAGGGGTGTCTGAGAGAATTATATAGGCGGGGGGGGGGGGGGGAAGGATCTGGCTGCTTTCTAATGTTGTTTTTAAGTCGCCTGGCGTGGCAAAGGCAACACCATATCGGGTTTCTCCTTTGATTTTAATGGAGGTGTCGTCTTCGAACTGCATCTTAACTAGAGCTAGACGGGCTTTATAGCAGGCGAAGGGAGTTGGAATTTTCCTGAATGCCCAGAGGAAGTTGTTTTTCGGGGACTTGCGAGCCATATTGGATCTTTATCGTGTTAATTGAGAGGAGCTTCTTAGTTCAGATTTGTGTTTCAGAAGGTGTTGGTTTTGGTTGGTTGTTTCTAGTTTTTAGGCGCTTATGGCTCTAGTTTTTTTTTTTTTTTTCTTATCGGGTGTCATTGGTAGTGTTTCCTTTGTCCTTTCGCGGGATTTTCCTGTTTTGTTTGGTTTTATCAGGTTTTTCTCTTTGTTGTATCTCTCTTCTAGAGGATTTTATTCTCAAGTTAATTATAAATAATTTTTTTCTTACGAAAAAATATTAAACAAATGCAGTCTAATTGATTTGTATCGACTAAATATACACATGCATTTGATATCTAACATATAATATCATAAAATGTATTAAATTTTTTTATAATATTTTTTAATAATGATTAACAAATAAACTTTTAATTGATATATATACATTTCAAAATATTTCTCATTATCAAACTTATTTCAATAAATTTAGATCACTTGAACATGTTGTCAAAAATTATAATGTGTTAAAATTTTATGTTCAACATTTAAAAAGCTATAAATAACTTCTTGAAATTATTTTATTAATTAATTGAAATAATAATAATTTATGTGGTGAACTAAAATAATGTTTGATGACCCAACGAGTGTCGATCACAGTAGTAAAAAGTGACTGTTTGAACCCCTAGGTCGAGAGTTCGGTTCCTAAGAGCCGCACTCTTGGGGTGACCTTTAGCCTTCACCCCACCCAGGTCAAAATTGTGAGAGCAATACACCCAAAAATAATATTTGATAAATAAATAAAATAAAGAGGAATATTTTAGATAATTTAATCCGTGAAAGAGTTTTACAACTCATCGTCGTCTCCTTCAAGACGGGATAGCATTATCCCATGTTGAGGATATCCATAGTCTAGACAAGATACAAAAATTATATAATTTTTTCTATTGTATTTATACATTTTTGACAGGATTAAATTAAAATAATTTTGTTATTTAAACCCTATTTTATATAACACATACATGATGATATCATTAATAATATAAAATATAATTACTAAGTAATTACTATTATAATTAATGTAAAATGATATCATTAATAATGTAAAATATAATTACTAAATAATTACTATTATAATTAATGTAAAGATCAATACAATTTAACTTTTATGTATATGTAATTAAATTCATTCCAATGTTTGACTAAAATCATGATAATTAATGTTGTCATTAATAATTTTCATGTTACACTTTTCCTAACTTATATAAAATAATAATTAAAATATTTTCCTTGTGATGGACCTCATAGTTAGACTCATTAGGTCAAATGAGGAGAGGTCTCACCTCCCCATAAATACCATTCTTATTTACTACATTTGGAATAACCTAGACTTTTGTGTCCTTAATTTTCTTGTTACCCACACATAACTCTACCACCTTTCCTTGGAACTCCTACGATATTCGGCCACTCGCATCCTCACACACTGCTTGGTATACTATTTCTTCTCTTCTTTTTTTGTTTAGTGTACTGTTTTTATTTATATGAAATCAATATTCCAGAGCCAACCCAACGCAACGATTGATCTCTTTATTTTTACTAACAAGTAGCCTCTGTATTAATAAAAAAAAATCAGCATCTGCATTATTTTAACTTAATGTTAAAGTTGAAAAAAAGAAAAAAAAAGAAAATTTAATTATATGTAAAAGTGAAATAAATAATTTCTTTTAAGAAAAACTTTGTATTATATATATATATATATATATATATATATATATATATATAAAATTAGCCGTCAGGGCCAATTTTAAGAACATCACTAATCAAAAAGTGAATAAAAATATAAATATAATGATGTGGTACCCATTATAAAAAATTTACTTGTAAACAACACATTAGATTCTCAAAATATAATTTATTTATTTATTTATAAAATGAATAAATAATTTAAGCCACTAGGATTCTAGCAGGGATACCGCGGTTTTGACGTCCAAATGCTCGGCAGGGTCAGTGTCCTTTACGTAACCTTCTGCCCTGATCGGCTTCCTAAAATCCTCAGCACTCGGATTTCCATTATCTCCGAGGTAAGCGAAGCTGACATTTTGATATCCTTCTCGTGGTCCTGACCGATACCTTCACCCAAATTGGTGAAGGACTTGAATCTGATGTACACTGGTTCCTCGCGCTTTCTCACTTACTCTTTTTTTTCCTGGAGGATTGGCCATTTTACCTTCGCCGCTCATTCTAGTGGTGATGAGGTGGCCGGATTGATTATCATGATCGTTTTGAGAAACATGTACTAATTTTTCCAGCTCTAACTATCTCTTCTCCAAGTGTAGTAACTTCTCCTCAGCGTTTTCTTCCACCGGTTCTTCCAGAATTGGTTCCACTTGAGAAGGAACTCTTTGAGATTCATGCTCTTGAGAATTTTCTCTTTCAGGCAATTCTTCTCCATCTTGATGTTGTCTTCGTGTGTGTACCATCTTTGCCTTGCTTCAATGCTTGATACAACTTTTTTGTTTCAAGTTCCCCACAAACGACGCCAATTGTTCGAACCTGAGAATCTGATGGTGTTTTCTCTTGGTTGTTGTGTATGAGGTTGCACTGGAGCTCCAGGTGCCACGACGGGGGAGGGGGTACCTCCAGAAGATACTCCGAAGCTCAAGTTAGTGAAAATATTTTGGAGAGAATTCTAGAGACTCAGATAGGGAACAAGTCTAAATTCTAATAATGAATAATGTTAAGTTCAAACGATTTCACGTTTTATCATGTTTTGATTAATAACAACTTTACCTCAAGTTTAATCACGATAAATAAAGATTTCCTAAACTTTATATGTTTTACATTTCAGGAAATATCTGTTGATTCAATGAAATGAACGTCTACCCTTTTATGAAGAATCTAAAGCAGCCCGTTCAAATGTATCGTCTGAGGAAAAAAAAGAGGAACGTTCGTCTACGCTCAAAGCAACATCTACCTATATTCATGAAAGAATGTCTGACTACGTTCATAATGGAACGTCTGCCTCAATGTTCAAACAGTGAAGACTTACAACGCCTGACTATTAAATGAAGCACTGTTTTCATCAGGATCAAGAAAGGACATATTTAATAGTGAAATATTCCTCGTATCTGCTTACTCTCTGAACACTCCGTATAACAAGATACACTTCGTCAGAGTCAACGACACTATTCTCTGAACATCGTATCACCTCAACAGTCATAATCAAATCTCGGTGATCAGAAGAGAAGATACGCCCTGCTGATTTCCTTTGCATTAAATGCTCAAACAGTATTTAAGGAAACAAAGCAGAGAAGAACAGACGATAGAAGCAACCAAATTAAATGCTGTATTTAATGTGTAGCAGGTTTGCATTTAATGCTTCTGAGAGCTTATCAAAATTATTTGTTGCACCTTCAGAGAAGAAGAAACTCAAACGGAACTCCACAATCTTCACCAACGACAATCCTACTAAAGATATAAATAGAAGACTTGAAGATTGAAATCAGTGGCGACTCACAATGAAAAATCCTCAAGCTTTCAAAGTCTTTTATTGCAATCAAGCTCTGAAATATACTCAAAAACTAAGTGTCATACCATTTTGAATATAGTCATCTGCCTCAGTGTGAAATCCTCTTGGAGTGAAAACTCTCATCTTCTTTACACTTCAAAAACAGAGAACTCACTTTCATATCATCTCTGCATTCTGTGCTTAAACATTTTCTACCTTACTCTTTATGAAGAGACTCTGTAGAACCCAAAATTTCTTTGTAAAAGAATTAGGAGAAGTCCTGTATAATAATTGTAAGGAGAAGTCATGTGAATACTAGGAGAAGTCTTGTACAATACTTGTAAGGAGAAGTCCTACGAATACTAGGAGAAGTCCAGCACAATACTTGTACTGTTCGGATCGAATAGTGGAAAATCTTGGTGAAGCCAAGGACTGGACGTAGCCTTGTCGATTAAGGGGGTGAACCAGGATAAACTTGATCTCGAATTGAGAGAGCATAGAGAAGAAGTGTTATTAGAATATCAGTAGATAATTGAAGACCCCTTTTACATGAGCCCCCTATTAGCTATTTATATGGGGAGAAGCCATAAATATCTTTAATCCTAACAGGCCTATGGGCCTCGAGAATCGGCCCCAGTAAATTACAAATTATCACTCCCATTATATTACAAATATACCCCCAAAGTAGTCTGAGTCGCCCTGTCAAGCTGCTGAGTCACCCTTCTACTGGGCAAAGGCACTCGCCCCGTCCACAAGCCCACAAGGCACCGAGCTCGAAGTATGAAAGTGAAGTGTGTCTTCATAAGTCTTCATGGCCCGCCACCGGGGGAAGGCACTCGCCCAGTCCACAAGCCCACAAGACACCGAGTCTGAGGCACGAAGATGAATTGTGTCTTCAAAGAGTGCTCGCCATGGAATTTCAACCGACGATTCCTTTGGGCGGTCATCTCTATAGAACAGGCCTCGTCAAAACCTTCCTAGGAAAAACCCTGTGGGATAAAAACCTAGTGCAGGAAAAAGATTACAGCATTCTATAGAGAAATGAGTCGCCTAAGGCCTGGGCGCGGAGGATAAATATGTCGCCAATCCCAACATAAAAATGTGAGTGAATGTGACTCTGGGTGGGGTCGACATGCCTAACGTGGAATGAAGTGATCATCCTGTCAAGTGGAGTCGCCAGGAAGAAGTCGCTCGCCCTACAGGAGTTGCTGCCAGCCCACAAGTCCAACTGAGCCCCGGAAGTATGAAACAGCTCGCCCTATTGCAACTTGATCGCCAATCTAGAAAGTGTAAGTGTGATGGAGAATTACGCGCCAGGTTGGGCTGGGGTACCCGCCCAACTGTGCCTCATGCTTTCCTCCTCCTGATACCTGTTTTATATATTTCCCAACTGCAAGCACAATCATTAGTTCTCAAAGTCGCCACCAGACCATAGTTTTGAAAGAAATAATTTTCAAGGTCGTCGCTGGGCCATTATTTTGAAAGAAATAATTTTTGGGGTCACTACTGGACCATAGTTCTGAAAGAAATGAAGTTTGATGGCGCCTCTAGGCCAGTATTTTGAAGAAATAAAGTTTGAGGGCGCCTCTGGGCCATTGTTTTGAAGAAATAAAGTTTAAGGGCACTTCTAGGCCATGGTAAAAGTATGTTTCTAGGCCGCCACTGGACCGTTTTGATAAAAGTGGTACTCTAGGCCACCATTGGACCGTTGTTGCATGCATGGTTTCTACTCGCGTAATGAGCCGTACTCGCATGGCTCTTCTAACGAGGCTTGGGGTGGCTTGGACTTACGCAGCTAGGGCGGCCGAGGCTAGATATTTTATGAGTCACGTAATGATTCGCACGGCCTATGTTTGTGCTATTTGTCTGTTATGAAGCTTTGGCCCACTCTGGGCAGGGCTTTTGCTCGACCTTATTCCGGTAAGACTTTGGCTTGATTTAATTCGATCAAGGCTTTGGCTCGCATGGCGAGGCTTCTGCTCAACTTTTGGCTCGGATCCCAGTGGCCACTGGGGTTGCCCATGGCTTGGCTCAATAGACTGGCTCGATTTAATTCGATCAAGGCTGGGCTTTCTCCGCCGTATTGCATAAGGGTCGTGCATAGTAATTTTATAGGTCACATCTCTAAACCGGATTTCTATGATGTTTTTAAAATTAGAATTTGGACCGCCACTGGGCCTTGTGTTATAAAATAACCCTTTTTATTGAATTGAACTGGGTCGCCACTGGACTTTTATTCGGGCGCCCCACATTTGTGCCAATTTGCATAATATTGACATGTGAGGCGAGCAAATGTTGCCGCCAGGGACGCCTCTGTAGAATTTCTTCATAGGGATAATCCTCCACGCCCTTGCTTTGTACTACCTTACCTGTAATAATGCTTTTAGGTTTGAGGCATTCATATATTTCTTATCCTTCCTCTTGCAATCGTCGTAGTTTACTCCCGCAATGATTAATTTGTAAAGCGGACTGATGTTTGGGGTTTTGAGCTGCCAGTTGCACTAAAGGAAATTCGTGTTTTTTCCATTATCTTCTTTCTAAACTATCCATGTGACATGTTTTCTATCAAAGACTTGAGCTATCATTTGACAATTCCCTTGTGAATCTATAAACACTCGTAATTCTTTGAATACCGCTGCATATTAACCACTAAAAGCACATTTAAGCAATTAAAAATTCCAACGGTTTAGATTAAATAGCTAAGCTATTAACGACATGCCATCATTCTTGTATCATATCAGTAGACACTCAATAAAGATGAAATTGTAGGCATTACAAAAGTAGAATTCAGCAATAGCACATATACAGATATTTATCATCAAGAACTCAAAATTAATTAAACTAAGCAGAATGAGGCTATTTCAGAATCAAAAAGATGGCAAACAGTCACATTGCATTATGAATCTGATATCAAATTGTTGTTTCTAAATTCATATTAATACTCAAGTTATTCTTATAATCCTTTAACTTATCCACATAACCCATTTTCTTCAAAAACTGATGAAGTTGATTTTCTGGAATCACTTTTCCAACTAGCTTAATCTCATTAAAACCTCAAAAATAACATTCAATCATGTTGAATAAAGAGTGCAAATGTGATACACTATGAGTCAACAGGACAGCATGTATAAATTTCTAATATCTTCTAGCACTCCACATAATTACTTAATCCTTTAGTACATTATTGAGAGGTTTTCAGGCTGGCGAATTTTAGAAGGGGTAAAACTAATATCCATTCATTATCAACCTTTATTTCAATCACAATAACTTCACCTTCATTTCAAATTATGAAGCCACAAAAGCATTTCATACAAATGACAAAATAACGCACACATGCTTTCAAATTTCACTAGTAAAATTAAGTAAAGATGCAGTCATACTGAACTGTATACATAATGAAGAAGTGAAGCAAAGATTAAATTTATCAAAGCCTTTTTCTATGTTTATCAAAGAAACCTTTATCATCAATCAAGTTATTGTAAGTATTGATAGCAACCTGAGGGGGGGTGAATCAGGTTTTACCCAATTCTCGCCTTAACACGCCTTCTTACTTTCAAGATAAAGATAATCACAATCGAGTGCATCGGAAATAAATGTTGCTTGAAAGTAAAGATGAAGGTTAGGAGAATGCACACACAGAATTTATCCTGGTTCACCTTCAATCCACCGAAGACTACGTCCAGTCCCTCAAGAAACCCCTGTTAGATCAAATAATTAAATGAATTATATTTTGATAATTAACAATTTCTTTTCAATAACGTTAAAGATAAAAACTCCTAACATAGTGAAAATTATCATGTACAGGAATAACTATCTCTGAAAGGAATGAATAAACATCATTGCCTTATCAAGACAATCAGTTCGCCAGAAGAGGTCGTCCGGTCAACCCAACGGAAGCAATATCAAAGACATATGTAGAAGAAGCATTCTCGTACAAGACCGTCCGGTGAACCAAGAGAGATAAATCAATTAGCATCAAATTACCAGCGACTTCTCTCATGGCTACTTGATGACCACCTGAATCTACAAAAAGCAACTGGGAAGACCTTATCATGAAAGAGCATGACAATCTTGAAGAAACTCATTCTGCTTTAAAGGATCCCTAGCATCGTATAAAGGAGTTGTGGATCAACTTCCTCAGATGGAGATGGAAATCTTCAGCAAAGAACAAATAAAAAGAAGGGACTCAAGTCTCTAGGACAAGAATGTTCTGACTCTTAAAGGAGAACTAACTGAGAAATTTCATCTGGAAAAATAAGCAACTAAATGACGAAATTTCAAGCATTCAATGGAGACTGCGTCTATCAAAGTCAAATGAAAGAATCTGTCCACCTAAGTACGAATCGCACCAAAAACACAAAAGATCAGTGAGTTCGTCCTTCGAGGATATTGAGTTAACGGGAAGCATTAAAGAAATTATTCTTTTGAGTAATTACCTCTCTCCTCGTCTGCACAACTATCAAAACCTGGCAATCACAGAAAGAGAGATGGGACACAATTAAATACAATACATCTTGGTCCCACTGCATCTCTGATGTTCCTAAAATCAAGCTGACATCGCGGAATCAACGGCAAGAATCTCTGCACATCATACACTCTCAACGGTCGAAATTCAAAATCCTGACCAAGGCACGTGATGAGTATTAGCTGTCAAGCACTGGGGTAAAAGAGTCAAAGCAGTCCTCACCGCTGAACTTTTACACGTTATATACGAAGAAACCAGCTCAAGGCCGCTCGCTCAAGATGGAGCCAGACGACATCAACCCAGATGTACTGATGATTTCCAGATCATATCTCATGCTTGCAGAGAAACCTCTGATCGTGACTTACGCCTGCTGAGAGATGCAGAACTAGCCGTTATTTGCTTCTCAGAGAGGAAGAAGCATTGCGGGCAGGTTTTCTCTCCTTTTGTGGAGAATGAACAAAGGTCTTCAACTGAAGATATATATAGAGAACCTTGCTCCAGTAGCAACGTGACGACTAGAACTACATTGTACTCATCTCAATCTAGTTCGTCCAAAGACCAAGGCAACCTTGGTCTCAACTCAGGAAATATCAAGTCATATCTCAACCTGAGTTGAGTTGCTTATGTGTGCGGAAACCTTATAGAGTTTAACTCTCCTCATACTCCACACACATAACTTAGAACAAGAGATCAACTTGCTTATGATCTCTCTGTTCTATAAGCTTCATTTCTTCTACCCACTCTTATCAAGAAGAGATTATTGTAGAAAAGAAAAATCCTGAAAAGGTGATAGGAGAAGTCCTAATAATACTTGTAAGGAGAAGTCCTAATAATACTTGTAAGGAGAAGTCCTTCGAATACTTGATAGGAGAAGTCCTCAGAATACTTGATAGGAGAAGTCCTTCGAATACTTATTGGGAGAAGTCCCTGATAATACTTGTACTATTTAGTTGAAATAGTGAAAATCTTGGTGAAGCCAAGGACTGGATGTAACCCTGTCGATTATGGGGGTGAACCAGGATAAAAACTATGTGTGCTTTACCTTCACGCTTTATTGCTTCTTCGTGGCATCATTGCTTATATTCTCATGATTAAAATTATGTTAAAGGACAAATATTCAACTTCCAGTAACTGTCAAACGTTTTATACTGTCTTACTTATCTTGTAGAATATCACATAATAAAAATGAATAAACCTTACTGTATAATTATGAACGATTTTTTTTAAGAGAAAGAAGAAAAATGGGTCACACAATTCAAACCCCCCCTTTCTTGTGTGTTTCTTGAACTCTCAACCCCTTGAGGATTTTTCCACTATTGATAAAAATCTCTTACAAGTGCTTACACCAAGTACCTTAAGAATTTCTATCAACAAAAACCTGTGAAAGCAAACCACTTTCAACAACCCCTGAAAGCACACCACTTTCAGTAACCCCTGAAAGCACACCACTTTCAGTCCCTGAAAGCAAACCACTTTCAGAACAATCAACCTTCACCGAACCCTACGGTGAATATTCACTCAACCTGAATGAGATGAATAAGAGTTTTCAGTTGGTTGAATCAATCCTTTAATGACAAGTGGATTGATCATGAGAGTTATGCTTTAAGGCTCTTTAGCATAAGAAGGCTTTCTTGATTCTAAGTTCTTCAAGATATGAACAGCAAGAGTGTTCTTTAACCAATGAAGAATATGAACTCAGATTCTAGGCTCTTTGAAAGTTGTAGAACAAAGGCTAAATAAACATGAAAGAGAAATTCAAGAGTAATTTTGGCCTATTTCGTGTGTGTTGTGTTTCTGGACACAAATGGACTATTTATAGGCATAAGAGATCATCGATGAACCAACACAACCTTTCCCAAACGATTTGAGACACAATGGTTCATGAAAAGATGCAACTTGTCGAGCATGTAATCGATTACAGCACTTAGGCAATCGATTACGCTATGTGACCGTTGCTGTTTAAATTTTAAATTCAAACGTGTAATCGATTACGAGCAAGCTGTAATCGATTACTTTCCTATGTGTAATCGATTACCTTAAGGGTGTAATCGATTACACTCAAGTCCAGATTCCAGAAAAGGAAACCTTTAAGAACGGCTTGAGTTTTTCTACCTCTTTTAGATTATGAAAAGGTTAAACTCAATTAGCTTAAGTGTTTTAAAGATCCTTTATACTAGAGAAGCCTTTGGAAGCATAACTCACCTAACTAAGACTTAGGCAGATATAGAATCATGTTGCACTGTTTCTTCTAAGTCTTCTTTTCTTCTTTTTGTCAATGAGTTTGTCGTCATCAAAACCTCAGCCAGGGTCAGGAGCAAGACCTTCTTCACAGTTATCTCTTTAGTTGGCTAATGATAGTGTTTCTTAATTGATTGTAATCCTAGAAGCATGCAACAGATGAGATTTTAATAAAATGAGAGATACAACAAGATGCCCAAAAATTAAAAAGATATACAATCTCACTTCCCATGATGCATTGCAATTTGAAATACTACATCTCAATTTCACCGCAATATATCATTTTAACTACCAATAAATCTCAGCTCTCAAAAACTAATCTTGCTAAGCGTGACAGTTCAATTACCAATTCAACATTTACATACAAAAAGATGTGAAATTCTTTAAATTATGATAGCAAAATTTATTTAAAGAGTTTCTGATATCTTCTAGATTAATTTTAAATATTCTTGTTGTTATTCTTGCGACACTATCAAAATCCTATAAGATCTTTAGTGTAGATATAAACTGCTGTTATATGCATTCTTGGCCAAAACTATAAAGCAATTGGTAGTAGAAAACAGTGCAACTTAACTAAAGTTTAAAGAACTCAAACAACCAGAGATGAATACATAGAGCAGTTATCACATAACTCTAGTAATTGTTGATAGCCAAACCGCAAGTGCACGGTTGATTATCGTGTAATAAAAAGATCGAACCCAAGGGATAGGTGTCCTATTATTATATTATCTAGTACTTGAGCAGAAAAATTAAAAGATGAATATTTGATGTTGGTTTTAGAACAAGCAAACAATAGCATAAAATGATAAGAGATCAAAGATGATGAGAATTAAGTTCTTGGGTTGAATAACATAGTCTATAAAATATTCTAGCAAGTTTCTACTTAATTTCTGAATTTTAAGTCCAAGTTCATGATGCTATAGCCTAGTATATCTACAAGTTAATCTCTTACACATTGTAGAACTCTCTTTCTAATTACTAAACCCAATTTCTTGCAATTTAGTTAACTAAAGAAGAAGATGAAGATGAGTTTCAGGCCAACATAAAGCTACGTCTATCCTAATCTCTTAGCGATATATACTTATAGCCTTTTTTAATTCCTATTTCCCTTACTACTTACCAATTCTCATTCGTATAAGTAATAAGCAAGAACACTTGTGATCATCAAGATAAAATTATGAACAAGGAAATAAACAAGAACTGGAAATATTATTCAGAAAGGTAGAAGCAATACTAAAACATAAATTATAAACTATAACAACCCAAGAAACTTAAAAAGAATTAGCCAAGCATGGCTAAAAGAGTCATCGAATTACCCTGGATAGGAGCTCAAGTATGGCTTCCCACAATTCCTAGGAACAATGATCTTTAAGGAGGAAAGAAGAACACTTGTTGTATTCTGAATAGGCGTATCTTACAAGTGAAGAAAAGCTCCCTATTTATAGCAAAAACCTGACCTCCAGCATTCCCAACGCTTGGGCGTTGGGATGCATTAAAAACCAACATGCAGAAATAGGCCCAGCGCTTGAGCGCTGGCTTCCAACGCTGCAGCGCTGGGTGAAACCTCTGACTCACATCCTAGTCAGAGGTCCAGCGCTTGAGCGTTGGGACTTCCAACACTTGAGCGCTGGCACGAACACTGGCAGCTTCTTCTTGGATTCCTTTCTTCTTCAATGGTGGAATTGATTGGCTTAATTAGGCTCATTCAGCCCCTAATAAGTTCTGAAACTCCTTCCTTCCACCATTAATCCTTCAAACCTTATTTTACATGTGCTCAAATCAAAGAGAGTTGCTTCACATTCTTCAATTTCACTTCAAGTCCTCTCTTTGTTAGAACTTCAATTCTGGCCCTTTGACTCCTTCAAACTTCACTTTTCATCCTCCTCTCTTGAACCTTTACACTTCGATCCTTGATTTCCTGAAACTTTACAAATCGGTCCCTCGACAAAAATGATAACTATACCAGCTTTTCCTAAAAATATAAAATAGCTATAAAAATTCCTAAAAATATAAAATAAAGTTAGAAAAACAAATAAAAGCTAATCTATATGCAAAATGCAAAATAAATATAAAATCTAAATAAAAATAATAAAAATCCTATATGTGACTCAAAAATAATAAAATAAAAAGACTAAAAATAACCTAAAAACATCATATAATATCCTGTCATCAATTGTCATAGAATATTAAGCACGCCTAAGTTCACATGAAATAAGAGGTTTATGAGCAAATTTCGTTTGAGCATTTCGTCAAACGCCTAAGGGGCAAACTGATTTTACTTTCTTTGAAGATTATGATTTATGAATGTTGGCAAAGCATGAATTCACACTCAAACATTTTTCCTTAAAATATATTCAGTCCAACTAGCTTATCTAGCATCATGTCTAACACCAATTATCAAAATTTCAATGAATAATTCACACCAGGATCTTTAGCACAAGAGCTTAAGCAGACTTAACTAACAGGCACGCACATTCTCAGTTAGGAGTGACCAACAAGTTTTGTGCATAAAACAAGACATGTTTTAAACATAATAAGGGCTAATCGAGCATCAGAACTTCAACCATATCATAAAAGAAATTTAAAACAGAAAATGAGAGGAGTTAAGGAAAGAGTAAACCGGGAAATGGAGTGAGTTCGTGAACTGTATCAGAAGTTGCGCTTCGCCGCCCTAGGATTGGATTTCCGTCGCCCATGGCGTGTTATTCAGTGCTTGTTACCCAGGCCGCCTTCCTCCTTTTTGGCTGCCCTCAACGCTTTCTGGTTTTGTGGCCGCCTTTGCCTCCTTCATCACTTTACGATTTCCGGGAGCTGTGGTGGTTTTAAGCAGGAAGACGAGGCAACGACGCGCCTGAAGGACGATCAAGAGCCTTGCTGGGGAGAACGGAATGATGGTTGGAAGGTCTGAAAAGGAAACTCGTCGAACAAAAATGGGTTGCACGGCCTCAAAGCTTGTGAAAGAGGAAACGGTGCAGCACTGCAAGGAGCGTCACTGCCTTATGAAGAACACGGCGCGCGCAAGAGAGGGTGGAATGGAACAGAGCCCGCCGAGAATTGAATCGGAGTGTCACGGAGATTGATGCAGAGGTGGCTGGCGCCTCTCGCCGGTGAAAGCGAAACAACGATGTAGATAATTTCGTCAATCCAGTGATGCAAATCACCAACCCAAACATAGTGGCGGCGCTGGATGGTGAGAGTGTGGCGGCTGGGTGATTTTGGCAAAGGGAGAGAAGAGAATCAGTGATGGGGACCCTCGATACGGTGATGGAAAGGGTTCGGTTTTGAGGTGTTTGGTCGAAGTGGAAGGAGAGGAGAAGGGAGGTGGCAGCTGGAAGAATGGAGAAAGGGAGGGATGGCGGTCTGAGGGAGAAGCCGGGGTTGCTAGGGTTCATGGTAGTGCTCATTGTTTTTTTTTTTCACCCCTCACTCAGGCAGACACGAAAGCTTTTTCATGGTTGTGGGAAAAGTTTTACCTATCCCCAATCAGATAGATGGATTCTAGAAGATAGTAATAATTGAGTGAAAGCAATAACTGGGGTTGAATCACTCAACCAAAGATTGAGATCGTCAGCACCATAGAGAATGAGAGAACGTGAGGGTGAGCGAGCGAGAGGGGGAGAGCAACGGTTGAGGCTGGACAATGCGACACAGGGACAATGGTTTAATTCTTACAGGGGGTCAAGAGGCACGGCGGTAGGAAGGAGGAACAGGAACAACGATAAGAGGATAACTACTTACTTCTTTACCAATGTACCGGATAATTTTGCGGAGCTGGATTTGTGGAAAGTATTTCAGAAATGGGGGCGAGTATGGGAGGTCTTTATGCCTATTAAGTTGAACAGGCAAGGGAGAAGGTTTGGGTTTGTGAGGTTTCTAAATGTGTTGGATCCAAAACGATTCGAGAGACAGTTGGACAATATTGTTATCGGGTCAATGAAGATGCAGGTGAACCTTCCTAGATACGATAAAAGGACTACAGAGGGGATGGAAGACTGGAGAGAAAAAGCAGGGGGTTGGGCGGGATAGATTAGTTGCATCGAGAGGTCAAAGGAAAGATCCAGAGATGGGTAGAGGAAGATCTTACGCAGAAGCAGTTAAGCATAGGCCATTTCAAAGGGCCGTGAAAGCTGGAAGAGAGCGAGGCAAATCGAACGATCTGGAGTGGAAGGGAGAGGATTATTGCTTCAGCAGTAATAATATGGAATGGATGAACAACAGTTGTGTGGGGAGTTGGATTAAACCAACCAAGCTATCTATGCTTCATGAAGTATTTCAAATGGCGGGGTTTTATTCTATTAAAATACGACATTTGGGAGATAACCTAGTGCTGTTAACAGATGTTGATGGGGGTAACGTGCAGGAACTATTGAAAGGGACTGAGGAATGGCTAGAATAAATCTTTGAATCTATGCGATTGTGGTCTCCGGCAGTAACAACAGGAAGGAGGCTCGTGTGGGTGAGATGTGGAGCTGTTCCGTTAGATGTGTGGCACGATGAATGCTTTCAAGCGTTGGTAGGTCCGATTGGGGACTTCGTTTGTGCTGACGAAAAGACTACTAGTTTTGCGAGACTTGATTTTGCCAGGCTTTTGATAAGAACGTCGGTGCAGCTTCCGGTGGCATGTGTTCGTCAAGTAAAGATAAATGGACAGATTATTAGCGTTCGATTAATTGAGGAGCTGGGCGGAGAAATGGTTCAGTATTGTAACTGCAATCTCCGGAGAAGTAAGGAGCGTGAGGACTCTACTTCGTCGGAGGAGTCGAGCATTGTAGCTGCTCTCTTCGAAGATGATGATTGGGAGCAGTGTTCTCTGAACTCAGGCACGGTGGCAGAGAATCCGACGGCGATGGGAGGGTGTGAAGGGGGGGAAGATGCACAGGCTATGGCCGGTAAATGTGTGAAAACTGGAATGGAAGGCGAACCGGTAGAGGAAGGTTTCAGTATCAATGAAAGGGTTCAATCATTTAATGACACGCCAGCAGAGGTAGTAGCGGACACAGGACCCAACAATGAGCCAGTAATGGTAGAGACATTGGGAAAAGATACGGAGATGAGAAGCTTTCAGAATGTGAGTGAACAGGTGGCAAATAATTTTGGGGGAAGCATGGCCCACGTTTCAGATTCTATTGTGATGGTAACCAAGCCACTTGGGCCATCACAAGAAGGCCCATTAAGGGGCAAGGGGGAAGGAATCGCTGGGCACAAGTAGTCCAATCCGGATGAGGAGGTGGAGTGTGCAAAACAGGTGGGCCAGGGCGAAATTGGAACTGGATATAGGGCATCTCAGGTTAGATCAATTGGGTCGAGAAGAACAGAGGAAAGGGGGACGGCGGACGAACATCCTAGTTTAGGAGGAAGGAGGTGCGAGATGGACGCGAATCAGAGGAGAAGGGGGACGGAAGGTAGCGAGAAGATCCTACCCGAAATGGAAGACGATGCTCCAAGCCTGAGTTCGATGCCCAATAATCCAAAGGAAATCAAGGAAACTATGTCAGGAGAAGCATCATATGGGGAGCAATTAGAGGGTGAAAGAGAGGCCCAAAGCAAATTGATTGAGGAGCCAGATTGCGAAGAACTAGATGAGGAGATCTTGAACGATCTTGGATCCAAATCTGATGGTGAACTCTTGGGAAACAAGACCAGAAATAAGAAGCCGAGAAGGAGGAGAAGAAAGGGAACACGGAAGAAAGAGATGGGTCACTCTCTAGAGGTAAGTTCAACTAACCCTTGCCTTAGCAATTCCATTCAGGACTCTAATATCCACCACGGTAATAATAGATTCTGGGCTCAAAAAGAAAAGCTAGAGGCAAATAGATTATGGGATATTGGTATTGCATTGGGTGCCTCATATGATGGGAATAAAGATGAGATAGTGAATAGGTTCATAGAAATGGAAGGAAGGGATAGTGAGGAAATAGGAAGAGCTTGTAGAGCTCAAAAAGGAGGGGCTGATATAGTTAACTCATGAAGATTCTTTGCTACAATGTCAGGGGGTTGGGGGGGCATGTAAAGAGAAGGTTTGTTAGGGAATTAGTAAATAAGGAAAGAGCTGACTTAGTGTGTTTACAAGAGACCAAAAAAGAACATGTTGATGCTGCATTCTGTAGATCGGTGTGGGGTTCAGATTGTTGTGAATTTGTTATGAATCCAGCAGTCAATACGGCTGGGGGAATTCTTACTATGTGGGATAAGGGTGTATTTAAGTTGCATAGTTCTTTTCAGGGGCCAGGTTTCTTGGGGGTAAAAGGGTTTTGGAGGGATAACATTTGTCCCTGCGTAATAATAAATGTCTACTCCTCTTGCTTACTGTCAGAAAAAAGGAAATTATGGGAAGAGTTGACAGTCATAAGGAGGAATGAAGAGTCTTGTATGTGGTGTGTGTTAGGAGATTTTAATGCAATAAGAACTAGGGAGGAGAGAAAGGGGCGGGATAATGTTGTGTCTCAAAATGATAGAGAAATTAGGGAACTTAATGAATTTATTGAAAACATGGAATTGCTAGATATCCCAATGGTGAACAGACGGTACACATGGTTTAGGAGTGGGGGTCATGCGAAAAGTAGGATTGATAGAATTTTGGTATCACAAGAGTGGCTGTCAAAGTGGCCAAATTGTAACCAGTTTGTTTTGGACAGGTCTATATCGGACCATTGTCCATTATTATTAAAACACAATGATGCAGACTGGGGGCCCAAACCTTTTAGGGTGCTGGATTATTCGCTGGAGAATGCTAGCTTTAATGAAATGATAAATGAGAAATGGAAGGGGTTAGAGATAAGGGGGTGGGGTGCCTTTGTATTTAAAGAAAAACTTAAAAAGTTAAGGGAAGAGATAAGGAGGTGGAGCAAGGAATCATTTGGGGATGTGAGAATAAAGATAAACCAGATTCTGGAAGAAATTAGTAAGCTGGATAAACTGGATGAGAGTGGGGAGGCGACTGAGGTAGATCTAGCTAGGAGGAAGGAATTAACTGCATGCTTCTGGAAATTTGCTAATTTAAATGAATCTATTTTGTGGCAAAAATCCAGGTCCAAATGGTTGAAAGAAGGTGATAATAACACTAAATATTTTCATGCAGTCATAAATAAAAGAAGGCGCTCCCAGTTTATCCCAAGAATTCAAGTAGGAGAAAGGTGGGTTGAGGAGCCTGAGGAGGTAAAGAGAGAAGTTGCGAGGTTTTTTTAAAGCAGGTTTAAAAAAATGGAGTTATTAGACCCAGGTTAGATGGTGTACGGTTCAAGAGATTAAGTGAGTTGGAAGGCATATCATTAATTAATAAATTTGAATGTGAGGAGATAAAGGCTGTTGTGTGGGCGTGTGAGGGGAGTAAGAGTCCAGGACCGGATGGGTTTAATTTTAAGTTCATCAAAACTTATTGGGAAACCTTGAAACCTGAAATATGTAGAATGCTAAATGAGTTTCATGAACATGGGGTCATTCCGAGAGGACGTAATGCATCCTTTATCGCCCTTATTCCTAAGATTGAGGTACCGATTGGGCTTAATGATTTTAGTCCTATATCCCTTGTGGGGTGTCTATATAAAATAATAGCAAAGGTTCTAGCTGCTAGGATTAAGGTGATGATTTCTTCAGTTGTTGAAGAAAATCAATCTGCTTTTGTAGGAGGGCGGAACATGTTGGATGGGGTAGTCATAGCTAATGAGGTGATAGATGAGGCTAAAAGGGGGAGGAAACCGTGTTGCTTGTTTAAATTAGATTTTGAGAAGGCTTATGATTCAATGGATTGGGAATTCTTATATTACATGAAGGAGAGAATGGGTTTCCCATCTAAATGGATTAATTGGATTAGGGGGTGCATTGAGTCAGGGTCATTATCTGTGCTGGTTAATGGGAGTCCAACAATGGAATTCTCTATGGAAAGGGGACTCAGACAGGGCGATCCTCTTGCTCCATTTCTTTTCCTATTAGTAGCAGAGGGTTTGGGTGGATTAATGAGGGAAGCTGTGAGACTTAATTTATACTCTTGTTTCAGAGTGGGTAGAGGCAATTTGGAAGTGTCGCATATCCAATTTGCCGATGATACTCTTCTTATTGGAGAGGCCTCCTTTAAGAATATCTTTACGACTAAGAGTATTCTGAGGTGGTTTGAGCTCGTGTCAGGACTTAAAGTGAATTTCTATAAGAGTAAAATTGCAGGTTTATCAGTGGATGGAGAGATGATAAGCCGCCTGGCAGCTATACTAAATTGTAAAGTGATGGATGTTCCTTTTGTATATTTGGGAGTGGAAGTGGGAGCAAATCCAAGAAGGGCGGTGACTTGGGAACCAGTGATCCGGAAGTTAAAAAAGAGGTTGACCCCTTGGAAGATGAAACAATTGTCCTTTGGTGGCCGCATTTGCTTGCTGAAATCGGTACTTAGCTCAATCCCTCTTTTTTATCTTTCTTATTTTAAGATTCCAGTGTCTGTGGCTAACAAAATTAAAAGTTTGCAGTGTAAATTTTTATGGGGTGGGGGGGGGGAGAGTGAGAGGAAAATATCTTGGGTAAAATGGGAAAAAATTTGTAAACCAAAGGAGAATGGGGGTTTAGGGGTAAAGGATGTTTTGAAGTTTAATAGGGATCTTTTAGGTAAGTGGAGATGGAGGTTATTGGGGGATAGGGAGAGTTTTTGGGGTAAGGTGCTGGCTGCAAAATATGGGGATGGGTTTAGATTGGGGGAAGAGGAGTGTTTTGGGGAGGGTTCTACTTGGTGGAAGGATTTGGGTAAGGTCTGTACAGGTAGCTTAGAAGGGGCCTGGTTTGGGAAGAATTTGAAGAGAGTATTAGGCGAGGGTCGAGAGGTCAGGTTCTGGGTTGATGATTGGTTGGGGGTTGGGTGTCTGAAGCAGAAGTATAGGAGGCTGTTTGAGATGTCAGAACAAAAGGAGAAGGTTGTAGCGGAGATGGGCTGTTGGGGGGAAGAGGGGTGGGAATGGAGATTCTATTGGCGGAGACCGATGTTTGAATGGGAAAAGGATCTTTTTACTAATTTTGTGCAGGATGTTGATCAATCGAAAGTTAGCTTGGGAGTGCTGGATAGTTGGAGCTGGTTGGCGGGGCAAGAGCGCGAATACTCCGTCAAATCTGCCTACATAGCGCAATTGCCAAGGGAGGAGTCGCAGGACATTACTCCATTGAACAGAATAATATGGGCATCCCCAACCCCTTCCAAAGTGAAGGCTTTCATTTGGAGACTAGCGCTAGAAAGGCTACCAACATTGGATAACTTGATTAAAAGAGGTGTGTTAAGTATGCATAATAATGAGGGGAAATGTTATTTATGCAGGGGCTGGTTGGAAGGGACCTCTCATTTGTTTTTTTCGTGTGAGTTCTCCTATGGGGTGTGGATGAAATGCTATTTGTGGTTGGGTGTTTTTTCTGTGTTGCCAAATAAGTGTTTAGATCATTTCTTGCAACATGGTTTTTGGGGTAGGAATAAGGTTCAAAAGGCTGCTTGGAGGGTAATATGGATTGCTTGTAATTGGTGTATTTGGATTCATAGAAATGCAATCGTGTTTCAAGGGGAACAACTGAATGCTGAAAAGGTGGTAGAGATGGTTCAACTCAAGGCTTGGTCATGGTTACGCACGTTGGAGAAGAGATTTACAAGGTCCTTTCAGGAATGGCTTAGGGAACCGGTGTTGTGCATTTCAGATTTGTCCTAATCTGGTGGGGTGCGGTACTGTAAGGAGGTGGCTGTGTGGCTTGCTGCTGTAATATCCGGATTTGAAGTGTTTATGGTTTTTTGGGTGAAAGATGGGTAGCTGTTAGCAAAGCTTAGTGTTGTTGTATTGTTAATTAATGTGTCTCTATTTATTTGCTATTCTTGTACCTTTGGGTTGGAGTACCCCTTGTACTCCCTTTTATTTAATGTTATGCTTGGCTTTTCAAAAAAAAAAGTTTTACCTATCCCCACAGACGGCGCCAAATGTTCTCGAATTTAGAGAGCATAGAGAAGGAGTGTTATTAGAATATCAGTAGATAATTGAAAACCCCTTTTACATGAGCCCCCTATTAGCTATTTATAGGGGGGGAAGCCATAAATATCTTTAACCCTAACAGGCCTATGGGCCTCGAGAATCGGGCCCAGTAAATTACAAATTATCACCCCCCTTATATTACAAATATACCCCCAAAGTAGTCTGAGTCGCCCTGTCAAGCCGCTGAGTCGCCCTTCTATTGGGCAAAGGCACTCGCCCAGTCCAAAACTCTTTGTGTGTTGTTTCGTTCTAGCTCTGATTATATTCCGCTGCACAAGTTTTCAAAAAAGAACTTTAATACTTATAATTGTTTTGAATAACAAGTCTTTAAAATCACACACAATTCAAACCCCCCTTTCTTGTGTTGTTTAGTTACTATCAAATAACATGTTACATAATGAATGAAGGAACATGTATTTATAGGAGATCAGAGCAAAGGCCTATGCAAGTGAAGGGGGATGCCTTTAAGAGAATGCTTCTGAGCGGTCAAGTAGCATTGGGTTGTCTCGGCTTGATCCGCTGAGTCTTGATCTATGACGGCTGAGCAGACGTTGGCCAGGCGTGTCGCCCTCTCCTGAGGTATTCAGTTCGGCGCTATGACGTATCCTGAAGAGCGTGTCTTCTGGCTTGGGTGAGATATCCTCAGCCTAAGTGGCTTAGAAGCTAGTCGAAACAATGGTTCAAATCGAAACTCATTATAATTCAGAATCTCATTTTTCGATTCCTAAGAGAATGTCAATGTCTGGGTCTGAGAATCTAAGAAGATTCTCCCTCCGTTGCAACAGTGGTTCACAGTGGTAGATTTCTCTGAAGCATTGGTGAATTCAGCTGGCTCCACGGTAGGGGGTGTACCTGTAGAAGACACTCTGACCCTCAAGTTAGTGCAAGTGCTCGGGAGAGTATCCCAGAAACTTAATTGAACTCAAGTATGAAACGCTAAGAATGAATACCATAATATGTAAATGAACGATATAACTTGTATTTATAGACCTAACGTGAGCTTACATTGGTTGTCTCTGTAAGTGTAGGAATGAGACTTTAAGTTAGGCCTTCAAGTGATCAAGTAGCCTAATGCAACTCTGTTTTTGCTCGTTATCTCTCGGTCTTCTGGTGACCGAACGAATACTTGTCAAGCGGGATGTTCCGTTCCGAGTCATTCAGTCCAACTTTATGACAAATGCTTTAGTGCATGCCTTTTAGTCAACTGAGATATTTTTCAAGTAGGATGGCTTTGTAGTTAGCCAGACACAAACTAACATTTATACAATTAGCTACCATGGAAAACTTTGCGCGGACTAGGAGAAATTAGGGGTTATTAGCTATTTTTTTTTTTTTTTGGAGGAAATGGGTTTATAACTAATTTGGATCTATATGGCAAAAAATATTTAATAGAATGATTACCGATAGCACCAAAAAAAATAGAATGATTATTGTGAAATAAAAGAAAACACACTTAAATGAGGTGTAATTTATTAAAGGGTGTCACAAATTTATTGGGCCATTTCATCCAAGGTGATTAATCCGAAACTTTGCTTAAATGTAAACTTGAAATAAATAATTTAGAAAAAAATTCTATTGTTTATATATTTAAAGTTAGCCGTCAGGGCCAATGTTAAGAAAATCATTAATCAAAAAGTGAATAAAAATATAAATATAATGATGTGGTACCCATTATCATAAACCTACTTCTAAAGAACACAATCGATTCTCGGAATATGATTTTTTTTATTATTTATAAAATGTACAAAAAAATATAAGCCACTAGGATTCTAGTGGTGAGGGCCTTGTGAGTTCGCATCAAGTTTTTTAAAGGTTCTGAACACCTTTACGAAGAAAAACGGATAAGTAAATCAGTGGGAATAAAATGTTGAATATCTATCTAACTCTTTTAAGCGAAAGATTCACTATAAAATGTAAATTAAGTTATCGTAATTATTCATTAAAAATGGATAACGGAGATTTAAAAAACACTATAATGTGTTATACTTATTATGGAAATATATGATCACAAACATGATTGTTAATTTTTCAATTAAAAACTGTGGTTATTCACCACACCTTCTAAAGTGAATTAGATTAGTGGAATGATTTAATCGTACTTCACTTTTTCTTTATCTTATTTTTACTTATTTTTCTTCGCATTTCCAATCATATCACTTATAATTTAACTATTTTCTCATCATTTTTTCTTCCTATTGTGATTAAATTTGAAAGTGTGGATCCCATTTTAGTAGCAAAATACAAATTGAGGTAAGAGAGTAAGTGACATGCGGTGTTGTGAAAACCGGGGTATTCATTCTTCTGAGTTTCATTTCACTTTTTGGGCCTATAAGAAGGCACTTCCTCATGTTAAAGTTTGTCATATCCAAAAACTCAAAGTCACAAGCTACTAGCTCCTGCTAAGTGGGTTTGTGTGTGTTTTTTCCTTCTGTGTTTCAACACACGCAAACTTGCTTAAAGAGTGAAGAGAGGAGAGATATGACGAGTGAAAATGGGTTCAGCACGTTGCTGCAAAAGCTTAAGCCTTACCTTGCTATGGTGTCCCTTCAGTTTGGTTATGCTGGAATGTACATCATCACCATGGTTTCGTTCAAACATGGCATGAGCCATTGGGTGCTCTCTGTGTATCGACATGTCATTGCCACTCTCTTCATGGCCCCTTTTGCTCTTGTCCTCGAAAGGTCTCTCTCTCTCTCTCTCTCTCTCTCTCTCTCTCTCTCTCTCTCTCTCTCTCTCTCTCTCTCTCTCTCTCTCTCTCTCTCTCTCTCTCTCTCTCCCTCTCCCTCTCCCTCTCCCTCTCCCTCTCCCTCTCCCTCTCCCTCTCCCTCTCCCTCTCCCTCTCCCTCTCTCACTATTGTTTTGATTAATTCACACAAACTTTCACTTTCATCTAATTTTCACCTACTTCTCTTCTTATCTCTCACTTATTTTTATATCACACCACATATTAAATCTCAGAATTAACTCTCTTATGTTTCTATTATTGCACTATAGATGTGGGTGGAATTAGCGTTCGAATAAACTATTATTGCACGACTAAACCTACACAAAACAAAATACTCAATAGTCAATTTATTCATTGAAAGATATGAAGTCGGTCAATATAGTCTCTCAAAAATAGAAATCTGCAAATTATATTACTCCTTTAAATATGAAAAATGATCGGTTTAGATTGTGAAAATGAAAATTACGATTAATTTACCTTTTAAACTCTCTCTTTCTCTTGTCCTCGAAAGTGTTCTCTCTCTCACACACACCCCACACCACACAACTAGTTATTGTTTTGATTAATTCACATTCCCTTTCACTTTCGTCTAATTTTCACCTATTTTTCATTTTATCTCTCACTTATTTTTATATCACATCATATATTAAATCTCAAAAATTTCTCTGCACTACAGATGTGGGTGGAATTAACGTTCGGATGAACTATTATTGCACGACTAAACCTACACAAAACAAAATACTCAATAGTCAATTTTTTCATTGAAAAATATGAAGTCGGACAACATAGTCTCTCAAAAATAGAAATTCACAAATTAAATTAATCGCTTAAATATGAAAAATGATCGATTTAGATCTTGAAAATGAAAATTACTATTAATTTACCTTTTAAAAAATTAAAATGTGATCAATATTAGTCTTGAAAGTATAAAATTGATCATATTTATTTTTATCTTTCATGGACTTTAAAATTGTCTATTTCTATATTTGATGGATTAAACTCATTGATTCTAAATTTTTCAGTGAAAAGGACTACTCAATTTAATGTTATGAGATACAATGAACTAGATATTAATGAAAATATTAAAAAAATTTGCAATATGATGTTTGATATTTTTTTCTGCTTGTGATATATCTTGAGCTATAAAAAAAAAAAAAAAAAAAAAACTGTACTTACACTAAAATTAAAGCTTATTTTTCTTTCCCTAAGAAACTATCTATTTCAACATTTGGATGCTGATGGAGTGTGTGTTCTTTTTTAATTCTTCTTGTTTGCAGAAAAATACGGCCAAAGATGACTCTCCCCGTCTTCCTGAGATTGGTGGTGCTCGGCTTCCTTGAGTATGGCTCTTCAAACCTTCTCCACTAATTATTATCACTATATTCGCGGCATCCAATAGTACATTTTGTTTCTTTCTTTCAAGTTCCATGTCTCTTCATGGGCCCATACAAGTAATTTGCATGCATGCATGCTTTGCTTTCTTGCTATGCCAATAGTAATCACCCTTGTCGTGAACAAAGGTCGACAAAATTTGTCACAGATTTCGGGTTTAACTCTCACATTCCTATAGTCAGAGGGTCCGAATCCCCCTGAAGCCAGTAAAATTCCAATTAGTGAGCAACCCTACTTAAGGAGATCCTCTGACACTCTTATTTCGGAGTGAGCCTCTATTGGTCTCTCCAACATGCTAAAAATCTGATATAAAAGTTAATAAAAACATGATTCATAAATCAACTTATTTTAAGATGGTCTACCATAAAATTGCGTAATAAATTATTTCATTTATTTTTTAAAGAAAAGAGAATTTCGCATAAAATCACTCATTCTAGTACTATTCTCGAATTATTGCATGTGTTTATAAACCTATATATATTTGGAGATTTCATCATCCACCCTTAGAATAGGTGGTCTCTCATAATACACTTAATTACTTGTTGGTTTTAAAATATCCAACACCTAGAAACACTAGCTATTAATACTTTTCTTTAATTTAGCTTCTTTTTCTGCTAATTGGTTGTTCATGTATCTTGCTAGAGACAAATCGATTAAGAAAGCAAAGCATTAATAATATTAAGTGCACAATCCATAAAATCCAAACTTAAAGAGAGATGCGACGACACGATGATGGTGCTTCATATTGGCCCGCCATTTCTAGTGGACACGTCATTCATTATCATACTCAAGAAACCACAAAATATTAGTAGTACCAAAATGCTTTGTTAAGATTTCACCACCCACCAACAATATTAATGTTTAACACGTGTATTCACTAAATTTAGATTTTTTGAAAAAAACATTTTTCGTATCCGAGATTAATTTGATTTTTTTGAATGGGAGATTAATTTGACTGGTATCACCTTGTTAGGGTGCATGTGTGAGGTGTGTCTGTACTGTTTAATATCGACTTTTCATCATAGACCCATAAATTTATGAATTTATATTGTCCACTATTATTGACATGTGTTTTAGAAAATTGTAGTTTATTGTATATGTGAAAATATATATCATTAAATCAATTAAAGTGATTTTACTTAAGTTAAGTGATTTATACACGCAAATGAATAAAATCATTTAGCTATTCAACCTCTCGCTTGGGCAAATGCTTGAAAAGAGGATCAAACCTGAGACAGATAAAGATATCTTCTTGAACAAGGAATTCATCTAATAACTATACAAAGTAGGAAATAGGCGCATCTTTTGTACTTTTAGATATACCACACTCGATAACTAGCTTTTTTAACAGAATATTACATATTATATAATATAATAGTATATTTTTGTTTGTTTACAGAATTTCTTCTCTGATAATTTTGTTTGTGATAAAAATAAACAGGCCAGTGCTTGATCAAAACTTGTACAACATGGGGATGAAGAACACTTCAACAACATTTGCATCGGCCACCATTAATGTTCTCCCAGCCATTACTTTTGTATTGGCACTCATTTTCAGGTAATTTAGGTTTTGTTTAGTGGTTCACAAAATTAAAAGAGTTTCTCAACAAATTAATTTTAATACATTAAAAGCATATTATAAATAAGATGTACTAAATGTTAGTAGTAAAAACATAACGCATGCATGTAGCATATCTAATAAGATTCTTCAATGTGCTTTTATCCAGATTAGAGACAGTGAATTTGAAAAAAATCCACAGCGTGGCCAAGGTGATTGGAACCGTTGTAACAGTCTCAGGAGCCATGGTTATGACTTTATACAAAGGCCCTGCTTTTCAGATCGTGAAGGGAGAAGGAGGAAGCAGCCATGACAGTGGTGGCGCCGAGCCCTCTGAACAGAACTGGCTGCTCGGAACAGTAATGCTCATCGGAAGCTGCGGCGGTTGGGCTAGCTTCTTTATCTTGCAAGTATAACCACTATCCCTGAACATTTGAATAAACATGAATGATAAGGGATTGAACTTTTTCATGAACCAATTATCCTAAAATCTGTTCGATAAAGGTGTAATAATTATTAATTTTATGTTATGTTTGTAACAAAATGTTGATGAACTAATAATGTGACTTGTTGTGGATTGTAGTCCTTCACTTTGAAGATGTACCCAGCAGAGCTCACTGTTACAGCTTGGATTTGCTTTTTGGGTATTTTTGAGTGTGGAATTGCCTCCCTTATATTTGAACGTGACATGAGTGTGTGGTCCTTAGGCTTGGACTCCAGGCTTCTTGCTTGTGTTTATTCTGTGAGTACCATTTCATACTGATCATGAACCAACTTATTGTTGATTTTACTTTGAGCGCTTTTGGTGAACCACAGAGTAGTGGCAGAGACCCAACACATGCAAGTGTCTGTCACAAATTGCAAGTGTCGGGTGTCTTCTATTACCCTGTGGTTCACCAATCCTTTTTGTTTCACTTTATAGTTAATTAGCTTGAGACAAATTAGCTTAACTATACTCAACTAAAAGCCTTATGGTGATTAGTGATTCAACTAGCTAATTAACACTCAATTTGTGATGATTAGGGGGTGGTGTGTTCTGGAATGGCCTACTATGTACAAGGAGTTGTGACAAGGGAACGTGGACCAGTGTTTGTGACTTCCTTCAGCCCGCTATGTATGATAATCACAGCTGCTTTGGGTTCCGTTGTCTTGGCTGAGCAAATCCATCTTGGAAGGTACGTGCTGTTTATAACATGTTTGGATCAGTTTCTTTAATTTAATCAGAATCAATTTCGAAACTCAGAAGTTATTCACATATAGCATGTTTCAAATTCCTTTGAGCAGGATTCTCAATCATAGAAATTACATATAGTGCATATCTGGATATATCGTAGAAAACCACTGTGATTACAAAATCAGGATGGACAGTTGTAAAAGCTAAGGGAACTTTTCTGTTCATGGTGATTTTGGTTTCATCATGATTTTCTTGTGTGTATCCAAACATGAAACTCTAAATATGGAAAATGGTTGAATTTCCAAACATGAACAGAAGCTTCTTCCCAGATTTGGTTATGGTTTCATAATCAATTGTAGCAAGTTTACAAACATACACTTAGTTAATGAGGGGAATATAAAGATGACATGTAATTTCAACAATACAATAAAGAAACAACAAAGCTAAAATTCAAATGTGTTAGTTACCAATTCATTTGCTAATGTATATCTTGTGTGTTTACAGCATAATTGGAGCTATTATCATTGTTTGTGGACTTTACACTGTGGTATGGGGGAAAAGCAAAGACAGTGTGAAAACAACAATCGATGAGGGCCAAGCATTGCCAATAAAGGACAGTGCAAAATCAGGAGCAGACATTTTTGACAGTATTGGAGTGAATGTTCCTGAAGCAAGAGCAAGATCATAGGTCCTTTAGGACTAACATCACAAATTTTCCTAATAGAATCATGATGTAGAGAGATTTTGTACAATGTACAAATCTTTCCCAATGCCCCCTTATACGTATCTTTCTTGTTTAACTCTTCTTTTTTTTCTTTTTCTGTTTCTGAAGCTAAGAGTTATGAATAAAATAATGCACTAAGTCTCTGTTTTTGTCCTTTTGGTTCTCTTTTATTTTTCGTGGGTAGTTTGTTTTGTTCTCTGCATGTTCTGATACTTGGCAAATTATATATGCTAAAGCAAAGATTAGGTTTACAAAAGGAGATAGAATATTGGTAGGAATTGAGTGATTCATGGATGATCCTTAATATGTCACAAGGTGATTTTTGTTTTACATTAATATATGTCGAATATAATATTCCACCATTTTATATTGATGTGTGTGTCAGCAATTCCATTAAGCCTGCTCCATTACCTACTAGCACTACTACAACCAAGAGCATCAAATCAGATTCCACATTGCAAATTAGTTACATACACTTCCACTGCTAAACCAAACTTCTGGCCCCAACAAGCAAGAAAAATATCAATGTTGATGTGAAAGTAAATTCAGCAATGAGACTATATGATAAAATTTTAAAAAGAAATTGCAGAATTTATGGTGAAATCATGTGAATCACCTCTTTGGATTTGGTTCTATCAACACTAAGAAAATACTAAAATAATCACCTGAGTGAGGCAATTTCTAATATTGACCTGGTCCACCATGATCCCTAGTGGTCCATGGCTAGACCACAATGGAAAAAAGTTTGAGAAAATTTTTCAAGACTACGAAAATACCAAAATAACTATTTATAATTCTCACGATCTCACCGGTTGAGTCCAATCTATCGTGAACCACCATCCCTCCACTGTCCACCTTCTGACCACCGTCGATGCGGAGGGAACTGATGAACTCAAGGTCTTTTTGGACGAAGAGAGCATCCCCGAGAACAAGAGAGTACACGGAGGAGGAGCTATTTTATTGTATATCCATGCTCCATCAAAACAAAACAAAAAACAAGAAGTAGCTCATGAAAATATATCTATAACCCCATCGAGTTCCAATGGTGATTGTAATAACTCATTTTATGGACAGGAAACAATTCTCTTTAGCACAAGTGATAGATAGTATCATCGATCACCGCAGATTGTTCAATTTGAAGTGAACACCACATAAGGAAAAAGAAATCATCGTTGGAGCCCCTCGCTTCTCACTGGGCCTGTAATCCTCACTTGTACGATTTTCCTAGAATGGGGTGAAATGTGCGACCCTCAAATCTAAGAGTTACAATAATGATTCACTGACTACGTTCGCAACATATTTGGACACCATTTTTCTTGCGCATTTTCCTGCAGATTTTGCGTCAAAAATATTCACAAGAAAATTTAGTAAGAAAATCCGCAAAAAAGTTTTGATATAATCATTTTTGTAAGAAAATTCAGAGGAAACTTGTTCGAAGAAAACTTCACAAGAAATTTTTGTGGGAAAATTCGCAGGAAATCACTTTGTGGGGTTTAAAACCGCCGCTAAAGACAACCACTAAATTTTGTGGAAAAACCCATAGAAAAATTTGCAAGATAAAGGGTGTCTAAATATGTCACCACTGTAGCGGGGTCAGTAAACCATTATTGATGTTCCTGCGAATTTTCTTATGAACATTATTATATTAAAACTTTCCTGCTTATTTTCATACAAAATTTTCGTCGAATATTTTTTACACAAAATCCACAGGAAAATGTGCAACAAAATCCACAAGAAAAATGGTTTCCAAATATGTCATAACTGTAGCGTGGTCAGTGAATCATTATTGTAAGAGTTAGGTTAAAACATTTGAAATGTGAAATTTCGACCACCGCCCACTTCTCCCACCGCACCTTCACTTCCCTCTCCCACACCATCCCCTCCCCTCCCCTCCCCTAAATCCCATAGAAGCCCCCCAAAATCCGCAAGAAAAATGGTGTCCAAATATGTCGTGACTCTAGCGTGGTCAATGAATCATGATTTTAAGAGTTAGGCTAAAACATTTAAAATGTGAAATTCCGGCCACCGTCTACTTCCCCCACCACACCTTCACTTCCCTCTCCCCCACCTTCCCCTCCCCTCCCCTAAATCCTGCGGAAGCCCCCCCTCCCCTCCCCCCAAAATAAGGGGAAATTGCAAAGGAAGGTACCATTTTGTGAATTCAAAGCTTTGATATGTTCCTTATTCTTAAAAAAACAACGGAGGCTCGTGAAGGGTGGCAGTGGCTTTGTCGGGACAAAGGTGGCTTTGCCGCGATAGCAGTGGTTTCGGCACGAGGGCTAGAAACCAAGAGATATAGAGAGATGGGGGAGAGAGAGAGAGAGAGAGAGAGATGAAATATGATTGAGGACACTTTGAAAAATTTCAACATAGTGGTGCACCATGGACCACTAAAATAAAACTTTTAACTTGGTGGTGCACTTTGGACCATAATTTTTTGTGGTCTATGCTAGACGCGCCATTGGAAAGAGCACTCAAGTAAGCAATGTGTGTCATTCGGGGTCGACGAGGGTAGGTAGTAACTATTGGTGCAATGAAAACGAACGGACAAGGAACGGCTTCTCACAAAACTTCTAGGTGAATAGGTGTCACAAAGGACTATATGATCGAGTCTTGGAGAAGTGTGTTGTAATTTTTTTTTTTTTCAAAGGAACTAGATTTATGAAAGGCAAAAAAGCCCAAAGCAATTACAACCAAGGGCAACGGTCCAAAGGACGGTTATACACCACAAAGCCTACATCTCATTTCAAAAAAATAAAAGCCTACATCTCTAGGGACAGGTGGTGAACCAATCCAACAGAAAAACTCCACTAGATACGCAAGTACAATAAAGTCAGACAAACCAAACTTAAAGTACTGAGTACTGACACATGGAAATCTAACATAACTAGCTTTACCAAATCGAACGCAGAACACTTTACCTGGAACATCAGGTCAAGTGCGTTGTAATGTTTAGTCGATTGGTTTGAGTGTGGTTCTGATATGTGGATTATTCGTGTTTCTCTGTGCGTTTGATCGGAGGGGTATATCCAATTGAAGATTTAATCGTTTCGTGCTAGCTCCCCTCACACTGAGCAATTTGCCTCTCAATAGAAGCACACCATTTTGGTATCAACCGACATCAGAGAGTCCAGCCATCTTCATATGAAATAAGAATAAATTATGTCACTACTATAAAAAAACATGATTTTGTTTAAGATTGAAAGTAAAAGTTCAATTATTATGTGTAGCATAGGTAACCCTCCCTGCTAGTGATACTCAAACATAAGCATAAAAAAATATTGACATCTGAGTTACTCTTGAAAGTGTAATTTTGAACTAGTTTGGCTTATTAGTTTGGGCTTTGTAATTAGTGTGGCCCACATACCCAATGTATATAAACAGATAGTTCAGATGTAGAGAAGAGAGTTGTAATCAGAATTAGTAATAGAATTTGAATTTCAGTTTCCCACTCTTCTCTTTTCTCTCGTTCTCTCTATTACACTGCTTTCTTGTTTCTGTTTTCCGTTCCTCATCGTCAACACCGCTGCGTGCTCTAACAACTGGTATTAGAGCTTTCATTCTTCAAAGGGATAGACGACGATGGGTGGAAACAACGACAACTTCCCTGCAAACCTCCCTGTTCTCGATGGCAAGAACTGGGACCGATGGCAGGTCCAGATGAGGGTAATCATGGGTTATCAAGAAGTCCTCGAGTTTGTGGATAATGGGTTTCTGGCGCTGTCCGCAGCACCCACCGATGAGCAGAGGGTTGCACACAAAGACAACAAGAAGAAAGATTGCAAGGCCATGTTCCTGCTTCATCAGTGCGTAGATGTTTCACATTTCGACAAGATTGCAGGCGCTACGAGCGCTCAAGAAGCATGGAAAATTCTAGTGAAATGCAACGAAGGGGCTGAGTAGTTGAAGAAGGTCCGCTTGCAGACCATGAGAAGACAATATTAATTGATGCGGATGGAGACGAATGAGAAGATCGTTGATTTCTTCAACCGGATAATCGCGTTGACAAACACAATGAAGTCATGTGGGGATTCATTCACTGATCAGACGATCGTAGAAAAGATTCTACAAACACTTTCCCCCATATTTGACCATATCGTGGTAGCAATTGAGGAGTCCAAGAATCTTGCTACCATGAAGATTGAAGAACTTCAAGGTTCTCTTGAAGCTCATGAGCAACGGATGCTGGAGAGGTCAAATGACAGGTCTGCTGATCAAGCGCTTCAGGCGCAAACCTCCAAGAAGAGAGGCTCCTCTAGCAGAAGGGGAAATCAAGGCAGAGGGAAATCCAGAGACAGTTGAAGCAACTCTGGAAGAAACTACAATCAAGATTCTGAGCAAGAACATTAGGATCAACCCGCATCTTCAAGAAGAGGAGGTTCGAACAATTACAGAGGTGGTAAGAAGAAGATTGATAGAAAGAAGATACGTTGCTTCAACTGCAACAAAATAGGGCAATTTTCCAACGAGTGCAAAGCTCCCAGCAGTGGAGACACTCACAGATGATCCGGCAATGAGGCAAATCTTGCCAAGGATAGCCCTGTTTCTAATGGTGAAGCGGTTACGTTCATGATGGTAACCAAGGATGGCAACCACAACTCTGGTAATTGGTACCTAGACTTTGGATGTTCAAACCATATGACAGGACATAGAGAATGGCTCGTTAACTTGGATGAAACCAAGAAGAGCAAAGTTCGTTTTGCAGATGACAGAGTCATCGTGGTAGAAGGAATTTGTGACGTCTTAGTTAAACATCGAGATGGGTCAGACGCTGTAATTACTGAAGTATTGTATGTTCCTGGCATGACCAGTAATCTCATCAGCATGGGGCAATTGATAGAGAAAGGTTTTACCCTGCACATGGGGACACCTTGAAGTGCTTGATTCTCAAAACAAAAGAATTCTGAGAACACCAATGGCACGAAACAGAACCTTCAAGGTGAAGGTAGCAGCAGTTGACTCCCAGTGTTTAGTATCTGAAGTGGCAGACGATTGTTCGTGGTTATGGCATCTGTTAGAATCAAATAATTTAATGAGTTACTATATTTTGATAAATAACAATTTCGCTAAAGTGTTGCTAACTCCTTAACAGTTTTCATGCTCAGGAATATTTGTTACATGGAGATACACTGCGTGGACCTCGACAAAGCATTATCAAAAGCAGATATTCAAGTAAAGGACAATAGAGAAATTCGTCCAGTCACTGCCCGTGTGAATCAGTATGCCACCTGAGAGAGTCCGTCCGCCTATGATGAACGTCTGGTTGATCAGTCACTGGATATGTTTATGCGAAGAATGTTGGGTTGACTAAACCAACGATTGAAGACTCGTGCAAAAAGCAATATCAGGAGGAAATCGTTTGTTCAACCTAAAGATGAGCTGTCAAGCACCTCTTAGCGGTGCCTTGTCTAGCGGTACCTCGTCTGGCTTCCCACAAAGCACGTTTGGTGCCTCGTCTGGCAATCAAAGCACGTCTGGTGCCTCATCTGGCGACCAAAGAAGAGCACCGACTGCTGTAAGATTTGATTTCAACCTAGAGCCAACTACTTTCAATGATACTTATGTTGAATCTGCAAATGAGGTTCATGTCTCACTACAAGCTTCAAGGCCAAGCAGAACGAGGAATATGCCTAGCAGATTCAATGATTTTGAGGTATTTCCCGACTCAGAAATTGACTCTGATGGTGATTTAGTGCACATGGAGCTGTTGGCAGACGCAGAACCAATTGAATTTGAAGAAGCAATCTCGAATAGTATTTGGAAAGCTGCGATGCAAGAAGACTTGAAATTGATTGAAAAGGACAGTACTTGGGAACTGGTGAAACTTCCTGCTGATAAATTGCCTATCGCAGTCAAGTAGGTCTTTAAAGTCAAGCGACAACCAGACGGAACCATTGCCAAGCATAAGGCAAGATTGGTAGCAAAGGGATTTATGTAAAGGGAGGGTATAAACTACTTTGAAGTATTTGCACCTGTTGCTAGACTAGAAACTGTGAGGTTGATAGTAGCCTTCGCTAGTCTGAAGAAGTGGAGTCTGTGGCAGCTCGATGTAAAGAGCGCGTTCCTGAATGGACCACTTGAAGAAGAAGTCTATGTCTCTCAACCTCCAGGTTTCGTCAAAGAAGGAAGTGAGGATAAAGTTTTCAGATTGAAGAAAGCTTTATATGGTCTGAAACAGGCTCCAAGGGCCTGGAATAAAAGAATTGACACATTCCTAGCCAGATCAAGTTTTAGGAAATGTACTGTTGAACATGGTGTTTATGTGAAGACAGTGGGTCATGATGATATACTCATCATCTGTCTTTATGTTGATGATATGTTGATCACTGGAAGCAACTTGGAGAAAATTGAGTTGTTGAATAAAGATTTGAAGTCTGAGTTTGAAATGACTGGTCTGGGAAGACTGTCATATTTTCTTGGAATATAATTTACACAGATCGATGGTGGAATCTTCATGCATCAAAGGAAGTACATTATGGATGTTTTGAAGAGATACAATATGTTGAACTGCAACACAGCAGAGACTCAAGCTGAGGTAAATCTCAAACTTGATAAAGGTGAAAATGAATCATCTGTGGACATTACTCTGTATAGGCAGATTGTGGGATGTCTAAGATTCATTTGTCACAGTAGACCAGATATTACTTACAACGCTGGTCTAGTTAGTAGATTTATGAGTGAACCGAAACAATCACACTTGATAGCAGCAAAGAGAATTCTGCGATATCTTAGAGGCACTCTGGATTTTGGAGTGTTGTTTCCGTATCAGTTAGAGAAAGGTAGTCTGCATCTTGTAGCCTATTCTGACTCTGATGGGTGTGGAGACTTACTGGAAAGGAGAAGTACGATGGGCTATGTTTTTCTTCTCTCTGGAGCTCCGATCTCTTGGTGTTCTAAGAAGTAGTCGGTAATAGCATTATCGATGTGTGAAGCTGAGTACATTTCAGCCTGTCATGCTGCATGTCAAGCTCAATGGTTGAGTTCATTCCTTGAAGAGTTCAAGATTTGTGATACTAGGACGACTGAATTGTTGGTCGACAACAAATCAGTTATTGATCTGGCAAAGAATCCAGTAGCACATGGAAGAAGCAAGCATATCGAGACAAAGTATCACTTTCTATGTGAACAAGTTGGGAAAGAAAGGATACGTCTTAAGCATTGCAGAATTGAGTTGCAAGTTGCGGATATAATGACGAAGTCATTAAGCCGAAGCAGATTAAGAGATTTGAGGAAGATGTTGAACGTTGCTAGTTGGTAATGAGGGTTCTTCTGGCAGCAGTTGTGTATACTGTTGTGATCTCGTCTGGGGTGAAGGAAACGTCTGGTCTCAACATCTCGTCTTAGCTCAACACTGACTGATACTCGTCTGGTTACAAGTTCTTTTTGGTAGTATCGCTTAATGCGTGTTTACTGTTTCTTTCTTGTGTCTAGTCTGAGTAGCTACTGAATTAAGGGGGGTGTTGAAAGTGTAATTCTGAACTAGTTGGGCTTATTAGTTTGGGCTTTGTAATTAGTGTGGCCCACATACCCAATGTATATAAATAGATAGTTCAGTTGTAGAGAAGAGAGTTGTAATCAGAATTAGTAATAGAATTTCAATTTCAATTTCCCACTCTTCTCTTTTCTCTCGTTCTCTCTGTTACTCTGCTTTCTTGTTTCTGTTTTCCGTTCCTCATCCTCAACACCGCTGCGTGCTCTAATTCTCTCGCTCTCTCTGTTACTCTGCTTTCTTGTTTCTATTTTCCGTTACAATTGAAATCCACAATACAACTAAAAGAACAAATTCAAATTCATGTTAAAAACAAGTACTAGAAGTCACAAAACTAAAATAGAAAGCGCAAAATTGAAATCAGCGAGATTCTTTTGATCCAAAATACTATTGAGATTCGAGCTTACCATAATACTGGATGATTGACGAGGATTCATTTTCTTCAAAGAATTCAGCAATTCAAGTAAAACTTAGATTCAAATTAAAGAGACAGTGAGGAGTTGTTTGTCGTCGTTGTTGAAGGAATTCGTGGTCAGAGCGATGAGGGGACTGTTTGGACCGAGAGGCTAGGGACAGGAGAGCGAGAGCATCACCAGAGAGAGGAAGAACAACTATTTTTTTAATGTTTTATTAAACATTTTTGGCAAAATTAAGAGTAATTAAACATTTTTAGCAAAATTTTAAAGAAAAATACTACCAACATTATTTTCCGAACCCTCTTTAATTTGTTGAAATTTGTGAGAGACATTTTAAAAATAGAGGTCATACTTTTAATTTCTTGGGGCTTATATATTTTTCTATAGGCTATTGGGGCTTATATTTTTTTTTAGGGCTTATATGAGTTTCAGTCAATTAATAACAGGTGTTAAAAAAGAGTGTTAAAATGAGTGTCGCTATCAATTCTCAAATTTACTATAAGGGATGTGAATAAATTATATTGAATTAAATTTGTCGGAAAATCCGTAGCAAATAGAAGGTGATTCTTTAGGGAAAAAACAGTAGAAAAATATGTTGGATAATTCCAAAAAAAATAGTAGGAAAATTCATTGTACATAGGTACTAAGTCATAGGAAAATATATTGAGAAAAAAGTGGAGGAAAATTTTCAGGAATAAACTGTAGCAACATCCCTACAAAAATAGTAGGAAAATCCATAGAAAAAATAGGAGGTACCAATCCCGTAGGAAAATTTATTGGAAAGAATTGTTGGAAAATTTGCAGGAAAAGTGTAAGAAAATCTCTACAAAAAATAATAGGAAAATTCATAGCAAATAGGAGATATTAATCCATAGGAAATCCTTAAAAAGTTTAGTAGTACTAGTAAACTCCACATAAAATATATTTGAAGGAAAACCGGTAGAAAAAAATATGCAAGTAAATTCCAATTTATATTTTTCTAGCAATTTTCCAATACCTTTTTCATGCGGCCAATATTACTTGTGAATATACCTACCGATATTTTCTACAACTTTTTTTGTGGAAATGTTTCCAAGAAAATTTAACATTTCTTGTGATTTTAAATCTGCATAAATTTTTGTTCCGGGGCCAGTATGATCGTCCCTTCGACGATCGAGCTTCCGACGATCAGGCCCTCTTCCGAATCAAGACTCATTTCCAATTGATACCTATTTTTGATCGATACTATCTCTGAGAATGTTCACTCAACTGCTCCTTCCAAAGCCCTCACTCATTTTTGATCGACTTGTGTTATCTCACCAAATCACATCACGAGCTTTCCCCCAACTACTAGCATAGGTGTGGAGCTCAAGACCCTGGACCTCGCTTAAGAGGTCACCACGACCCTTCGATCTCTGGGAGCAACAAGGAATCCAACGGTTGAGGATTGAGACTGTACCAAGCATTGATCACAGCCCTCAATACTTCCCCGACCCTCCCTCTCATATAAAAGGCAAGACCTAAAGGTTACAAGGTACACACATTCTTACTCCAACACTTAGCGAAATTCTTCCTGAAACCCCAGCCTCTAACTTACGCACTGAAATGTCTTTACAGGGACCTCTCCTGGGCGCGACGAACACTAAACACCATGGAGCTTCACCTCCTTCCCATATTTGGCCTACAACACTCGTTGAAGTTCCCTTGTTTCCTCCTCGATCAACACTGCTTGCAGTGATTTGACCCGATTCATCTGATCAATCATCGCCAAAACTCCCCAATGGAGTAAACATGTTGCCGACCTGGAAAAGTGTTTTTCAACAGTTGAGGAAATACAACATTATGATGAAATGGAGAAATGCTCCTTTGGCATTCCTCGAGGGAAGTTCTTTGGCTTCATGTTGACCTATAAGGGGACCGAAGTGATCCTCGAAAAGTGTGAAGCCACCAAGAATATGAGAAGCCCCTGCACAGTTAAATAAGTGTAGCAACTCACGGGAAGGATAGTTGCTGATGTGCATCTAAAATGCATGATAATTACCTCTAGTTCGCTATCATTATTTATCTAATCTATGCACTTATCATGCAAAATTTATGTGCTTTCAATTATATTTGCATAAAGCGGGCGAAAGGAGCTACAGAGTGGAAAACAGTGAATAAGAGGCTAAAATGGACACAAAAATTAGACTTTGACGAGCTAACGAAGGACAACGGTTGTGCTAGCTTCTAGCCACGACCGTCCTGAGAAAGGTAGGAGTCCACACCCTTGCATCAGGCCAACACACTCATGCTGACATGTGTTAAAGCCAATGCGGTCGTGCCAGCCTGTGCCACCATAAGGAAACAGTTTTAATGCCAACACAGTTGTGCTGCCGCATCCACGGTCGTGTCAACAGACGCAGCTAGAGCATCAAGTTTAACCAAATTATTCTTATATAAAGAATAATTATGGTGGCGGGTGGTGGTTGGAGTGGTGAACGACGGGACGAGGAGCCCACCTGGTGTGCGGTGGTTGACGGCTGAAATTGGGGCCGCGCCGGGTGGCATTGGGCCTTCACTGGACAGGGGGATGAGGAAATACGAGGACGGCACGACGAAGCCTTTACTGGTGAAGTGAGGGAAGTGCTTTTATTTTATTATTCCTCCTTTCCAGCAAGAAAAACATGAAGCTTTTTCTTCAAGGAGGTGGGAAAGGTTTTACCGATTCCCCATAGACGGCGCCAAATGTTCTGGAAACATAGAGTGCTCAGAAATTAGGTTTAGAAGAGAAGAGTATTCAGTATGAGGAAAAATGAGAGAGGTCCCTATTACATGAGCCCCCTCTAGCTATATATAGAGGGGGAAGCCATAAATGGCCTTTAAACGTCATAAATAATATTAAAACCTCATTAAAGCCATTAAATACAGATTACGGGCCACTGGGCCTTGAAACACAGGGCCCAACAGCCTCAACCTATCGCCTGGTCGCTCTTCTACTGGGTGGGGCGCTTGCCCAGTCCAGATCTTTACCTTTTTTTTAGGACAAACAATGTGCTAAGTTGGGGGGAGTTGATAAGTATCAAATTTACGTATTTTTGGATATCATTTTAGACACTTATTTGACTTGTTTTCTTGAAATATTAATTATTTAAACCCTGAAATAATCTGGCAGAATCCCAACGCTCATGCGTTGGAATTCAACGCTCATACATTGGAATTCAACGCTCATGCGTTGGCTCAAAGGCAGACGAGGATCATTTGACAAGAGGCGGTGTAGGAAACTTAACGATGAAGAACAATAGAGCAGCTGATTCAGCAGCAAACAAAGGCAGTTTGACTAAGCAGCCACAGTTTAGCAAGTTGGCAAAGGCGGCTGAAGAAAACTTACCAATGAAGTTTTCCTCCATGAACAGCACCTTAAACCTACTCTGCTTTTTCCTATAAAAAGAGACCTTCATTCGGAACACAGCGAGGGGGATTTGGAGCAGAATAATAGAGTTGGATTTTTATAAGAATTACTTCTAAAACAGAGGCAGAGCACGTGCTAGTGAAGGATTCTAGTTAAGAGGAAGTAAGCCGGGAGAGAGAAAGGAAGTTCTGTGCATCGGTACGTCGCCGTAACGCGGGACGCGTCGCGTCGTCACCAAGCCTCCAGAATCCAATATTTCTTCTTGTAAGCTTGTAGCATCCATGGAAATGGATGTCTAAACCTCTATTGTTGGAATCAGTTGTAGCCTTTTGATCCTCTGATGTATTTATAACTGATATTTCATATATAAATCAATGTTTCTGTGAATGGTTTCAATGGTTTACCTTATGTCAAATTCTTGTTTTAGCTTAATTACCTAGAACATGATTATGGATTTGATAGTGTAGTGGGAACTAGCTACTTGAATATGAAATAGGTAATATTATCTATTGTATCTAAGGCCTAGGAATGAGGTTAGATCATTAGTCCAAACAAACATCCATGTATAATGCTTCTTGCTTTATTAATCGATCAAGGGATTGGGGATTAATATAGTTGAGTTGATAATCTTTTATGCTGGAGGACTGGGTAATAAGATAAGAACTAATGTGATGAAACCAACATAGAAGAGGATTTGTATGAGAATTAAGTGAGTATGTCAAGATTAATAGGTGAAAACTAATCCCAACAGCTTCCGTAATTGCTTAAACTCCAATCTGATAATTGGTTTAGTTTTGTTTAAATTCACCCCAAAACAATCAATTCATTTTATCCATTGTTTAGTTAATTACATTAAAGTACCGCATTTGTATCACAATTCCCTGTGGTTCGACAAAAACCCGTTGCTATACTATATTCGAATCTTGAAAGGGATTTTGATATGATTAAGTGACAGTTTTATAAATTCTTTTGGTGAACGATTTTTAATACGTACAAATCCTTTCAACAAGGATCAAGGTCACTAATCATGTTTTATGTCTAATCTACTTACACAAACACTATTCACTTCATGATTACTTTTCTAATCATGCTTTTTCACGTTTCCCTAAAGATTACCTTTTGTGACTAACATCGGCCACTCGATCATCTCGACTTAGACATTCCTTAAATTCGAGCATCAATCACTAAAATATCCTGAAATATTTTCCCTGCGATTCGGCCTGTTTCCTGTCCAAAATCACTATTCATCAAAAAGGTTTTTATTTCATAAACGGGTCCCTCACGACATTCTAAGACTTTCCATCTCGTTCAAAGATTTTAGAAATGTCACAAACTACCCAGTTTCCGCACGACAAGATTCCTGTGGGACTCTTACCGAGTGCCGGAAACTTTTTCGGGCCCCTGGATCCAAAACACATCGACCTTACGGTCAAAATTCGTGAAATCATGCATGTAATCGTCGTACAGATATACAGAAAGTCTCATTCCCACTCGAAAGTCAGTCGATGTTCAATTGGCATTTCTACGAAGAAACGTCGCCTCGAAACCTTTCACATAAACTCAAGCAACTCATTGCATTAAGTTATGCTCAAAAGTGTTCAACAATTACGTTAGGATAATTAAATAGTTATATTATTATTTAAAATATCGAAGGTCTTACAACATGCGCTCACCTAACCGCGTCTTTTCAGAGTCCAGAAGTGCTAAGAAATTCAAAAAGCGAATGATGACTTACGACTTACCCCCGTAAATAGACCCAACAACAGGAACCTCCGTGACCTCTCGGCATAGGACCATCGATCAGATCGTCAACATTTGTACCTTTCGGCATCCATTGCCGAATTATAGAGCTATGGAGCTACTGTTTCGAGGTTAGATCCGATTGTCGACATTTGTACCTCTCGACACTCATTGCTGAATGTTAAAGCTAGGGGGCTACTATTCCGGGGTCAGTCCGGTCGTCTCTTTAGCGATCGAGCTTCCGAAGATCGAGTCTTCACCGATCATGACATCTTCCGACCAAGACTCACTTCTGGTCGATATTATCTCCGAGGATGTTCACTTAATTTCTTAAGAAATTTTATGCTGAAAAAATCCATAGACAAAATCTGCAGAAAATAAGCTGATTTTAGTAGTGGCACATGTGCTTCAACGTTGTGGAACTTGCCTGGCAATGACCGTCGAAGGTTGCGCTCCCGAGTTGACCTGCTCCTCCATTCACAATCTGCACGTTCTTAAAATATTTTTTTGATAAGCACGTTCTTTTGAATAATATAAGCACGTTCTTAAAAATATTGATATATCTAATAGTTATGTGACGCGGCTTCAAGTCACTTTTTTTTTCTTATCCAAACCCTTATTCATTATTGCTACAACTTGTTATGTAATGTAGCACGTTATGGCAATACCCAGTTCACGTCAACGCTGCTCCATTAGCTGCTGATCAGTTGTATATTCATATATTTATATTTATATTTATGTGTCCTCTGTGCTTGCTGGATCTGTGGATCATATATTTTTTTGGTTACAGATCTGTGGATCATATTAAAAATATTAGTCAATGAATTATGTTTTTATTATTAATATTTAATATATGTTACTAAATTAAAATTTACTTGAAATTAATTTATAAATAAGCTATTCTCATTTGTGGGTTAAATTTATCTTGATCGATCCACAATAAATAAAGTTTAGTATTTCTTAATTACTAGTATTGTGACCCGTGCGTGCACATAAGATATTTATTTTGTTTACATCGTAATTTTTTTCAAAATTTGTGTTATTTTTGTTATGTATATTAAAAGAAAAGTTATGAGTTAAAAGAATAAAATTAATTTTATGTTTAATGAAACATAAATTTGAAAATATTTCTTTTACAATGAATGTAATTTTATTTTGTAGAAGCGTAATACTTATTTTTATAAATTTTTATTTGTTTATCTAAATGTTGCATTATTTAATTTATTTTGCTATATAAATTATTTTTTTAAATGCAAAACTTTATTTATTGTCAAAAGAGAAATATGTACAAAGAAAACACCACCCATCAAATCAAAACGCACTAACCCACCCCTCAACTCACATGAGGATGAGCCCTTAGGACGGAAACCTAACTCTTTACCCACTGTCCAGACGCATCGCGCCTTTGTAGTGACAGCATTCTTCCCCCGAAATTATCCATTTATTGCCCAGAAATTTCCATCCATTCATCGAAGATATCATTGATGTTAAGGATGACGGAAACTGTGGTTTCAGATGCATAGCTGCACAAATAGGTTTTGAAGAACATATGTGGCGCTCCATTCGAAATCGGATGATCATTGAAATGGAGAGAAACTGTAAAATTCATGAGAACTTGCTAGCATCTGCTCTTCATCTAGAGATACTTGATGCCTTGAAGCTTGACCCTCAGGAAATTGCCTATAAGGAGAAGTGGTTCACTATACCGGATATGGGCCTGGTAGCTGCAAATACATTCAATATATGCTTGGTAACCTTACCCAATATTCTGCATGCTACACCTTTTTGCCTCTTCATGAACCAGCACATTCAACCTTACCTGTGGTTGTACTAGGACATGTCCGCAACAATCACTGGATCCAAGTGTTGTTGAAGAATGACTCTCCTTTACCACGGACCTTCATCCAGTGGAAACACTACTGTTCAGAAGAAGCCAAAGACTGGGAAATCCCACTTCGAGCAAGAATGCATCGTTTTGATGATATTATGTTGGGGATTAAGAAGAATGAAGCCTTCTTAAAAGAGCTCTTTGATGAACCAGTCAAAACTCCACCCCTTTCTCCAATAATGCTCTCACCATCTCCCATAAGATTCTCAGCTCCAGTTGTCTCCACCACAGCTATATCTGAGTTTGAAGCTACCTCCACTGACACTGTATCCACCACAGCTGGTGAAAATGCGTTGTCACAACTGCGGCTAATGAAGAACTCTCTGATGCTGTCACTATAGTTGCCTCGTCTGTGAAACCCTCCGATGAAGATTCCTTTCAAATCACAACCGAGGATGATGCTCCTTCCTCCTTTCTACTGAAAGCAAAGTCAGTTGCTTTCATGCCATCATTCAACAAGAGAAAGCGTTCGTGTTCCTGTGCAGACTCTGTTAAGCATCCGAAAACTTCATCAAATGAAACTGTGCTTGCAGAATCTATTGGCACATGGGCACTGACGGATCCAGAAATTTTAACTCGTGGGGGCAGCATATACATATAAATTTATAATATTAAATATACTGTTTTTAAAAAATTTCATTTATATCATTATTATTTTCGATGAGTATTCATATTTTAAAAACATCATACAAATTTTTTGTTCTCAATACTATCAAGAAGTTGGGTAAGATTATGGGAACTTTGAACTCTTAAGAGAAGAAGAAAATGAATGAAGCACTGAGTTATGAGCCTAAAATATTGTCATATTACATATAAAAACGTTAAAATGGTAGATCACAATAATATAAAGTTTGAACTTGTTAGTGACAAATATATAACAACTTCACATTATTTATCATATCTCTTACTTCTGTTTTATCTACTCTCATCTCTTTTATATGAGTGTGAGTGAAATGAATGTGAACTCATCTTTTTCCAAAGTACAAAGCAATGGGGGCACTTATTATTTTGTGGGGGCGATTATTTACTGAATATTCTAAAAGTGTTGTGTATATGTAGTATATTATCGTGAAAAATGAAAATCTTGTGGGGCACTTGCCCCCCTCACACCCTATGTAGATCCGTGCATGCACATGGGTCTACTATATGTGGCTTTATGTCTTCTCCAAACTACTCCATCATCAACAAGCAGATGTATCTCATCCTGAGTGGATACTATGGAAACCTCAAGGATATGTTGGCTATATGGCTCCATGTTCATCTCGGCGACCTGAAGCCTTGATTGTTCGCTTTGAATCCTAGATGTTTATTCTGCTACCTGCATAGACTCCAGTTCCTCAACTACTTGCATGGATTTCATTTAGTTGTCTGCCTACTTTTCCTATTATGCTGTCCAAACAACATTCTATGGCAATAAAGGCTGATGATATCACCCTTGGAGAAATATTTGTAAATCAAGTCTCGTCCTTGGACTCGACTGAGGTTTTGATGAAGACAAACACATCACAAAAAGAAGAAAGACTTCAGAAGAGAAAAGGAAGACTTCAAGAAAGAAAGGAACAAAAAGAAGAAAGACTTCAAGAAGCCTTCAAGAAGACTTAAGAGAAAGAAAGGAATAAAAAGAAGAAAGACTTCAATAAGACTTCAAGAAGACTTAAGAGAAGAAAGACTTCAAGAACCAGGCTCAGAACGTCAAGATCAAAACATGAAGGTTCTAGTTTTAAGTAAGTCTTGTCAACTTAGTGTGCTATGCTTTATTAAGGTTCATATTGCATTTGAAGGCTCATAAAAGATCAACTAATTGAGTACGATATGTTCTCACAAGTAAAACTTGGTAGGAACACTCAATTAGGCTTTAAACAGTCAAAAACTGAGTTCTGGACTGTCTGTAATCGATTACAGATGTGTGTAATCGATTACAGGAAGTGTGTAATCGATTACCACAAGTATGTAATCGATTACCAAGTTTGAAATTTGAATTCAAACTTCAACGGCATGATGTAATCGATTACACTAACTGCTGTAATCGATTACCAGGTCGACAGATGTGTTTTTTCATGAACCATTGTGTCTCAAACCGGTTGGGAAAGGTTGTGTTGGTTCATGGACGACCTCTAGTGCCTATATAAAGTCCTTAGACACTCAGAAACATCAATGACTTGGTCCATAACTTTCATATTCATTAAAGTCATCATTCTGAGTTTCGGTTCTCTCATTTTCATAAGAACACTCATGATGTTCAACATTTGAGAAACTCAAAATGGAAGAGCCTTCATTGTAATTGCCTGGAGCATACAAACTAAGATCAATCCTTCTTGTCTAAAGGATTGAATCATGCATAGAAAAGGCATCTTCTTCTTCTTCTATTTGAATCATGTTGATTCTTTCACCATAGTTCTTGGTGGTTGTAAAAAGGCCCTTTGAATCAAGTTTGATTCAAAGTCCACCGTGGTAATGCGGTGTCATCAGAAAGTGGTTTGCTTTCTGAGGCATGATGGGTTCTCTTAGGGTCCTTGGCACAAGCATTCGTTAAGAAGACTTGATCAATCAGAAGTGGGTTGCTTCAGGAAGATTGATAAGATATCTTAGGGTTCTTGGTGCAAGCATTCGTTAAGAGTACTCGATCATGGGAAATCTTCACTGTGGAATTCAGTGGAGTGGTTCTTCAGAAAGTGGTAATCTTTCTGAGGGATTCTAACTTCACCGTGGTATTCGGTGAAGGGTTGTTGATTGAAGGTGGTTTAGCCTTCAAGGTCTGAGGGTGGTTTGCCTTCAGGAACTGAAAGCGGTTTGCTTTCAGGGGATGTTGAAAGTGGTTTGCTTTCACAGGATATTGGTAGAGATTCTTGGGGTCCTTGGATTAGGAACTTGTAAGAGATTTTTATCAATAGTGGAAAAATCCTCAAGGGGTTTCTTTGAGGGACTGGACGTAGCCTTCGGTGGATTGAAGGTGAACCAGGATAAAACTATGTGTGTCATTTCCTTCATCCTTCATCTTTTACTTTCAAGCAATTACAATATTCCGCTGCAACAACGTTCTTACGTTACAACTCTAATTGCGCTGAAAGTCGTTTGGTACTACTACGCGAAAATCGGGGCAACTCTGATTCACCCCCCCCCCTCTCAGGTTGCTATCTGTTCTAACAATATTCCCATCTACCTGCAGTGCACACATTCCATCTCAGCCTCTGGCGATTGAATTTCATCAGGATCAAGTGGAATCGACTGATGAATACAGAGTTGAATCACCTTCTACTCCCATCTCTCTGGAGCTTCCTGAAGATGATGAGGTTGTTGAAGCTCTTAAGGAAGAAATCGCTGAAGTGCACAGTGAAGTAAAGGTCATGGCTGAGCAAACAAATTAGAAATCAATGACATGGACAACAGAACTCAACAACGCTTAGACGAGATGAAGGGAGAATTTACTGCCAAGCTTCATACCTTGCAGGACACATTGATCCAGCTCCTCAACAAGCTCAAATGAAGAATCACTTCATTCTCTATCCCTATACTTTTATTTTCTTGATAAATAATTATATTTGCTAACACATTTATCATTCAGTTCAGTTGCATCTAGTGTTTTTGCTCTACTATTCCTAATTATTACTCTGATACCTTTGCTTATTATTGCTATTGTTTTCCTAATGACAAACGGGGAGAAAATTAGAGAAAAAGGAGTTAAAAAGAACTCTATTAGAGAAAAAGGAGTTACATAACTCAGGGGGAGCGATATAGGAAACCTTAAAAACTTAAGTTTTAGAGATATAGTCTTATGTTGAGGGGGAGCAATGAAAGAAATAACCTAAGAATAGGTTTAGAAAATTATGACCTTAACGTAAGTTTTTCACACGCTCGTCTATCTCGTTAGCTACATGATTTCAAATTCATTTTTGCTCAGATACCAAGTTTTCATGCTCTACGTTTGCTCTTATAAGAAACGATCATGTTTTTCTAACTAAGAAAAATCATATAGACAAATGATCTATCTCTTAGTTTTATTTTAAAAAGGAAAAACTCTGAAAAATGTAAATTCTTTGTATGCTCTGATATCACCTTTTTCGCAGTAACTAAATTAAACATTTTTCTCAAATGAAAATTGTCATTATCAAAAAGGGGGAGATTGCTAGATTCAAACAATTTCATCTTTAATATATTTTGATGAATAACAATTTTATCCAAGGTTTAAGCTTGATAGATAAATAATTCTGAATACTTTGAGCATTTTATATTTCAAGAACATCTATTTATATGAAGAGACAACGTCTGCCTATCCTTTGAAATCATATTAAAAGCAGCACGTCGAAATATGGCGAAAAAGTGGATCGTCCGTTGAGTACGTCCGAAGAGTACTTTTGAAGAGTACGTCTGATGACTCTCAAGGAGAAAGTCCGTAGAGATCGTCGAAGTAAAGCGTCCGTTCAAATGCTTCAAACAATAAGTGTAAACCTCGTCCTATCATTTAATGAAGCATTGTTCGCAGTAGAACCAAGACAAAGACATAATAAATATTTTATTCCTCGTATTTGCTAGCCTCTCTGACATTTCGTAAATCAAGCACAACTTTTCAGAGTCAACGACGCAAATTACTGAACATCATATCACCTCAACGGTCGAAATCAAATCTTATGTTCAGAAGAAGGAGATTCTTATTGCTGCTTTCCTCTCGCATTTAATACTCAGATGAGCATGTAAGGAAACAGCATTGAAGAACCAAACGACTATTGCAAGAGAATTTAATGCTGCAATTAATGTGCAGCAGGTTGCATTTAATGCTGCTACAAAGTTGCTAGAAGTATCTGTTGCAACATCAATAAAGAAGTAATTCAAACGGAACTTCATGCTCCTCACCAACGTCTGAATGCACTCAAGTAGAACTTACTTCTACATTCATAAGTCACAAAGAAATAGAAGATTCATAGTAGCATTAATCTAAAGCACTATCAATCTATGCTAAACAAGTGGATCGTCTTACTCCTCTCAACCGTGACACTTATCTGCCTTCAGAAGTCACGTCTGACTAGAAGAAGAAGGAGGAACGCCTGAGTATGCTTTCAAGTGAAGTCAAAAGCGAATACAGTGAAGCAACAATGTCTGCCATACCTATTGATGCACTGTTTTTACCAAAGAGAAGGAAGGGCATATTTAATGAATATCTCCAGTATTTGTCTCTCCTCAAGATATGAACTGTTTCACATCAAAGATCTATTGTTCAGACTCAACAGTACCTAGCTCTGAACAAAGCACAACCTATGCAATCAAGATCAGAAAGGAAGATTTGCTCCACTATATCCATATCGATTTCACGGCTCAACACTATTCAAGGAAACAAGAAAGGGAAGAGCAATACGATAGAATGAGTTGCATTAAATGTTGTATTAATGACTTAGCAGGATTGCATTTATTGCTCTAAAATGATTGTCAGAACTATCCATTGGTGCTACAGGAAATACTACACTCGCCAGATCTTCATCATCTTCATCTACATCCAACTAAATATATATATATATATTGAAGACTTGAAAACAGAAGAGAGAGTGTGAGGGGGAAAATGAAAGAGAGTTTGCTGCATGAAGCAGTGGGAGCTCGAAGATATGTAGAACTATGAATTAAACATCAAGTATATACTCAAGAATTCATATGTTCGAAATAATGAAGCACCTCATCCCACTCAGAACAAAATAGCCAAACCTTTCCGAGTTCTACAGCCAAGCCAAGTGTGAAGGTTCTATCGAAATGAAACCTATAACTAACTCTCCAAAACAGAGAACATATTGTCATATCCTCTCTGTTATTTTGTGCTTAGTGTTTCTACCCTACTATTGTTTAAGAGATTCTATAGAAGTCATATCTTCATAAAAGAATACTTGATGGGAGAAGTCCCTGAGAATACTTGTAAGGAGAAGTCCTTCGAAAACTTGGAGAAGTCCCTGAGAATACTTGTAAGAATAAGTCCTTCGAATACTGGGAGAAGTCCTTGATAATACTTGTCAGGAGAAGTCCTTCCAATACTAGGAGAAGTACTACATAATACTTGTACTATTTGGATCAAATGGTGAAAATCTTGGTGAAGCCAAGGACTGGACGTAGCCCTGTCGATTAAGGGGGTGAACCAGGATAAATACTTTGTGTTCTTTACTTTTCAGCTCTGTTTAACATTCCGCTGCACTAGTCTTAGAAAATTATTTTGAAACTTATACTTGTTTAGAAGAAAAAGGTTTTAAAATCACACATACACAATTCAACCCCTTCTTTCTTGTGTTGTTTTACTATTTTCATTACCACGGTTCCGTGTTGAACCGTGGTAAGAGGACGCGATATTACCACGGTTCTGCAATGAACTGCGGTAACAGATGTACGATATTACCTCGGTTCCTTGCTAAACTGTGGTAACAGAGCTATGATTATACCACGGTTACCCATTCAACCGTGGTAACAGATATGTAATATTACCACGGTTCCTCTTTGAACCGTGGTAGTTTATCTATTACTTCGACGTCCGATACAACGGTTCAACCGTGGTAACAAGCTGCCCGAAACCGTGGTAACATGGCAATTCTGTAGTAGTGATGGGGCGGAAAGTCCGGGCCTGACCATTACAAATCCTCCTTGGCAAAGTGCATCTCGTTGTGCAACATGGGTTTGACGATTTCGGGTAAGTTCTTAGAGAATTGAGCGATGATATCGTTAATCCCCAGATCGATCTGCTGCCGAATGAAGGAAGTCGTGGTAACCATACTCGGGTCTCTCTCTTCGTTTGTTGTCACTACAACTTCAATGCAAGGAGAAACAGTCGCTGCAGCTATTGCCGAAACGGCGTGGCCAGCATGATCTGTAGTATGTCCTGTTTGCACTAGCATTGTAGTAGAGATAGAAACGGCACCAACGAGCGAGGTTCAAGTGGCATATGTATTTTATTATGGCCCACATTTTGAGTTGGACAATTTACATTATTAAAATTACTTGCATGGTTGTTGAACCGGGAATGATAAACATATATTTTCTAATATATTAAATACATTGGTCTTGCTTTGACATTTTAGATGATATAGGTACGCAACCTATATTAAAAAAAAAAAAAAAACATCCAGAGTGAAAAGAACATTAAAAGAGTAGACCATAAAAAAATTAGTCAGCCAATAGTATACCACAACTGACAGTTGTAACAATTATACATGTTTTAGTTTCAACAAAAAAAAACAATTATACATGTTCTAAATCTGTTGAAGCATTGATTAAAACTGTCCTTTTTTTAATTCCATTTTTCGAATATTATATCTATGCAAAATGTCTAATAAGGAAAAAGAAAATCTCTGTTCACACCGGATATAATGATGAAACAGAGATATGATGAATGTATATACGAGAGAAAAGGATAGGGAAATTGATGGATATGTCATAAATAATGTGATAAAAGAAAAGACACATATAATATAAAAATATGCAAGATTTGTATAGAAATTAAAGTGTCAAAAATTCAAATTTGTCTGAAAAATTCCAACAATTACGGTGGTCCATATATCTTGGCAAAACATCCGTTGCATTTTCAATTGGAGATATATTAATTAAATATTAGATCTTTTAGTTAAAATTATTACTATTATTATTTAGAATTTTCTAAATAATCTTAGAAAAAGTTTCAGTTAAATTACCCTAATTTATCTTAAATATTATTAATTCATACCAGACTAAGATAATTTAACCCAGAGTTTAGTTAAAGTGATATGGGTTTTCACAAAACTATGATATCATTCTTTAGTTTTTAGTAAGGGCGTTGCGTTTGGCGCCCCCTATTGCGCCTTACGCCCCCCTTCATTTGGTCATTTTACCTTTTTACCCTTAAAAAAAGAAAAAAATTCCCAACATATCCATCTTCTTCATCACTCCCTATTCCCATTCTATTTTTTCCACCCCCTTTTTCAATCTTCTCCACCACCCCCCTCATCCCCCCAATTTGTCACCACCATCACCTTAAACTTAAACTTGTAACCACCACCACCTTCATCTTCTACCAACCACCACCTTCATCTTCTTACAACCATGTCCTTCATCTTTCTAAAAGAAATAATTAAAAATCGCACTTGAGGATGCGATTCTAAGGTCGAAATCGCATCCTTGAATGCGATTGCAATAAATATTCCTAGAAATGGCAATTTAAAATTTGGATTAAATACGACGATTTAAAAGAAATAATTAAAAATCGCACTTGACGATGTGATTCTAAGGTCGAAATCGCATTCTTGAATGCGATTGCAATAAATATTCCCAAAAATGACAATTTAAAATTTGAATTAAATACGACGGTTTAAAAGAAATAACTAAAAATCGCACTTGAGGATGCAATTCTAAGGTCGCAATCGCATCCTTGAATGCGATTGCAATTAATATTCCCAGAAATGGCAATTTAAAATTTGAATTAAATACGATTTAAAAGAAATAATTAAAATCGCACTTTAAGGATGAGATTCTAAGGTTAAAATCGCATCCTTGAATGCGATTGCAAATAATATTCCTAGAAATGGCAATTTAAAATTTGAATTAAATACGATTTAAAAGAAATAATTAAAAATCGCACTTGAGGATGCGATTCTAAGGTCGAAATCGCATCCTTGAATGCGATTGCAATTAATATTCTCAGAAATGGCAATCTAAAATTTGATTTTAACATGGTTTTCGATTGCGATTTTAAGCATATTTCGCACTTCATTGTGCAAATAATAACCAGATCTCGAAAAAAATACGATGCAAGTTTTTTCTTTCCATTGAAAGAACCCACCTTGGTTTCTTGCTTCTTCCTTCCGTCTAGGACAATATAAAAGGGCATGGCAAGGAAATTGTGGGAAGTAAATGGTGAAGGTGGTGAATTGAAGATGATTGGGATTGAGGTATGAGATTATTGGAGTTTTTTTTTTAACTTTTTTTTCCTTCACAGGGGTAATTTGGGAATTATGAAAAAAGAGGGGGCGTAAGGCGCAAAAGGGGGCGCCAAACACAATCCCCTTTTAGTAAATGTTGGAAAAGCTTCCTCGGGTTTTCTCACTTAAAAGCCTCTAATTATTGGTTTGATTTTTAGTAGGCACGACAGTTAAACCTGCTACAAGTATCCCAAAGCTGACTCCAATTTTGATAAGAAATACCTTGTTTTTTTTTTTTTGAGTTTTTGGAAACTCTAAACCCTAATCAGAACCTAAAGAAGTGGGGATTGCGAAGAGTTTGAAATTGCTAATACCCATATTAAGCCTAAACTCGGGCCCACCCCAATATACTACTCCCTCCGTCCCAAATTATAGGGTTCTTTTCAGACAATCACGCCTATTAAGAAAACATGTAATAAGCTAATTAATAGGTTGGTTTTGTTACTTTTTATACAAATCTTCCAAATATGCCCCTATTTAAAAAAATCTGGAAATTTTTAATATAAGTATTGGATATACCAAAAGTTGGTTGGGAATATGAAAGAAGTAATTAGTAGATGTGGTAATTAAAGTTTTGGAATTTAAAATATAATGAATGCAATGGGTAAAAAAGGAAAAGCTTAATTTTTTTTCCTGAAATCTAGAAGGGGTCTTATAATTTGGGACACCGAGTTTGTCTCTAAAGGATCTAGTAATTTGGGACGGAGGGAGTAATATTTAACTCAAATATTTTAGTAAAAATATGATTTAACTATTAAACTTCTTATATTTTTAAAACCTGTGACAACTACTTTCATAAAATATTTGAATTAAAATATCTGTATCGTATGAATTATTTAAATATATATAATAAGTTCATAAGATTAATTTAACATATTTAAAACTAAGGAGGTAAAGGATTTTCCGTGGGTTTCCAACCCGACAGAACATCCATTGTATTTTCATTTGCAGAAATATTAATTAAAGATTAGATCTTTTAGTTAAAATTATTACTATTATTGTTAGATTCAAATAATTTAATGAATTATTACATTTTGATGAATAATAATTTCGTTAAGTCTTGATTTTGTTGAAGATAGAATTCCTAACTTCTTAATGTTTTCACACTCAGGAATATCTATTTACTTGAAAAAAAACTGCATGGACCCTTACAAAGCATTATCAAAAGCAGATCTTCAAGCAAAGAAAAGGGGAAGAATCCGTCCGGCTACAACTCTTATAAATCAGTCCGCCAGTTAAGAACATTTGCCTCAAAGAGTTCGTCCGACTGAGAAGAACGTCTGGTCACTTAATCATTGAGTTTACTTGATTACCCATCTGAAGGAAAGTGCGCCTGAAACTCTGTCAGAGAGTTTGTCTGACAACAACGCAATTTTGGAGTTCGTGTAACGAAAACTCGGAGGAGATCGTTTGTCCAACCCAGGCTTAGCTGTCAAGCACTATTTGTCCATTCAGAGCATTAATGGCGAAAATGACATAATCAATACTTTATTCCTCGTTGATTCAAATCCTCTGATATTCCTTAAATCAAGCTGCTTTTGCGGAATCAGCGGCGAGATTTTCTGATTATCGTATCTCCTCAACGATCAAATTCAAATCTTCTGTTCAGATCATTAATGGCTACCTTAGCTGGGATGCACGAGAATTAAATGCAGAAGTTAAAGCTCAATGCGGAAAGCCTTGAAGAGCCAGACGATGACAACCTCCGTCAATGAAGATGCATTAAATGCATGGCAGAATGCATTTAATGCTGAAATAGAGTTGCAGAAGTATCCGTTACTCACAATAGAGGAGAAATTCAAACGGAACTATTTTCAAATCTTCAGCAAGCTCACATTGATCATCCTACTGAAGATATAAATAGAGGACTTGGCATCGAATTCAAATTGGCGACTTTCACACGATCAAAGATTTTTAAACTTTCTAAGTTCATCATCTGCGATCTTATTTACTAAGCCAAAAACTCAGCAAGCTCAAGTTATTTCTTACTTGAGTTAAGTCGTCAACTAGTGTGAAGCTTTCACAGAGTGTTACTCTCATTCTCATTCACACAAACCTTTCAGAGAACCAATTTGTTTATTTTCTCTATAATCTGTTCTTCATATTTATACCCACTCTTATCGAAGAGACTTTGTAGAAACCAAACCTTCTTGAAAAAGAACTGGGAGAAGTCCTATCTAATACTTGTAAAGGAGTAGTCCTCAGAATACTGGGAGAAGTCCTGAAGAATACTTGTACTATTTTGAGAAAATAGTGAAAATCTTGGTGAAGCCAAGGACTGGACGTAGCCCTGTCAATTAAGGGGGTGAACCAGGATAAATATCTTGTGTGCTTTACTTTTCAGTCTTAGATTAAATTCCGCTGCACCCACTAACAAATATTTTACAAACTTATAATTGCTATTTTTCGAAAAAGATTTGAAAAATCACACACACAATTCAAACCCTCCCTTCCTTGTGTGTTTTTGTTACTATCAATTAGTATTAGAGCTTAACCGCTCTGAGATATACTAACATCTTAACAGGTGTAGAGCATAAAGATCCATGGACAACATCGCATATCCCACTGGAACAGCAACCAACAAGCCACCATTCTTTAATGGCTCCAACTATCCGTACTGGAAAAAGCACATGCAACTCTTCATTGAATCAACTGACTGGAAACTCTGGGATGTCATAGCCAAAGGAAACTATGTTCCCAAGGATGGTGAAAACAAAGCCATTCCAGCTGAAAAGTGGACCGATGAACAAAGAACAGAAAATCAAAGGAATGCCAAAGCCAGGCTATTCCTCATATGTGCCTTGAGAAAAAACGAACATGACAAGGTAGGCAGTCTAAGCCCCGCTAAGGAACTCTGGGACACCTTAGCCATTACCCACAAAGGAACATCAAATGTGCAAGATACCAAAATGAGTATGCTGGCTTCTCAATACGAGACCTTCATGATGGAGGATAATGAGTCAATTGACTCCATGTTCGCCAGACTTCAAACCATTTACAACGGGATGAGGAATCTGGGAAAAAGCTTCACTAACAAGGAACAAGTGATCAAAATCCTCAGAAGTCTTACTCCCAACTAGAGATCGTTTGTTACCGCTCAACGAGCTGGAAAGAATTTTGATAACTATCAGGTGGAAGATCTATTGGGGGAGCTAAAGATTCACGAGCAGGACCTTGCAAATGATTCTGCTATCTTGTGTGGCAAATCCTCCACTACTAAAGTCGTGGCCTTTAAGTCCAATGACTCCCAAGAATTAAAAGCTAATGAGTCATCTGACGAAGGAGTTGCGCCGTCTGATCACTCCGATGATGAACAGGCCCTATTCAACCGGAGATTCAAGAGAATGACGGGGAATAGGAAGCAGTTCAGAGGAAAACCTTCCTCATCACCAAGAGATGGAGAAAAGAGTTCCAGCAAAGGTGGAACCGTCTGCTATGAATGCAAAAAGCCTGGACATGTCAAAGCAGATTGTCCTTGTCTAGGAAAGAAGCCTGCTCAGAAGAACTTTTATAAGAAGAAGGCTTTCTCAAGCCAGAATGAGGAGTCAGAAGAACAGTCTGATCAAGAAGAAGATGAAGGAGATAATGATGAAGCTTCATACTGTGAGTTCATGGCATCTATCGACACTTCTGACATCGAGGCAGACAAAGAATCAGAAGCATTGATGATCTCTGTTGATCTATCTAACTATGAGGCAGACGACAAAGATGACGTAACATATGAAATCTCCACTGATGATTATAATGAATTATTGGAGTATTCACATGCATTAGCATATAAGTATAGAATACTGAAAAAGAAGCATGATAAAATGGAAAAAGAATTGCATGCCTCAAAGGAAGTTTCAATCATGTTAACAAAGAAAAATCAAGCCCTGATGGAACAATACACAAACAAAGATGTTAAGTTTTTGAAACAAAGATTAAACAGTTTAATTAAGGACCTATCTACTTTTACTCAAGGGTATGATAATTTAATTAAGCTAAGCGGAAACAATAGGTCAATATATGATCGTTGGGATCTAGGTTTTGAAGAAGAAAATTAGGATATTACTGCACTAAAGCATACTTCGTCTGCTGTTCCATATCTCTACAAAACTGATATAAAACCTGCATCATCTTTATCTCAGCTAAGCAAACCTAAGACATTTATTGTCAAGGGTAAGGAGAAACAAACTCCTCATAAAATAGTATACGGGAGGAAAAGTTCACCCAAATCTGTAACTAACAAGAAAAGACCCAAGAAAGTTTGGGTACCTAAATCAATGATTGTACCACTTGCAAATATGCTTAACAGCTCAAAGCCAAAGAGAGCTATGGTACCTGGACAGTGGATGCTCACAACACATGACGGGAAAAATGTCTTTATTCCCAAATATTCGTGAAAAACAAAATGGAGGAACAGTTACCTTTGGAGGTAACCAGAAGGGGTTCATCGTTGGTGAAGGCGACGTTGGTAAGACTCCTCTTCCGCTAATACGGAACTTTTTGTTAGTTGAGGGATTAAAACATAATCTACTTAGCATAAGTCAATTATGTGATAGTGGACTCACTGTTTCCTTCAACAAAGTGAAGTGTAAAGTCACCAATGACGATGACAAAGTTATCTTTGAAGCACAGAGACAAGGGGATCTATATAAGACATCCTTGGAAAACCTTGCAAGACAAAAGGTAACATGTCTAGTGTCAGTAGAGGATGATAAATGGATATGGCACAGGAATCTAGGGCATGCATCCTTAAAGACCATTGCTAAAATGATCAAGCACGATCTAGTAAGTGGTCTGCCAAATCTGTCTTTCAAATCTGATGACACATGCTCAGCATGTCTTCAAGGAAAGCAATTAAAAAGTTCTTTTCATTCAAAGAACGTTGTGCGTACTAATAGACCTCTGTAGATGTTACACATGGACTTGTTTGGACCTACTAGAACGGCAAGTTGTTCTGGAAAAAGTTTTTCCCTTGTCATCGTCGATGACTACACGAGATTTACATGGGTACAACTTCTCGGAACTAAAGATGAAACGTTCAAGTCATTTCTGATCATTGCAAAAAGAATTCAGAATGAAAAAAGCTACTGTATCACTAGTATACGCAGCGATCGAGGAGGAGAATTCGTGAATGAAGAATTCAAATGCTACTGTGAGGAGAACGAAATATTTCATCAAGTATCCGATCCAAGAACTCCTCAGCAAAACAGAGTGGCTGAGAGAAAGAACAGGTCACTTCAAGAAATGGCCAGAACTATGCTCAGTGAAACTTCTCTACCCAAATACTTTTGGGCTAAAGCGATTCACGCTGCATGTCACATTCAAAATCGAATTTTCATGCGTCATATCTGTTAGATTCAAACAACTAAATGAATTATTATGTTTTGATAATCAACAATTTCTTTAAGGTTTAATATCATTAGAGATAGAATTCCTAACACCGTGAATTTTCTCATATCCAGGAAAATGTATCTACTAGAAGCACTGAATGAATCTCAAAGCATTATCAAGAGAATCAGTCTTGCTAGAAGAAATCGTCCGGTCTACAAGCACTCTGAAGAAATAGCTGTCAAGACATACAAAGAAAGCATTCATGTGAAGACAATCTGGTGACTCACGGAAGATAAAGCAGTGACTTCAAGACACTCAATCAGCTATGCACTCTCAAGCCAAAGTCTACTTCAAGAAGCTGAAACAGTCCGGTGCCTGAACCAATAGTAATCTACAAGAAGACTGTTCCATCTAAAGCTGAATGAGAATGACAACTCATGAAGAAATGCTCCTAGCCTTGAAGCCTCTCTAGCATCATACAAAGAAGTTGTGAATCAACTCATTCAGACGGAGAACTTCAGTGGAAGCAAAGGAGAAGGAATGATTCAGTCTTCTATAAGTCAAGAATATTCTTAATCTCAAGAAAGACTGAATGAAGAAAGACCGTCTGCCGATGCAACTTACTCAGTAACAGAATTCTGAATATTATATGGAGACTACGTCTGCCAAATCATAATGAAGGATTCGTCTGCTCAAAGCATCACAATGTGCCAAGGGTACAAATGCTAAGAGGTGTGCATTACGAGGATATTAGTTCAACAGAAGCATTAAAGAAATTATTCACCCAGCTCTGAAGAGCTCATCCAGAATAATCGCTTCTTGAATCAAAAGACATCTACCTCGTCTGCATATTAAATAAAGTATTGGTGATGGCAGAAAGAAGAAAGGGACACAATTGATATATTATTCCTGGGTCCCACTGCTTTTCTACGTTTCATGTTATGTTATATTTTCCGCTGCATACATGCATATTTGCATAATCAATAACTCTCTTTGAAAACCAATATTTAATGTTTACCATCGAAAGAAGTTTTCAAAAATGAGTCACACAATTCAAACCCCCCCTTTCTTGTGTGTTTCTTGCACCTTCACTATCTTGAAGAAGACTGCATATGAACTATGGAAGGTAAGGAAGCCAAGCATCACCTACTTCCATCCATTCGGATGTCCATGCTTTCTGCTTAACGCAAAGGACGGCCTTGGAAAGTTCGACGCAAAGTCAGAAAGCTTTTTGGGTATTTAATTCCAGATCAATGGCTGTTGAAGAATCCATAAATGTCAAGTTTGACGATAATCACAAAAGTGGAAGTCAAACAACATTGGAAGATGAATTTGAAGATCTGGAAATCAATGAAGAGCCTTCCTCAACTCAAGTTTAGCCTTCAACGTCTGATAAAGTTGCTGACTCAAGTGTCTCATCCGACATTCAACCGGACGTTGACAACGTGACTTCGTCTGGTGATGCCCCCACTGATCAAATCATGACATCTAGTGGCATTTCACTCCCCAGAGATTGGAGGTTCAAACCGGATCATCCACCTACACAAATAATCGGTAGCATACATGAAAAGGTACGAACTAGATCCACATTTAATGATTATGCTAACTATGCGCTCTTGTCTAAAATAGAACCAAAAAGCACAGGTGAAGCCTTACAAGATGAAGTATAGATCCTAGCCATGCAAGAGGAGCTGAATCAGTTCAAAAGAAACAAGGTCTGGAATTTGGTGCCTAGACCTAAGGAAAGATCCATCATTGGTACAAGATGGGTATTCAGAAACAAGATGGATGAAAGTGGGAAAGTAACAAGGAATAAATCCATACTAGTTGCACAGGAATACAATCAGCAAGAAGGTATTGACTACATAGAGACCTTCACCTCTGTTGCAAGAATTGAAGCCATTCGCATTCTACTGGCATTTTCCTGTCAGCACTCCATTGAACAGTATCAAATGGATGTGAAAAGTACATTTCTGAATGGCTATATCGAAGAAGAAGTCTATGTAAAACAACCTCCAGGCTTCGAAGATCCAGCTCTACCGGATCATGTCTTCAAACTACGGAAAGCACTATACGGATTGAAGCAGGCCCCACGAGCATGGTACGATCGCTTAAGCTCATTTTTGATGAGCAACGGGTTCTCACGGGGTAATATTGACAACACATGGTTCAGAAGAAAAACATCAAAGGATTTCATTTTAGTACAGTTATATGTTGATGATATTATCTTTGGTGCTACTAATGAAACTCTTTGTCAAGAATTCTCCAAGCTAATGCAGAGCGAATTTGAGATGAGCATGATGGGGGAACTAAAGTTCTTTCTAGGCTTACAAATCCGGCAGGAGACCACCAGAACCTACATCCATCAGACAAAATACGTCAACGATCTCCTGAAGACGTACGGCATGGAAAAGGCCAAGGCAATGGGCACTCCAAGTCAACGATCTTATGTTCAGAAGAAGGAGATTCTTATTGCTGCTTTCCTCTCGCATTTAATGCTCAGATGAGCATGTAAGGAAACAACATTGAAGAACCAAACGACGATTGCAAGAGAATTTAATGCTGCAATTAATGCGCAGCAGGTTGCATTTAATGCTGCTAGAAGTATTTGTTACAACATCAATAAAGAAGAAATTCAAACGGAACTTCATGCTCCTCACCAACGTCTGAATGCACTCAAGTATAACATACTTCTACATTCAGAAGTCACAAAGAAATAGAAGATTCATAGTAGCATTAATCTAAAGCACTATCAATCTATGCTAAAGAAGTGGATCGTCTTACTCCTCTCAACCAGGACACTTATCTGCCTTCAGAAGTCACGTCTGACTAGAAGAAGAAGGAGAAACGCCTGAGTATGCTTTCAAGTGAAGTCAAAAGCGAATACAGTGAAGCAACAATGTCTGCCATACCTATTGATGCACTGTTTTCACCAAAGAGAAGGAAGGACATATTTAATGAATATCTCCAGTATCTGTCTCTCCTCAAGATATGAACTGTTGCACATCAAAGATCTATTGTTCAGACTCAACAGTACCTAGATCTGAACAAAGAACAACCTCTGCAATCAAGATCAAATCTCAATGTTCAGAAAGGAAGATATGCTCCACTGTATCCATATCGATTTCACGGCTCAACACTATTCAAGGAAACAAGAAAGGGAAGAGTAATATGATAGAACGAGTTGCATTAAATGTTGTATTTATGACATAGCAGGATTGCATTTATAGCTCTAAAATGATTGTCATATCTATCCGTTGGTGCTACAGGAAAGATGTAACAGCCCGGTTTTTAAGTCGAGAGTCACATTGAAAAACGTGGAATAATACTTAAATAAAAACATCTCGAGTTTTCCAAAAACAACGTCTCACATATATTTAGTAAGTGTAGCCCATAGTCAGTAATATTACAGCAAGGAAAACAAGACGTAATGAAAGTAATATGTTGCACACATGTGCTAAGTTTACAAAATAGCGGAAACTAAACATCCTCTTCAATTCTGCCCCAAAAGTTCCTTAAGCTTGCATCAAAACAGCCTTCAAGTCTTCCCTCATTGCTGGTCATCTGGCGTTAAGCGCCAAAATAAAAGAAGACACAAACAGAAACAGCAAAGGGTTAACTCGAATATAAGAATATAGAAATACAATATTAGCAGTATATTATAGAGTAAACAGTATTAACCATTATACTATAACTGAAACAACAATTCGCAACAAATCTACCAGTAATCCATAACTTCATAGAATAAGCTTCATTCATCACAACACATATGCTTGTTAGTCCTTCAACGAATAATGCAAATAGCTCATTGGGTTTTTGCCGTATCTGGCCAGGATGACTTAGAACATGGAAGAGACTTTTCCACACCACCCTTGGCATGATCCCGCGACGCATAATAGTTCGCCACATCAAAACCTAAAATCATGCACTCATAGTGCATCTGTCATGACAGTAATCGAATCCTCATGAACAATCACGGTTCACTCGTTCATAGTTATGTCAATATATTCATAACACAGTAAGCTCTTCTTACAAAATTATTTCAAGCAATTCAATCTCATAACCATACAACATGTTCGATATATCATACTATTATCAACAGTATTCAAACAAACTTATAAACAATCACAGTCCGTGTTCTGCAATCAGAATCACAACAATATCATAATATCATAATAATAAGATTGAGTTACCCTTACCTTCTCTTAGGTTGCATACACTTGTTCTTCAACCTAGAAATAACATATAAACTCATTTAATTAACTATCCTAAGGCTAGGATGAAATCTTGAAAGAAACAGAACTCAAAACGGTCGAAACCAGATTTTTTCGTAAAACAGAGCAGAACAGAGTGCTCTCCAACGCCCAAGCGTTGGAACCCAACGCCTAAGCGTTGGCCATCGTCTGGTTACGTGAAAACTCGAAGAAACCCAGCGCCCAAGCGTTGGACCCCAACACCCAAGTGTTGGCTCTCAGTCTGAGAGTCCAGAATCAGAGTTTTTCACGAAAAATCACTTTTAAATTCATTTCTTTAAACCCAAACTTCTTTATAGATAAAAATCATTACAAAACTGATTTAAAACAGATTCTAAATGGTCTTCAAGGGATATTTTTGAAATACAAAGATTACAACAGAGTTCTAACGTAAGGACTAGAAGGTAAACCAACCTTGAATAGCCTAAAAGATTAAAGAGATTTGAAACTTCAGCTCTGTCCTTCACGAACCAAGAAGAACTCACAACGAAATAATAAGTGCCCCCATTGTTTTGTAGTTTGAAAAAAGATGAGTTCACATTCATTTCACTCACACTCATATAAAAGAGATGAGAGTAGATAAAACAGAGGTAAGAGATATGATAAATAATGTGAAGTTGTTATATACTTGTCACTAACAAGTTCAACCTTTATATTATTGAGATCTACCATTTTAACTTTTTTATATGTAATATGACAATATTTTAGGTTCATAACTCAGTGATTCATTCATTTTCTTCTTCTCTTAAGAGTTCAAAGTTCTCATAATCTTACCCAACTTCTTGATAGTATTGAGAATAAAAAAGTTGTATAATGTTTTTAAAATATGAATACTCATAGAAAATAATAATGATATAAATGAAATTTATTAATAATAGTATATTTAATATTATAAATTTATATGTATATGCTGCCCCCACGAGTTAAAGTTTCTGGATCCGTCACTGATTTCGGGTAAGCTCTTAGAGAATTGAGCGATGATATCGTTAATCCCCAGATCGATCTGCTGCCGAATGAAGAAAGTCGTGGTAACCATACTCGGGTCTCTCTCTTCGTTTGTTGTCACAACGACTTCAATGCAAGGAGAAACAGTCGTTGCAGCTATTGCCGAAACGGCGTTGCTAGCATGATCTGTAGTATGTCCTGTTTAGAATTATAGTGGAGATAAAAACAGTACCAGCGAGCGAGATTCAAGTGGCATATGTATTTTATTATGGCCCACATTTGAGGTTGGACAATTTACATTATTAAAATTACTTGCATGGTTGTTGAACCGGGAATAATAAACTTCATATATTTTCTAATATATTAAATACATTGGTCTTGCTTTGACATTTTAGATGATATGGGTACACAGCCTATATTAAAAATAAAAAACAACCAGAGTGAAAAGAACATTAAAAGAGTAGACCATAAAAAAAATAGTCTACCACAACTGACAGTTATAACATTATACATGTTTTAAATCTGTTGAAGCATTGACTAAAACTGTCCTTTTTTTAATTCTATTTTTCGAACATTATATCTATGCAAAATGTCTAATAAGGAAAAAGAAAATTTCTGTTCACACCGGATATAATGATGAAACAGAGATATGCTGAATGTGTATATACGAGAGAAAAGGATAGGGAATTGATGGATATGTCATAAATAATGTGATAAAAAAAGAGACATATAATATAAAAATATGTAAGATTTGTATAGACGTATTAATAAAGATGATGTAGAATTTATTTAATTTAATTGGAAAACGTGTCAGAAAATTAAAAAATCCTAAATCCCTAAATTAATCCCCTTTAATTTTAAATCCCTAAATTAACACTCAATTAACCCCATCAGCAGCAGCACAATTCACCCTTCTTCCCCAACACAAACCCTAATCCCTAAATATTTGTTGTTAGTTTATTAGTAAATTAGTTCATTCTCCGGCCGTTCATCCTTCTTTACCTTTAGTTCAACCACTTAACACGATTTTAGAGTCTCAAATGATTAGTCTCATGGCTAATACATAAAAAAAATAAGTATAAGAGGCATTGCCCTTAAAAAATAAATATCATTTAACAACAATTTAAAATAAGAATTACTTATTGGTACACGTCGAAGACTTAAACGCACTGTGTCCCAATGCTGTTCTTGCAACTATAAAATGATGTGCGAGGGTATGAGATATATGACATTGAAGAAGAGAAAATTAAGAAAAACACATAGAAAAGAGAAATGGCGGAGCGTGAAATTGGTGGTTGGGAAGAAGTCCCGAACAGTATTCAGATCGAGGACCTTGCTCGGTTTGCTGTTGATGAGTACAACCTCAAAGAGGTAAAAGAGTCTTCAACCTCAAATGCTGTTCTCTCTCTCTCTCTCTCTCTCTCGCTCTCTCTCTCTCTCTCTCTCTCTCTCCATTTTTTTAACGTTAAAAGAGTCTTCTCCCTCTCCCTATCTCCCCATTTGTTTGTTTCCGGGTAAAATTCAAGAAAGAAGTATTTTGTTAGAAGAGCATCTTTTTTGAAACGTTAGAAGAGCATTTACAACTTGAGCGTCTTATATTTTGTTTTTGAAACGTTTATGCTTCATATTAATTTGGAAGAATTTTTGAAGTCTTTTAGTCTTGATTAAAATACTTTTGGTTCGTTAGTTTAGAATATGTGTGATTTTGATCCCCCAACTTTTCTCAAGCTAATTAAGTTCCTATACTTTTTAAAACTAAGTAAATTAGGTTCCTCTCTCAATTCCTACTTATGTAAAATAATTAAATTTTCACATTCTTTTCAAATATTTTATTGTTTATGTGGGATTTGATGTATGATACAATTTTAAAAGTTAGCTTTGTGAAATTTTGTTATATTTTGAAGGACATTGAAAGAAATGACATTAGGGTTTAAAGAGGGGGAAATTGAGATTTTTTGATATATTATGATTGAAATTTAATATTTTGATTAGTGATTTAATAGGAATAAAGTCTACAATGAATAAGTTCGTTCAATTTGTGAATTTTTTCCTAAAGAAATGAGAATTTGAGAAATTTAAGTATAATAATAATAATAATAATAATAATAATAATAATAATAATAATAATAATAATAATAATAGTAGGGGGCTGATTAATTGGAATAATATAAAAGTTGAGCGAAATACCAGAACAATTAAAAGATGTTTTGAGTTTTAGGGTCTGTTTGATTGTGTTTTCGATTTTTTTGTTTTTAAAATTGTTTTCTAAAATAGTTTTTAAGAACTACTTTTTAGAACAATAAAAGAAAAAAACTTGTTTGGTAATATGATTTTAAAAACATTTTTGAAAATAAAAAATAAAAAACCCTTACTTTCTAATTCCTTTTAATTACAGTAATGTCATTAATGAAACAAAGCTAAAAATAAAAAACAAAAACAACTTTTTTCTGTTTTGGTTTTTCTGTTTTAAAAACAAAAAAACAGGAAACTGTTTTTAAATTAATTTTAAGAAAACATCTTAACCAAACAAGTTTTTTTGTTTTTTAATTTTATAAAACAGAAAACTGTTTTTAAATGTTTTCAAATTTTAACCAAACATTTCAAATTTTAGTTTTTTAAATGTTGGAAAACATCTCATTCAACAGTTTTTTTTTTTTTTTTTGCTTTTATTTTGAAAAAGAAAATTCAAAAATAGTTTCTAAAAACTCTTTTTAAATACAGTTTTCAAAAACTGCAATCAAATAAACTCTAAATTTTCTCAACTTTTTTGGTTTCAGACCGCATCTCTAGTGTTTGTACGAGTGACACGGGCATACAGGCAAGTGGTCGCAGGCTTCATGTATCGCATTAATTTGGAGGCAACGGACGATGGAGAGACAAATTACTATGTAACCAAGATAATTGAAAAGCCAGGAGTGGAGGAGGCGGAGGTGTTGGAGTTCGAAAAGCTTTTGGGTTCTAACATTGGTGGTTCCACTGGAGATTTGGAAGAAGTCCCAATTAGTGATGAGATTGAGAACCTTGCTCGCTTTGTTGTTGATCAACAGAACATAAAAGAGGTTTCTCTCTTTCTCTCTTTTTATCACATCACATTATATATCATGTACATTGTTTCTCTCCTTTTTTCTCTTCTTTTCTTACTCTTGGGGTCTCATTAGGTATTTATCCAACATTTTCCTAAATAAGTTACTTTTTTTATGTTCCTGACGATTCAATTCATGATGCTTTTTCAGAACGGAGGTTTGGTGTTTGTAAGGGCGATACGTGCATATAGTCAGGTGGTTGCAGGCGCAATAATCTATATCATTTTGGAGGCAACGGAGCATGGGACAAATTATAACTATCAAACCAAAATCTTTGAAGGGTTGGACCACGTCAAAGAGGTTTTGGAGTTCTTCAGGCTAATCGCTCCTGTTGAGATTGATCAGTAAACTTATCTCATCTGTCTCACGTACGATCAGGTGTTTATACATGATGAAGTACTTAATACATAAATGACAATCCTTTAAAATTCATGTCTTCAAAAGAGTACTTCATGTCCTTTTTTTTAATATTACTAAGCTCATGTTTAGGAATGCCTTTGCATAGATTTTAAAGTCAAAATCAATTCTGATGATAAGCTTTTGTGAGTAGCTTTTAAGTTCCATATAATAGATTCTGAGAAAAAAAAAACTGATCCAAATATGAATATTTTAATTTGGTGTGGCAGACATGCGGCAACTTTTAGACCATTTTGACACAAAAATTCCAAAAATATTTGTAGCATAGAAAATGACCCCTCGTTTATATATATATATAGATAGATAGATAGATAGAAAGATAGATAGATAGGGAGAGAGTAAGATGATGTATCCTATGAGAAAAGCTTTCTTATGTGAAAATATGAAAATAAATCGTGAACTTTAGATCTAACAATTTTTTAATCATGAACATTCATTGTTAGATCCAACGGTCACGATTTATTCTCATCATTCTCACATAACAATGTCTTTCTCATAGAATACATTCCCTATATATATATATATATGACATGTGAGTTTCTTTTGGGTCGGGTTGTCTTCAGGCGTTGCCAGTTTTTGTTTGCTGTTGACTTTTGGATTGGGTTGTCTCTGGCGTTGCTGGTTTTTTGTCCCCTTTGAGGAGAGTTGTATATCTTGATATTTTCCTCATCGGTATAATTTGCTTTCAAAAAAAAAATAAGTGAGAGTAAATATGTAGAAAAAAAAGTAAGAGTAAACATGTAGAATAAGAAATTATATATGTAAACTTTTTCCTTTGCCCAAATAGGCATGAATAAACAGAGAAAATGCTCATATATATAGAGAGAATGAGAATATGATACTCAAAATTTTCTCTGTAAAAGTAAAATTATATCCCTTAGCTTTTAAAATGCTTTACTCAAGTGTTTGGCCTTTATTGGAGTACAGTGAAGGAGACAAAATAAAAGAGAATTTCAGTCCATATATAATGAATGGTATTATCCTATGATGTGAAAAGAGTAATCTCCTCACACTTTGAGGTTGAAGATTGATACTATCTTTAAACCTTAAACAAATGACTCATCACAAAGTAAAAAGTAGAATTCTTGACTTCAAATATTATGTGACTTGATATACCTAGTTTTGTTGGAATTAAATATATATATCTTAATTTTTCAGGTGTATGAAGATAATACGAGGCTAGCTTTGCTCCGAACTGAAAGTATCAAGATGTTTAAATGCATGTTATGTGTGTAGGAATAAATGTAGCTGTTTACCTTCATTTATGAATGCTACATAATGGTGGTTAAATTCGATGTAATGTTTCACTATATGTTTTTAAATATTTGTCATGTATTTCTTTTCAAAAACAACTATATCTTTCTTATTGTCGACGTTCAATATGATTAAATAAATGTTCACTTTTGTTGGTGTATATATTATGTCACGCAGCTTTTTTATATTTTTCTTTTATTACTGAAATTAATATTAATCTTGAACGGTTGCATCTACTTTTTAAGCCATAGAATTTTAGAAAATAAACCCATCATTTAATTTTCTACTTTTACGCTTTAAACTCTCTTTAGCGTAAAATTATTTGTAAGAAATTGTTTGAATTTTATAAAAGTGAAAATATATTCATCACTCATTTAAAATGTAGTTATAATTAGAATGATAAATTTTAAAATTTGCCGAGAAATTTTGGTTACGTATCAAAAGGGTATCACTGTAAAAATACCAAATATGTCCCAAATAATTACAAAACTAGAACTTGACTTTTTATTTATCACTATGATGATATGTGATTGATTTCATGAGTTTTGACTGTAATATTGCAATGCTTTATTTTTAAAGCTCGGGAAAAGTTTCTCATGCGTTGCGGAGATTTCATAGAAACCACAAAAACAACAAAATGGTCTAAACGATACCTTCTTTGGAAAATCTGAAAGACCCAGAAGTCATTCAAATGTCGCAAGGATTGCATTTCTACAATAAAAATATTTTCGAAATAGAATAGTGACAGGTCGTAAACAAGACGAATTTTGAGGAAATACGCCCCAAGATAGTTTGAGCCATGATTAGAGGGTGATTAGTGGTGGATGGTGGACCTCATAGGTGTTGAGGTTGTTAGGTTAAGAACGTTAAAAGAAGTTTTGTTAAGTTTAGAACACTTATTTTGATTGATAAGAATTTATTACCTAACTGTGTATTATGTTTCTTAGGATTATCTCCTTCGTCAAATGGATAAATGATGTGACGCATTATTCCCAAGCTAAAAGAAGTTCATCACAAAAGGGGAAATTAAAGTGTCTATCTTGAAGAAGTCAAAAGCACCGCGTTTAACAGCATCAAAGAAAAAGATCGTCTTATTGTGGTCAATAAGATCGTCTTACTGTGATCGTCTTACTATGTCTTAGTAGAATGACTGAGCAGACTGTCTTAGAAGAACGTCTGAGTATATTCATGAAGAACGTCTGAGTATTTTCATGAAGAACGTCTAAGTATTTTCAAGAAGTACATCTGAGTATTTTCAAGAAGAACGTCTGAGTAGAACGTGTGACTACGTTCAAGATCGTCTTACTACATTCTCAGCAGAGCGTCTGCTTCAATACTTCAAAACAACAAAAACGTGCCACGTCTTACCATTTAATGAAGCACAATTCTCATCAGTTAAGCGAAGGAATACCTCGTCTGACAAAGTCTTATTGATCAAAGAAATCCTATTATCTGTCAAGACGCATAAAAGCAAAGCTTCATCTGTCCAAGCTGCATTTCTAAGTTACAGGAAGAACGTATGAGTAGTCGTATCATCTAGATACTGAAATGAAGCGTAATTTCAAGTATCGTCTGCCTAGTCATTAAATAATACAAACCCGGCAAGAATAGATCAAGCTTGTGTCAAGATAAAGAAAAACACATTCCAGAGACTCTACAAATAATGAAGAATACTCATCTGAGTATGCAACGATTAAAACGTGCTCTGTTTTCAGAAAAGGAAAGATTTCGAATGAATATCAAAATCAAACAACATCACTCATGAAATTCAATGACAAAGAATCATCAATTTAATAAGGAAGAGATACACGCTGGAATCATTCGGAAGAATCAAGGAATGTTCGAATCACATAGCCGTTGGCATAGTATCTGCAATTGATTATCCAAGGAAAGTCAACGACCAGAAATTCAGAGAATTGAAGACGTTCTTACACTATAAAAGCAGCTCTTGAGCATTCGAAAAATCACACCACTGCATAGCAATACAACGCAGTTTTTCTTTTCTATCTTATTCGGCTTACATTCAGTTTTTCAGAAATATCATCAAGCCAATTTTGTGAAAAAATTTCGAGAGGTAAAACAGAGCTTAAGAGTCATATTTTCAAAATAGTCTCAATTTGAAAATCTCTAGTATTGTTTGAGTGTCAAATCCATTTCCAAATACTTAGAGTAACCCGAGCAAAAATTCTTCTACTTTCACTCTATTGAAAAGAGAACTCTTTGTAGAAATACTTGTTGTAAAGGAGAAGTCCTACATAATACTTGGTGGTGGGAGAAGTCCCTAAGAATACTTGTTGATAGGAGAAGTCCTGCAGAATACTTGTACTATTCTAGGTTGAATAGTGGAAAATCTTGGTGAAGCCAAGGACTAGACGTAGCCCTAGCATTCAGGGGGTGAACCAAGATAAAATCTGCGTGTGCTTTACTGTTTTCCGCTTTATCATCTTATTACTTTATTATCTGCATTGTTATAACTTGTTTAATTCCGCTGCTCACTCTATTGTTTTCTATCTGCTTTCTAAAGCTTACGAAAAAGACTTTGAAAATTATATAATTGTTTTTGAAAAGCAAGTTTTTATAAGCACACAATTCAACCCCCCCTTCTTGTGTTGGTCCTTATTCTATCAATTGGTATCAGAGCTTCGCCTATGAGAAACTTACACCTTTGCAGGTGCAGAGAAAAGATTCATGGAAGGCAACACTTTCCCAACAGGCGCAGCAACAAACAGGCCACCATTTTTCGATGGCTCAAATTATCCTTATTGGAAAAAGCATATGCGATTATTTATTGAGACTACAAATTATAAAATTTGGGATATAGTTGAGATTGGTAATTATGTTCCTAAAAATGGTGAAGGTGAACCAATTCCGAGAGCTCAATGGACTGATGAGCATCGAGTGGAAAATCAATTAAACGCCAAAGCCATACTATTCCTCACATGTGCTCTAAGAAAAACAGAGCATGACAAAGTAGATAGCCTGGAAACAGCAAAAGAGATTTGAGACACATTAGCAATGGCTCACGAAGGAACTTTCAACCTCAAACACACGAGGATCAGCAAGTTGGTTTCTCAATATGAGGCATTGAAGATGAAAGAAGACGAGTCAATTGATGAAATCTTTGCACAATTCCAGATCATCATCAATGGTCTCAGGAATCTGGGTAGGAGCTATAACAATCTGGACCAGATCACAAAGATTTTAAGATGCCTGTCAGCAAAATGGCGACCCAAAGTCATAGCCATTTAGGAAGCCAAAGATCTCACCACCTTGAGAATGGAAGATCTTCTGGGATCATTAAAGGTACACGAAATTGAACTTGCAGAATGCGTGGAAACCAAGAAAAGAAATCTATAGCATTCAAGGTAAAGAGTTCCAATGCTCAAACTATAGAAACATCGTCTAAGGAAGCAGACACTTCATCAGACGATACAGATGATGAAGAAGCTCTATTCAATCAGAGATTCAAGAAGATATGGAGGAAACATAAACAAAGAAGGAATGAATCTAAAGGCCATAAAAAGGAATCTGGACAAAAAAAGCTCCAATCAAGCTCCTGACGAGAAGGAGGTCAAAGCTTTGACTCTGAACGGAAAAATCTCCAATCAAGCACCAGACGAGAAGGAGGTCAAAGCCTCGACAAAAGCGCTATCATCTGCTTCGAGTGTAGAAAGCCTGGACACATAAAGCTGAATGTCCAAAGTTGAAAAAGACTGTCAAGAACAACTAGAAGAAGAAGGAACTCTTCGGACAAAACGATGAGTCAGAAGATTCATCAGACGACAGTGAAGATGAGGACGACGACGAAGCATTCTATCATTCATGGAATCCATCAACGAGTTAGACGATGATGATGAAGACCAGATGTGTTTAACAGGATAAAGCAAAAGCGAACAATGGTACCTGGACAGTGGATGCTCGCGACACATGACAGGAAGAAAGTCTATGTTCTCAAAGATCTGTGCTAAGGACAATGGAGGAACAGTTACCTTTGGAGGTAACCAAAAGGGATACATCATAGGCGAAGGAGATGCAGGTGAGTCACCTTTACCTGTGATAAGCGGGTTCTGTTAGTTAAAGGATTAAAACATAACCTACTTAGCATAAGTCAATTGTGTGATAGTGGGATGAGTATTTCCTTTAATAAAGTTAAGTGTAGAGTCACTGATGAGAATGACAAAACCGTCTTTGAGGCTCTAAGACAAGAGAATCTTTACAAGACAAACTTAGAGAGCCTCGCAAGTCAAAATGTAACATGTCTGATGTCATCAGAGGACGATAGGTGGTTATGGCACAAGAAGCTTGGGCATGCATCCTTACGAACCATTACGAAGATAGTCAAACACTACTTAGTAAGTGGTTTGCCAAAAGCTATCTTTCAAGTCTGATGTCGTCTGTACAGCTTGTCTGCAAGGAAATCAATTAAAAAGTTCTTTTAAAAACAAAGAACGTTGTGAGTACAAGTAGATCCCTGAAATTGCTGCATATGGACTTGTTCGGACCCACTGGAGTTGCTAGCTGCTCCGGAAAGACTTATGGCTTTGTCATAGTAGACGACTACACGAGATTCACTTGGATACATTTCCTAAGTCAGAAAGATGAAACCTTCAAATGCTTTACTATATTCTGTAAGAAAGTTCAGAACAAAAAAAGGGTATTGTATAGCAACCATCAGAAGTGACTGAGGTGGAGAATTTATCAACATCAAATTCGAAGAGTATTGTGAACAGAATGGAATTGTACATCAGCTCTCAGCACCCAGAACACCACAACAGAATGGAGTTGCAGAAAGGAAGAACAGGTCACTGCAAGATATGGAAAGAACTATGCTCAACATGACATCAATGCCAAAGTACTTCTGGGCAGAAGCAATACATATAGCATGCTACATTCAGAACAAAATACTCATGCGGCCTATCCTGAAGAAAACTCCATACGAACTATGGAAAGGAAGAAAGCCAGATATCTCATATTTTCATCCGTTCGGTCGCCCCTGTTTCATTCTCAACACCAAGGATGATCTTGGTAAATTTGACAGCAAATTAGATAAGGGAATTTTTCTCGGGTACTCTCCAAACTCAAATGCGTTTCGAGTTTACAATTCAAGGACCATGGCAATAGAAGAATCTATCAATATAAGGTTTGCTAGCCACAGCATCAGCTCAAATTCAACCAACCTCGAGGAAGAACTGTTTAGTCTTGATCTAAACGAACCGTCTGCCAACGAAGCTCAACCATCCGATGGTATAACATCGTCTGCACAGCCAGCATCATCCAACAACAACCCATCGTCTGACAAAAAGAAGGAACCAACATCTAATCCTACATCGTCTGATCAGATAATGACATCCAGTGGTATCTCACTCCCGAAAGATTGGAGATTCAAGTCAAACCACCCTCCCAATAAGGTAATTGGAAGCATTTCAGAGAAAGTCAGAACCAGATCCTCATTCAATGATCACAGTAACTATGCACTGATATCATAAATTGAACCAAAGACCGTCGGTGAAGCTCAACAAGACGAAGGCTGGATTCTCGCTATGCAAGAGCTAAACCAATTTGAGAGGAGTCAAGTCTTGAACCTTGTCCCCAAACCTGAAAGTAAATCCATTATTGGCACCAAGTGGGTTTTTAGGAACAAGGTGGATGAAGATGGAAAAGTTACAAGAAAAAAAAGCAAGGCTAGTAGCTCAAGGATACAATCAGCAAGAGGACATCGACTACACAGAGACATTTGCACCAGTTTCTTGGATTGAAGCCATTCGAATCTTACTTCCATTCACATGCCAGCATTCCATCAAGCTGTACCAAATGGATGTGAAGAGTGCATTTTTCAATGGGTACATTGAAGAGGAAGTTTATGTTAAGCGGCCCCTTGGATTTGAAGAAGCAACACTACTAGAACATGTCTTCAAACTAAACAAAGAACTATATGGGTTGAAACAAGCACCACGAGCATGATGATATTATCTTTGGTGCCACTAACGAATCTTTGTGCAAGGAATTTTCTAAACTAATGCAAAGTGAATTCGAGATGAGCATGTTGGGGGAACTGAAGTTCTTTCTTGGACTTCAAATTCGTCAAGAGCAAGACAAGACATATATTCACCAGACGAAGTACATCAAAGATCTCCTAACAAAGTACAAAATGCACAGATCCAAGGAGATGAGCACCCCAATGCATCTTGGAATTATACTGGACAAAAGCGATGAACAATCACAAGTTGATCCAACAACATACAGAGGTATGATTGGATCACTACTTTATTTGACGTCCAACAGACCAGACATTATGTTCAGCGTCTGCCTATGTGCTAGGTTCTAGGTAAATCCATAAAACTCTCATCTTAGTGTAGTGAAACGAATTTTCAGATATTTGTCAGGTACTTCTAATCTTGGTCTTGTATATGAGAAAGGTAATGATTTCAGGTTAAGAGGATACTGCGATGCGGATTATGCAGGAGACATAATTGAATGTAAAAGCACGAGTGGTGGATGCCGCTTTCTGGTCAATGTCTCGTCTCATGGTCATGCAAAAGGTAAACCTTCAGGTAGCTGTATACCGCAAGAAAAGAAGGTTTGTTTCGTTCCCTATCGTCACCTACTTCGTCTCTGTATGTTGACGTTCTCTGTGTTATTTTCGCACCTTAAGGTGCGATTTTGACCCACAAATCGCACCTTTAAGGTGCGATCATATTAAAACCATTAAATTTAATTAATGAAAAAAATATATATTTAAATTCGCACCTTAAGGTGCGAATTTAAACATATTTTGTACATTTTTAAGAACATAATGGCCTCGGTTTGATGCTGGATTTTGGAGGTATTGGGACTTATATTTGAATATGTAAAGAGGTGATCACAAGTGATCAATGAGACGAGTTGGAGCGGCATCTAGCTGCTTTTGAGCTTGTTAGGATGTAGGAAAATCTGTATATCTTCGTTTTAGGAAAATGGTACTAACGACTGTTCATGTTTTTCTGTGATATTTTTCTTTGACATTTGATATATATATTTAAATTCGCACCTTAAGGTGCGAATTTAAATATATTTTTTTTCATTAATTAAATTAAATGGTTTTAATATGATCGCACCTTAAAGGTGCGATTTGTGGGTCAAAATCGCACCTTAAGGTGTGAATTTAATTTTTTTTTCATTAATTAAATTTAATGGTTTTAATATGATCGCACCTTAAATGTGCGATTTGTGGGTCAAAATCCCACCTTAAGGTGCGAATTTAATTTTTTTTTCATTAATTAAATTTAATGGTTTTAATATGATCGCACCTTAAAGGTGCGATTTGTGGGTCAAAATCGCACCTTAAGGTGCGAAAATAACGCAGAGAACGAAACAAACCTTCTTTTCTTGCGGTATACAGCTACGTGAAGGTTGATCGGAGCTTCAAAAAATGGTTGGAGGTGAAGGAGGTTGGAGGTGAAAGAGGTTGAGGTTTAATGGAGTAAGAAGGGTGGTGGTGGTGGAAATGGTGATGGGAAGGAAAAGGGGGGTGATGGGGTGGTGGTGGTAATGGTGATGGGAGGAAAAAGGGGGTGGTGTGGGAGTGGGGGGGAGAGTGTGGTAGGAAGAAGATGAAGGATATGGTAGGAATAATAATAATTATGAAGGGCAAAAATGTAATTTACTACACCAGGGGGGTGGTTCAAGGACCAAAAGGGTGGTCTTAAAACCAACCCCCTAAGTCTTTTGATCAATGGATTTATTAATAATGTATTACATCATAGTATAAAATTTTATCACAAAGGTTACAAGTGTCATAGGTAACACGAATCCACAAAGGTCTAAGTGCATTCAGCCAAACAAGAGTAATAATTACAATGTGGTTAAACAATAAAATGCTCAGCAGAAATTGACATAAAATTAATTCAAGATTTCCTAAACAAATTATTGTACATCCATGTAGAACTACAGTTTAACAAAACATGGACGATACTTGTTCAGACAAAATGATATCTTGAACTAATAAAACACTAAACGTTAATAATGAGCAAGCACTTACGACCAATGGTCTAAAACAAATATTATAAGTGTCTTAAGAATGCAAGAAATCAATCTCGATAGGAGTAGTGATACTATGCACTTAAGTCACTTATATATTTGACCATACAAAATGTGGAGTGTTGGGTAAGATCAGAAGCACAATGAAATTACATGTCCAATGCGCTGTACCAACAAATTAATGCTGGCATAAGTCAGAAGCGCGATAAAATTGTATGCCAAATGTGTTATACCAATCAAATAATGTTGACCAAAATAAAAAACCACAATAAAATTGCATGCCAAAAGTGTTGTACCAACCAAATAATGTTGGTCAAAATCAAAAGCACTTTAAAGTTGCATGTCAAATGTGTTGTTACCAACATATAGCTCTAAATACCCATTTAAGATCGTTACTGAGATTTAACAAAAAATATATATTAGCACAACAGAATGGGACAAAGTACCAAAGTCGCCAAAAGAGCATGTCATATAACCATCAAAGTGCGCATAAGAATATATGACATTAAAACAGCTCCAAGAAATACTATATTGACACAAAAGTGCACACAATAATATATAGTATTAATATATCTATAATTCTCGAGACAAGATAATTGTGGGCACACTCCCACTAATCCAATAAACCATTGTAACTTTAGAAGTCGCATTAGAGCCAAGTAGTATTAAAATACTCTAATGTTACAATTTTGACAGTGTGATCATGAATTCGTGTAAAGTCATTTAAGCGAGTCTCAAACTCACAATATTTCTCTCTTGAAGAATAAATAATTAGAGAGAAATACGATAACGCAGAGTTACCAAGAGAAGTGGTTAAACAATAGAAATCACAAATAGAGCACAATATATTTAGAATATATCAACCACTAGCTCTTAGAAAATTTGTATTTCAAAATTAACCCCATACTCTGCATATAGAATTAAGGAGATTATAAAAGTCCACTTGACATTTTCAACAGAAAATCTCCTTTTATCATTACAAACATAAAATCATTAAAAGATTTTATGAATGAGGCAACCCATAGTTTATCAACAAATGAGTGAGATTAAAATCCCTAATATTTTAAATAGAACATGGGACCAACTTCAAGTTTTTTAACAACTCACTCAAAAATTCAAGTGTTGAAATATAGACGCTAACGAAATACACTTGAAAAAAAAAATTGGGTTACCACAACAGCGGCGAAAGCATATATGATCTATACTTAATCACTATAGAAAATATGACAATAATAAGGGTCTGTTTGATTGTAGTTTTTGAAAACTGTATTTAAAAAGAGTTTTTAGAAACTGTTTTTCAAAATAAAAGCAGAAAAAATTGTTGAATAAGACGTTTTCCAACATTTAAAAAATTGAAATTTGAAAACTAAAAACAGAAACTGAAAACATCTTTTAGCTGTTTTGGTATTTTAGTTTTTAAAACTGAAAACAAGAACTGTTTTCAAAAACAGGTTTTACCAAGCAGGTTTTTAAATTTTTCAGTTTTTGAAAACAGAAAACAGTTTTTAAAAACTGTAATCAAACAGGCCCTTAGTACCCTCCCTTCATAAATAATTTTTCTATTTTAAAATAAAAATTGAATAACTATCTATACATCATCATGTGTGGTCATTTTAATGAAAGATATGTGTACTATGAAAGCACATCACATATCATCCTAAGTGGCAATTAAGGAATTTCATTACTTATTTAGAAAATACATTTTAGAAAAACACGATATTACTCAACCTAGATTTATCAAAATCAGTCTTCAAAGGAAAAATAAAAACGCCGGTTTAATGCCATAGTTTTCCCTTCATTTTAATTTGTCTAGTTATCATGAATTCATTAAACGGGAAAAATGGTTATATTATTCTATACTCCTTCATTTTTTAAACGCCTCCTTGTTGTCCCTATGTTCTCATTTTGTTCTTAAACAAAAGCGCAATTAATAATATTGGAATTCATCGAACAACTCTTGCATATAGAAAATTGCGATGTAGAATCAACAAGGACATATAGTGGTATTGTTAGAACATTTGAATAATAATCAATCCAACAACCAGTGCATGGACAATAGAAATTAGAAGAGATGATACAATAATTTCTCAGTGTACATCACTGACTAGTCCTACAAGACCTAGTTCCTCCAAAGTCCAAACGCCATGTGGGAGCATCATGCAACACTAACAATTTGAATCAGCTTATTTTCTCTCAGAATCAATTCTAACACTCATAGGCTATTCACGGTTCTTCCCAGAATTGATTTTGGTCATAGAATATATTCTAGAAGGATTTCCAAACATCCTATAAGTGCAAGTTTAAGAATTTTTCTACAATTGATTCACAAATCAAAATAAATTCACCAAAGAAGCTTATGTGAATACCTTGAGTTTCGAGAAAGAGTAGTTGTTCCAAAGATGCTATAAATTTGTGTTTGAATGGATGGTACAATCCGAAACACAATCTCGATAAGCTACACTTTGGAGCTACTCTCGAGAGGTGATTATGCGGCTCTCAACTCTAGAGCCAAACACGCTATAATTATACCAAAAGGAAAATGCTTTAGTGAAGAGAATAAGGCTAGCTATTTTGGCTCCTACATCTCCTTTGAACCTTGTTTAAACTTCTGTAGTTTGCCTTTGCCTTTCATCATGCAATAAATTTAATATTTTTGGTTTCTTTCAATTGAAACATAAATATTAATCACAGATTCACTATGCACTTGGCATGTTTGCATAAAGGAGAGTGAAAAAAAGTTCAACCTCTTGTATATTTTTAATAACTTGGATGAACTGATTTTTGCTCGGTTCTACAACTTTCAGGGCTATCTCTACAATGCTCCCAAATTCAGCACTGCAAAAGAAAGAAGAAATAATTGTATTATGAAGTTCAATAATGAGGCCAGACATAATATTACCAAATGGGCCGTAACTATGCATATTGCACACAAAAAATACACATAAGATTCATAAGTAGGTCCCACAGGATGGATCACTATATGATTAACATATTTGGATAAACTTCTCTTTCATCAAAATCAATTCTGAAACCCAAAAACCTACTCACAGAAGCTTCTCCCTATAATTAATTATGGCTTTAGAATCAGTTGTAGAAAAATTTACAAACATGCACTGAATTTCAATAAAACTTTCCAGAACACTGGGAATTTCCTTCTCAAACAGTTCTCAGCATTGTCAACAAATGGTAGTCATAGATTTATTGAGTTTCTAACAGTTGTAATTGACCAATGCATCCAAAACATATATACCTTGACAATACTGCACGTGCTTCCACCATAAGTTGTTCAAATTCAGTCACATCATATGGAATTGTTTCATCATTGCCAGAGGTTGTAGAGTGTGATTTAACATCCTCGGGCATCATATACTTTATCCAGGAATGTGGACTCCCCATGCTCATGAAGGTGTTGGGTATCTGCATGATAGTTTCATGAAGTGTTGTACTGTTGAATAAACTGCTCAATTGCTTTCTGCACATCAAAGTTATCGATAGTCCATTTAGAATGAGTCTTGATCATCAATCTATAATGTATCTCTAGATTACATAAATAAAATGAATACTTCCAAGTTCCTACTCAATAATTACAACTCATGGTTAACTTTTTCTTAACTGCAAACTTTTTAAGGACGGTGCTCAAGGGCTGCATAAATGTGTTAACTTTGCTGAACTTTGAATTTCACAAGCTTATTAAATATTCAGGTGTTTTTAGAAACAATGTAAGATGGAATTGAGAACTCTCCAGGCCACTCATTTCAAAAACTCAGTCAAGAACAAATTGAACGCTTGGGAACTTTCAAAACAGACAAGGCTACTGGCAATCCTATGCCCATGGATAGACAAAATTCCTAAAGCGTCAACCATTCACAATTAAGATTGTTCTCTAATTTTAAGAGAAAGGTTAAAATATTTTTTATATATCTAAGACAATAAATTTAATGAATGATAGATTCAATTGACAAATTGTTAACCTTCTAAATAATGAAAGAAACATCACCCTTTGAGAACTTCTTTTGTTGCTGCCTCCATATCAGAAATCAAGGCAGGCATACCATGCTGAGAGAGAAAATCAACAGTTCCTAGAAATTTCTGCTGGTCCTCCCTATCAACCACATCTCTGGTTTCCTGCACATAGAGAAATAGAGAAGAGAAGAAAATAAAATATCTTTTAGATCCAGTGTGGCATGTCATGTGTGAATTTGGTGAAAAGCATTTGCATTGAAGTTGAGTAAGTGTGGTTTTTAGGTTCTTGTGCTGTGAGTGAAGTTAACCTTAAGAAAACAATAAATACACTCCCTAAAGAATTTGATTAGAACTCTTCAAAATTCTTATCTACCTTGAGATTTCACCTATGCATTGTTTCAATCCATTGAGTAGCAGAAGCCTCAATTTTAACTACAGAACCTAGTTCCAAATCCCCCTTGCCCGGAAATTAAGTTCTCTGTCCAAATGTAATCAAGGTAATTGAAAAAAAAAAAAAAGCACAAAAACAATGAACAATACAACCGATAATTGTAATGAAGGATCAGTGAAATCAGATTATATGCAGAGACAATCCTAATACCTAAATAATAGAGTATATAACTTTAAAGAGACACACTTCCTCTTTGTTATAATTAGTGATAGTGTTATTCCTTTATTAGGAATTTGAGCTCCCAACCATTCAGGGAAAATTATTAAACCTTCCAATTTATTCACCAATAATTGGCTTCTATAGCTCTACTGTCATAATAATTTTCAACCACAATCACTAAAGTGTGATCAATTATCCTAACTAGAGGTTTTGCTGGTAGTAATCAAACATATTACCTTCATCAACACAAGCGTGGGAAGCATGTTAGTTCAGTATTATGTGCAAGAAAAACTGGTAATAAGGTGTTTAGTTGTAAGTTAGTTTTCCCATTTCTTGTACAGGAGACAGAATTTTGCAAGTGCTTGATAAGCCTCGGTTCTGCCCTACTTGAAACTTGGAGACTTTTTTATTGGTCAAGTACAGAATATTTTTGGTTCTGGCAGGAAAATGAAGGGCAGGTTCTGCTGTCTTTCAGAGCTTTAAACTGGAGTCAAGTCATGCTTTTGGAATGAATAGCATTAGATTCTCTTTCAATAAATAAAAAGATATCTCATTATAATATCTTGGAGGAATTTATGGTAACTTCTAATATTCTTTAGGATTATATCTATATTTTCTTATTAATATTGATTTGTTTTCTTATTTCATTAGGACAAGGATTCTTAATCAGTTCCCTATTTGACAAGGATTTGGAGCTACCATTAGTATAAAAAGGATAAGTACTGTATCTTTCATAAGATCAAACCCAATATATTATATCAATATTCAATACGTTTTTATTCTATGTTCATTTTTCACTTTCTATACCTTAAAGATTAACCCCTATAATTTCATCAGTTGTTATTACCATTTAATTAGAGCTTTCAAGGCTTCTGCAGTATCAATGAATAGATGAAAAGCATCAAAATTATACTAAGAGACATGAAAACTCATCACACATGAAAGGAAAGAAAAATGGGATCATGCTGCATGATCAATAAGATGAGACAGTTATTATTACCATTGAATTAGAGCTTTCAAGGCTTCGTGCAGTATCAATGTATAGATGCCTTCCTAGTATATTGACTTGAACTTTTGTATTTAAGCTAAGCATTATTGTAGCCCAAATTGACAATGCCATTCTTGTAAAACCTAGATGAAAAGCAATTGAACAGAAGTATGATTAATTTTAACTCCTCACTGATTACTGCAGCTAGATGCTTTAACATAACCACAGAGCTGCAGGTATAATAAATGTGGAAGCCAGGACCAGATTCTTACTTAAAATTTTGAGCTTGCCCCATAAATCTAGTTTCTCTGATTGTGTTAAGGTGCTTGGCTGACCCTTTCCTTGTATTAGCCTCTCAAGAAGGTGAGAAAGATCCAACTCATCTGTTATCCGGCAACTCAAGTTGTGCATAGCAGCAATAATTATTTCCAACAGCGCTCGAGTGCTTGACATCAATTGCTTTTCTCATAACAAAATTCGATGCCTTCGAAGGTGTTTTCTCAAGAAAAACAACCAAATTCTAACTTCTAACTACTCTCTCGTCAATTTCTGGTCACATTCTTACTTTATTTAGCTTATTGAATTAAAGAAAAAATAGCTTTTCTTTCATATAAAACAAACAGAACCTAAACACCACCCCATCTAAAAGATCTGACACAGTCAGATTAAGTTTATGAATCAGACTGGATGAGTAATTTTGGAACAGCAAATGAAACATGCCTTTAACAAAGGTACATTCAGACATTAATTGACAAATAAAAATGACAACATAGTAACTTACATCAACTCTATGGTCCTTTTTCTGAGATGAAACCTGCAATTCACGGACAAGTCTCAGTTTCAATCAAGTTGCAGATACCAGAATAATTTCCAAACACTTACATCGGGGAACAATAAAAACATCGACCAACAAGAGGATAATAGCCAGTTACATTATACTGGTATTTGATAGTTTACAACGTTGAGGTCCACGTGACACTCTAAGATCTAGTAAACCAATTCAATAACTCACAAAGAAACCATCTTTGCCAAATCTATCTGGAAAACAGAGAGGCTTCCAGTAACTAAATTTGTTTGGTGAAAAAAGAATAAGATACTTTAAGAAAGTGGCTAGAAGATACAACCATAACATTGGATAGCGGAAATATTACTAAACAGAAACAAAGACACGCAATAGCAGGGGATAACGAAGAATTAAAAAAAGGTATGAAGATAAACACAAACTATAATTGTGAACATGACTCATTTTATGCAGTTTCAAAGAAGCATGCACATACTTGAAATAAGAACATTGCATAACAGTTCTGAATTGATTCCGACAGCAGTATAAACATAGAAACAAAAAAACCAGTGAGCTAAGAAACACATAAATAGTCATAAAAGTAAAATCAATACCTCAAGAAAACGGTTCCAGTGTTGGCACTTCTGCAATTCAAGCTGAATAAAGAACAGCATTTAACTACAAATTGGATCATCTTCGTAATTATGAATCTTCCACAGCAGTGAAGACCAGCCAGCCCCAAACCACTATAGCAGGATAGCAGTTAGCTGGATGGCTTCTCTACAAAATTTTATGAGCACAAAAAATTTTAATGTATGAGCACAAACCATACATTTAAATGCTCAAAACAAAGAACTTATGAAAATTCAAGACAGAATAATCACTAGAAGTCAATAGTCATGATCAACAATAGAACTGTGGCACAACAAGCCAATAATAAAAATGAGCAAAATTGAAACAGGGATGTCGGCCTCGCTGGAAATAGAATGGTGGCTGGAAACTCTCTGAAACTAAACATATAGTGAATGAAAATTGAAAAACTGAGGAAGTAACAATTTAAAACTGAATCACAAATTAGGATCCATCCATGCACCAAATCTAAGAAATTAGTGGATTGGCCCACTTATGTACCAAAACATTAAAAGTGACAGAATAAAGGAGAAAGAGGCGATGGAAAATATAGGCAGCAGAGAGAAAACATGAGTACAGAGGCTGACAGCTGAAAAAGTATAGGGCTCTAACCAGAAAAACACTTGGAATACCTGAAAAGGATGCAATTGAAAAATGATTTCGGATTGCTAGGAGGTAGTTACAAAGCAAGTCACAAGATCATTTAAACCGTAGGAGGATAAGGAAGAGACATAACAATATAGGGAAAATGGTGTTTTCACACCAAGGTCAAGGTTTAGGCCTGAATAGCCCCTGTCGAGGTATGATACCAACCTCCACATATAACAGGGAAGACTTGGTTAACAATGCAAGCAAAACACTCTAACTGATAGCGCTGATCTATTCAAGTGCAAATTTTTCTAAACCCAAATAATTCTATATCATTGATGATAAGACAAAACTCGATTTTTGAAATGTCATCTGAATAGACTTCTTGGGCGCCCTCGACGGGCGCTTAGCCGCCTGGAAACCATGTTCTGGGCGCTTAGCCCTTTACTGGGGCGCTTAGCGCCCTGTCTTCAGTTGCTGGGCGCTTAGCCGCCCTGTCTGGGCGCTTAGCCGCCCTGTCTGGGCGCTTAGCCGCCTGCAGCTTCCTGCTGGCCGCTCAGCGGCTTGTAACGGCGCTTAGCGCCCCGAAAACGTCTCCAAATCAAGATCCAACCGTTCATATTGAAGTTCCATGAGTTAGGAACCACATACTCAAATTTTAGCTAAATCCAACAGTTAACGAATGAGATATTGCAATTTTGCTCAGGCTGCTTCAAGATTTCTGCATCAAAAAGTTGGGATTAGAACTGAAATCTTCATTAAACATCAAAAATGTGCATTCTAACCCAGAATTAATAGCAATTCATCATTCCTTTGCAAAACATACATTTCTTGGGGGTTTTAACAATTAAAACTCATAATAAATGCCTAAAAACAATGTTAAAACTATGAACGTTTGACACTTATCAAACTCCCCCCAACTTAAGACCTTGTTTGTCCTCAAACAAAAGGTAAAGACTTTCAAAAGCAATTAACAGAACCCAAAGGAATAGGACTCAAGATGGGATTTCAGCAAATATATAATCCTGCACAAAAGTGTCTAAAAGACACAAGATTTTCAAAAGGGTAAATTGCAATCCTCACAGTTGATAATAAATAAGGAACACCAAACAAGAATCACATAAGTTCTAGACAACAAGCTTTCCCCCTTCAAAATCAAGGATATAAAGAACTCAAAGACGCGAGTTCAGGGGTAAGTGTTTACGCTCAAAACCATCAATTGAGTTACAAAAATCAGTTTTGCTACCTGTCTCACAAATTAATCAAATTGCATGGAGATTCTAGGATCTCAAGGGTCTTTTGAAAGGTTGAAATGGGGCTAGGCTATCAAGAACTGGGTTTTTCAGGATCAAAAAGCTTTCAAAACTAAGAGAGCACACAAAATAAACTTAATCACCACTCTCTTTCCCTTTTGTTCTTGCTTTCAACAAATTGCTTTCTTTGCCCAATTTCTTCTTTAATTCTCCCTTTTCCTCAACTTTTTATTTTTTTGCTCACCCTTTTTACTTCTCAATTCTTTAACTCTTTTATGCTTTTCTTTTGATTTTTCTTTCTTTTTCGCACTTGCATTTTTTTTTTTTTTTGAATTGAGAAGCTTACAAGCTATTACAACACTTTCAATCTCCCCCCAACTGTCTTTCTCTCACAATTAATTTTGCATGCTCTCCTAAGTTGAGAAAGTAGAGGTGGGAACTGTTTGCAATATAGGGCTCAGGGTTGTAAACAAGAAATAAAATTTAATTCAGGCTCAAAGGGGCTTGCAAGGGATGTTCCTAATCAAGGTAAGCTATTTGGCCAGAGAGGGTAGAACTAATGAAACGAATGCCTAAGATCATTTCCTTTCATAACCATGCAATCACTAACAAAGAGACTCAAGCAAAACCAAATTTGTAAAACAATGATGATTCACTCACTCACAATTAGTGTTTGGCTCACTCCTCACTCGGTTGGGGTCCTTGATTTCAAAAAGTTTAAGCAACAAGCCTAGGAACCCAGTGATAATTGTTTAGAGGCTTAAATATAACAACATGTAAGACTGCTAACTTAACCCAAGATTTTCTAGAACAACAGGATTATACATTAGTACTTCATCTAGGTTCCAGATTAACAAAACAAAACTTAAATAACGATAGAGACTTAGGAAAACATGTGATATCACACTATACTATAAAAATTGAACAATAAAAGCAAAGTAGAAAGAACTCCCTCATGATGCTGTGTCTCATATGCTTCCAAATTGCTTCAAGGCTCATCCCCTCCAAGGAATTTGGACTGTCCTCAGGCCAAACAATATCAGCAACAGATGGTTTCTCAAAACTTGCAAAACTCATTCTCGTCTTACAGTAAGTACTGCAACAACACATGTAACCACACCAAAGTGCATAGTCTCATAACAAAAAAAACAAAACAAAACAAAAAACTGTAAAAGTTACCACACTGGGTTGCCTCCCAGCAAGCGCTTCTTTAACGTCACTAGCTTGACGTGTGATCTGCATAAGATCAAGGAGGCCAAAGACCAGAGGAGAAAGTAATTCCCCTCTTCCTTTCTGGTTCCTTTTCAATTTTCACAAGAGCTTTAAAACAGCTTTCAAAGGTTTTTACTACTTTCCAAACCTGTGAAAGTCTTTTCTTCTTCCTGGTCTTTCTTGTCTTCTGTAATCCGAAATTGGCTTCCTTGGGAACAGCTTCCAAGTCCACTTTCTCAGGAGAAAGGGTGCTACTGATAGCAACTGGTTTGTCAGTTTTCAGCTCTGGCTATTGCTCAGGTATCTTATCCTTACTGGGATCCTGGATCTCTTCCAACTCAGTGGCTTTCAGAACTATAAGAGATGAATCCTGTGGTTTCCTTTCAACTTGCTTAATGACCTCCTGAAACGCATCTACTCGGAAACACTGACTCTTTTTATTTGGGGATTGCGGAGTCTCAAAAATGTTAAAGGTGACTTCATCATCATGGACTCGAACTTTCATGGTGCCCAATCCCATGTCAATCCCCATTCTTGCAGTATTCATGAATGGCCTTCCCATAATCAGAGGTACCTCTAGATCCTCTGCAATATCAAGAATAACAAAATCCACAGGAATTAGAAATTTATATACTCTTACCAGCACGTCCTCAACTATGCCCAGTGGGCGTTTAGTTGAATGATCCGCAAGCTGTAGGGACATCCTGGTTGGCCTCATCTCTAGCCCACTAATCCTTTTCATCAAGGATAGTGGCATCAAGCTCACACTGGCTCCAATATCCACAAGGCCCTTGCCAACAGCCATATCCCCAATGGTCAGAGGAATGGTGACACTGCCTGGGTCTGCTAACTTAGGAGGGATGCCACTAGTGATAATGGCACTGCAGGTCGCTCCAAGCTGCATTACTTCCTCATCCTGGTATTTTCGCCTCTTAGTCAACAAGTCCTTCAGGAATTTGGCATAGACGGGCCTCTGTTCAAGAGCTTCTGCAAAAGGAATGTTAATTTGCAAACTTTTAAATATATCCATGAATCTAGCAAATTGACGATCCTTATCTATTTTAGAAGGGGCTTTAGGATAAGGAAGAGCCTTAACTATCTTAGGAACTCCCCCCTTACTCAGCTCACCCTTCTTTTTCTCAGCATCTTTTCCTTTTTCCTTATCTGCAGTTCCCTTAAGAGCTACACTCTCATCATTATGCTTATCAATTTCTACCCCTATGAACTATTTAGACTGTTCTTTCTCTACCTCCTCACCTTCCTCAACAATAATAAGCTCACCAATACCATTACCTACTACCTTCCCACTACGGGTAAAAATAGCCTTACAATGCTCTCTTGGGTTGGTTTCAGTATTGGCATTAAATGGGCCCTTCTGCATCCCAGCAAGTTGGTTGGCCAGTTGGCCTACCTGAGTTTCCAGATTCTTGATAGAAGCTCCCCGGTTCCTTTGACTTTCCATAGTTACCTGCATAAACTGGGTTAAAGTATCACTCAGTTTATCAAACTTACCTTCCAGGGACTGTTCCTGCTGATTTTGAAATTGCTGAGGTTGCTGGAATGGAGGGTTCTGAAATGGTTGCCTTGGAGCTCTATTAGAAGAAGGACCTGAATCCTGCCTCCAAGGCTGATTGCTATACTGATTGTTGTCCCTAGCCGTTGACTGGACAGTGGAGAGGGTTCGGCGCACGGCTGATCGATTTGGATCGGCACACGCTTGGTCGAACCTAGTCAAAACATAATTTGGAGTGTCTGGGTAAATTTTGACTGGTTCGACGTAGCGAGATTCGATCAAGTTCGATCAACCGTGCGCCGAACCGTGCATAATTATTTACAACATTAATGAATAATTATTTAATTTAGTATATTGTCTTAGCAAGAATTATTGATTATAAATAATAGGGAATTTTATTGTATTACAATATTCTCAAAAGACTTAAAGATGTCCTCAATATAGGTCTCGACAATAAAGTAATATCTAGTAGTATATCACACATAAATGTATTGGTTTTCTCATATTCAATTAACTGAGCAATTAATTAATTTGCTTTACCAAATAATAATTGATTAAATCAATTCTCCCAGTTGATAGAGAAAAAAGTTAAATGAATCTAACCAAATATACAAAGGGATATTCTTAAATTAATATCCAAAACTATTTTCTCTATCACACAATAATCATGTCAAGCCATGTCATACCGATAGGGGATGTCCTAACTTAAATAATACAATTTATTCAAATATATATATATATATATATATATATATATATATATATCATATTGCCCTAAAAATGTAATGTAAGTAATCACAGTCACACATAATACATTACCCTAATACCGATAGGGTATTGGAATTAATTGACATAAGTTAACAATGCATAATACATTACCAAAAAAACACAAATTACACCAATAAAAAAATACCGATAGGGTAAATTATCATTAACGTATACACAGAAATTCCAGTGAATTCTTAAACGAATTTAGATAGTATAATTTTTCTCAAAAATCTGCATGACTGCACCATGATAGGTGAAATCACAGTCACACCAAATATAATAATGTGCTTATAATCACACCAAAACTTGTATGAACCACCCTAAGATAAAGAAGTTCAACAAAGATTAGTGGATCAATCCATAAAGATCCGAAAGAAAATCAGTTCCATGGAACTAGCAAAGAGATTATAGCAAACTAAGGCTTAAACCAAAATTTGTAGGTCTATAAGCCTTGATTATATAGTAATAAGAAAAAAATACTGGATATTCTTAGGTGGTTATAAATAAAAGTACACTAGATAATTTGAATTTCCCTACATGGAACTGACATTGTAAAAATTTAACCACTAAAATGTGATAGTCATATCACATATTTACATTTAACAACCACTTTAATTTGAAAAGTAATAACCAAGTATTACAATGGTTAAATAATAAATCAATTATAAAGTTCCAAAATTTACCACAATATTTTGAGAAAATAATATTACACTCATATATAATTGCACGATTTAAATAAATATAAAATCAATAAGAGAATAATAATTTATTAACGAAATTCTTCATATATGCAATTATATAATGAATCAATATATAAAGATTTTGTAACTAATTTCAAAGAGTGTGACATTCATCCTTGTGAGTAGAAACGATAAGATTTTATAACTCAATGAGATCATCATGAAACTCAATATATTATTCTCTCAAATAGTTTATAAATCAAAACCATAATTATAAAAAATCTTAAATTTTAATCAGGCTCTAATTATCATTTAAGATAATAAATAAACCATAAAACACAAGGATATAAAAAAATGCCTCAAAGATTGTTCAACATAATTATTTTAATAATATCTACATAAACGCACAATTAAAATATTTTGACTTCATAGTGAGATAGAATAATATTTCATCTAAAATTATAATTGAATCATTGATTTTAACCCTAGATCATGACATAAAAAAAACACAAAATCATATGATTTACTATATCAAATCAATTTAGTCTAAAATATTCATTTTATTTGTAATGTATATGTATATTCCTAAACATATAAATTTAAATCAAATACATATGATTTAATTTACACAAATTTCACAAAATTATACGCAAGACGGTTGAGTTAACAAATATACAAAGTTTTGACAGAAGTCAAAAACATAGGCAAAGATGCTAGTATCATGAACAAAATAAACATTTAATATGCACAGTTTATTATGCAATAACAAAATTAAATGTTTTTGTATACACAACTTAATATGCCTATCATCCAAAATTTCTCATTCATCATGATCCCGCCAAAGGGTCCCGAATCATAACAAATAACAAATATAACAATAATACAATGCAAAACTCATGTCACCATAAATCCAACACCGATAGGATATTGGACAATATAATTGACATAAGACAAGACTAAAATGCATTGTATCAAACACAAATTACACTAATAACACTGATATGGTATAATTATTATTAATGCAATATAAAATTAATTCAATTAAATCAATTGAATTCACAAAATTTTATACAATTGTACCCATAATAAGTGAGCTCACTATATAAAATAATAATATTCATGCTCATAATAAATGATAAAATTATATCATACATGAATATAATCCAGGACACATAATATTTCTAGAAAAAGAAAATTAAAGCATAAAAGAATGCTAAAATAGGATATCACAATTATGTATTCCTAAGAATAATTGCTTACAATCAATCATTCACGTATCCACAATATTCAGGTCAAAGGAAAAGTTTTTTTTTTTTAACTGAGGTCAAAGGAAAAGTTATTCACTTATAACTTTTGTTCATGGGTTTAGGGAGGAGAGGAGAGATTCTAAATCAACTCTGGATAGAATATAGGCGGGAGGAGAGGATGTGGGTACAAAAGGCCCGTATCAGATGGTTAAGGGAGGGGGACAGGAACTCGAAAATTTTCCACAAAGTGTGTAGAGTCAAGGAAGCTAAATCATCAATGGTGAATCTTTCTTTTGAGGGTGAGTCACTCTCATACCCCGAGGCAATTAAAAGGGCTGTTTTTAATCACTTCCAATCCTTTTTCAAAAAGGGGAGGAGGGTTTTGGCTAAGATTAAGTGCCCAAACATCAAAAGAGTCCCATTACCGATGAAAGACCTGCTGGAAGAACATTTTTCTGAATCAGAAATCTGGTCCTGTGTCCAATCATGTGATGGAAATAGGGCCCCCGGGCCGGACGGCTTCAATATTTCTTTTTATAAGGAATTCTGGCCTTTGGTGAAAGAGGATGTTTGTAGGGTCTTTATGGATTTCCACGACCATGGAAAGCTAGTAAGGGGCCTTAATGCTGCCTTCATTGCTCTAATCCCTAAATCTGCATCTCCGTCCACCATTTCTGATTATCGTCCGATAAGCCTAATATGGAGCATATACAAATTGATATCAAAGGTGCTGGCTGCCATATTGCAAAGGGTAATGCCGCTCATCATCTCAGATAACCAATTTGCCTTCACTCAAGTTAGACAGATTGCTGATTGCATCCTTATAGCAAACGAGGTCGTTGATGCCATGAATCATAACGGTGAGGGGGGACTTGTGTTAAAACTCGACTTGGCTAACGCTTACGATAATGTGGACTGGAACTTCCTGCTTGAGCTACTCAATGAAATGGGGTTTGGAGAACGGTGGATTAATTGGATGGAGGAATGGGTTTCCACTGCATCCTTGGCGGTTCTTGTGAACGGGTCACCCACCAAGTTTTTCTCAATTGAAAAGGGATTGCGACAAGGAGATACACTGTCACCTTTGCTGTTTAACATAGTCGCAAACGGGCTATCATGTATGCTGGATCAATTACTTGCTCTTGAAAACCCGTGTGGTTTTACCTTGGGGAACGGATACTGCCTCAATCACCTCAAATTTGCGGATGACACTCTAATCTTCTGTGAGAACAATATGTTCCAACTAGAAGCCATCAAGGCAGAAATTGAAGCCTTTCTAGCTATCTCGGGTTTGCAACTGAATTACTCTAATCTATGCTTATTGGATGCAATGTGGGAGAAGGGTCTGTACAGGTAGCTGCGGATCTGTTGGATGTGAGTGTTGGCTGCTTACCTATCACATATCTTGGCTGACCGCTAGGAGATAATCCGCGGAGGAAACATTTCTGGCAACCAGTCATTGAGAAGATGCGTTTAAAGCTCCAGGGGTGGAGTTCCAAGTTCATATCTCTCAGTGAAAGAATAGCAATGCTCAACGCCGTTGTAAGTGCTATCCCAACATATTATATGTCAAACTTCCTTGCACCAATTGGGGTAGTGAGTGAGATGGAAAAACTGATGCGGGCTTTTTTATAGGGAAGAAGGGATGGGAATAGACATATATCCTGGATATCTTGGAATCAAATTTGCAAATGCAAAGAATTAGGTGGCCTGGGGCTTGGTTTTCTGGGTTGGAAAAATAAAGCGCTACTTATCAAATGGATGTGGAGGTTTGGGGTGGAGCATGATGCTATGTGGAGAAGGGTGCTGTGTTCTAAAAACGGATGGGATACTAAGTTTTTGCTGCTCTATTTAAATGTGGAGAATACCAGAAATTGTTCCAATATGGTTCAAGATATTCTAAAAGTGATAAAGGAGGACACGATGCTGGCTAAAGTTTTCTGGGGCCAAATTCGTTGTAAGGTTGGCTATGGACACAATATCAGATTCTGGCTGGACCCTTGGGTGGATATGAATCCCCTATTTGTGAGATTTCCCAGGCTTTTTGCTCTAGCTAAGGAGAAGCAAGCAACGATTAGGGAGGTAGGCTCCTTCCAAAACGGATGTTGGGTTTAGTCTATCCATCTTAGACGCAACCTCTTTGACAGAGAATGGGTTGGCCATACTGAATTGCTGGAAGTAATTAGCTCTATCACACCATCCAATGCAGTTGACTCTATAATTTGGACGGGTGATGTCACGGGCCAATTCTCAGTGAGATCAATTTGCAGATCTGTTGAAGAAAGAATCTTTGATGAAGGCTTGTGGCTGGTCCCAAGCCTGGTTCGTAAGATCGTCCCCCCCAAAGTGGTGCTTTTCTCTTGGCAGCTCCTTCAGCATTGCATAGCAGTAAAATCCAACCTAATGAGAAGAGGAATCCTTATGGAAAATGGGGGAGTATGTGAATTATGTGGATTGGTGATTGAAACTGAGGACCATCTTATGATTCATTGCCCTATTGCTTGGAATTTATGGAATTCTATCATTAAAAGGGAAGGAGTATCTTGGTGTGTCCCTCCGACTTTCCACCATCTCATGGATGAATGGCCAGAGTTGCGATCGCTGTCGGATAAAACTCTTTGGACAATCATTCCCTACTCTCTAGCCTGATCGATTTGGTTAGCTCGAAATGAACTGGTTTTCCAGCAAAAAGGTGTTGATATAGCTGCTATTTGGGATCTACATATCTTACGGATCATGTGGTGGATCAAGGCATCAAACAATGACTGTTCCTCCTCTGCTTTTGACTTTCTTCATCATTTTGAGAAAATCCGTCTTAGCAGGGCTGTCGCTATTCCCAGACTTTGCAAATGGTGTCCCCCCCCCAAGGGGGATATGGAAATTCAATGTCGATGGCTCAGCACGTGGTATGCCGGGGGCTTGCAGCATCGGCGGAGTGATAAGAGATTTTGAAGGTGACATCAAAGGCATGTTCTCCATGGCGATTGGGATTGGCTGGGCATATGAAGCTGAGGTAAAAGCCATTCTTAAAGCTCTATTATTCTGCAAGCATTTTCGGATTCATAATGTATTAGTTGAAAAGTGATTCAATGCTAGCGGTTGGTTGGGTTCACGGCAAAAACTATCGCCCTTGGAAGCTGCTGAATGAACTCAACATGATAGACCTTTTATTGACTGCAATGAATTGTTTCGGGATTTCACATATCTTCAGAGAGGCAAATAGCGTGGCCGATTACCTTACGAAACTGGGCCACGAACGGGAGTCGCCGCTGTGGAAATTTGGTGCATAATGTTGTGCATAATAGAATTTTGTGCTTTGCTGCTGCATAATCATACATCTGGTTTAGAGCTTTAGTCTATGGTACTTGGACTGGACCTGCTGTTCATCAATGTGTGTTGAAAATTTTTCAATCAGCAATAGCTATGAAGCTGGTCAAATTTGATGAGCTGATTTTGGTGGCCGCTATTTTAGCTTTTCTTACTCTGCTAGTGCTGCGCATAAGAGAAAAAAGGTGCAGTTGATGCAAATCGACAGATACTGGGGTATCTCTATATGGTGATGGTTCTATTGGTAGTAGCTTTATACCTGGCTTTAGGTGTTTGAGTTTTGGGGGTGGCATCATTATGCAATTGTTTGGAATTGGCTGTTAGTCTCCCTCTGCTGCAGAAGTGTCCTTCCTAGTGGCTTGTGACTTTTGGGGTTGTCTTGGGCCTGCTAGTGTCCAGAAGAAGTGAAGAAATTCCATGGGATTGTTGATGATGATGCTGCTCGTGAATTCTCCTTCTTGTGGGATGGATTGGTTAATTTAATTGGAGCAGAGGCATGTACATTCTGTTTTGGTTTTGTCTGCTATGTTGTAGCATGTGGCGGGTACTTTTAGTGGGGCTGTTTCTTGTGTTCTTCTTTTTATGCATGCCAATACTTGCGGGTTCTCTTTTGCTGTATTTTGAGGATCTTTTTCCTCTATAATATATATATATATATATATATATATATATATATATATATATATATATTAGAGCTGCCAATACGAGCCAGACCGACCCATATGGGCTGGCCCGTCATAGGTTGGGTTCAATAGGGTTGGGTTAATGCAACATGTTTCTAAATGAGCCAAGAAAATATGAATCCAACCCGGCTCGCAGATTGGCGGGCTGGCCCGTTTTGACAGTAGAAAAATAAAAAATCTCAAAATTCGGAAATTCAATTAAAAAAATGTTGAAAAAACTAATAAAAATTCATATTAAAAAACCCAAAATGCAATAAAATCACTCTCTTTGCAGACTCACCTCACTGTCTTCACGTTACACTTAGTGGCCCAACCCAAGATATAAGAAAATCAGCCAAAAAAAGGTTTTTTTTATTGCCCAACTCGCGGGCTGTCTCGCTTGACCAGCGGACTGACTCATTTAACCCGCAGGTTAAACAAGTCAAGTTGCTCTAATTCGTATTCTAAACAGGCTGTGATTTAATCAACCCAACCCGCCCTCAGATCGGGTTGGACCAAGTCAACCCGCAGGTTGGAACCCATATTTACAGCTCTAAAATATATACATATATATATATATATATATATATATATATATATATATATCACTTTCAACAACATTTATTATTGATTTTTTTTTATTTTAACTGCTACAGTAAAAAAGGGATTGAATTATTCTCCTCTATCGAACAAAAAACCGAAGAACATACAGAACATGATGGTGATTCAATTTTTTTACAAGAAATATCATCCAGAAATATTTTGGAGCATGTTAATCGTATTAAGGTTAAAATCCCTCGATAAATTTTAGAAATCATGCATCATAAAGGGAGAGATACCAAATTGAAATTTCGTTAAAAAAAAAACAAAATGAAAAACACAAATTTCTCACGGATCCTTCGACGAAATTACGCAAAATTTCAGTATGTTGTTGTATAACAACAAGAATCAAAACCCCTAAATTGCTAAATTCAGAAGAAGATCCTAACAGATCATATAGTTCTATTGATAAAAATTACAGCATGTTAATTCTTGTAATTGTAGTAGAAAAATTATGTACGTGGAGGATCCATGATCACCGGTGTGAGAGAAGACGATGAGAGAACGCTCAGAGAGTAAACTGTATCTATCTGAAGTATTGCTCAATCAAATGAACTAATTAATGAGAATCAGTTTATATACTATCAAATGAGACCAGGGACGTAGTTAACTGACTTAACTCATCATAGGTCAGTTAATAACAAAAGCCAATATATCATCTATCATAATACATGCATAAGAATTAAATTAATAATTCATATAATTGATATTAATGACCAAACAAAATATATTCATGAAAAAAAAAAAGAATTCATTATAAATAATATAACACCCGTAACTAATCTTAGTTAAATTATGAAATAAGTTTTCAAAGTGATTTACCCTTTTGTTTGTTTTTAACACCAAGAGATGAAGTAGAAGGCTTACTTACAGACTCATCAATTTGAATGTAATCCGTACCAAAATGATCTTCACGGAAGATGATCTCTAGACACACGGACGAAACCCCCATCTCTCTGATTCCAACGCTCTCGTCCAAGAGTTGCCGAGAGAATCGCTGAACTTAATGGAGTAGAAAAACTGCACAATATATTGAAAGTGGAGGGGGCTGGGCAGAGGTAAATTTTGGCCGAAAAATTTCAAAATCTGCAGAAGAAGGAATCAATTCAAGGTTGCAACCAACCTGTGCAGTGAGTGAATGTAGCGGAAGTCACATGGGTGTACAGTGTACTTGGGCCTGTGCTGTACACAGTGGCAGACGGAAAACTTTGAGTTGGGTGGTGCCAATATGGACCAACATAATTTTTCTATGAAAAGTAAGTGAAACCAACAAGTAATTTTATACAAAGTGAGTGAAACCAACAAGCAATTTTATACAAAATGAATGAAACCAATAACTAGTGGGGGGCCATGGCATAGCCATGTCCCCCCTTGGCTCCGCCACTGGCTGTACAGCAATACTCCATTGTGGACTTTTAACTTTTGCATGGAGAAAGAGCAATGGCCAATAGTCCACGTGGCTTCATGGAGGGTTTCCAAAACTCTTCTTCTACAGTTTCTTTCGTCGACGTGCCCTCACAGTTTTCTTCCAATTTTTTCTAACTTGTATCTTTAGAGATTTCTAAACAACACTAATAAACGAGGCTTGCGGCGACCGGGAGGGGGCTTGCAGGCTGCAGCGGATGATGTGTTTGAGGGCGGAGGAGGACTCGCGGGCGGAGGAGAAATGAAGTGGTTCAGGAGGCCCATGCTCAAAATGAAGTTGGAACACGGTAGTCGAAGCAAAGCACGGAATCGCAGTGTTGGAGCCACTACCCATGTGGCGTGGAGGTGAACTGCCGCAGCCGCGGCGGCGGGAGACACCACCGGCGAGGCTCCGGCTGAACTGAGCAAGAGGATGAAGCAGAGGAAGGAGGTGCAGGGGCTAAGAAATTTTAGCGTTAATGAAAATTCAATCCCGTTGAGTGATTTTATTTTTATTTTTTTAATAGAACAATTGATTTTTTTTTAATTTGATTTTTTTTTTCAATTTGATTTTTTTAATTTAAAAATTAATAAAAAGTATAAACAGTTGAGTTAAGGGTTAAAATACAAAACTTAGAAGTTTAGTAAATAAACTTTCGAATATAAAATTTTAAATGATATGACGGCCTAATACACTAGGTATTTTTCTATTAAACATTAAGTAGGGCAACCCTGCTTTTTAAAACATAACAAGCATTTTCTTGCCTAAATAAATGCTCTTTTCGTTCCTTTTTATAAGAGTTAAATGAGGGGTGTTGACCGTTCCTTTTTATAAGAACCACATAAGGCTTTGTGTCATATTAATTATTTTTTCACATTTTTACCCCCTATTCGATTCTGGAAATATGAAATTGCATTAATGATGAAAAGAGATTAAAAAAAATAGGCTTTTTTTTAATATTGCAAAAAAAATAAAAATTAGTGAAATATGGTTAAAAAAAATTATTTACTAAAGTATGGTAGTTTTTGACACGCTGGACGTGACGTGGCGAAAAGATGGGAGTCGCAGGAATTTTCGCGACTTATGCAGGGAATCACATAATTCTTTGTGACTTGTAACATTTTAGGCAACGGTTTCAAAACCGTTGCCTAAAGATGGTAAACTGCAACGGTTTGAAAACCGTTGCCTAAAGCCATTTCGAAACGTACAGCCCTCAACCTCTCTCTCTTCCTCTTCGCATACGCACTCTTCTCTCTCTCTTCCTCTTCCCCTCTCATTTGCACCGCCACCCTCCTCCAAATCAACCACCACCGCCTCACCCGCGTCCCCTCCTCTTCCTCCCCTGCCACGACGTCGTTTTGCACCCGCGCCCCTCCTTTTCCCTCCCCTCCCCTCCCTCTCCCTCTCCCTCTCCCTCATTTGCCGCCGCCGGTCTCCGCCTCCTCCTTCTTTTTCTTCTTCCTCTTCACGTCCACATCGCTCTCTCTCTCTCTCTCTGAAACCAGATCTCGTTTTCTCTCTAGATTTCAATAATGGCTGCCGCACCCTCGCCTCGCGAAGAGTACGTCGCTGTCGCCGCCGCCGCCGCCCCTCCTTCACCGTCTGCGCCGCGCCGCCACGTGGCCCTCGCCTCCCTCGGAAAGACCACCCTGACCGCCGCCCTCACCGTGGCCCTCACCTCCCTCGGCAACCGTGCCCAAGAAGGACGATGACATCGAACGCCATGGATGGGCCTGCAAGTTTCGAAATGGCTTTAGGCAACAGTTTTCAAACCGTTATAGTTTACCATCTTTAGGCAACGGTTTTGAAACTGTTGCCTAAAATGTTACAAGTCGCAAAAAGTTATCCGATTTCCTGCACAAGTCGCGAAAATTCCTGTGACTCCCATCTTTTCGCCACCTCACGTCCAGCATGTCAAAAACTACCATACTTTAGTAAATAAATTTTTTTTAACCATATTTCACTAATTTTTTTTTTTTTTTGCAATATTAAAAAAAAGCCAAAAAAATATATTAAAGACAATTTTAAAAATTCAACATCGTTTAAAAATAAATTTAATGCAAAAAATTATATTATCTAATTTTCTTAATGAAAAATAGTGATATTTAATTTTGCCGAGTTTGTGGGCTCATTCATTTCTCCCAATGAGACACTGCCTTGTCTATTTGTCTTGTCTGTACTATAGTTTAGGTGTACGCTTTTGCCATCACCAGTGCGTTCGTTCGTTCAGTTGCGAAAGCGATTAACTCGTCTTGCTATCCAATCACCACTTCACACCTCAAAAATCAAAATTTCAAACCTTCAAACATGGTAATGTGGGTATTTGGGTATGGTTCTTTGATCTCGAGAGCAGGGTTTAAGTACGATGAACGTGTTGTTGGTTTCATCAAAGGCTATCGACGTGTCTTCTACCAAGGTCTCATTTTTTTTCTTCTCATCACCCTCTCTGCGTTGTTGGATAAATTCGAGTTTTCAATTCCCCAACAGTACAAGAATCACGATCCTCATGGTTTTTTCTTTTGTGGGTCTTCTTCCCTTTTAGGTTCTACTGACCATAGAGGGACCCCTGAGTTCCCTGGAAGAACAGTGACACTTGAGCCTGCTGAAGGAGAAATATGTGTAAGTCTTCCAATTTTTAGTTTTTTTTCAGACCCCTATTTGGCATGTTTGATAGTTCCATAATTCATCACTTGATATTAGATGTAGTTGTAAACAATTGTTAGGTGAAGTGAAGTTTATGCAGATCTTCTAGCATGTGTGTGCAAACAAACTATGACTACTGGATTTGTATTGGAGGATGTTGAAAAATTTAACCTTTGCCCTATACTTGTTGTACTTGTACCTTCAACTTATCCTTATTTCAGAAAAAAGTGGTGTTTGGCCAGATAACTTGTTGACATATGAGTTTTGTTTTGCATTTGTTGAATCTCTTATGAAGTTAAACTAAGATATATGCGGTTGCGGTTGCTGTTGTGATTACTATTATTGAGGACATCAAGTTTGCAAAATATTGTGAATTGATGCAGCCACAATTGCAGTTGTGATGGGATTAGAACAGTCTTTGCATTGTGGTTGCGGATCACAATTTAAAACCAGAAGTGTGACATCAATAAGTACCCCGTTAAGAGTGAACTTTGTCTTTTGAGGAAATCAACACAATCTTTAACTTGATTGATGGTTGTTAAAGCAGAATTGCATTTAATTTTTTGCATATTCCTGATTCAACATTTAACTTTTATGCTTTCAGTTAATTATTCTGGCCTTCTTAGTATTTCATGGTTATCACTTTAATTTTTCTTGACTTTTCTGTATTATATAATTTTCAATTTCTTATGAGTCTATTTGAAATGGATACTTGCTCTCTTTTGCACGGAGACAGTGGGGGGCTGCTTACAAGATCTCAAACAAGGAAGATGAAGAAATTGCATTAACGGTATGCTTTTTGAGATATTGTTATATCAAATGAATATTCTTCGGCTTCAACTAAATCAGTCAGATATGAGATTTATATTCACTCAGCTTACGAGATGAACTTTTTTGATTATGCATTTTTGTTGTCTAATCTACACACTCCGGATTAGTACCATCTTGATTAGGAGACTGGCATATTATGAGTACTTTATTGATTTATGAAGGCATTTTGCTTTGCTAAGCACTAGGCTGTGCTGTGGTATACTTTATGCTGTTATGAAATGATGATCATGATATTCAAATGCAAGAACAAAACCCTTACTGTGACTTTCGCTTGTTTTCTCTACACATACCCAAATCACTCAAGTTGAGACTCTATTACCTTTTCTATGATAACTGCCTGTTCTGACCCAACTTTTTCTCTGATTGTTTCATTTCTAATTCTGTCTTGTTTTATGTGTCTGCTCATCCATCATAATATTTCCACCTCTACAACATTGAACTTAGTTTCTTGTTGTCTCTTTACTGCACAACCTCGGTCATGTAAGACATCATAGTCTTTTAGTTGAGAGGTAAATTTTTCCCTTAATCTTGAAGGTTACTTTTCTGTCACAATTCATACTTGAAGAAGTCATCCCTTTACCTATCCTGCCTGAATCCTATGGTTCATATCTCCTTCTATTTCCTCCTTATTATATATGATGGATCTCAGATACTTAAATAGTTAAATTGTGGAACTTGTGGTATGTTGTCCAATTTTCACCTCTAAACCTATCATCATTATACATTTCTACTATTTTTCTTTTCTATGAAATAGAGGATTGAGCTATTTTCTTTACACCTATTATTTGAATCTAATTGCTTATATTGTTGGGATTGAGTTGGTATTTGATTAGAGGTTCTTAGTTTAAGCTGTAGTGTTAACTTCGTTCTATACTAAGCAAATTGCTCACAGTATTCAACATAAAGCTTAGATGATAACCACCAAGTCTTATTGAACAATGATATCAACATCACAATGAGGCCCATACAGGAAACTAGAAATACTGTAGACTACAGGTTTATCATGTCCAGCACTTAATGTGGATTAATTAAAAGAGTCTTAAGCCTCTGTTCATGCCTGAAACTACGTTTGAGCTGGCGCCTCTTGGAATCAGGGATGGAACAAGGAAAAATATGTAAGGAGGGAAATAACGCATTAAGTAAACTTAGCAATGCCTAATTGGAAAAGACGGTATAGTGCCGCCCAATTAACAGTATATAATTTTTTAAGATTTCAAAATTTGCATAATCTACTTAACAAGTTGATTGTATCATTTGGAAATCACATTATGCTCATTGTGAACCTGTGAATTTGGTGTATGGTGCTCAATGTTGATAGGAGCCAACATCTTTGCTTTTGCTATACTTAAATATAATCATAAAAACAACACTTCTCTCATATTGGTTTTCTATCTTTCTTTCTTTTATATCAAATGTCAAAGATTGATATGTTTAAGTGTAACCACTGCACAGTATCTGGAAGTGAGAGAGAAGCAATATGACAAGAAGGAATATGTAGATGTTTTCACTGTAAGTACCATATGCCATGATTCTTTAAGAGTAATGAAGTTCTCTATTTTGTTCTGCTCTATCATAGTAATAATTCCACTTATGAAATCTACTGAAATTTGTCTCAGGAGGTTACTGCTGCAACGCCTGCCATTTCTGGGGCTTTGGTGTAAGTGAAAGAAAAAACTTCTAAAGTTTTTCACTTTTTGCAATATTTTGACCATAGTTAATTAGATCAATGTGAATACTTTACAGATATATAGCATCTCCAAACAAGAAAGTTAACGTAAATTATTTAGGCCCTGCATCTGTTGAAGATATTGCAAGGTATTTTATCTTTCACCGTCATGTATTTCTTTCTTAGTTTGTTACACAAACTTAAACTTGAGTGGCCTATCAAATAAAAACATGAGTATTGAAAATTATAATTGGTTTGGAGACCGTGTGGCTTCAAGAAACTTAAGAGTTGGTCTTTTAAGCATGATTTTTAAACAGCCTGGTTACGGAAAATCTCAAAGGTGATGATTAGCTGGTTTTGATTCTCACTGTTATGATACTGAAGGTGCCACTTTTCAAAATCGAGGATAAAGTTTGCCTTAATATATGGCCATACTGAATTCTCTATCTACTTTTTACACCCTGATTGAAAAAGTTTATTTGAGTTTTTCTTATAACATAATCTTTTATGCAAGTGTTTACGAGAGCTTATGTAAATAGCTTATAATCTACTTATAAACTGTTTTGAGTTTATTTTCATAAGGGGTTCGCATTAGGTTATGAATAAGTATTTATACCTACCTATAACTTATTTTGAGCTTACTTGAATAAGCTTCTGAGATTATCTTATAAAAAAGCATTTATCTTTGTCATAAACACTTAATTAAGTTGTTTACCGAAACGCACCCTTAATCTTTATGTATGTTTCATGTACTGTAACTGTTTTTGCATGCCTTGAGGAGATTTAGACAAATTACTCATGAAGTTGTTACCTTTGTCCTATATCTTTTTTATCCTACAGGCAAATAGTTCAAGCTGAAGGACCCACAGGACCTAATAGAGAGTATCTTTTCCTACTTGAAAAGGCTCTCCTTCAAATAGGTGAGGTTCTTTAACAGTTCACATGTAATTTTAATTGTTCACTCTAAATTTCCTTTATTTACTTCCTTTTTCTTTTCTATTTTATCAATCATTCTTTAGGGTCCAAAGACAAGCATGTCATTGATCTTGCAAATGAAGTAAGGCGTATTGTTTCAGAGGAAAACTAAATGCTTCAGTGTGCAATTAGCGCTAAAGATTTCCGAGACATTAGCAGCCCTTTATTTATATATCCATTGGAGGCTTCAATTCTTTCAAGAATGTCACTGGGTGATAATATCTAGCTCTAGTTATGTATATAATCTCATATAACATGTCTATTTTATTTCACGTACATGGGCAGCTATATTGAAATGGAACCGTTGCAATAGTAGGGTCCTATTACTCTGCTGTGACCATGCATGGCTACTCATCAAACCATCTTGAGGTTTTGCCAATCCTCGAGATCATCTAGTTCAGTGTCGGTCAAAAGTCGACGCTAATGAGGCTAAAGTCGATGCTACCACAGTTTAATGTTGGCGTTGCAGCTGACGTTAAAGTTTTAGTGTTAGTCTTGTTGGCAAACTCTAGGTTAATGTCGAGCCAACACTAAGCTGATGCTACACAATTGCCAATAGGACCTACACTAATGTTTTTTAATTATCCTCAATTAACATGGCCGAGTGTGACTTATAAAATGTTAGCATAGCCAACGCTGATATATTTTCGTATTAGCACTGGTTAAGGCTGACACTAAATTTGTGTTTGACAATGCAAATTACATGATGACTTAGAGTCATTTTTAGATGCTTGAGAGCATATGACTTGGTAGGTATTGCGCTAATAAAAAAATACCCCCACGTCGGGTTGCTATGCCCATGCCAAACGGTTTAGCAACTTTGTGTGGAAGTACTATTGTATCAACACAATAAGCATCAGCTTAAGACCCTCAAACAACCAATAAAAGATTTTACCCACCATCTAAATTTTCATTGTCAAATTAATACAACACTACACATGAATCAAAAAGTATAAATACTTGGTGGGGAAAAAATTACACTCGCTTCTATGCATTCTTGCATTCAAGTATACGGATCCTTTATAAAGGTAAGTAAGTGACATTCGCGCAATTTTTGTTGTATGTAAAAGTCGTACTATCCTTTGCCCATTATGCATTGTGTTGCTCTGTCAAGTGTCTAAAGTATGTGCCACTCTAACGATGTCCTAACTTCGCCAAAGGTGGTAGGGTCGATATATATCTCAATGGTCTGTGGCTTGCGCTTAAGGAAAGTTTTCACTTTCTTGTTCGGTATGCCCAATGCTTGATACCTGGAAGCCTGGAGTTTGGTTAACTTAGCGCACCACAGAAGCTTGTCGACATCATCAGAGTTGCTTGATATTTAAATAAAGTTGCGGTTACCTTCCATCCTTAAGTATTAGTTAAAAAGATAAAAAAAAACATGATTATTGCCTAAATTCATCTAAAAATTTCATTCGGAGTTATTTTGGGTGAAATTTCAGCATATCTCCCCTAATATATGACTATCCCAAATTATTGTAACACAACAAAAGATATGTATCAACAAGTCTTCAAACTATAACAACAAGTCAACAATTCATAACTTAAATGGAAGAGTTAGTTAGTAATAAAAATATAATACAACACTTATCACACAACTTAAGACAATAAAAATAGCTTGCACCTTATTGTATCTTAATGTTCAAGAAAATGTAAATGAATTTCTTAGAAATCCTCCTTATAGAAAGAGTGCACCCTAGTAGAAAGTATTAGTCCAAATCCACATAAGAGCTAGCTAGGTGATAGTTAAAATTGTTTTACCTTTGTGGTATACCTGGTGTTAGTATTTGAAGATAGTTGAAAGGTTGAAATTGATGTTGCCCAAAAGTAATTTGGTTGGAAATGGACAAGGTAATGTTACGCTATATTAGGAGGTAGAATTGTGTAGACTTTGATCATTGAAGGAAGATGTCTATTGATTTTGTGTTGCTCATTACATGATTTGAATGTGTAGTGATAGGCTGGGAAACACCGACTTTGTATGTCGGTTTACTTTCTTAAATTATTACGACATTCTAGATGATTTCTAGACTTCACAAGATTTTTACTCAACATTACAACTCTTTAGATTTTTCTAGTTTTATCATGCTATCCTAAAAATAGTTTCCAGAAGTTTGCAGCATTTTCTAATACTCCTCCTTGATACAAACGTATGTAACTCCAACCATAGCACGTAGCTCATTAAGTCTTGGTTTTGGCAATGCCTTTGTGAGTATATCTGCTTTTTTCTCTTCAGACCTACAATACTCGAGCTTGATCTCTTTAGTTGCTTATGCTTCTCTGATGAAGTGATATTTGGTCGCTATATGTTTTGTTATGTTGTGATGTACTAGATTTTTGCCATTGCAATTGATGATTTTTGATCGCAATAGATTGTAGTCCATCTTGTTTTTTTCCCATATCTTCAAGTATCCTGCGAAGCCATATAGCTTGACTTGTTGCTTCAATAACTGCCATGTATTCTGCTTATGTTGTTGATTGTGCAATTGTAGCTTGCTTCTTTGACACCCAAGAAAATATCCCTGATCCAAGTGAGAAAGTCTAGCTGGAAGTTCTCTTCATGTCATTTACCTATCCTCCTCAATCACTGTCGGTGTAGCCAAGCAACCTTGAGTTGGTTGTGGTGATATCTCGTACCTTTATTTGTCTCCACCATGACAGTGCCATCTTCCTTTTACTCCACCACGGTGCCATTTCTCTAATGAACTTTCACTTTGACAGAGTTGTCAATGTTTTTGAAGATGCTCTCATCCTTGGCCATGTGATTGTTACCGCCATGGTCCAAGTGCCAACTTCCTCCTTTTTCTTTGGTTGAGTCTTGGGTAGCGCAGAATATATGATGATCTTAACCACACACTTTTGCGAAATTAGCTTTATGTCTATTTTTGTTGTGATAATTTTTCTCTACGTGCCCAAATTTCTTGTAGTAGTAGCATTGTGGCTCATCACGGTACCAACAGTCTTTCTCCGTGTGACCTGGCCTTTTTCATTTGCTGCACGAAGGATCTTTATCTTGACAGTTCTTGGAGAAATTTCAAAAAAAAAAAACTCTCTTCTAGAAGTTTCTCCATAATTTCTCTTTTCTCCATCTCCTTTATTATGAGATCGAAATTTGAGCTTTGATTGGAAGACATTTTCATTTGTAACTGTTCCGGTCGGCTCTTCAGCCATACGACCCAACGACGTAGCAATTGACCCACTAGGGATTCTCTCAAAGCATACGTCTAAGAGGCAGCCTGCACGACCTAGCTAAGGGACGAGCTCTCCTGACTTAGTGGTACCTCATCCGACCGGCACGGACATAGGCCAAGGGGAAGCGCTTCACAAGCTGCTCGGCCTACAGTCACTCACGCTGGGAAGCCTCACTTATGAGCTTCCCCAATTCCTGCAGGAACACCTCCGACTACTATAAATACCAGGTTCTATCGTCTCACTTAGGACTTTTGGACTTTGATTATCACTAATAGACGCTTCTTACTCACTATTTACATTACAAGTTTGCTATGCATTCTTACATGTCTGAGCTGAGCTCTTGAGCGCTATTGGAGCTCCCTTACTGACTTGAGCATCAGAGTGTCTTCTGCAGCCCCCCAACGCATTGGACTTGGAGACTCCACCTTACTCACTCCGGAGCACTGTGAACACCACCGCAACCTCATCGAGAGCACCACCATCCAAGATTCACGCCCGAACAATATCTTCATCATGACTACATAACCTTTGCTCATATGCTAAAAGAAGCCATTAGTTCTGACACAACAATATACAGATATTTGGTTTGCTAAATTGTTGTCATGATTGGGTCATATGTTCGAGGAACAGTAATTAGAATTTTCTCAACAATTTTCTTGTCAATATCGCTTCCCAGGGCTCTTATCTGATTTACTATTTCTTTAACCTTGGAATTGTAGTCCTTAACAATCTCACGCTTCTTCATCTTTAATAATTCAAAATCTCTTCTTAGAGCTTGTAGTTTAATGGCATGCACCTTGTCGATTCCTTGGAGCTCCTCTTGTAATGTGGCCCATGGTTCTTTGGCGCCCATTATTCTTCAAAATATTACATCAGCCACCGGTTGTTATAGAGTAAACAATGCTTTTGAATATTTCTGCAAACTTTCCTTTCTGTCTTTTATTTGAGCTGCATTAAGAGTTGAAGTAAACTATAGGAGCAGTAAACCCTTCTTCGACAATGTCCCTTAAGTCTTGGGAGATACAATCATCTTTACACTCTAAAAATTATAGCTTCCACCATTGAAAATAAGGACATTGATAGATGATGTTTGAGTGTTGTTATCCATAGCTTTTAAAAGTGCAAGGGAAATATTTAGAAGTAATTGGAAGAGCTTTGGAATTGTAGGTGGGTAATATAACTACGCTTAATTCATAACTGAACGTATCTCAGGTAACCGTTTTAGTATTTGAAAATAATTGAAAGGTTGGAACCAATAAGTAATTTGGTTGGAAATGGAAAGGCAATGTTACACTAGGGTGCTGTTTGGGAGAGCTTTTCAACAGCTTATTTGAGCTTATGCTGTAGAAAAAGCTATTTTGTGCGCGTTTGGCAGAGCTTATCGAAATAGCTTATAAGCCCTCCATAAGCTCTTTTTAGCTTATTTCCTTAAACTGATAGGAACAGCTTATCCGGAGCTTATTCGGAGCTTATGGGACCTTTTAATGAGATTCTCTCCTCGAATCCGGACGACCCCTATTTTTCACACTTACATTTTATTTTATTTTATTTTAGAACCCCTAAAGAGAATTTCTTCTCTTCTTTGTAGCAACAGCAGCTTCTACCTCTTCCAACTCTCCTCTACTCGAGCGCACCTCCTTCCTCTCCTCCAGCAGTGGCGCGGCTCGTTCCTCTCCTCTGGCAGCGGCGCACCTCGTTCCTCTCTCGGCTCGCGCACTCCTCGTTCCTCTCTCGGCTCGCGCGCTCCTCGTTCCTCTCTCTGCTCTCGCGCTTCGTGTACCTTTTCCTCTCTTCTCCTTCATCGCGCACCTCCTTCCTCTCCTCCGGCAACGGCGCCTCCTTGCTCTCCTCTGGTCGCGCGCTCCTCCCTCTCTCTCTAGCCGAGACTCTTCTCCTAAAAATCAAAGGTAAGCATCATTCTTTTCCTTCTATTTTCCCTAAATAGTAAAATGATTTTCGGTTCTGATTGCCATGCATCATTTAGTTCTGATTGTTCTGTTGGCCCTACAATTTTTTGTGGTTTCAATCTTTTCCTTCTGTTTCCTATTGTTAGTTTCCAAAGATTCTTGTTATGTTTTCCTCAAAAGATTACATTCTGTAAACTAATGTGTTTCCTTATTCAAAATAAATGGGGCTGCTAAGCTCTTGGAGCTGTATGAAGAGAAAAAAATGTCTGTGACTCTATGTCCTGTCCAAGATAACATAGTGTTATCTTCTTTTCATTTGTGGAATAAGTTTGTTTTAGCATTAGCAAATTGGTACTTGACCAACATTGTTTGTAACACCTTTCATCCTGCATAACTCTGTCATGGTTGAAAGGTACAAAAGCTGTAAATTAACTTTTTATACATCCTGCTGTTTCTACTTTTCAAATATGGTGGCAAAACACAGTGAGACTTGCTTTAATATAGTAACATTAAAGAGGGAGGTAAATCATCAAAGCGTGTGAATAAGCTCAGGTAAGTCACCCGTGTCGATACATTTTATTAATTACCAATATTCGACTTTATTCTTAGATCATGTATCTTTACTAAATCTACATTAATAGAGAAACATTGTTGAATGTATGAATGATTTTAGATGGGTATTATGACTAATTTGTTGGACTTTTAAGTAATGTTAGTGATCAGATCAAACTTTAAGGTTAGATCAATTTGTTCTTGCTTTATATTTTGGCAAAGTTAGAGTCCATTAGAACTTATGAAACAAAACAAAGGAATTTTTTTTTTTGTGCTCTTACAATATTTTTACCTATACACACAGGTACCTAAAACATTGATTGAAGAGATCATTGGGAAATTGGGAGCACCTCCAAAGAGTGATATTGTTCCAGTTATTACAGGCAATGAGCTTCCTGAGGCTGATGGTTTGTTGTTTGGTTTTCCCACAAGATTTTGAATGATGGCTGCTCAATTTATAAAGAATTCTTGTATTCAACTAGAGGTCTATTGTATAGACAAGCACTTGCAGGTTTACATAGAGCTTAGGGGGTGCTTTTTGCATTGACAAACTTTTCAATAACCAAATTTTATATACCAATTTTCAGGTTTACATCTATTACAAGTATTTGGTTATTGCCACTATTTTTTTAGTTCAATTTTTTTAAGCATAATATTAAAAGCTCGGTGAAATGCCCCTGTTTCATATTTTTTTCTTCTGCACTACATGAAATATGCAAATGCAATCAATATATGTCGTTGGAAGTTTCACCTAAATTAGCAAAATAAAAGGTTGATTAACAACACTAATGCAGAATAATTGTGTTTGGAGGTAGGGAATAAGCTTGAATATGGGGAGAGTGTAGAGTAGGGGTCTTTCTTGTTTTATTGCACAATTTTTGAGAGTGTCCTTTTTAATGTACCTCAAGATCTCTCAAGAAAATAAATCGAAGAACATTGTCAAATTAGTTCTTTGGTTTATGACAGAATGAGACAGTGAATGAGTTGGTAAAATGAACAAGGAGACATAAAGATTACATGCCACATACATCATTTTCCAAAAATTATATATAATTCAATCTGTTGAACGGACATTTGGATGTTGCAAAGCTAGATGGAGAATACTGGGCAACATGCCATCTTTTCCGGTGAAAACCGCAACTCACATCATTGTTGCTTGTATAGCTTTACATAATTTCATAAGAAGGAACGACACAGGTGATAAAGAATTTCTTTTGTTTGATGAGAATGTTGACCTAGAGTACAATGTTGATGCTAATGAGACTACCTCTGAAGATGTGACATGAGAGGAACCAACTCAAGAAAGTGTTAGGCAAATGGAGCGAGTTAGAGACGTTATTAAATATGAGATGCCTACAACCGTCTAGCTTTATTCTTATGATTGTTATAAAGTTTTAAATTTATGCACTCAGTTATTATTAACTTATATTGACGTATTGTGATGTTTAGTATTTTATTTTATTTTTAATGATGATTTTATAGTAATTTTAAATTCATTTGCTTGTTTTAAATTGTGTTTTTTTCAAAAAAGAAAAAATAGATGTGTTTATATGCGACTGATAGGTGCATGATATAATTCATTATGGTTTAATTTTTAAAAAAATAATTTTTAAACATTAATTTTTATTTATAATAATTTTAGTTCTTTTAGTTTTTAATTTTTTAATCTCAACTACTAATAAGTGCTTATGTAAAAATGTATCCAAACACTTTGATTCTGTATAAGCTCTTTTCAACATGTGCATCCAAATGCAAACAACTTGTTGAATTTAAGCGCTTACAACATAAGCTCTTATGTCATAAGCGTTTATACCATAAGCTCTTAATTAAGTTGTTTTTCTAAATGGAGCATAAATTAGGTGGCACAAAAGTTGTGTAGACTTTGATTATATAAAGGAAGATGTCCATTGATCTTGTGTTGCTCATCACATGATCTGAATGCATATTTATAGACCGGGAAACACCAACGTTGCATGTGTTTTTACTTTTTACATATTTAAATTATGATTACATTCTAGATGATTTCTAGACTTCACAAGATCTTTACTCAACATTACAACTCTCTAAATTTTTCTAGTTTTATCATGCTATCATAAATATAGTTTCTAGAAGTTTGCAAAATTTTCTAATTGCTGGACACCAAGGGGGTGTTTGTTAGACGGTTTGAAAAAATATACACAGGAATCTTATTCCCGGGAATATTAGGATGGGAATGTTATTTCTAAGCATCTTTAAAAATTGTGTTTGGTTAACAAATTTGATTCTTGGGAATCTTTTCGAACATTAATGAGAACAATTATGACATGCGTTTGGTAAGGAATGCATATTCTCAGGAATGAATAATAAAATTATTAAAATACCCTTATTTTTTTTTTATCTTCATGAGATATTGATGAAATCATGGGTGAATAAAAGGGTAAAATAGATTTTTCCCTAAAAAAAATTGCTACCCAGTTTAGAGCATTCCCGGGCATCTTTGATACCCACCCATGAGGATGGGAATATTGAGGTGGGTGTATGTGTAAAAATCATACTTGAAAATCATTCCCGGGAATGAGGGATGTCAGGGCAAATTTTTTCTAATCTGCTAACAAACAAGGGAATCTACATTCCCACTATTTCATTCCCGGGTATATTTTATTATGCCCATCTAACAAACGCCCCCAAGATCTTCAAATATCACACACTAACAATTTGATGCATAACTTCCGATCACAAAAAGGAAAAACATATATTCATGAACATGGTAAATGCAGTTAACATATTCAATTTCAATATTAAATATGTAGTGTAAAATAAGTAAATAACAGAAAAAAAAAATCTTAAGTGTAAAATTAAAAACTCAATAACATTACAGATAAAATCAACTCTGAACTTGAGTAATCCTCTAACTGGATTTTATAAATGAAAGCGGTAAAAGAAAACAATAATAGAAAGTTAATGTAGATAGCAGAGAAGAAAGTGTAACAAAAAATTCTTTTACTTAATCTTCTAACTGTTTTCAACTTAAACACTTTTGTAAATGTTCCTTTCATTTATCCACCTAACTATCCATAACTTAGTCGAATCTATCCGTTGGAATTCCTAGACGTAATCTCTTAAATTCTAGAAAAACCCAAAAGGAACACTACTACTCAGGTTCTCTCTCAAATACATTCTCAATGACCAATCTATCATAACATAATGTATCCCAGGCTTGCAAGTCCCCATTGTCACCCCAGAAACTCCTGTTAGAACTCGATACCCCGCCTATTACGTTGAAATCCACTATTGTTCCTACTTTAGATATTCTCACCCTAAGACAACTAGTTCATTGAGTGGTTCGTCTCTTGAACTAGACTCGCAATTATCTCTTAATCTCATGCTAGTTTATAGAAATATAACACAAATCACTGATACTTGAAGTGCAGAAAGTAAAACTTTAACACATTTTGTAAACTAAGACATGGGTGTCCTACTTTCCTTAAATTAATCATTCACCAATTTATAATTATCTTCCAATATTGTTATAAACCAGTGGTCCTCTTATACTATCAATTGATTAGTTAGAAGTATGAAGTGTAGAGAGAAACACCATACATAAAAGATTTTCATTTGCATCAATGAATGGGTTTACAACAATCAAAGAATGAAATTACAACAACCTGAATACAAAAATAGAAAAAAGAACCATATACAAGGGAAAAGAAAGATATAAATGAAACCGAAGAGAAGACATAACCACGACCATGGAAGCTCTCCCAAGTTTTCCTTGGTTTCGGGGAGGTTGTCAGCGCCCTTCCATGGCTTCCATAAACATCTTGAAGCTCCAATCCATCCAACCTAGCCCAAGGATCCTCTTGGGGTGATGCTCTACTCCATTGGTTTGTTTATGGGAGAAAAATGGCAAAGGGTTTGAAGAGATTGGGAGAGATACCAAGAAAATCCGGTTTCTAGCCTTAAATAGGAATTCTGAAAATAGAGTGGCACTTAGAACCACATTTTGGCGCTTATTGTGAGCTTATTTCAAGTCTAGGTTTCTAGGTGGCGCTTAGTGCCACATTCTAACGCTTTGCGCAAATGCTTCACAAAAAATTTCAATTGTTTCTGACAAAATGGCGCTTACTGCCAAAATGACACATTTCATTGTTTGAACTTGGAATCTTCATGTATTTCTTCCCTACATTAAAATCCAAGCTAAACACATAAAATATATAATACATACACTATTTCTAAACTAAAATTAAGTATTTAGTAAATTAATCATTTTAGAGGATAAAATGATTAATAATGCAAACATATAAGTGAAATAAGTGTCTAAAATAATATCTAAATACACGTAAAGATGACACTTATCAGTTTTTAATTTTTTAATTCTTACTTTATTTTTTATTGAAACCATGCTGGATAAAATTAAAAGAAAGAATTAAGAACTTGATTGCAGTTTTGACCCCTAGTATAGTGTTTGAGATATTTTGATCCCTCTAGTTTTTTGCTTAAATTTGGTCCTTTCTAATCAAACAAATCTGGCCCCCCTCTCAAATTCTCATCTAATAATTAACAGTGCTTGATTACTAACAATAACTTGAATTAATTAATGACAAATTAGCAGTTACATGGAAATAGATCTATGATTTTAAACATATCAATATACTCATAACTTATTCCTGCTTTACAACATGAAAAGTTGCTGTGAGAACGAATATGAAGGCCAGAACAATTAATGAGATTGGTAAAGTTGAAGGAAACATGTTACAAGTTGAAGTAATGCTTGATCAAGATGAACTAGGTTGATCTTTTTTTTTGATAGGCCGAGCTAGGTTGTTCTTATATTCTTAGTAATTGAGGATATATATTAACATAACTGCATCTTCGTCGCAAGTTTCCAAGAAATTGTATCTAAATTTTGTTTGAAATGTCATTGATTGACACATGAATTAGAGATCGTGCAAGACTTGGAGGGCATATTCCATACCTCAATTCACGTAACGTGACCCATTGCTTGTTTCCACCAATGATGTTAGGATTATTAACCGGTGACAAAGTGAAAATGTTAATTATGTGTGTACTTTATCATGACATTGGTGGCTTCTAAGGTGCACTTGCAATCTAAGTGACACTTTAAATGACCTGCTACAGTAAGTTTTTTTACCTGATATTTAAAAAAATTCAAAATAATAATAATTAGTTAATTATATTTTTACCCTTTTTTTAAAAAAATGGATAAAAATGAATTATAAAAAGAAGATTAATAGAGAGAAAGGGGTTTATAGTAATTAACAAATTAAAAATATAATAAATTATAAAAATAAAATAACCTGTAGAACTGGTTACCGGTTACTTACCTGGACACTTAGCGCGATTTTATTGGCCAAAAAGCTGGTGGTGCACGATGCACTACTTAATTGGTAGTTCACCTTAGACAAACACCGATGACATTGGTAGATTATCATATTGTGACAGGAAGAAGTTAAGAGGATATTGATGTGTTTAAAATCTTAGATTTATTTCTACTCATTTGTCATTAATATATTCAAATTATTGTTAGTAATTAAACACCGTTAATTATTTGATAAAAAGTTGAGAGGGGACTAGGATGGATTTTTTTGGACTACCGTGGTACTCGTGCTTTTAAACCGTTAGATCATGGAATTTAGAAATATTCCTTAAATGGGTGGTTAGGATTGAATTAGAGGTAAAAGGGTAAAAATTTAAATGCCCCCAACATAAAAAAAAATAATTCTCTACAGAGCTTTGGCTACCACGAACCGCCTCGAGCCGCCTTCTTCTCCGGTGAGAAAAAACAAACCATCGTTTCAATCTTTTTATTATTTGATCAAACAAAGAGAAGCAACATAGAGCAGATTGGAGGAAGGAAGGGTCACGTTCTGCATTTTGAGGGTTGGGTGCAGATCGAAAGCAAATCGGAAGAGGAGATCGAAACCACAACTCTTCATCTTCCCCTTCCAAGCAAAACCATGAACCATGGCTCGATGATGGTTATTTCAGGCTAACCCTTGTTGGATCTGGAAGAAAGAAACACAAAACCGAACACTGTGAAATCATCTTGGCGACGGGTTTCCATGGAGAGGCGAAGGAGTTGAGGGTTTCAGTGAAGAAGAAGGTCGATGGAGGTCTGACGAGTTGGTTGATTGATGCAGGTGAAGGGAGGGTGGGTCAGTGCTGGTTTGAGAGAGGGAGAGCGTGAATGAGAGGGAAGAAGGTGATGGTGTCAATGATGTTTGGTTGATGGAGAGGAAGAAGATTCATAGGAGGTTTCAGAAGGAGGAATCGGTGGTGGAATTGGTTGAGGAAGGAGGTGGTGGCTGCGCAGGAAAGTGAAGAGGGATTAGGGTTTGGTTGAGGGGAAGAAGGTAGGGGAAGAATAAAAGAAATTATCTAAAATAACCCTGGGACCATGGTGGTCTCAAAAAAAAGGGTCCATCCTAGTTTTCACTCTAAATTTGTTTGATTAGATAAAATAGAGGAGTAAAATTAAGCGAAAAATTAGGAGGATGAAAATCACCCAGACACTATATTAGGAGGACCAAACTGCAATTAAACTTTAGAAAAGATTTTTTTTTTATAAAAAAAGACAATGATAACATGAGGAGCAGACCCGGACGTCAAAACGACAAAACCAGCTCCTCTTTTCTTCCCACAACACGGAAACGACGACGACCCTTTTCTTGGCGATAATTGAATTTCGATTAGGGATTTACGAACAAAGACTCGCCCAATTTCAAATATCCAATTCTGAAACCATGCATGGCCACCACGCCCTCGAGGTGACCAAGACGGTGCTTGAGGTCGCCGACGTCGCTTGGACCGCCGTCGAATGTGGCCACCATTTCCGCCACCCCAATCATCCCGTCACCACCGACGATAACTGCCCCACCGAGAAAGAGTCGGAGGCGCTTCGATCGGAGAACCGGCGCCTCAGGAACTTGCTCGACGAGAATCTGAGACTGCTCCACAACCTATCCGAATCTCCTTCCTTCCTCAACAATTGTCCTCCCGATGTATATACATATACCTAATTTCCCTTTTTTCGTGTTTGTTAATAATTTAATTTCATCAAGCAAATTGAATTTCTCTAAAAGTATATTTTTAATTGGTGGCGTAATTTCATGAAAGAAGTTTTTTTTGTAAAAAAAAAAAGTTGGGTACGACCTCGTTCCTTAATAATTGAATAGAAAATAGTTTAATTTACCCAAAGATAATTTCTAGTAAAATGTGTGTGTTAATCTGAATGGAATGGGTTCAGATTCTGTAAACACCTGATTCTTTGTTTGGTCTGGGGAATGGAATGTATTTTTATTAGATGCTGTTAATTGGTTAGTAATTGGATACAAATTAACGTGCTTTGGGTATTTGTTAATCATGGTGTTCTATATAATTTCATCAACAATCACAAAATAGTAAGCAGTTCCATATTTTCATTCCAAGGGTTATTAGTTTAGATGCATTGTGTTGTGGATGTAGCTATTATGATTTTTCTATTTCACCATTTAAGTTTTGGGGGTTATTTGGTTTCAGTTGCACACTCGGTTAGTTGCTACAGTGAAGTCTGATGAGTACCTAACTCGGCTCAAGTTCCTACAACAGGAAACTGCCAGCGGAGGAAATCAATTTCCTTTTAAGGAGGCCACTGGTATTCAGTTTTATTTCTCTGCTGTTGAAGTGATGCCTTGTATGTGTTGAACTATTTGGATATTGACATTATTTCTGGGGTTTATTTTTGGCATTTGACAGAGGTTGATTATCGTTCCGCTGACATTTTGATCAATGTTGACTCAAAAGAACCTAGTTGGTGGGTTTGGGTTACAGATGAGATGGATCCTAGTAATGTAGAGGAATGTAGTGGAATTGATGATGAGAATTACTTAGTCATTGGTGAGGAACACGTAATTGAAGGAGTTGCCAACTTTATGGCTAGATGCATTGTGTCAAACCCAAAAGCATTGGTATATATACATATGTATCTACTTGTACACATGGTTATTTATTTTGTCTGATTTTTTTGCTGCATCTGACATTATTTGCCTCCTTATAATTGCAGAAGTTGTCACCAGAGGAACTGCAGAAAAGTAAGTTTGCTGCATAACATTATGTTTTGAATGGTTTTGATGAGAACCCGAATGTTAATAGGCCCATTGTGAATACCACTGCTAGCACTAGACCTCAGATAATTCATGTTTACATTAGGAGGGGTAGAAAAGGGAATAATATAAATTCCACTAGTGTAACAACTTCTGCTGAGGTGGCAGTAGACTAGGCAGGTGTAGGGAATAGCTTGGGAGTGAGAGAGAAAGAGAGAGTGAGGGAATCTTCTGTGGGAAATATAACAGAATGGGTGAGTAAGGAATAGGTAGGCTTGGTTTTGGGTCTGGAATTTGGGAGGGTGAGGCAACCTCTTCATTGTCTCTGGTTTTTCTCAGTTTTCCATTGCATTCTCTGTAATTTTCCTTCAAGCTAACTTGGATTTCTCAGTGAAGCATTTATATAAATACAAATTACTCTTTATTCTCTGTTTCTCTCCTTTACCTGTGAATTGGTACCTAACAGGTTTTCCCTTAACTTTTCCTTGACCTAAATTGTAAGAAGGATCTGAGTTTGTAGCATATAATCTCTTGCTTGATTGGATTGGGTAAATGTTCTCCAATCCATTTATTTTTCATGCTGGTTGCCGAACTATTATTTTATAGCAGTGTTGTCAAGATCGCAATCTTAATCATAAGGTTGCGCAATCTTACACTCTCAGGTGCCTCCTCCAATCAACAATGTGGCCGAGATCCTGAATAGATGAGATCGCTGTCAGATCGACGATCTTAAACGTGGGATCGGCGATCCGATCAGATCCCATCTTTGTCTGGTTTCTCGGTTCCCATCCCAGTCACCGGCGACAGTGACTGGCAGCGGCGACGATGACCCTGTCTGTCGCTGTCTTTTGAGTCTTGGTCTTGCTCTCTTTACTGTTTTTGTCTCTCAACTATTGTTCACCCATTGGTTGTCTCTGTCTCCTTTGTCTCTAAACTCTTCACCTTTGTATCTAGAACACTAAACCACTTATACTCTGTTTATTGTCTCTCTTCGTCTCTCTCTGCTCATAGCACCTTTCTGTTTTTCCCCACCAAAGCTCTAAATCTTTTGCTTATGTTTTACTTATCTTGAGTTTTGCAATCAAATATACTTTTCATTTAGTGCTCATTTTTTTAATCTCATTATTACTATAAAATACAATTATTAAGATATTAATAATAGAATAACTAAAAAATAAAAATCTAAATAGTTAAGTTCTTTATATTATTACAAACATTAGTTATTAATGTTAGCATACATTTTTATAAATTCTTTACGATCCTCGAATCTTCTGGTCTTTCACCCCCCCTCCTGATCCAATGTTAGATTCCGATCTTGACAATATTGGTTTACAGCAACCGTAAACCTGTTTTATCATCTAACTTCTACTGCTGAGTCACTAAGTGATGACTGTTGCTCAGCTTGAATGGTTTAAGAACATAAAGTCCCCTTAAATATGCTGGATGAAGAAAGTACTAATTCCTGAGATAATCTTCCAACGTAATATTTTTTTTTTGTTTTCTAGATTTCCTGTTTTTATATCAAAATTTCTGATTCCATGGAGGTGAGAACTACTGTCTTGCTTTATAAGTCCGATGCTTGTTTTGTAGATTTACTAATTATTTTATTTTGTTTCCTTCAATCATTGGCAATACTTGCGTTGATATGATTTTGAATGACGTATCCAACTACTCACTTTTTGCGGTTGTGACTAAGGAATAAATTGTCTCTCTCATTTGAAATTTTTTATGACAGCTCTATCAAAAGCATTGCTGGGTACAAGCAAATTGGAAAAGATTTTAGATATATGGAATGCTGGAAAGTTGTTTTACGCTCTGTCTACATGGGGACTTGCTTTGGCTGGGTAACTCTCTCTCTCTGAAACTGTTATCATGCTTTCCAGAACATACTTATATGCCCTGTCTTTTCCTGGCAATGACAGACAGATATATAGCATGATGAAAATTATAAAAGGTTTAAAAATAATTTCAATGCTTACATTTGCTGTGATATTTTAAATATAAGTCTTACTAATATTTGTTAGAAACACAAGAAGCAGGCTTTTATTATTGGGATTTAGTTCATTTAAAGTGAGGGGTGTATTTTAGAGAATAGAGTGTTGCGTGTTGGTCACTGATTTTGATGATGTCAACAATTGAGATAACTTCAATAGTTTGTGATGCATGTGTGTGTGTGTGTGTACTTAATTATGTTCTCAACCGTTGATTTTTCAATTTAGAGAAGACAAATTCGTATTACTGACTATCTACATCTACGTTCTACCAAGAGTTATATATGTAGAGTTTTCAGCAGGTACCTTTTCATTGTAACCCAAATGGCCTCAAACTATAGGGGGGAGCAGGTAGTTGAGTTTGAAAAACTTTTGACAACTTTTAGAAAGAATCAGATGAAGAAATAACAGTGTAGAAAATACAAGTTGAAGCGCTAATAATCTTTCAAGAGATTATCGGATTGGGGCTCTAGTGTTTATCGGATGTTTTCCAGTGAATTTCTATGTGTTTCTCAATAAGAATTGTTGGAATGGCTTAAATAAGGAAGCAATCAAATAATAAATATATCGTTACAATGTTAAAATGGTAAAAAAAAAGTTTTCTTTTGGCAATTTACACATCTGGTTAGTTAACTAAATTAATATTTAATTAATGAGTCAAGAGAGTTAATCGACTAACTTGTTTCAGTCAAATTCTGGAAAACATCTTACTCGATTAAAGCAATCTATTAGTCAATTAATTGTTTGACAGAACCAAATTGAAACCTTTTCAATTGACTAATGGTTCAAGTTAATCTACTAAGTACTAACTCATACTTAGGTTCTAAAATATGCCTAAAACTGAAACTTAAACCAATTTAGGTTACTTTGTAGAGTTTTCATGAAAATCATTGTCTTTTCAAGCTAAAATACATTCTTTCCCTTTTTATCATAAGCTTTTAACTTGATTAAGCTTCTTAGTAAAATCTTTGAATGGTTTCTACAAGTATACCTAGGATGAATGACAGGGTCGTGATTGGGCCTCAAAGTATATAACAAGTTTCATCTTTTTTATTTGCCCGGTTCATCTTCGTCAGAACTCTGATGGGTCCCTTAACCATTTTCATTTACACTCATTATCTTGCATGCTTGTGTTAGCATTTTGTGTGTGCAAATGAAATATATTGTAGAGAGAAATTATTAACGTTTATGCAGATCAGTATGTAAGATATCATTGTGGAGAGATATTATGAAAGTTTATCCAGATCAGTCCTCATTAGATACAGTGAAAGACAGAAGCTGTCTATCAAATTTAAGGACTTTGGATGGATGAGCCAAATTATAAATGACTCCAAATATTTTAATCTAATTAGCTTTTTTTTTTTTGTCAATATAACGAACAGCATGTTTGGAAAACTGATTGATGCCTACGTTCATTAGAATTGATTTTAGTTTTTAAGAAACTACTCTTTGTAGTTTTTTGAAAATAGAATTGATTGTGTGTTTTGAAAATGAAATCCAAACATGCACGAAGTTATGATCATGTTGACATCATGCGGAGTGTCTCTGCATTTACTCACCTTTGAGACTTAAAATTTCTTAGTTATTCTTTTATTTTGGGGGTAGAGGTAGAGTAAAGAAGGGTTTCTCACACTTCAAAAATCAAAGAAACGATGTTGAATTCAAGAGAAATGCAACATCCGTAGGCAATTGTTTAACGAAATTTTGCTGAGAGCTAAATCTGAACCGTGGATGATTTTTATTCTGTATTCAATTTTAGTACAATCATACCAAAACCTTTGTCAATGGCACTATTTTCCTCACTAGCATTTTGCATTGTTTTTATTATTTACTTATTGTATAACATTTTGATAACAGGCTGTACCAAAGCCGTGCACTGTTAAAAGTTGCAGCACATGGTGTTCATTCAAGCAGTAAACTCGCTCTCAGGGTTCTCTGAAGATGTTCGGTCTATGACCATGGAAAGTGTAGAATGACTTGTTCGTTGATATTTAATTAAAATTGTAAATAATTTGTAAATAAAATTGTTGTTTGCTTTTTCTTGTTGCGAATCCTACATTGGCTTCTGATTGTGGTAATTTGTATTGGATATTTAATTGTGGAATGATTTAATGCTTGTTTTTCTCTTTTGCTCCCCTTGAAGATTTTTATCGTTAGATACACTGGATTTTCTTGCGGAAAACAGGTGTCGTTAATGGTTTTAAACCATATGAAATCACATCTGCAGTTGAGCTTAGTTTTGGGCAAGTTGTAATAATTTTTCTTGAGATTTATCGTTATTGTTTTGACTTCTCTATTTTACGAAATGCACTGTCCTCTCGCTACACCATTTAGAATAAGTGATTTTGAGTGTCATAATAATAAACCTTTTGAGGATGTTAGTGCAATAATGATAAACAATATATGAGGATAGTCAGTTTCAAATATAATAAAGAAGTGTCCCTTTAAATAATAAAGGGGAGATTAATGCAATTTACCATAGTTTTTATGACAATATTATCAATATTTTTTTAAAAACTTTACTAATTTTGTTTGTTTCAGTTTTTTTAAAGATATATATTTTGCAATTAAAAAATGATTTTTTAAAATTTTAAAATGTTTGTTTCAATTTTTTGTAAAGATATTATTTTTAAAAACTTTGAAATATTTTGATTAGCTTATATAAAAAATTATTTTGATAATGAGAGAAGATAAAATAAAAGTGATTTTAATTAGTGTAACAAAACAAAAATTAGTTTATGGTTTTCTTTAAAATCAAATTGAATATATCATCCATTGTATCTGGGTGTTCAAGAACGTGTTCCAGCATGGTAAATTATTGGGAAGCTCCTCTTGGACCTGACTGTTTAGATGTGAAGCGAACCAAGTGTAGGACATGTTTGACCTTAACATAGCTTTGGTCCTTGATAATTTTGTATCCAGACTTGACACTGTATTGCCTATTTCTGCTATCTTTCCAAATCAGTTGATCTCTCCTTTGGTTCATAGGTAATGGGATCTGCAGAATCTTGGATGCATCGAACCATGAGAACACTGAACGGATAAGTCCTTCATTCCAATCCCTAATTCCTATCAAAATCAGTTCACTGACTTTAGTAACTCACATGAGCTACTTTTCCTTGTTGTAATCTGGCCACTTGCTGAATTGGGAAGCCAACAATCTGACCATCCATATGTTGATGTTCTCTCCATCTCCCACTTTCCATATGCTACCATTCATCATCACCTCCTTTACTGCGTGAATGCTCTTCCATAGGTAGCTTGAGTTTGTTCCTCTATTTGCTTCCAGAGCTTCCCCCCTTGGATAGTATCCAGCTTTAATTATCTATGCGATAAAGGAACTCTCTCTGCTCAGCAGCCGCCACCATTGTTGGCTAACAAAGCTTTATTAAAGGCGTGGAAGGATCTGAACCCAAGGCCTCCAAACTTCTTTGGGATTGCCAGAACATTCCATCTTATCCGATTCATCTTTCTCGAATCAACACTTCCTCCCCAATAGAAGTTGTTGATCATTCTCTCAAGATGGTTGCATAGAGTGGAGGGTTGAATAAATACTCCCATGACATAGGATGGAATGACTTGTGCTATTCATTTGATGAATATTTCTCTTTCTAATCTTGAGAGAGCGTTTTCCTTTCACCCTTTTAGCTTTTTCCAGATTCGATCTCAAGCAAAGTTGAAAACTTGGGTCTTTGATCTTTCCACAATTTGTGGTGACTTTCCACCGCCTTAACACCAAGAAGCTGCCCCAGCTCATTAACTAGGACACTAGAGACAATTAGGCCTAGGGGAAGTTCTTATTTGTCGAGATTTATCCTCTAACCTGGAAAAGCTTCGTAGTCTTGAATAATGCCATGAAGAACCATTGCTTCTTCATTCGTTGTTATTGCTAGGAGGATGCTATCATTTGTGAAAACAGGTGAGAGACACTAGGTGCTGAGGGAGTTATTTTTATGCCATGTAAGCTCCTGTCCGCCATTTTTGCCTTTATCGTTGCAGAAAATCCTCTGCATAGAGGATGAACAGGTACGGAGAGATGGGGTCCCCTTGTCTAAGCCCCCTTCTTGGCTTGAAGCTCCTACAAGGTTGCCCATTAAGTAAGACCTGAAATGAGACCATTGAGACACAATTCATTATGAGATCGACCCATTTAAGGGGAAATCCATATGCTCTAGTGTACTCTTGATGTGTAGTTCTCCAACATTTTACTGCATGCACGAGGCCATGGGTCGCCTTAGTTAAAACTGTAACACCCCGATTTTCAAGACATTACTGTAGTGAATGAACAGTAATTAAACATGCGAAATATCTTTCGAGCTAATGGAAATGCGAGTATATTTTTTTTTAAAACATGCTAAGGCAGAGTGCATACATAATATCCCGTACTTACATTATCATCGTTAATCATTGTTACCAAAGTAGCCCGAGTGCATAATTACATGATCAAGTTTTCAAAAGTCATACGAGTGGTGAAAATAGTTAAATTATATTACAACCCAAATAGTAAAAGCAGAAGTTATATCCAAATATGAAACCTATGACTAGACCTCATAGTCCGGTATACTCCCATGTGAACTCCCTGCAGGAGGCCCACACAAAAAGCAACGTACCGGGAACCTACCCTGTCCCTAGTTAACTATCATGTTAGACCATCAAAAGTGGCAACCTACACATCTAATGTCAAACACCCCACCCCAATTCAGACCACTATCCTATGCTCCTCCGGACTGTCGCTCCATCGCTAGAATCCTAGGGGAGGTTGTAGAGCCAAGTTAAAGGCGATGCGATAAGTCTGCCAGCTATATCGTCGACCTAGGGGAGTTGATCTGACCTCGGCCACTCGGCCCGAGTATTGGACCTTGCTTGATAGCGGGTCAACTATCCACGATGTCGGGTCCCTAGAGTCAGCAAGGTGGATGGTCATGCCTCCCCGAGGGAGAGGGCCTACCGCAGGAATCTTGAGTCCCTGATTTGTCATGGTCTGATGAAGCGTCCACGATTCATCCAAATAAAACACAGAGAAAAGGGTCACTTCCAAAAACAATATAAAAAGCATCAATAAGCAAACCAACGATAATAACCAAACAACATTTAGCAGGTATACTACTCAAGTACAAGACTCTAGTGGTCGATGACCCTACAACTCCTATATGCACGTATAATCGCTCATTGTACAAAAGTTTCATCCGGATGTAACACCAAATCCCATAGGCAAGTGAGACACTCAACCGACTCCACACTCGACTAAATAGTACTGCGGGTCAGTCGGGAGTTACCACCTACACGAGTACATTTTGTATAACGCCCCAATATTTTTCCATCTCCAGTACAGTGCCAAGTTAGCTTTGAACCACAACGGCTCTCAAGTATGCTTGACACGACATGAAAACAACAACTCGAACTCAAGGCTCAATCGTCCGAAGACGTGGCCTAACATAGCTTCATAATTAACGACAATCACGTAGAGCATATGTACATATCTAAATCAGATATAAATCATGTCGCAAGGAGACCATGCTTAACAATTAGCAACATAGCAAGAAGCACTCAATAAGTCAAGTCACAATTGCAAATCAATTTCACATCTCAAACAATTCTAATCCAGCATATCAGATGCCTTCAACTCCATGCATTAATATTTCAATCAATACAATGTTAATCAGGTTGTTCTCAGAACGCCGTCAACTACCAATCTAAATATCATAGTATAGATTAACATAATCATATACATATTCTTAGTATCTAAGAATAGCGAAGTGCCCTTACCAAAGTGATAGTCTATCCGGTTAGCTACGTTAGCTCCGCTCGTCTTGGTCAGTCCGAAGTTCCGTAACCCTTCAAAGAACATAGCCTAGTTTAGGACTTAAAACTTACTTCTAAGGCTTAGCTACTGGACCTATAAGGTATCCAACACTTGGGAAAAAAGTCCCTATTAACAAGAATGGATTCATGGAAGTCAAAACATTTTAGCAACTTTGGCAACCTTCAAAAACCTTTGAAAAACTCTAATTTACAACTTCCAAATTTTTCGAAAACTTCCAAAAGCAATCAGGCTAGATATTCACTTATCAATTTGAGAGCCTTAAACAAGTATTTGAATGCAAAACATACACAAATCCTCAAAGTCTCAATTCTGTCAAAAATTTGTAAAACCATAAAAACTTCCCATTTTCACCAAACAATTCACTAAGTCCCTCAAAACAACTTCACAATCCAAAACTTAACTCCTCCTACAAGTTTCTAAATCAACTTTCAAGTCTTGAACTCAAGAAATTCCTAAGTCTTTAAAACACAAAATTTCCATTTAATTGTCAACTTTTTCAATTCTCAATTCCTTAACTTATCTAAACCCTAATAAAGCTATAAGTTCCAAAATCCAATTTACCCAAGAATTCAATTTTAGTCCCTCTAAACATAAGTTCTCAAAACCATGAAAAAAAGATCAATTTTTCAAGTTCTATACTTAGTCATTGCTCTCAGCCTCCTCACACAATTTAGGGAAAAACTTTCCCTTGCAAAAAACTTCACAGAAAAGCTTTAAACATACTAAAAAGCTAGTTGAAAAATCAATTCTTTCAAGCCCTAATAGCAGTCCTAGGTTCAGCCAACATCAATTAATTACCAAGATGAATTTTTCTTTCAAAACTAACTTGTACACATTAAAGGCCTATGGAAATCCGTGGTGAAAATCAATTTCAAAGTTTGAAAATCACTTATTTCAAATAATCACTTTTTAAAAACTTAACTTCAAAGAAAACTAATTAGAGATTTCCATAGATCAATTTCATGGGAACAATGTTTCTAAATGCAACGCTAGCAAAATCTCATCATCAAAAGTCTATAGGGACCAAAACTTAACATATTGAAAATCTAATCGGTTCAAATTGAAGATCAAGACCATGGAAACAACAATTTGAAGTGGGTTTGAGATTCTATCCACTATCAATAGCTCAAAACTCAACATATTTGAAATCTAAAACCATAGGAATGTAGATATTGAAGAGGAGATCAACTTACCTCAAATACCCAAGTTGAGAAAGTGAGTTGAAGATGGAGCTATGGAGGGGGAAGAATTCAGCCAAGCTTCACCAAGGGAGGAAGATGATGAATAGTCACTTACTCTTCACTTTCTCTCTCTTAGTTCTTTTCTAATTTTCACTTAATGAAGGTTTAAGTTAAAAAACTCAAAGTTACCCAATTATTGGGGGTGTGGTCGCAGGTTTCATTGGTTTTTTGGAGGAGATTTTTTATTTTTCACAAACCCTAGGGACCAAAGTTGAATGTTGGAAAGTTTAGGTAAAAGATCTATTTGGGGACTAAACCCTAAAGTTTCAAAGTTTAAGGACTACACTCAAAAGTTTAGAATGTTTAAGAAAATATCTAGGATTAGTTTAATATTAAACGTATAATCCACTAACGCGTCGTCACGATGGGCGTCATATGCGTCAATTGCGTCATAATTCTCATTGTTATCTGAATCCGGTCGTTGGCACGCTTCTCAATGTCGCTGAGAGTGATGAACACCGGTTCTCATTTTTTTGGACCTCGTGCTCGTACAACTCGAGTCCCCGGCTCATTTTCCTCGGAAATCGTGTCGATTGCGGCCCGAAAACACTATTCACGGGACATTGTTCAAGAAACACTATTTGCAAAAAGATTTTATCACATATCTGGATCCATCACGTCAAACAAAGTCTTTTGGTGATTTCCAGATTTTTTATCCGAGGTCTCGAAGTTGCCCGTTTCGCTTGTTGGATTTCCGACTAAAAGTCTCGCTAGTGAGAATTGCCTTTTCTGTCTGCTTCTTCGAACTCCAAGAGATCAAATTAGGGCCAAAGAAAACACAGGAGCTTGACGTGGAACGTCTATCATCAGGATCTAAACCCCAATTAGCGTCACAATAGGCAGTTAAGGGTACAACAACTTTGGGATTGCAGGGCTTGAGAAGCAGACCATGTGAGATGGTACCTTGTAGGTATCTCAAAATACGCTTAACAGCCTTCCAGTGAACATCCAGAGGCCTGCTCATGAACTGGCAGACTTTGTTGACGGCATAGCTATTTCAGGTCTGGTAAGAGTGGCATATTGCAGGGCACCAACAACAGACTGGTAGTTTGTTGGATCAGCATGGAGATCAGTTCCATGTTTGTTGATTTTGGCGCTACCGAGCATAGGCGTAAATTTCCCTATGGCATTGGTCATATTGGTTTTGTCAAGAAGATCTCCTATGTATTTGGATTGAGAGAGAAGAAGAGACCTATCTTGCAGATGCTGAACTTGAACGCCAAGAAAGTAATCCAACATGCCCAACTATTTGAGGGAAAACTCTGTATTGAGCTGAGCGGTAATTTGCTGAATAAGAGACAGGGAGCTGCCAATGATGATGATATCATCAACATAGACCAAAACGTAAATACAACAAGATATTGTGCTGTAGACAAATAAAGAAGGATTATCGCGACTGGTAGTGAAACCAAACCGAACCAGAGCCCCTTTTAATTTGTCAAACCAGGCTTGGGGAGCTTGGTTTAGACCATAGAGAGCTTTGTGGAGCTTGAAGACTAAGGTGCGGTCATCAGTTTGAAATCCCGGGGGCTGATCCATGTAGACATCTTCGTTAAGTGTACCATTGAGGAAGGAATTGTTGACATCAAGTTGATGAATGGGCCAGCGTTTTGTGACAGCTAAGGACAGAATAAGGTGGATAGTGACGGGTTTTACAATAGGAGAAAAGGTTTCAGAATAGTCGAAACCTTGAATCTGATTGTATCCTTTAGTCACTAACCGAGCCTTGTACCTGTCAACAGTGCCATCAACTTTCTGTTTGATTCGGAACACCCACTTGCAACCGATCGAGTTTCAATTTGGTGGTAAGGAGACCAATGAACAGGTGTTGTTTTGTTGCAAGGCATCAAACTCTGCCTGCATAGCCTGCTTCCAGTGAGGATCTTGAAGGGCTTTCTTGTAAGATGTAGGTTTAACCTGAGTCAGCAAGAGTTGGGGTTGAACGAAAGCAGTCTTCGAACGAGTTTGCATATTGTGAGTGTTGACTCGAGGAGGCTTAGATGAGGATGCCAGTGGCAGAGCGACTCCTGCTTTCAATCTGATTTACATGGCATGAGTATTAACCGGTGCTTGCTGAGTACCAGATGAGTCAATAACATCATACGATCCTGAAGTACCTGGTGATGGAGTAACTGTAGGTGGTGCAGACATACTAGACGATGCTACAGTAGGAGGAACAAGTAGAGACTGCGGCCCCCCTTAATGAGAAGGAACATCATACCGTGGAATGAAGGAAGTTAGAGACAGACCTTCCATGGGGGCAGGCGGAGAGGAGCCTTGGAATATCTCAGTGTAGGGATACTGATACTCATTGAAGATAACATCCTTGGAAATAAAGATTTTCCCACTTGCATCCAAACACTTATAACCTCGTTGGGTAAGGGAATAACCAAGGAACACACATTCGTGGGACCGGAATTGAATTTTGGACACATTATAGGGACGAGGAAAAGGATAGGAACCACACCCAAAGGCTTTTAAAAATTTATAATCAAGGTGGATATTGTGAAGTTTGAAGTAAGGACTAACATTGCCTAAAACAGAGGTGGGCAATCGGTTTATGAGAAATGTGGCAGTGAGGAAAGCATGATCCCAGTACTTATGTGGAATTTGAGCTTGGGCAAGTAAAGTAAGACCAGTCTCAACCACATGTCTGTGCTTGCGTTCCACACGACCATTTTGATGATGTATATGAGGGCAAATCAGACAATGAATAATGCCGCACTGAGAAAAATGATAACTGAGAGGTTTAAATTCAGTAACTCCATCAGTTTGAACAGCTTTGATTTTGAGATTTAATTGTAATTCGATCATGGTTTGAAATTGAAGAAAAGTAGCATATGTTTCAGATTTCTTCCGTAAAGGAAAAATGCACGTATAACGTTTATATGCATCAACACAGGTAAGGAAATAAGAATAACCAGCAGAAGATTCAATGGAGGCTGGACCTCATAAGTCAGAAAACACAAGTTCTAAAAGATGAGAATAAACTGTATTTGATTGAGAAGAGAGCAATCGATGAGATTTTCCCATACAACATGAACTTCAAACACGAGAAATAGCTCGAGAAGGAATGAAACATTACATTTAGATAGAATAGAATGTAAAATTTCATGAGTAGGGTGACCCAAACGATGATGCCACAGGTCATAGGAGGTGGGCCCTACTAGTGTACTATTTGTGCTTGTGGTTACATGTATTTTAGGGAAATGAAGAACAGAGGAAGGTGAAGCTGGCATGACAGAAGACTTGTTCTTGAATAACTTGGAAGCATGCATGCCATCAAAATAATAGAGACCATTATCCCCAACAATCCCTTGAAGAAGAATATCACCATTGGCCTGAGATTTGACAAGACAACGTGACATGATTATCCCTAGCAAACCTACTTACACTGACAAGATTTTTAGTGATGGAAAGGACTAGCAATAAATCACGAAGAGAAAGAGTAGCATGAGTTTGACATGGTGATAGAAAAGTGACTGTATCGGCTGAGGAAACGAGTGTCCTGTGGATTGTTGTACAAAGTGTGATGGGCTAACCGGCTGCTGGGAATGACCATTTACATATCCAGAAAACGGAGGGTAGGCATTACCAGAAGGATAGCCACGAGGATCAGACTTTGGACTAACATTGGGAAAGGGCAGTTCGGAGGTCCCAGTGGTGTGAAGTTGATAAAAAGGTGGGGGGCCAAGGGCTTCTTGTTGAAATGGAGAGGGCAGTGGTGCAAATCCACCAAAGGTGCCGGTCTACTGGTGAACTTGGTTAGACTGACCACCATATGGTGATGAGCTAACTAGTCCTGAATGGGTAGCAGACGAGACACGACGAGAGCAGGTGCTGGCATCATGGCCCCACTTGTGACAAATCTAGCATTGAATTGAGGAACGTCCACCACGTCCACGGCCACGACCACCAGAGCGATTACCAGAGCCACGGTAATCACCAGACGAGCCATAGTTGTGGGTTTGCTCAGAATAACCCTGAGGTCCAAGTGATGAGGCATCAGGGGTGGGCAATATACCATGTTGAGCAGGTGATCCAGAGGCATAGTTCACCTGGGAAGACTGCTGGTGCAGGGCGGGAGAGTTTGTTGTCTGCATAGGGCTATGAGTGAGGAGTGCAGACGGTGGTGTGTCAAGAAGTTGTCACTTGTGAGAGCGAAGAAGGTAGGCTTCATGGGAAAAAAACATGGCCTCTACTTGAGAGATAGAGCAGTGCACCTCCCGATTGTTGACAAGAGGCATAACAGAGCTATACTCATCCGATAGACCATCAAATATAGCTTCAATGTGATCACGGTGTGAAATCGGATCACCAATGGAAATAAGGGCATTAACAATGGTTTTAATGTGTCGTAAGTAGTCAGAGAGAGATTTCGCCCCTTTGACCATGGTGCGCAGCTCAGAGAGGAGAGCAGTAGACTAAGCCAGAGAGTGAACATTGAAGAAGTCATGGACTTCTTTCCAGATCTCTGACAACTGCTTGCAGTTGACAACTGCAGGCAGAATGTCAGGCGAGAGGGAGGAGAGTAACCAGGTAAGCAGGTCTGAATCCTGCTTGATTCAGGTAGTGTATAGGGGGTTCTCAACAGATATTTCTCGATTAGCATCATTTAAAAAATGGGGTGGGACTATGGGATCCACAAGAAACTTTTATAAACTATGTTGGCGCACAACACCTTCAACGTGTTGTACCCATGATCGAAAATTTGTTTCATCAAGCTTGATGGAAACAATATGAGAAAAGGAAGGCGAAGGTGAAGTCTGAGCTTCTGCCATAGCGGAAAGCGGGGAGAAAAAATCAAAAATCAAGACTCGCTCTTGATACCATGTTAAGAATGAACGTGTTCTTGAAAGAAAAAGGAAAACTTGAGAAATCGAAGATACGTAAATTGATCTTTCTATTCTAATTATTTCATTGTTACAAGCTATGTATTTATACAGAGAGAAAACAGACAAACAGACAAGATCTCGGATATTCCGGGTCAACATAAACTGCAAGTCACAATCATATTAATGAGAGCTGACACCTATCATGCATGGTCAACTTATACGGCTGACATGACTACTGATCAGACGATACATTAGGTAGTCGATTCAGCTAGGTAGACGACATATAATACAACTAAGATAGCCAGACGATATATTTCTGAATAGATCAGACGATCCTTTATTTATCTAACACTTGAAGAAAAGCCCCACAAAACCAAATCTGACAAACATGGACGGCGGTGATGAAGTCAGTGAAGCAGATGCTCATGACGAGCACCACTGTTGGTGAGGTGCTTCCTCTATGATCTCGATCTCTCCATCTTCTCTCGACCTGGGCTTGACAGAGACATGCCAAGGAGTAGATCTGGGAACTTCGACCGGCCTCATCAACCACCTTGCAGCTATGCCGCCAAAGAAGGCAACAAGACTTCTCACCCACCCCACTTCAGAAAGCCCATCGCTTTGCCGTGAACTCCACCGCCTTGGCCTCCTCGAACTTCTTCATGCCTTTATCTCCCTCTCGATTCCTCTCTCTTTCTCTTAGCCAGTGGATTAAAGAAGAAGATGATAGAGTGTGGGAGAAGAAGATGATGGGGAGTGTGGGAGAAGAAGATTGTTTTTGACGGTGGATTAAAGAAGATGGTAGAAGATAATGGAAGATGAAAATAATGGATTAAAGTTGATTTTGGGTTTGTGAAATTTTTATTTTTTAATTAATAATTTTAATTTAATTTAATTATTAATTATTTAGATGGAAAATGAAAATTAATTAAAAATGACCTGGCTAAATCGACATCAGCATTCGCCTGCCACTCAACTACTTCGGCGGAGCTCTGTCCTCAGGCGATGACTAAATTTTGCAAGCGTGATATCATAGGGACTATCTGCTAATTTTTTCCGGGAAGAAACTAAACTCGGATAGCCACACAAACATATGGAGGTCTAAATGATTAACATGCTTGATGTTTTTTTTTCTTTTTCAATTTCTGTTCGACCAACCGAAACGCGATATTCTTTTTTTATAGTGTGTTTTGATTCATGTTTGGAGAGGCCAAACGTGAATCCAAAAATCCAAAAGCAACTATTTCTTGCTTCTAGAAACGTGGTTTCAACCCAAACGTGATTTCAGACTGGTTCTTCCAAACATGCACTTAATCTTTCATGACGTCTCAATTTTTTTTCTTTAAAACCAAGAAACATCCACATAACATAAGAGCCATCGACGTCTTTCATAAAATCTATTGCAAAGCATATAATTGTCATAGAAATTCAATTAACTTTCTTCAAATAAAATATTTAATAACATCACAAATTTATTATCATCAACGGAAACTAGGGTGGACCATTTCCTTTTGGACTATGGTGATCCTAGGGCTATTTGGGTAATTTACCAAGGTCACTTTCATAATTGATCGTAAAGAAAAACAAAGGCCAATTTAGTAATTTACCATAAACAGAAATATCAAATTACTCCAAAACCCTAGTTCCCAAAATTCTCCCTTCTTTCTCTCTCCTCCATCCCCTGATTCCCCTGATTTCCGTCAGCTCCGTCACTCACCACCGTTCAACATTGCCGGATTGTACACCACCTCATCCTCCTCTTCACGCACCAAGGAGTATTTTGGGCAAATAACTCTTCTCTCTCCCTTTCACTCCCCCCTCCCTTGATACCCCTTTCTGTCACTCCCCTCCACTCCAGTTGAGAAAGTCAATAATAATTGGATCCTTTCAAGGATGAAAACATTTTGCAAAGACCCATGTGAAGAAGAGTTTCAATTCTAGCCATTGCAAGTTCCCTGCTTTTGTCTCCTCCATTAGCCATCATTCCCAAAATCAACAATAAGAATCTAAACTTCCACAACCAGAAGCGAAAACTCTCCAAAGAACCAATTAAGTATGAAACCAAAGTTTCTTGTCAGCGAATTGAATCAACAAAGCCTAACCAAATTGCAACCTCCTTACAACCACAAGTACTGTGATTATATATCCAATATATATAATTATTATATGACAACTAGGATTTGGTCTACATGGACCCTCGAGTTCAGATCCGGATCCGTCGTCTGAATCGGCCAGGTCCGGCAACACGCTCCGCTCCCCATCAAGGACCATGGCAACTCCTCTAAGCACCTCTCCATTCTAACAGAAATCGGGCAAATGGGTGCTCCAAGATCTCGACTCCTCAAACGGCACCGTTATGGACGGCTTCAAGGTCGACCCACACCCCCTTCCACCTCAACGACGGCTCCACGATCAAGATCGGAGAACTGAGGAGGTGAAGGAGCTCGACCAAGTGCTGTCGAACCTGTCTGTCGCATCAGACGGTGGTTAAATTGTTTGTCGTTTTGATGAGGATGGTGGTGATTGGTGAACGTTGATGAGAACAGTGGTGGTGAATCGGGAGACGAAGGTAGGAAGGTTAGTGGTGGGGCATGCTGAATAATAAAAGATAGGATATTACATGTGTACCCTTTTATCTCTAATTTAATTGAGAGAAAATATTACATATTTACCCTTTCAGGTCTAATTTAATCCTATCCATCCATATGAAGAAAATTTCTAAATTTTATGATCCAACTGTTTTAAAAAGTAGGGGAGCACCATGGTTCCAAAAAATAAAAGGTCGGCCCTAGTTTCCACGGAACATATGATATTCATATAAAAGAAACATTATATTAAGTAAATTATCATTTAAAAAACTGTTGAATGAGATGTTTTCTAACATTTAAAAAACTAAAATTTAAAAACTAAAAATAGAAACTGAAAACATCTTTTAGCTGTTCTGGTTTTTTTTTTTTGGTTACATAAGGAAATAAAAAACAAGCAACAAGAAAACAACTACACTACTGCATCCCTGCACAGGAGCGGGATCACCGAAGACGGAGACTCCTTCCAAACACGCAACGAACACCATGTGTGGGACGCTTGTCTCGCCAAAGTATCCACCACCGCATTTCTATCACGCGGGACATAGGAGAATTGGACTTTCCAATCCCCAACCAACATAGCTCGAATAGAAGTAATAGTATCTCTTTGCCAAAAGTTCCGGGTGTCTCTGTTCTGGCTCAGAATCTCCACAATCTCCTTGCAATCCATGTAACACACTATCTCATGGTAACCCAAGTCCTCAACTAGCTTCAACCCGGACCGGAGCGCCAAAAGCTCCGCCAGAAAAGAACACCTTGGACCGTATGAACAAGCAAACCCCGAAATCCATCTGCCGGTGGAATCCCTCACCACACCACCGCCACCCATGTGATTCGACTCAGCAATCCAGCTGCCATCCGTATGAAGGTGAACTAAATTAGTACCCTTCACAAACATAGATTCTCTAGGCCTCGTCCTCATCGCCCCCCATCTTGCGAACTCATTTGTTGTGATCAATATCTGACGCCAAACCACTTGAATAGGCCACGGTTGAGGATCAAAAGCTACGCTATTGCGCCAACGCCAAATACACCAGAGCGTTGCAATCGCAAACGCCTGATGCGGTCCCTGTAGGATGCAACGAAACCAATCTCGAAAAGTGCCTGTGGCAGGAAGATTTGGCAACAAGCTCTGAAAGTGGCTCCATGTCAAGCGCGATCCCTGACAATCTCTCAAGAGGTGTTCCACATCCTCATCATGCTCGCCACATCGGGGACAAGTCGCAATCGAGCTCAGGTGGCACTGCCGACGCTTCAAGTTAGTCGGAAGAGCACCCCGACCCACAAGCCAAAGGAAAAATCTGACCTTCTTTGGTGCCTGGGCTTTCCAAATCACCTTCCAGTCACAAGAACTCGGTTGATCCTGACACCGAATCATATGATACGCAGAGGTTGACGTGTAGACTCCGGAACTAGTTCTTGCCCACAGAATCTTATCCTCCTCCTCTGAACGCAGCGGAATCGTGATCCGAACAATTTCATTTACTATCTCAAGAGGAAGATGCGTGTACAAGTCAGTGGGATGCCACGCACCTTGACTCCAAAGATCTGAAACTTTAAGCTCTGTGTCATAAATATGAACATAGGGAACACGATGGCACAGGCTCCCCGTTCCCATCCAGTTAGGGTACCAAAACGATGATTGACCATTACCCAGACACGGTTGAAACCCTTCCTTGATGGCATCCTTAGCTTTGATAATTCCTCTCCACACATAGGAATCCCCGGGGTGGTATTCCGCCGCCAACACCGAATTAGCACCCACATATCTCTATCTCAACACTCGGACCCAAAGCATATCCGTATCATACAAGAGATTGTTTACCAACTTCCCCAAGAGGGCAATGTTATTCTGCCGCGCACTGCGAATGCCAAGCCCACCCTTATCCTTTGGTAGGGTCATATCATGCCAAGGCACTAAATTCCAACTTCGACTCGACCCTCCTTTGGAACAGATACAATTTCGAACTAGCTTATCAATATGCTCACAAACTCCTTCAGGGAGCCATAACGCCTGCATAGTATAAACGGGTAACGAGGACATGACAGACTTAGCCAAGCACAACCGTCTCGCCTTGTTCAATAGCTTATGCTTCCAGGACGCCAGACGGGTGTTCATCTTATCGATTATGGGTGCAAATATATCTCTAGTCACTCTCCCCTTGAGGAGTGGTATCCTTAGATACCTACCAAGATTTGCTGCCCTACTAATCCCAGAGATATCCGAAAGTTCTTGCTGTGTCCTTTGATCCACATTCCCTGAGCAGAACACGCGGGACTTCTCTAAATTCAACTTCATCTAGGAAGCTTGACAAAACACCGAAAGTGCGTCCGAAATTAAACGCATTTTCTCCTTAGACGCTTGGCAAAAGAGGAGGACATCATCAGCAAAAAAAAGGCATGAGATGCCAATACCTTCCTTTGTGACACGAATAGGTTGCCACACACCCTCTCGGACGAGCCGTTGAATATGGATAGCAAGCCGTTCCATACAAAGCACAAACAGATACGGAGATAGAGGATCACCTTGCCTTAACCCACGCTGCGGAGTGAAGGAAGGTAATTTAGATTTGTTCCGAAGGACTGAGATATTCGAACCCTGGACACCCCACATAATCAAATCCACAATGGACGGAGGAAAGCCAAAATATAAAGTGTTGCCCGAAGAAAATCCCAACTGACCCTATCATAGCTTTCTCCAAGTCAATCTTCAAAGCAACTAACCCGCCTTTCTTCTTATGCGTGTGAATCGTATGCATCACCTCCTGAGCAAGAATGATATTGTCTCTGGTCCCTCTTCCTGGTATAAAACTTCCCTGGAGTGGTCCCACAAGTTCAGAAAGCAGCGGTTTGAATCTGTTTACCAGCACTTTAGTAATAATTTTGTAAGCTACATTACAAAGACTAATCGGCCGCAGGTCTTTCAGCCGGACAAGATTATCCACCTTGGGAATAAGGACAAACAATGTGTCAAGTAATGAAGGGTCCGCTCTCCCTTCTTGGAATGCTATGGAGACCATGTGATGGAGATCCGCGCCCAGAACATGCCAGTACTGCTTATAGAAAAAGGCTTGGAAGCCGTAAACTCCGGGAGCCTTAAAGGAGTGCATTCCCATGACCGCTCGTCGAACCTCGTCAAGTGAAACAGGTTGAGCTAGCGCCACTCTATCCTCATTAGAAATGACCGGCGTCCTGTTCTCCATGATCACATTCCTACACACCTGCATGTCACCAGAAAAGAGACTGATGAAGAAGCGTCGGGCCTCCTCTTGGAGGTTCACTGGATCCGTACACCAATTGTCGTCCTGAATGAACAAGCTATGTATCTTATTCCGCTTTCTTCGGACCACAGTTTGGGTGTGAAGGAATCTCGTGTTTCTGTGCCCCAATCTAACCCAATTCTCCCTGGATTTTCGATACCACAAGATCTCCTCCTGTGTGAGAATATCACCATACTCTTTCTGAAGAGAACGCTCCAAACGACACAAGGCTTCTGTCTAGCGCCACTCAAGCTCCTTCTAAATTCCGTGTAGTCTCCGCTCCACTCTCCGTTTCCTCGCGTGAATGCTTCCAAAAACTTCCTTATTAAAAGTAAGCGAAGCCTCTTGGACATTCAGTAATTTCCCTGCCAGGCTGGTAGAGAAATTGGTAGTCACAACATCTTCAAACAACGGGTGAGTAGCCCAGGCCGCCTGAAATCGAAAGGGACGAGTTACCCGATCACCGGAGGGCACCTCGCAGCGCAGCAAGAGGGGAGTGTGATCTGAGAACACTCGTGCAAGAGTTTCAACATATGCCTCAGGATGTTGTAGCCGCCACTCCACATCCCCCAAAGCACGGTCAAGCCTCTTAGCAATCAATCGTCTTCCATTTTCCCTCCTCTCCCATGTAAATCGTGGGCCTGTTGCTCCAAGATCTATAAACCTACATGCATCAAGCATCTCAAGCATAGCGGGGGAGGGTATAGATGTGGTTAAGCACGCCGTGAGGGTTGTGTGTCAACCACCATGGCTGCGAGTTTTCCTGGGTCCGGAGGTTCCTAAGCTGAACCATTCCCCTTGCTACCTGAGCTGCCAGCCTCCATATTCTGTTGGAAATGAATACTACTTCCCCTCACCGGCATTAGATTCATTATTGACAGTACCCCGCCACCAAGTTCATAAACCACATGATCCCCTACCTTCTTCAAGCCCATGCTCACGTGTTTCTTTTCTAACTCACCGGTGACAGGTCTCGGCAAAATCTCCTTTGCACGAGCAAGCTGCGCCGTCGCCGTAGAGTCTTCTCGCCGTTCCTCATGGCGACTACGCTTGGTAGCGTTCACCTTTTTCCTTGCGTGCTGTTCATTTAAGTGCAATTCCACATTAAAATTTTCCTTCTTCCTTGCGTGATAATCATCGTGGCAACCTGCATGGAATTTAAAATTCTCATTATTCTCATTAATGGGTATATTCTCCATATTTGGTAATTTCTCCAATGCTGCATATTTATTGGACGTGCTCATTAAAGCCCCATTAAACTTGTTTTTTGAATTCAAATTCTTTCTCTTTTTATCAACTACAAGCCAACTCCCATGTGCATAATCTGGGCGTTTGAATTCCTAATTTATAGCTCCTTGATTCTCGCCTAACTGCATGGCGTTGTTACTCCCATTCCCTGCGTTAATTTCGCCTACAATCATGGCAGAATCATTATGAACAATAACGGCTTTGTCTAGGGTTTTGGGCGTGTCCTGCGTTGATGTTGTAACAGTAGCCGCCGTTGCAATATTCTCGTGGCTGCTTGCCGCCTCTGCATGCTCGACGTTAGCCTGTTTCTGCACTGGAGGAGCTGTGCAATTCCGCTTCAAATGGCCATAGCAGCCGCAAGTTGAACACAAGAGATGGAGACCTTCGTATTCGACATTGTACCATGTATCATCAAGACATATCATCCCCACAACTGGCTTATTAAGATCAATTTCAACACAGATACGAGCAAACTTCCCTCTTGTCATATCAATCGTGTTCATGTCGACCTTGATTGGTGTCCCAACCGCGGAGGCCAGCGTGCCCAAGATGCTTTCATCATAATACTGGAACCCCAATCCCGGTATCCTGATCCAAACTGAGGTCGTGCTTATCTTTGAGTTCGCCGCTCTGAAGTCCGGTGTCCACGACTTCACTAACAAATAATGGTCGAAAATAAGGTATGGTGCTCCTGCCAGTACCTTCTCCTTATCGGACACCATGTCGAACTTAACAAGAAAGTATCCATGATGGATATCCCGCACTTCATACCCTCCTGAGAGTTTCCACAATAATTTCAGTTTTCCACATAGGGCAGTATATCCAATGTGTTTACCAAGTAGCTTGATCACAAGACAATCCTCCCATGGCTTGCAAATCTTCTTGTAAGCTTCGGGGTTCATGGAGAATCTAGGAAACAGTCGATTCCCATCCACTAACTCAAACTGCATTACGCCCTCTTGCACAAGGTTCAGCACTTTTTTTGGCCCCGTCTCTATAATCCCGAGGACTTTCTCTTTGAACATAGCCTTCCTCTCCGGCGGTTTATCCGCCGGCTTTGCTCCGCCGTCCGTCGTCACTGTCACATCCTCGCTCTCCACCTCCATATTTTAAAATTGAAAACAATAACGGTTTTTTAAAACAGGTTTTGCCAAATAAATTTTTCAAATTTTAAAAATAGAATGAGAGGAGATTTTATAACTAATAGCAAGAAAGCATCACTCCCTCCAAAATTTTATAACTGATACATTTTCCCCCGACTAAGCGCTTTTTATTTCCGTTATACTCCCAATTTCAAAAAACCCTAATTTTATCCCCAAATTTTTCTCCTGCGATGAAGGATCCGGGCGAGCTCGGCACACCTAATCGCCGAGCAAGAGGCAAAGAAGAGCAAGGATCTTCACCAGGCAACACAAAATTGAAGTCTCCCGGAAAAGTCACTCCCAGGAAAAGAAGTTCCAAGGCAATTACCATTGTTCTTGTTATGATTGTTAACTTCAATGCTGTTAATTATTGTGTTATGCATGCATTGTGGTGAATTTGGAGTAATTCACTGTTTGATTGAGCATTTGCACTCATTTGCCAATTTGCATTAAGTTTGAGACTTTAAAAGAGAATCTGACATTTGAGGATTTGGGTTTTTAATGTATGGGTTTACTTAAGCAGAATAGCACCCCAAAGAAAAATGTGACAGTAAATGGCATTAAGGAGACAGCATCACCTGATTCAGCTCGGAAGATTGATTTGCGGTTGGAGGCAAAGTTGTCAGCTGAGGTTAGTGCAGATCACTCTATAGGAGTTTTGGGTATTCTGTATATATCTTTATAACCAAGACTTTTGAGTGTTAGTTTTTAAATAAAAGATCATGTACCTGTTGTTACCACATTGTAATTGAACCATTGTGAGCGTGTGACTGATGTTGCCTTGCTGCTTACGTGTGATATGATGTGACATTCTTTTTAGTGAGCTTTCTATCTCGTTTTGGATCAGGAAAATTCAAGGTTGTTTGCTGGACGGCAGATACATCCATTCTTTTCGTCTGGGAAGTTGGGGAAGAAGTTTCAGGAGCCGGCTGATTCAGAACCTAGTTTGTCTGTAGCTAGGAGGGAGGATGGAAGAATTACCTGTGGTCCTACTCTTATCCATCTATTTGAAGATGTTCAGGTATGGTAGTTGCATTCATAAGTTTAGGTGTCTAAACTCTAAACATCTATTTGGTGTAAAGCACATGGTCTTTGTGATGGGGTTTTACTATCATCTCAATACTTTTATTCTTTTTATGCATACTTTACACACAAATATCAAAGGTAGATAAATATCCCTGCTTCTAGGTTTTAAATTCTGTAATTTCATCTTGTTTGAGTTGGGCATGAAATTTGTCAATGCAGGAAGATATTTCACCTCTTGACTGGAGTGACTGGACATTTTTGGGGAACACCACTGTTGTGGATTGTGGTCTGGAAAGTTTAAGTTTACCAGTTTTGGTGGGTTCTGTTGAATCCTTAAATTTTGATAACTTTCTTAGTGCTTCAAAACCCTCACGTGCTTCGATTTCTGGAAATGCCTTGTCTTGTTCCAGTCAACTTTCTATACAACCAGATAATATGCTGGAAATATCTCCGGCAAACGCAGCTGTGCTAGCTAGTGAGCAAACAATATGCCCTTCAAAGCCAGAAGAGGCCAAAATGGTATATAATTTGTTGTGTAATCTAATTAATGCCTTCTGTTCCTAGTAATTTTCCCTCTTTGCACAGCCATAGGTAATTAGTAGAAGCTAGAAGGGTTGTGCCCCAACTTTATGCTAATGATTTCAAACTGTTGCAAAAAATTGTTGCCAGGACTTGGAGGTGGATGAAGTCAGTATTGTATCTGGGCAAGCAGGCATTTTCAGAAATTCCAATAGTGAGCCACTGAGTAGATTTCTTCCGGAAAGGTTAACACACATGTGATCTACACCCAATATCTTTATGGTTACAATATATGTACATTCACAGTTGATTATGTTATTTGACTCATTTCTTTTGTCTTCTTTTGTGATTTTATATTTATGTCGTGCACATTCCCTTTTTATTGCAGATCCTGCAAACAACCTTTGCTGAATATATTTTACAGTTTCCTACTGTTCATTTTTCTTTTTCACTAATAAAATAGTCACTAAACTGTTGTTCAGAGCTCAATTATGAGACCTTTGTCTAGGAAATATATATATGTCCTAATTAATTTTTTCGTTTGTATGTTTTTTTTTTTTTCCTTTTTTTGACTGAGAGCAAGATGCTTGTGAGTTCATTTTATGGTGTCTAGCAATTTTTTTGCTATTTCGTCCACATTCTCTCTCTTAACCAACTAAATTATGGGCTGGTATACTCAGTTTCTTTCAGTAGTTCAGCAATTGAATTTATTGGTCATTTAAAAGAATATGATTGTATTTCTGTCACTTGTTTTTATGATGGGATTTGTAGCAGGATAGTGGTAACTTAATTTTTCATCCCCTTATGTTAGTAAATTTATTTCCTGGTACTGAGGGTCTCTCTTGTATCATGCATTACAGCATGATGTCCTACTACCGTAGTTGTAAGAACAAGGCTGAGGGCAGCTTATGGATACACAAGTACAAGCCAACAAAGGCTACTGAGGTCATTTCTGGTTCATATAATCAATTTGTATTTTTTAATTCTCAATGTTCATACTTTCTAAGCCATACTTTCCTTGTTTCATGATTGTTTTTCCTTGTTTCATGATTGTTTTTTAGGTGTGTGGTAATGGTGAATCTCTAAATTTCTTGCGTGACTGGTTAAACCTTTGGCGTGAAAGACGATATCAACGCAGAAAGGATTCCTCCAACTGGGATCAAGGTGACATACAAGATGACTATGATGATTTTAACTATTCTGATAGGGACTATGCTTTGAAAGATATCAATGAGGAGGATCCCCTGGAAAACGTTCTTTTGATTACAGGACCAGTTGGGGTGAGTGGAAATATATTTTGTCACAACTGTGGCATACACACCTTGGACGCATAATGTTGTGCTATTTGATCAAAATATAATTTAATGGGTGAAAACCCAATGTGGTAAGAATAATGGAAATGAATTTCATTCTTAACTAACTAGTGACGGGTTAACGTTGCATCCGTGGTTAATACTAGCTTTTGTTTATTAATGACCAATTGTATAACCATTTCAGAATTGAAATATAATATTTAGGAAGCACCTTATGGTGATGAACATAAATTTGTTTACGGTCTATTAAGTACTCTGTAACAAAACTTAGTCTTGTATTATTTCTCTTACCTCTGGTATTTAGTGACTCTTGATATTTCCCCTCTAAGGATCATTTGCCTGTAACCTCAGTTTCTATGTTATTTATTTTCTTCAATAAAGATTGTATAGAACCATCATTTTAATTGTACTGTAGAGTATTTGGTTACCTCTAGTTAGCTATATATGATCATACAGTATTCAGGAGTGTTAAGTATTTTAATTAGGTATGTAATGATTCTAGTATGGAATAATTACTTTGTTTTTCTAAAAGCTTGGATTGGTATAAGATAGTTGCACTTCTATTCAATTATCGATAATAGTTATTGAGAAATATTCCATAATTCTCTAATTTGGTTTATCATGAAAGTTGCAAGGAATGGTTGCCATTGTTCTTTATCGGTATTTTTTCCTGCCGTGGATAAGTCCAACATAGTTGTAGAGATTTATCATTATTAACGTCCTCCCTGATTCAATATTCAGTGACTGTAAACACTTCTTGTTCATTCTTAAGTGGTTGCTAAAGCATGAGTGTCATGTTGTAGAGTGGCAAGTCTGCAGCTGTCTATGCTTGTGCTGAAGAGCAAGGCTTTGAGGTTTTAGAGGTATCACCATATTTACAAATATTATTTTGGTTATTAATGCTTTTCAACCTATCCACCTTTTTAATGACGATATTCATTGATGTCATGCACCGTGTAAATAGTCAAACATTGTTAAGGTCAAGCATAGCAATAATTAGCCTGATTTGGATATATTGTGATGCATTCTGATGTCTGATACAAAACTGGATATGGAATCAGAGAATGAAGAGGAATAAGAGAATATAAGAGAGAAAAGATGGTAAGTGGTATTGGTATTAATTGATATGAAGAAAAGAAAATCAGTAGAATGGATATTCCACTGCCACAGAGCTGGGCTCCTAGAGAGATAAAGCTCTCTTACTCCTAACAAACCACACAATACTCTCGATACCCCTCCCTCTCAATCTGATTCCACTATAACACCTTTACCCTACCTTGCTAACCCTCTTATTCTTTCTTGTGTAAACTCTCCAAGTGACAGAAAACTAACAACTGCAACTGCTGCTAGCTGTTCACAGTTAACACAGCTAGCAAGACAGTGAGCCGAGCCGGATTTGGATCATCTCATGTGATTCTCTCATGTGACCCCCTCATGTGAAGGTTTTGTGTCTATCTCTCTCCTAAGATGGATTAAATTTGTGGGACCCTTTCAATATTTAAGAAGAGAGATATAGACACAATGCTCACATGACCCTGTCATGTCACATGAGAGGATCAAAATCTAGCCGAGCCAAGGACAATACCAGTCCAGCTCTTATTATCCAATAGTCTCCTTTCCTAAAAGCACCATAATTGTAGTGCTGGAAAAAGTTACCTGTTTTGCCCATATACTGGCCTAATCTTCAATAGGAAGTATATTGGGAAACAGATGTGGAATGCACCTCCGCACTCCTTTGAACAGCCCTTTTTAAAATACCTTCTAGTTGTTAAAAACAGTTTATTTTATATCTCTGATTTTAATTATGATTTTGGCCAGACATATTAAAGTTTACCATTAATAACTCGACAGCTCAATGCATCAGACTATCGAAATGGAGCTGCTGTCAAGCAATATTTTGGGGATGCTCTTGAAACACATGGGTTCAAAAGGTTTGTTAATTCGTCCTGTCAGTGCTTGCTAATAACTATTGCGACTGGAATCATCTGTAGCTGAGTAATTTTAGCTGACCATACTTTACTTTATACCTGTGCTTTCACTTTCCGTGATATTTATTGGCCAATTTGAATATTAATTTGGTCTGAGGAAGTGAAGTTCTTCTTTCACATGTAATTAGTACCTCATTGAACATGGGAATGTAGATTTTCTGTAGAAGTACTATAGGATAATCAATACTATATGCTGGATAGCCAAATGAGGTTTGTTAGTAGTTGTTACAAAATCAAACTACATATTTTTATGTTGTCTTTATATTAGGAGTTTGATATTTTCAAGCTCTAATATGGTGATTATCCATTTGAAGAGAGAAAAGCAAATTTCATATGTCCAAGATAGTAAGCGAATAGCAATTATCAAAACAATCATGAATTGAGCATAAAGAAGTTTTGTTGTAGTTCCTAGATGTCTTAAGCAATAAGCTCTTAACATGGGCTAGAAGGGGAAAACAAAGGAGTATGGAATTTAAGATTAAACCTCATCATTGGTTTTGCTGAATTCAATGATAACATATCTTATGGTCAAGCTGTTCTATGATAACATATCTTACATGGTGTATCTCTTTCAGGTTACTGAAACATGCTATGAGTTCACAGAATAAAACTGTGAAATTGCCCCCTGCTCCAACTTCACCTACTGGTAAAGCAGCTGAGGAGATGGATGATGAGGTCATTGAACTGAAAACCTCATCCAATGATGGATCTTATAGTCCTGGTGGAAAATCTCGGGTGTTACATGAGAAGAATTATGTAACATGTCATAGTGTCCAAACTTTAATTCTAGTTGAGGATGTGGACATCCTTTTTCCTGAAGATCATGGATGTATTGCTGCCATAAAACACATTGCTGAGACAGCAAAAGGGCCAATTATATTGACCAGCAACAGTGAGTTGACTTGTTACAATACTGCATTATTGCGTAACTATAGTTTTTATCAATGTTTTGTTTTGATAATGATATCTTTTTTGTAAATTAGGTAAAAACATTGCCCTGCCTGGTAATTTCATTAGGCTCCATGTTTCTTTCTCATTGCCATTGCCAGATGAGTTGCTTCGCCATTTGTACATGGTACGTGCTTTAAGATTTGAATTTGCATCTTATAAAACGAGGAATCAGGAATGTACTTTAGAGGATAAAATTTGGAATTATAACTATTGATTGGAAAATCAACAATTGAGATTTTAACAACTTCATAGTTTGCAAAACAAGCGCATGTATTTTAGCAGTCTTGACAATTGTTAATACTTCACTTTATCATCTAAAAACCCCTCAAAACAAGGGAAAATAAACTGATGAAAGTGAAATTTATGTCTTCTCTGGAAAACCTGCAGGTTTGTGTCACAGAAGAATTCAACATCAGTCCTTTTTTACTGAAGAAGTTTATCCAGTCATGTGATGCAGATATTCGTAAAACCATTATGAATCTTCAGTTCTGGTTCCAGAATAAAAAATATAGAAAAGGTACATCACACAGCGTACATTTTAAGATGAATATATTGTTTAATTGATAAACATACATAAATTTGATCAGTCAGTTGATAAATATATCAAAATATCTATTAACTACAATACCTTATCTTCAAACTGTTATGTTCTTATCTTAAGTACTGATTGCACATGTGCATGTATACGACTTACAAGAAAACCATAATTGTCTAAATTTTGGCTCATGCTATGTACTTTGGTTGTTCTCTCACAATTAATTTAATTTACTATTCCCATTTATCTCATTGCAGTTGGAATGGCTTGGGGAAACTTATGATTTTTCTTTTTTTTCTTTTTACTGCTCAGACAGAAAAGTGAAAACAGTATATGGCTCACTTCCATTTGATCTTGAAGCTGGTCATGAGATGCTTCCAAAGATATTGCCCTGGAACTTTCCCTCAGAGTTATCCGATCTAATTGAGAAGGAAGTTTCCAAGTCTGTAACCTTAATGGAAGAAAACCCATGCTTGCAGGTGTTAGTTGAGGAAGAACTTCACGTAAATAAAAAGCATAATGATTTAGAAGTGCAGTGTATGGTAATTGATGAGGCCAATGGAAAAATGAAGAAGAGAAACAAATCTATTGCTGACGGCAATGAGTTTGAAAGTCAATGCGGTGCTATGTCTGAGCTTTCTAATTGTTATGGATCCCCATTAACATCCTCTCAGCAAAAGGGCCCGAAGAAACTTGTAGTGATGTCCTCTGAGTCTGAGGATAAGGATCCAAATAATGGACATTCTCTAAATGTTCATGATGAAGATTACAAGAGACAATCCCTTGAGGGCAATAGTGAATCTTCCTGTAAGTTTCAATTGAATCAAAGCTACACTAATATGTCATTTTGCAAGCTGGTTTGTTCTGGTCTGGAGAATTCAGAGGAACAGAGTAAATATTTAGAAACATCTTATGGTGCATGGTTGGGTGAAACTCGTAAATCATTAGATTTTTGCAGTTTTCCAGAATCAATGTTTATTCCTGAGACTGCAATTGAAAATAGAACACAGACATCATCTGCAGCAGTGTCTTCTGGCCATCTTGCTGGTCCGGTAGAAGTTTCTCCAGATAATGAGCTGACACCATTCACTTTCAGTGTTTGTCGGCGCATAGCCAAATTGCAACAAAATTTGGACTCATTGGTGAATACTGAAATTTCAGAATCTTCTCCAAAAGCGTCGGTGCAAGATCATAGAGATGAGAACAGGGAAACCACAACTGTGTATAACATGATGGATGAGTGCAGTCATGCTGATTTTAACTTGAAGTCTAAGTTTGTTGAGTCTAGGCCATCTATGGAGATAGATATGGTACAAAATTTATGGAGGAGACTTCGTGATTGTAAAACGGATTTAAGACAGCATGCCACCTCAGAACAGGAAGGTGCTATTCAAGTTGTTAAACTTGCTAGTGGGCTAACAAATCTAATTTCAGAAGTGGACATGTTGTTTCGTAACCACCAACAGGAACAATGTGTAAGTGCTTTGAAAAAGGTATTTTTTTTTTTATTGTGTTGTATCATTACTTCCATTCTGATAATAATGAATGTGCAGGGTATTATGGAGCCTCCAATGTTCCTTTCTGATGAAGCCACATATAGTTGGTATGATGAGCAAATGATGATGTCCACAGTTGCTGAGCATGGATTTTGTTTCTATGCCAAACATATATCAGATATGGGATCAAAGTTGGGTTGTGAGAACAGGGTAAATGTAACCTCAGAGATGTTGGCTTCCACGACTAATATTATGGCACTGGGGAAGTTATCTAGACAGGACCACACTAAAAGCCTGAGTAACAATACAACAAAGGAATTAGGTGGTACGAAGAGGTATGTGTAGTATTTAGCCTTGCCTTTCATTTTAATAGTTAGCACACACAATTCCTCAAGAATATTTTTGGTAGTCCTGCATTACTAACTCTTCTCTTCAAAATAACTGTCATTAAGTATACAGTTTTCTTTTAAAAAAAATGGCTTAAATATATTTCCAGTCCTTCGACCATAGCTGATGTGTAATTTTGGTCCCTTAATTTTTTAGTAATTCTATTTCCACACCTGTCTACCTCTCTTTTCTATTTTTTCCTTTTTTTTTTTTTTCAGTATTTCTTAATGTTGACCTTACTTTGGCAGCATCCAATACAAGGAAAACCGGAAATCTTTGTTCAACGTGACCCAGTCCATTGTTCCTGCAAGATTATCATTGGCAATGAAAGGTATCACATTCAATGAATATCTATCTTCACTACGCCAAATTTCAGTTTCCGAAGATTTCCGCATGTCACAAGGTGCTGAAAAGATGAGAAGAGGAAGGTGCGTGTTTGTGACGCGAATTCACTTGTTTTCAGTCTTTCGAATGATTGGAAAAGTGAACCAGGAGTCATTTTAGTCCCTGTTAAAATTTTATTCATTTTAGTCCTAATAAACTACAAAAGTAATGTGTTTTTAATCAACTTTGTATATTTTAGGGAGTCAAAATGAATAACATTTTAATAAGGATTATCACCAAAATGCGTCAAATTTTCAGGGATGAAAGATATAATTAACTCATTGCATAATGCTTTAATGCAGGAAGCGGGGTGCTCATTATTTGAGCAGGGGTAAAATGATGTTGTCCCCTGAAGATATATCATTGCTGTGTGAGGGAGACTTTTACAGAAAGATTTCTTCACACTACACCGCTACCATGGAAAGCAGCTGTGTATGACTGAACTTAATAGGTAGATTTAATTATAGAGACATTCATTTTATGAAATAATTCAGCATAGGACGATGCCCAGGTGGATTATTTCAACCTATGATCATAGGCTGAAAATTGTAAAATTCAACAAGAGCAGCAGTAGGATTGTAATAAGATATTTTCACCTATGATCATAGGCTGAAAATTGTAAAATTCAACAAGAGCAGCAGTAGGATTGTAATAAGATGCACGAATTGTAGAAATGATTCATTTTATTGATGATATTATTGTTAGAATAATCTTATATTTAACCAGAATTGTATAGCGGCTGTCTGAATGCATCTAAAATGTGATTTTAGAGCATGTTTATTCCTGGAAATGGCCACCTGGGCAAAGCTGGCTTGAAATATCAAGTCTGTAGTATTCTTAGATTTTGGCACTCTGTTTTGGGAGTTTCACTGTTGAATTGTTCCAACTTCCAACAAGGAATGTTCACAGCTTGAAATGGTTTGGTCTAAAGTGCATATATATCATTCATCTAAAATGCTAATCGATTTTGTTTTAATTGATTTGGATTTTTAGGTCTGACCACATGTAATGAGAGGCAATTTTTTTCAAATTAGGAATATTCATACTTTGGTGGGCTTTAGCTCTTCCGGAGGTTTTTTCTATACACAAGAATTGAACATAAGACATTGCTTAAGAGGAACTAAACATGTACTACTTTAACTTAATCAAATTAACCCGATCTTCAAATGTGATTTGACTTGGTCTTTAAATCAATTGAGTTGTGAACTTCTTATTGTACTTGCTAATAACAAAGGGGAGGCAACCCTTGATTAAAATTTTGAAAAGAAAATGAAAATGAAGTGGAATGTATGACACCCTTGCGCTGGGGGATTAAAGTAGCGTTTTGTAGCTGAATAAAACAGGACAAAAAGGAATAGAACAGAATAATAATGTTCTGTGTATTGTGTTTGGTAAGTTCAAAACTAGGGATGACAATGTGTGTTCATCATGCTGAGCCAACCCATTTAACTTGTTAACTTGACATATCAATCCACCAACTAGGCGAGCCAACATGAGGGCCAACGTTTTATTGAGAAAAATGAATTTTTAAATGCATTTAAGTGTTTGGCGGATTTTGGTGTGCCAATTCATGGGTCGACTCTCCAACCTCTCATAAAGTGTTTCTTTAATGCTTTTACATAATAATAATAATAATAATAATAATAATAATAATAATAATAATAATAATATATTATTATTATTATTATTATTATTATTATTATTATTATTATTCTACTCACGAGTCAACTCGCCAACCCGCCTAAGCAGGGCGAGTCAACATTTTCGACTCATTCTCTAGCGGAGTAACTCAACTCGACCCACTTTAGACGAGTTGAAAGCAGGTCGAGACGAGTTGGCTCGCATTACCACCCCAAAACAAAACAATTTCATTAGAACAAAAACATTATATATCATTGTCATGTTTAATGTTTTATTGAACTTAACAAATATTTTTTCATATATTATTTTATGATAATTATTATATAAATATTTAAAAATATTATTAATATTTTCATTTATAATAAAATTTGAACAATAAATTTATTAAAAAACTTCTAATTTTATGTAAAACATGCATCATTAGTTAATTGTTTAATATAGTTGCACAGAAAATAATTTTTTAACTCATATTACTTCTTAAAGATATTTATATATGTATAATTTTATCTTTAATATTTTTTATTATTATATAACTAAAATATTTAAATATAAACGAGGGTTCATTTTGTCAGTGCAATAAATTTTAGGAATTAGGACGGTTGTTTTGTTATCTTTTATTGCCATAACTTATACATTGTACGTACCATAAGAGTTAATTTGGGACTTGCTCTCCATTTTATTTAAAACTTGTGTTAGACCAAAACAATTAAATTTTTTATGCTCAATGAATTTATGGGTTTTCTTAAATTTATTTTAGGGATAAAGTTGTTGATGAACAGGTCAAACACTACCCTTAATTTAGAGACACTAACATATATAGTAACTCCAAGTTACGTGTAGTGTATGACCTGGTCGAGAGTGAATAATTTATGGTCCTGCAAATTGTGTTCGTATAGTGCAAGTCATCTCTACCTTTGCATTGACAGTCAGTGACAGATCGATCCAGAAATTGCAACTTGTGGGTGAAAAAAAAAAATCTCAGAAGAAAAATTTAGAGTGAAGGTATGGTGCCTCAGTAAAAGGCAGGGAAAGCTTGCGGACTCAAAGAGTACATACACTAAACTTATATTTACCTCACCCCAAGTGATGAGTGGGGTTCAAACCTGTAAACTGTAATGTTTCACTATATCAACTCCTTATGGGCGCAAGATATAAACATATCATATTAAGTATATATATATATATATATATATATATATATATATATATATATATATATATATAATGGGTAAATTAAGGACAATTGTTTATGCGTGAATCTTGGACGGCGGTGCACTCGGCGGAGTAGGGGCGGAGCTCAGCCTTGCTCTTTCATGGTTGAGGTGAAGTCTTCGTCTTGCAGTGCGTCGGAGGGGACCTGCAAAAGACACTCCGACGTTCAAGTCAGTGTTATAGCAATATGAGCATCCAAGAGCTCAGCTCAAACATGTAAGAATTCATAGCAAACTTGTAATGAAAGTAATGAGTGAGAAGCGTCCCAATGGAACAATTGAACCTGTATTTATAGGCGCTGAAGGTATTGCAGGTCATGAAGGGAAGCTCTTTAATGAGGTTTCCGAGCGGGAGTGTTGTGAGATGGGCGGCTACGTAGCGCTTTCCTCGATCTTTGTCCGGGCCGGTTGGATTGAGTACGACTAAGCCAGGAGTGCTCGTCCTTAGCCCAGGTCGTTCAGACTGCCTCTGTGGTGTATGTTGAAGAGCATCCCTAGTGGGCCAGCTGCGACGCTGTCGGGTCATATGGCTGAAGAGTCGAACGGAACATGAGCAACCCAACTTGGCGTGGTAAGTATTGTCATGTCAAGATGTATGAAGCATTTTGCCGAGATCCCTTCCCATTGTGTCTCGAAGCTCCCCTGTGTTCGGGAAACAGACTTTTGTATTGCAGTCATGCGAGGTTCTCTAATGTGTGTTTCTCTTAGAGTTTGTTCTGAGGCCTTTTGACGTGCCATTCGACCTTGTCTTGAACCGTGCTGGATGCCTTTGCCCAGATCTGGTTGTGACTTGCCGAGTTGGCTGTGCGCTGAACCGAACAAGTAGGAGAGATCGCCGATCAGTTTTTACCTTGTGACTGTAGTGTCATGTTACCTCCAATCGAACATTCGAGTTTAGTGAACCGTCTTTTCCTTAATCAAAAACTGTTCACCCCAACCTTTTCACTTCCCGATGCAATTTACTTTTTAGCTTCTAGGTATTTCTTTTGAGTAATTTTCACTTTTACTCGTTCTTTTCAACCCCTCGTCTTTAGGAGAACCCCTCGCACTTCTCTTCCGAGTTCAATCTGGTTTTCCACTTACCCATTCCAGAGTGTCGTGATCACCCTTTATGCCAGACTTTCCCTCTTTGTTGAGAAGCATTTGATGGTGAGAAAACACACAAGAAAGGGGGGGTTTGAATTGTGTGTGTAGTTTTTAAAACTTCTTTTTCAGTTCCGCGCAGTTATTAGTTTCAAATGAATATAAGAGTGTGTGCATGCAGCGGAAAATTAACTTAAGACTGAAAAATAAAGCACTCGGGGTATTTATCCTAGTTCACCCCTATAATCGACAGGGCTACGTCCAGTCCTTGGTTTCACCAAGATTTTCCACTATTTGATCGACATAGTACAAGTATTCTACGGGACTTCTCCCAGTATTAGAAGGACTTCTCCTAGCAAGTATTATACAGGACTTCTCCTAGTATTCTAAGGACTTCTCCTTTCAAGTATTATTCAGGACTTCTCCTAACTAGTATTCTACAGGACTACTCCTGGTTCCTTTTCAAGGTAGTTTTGTTGTTCTACAATATTCTCTTCAACAAGAATTAGGTAGAAAGATGAAGCACATTTTATAGAGAGGATATAGAGTTTGGTTCTCTGTTTGGTTTACGTGTGGATAGGATAAGAGTAACACTCTATAGGTTCTTCACACAGGCGGACGACTCAACTCAATTTAGAATGGCTTTAAGCTTGTGAGTTGTGGCTTGATTATGTGGACAACTTGATGAGAATAAGTGATAATTTAGTATTCAAGTGGCCAAGTTAATCCGAAAGCAAACTTCTCTATTTTATATCTTCAGTAGGATGTTCCTAGTGAGCTTGACGAAGATTTGAAAAATAGTTCCGTTGGAGCTTCTGCTTCCTTGTGAGTAGCGGATACTTCTGTGATTCTGAATTAGCATTAAATGCATTCTGTCATGCATTCATTGCGGCATTAATTGCTTTAGTCGACTTCGTTTGGTCCTTTAATGCTTTCAGTCTTGAGCTTTTGTTTGGGCATTGATTGCTAGTGCAAGCCAGCTAAGAGAGCATTAATTGTTCTGAACATAAGATTTGGTTTTGACCGTTGAGAAGATACGATATTCAGAAAGACCCGTTGTTGACTCTGAAAAGATTGCTTGAATTGCGGAACAACAAAGATGTTTGCAGAAACGAGGAATAAAGTATTAATTGTGTCTCTTTCTTCATTCTACAATCAATAGTGCTTCATTTAATGTGCTGATGAGGTAGATAACCTTTAATGCTTGAAGCAATTATTGACAAACGAATTCTTCAGAATCTTTGTCGAACGATCTCTTCAATGCTTCTGTCGAACGAACACTTCCGAATGTCTAGCCAGACGAACTCTTCATCAGAGTTGCCAAACGATCTCTTCAATAGTGTTGCCGAACGAATTCTTCAGATGTTTGCCAAACTTTCTTCTTAAACTTGACTTAGCATAAGAACTCTTTAACATGAGTCCCAGACGTACTCCTTTGGTGGACGTACTCTTTACTGTGAGAATACTCAGCAGACTGACTTTTAGAAGAGTGGCCAGACGTAATCTTTTGGATGAGTTGTCACACAAACACTGTTGAAAGACCGGGATTGCTCCTAAGCTGGATGTGCTCTTTCAGACTTGTGACCAGACTTACTCAACTTTGGCTTCTGCATCTTCATAATGCCTTGTAATTTATGCAGTTCTTCAAGTAGATAGGTTTTCCTGGATATTTCAACGAGTTAGAAATTCTAACTCTAATAATATCAACCCTTAACGAAATTGTTAATTATCAAAACATAATAATTCATTTAATTGTTTGAATCTAACAACATTCTCAAGTACCTCCTTTATCCTAAACTTTGCCTTTATTTTCTTTTGATTCATGGGTTCCCCTCAACGGTGTGTGGATGGTCGGAGCGCGGAGTCCGCCATTGATGTAGATTCCTTGCCCGAAACCCAAATCATTCTGAACACTCAACCCCTTTGATTCTACCGAGAGGGGCACGCGTACAACTCCATGTTGTTCGTGTTAGTCTAGATAGCAACCTGAGAGGGGGGGTGAATCAGAGTTGCACGATTTTCGCCTTATCAAAATTATTACTTTCAAGATAAAGATGATCACAAACTGATAGTTGTGATTGCAGCGGAATTAAGGATTGCTTGAAAGTAAAAGATGAAGGGAAGAGGAAATCACACACAAGATTTTATCCTGGTTCACCTTCTATCCACCGAAGGCTACGTCCAGTCCCTCAAGAAAACCCCTTGAGGATTTTTCCACTATTGATAAAAATCTCTTACAAGTTCTTACACCAAGTACCTTAAGAATTTCTATCAACCACCTGTGAAAGCATACCACTTTCAACAGCCCCTGAAAGCACACCACTTTCAGTCCCTGAAGGCAAACCACCTTCAGACCTTGAAGGCTAAACCACCTTCAATCAACACCCTGAAAGTACACCACTTTCAGTAACAACAACCCTTCACCGAAACCCACGGTGGACTTTGAATCAAACACGATTCAAAGAACCTTTTCACAACCATCGAACACCACGATGGACCTTTTTACAACCACCGAAAACCACGGTGAATGAATCAACCCAATTCAAGAGATGAAGAAGAAGATGCCTTTACAATGGCTGATTCAATCCTTTAGACAAGATGGATTGATCTTAGTTTGTATGCTCTAGGCAATTACAATGAAGGCTCTCTTATTCTGAGTTTCTCAAAAGATGAACAACATGTGTGTTCTTATGAAAATGAGAGAACATAAACTCAGAATGATGACTTTAATGAATATGAAAGTTATGGACCAAGTCATTTATGTTTCTGAGCGTCTATGGACTTTATATAGGCACTAGAGGTCATCCATGAACCAACACAACCTTTCCCAAACGTTTTGAGACACAATGGTTCATCAAAAGACACATCTGTCGACCTGGTAATCGATTACAGAAGCCTGGTAATCGATTACACTAGCCGTTACAGTTTGAATTCAAAATTCAAACTGTGTAATCGATTACACTAAGATGGTAATCGATTACTGCCTTCCTGTAATCGATTACACACAACCTGTAATCAATTACAGATAGTCCGAAACTCAGTTTTAACCATCTCAAACCCTAATTGAGTGTTCCTACCAAGTTTAACTTGTGAGAACATATCGTACCCAATTAGTTGATCTTTCATGAGCCTTCAAGTGCAATTAAACCTTAATAAAGCATAGCACACTAAGTTGACAAGACTTAATTTAAAACAAGAACCCTCATGTTTGATCTTGACGTTCTGAGCCTGGTTCTTTGAAGTCTTTCTTCTCTGAAGTCTTCTTGAGGTCTTCTTGAAGTCTTCCTTCCTTTTCTGAAGTCTTCTTGAAGTCTTTCTTCTTTTTGTTCCTTTCTTTCTTGAAGTCTTCCTTTTCTTTTCTGAAGTCTTTCTTCTTTTTGTGATGTGTTTGTCTTCATCAAAACCTCAGTCGAGTCCAAGGATGAGACCTGATTTACAGTTCGAGGCCTTAGGGGAGACTCGGTTTGATTCGTACTCGATATCTTTTGACTCTGACGATGATTCCTTAAGTTTTATTTTTAGACCTGACCCAATTGCCGATCACACAGGTCTTGCAAAGATGGGTCGCCGCCAAGGAGCTTAGTCCTCATTCACCATTCCCTCCCCCCTTCAAGGTGTCGACTGGGTCAGCAAGGAGATCCGAGGCACCACTTGCTCTTTCTTCCCCAAGAACCTTGAGTCTCTTAAGGATAGGCTCTCTTCTTCCTTTCCCCCATCAAGGGAATATTCATTTTCTATCCCTGGTTCTGACGATCGGGCCTGTGCAATTTTGTCTCCTCCACCCGGCGACTTGTATATATATTCCTACGTTTTAGAGTAGTACAAACTCAAACTTCCCTTTACCCTTTTCCAGTGTTGGGTGTTTTCCTTTTTAAACATTGCCCCCTCTCGAATCCATCCGAACGCGTGCCGTTCGTATTAGAGTATGAGCATCTTTTCAATTATCTAGGCATTCCACCCCCTAAAAAGCTCTTCTTCATTCATGTGAGGACCTCTGCTCCCTTCGGAGTCATAATCACATAAAGCTCTTTACTGGCTACACATCCTCTGCCAAGACTTGGCTCCGAGATGAACTTATCTTCATTAAGTACAATGGAGACCAGCTTCCTTTCTGGATGGCGGACGAGGACACCCACCTGTTACCCCTATCCTAGTCTATAACGGTCATTGATCTGACCACTGGGGAGGAAGTGACACAATAGTTCTATGTGATAGCGATTCTGCAAGTGTACAGAAGGGATCGAAGTAATACAAAAGATATCGTTCTCCACAGGGATAAGAATTGATTTTGGACTTTAGACTCAATTGTTAGAGCAGAAGACAAAAAGATAAATTTTGGTTGTTTTTGTAATTATGTTAACGTGAAGCAAGAAGAAAGAAAACTATGGTAAAAGTAACACTCGGGTTTGATTTTCACATAACCAAATTATCTCTCTTTCAAAGTGAAAATCATATGAACTCGGAAATCGTTCTTAGGTGCTCTAGCCTAGAATTTCTACTTGTTAATTCCGTAATCAAGAAAAACTTCCAATTCTCAATTACTAACCCTAATGCCTTAGTGATTAGTTAATTCAATTGAAGCATGAGTTCTTAGTTCAGGCCAACACAATTAGTTCCCACCCTTATGCCTAAGTGGCGGATAAACCGATCAATCTAATCTCATTTCCCTATAATCTTACCAACTATCGTTGTGCAAGAGAAGACATGATAAACTTGTGTGCACCAAGCGTAATTAGGAATGGGGAAGAATATACAGAGGACAATGAATTTTATTCATGTAAAACAGAAGTTTAAAACATAATTGGAGAAAGAATTCACTACAAACCCGAATGCTAGAAAGCACTAGAAAAGCATGACTAGATTAAACATAAAGCTAATAACATAAACCTGGATACAAGGGCTCCAGAGGCCTCTTACAAGCTTCAAGAACAAAGCTACAAAGGAAGGAACTCAGCCAAGTACAAGGTTCAAGGATTGATCCAAAAGAAAAGCCAAGAACTGAATTTATAGCAAAACTGTCAGTAGGCCAACGCCTGGGTGTTGGGTTACAACGCCTGGGCGCTAGGACTGGATTAAGTTGCACGAGTTTTGGCAGAATACCAACGCATGAGCGTTGGCTTTCCAACGCTCAAGCGTTGGTACGTCGTCAGACTCCTCATTTTCTTGCTCTTGCTCTTCTCTTTTGATTCATTTCATCAATGCAATTAAGAGACTTCATCGTGGCTTTCCAAAGGGTTTGAAACAGCTGAAGCACTCATTCTCTTCATCATTTCTCCATTTTAGCACATGTTAAACAAGCTTGGTTCTTCATCTCCTCCTTCAATTCAAAACCATTCAGCCTTCATTCTCTTCTTCAATGTTTTTTTCCCTTCATCATGGCTCTATTGAAACCTCATTACAACCCAATAACAACCAGAAAATTAAAATGCTATAAATACTACACTAAACTTAATAAAAATCCTAAAAAAGATAAAATAAATACTAACCTACATGAAAATGAAAAATTAAATAAAAACCTAACAAAATTAATAAGAACTATAAAAGACTCAAATGAAAAGAAATAAAAACAAAGGAAAGGAAAGAGAAAATATGCTTATAAATCTGGGTCATCACACCACTATAACCAACGACAGGTTGTCCTCAAGCGTACAACACTTTGAGAAGAGCTTGTCCTCAAGCTTAGAACAAATCACCCTGCTAGAAAAACTAAGCACAAGATACATATTTCAAGAAAACATAGCTGGTCAAGTACATGCATGTCAAGGGAGAAAAATTCACCAAGAAATCTGAGCACAAGATGATCAAAGAAGCAGAAATGAGTTCACCAATTAAGCTCACAGTCATACAAGTGCAGTGCATCAAATTTGACTCTCATTCAAATCAAAACCAAACAATACAAAAATGCAAATTGGGGAGACTGTTTAATGGTTGAAACATGGCCAAGGTACAAATGATAGGTAGGGAAATGAAGACTTGGCAACTCTAAGGCGTCAGACTCAAGTTGGGTGATTCATTTTCTTTCAGCATACAAGAGCTTTACAAAGGTTCTCTCCATATATTTTTTTTTTAAACAAAGTAGTTGAATGTTTTGGGATGTATGAAAAACATTTTATCTCTTCCCCCATACTCTTACTCACCCAACTACTTCGTTATTTTTTTCCTTTTGAATTTTTTTTTTCATTTTTTCCTTAGGCACATACCTCATTTTTTCCATTTTCCATTTATTTTCAGAGAGAATCCTATCAATTTCTAAACCCTGAATTTACTTTTTAAAATCACCTAACAACTCAGATTTATTCACAATAGTAGACTCCAAAGAAAATACTTAATTTTAAGGCTCAAATGGGGCTACTAAGGGTAAAAAGTTTTATTCACAAATTCTGAGGTCTGAAATAATTCCTACAAGTCTCTCTCAAAATTACAAAACATGTAAAATCCAGTTGACATGCAATTAAGGCAGATTCAAACAAGCACAAGTATGCCAGAGATCACTCTAGGCACTCATAAAAGATAGAATAAGTGTACCATTTTTAGAACTCAAAAACATGATCAATTCAGTACTCAGAAATCAATGATCCATTCACAACCCCTAACAGCATGCAACTCTACCGAGCATAAAAAGCATATGTATCATTTTTTCCAAAACACTAGCAAGGGTGAAACCACTTGAGAGTTAAGCATACATGGTATAATAAACAGGGGTATAATAACTGACTCAATCTATCCTACATGCAAGACTCAAATTCTAAAAATTGAAATCTAAAAAAATCTAAAATGAAAATAAAAATAAAAACTAAAATGAAAAATAAAAAATAAAAACTAAAAACTATTCTGGTCAACATTGGGGTGTATTGGGTCATTTTTTCTTCATCTCTTCCTCCTTTTTAGATCCAGCCCTGCTGCTGTTTATTCAACCCACCAAAATAAAAGATGGACTTGGGTTGTCTCCCAAGAAGCCCAACGTTATAGTCTTTGGTAGACTTTTCTCGTTAATCAATTTTCAACCGGGGCCTATTACAAAATTCATTAGACCCCGCAAGTCATACAAATTTTGGCACAAATACATCATGGTGCCAAATGAATTTTCAGCCAACAAGGTGTCAAATTACTAATGGAAGGGATAAGAAAAGTTTCCCCTTCTTGTTCTTTGCCTTGATCTTTTGAACCTATGACATAGGTTCTTGGTCCTCGAGGTTTTTCTTCCTCCACCTCCAATGTGTCTTCAAAGGCAAATTCTACAATGGTGGTTTCTTTCACCTTCTCTCTTTGAACCACGGGTTCACTTTCATGAACGGGTGGTTGTTGCTCATCCCCGGGCTGCCTCCCTAGAATGTCACTCAGCCTTCCCTGGAAGAATACTCTGGCCTTCCGTTCTTGCACTTGGTTGGCAAAGATTCCGAAGCGTGCTTGCAATCCAATTCAGAGTAATACTCATCAATTAGAGTGAAGGCATCTGATAGTGCAAGAAACACACAAGAAAGGGGGGGTTTGAATTGTGTGTTTGATTTTTGAAAACTTCTTTGTTTAATACATCACAATTATTAGTTTTCAAATAGTGTTAAAGTGTGTGTGAGTGTGTACGCAGCGGAAAATTAATCGTAGAACAGAAAATTAAAGCACACATGATATTTATCCTGGTTCACCCCCATAATCGACAGGGCTACGTCCAGTCCTTGGCTTCACCAAGATTTTCCACTATTTCATCAAATAGTACAAGTATTCTCAGGGACTTCTCCCAGTATTAGAAGGACTTCTCCTATCAAGTATTATACAGGACTTCTCCTAGTATTTACAGGACTTCTCCTTTCAAGTATTCTCCAGGACTTCTCCTTATTAGTATTCTACAGGACTAATCATGATTCCCTTTACAAATTGGCTTTGTTTTTCTACAAAAAATTCTCTTCAGTAAGAGTGGGTAGAAGAAGTGAAGCTCGGATTACAGAGAGGATAAGAGTTTCAGGTTCTCTGTTTTGTTTTGTGTGTGACTTAAAATAAGAGTGACACTCTACTAATTCTTCACACAAATGGACGACTTAACTCAGGTAAAGAATGGCTTGAAGCTTTCTGAGTTTGAACCAATGGAAGCTTGGCTCTCTGGGAAGCTTGGTTGAACTATGCAATATGTTGTATTCAAGTCGCCGAGTTGTTCCGGAAGTTGATTTCTCTATTTATAACTTCAGTAGAAATTCTTCATTCAGCTTTGGCGAAGAAGAGAAAATAGATCCGTTAGTGCTCCTGCTTCCTTGTGAGTAACGGCTAATTCTGTAACTCTGGATTAGCATTAAATGCGTTCTGTCAAGCATTAATTTCTTGTGTTGACATCGTCTGGCTCGTTGTCGTGTTCAGCTTTGGGCTTTTGTTTGAACATAATATCCCAGTGCATGCTAGCTAATGATCATTAAATTCTCTAAACATAAATTTGAATTTGAACATTGAGGAAGGTACGATGTTCAGAAATTCACGCCGTTAATTCCGCAATATCAGCTTGATTTGAGGAAAAGCAGAAGAGCAGAGGAACCGAGGAATATAATATTAATTATGTCATTTTCTTCTTTCTGCAATCAATAGTGCTTCATTTAATATGCTGACGAGGTAGATGATCTTTGAAGCTAGAAGCAATTATGATAGATGAATTCTTCAGAATTTTGTAGAACAATTTCTTTAATGCTTCTACCGAACTGTTTCTTCATAACCTCATGACAAACATGCTTTCTGGCGTTTATGACTTTTGAGCACTCTGATCCTTTGGGCAGATGTAGTCGTCATCATGACATGGCAGACGCAGTCTTTACATAATTTCTAAGAAGTTCGTCACTTAGTGATTTGTCAACTGTACTGCGTAGGCAGACAGACTTTCTTATTCCAACCTTTCTTTACTGTCGGACTGTTCTTGCAATGTAGGTGACTGGACGCTTCCTTCTTTTGTGCTTCTGTTGAAGTTCTCCTTTTGAATGGATTGTTATCCAAATATCTCTCATAGGAGCTAGAGACACTTCGAAGCTTGAGATGTTTCTTCAGGCCTGTGGCCAGACTTATTCAACTTTGACAAAACAGTCTTCCTGTTGGTCAGAGTGTATTCAAGCACCGGACTTTTTCAACTTTGTCTTATGCATTTTTAGTGTTGAATGGTCATAGATGCTTTAGTGCTTTCCAAAAGATATAAGTTTATTTTTGGGCAAGCTTGATCTTCAGTAAGTCGTCGGACTGTCTCCGCTTGACTGCTTTCTTTATGCCTTGAGTCAGTTCCTTTTGAAAACGTATGGAGTTCTTCTTCGGTGAGGACCCCGGACGATTTCCACTTATATAGCCTGTTTCACATTTCTGTGAATTGATAATGCCTTGGAATTTTATGAAGTCCTTTATGAGGATAGTTTTTCCTGGACATAAAGATGTTCAGCAAGTTAGGAGCTCTACCTCAGAAATATCATATTTATAAAGAAATTGTTAATTACCAAAACATAATAATTATTTGAATCTAACAGCATCACGCTTCTTCTTTTCATATTCTTTCTCAAGATCAGCCTGAATCTTATCCAACCGTTGCTCATATATTTCAGCCATTGTTCCCTACAAAATTAGCAAACAAAGTTAGCAGCAGCAGTTCACAACACCAGAATTTATAGAAATTAAAAACAGAAAACTCTAAACAACCAAGATAAAGTCTAAACCAATAAACCTATCCCGGCAACGGTGCCAAAAACTTGATAGCGATTCTGCAAGTGTACAGAAGGGATCGAAGTAATATAAAAGATATCGTTCTCCACAAGGATATGAATTGATTTTGGACTTTAGACTCAATTGTTAGAGCAGAAGACAAAAAGATAAATTTTGGTTGTTTTTGTGATTATGTTAACGTGAAGCAAGAAGAAAGAAAACTATGGTAAAAATAATACTCGGGTTTGAGTTTCACCTAACCAAATTATCTCTCTTTCAAAGTGAAAATCATATGAACTAGGAAATCGTTCTTAGGTGCTCCAGCCTAGGATTTCTACTTGTTAATTCCTTAATCAAGCAAAACTTCCAATTCTCAATTACTAACCCTAATGCCTTAGTGATTAGTTAATTCAATTGAAGCATAAGTTCTTAGTTCAGGCCAACACAATTAGTTCCCACCCTTATACCTAAGTGGCGGATAAACCTATCAATCTAATCCCATTTCCCTATAATCTTACCAACTATCGTTGTGCAAGAGAAAGTAGGATAAACTTGTGTGCACCAAGAATAATTAAACATGGGGAAGAAGATACAGAGAACAATGACTTTTAGTCATGTGAAAACAGAAGTTTAAAACATAACTCGAGAAAGGATTCACTACAAACCCGAATGCTAGAAAGCACTAGCCAAGCATGACTAGATTAAACATAAAGCTAAAAACATAAACCTGGATACAAGGGCTCCAAAGGCCTCTTACAAGCTTCAAGAACAAAGCTACAAAGGAAGGAACTCAACCAAGTACAAGTTCAAGGATTGATCCAAAAGAAAAGCCAAGAACTGAATTTATAGCAAAACTGCCAATAGGCCAACGCTTGGGCGTTAGGTTCCAACTCCTGGGCGTTGGGTTCCAACGCCTGGACGCTAGGACTGGATTAAGTTGCACGAGTTTTGCCAGAATGCCAACGCATGAGCGTTGGTATGTCGTCAGACTCCTCATTTTCTTGCTCTTGCTCTTCTCTTTTGATTCCTTTCATCAATGCAATTAAGAGACTTCATTGTGGCTTTCCAAAGGGTTTGAAACAGCTGAAGCACTCATTCTCTTCATCATTTCTCCATTTTAGCACATGTTAAACAAGCTTGATTCTTCATCTCCTCCTTCAATTCAAAACCATTCAGCCTTCATTCTCTTCTTCAATGTTTTTTCCCCTTCATCATGGCTCTATTGAAACCTCATTACAACCCAATAACAACCAGAAAACTAAAATGCCATAAATCTACACTAAACTTAATAAAAATCCTAAAAAAGATAAAATAAATACTAAGCTACATGAAAATGAAAATTTAAATAAAAACCTAACAAAATTAATAAGAACTATAAAAGACTCAAATGAAAAGAAATATAAACAAAGGAAAAGAAAGAGAAAATATGCTTATAAATCTGGGTCATCACACCACTATAACCAACGACAGGTTGTCCCCAAGCGTACAACACTTTGAGAAGAGCTTGTCCTCAAGCTCAGAACAAATCACCCTGCTAGAAAAACTAAGCACAAGATACATATTTCAAGAAAACATAGCTGGTCAAGTACATGCATGTCGAGGGAGAAAAATTCACCAAGAAATCTGAGCACAAGATGATCAAAGAAGCAGAAATGAGTTCACCAATTAAGCTCACAAAAACATAGCTCATGGTCATACAAGTGCAGTGCATCAAATCTGACTCTCATTCAAATTAAAACCAAACAATACAGAAATGAAAATTGGAGAGACTGTTGAAGGGTTGAAACATGGCCAAGGTACAAATGATAGGTAGGGAAATAAAGACTTGGAAACTCTAAGGCCTTAGGCTCAAGTTAGGTGATTCATTTTCTTTCAGCATACAAGAGCTTTACAAAGGTTCTCTCCATATTTTTTTTAATTTTTTTTAAACAAAGCAGTTGAATGTTTTGGGATGTATGAAAAGAATTTCATATCTTCCCCCATACTCTTACTCACCCAAATACTTCATTATTTTTTTCCTTTTGAATTTTTTTTCATTTTTTCCTAAGGCACATACCTCATTTTTTCCATTTTCCATTTTTTTCAGAGAGAATCCTACCAATTTCTAAACCCTGAATTTACTTTTTAAAATCACCTAACAACTCAGATTTATTCACAATAGTAGACTCCAAAGAAATACTTAATTTTAAGGCTCAAACGGGGCTACTAAGGGTAAACAGTTTTATTCACAAATTTTGAGGTCTGAAATAATTCCTACAAGTCTCTCTCAAAATTACAAAACATGTAAAATCCAGTTGACATGCAATTAAGGCAGATTCAAACAAGCACAAGTATGCCAGAGATCATTCTAGGCACTCATAAAAGATAGGGTAAGCATACCATTTTTAGAACTCAAAAACATGATCAATTCAGTACTCAAAAATCAATGATCCATTCACAAACCCTAATAGCATGCAACTCTACCCAGCATAAAAAGCATATGTATCATTTTTTCCAAAACACTAGTAAGGGTGAAACTACTTGAGAGTTAAGCATACATGGTATAATAAACAGGGGTATAATAACTGACTCAATCTATCCTACATGCAAGACTCAAATTCTAAAAATTGAAATCTAAAAAAATCTAAAAAGAAAAGAAAAATAAAAACTAAAATGAAAAATAAAAACTAAAAACTATTCTGGTCAACATTGGGGTGTATTGGGTCATTTTTTCTTCATCTCTTCCTCCTTTTTAGATCCAGCCCTGCTGCTGTTTATTCAACACACCAAAATAAAAGATGCACTTGGGTTGTCTCCCAAGAAGCCCAATGTTATAGTCTTTGGTAGACTTTTCTCATTAATCAATTTTCAACCGGGGTCTATTACAAAATTCATTAGACCCCGCAAGTCATACAAATTTTGACACAAATACATCATGGTGCCAAATGAATTTTCATCCAACAAGGTGTCAAATTACAAATGGAAGGGATAAGAAAAGTTTCCCCTTCTTGTTCTTTGCCTTGATCTTTTGAACCTATGACATAGGTTCTTGGTCCTTGAGGTTCTTCTTCCTCCACCTCCAATGTGTCTTCAAAGACAAATTCTACAATGGTTGTTTCTTTCACCTCCTCTCTTTGAACCACGGGTTCACTTTCATGAACGGGTGGTTGTTGCTCATCCCCGGGCTGCCTCCCTAGAATGTCATTCAGCCTTCCCTGGAAGAATACTCTGGCCTTCCGTTCTTGCACTTGGTAGGCAAATATCCCGAAGCGTGCTTGCAATCCAATTCAGAGTAATACTCATCAATTAGAGTGAAGGCATCACGCTTCTTCTTTTCATATTCTTTCTCAAGATCAGCCCGGATCTTTTCCAACCGTTGCTCATATATTTCAGCCATTGTTCCCTACAAAATCAGCAAACAAAGTTAGCAGCACAAATTCATAACACCAGAATTTACAGAAATTAAAAGCAGAAAACTCTAAACAACCAAGATAAAGTCCAAACCAATAAACCTATCCCCGACAACGGCGCCAAAAACTTGATAGCGATTCTGCAAGTGTACAGAAGGGATCGAAGTAATATAAAAGATATCGTTCTCCACAAGAATATGAATTGATTTTGGACTTTAGACTCAATTGTTAGAGCAGAAGACAAAAAGATAAAAATTTGGTTGTTTTTGTGATTATGTTAAAGTGAAGCAAGAAGAAAGAAAACTATGGTAAAAGTAACACTCAGGTTTGATTTTCACCTAACCAAATTATCTCTCTTTCAAAGTGAAAATCATATGAACTCGGAAATTGTTCTTAGGTGCTCTAGCCTAGGATTTCTACTTGTTAATTCCTTAATCAAGCAAAACTTCCAATTCTCAATTACTAACCCTAATGCCTTAGTGATTAGTTAATTCAATTGAAGCATGTGTTCTTAGTTCAGGCCAACACAATTAGTTCCCACCCTTATACCTAAGTGGCGGATAAACCGATCAATCTAATCTCATTTCCCTTTAATCTTACCAACTATCGTTGTGCAAGAGAAAGTAGGATAAACTTGTGTGCACCAAGCATAATTAAGCATGGGGAAGAAGATACAGAGAACAATGACTTATATTCATGTGAAAACATAAGTTTAAAACATAACTGGAGAAAGGGTTCTCTTCAAACCCGAATGCTAGAAAGCACTAGCCAAGCATGGCAAGATTAAACATAAAGCTAATAACATAAACCTGGATACAAGGGCTCCAAAGGCCTCTTACAAGATTCAAGAACTAAGCTACAAAGGAAGGAACTTAGCCAAGTACCAGGATCCAAGATTGATCCAAAAGAGAAGCCAAGAACCGAATTTATAGCAAAACTGTCAGCAGGCCAACGCCTGGGCGCTGGGATTGGATTAAGTTGCACGAGTTTTGGCAAAATGCCAACGCATGAGCTTTGGATTTCCAACGCTCAAGCGCTAGGACTTCGTCAGACTCCTCATTTTATTGCTCTTGCTCTTCTCTTTTGATTCCTTTCATCAATGCAATTAATAGACTTCATTGTGGCTTTCCAAAGGGTTTGAAACAGCTGAAGCATTCATTCTCTTCATCATTTCTCCATTTTAGCACATATTAAACAAGCTTGATTCTTCATCTCCTGCTTCAATTCAAAACCATTCAGCCTTCATCCTCTTCTTCAATGCTCTTTTTCCTTCATCATGGCTCTATTGAAACCTCATTACAACCCAATAACAACCAGAAAACTAAAATGCTATAAATACTACACTAAACTTAATAAAAATCCTAAAAAATATAAAATAAATACTAACCTACATGAAAATGAAAAAATAAATAAAAACCTAACAAAATTAATAAAAACTATAAAAGACTCAAATGAAAAGGAATAAAAACAAAGGAAAAGAAAGGGAAAATATGCTTATAAATCTGGGTCATCACTATGCCTTTGAGTGGGAAGACCTCTCTGTGGCCGAGCGGGATTTCTACACCCTTCTCTTCCCCCACATCCCAGATCAGAAACTCATTTTCGGGAAGGAGATTATTAAGAACACCAAGAAGCACCTTGGTAACTTTACCTCCTTTATCCTTGGATTTGGAACCTTATTTGTCTAGAAAATTTCTATTTTTACTTTTCCATTTCCTTTGCAGAAACCATGTTTGAACACTCTGGCGTCATCGCTAAGATGATTCAGGTTCACACCCTGGAAGAGGATTACATAAAGGTCTTACAGGGTGGAGAGTTTGACATCCCTGCCAAGCAGAACCTCAACCCCATTCTTGTTGAGAGGAGGAGGCTCTTGGAAGAGCGGAAGAAGAAAGAAATAGAAGTTGTACCCAAGTCGACTCTTTCCAAGCCTGCGACCGAGGAGACCGAGTGCGCTCCTTCTAGTAAGAAGAAGAATAAGCGGCAGCAGAAACAACATGGAGGCCCTTTGAGGAAAGAGGCCCATACCTCTCAACCATCCCCCGATCGCCAAAAAATACCACTCCTTGGTCCGAGCAAGCTTCTCCCGCTTCACATTCCGATCAGATTACTTAATCCCGAACTGAGAAGAGGTTTGTTCCGAGCGGATCATCCAACTTGGTGGCTGAGATGGGCCGTATACTTACAGACAACAACATCGTCCACACCCTTCACGATTCCGATCCCATTGATGCTGCAAAGCTTTACTTTACTCGAGCAATGGACTCTACCTATGGGTACACCGTCTTCAAAGAGTTGGTCCTCATTGGTCTCCATTTGGAAATATCAAAGCTTCAAGAGGAAAAGAAGAGGGCAGGTGATGCCTTTAATCATATACTAAGTCAAGAGGAGGCCTTAAACATTCGCCTTTCGGAGGAGATACGAGAAAAAGAAACCGCCCGGGAAGAAGCCGACAATCTCAGGGGTCGGGTTTCCTCATTGCAGGAGGAACTTGCTGAATCCAAGACTTCCCTTTCAAACTCCAAGATTTCTTTCACCAAGCTTGCAGACGAAAGGGACTCGTTAAGGAAGCAAGTTGACGAGCTCATTACTTCAAAGGGAGCTTTGTAGGAAACTGCCTGGGCTTCTGAATCTCGGACACAACAGCTGGAGAACAGAGTTAAGGAGCTTGAGGCCAAATTAGTCCACGGTTAGGAGCTGCTTCTTTCCAGGACCACTCTTTCCAAGAAAGTTGAGGCCCAATTTCAAAATGTTGTTGCTCAGCTGAAGGTTTTGTACCCCGACCTCGTCACCCAAGGCGCTGGTGCCAACAGGATTGATCGAGATAGGGTGATTTACCTAGAAAATAAGGGCAAAATTGTTGTCCTTGCTCCCTTGTCGTAATTTTCATTCTTCCCTTTTCTTTTTGTTGGAGACCCTTCTTCTTGTTGTAACTTTCTTCAAACTATATTGGTGGAATTTTGAGTTTAACGTTTTTAACTTCTTTTCCATTTATGAATGATATTTTTACTTTGTATCTACACTTTCATTATCGTCCTTGCAACACGCTATGTTTTCTCTTCTTGCTTGGACTTTGTAGACAGATTATAGACACATGAATCGTGTGTCATATCCAAGCGGAATTTCATTGATCTGAGCAAAACTCTTGATGTTTTTGTCTCTCTCCCGCCCGGTTTCAAACCATTTTTTGGCAGTGACCCTTTTGTCGGGGATAATTTTATTTTTCCCTTTTTTTGATTGGCATCACTTGTGAGTGTGTGTCCCTTTTTTTACTCTTCCATGCTTATTTTCCGAGCTTTAACCTCTTTAAGAATCTTCGTTTCTTACTTCCTATCGAGGTGTTTTGGTGCTTTCTTGCCCTCATGTTGCATTCCCTTTGTTGGATTTCTTTGACTTAGATGGCCGGTAATATTCTCTTAACAAAGGATTATGCGATTTTCTGAAACTGATTTCCTTTCGCAGAGCAGCTCGTAACGAGATTGGTTTGGTCGTTGAACTTGCATTTTCTAAAACCTGTTCAGGGTTCCTTGAACCAAGGGGCAGCTTAAACTTTCCTTTTCTCGTCGCTACTCTTCATTGCGCTTTTCACGAAACAAGTGAACTTGCGTCTTATTTGTTATCCAATAAATTCATTTCATTTATCAGAAAAGATTACATACATCAATTGGATAATTCTTATGATGAACGCTTATTCAATCATCTTTAAATGATATCCCATTTTCATCTTTTGTCATTGTTGTCGATCTACATTCCTTGTTTAGATTGCTTTTTCCGAGCAGCTTTTACTCGAGACGGACGGGATTGTATCATTGAAAAAGGTTACTTACACCCGTTGCTCGGTTTGAGCGCAGATGTATCTCTTAAAAGGGTTACTTTGTGCTCGTCTCCACACGTTCCTCGTGACGGACAAGATCGTATCCTTGAAAAAGGTTACTTACACTTGTCGCTTGGTCTGGGAGAGGCTATATCCCTTAAGATGGTAACTTGTGCTCGCTGCTGAGTGGATTTTATCCCATAAGAGGGTTTACTTTCGCCACTACCTTCAACCAGGGCGGGAGAGTCATATCCCTTAAAAGGGTTTCTGACACCTTCCTTCCGGCGGACTGTATCCCTTAAAAAGGTTACTCATGTCCTCTACACGATCGTCTAATTTCTCGAGATGGTGGGGATCGTATCCTTGAAATGGGTTACTTTCACCCACTACTCGGGTTGAACGGATATGTATCCCTTAAAAGGGTTACTTATGCCCGTGACCTTCGACCGGGGCAGAAGGACCGTATCCTTGAAAAAGGTTACTTACACTCGTCGTTTGGTTTGAACGAGATCGAGACCTTCATAACATTTTCAAGTGTTTCTTCCTCACGTTAGAAGTGCACCCTCCTCCAGAAAATCCCCCTGCAATAGAACTTACGAAAGCTCTAACTGTTCACCGTTGCCTCCGTCATCAGAGGATGAAGATCCTTTGTCTCACTTGGACCTATTTTTAGATTCGTCCTTGTTAGCCTGTCGAGGTGCAGATTTAGACTTTACATGCATCTTTGGGGATTGGTTCTTATCCAACCAGTAAGATTCCTTAGAGTTTACGCTCCTTGAGTGCCTTCTATAGTCATTATGGTCGTCGGTATTAGCATCCTTATACACAGACTTCTTGAGTTTTCCCTCTCGGATGAACTGTTCAATAGCATCTCTCAGTTGGGTATAATCATCAGTGTTGTGCCCATGGGTTTCATGATATGAAAAATATCTTTTCATATCCAAATACTTTTTACTTTTTCTCAAAGGTACGGGACGAGGCATGTTGTTAAAGACTATATGTGCAACCTCCTTATAAATCCGAGCGAGAGTAGTGTTGAGAATTGAATAGTTCTCATACTTTTTCCCATAATTCTTCGCATAGTTACCCTTATCACCGCCTTTCCGGTCATACTCCCTTTCCGGTCATACTCCCTTTCCTTTTTCCCGGGATTCTTTCTCTCATGGAATTCATCCTTTGGTCCACTTGCTCTATCCAGGCTATCATCCATGTTGTCATATTTCGCTGATCGCCTTCAGAATTCATCCATGTCAACCGAGGGATTTTTTTTCCATAGAGGCGTGGAAGGGCGTCTTAACCCAGATTGCCTCACAAGCCAAATACAAATTCACATTATCTTCTTGGTTAGGCAATAGTGTTGCTTCCTCTTGGAATTTTTTTAGGAAACCTCTTAATGATTCCCCCTTTGTTTGTCTCATTTTGCCAAGAGTATGAGACATCTTTGGTAATCCTTTGATGGTGATGAAATGATGCACAAATAGCTGCGATAGCTCCTTCCAATTCTTCACTGAACTCGGAGCCAACGATTGGAACCAGCGCAAAGCTGTTTTCCGCATTGGAAAAATCCTGCACTTTAGCGCATTTGGCGCTCAAAGGAACTTAGTCGCTGTGATGAACATATCTAAGTGCTCTGATGGACCGGTCTCTCCAACATAAGGCTCAATGCCGAACGATTTTCTAAAGTCTTTAGGAATCCTGATGTTCATAATTTCCGTGCATAACGGAGTAGGTAGCCTCGCATTAACTCCTTCCTTCATAACATATTCTCCTTCTAAGTCCCTTTCTTGCCGATGATCTTGGCAATGCACGGGCTCTTGCAGTTTTCACCCTTTCCTGTCGTCTTTTGCGCTCTGGAGAATTCACTACGTGCCTGGTGGAATTTTCATGCTGCGATCCATGGAGTGGTCGCTCTAACTCATGAATTCTTCATTCCATGTTCCGCAAAAACTCCTCCGCATCTGCTCGCGATTGTTGCTCTGGAATCTGCGGTTGAGGAGTCTCCTCGTGTAGTGAAGGTTATCTCTGGATTGGACTTCGTTGTGGAGGTGATGGAAATCTATGAGAGTTATCCTCCTGAACTATCATCTTCCGAGAATTGGCTCCTTGTTGCCTGCTTGTTTGCACCATCATGAAACTGCGTAGTGTTACTAACTACTCATTCAGTGGTAGAAGATGGATCCTTGTACAGAGTAATGCGGTGATTCAATGTCACCAATTGCTTCTCCTTCAAAAATAGAGAAAGAACGACGAATTGGTCGTTAAATTCTTCCCCACAAGCGACGCCAAATGTCATTCATGAATCTTGGACGACGGTGCTCTCGACAGAGCAGTATCGGAGCTCAGCCTTGCTCAGTCATGGTCAAGGTGGAGTCTTCGTCTTGCAGTGCGTCGGGGAGGACCTGCAAAAGACACTCTGACGCTCAAGTCAGTGTTAGAGAAATGAGAGCATACAAGAGCTCGGCTCAAACATGTAATAATGCATACAAAACTTGTAATGTAAGTAATGAGTGAGAACCGTCTCAATGGAGCAATTGAACCTGTATTTATAGGCGTTGGAGGTATTGCAGTTCATGAAGGGAAGCTCTTTAATGAGACTTTCGAGCGAGAGTGGTTGTGAGCTGAGCGAATACGTAGCGCTTCCCTCGGCCTTTGTCCGGGGCGGTCAGATTGAGTACCACTAAGCCGGGAGTGCTCATCCCTAGCCCAGGTCGTGCAGGCTGCCTCTTAGGTGTATTCTGAAGAGCATCCCTAGTGGTCCAGCTGCGACGTTGTCAGGTCATATGGCTGAAGAGTCGATCAGAACAACAAGTAATACACATGGTGTGTGTGTATATATATATATATATATATATATATATATATATATATATATAATGATAGGATCTTTTTTCTGTGGGGCCAATTGCCCCCACCATGTTATAAGTAGATTCACCCCTATTAGCAGTTAACATTAGCGCCAGCCATCTAAATAGAAACTTTTAGGAATTCTCATCGGCAAATGTCTTAGGCAAGTTGGGTGGGTTAGAGTTGGTTAAACCGACTTCAAAGTGTCGGCCAAAATGCCAGCTTTAAGAGTTAGTTTCGACTCTTTCAACATTCGCCCCGACGCTGACGCTAAATCGATTGTAGCGTCAGCTTTTAACTTGTTAAAAGTCAAAGCTAATAAGCACTTTTCTTGTAGTGATTATGCCCAAAGTCCTTCCGAGCTTCCCTTTTAAGCTCTCGCAAGCTTGAATTCAATAGCTACATCAAATTAAGTTTAAAATGTATAACATTTAGTTTAAAATCATAAAAATTAATTTAAAAGTACTCATATATATTTTAGAATAGGGTTAATGGTTTGATAGGTCCCTGAGTTTGTATCAATGTTTGCGATTGGTCCCTCGCCAGAAAAAAGTTTGCTATAGGTCCCTCACTTTGCACCAAATTTGTATTTAGTCCTCGCCGGAGACCGAAGCTCCGGCGAGGGCATATGTGGCGTGCTGACTGTTTTAATGATGATTATGTGGATTTTTTTTTAAAAGAATGCCACGTAAGAAAAACGTTTTAATTTTAAAACCCCCAAATTAACTAAATGTGAAATTAACCCCCATTAACCCCCAATCCCCTAAATCATTTCAGAAATTAAAATTAGAAATCTCCCAACAACAAAAACACATTTTGCAATCCCTAAACCCTAATCCTCTCTTTCTCTAGTAATGAACAGCCGCCAACCCCTCTTCTCTTCCTCCTTCCTCAACCTCCAAAACCACAGCCGCCACCCACTTCCAGTCTTCCTCGACCTGCAAACCGCCATACAACCACTGTTTCGTCCAATTTAGAACCACCAGCCACTCTATCAATCACTGAACCCACTTCCTCTCAACCATCTCCAGCACCCACCACTCCTCTCTCTCAACCACCGAACCCATCACTCTCTTCCTCCCTGACCTGAACCGCACCAACCTTCCCCAGCCAGAACAATGGTGCGACTATGACTCTGGTTTCAACCCAGAAAATAGAGCATGAAAGGCCAACTTTAGTTCTACTTAATATAAAAGAAAGACCATAAAGACACTAAATTGCGACACTACTGTGATTTGTAAACATGCCACTTCTGTGATTTTTCAGAACCACCTATAACATAAGCAATGCGTCCTGATGCAAGCTTTCTCAAAGTAGCCATCCAGAACCGCAACTTCCTCGGAGAAATTGCAGTGGGGCTCATGAAGAGGTGTTTTGGGGAAGAGGTGATGGTTGGGGATTCAACCAAAGAAGAAGAGGTGTACCGGTGGGTGGAGGGTATGAAGAAGAAGGGGTAGGTTAGGAAGAAGAAGGGGTTTGGTAGAAGAAACCTCAAATCTAAGAAGAACAAGAACAAGAACAAGAATGTTTGGGGTTTCTAGATTAGATTTCAGAAACATTTAGGGATTGGGGTTAATTTGAGATTTAGCTAGATTAGGGGTTTTAATTTTAAAATGATTTTATTACGTGGTATCCCAAAAAAATAAAAAAAATCCACGTAAGCATCATTAATACAGTCAGCAAGCTGCATCTGCACTTACCGGAGCTCCGGTCTCCGGCGAGTACTAAATACAAACTTGGTGCAAACTGAGGGACTTATAACAAACTTTTTTCCGATGAGGGACCAATCGCAAACATTGGTACAAACTCAGGGACCTGTTAAACCATTAACCCTTTAGAATAAATATGAAATCCATCATTTAATTTTTAATTTAAAATTTCTCAAAAATGAAACTAAAAACTAATAAATTAACTTAAGTTGTTGTGAAGCAATATGAAAACTCCATAAACTTTACATTTTATAATATAATATTAACTAGAGCGGTCAATACGGGTCAGCCCAACCCATATGGGTTGGCCCGTCACGGGTTGGGTTAGAGCAACCCGTTTCTAAACGAGTCAAGAAAATATGAACCCGACCCGATTCGCGGGATGGCTCACGGGTTGGCGGGCTAGCCCATTTTGGCAGTACAAAAATAAAAAATCTAAAATTTGGAAAATTCAATTAAAAAAATGTTGAAAATGTAATAAAAATTCATATTAAAAAACTCAAGATGCAAGAAAATCACTCTCTTTGCGGACTCACTTCACTGTCTTCACATGACACTTAGTGGCCCAACCCAATATATAAGAAAATCAGCAAAAAAAAAAGCTTTTTTTTTATTGCCCAACCCGCGGGCTGGCTCGCTTGACCCGCGGGCTGACCCGTTTAACCTGCGGGTTAAACGAGCCGGGTTGCTCTAACCCGTATTCTAAGCGGACTGTGATTTAATCAACCCAACCCGCCCTTGAGCCGGGTTAAACCGGACCGACCCGCATGTTGGAACCCATATTGATAGGTCTAATATTAACATACCATGTTATAAACATATATAGAGTAAGTAGATGCATGTATGATGGACAAAATGCCTACAACTCTCGGAGTCTTTCCCACAGTAATGATTATTAGTGCATACTCAAATATTAAAACACTCCTGAACACCAATTTTTTCTTTCTATTTCTTTCTTCCAATTACATGACATAATATATCACACTTATTATTTATTTCTCCTCTCTTCCTATTTCACTCTAGTGATCTACACCTTTAAATGTTCATCGATCTTTATTCGTCTTTCCCATCATCTCATCTCAAGAGTAAGGTTGCATTTAGAATCAAGTTCAGTGTGTCACCGAAAGAAAAGAATCAAGTTCAGATATGCAGGGTCAGTAATTTGATTGTTCACCAGACAGAGCCATTGAAATAAAACAAACTTAAAAGCAGTGTACCAGCTTGCAGATCCATATAGGTGTAAGTATTTGCAGTACACATTATACATAGTCATTACATAAAAGGAATAAAAAATATTTACCGCAGAAAAGTACAAAAAAAGAAAGCAGAGAGTGATGAGTAATTGACGATTGATCTGTTCTGGTAAATATTTATTTGGTCTGCCAGTTTAGGAAAATCATGTTAAAGCGACCTGACAACTTATTTATCACATGGCCCTTCTTCAATTAAGTCTACCAGTTAGCATCTTCAAATCTCTTACCACAAGTTCAAACTTCAAAAGGGAAGTTACAAATCTTATGCACTCAATTTCCCATTCTGTTTTTAATACTCCCTCCATCCCTTTTTATAATTTTTCATTCTGTTTTTAATACTCCCTAGGAACGGAGGAAATACTCTTTTTTTTAATAGGGATAAAAATGTGAAAAAATAATTAATATGGCACAGAGCCTTATGTGATTCTTATAAAAAGGAACGGCTAACACTTTTCATTTAGCTCTTATATTAAGGAACGGAGGGAATACTCCTTTTTTAAAACGTTAAAATAGGTCATATTAAATTAAGATCGAGACTTATATAATTTATAAATTTCACATGAATTTCAACTATCAATATTGTTAAAATGAGTGTTAATAGACTTGTAGTAGCTACTATTTTGGCTTGAACCACAATTAAAATCTTGTTCGTTGAGTATGACTACTATGAGAATAAAACTCTTACTATTAAGATTTAATGTAGCCGCATTCACATGGACTTAAAGCCAAAACTTCTATTTAAGTTAAAACAACCTATGTCAGTTGATCTACGCGTTATTCATATTCTACTATAATTCATGTAGTATAGAGTGTGAAAGGGTGAAAGAGAAGGGAACACAGGAAAATGGTTGAAAATTTTGAAATTGAATGGGAGTTTGAGTGTAATAGACAGGTTCAGCGGGTGCAATTATTTGCAATTAGAACCCTCTGAGCTCTGAGTCGTCCTTGATAATAATAATAACACCTAAAACAAAACAAAACCAATTCACGAGGGGTTCTAAATATGATTTCTAATATAAGTAACATTGTACTCCTCTATCTAAAACTTTTGTTATTTCATAATTTAAGAGTATATTAATTAATATTAAATTTTCTCAAAACACATTTATTTAGAATTGAGTCATATTAAAAAGAGAGAATAAGAATTATTAATTAGGTGATTAGTGTGAATTATAATAAGTAAAAATAAGTAATGGTGGGCGAGAGATATAATATTAATAAATGAGAGTATACATAAAAGAAAATGAGATAAATTGTGTTGGGTTTCTAAAACACAAAAGTTTTGAAACAAGAAGTAATAAATAAAATATTGTTTTTTTTAATTTATTAGAATTATTATCAGGACTCCTTGGTTTGGCTCGTCACTGACGACGAACAAATTGAACTAATTAAAGAAACAAAATAGTTTCTCCTTTTTCTATATTAATATTGAGATAACATTGTTGTAATATTATAATGGTGCTCAATTATATTTTTACCCGCCATATATTCCTAATGTGAGTCTGGGAGATGAAAGATATTTCATCGGTTCCTTATTATAAGAAGTATATTTAAAGTGCACTTGATCCTTTACATGAGAACCAATTTAAAGTTGAATATTATTATTAGTGTCATTTCCATAGTTATTTATGTCGTCTCGAAAATAATTTTTTTCAAAAATGACCTTAATTATTTTTTCGCCCACACTTTGTAAGTGCGGAAGAAAATATGTTTCGCAGTTTAAACTGTGGTTCTATCGCACTTTAAATTGCAGTTATGTCGCACTTTAAACTTCGGTTATGCCACACATTAAACTACGTTTATAACGCACTTTAAACAATGGTAAACTTAAATTTGACTAATTATATCATTTCGCATGTTAAAGTGCAAGCACCTGAAAAATATGCAATTAAACTAGTAATGATACTTTAAGTCATACCTTAAGCCCTTAAAAAAGTATCCATCCAAATTAAGCCCTCAAGCCACCACAGTGATATCATAGCATACAAATTATCCATCTAATACAAATTATCCATGAAATACAAATTATTCATCAAAGTCTACCCCCAGAACTGGATGCATCACCCGCACGGGTCCTTTTTCTCCTCCTACCAGCCATATCATCCTCACCATGCATAACCTGCTCTATGATGGTGTGCACGTTCTAGACTGCTTCCCAGACCCTTGTGCCCTCCTACGGCACTCCTGTCTCCTCCGGGTTCATTGCTATGACACTCCATGTCTTCAACTACTCAACAATAACCTAAACAATGTAGAGATAATAAATATTAGTGTTATACAATTATCATACAACTTATTTAGATCCTAAAACAAAAACTCACTATTACAGACGCTGCCTCATCGTCTCTAGATTCCGGAGGAACCACTAGAGGACGTGAAACCGATTTATATCATCGCATGTAATCATCAAATGCTTGATAAGGGTATTGGGTACGGTCCCCCTGAACTCTATGAGTGGAGTATGCTGCAAACACCTGGTCAGTCTCCTTGCAACTAGGTTTGTCAAACGGAGGTAGACGAGGGATGCTCTGAATACCACCAAACTACCTCAAGACTCGCTCCGGCAAGTAAGGGTGTACCATGTTTGAATGACGAATGAACCCACTGTAGAGATATACTGGCTGAAAAGGCTTGTACTCTTTGTGTCTACCGTAGGGTGTCCATATGATAGAGCCCGCTGGAAGGTCATCCAAGGAAATCCTCTTCTGATGAATGAGAAAATTCCCCTTGGAAGTTATCCATCGCCTAGCCCTAGGCATGTCCTCCATGTAAGCAAGGTTTCGCTTCCTATCAAACATCAAGGAAGGAAAATGCTCAAATATCCATGCTTGTAACGAAACAAAAGTTGTTAGACTATATCAAGAAAAATTGAAACAAGAGAGAAAATAAACAGAATCAATGTCACTAACCTGAAGCAACGTTTGCAAGGCTGGACACGTGCTTCCTGCTGGCATCCTTAAGATGCTGATACAGAAATGCTAATGCTACTGCACCCTAAGCATACATGCAGGTAGCATGTAGGTCACACAACAACTGCAAGTATGCAACTTCTACCTTGTTGTTTCTCTTTCCACAAAAGATCGTCATGCGCACCAACTATAGCAAGAATGCTCTAGCAGCGCCCACGATATTCCTTGCTTGAACCATTTTCTTTACAACATCAAGGAGCCATGTATAACAGACATATGGTCATCGGAACTGCTTGGTCTCATCAAAAGCGGCACGTTGGGACACACCAAGCTGGTCAACCAACACAACAACAGCCTCCTCTCGAGTGAGTCTAGTGAGTGTAAAGAACTTCCCGGTCATAGGAATATGTAGCAACGAAGCCACGTCGTCCAGCGTGATAGTCATCTCGTCGAATGACATATGAAAATATGACGTCTTCGGATACCATCTCTCCACAAATGTCGACAACATAGACCTGTCCACTGGCGGTAGATTGCACATCGTCAGATGGTGAAGACCAGACTCACAGACCATTTCCTTCATGTAAGGATCATAGTATTGTGGTGAACCCTTAAAATGGCTACCATGGTGGTACACTTTCAATAATTTCTGAGTGGCGTAAATTTCCTCCGCATAAGATTTCCAAACCTCAGTGGCAATGTGAGACTCAAAACTACGCAGCAAACTCAGATCAAAAGGCCCCCTTGAAAATAAATAGGGACCTCCTTATCCTTACCATACTCATCATCATCCTCACTCTCGTCATCATCCCCAGCCTCATCCTCGTTATCTTCATCATTGGGAGACACGTGGTGAGGTTCAAGAACCTCCTCCGGCTCAGACACCTATTAAGGTTCAGGCATTGTATGAGATTGTATACGCCTTCTACGTTCAAACGTTGTCACACGTGAACATTCAGCTTCTACCACGGGGCGTTCAAGATTCTTTGTCCTTGCCATATCTATACCAAAAAAATAACAAATGGTTCATATTAAGTCATGGTTCTGAATTAGTGAAGCAACAAGGTGTTGTGTAACGATCGCACTTTAAAGTGCGTAGGTCTCGCACTTTAAAGTGCGGAAAAAGCAAGGCAAGCGATTCCAGTAAAACCACCCCGCGCATTAAAGTGAGACTGTTTCATATTTTACAGTGCGAAAGTGCCACACTTTAAAATGCGAAAAATGGTGACAAGGACAGATGATGCTTACCATGAAAATGAGACAAATATGGAGCGACGGTGGACGGCTATCATAGGAGCGAGAACGGCGGAGAGCGGAGAGGGACGCATAAAGCGGCAAATGAATGGAGAGGGAGAGTGGCAGTCGTGACTGGGGGTTGACATTAGGTTTGGTCGGCGTTAGGGAGAGGGAGAAAGGGGAAGTTGAAGTGCGGAGTAAAGTGGGGGTGGTGTGTGGTTTGGTTGGGGTATATTTTAATTAAGGGTATTTTGGTATTTTTCTCACTTTTGGGGGTGGCATAAGTAGTTATGAGGATGACACCAATAACAATGCCCTTTAAAGTTTGTCGGGAATTAATTATTTTTTGACAAGAATGCCCACATTTTATTGAGGTTTTTCTCTCTTTCTACTCATAAAAGCATTAATGATGCATAAAAATTAAGAAATGTGATATAAATTAAAAAACAAATTTAATACTTCTAAGTTCTAACTACATAAACTAACTATTGCTTTTATTCGAGCTCTATTGGTTGGGGATTGGAAGGTCCAATTCTCCTATGTTTCACATGATAGAAATGGGGTGGCGAATGGTTGGCGAGACAAGTTTCTCACACAGGGTATCCGATGTGTACTTGGAAGGAACTTCCGTCCTCTATGATTCCGTTTTTGTGCAAAGATGCGGTAGCTTAGTTGTTTTCTTTGTTGTTGTTTTCCTTTTCTTATGTAAAAAAGAAAAACTATATTTCTTAAAAAGCTTAAATAGTAAGTTGTTGGAGAGAGCAGCATATAGATACGGATAACACTATCTACATTGGAACAAGCCAACAAGGGTTATGTTTAATGTAATATATTCTTGATTTGTACTATATTAGTCATTAGATGTTTTATTTATATTATATGTTTCTTGTACTTATATTATTACGTGTTAAAGTTGAATGGTTTTATTAATAGGCTGTTAGCTCGGATCTCTAAGGCAATCAATGAGTTTAATTTGGAAGGTGACGATGCCTAATTGAAGCTTCCTGCCAAAAAAATAGCTTTCTTTTAAAAACTAGGATGACATAGAGTTGCTCCCTCAACTACATATGTGATATTGCTTAGGTAGAACTGAACTGCCTTAATATGACTCTAGAAAGTAATAATTGTGGAAAAAGTAAAATATTAACACTTTGTCTGGTATAAAACAGAAAATGAGAATAGAGAAAATGAGAAGAGAAAAATGTAAAAAAGGAGTAGATTTTATAAGTTTTTGGTATGATAGAAAGAGATTGGAAAGAGAGAAGAGAGAATGAGGTGAACATTGTCTCCCTTTGTTTGGTTGAAAAGAAAAGAGAATGTCACTTTGATATAAAATGACATTTTCATCTTAAATATATAAATATTTATAAACAAGTATAATAATGATGATGCAATAAAATGTGAAAATAGGAAAAATTAACCCTCTCGCCCAACTCCCTCGACATCTTGAAGACCACAAAAAGTAGCATGACCCATCACTTTAATCCCCTATTTCTTTCTAATACCAAACATCGGTGCCAATGTTTTTCTTTTGTATCTCTCTCTTCTCTATTTTCACCCTAACAAAGTTTTAGTGTTATTATTGATGAACCCCTGGACTTTGTGATATACATTCGACATATGTTTATTGTGGTGGTTTTTGAGCGTCACAGCCTACAAAGTATAAAAAAAATGTTACTAGCGGTTTAAAACTGCCAAGAAACCATCAATATTTGCGCATGGTTTTCAAGTAATTAAGAACTTTGTGGTAGTTATGCAGTGGTTCAAAACCCTAACAAACACATTATTTTAAATACTCTACATATTGTGGCAGTGAAAAACCGTCACAATCTACATATGTCAATCATATATATGTCGTCGGCCTCATATGTCCAACAAACATTATTGAAATATTTAATGCTTCATCTGCTTCTTATTATAAGAATTAAATTCGAAATATGTTGAGAAGTCCTACATTAACTAGAGATATGACCAAGATAACTCTTATATATGGAGAACAACACTCATGTTTAAACTAACTTTTGTGATAGAGTTTGGTCTCCCAAATTCTAATACGGTATATATTAGAGTCTATCCTGAATCCGGTTAGTGGAGACTAACCATATAATATGGGCTACCCTGCATACGTGGAGTCTTGCATATTTCTCGCTGCAGATGTCCAGCCATACGGGTTAGGGGATGTGTTGAGAAGTCTCACATTTCGTAGAAATATAACCAAAATAGTCCTTATATATGGAAGAGCAACCATCAGCTCTAAATTAGCAGCTTTTGAGATAATGTTAGACATCAAATGGTAATAGAGTATATTTTTATAATTAAGAATCAGTTTGATTGTTGTACTCCACTGACTAATTTTTATAAAAAAAAAAAAAATTATCTAATTATTCAATACTACTATTCAATAGTTTTTGATGTAAAAAAAATACTACTACTATTCAATGACATTATTATTTTCACTTTTTCTGCTATCCTAATCGCCACTTAAGGGAAATTTTGAAAATATTACTCCTTTCATGCCTAATTATAAGATTTTATAGAGATAATTACGCTTATTAAAAAATATGTAATAAAGCTAGTTAATGCATTGTTTTTAAAAAAAGTTATACAATTTTCCATATTTACCTTTATCTCTTTCTTATTGCATTAATTGTATCCTTATATCTCTTTAATGTTATTTCACTCTCTTAATAAATGCATTGAGTAAAGGTGCTTGCTATGGTACCTTAAGCCAGATCAATGTACGGTACTCAAAATGATTTGTTTCAGCAATAAAGACTCATATACTAGTTAAAATTTCAATTTTCGTTCTATTGTAGTGATGAATCATTCCATTCTTAGAGACGTGAGATTTGTGGATTCTGCTTTGTGGACTTTATTCACCCGTCAACTATGATCATTTTGAGCGCATATCTACCACAATTGTTTGTCTCCAGTACTCATCCATTTTCATTAAAAAACAAATTATGAGATAAAATTACTTGACGAGTAAAGTAAAATCTTAAGATTTAGGATTTACTTTAACCAATATAATAATTTATTAGGTTCACTTAATACAGGTATCACACCTAAAACTTTTTCGGGTACCACATAATTTATCTTGAGTAAATATGAAAAAAAACTATAATTTTTTCGTGAAATTAATATAGGGTCTATTATGAAACACTAAAATTTTTCTAAATTATTTTATAATTAGACACAAAGGGCAGTAACCGAAAACAAATATAATATGTGCTAGTAGCTTGGTTGTTGTCATAGAAGAGGAGGTCGCACTATGATACTTATCCATCAAAGTTCATCATTCATTGATGTGACAATGCAAAGTGGCTGTATGCAATGAAAAAGTTATTCTTCGACCCATGCGTTTGCCCATGTTGGCTTGCGACCATATTCCCAGCCCAGGGAATCTATCAATACACAGTTCCAATGGTTTGAGGGGTATGCTCACAATTTCTTCAAGATCTATGGACCACTTTACATCATGTGGCATGAGGTAACCCATCATATTGTTAGATGAGAAAAGATAGTACAAAATCCTCTTTTCATAATCAAAACAGACTACATACCCATAGTAGAGTAATGGCACAACTAGGCAGGATTCCCGTGACATTTCAATTTCCATAAAAGTTTACACCCCCTCACCCAAATCCCCTCCCTCCCTTTCATTTTTCCAAACTTTTGCAGTCTGCTATAACTACCTGCCAAACAAAACCTCTTCTGCACTCTACTTCTGATCTAGCACCCTACCTTCACCCTCTCTAGTTCTCTCTCTTAGTGCACTTCTATTTGGATATAAAAGCCATAAGGGTGTATCAAATTCACAATGCAAAGTTCAGGGTCATTGTTGAAACAGTTGAGTGTGAAGGAGGCTTGGAAATCAACATCAAACAGGTGGAGTGCAAGGGAAAAATACAACAACAGCGGTGGGAGTGTTGATGCAAGTCTGAATCAAATGAAAGGTCTTGGATTGCATGGGAATGAGGACAATGGGGTAATGGTGAAGAAGAGAATGATGGTGGTGGTGGATCACACTTCACATTCCAAGCATGCAATGATGTGGGCAGTCACCCATGTAGCAAATAAGGGTGATTTGCTCACTCTGCTTCACGTTGTTCCTCTTGATAGGGGCTCTGATTCTTCTTGTTCTGCATATCTTGTCAATTATCTTAGGTCCCTTTGCAGAGACTTGAAGCCTGAGGTAAGTTAGTCCCTGAATTGCAAGCCAGAGAGTGTTCCTTAATTTGTAATTCTTTGATGTCAATAATGGTCATTGTGCTTGGTAGATCTTGATTCAAGTTGATCTGTGAATCTCCACAGTGCTTTTCCAAAAGGGAGAAGTAGGATGTTCCTTCTTTTTTAATATTTCTTCTACCCATGAAATTTATATTCAACCTTTTCTATTCTTTAGAGGGAGGAAAAGGGTCTGAGACTCTGAGTTTCCTGAATAATTCCTCTTTTTTATTTTCACTTTCCTGAGAGAAATTAATCATGATAAACAATAATGCACAGATGCTTCAGCTTTTCTTTCTAAATTCTCCCCTCATAAAGAAATGCTACTGAGTGTTTTGGTTTTAAATTATGGTTCGCAAGTGTAATTGTGGCTGCAATGTAAAGGGCTTGTAAGTCCTGCATTGGCGGCATTGCGACCACAATTGCAGCCGCATCAGCCTGAATTTATCTGCAATGTAACCGTCACCCGCAATTTATAACCCTGGTGATCAGTGTCACTACTGTGTTGGTGTATTATAGGTGGAAGTGGAAGCACTTGTAATCCAAGGCCCAAAACTTGCCACAGTGATGAGCCAAGTGAAGAAGCTGGAGGTGTCTATCTTGGTATTGGGCCAAAAGAAGGCTTCTTCTCTCTTCAGCTGGTAAGATGTTCCTAAATCAGTATTCTAAGTGCATATTTGAATTCACGGTGGATAACGTCAAAATCACAGTGGACATTGTACAGAAGCAACTTTCTTAGCTTTTGGGCTATTCACCATGACTTTGTATTCACCATAATCTTGATCGTGTATCCAAACATGCATTAATGCAATTTTCCAACCTTCTCAAATTTCAAGATTCAGATTATGTTATTCAATTTGCTTGAAATCCAATTCAGTATTTGAAAATTTAGTTTATTTAATTTCTTGTAGCTTGTGTGGAAGCACCACTAGCAGCAGTTCTGAAGAGTTTGCTGAGCATTGCATCAACAAAGCAGAATGCTTAACAATAGGAGTGAGGAAGAGAAGCCAAGGTACAAATGGCTACTTTATCAGCACAAGGTGGCAGAAGAACTTCTGGTTACTGGCTTAGATCTTTTGGAGTTCTTGACTTCATAACTAGTTGTGCTAATTAATTAGGATCAGGATCCCATAGATGGGACAAATGGGAAGATTAACTCTAATAATTATATGTATCATCAGTTCTAACTATATTGTACTTGTACTGAGTAACTGACTCTGTGGCCATCAATTTAATTCCATGGTAACTAATTATATAAAGGATGAATGTGACCCACATTAATTAATATCACCCATCCCCAATTATTTTTTTCAACGTTATAGTTTTAAATTATATCTATCACGGAAAACTGTAGATGCAGGACCACTGTCTACTGGGCAGGGTTAGAAGAAATCATTTACGTCAGCATTAAACTCTAACCCTCTTTTTTTCTTTCTGGTAATTGCATTAAGTTCATGGATAAAAATAGAAGTCATATGTTAACTAATAAGTAACTAATGAAACTGTTGGCTTACAAATAGATTCAGATTAGGTAGCAGTATTGGTCGGCTGAGAAAATAACATAACGATTCCCTAATAAATCGATTACTCGAAGAAGAGACTTTGTTCCTCAATACAGGTTCCTAAGACACTCCACAAAAATCTTAGTGATCACTATTAAGAAGTTTGTGAACAAGGTAAGCTATGAAACTAAGCGAACGACTAAGATGGATAAAGACTTACAAGTAGTAGAGATAAAAGGCTGAAATCAAAGCTTGGAAGATAAAGGGCGGAAAGACTGTAAACAAAGTAAATTGCAGAAAGTTAAAGGCACAAAAGTAAAGGGAAAAATGAAATGCCGGAAATTTGTGGATTTTGATTGATTGTTGAGTTGTGTCTTGTACAAATGACAATTCCCCTATTTATAAGGGCAAATTCGACTAACCTACAACAGTTAACAATCACCTATCACTATCCCATGTTTCCCGATCCTTACAAGCACTCATAGATCGTGGGATGCTGGTCTTTTGCTTCTCCTAGTCAGCCAGGAAGTTTGTTTTGAGTCGATCTTCCTTGTATCGAATGGTTCACTAGCAATAACAACCCTTCCTAATTTTAAGGGATTGAACTTGTTAATGCTTTTGCACGTGAGGATATTCTAGAAGCTCGTATGATATTCTCAGTTTTGAACCCCAGCCTATGTACCTTCCCTCAAATCCTGTCCACATACGTAGTTCCTTTCACCTAGCTGTTTAGTGTTATCATACTGGACTGGCGTGGGGCGACACACCCTAAGCAAGGTTAGTTCCCCCAGCGAGCAAGGGACATAAGGCATGGGCGAGTAGCCACCCTAGGTCATGGGCCTGGACCGGTCAGGTGGCACAAAGCCCAATAAGGGGTACCTAAGGGCTCAACTGTAATAGTTCTAGGGTTTGGGTACTTTCCCCACTATAAAAGGCAAACTCCTGCTCAATTTAATGCATGTTCTCACTTTTCCCAAAACACTCTTTGATAGTCGGCACTTAGGAACCCTAGACCTGAGGATCCCGAGATCCCCGGAACCCTAGATCTAAGCCTCTTGCCACTACCTGACTCACATATAAGAACATTGGCGCCCACTGTGGAGCCTGGTAAAACTTAACCAGGCCCCAAGTTCCAGCGCCTGGCCTACGCAACGCGGTCGGTCACAGCGGCGGCGAGCGCGATGTCCAGGAAAGCTCAAAATCCAGAGATGCAGACAATTCTAGAGAGGTTAGATAGTTTACAACGCACCAGCGAGCAGTTACAAGCCCATATCAAGAAGATGACTCAAGAACGAAATGATTTTCAGCACGCAGATCGGAGGGAAGCAGCAACGTGGCCAACTTCCAGCCATTTGCGACAGCCGTAGCTAACACGGTCATACCAAAGCACTTGAAGACACTAGTGTTGGAGCTGTACACTGGTGAGACGGATCCGCGAGACCACTTGGTGTACTTCAAAACCCGGATGGTCATCGCTGGAGTCACAGATGCGGTAAAGTGTAAGATGTTGTCGTCAAGAAGTCGACGATGACTTGGTTCACTACCTTTCCACCTGGCTCGGTAGCATATTTCACAACATTCTCAGCAAAGTTCTTGTCTTAGTTTTCGACGAGTCAGACGGAGAAGGTGACCATTGCCACTTTGTTCAACACTGTGCAAAAGAAGGGCGAGAAGATCAAGAGCTATCTGTCAAGATTCAATTAGTTGTTAGTTCATTTGAAAGATTATGTGCCCACAGTGTGTGTCGTAGAGTTTAAAAATGGTTTGCGAGAAGGCAATCTGAACAACGACTTAACCAGGCGTCCAGCTGAGACCATGATAGAGCTCAGATGTTGGGCTCATGAGTTTGTCTTGGAAGAGGAGGATAACATGCACAAAAGGGCGAGGGATGGTGAAGACCATCTCGCCAAGATGAATTCATAGGTAGGATCCCCGCAACCAGCGTAAAAAAGACAAGTAAAAGCCCCAAGAAACAACCGACTCATCCCTTACGAGCCTCATCGCCAACTAGGCAAGAGGGATTGGTGATGACCCGGGTTTGTGGGTTATTTTCTTAGTTATTTTGCATTTAGTTTAATGAGTTAATTAGCTATTTTTGTAATTTTAGGACACATTAGGCTTATTGCATGAATTTTTGTGTTTTTAGTTGAGTTTAGGATCTTTATGCATTTATTAGATGTTTTTATGGGTTTTCCTTGAGTTTTGGGTTATAGGTTTTATTTCAGTAATTTGGCTGCAACTTATGCGGGTTTTTTCTCCTAGCTCAAATATTTTCTTGAGAATCCGTACGGTCAAAATGAATATAAATGAGTCAAGAACAATATATCAAAATATCAGCTTGATCCAATGGTGGACGAGTCGATACGAGCTATTTTACGAAAAGAGGTCGAAGTTGTCAAAAACCTGCGCTGCTGCGATACACTCTCTACCGCTGCAGTGATAATTGCTGTGATAATAACATGCTGGAATTAAAATCCTGTTTTGTGATTTTTAGCACAACTTTTGCATTTGGAGGTCGTTTTGCGGACGTTTACTCTGGAATTCACACGAGATCAAGGAGAACATTTCTAGGGCTTGCCTTGGAGCTTTTAGGTTCAATTTATTTATCCTTGTTTTCATGTTAGTCATGCTTGACTAATTCGTTTTCTAGCACTTGGGATGTGAATCCGATTTGCGTCCTTTTGGATTCTTAGTTTGTATGAACAGTTATCTTTTTTCTATGAATTTATTCTTAGTATTTATCCCCGCTTGAATGCATGCTTGCGTATTACTATTTTATATGAGAATTTAGGGATTCGGAGAGTAAATTGATTAGACCTTCCCTACTGCTTAGGAATAAGAGTAGAATCTAATAGTGGTGGTGAGATTAAGAGTGTAATCTTTAACTTCAACGTGCTAGGTGCTAGTAAACCAGAAGTAGCCTTTGAATTGAGAGTCTTGCTTAAATATTGATTTATTAAGTAGGAATAAAGCTAGATCACCATAGGTTAAGTTCCCAAGTTCATACAACACTAGGTTTTCTTAATAAGGATTGCGATCGGTGAAATGGAACCCAGGTTCTACCTTAATCATATCTTCAAACAAATTATTTTATTTCCTTGTTCTTTTTATGAAATTGAATAATTGAATCAAAACCCCCAATCTTTCTTTATTTTGTACTCACTAAATCAAAGAATCAGTCTGAATCGATAATTGAACACAATCCCTTGGATAGGATATCTTTTATATTACTTCGAACCTTTGTACACTTGCAAAGTGCCTATCAATTGGAATCGCCCAGAAAATCGTTTAGCATATGGCCAAAATGTGAACAATGTAGAGAGTGAAAGGAGAAAGATGCAGTTCAACACGCCCTTGAGTCAAATACCGGCAGAGGTGGACAAGGTCGGATCATCACTTATCCTAGACGAGAAGGGTACCCTAGAATGCAGATCCCAATTGATGGTGCGAATTCCACCTGGTGCTAGGACATGAGACAGAAGATTGTTGGTTCACCGTGATTTGGAAAGGCTGGTTGCAGATGGTCAGTTGAGCCAATTTACAAGGGGCAAGCAAAGGCGAGAGGCAATAGCCCCTAACAAAGTGTTAGCAGCTGTAGCTGACGAAGAAAACCCGGCTTTGGGCAAGCCAATTGATTTAGTGGTCTCCATATAGGGAGGATTTTGTGGGGGTGGCGAGATGAGCTCGGCGAAGAAGAAATACACTAGACAAGTGAATTATGTCCATGCGGGTCGACACGGCTTCGACCACCCTAACATAACTTTCAGTGTCAAAGATTTTGAAGGGATTGTGTCGGGTATGACACGAAAAGAGTTAGTTTTGTTGGATCGAGGCAGCTCGGCATATGTCATTTATGCTGAAGCCTTTGATAAGATGAAGTTGAATGAGGCGGATCTAAAGCCTTATAAGGGAAGTTTTTTTGGATTCGTCAGCGAAAGGATCTTAGTTTACGAATGGATCCAGCTTGAGACAATTTTTGGCAGAGGTGAGAATGTGAGAGGGTGCCGGTCAAGTCCTATAATGTGATTATTGGAAGAAGTACGCTCAACAGGCTTGGGGCGATCATCTCAACGCCAAATCTTACCATCATGTACACGAATAGCCAACGAAGAGTTGGCGTGATGAAGGTAGATCAAACAATGGATAGACATTGTTACACAAGAAGTTTAGAGTTGTATAGTATATACAGTCAAAGGGGGTGAGAGAGGGGCACCATGTATATGAGATCTCCATGCCTGAAGACCCTTTTCTAGATCCAAGGGATGACCTGCGAACTAATAGAGCCCAGCCGGCGAAGGAAACCAAGACGTTGGTCTTGGAAGGTAAAAATTTGAAGGTAGGCGCGAATTTAACCCCTAGGCAAGAATATAGACTTGGTGACTTGCTGAAAAAGAACCTTGAGCTTTTCGCCTAGAGTGTGAATGATGTCCTTGGGATCGACCCAAATTTTCATGTCACAAGTTTGTCGTAAATCCAAGCGTCAGGGTGGTTATCTAGAAGAAAAGAAAAATGGGCGATGAGAAATATAAGGCAATTAGACAGGAGACTGGGAAGTTATTGGAAGGTGTATTTATAATAGAAATTAAATACCTGACTTGGCTCGCCAACGCTGTGATGGTGAAAAAGGCGAACGGAAAATGTAGAATGCGCACAGACTATATTGACTTAAACAAGGCGTGTCCAAAAGATTCATACCCGCTACCCAACATAGATAGATTGGTGGATGGGGCATCGGGCCACGAGATCTTGAGTTTAATGGATGCGTATTCAGGTTATAATAATATTCGAATGCATCCAGCAGACAAAGACAAGACTGCTTTCTATGGCAAAATGGTGAATTACTACTACAAAACCATGCCATTTGGATTGAAGAACGTAGGCGCCACTTATCAGAGGATGATGGATAGGGTTTTCACTGACCAAGTGGGGCAAAAAATGGAAGTATATGTCAATGATATGGTCATCAAAACCTTGAAGGGGAAAGATCACTGTGGAGACCTGGAGGAGGCGTTCAGTTATTTAAGAAAGCACAACATCAGACGAAACCTAGAGAAGTGTACATTTGGCATAATGAGCGGTAAGTTCCTATGGTTCATGATTTCTGAGAGAGGCATAGAAGTAAACCCTAACCAGTGTCAGGTTATCATGGACATGAAGAGTCCAATGTTTGTCAAGGAGGTTCAAAAGCTAACAGGATGGTGATAAGTGTTAGATTTACGTATATTTGGATATCATTTTAGACACTTATTCGATTTATATGCTTGAATTATTGATCATTTGAACCCTCAAAGTAGTTAATTCAGTAAATACTTAATTTCAACATATAGATAGTGCAAATATTAGTTTTTCTATGTATTTAACTTGGAATTTTGATGCAAAGAAGAAATTCACAAAGAATCCAAGTTTTAGGTGAAAAACAGACCCTCGTCTGAGTTCGTGGTGATCGTCTGGCTTCATAGATCGTCCGAATCCATGATCGTCTGGACTCATGGAAGATCATCTGAGGTCTCGTCTGACTCCATGGAACAAGAATCTGGCAGAATTCCAACGCTCATGCGTTGGCTCAAAAGCAGACGAGGATCATTTGACAAGAGGCGGTGTAGGAAACTTAACGATGAAGAAAAACAGAGCAGCTGATTCAGCAACCAACAAAGGCGGTTTGACTAAGCAGTCATTGTTCAGCAAGTTGGCAAAGGCGGATGAAGAAAACTTACCAATGAAGTTTTCCGCCATGAACAACACCTTAAACCTGCTCTATTTTTGCCTATAAAAAGATACCTTCATTCAGAACACAGGGAGTTGGATTTTGAGCAGAATAATAGAGTTGGATTTTTATAAGAATTACTTCTAAAACAGAGGCAGATCATGAGCTAGTGAAGGATTCTAGTGAAGAGGAAGTAAGCCGGGAGAGAGAAAGAAAGTTATGTGCATCGGTACGTTGACGTAACGTGGGAACGCATTGGCGTCATCGCCAAGCCTCCAGAATCCAATATTTCTTCTTGTAAGCTTGTAGCATCCATGGAAATGGGTAGCTAAACCTCTATTGTTGGAATTAGTTGTAGCCTTTTGATCCTCTGATGTATTTATAACTGATATTTCATATATAAATCAATGTTTTTGTGAATGGTTTCAATGGTTTACCTTATGTCTAATGCTTGTTTTAGCTTAATTACCTAGAACATGATTATGGATTTAATAGTGTAGTGGCAACTAGCTACTTGAATCTGAAATAGGTAATATCATCTATTGTATCTAGGGCCTAGGAATGGGGTTAGATCATTCGTCCAAACAAACATCCATGTCTAGTGCTTCTTGCTTTATTAATCAATCAAGGGATTGGGGATTAATATAGTTGAGTTGATAATCTTTTATGTCGGGGGACTGGGTAATAAGATAAGAACTGATGTGATGAAACCAACATAGAAGAGGATTTGTATGAGAATTTAGTGAGTATGTCAAGATTAATCGGTGAAAACTAATCCCAACAGCTTCCGTAACTACTTAAACTCCAATCTGATATTTGGTTTAGTTCTGTTTAAATTCACTCCAAAACAATCAATTCATTTTATCCAATGTTTAGTTAATTACATTAAAGTACCGCATTTTTATCGCAATTCTCTGTGGTTCGACAAAAACCCGTTGCTATACTACATTCGAATCTTGAAAGGGATTTTGATAGTGTTTAAGTGACAATTTTATAAATTCTTTTGGTGAATAGTTTTTAATACCTAAAAATCCTTTCAAAAAGTAGATCACCTCTCTGTCGAGATTCCTACCACATTGTGGGGGGCGAGCAGCCCCATTCTTCAATTGCTTGAAAAAGAACTCTGAACTCAAGTGGACATCGGAATTTGAGGAGGCCTTTATTCACCTCAATTGTTTTCTGTCAGCACCACCAATTCTTTCAAGGCCATAATCGGGGTTACCACTAATTTTAGACATTGCCATAACAAGCGGGGCAGTAAGTTCAGTGCTGGTACAAGAAGTGGGGAAGCAACATAATATAATATATTTTGTCAGCATGGCCCCGCAAGGTGTTAAGCCAAGGTATCAGAACATAGAAAAGATCGTATTTGCGTTGTTGGTGACGGCGAGGTGCCTAAGGCCTTATTTCCAAATATACCAAGTCAAAATACGAATGAATTTGCCTCTTAGGCAAGTTCTTCAAAAATCAGATCTGTCAAGGTGTTTGGTGGCATGGTCTGTGGAGTTTTCTGAATATGATTTGAAGTTCGAGCCAAGGGGAGTTGTGAAGGCCCAAGTGATCATAGACTTCGTGGCCAAGCTAACTCCTACCAATGAACCTGGAGTGAGCACCGTTTGGGTGTTGCCAGTTGATGGATCGTCAAATTTAAAAGGAAGTGGAGCCGGCATTGACCTTGATGGACCCCAAGAGATCTTGATTGTGCAGTCATTGAAATTTGATTTCAGAGTGAGTAACAGTCAGGTCGAGTATGAGGCTCTGACCGCAGGTTTGAAGTTGACAAAATATCTACCAATTAAAAATTTAGTTATAAAGAGTGATTCTCAGGTAATGGTTAACCAAGTGAAGGGCAGCTAGGGAAGTACCTTACAAAGGTCAATGAATTGGCATCAGGTTTCTCGAAAGTTAATTTGGAGTATGTCCCAAGGGATCAAAATTCAAGAGCTGATATCCTGGCCAATTTGGCGAGCACCATAAGGCCAGCCTACAATAGAACGATGATTCAAGAACCCTTGGCCATGCCAAGTGTGGAGCTGTCTGAGGTACTCGCCATTGACCTGGGGTAAGGTGTTTGGAAGGATGAGATTAAAACATTTTTAGAACTCGACTCCCAAAGTCATGCGAATGAAAGTAAGGAGCTAAGGTGCGAAGCGAGTCATTATACAATGGTAGCATATCAATTGTACCGTTAGGGCCATTCAGCACCACTTCTTAAGTGTGTGGTCGAGTCTAAAGGGGACAAGATCATGCGTAATTGGGCCTGCACTTGTTCTCCAAGGTCCTACACACAAGCTTCTACTGGCCTACCCTAAGAAGGGATTGCCAAGAGTTTTTCAGGAGACATGTGAAATGCCAAATGCTTGTCGATGCATACAAGGCACCACCAGAAAACTTAATCTTGATGTCTTCACCGTGTCCATTCGCAATTTGGGGAGTGGACCTAGTCATCCCTTTCCCCAAGGCGAGAAGGCAACTGAAGTTCTTCAATGTAGAGGTGAAGCTGAGCCTTGGGCGACCATAGGAGCTTATAAAGTGAAGAATTTCTATTGGAAAAATACTTTTTGCAGGTTTGGCATACCCACAACTATCATCTCCCACAACAGAACTCAATTTGCCAGTCGCCTCGTTCAAGAGTTTTGTGTTGAAATCAGATTTTCATCTGTAGAGCACCCTCAAACCAATGGACAAGTTGAATCGGCGAACAAGGTCATTTAAGCAGGTTTAAGAAGGACGCTAGATGAGGCAAAAGGAAGATGGGTAGATGAGCTTCCGGTAGTCGTATGGAGCTACAACAACACGCCACAAACAACCACAAGTGAAACGCCCTACAGACTCACTTATGGCGATGGCGCCATGATTCTAGTGAAGCTGAGCGAACAAAACTGGTAGTGCAAACATTAAACGAAGAAGGGAACGCCAGCAACATGCTTATCAACCTGGACTTACTCCCAGAAGATCGTAAAAATGCACATCTAAGGAAGGCGGTGGTGAAGCAAAAGGCTGCGAGGCGTTATGACACTAAGGTGGTCCCTCGCGAAATGGAAGAAGGCGATTTGGTGTTAAGGAGGAAGACAAAGGCGCCGAATGACAACAAGTGCAGGCCCAATTGGGAAGGACATTTTCGAGTCACTCAGAAGTTTGGACGAGCCGCGTATCACCTGGAAGAATTAGATAGGAGGCGAGTGCCATGAGCTTTGAACAGTTCCAACTTGAGATACCATTTTAGTTAAAAGATGAGTTACTGATCTTGAAGCCTCATTTATTTAAGCCAAAGCCTTGCCAATGGCCATGGCGAGCCAAAGTCTCCATACCAGCGTACTCAGAGTTGTAAGCTTCGAGTAATCGAGCCAAAGCCTCTTTTCCCAAGTGTTAGAGAAAAGAATCGTTTGTTGCTGGAGGCGTGCATAAACAGTAACAACATCGTCTGGGATTGTCTGTCACTTCACTTATCAACAATGGAACGCATCGTCTTACCCTACCGTCTGGCAGGGATCTTCTGATGTTGGAACAATGGATCTTCTGCCAAAGCCGAGATAAATGGTCTGACCAGACATGTCGTTTCAGTCCACGCCAGCTGAAGTCATGTTTATCCAGTAGCAGTAGTAATCTTTGAATATCCAGGATCTTATCTTGTATTTATTATTGTTTACGTTTCCCAATGTATTTACGTTTCCAATGTAATAGTTTGATCTCGGAATATCCGTCGTCAATTTGTATAAATACAGAGCTTGTAACAAAGAATTATTAAGTTAAGAAACTGAAGTGCAGTATAATTACAAATAACGCATCTTCATTTTTTTCTTCAAAAACCTCTCTTCCATCCCTTCCGCCTTCGAGAACCTACTATGGTTTTTAACATGGTATCAGAGCTAGCTTGATTCATGGTTTCCTTTTCTTCTTTCTTTTCTCCCATGGCAGAAGCTCCACCTTCGTGCCAAGCTTTATTTTCTACCCTAAAACTCAAGAGCAGAGGGCTAACACCTGCTGACGTTCCTCTGAGAACCAGCTTTATGCTTTATCACTTTCCTGTCCTTATTTTTCGACGCTGATATTCATAAACAGAGGGTTAACACCTGTTAACGTTTCCCTGAACTCAAGCATTATCTTTTCTATCCCTTTCCTGATTTAGCCTCTTAACGCTGAGACTCATGAACAAAGGGATAACACCTGTTAACGTTCCTCTGAGCTCAAGCCAGGCACCCAAAAACACAAAAATATATTTTCCTTCACATGTTGCTTCAGATCTAGTGGATCTGGCCAAGGAGTTCGAATCATCTTCCATGTTCTTCATTTCTAGCATCATGCCCCAAGCCTCTGCTCTGAGCATACCATCACCGTCAAAGGAGTGCAACTTATCAGGCATCATAAGGCCACTCTTGCTCTTGATGACTGCAAGAGATGCAACGCAAGTAGCAATTATGGAGGTCAAGCTCAACGTATGCCTTCAAAGGTTGTCTTCCTTCTCACCTACGTTGAGCTTGCAGGGGGATGTTAGAGAAAAGAATCGTCTGCTGTTGGAGGCGTGCAGAAACAGTCACAGCATCGTCTGGGACTGTCTGTCACTTCACTGATCAACAACGGAACGCATCGTCTTACCCTATCGTTTGACAGGGATCTTCTGATGTTGGAACAATGGATCGTCTTCCAAAGCCAAGATATATCGTCTGACCGGACATGTCGTCTGAGTCCGCGCAAGCTGAAGTCATGTTTATCCAGTAGTAGTAGTAGTAGTAATCTTGGAATATCCGGGATCTTATCTTGTTTTTATCATTGTTTACATTTCGCAATGTATTTACGTTTCCAATGTAATAGTTTGACCTCGGAATATCCGTCGTCACTCTGTATAACTACAAAGCTTGTAACCAAGAATTATTAAGTTAAGAAACTGAAGTGCAGTACATTACAAATAGTGCATCTTCATTCTTTTCTTCAAAAACCTCTCTTCTATCCCTTCCACCTTGGAGAACCAACTCTGGTTCTTAACACCAAGAGGTATTTCGATCCTAAAAGCCTCACAAAATTAGCCAAAGTATCAGAATGATTGGCACAGAAATAGTCTTGCGTCATTAAGTTTTTTCATTTAGCGGATTTAAAGGAAAATTGTCTCTCACCATGAAAAGCGTAGGTTAAGAGCCTAGATAATTCTCCAAAAATATGGCACACAATGCCGTAAGGAAAACTTAAATGCTTAAACGTCAAAATAAAAGGAAAGGCACCAAGCGAACAACCTCAAACTCCAAGACAGACATGACATGCCACTCGTCGTAACAACGGAGACTTCATAAGACGCCCCAAACTAGGGGGTTGGTTTTAAGACCACCCCTTTGGTCTATAAACCACCCCCTATTTACCTGAATTCCCAAAATGCCCTTTTCATAAAAATAAAAAACCCAAACCCCCCATTAACCAGCTCCACCAACCCCCAACCCCCTATCCATTAACCCTCCCTCTTCTTCCCTCTGCGTGTTTCATCTTCTTCTCTCCCTCTTCGTTTCTCTTCCTCTACCACCCCTACACCCGAACCCAAAAGGAAGCACACGCACAAATTCATTCCCCTTGAGGTACATCCATTTCTACTCCTTCTTCATTCGTTATTTTTCATTTTTGGTAGATATTGGTATTAGGGCTGGGTTTTTTGCTGGATTATCATTTGTGTTGTTTGTTATTGCAAAAATCTAGTGGATTTGCGATCTGTTACTCAGATAGCCATGATTGTATGGAATTCGAGGTTCTGGTTAAAAATCGCACCTTAAGGTGCGATTTTTGTATGCTTATTTCGCACCTTAAGGTGCGATTTCCTTGCAATCCTTTGTTGACCCGTCGCACCTTAATGTGCGATTCTTAAGTTATAATTCGCACATTAAGGTGCGATTTTGACAACCCAAAGCAATAATTTCATTCCTTTATACGTGTTATCATCCAAGGCTAGGTAGTGTCTTTGTATCTATGTGATTGCATGTATGATATTGATAATGTGTTACCACTCTTCTGCAGGTATGTCCCATTTTGCAACATGTCTTATTTTTTTATTTATATGCTTATATGAGCATTGATATATGAGCATTTCCCAGCCTCGTTGTTTGTCCGTAAGATAAATCGGGCCTACACGGAGGACATGCCCAGGGCCATGCGTTGGGGGTGCATTAAGAGTGACGGGGCTGTATCACAGAAGCGCGCCAACCTAGATGACTTGTCTGGTGACGTCATCATTTGGACACCGTACGATCAGCACCGGGTAGCTTGGCCTTTCGATGATGTGTCACTCTATAGCGGCTGGATTCGATGCTCCGGGATTAGTCACCCACACCAGCCGTAGAGAGTGATGCGACAGTTTGGGTGCATGCAGGTCATACCAGCCCCTCCATTGATTGATGCGCCAGCAATTGCTCTAATTGACGAGATGTGGCAGATGTACCACATGTATATCACCCACCTATCTCACCGTGCCATTTCACCTGGCCAGAATGCTCCAGACTATCTTCCTTGGTTTCGTCAGGTGTCACACCCATACATGATACCCCCTGAGAACAGGGAGATCGACACTGCTTCTGCTTCTGTGAGCCACATTGCATTTTGTTTAGTTAATGTTTATAGCATTAATTGTTAAAAGTCCACTGACATTTCATGTCTTGCAGGGTCTTTTTGCACTTCTAGCGAAGTATTTGGATATCGCCGTCGACCCGGAGAGGTCAGGAGCTCCCCAAGAGGGGTCAGAGGTCTGGGTGGCACTGCAAAACATGCAGGCTGTTGTATCACAGAGCTTGCATGGTGATCTGGTGTACACGCGGTCAAACAGGAGGGGGGCACGAGGGTCACAAACTTCTAGATCTAGGCAGTAGCTTGATTTTTACTGTGATTGACTTAGCTAACATTAACATTTGTACTTATTGACGTTGTTTGGATTGTAATGTCGGGGCCTATACATTGTAAAACATTTTGGGAATGTAATCTAAGGCAGTAGTCATTATATGCTCTTTATGTTAGTTTACAACGCTTATTCGTTTGCTTTTATAACTATGTGTTATCCTTTGTTAAAGAAAACTTTGAAAAAATATTACTATTTTTTCTTGATTATCTAAATCGCACCCAAATGTGGGTATTTAACGTGCTAATCGCACCTTCAATAGTGATTCTAGTAAAAAAAACCTTGTTTAAGGGATACAATTCGAATTTTGATTATTATTATTTGATTCGCACATAAATGTGCGATTTTTTAGTTCAAACCCGCACCTTAAGGTGCGAAAGTGGGAAAAATACATTTTTTATTCGAATTATTTAACATTCGCACTTAAGAGTGCGATTGTAAAAACTAAAATCGCACCTTAAGGTGCGATAGTGTAAAAAAATACATTTTTTAAATTAGAATATTTATTTTTCGCACTTAAGAGTGCGATTAAAAAAATCCAAGTCGCACGTTAAGGTGCGATTACATTAAAATTGCCAATTTTTATTAATATTATTTCATTCGCACTTAAATGTGCGATGTATAGGTTCAAAATCACACATTAATGTGCGAATATACTTGAGAATAAAATTATTTTAAACGAATGGTTTCTATTATTTAAATTCAATTTTCATATCGCACCTTTAAGTGCGAAAAATAGATATATTTCGCATCTTAATGTGCGAAACGCATTAAAGGGGGTAAAAATCGATAGTTATTTGCAGGTAACCTGTAACATATATTATCCACTAAGTACCATTAATTCCTGAATCCAATAACATTATATCACAAAAAACTGAACAGTGGTTATATTTCATACATTAGATCTCTTTACAAAAAACTGTGCACGTGGTTATGTTTCATACATTAGATTTCTTTACAAAAAACTGTGCATGTGGTTATGTACATTAGATCTCTTTACCAAAAAGGGTGGAATTGCTTGTCAATTAAATACATATTGTTCATCAACCGTGAGATCTACAACGTGGTTTTCCTTTGACTTGTGTTGATCTTCTAACTCTTTTTGATATGCAGTCATCTGGTTCAAGAAGGGGAATTCCCATGCAGCAGCATTTACGTCACGATGATACCTCCATTGAGGTGCTGTCATAGGGATTGGGTGCTTTGCCTTTAGCTTAACCTACAAACAGAAACAATGCATTAACGAAATGGAAAAAAGGATGGGGCTTAAATTAAACACACATTAAATTGGGTATATCTACCTGCACCCAATGATTTCCATTAACGTGGCCAAGTACAATAATGTGCTTTTGCACAGGGACTGGGTCTGTTAGTGGTAAATAGGTGGTGCAACCTGAATTACCCAACGAAATAAACACAACATTAAATGTTGTAGCAACAATGTAACCCATATCTGGCAATGTCAACCATTTTGATTCAGTGATTATCTCGTCAGGGGCCACTGTCAATGCATTGCAAATCTCTTGGGTGAGGTTTGCCCCATACATTGCGGTATATGTTCCTGCTCTTTCCATCAACTTGTGGATCATCTTCTCTCGAATCTCCATCCACATGTGTTCCCCTTTGCCCAACAAGGCTGATATGGCTCTAAAACCACAGTATCCATCTCCCCTGACATCTATGATATCTATTATGTGAGAATGAAACTTGATCGGCATCTTATCCAATAGTGGCAGATCTTTTTGCCTCCTGGGTCATCCCCTTTTGGTGTAGATTTTGGGACGTTGGTTGACTTAGGATCTTTCCACTTAGGAACAGGCGGAGATGGGTGTACCACCGGTGTTTTTTCATTCACCGAAGGTATTGTTGTGTTGCTTCCATGGAGAGAGTTCATATAGTCGTCAACAACCTCAAAATATGATGGATTACATTTGGTTGAGCCTTTTGCTTCTCCCTTTGTCCTACCTTTTGTTTTCACTTTAACAGGAGGGGGACACATTGAGGTTGAATCAGGGAAGGAAATCTCTCGCATTTTCTCTTTGATTGCCTTTTTTGCAGGAAGATCAGCATTGTCAAACCTGTAACAAATAGCTTCAATCTCTGCCTTCAAGTTCATGTCACTAGAAGGATCCTTGGACGGATCCGCAGTTGCTAACGAGCAAGCTCACACGCACAAGGTAACCCATGCGTTTTCCTCAACGTCCAACCACATGCAGAACTATCAGCTCCCACTCTGTCAACTCTAGTTCTCTCCTTTGCAATCAACTCAAGACATGTCTTTGATACAAATCCATGAAGGTTTTTGTAGAATCTATCCTTGAACTTGTGGTCCCTTACAAAGATGTTGTGCTCAAATGACGACATGATCTTTGTGTGTTGCAATATGGTTTGCTTATTCATTGCCGTCCAACAAGAAGCCAAATCTCCTTTGCTATCTTTGAGTATAAGCTTCAACGTTGCATGAGCGCCTTCCACCCTAAACGAAATAAAGCAACGAATGGTTAATTGTTACACAAAAATTTACATATGATAAATTCCATTAATAATTAAAGCTTATAAGTAAACGAACCTGTTGGTTGTTGTGTTCCCCAGATGCATAACCTCGTCAATCCAGCACTTGACAAATTTATGCCTATGATCCTCCAACCACGTCTTGTGAATGTACGCTTTGAACTGATCAAACGCATTACATAGTATTTCTAGCTCCTTCAAGTGGATTGCATACTCATCTTCTGAGACAGAATCCATGACATCACACCATGCTTCCCTTATTACATCCCAATATTTCTTATCACAATATAACTTGCATTTCGCGATCACATTCTTGCTTATGTGGAATCTACATAACAAGTGCTTCGCTGTCGGAAACACCTCAACAACAGCGGCCATTAGTGCAAGGTCTTTATCCGTCACTATCACATTTGGCCAGTTTTCCTGTTTAGCAATCAACCCATTCAGCTTAGACAAAGCCCACACAACATCGTGCGTTTTCTCAGTCGACATATAAGCAAACCCAATTGAGAATGTGATGTTTGTTGAGGTAACACCAACCATCTCAAGTAATGGAAACCCGTACCTATTTGTTTTGTACGTACTGTCCACAAGCACAACATTAGAAAAAATGTTAAACAATTCAATCGCACGTGGGTGTGACCAAAAGATATCTTGAACCACATCATTGTCTGCATCCTTCTGATGCCAGTAAACATATTTGTCACGATCCAACAAATGCATCACATGCTGCATCTCTGTGAATGGATTCCTCTTAGTTCTCTTGTATCTTTTGCTTGCATTGTAAATTTGGTCAATGGTTGTCAAATTGCTTGGATTCTTTTCCTTCAAAGCAACAAGCATTTGTCCTGGTTTAACTCTATTCTCTATCATGTCACAAAAAACTAGTTTTTCCTAACTAGTAAATTGTCCAGCAAATGCATGCCCAACCAATGACTGTGGCCTTGCATGATTGTGAAGTCCACATAAAACATTTAGCCTCCAACATCTGTCAAACTTCCTTGGTCTTCCTCTTAGCTTGAAAGGACACTGACACTTTCTTGTTCCGCTGCTTTTATTAGTCAACTTCCCCTTGAAAGGTATGTATTTCCCACCACGTTCACATCCTAGTGTCACGAGTTCTTTCCTGTTGAGGCTTCCATAATCAGACTTCCTAATAACAACGACAACACCATTCTCCTTGCCAACCGTTCGAGCCCAATCAACGAGATCATTCCGAGTTTGAAATATCTGGACGGAAAATACAAAAACATAACATTTGCTGCGATTTTACAAAAATAGTGATAATCATGTTAAGAGAAAGGATAAAACAAACCCGGTCAGTCGTAAAAATATCTGTGCAGTCATCCCGGACGCCTAATTCTTTGCCTTCTAATAACCAAATCCACAAGTGTACAGTTGATTATCGCGTAATATAAAAGATATCGAACCCACAGGGATAGGTGTCCAATTATTAATTTATTTAGAGCTTTGTGTAGAAAATAAAAGGTTGATTTTGATGTTGGTTTATTTAGAGCAAAGAACATGAATAAGCATAAAATAAATAAAGAGAAGATAAAGATAATGGAGATTAAGCTCTTGGGTTGAATTACTTAACTTATAAAATATGCTAGCAAACCTCTACCTTATTTCTGAATTTTAAAACAAGAATTCACAATGCTTTAGCCTATTGTTTCTACAATTTAATTCCTTACACATTGTAGAACTTTCTTTCTAATTACTAAACTCAATTCCTTGCAATTTAGTTAATTAAAGAAGAAGATGAAGATGAAGTTCAGGCCAACATAAAGAAAAGTCTATCCTAATTCCTTAGTGATATATCATATTGCTTCTTTTAAGTCCTATTTCCCTTACTAATTACCAATTTCCATTGTTATAATAAGTAAGCATGAACACTTGTGCGCATCAAGATGAAATAAAGAACAAGGAAATAAAACATGTGATAGTAATAGAACCACACAAGAAAGGGGGGTTTGAATTGTGTGTGTGATTTTTTATAAATCTTTTTGCGAGATAGTTATTATAAGTTCAAAAAAGTTTGTCAAAGAAGTGCAGCGGAAATAAACTTAAATCTTGAACGATAAAGCACACACACGATATTTATCCTGGTTCACACCCTTAATCGACAGGGCTACGTCCAGTCCTTGGCTTCACCAAGATTTTCACTATTTTAAACAAAATAGTATAAGTGTTCTCAGGGACTTCACCCAGTATTCTGAGGACTACTCCTTTACAAGTATTCTAGGACTTCTCCTTTTTCTCTCGAGTGTTAGACAGGACTCCTCCCATTTCTTTTACAAGAAAACTTGGTTTCTACAAAAATCTCTTCAGTAAGAGTGGGTAGAAAATATGAAGAACAGAATTCAGAGATGATAAACAAGTTGGTTCTCTGAAGGGCTTGTGTGAGAAAGGATAAGAGTTTTTCACTCTGTAAAGTGCTTCACACTAGTTGGCGACAGAACTCAGAGAATAGATAAGTTGAGGGTTACTGAGTGTCTTGGCTTAAAGCTTGTTTGATCGTAGATAGACTTGGAAAGTTTGAATGCTTTGATTGTGTAAAAGTCGCCAAGTTGAAGCTGATGCTAAGTCCACTATTTATATCTTTAGTAGGATGATAACTGGAGGCTTTGCTGAAGATCTTCAAAATAGTTCCGTTTGAATTTCTGCTTGATTGTGAGTAACGGATACTTCTGCAACTGCTGTTGCAATCTGCCAGATAATGAATGTTTCTTCAACAATGCAAGACGGTATCGTCTGGTGATGCATTTTGCCTTGATCTGTAGAGTCTGCAATTAATGCTCATGCTTTACAGCTAGAGCTGTCAATTTGGCCCCAAGCCCCAGGGCCAGCCCTAGCCCACATGGGCTAGGGCCAAAAAGCCCCCAGGGCCAAAAAGCCCCACACAAAAAAAAGCCCACAGGGCCAAAAGCCCCCAAAAGCCCATGTGGGCTAGGGCCAGCCCATGGCCCCATAGTTATTTTTGGTCTTGGGATTTCTACCAACTGCATAATCACGACCACAATTATTACAAGCAGCCCTTTCAATGCCATTTTTGTCTAGACCAATTTTCGTAAAAGATTTCCACACACCGGACATTTCTTTCTTAGTCGTCTCAATAGTTTCACATCCCATTGGAGGAGTTTCAGAAACATTGTCATCATCCATAATCACATTATTACTTGCAGACTCCATAATTCAATTAATGGCTCCTATGAATTAAAACATAAAACACAACAAAAGAAGATCAAAAACAAGATACTCACTAAGACTTTGATTCATGATTAAACAATTCAAATAGAAACCAAATCAAATGTATAAATCAAAATGGAACTAAAACTTATGTGTGGTTCAGTCCTTCATTTCAAAAAAATCAAATGTATAAAGAAGACTAAAAGAGTAAACGAAGTAACTATGGAAAACAATTCAGAAGGCTTCCTTCAAAAGAAAATAGTGTAAGTTCTTTTTAGTTATAGGAAGGAAAATGATAATTTCCCATTTGTTGATTGAAAGCACGGTACACACCCAGATGCTAGCCTAGGATACTGAATAACACTTTCCATTGCTTTCTCCCAATTGCAATTCGGAGGAACAAAAAACTTATCAAAAGACACATCAATTCAAGTTCCCAATTTAAGTTCCCAACTTGATGAAAATGGAATCCTCAAGCATTTTGAGACAACAGGGGAGAGTCATAATTGGAAAGCATATTTCTTTTGACGGGCAGAAGCACAAGTCCAAAACAGGGTGAGGATATAGTATAAATTACTCAAGACATTTTCAATATTTGATGATCTAAGCTTTAGACTACTACTTACTAGACACCTAGAACACTAGTTAAGAGTTGCTAGAAAATGAGAGATTGAGTTAGCACTTAGCAGTTTAATTAAGTGCTTATAAGCTATAGCAAATAGCAATAAAAACACTTCCATAAGCTTATTTGACAAACTGATTAAAATAAACCTAAAATAGTTTATAGGTAAAGATAAGTGTTCATTTATAAGCTAATATAGAAACTTATGAAAATAAGCTCAAACGAGCTTGATGATAGTTAGGACCCTAAGCTATTTCATAAGCTTAACTAACCACTTTGCTCAAGTGCTTATGCCCTAAACTAAGTTCAAATAAACTCATCTAAAAGCACCCTAAATTGGCCAACATAAGAAAATATGATTTTTCAACCAAACCAAATCAGAAGAAGCAACTATTCCAAATAAAAATCAGAAGAAGCTCAGAACAATGACAAGGGAAAGGAGGACATTTACCTCGGACTTCAATTGAAACCAAACTAAATAAGCTTGAAGATGGTAATGGAGACTCACTGCTAAATCTGCAACCACACAAAATCCAAAACCAGATAGTTTTGCCAAATAAAAATCAGATGCAATTAAGTGTCCCAATTAAGTTAAGGACTTCAATTGAAACCAAACCAAATCAGAAAAAGCAATTATTCCAAATAAAAATCAGAAGAAGCTCAGAACAATGACAAGGGAAAGGAGGACATTTAGCTGGACTTCAATTGAAACCAAACTAAATAAGCTTGAAGATGGTAATGGAGACTCACTGCTAAATCTGCAACCACACAAAATCCAAAACCAGATAGATATTTCCAAATAAAAATCAGATGCAATTAAGTGTCCCAATTAAGTTAAGGACTTCAATTGAAACCAAACCAAATCAGAAGAAGCAATTATTCCAAATAAAAATCAGAAGAAGCTCAGAACAATGACAAGGGAAAGGAGGACATTTACCTCGGACTTCAATTCGAGCAGCAGCGGCGGCGACAGGTTTCAGCAGCGGCGCTTGTGTTTCGAGCAGCGGTGGCGGCACGGTTTCAGCGGCGGCTCTTGTGTTTCGAGCAGCGGCAGCGGCACGGTTTCAGCGGCGGCTCTTGTGTTTCGAGTAGCGGCAGCAGCGATGAAGAGGGGTTTAGGTCGCGAGGAAGAAGAAGGGCGGCGGTGAGAGGTTTAGGTCGTGAGGAAGAAGAAGGGCGGCGGTGAGGGGTTTAGGTCGCGAGGAAGAAGAAGGCGGCGGTGAGAGCCGAGAGGTCGAAGGAGAAGAAGGGGAAGGGCGCCGATGATAGGAGTGGCGGTGAGAGGAGGAGGAAGAGCGGCGGTGACGGTGCGAAGGAGAAGAAGAGAAGGGCGGCAGTGAGCGGCGGTTAGAGAGAGGAAGGGCTGAAATGAAAGTTGATTTGGGAATTAGGGCTTTTTCATAAGAATTTCAGAATTAATTTTCTTAATTAAAATTTTAAAAAACATTTAAAATAAAGAAAATGAAATGTGGGTTGGCCCTGGGGCTGGGCCTGTCCAGCCCACATTACTGGTAGGGCGGAATGGGCTGGGGCTTTTTGGCCCACAATTAAAAATGGGGCTGTGTGGGTTAGGGCCAAGATAGTGGGGTTTGGGGCTGGCCCTGGGGCTCAGGGCTTATTTGACAGCTCTATTTACAGCTAACTGAGTCATTAATGCTCTGACCAGAATATTTGAATTTGACCGTTGAGGAGATACGATGATCAGAAAGTATCTCCGCTAATTCAGCAAAAGCAGCTTGAATTAAGAAATGTCAGAGGATTTGAATCTTCAAGGAATGAGGCGCTTAATTCTGTCTCTTTCGCCATTAATGCTCTGAAGAACTAAGAGGTGCACGATAGCTCATCTTTGGGTTGAACAAACGATTGCCTTCGGGATATTTTGTTTTTCACGAGTCTTCAATCATTGCTTTAGTCAACTCAACATTCTTCATAAATTCAGTAGCTGATCAACCAGACGTTCATCACAGGCGGACGAATTCTTTCTAGTGGCAGACTGATTCACATAGGCGGGCGGATTTCTCTATTGTCCTTTACTTGACAATTTGCTTTTGATAATGCTTTGTCGAAATCCTCGCAGCATATCTCCAATTAACAAGTGTTCCTGAATATGAAAACTTTGAAGAAGTCAGTAACACTTAGCGAAATTGTTATTTATCAAAATAAAGTAACTCATTAAATTGTTTGATTCTAACAACATGAACTTGTAATATTATTCAGAAGAGTAGAAGAAAACTAAAACATAATTTAAAAGCTAAAACAACCCAAGAAACTTAAAAGAAATTAGCCAAGCATGGCTAATAGAAACATCGAATTACCCTAGACTAGGAGCTCAAGTATGGCTTCCCATAATTCTCAGGAACAATGCTCTTAAGGGAGAAAGAAGAATACTTGTTGTATTCTGAAGTAAGGGATGATTTTTACAAAGGATGAAAGCTCCTATTTATAGCAAAAAGTCTGCCTTCCAGCGCTTGAGCGCTGGGATCCCAACACTTGAGCGCTGGGTCCAATTAAATTCAGACGTTGCAAACAGAGGCCCAGCGCATGAGCGCTGGCTGCCAACGCTTGAGCGTTGGTAAGAACTGCAGACTTGGATCCTAGTCAGAGTTCCAACGCTTGAGCGTTGGGACTTCCAACGCTTGAGCGTTGGCTCGTCTGCTGGCAATTCTTCTCGAATGCTTTTTCTCTTCCATGGTGGAATTGAATGGCTTAATTAGCCTCCATTTTGTCCCCTTTCAATTCTGAAACAGCAAATGGACTTGATTTCTCTATTCATGCCTTATTTCCTATGTGTTAAGTTAGCAATGGTGCTTCATCTTCCACTTCTTTGCTTTTGGTCCTTTATTTACTGAGACTTCACTTTCAGCCCTTCGTCTTCTGAACTTTTCATTTCTGGCCCTTTCTTTCCTGAAGTTCACAGTTTGGTCCCTGGGCAAAAATGACTAATTCTACCAGCTTTCCTAAAATATAAAAATAACTCTAAAAATTCCTAAAAATATAAAATAAAGTTTAAAAACCAAATAAAAGCTAATCTATATGCAAAATGCACAATAAATAGAAAATCTAAATAAAAAGAAATAAAAACCTATATGAGACTCAAAAATAACAAAATAAAAAGACTAAAAAGACCCTAAAATTATTATACAAAATCCAGTCATCACCTTCCAAATTTAAACCAACATCTGAATCCTTAACAGCCTCCTCTGGCAACACCTCCTTCATGACTACGATGCCTGAACAATTAAGCATGAATTAGTTGCCAAATGCCAAAATCGCACTTAAAGGTGCGAACATTATTGCTGTTTTTTGCACTTAAAGGTGCGATTTATCTATATTCAAATTTAGTCAGATTTCGCACCTTAAGGTGCGAAATTGCCAAGTACAATTTTCGCACTTAAATGTGCGAAAATTACACAGAAAATTCAACACTTACGAAATCAACGTCAAACAACGAGGACGACGAAGATGACGATGGAGAAGGAAACAAACCTTCGTTTGTTGAGGATTACAGCTTCGTGGGGATGATCAGAGCTTCGTTAAGAGGTTGGAGGTGAATGAGGTTGGGGTTTAATGGTTTAATGGAGGTATAAATGGAGTAAGAAGGGTGGTTGTGGTGGTAATGGTGATGCATTGGAAATGGGGGTTGGTGGTGGAAATGGTGATGGGATGGAAAAGGGGGGTGGTGGGGGTTGGTGGTAATGGTGATGGGGTGGTGGTGGTAATGGTGATGGGATGAAAAAGGGGGTGGTGTGGGGTGAAAGATGATGAATGAGGGAGTGGGGGAAGGGAATGTTAGGAAGAAGAAGAAGGATAGGAAAGGAATGATAATAATAATAATTATAAAGGGTAAATAAGTAATTTACTATATAAGAGGGGTGGTTTAAAGACTAAAGAGGTGGTCTTAAAACCAACCCCCCAAACCACCATTCACCATTCAAGCGTAGAGGTAAAGGTAAAGCGTGAACTTTCCAAGGGAAGAGCTTGCCAAAAGATTTAACGAAAATTACTTTAAACAAGATTTCTTTGATACATAACGAAACCTTTTCAGAAAAACAGTTTACAAATTTTAACCATGTTTAGATGGATTTTTAAAGTGAAAACGCATTAAAATTATTTATGGCTTTCAAAGCATAGCATATTTGAAAAAGGATTGACGTTTTTTAGAAACTTATGAGCGGGTGAGTTTTAAACAAAAAGCTTGTGGATCCTTGGAGCAAACGTAAGTTTGTAAGCAAACTTTGTGCATTCCGAAAGCGGGTTATTTACATCAATTTCAAAAAAGTACCATCTCTTGAAGGAAGAGGGTTTCTTGATATTTTTTTTAAATTACTTTTTGGAAAAATATACCCGTGCAATGTACGCGGCGTGTTGAAAATTAAAGCGCGGCGTGGAAAAGGTAAAAGCGCAAAGATAGGGATAAACCAAAAAATTATAAAAAGGCCATGAAGAGCCAACTTAAATAAACACCCCAAATTTGGGTACAAAAAGCACCACAAAGACGAGGTCGGATGAGCACCATGACTGGTCACAACAGTAAAATATTTATGCAAATTTAAAGATTTACATACTAAGTTCAAACGATTTCACTTTGTATCATGTTTTGATTAATAACAATTTTACTCAAGGTTTGATTGTGATAGATAAAGATTTCCTAAGACTTTGTATATTTTATATATTTCAGGAAGTATCTATCAATGGGAAGAAACGCAACGTCTGCCCTCTCTTGAAGAATCCAAAAGCAGTGCGTTTAAATATATTGAAGAAGATGATCGTCTGACTACGTTCAAGAAGCACGTCTTACAATGCCCAAGTAGATCGTCTTACTACGTTCTAAAGAGAACGTCTGTCTCAATGTTTCAAACAATGAAGACTTACAAAGGTTTGAATATTTAATGAAGCACTATTCGCGCCAGATTCAAGGAAGGACACATTTAATATTATATTCCTCGTATCTGCCTGCCGTGTCTGAACATTCCATAAATCAAGAAACACCTTTTCAGAGTCAACGACACTATTCTTTGAACATCGTATCACCTCAACGGTCAGAATCAAATCTCGGTGTATCAGAAGAAGAAGATTCTCTTTACTGCTTTCCATCGCATTAAATACTCTGACGCTATATAAAGAAATAGAACAGCAAAGACCAGACGACATACGCAAGTGCATTAAATGTTGCAATTAATGCTTAGTAGGTTTGCATTTAATGCTTCTGAGAGCTTTGCCAGAAGTATCTGTTGCACCTTCAGAGAAGAAGAAATTCAAACGAAACTCTATAATCTTCACCAACGTTCATCCTACTGAAGATATAATTAGAAGACTTAAACACTGGAATCAGTGGCGACTTACAACGACCAAAATCTTAAGCATTCGAAGTCTTTTATCAAGCTCTGAAACCTCTCAGAAACTCATAGTCATATCATTTTGAATTAAGTCATCTTACTGTGTCATATCCTCATAGAGTGAAAACTCTTATCCTTCTCACACTCCCAAAACAGAGAACTCATATTCATATCATCTCTGTATTTGTACTTAAACTTTTTCTACCCTCACTCTTATCCTTCTCTAGCTCCTTTCTTTCTCTCCACCTTTTACCAATGCATGTTTACTGCCCTTCAGACCTTAAAGGAAGGGGGAATCTTGTCATCCAAAGGAGTGGGTCTACTATGGTTCCATCAACTATGGATCATGATGTATTTCCCAGAACTGGGGTCAGTACCCAACCTAGACCTACTCGCAAGCATAGAGACACCCATTTATGGAGATTGTCTTACCATGATTCTAGCATCAGCTGAGGGCAAACTATTTCAAGTAGATGATGCCCTTTCCAAATTGGACCTATCAAAGCCTGAAAAGTTCTTCACCTACCAGGGAAAAGAAGGAGGCCCTTCTTAGTTTCAAAACGACCCTCTCGCATTACACGCCGAGCAAGGTGAGTTGGTTTTGAGATGGATCTAGCTATGTCCTCACTTGCTGCTTGCTCTTCAATGGCTTGAAGCATACGGTTGTTTCAACAAACTTCCAGTGGAACCATACTTCCCTCAATGTTTTGCGAGACAGTTTGGCTTAGTCCAAGGCATCCCTACACCAATCGATTTCCCAGACAAGATCGAGCATGCTCTTCGTCCTTTACTCACGAAGGATACTTGCCCTACTGTGGTGGCTGACAACGAACAACAACTAAAAAAATTTCTCTATCTCCCTTTTTGCACTCTATCGGGGGATTTCCCAGAACTAGCCGATATCTAGTATGGTATCCCTGAGGAAATTGCCACCTATTTTGCGAACAAACATAAATGATTTTATTTCTAACAACTTTAATTTTCATTTTCACTATTACATCACACCCCAATCAACCCTCTTCATAGTTTCAAGCAAGAAAATGAAGAGAGGAAATTATTTAAAACTTAGAAGTACCGCATAGCTATAGCACTCACCATTAGTTAAATAATATTGTAATACCTTTTTCTCCCTTTTATATGGCCAAGAAATTCAAATACCAAGGCTGATAAGAAAAAATCTATAACAGAGAATTGAAGTGAAATTGAAGAGATAGTTGAAGATACAGTGGAAGGGAAGATGGAGGGATCCAAAAAAGAACTATATGTATTAAAAGCTGTGGTGGGCAATCTAACAGAATAAATTAATCAAAGTCACTCTACTTCTATATTTTCTTTTACCTTTAGCTATTACTGTCATTTCAAACAGCAGAAACCTCACTAGATGATAAACCAGTTAGACCTTATCATCTAATTTATCATTTACAAGTGGAAGCAACTCCATCTTAGTCCTAGGGGTCCTGGGTGTCCTGGGTGTCCGAGGAGTTCCAGGAACTGATGACTGTTGTGAAAGCATATGTCTGACATAACCATAGAATGTACATCCAATAAGAGTAATGGCACATCCAACAGAATTCATATACGATATCGGGTTCCTAAATATCAGCCAAGAAACAAGGACAGCAACCGCAACCTGCAAAAAAGTCATGGTTAGTTTGTTACAGTGATTAATAACCTGCAGAGAAGATGAGTATGAACGAGATATCCAGTAACAAGAAGGAAAATGATTGAACGGAGTAACTCCCGAACATTTAGCCATCTCAGATGTGTCGATATCAATGGTGACTCATCAGTACATTTTCTCCAAGTATCACTCAACTAGGTTAATATAAACAGTTTCTCAAGCAATACATTAACTGAACTGGATGGACAACCAAAATTTAGAATCTGAATGCAAAGAACATTAGTATAGCTGCAGCATTTGAATCTTCCTAATAATAAATCTCACCTTAAGGTTTCCAGCAACATTAAATGTTACAGCAGTGGTAGAATGAATCACATAAAAGATGGAGAAATTAAGGCAGAACGCCAAGACCCCAGAGCTGAAAATAATGATCAGGGCTATCCAAGGATATGGATGAATACTTAGCCACTCAAGAATTCCATTGCCTTCAAGTAACATAGCCGGTATAGCCAGGATCATGGTTGCAAAAGGTGCCATGTAATAAACTGTGTTTATGCTAAACATGCAAAACATGAACAATTAGTCTTTGTACTGCAACCAAATCATGCCATAACAATTCAGAAAAACCTACACAAGCACAGAGTAAGGTATAGCGTACCGAAGATAAAAGCAGTAATAAGTGGAATGATAAAGATCACTACTTACCCAGGGTCAATACTTCAACTATTCTTTTAAAATTAATGCATAAAAAGAGATACAATAATAAATGTTGAACACTGAGCACCTTAGTAAATCTTGATCGGAAATGCTTCCAAGGATGTTACAACACTGACTACTTAACTAGTAACTACAGCAGCAAAGATTTTTAAACTCCAGAGTCCTGGTACCGATTGAAACTTTTAGAAGTGAAATGACATGAAAAGGGCCAAAGCAAGACTAACATCTTATACTAATCATAATTTTTTAATCAAGGAATTAAGATGATATTCCAGAGATAGTCCATTTAGGAGAGTCTTTTGGAAAACGGAAAGGATAAAGCACTTTGAACAAGCTCGTAGGTCAATTAGCACTGCCCCGAGTTATTGAGACTTGAGTGTGAGGTTGATGTTGGAGGCTTGGTCCTCAATGACTTTTCCCCCTCCCCTAAAGTGTGGTCGTATCTCCAACGTAACAAAATAAGAGGATCAGAGGCATTCAGAAACTTAATATGAACACTAAAGTGAGTCTTTTAACCCCTACATAGTTAGTGGTTTCGTATTATGATGGCATATTTTATCGCTGCACATATCCAGAAGTATGAATATCAAATGTTAGCATAAAAATCACAAAAGAAAACATCACGTTTAGGGAAGGTTACCTTATCATAAATACAATTGGGAATTACAATAAAAAGAATGACAAAACTAATATAAGTCGGTCAGTTGAAAGTTTATCAAGTTTATATCCAACAGTAACATCAAAATAGACTGGAATTATTTACACCAATCATGCTATGTTTCAACCCTCCTGGTAACATCAATATACATCACGAGGTGTCATGCTTGATGGATGCTGATTGAGGTTCCATAATCAAATTCAACAGCACCCGATAATTTTCTTAGCCCCAAAACAGAAAACTTCCTAGCTCTAATCATTCATCCATCTCCCAACCCCCACACCCGCCTCCCCAAAAAAGAGGAAAAATACTAATAAAGACAATGTAGCGTTGAAAATCCATTGTCTACCAGAAAAAGAAGGCGTTACAGACCTGTAAATAACTGGGGAATAAACAATGACAATTCCAGAAGGAGAAGAAAGAGAGAAAAGAAAGAAAGAACAACAAATTAAGAATACAAACAGTAAAGAAGAGACAAAGCATCGAATCTGCACCTGTCAAATTTGTATCCATGCAGCAGAGACTCAGCAAGGATAGTCTTTGTAGATGTAGCCAAACAGCCAAATAAGGCAGCAAGAAAACCAAACATATTGAAACTAAGCTCAGTAATAGATGTCAGAAGAATCCCTCCAACAATGGGTATAAGAGAAGCCCAAATACGCCAGTCAAAATATTTCCTCCATACCAGCCATTGCAAAAAAACTGTGCAAGTTCACACAAGTCAGATGAAATTGTCATCAAAATAACAACATAAAGCAGGTGGAAGAAATGTAACCAACTATTGAACCTTACCTGTAGTTGCAGGAGTGAATGACTTTATTGTCTGCATAAAAGAAACTGGTATGTATCGTAGGCTCACATTCCCCAGCACAATGTTAACGCAGAACACAAATGACATAGGAAAGATTCTTCTCCAGCGATCTTCAGGGTCAACAGCTATCAGTGGTTTAAGCTTCAGCACCTGAATCACCACATATCCTCCAATGGCTGAGCAAATAAAGTGGATACAGGATACAGATAAGGGGAACTTGAAATCCAATTTCTGCAAAAGGAGAAAAGAAATTTAATTTAAAGCCTATGTTAGAATACGTACAAGGGACTGAATGTTGGGTAGTAATGAACAAACAACAAAATAAACTTAATGAGTGACTGTATTCGGAAGATGAGATAGGATTAGGAACGAATGTATCAGATAGAGAGTTGTAATAGCACATATTGCGCAGAATATGGTAGAATCTTGCCTTTGGTGATTTGAACATGTGGAGAGAAGAACTATAAAGCCCAACTAAGAAAAATACATAGGGAAGGATAGTTCGATAGTTAGCAGTAGAAGAATACTGAAAAAAGAATCTAGGCCAAACCATTACGAAGTATGTAAATGATCTGCCTCATGTAACCAACTTTACTAAGTGAGAAAAGGATTCTAGTGTTGTTGTTGGTTAAAATCTACACCACTTTGTCACATCACATGAAGATTTAGGGGACATGGTGAGAAAGAAGCAAACCTAACTACACGTGTGGAGGAAGAGGTGAAGATCAATGAACCTTTACCATCAGAGAAGGAACAACAACATCAAAGATCTAAATAATCTGGTGATCAGAATCATTTGAGGTCCTAATAAAATCCTTCCACACGTCAATGTCATAATGAAAGAAATATTCTGGAGCCTGGAATTTAACGTAAGAACAATGATGGATCTTTCCTGACCATGGACCAGCAAAAGTGGAATTGAGTTTTGTAAGATTCAATGTGGGGAATGCTCAAACTCCATGGGATCTCCCCGATGCTCTGAGATCACATTAAACGGTAGGTCTCTACTCTCTCCCAACAATATATTCTCCATAGTCGAACCCTCCACTAAATGTGATTTTGAATATTATGATTAACTTATTTAAATTTTTAGTACATAATCCAAGATAAAAAAAACTACCAAGCATTGCTTGTAGCTCAAAAGGAACGACAGAGATTGTTAACTGAAGATAGCACTCACCTGATGAGCAAATCAAATTCAAGAAATCCACACTCTGTTCAATTTTGACTAAATAGATTTAAGAATTTATGTCAAACAAAAAGTATGAATATTAATGTACAACAAGAGTACTTACAATAACATACAGCATTAAAGAAAATCACAATGAAAAGACCAGACTTGTTGTGCATGACCCAAATTGCTACAAATCAAAAGGAAAAGTTCAACATTAATACCAGGCAGTTTCTTAAATTTGTTACATCTTTAGGCCTCAGCATACTAAATTCGTAACCGGTGAATCTCATCAAAACTCCAAGATCAGAAATTGATTCAGACATGAACACAAACCAAAAAATTAAATTCCGCACATGAAGAAAAAAAATTATTGTTGTTTTGAAATCAAATTACGTAAACAAAATGATTAAATTTAACATGAATTTGAAAATGGAAAAGAAAAACACAGAAATCTTAACAGATTGGGAGCATAAGGAAGTTTAAATTACACAATTGGAGAGAGAAATGAAGAGAAACCTGGAAGATCCACTTGTTTATGATGATTACAGTGACATTGAAAGCCCACCATTGAAGGATTGCCAAAAGAGATCTAAACACGCTCCACTGGCAAACAAGGCCTTCTTCCATTGCCTCTCGCCCAGAGCACGATACGGATCAGAACAACCAACCAAAGCCAGATATGGTTTTAGAGAGAGAGAGAGAGAGAGCTGGGAATGAATCGCGAGAGAGACAGAGAGAGAGAGAGAGAGTTTGTAACGGTGAAGAAGAAGATGAAGAAGAAAGAAGGAGGAGGTGGTGGTGGTGGTGGATGAAGCTCTTCTTCCACACTCTCAACGTGATTTGCCTCACAGTTTTTTTAATTTAATTTAATTTAATTTAATGTTACAACAATTCCGAAACGTTTCTTTTTCTCTCTTTCTAGTTTTCATTTACATTTACATGCCAAGGGAACTATGCATGTTCTCGTGCATGTAGTCCCATTCTCTCTCTTTCTTTAGAACCTTGGAACCACCTTTTGGATAGGGACAAGCAAAGGGCCTCACAACTTACAAGTTACAGCCTATCTTAATATCGGCAAGTTTTGGCATATTAGCATTGGATTTCTATGAACATTAAGTAAATGTAACAGTTATTTATAAATTTCAGTAAGTTATACAAAAAATAATCTTTTTACACTTATACTTAACTAAGTATTTTTGAGCCGTGCCATGCATTGCACGGGATATTTATTTTGTGTTATTTTAAAGATGATTTTGGTATTAAAAGAACAGTTTTTTTATATCACAAATTTTTAAGCCTTTTTTTATAAATGTGTTTTTTTTTTCGAAGTGTTCTTTTTATGAATGTGCTTTTTTTCCCTTTGTTATTATAGATGGTGCTTTGATTTATTTTCTTATAATAATTTGTTAGTTTATCAGAGAGATGAAGTATCATATATAAACTAATAATTAATTTTCAAAATCTCTTTTTTTTTTAACTGAAATAATTACATTGAGAATAAAACTGAAAATAACGATTACGCTGACGAGTACTCTGAAATAAAAAATTTGAATAAATAATAGTTAGTTTAATGAGTTTTTTATAATTAAATTTTTAATAAAAATTATACTATTCACATGGAGGATGAAACTTACCGCCGCTATTGCTGTTCCACATTTCTTGTAAAGAGAAACATAAAATAATAAATATATGTGTAAAATGTGATTAATTGGATTGAGATGTTGTTTGTTTTTTGTATATAAAGATGTAGAGAACCTATTCATATTACATTGTGAAAGATTTCTTTGTAAACTACATTTGAAGTGCTATGAGAGTTGTTGTCATCACTGTTGCAAATGAGGACTTTTAATCTTGTACGTTTTGTAGCTCTAGAGAATGCTACATATAGTAGGTCATATGAAAATACCGGTTTTGAAAAATATAAGTTGTCAATTTTTTATGATTGTCCTTGACTTTTGTTTATTGTCATGGCGAAAGAGAGTGTTATAGGAAACTGTCTCCTTCGAAATTTAAAAGGGATTCTCATATCCGATGGAGTTGATGTTAATCTTGGTATGAACCCTCTTTGTCCAACATTTGTTCCAGATATAACCTTTGCTTCCAATACATATGTCCTCATTCGAGTGATTATCAGACGTGTACCATTACACAGACCAGCTGATTGATCAATGTTTCTTAGAAGCATTAATGGAACACCAATTTCTAGCTTTAATTGATGATTAGGTAAACTTGAAGAGCTTATTGTATTAAAAAACTCAAGTGTGTGATTATCATCTGATCCGTCAAAATTATTTTCTGATGCACATGTGATATATGCACTTAGATAAATTTTCTCTTCTTCAGGTAACAATGACATCATATATTCATTCAAATTATCAACAATCTCATTAGTAGAGGCTAAAGTGACATTGAGTTCTGCTCAATTGGATATTCCTGGTTATGAGGCACCTAATTTGATCATATAAAGTAAAATTATATTAATATTGTAGAAAAAAAGAATGTTAGGTCATTTACCAATAAAATAATAAAATATGATATTACTAAACTTTATAATAAGTTACTTCTTCCATTGCGGCGTGTAATTTGTTAAGTTCAAACGATTTCACGTTTATCATATTTTGAATAATAATTTTACCCAAGATTTAATCACGATAGATAAAAAATTCCTAAACTTTATGTTTTATATTTCAGTAAATATCCACCGTCCGATGAAAAGCAACGTATCATCTGCCTACTAATGAAGAATCTAAAGCAGCTACGTTCAAATGTATCATCTGATGAAAAGAAGTGGAACGTCTGCCTCCGTTCAAAATGTATCGTCTAGCGACATGTTCAAACAGTGAAGAAACGCATCGTCTATGCAGAAGAATGATTTCGTAGTCTGCACTCTTCAATGAAGCATTGTTTCAACTGAATCAACAAAGGACATATTTAATGAAGAAATATTCCACGTATCTGCCTAAAGTCTCTTAACATTCCGTACTTCATAATACGCCTTTTCAGAGTCAACGGCTCTCTTTTATGAACATCTTACAACCTCAACAGTCAGAATCAAATCTCGTTGATCAAAATAGAAGATACGCTTTGCTGTTTTCCTCTACATTAATTGCACAACACTATTGTTTACTCTGATTTTTGGTAGACAAATGAAATTAGGTAAAACCACAAGTGAATCCAAATGTTGATGAAGAGGCTGGATTCTGATCCTCTTACGGGCTCTAGGATATGGAAATTCCTAGTGCGTGAATCATGAAAATGGAGTGGATGAGAGTGATATTTGTCGAAAGTGGCTCGAGCGAACTGGGTAGTCGAATTTAGAGGAAAAGACTGAAAGTAAAGGTGCTTGAAAGCAAATAAAAGGCAAAGTAAAAAGAAAAGGAAAACTGCATTGAATTGAAAAGTGCAGGAAAACATAAAGAGTTTTGCATGAAATTTAATCATGTTCTAGGTAATTAAGCTAAAACGAGCATTAGACATAAGGTAAACCATTGAAACCATTCACAGAAACATTGATTTATATATGAAATGTTAGTTATAAATACATCAGAGGATCAAAAGGCTGCAACTAATTCCAACAATAGAGGTTTAGCTACCCATTTTCATGGATGCTACAAGCTTACAAGAAGAAATATTGGATTATGGAGGCTTGGCAACGACGGCGACGCGTTCCCACGTTACGGCGATGTACCGATGCACATAACTTCCTTTCTCTCTCCCGGCTTACTTCCTCTTCACTAGAATCCTTCACTAGCTCGTGCTCTGCCTCTATTTTAGAAGTAATTCTTATAAAAATCCAACTCCCCGTGTTTTGAATGAAGCTCTGTTTTTATAGTAAAAAACAAAGCAGGTTTAAGGTGTTGTTCATGGCGGAAAACTTTATTGGTAAGTTTTCTTCAGCCGCCTTTGCCAACTTGTTGAACAGTGGCTACTTAGTCAAACCGCCTTTGTTGGTTGCTGAATCAGCTGCTCTTTTTTTTCTTCATCGTTAAGTTTCCTACACCGCCTCTTGTCAAATGATCCTCATCTGCCTTTGAGCCAACGCTTGAGCGTTGGGATTCTATCAGACGATCTTCCATGAGGCCAGATGATCATGGAGTCAGACGATCTTCCATGAGTCCAGACGATCACCACGAACTCAGACGAGGGTCTGTTTTTCACCTAAAACATGGATTCTTTGTGAATTTCTTCTTTGCATCAAAAATCCAAGTTAAATACATAGAAAAACTAATATTTACACTATCTATATGCTGAAATTAAGTATTTACTGAATTAACTACTTTGAGGGTTCAAATGATCAATAATTCAAACATATAAATCGAATAAGTGTCTAAAATGATATCCAAATATACGTAAATTTGACACTTATCATGAGGCGTGTTTAAACAAGCCTCATTTCAAGCTTGGTCATTGGCGTAACGGTTGTAAAAGGTAAAAAATTAGGGGAAAGGGATTTTATCCCTAGAATGGACTTAATTCAATATGACTCCAGACTTCCGTTCAAATTATGTAGAAGGCAATTACCTGTAACATTATGCTTTGTAATGACTATAAACAAAAGTCAAGGTCAATCCCTATCTCATGTTGGTCTATATCTAGCTAGACATGTTTTCACTCATGGCCAGTGATAGCGGAATCGCAAGTGCACGATTAACTATCGCGTAGTAAAAAAGATCGAACCCAAGGGATAAGTGTTCTTATTAATATAAAATTTAGTACTTGTGCAAGAAATTAAAAGATGAAAAGATGTTGTTGTTTTTAGAACAAGAAATAACAATAGCATGAAATGATAAGAGATAAGATGATAAGAATATAAGCTCTTGGGTTGGTTTACATAGTCTATAAAACATGCTAGAAATCTCCTACTTAAATTCTGAATTTTAAATCCAAATTCATGGTGCTATAGCCTAGAATTTCTACATCCTAATAGCCTTAAGAAATGTAGAACTTTCTTCCTTATTACTAACTCCATAGCCTTGGTTACTAGTTAATCAGAAAAGAAGATGAAGAAGGAATTCGGGCCAACACAAAGTTACGTCCATCCTAATTGCCTTAAGAAATGTATACTTATAACCTTTTTTATTTCCTATTTCCCTTACTACTTGCCAAATGGCCTTATGACATAAGTAGAAAGCATGAAATCTTTTGTACACAAGATTAATGAAGAACAAGGAAATAAAACATGAATTGAAAGTATTATTCAGAAATGTAGAAAAAACTAGAACATGAATTATAAACTAAAACAACCCAAAAACTTAAAGAAGAAGTTAGTCAAGCATGGCTAAAGGAGTCATTGAATTACCCTGGATAGGAGCTCAAATATGGCTTCCCACAAGTCCTAGGAACAATGCTCAAAAGGGAGAAAGAGAGAATACTTGTTGTATTCTAAGAGGTGTGATTTTTACAAAGGATGAGCACTCCTATTTATAGCAAAAATTTGCCTTTCAATGGTGGAGGAGTTGATGGCCATTATGGCCTTCATTGGCCACCAATTAACTTTTGAAAACTCCTTCCCACTACCATCAATTCTCCACTCATCCTTTAATCCTTATTTTCCATGTGCTTAATAGAAGAGTGTTGCTTCATATTCTTGACTTTCACTTTTGGTCCTCTCTTTGTTAGCACTTCATTTCCAATCCTTCAAATCCTTGAAAATTCACTTTCCATCCTCCACTCTTGAACTTTTGCACTTTTGGTCCTTCCTTTCCTGAAACTTACAAATTGGTCCCTGGACAAAAATGATAACTATACCAGCTTTTCTAAAAATATAAAAATAACTATAAAAATTCCTAAAAATATAAAATAAAGTTTAAAAAACAAATAAAAGCTAATCTATATGCAAAATGCAAAATAAATATAAAATCTACATAAAAAGAATAAAAATCATATATGTGACTCAAAAATAATAAAATAAAAAGACTAAAAACAACCTAAAAACATCATATAATATCCGCTCATCAGCCAGCTCTATGTTGCACTATCACGTGTCAAATCAAGAAAGGGGTTGAAAATTCTTATACTATATGAACAAGGAGTCCTTTCAAGCTCGACAAAAAATGTTGTTTACCAAGAAGAATTTGATAGCATCTAATTGGTTAGTCCTCTTCTTCCATTTCTTAAATTGATTTGTCATTATTATGTTCTTTTTAAAAATGTTAGGATGTGCTAATAGAATGATGAATAATGAATTTTATACATTTATCCTTAGGCACATGAAAGCATAACTCCATGGAATTTTAAGTATAGGAAGTTGTAACATTTTACAAATATATTAAAATTGCATCCTTCATTTGCTTTTTATCCTCCAAATTTTGATTTTGTTCTTTTGTTGTTTTCTATTTGACTGATCTTACAACAAGATCTCAAAACATATTTTAATATCTCAAAAAGTGCATTTAATCCGATATTTTTTCTATCGTAGGAAGCAAATGCTACAAAGACAACTACTTGGACTTGCATCTTGGTCAACTAACATCATGTATGCGTTGTATTGCTGGATATGAACATGTTGATCATTTCTTTCTTTTAGCTATGGGAGAAACCTTGTTTTATTTCGATGAACATGTCTAAAATTATGTTGCATTCAGATTCAAATATCTCATCTTATCTTGCTTCAATTATCATTCCATGATTGTGGTCCACCATTTATTGAGATATGAATGTTGCATTGTATTGCTTATGTTGATATCTCCAATTTTGGCTATTTGTATGATGATCATTTTAATACACGTGTTTTGATTCAAAAATGAAGTTCTTGATAATAGTGTGTTAGTTATTTTAAAATCAATCTTTTCATTCATGTTTGTAATACAATAGCTTACCCTCTGTGCAACGCACGGGTAAACGTACTAGTATGATGCATTTAAGTATGATATTGGCAAGACATGGTTAAAGAAAGAAGAACCAAATGCAGAAGCTCAGTGTTTTAATGTTTTGTTGATAGTCACCAACCAACCTATATACAAATGAGTATTTGTTTCTAAGTTAGACATTTGCCTGTGTTTGTTGGCTTACAAATTTGACTGGAATGTGCCTCAACAATGTCTTGATTTCTTTTCAAGGATTTTACATGCATATTCCATAGAAATCCTTTATATGCAAAAGATTATTATCAAGCTAAGAGAATGGTATACATTCTTGGTTTGAAAGCACAAACAATCGATTATTGTGAGAATAAATGGATGTTGAACTATAAAAAATAAAAGTTGAATTAACTATATGCAGAACATGTGGTTCCCCAAGGTATGCACTGGTCGAGGTGGAATGGGTACACACAGAGATGTCCCACCTAAAAAGATGTTTTAGTTGCCATTGAAAATTATATTACAAAGGTTGTATGCATTAATAAAGACCAAACGTGATGTCAATGAGGACCGCACGTGCAGTGACATGACATCAAAAAAATAAACGCAATGATGATGTTTTATGACATCTCTGTGATCGTGAAGCTTGACAACATTTTAATCGAACTTATAGTGACTTTGTGAAGGATCCTAGAAATGCGGTTTATAAATTTCATTAAAGGTAATACAAAACCATAATCATGTTAGTCTGTCATTGTTACACCATAGAACTTTCCTCCATAAACATGCATGACTAGATCATAAATGTATCTGACTTGTTTAGTTCTGGGTTCGGACAAACCGACTCAATTGATTGATGTGTTTCTAGAGCCATCAATCGACGAATTGAAAGATGAAACACTGGACTGGAAAACCTATGATATCTTTAGAAAGCAAAACTTTGTAACAAAGGGTGTTCACAGGTCGGATTAGTTCGGATTTAGAGAAAAATAAAATCTGAATCGAATAATTTTAATTGGTTTGGTTCAATTTTATATATTTTTTAAGAAAATCTGAACCATACCAATCCAATTAAAATTAGGTTAGTTTGGTTCAAATCATCAGGTTGGTATAGAAAAATTAAATTATTAACTTTAAAATCCTTATCAAGGTATATTATTATTTTTTATGTATAAATTTTGAACTTTATAGTTTCTCTTTCTACAATATTTTTATGCAATTTTTAAATCAATCTTACATTTTTATACTTCAATTACAAATATTGATATCACTTTTAAGATTAGGCTTAATTGCAATTTTAGTCCCTTATCTATCACCATTGTGCGATTTGGGTCTCTGATGTTCAAAACGTGCGATTTAAGTCCTGGAAATTTTTTTTTGTGCGATTTAAGTCCTGTCGTTAGTTTCAGTTCAATTTCAAACGGAATATTCTTATCTAGATTCCTTTTTACTAACTGCACCCCTCATTTTACTAACTACACCCCTCACAGAAATAAAAAACAAAACATTAAATGTAATTAATAGAAAAACATTATTTTTATAAATAAAAGAAAAAGAAAAAATCCCCAAACACCTCAGCCACTTCTTCTTCTTCTGCCTCTTCTTCTTCTTCTTCTACTACTTCTCTTTCTTCGCCATCTTCATCTTCCTTCTTCACGCTCATCATCATCATCATCCCCTTCTCTCATCTCTCTCCTCACCCAATACCATTCTATTTCTTCCCTCTCTCTCCTCACCCCAGCCACCACCGCACCAAAGCCATGCACAACCACTGCCACACCAAAGCTTCACCCAAACCCCAGATGCGAGTTGAAACCCTAACCCCTCAATTGAAAGAGGGATCGAAATAGGAGACAAGTGAGTGGAGGAATGAGGGAGAAGAGAAGAAGAAGTTAATCGACAAGGGAGTGGATTAACGAATTAGAGCCAGAATCGATTGAAGCCCCAAATTGATTGAACCCATAGATCTGCGACTCCATCGCTCGATCTGTCGTCGCTGTTGATGTTGCTGTTGTTGCTGTTGCAGAGCTTGTGTTGTTGATGTTGCTGTCGTTGTTGTTGCAGAGCTTGTGTCTGATGCGTTTCTGGTTGTAGGATAGTGTGGGTGAGGGATTTGAGTTTGTTGTTGTTGAGGATGAAGATGATGGTGAATCTTGCTTCAATTGTATGTAAATTGAAAAAGTTATGCCTTTTTCCCTTTCGATTGTGCTCCTCTGTTTCAATGATGATGGTGAACCAGTATGATGATGATGTTGTAGAAGGTTTAGATTTGATTCACATGTAGTCTTCTTCTTCACATCGTGTTTCTGGGTGTGATTGTTGGTGGTGTTGTGGTGGTGTTTTTCTGGTGCTCTGTTGGTGGTGAGAGGAAGAAGATGGTGGGTTGAGAAAGGAAGCAGTAGAAGAAGAGGTTGAAGAAGAACGATAAAGAGAAGATCTTTTTGTCTGGGTTTTGTTCTGGAGATTGAAGAAGAATGACGAAGATGAAGATTTTGTCTGGCTAATTTGTAATTTTTTCTTTTTCTTATTTCGGTTTCTAATTTATTTTAATTTCTGCACTTTTTGTCATTAAGTTTTTTTTAAAATTAAGTATAGGGGGTGCAGATAGTAAAAGGAGGGGTGAAAATAGTAACTGTCGTTAGCAATTGGATGGCAAGTTAACGGCAGGACTTAAATCGCACAAAAAAAATTCCAGGACTTAAATCGCACGTTTTGAACATCAGGGACCCAAATCGCACAATGGTGATAGATAAGGGACTAAAATTGCTATTAAGCCTTAAGATTAATATTTTTCATAATTATTACTTTATGTAACTTGTTATTGTTTTTATCTATAATATGATAATTAAATTGGATGATATATATCTAAATGTATTTGGTAACTATGAAGACAAAACTGAAATGATTTAACAACATTTTAAGGCTTTAATCCACATTTGGTCACTAATCTAACACGATTTTATAAAAGCGGTCCTTGATTTCTAAAATGGGCGCTTTCGGTCCTAAGGTAATTTGACGTGAGCTTTTTTAGTCATCTTGTCACTCTACCGTCAATTAGGGGTGTTCGCAGTTTAGATTGGTTCGGTTTCGAGGGGAAAAGTCATCTGATCCAATCACTTAAGTTTTGTCACTTCATCATCCAATCGGTTTTTTTCTTTTTTTAAATCCGATCCAATTTTTATCGGTTTGGATTGGATTGGATTGGATTTGGTTTTTTAAAGACATTGTAAATATCAAAATCAATGAAGAAAAAAAATTAATTTGAATAATATAACGTCACATTACAAGCCTAAATGATGAGAGTTTGGAATAAAAAAATTAAAGACAAACCAAAAGTCTCGAACAAATTACCACATTTCCCTTTCTTGGTTCAGTACCTCTAAAATAAAAAGAAATAAATTTAATCATGAATAGTAGATAACATATTTTTTAAATATATGTTTATTTTGATGCATATTTTTCAAATTATTACTTGAAACTCTATTTACTCAAATATATCTTTATGAATAAGTATGTGTCATATAATAATTATATAAACATATAAGAACGTAAATATATAAGTATGAATGATATGATATATCTATAAATAAAATTATATATATTTGCAAACATTTGGTTTGGATGGGATCCATTCGGTTTTGAAAAACAAATCCGAAATCTGATCCAAACCGACCAAAAAAATCAGTTTTCTCGATTTTGGATCCGTTCGGTTTTCGGTTTAATTGGATTTCAGTTTGTTTAGATCGGTTTTTCAGTTTGAATTGGATTAGATCGGTTATAAACACCCTACCGTCAATAATCTAACGGAAGTAGATGATGTGGCCTTCATTAAATGTCGTGGCACCCCATGTCAACCGTCCACAGGGATAAATGATTAATAAAGATTAAAAAAACCCAAATCATGAAATCCCTAAGCCCCCACCATCTTCAACCTCAACTCCCCGCCACCCACCACTATCTTCATGTAGAAGAAACCACCCCCACCTTGTTCTTCACTTTCTTCTCCTTCTTCTAGTCCCCACCACCACGTTCATGTAGATGCCACCCCACCTCCTTCTCCACTCTCTTCTCCTATAATAAACCATTCTTATTTTTCAACATAATTATCTGCACTTCAAAGCAATATGGACAACAGAGGACTCCATTGACATCTTCATGAAATTTTAGTGTGCACATTTAAACATATGAAGAGGTATTAACAAATGAATCAATGATACAAAGAAACAAGTAATTGAATTTGTAAAAAACAATGACAGATCCACACTTCGAGAGTATGTAATCGAAGAATTTAAAAATTAAATGCTCATAAAACCAAACATCACACCACATCCCAAAATCACTCAAAGAACTACAACCATATAAGAAACAACTTGAATGAAATAAAGCAATGTGTCAACTAAATCGCCTACTATGCTTCCCTCCATGTAGTAATCAACATTCTCTCCGTTCCTAATTATAAGCTAACATTGTAACATTATACAATTTTCCCTATTTACCTCTATTTAAGATTAAACTTTTCACTTATTATAGTATTGAAAAACTAATAAATGTAAGGATAAATATGAAAAGAAAAATTAATTTTTATTAAATTAGTTTATATTTAATGACAGCTTATAAGTGTGAATATTAGATTATAATTAGATACGGAGTGTGAATATTAACTTATAATTAGAGACGGAGGGAGTATAATCAAGAGCTTTGGCAAAAGGGTTCGATGTCTGGGTTAGTTTGAGATCAACGGTGAGGTTTTGAAGAGAGAAGAGCATGAACTAGAGGGAGAAAGAGGGAACACGATGGCAACCTCATACTCGTTGGAATCATACCCATTTTTCCTTATCGCAAAAGACACCGTAGCCTAACCCTCTATCTTCATCAACCACCTAATCGTCTTCCCATCGGACCAGATCATAACCTTAGAGCCTCCATCAATCTGGCTCCAAAATGACGACCTCACACGCCATCGTGCCTTTCCGCGTCATCATTTAGCCTCCATCGGTCTGCCTCCACCCCGATCTCGATCCCTAGCTCGCGTTCCTTTCTACTTCTCCCTCTTTCTCTTTCTCTCTCTCTATTTTTCTCCCTTTTCATGTTTTGCTTCTGGGTCTCATGTCATGCTCCTTGCAGATCTAACAAATTATGGAAGCAGATCTCATGCTGTGGGTCTCATGCTCCATGTAGATCTAACGAATTGTGTTGCCTGAGATCGAAAGAAGAGAAGAGGAATAGGGAGAGGTGTAGTGGGATGGGGTTGGTGGTGGTGAGGTGTGAATCAACAATTGTGGTGGTGAGGTGCAAAATTGGAGGTGTGAAATCGGAGATGGTGGTGGTGAGGTGCGAAATCAAAGTTGCTATGAGGAGATGTGGTGGTGAGTTGTGTTTTCTAGGTTGGCTTTGTGTTTTCTGGGTTACTCTGGAGATGCAGGGAGAGAGGAAGAACGTGTTTGGTTTGGAATGGATCAAGAGAAAATTTAGAGGGAAAAAAGTGGGATTTAGTTAATCTGAGAATTTTAATTTATTTGGGGTTTGAAATTTATTTTTAGTAAAATATTTATGGGTTAATGGTTTACTAGATTCTTGTAGTTGCATCAAAATTTATTTTTGGTCCATCGCCGGAAAAAAGTTTGCAATAGGTCCATGTAGTTGCATCAAGTTTGCTATAAGTCTCTGCCGGAGACCAGAGCTCTGGTGAGTGCATATGTGGCAGGGTGACTGTATAAATGAAGATGATGTAGAATTTATGTTTTTAATGGGAAAACACGTCAGAAAATTAGAAAATCCTAAATTAACACTTCATTAATCCCAAATCCCTAAATTAACACTCCATTAACCAAATCCCTAAATTAACATACAAATCAGAAAATAAAACTAATTAAACCCCCCAATTTTCGTGTAATCACAAATTACACTCCTAAATCCCTAAATCATTGTTCTTCATCATCCTCCTTCATCTTCACCTGCTCCTTCATCTTCACCATTGTTCATCTTCTTCGTTTCTCATGCTCCCTCATGCTCTCAACGTTCCAACACCCCCTTTCTTTCTCCCAATCTCAAATTATTCCACTTCAAAAATCAAGAAGCAAGGCAGAAATCAAGCTCAACCCCTTCCTCTTCATGTTCTGTACGTAAGGAAGGAGAAGGAAGAAGAAGAAAGAAAGAAAAAAGAACTAAAGCAGAACCAGGAAAAAAGAAAGAAGTTGTTGTTGCTGCTGTTGTTACTGCTACTCCTGTTGCTACTGCTAGTGGTTTCTCTGTCAGGGCTTTGAACATTGAAGGGGTGTTGATTGGGGGGGAAAAGATGAGTTTTTGTTGTCCATGAGAACATCATGGAACGATTTCTCTGTGAGTTGCAAGCTTAGTGGGTCATACATTGGGCTCTCTTCACCATACTCTTCCATGAGGATTTGGCTAATGAACTTTGTGGTTTCAAACAAGTCAGAGTCTTCCAAAGAAGGTTCTGTCACAGAGTACATGGACATGGATGTCACAGCGGCAGAACCTTCTACATGGTTTAAATTCGCTGCATAACCATTAGGGTTAACATCTAAGAGGCTGCAATATTGTTGATACACATCACAGTAAGCTGCAACTTGATTTGGATCCGAGACAAGAATGGTTCCTTCTTCACCAACCCATAAGCTGTTTGTGAAATTGCTTCTTCCTTTTTTCCTGGTTCTGCTCTGGTTCTCTTTTCTTTCTTTCTTCTTCTTCCTTCTCATTCCTTACGTGCAGAACATGAAGAGGAAGGGGCTAGGTTTGATTTTTGCCTTGCTTCTTGATTTTTGAAGTGGAAGAATTTGAGATTGGGAGAAAGAAAGGGGGTGCTGGAACTTTGAGAGCATGAGGGAGCATGAGAAACGAAGAAGATGGACAATGGTGAAGATGAAGGAGCAAGTGAAGATGAAGGAGGATGATGAAGAACATGATTTTGGGAATTTGGGGTGTAATTTGTGATTACACGAAAATTGGGGGTTTAATTAGTTTTATTTTCTGATTTGTATGTTAATATAGGGATTTGAGGTTAATGGAGTGTTAATTTAGGGATTTGGGATTAATGGAGTGTTAATATTGGGTTTTCTAATTTTCTGACCCGTTTTCCCATTAAAAACATAAATTCCACATCATCTTCATTTATACAGCCATCCTGCCACATATGCACTCACCGGAGCTTCGGTCTCCGGCAGGGACTTATAGCAAACTTGGTGCAACTACAGGGACCTATTGCAAACTTTTTTCCGGTGAGGGACCAAAGACAAATTTTGGTGCAACTACAGGGACCTAGTAAACCATTAACCCAATATTTATCTATGCAACTTTCTTTGTTGGGTGCCAGATTATTTAATGAAGGCCACATCATCCACTTTCGTTAGAATATTGACAGTAGAGTGATGGAAGGACCAAAACAGCTCACGTCAAATTACCTTAGGACTGAAAGCGCTTGTTTTAAAAGTCGGGGATCAATTTTGCAAAATCTGGTTAGATCAGTGGTTAAATGTGGATTTAAGCCAAAGTTTAAAATAGAAAAGAGTGATAAATAAAAAGTTTAAAAGGTATGAAATAAAAACTAAATATAAAAAAAAATCGGGCAATTGGTTTGGTTTGAGTTGAAAAATATAAATTCGAGAACCAAACCGATTAAAATTGGTTTTGTTTGGGTTCAACGTAAGTGAACCAACTAACCAAAAAAATCCAAACCGATTACGTTAGTTTGGATTGGATCATTAGGTTCATCGGGTCGGTTGGAGCTGATAAGCACCCCTACCTTGTAATGCATGCGGCTGTAATGTGGATTATTAATGATTTTCCTCCTTATGTTTTGCTATAAAGGTGAAGCACTCATGTTAGATTGACATGTCTATATTGTATGGGTGAGACAAAGTTTTTTCATTTGAAGCACAATGGTAAACATTGTTGGATTGACTGTCACATTTGTTTCTTATTGTATGCTCATAAATTCAAAATATGTAAAACAAAGTTCACGAAAGGTAAAGTTGAGCATGATTGACCGCCAACAGTTTGGCCCCGGGAACACATATCAGAGTCCATTTCTACACTCCCTTATGTTATAGAGACGGGTAAATCAGTGAAGGTGTGTGTGGCTATGGAGTTACTCACAACTGAGCAAAACGAAGCATATTTTAGGAGCTTCCATATTGAAAAGACAACAAATTGAGACACAACAAACGTCATGTGTAGGAAGAATGATTATTTTGAGAATGTTTTTCTAATGGTTATGAATGTCAAGGGCAAAACGAAGGACAATGATAATATAATAAGGGATTTAAATAACATTCTTCTGCGTCGAGATTTAGAATTGATAGAATTTCCTAATGGAGATAAAGTTATACATTGCACTAACTACACCTTGACAGAGGAGCAAGCCAAGTTGGTGTGAGAATGAGTTAAAGATATGAAGATGCTAGATGATTATGCTTCAAACTTGGGTTGATGTGCAGATGTGAGAAGATGCTGGGTGGTTAAGATGAAAACCTACGATTGTCATGTATTCATTCAATGTTTGATCCCGGTTGTACTTAATTCATTGCAAACTCATGTGTTGAAATCACTTATAGAGCTATGTTAATTCTTCAATGAGTTCAGGTACTTTGAGAAAGGCTAAATTATATAGGTTGGAACAAAACATTCCCATAGTCATTCCAGACTTGAGAGAATATTATTAGGAATTTAAGAGGCTTAACTCTATCCCAAAAGCTACCTTAGAGACGAAAGTTGCTCTACCCTCTATAAGAATTATCTTGGTCATATCCGGTTAACGTGAGACTTTTGACAAATATTTCAATCATCATTCTTTGATTCAATGGAGCATCTCTTTATTCATCTTCCGCGTGAAACAACTTTGTGTGGGCTTGTTCAACACCGTTGGATGTATCCATTTGAAAAGTATGATAGTTTATTGTTTACCTAAAATTTACATTAGAAATATAATTCCTCTATTTGATTAACAGTATTAATGTCATATTTGCAAGATGATAACTAAATTCAAGCGTTTGGTGAAGAACAAGACTAAAGTTGAGGGGTCAATTAGCGCAACATATTTGCATCGTGAAACAACTTATCCTAAATTGCTCTTGAGACAAGATTATAAGATTGGTGATTTGGGACACTCCTCCTCGGAAGGACCTCCTTCTCGTATCCAATGGTCAAGTGAGCATCAAAAGTACGACACTTGCAAGAAACTCCAAAGTTCTAGCCAACAAAGTCGAAAAGAAATAAAAATTAGGGTTGACAAATAATGTTTGGGTGTTAGATTTGGCAACCAAGCACCCAATTTTAAACCCCACTTAAATGTAGTAATTGTCATAATTACCTCTATTCTCACGTCTATTCCAGATTTTTAAATCCCGAAACCAAAGTTGATGTACATACCGGGTTTTATAACCCGAAAGGGGTGTTTTTTTTTTTTTTTTTTTTTGAGATTTAAAATCCGGAATACATATCACGTTAAATGCTTCCGAGTTTTAAAACTCGGAACATAACTTTCCTGTTAACATTTCAAGTTTTTAATTCTTGAAACACAAATTTACATGTTTCCAAAATTATCAAACCCGGTATATATTTTAACATTCGGGGATATAAATCCCGGTAATGTGTTATTTTTTGTTAGAAACGTTTTTTTTTTCTTTTTCGGTGTGGACTTAGCAGCAACCCCCACCCAGGTACTATGTTTCTTCCATAAGCTCCATGCCCATGAAGCAAAGTTCCTTACTTTGAAACCTGGGAGTTTGGTACGTGTTGCAGCTGCAGCTCCATGACCGTGTGTGTTTGCAATTGCAGCTCCATCAACCTTGCAGCTCCATCAACCTTGCAATTGCAGCTCCATGCCCATGTGTGTTTTAGAGCTTGAAAAGAGGAATGCATTAGTCCCACACCATTCAATAAAGAAAAGTCCCACATCGGTTTACAAAGAATTTTTTTTCAAAACATCACCAATAATAAATATCGGTTTTTATATAAACGGATTTTAAAATTAAAATTTGGAATAGAAAACAAACCTAATATTTCAGGATTTGAAATCCTTGAATACAAAATAAAATATCTTTCGGGAAATTAAATCCCAGAATGTTATTTAGTTTTCGGGTTCTAGAACCCGAAATTTAACAGAAAAAAAATATTCTAGATTTTAGAACCCGGTATATTTTAAATCCTGAACCATTCCTGGTTTATAAAACCCAGAATTAAAAAAAACATTCCAAATTTTAAACCTCGGTGCGTAAGAATTTACTCGGGTGTGGTGAGTAATGAAAGAGAAATTTTTTTTTTTTTTATTTTAAAAAAATAGGTAAAGTGTTAAATCTTATGCATCCCGCTTGTCCTCCCATTGTGTATTTTTGTGATAGTTTTGAAATTTGTTAGGCACTGGCGATTAGTCCACACGCGCGTACAAGGGCGGGATCCTCCGCACCCAAACGACACTTCACTCCACACACCCTCAACCATTTGCCTTGCCAGTAACGTGAACTCGCAACAACGCTTCTCTCCACTCCATTCCCCTCCCCCAATCTCTCTCTCTCTCTCTCCATGGACGAACCCTCGCTGCAACTCATCTCCGAAATCGGAACTCACCTCGCGCAACAAACTCGTCCTAACAAAGACTTCATCGTCAAATCTCTCCGAGTAAGCATCGCCATTCCTTGCTAACCCTTGCGTTCGATTTTGATGTTTTATAGCTTCACTCACAGTGTGGTTCATTTGGGTCTCTTTTCTTTTCAAATTCCATCGTATTAATCATTTAATATTAGTTAGATGACTGTGATTAGTTGGGTATTTAGTTAATTTTGGCTTTGGATGAGTATCTTAGTCGCTTTTCCTTGTCTCAATTTTCTTTCCTCTCCACAGTGTTTCCCATCTCTTGTTATAGTTGTCTAAGATGCTGTTATGCTGTCTAAATTATTAATACTTCTGATCCTATTTATCAGTACAGAGAGAAGAGATAAGCTATTTGTTTTTGCTCCAGTAATGCTCTATGGTAAAGTAGAAAGTTTAACAATAATTCCAACATATTATTTGTGTTTCTTGGTCTTTTTGTTTTCTTTACTCTCTGAACATGAGTGGATGCATTATTATTATCATTGTTATTGTTGTTGTTTATTATGGACCTGTGCAGAAAGCTGCAAAAGCTTTGTCTCAGTTAGAGCAGTCTCCTAAGCCACGATCCCACAAAGAAGCACTAGCTGCTGAGAAACAAGTAGCTGCATTGAAGCCCCTGGCGGATGCTGTGGTTGTTGGTGGTCTGCTTCAACATACGGATAAGGATGTTAGGCTTCTGGTTGCTATTTGTGTCGCTGAACTTCTTAGAGTCAGGGCACCTGAACCACCTTTCGAAGACAAACATTTAAAGGTACATGTTATGCTAGAATAACTGAAATACATGGAGCTTTCCCCCTTTCTTTAGCATGTTATGTTTGTAAGTATTTGTATGCTTGAATTGCATGCCACTTTAGTTTTTGTGCTGATTGCAAGTGTTTTTGTTCTTTGATTTCAGGATGTATTTAAACTTATTATCAGTTTGTTTGCGGATCTAGCTGACACTGGAAGTCCTTACTTTTCGAAAAGGGTTAAAGTATTGGACACTGTGGCTCAATTAAGGTGTTGTGTGATTATGCTGGAGATTAACTGCATAGGCCTGGTTCTCGAGATGTTCAATGTTTTCTTCTCAGTTGTAAGGTTGGAATCTATGTCTACCTTCTCACCCTCTCTCTCTCTCTCTCTCTGTCCCACTCCTTGTGCTTAGCTGTTTAGCTGGATTTCTGAGCTTGTTATTTAATTGGGAAATAAACCTCTTTGCTTTTGTTAGATTCCTAGAAGGTCTATATGTTTGCCACTAACAGTGTAGTGTTTGAGTAGTACTTGTGAGACAAAATTCTTGGCTTTCAGTTTATAATGGCCTTTTCATATGTTACCCAGTTGCCCTTCACAATATCTTAAAGTGGAGTGCAGAAGTTAGCGGGAAGTTTTAGTTTGATCTTCGCTGTTATTTTCTGTTCAGCAACCATTCCTTATTAACTACTGAAAAAAATCCCTATTAATGGCAGAGTTAACGAGACCTAATCTACTTCTTATTGCAGAGATGATCACCATGATAGTTTGATTAGTGCCATGTCTTCTATAATGATAAACATATTGAATGAGAGTGAGGAGGCTTCTCAGCAACTATTGGAAGTGATTTTACGAAATCTTATAAAGCGAAAAAAAGTAAGAGCCACATTTTTCTTTTGTTTCTTTTAATCTTTAGTTAATATATTTTACTCTAATATTTTGTTCATGATAAAAATTCTTGTGCACTTATGATTAAATATCAAATATTCTGAGTGTAATTCATTTTCATATATTTGTCCTTTTGGCTTGCAAGAATGCGGTTATTATCCAAAAAATGTGATTCATTGCTTTTCTATTCAATTATTTTTTGCTTCAAGATATACAACATATTTGATATGTTGCCGGAAAGCAATGTCTGACAGACTATTTTTTTACCCTCCCATTGCTGAAATACTTGTCATAAATATGTGCTTGATTTCATAGATACATTGACCAAAACTCTGAACTCTTCACTGCAATGAACTGATCAAGTCGTGTGAAGCCCTTCTGTTAGCCATATTTTGGCTACTTCCTTACCATTGATGACACTATCCTAAAAGTGCATTACTGAAAAGAATTTTTGTTTACATCAGTAAGCTTTGTGCTTGAATTGTAAACTCTGACAACATCAATTCTTTATATGGACGCATGCGAATTCTTCCGCAAATTGGTTTCACTTTAATTACTTGGAATACCATTGCTCTTGATTATGGAGTACTAGTTATAATTAGATGTTACGAGTGTTTCTTCTGTCCATCCAGATTTTCTGGGTTTTAAAAAACACATTCCTATGCTAAATGAAACCCAGATTGTTTCCAAATCTCACTTAGCTGTTCATGATGGAACACAGGATGCAACTTGTGCTGCTTATCAACTTGCTGCATCAGTCATCAAAGCCTGTACACAAGAGGATGAGCTGAATCTCCTAGTTTGTAGCTTTTTGACTTCTTGCATACATGACCGAGACACTGTGGGCTGTGAGCTCAAAGAATTTTACCATGAAATTATCTTTCAAGTTTTCCAATGTGCGCCTCAGATGCTTCTTCCTGTCATCCCAAGCTTAATTGAAGAATTATTGGTATATCCCGCCCTTCTAGTCAAATTTCAAAATAACATACAAGCTGAATCCAATTGCTTGAAACTATTTCATTTATTTTTGACATGCTTATTCTGTTCCTTTAATTCAAATGTATTGATATTCTTAACTTTTTTCATCGTATCTGCAATCCACTTCGTAGGCTGATCAGGTGGATATTCGGATTAAAGCTGTTAATTTGGTGGGGAAGCTTTTCGCACTTCCAGAACACCATGTTGCACATAAGTATCATGATCTTTTTGTGGAGTTTCTAAAAAGATTTTCTGATAAATCTGTGGATGTGAGAATTAGTGCCCTACAATGTGCTAAAGCTTTCTACATTGCAAATCCCTATGGGAGAGAATCACATGAAATTATCAGTAAGCTTCTTAACATATATTCTTGTCTTTGTTTATAGACATCGTCCAGTTTGGTTATTATTCATCATTCAAATGCCCTCATAGTTTCATCCAAGTAATTGCTGATAACTTATATACTGAGCAGCTTCAGTTGAGGATCGATTATTAGATTTTGATGACCGAGTGAGAATGCAGGCAGTTCTTGTTGCCTGTGATATTTGCAATTCAAATCTGAAACTTGTTCCGTCCAAACTATTGTCTCAAGCCACTGAAAGACTTCGGGATAAAAAGGCATGTGCTGTTGAATTTTTTTGCCTGATGAAGGACATAATGCAGAATTACTAACAATTAAAAATGCTTTTCTAGATATCTGTTAGAAAGAGGGCCTTTCAGAAGTTAATTGAAATATATCGAGACTACTGCAAGAAATGTAGTGAAGGAAGCATGAAAATAAGTGATCACTTTGAAGAGATTCCGTGTAAAATTATGATGCTTTGCTATGATAACGTTTGTAAGGAGTTCAGGTCAGCCTATGCACTCTAGATTGCTGGTTGGGTCAAAATTAGAGTTCTCTTGTTAGAAGTAAATGTATTTTTTCTTAGAATTTCAGGTTGCAGAACGTGGAATCTGTTCTTGCTGATGATCTATTTCCTGAGCATCTTTCTGTCCAAGAAAGGACAATGCACTGGATATACATGTTTTCTCTTTTCAGTCCTTTTCATGAAAGGGCACTCGATACTATTTTGACTCAAAAAAGAAGGTACACATGCTAACATGCTTGTGTGCTACTTTGAACAGGTTAAAAGTGGATAATCGTTTACAAGTCGTTCCTTTTTTCAGGTTGAAAAATGAAATGAAAAACTATTTGGCCATGCGGAAGAAATTTAAGGTACAAATATAATGGTTGAGTGCTTATTCTCATAATGAGGGGCACACACTCACACACAGTAATATATAATGAGTATACTATTGAGAAGAAGCGTGCTGCGTAATTTCAGACTGACAGATTTGGGAGTTCAAAGAAGTTTGTTATTACAATCTTATGTATACCATTAGGATATTTATGAAGCTCAAATTTTCTACAAAACAATTTGGAATGTTGAATGAATGAATCTTATACAGATCTGAAATATATAACATTCACTAACTGTCTTGTAACAAACTCTAACCATAACTAACTAACCCATTATTATTACCTAGGTTTTGATACACTTCAGCCGGGTACATTATACCCAAATACTCCACCAATAATTAAAAGGTTTGCGTATTAATTTTTTTAAAAATTGGAAATTAATATTTAAAAACTTATAGAATGTCAGCATGTTGCACACAGGCACCTTTATGCTTTGACTATGATTTGATATCTTGGAAGTGATGGAGCTTTCTAACTTTTTCAGGAAACTTGTTCTGAAGAAATACAGCAGAAGATTGGAAGCATGTTTACAAAAATGGCTGCATCGTTCTCAGATTCTCACAAAGCTGAAGAGTGCCTTCATAAGTTAAACCAAATTAAAGATAATAATCTGTTTAAATCACTTGAAAGATTGTTGGATGAACAAGATTTCACAAGTGGACAAGCCCTCAAAGTATGTTGTTTGTTAATCCAACTGTTGCTTGTCTTCACTTTATGTTTAAAATATTCTCTATCAGCCTTTATCTGAGTGTTGTTTAAGAACCTATATATGCATGTAGTTCAAAACTATTATATGCATGAAATTCAATGATATGTATTGTGTTTTATATTATATAAAGAAAGTTCTTCAATTGAACTCGTTTTGTTTGGTTTGGGCCTTTGGGGATTTTCTTTGGTGGTGGGTTAATGCAGTTTATATAGATAGGCAGATTGACTTAGACAAATGGAAATGGGGGAGGTGAGTGTTTTTTGTAAATGCATGAAGCTGTTGCTTAGGTTGAAAGTATTTGTTAGACATATAATATAAAACTATTCATGTGGCTTTTCCCCAATAGCATAAGCTTCTGGGATAATTGGTACATGACATGGTATCAGAGACTCTATGACCAAATGGTCTAGAGTTGCCCCCATTATTCTAACAAAAAGTTGAATTTCAGCACATGCTAGGTGGGCCTGTGCATTGACCACGCTTCAAGCCCATGTGGGCTCTTGCGTGAGGGGGCATGTTAGAAATATAATATAAAACCAATCATGTGTCATTTACCCAATAGCTTAAGCTTTTGGTATAAAATCTCCAAAAACACCCTGAGAATGAGGTACGGTATGGAGAAATTTGAATATTTTTGGACCATTTCGTCCCCTTTTGGTCTCATATTTGCGTATCTCTTAAGGCTGTTCATATATCAATTATGAGATGGCTGATAAAACAGGATAGTTTGTGGTTTTGTTAAGAGTTAAGATTGGATTACTGAGAGTATATGAGCTTGACTCATATGTACTTGCACTACAGTACTTCATTCTTAACCTATATATACATATATTATATATTATATATTATATATATATATATATATATTTATATATGAGACTCCACCTAGTAGATTATCCCATTTCATTTTACCCTTAATCATTCTTTCTCGTATCCCTTCCTTTCTCTACAGTCTTACTTATCTTTACATTGTATAAGAGCCAACTAGGTCTGGATCAAATAATCTAGGTCAGCCTCTGGAAAAAAACTTACTGACCAGGGTTTCTGAAGGGTTGAGTTTTTTTTTAGCGGCCTGATCTAGTAGAAATTGACAAAATGTAAAATATTGTACTTTTTGTGATGCAACATAATCTCTGCTGTAGTACGGGCCAGACTGCGATACTTTGCTTTTGTGCATGATCTAGCTACCAAATTTTGTTTCTTAGACCACCAAGAGTCTAGATTAGGTCCAAGAAAAACACAAGAACCTGAAACTGATCTGCGATCATCTGGTTCACTAGCCCAATCAGCACCACACATGGCTGTGATTGTAAGAGGATGAAAATTAGCTTGTTTAAGTAAGAGACTATGATATACAGTGCCTTTAGTATACCCTGGAATGCGTTTAACTGCCACCCTGTGCTCCTGTAAGGGTTCAGACTTCATGAATAAATTGACAAACTTTTTTAACAGAATAGCATACCTCTGGCCTTGTAATGGTTAAGTACTGTAGAGCTCCAACAATTGAGCGATAAAGAGTAGGTCTGTTACATAATTTTCACCACACTTAGTTTGCTATTACCAATCATAGGAGTAGAATTCCTTTTGCTTCTTTCATATGAGCCTTAGCCAAAAGATCATTGTTAGATATCTTGTAAATAGGTATGGTATCTTGTATTAACTGTAGTTAGGTAACACAATCATTGTCAATAGGGAAACAAGGATATTATGTATTTATTGTACCTATTATATTTAGTGACATCCGTTTTGTAGCTGAAGCACACGGATTCAGTCCAATGCCTCTTGTCTTTTTCTCATTTAACATGGTATCATGTGCCTAGCAAGAGGCAGCCCTAGATCTAGGAATCCTAAAATGCATCTTGGGCATTATGGTTATGCACTCAAAGCATGAAATCTTCATATCACATAGGAAGTATGGTCTGGACTTGTTAGCTGAGATCAACCTTTATGGGATCCAAGCTACCCCTATGGAGGCAATAATGAAACTGACAACAAATGGACTTCCCTTTCCAGACCCGTGAATTTATAGAAGACTTGTGGGTAAGGTTAACTATCTAAGTATCAACCGGCCAGATATTGCTTTGCCAGTAGGTGTTGTATTACCTTCGCTGATTGACACTCATTGAGCAGCACTAATCTGCATTGTTATGTTTTTGAAGGCAGTTATGGGAAATGGCGTTGTACGTAGGGGTCATGGACATATGCAAGTGGGGGCCTTTTTCAAATGCTGATGAGGTGGGGTCCCTTATAGCTCGAAAATCCACCACAAGGTATTATGTATTGTTGGGAGGAAAGTTTACATGATGGAATAGTAAGAAGCAAAATGTGGTGGCATGATCAAGTGTAGAAGCTAAACCCACTATGGCTCAAACTACTTGTGGACTTATGTGGGTAGGACAAACCGTGGGCAAGATGGGATTTGATAGCACATCTCCCATGAAACTGTGGCGTGAGAGTCAGACTGCCATACACATGTCATTAAATCTTGTCTTTCATGAAACTAGTAAACATATTGAGGTGGATTGTCACTTCTTTCGTGAGAAGCTTCGGCAAAACCTTATATCCTCTTCCAATGTTGAGATAAGTGACTAACTTGTAGAATTGTTTACAAATGCCTTGAGAGGGGTGCAAAATGATTTCATTGGTAAAAAGTTGGGCATGATCAATATCTATGCTCCAAATTGGGGGCGACTGGCGAGTGTTGAGTTAATGTCATGAGTTAGAATTAGATTATTGAGATATATGGGTGTGGCAGGTGTACTTTGTACAACATGTTGTGGTACTTCACTCTTAATCTACTAATCTAGTAATATATATACACATATATATATATATATATATATATATATATATATATAAGGGATGTATCATATGAGAAAACCATCTTTATGTGAGAAAGATAAGAATGATTTTCATCCATTAGATTAAATTAAACGGATTAGATTAAAATGTCCATTAAGTGACTCACGTGCATCTTTTAATAATTATCACAAATACTTGAAGGAGCATAACTTCATTCATATTCTCATCGTTCTACCCCTCTTTCCCTAATCCTCGATGCAATCGTTTTAGCAGCCCCCTGCAATCATCTAGAAAGTGCTAGAGGCAACTTGGTTTGCGTTGTGCTGCCGCAATCCTTCATGAGCAGCGCCGCCAAGTAGTCTGCTCTCCACCGATCTCGAGACTCTTTCCCCTCAATCATTCTCCCATTTTTCATTGTTCAATGTTCTCCCACCACCACCCAATCCCAACTGCAACCATAAGAGCCACAAATTATCCTTCTAATTTAATATTATCTATCTTTTGCACTACTAAATTGATGTAATACTGGAAAATGGAATCAAGCGATACAACCTCCTTCTATCAATTTCTTTTGGCTATTACATTTATCAGATTCAGTTCCCTTGTTCTGAACAAAGTTACATATATGAAAATTGGCTTGGTTTGTTACTTTAATCTTTCATTAACAACAATAACTTCTGTCTGAATCTCAATACTCGAAACATAACAATTGATTGCGACGATGGATGGTATGCCGCTGGGATTAGCGAAAGCGACGCTGATACATTTGATTGCGGTGATGGCACGACGCAACTCGAAGAACAGAGGGAACGTGAACGAAAATGGGAACATCATGTCGATGAACGATGAGGAGGAGGCAGGGGCTTTGGTTCCCTAATAGAATTTTGCCTCTGTGGTGCAAGCTACTCGATTAACACTTGCAGCGGCAGCGTAGCGCTGGGAACGGATTTTCCAGAACGAGGATTAGGAAAACAAGGCACACGTTAGAGTTAGGAAAAGCCAAAGAGGGCACGTGAGTCACTTAATAGACCTTTTAATCTAACCCGTCTAATTTAATCTAATGACTGAGAATCATTCTTATCTTTCTCGCATAAAATAAGCTTTCTCATAAGATACATCTTCTATATATATATATATATATATATCCGGGTGACAATACCTAGTAGGTTATCCATTATAGTTTACCACTTAATCATTCTTTCACATCTCACTTCCTTTCTCTAGATTCTTACGTATCTTTAAAGTACTATGCTTATCATATCTTGCACAGGAGAGTTTGAGACTTTGACTTATCTGTGGTACTCTATTACTGAAGCATTGTGCTTAGTGTTCTTTTATGTATATGCAAACAGCAGTCTTATTTTTTCATTTTATTTAATTATTAATATCCTGCGTAATTCTTCCATTATTCTTGTATGATAAGTGGTTGGGGGTTCTGTCTTGTTTTTTTTTTTTATTGCTCGTACTTCCTCCATTAGCTTTGTTTTTCTCTTCTGTGACAATTGACAAGTGACTTCTGTGATGGCGATTTGGTTTAATAGATCATCATAAAATTGACCTTGTTGGTAATGGTCCAGATGTGTGTTGCATGGCTATGATTTGTGAGAGTACTTTTAAGTTGAATTTTATTTAAGATGGGTGTTAGATTTTTTTATCACTTCGTATTCTGAGGACATGTAAACAATTATTTCTTTAACTTTTCTATGAATCTTGTGCCATGTTTCCCTACATTATTTTCATGCTTATTTTTGCTATAAGTGGTTTTTTTTAAAATTTTTTTATCTTTGTTTAACCATCCTTTCCCCCATTTTATGTTTATTATTTTCTGGCAGGATGAACTTCTGGTCATGATTGGAGACAACAATCCATATTATGAATATTTATGTTTACTCTTCTCCAAATGTTCATCTAACATTTTCAGCTCAGAGCATGTCCAGTGCATCTTAGATTATCTTTCCAATGATGATAGTGGAAATAAGGACTTGGAGGATTCTTCCGCAAAACTTCTGCTGGTAACAAAATTTGCTGCTTAGTGGATCTTAATTAGTTTATTTTTTTTGTTTTTTTTGGGGTGGGGGGATTAATCATTTGGCTCTCCTTCATGTAAATGAAATTAGGCACTAGACAATACAAATTAGGATTATGTGAAAATCACCGGTGAAGCATTTGAGCAAAGGTGTGGCTAACCTAAACAAATGGTAGCATAATCTGTTCATGCTACTAATTTACCTGTTTGTGTTTATCAATGTTGTCAAATAGCTGATATAACGGCGCTATAACACTACAACGTAGCGCTCTGAGGGCTCACCGCTATCTGCTATTTGCTGCTATTTTCCGCTCAGAGGGCTTGGCATAGCGGATTTTTGGCTTTCCACTATTTTCCGCGATCCGCGATTAACAACACTACTGTTTATATCATGCTTCAAAATATTTGACATGAGGTTCTTGTGGTATTAAGAGTTTAACCACAAGTTTGTAAGCCAAAGGTGATAGAGCTCTGCAATATAATTTACACCCTTGAGTCCTTGACTGGTGACATACATTTCTGTTGACTAGATAAGATAGTTGAAACGAAAGAGATTGGTTAATTGGTGCAGGAATGAATTTCAATACATAATCCTTTAACTGCCTTATGTTCCTAGGGCTCAGGAAATTGACCTTAACTACTTGAGGCTGATATGCCTTCGTTGATGTGCTTTGTCTGAATCTGAAGTCATACAAGTTGCTTTTAGAAGCTTGTTATTGTAGTGATTTATTTGGGTGACCTTTTGAAGTTATTGTATAAACTTTTTCAACAGGAGTTTATGCTGGTACAAAATTATTGTATAGGTAAACTTCGGTAATTTAAAAGCAGAGCAGACTTTCAGAAAGAAAAGTTGCTTCTCCTTTGTATTGAAGTTACAAAATTAATCTGTATACCTTAACTCTCTGAATGCTCTTGTTAAAATTGTAAGCCTCAAATGTCTTATTGGCATGTTGATTTCAACACTGAAAAAAAATATTTTTATTATATCAGTTGATAAAAAAAATTAACTTTTAGTGCCTTTTGGATAGCATTTGCATACAAGAAGCTGATTATTACTAACCAATTCTCACAAAAGCATGTCTCCCTATAGTAGAAATATCAGAGCTATGTCAACGTTATTTATTTATTTCTGGTTTGAATATATGGAGACTGAAAGTCTGTTTCATTAATGGGGAAAGTATTCAAAATTTCAAATGCATTCAGGAATGATCATTTATTGTTTTATTAGTTATTATGTCCGCCAAAGAATTAATTCATCCTAAAAGCTTACGCTATATGTGAAGGAGACCTAAGAATGGTTTTGATATTCTAGTTTAAACACTCCTCCCATGAACTATATTCTGGATTGATGAGTGTCAAAGCATAGATGGTAGGTCCTTCACTGCCTTATGCTGAAATTTATACTGGAATGGAAATAAGGGTGTCTAAGAGGTGCTGATATCATTCTGCGGTCATATCTGTATTGCATTTGTGGGATACAGATCTGCTCATGTGCATCTAGTGCACGTACCCCCTTGTGTTTCTCCCCTGCCTTTGGGAATTCCTATTGGCTGAAACCTTTTGGGCACTAAAGAGGGTTGAAACCTGAAACAATTTGATATGTTTTAGACTTCTAAATGTTCCAAACATGCTTCAAACTATTCAGAAATTTAACAAGATGCATAGAAGTTAAGAAACATTCTCTAATGCACATAAACTCGATAAAATGTACAAAAAAACATAAAAGATGCTACAAAACATGTCAAAGGATTTGGATATTTTCTTCTTAGTTTGTGATATGTGCCCACTCATTTGTGCTTTAAAGGTGGTTGTTTATGATCGAACTTCTGAAAATGTAACCAAAGGAGTTTCGGTACCTCATGAAGGAACTTATTTTGTTTGAAATCTTCAGCATTTAGATTTCAGGAATGGTTTTCATGTGTGTGTTTATTCTCTAGCACTATCTTAGTCTATATGTTAAAGCAATTAGTTCAATAAAGTAGAGACTAGAGAGGGCTTTCAATATGAAGTGATTTTATGCCTGCAATATTTATAAGATTATTTTGGCTATGGTAGTGGAATTTAAGGAAGCCTCTTTGGTTGTGGAATCAAGTAATAGTTTCTTTTTGATTCTTTGATTCATTGTTCTGCCATTTTACTTTATCTAGGCTGTTGTTAGAATTTTCCCTTCAATGCTGAAAGGCTCGGAAAAGCAGTTCCAAATGTTGTTGGAGAAGATGAGTCCTGTTAGCGACAAGCTGGTTGAGGTTATAGCAAAGGCAGGCTCTCACATTTCTTTCAATCTTAGGTAGCTTCTGGTCTTCTGCGTTCTGTACGAATATTAAAAGACCAAGCTGTGTTTCCAACTGAACTACACATGTTTGCTTTAACAAAACTTACCATTTAGGCCTTACTATTTCAAAGAATATTTGTAGGGTATGCAAAAATGCATCTATTTTAATTTGAAAGGTTTTTGTTGAATAAACTAATTTAATTATTTCCTGGTGGTTTTATCCATTTTTTGAAGGTTGGTGAGGTTTTGGTTTATGGTTTAGGGTTTAAAGTAGTGAATTTATTGGAGTTATTTCATTTTTTGCTTTTTAATGGGGAAGTTTCAGCTTAGAATTATATCCCTTTTGATTATAAGGTAGCTAGCCTTTGGTTTCCATTCTAATTTAATTTCCTTATGTTTTCACTTTTTAGTGGTATTTACCCATTTCTTAAGCGAATGTGCTTGAATGGAACCCGAAGACAGGCCAAATTTGCTGTCTCTGCAATTGCTGCCTTGAGTTCTGAACATTCAGATTTCTTATATTTATACGAGGTACACTTTTTGTTGTGTGGGTTCTACTTCTAGGCTCCAGCAACCTTCTTTTAATTTTAGTGGAGGCATTCCTACTTAAAACACAATTTTTAGTTTCCGTGTTGCCCAAAATGCAAATTTTGATTGCTTTGGGCATCATAAAATAAAGGCTACTCTGTTTTGGAGATACCTTGGACATGACCAACTTGCTGATTTGTAATGAAAGTGTAGAGAGAAGAGAGAACGGAGAAACTGAAAATGTTCTTCAGTGATTGTAATCATTAGCAAATGCACGTATATGGAGATGCTTAAGCTTCCGCTGAGCTTTAATTAACTACAACTAATTACAACTGCCTTATATCAAACTCTCTAGCTGGCACTAACTGACTGCAACAAACCTATAGCTATATGATGTTATTGTGTAAGTTGTAACATTATCTATTAGGATATAGTTAGTTGAGATATTAGATATGTTTTGCTATGATAATATAACATTAGATTTGAGATATGTTTTGTTATGAAAAGATTAGTTATGGTAGGTATTATCATGGTATCATGTACTAGATAGGATTCATTTTGTAGATAATGTTTGTAATGACTAAGGAATCCTATTGTTGAGATCGACTAGGACACATATCTATATATCGTACTTCTAAGTCGTGTGTAAGACACATCGATCAAATCGTTATTATTTTATTTCATGCATCTGAAGGTGTCTAAAACATAAGTGAGTATATAATCAAAACTTGTATATATTTATTTTCATAAATTCTAGAACCTTTTGCAGATGCCTCAGGTTTAGTTTTTTTTGGTGTGCATGCTTAAGGGTTTAGTTGAAGAATAAGTGTTTCCTCTGCAATGATAATGACTACTAGTGACCTCCAGCTAGTAAAACACCTATTTGCATGTTGATTTATTTATCAAAGATGAAAGCACTCTACGTGGACACTTCATTCTGCCTATTGTAGCTAATTTGGAACATTTTCTTAATATTAGGTGGTTTGCTTCATAGTAATGACATTGACAACTGACTTTATCTCTTTATGTTGGTGCTTGTCCAGGAACTAATTGATTCATTATATAGCCAATTGAATGTCCCAACAACTTTGCAATCTTTGGGATGCATTGCACAATACTCTGTTTCAACTTTTGATACTAGAGATGAAGAGATCACATCATATATTTGCCAGAAGATTATTCAAGTAATTGAATTCAACCATCATAAGTCTTACTAGTTTAATTTATTTTGCCAGAAGAAAGTTGTTGTTTTGTAGAAGTTTTTCAACTGCTTGAATTGTTCATAAATAAGTTATTCGTTTAATCAGACGGAGCACATGGATACTGGTCATGATGCAACATCCTTTTGTGAGACCTCTCGGTGTAGTGAGTCTTGTCAATTAAAGGTTAGTTTGAGGAATCTGATAGTGCATTTGAATTATGTATGTGGAGATATATTCAGATATGTTTTGTTATGATAGATTATTGTTATGATTCTGTTGCGATAGCTTAGGATAACATTTATGATTATGATAATAAATATTGCTTTGTTAATCTTAGAATTTGGGAGGGCTAACTCTACCCCAAAAGCTAGCTTAGGGGTGAGGACTGCTCAACACACCCCCTCACGCCCAAGGCTGGCCATCTAGAGCGTGAGATTTGCAGGAATAAACATCTGCAAGTGACTCATATATGGGTGGTCTCCAATAAACGATCTAGGATAGGCCTGGTACCATCTTAGAATTTGGGTTAGGCCTAACTCTACCCCAAAAGCTAACTAACTAAGCTGGATAATATGTTAATAAAATTCACTTTTCATGGCCTTCACAAGGATTATGGATCAATTTGGGATCTGAACTTGACAAGTCCCTGCATCCCTATGGTGGAAGAACTCAGATCTTCTGATTCGAGTCTTGTCACGGGATTCCTAAAAAACATTGAGTCTGCTGCTTTTATATCTAATTCTTTTGATCATCTACTTGCCTGCTCGACAAGATCTGAGACCTGACCACCTCATTCTCTGGGTCAAGGTCAAATAGCCAACTCAAGGCTATGTGTTTCTTCTGTTAGGTCAGCATCTCCTCTATATTATGCATCTCCTCTATATGCACATTGCAAAGTGACAATGCGAGAGAGTACTTTTCACCGTCTTTCAACTCTTATAGGAATACCCTAGTAACCAAGGTCAATAACGTTTATTTTTATTAATTTTAATAATATTTAACAACAATTATTGTAATACCAGAAAGATTGAGCAGTGGAAATTCTGTTCTTGTTTTTTCTGAGCTTTCAATTTTCACAGGGAGTATGATATATACTCAAGCCTTACAAGTGCTAACCGTCGATACTTGTAGTCAGTTACGACTGTAAGGGAAACTGCTCGTCAGTAGTTTACTACTGCAACTGCTGATACACAGATGCAGTCAAGTACAGTGAATAGCCATGCGCAACCGGACCTAACTATGCCTAGTACATTCTAATTAACAATAAGAATAAGTACGGAGCTTTTTACCACTGTGGGATCGTTTTCCAATAATAATATTTAAAAAGTTGTTCGACACTTCTGCATCGAAATTGTGGTTTTTGAGATGCTATTTTATTAAATATTTGTACCTCAGACACTTCTCATTCTTGAACTTGAATATTGCTTTTTAATTTAATCATCTGTCTATGTTATATTTCTTTTTGCTCTATTAATTTTTTTTTGTCTTATACATGCAATTAGAAAATCTAATTATATCTGATGCTGTGGTGGTAATCAAGGAGATTAGGTTTTATAAACAAACCTTTTCGTTTTACAGTGCAATAGAAAGGATGGATCCCTTTTAATAGGAAGAGGGGGAATACTTTAAGTGGTGTACATTGTATTTTTTCCATAATGGCTTTGTAGTTTGTGATATATCTAGCATGCTGATTTTGCAGATTTATGGGCTGAAAACACTGGTAAAGAGTTTTTTACCCTATCAGGGGATCCATGTAAAGCAGGATATTAGTGGACTATTGGACATTTTAACAAGAATGCTAAGGGAAAGTGACAGTTTTGTTAATACAGATGCAGTCTCATGGTATGACTTTTATAGTCACTTCCTTATTTTCTTGGTCAAATTGTTGTAGGCACTAGCTCGGTAGTCGGTACAACGCTTTTGCGTTCATTCCCCATTACTTAAATAAATATTGAAGCTGATTTTATATTTTTATTTACTTATAAACTTGCCATTGATCCATGATGATTTTGAGTTTAGACTGTCAAATGAGACTAGCTGATGTGAAATATAAAAGCTTAGAGGCTAGGGTTTGGTATTTTGGATGAGGTCATTGATTTTAACTTCCATGTTGTCATAATTCTGAAGGGTTCTTGACTCATTTCCATATTTGCATCATTTTTTATTGCTCTTGTATATGAAATCGCAGTAGCATACCTTTTCAATTCTAGAAACTGTGCAGCTCAGCTGCTTCATTTAGGATGAGACTAACATACTAAGGATTTGGTGATTAATAAACTTATCTGTTAAACAGTCTATTCTATAGTAGATTATTGTTATCTGACTCCTGTTAAAGACTAATATGAGTGGTGCTCTTCATTACTGAACTTTTCACCTATATGTTAAACAATTTCTTGTAGGATTTCTTTATCTCTCCTTTTGTGTTTATGCACATTGAATTATTCGTGTTCATGCATTGAACTTACAAATTTTGTGGTGGTAACTGTGTAGTGAAAATGATAAGGCTCATATAAGATTAGCTGCTGCAAAGGCAATTCTTCGTCTTGCTAGGAAGTGGGATTTACATATCACTCCAGAGATTTTTCACTTCACTATTTTGATTGCGAAGGTGTGTAGATTGCACTGTACTTACATTTAAAATATTGAACGGTTGGGCAAAGTAGATTGACTCTGCTTTCATTGGAGTTTCAAATGATGAAAGTGGAAGTAGAAAAATGGAGAAACCCGCCCAAAGGATAATAACAATGGTTAAGATTTCTACAAAAAGAATTAAGTAATTTTGTAGCCGTGTCTTTATTTTGCTGAAAATGTGAACTAGTACATTTATCAGATTTTTATGGCTAAAATGATTAAGAAGGGTTTCACTCTAATACTCTATCTTTTAAATACTTATTAGCAACATAGATAAAAAAGGTGAGAAGTTCATGATTAGAAGAAAATTACTTTTATTCTTTTGCTGAGCATAAGAAGATAAAAATGTTGGAATGCATGGCCTTTACTGTCATGATTGTTCTGTTTTTTCCATAAAAAAAAAATTATTGTTCTGTTTTTATTATTAAAAACACAATACTTCTTTGATAACATGTTATAATTATGTCTGTATGATTATGTACATAAACTCAAGTAATTGAATACATATTTACAAACACTAACAATTTATTTATCTAGCGCATATAGTGTTCAAAGCTTGCAATGAATTACAATTTAGGGGTCCTCTAAGATTTTTCTCTTTATTTAGATTATTATTATTCAATCTCACTATATTTAGGTTTTTCACTTTTTTGTTGTCCTACCTATGCTGTTCCATATCATGGGTTGAGATGCTTAAACAAAATAGTGAAAATTATGACAAAGAAAATCTTAATAAAAACCTTTTTGTCTTTAAAAAATCTCTCTAGTGGTTAACTAAGTCAGTAATTAGTCAAATATTCAACTAGGATCGATCTCTAGACCACTTGGTCATAGAGGCTCTGATTCCATATCATGAACCAATTATCCCAAAAGCTTAAGTTGTTGGGTAAAGCCAGAAAAGAGACATGAATAGTTTTATATTATATTTCTACCGGGCAATGAGAACCCAACAGCCATGCATTTAAAAAGCAGGGTTAACAATGTTTTTGGTCCCTGAAAAATAGGTGAGATTTGATTTTAGTCCCTCGACAGCGTAAAGTTTGGAAAGTATCCATCCGTTATTCCGTTAGCGAGCTGTTGTAGTTGGAGGGCCCAAGGCCTTATAAACCCCACATTGGAATCCCGTACTTCCAATGTGGGACTCAAGTCACCTTGCAATTAGGTCTTAACATTCCTCCACGCTCCGCAGCCCCGACGCCCCCGCGGGCTGGCCGTGCACTAGCCCTTTGACTAGTCCCGGGCGAACACTGCAATGCCGGCATCATCACCGCGCCGCTCGTTTAGGGTTCATGCTAACTAGCGTTCTAGGGGCACTAGATAAGGAATCTATAAACGGAAGGTATTTTGAAAAGTACAATATCTAATTTATTGATAACTTAACTACACTTTTCAATAATTGTTTCTATTTTAGATTTCTTGAGTAGGACTTTTAGGGCACTTATCATCAATGACTTAGCTCTTATACGTCTGATTGATCTGAAATTTGACATGCAAGAACAATATCATAAGTATTTCTAGTCAAGATTTAGATCTTAGATTGATAAGAATGTTATTTAATTTAAAAAAATTCAACAGTATACTAAGTGTTGGATCTTATAACAGTATCACTTGATCCACTCTCCTTTAAGTAATGTAGCATTGAATATATATATCCTCTCCATGGCTAATGAACTATTCTCACTGTGGTGCCATGGAGGAATAAAAAATATATTTAGCCACTAGAACCATCGTTATCAGTACCTTACCATACGATACAAATTGCTCTGTGAACCTAAAATGAACCTGAATCCCACTTTGTATCGCCTAACCGGAGCTGAATCGCACTTTGTGATTCTCTGCTGAATCTCACGGTTGGGTTGCATAATCCAGATATGTTTCTGGTTGTTTTTTAGCTGATTTTTTGAATTTGTTTTGGGAATGGGCCATAAATATCCTATATCCTTCCAAATGATATTTCTGCCACATTCTTAGAGAAATCAAACCCTACTTTGGTCCCCACTACCATTATTCATATGACATTTCTGCCTCACCAAAGAAACGTGTATCCTTTGTTGTTTTTTTATCGGTTCAGGTCACCCTTGGTCCCTCTGTACTTCTCGACACTTCTCTCCATCTACTCACGTGTTTCCTGCTTTGATATTTGTTTATTGTTGTTGTGAAATTTGTGTTATTGTTGCGGGGTAACGTTTAAATTGGGGATGATGAATAATTCAGTTAGTTAGACTATGATTATTTACTAGTATCTTAGTATAGGAAGTATGAAAGTAATTTGCATTTTGTCATCTTATTGATGTTTTCTGGAGGGGTTGAATACTTGAACTTTATGCCAGCACCCACTATTTTTCTTCTTATTTTGATTATTTTAAGGTTTATTATATGATATATCAGCCGATGTTTCAATTTATGACTTCATTCTTTGTATCATGTATCTTTCAGTACATGAAAAAGATTCTATTCACAAATTGGAAAATACGTCTTGTGATTCAGATTAGAATCTTGATTCAATAACCATCCATGAGCAGAGCAGCCAAAAATATATGTATTAGAAGGAATCAAGCATATTTAGTTTTGCATTATGCCATAATTTCTCTCTTCCTTCAACTTTAAACTGTCACTGATTTTCAATACGATGATATTAATTTTCATTTTTATCTTTTTGCATTTCCTTTTGTATTCCAGGATTCTTCTTCATTTGTAAGGAGCACATTTCTTTGTAAAACACAAAAATTGTTGAAGGAGCACAAACTACCTATCAGATTTGCTTGTGCTTTTGCGTTGGCAGTGACAGATGGCATTGAGGATCTGCAATTTCATGTATGTTAATGTCTTTTTATGTGTGTGTGTGTTTTTGTTTTGGTTTTTTATTTATATCAAATTGCATCACTGATAGTCATGAACTAATTATCCTAAAAGTTTAAACTATTAAGTGAAATGCATGAGTGCTTTTCATATCTCTACATGCCCCTTTGCACAAGAGCTCTTTGAAATTGAAGTGTAGACAATGCACAACCCTACCTTGTGTTAAAATTCAACTTGTTATCATTATGTAATTACAGTAGTTAGGTTAGCTATTGATCCTTGTATTTTTTATGCCAATTTTTATGTGTATATATACATATAAATATAAATACGTATACATATAATATAATGAAATAAAGAAGCAATTTGGTCTTCTAATCTGCATTTTATGCAGCGATAATGCTTGTGAATATTAATGATTCATTAAGATTTTGAAAGTGCAAGAAGTACAAAGACAGAGAATTAAGAATCCTCATAAAAGGAAACATGACAGCATGAAAGAAATTGATTCAAATGGAAATACCAATTCCTTTGCATAATAGGCAAAGGAACACCCTTGAGGACACTTGAGCTGAAAGCCAAATGAACGTAAGAAAATAAACCTGTCCCAACAAAGAGGTGAAGGAAAAGTGCTGAATAAAGATGATATCATATAATTGTGTACTCTCCGGGATCTCTCAAATCCTCATATTGGATTGAAAGAATGACCCCGAAGGTAGGTGGATATATCCAAATCTCTACTTTCCTAAACGACTTGTTGCACAAATGCTAAGCTACCTCACCATGCAAGAGTAAGAGTGTCTTAGCTTCAATGAATTTATGTCAAAATGCAACTGCCGGAATGGGCATGTAAATATATATTTTTTAATCTTATTTACTATAACAGTCAACAAAAATGTTAATGTTAGAGGAACTTTCCTTTCTCTGAGCCGTTATCTCATTTTGTCCAGAAAGATAAAAGAAAAAGAAAATCAGTAGGGTCTAATGGACAAAAGAAAAATGGGTAAAGTTTCAAAACCTGTTTTTCTCATTAGAGGAATTTTCCTTTCTCTGAGCAATTATCTCCTATTTTCTAATAATTCTTTTTGTTCTGATGTTATTTTAAAACCTGTTCTTATTGGCTTGGTATGTGTCTGTGCTGATTAATGGTTACTGATACTGCTCATTTTAGAACAACAAATATATGGCAGAGTTTATTAAGGATTACACTATAATAGCCCGTAAAAGACAAACTTCTGCTGTTCAAGGAGCAATTATTGATTGCCCTGCATACATTTTGGTCTTCTTGGTTCATGTGCTTGCTCAGAATAATGACTTCCAATTTGAAGTCTGTCAAGATGAAAAACTGTGTGCTGACCTTTGTAGGTAAGACATTGCTATTATCCAATATCAATTTAGTCTTACTAATTATGGCATATTATATTATCCCTAAAGATGGTGACACATCTGGATTGCTTTTGTAGCCCACTCTTCTTTGTTCTGCAAGCATTAGTTGATGTCAGTATTGTTGATGGTGACCTGGACCTTGTTAATGAAGCTGTCTTATATCTATTTAGTATTTTTCGAGCAATCAGAAAAGCTGAAGATGCCGTTGATGCGCAAATGACAACCGTAAAATATTTTCAACATCTTTTCACTAGCTACATTTTTTTTTTGTATACAACTTTATTTGAGTTTAGTGAAATGCAGAAGCTGCACATGCTGGCTGAAATTGGGCTATTTATCTTAAATTCATTAAATCATGGTGGGATTTCTCTATCTCAAGCCCCACGACAAGTTTTGCTGCCTTCGTCGTTGTATAGAGTGGGACTCACTAAGAATGATGTAAGTTTTCAGGAGGGCTCGCCTTTGCTTGACACAGAAAATTTAATCAGATCACATTTCATGTTTCTTTTAGCACTATTTAGTTTATTTGTTTTATTCATGTGCCTTTTGTTTTTTGTGAACCTGTTAACTGCAGGCTAACTCAAAATGTCAGAAGTCCTTTTTTGAAGAAAGTTATCTAAGTAGAGTCTTTCACATACTTAAAAGTTCAAGTGCCTCACAGGCATACGTTCAGAAGGTATGTTTGGTGTACACAGTAGACCATATTTTGTTTTTGTGATGCCTTTAATTTTTTTCCGTTGTTTTTTTGCTAAGTAGCCTGTGAAAGCAATTCCTAAGCATGCTCGCAAGGGTCAAGAGGATGTCTTAAAATCCAAAATTAGTGTTTACAGTGTACTGGACTTGGTATCTAGCAAACCAGATGATTTGTCAAGGATGGATATAACAAATGATAAAACTATGAGGCCCAATATTCCTTCAGGAAAAAGGAGAAAACATGTGCCTCTGTCTGGTTCTGGATCAATCGGTTTGCATGAATGCTCTACAATTGAGAAGCAACAAAAGTTAGCATTCAAACAAGGTGAAAAGACTTCAGAGAGAAACCTTCTTTCATCTAGTGATTCTGTAAGCTGTAAGGGTTCTCTGGCCGAATCACATGTGGTGACCCGTAAATCAAAAAGAGCTGCTGCTTTGGAGAATGCTGTGACAAGTAGCAAAGATACTGTTCCACATTTCAAATACCCCAGAACCAATCTCAGAGATACGCGTGGCTCAAAGGTTTATACGAAATTCATTCAAATATCAAAACTTGAATATAATTTGTCATTTTTGCATGTTCGAGTAAGTCTTTATATGTAATATAAAGTTAAATGACATATAATGTGGCAAAAACAGTAACAAATGTCTTCTTCCTCTTTGTTCCTGCTTACTGAAGCTTCAAGGTTGTTATTATTAGATATGAACCATCCTTATTTAGTAACAGCTTACATTTGATATGACGTGGCTCATTGACATGTTATAAGAGTTTCATTGTACAAATGACCAAGAGTTTGCTCCTTCCCACCTTGATTTTCTAATTATATCAAACATTAGCACAAGACTTGGGTAGGCAGTAGGCTTGTTCGGCCCTTGCAAATGGGTGAATCTTAAAAGTGTAAACCACTTATTAGCATATTACTAGTAGCTTGAGCTATTCTGATATCTTGTTCGTTCAATTATTAATAAAACTAACTAATAATTTGGTAATCATAATGGGGTCATATGCAACTGGAATATCAAAAAGTGTTTCCTTAAATTATTTGTAGGATCCTCAAGAGTGTTGATTGCCATGATATCAAGGATGCTCTCCTCTTTTTAATGATTGGTGTTAATATATCCCTTGGTTTGAGTTTCATTTTTACTTCTCCGATCTTTTACCCTTTTAGTTTTGCAATATTGTCCAAGTATGTTTATTTTGGAAACAATTCTTATGAATCTCATTTGACTTTCTGGTATAGATACAAGATATACTGGCAGATGTATCAAATAAAAACAACTTCAGCCACTGGTGAGTTTTATTTGATGATGACTTTTACTTCATAGCCTTTTATTTTACTCTTTCAAATTCAAAGTGATTAGGTTCAAATTTCATTGAACAGTTTACGAAAGAGATCCTAACTAACTTATCCTACTAGTGCTTTGTTTATTGGGTGATATTTTTGGTATAGTACAAAACTAAAAAAAAATAAGTGATTGGGGAGGACCACCTATGATGGTCGAACTGCCTCTGCTTTCTTCATCTTCATAGGATGAAATAATATTTTTGAAACAATGAGCTTCTCTAAATTCCTTCCTGAATCTGTGACCAAAAATTCTTTTTATGTGTAAATGAATGGTGAATTGAAGTGTGTTTCATGTTCATATATTGAGTTTCCAGAGTGAGAGGGTTCCAAACTTTTGCATAGTTATTGCTCCTTGTCTAGTTGTTGTTCTGGTCAGCTTCCACATGCCTTCTGACTTAATGAGTTGTTTTATCTTTTTATGCCTGTCGAAATAAATCATTGCATGTTTGGTTTTTCTTCAAGAGTACATTTAAACACATTGCTTACCCTAAACACACATTTAGTAGGCCTTCTATGACTTTGGTTTTCTGCTAGTTGCTTTTATTTATTCTCATTGTAGAATATCGTCTCGTTCTATTATTCTCACAGAATGGGGATTTTACTTTCTTTCGAGTAGTGCTGATATGTTTGTGTATAAATGTATATTTGGCATATTATTTGGATTTTTTGACATCCTATATACGTCATAGTTGATATCCGGCCTAGCCTGAAAACACATTTTTGTTTAGTCATAGGCTCATTTTCAGACTGTTTCCATGAAGATTATTTGGAATGACTTTATGCCCCATCGTTAAAACCACTACTGATTTTGTTGAGCTTTTTTCTTTGGTGTGATATCATGAGGTCCCGGTGAGGACTAATTTGTCCCTGATAGGGACTTAGGAAAAGGGGCGGAAAATGTATGGAAGGTGTATAATAGAAGGATAAAAAGGGCAATGAGTAGTTAACAATTATGAGGGGAAGTTAGGCAGTTAGAAGGGTTGTTAAGGAGAGGTTAAACACCAGACTTGTAAATTGAATAGGATTCAGTTGGTTAATTCTTTGTACCTAGCTACAGTTTAGGTGTGAAAGGGGAAACCCTTTGGGGGAGATTTTCTGCTCGATTCATTTCATTAATAATACAGAGGCTATTTTTTCTCTCTTCCTTTACAGCCCATCTAATTGCGTTAAGTTTTGCCTAAATTTTAAATATATTTTATTCGCAAAACTTCTTATTTTCCCATATACTTATGTTTAACATGCCATTTTTTTAATAAATAAGAGAATATAAGGGTGCCTGTTGTGTGTTACAGTGATCCTGCTGAACATTCTTCTCTCAGTAGTATAAAGAAAACTGCTGCTACAACTAGAGGCCTGGCGACCAAAGAGGGAACATCACTGAATCAGGAGAATAGTAAGTAGTGCAGAAATCAGCAAATGTGTATTTTGGCTTATATTTGTCTATATGCTGCCTTAAATTTTATCAAATGGTTAACTGACATCTAATTTGGCGGTTTCAAACATTTCAGCTACAAATGTTGAAATAATAGTGATTTGATGGAAAACCAGAGTAAAGAACCTGAATAATTATGATATATGGATTTAATATCAATCCACTATTAACTTCATTTTTTTTTTACGCTTACATCATCATTCATTGAGGTTTTATTGCATTATTAAAAAAAGTTCGACTAGGACAACTATATGAGAAGTCAATCTTTCAATGATTTGCTATGTTGATAGGTTACCTAAATATAGACCCAAGCACAAAATCTGGTATGTTTTTTCCTGTAGGCCAAAGACAGCCAATGGAAGGAAGATGTAGTTAAGGACAGAGAAAATATGTTGAGAGTGAAGAGTTAGCTACAAGCGAGAATGGGTGTACAAGGCAATAAGGGTGGCTCACCGGGAATGTTATCATTTTTTTGTTTTTGGCTTGTGCCTTTGGCTAGGAGTCTTCTCTAGCTGGGAGCTTCAACTCTTATGAAAACACATGAACTTCTTAAGTAACATAGTGCCTAATGATGAGAATAGTTCTTATATTCTAAAATTGCTTTTAATGATGCTGAAGCATACAAAGCTCTCTACTTGTTACCAAAGAGATGTTACAGAGGCAACAAGCAAAAATGATCACCGATGCAAAGATAACTCCTAGTTTTCAGTTACATGTTGATTTATCATGGTTTATAAAATTTAGTTTGTTTGTCTGCTTGAGGCTTTGCATATCCTCAAGAAATTTGTTTCAATGATGTTGCAAACCTAGGTGCATCAACTGCGCACGGAAAGGGAAAGGGCACGGAGACCTCAGTATCAGACGTTGTCAACACGAATGCATACGCTGTAAGTGCTGCCCTGGAATATATTTTGCTGCTTTCTTTTGCATAAGCTGTACTCTGTTTGAAATTCAGTTGCTTATTTATTTACAGGGTAGAACAAGACGTAAAGTATAAATATCATGCTGTTTTCACGCCATCAGTTACAGACAGTGAACTTATAAGACTTGCATATCCCAATCAACGAATTGTGCAGTTCCATTTTTAGAATCCGTTACACTTTCCCTCGTCCAAATCACCTTCCGCAAAGTCTGATTGGAGAAAGTACTCAGTTAACAACCTGACAAAATTTCTGTAAATTATAGCAGCATGCTGATTAAAAAAGACCGCACTGAAAATAGTTATTGTAGCTCACATTAAACGCATTTTAGAGCAACATGTCTTTTTCTCGAATACCAAAATTCTTCACATTATGAGGAAAATCACGAGCTTGTGTAAATGCTTGTTTTTTTAATCTGTTTGACGTTTTCAATGGTTTGTCTGATCTGATTCTGTTTCCATTTAGACACGATATTATAATTTGTGTACCCATTCATCGAAAAAAAAGTTATACCCAAAGTGATTATTCACACGAACCAAGATTTAGCTTGCGGCTGATGAAAGATGTCAAAATTGTCAAAAGAAGGGGGAAAAATGAATCCATGAAGTTTGAAAATAGTCTACTTCGACGACAATATATACTTTTTATCTTGAATTTTATTACCTTGTTTTTTCGAAATTGTAATAATTACGAGTTTAATATATTACACAAAGATCAAATGGGTATATTTGGTAAAAAGATCAATTTCAGTTACAATAATAATAAAAAAAAATTCATTCCATTTCGGGTTACACGTTTATCTCATTTTTTAATTCGTTTTTAGTTCTTAGAAAATACTACAAAAGTAATATGGTTTTAGTAAATGCGAGGATAACAATATTATTATTTATATTGTTATTATGGTTTGATGAATGTTTATGTTTTTATGTGCTTTGTGTGTATGAAATTATCAAATAAAATGAAGGATTATTAAATGTGGAATATAGAATTATATTATGATAGATGAATGGAAGTTAGAACATAAATTATCATTCATTACAGATTAAGAAAATTTAATCATGAGAATTAGTGAACAAATCCTCACTAAAAGTTATTCTTTTATGTGAAAAAACATGGTTTAATTATGGTTAGGTTAATGAAAATTAATTAAATAATTATGTGGGGAGGGTTTTCGAATTCAAAAGTGTTTAGAGACCGGAAATGAGATTTTGAGAAGTTTAGAGAGTGAAATAGGGTTACTTGTTGGTGACTTGAGACGGTGAAAGTCACCATGCCAAGTGATACCAACACACTCACTTGTCTTCCCCTAGACTCTTCACACTATATAAGGACAAGCTCAGGAGCTCTGAGCCTTCACTATGTAACGCCCCAATTTTGGTTCAGGGGTCACATTAGTAATCGAACGAAAATTTTATAAAAACCTCTCTTAAACTCATTTCTCAAAACACACAGCGACAACAATATTAATAGATATAATATTCCCCATTACTTAATAATTAAACGAAACTATGAGTTGTCAAAATAGTACTAAGTCTTGCACAAACACGTGCCCAAAAGAAAACGTAAAGCAGCACAAAATATAAAAGTCTTCAACAGTTCATCCAAGTCTTCTAGTTAATCCAACGTCTCTTCAAGTCTAGGCTTTGAAAAATCAAATCAATCATCTCCTGGATCACCATCCTGATAATCTATGACGATAAGCGCCCAAACAACAAACAAAACAAGCAGAAAGGGTTAACTCCTTTAACAAGAAAGCAAGAGCAGCAGTATACAACAATTATATAGGAATCATAATCAATACAGCAAAAACAACAACGTACAATGATTATATAGAAGACATAAGCAATACAACAAGAGAATTATGCTTGTTAGTTCTACAAATAACTACATGCTTAACTAGGGCCAGAAATTCGCCATTATGGCAGGACGGTCTCATGGGACAAACTACCATCTCACCGCCCTAGGTAGATCACATGGGACAAAATACTATCTCATCACCTTTAGGAAGATCTCATGGGACAAAATATCATCTCATCAACCAGGCACGGATCCAGAAATTTGAACATGTGGGGGCAATATACACATAAATTTGTAACATGGAAAATATAACATAGTACTATTAAAAAATTGAAAGTACTATTTTTCCATTGCTGGATAAAGTTAAGAAAAAAGGAAAATTGTTAGCAAACAATATTGGTGCTAAACATTCACTTAGGCTTAGCCATCCTCCTAAGTCCTATGACCTCTCAATCTTATCCTATTGCTATGGCTATGATTCTATCATTCTGGTGCAGTGGTGCCTAAACAAACTTCAATTCAATCAGGATTTGGAAGTTTTAGGTAAAGAGATAAACTGAGGGTAGGAATTGATTGTAACAACTGAAATGAGGATTAAATTGGAGTCACGAATTATCAGAGGATAGTCACAGTAGTGGGACCAAAACTACAATTCCTTTCATGAATTTCAAACAAGTAAATGTTGGATACATTTTATAAAGGAGTGCAAAACTCTCTTCAATGAAAGAATAAAAAGTATGCTCAAACGAGCACTTTCAGTTCCCAACAGTTGAAACAATACACAAACTTGCAAAATTCAATACAGTAAAAAAAAATAGTCTATAACCTCCTTCTTCAATTCAATCAGCTACCAAGTACCAACCAAACACAAAACAACAGCCAACAACAACAAGCAAGTAAAGTAAGCAAGTAAGTAAGCAGTGGAGACAAACCAGACAACACAAAGGATTGGGTTACCTACTTACCTTGCTGGCTTGCTCACTGGTTGTTCAGGAAGAGACCGCGCGAAAGAGGCTGGACTCTGGAGCGGCGGCGACGCGAAGGGGAGAAGAGGGTTGAAGCAGAGAAGGTGGAGAAGGAGGGAGTGCTGCGGAGGCAGACGCGCAGAGGAGTCGCGGACTGGCGGAGGAGGAAGAGCCGCGCGAGGGAAGAGAAGGAGGCAGAGGCTGCGAGCGGCGGCGAGAGACGGTGCTGCGTGAGGAGACAGAGTCGCGCGACGGCGCGACGAGAGAAGGAGGCAGAGGATGCGAGCAAAGGAGGCGAGAGAAGGAGGCAGAGGCAGAAAATGAAAGAGGAATTAGGGTTGGGAAATAGAAAGGGCAAATAAAATAAGTAATATTACTATTTTTTTATTTTTATTTTTTAAAAATCCTGTGGGGACACTTGCCCCCCTTTCCTTGCACGTGGATCCATGCCTGTCATCAACCCTTTCAAATTCCTACAAAGATGCATATGCCATGACAAAACAACAATAGTCAAAGTGAACCCATGGTTCAATATCAATCCAAAAAGTCATGGTATGTTAGCACAGTAGGTATGATCCAATCCAATAACTAAACAATCATCAAGTAATAATTAGGATCAAACAAGAGATTCAGCCACAACCACAAATGAGACTCGACTCTTCTAAGACCGAGTTACCCTTACTGCCTACGTAGTATCGCATAAGCTTCGCATGCAGCCTTGTAAATAGAACAACACAATAATAAAAACCGAACAACGAAAAAACAAAACCCAAACCCAACACCTGACATGTAAACCCGCGGCTTACAGGCAAGGAAGAAAAGGTGAATTTGTTTTCTAGAACTTGACAAGAATTGAACGTGGTTTTCTCATAGGAAAAATCCAACAAGAAGCTTTTGATCATAATTTCCATAAACAAGGTTTTCAATAGAGCACACATGGTTTTATGTGAACAAAAGATAGTTTTTCATAAACTGATTTCATGAAGAATTACATAGAATATGCAGAATTGTTTAACATTAAGTACCAGCTCAAAAACCTTCATGAACAAGGTAGACCGAATTGAAACATAAGAGAAACATACCTTGTTGTCTTGCTCGATCAAGGAGAAAAGAAAACAGCACTTGCACTTCTAGAACTTGAGAGGAAAAATCGGCTATGATGTATGAGGAAGTGTTGGAAATTTGTGATAGAACTCTAGGAAAAGAAGGAAATAGATGGAATCAAAACAAGTTTTAAGTCATGGTTAAACCTTGACCTTTCTTTAATATAAGACCAGGGAGGTGCACAACAAAACTATCAGAAATTGCTCACCTAGCACTCTTGGAAGGAAGGGAAAAGAAAGAACGTTTGGTCTCAAAAGAGAAGAGAAGAACGCAGCCAGCCAGCAAAGAGAAGATTCAGATAACTCTCATGATGCCTAAGAGTTGCTATTTGTGCTAGATGAAAAACGGTAGACAACCCCACAGAGATATTCTATTATTTTAATCTTATCTACTTATAAAACAAACCAAATCTATATGTCATAATTTCAAATTTACCTCATAACAACCCACTTATATCCCAAACAAAACAGAACCAAAACTTCTGCAAAATAGAGCACGCCCCAAATCTATTCTCTAAGGGATATCTTTTCAATTTTTCCTTATCTTAAACCACAACAGAACTATACGAGATAAAAGGAGTAAACAGAACAAAGGAAGAGAGATATAGAGGGGAGAGAGAAAATATATTTTGTATTCTGGTATGTTTCCAAACGATAATTAAAACAAGGCATATAGATGCTTATACATTTTGACTAGAGACGGTAGACTAGTCTGTTAGACTAGAGACTGCAGACAATGCTACATATGCTAACAGAGGTTGTAGACGATACTCACATATGTTGTAGACGATATCCACACGTGTTGTAGACGGTACTCTCACAAGTTGTAGACGATACCCACACATGTTGTAAACGTTACTCTCACATGTTGTAGACGATACTCTCACATGTTATAGACTATACTCTCACAAGTTAACAGGGCTGTGAATGATACTATTACGACCCAGCCTAACGATACTCAAACTTGATAGAATAAAACACAATCTAGTATAATTTAAAGTCAACAAAACCAATAGAAAGTCAACAAGGACCAAACTACAAAATATGAAATAATTCAGGGACCTATTCATAAATATTAGAAAAACGAGGGTCTTACACACTACACCTCCCTTTAGCCATACCGAGGCTCTATTACTCTGAAGGTAGAGAGAGAAACTTTCACTTCTCTATTTGTTCATCTTCCTTCCTTTCCGTTCTTCGAAGAAAATCTCCCCAAATCCTTCTAAAAACATCACTATCATGTTTCTGGGTAGATAAAAGCAATTATGGAAAGTTTGGTGCAATTTTGGGCTGTCGTGGGTTGTTTCTGGGTTGGTGTTCATCGTGTTTTTCATCACTGTGTGGCTTTGAAGATTCCGGTGAGACCAGCAGGAATCCTTCGTGTTTTTCTCCCTCATCTGGACTCCAATCAGGATACTTCCACCACCATCCTTCCGCCAATGCAGGTCGTCTTCTCCGGCGACTGTGTTTCTGGAAATTTCCAGAAATTGCTTTTCTTCGGTATTTCTTCTTCTAAACTCATTCCTTAGCTTACCTTCATGATATTGAGCATGAATAACATGACTTTAGGGCTATTAATCTAAATAATCGAAGAAGATGAGAGTTTGAACATGAAACTTGAATTTCATGAACTACTCTCTATTCTGGTAAGCTAGGCATGTATTGTATGTTCCTATGGTTCTGGTAGACCTTGTTGATGATGTTGTATAGGTCAGAAGAGGGAGAATGAGCCAGAGAAGAGGGAACCAATTTCCACTCCTTATGGCCAAGGAAAGCTATGTTGTTTGGGTGTTGAATCCCCATTCTCTCGACCCTGTGATGTATGGTAATTACTTTTGGGTTGTAGTAGAGTAACTAGGACCAATGACAACAGAGAAAGGAGAGTCAAATTCTTGGCTTGGCCATATGAGCTTGAGTTGTGATGTTGAGGAAAACCCTAACCCTAGTGTTCTTTTGAAGTTGATCAAGGGGTTGTATTGTGGGCAATAATGATGGCTTGAATCCCTGATCAGAATGGTTAAGAGAAAAGAATATGGAAGGAAATAATTAATTGAGGAATAACTTGGTTAATTAAGGAATAATTAGGAAGCTAATTAGTTAAGAATTATTTATCTTAAACTAAATTAAGATAATTAGTAAAGGCATGAATCATAGTTGAGCTAGTACAAGTTAATCTAGCGAGGAATTTAATGAGGATTGATTACTTTGGCCCATAGGAGATAATGACCAAAGTTAAGTAGAACTAAACTATGTGATATAATAGTTCATGAGGTGATATGAACTAAATAAAATTGTGATTCTAATTTATGCAGTGGAAGCTACAAGGACTGAACGTGAAAAACAAATAACAAGGACTTAAGGTAAGGGGGAGAGGGCATCAGTTCGGGATAGGGGAATAGCCTGAATAAATGAGTTTTGGACCTTCATTCGGTCCCTTGCTTGTTGCTTGTTGTTTGTCAATATCTGATGAGATGATTTTGTCTGACGATATCTGCTGAGATGATGTTGTCTGTTGATATATGATAAGATGATGTTATTAAGTTGTTTATCTCACACTATGTGTTGTTGATGTTGATGTCATATACCATATGATGTATGTGACTGATGTTGTTGATATATGGTATGGACGAGGCATGAAATTGATGATATTTACACAATATGTATTTACACGCCAATGGTTATTGATGATGATGTTTTATGAAGTTGAATGATATATGTTGTCGTAGGCATGTAAAGTTGTTTATGAATAGAATGCATGATCTTTATGATGATATCTATGATAATGATGTTGTTGAGGACTGTTAGAATCTATATATGCCTATCATACATCCAAAAGTCAGAATAAGGATGTGGAGGAATACCCCTAAGCTAAAGATCATGGCGGAACCCCAATTGAAAGGAAGGTTTTTTTTGGGAAGAATTTTTTTAGAGATGTTTATGAAAATGATTTTTGAAATATACCTATTAAGAATGATTTATGAACCTATTGTTGAAAATGATTGATTTTGAAAATGATTAATGATTTCTAAAACCATCTTAGAGATGGAAGCTTTCAATGGGGTGTCCAGTTGCACGCTGAGGAAAAGGTCTCAGGTATTGCACGCTGAGAAAAAGTCCCTAGGTGCTGCACGCGGAGGAAAAGGCCTCAGGTATCATACACTGAGGACAGGTCCCACGTGCTAGTTATTAGGAAGGTATTCCCAAAACTGTTTATAAGAAGATGGGGTATTTCAGTCCTGTGTTGTGATCGAGACCGGTTTGAAAGTGAGAGTCTGACACCCAACCTTCTATTATGTGAGCGCGGGTATGCTAAAAACTAAAAAGTGAGTTAGGGGGCGTGAAAATTTGAAAGTTTCACCTCATATCTTATGTGCTTCCCGTGCTGATCTAAAAATCCAACAACTATGAATGGGGTACAAAAAATAAAGGAAGAGGACAAGAGAGAAATGAAGAAAAAGAGAAGAAAGAAAAGAGAAATAAGAAAAAGGGGAAAAGGGAGGAAGAAAAGGACCCATAGTCGTGGTTAGTGCTAGAGAATGGAGAGTTTAGAGCATCTCCAATGCATAGTGCTAAGAACGCACTTCTTATCACTATTCGCGTGGGCCCCATGTGCCACGTAGGATTTAAGCAGTTCTTAAGAATTGATGCAGATTTCGCTCCGGTCACAAGTTCTTACTTCCAGCTCTTAGCACTATTCATCTGGTCCCACACCACCTTATATTTATATTTTTTATTTCCACATCATTTAAATTTAAGTTTAAATATTAATCAAGTATTTAAATTAACTATTAATTTAACTTGCATATAGAATAACATGATATAATTAAAAATGGACATGGTAAGTTAAAAACTAAATAGAAATACGTTACATTTTATATAATTATAGAAGAAAGGAAATACATATCAACGGAAAATAAATAATAATTCATTTTAAATGAAATACATAAGATGAAAATTAAGTTTCATTATTCTCATTTTCAAAACGTTCCCAAATATGCTCCACCAAGTCTGCTTGAAGTTGTCGATGGGTTTGTCTTTCACGCATTTTGCCTCTTCTTTGAAAATATGTTGCAAAAGTGGGAATATGGCCATTAGTTACTTCAGCGCTTAAGATGTCATTATCTACCTGTTCGTAATCAAAATTACCTGCGTACCCCTGGCGCTCGTATTCAATGATCATGTTATACAATATGATGTATGCGTGCATTATTTGCTTCATCGTATTCACATTCCGAGAGCGTGATGGACCACAAATAATCTCAAATCGAGCTTGGAGCACTACGAATGCCTGCTCAACGTCTTTTCTTGCTCCTTCTTGTCGTTTAGCAAATAATTGTATTTTCTCACCTTGCGGTTAGGGGATGGTTTTGACAAATGTAGCCCACTTAGGATAGATACCATCTTCTAGGTAGTATCCCATATTATACTAGGATCTATTCACCAACAGAATTATTTTTTTGCCTCCTTGAATAAATTGGCATTGCTTCTCCTATCCACTTTGGCTCATCTTTCAACAACCTCCAAGCATGCTAGTTATTGAAAGTTTTACCTTGAGATTGACGATACAAAGCACGTGCATCAGCGACGTAATCATTTTCTGAGTACCCACTTTTCGAAGGATTTCTAGCTTCCTTGTAGCTTCTAACAAATGCGCTCACTTCTTTACTTATTCAATAAAAGTGAGGGCTCAGTTGCCCCATGCTCATCTTCCTCATGCCCATCTCTCGATACTTGTTATAATTCTCTGTAATTCACAACCAAAATGCTTCTGACTTTCGGTCAGTTCCCACAATCGGATCCAGTGAAACATTGAGATAGCTCTGAATAAGTAATGTATCTTCCTGAACATTGAAGGCATCACGCGTTTTTTTTTCTACGACTCTTTCATGGGCCTTGATGACTGGATTTTATATGATATTTTTAGGGTCTTTTTAGTCTTTTTATTTTGTTATTTTTGAGTCTCATATAGGATTTTTATTATTTTTATGTAGATTTTATATTTATTTTGCATTTTTCATATAGATTAGCTTTTATTTGGTTTTTAAACTTTATTTTATATTTTTAGGGATTTTTATAGTTATTTTTATATTTTTAGGGAAGCTGGTATAATTATCATTTTTGTCCAGGGACCAATTTGTAAGTTTCAGCAAAAGAAGGACCAAAGTGCAAAAGTTCAAGAGTGGATGATGGAAAGTGAAGTTTCAACAAGTTAAAGGGCTAGAATTGAAGTGCTAGCAAAGAGAGGACCAAAAGTGAAAAGCTTGAATATGAAGCATCACTTCTAATTTTGCACATGTGAAAAAGGATGAGTGGAGAATTGATGATAGTGGGAAGGAGTTTTCAGAAGTTAATTGGTGGCCAATGAAGGCCATAATGGCCATCAACTTCTCCACCATTGAAAGGCAAATTTTTGCTATAAATAGGAGTGCTCATCCTTTATAAAAAACACACCTTTACACACATTTTCAGAATACAACAAGTATTCTTCTTTCCTCCTTAAGAGCATTGTTCCTAGGAATTGTGGGAAGCCATTCTTGAGCTCCTATCCAGGGTAATTCGATGCCTCTTTTAGCCATGCTTGGCTAATTCTTTTAAGTATCTTGGGTTGTTTTAGTTTATATTTTATGTCTTAGTTTTCTTCTACATTTAAGAATAATATTTCCAATTCATGTTTTATTTCCTTGTTCTTCATTTATCTTGGTGCACACAAGATTCTTGCTTATTGCTTATAACAATGAGAATTGGTAAGTAGTAAGGGAAATAGGATTTAAAAAAGGCTATATGTATATATCACTAAGAAATTAGGATAGACTTAGCTTTATGTTGGCCTGAACTTCATCTTCATCTTCTTCTTTAATTAACTAAATTGCAAGAAATTGAGTTTAGTAATTAGAAAGAAAGCTCTACAATGTGTAAGAAATTAACTTGTCGAAATACTAGGCTATAGCATCATGAACTTGGTTCTAGAATTCAGAAATAAAGTAGGAGTTTACTAGCATATTCTATAAACTATGTAATTCAACCTAAGTGCTTAAATCTCATCATCTTTTCTTCTTTATATTTTATTGCTATTTCTAGTTTTTGTCTTAATCAAACCAAACAACAACATGCGCCTTTTTATTTTCAGCACAAAGCTCTAAATAATTTACTAAAAAGACACCTATCCCTTGGGTACGATATCTTTTATACTACGCGATAACTATCCGTGCACTTGCGGATTTGGCAATCAGGCCTTCTTTGATGGAAAAGTCGGCCTCTTCAGATGCAGAGTTATGCTCCAATTGTGTGTGTTATTTTTTAAATATTTTTGATAAATACAAGTATAAGTTTCAAAATACTTTTCAAGAGCTAAGTGCAGTGGAAATTAATTAAAGCTGAAAAGTAAAGCACACAGAATATTTATCCTGGTTCACCCCCTTAATCGACAGGGCTACGTCCAGCCCTTGGCTTCACCAAGATTTTCCACTATTTACTCCAAATAGTACAAGTATTGTTCAGGACTTCTCCCAGTACTCGAAGGACTACTCCTTTACAAGTATTCTTACAGGACTTCTCCTTTCTAGTATTTAACAGGACTACTCCCAGTTCTTTTACAAAGAGGGTTTGCGTTTCTACAAGGATCTCTTTAATAAGAGTTGGGTAGAAAGTTTAAAAACAATATACAGAGAAGATATGAAGGTTGGTTCTCTGTTTAGGCTATGTGAGAAAGATAAGAGTTTCACTCTATGAAGGCTTCACACTATCGAAGACGACTTAACTCAGGAAATAATAACTTTGAGATTTTGAGTTTTGATATAGAGCTGATTGCTAGAGAATGACTTAGAATGCTTATGAAATTTTATTGTTGGAAGTCGCCAATTGAATCAAGTGTCTAAGTCCTCTATTTATATATTCAGTGGGGAACCCCTTGATGAACGTTGATGAAGATAGAAGTGTTTCCGTTTGCATTTCTGCTTCTGAGTGTGCAACGGATACTTCTGCAGCTCTGTAACAGCATTAAATGCATTCTGTCTTGCATTAATTGCAACATTAAATGCTTTTGTAGACTTCGTCTGGTTCTTCATTGCTTCTGCCTTGAGTGCTCGTCTGAGCATTAAATGATTGTGGAAAACAGCAAAGAAAATTTCTTCTTTCTAAACAAAGGATTTGATTCTGACCGTTGAAGGGATACTATGTTCAGGAAATCACGCCGTTGACTCTGAAAAGTTGTGCTTGATTTGTGGAATGTCAGAGTATTTGCAGATATGAAGAATAAAATATTTATTATGTCCCTATCTTGAATCTTCTGCAAACAGTGCTTCATTAATTGCTTCGACAAAGACAGTCTTTATTGCTTGAAGTATCTTTGACGAACGAACTCTCTTGCACTTTGGCGGACGTACTCTTTAGCAATTTAATGGACATACTCTTTGAGTGCTTCCCATACGTACTCTACTAGCAGACGTACTCTTCAACGAGTTTCCAGACTTACTCTCCTTCTTTGTTTTTCTTCAACATTCTGCTTTTGATAATGCTTTCAAAGGATATGAAGATGTTCTCCATGTAGATAGATATTCCTGAAATGGGAAATACTCAAAGTATTAGGAAATCTTTACCTATCAATACTAAACCTTAGGTAAAATTATTATTTATCAAAATATATTAAAACTATGGAATAGTTTGAATCTAACAATCTCCCCCTTGTTGATAATGACAATTTTCGTTTGAGAAAAAAGGTTTAATTGGTTCGTTTCGGAAAATATGGTATCAGAGTGGATACTTTATTTTTAGAGCATCTACACATTTTCTCTTTTCATAGATTTTTCTTTAAAAACTAAGATATTCACCGTTTATCTTTTTAAGTTTTCTTAGCTAGAAAAACATGAACGTATCTATTTGAAAGCATATGTTGCAACGTAAGAAAAACATGGTATTAGAGATATAGATTGATTTGAATACATGTTTTATAAAAACGTATAGCTAACTAGCAGATAAGAATGTATTCTTGCTTAAAATTATTTTCAGCTCCCCCTTAGGAAAATAATTTTCTAAACCTATACTTAGGTTTCTTTCATTGCTCCCCTTTACTATGATATCTATTTTTCTAGTCTAACTCTATGCCTTTTCTCCAATACTTCTCCCCCTTTGGCATTAGCAAAAATATGTAAGCATAATATCAAAGCAGAAAATATGAGCATGCAAGCAAAAATGAACTAAAGTGCTTCAGATGTATATAAAAATCAAATAATCCAAAAACAAAAATTTTCAGTAATTAAATAAATGCAGTCATAAAAAGTAGAGGGTTAAGAGTTGAAGTTGTTCTTAAGTTGTTGGATGAACTGGGTCATCATATTCTGCATGGTGTCAAATTTTGCATCAAAGCGTGCAATCAGATCCTACTTTATGGCTTCAGACCTTTGCTCATTAAGTGCACTCAGCTCCTCTATCTTCCTATCCAAGGCTTTGACTTCATCTTTGACAACTGTGATCTCTACTTGGAAGGTATCGATAGCTCTATCTTCAGTGACTTCGTTTGCCTTGGGTAGGGCAACAGAAATAGGTTCAGGAGAGAAAGCAGCAGGTTGGACATCGTTTGGTTCCAGACTGTCTGGGCTAGATCTGAACATCGCTGAGCTGATAGTGAAGGGAAACTTCAGGGAAACCGTAGGAATTGCAGGTGTTGGTGGTGAAGGAGGCAGACAAAACCCAGGATATGGTAGAGGGTTGAGTAGAAGTCTGCAAGGAATCAGGATAAGCATCTAGCGATTCAGATTCATCACAAGAGGGTTAGCTCCATGAACCAAGAAGAACGGAATAGTTCCCACATGGATATTTGGAGAAGAAATCAGCTTCCATTCAAAGTGAAACACATCATCTTTGTTGCGAATGATGGTGGTGACCATGGTATCTACACATCCAATGGGTGCCCAAATTCTAGCAAAATAACAGAAGTCATAACCAAGAAGTTCAACAGACAAACTAGGAAGAATCAGGTTATTTGCCAGTGGCATCAACTTCTCCCTCTTCCAAAGTTGTGGAATCATCATCAAACGAGGCCTTCTTGGGACTTTTGGCATGAAGAATATTTCGAGCGTTGCAAGTGTTGAAGATTGTTGTGATGAAGCTCTGGGTTGAGGGGGTGGATGAGGAGCAGGTGAAGCAGCCTTCGGTGGAGGAGATTCTTGATGAATTTGTGAAGCAGGAATCTCTTCTTGGGGTGGAGTTGAAGCATAAGCTTGTTGAACCCCAACAGCAAGTTCCTCCGATGAGGGTGGTTTTGGATCACTAAATGAGATGTAATCTTTAGTGTTTACGTCTGTATTGCTTTGTGAAAGACTTGCTTCCTGATCCTTCACCAAACTTGCACCTATAGCCGGACTAGGGCAACTTGCAGCCAATGCACGAGACCCTTCTTCTTTCACCAGACTTGATTTTTCATCCGCAGCCGGACGAGCGCTTTTTTCAGGCACTGGATGAGGAGTTTGCATAACTTCATGCTTTGGAGGGGAAAGCATTTCTTGATCAGCCTCAGACTCATCATCAACTTGAATGGGATGAATGACCTTGAGCACTTCAAATAAAGTATCAATAAATTTGTTGCTCTCAGCATCAATGAGTTGTTTGAAGTGTTTCACCCTAGGAATAAGTGGAATTCCCCATTCTTTTGCAGCAGGAGAACAATGGTGCTTCCATTGCGGGGCTACAGTCGGCAGTGGAGAATTGGCATGAAGCTTGACTCTTACCCAATGGCGATTGTTGATCTTGCCAAGCACAACAATGGTTGGCGGATCGGATGCTGGCCCAAGTAGTGGCAAGTAAGTGCAACATTCCTTTGGTGCTAAGGTCACCAAAACTATGTTGAACGCTGTTGCAACCAAAAGGCCCATGTCGGGCACTGAGAACCACTTGGGTTCGAATGCTATTTCCCCAGGGGCCAGCTTTAATGCCATCAAAACAGACTCCACCTTCTTATCAGAACTGAGAATTTGCGAATGAAGAGGTTTGCGATCAATGAGCTCAGTGATGAGTCTTCTCCTGATTTTAGGCCAGTACTCTTCATTGTGACCTAGCCATTCAGCTATGCACCTATAGCCGCAATTTCCATCATCCTTGACATCCATGATATCTGCAATATAGTTGTGAAAAGTGGACGGCAGAAATTTAAGATAGTAGGAATGAGAGGCTGAAAGAAGATCAACTGGATGTGGCACTTCTTCAAGTTCAGCAGCTGAAGTCTTAACTGCTTCTTGTTGATGAGAGGATGTGGGCTGTTCGGATTCGTCAGGAATGTTTGCCAGTTTAGCTTTATGGGAACTTGGCATGAATGCTAAAATGGGCATGGCATCTTCAGCATCAATAGACGAAGACTTCATCTTTTTAACAACTACATAGGGAGTTGTCATCTGACGAAACTTCACCAAACGACGTCTCTTGGGTTTGGGTACAGATGAGGGCGCTTCATTGTCTTCAGCGGACGAGGGCACTCTGTCAAACAGAGGCCTCTTTGCCCTTGGCTTTCTAACTATAAGCAATGCTTGAGCTGCCTTTGAAGGAGACAAGGCCTGATATTTGGCCAACTGCTTCATAGTCCACTCGCTTAGCAGTTGTTTGGGAACCTAAGAGTAATCAATAAAACTTCTCATTCTTTTGACATATCCAAACTTGATAGGGGTGGAGTAGAAGTAGTCGTGTTTGATGAACTCCCTTTCTTCCTTTTCTTTGTTTATCCATTTCAACCTTCCAGCCAAAGCAGTGAGAACTTACCCATAGGGTAGATTGTTGTTGGTTGAAATTTCCAAGGTGTTGAAGATGTGTTGAAAAATGAGGTGGGGAGTGTTGACTATAAACCCTTTCATCATCTGATAAAGAGTCCAGTGTGCAAGTTTGTTGGCCAAGTCCCGTGAACCTTCTTTTGGCACCACCACCTTACTGATAATAGCATGAGGGGAAATGCAGACATCAATGAGGTTGTTAACGGTGTATCCGACTGTCTTTGGATCTTCCTTCCAAATATAGTTATCATCTTGAACAAATTTTTCCCATTTTGGAGAATACTTCACTCCATCTCCAACAGCAAGGTCCAGTAGTATAGCAATGTCAGATGGATAGACACTCACTATCTTCCTCATGCAGCGAGTTTGGATTCCCAAAGTAGGGATTGTCTTTCTAACAGCACAGTCATAGAACTCTTGAACAATTGGGATGAGGGCAGGAGTTTCAGAGATCTTGAAGAGAGATTCCCAGTTTTGGAATAGTACCATCTCGATTCCAGCCACCTTGACATATTGATAGACATTCACGTCCATGTATCTGGGGGAAGTGAGAGGTTTGTCACCCAAGTTTGCTATTTTGGTGTTTCCGATTCTTTCATCTTGCTCTTTTCGGTTTGCTTCTATGCATTTCTTTCCTTTGGTCTTTGACTGCTTGTTGAGCCTCGGTAAGTTGAGGCTGAGTTGGAGCTTGCTTTTTGGGTGCCATTGATACTGTTTCTGCAGCGAAGGTTAGAGAGCAAAATAACTGGGGCAGACGAAAGCAAAATTTCAGAGAGAAAATGTTTTCTGAAAAAAGATTTTGTTTAACTTGCATGGAATACAAACAGATTTTTCTTGGTTTTCGAGAAAGAAATGATTGCAATTGATTTGATGTGAGAGAACAGTAATGGCGCACGCGCATTTAATTCGATGTGATAAATGTGCAGTCAGAGTAGTTGAAAAGATTAAACGCGTGCTTGAGAATAAAGTAACTGAAAGGACACAACAGTTCACCAGTTATCCCAACGTGTGAGCCATGGGTGTCAGAAGAGGACCATTCAATTTACACGAATGAGTACCTCAGACGAAAACGGTTTGAATCTGACAATGTTTTGCCAGACGATCACCTGACCAGACCAGGACCAAAAGTGTTCGTTTGGTTTTCTGTAGTGTTGAGGCGAACGTGTACCAATGTAGACGAGAACAAGGATGTGTTCGTCTGACAATTCTACAACTTCCTGCAAAATGGTTAGTGTAGACGAGGCATACTATGGTGCAGGAAACATACCTATACTTTCTCTAAGATGTGCGAATCTATTTTCAATGAGAGGTTTAGTGAAAATATCAGCTAACTGATCATCTGTATGCACATATGATATATCAATGTTTCCTTTTGCTACATGATCACGTATAAAATGATGTTTGATTTCAATATGCTTAGTTCTAGAATGTTGAACAGGATTTTTAGTAATATTGATAGCACTAGTGTTATCACATAGTAAAGGAATACTATGCTAAAAAAATATTATAATCCTCTCTAACTGGTGCTTTACCCATAAAAGTTGGGTGCAACATGAACCTGCAGCAACGTATTCAGCCTCAGCAGTAGACAATGAGATTCTGCTTTGTCTTTTGCTCGCCCAAGAGATTAGGCATTGACCTAAGAAGTGGCAACCACCACTTGTACTTTTTCTCTCTATACGATCTCCAGCGTAGTCAGCATCGCAGAATCCTCTTAATCTGAAATCATCACCTTTCTTGTACACTAGACCAAAATTAGTAGTGCCAACGAGATATCTAGATATTCTTTTAACTGCACTAAGGTGTGATTCTTGAGGATTTACCTGAAATCTTGCACATAAGCAAACACTGAACATGATATCTGGTCTGCTTGAAGTAAGATAAAGCAGTGATCCAATCATCCCTCTATACTTGGTTGAATCTACAGGAGCAGATTCATCACTTTTATCTAGTATGACGCCAGGATGCATGGGAGTGCTCATCTCCTTTGACTTCTCCATATTATATTTCTTTAAGAGGTCCTTAATATACTTCGTCTGGTGGATATATATGTCTTCCCTTGTTCTTGACGAATTTGCAGACCTAGGAAGAACTTCAATTCTCCCATAATGCTCATTTCATATTCACTTTGCATAAGCTTAGAAAATTCTTTGCACAGAGTTTCATTACTAGCACCAAAAATAATGCCATCAACATATAATTGTACTAAGATAAAATCATTATAATCATCATGTGATATTTCAGAAGTTACCTCATCTTCGTCGTTTGTCTCATTGTCAGACGAATCCACTATTACCATCATAACTTCAGCTTCTCTGTTTGCTTCAATGTCCAACGAGTCTATAGATGCCATAAATGCACAGTATGGCTCTTCATCATCATATTCTTCTACTTCTTCATGTTCATATTGTTCCTCAGACTCTTCATTCTGACTTGAGATAGCTTGTTTTTGTGGAAGTTCTTCTTCTGAGCAGGTCTCTTTGCCAAACGAGGACAATCTGCCTTGATGTGAGCAGGCTTTTTGCACTCGAAGCAGATGATCGACCCTTTGCCAGAACTTTTCTCTCCATCTCTTCTTGAGTTGGAAGTGGATTTTCCCTTGGTCTGATCTCGTCTGGGCTCATACTTGGATTGTTTTCGTTTAGCCCACATCTTCTTAAACCTTCTATTAAAGAGGGCTTGTTCTTCGTCTGTGTTGTCAGACCTCAGCTTTCATCAGACGATTCATCAGCTTTAAGTGTCTTGGATGAGCTGGATTTGAAAGCCACGGATTTGCTGGTTGTAGGCTTGCCTCGTACGACCTCAGCATCTTCAGCAAGGTCCATTTAATATATTTTTAACTCTCCCATGAGATCCTCCACTTGATAGGTAGAAAGATTCTTGGCCACCCTTTGAGCTATAACAAAAGATCTCCAATTTGGGGGAGACTTCTGAGAATCTTTGTGACTTGCACCTTGCTTGTAAAGGATCTTCCAAGATTTCTCAAACCATTAAGAATAGTTTGAAATTGAGAGTACATGCTGTTAATGGATTCATTGTCCTTCATTTTAAATGCTTCATACTGAGCAGTTAGCATGATCACTTTGGTATCTTGCACAACAGAAGTTCCTTCATGGGCCATAGCTAAGGTGTCTCATATTTCCTTTGAGGTGCTTAAGCTATCAACTTTATCATGTTCATTTTTGCTTAAAGCACATATGAGGAATAGCCTAGCTTTGGCATTCCGTTGATTCTCTGTACGGTGCTCGTCTATCCACCGAGCCTTGTGGATAGGTCTTTTTGCATCATCTTTTGGGACGTAGTCTCCATTTGCCTAAACATCCCAAAGTCTCCAGTCTGTTGACTCTATGAATAGCTGCACATGTTTCTTCCAATAAGGGTAGTTGGAGCCATCAAAGAAGGGTGGCTTGTTGGTAGCCGTGCTGGAAGGAAATGCGGTGTTCTCCATGGATCGTTTCACTCTACACATGTTAAGATGTTAGTACTTCTCAGAGCCGTTAAGCTTTGATACCAATTTATACTGATAAAACATACAAGAAATGGGGGTTTGAATTGTGTGTGTGTGATTTTTGAAATATTTTTTATAAACACAAGTATAAGTTTCCAAATACTTTTCAAGAGCTAAGTGCAGCGGAAATTAATTAAAGCTGAAAAGTAAAGCACACAGAATATTTATCCTGGTTCACCCCCTTAATTGACAAGGCTACGTTCAGTCCTTGGCTTCACCAAGATTTTCCACTATTTACTCCAAATAGTACAAGTATTGTTAAGGACTTCTCCCAGTATTCGAAGGACTACTCCTTTACAAGTATTCTTACATGACTTCTCCTTTCTAGTATTTAACAAGACTACTCCTAGTTCTTTTACAAATAGGGTTTGCGTTTCTACAAGGATATCTTCAATAAGAGTTGGGTAGAAAGTTTAATAACAATATACAGAGAAAATATGAAGGTTGGTTCTCTGTTTAGGCTGTGTGAGAAAGATAAGAGTTTCTCTCTATGAAGGCTTCACACTATAGCAGACGACTTAACTCAGGAAAGATTAACTTTGAGATTTTGAGTTTTGATATAGAGCTGATTGCTAGAGAATGACTTAGAATGCTTATGAAATTTTATCGTTGGAAGTCGCCAATTGAATCAAGTGTCTAAGTCCTCTATTTATATCTTTAACAGGGAACCCCTTGATGAAAGTTGATGAAGATTGAAGTGTTTCCGTTTGAATTTTTGCTTCTGAGTGTGCAACAGATACTTCTGCAGCTTTATAACAGCATTAAATGCATTCTGCCTTGCATTAATTGCAACATTAAATGCTTTTGTAGACTTCGTATGGTTCTTCATTGCTTCTGCCTTGAGTGCTCGTCTGAGTACTAAATGATTGTGGAAGACATCAAAGAGAATTTCTTCTTTCTGAACAAAGGATTTGATTCTGACCATTGAGGGGATACTATGTTCAGGAAATCACGTCATTGACTCTGAAAAGTTGTGCTTGATTTGGGGAATGTCAGAGTGTTTGAAAATACGAGGAATAAAATATTTATTATGTCCCTATCTTGAATCTGCTGCAAACAGTGCTTCATTAATTCCTTCGATGAAGATAGTATTTATTGCTTGAAGCATCTTTGACGAACGAACTCTCTTGTACTTTTCCAGACGTACTCTACTTGCGGACGTACTGTTCAATGAGTTGTCAGACGTACTCTCCTTCTTTGTTTTTCTTCAACATTCTGCTTTTGATAATGCTTTCAAAGGATATGCATATGTTCTCCATGTAGATAGATATTCCTGAAATGTGAAATACACAAAGTATTAGGAAATATTTATCTATCAATACTAAACCTTAGGTAAAATTGTTATCTATAAAAATATATTAAAACTATGGAATCGTTTGAATCTAACAACAGCAGATATTGTGGATTCAGAGAATTTTGATCAGTAGGAGGTTGTTGGTTATTTAGGAAATTCCCATACATTTGCTAATAAGGATCCATTGAGGAAGAAAAAAAAGCTAGATCAAGGGGTTGAGTACTATGAGAAGAATGAAATTGTGGAAGTAAAATTGTTGTGTCAACAAATTGTAAAGAATGTGCTATTTATAGTGTAAATTCAGATTTTTTTGGACCAAATATGCTAACAAAAAGACAAAAAAAAATGGCTCTTTTTTTATTGAAACGATTTTTTTTCTGCTACTGCCCCACAAAAAGACAAAAAAGGCCCAAATCAGCAAAAAAAAAAAAAAAAAAACCAAAAAAAGGCTATTTTTTCATAAATTGAGCCCAACAGACAAATTACAACCGACCCAACTGGTCATATCTAACCCAAACAGGTAGAAAATCGGCTGAGCCCTTTTAAGACATCAAACGCGTGACCTTCTCTCGTCAGAACCATGGCTCTTCTCTTCCTCTCTTCTCTCATCATAAACCCTAGCCTCTTTTTCTCTCCTCCTCCCTCTCTTCGCCGCCGTGCTCCACCTGCCTCTCTTCGCCACCGCGCCTCCTCTTTGTCTCCCTCTCTTCGCCGCCGCCCTTCCTCTCTCCCTTTCTTCTCCACCCCACCACATTTCCTTACCCTCTCCCTCTCAACCGAACATTCACTCTCCCTCTCTGATTTCATGTTTCAGAGTCTCCTACTACCGTATCGCTGCCTCCCACCACCCGATCAAAGCCTCCCACCACCAGATCGCTTCCTCCCACCACCGAAGCCTTCGATGTCGCCATCCGTGTCCCCGTCGCTGTCGATGTCGCCATTCGTGTTCCCATCACCGTCGATGTCACTGTCTGTGTCCCCGTCGTTGTCGATGTCGCCGGCGGATCTCATCTCCCTCCATTGTTTATGTTGTAACCCCCCCCCCCTTTGTAATGACTTTTCATCTTACTTTGTAATTTACTGGTGATGTTTGCTGTAATTGGTGGTTTGTTTTTATTATTATGGTTCTCTTCAATTTGATTTTTTTTTTCTGCACTGATTGTGGTTTTGTTCATTTTCTCTTATGTTTTTCCTCTTCAGATCAATTTTCCCACTTTTTTTAACTGATTTTAGTTTTTGAGTGAAAGAGAAAAATTATTTTTTAATGTAAGAAGTGAGTTCTTGAACAAGTAGATTCTGCTTTCACTTCTTGGCAAGAAGTGTCACATCATCTTACTCCAATGCTAGTTCAACTAAGAACTTAGTTCTTAGCCTAAGAACTGACTCCAAGAACTAGCATTGGAAATGCTCTTAGAACTTAAAGGAAGCTCGTGGAACCTAAGGACATAGGAAGAAGAAGAGGAAGAACTTAAGGCTCACCAGTATTGATTTACAATCAAGGGCAAGCGTTCAAGTGTGGAAACATAATAAAAGGTTGGACCTAAGGTTAAAAAGGTTAAGATATAGACAAAACAAAAGTGTCTTTTTTAAAGTTAGAATTGGGTAAACTAAGGTATATAGGTTAAATTTAGTCTACTTTCATAAATATATTAAATATCTCCCATAAAGCCTTAGTAAAAGATTATGAGGAATATCGAACAGCAATTGCATGATTTGAATAGAAAGAAAATAATAAGAAGATGAGCGTAAAAGTATGTACAACTTAATACACAATGGGAGTTAGATTTCCCACCCCCAACACCTAATTTAGAACTACAGCCCTGTGTAGTAATTGTCATAATTACCCCTGTCATAACTTACATTCCAGGTTTTCAAATCCCAGAATTCACTTTGATACACATTCCGGGTTTTGTAATCCCGGAACGATCACTGAATGTTGTACACCGGTTGATATATCCCAGTGTGCATATTAAAATATCTTTTGGGAATTTAAATCCCAGAATGATATTTATTCAATGTAAACAGATTTCGGGTATTGTAAAACCGGAAGGGTTCTATTCAAACCGGATTTTCAAATCTCGGAATACAAACTAAAAAATATTCCGGGATTTTAAATCTCGGAATGATATATACATTCTGGGTTATATACCCGGAGTGTTACAAGGGAAAAATGAAAAATTATGTTGAAGTTGATCCCTAATGTGTGGCTACCGATTCTTGAAATCCCAGAATTCATTTTCAAATATCTTTCGGGAGAATTATATCTAATTTCCGGCGTTTATATGTCGAAATGTAATATGAAAAGATTAAAAATTGTGTTCAAGTAGCTACCGTGTTTTAAATCCCAGAATTCTTTTATCATGTGTTTCGAGAGTAATATCCCGGAAGCAGTAATATGATTGTTTCCGGGTGTATATCCCGGAAGGTAACGCAAACGGTAATATGTGTTCCGGGTTTTTCATCCTGGAATTGTGTAGGATGTATATTTCCGTGTTTTAAGACCCAGTATTTGGATAATGGCAGAAAATGATCCTGTTACATGACAGTAACCACTGTAACAATTCATGTTGAAATTAATCAAATATTAGACATTGTCAATTACAATAAATGTTCAAATAGATCAAATGTTAGACATTGTAAATTACAACACATTTTCAAATAGATCAGATGTTAGACAATTCATCAATCTTGTGTTATGTCTACCCAATGCCCGGACCCCATAGTGCTACAACTGTCCGTTCTTCTCTGTTGTTGTAGTTGTTCTTCATATACTTTTATACATTCTAGGTATGGACATTCCCATTGTTTTGCTTGGGCTGAAGAATATCGACGCCATTGCAATGCTATTGTAGGCATAAGATGTCCTTCCTTCAAAAATAACTATAATGAAAAATGAATGAATCTTTAGAAGGTGTGGATTGTCAGGATCATCAACAACAAACGTAATTGAAATTAGATTTACCTGAACCGAATGTTTTTTGTTGACATGACCAACCGCTATAACCTTTTTTTCATCCAGGTGTTTAATACCCCGACGGGTAGGGTATTTCCTGCGACTTTGCGTACCGGTTGGCTTAACAACTGGACTATTTAGAGTGTTGCTATCATTCATTGAGTCCATGTATGCGTCAACATGCTCCCAATATGAAGGATCACGCTTCTTGGAACCAATTAGTTGACCTTTGGGTCTCCCTTTAGTTTTTATCTTGCTTGGTGGAGAACACATTGAAGTAGTATCAGGCCAAACAATCTCCCTCTGTTTGTGTTTAATAGCTCATTTGTCGGGTACATCCAATTGATCAAAACGAATGATCAACCCTTCAATCTCGTAATTGAGATTCAATTCCAATGACGGGTCTTCACGCGGGGGAGAATTCCAAGACAGTCTCTTCCAAAAATCATGGACTACCATTAGTGGTACAAAAGTATACTTGGCCAGCTCACAAGCACAAGGTAGTCCATAAACAGTTCTAAACTGACAACCACAATTTTGTGGATCAGTACCAACGGATGTTACTCGTGTTTTTTCCTTAGGAATAAGCTCAATTTAGGGTCTTTATACGGCTTGTATATTCCACTCTTTTGGCACCCAGAGCGACAAATGCCTTTTTTTTCAAACCTCCAAGATCAGACCTTGTGATCACAATAACAAAGTCATTCTGCCTCCTGACACCTCGAGCCCATGCACATAGTTCATCACGAGTACTCGAGCATACCAGTCCAATCCAACTTCGTCATCCTCGACCAACACCATGTCCCCCATAAGCCTTTTTAACCAGGTCAATTTAGTCACAACTCCTTTGATTTCTTTAGCATATGGGTTCGAAGCCTCTCCCAGCATATTTTCCAAGAGATGTGGCCAGTTAAGCTAGGTGCTGCCAGTGACCAGTAGCCCATCTACTTTCAGGCCTAGAAGCACAACCACATCTTGTAACGTGATTGTGACTTCCCCGAATGACATTTGAAAGGTATAGGTCTCTGACCTCCAACGCTCCACCAGAGAAAATATCAACTCTTTCTCGAGAGGTTCATGTCTAATAAGTGCCACCTCATAAAGCCCGACCCTTTAGAGGCGGCTAACAATCAGGCTTGGAATGCCGTGACGGTTCAGCGTGGGTTTTTGTAAGTATAGATAGCAACCTGAGAGGGGGGGTGAATCAGGTTTGCACGATTTTCGCCTTAACAAAATTATTACTTTCAAGATAATGGTGTTCACAAAACGATATTTGTGATTGCACCGAAAATAAGGGTTGCTTGAAAGTAAGAGATGAGGGATAAGAGAAAACGCACACGAAATTTATTCTGGTTCACCTTCTATCCAGCGAAGGCTACGTCCAGTCCCTCAAGAAACCCCTTGAGGATTTTTCCACTATTGATAAAAACTTCTTACAAGTTCTTACACCAAGTACCTTAAGAATTTCTATCAATAACCCTGAAAGCAAACCACTTTCAGTCCCTGCAAGCAAACCACTTTCAGACAATCAACATTCACCGAACCCTACGGTGAATCTTTCACTCAACCAGAATGAAGATGAAGAAGAATTTCTAACCGGCTGAATCAATCCTTTAATACAAGAATGGATTGATCATAGGAGTTATGCTTTTAGGCTCTTAAGCATATGAAGGCTCTTTTAATTCTCAGTTCTTCAATATTTGAACAACATGTGTGTTCCTTTTACAATGAAGAATAATGAACTCAGAATATAGGCTCTTGAAAATTTAAGAACAAAGCTTAATTGAATATGAAAGAGTTGTTCAAGTGTGTTTTTGGCCTATGTCATGTGTGTTTCGTTTCTAGACTCAAATGGACTATTTATAGGCATAAGGGATCATCCATGAACCAACACAACCCTTCCCAAACGATTTGAGACACAATGGTTCATGAAATAATGCAACTAGTCGAGCATGTAATCGATCACAATACTTAGGTAATCGATTGCACCAAGTGACCGTTGCTGTTTGAATTTCAAATTCAAACATGTAATCGATTACAAGCAAGCTGTAATCAATTACTTGCCTTTGTGTAATCGATTACCTTAATGGTGTAATCGATTACACTCAAGTCCATTTTCCAGAAAATGAAACTTTAAGATCAACTTGATTTTTCCTACCACTTTTAGCTTATGAAAAGGTTAAAATCAAATACTTTTAGATGTCTTAGAGCCTTCATAATAAAAGAAGCCATGGAAGCATAACTTACCTAACTACATAAGACTTAGTTAATCTTGAACCCTTGAGATTGCTTGAGACATGTTGCACTGGTTCTTCTAAGTCTTCTTTTCTTCTTTTTGTTCACGAGTTTTTCGTCATCAAAACCTCAGCCAGGGTAGGGAACAAGACCTTCTTCACAATCTCCCCCTTTTTGATGATGGCAAACACACGCTTTAGTCTTTGAAGATCATCTTTGGTGTTTATGTCAGAACTCCCCCTGTCTGATGCAACTCCCCCTTTTTGTTCCACTTGTAGCATTCTTGTAGATGATCTTTACAAGCACAGGACCTTTCTCCCCCTTTTGACTTCATCAAAAAGAAGAAAAGGCCACAAATATACTATACATGCTAACAAGTAATATAAACGTTGAAAACATAGGGAGTTGGGGTAAACACGTCATAACTTAAAAACAAACATCACACTTTATATATATATATATGTAGCATAGTTACTAATAGTTCAGATAATAAAGAGAGTTCAAACAGAAAAAACATAAATAAGGATTATTACAGACCAGAATTACGAAAATGTCATAGAAATAAAAATCCTAAGAGTTTAACGATCAGCAGAGGAATCATCAGATTCTGAGGGATCCAGCATGTGAATGTCATTGCCATTATCGTGGAGCATCCAAGAGAGTGTGTCAATACCAAAGTTATGAAATAAGCCAAGATGAGATAGAATGGTTGTGTTGACACACTTGAAAATGGAAGACCGCACATCATACAGCCTTGCAATGGGTACTCCAGAGTGGATAAGGATGCGGGATATGGCAGAAGCATAAGGAAAGGAATCAGCATCATCTCTGCATTTTATCATGTGATTCATGACAAGAAAAGCCCAGTTGATTTTGTGGCAGTGAATAATACCATATAGAATCTGCAACTCCAACTCACTAATGTGAGCAAGATTATCTTCCTAGGGTAGGATGATCTGATGGATGAAGTGATAATGAAATTGCAAGTGTACAATTTACTATCGCGCAATATAAAAAGATCGAACCCACGGGATAGGTGTTCTTATTATTATAAAATTTAGTACTAAAACAGAAAAATAAAAGATGAATATTTGTTGTTGGTTTGAGAACTAGAAAGAAACAATAGCATAAAATAATAAAATAAAGAGATGATGAAAATTAAGCTCTTGGGTTGGTTTACATAGTCTATAAAAATATGCTAGAAATTTCCTACTAAATTCCTGAATTATAAAACCATTATCATGATGCTATAGCCTAGTGTAACTACAAGTTAATTCCTTAAGCATTGTAGATCTTTCTTTTTAATTACTAAACCCAATTCCTTGGCACCTAGTTAACTAAAGAAGAAGATGAAGAAGATGTTCAGGCCAACATAAAGTTACGTCCTTCCTAATTCCTTAGCGAAGTATACTTATAACCTTTTTTATTACCTAGTTCCCTTACTACTCACCAAATGGCCTTATGTAATAAGTAATAAGAAAAACCTCTTGGGATCCACAAGATAGAAATTAAGCATAAGGTAATAAAACATGAATGGAAATAAAATTCAGAAATGTAGAAAAAGACTAGAACATGTATTATAAACTAAAACAACCCAAAAACTTAAAGAAGAAGTTAGCCAAGCATGGCTAAAAGAATCATTGAATTACCCTGGATAGGAGCTCAAGTTTGGCTTCCCACAATTCCTAGGAACAATGATCTTTGAGGGAGAAAGAGAGAATACTTGTTGTATTCTAAGTAGGTGTGTCTTACAAGTGAAGAAAAGGGTCCTATTTATAGTAAAATTCCAGCCTCCAGCGCTTGAGCGCTGGCATTCCCAACGCATGGGCGCTAGGATGCATTAAAAATCCACTTTCTGTCCGAGGCCCAGCGCTTGAACGCTGGCTTTCCAACGCTTGGGCGCTGGGTCAACATCTGACTAATCATCTAGTCAGAACCCCAGCGCTGGAGCGCTGGGATCCCAACGCTTGAGCGCTGGGACGCTGCTTCTTCATCTTCAAGCTTTTCCTTCCTTCTTCATTCATGGTAGTGGGTTTTGATGGCCATAAAAAGCCACTAACCAGCCTGTTCAATTCTGAAACCCTTCCTCCACTAACATCAATTCTTTAAACATTTTTTCCATGTGCTAAATTAGAGAGTGATTCTTCATATTCTTCTTTTTCACTTTGGTCCTTCCTTGGTTAGCACTTCAATTCAAGCCCTCATATTCTCTCAATCTTCACTTTAAGTCCTCCACTCTTGAACTTTTACAATTTGGTCCCTGACTTCCTGAAACTTTACATATTGGTCCCTGGACAAAAATGATAACTAAACCAGCTTTTTCTAAAAATACAAAATAACTAGAAAAATTCCTAAAAATATAAAATAAAGCTAGAAAATCTAATAAAATCTAATCTACATGCAAAATGAAAAATAAATAGAAAATCTATATAAAAAGACTAAAAAACCTATATGTGACTCAAAAATAATAAAATAAAAAGACTAAAAATAGCCTAAAAACACCATATAAAATCCACTCATCACACCACTATACCCAACGACAGCTTGTCCTCAAGCGACAAAACTTAAAGAAAAACTCGTCCCTGGGTTTTGAGAAAGTTTTATCTGATTACAACTTGAAGCACAGAAACCTTTCAAAGAAAGCTTAGCAGAAAAGGAAGACATGCATGTTTTATAGACAAAGAATCAAGAAAGTTAGGCTTGGCTTTTAACATGTTTGAGTTCATCAATTAAGCTCACAAAATAATATTCTCCATGAAAACAAGAAAGCTCAATAATCCTGCCTATAATTCAAATCAAAACTGAAGTAAAGCAACCAAGTGATGTTGAAGAGATTTTTGAAGGTTGTAACTTGGCCAAAGGGTTGAACAATTCAAGGTGTGGATTTCAAGAAATTGGCAACTCTAGTGGCTGACTCAGAAATTGTTGTTAAGTGATTTTTCCTTGACTAAGAGCTTAACAATTCATACAAGGGTTCTCTCAATTTTTTTCCCCTTTTTTTTTTGAACAAAGTAGTGGAATGTATGGGATGAATGACTTGAATTTTACTCCCTTCATACTCTTTCTCACCCCACTACTTCATTATTTTTCTTAAGGCACATACCTTATTTTTCAACTTTTTTCCTTCTTTTTTCAGAGAGAAACCCAACAACATAGCTCTAACAATTTCAGCACATGAATCACAATAACAACTTCAAAAATTATCACACAAAGTAGGCTCCAAAGAATGACTCTTTTAAGGCTCAAAAGGGGCTACTAGTGGATATCAAATTTCAAGCAAAACTCTGAGTTTTCAAAAAATGCCTATAATCTCTTCTCAACTCACCAAGTATACAAAACTCCAATCAACATGTAACACAAGGTAGAAAAATTTCACAATTATGCATCAGAGTCCTCAGCTCTCAGAAAAAGATAGGGTAAGTGGTACCCTTTTTAGAACTCAGAAAAAGACTTTGCCATCAACCAAACAATCAAGATATCAATAATCCTTTCTACAGCATGCAATCCTAACCACTTCAAAACATAGAACTTTTTCACAAAGCATTTCAATCAGATAAAGCATTTCACAACGCTATAGCAACATTCAGAATGGATAATATACTCAAGACTCATGCAAAAAGAAAACAGAAAAACTAAACTAAAAATAAAACTAAAAAACTATAAAAAGAAAAACTAAAAACTAAGAAGCTGGCATAGCAACAAATTTTCCACAAAGGTCCAAGGGAACCTCAATCAAATTGAACACTTAAGTTCAAGAGGGCTCTTCCTCCTTTTGGTACCTATCCTGTAACATTGAACAAACAAAAGTCTCACAAGTAGAAACTTGCTTGACTTGTTAGTTCCAAAATCAGCACAAAAGCTCATGGGTTGAAAAATTTGTGTCCACCTTAAAAACAAGAATTCTTGAGTTCCCAAAAATTAAAACCAGATTAGAACCAAGGGAAAACTCATAGAACTTTAAAACCTTTAAGAAAATGGTGAACACAATTTATTAAAACTAAAAACAGCAAACAAAAGTAAAAACAACAAACTGCCCGAGCTCCAACGCTTGAGCGTTGGGAATACCAACGCTTGGGCGCTGGAATTAAAATAAAAACTGGGCATCAGAGGTCCCAGCGCCTGGGCGCTGGGTTCCAACGCTGTGGCGCTGGAAATTAAAAATAAAAAACTGGGATTCCAGGGGCCTAGCGCATGAGCGCTAGCCCTCCAGCGCTGGAGCGCTGGAAACTACTGGAATCAGAGGTGATAAGCAGGGGCCTAACGCTTGAGCGTTGGCCTCCAGCGCTCGAGCGCTGGCCTCGCCTGCAGCAGAAACATAAAATTTCTTTTCTTTTATTTATGTACAAGAGTTGTGCAAAAATTAAAAAGACAGAAACATAAACTATCCTAAGTTGGGTTGTCTCCCAACCAGCTCAATGTTAAGGTCCGAGATAGACCTTTCAAATTTCACTTTTCAACCGGGGTCTATTACAAAATTCATTAGACCCCGCAAATCATGCATATTTTGGCACAAGAGCAACATGGTGCCACATGAATTTTCAGCTAACAAGGTAACAACATTTAAATTAAAAATGGAAGGAATAAATAAATTTTCCCTTCCCTGTTCTGTTCCTTGCTTTTCTGAACCTATAGCATAGGTTCCTTGAGGTTCTTCTTCCTCCATCTCCAATTTGTCTTTAAGGACAAATTCTACAATGAAGGTTGCTTTCACCTCCTCTTTTTGAACCACGAGTTCATTTTCATGAACAAGTGGTTGTTGTTTATCCCCGGGCTGCCTCATTATAATGCCTTGTAACTTTACTTGTAGAATCTCCCTGGCCTTACATTCTTGCTCAGGACTTGGCAAAAATCCGGATTTCCTCTTGCAATCTATATCAGAGTAAAACTCTTTAACTAGAGTGAAGATATCCTGCTTCGACTTCTCATATTCCTTTTCAACCTCAGCCCGGATCTTTGCCTTCCTTTGCTCGAATGTTTCAGCCATTGCTATACCTGACAATACTTAGCAAACAAAATTAGCAGCACCAGTTCATCACAATTTTTCTCTTTTTTTTTATATATATGAACAAGAAGTACTAAACAAAATAAAAATAAGAACTTAAAAGAACCTATCCCCGGCAACGGCGCCAAAAACTTGATAATGAAATTGCAAGTGTACAATTTACTATCGCCTAATATAAAAAGATCGAACCCACGGGATAGGTGTTCTTATTATTATAAAATTTAGTACTAAAACAGAAAAATAAAAGATGAATATTTGTTGTTGGTTTGAGAACTAGAAAGAAACAATAGCATAAAATAATAAAATAAAGAGATGATGAAAATTAAGCTCTTGGGTTGGTTTACATAGTCTATAAAAACATGCTAGAAATTTCCTACTAAATTCCTGAATTATAAAACCATTATCATGATGCTATAGCCTAGTGTAACTACAAGTTAATTCCTTAAGCATTGTAGATCTTTCTTTTTAATTACTAAACCCAATTCCTTGGCACCTAGTTAACTAAAGAAGAAGATGAAGAAGATGTTCAGGCCAACATAAAGTTACGTCCTTCCTAATTCCTTAGCGAAGTATACTTATAACCTTTTTTATTACCTAGTTCCCTTACTACTCACCAAATGGCCTTATTACCTAGTTCTCTCAATTCCTGCATCTGACTCATCATCTAGTCAGAACCCCAGCGCTGGGGCGCTGGGATCCCAACGCTTGAGCGCTGGGACGCTGCTTCTTCATCTTCAAGCTTTTCCTTCCTTCTTCATTCATGGTAGTGGGTTTTGATGGCCATAAAAAGCCACTAACCAGCCTGTTCAATTCTGAAACCCTTCCTCCACTAACATCAATTCTTTAAACATTTTTTCCATGTGCTAAATTAGAGAGTGATTCCTCATATTCTTCTTTTTCACTTTGGTCCTCCCTTGGTTAGCACTTCAATTCAAGCCCTCATATTCTCTCAATCTTCACTTTAAGTCCTCCACTCTTGAACTTTTACAATTTGGTCCCTGACTTCCTGAAACTTTACATATTGGTCCCTGGACAAAAATGATAACTAAACCAGCTTTTTCTAAAAATACAAAATAACTAGAAAAATTCCTAAAAATATAAAATAAAGCTAGAAAATATAATAAAATCTAATCTACATGCAAAATGAAAAATAAATAGAAAATCTATATAAAAAGACTAAAAAACCTATATGTGACTCAAAAATAATAAAATAAAAAGACTAAAAATAGCCTAAAAACACCATATAAAATCCACTCATCATGAAGTAGTGGAGCAAGTGGTTGGTTGTTGTGAGGACATCTACATGATAGGGACATGAGGTGGTATGTGGAGGATGAATCTTTTGAAGTTCGGAAGGCCTGAAGCGACAAAGAGATTGATAGAACAAGTCTTGGTTGTAATCAGCCTTAGGACAAGGCAAATTTGTGCCTAATTTGGCACCATGAGAGGGAAGACCCAAACACCGTTCGAAGGTGGTAAGGGTGTGTTGAATAGTAGTGCCTTTGACAAAACTGATAATACCATCTCCCTGAATGTCCAGATTGCAATAGAATATCTTCACTAGTTCTGGAAAATATGGGTTGTTCATGGTAATGAACTCCTCAAGAGATTGATTTCCCAAAAGAGCGGGAAAAGTGAAACCTGCCTCGATGAAGGAACTTAAGTCGCCATATATGGGTTTCCTGATAGTTTGATGCAGGAATTGAGAGACGAATCGAGTTCTCTGTTCTGATGTTGTGAGAAGGCGAGATAGGTTCAAGGGATGAGGAGGTCTGAATGCTGAAGAGGGGAATGGGGTGGACGACATATTTGAGTTTGGAAAGAAACGTGAACAAGATTGAAAGTTCAGGGTTCTTATATAAAGGTCGAGATTGTGTAGTCTAAGAGGTTGAAGATGATAGGATCTTGTGACTTGGAAGAGGATTCTAATGTAAGTGACGTGATTTGTTTATATAAATCGATTGCAGACGGTTATGGTAAGAATAAAACTACTTTCTTCGAATGGTTAATCGATTACAGATTACGGTAATCGATTACCTGGTTTTTCTGAAAAAGCACGAGGACCAGAACGCCTATGTTAATCGATTACAGGATTTGTGTAATCGATTACTTGATCACTTTATTTAAGATCTGGACTACATTTTTCTATGTAATCGATTACTAGATAGATGTAATCGATTACTATGAAAGAGAATCACATATAGAAGCTTATAAACAGAGAATCAAACATGTAAGACACATAATCATATATCAGGTTCATAATAGGCCTAATTCTCTTCTTATCTTAAAGAATGAATCTTTGTGAAGAGGCTTAGTAAATATGTCAGCTAATTGATTATATGTATCTACAAATGATAGTTCTATGTCTTTTCTCAGAATATTATCCCGAAGAAAATGATGTCTAATATCAACATGCTTTTTTCTAGAATGCATGATGGGATTTTTAGTCAGATTGATGGCACTTGTATTGTCACATTTAATAGGGATGTGGCCCAGCTCTAAGCCATAATCTTTAAGTTGTTGTTTGAGCCATAACGTTTGTGCACAACAACTTCCTGCAGCAATATACTCTGCTTTTGCAGTGCTTAGAGCAACACATGCCTATTTCTTACATGACCAAGAAACAACTGCATTTCCCAGTAAGTGACAAGTACCGCTTGTACTTTTTCTCTCAGTTTTGTAACCAGCAAAGTCTGAGTCAGAATATCCAATCAAATCACAAACACTCCCTTTGGGATACCACAAACCAACATTTGAAGTTCCTTTTAAATATTTGAAAATCCTTTTCACAGAACTCAAATGAGATTCCCTAGGAGATGCTTGATATCTAGCACATAGACATACACTGAACATAATATCAGGTCTACTTGCTGTTCAATAAAGAAGAGATCCTATCATACCTCTGTATTTGGTAATATCCACTGGAATCCCGGACTCATCTTGATCTAGATATGTATTTGACCCCATTGGTGTAGCTATAGCTTTGCAATCATCCAAATCATATTTCTTTAATAGCTCTTTGTAGAATTTGGATTGATTTATGAATATTCCATCTTTGGATTGCTTGATTTGCAATCCTAAAAAGAAGTTTAACTTTCCCATCATAGATATCTCAAATTCTTCTTGCATCATGTTAGAGAATTCTCTGCATAGAGATTCGTTAGTGGAACCAAAAATAATATCATCTACATAAATTTGAACTAATAACGTATTACCTTTGGTTTTCTTGATGAATAGGGTTGTATCAGCCTTACCCTTTTGAAATCCTTTTTCACAAAGGAATGTACTCAATCTGCCATACCATGCTCTTGGGGCTTGCTTGAGACCATAAAGAGCTTTCTTCAATTTGAAGACATGTGAAGGATGCTTAGGATCTTCAAATCCTGGTGGTTGCTTCACATATACCTCTTCTTGAATAAATCTATTCAGGAAAGTGCTTTTGACATCCATTTGATATAATGGGAAGTCTAAGGAGCAAGCATAAGCCAATAGAAGTCTTATGGCTTCCAATCGAGCAACTGGTGCATAGGTTTCATCAAAGTCACTTCCTTCTTCTTGATTATAAACTTGTGCTACCAGCCTTGCGTTGTTTCTGACAATGATACCATTTTCATCCAATTTATTTCTGGATGCCCACTTCGTACCAATGACATGCTTGTCAATGGGCTTCGGAACCAATTCCCATACTTGATTTCTTTCAAATTGGTTCAATTCTTCTTGCATTGATACTATCCAATACTCATCTTCTAGAGCATCATTGACCTTAGAAGGTTCTATTTGTGAAACAAAAGCCATGTTCAAGACTAAATCATTCAAGCGTAGTCTTGTTGAAACTCCTTTTGATATGTCACCTATGATGTTGTCAATGGGATGATCCCTATGTGTTCTCCATTCTTTTGGCAAATCATAAGTGGCATCTTCAACATGTTCTATTGCTCCAATTGCTTTTGATGGTCATCCTTGATTATGTTTTCTTCCTCATCATGATTAGGAAAAGTAGTTTTATCTTCATTGGAGGAGTTAGACTCATCAAAAGATACATGAATTGATTCTTCAACAACTAAAGTTTTCTTGTTAAAGACTCTATATGCTTTGCTTGTCAGAGAATACCCAAGGAATATACCTTCATTAGATTTTTCATCAAACTTACCAAGGTTTTCATTACCGTTGTTCAAGACAAAGCATTTTGATCCAAAAACATGCAAATGAGCAATGTTGGGTTTTCTTCCTTTGAACAATTCATAATTCTTCTAGTGACCTGTTCTTCCTTTCTACAACACCATTTTGTTGTGGTGTTCTTGGTGCAGAGAAGTTATGTGAAATTCCATTTTCATCACATAATTCTTGAAAGAGATGATTATGAAATTCTCCACCATGGTCACTTCTTATAGAAGAAATTTTCAAAGCTTTTTCATTTTGAACAAGCTTTGCATATCTCTTAAGTTCATTAAAGGCCTCATTCTTATGAGATAAGAATATAGTCCATGTGAACCTTGAGTAATCGTCAACGATTACTAGAGCATAATAATTACCTCCAAATCTTCTAGTTCTTGATGGTCCAAATAAATCCATGTGAAGTAGTTGGAGAGGTCTTGTTGGTAAAACTATATTCTTGGGTTTGAATGATACCTTAGTTTGCTTGCCTTTCTGACATGCATCACAAAGCTTATCGGCAGACCAATAACAAGATCATGCTTGATCAGTTTATTCAAATGGTCCATGTGGATGTGAGCCAGTCTTCTATGCCAAAGCCATGAATCATTATTGTTCTTGGCTAGTAAGCATCTAACATTCAATGGAATTTCATCCAAGGATATCATAAAGACTTTATTAACTTTATATCCTGAGAACTTGATTTCTCGGGTTTTCACATCTTTCACCACACAGATATCATTTATAAAACCAACTTTCAAGTCTTTGTCACATAATTGACTAATACTCAGCAGGTTATGCTTCAACCCATCAACATAGAGAACTTTATCAATGATGGTTTGTGGGGGCGTACCTATTCTTCCAATGCCAAGTATTTTCCCTTTTCATTATTGCCATATGTGAGATATCCCTTTTCATTATTGCCATATGTGAATATCCCTTTTCATTATTGCCATATGTGACTATTCCTTTGGAAGGTTCTATTATTGTTAAATTTCATACCTTTCCTTCTGAATAGTTTTCCAAGATTCTTCACAAGAAGGTTCATATTTTCATTGACGTCATCTTCAGAATCTGCATCATAGTCTTCTTTGATGCTTTCCTTTGCTCTTAGAGAGATGGAATGATACTTCTTTTCATGTTGTTCTAGACGATTTAACTCCAATTCATGTTCTTGGAGTTTTCCAAAGAGAGTTGCTAGTGTCATATTAGACAAACTCTTCTTTTCAGAAACCGTTGTAACCTTTGGTTGCCTGGTCTTGTAAGCGATCTTAGAACTTTCATGTTTAGATCACTCCTGGAAAATTCTTTACCAAGTGCAATCAAATGGTTAGTCAAATGAGTAAATCGTTTTTGCATATCCAATACCTTTTCACCAGGAAGCATTCTGAACATCTCATATTCTTGTGAGAGGGTATTGATTTTTGATCTCTTGACTTCATCTGTTCCTTCATGGGTTACCATCAATGTATCCCCTATTTCTTTTGACATTGTGCACATGGATACTCTGAAGAATTCATCCATGCCAAGAGCAGATGTAAGAATATTCATGCCTTTAAGATCATATTGAACTTTCTTCTTTTCTTCTTCAGTCCATGTGTTTTCTGGTTTCGGTTGTCTGCTATCACCACTTCATTCATTGGTATAAACGGACCTTCTTCAATGGTTTTCCATATTTCCACATCCAATGACCTTATAAATATTTTCATCTTGATCTTCCAGAAGTCATAGTGGTCTCCATTGAAGTATGGTGGCCTGTTTATGTTGAATCCCTCACTAGTACCATGACTAGAAGAGGATGCCATCTTTTTCCGGATCTTAGGAGAAAATTACCTAAACTTACGCTCTGATACCAATTGTAAGTATAGATAGCAACCTGAGAGAGGGGGGGTGAATCAGGTTTGCACGATTTTCGCCTTAACAAAATTATTACTTTCAAGATAATGGTGTTCACAAAACGATATTTGTGATTGCACCGGAAATAAGGGTTGCTTGAAAGTAAGAAATGAGGGATAGGAGAAATCGCACACAAAATTTATTCTGGTTCACCTTCTATCCACCGAAGGCTACGTCCAGTCCCTCAAGAAACCCCTTGAGGGTTTTTCCACTATTGATAAAAACTTCTTACAAGTGCTTACACCAAGTACCTTAAGAATTTCTATCAAAAACCCTGAAAGCAAACCACTTTCAGTCCCTGAAAGCAAACCTCTTTCAGACAATCAACATTCACCGAACCCTACGGTGAATCTTTCACTCAACCAGAATGAAGATGAAGAAGAATTTCTAACCGGCTGAATCAATCCTTTAATACAAGAATGGATTGATCATAGGAGTTATGCTTTTAGGCTCTTAAGCATATGAAGGCTCTTTTAGTTCTCAGTTCTATAATATTTGAACAGCATGTGTGTTCTTTTTACAATAAAGAATAATGAACTCAGAATATAGGCTCTTGAAAATTTAAGAACAAAGCTTAATTGAATATGAAAGAGTTGTTCAAGTGTGTTTTTGGCCTATGTCATGTGTGTTTCGTTTTTGGACTCAAATGGACTATTTATAGGCATAAGGGATCATCCATGAACCAACACAACCCTTCCCAAACGATTTGAGACACAATGGTTCATGAAATAAGGCAACTAGTCGAGCATGTAATCGATTACAGTACTTAGGTAATCGATTACACTAAGTGACCGTTGCTGTTTGAATTTCAAATTCAAACATGTAATCGATTACAAGCAAGCTGTAATCGATTACTTGCCTTTGTGTAATCGATTACCTTAAGGGTGTAATCGATTACACTCAAGTCCATTTTCCAAAAAATGAAACTTTAAGATCAACTTGAGTTTTCCTACCACTTTTAGCTTATGAAAAGGTTAAACTCAAATACTTTTAGATGTCTTAGAGCCTTCATACTAAAAGAATCCTTGGAAGAATAACTTACCTAACTACATAAGACTTAGTTAATCTTGAACCCTTGAGATTTCTTGAGACATGTTGCACTGGTTCTTCTAAGTCTTCTTTTCTTCTTTTTGTTCACGAGTTTGTCGTCATCAAAACCTCAGCCAGGGTCAGGAGCAAGACCTTCTTCACAGTTTTCTCACATTCAAAATTCTATTTGGTTTTTCGTTCCACACATAGTCGGACACGTGCCTGTCTTGTAATTGGATGAGACTTGGATTTGGAGGAGCGGGATTGATATATGTTGTAAATCAGGTTCGTCCTTGGACTCGGCTGAGGTTTTGATGAAGACAAACACATCACAAAAAGAAGAAAGACTTCAGAAAGGAAAATGAAGACTTAAAGAAGACTTCAAGAAAGAAAGGAACAAAAAGAAGAAAGACTTCACGAAGACTTCAGAAAAGGAAGGAAGACTTTAAGAAGACTTCAGAGAAGAAAGACTTCAAGAACCGGCTCAGAACGTCAAGATCAATCATTAAGGTTCTATCTTTAAGCAAGTCTTGTCAACTTAGTGTGCTATGCTTTATTAAGGTTTAAATTGCATTTGAAGGCTCATTAAAGATCAACTAATTGAGTATAATATTTTCTCACAAGTAAGACTTGGTAGGAACACTCAATTAGGGTTTAAGATGGTCAAAACTGAGTTTCGGACTCTCTGTAATCGATTACAGGTTGTGAGTAATCGATTACAGGAAGGCAGTAATCGATTACCATCTTAGTGTAATCAATTACACAGTTTGAATTTGAATTCAAACTGCAACGGTTAGTTGGTAATCGATTACCAAACTAATGTAATCAATTACCAGCACGACAAAAGTGCTTTTTAATGAACCAATGTGTCTCACAACGTTTGGGAAGCATTGTAATGGTTCATAGGCAACCTCTAGTGCCTAATATATGTTGTTTCACGAACCAATATGTCCCAAGTCATTTGGAAAACATTGCAATGGTTCATGAACAATCACTAGTGCCTATAAATAGTCCATGAATACTCAGAAACAAGTATGACTTGGTCCATAACTTTCATATTCATTAAAGTCATCATTCTGAGTTTCTGTTCTCTCATTTTCATAAGAACACTCATGTTGTTCAACATTTGAGAAACTCAGAATGGAAGAGCCTTCATTGTAATTGCCTGGAGCATACAAACTAAGATCAATCCATCTTGTCTAAAGGATTGAATCAGCCATAGAAAAGGCATCTTCTTCTTCTTCTATTGAATCGGTTTGATTCATTCACCGTGATGTTCGGTGGTTGTAAAAAGGTCCGTCGTGGTGTTCGATTGTTGTAGAAAAAGTCCTTTGAATCGGGTTTGATTCAAAGTCCGCCGTAGGTTTTGGCGTCATCAGTTGGTGGTTTGCCATATGAGGTTTGACAAGATTTCTTAGGGTTCTTGGTGTAAGAACTTGTAAGGAATCTTGATCATTGTAAATCTTCACTGTGTGATTCAGTGGAGTGGTTCTTCGGAAAGTGGTAATCTTTCTGAAGGGTTCTTACTTTACTGTGGTATTCAGTAGAGGGTTTGACTCAGACAGTGTGATCTGTTCTGAGGGTTGTAATCAGTTCACTGTGTGATTCAGTGAGCGGTGATTTTCAGAAAGTGGTTTGCTTTCTGGTATAGTGGAAAATCTCTGTGTGATCAGAGGACTGGACGTAGCCTTCTGGGATTGAAGGTGAACCTGGATAAAATCCCTATGTGTTCTTCTTATCCTTCATCTTTTACTTTCAAGCAATTACAATATTCCTCTGCAATAACGTTCTTACGTTACATCTCTAATTGCACTGAAAGTCATTTGGTACTATTACGCGAAAATCGGGGCAACTCTGATTCACCCCCCTCTCAGGTTGCTATCTGTACTAACAATTGGTATCAGAGCGGAAGTTTAGGTAAGATATTCCTAAGATCCGGGAAAAGATGGCATCCTCTTCTAATCATGGAACCAGTGAAGGATTCAACATAAACAGGCCACCATTCTTCAATGGAGAACACTATGACTTCTGGAAGATCAAGATGAAAATCTTTATAAAGTCAGTAGACGTGGAAATATGGAAAGCCATTGAAGAAGGTCCGTTCATTCCTATAAATGAAGAAAGCACACAACCAAAACCAGAAAGCACATGGAGTAAAGAAGAAAAGAAGAAGGTTCAGTATGATCTCAAAGGTATGAATATTCTTACATCTGCTCTTGGCATGGATGAATTCTTTAGAGTATCCACGTGCAAAAAATCAAAGGAAATATGGGATACTCTAATGGTAACTCATGAAGGCACTGAAGAAGTGAAGAGATCAAAGATCAACACTCTTTCACAAGAGTATGAGATGTTCAGAATGTTACCAAAGGAAACCGTGCTAGATATGCTAAAAAGATTCACTCTCTTGATCAACCATCTAATTGTTCTTAGAAGAAGTTTCTCCAAAAGTGATCTGAACTTAAAAGTCCTAAGATCATTATCAAGAGAATGGCAACCAAAGGTAACAACAATTTCTGAAAAGAAGAGTCTTTCAAAGATGACATTGGCTTCACTTTTTGGCAAGTTGCAAGAACATGAACTTGAACTCAAAATGATGGAACAACAAGAAGCAATTGACAAGTTCATTCGACCTATTTCTTTGAGAACTAAAGTCACAAGATGTGATAGTACACAAGAGGAAGATTCTCAATCCGACAGTGATGATGATGATGAGGATATAAGAATCATTGTGAAGAATCTTTACAAAATCCTAAAAAATAGAGATTGTCATAATCTTCAAAGAAAGAAGCATGGCTTGAAGAAGAAATCTGAGAAAAAGGTTTCCAAATCAAAGAAGGCATACATGAGAGAAAATGAAGCAAGTTCATCATCCGATTCAGAAAATGGAGAAGCATGTCTCGCTTTGATGACAACACATCATTCTGATGATGAAAATGAAGAGTTTCTATATTCTGTCTTGCTTACCCCCACTCTCTACATTTCAAATGTCTATCCTACTTGTTAGCATATGTGGAGTATGCTTGGCCTCATCTTCCTTTTGATGAAGTCAAAAGGGGGAGAAAGGGTCCTGTGCGTTGTAAAGTTTATTTACAAGGGAAGCTACAAGTGGAACAAAAAGGGGGAGAATATTCTGATGTATATTATGAGTCTCTTTATTCCGATTATCATGGAATATTATGTATGGCTTTTTCTTCTTTTTGATGATGTCAAAAGGGGGAGAAAAGTCTTGTGTATGCTTGATCATCTTCAGGATACTGTGCTTCATTTGCAAAACAAAGGGGGAGATATAATTGCAAAACCAAGGGGGAGATACAAGACAAGAAAGAAATTCTGTTGATACAAGACAAGAAAGAAAGTCTATTGATCCCTCAATGTTCAAGCATGATGTTTGTCATCATCAAAAAGGGGGAGATTGTAAATCAGGTCTCGTCCTTGGACTCGGCTGAGGTTTTGATGAAGACAAACACATCACAAAATGAAGAAAGACTTCAGAAAGGAAAATGAAGACTTCAAGAAGACTTCAAGAAAGAAAGGAACAAAAAGAAGAAAGACTTCATGAAGACTTCAGAAAAGGAAGGAAGACTTTAAGAAGACTTCAAAGAAGACTTCAGAGAAGAAAGACTTCAAGAACCGGCTCAAAACGTCAAGATCAATCATTAAGGTTCTATCTTTAAGTAAGTCTTGTCAACTTAGTGTGCTATGCTTTATTAAGGTTTAAATTGCATTTGAAGGCTCATTAAAGATCAACTAATTGAGTATAATATGTTCTCACAAGTAAGACTTGGTAGGAACACTCAGACAGTGTGATCTGTTCTGAGGGTTGTAATCAGTTCACTGTGTGATTCAGTGAGCGGTGATTTTCAGAAAGTGGTTTGTTTTCTGGTATAGTGGAAAATCTCTGTGTGATCAGAGGACTGGACGTAGCCTTCTGGGATTGAAGGTGAACCAGGATAAAATCCCTGTGTGTTCTTCTTATCCTTCATCTTTTACTTTCAAGCAATTACAATATTCCGCTGCAATAACGTTCTTACGTTACATCTCTAATTGCACTGAAAGTCATTTGGTACTATTACGCGAAAATCGGGGCAACTCTGATTCAACCCCTCCCTCTCAGGTTGCTATCTGTACTAACATATGCTTCATTCACCATAAGATTCCTACAACCAATTTTAATCAATTATAATAAACACCTTAATTTCAAAACAATCAACAATAAAATATTTCTAAAATTATATATTTTCTAGACAATATACAATACAATTTCTAAATTTAACACTAAGCAATTATTATTTCTAAACAATAACATAAACATTAGTTTTTCTACAAAATTTAAATTTCTAAACAATAAAAAATAAATTTCTCATGATTTAAATTTCTACAAAACTTATATTTCTAAACCCTAAACATTATCTAAACAATAATATTTCTAAAATTATATATTTTCTAGACAATATACAATAAAATTTCTAAATTTAAAACCAAATGATTATTATTTCTAAACAATAATATAAACATTCATTTTTCTAAATAATAATATAAACATTTATATTTCTAAATAATAAACATTATCTAAACAATAATATTACTAAAATTATATATTTTCTATACAGTAATAATTTTTTTTTTCTGAATTTAACACAAAAAATTATTATTTCCAAAAACAAATATTTCTACGAAATTTATATTTCTAAACAATAAAAAATTATATACGGTAATCTAAGCAATAGTATTTCTAAACAATAAACATTATCTAACATTAATATTTCTAAACAATAAACAATAAAATACCTAAATTTAACACTAAACAATTTTTATTGCAAAAAAATAAATAATACTCCCTCCGTCCCAAATTATAAGACCTTTAGAGACAAACTCGGTGTCCCAAATTATAAGACCTCTTCTAGATTTTAGGAAAAAAAAATAAGTTTTTCCTTTTTTACCCCTTGCATTCATTATATTTTAAATTTCAAAACTTTAATTACCACCTTTACTAATTACTTCTTTCATATTCCCAACCAACTTTTGGTATATTCAATACTTACATTAACAATTTCCAGATTTTTTTAAATAGAGGCATATTTGGAAGATTTGTACAAAAAGTAATAAAACCAACATATTAATTAGCTTATTACATGTTTTTTAATAGACGTGATTGTCTGAAAAGGACCCTATAATTTAGTATGGAGGGAGTATTTGAGAAATTAAAAAAAAAATCATTCAGGCCATGAGTCAATATTTAATTGAATGGAGTATAGATACTCATGTTTAATGGCCCATTGTATTTAATGGAATATAAATGATGAAAATTTTACTTCTATTTTTTAATTTAATTTGGATGCATTGTGAGGCAAATAAATTTAATACTAACTTCCAAGTTCCAATCATTCAATGTCATATAATCAAAACTAGTTAGTTTTTTTTTAGATAAATTAAATTAAGTGTTTATTTTTTTATGTGGCGTTCAATTATTGAATATTTATGTAAAGAAATTTTGTGCTAGCAACATATACACGTTAATTTTATTTTATTTTTCATAACAAGGATAGATTTGGCATTCCAATAAGTGAAAAACGAACGTTTTGTGATAAACCAAACACACTTTATATCCTTCAATATTTATCCAATAATATGAGGCCAAAAAGCCAAAATTATTACTTTTAAAATATAAGCATGATGCCTATATTTGACTTTTCATAAACTTTAATTACATGTGGTTACATTTAGTACGTGTTTGGTTATTTTTTTTCTTGATTTAAGAAAATTGTTAGGGGGGCATATATGGGTGGAAATAGGCTTAGCTAGGTTAGGTTAGGCTTTGCATAAATACATCTGACTTACTTAAAAAATTCAAGGTCTAAATCTCATTTAATAAAAGTCTAAGTTTGATCTGTTATCAATTAGAGGTTTTTTTCCATGTCTGAATCTAACAGATTAATTATTACAGGGTTTTTTTTCCATATTTGAGTCTCGTCTTCTTGAAAGTTTGACATGACCTATTAGGTTATTTAAGGGTCTGATCCACAAGTAAACCAACAAAACGTATAAGTAAATAGTACAATAAATTTATATACTAAATAACTAAAATATAGTAGAACAAAACTATTTATAAATAGGCCAACAAAACTATTTAATGAAAGATGGCTTCATTCCTCATTCTCCAAAACTGGCCATGCAGCAGCAAGAGAACATACAAGAAAATACAATATAACAAAAGAAAAAAACACCACTAAGTCAACAACATGAAGAAGCAAGAAAGTCAAATAAGGAATCCGAAACAACTAAATTTCTGCCAACAAGATGGATTCACCACCTATAATAATGAAAAACTCAAAAGAAAAACCGGATAAATCTTTGAACATAAGAATTGATTGGACCTTTGGCCTGCAATCTCAGTCTTGTTGAAGAATTCATAGTCTCCCTTTCTAGATACTACAGAAGTTTCATATTATTAGGTTTCTGCCAAATGTTTTCGCAGATTTTATATTCCATTTGTTATTGTTGCTTCTTCATTTTCCTTCCTACACTTGCTCTTTGTGCAACCATCATGAAAACTCTGCTTTGCTACTATTCAAGAACTCCTTTTCTGTCAAAACTCCTTCAACTGATGGCTGGTTTGATTGTTCTTCTTATTCTTCTAAGAGACAGTCTTGGAAAAATGGAACAGATTGTTGCTAGTGGGATGGGGTCACGTGCGATGCCGTATCAGGCCACATGATTGGTCTAGACCTTAGTTGCGGTCATCTTCAAGGTGAGTTCCATCCCAATAGCACCATATTCCAGCTGAGGCACCTTCAACAACTCAACCTTGCTTTTTCCGGGTCTCCATTATATTCTGACATTGGTGACCTCTTCAATCTCACACATCTTAATTTATCATACTCTGGACTCAGTGGTGATATTCCTTTCACAATCTCTCACTTGTCAAAACTAGTATCACTTGATCTATCTACATAGAAGAAACTCATTCTTAACTCAACTAATTCAAGGGAGCTTCATCAGGATGATGTTGACATGTTTTCAATAAGAGAGAGCTCTTTGTCACTGCTGGTGAATTTATCTTCCTCTTTGGTATCTCTACATCTATATATGACTGGATTACAAAGGAACTTTCCAAGTGACATTCTCTGCATACCAAATCTTCAAGAACTTTATTTGTCACAGAATGACCAGCTGAGAGGACTCCTCTTAGGTACTTGGATATCTCTCACACAACTTTCTCAAGAGAAATTCCAAACTCCATAAGCCATTTGAAATATCTTAACCAACTTCATTTTTCAGAGTGCAAATTGAATGGTCTGACTCCTTTATCTCTGTGGAACATCACTCAACTAACAGATTTGAGGCTTTCAATCAACAACCTTCACGGTGAGATCCCATCATTACTTTCAAACCTCAAACATCTCACTACCTTTGATCTTGGTCACAATAACTTTAGTAGTGGTCACATCCCGGAAGAGCTAGGTAAGCTTACCAAATTAGAATCTCTCGGACTTTCAAATAATAACCTAAGAGGCCTGATTCCATGCAAATCGTAGAGGAGTGAATTAGTTCATATGGTTATGTACTTCTGTTTTAATGTGTGTTTGTAGTTTGCTGGTTTTTACTTCTCTGTTTGGGGAGGAATGTTACATCTCTTAATACCATTAAGTGATCTATTTCAACTTGTCATACAAAAAGTAAAATTAGTCATCAATTGTTTGTATTCTAACTTTATGTGATTTGCTGAAAATTTTCAGAGTTGTGTAACCTGTCAAGGCATGCATTTAACCTTAATCCACATCAAATCTATCTGCTTTAGAGTTTACATCCAAATTTAGGGGCTTGAGTTGCTCTTTTTCAAGTTTCTTTAATTTATTTTATCTCTCTACCTTGTTGTCTAAATGCTGAGTGGAAAATGGCAGATCATTTGCTGTCATGAAGCAGCACTACTTGACCACATAATAAGAATATAAATCTAGAGACATGAAGGAAAAAGCCCTTGAAATATATCAAACACAGTGCAATTTTATTATATGATAGCGTAAATCTAGAAATTGATATGCTATCATTTTGACTTCACACATGGAAGCCCTTTATTTCAAATTGAAAGTGTTGCATTCATAAGAAACTAGAGTTCAATAATTATAATAGTTTTTGATGGTGCACTCTCTACGGCATTCCGTATTCAAGTGAAGTGGTTCATGAGAAACTGGAGTTGGATGATTGTTTTTGATGGTGGAATGTCGATGATGTTTCTTATTCAAGTTAGGTGGAGGTGGAGGTGGATCAGAGAAAGCCCCAGTAGAAATTTGGTCGAAGGTGAACTTATTAGCTGCCTCTGTGTAGTGAAATCCATCCCAAATCACTCTTACAGATGGGTTTTCACATGAACCTACAAAAACTTGAGTGCCATTGACATCTATGGTTGATCCACATGGATAAATACTGGTGAAGTTGTATTTCCCTCCATAGCCGCAACAAGCAATTAGTGGATCTTCAAATCCTGCACATCAATGAAGCACTCAACAAGCAAAGAAAATGTAAGAAAATTTGTTTAAAATTACGTGATAATTTTAATTTGTCTCACCATGTTTCTTTGGGTCGGTGACAAGGGAATGCTTTATGGAGAAGATATCTACATATGTAAATGTAGCTAAAGGAAAGTCCTTGCGAAGGTGAACCACGGCTTTCTTCAACTTGTGGTTAAAATGCCGGGTTACATCATTATACAGTTTTGCACAACCATATTTATCCCTTTCGGCTGATATAAATTCGGTCAAAATATAAGGGAGGCAGCCGATAGGTCCTGCGTTGTGTATCGAAAATAATCTAGCCCCTGAATTATATATGTTCTTGAAAGCAAAGATAAATAATTTAGAACAATAAATTAAGAATTTTGGCAGATAATAAAATATGTAAGAAGGGTATTGAACTACCTTAACATTCTTTGAGAAACCATCTATTATGGTAGGTATAAATTCAATAAGTTCTGGTATAGTCATGTTTCCTATAAATCCCATATTAAGATCATTGTGGCCAATATCAAATGTGTATAAAGCTTCACCAAAATCCTTGTCTTTAGGCATTAAGCTTGCAAATTCGCCTCCTACGCACAATAAAAAAAAACACTAAATAAGTCATGCCTTACAGTTCAGAACTATCTAAAATAATGAATGTAAATTCTTTGTTTACCTTGATCTCTAACCAATTTTGCAAAGGCTTTGAATTTTTCAAATTGAGTGTATTGAACATCAAGATAGAACGGACTGAATCCACCCTGAGGTATAACACTAGGCGGGAATGTGATTGATGCTGATATTGTTGCAAAGTTTACACCATGAGAGAAGTTGGTCCCCAATGAATCAAGATATGGATTTAGATAAGGGAGCCCAAAAGATTGTGCTGAAATTACAAAATATCAGATAAGAAATTAACTTTGCTGACTGAGTTTTAATCACGCATATGTGGTAGTGCATGTTTTAGCATATAGAGAATATATTATAAACAATATGTACTGAGTGCTAGTTTGTAAAATTTTAGTTCATAGCTCCACCATAAAACTGTCCTTATATGAATTACATATATATGTTTACCGTTCACTGCCCGATGAAACTTTGTCAATATACCATTCTAATGGTTTATAAATAAATGAGCTATAAATAAATGTATGTGAAAACACTTTAAATGGTAATAAATATTTCATGACTTCCATACGCGAATATCATGGGCTTAAACCTAGTTCCTACTACAAAGATAAAGGGCTAGTCTCATAAAATAATAGAGAAGGATAAAAATAAAAGAGAGATATGATATGTGATATTGTGATGTGAAAAAAAGAGATATAAAAAAAAGTTTGTGAAAATAGAATACAAGAGAAAGTTAGTGTGAACAGAGACAATCTATGTTATGACCAAGGGAGCCATATAGCTCCCCGAATTGTTTAGAAGTGTATATATGTGATAGGAATAGAAATAAATAAAATATATGATGAGTGTAATAATAAGAAAATAAGAAAGTGAAAAGAAGAAAAAAACTGTGGAAATGATATGGAAAAAAAATAGGTGTGAAAGTATGATATCTTTTTTCTTTTTATAGACAAATGAGAGTTGAGAATATGATAATTCAAGAATACAATAATATAACTGTCATAAAATTATCTAAAAATAATAATAATAAAGACTAACAAAATCAATTATATTTTCAGGAGAAATACATGTGAGAAAAATAAAAAATATACTTGATCTCCCAAAAAAAAAAAACTTATCCAAACTCCGCCATGATTGTGAATATACGTATCAAAGCTGTATTAAAAAAGCAACAAAAACACGGTAATACATTAGATACATAGGATGAAAATTCCCTCGACGGGAATTTGGGACGGGGATGGGGATCACTCTCCCTGTCTAGTGGGTTCCCTGCCTCGTATATATAAATACAAATGAAATAATAACCTCATAGATATTGGATTAAGTAAAATGAATAATATTTTGTTTTTTGAATGAGTTGAATATTCGAGGGAATATTTTGAGTGCTAGACTTCACATTCTGAATGACTTCCTAGATACCTACATACATATGTAATAAACCATGGATATTATTACCTAATAAAGAGACACATTTTTTTTATACACCAAGACATATGTAGAGAAGAGGGAAAATAATAAATATGATATGAGAGGAAAAAAATATTGTATATTAATGTTATTACTGTTTTATAATACACAAATAAGAGCTGATTATTACCCATGAAATCAATGATGAGACGGCCATCGCAGACCCTTCCTGCAGGTTTGTGAAAATAGGTTTCTCCATATGGTGGGTAAATTTTTAAAAGAGTAGTAGCAGCCATGCCACCAGTATCTGAGTTTGAGTCACCAAAGTTAAAGATGGCAGGGAAATTATTATCAGTATAGTCGTTGGTTGCAAAGACACACAGTGCTGTGGTGGCTATGGAGAAAACCACCAACAAAGACACATATTGTGAGATAGTATGAAACTTGGTAGTGCTAGTAAACTCCATTTTGGTACATACACCAAGCTAAATGGAATGCTATTTAAAGACCAATTTCAAAACTATGTACCCTCCAAATAAACATTAAAATATATAAAAGCACATTGTTCAAAACGTGACTCATGCCAGAAATAAACAATGGCTAGATCGAGAGTGAATATAAAACCGTTATTAAGGGGGGCTTTAAATTTTCCTGCTAGGGTTTTATAAAATGTTGATATATATTTTTTTATAACCTAAATGTGTATTAATAGAGGATATAAGAGGTACTCAACCCAAAATATAAAGTATCAATATAACAACACCAAAAGCATGGGAACAAACGGTAACATAACCAATCTAAGATAGTTATGTCCCCTTTTTGTTTCTTATGTTTTTCAATGTTTGGTTTGTAACTTTCTCTAGTGATCGAAATCACTTTGTCTCGGTGATTTCCCTGTGTACGGGTTTAGGCACTCATTTGACTACCTGATACCAAAGGCTGTTAGGCCCCGTCAATGCTCTCCACCTCCACTTAGTAAGAAGTGCTTTATTGAAGAGGGTTAAGTCCTTGATTCCTAAACCATCTCTATTTGGTTTACAAACAGAGGAACATTTTACCCAAGCAATCTTCCTCACCTCCTCCCCTCTGTCCCACAGAAAATTCCTCATAATACGCTTGCACTACACATGACGAAATTTTAAAGAAAAAGAGATAGAATAATGGCAGCGCCAAGCGTACACTTTGAATAAGACAAAATGAGTTGTACACACGCAGAATTAGCGTCAGTCATAGACGATGTTAGGGTGGCCGATGTTTAGGATTATTTTTCCCATAGTAAGTACCAAATGTATGACTTAGTCTTTTTTACAAATCTTGTGTCCGGATCCAGTAGGTGTAATCCGATAAGAGTTTGTTCTTGTGCGGCACGTATCCGAGGTGCTGCCTCAGATAGGGGACTTTGTTGAATGAGCTAAGTTATGTGACTTAGCCTTGGTGGTGTGCATAACAGAGAGAGTGCCTCAGATGAGGGACTTAAAGGTGACGCACTCCTGCGTTAGATCCCTGTGGGCGTAGTCCAGCGTGGATCCTGTTCAAGATACTAAGTGTCGTGACTTATCCTAATGCCCCACACAGGCAATTCCTTGGATGAAGGGCTTGAAGGTGAGGTGCTCATTTTCCCAAGGCCCAATGGGCGTAGTCCAGCGTGGGTCCTGTTTAAGGTACTGAGTGTTGTAACTTAGCCCTGGTGCAATGCGCGTCAGAGTGAATGCCTCGGGTGGGGGACTTAGAGATGAAATACTCCTACATCGAGGTCCAAGTGGGCGTAGTTCGACATGGGTTCTTTTGAAGGTACTAAGCATTGTGACTTAGTCCTGATGTCCCATGCATTAGAGGCAATTCTTAAAGAGAGGACTTAATTAGATAAGGTACTCCAACATTCAAGGCCTAATGGGCGTAGTCCGGAGCGAGTTATGTTTAAGGTACTAAGCGTTGTAACTTAGCCCTAGAATTGTGCGCGTCGAATGGTAGTGCCAAGAGTGTTAGATGAAGAGAAGAGAGATAAATGAGTGATATAATATGTGATGTGATAAGAAATGCATAAAGAGGTTGGAAGAAAAAATGAATGAAAATGAGATGAAAAAAAATTAGTGTCAATGAATCACTACTCGAGAGTAAGTACATAGAAACTTTGCATGTATCATGTTTTTGTTAGACATTTTCCTAATATATATATCTTAAATATTATCCCATTTTAGAGTGATCTACTACAAATTATATTTTGGGACTCATAGCATCTCACTTGGTATGAGTTTATAATGTGTAGATACCATAAGTGTTATTTCTATTTTAATGATGGGTTGAAATGGAAATAACAAATATTTAGAAGACATGACTCTTAGTGAAAGGGCATGTTCTTATTATATAAAGGGTTATGGTCCCCAAGACATATTCACAGTTTACTTTTCTAATATCTCATTATTAGAAGATAGATAGTCAATAAGATTGTGAGGAATTGTGCATATTGGCTTGGAAGATCAAACCACCATAAAGTCACATCAAGTCCTTCATGAATTCGGATCCACATCAACTTCATCATGAATCAGGTTCCACATCAAGATTATCATGTTCCGCTTCCGCATCAAGTTTCTCATGGATATGGGTATTCTTCCACTTGGTTCTTCTATCATCTCCATTAAATTCCAACAGTTTGCGTTAGGGAAAAGTTTCAATCACACTCACTTTTAATGGAAGTGGAGTCAAGAGAAGAGAGAGATAGGAAAGAAAGGAAGAGAAAGTAAGAGAAGTGATGAGTGGTATGATTAAATGACAAAAAGAGATAGATAGAAAATTGAGGTGGAAAATGGAGTGGAAAAAGAAATGGGTATGAATAGATTATAACGTTTGCATTAGGTGTGAAATCAATCAATTCCTGATGCCACTTTGCTCATCGGGAATTGGGATCCTCTTCAGCTGCTGCATGGTGCAGCAACATAAACGTTAGTGGTTAAGTGTAATTTAGCACTTGCATTTTGGTTGAATTAATTTCAGCCTTTAGATGATTGAATCAATGGATGAGAATGTGTTGGAGGGACTGGACAAAATGTGTTCCTGGAGAGGATCCACATGCTCATCCTGCGTGGTCGCCTTTTATGGTGGCTAGGAAGAGACCACCAGTTGAGATCCAAAAATACCACTTGAATGAAGCATAGATTAATATATTTACAGGTTTAATATTTAATATGTTTTTCGTCCTTAACTTTTACAGAGGAATTAAATTGAGCTTTTGTAAAACCAAATTGCAATAGATCCCTAAATTATTTTTTAATCAAATTAGATCCAAAAACTATTTAAGTGCCTACGTGTCATCAATTTGGCACACTGCAACTTCCATGTCTTTCTCTAAACTTAGAAACCTACGTGTAAATTTTCATATCAATTTCAATCCTCTAAAATTCTTTTAATCACTTTTTATTCCTTCTTTTCAACATTCTTGCTTTTCCTCCACAACTCAAACCCAATAACCCACAAAATAAATTTTCAGCCCAGAAACTCATCCCCTCTTTGACCATCACCCATCTCTAGATCTGGAAAATTTTGAAGTGTCACCTTCGACCTAAGACACTTGATGAATATGGAAGTGTAGATTAGCCTCCATGTGATAATATAAGACACTTCATCAATGATAATATATTAGTATCCACACATATATAAGACACTCCATCAATGATAATATATTAGTCTGCATGGGATCGAATAGATTCCCATCAATATAGAAATTAAACGTGTTATAATTACGTGTAAATTAACCTCAACTTGATATGAATACAATTAATAAGGATCAAACTCTTATCAGAAAAAGTTATTAATTGGATTAAAAACACATAAATGGTTCACTGATTGCATCTTGTCGGATGTTTGTCGAAGCATATTTGCCCAAAGAATCTCACTGACAATAATCATAGACGTATGAGACAGGATCTTTGAAACGAAATATGATGCTTTTGTTTTGTAGAATTCACATACACTTGTTGCAGAAAAATCGGATAGTAAATGAATATTGGATACTGCGTATATGAGCCGCTACTAGATGAATCCTCCGAAGACTCGGATGACTCCTTTTCAGATGACTCCTCTAATGATTATATGGAATCGATGAGCTCCAATTCTGTACCCTGATTTTCAATTCAGTCAAGCAGTAAATGTTGTACATTTTTTAAATTTAGATGTATGATTGTTAAATTTAGCTGTACAATTTTTCTTCAAGTGAATATAATTTTTCTTCTAGTTATTATATAGCTGATCTTGTTAATTCCTAATAATTTCCTTCTTCTTTTATTCATTGTTATATTTTTTGGAATTATAATGTCAGGAACTGTTCGGAATGACTTAGCAGTATATTATGTACATAAGGAATGGCTTAGCAGCATATTACGCATGCTTAGCCGCATTCCGGGCTCAGAGATACATTGAAGGTGATCAGAAGCAGTTGGGAGCACAAGCAGGAGCACTAATAAGATCAGTTGAAAATGTCATGATGCAACTGTTTTGATCTACTGTCCAATTTTTTTTTAGAATGGACTGCATGCTAAACTATTTTTGGCATTGATAATTTCCAATAGGATAGTTTATTTGGTATTTATAGTTTCTTGTGGACCATGTTTTAGTTAATTTGATATTTTGGCAATATAATAGACTTTTTTCTTATTTGCACATACAATTAATTAAGGTGAGAGAATGTAAGAAATAATAAAAAATAGACCAGTTACCACGGTTCAGTGTTGAACCGTGGTAATAAAAAGCGAAATTACCACGGTTCAAGAATGAACAATGGTAACAGATGTACGATATTACCTCGGTTCCTTGCTAAACCGTGGTAACAGTGCTGTGATTATACCACGGTTATGTCTTCAACCGTGGTAACAGATATGTAATATTACCACAGTTCCTCCTTGAACCGTGGTAATTTATCTATTACTTCAACGTCTGTTCCCACGGTTCAACCGTGGCAACAGACTGCCTGGAACTGTGGTAACATGACAATTCTATAGTAGTGGTAGTATGATAAGTGCCAATTTTCGATTAGTTTTAATATGTTTTTAGTGGCACTTATCATGGTTTTTCATTGTAAAACGCCCTTGTTTTATTAAGTTTTTGGTTAGATGGAAGAGTAAGGCAATCTTTAGCTTTAAAATATGTTTCTTGTGCTTTTGATGTGTTTTTCACATGTTTCAAGATTCAAAAGATGCAAAAATTTGAAGAAAAATTGAAGAAGCAAGGACTTTGGGCGCTAAGCGCCGCCACAGGGCGCTAAGCGCCCAGAACGAGGAACCTGTGAAAAAGGTCTTGCTCCTGACCCTGGCTGAGGTTTTGATGACGACAAACTCATCAACAAAAAGAAGAAAAGAAGACTTAGAGGAAACAGCGCTACAAAGTCTATCAAATATCTAGAAGTCCTAGTTTAGGTGAGTTATGCTTCTAAAGGTCTATTAAAGCATAAAGGCTCTTTAAAACAGCTAAACTAATCAAGCTTAATGTTTTCATAACTTAAAAGAAGTAGAAAACCTTAAGCCGATCTCAAAGGATCAAGTTTCTGGAAGTTGGACTTTAGTGTAATCGATTTCAGCCTTCTGGTAATCGATTACACCTAGGCAAGTAATCGATTACCCCTTGCTTGTAATCGATTACATGTTTGAATTTGAAATTCAAACTGAAATGGCTATTAGTGTAATCGATTACCCTAAATGATGTAATCGATTACCAGAACGAAAAGTTGCATCTTTTCATGAACCATTGTGTCTCAAACCTTTTGGGACAGGTTGCATTGGTTCAAGGACGTTTCCCTTGCCTATATAAAGTCCATTTGAGTCCAGAACACAACAACACATGAGAATACAACATTAGGCCAAAGCTTTGTCAAAATTAGTTCATCTTTTAGAACTTAAACTTTCAAGAGCCTAAATTCTGAGTTCATGATCTTCATGTTCATAAGAACACTTTAGTTGTTCATATCTTGAGGAACTCAGAATCCTATTATGCTTAAAAGCCTTAAAGCATAACTTCTCATGATCAATCCACTTGTATGTTAAAGGATTGATACAGCCAATTGTAAACTCTTCTTCATCTCTTTCTGTAAGATTGAGTATTCACTGTGGATCTCGGTGAAGGGTTGTTGGTACTGAAAGTGGTATACTTTCAGGGTGTTGATTGAAGGTGGTTTAGCCTTCAAGGTCTGAGGGTGGTTTGCCTTCAGGAACTGAAAGTGGTTTGCTTTCAGGGGCTGTGGAAAATGGTATACTTTCACAGGAAATTGATAGGAATTCTTAGGGTCCTTGGTATAAGAACTTGTAAGAGATTTTTATCAATAGTGGAAAAATCCTCAAGGGGTTTTCTTGAGGGACTGGACGTAGCCTTCGGTGGATAGAAGGTGAACCAGGATAAAATTATGTGTGTGATTTCTTCTATCCTTCATCTTTACTTTCAAGCAACGCTTAATTCTGCTGCAATCACAACTACCGTTTCGTGATCATCATTATCTTGAAAGTAATAATTTTAATAAGGCGAAAATCGGGGCAACTCTGATTCACCCCCCCCCCCCCCCCCCCTCTCAGGTTTCTATCTGTACTAACAATTGGTATTAGAGCGGAAGTTTAGGTAAGTTATTCCTAAGATCCGAGAAAAGATGGCATCTTCTTCCAATCATGGAACCAGTGAAGGATTCAACATAAACAGGCCACCATTCTTCAATGGTGAACACTATGACTTCTGGAAGATCAAGATGAAAATATTCATAAAGTCATTAGACGCAGGAATTTGGAAAGCCATTGAAGAAGGTCCCTTTGTGCCTGTAGCAGAAGTAGAAGGAAGTTCACAACCAAAACTAGAAAGTACTTGGAGTGAAGAAGAAAAGAAGAAGGTTCAATATGATCTCAAAGGAATGAACATTCTTACATCTGCTCTTGGCATGGATGAGTTTTTCAGAGTATCAACATGCACTTCATCGAAAGAAATATGGGATGCTTTGATGGTGACTCACGAAGGGACAGATGAAGTTAAGAGATCAAAGATCAATACTCTATCTCAAGAATATGAAATGTTCAGAATGCTTCCAGGAGAGAAGGTATTAGATATGCAAAAACGATTTACTCATTTGATTAATCATTTGATTGCTCTTGGCAAAAAAAATTCAAACAGTGACTTGAACATGAAAGTTCTAAGATCACTTACAAGAGTATGGCAACCAAAAGTTACAGCCATCTCAGAGAAGAAGAGTTTATGAAATATGACTCTTGCAACTCTTTTTGGAAAACTCCAAGAACACGAGTTGGAATTGAATCATTTAGAAGAGCATGAACAACATGAGAAGAAGTATCGATCCATTTCCCTAAAGGCAAAAGAAAGCATCAAAGATGATTATGATGCAGATTCTGAAGAAGAAGACAATGGGAACTTGAAACTTCTAGTAAAGAACTTTGGAAAGTTTCTTAAAAGAAAAGGTATGAAATTTAACAACAACAAATCTTTCCAAAAGAACAATGAGTCTTCTTCCTCTAAAAAGATCACATGCTTCGAATGTGGCAAGCCTAGACACTTCAAGTTGGAATGTCCAAATCTTCAAAAGAAGAAACATGGTCTAAGAGAAAAATTCGAACAGAAGGATCAACCCACACGAAGAGCATACTTGGCTTGGGATGATAATGAAGTAAGTTCATCATCAGACACTGACAAAGAAGAAGCACAATTCGCATTGATGGCCTCACATGATTTAGATGTTGAAGATTCCCAAGTTAGTGACAATTCTATGTCTTTTCATGATTTAAAGTTTACTATGGAAAATATGTTTAAATTATGTCAAGAATTTTCTAAGGTTAGCACTAGGCAAAATGATTTGATTTCATCCTTAGAAAGTAAGTGTAGAACTTTACAAGAAGAACTAGACGTAGTAAAATCTAAGTTAGATGTTACACATAAATGCACTAAGTGTAGTTCTTTAGAAGAAAATAAAGATAATCTTCAACAAAGAGTTCATAACTTCAATAAAGGAAAACAGAAGTTAGATGATATTCTAAGTGTGCAAAGACATTCAAACAATAAGTCAGGTCTAGGATATACTTCTCACCCAAAGACAAAAGAAGTCATGAAAACTGTGTTTGTAAAACCAAACAAAGTGGAAGGATCTTCTAAAGGCACTAAGACCAATTCTTTTAGGAGAATGAACAATAGGAAGAGTAATCCTCATAGACCTCCTAAGAAGATTCATCCCTCTCCTAGGCAAACATCTAGTTACAATCATTATTCTTGTACCTATTGTAACAAAATAGGACATACCCCTAGTAGATGTTATTACAAAAAATGTTGGAGTACCAAATAGGGAATACATATGGGTTAGAAAGGATGTTAACTTAGAAGGACCCAAAACTTGTCAGGTTCCTAATACCCATGTCTGAACTTTGTCATGTAGGTGTGTATGAAAGCAGCAAAGGATTTATGGTATCTTGATAGTGGCTGCTCATCACACATGACAGGAGACAAAACCAAGTTTTCTTTTCTTATTCCTAGGGAAAAAGGTTTTGTCACATATGGAAACAATCAAAAGGGAAAGATACTCGGTATTGGAAGAATAGGCACACCCCCTCAAACAGTCATCGATAAAGTTATTTACGTTGATGGTTTGATGCATAATCTTCTGAGTATCAGTCAACTATGTGACAAAGGTTTGAAAGTTGGCTTCATTGATGATATATGTGTAGTAAAAGATGTGAAAACTAAAGAAGTTAAGTTTTCTGGTTATAAAGTCAATAAAGTCTTCATGATCTCCTTGGAAGAAATTCCACAAAACGTAAGATGTCTTTTGGCCAAGAACAATAGTAATTCATGGCTATGGCATAGAAGACTTGCTCATATACACATAGATCATTTAAACAAACTAGTCAAGCATGATCTAGTTGTTGGGCTTCCAAAGATAAGATTCGAGAAAGACAAGCTTTGTGATGCATGTCAAAAAGGGAAGCACACCAGAACGTCTTTCAAAACAAAGAACATAGTTTCGACTTCAAGGCCCCTTCAATTGCTACATATGGATTTGTTCGGACCTTCAAGAACACAAAGCCTCGGAGGTAATTTCTATGCACTTGTTATTGTTGATGATTTCTCTAGATTTACATGGACATTATTTTTGCCTCATAAGAATGAATCCTTCAACGCATTTAAGAGATATGCAAGGCTAGTTCAAAATGAGAAGTCTTTAAAGATCTCTTCTATTAGAAGTGATCATGGTGGAGAATTTCAGAATCATCGATTTCAAGAACTATGTGATGAAAATGGTATATCACATAATTTCTCTACTCCAAGAACACCACAACAAAATGGTGTTGTAGAAAGGAAGAACAGATTACTTGAGGAATTAGCAAGAACCATGCTAAGTGAATCAAGCCTTCCTAAATATTTCTGGGCTGATGTTGTAAGTACTGCTTGCTATGTTTCCAATAGAGTTCTTATTAGACCAATTCTGAAGAAAACCCCCTATGAACTCTACAAAGGAAGGAAACCAAATATCTCTCATCTACATGCTTTTGGATCCAAATGCTTTGTCTTGAATAATGGAAAGGAAAACCTTGGTAAGTTTGATGAAAAATCTGATGAAGGTATATTCCTTGGATATTCTCTAACAAGCAAAGCATATAGAGTCTTTAACAAGAAAACTCTATCTGTGGAAGAATCCATTCATGTTTCCTTTTATGAGTCTAAATCTTCAATAGAAGATACAGTCAATCTTCCAGATAATGAAGAAGAAAATATCATTATCAATGAAGACTCTCAAAAGGAAAGAGATCAAAATCCAATACAAGAAGAGCACATTGAAGATAACTCTTATCAACTTCCAAAAGAATGGAGAATCCATAAGGATCATCCAGTTGATAATATCATTGGTGATATTTCTAGAGGCGTTTCTACAAGGCTACGCTTAAATGATTCTGTTTTGAATATGGCCTTTGTCTCTCAAATAGAACCCTCAAAAGTAAATGATGCTCTGGAGGATGAGTATTGGACTGTGGCAATGCAGGAAGAATTAAACCAATTTGAAAGGAATCAAGTTTGGGAACTTGTTCCTAAGCCTAGTGATAAGCATGTTATTGGAACAAAGTGGGTATTCAGAAACAAGTTAGATGAAAATGGAATCATAGTTAGGAACAAAGCAAGGTTAGTCGCACAAGGATACAATCAAGAAGAAGGCATAGATTTTGATGAAACCTATGCACCAGTAGCAAGCTTGGAAGCCATAAGACTTCTGTTGGCTTATGCTTGCTCTCTAAATTTTCCATTATATCAAATGGATGTCAAAAGTGCTTTCCTGAACGGATACATTCAAGAAGAAGTCTATGTGAAGCAACCTCCAGGATTTGAAGATCCCAAGTTTCCTTCACATGTCTTCAGATTAAAGAAGGCACTTTATGGTCTTAAGCAAGTCCCTCGAGCATGGTATGATAGATTAAGCACATTCTTTTGTGAGAAAGGATTCCAAAAAGGGTAAGGCCGACACAACCTTGTTTATCAAGAAAACCAAAGGTAATACCTTATTAGTTCAAATATATGTTGATGATATTATTTTTGGTGCAACTAACGAATCTCTTTGTAAGGATTTCACTAACATGATGCAAGAAGAATTTGAGATGTCCATGATGGGACAATTAAATTTCTTTCTAGGATTGCAAATTAAGCAATCACATGATGGAATATTCATCAATCAATCAAAGTTTTGCAAGGAATTATTAAAGAAATATGATTTGGATGATTGCAAAGCCATAGCCACACCAACGGGGTCTAACATATATCTAGATCAAGATGAATCCGGTGTTCAAGTAGACATTACCAAATACAGAGGTATGATCGGATCTCTTCTATACTTAACTGCAAGTAGACCTGATATTATGTTTAGTGTGTGTCTATGTGCTAGATATCAAGCATCTCATAGGGAATCACGTTTGAGTTCAGTCAAACGGATTTTCAAATATTTGAGAGGAACTACAAATGTTGGTTTGTGGTATCCCAAAGGGAGTGTTTGTGATTTGATTGGATATTCTGATTCTGATTATGCTGGATGCAAAACTGAAAGGAAAAGTACAAGTGGTACTTGTCACTTGTTAGGAAATGCCCTTGTTTCTTGGTCTTGCAAGAAACAAGCATGTGTTGCTCTAAGTACTGCTGAAGCAGAATACATTGCTGCAGGAAGTTGTTGTGCACAAACTCTATGGCTCAAACAACAACTCAAAGATTATGGCTTAGAGCTGGGCTGCATTCCAATCAAATGTGACAACACAAGTGCCATTAATCTCACTAAAAACCCCATCATGCATTCTCGAACTAAGCATATTGATATAAGACATCATTTTCTTCGAGATCATGTCATGAGAAAGGATATTGAGATTTCATTTATAGATACACATAACCAATTAGCTGATATTTTTACTAAACCTCTTCCTAAAGATTCATTCTTTAAGATTAGAAGAGAATTAGGCATATTAGATGAGCTTGACATTTAAAGTAACATGTTATTATGTGTTTAAATTGATTATGTGCTTAAGTGTTCGTTTGGAAATGTGTTACATAGGCATTTTTAGGATAGAACTTATAAAAATGTCCTAGTAATCGATTACCATAGGTCCTGTAATCGATTATTTCTGCTCTCAGTCCTCGTGCCTGTTAGAAACCTCTAAGTAATCGAATACCATAACTGCTATAATCGATTACCTATTCAAAATTTGAATTGTTTCAAATTTAAACTTCCAGTAATCGATTACCATAACTTCTGTAATCGATTACCTGCTCGAAAAACTGCCAGAATTTCAAATTTCCCTCCATGCTTTTGAAATTCAAACTTAGTACAACTGCTCTGTAATCGATTACCAAACTGCTGTAATCGATTACATGCTCGAGCTATTTAATCAGCCTTGGATGATGATCAAACATGCCTTCCAAGTCTCATTTATATCATTCTAAAACTCTGATTTCTAGTCTTCCCTGAAGTTCTGTTTATCCTTCCCAACACTGTCTTCCAAAATCTATCATGGCTTCCTATCATTCTCGTTCTACCCATCCCATGAACTTGACAAGACTTCTTACCTCCACAAACCAGCGGACTCGGTTTGTCTCAAGGTTCCTCAATCAACTTATCCGCAAACCCATGTACGGGGATTTGGATTGTTTTGTTGAAAGTGGTAACACCTTTCTAGCATACCTCAGATATCAAGACCTTGAAGAGTTTATCTCTATAAGTAATCCTTTCTATCCAGAACTAATGAAAGTATTCTATTGCAATCTAGAGACTCTGAGAGATGGGTTTCAAAGTTCTGTCAAGGGAATCCTTATTCGACATTCTCTTTCCACATTTGGTCGATGTCTTGGACTCCCCTCCACTGGCGCCTTCTTAGGTCCCAACCTGCCATGCCCTTGGCCCGACTACAATCATGAGTCATTTTATCAGTCCCTATGCAGATTTCAGTCATCAGAGCTTCAAAGGATCCATCCGCCTCATACGACCTCCTGTCCCTATAATACTGATGTCCTAACCACAAATAATCATCTGCTTCAATACTTCATCAATCAAGTCATCTTGCCTCAAGAAACTCTTCTCACTCATATTAGTGAATTAGAGTTACAAATTTTGTATGGCATTCTCAACTGCCATAAAAAATCAATTGGGCATTCTTTATTATGAATCACATGTTGCGGTGTCGGGACAATGCTGAGTCCTTTCCTTATGCTTTGGTCATATCCCGCATCCTTATCTACTCTGGCGTACCAATCGCAAAGCTTTACAATGAGCGGTCTTCTCATCTCAAGCGTGTTGATACCTCCATTCTTCCCTCTCTCCGGATCAGCAATGACTTTGGCATATTTACTCTTCCTCGCCATATTCATGATGCCGGTCGTGATTGTCTACTCACGAAGACCATAGCTGATGATGACTCCTCTATTGACACTTAGTATTCTAGGAGTCTTTTATGTTTTATTGTTTCCTCTTGTCATTTTTTATGTTATTAAATTCTGTATGGTTTTCTCTTCTATGTAAGATGTTTGGATGATTATGGTTTATCATTGTTTTACATCTTTACCCCCATACCCTTGCTTTCTTTCGAAATATATACGTGTATGGATGTATGGCTGTTTTTGGCCTTTTCTTCTTTTTGATGAAGTCAAAAGGGGGAGAAAGGTTCTGTGCTCTTAAAGATTATATGCAGGAATTCAACAAGTGAATTAGAAAGGGGGAGAAATACTGGATTACATCAAACAGGGGGAGTTCTTCAACAGAAATGCATATATGATCTTCAAGTATCACGAATGTGTTTGCCATCATCAAAAAGGGGGAGATTGTGGAGAAGGTCTTGCTCCTGACCCTGGCTGAGGTTTTGATGACGACAAACTCATCAACAAAAAGAAGAAAAGAAGACTTAGAGGAAACAACACTATAAATTCTATCAAATATCTAGAAGTCCTAGTTTAGGTGAGTTATGCTTCTAAAGGTCTATTAAAGCATAAAGGCTCCTTAAAACACCTAAACTAATCAAGCTTGATGTTTTCATAACTTAAAAGAAGTAGAAAACCTTAAGCCGATCTCAAAGGATCAAGTTTCTGGAAGTTGGACTTTGGTGTAACCGATTTCAGCCTTCTGGTAATCGATTACACCTAGGAAAGTAATCGATTACCCCTTGCTTGTAATCGATTACATGTTTGAATTTGAAATTCAAACTGAAACGGCTATTAGTGTAATCGATTACCCTAAATGATGTGATCGATTACCAGAACGAAAAGTTGCATCTTTTCATGAACCATTGTGTCTCAAACCTTTTGGGACAGGTTGCATTGGTTCAAGGACGTTTCCCTTGCCTATATAAAGTCCATTTGAGTCCAGAACACAACAACACATGAGAATACAACATTAGGCCAAAGCTTTGTCAAAATTAGTTCATCTTTTAGAACTTAAACTTTCAAGAGCCTAAATTCTGAGTTCATGATCTTCATGTTCATAAGAACACTTTAGTTGTTCATATCTTGAGGAACTCAGAATCCTATTATGCTTAAAAACCTTAAAGCATAAATTCTCATGATCAATCCACTTATATGTTAAAGGATTGATACAGCCAATTGTAAACTCTTCTTCATCTCTTTCTGTAAGGTTGAGTATTCACCGTGGATCTCGGTGAAGGGTTGTTGGTACTGAAAGTGGTATACTTTCAGGGTGTTGATTGAAGGTGGTTTAGCCTTCAAGGTCTGAGGGTGGTTTGCTTTCAGGAACTGAAAGAGGTTTGCTTTCAAGGGCTGTGGAAAGTGGTATACTTTCACAGGAAATTGATAGGAATTCTTAGGGTCCTTGGTATAACAACTTGTAAGAGATTTTTATCAATAGTGGAAAAATCCTCAAGGGGTTTTCTTGAGGGACTGGACGTAGCCTTCGGTGGATAGAAGGTGAACTAGGATAAAATTATGTGTGTGAATTCTTCTATCCTTCATCTTTACTTTCAAGCAACGCTTAATTCCGTTGCAATCACAACTACCGTTTCGTGATCATCATTATCTTGAAAGTAATAATTTCAATAAGGCGAAAATCGGGGCAACTCTGATTCACCCCCCCCTCTCAGGTTGCTATCTGTACTAACAGAACCAGGGCGCTAAGCGCCATACTAAGCCTCTAGGCGGCCAGTGGAGTGTCTCCTGGGCGCTAAGCGCCCTTGCGGCGCCCAGAGCCTATAAAATCCTGTTTTTGGCATGTTTTGGGTATCTTTTTAACCCTAGTCACCTCTGAACAGACCTAGGACGTGAGAGAGAGCTCGAGAGTGAGAAGAAGAAGAGGAGTTCCATCAACGGACGCTCGGAACCTCGCCGGAATCGTGGGTTGCATCCCACGACGTCGCTGTCATCCTAGATTTCATTGATTCTCCTTGTAAGCTAGCTAGTTTCCATTCTATGGATAACTAAGCTCTTTCTTAGTTGGATTTTTGCGTAGTACTTCATCTTGAAGGGATTTTGATTGCTTCTTTGTTTACTTTCTATCTTTAATTTCAATTGAACAGTTTTGCTATTATTGCTTGTGTTAGTTTGATCACCTATCACTTGATTTGAGATTAATCTTGTATGTGGAAACTACCCTATTAATCTAACATAAACCGTTTAATCTAGGCAAAGCTAATTTGCTAGGAATAGCGTTAAATCACCTAGTTCCTAAACGCCTGCGTGTTTACAGTTTGCTTTGATTAATTGCCTGTGGAAGCGACAATTAGGAAAGTAACTGAATCAACTTTTCATACTAGGAATATGTGAGTTAGTTAAGAACTTGTGGGAGTGAATTAAAGGTTTTAAGTGATTGTAATCAAGAACAAGACTAATCCTGAATAACGAAGTGCGAAACCATAATCCAACTGCTTTCTTAATCTGTTAAACCATCCAACCTTTGCTTTTTAATTTCATGCTCTTCAACACAAGATTTCTAAACAAACACCTTCTATTTTCTCTCTGCTTAACTTCTTGACTAAAGAACGGCACTCATACTCATTTACTCTCTATGGATCGATAACACCCGTACTATACTGCAATTGAATCTTAAAAGAGGTTTGAACGCAGCTCAAGTATAGGGTTTTATTAAAAGACGTAAAAACCTTTTAACAAACTAGTACTTCACCCATTATAATATTGCAAGTTCAAATCTCCGATAGTTTATTTGGGGCGAGGTAAATGTAATTTTTTAAGTACTTTTTTAGTGCGATAACTTTCTCTTCCTTGACCTAGGACATCATCTCTTCACCCTAAATTTATTGTTACCAAAAAGAATATTAATGTATGGTTATTTTTAATATTCAAAATAGAAAAAGAAGTTATTATAGAAATGAGGAGTTATGTGTAACCGAAGAAAAAAAATAGTAGTAATGAGGGTTAGAGCATTTACAATGGGCGTATCTTAGGAGTACCGCATGACTAAGAATATATATATATATATATATATATATATATATATATATATATATATATATATATATATATATATATATATATATATAGCGGGCGTATCAAGTGAGAGCGATGTTTATTATGAGAGATGAGAGCGTTCAATCATGACCGTACAACCATTCATGAGTGGTTGAGATTAAAAGTAGTTTAGTGGTCACATGACTTTTTAAAAAAGTCACATGCCATTTTGTTTTAATCTAGACCCTTCATGGTAGATCCAATGGCTAAGATTGAACGCTCTCATCTCTCATAATAAACATTGCTCTCACTTGATACGCTCCCTATATATATATATATATATATATATATACACTATTGGAATAAGTCTAGGTGACACTCAAAATAACTTAAAATAAAGTTTGAGTGCTTCTACAAGTAATCATACACTATGATTAAAATATTATTCTCTCTCTTACATTTTTTTGGTTACAAGAGGAAGTCTAAAAAGAAAACCAAACTAAGCAAAAGCGTCCAAGTACAGTGACGCAAAAATAGAAGACGGAGGCTGCCTCCAAACACGACGTGAGGTCCCCTCCCTAGAAGCCTGCCTCACAAGAAAATCAGCTACATTATTCCTTTCACGTGGAACATGGATGAAGGAAACATTTCATTCCCTAGCCAACCAAGAGCGGATCTCCAAAATTAAGTCACGTTCCCAGTAAAAGTTAACGGCCAGAGGTGCTTGAAGCACCCGAACCACTTCCAAAAAATCTGAGGCACACACAACATGGTGAGTCCCCAAGTCCCAAGCATGGGAGAGACTATCCTAACCGCCCAAAACCTCTGCGCAGAATGCATTACCATTCACTTAACTCTGAGCAACCGCCGAGCGCCACGTTCCATCTAGAGCACGAAGGATGGCCACTCCACCCATTCTTCCCGTTCCCGCATTCCAACTACCATCCACCATAAGAATAGAAGCGTCACGCGTAGGACACCCAAGAGAGGATGACCTGTCATATATAGTCCTGGGTGAGTTAGAGCAATTACGCCAACAAGAAACATCTGATAAGATATTCCGTAGAACATGGTTGATATGCCACCTATCCTCGCCAAAAACATGATTATTTCTCTCTCTTACATTAACAATTCATTCTATTTCCTACAATAAGTGAAAATAAAAAAAATAGAAATAAAGGTGTTGATTGCTAAAATTAAAAGAGTAAGGGTAAGTAAAATTACCAAGCGACCCACACTTTTAATGCTTTTGAGAAGAAAAAAGAGGGATCATTTTGTTCAAAAATAAAGGTATTGATTACTAAAATACTCCTTCACGAAATGAGGTGGGAGTATTCTAGCAAATCCCTTCGAGTTACAAATTATACATTTTTGTCTTTTATTGTAATGAAAATCAAGAAGCTCTTAAAGTTATAAATAAATGTAACTGCTTTTACATCATATGTGGCATAATATGATTGATTACCGGTGTGAGTTTTATGGTGCATCACAATTAAACTCATATAATATTGAAAAATTGTTCATGTGTAACATACAGGACATATTTTATTTTATATTTTAGTTCTTTGATTTTTTATTGACACGCATTGTTAAATACTAGTAACATCTAACTTTTTTTTGGTGTTAATGAAAGTATTCTCGTGGCCGATAGTTGTAAAACTAATTCATTTCTCTATTGTCAGTGCACTAAATAGTATGAGGCTGATCGATCAATGAATTTTTTCCATTTGAAATAGTTAATACAATTAATTTCGTTTAATTGAAAAATATTTACTTAAATTATCGATCATTAAAGAAAAAATTAAGTACATATATAGTCATGCATATAACCTCCATCCTCCTTTAGTAGCCACTTTCCTTTCCCATTAAACAATATGGAAATCAAACGTTATTTGATATTAATATTTATTATTACAAGTATATCTTTTACTGAAAAACATAGAAGGAAAATAGCCTGATTCATTATTTTTTAATTAAATTAGGTTCAAAAATTATTTAAGTGCGTACGTGTCATTAATTTGGCACAATGTAACTTCTACGTCTTTCTCTAAATCTACGTGTAATTTTTCATATCAATTTCAATCCTCTAAAATTCTTTTAATTACTTTTTATTCCTTCTTTTCAACATTCTGGCTTTTCCTCCACAACTTAAACCCAACAACCCACAAAATAAATTTCCAGCCCAGAAACTCATCCCTCTTTGACCATGACCCATCTCTAGATCTGGAAAATTTTGAAGTGTCACCTTCGACCTAAGACACTTGATGAATATGGAAGTGTAGATTAGCCTCCATGTGATAGTAGCATCCACACATATATAAGACACTTCATCAATGATAATATATTAGTATCCTCACATATATAAGACACTCCATCAATGATAATATATTAGTCTGCATGGGATCGAATAGATTCCCATCAATATAGAAATTAAACGTGTTATAATTACGTGTAATAATCCTCAACGTGATATGAATACAATTAATAAGGATCAAACTCTTATCAGAAAAGGTTATTAATTGGATTAAAAACACATATATAAATGGTTCACTGATTGCATATTTGCCCGAAGAATCTCACTGACAATCATAGACGTACGAGACAGGATCTTTGAAACGAACTTGTTGCAGAAAAATCTGATAGTAAATGAATATTGGATACAACTCTGCATATATATATGAGTCAAATAATATTCATCAATTAAAACTATGCATTCACGTGACTATGACCTGCCCCTATGTAATGCATGTGACTCATTTCTATGCGTGAAATATCCAAAATGACAAGCCCCTGCATCTGATCCTACATTTGAATACAACTCTTTGTTTTTCCATGCGACTTTTACTATATAATTTTGGTGTTACTGTAATGTTCCACATAATATATAAGCATGAACTATATCCAAGACTCATTGTTACGCGAGATATATTTGACTTGTTTTGATATACTCACTTTAATTTATTTTTTTTTTGATTCTCTTATTTTCATATCACATCATATATATATATATATATATATCGTATAATTTTTATTTAATAAGCCAAAATTTTATTAAAGTGAAGTATAAGGGGTATTTTAATTCTTTACAAATGGTTAGAAGAAAAAGAAAGAAGAGAGAAAAAAGAAGAAAGAAGGTACGTAGGTTATTTGTTATAATAGAAATAGAGAAAAGAGAGAATGAAATCAACACTTTTCCCTCTTGTTTGAATCAAATGTCATTTTTAATTAACCTAAAATATTTAAATATATATACAAATTAGTAGGATAATGGTAGATGAATAAAATAGTAAAATTGGAAGGGTACAAGAGGAAATGCATCCCTTCCCCTGTCATTTCTTCTGAATTTGAGAAAATTACGAAAGGTAGCTGGGCTGACAGTTTTACCTACCTCTCTCTTTTGTCTTTTCAAACCAAGCTTGGGTTGGTTTCTATCTCTCCATTTTAATGCTTTGTTTGTTTGAGGGTATTTTAAGTGGAAGGAATATAAGAGTATCTCTAACGGTGAAATCTAATTTTGGTGTCTTAAAGACTTTTGGTGTCACATAGGATTAAAGACAGTCATAAGATTTCACTGCACATTTACTCCGATGGTTGGGATCTTAATTTACTTTTAATTTGACCCACAATACACAATATATTTATATTATTTATTTCCACCTAATATTTAATTGAATTAAACTAATTCTATACAAACATAATTAATAATTAAAAAAGATATAATATAATTAAATATCAATTAGATAGGAAATACATAATTAAAGTTTAACATGATATTATTTAATTGAAAATGAAAGGAAATACATATTATTGAAAAATAAATGACAATACATTTTAAATAAAATACATAATATTTCATAATAATTAATTTTCATCATTCTCATTTTCAAAATGCTCCCAAATATGCTCAACCAAGTCTGCTTGAAGTTGGTCATGGTTTTGTCTGTCATGCATTTTTTTATATGTATTTTTTATTGTATTTTTCATTGGCTGTAAGCTGAAAATTTATTATGTAATTTTTTAAATTTTTGTCCCAAATATATCTCTTGAGTTTGCTATATTCTTCTGTTTATTTCATCTCTGTTCTCTCTTCCCTCTGATATTTCTGTTAGTTGAATGAGAGTGAAATAATATTATTTTATTTAAGATCTCACCTTGAAAAAGGAACTAGCCAAGACACTAAAATAATATCTCAAACCATGTCACTTCTCTCCAATTGTGAGATTTTATAAAATCCAGATCTTATTTTAAGATCTTCGTTTAAAATCTCCATTGGAGATGTTCTAAATAGAGGGGATTACGTATGGAAAATGCACTTTTGTGTGTTTGGATCCCTAGGAAATTGAAGGGAAGTTGGAAAGTACAAAAGCTTCCTCTTAATCTAATAAAGTTCAATTTTACTCTTATTTTCTTTCAAAATGTTACAGACCTTCATACAATCGAGGATTCACCCATTATTTTTTCTCTTTCAAGTTTCATTATATTTTGGTAATAAAACAAAATTAATAAATTAGATTTTTTTATAAATAAAATATCCAATTAGTAATATATAAAAATACAGAAAGTATATATCATAATGATAGTTTTATTTGTTATTTTAAATATTATTATTTTTAACTTTTTTTGGTTATTATTATTATTATTATTTTAAAATTAATCACTAAAAAAACAAGGATTTTCTCCACTTGGGTTACACTATGAAACTGACCATCATTTCATTTAAGTTTGAAACTATGAATCAATCTAGAATACATAGGAATACTATGTTCTATACAAGGTTAAAAGTGATCACTACTAACTATTCCCAAAGCTAAATTATCTGAGCCAGTCATTTAGGGTCTGTTTGGTTCAAAGGAAGGAAGGGGAGGGGAGGAGAGGAATTTTAATGGAGGGGAGGGGAGAGATTTTAATACTCATTGTGTTTGGTTCATAGGAGGGGAGGAGGGGGAAATAACTCTTTTTTTTTTTGGTTCACGAGGGGATGAGAGGGGTTTTATGATTAAATTACTTTTATACCCTTTATAAATTTTAAACATGTTTGCATTTAATATTTTTCTATTATTAAATATGGTTATTTTTGTCCAACAAAATGTTTCCCCTCTCATTCCCCCACTTTTGGAGGGGACACAAAATTGAGTTAGGAGGGATTTTGGTCCCCTCCGTTCCCCTCTCCTCTCCTCCCCTCCTAAAAATTGAACCAAACAACTAAAGTTTAAAAAACCCCTCCCCTCCCCTTTCCTCTGTTCCCCTCCAACCAAACAATACCTTAGATTTCAAACCAGCAAGGAAGTTTCACATGGAACTGCATATTTTTATACTAACAGCTAGCTCGAGTGGGAGACTAATTCACAAATTACCATAAGGCATCAAGGAAGACTCACATTCAATCTTCAAACGTTGCTAGCCAATATCCCTGAGTACAAAATCTCATTCATGGGGGAAGCGTAGTAGTAGGGTGACAAAATTATCCCTGAGTCCATACTCATCCAATCTATCCATCAAAAAATTTATCCATATCCATCTATATAAAAAAAAATTAAATCGATGAATTCCAATCCATCCATTTAATCTATTGGATATCTACAATCCACCAATTTAAAATCAAAATTCATTGGATCTATATATTGAAATTTGATGTATTGTGATGAATCAACTTAAAATTCTAATAATTTTCTTTTTACTTTTAATTTTCTTTATTTTTTTTTGAAAAAAAAAAGATAACTAACTAAAATCGACCAAAAACACTAAAATTAGCCGAAAACCCTAAAAATCGGTCCAAAACCCTTAAATCAGCACAAAACTCAAAAAACGGCCTGTCACAACCAGGGTCGCGGCGGGACGGCGAAAAAAAAGAATTGTTTAAACAGACAGAGTCGCCACTAATGTTTATTTGAGGGAAACACTAGAAAAAACCTAAAATTGATAAATAGCCACGCGTGGGGAAGGTGTTAGCACCCACAGCGCCCGTCTAAACGGTACCTAAAATTGCTTGTGTAATTTTACCCTTATTTTTATTTTTTATTTACAGCCTGATAAGTATGAACCTAGTCCTACGTACTTCCCTAAAATAGAAGATCAAGGAATACGCTCTTGGTTTTAATAATTTTTAGCTTTTTAGCGAAAACAGCACGAGAAACGACATCCCACAAGTGAACAGTCAATATCTCGCATCACGCTTGCAATTATTTAGTTTTTATATGGCGAGCGAAAAAGAAACGAAAACTAAGCAGTGAGCCGAAAACGGAAGTTATTATGGACAACATCTTTTTTTTTTTTCATGAGGCAAGATTTAATTTTTATGACCACGAAGCTGTTTTTATTAATCAAGGAACCATTTTTATCATCAAGAACCACTTTTACTATCAAAAACCAACCTTTATCATTCAGAGCCGTGATTCTTATAACCAAGAAGCAATTTTTTCATTATTCAGAAACAAAAAAAAAAATCAAGATTCAATTTTTATCAAGAACCAAACTTTATCCTTTAGTAAAAAAAGGTCATTTTTATCATCAAAACAGAATAGAGACTCACTTTCAACAATCAAGGTTCAAACTTTATCATGAAGCAAGTCATTGATTTGGTTTTTTTTTAATGTCAGAATTCATTTTTATCATCAACAACCAAACTTTATCAACCTCATCAAGATTCAGTTTTTACTGTCAAACCACAAGCCATTCAGAACACGTATTCTAGAAATCATGCCAATGAAGAGAAAAGAGTTTTTGTTACTACAACTAACATGAAGGGGACTGAAATCACAGTGCATGAAACAAATACATCATAAAGAGTCAAGTTTACATAACAATGTTCAGACAACAATCAGAAAAACAAATGAACAAAGTTCTGGAATAAGCAAGAAAAACTTAAAAAAAAAAAAGAGGGGGAAACAGGAGGAACCAACCCAGAGACGGATAAAGAAACAGGGAGACGTGACAGAAACGGGTGGTGGGGCAGAGGGTTGCGAGGCGGCGCTAGAGCGTGTTGGTTCTGAACGGTGAGAAATGGACGACGGCAGCGCTGTGGTGGCGAGTGCGTCAGAGGTGCGGCCGTCCGAGGTGAAGGAGGAGGCGCAGTGGCGGAACTCCCACGAGAAGAAGAAGCAGCGGCGGCGGCGACCGGCTTGGTGGATGTTGGCGGGATGAGGTGGAGAGGAGCGATGGCGGTGCGGTGAGAAGTAGACGGTGGTGACGACGGCGAGAGAAAGAAGGAGGAGAAATGGAGAGGGACGGCGGCGTTGGATGAAGGAGGCTAGGGTTTTCGGAGTATGGAGGGAGAGAAGAGGTGCGACTCTGCTAAAATGAGGGGAGGAGCGTATGAGAGAGAGGGAGTTAGGGTTGGGAGTTGATAGTCAGTGAATAGTGAGGTGTGAGAATCGAGGTGAGGGAGTATTTATAGCAACAAAATTAGGGTTAGGGTTTTCTGCAGCTTCTTTTGTCTTCCCTCTCTCTTGGCCGCGGGCCCATGTCCCATTCTCTCCCTTTCTTTCCCTTTTTCGGCTTCTGCTCCTTTTTTTCTTCCTCTCTTCTTCTTTTTTTTTCTTTTTCTCTGGGCTTCGTTCTACTTCCTTTTTCTTTTTCTTTTTTCTTTTTTCCTTTTTTTTTGGGCTTCTTTCTTCTTCTTCTTCTCTTTTTTTTTCTTTTCTTTTTTTCCTCTCTTTTTTTTATTCAAAATTGGGCCCGGACAAAAATAGGTGTCAACACGGCCCAAAACCTAAAAATCGGCCCGAAAAACCTAAAATCAACCAAAACCTAAAAATCAATTCAAAACCCAAAAATATGCCAAAATACCAAAATTTTGCTCAAGACACATAAAAACTGTCGGAAAACCCAAAAATCGACCCACAACACAAAAAACAGCCGAAAAACCCTAAAATCGGCTGAAAACTCAAAAATCGGCCTAAAACCCTAAAACCGAATGAAAATCCAATAAATTGACCCATAACTCAAAAACCAATCCAAAACCTAAAAAACGGCAAGAAAAACCTAAAATCAGCCCAAATCACAAAAAATGGTCTGAAAACCTAAAAATAGACGGAAAACCCAAAAATCGACGCGAAACTAAAAAATTAGCCCAAAACCTAAAAAAAACACGAAACTCAAAAAATCAGTCTAAAACCTAAAAAAAACGGCTCGAAAACCCAAAAATTGGCCCAAAACCTAAAAGCACGGCCTAAAACCTAAAAATAAGTCTGAAACTTAAAAATCAGCCAGAAAACCCAAAAATCAGCCTGAAACTAAAAAATTAGTTTGAAACCTAAAAAATCGGCTCGAAACCTAAAAGCACAGCCTGAAACTCAAAAATTAGTAAGAAACCTAAAAACGGCCCGAAAACAGAAACATCAGCCTGAATCCCTAAAATCGACCAATAAACGGCTCCAGACACAAAAAACAATCAGAAAACCCTAAAATAAGCCCAAAACCCAAAAATAGACCAAAAACAAAAAAACTGCTCAAGACAAAAAACAATCGAAAACCCCGAAAGTTGGCCCAAAATAGAAAAATCGGTCTATTTTTGGGTTTTCGATTTTAGGGTTTTGGTCGATCTTTTAATTTTTGCCAATTTTTGGGTTTTCAATTGATTTTAGATTTTCGGGCTGATTTTTGGGTTTTCAGACTATTTTTAGGTTTCAAACTAATTTTTGAGTTTTCCCGTGCTTTTAGGTTTTGGGCAGATTTTTGGGTTTTCAGGCTTCAAACTAATTTTTGAGTTTCAAGCTTTTTTTTAGTTTTTGCGCTGATTTTTTAGCTTCGGGTCGTTTTTTGGATTTCCAGTCGATTTTCGGGCTTTTCGGACTGTTTTTCAGGTTTTAGACTAATTATTGAATTTTTGGTCGTGCTTTTAGGTTTTGGCTAAATTTTGGGTTTTCGGACTGTTTTTAGGTTTCAGACTAATTTTTTAGTTTCGGGTCGTGCTTTTTAGGTTTTCGGGCTATTTTTCAAGTTTCAGACTGATTTTTGAGTTTCGAGCTTTTTTTAGGTTTTGACCTAATTTTTTAGTTTCAAGTCGTTTTTTGGGTTTTTCGAACCGATTTTTGTGATTTGGGTTGATTTTTTGGGTTTTTGGCTGTTTTTTTGGAGTTTTCGGCTGATTTTTGAGTTGTTAACCAATTTTGGGGTTTTTTAGCTGATTTTAGGAGTTTGGGCTGATTTTATGGTTTTTCAATCGATTTTAGTGTTTTCGGCTGATTTTAGTTAATTATCTTTTTTTAAGAAAAATAAAGAAAATAAAAAGTAAAAAAAAAACTAAGTTATTGGATGGATATCCTCCATCCATTAAAAATTTACTAATGGATGGATTAGATGAATTTTCTTTAAACAATTTTAATGGATCCTTAATGGATAATGGATTGTTTTGGATCCATGCAATACTATTCGTATCCATATTCATCAAATCCATCCAATTGCCACCCTAGTAGCAGCACACTTGATCATCCAAGTGAGCTGAGGGTATTGAAGGTGAAGTGGGCGGGTTCAAATCCTGTGAAGGGGAATTTGTAATTTACTAACAAGTAACTACTAATAAAAAAAATCTCAAGTACATGTTGTGAATATTGTGAGGTTCCTACACAGGGTCTGCTTTTTTTAATATTTCAATGTAGTTGTTTGTAACTTCTCTGTGTGAGCAATGAATTCTTATATCTCTCTTAATACTTTTAAGTGGTAAATTTCATGTTGTCATGCAAATAAGAAAATTCGTGCTCAATTCCTTCAGAGTGTGTTTGGATGGAGTATTATTTGAGGGTAATGTATTTTTTGAGGGGATTTAAAATACTTCCCTGCAAAATACGCTGTTTGGATATCACTAATGAAGAATTCTTCAAATTCTAGGAAATTAAACAGGGTATTTTGATTGGCTAAAAGTGAGGTAATTAGAATCCTCTCATAACTGTAGGAATTCTGAAAATCCCTCGTTCTCTCTCACTTGTTCTCTCTCTGCACCTCTCGCTCGTGTCTCGCTCTTCACCTTCCTCCATCTCTGATCTCTGCCGCCGTCGTCACCGCTCCAAGCCGCCGCTGCTCCTCTCCGATTTGAGGCCCCATCGTCGTTGTCACTCCTCCCTTTTCGTCCGAGGCTCTACCGCCATCGATTCTCCCTCGCCGTTCAGGGTTCTGCCATCGCTGCTGCTCCTCCCTCTCCGCTCGACACCAGTGCCGCCGTCGTTGTCTCGCTTCACCGCCGCCGCCGTATGTACCACTACTTCGGTTGGTCCCTCCTTTCTTCTCCCCCCTCTAATGTTTTAGGCATGTATGTTGTATGTTATGGTGTATGTTCTAGTTCCTCAATCAATTTACTGGGATGTTTTACCCTTCCTTATGTGCTGCTGTTTTGCTACGTTTCCTGAATCAATTTACAATGTGTATGGTGTGATTTGTGGGTGTTGCTTTTTGGTCCCAAGTCTATTCTCATTGTGGGTTTGATTTATGGTTTTTATGGGCCCTTGTGACTGAATGATGAACATGAACTACATTGGTGATTGCGAATTTGTGAATGTGATGTAGGTTGAGTGCTTATAGAGATTTACCTACTTTTGGAATAGTGAAATTCCCACAGCAGGTGTTGGCTGCACATTATAAATTTGTTCAAGTGGATGTAGTTTGTAAGCTGGAATGCAAGCCATATATCTTTTTGTTATTGTTCTGTTTTTCCATTGTGAGCATGAGTTAGCACTGTTCTTCTCATGGACTAAGATAACACTGAGTGGCTTTCTTCTCACGCCACAGTGGATTTAGCATAGTTTTTTTTTTTGCACATCAAAATCAAATAAATATCTCTTATATTATTGAGTCTTTATTTTTTCTTTTCCTTCTTTCCCTACTTCAATCCTTGTAATTTCAACAACTGAATATCCAGTATCCTGTACTTGCTACTAGTTTGAATTTTTAATGGAATACTAATTTGTTTGCAGATACTAATTTGAGTATAGAAAGAAAATGTCATATTTCATTGGTTGCCTTATGCATCATTCATGGACCATTTTCCTCATTAAAATAAACTCATCCTGATTAAAATAAACTCACTTTTTTGGATCATTTTTAAGAGCAATGGCAAATTTAAGTCAGTCTTAAATCTGTCAATGCCAGAATTAAGATTGATATGCCAAAACCATATGCAGAAATTGATATTAAGATTGATATTAGAACTTCTACTTCATGATATTAAGTCGCCATCAATTTATATATATCCATTTGATATGACTAATCTTCCCCCAATCGTCACTACCTTGGCTAGTTCATTATCGATGATCATTCAGATGAGTCTAGTAGCAAGAAGCCAAAGAAGATCACCAAAAGCTCTAATGCTCTCTTTTGAGTTTGGCTGGATTTACATTACAATTTTTTTTAATGCTCTCTTTTCAGTTCCTTATTTATTTGTTGTCATGTGTCTCATATAAATTCCACATTTAATTCCACATTTACAGTTTGTGATCTTTTATACAGTCATCTAATGCTCACAATTTCATCACTGTGATTGCCATTTGAGTATTTGGCATTCATTATTTGTTTTTGAAAAAACATTCTTGGCTCATATAATTCAATGATAGACCTTGTATTAATCATCTTGGTAGAACTTCATAAGATTCCTGTATGAGAGATTGTTTATTGCAATATCAGTATTAACTTGCTTGTTATTCCTAATTGTCAAATGCTTCTACTGTTGTGCACCTAATGCTTTGATATTCCTTCTTTGTTTAATAAGAAAGACATTGATGGGTCATGGATTAAAAAGAATAGCTTGTCTTCGAAAGAAGCTTGGTAGGATTGGAATAGTTTGAAGGTTCTTTTGCTTTTCCTTTGAAAGAAGCTTTTCTTTTCCTAGAATTGTCTGTGGGAATTGGAGGTTCAGCACTTGGGCCACAGTTTGTTGCAGAGGCATTGGCTCCTGATATTACTCCACTCTTGTATCCATATTCATATGATGTATGCTGCTTATGCTGAATAGTAAGAATAAGACCCTTTTTGGATTAGTCTCTAATTTATAGAAACTTTTCAATTGAGATAAATTTTTGGTTCATAACTTAGGAAAAAATACTCTTTAGTTTATAGGTGCTTAAAGAAGTTCTTGTTGAGACTTGAGAAGCTGATCTAAACTCACTCTAAGAGGACTAAGCAAGTTTTGTTTTTCAGTTAGTTTAAGTTAAACTGAAATCGATGGGGGGAACCCTTTTCACATTTAGCACATTCAATAGCAAATTTGGCTTTACTTTGCAAAAAATGGAAGTTTAACTGGAAAATAACATGCTCTGAGGAGTTAATACAAAGTGCATGTGAACTTAACCTCAAAATTTTGTTTTTTGCAAAATTATATAGCAGCTAGTTTTGTTAAGTATGGACATGAATTTTTGTTGGGGCCTCAAGGAATGGTTTTGGTCTGTTGACAGATAAGATTTATTGACAACACAAATCCTGCTGGAATTGATCGTCAGATTGCACAACTTGGCCCTGAGCTCGCAACAACACTTGTGATTGTGATTTCAAAGGTCTGCATGCGGATTTTTTTTATTACAATGTGCATAAAGGATTTTTTTTTTATTACTTTGCATAAAGGTAGAAATAATGCATGATATAGCTCAAAGTGATTCATTTTAGTTATTGACTTGCTTTTTTAGTTTTTTTTAGTTGCAATATATACTTGGAAATGCTAGTCTTTATAGCAATACTATATTAATTGTCTACTTGTTGTTGATTCTTTGAGTGCAGATTCTTTACTTGGAACTTGGAGATGAGGGGAAAAAGGAAAATGGAAGAAGCTAATAATGAGGATAAGAAAGATGATAGCAGGGCTTACTTTACTTGGAACTTGGAGATGGAGCGTGCTCTTGCTGATATACTTAGAGATCAAAGAAGCTTGGGAAATAAGAGTGATGGAGGTTGGAAAGCAGTGGCATATTACACTGCGGCTCAAGTGTTGTCTTCACAGTTCAAAGTGCAACTTATTGGAGAGAATGTTAAGAACCGCATCAAGCTGTGGAGATCATGGTATGGAATTGTTAGTGACATCCTTACTCAAAGTGGATTTGATTGGGATGGTGGGAAATTCATGATTACAGTTGAAAATGAAGCTGCATGGAATGAATATGTTAAGGTAGTCATTTTTAATGTTGTTACTATTCAATAAAATTGATGTTTGTTTTATTGTTAATATGCTTCCTATTTTCTTTGTAGTCACATGATGAAGCTAAGAGGTTTCGATTTAAGGTGATTCCTAATTGGGATGATATTGTAGACCTATGTGCTAAGGATAAAGCAACAGGAACTGGAGCGGAGACACCATTGGATGCCGATGACATCATGAGAAAAGAAGCAAAAGATGAGAAAAGAGCTCACATTGTGGATATTGATGATGATGATGATGATGAAAGCAGCTCTACAGCAAGGAAAAGGGGACCATCGACTAGTATGCAAGCCAGAAAAGGAAAAGGTGGAGAAAATGATGGGATAATTGGTTCAATGAATAGAGTGGCTGACTCACTGAGTGAATTTGTGCAAGCAACTACACAAAGGGTGAAAAATGTTCAAGAAGTGGTTAAGGATGCGATGAATGAGCTGGAGAACATTCAGGACCTTAATGCCACTCAATGGCAAAAATCAGTTGATTGGCTTGCAGAAAATCCAAATAAGTTAGAGATTTTGAAAGCTCTTCCAATGGAGAGGAAGAAAGACTACATTGTGACTTTTATGCATTGATTGTGACTATTATTTTCTATTTTTTTATTTGTATAGCTTATTTGTCAAGCTATTGATATGAAATATTTGAATGTAAAATTATTTTAAGCATATGAAACTCATTGCTCTATATAGTTAGTTTGCTATTCTTGGTTGGAAAAAAAATTACTTTTGAATTTGCAATGTAAGTTAAGTTAATTATTTCTAATTAAGTTTTATGATTTTTCATTTTATGATCATTTTTTAATAAATGAAAAAATAAAAAATTTATTAAAAATTTTATTATTTACATTTTATAAATAAAGTTTTTCATTATTTCATTAAAAACAACTTAAAGAAAGGAAATTCTATTTACACTACCCAAACAAATTTTTTTACAATTGATGTAATTTAAATATTTTATCCAAACAATGGAATTTGAAAATCAAGGGAATTCAATTGAATCAATTGAATCCCCTTGCATTTAAAATTCCTTGTATTTCCACATTTCTCCATCCAAACACACTCTCAGTTTTCATGTGTGAGAGAATTTGGTACAGCAGATGAAAGTATTTCATGTGTGATAGAATGTGGCCACAAATAGAATCAAAGACAGATGGGGGAGAAAATGATATTGTCATTTCAGAAATTCTCTGAATCTGTCATATCATTTCCTCATTAGCTGATAATATTGGCTCACAGAATTTGATTCTTAGCTCTAAAGATAGAAACATAGTTGTCTGCGCTTTCAGCATTTGTAAGTTTGGTATCGATGGCTTTAAGGGAATGAATAATTAAGTAAATACACTAGCAAACCAAGTTTAAGGTTATATAAAAACATTATATGGGATCATGCTTTTTTTTTACCAATAATCAACTCTTGTAGAGTGCTTTTTAATGTTAGGTGAAGGTTAATAAATTGCTTTATACATCTCTAGCACTTTTCTATCCTTTGTTTGTTACCAATTTTTCATCTCTGCAACACATTATCAATACAGCAATTAAAGACATTACTGTTTACAACTTCACAGTATTGATAAAGTCAAAGAACTTGTGATCATTGAAACTTGGATTAACTTGCGGGACTAGTCATGAAGATAAAAGGAGGAATGATCTGGACAAAGTTGCAGCTAATGTGTGCTCAGAAGTCAGAATTATAACTTTTCATCCCAGTCAGAATTATAGCATCATCATTTATCCTTTAATTTGGACAAAATCATCAATCATTCTCTAGAAGTACACACAATCGTGATTGCTCAAGATTGGAATAGCTTCCCCACTCACCAGAGAGCTCAGACTCAAGGCGTTTGATGATATCACTACTAGAAATGAATAGCTGGAAAATGTTTGTGTTTAACTCTGATATGTGCTTGTTTTTTTGGTATGAATCACCGACCATTATGTTCGATCATTTGCTTAATTTCTTTAGAATCGGAACAAAATAGTTTGAGAGACATGATCATGTTGGTGCCCACCATGCCTAAATAACACTTATATGACTGAAAACTCTGGTTTAGAGCATTTCTTTCAGTGCTTCTCAAAACCAATAACATTGTACTTATCATGCTTTGACAAGATTTAATTAATATTCCAAGAGGAAATCTTAGAATATAAGCACATACTATATTATGAAGTGATGTTTGTAGGTAGTAGACATCTTAAGAAAAATCATAAAAAAAAGTTATTTCCAGATTGAGGCAGCAGTTAGTTGATTAAGTTTTCACTTTTCATATTGTAGCATTGAAATCTGTATCAATTCTGCTATGGTAATGGTGGAATGTGCTTTAATGCTTTGCTGCTAGCTTTACTTAAAGTTTTAATCTGAATTTTTAGTTTAATCTTGTTGCTTTTTTATTTGGCATGCAATAATAATAAGTTCATAACCTTTCACATTATTAGTTGCACTATTCCCTTGTTTTAGAACCTAATTGTTTTACGAATTGAACCTAAAGTTTAGATTTCAGTTTGATGAATATACTGTGAACATGTTGTGTCATTGGATTGCGCATCTGTTTCTCGAGAAAGGAGATAATGTCAGCTAAGAGCAGCTGAGGAATGGGGGTGAGAAATCTTGTGATTTGGCATCATGTGACCTAAATCGAGGAATCGCTCGATGAGAAATAGACGATGTTTATGATGAGATGTCATTGGGATTATGCATATAGGATTAATTGAACCTAAATAACTCTGACTAGATTAATTGCATTCAAGGATTTTTAGCATGCTTGATATATGATTCCATATCTCATGAGTTTCAGGATTTCGAGGACAGAGCTTGAGGTCGACCTTTGTTCTGTGATTCCCATCGTAAGGTTGGATGAGTAAAGTATGCCTGAAAATCTCAGTAATGGCTGGTCATATATATCGGGCTAGGGATATATATGAATGCTAGTGAGGGAAATTGGTGCAAAGGGTATAAGGGGGAGATGCTTTCTTATATGTGATTTTGTTTGTCATAATTCATATGCATTGTTTTGGAGGAATAAGGAGTAAGAACGTGCGACAACTTCCACCGTGTGAGAGTCTGGTATGCACCCGGTGTGGATGCTAGAGATACCTGAGGCGGCATCCGAAAGGTGGGGTGACCTGGGGATGATCCAGCCAAATGACTCAATACTAGGCCATCGATTTTGGGATCTCCTGTGTTCCGGCTAGTTGAGTGGGAAGTCCGGGAAAGGCTGCGTCATCTCGACTGAAAACCAATAGGGTAATCATTGCTCGTTTAGAAGAATGGGTCAGTGAGAGAACTTGTGTTCCCAAGCAGCATTCTGAAGAGTATGGATGTAAGACCCTTGTTTTTCTGATATTTATGATTAGGCCCTTAGACTATCTTATATTTGCAATTTGGTCCTTATTGAGTTTTATTGGAATTGTTGAAGTTAAACTGTGCTTTATGTTATCAATTTATGTATCGTTTAGTCTTGGCTGAAATCGCATCGTTTACAGCACGAGAAAGAGTATGTTTACAACCTGTGTATGCATTGTTTGCAAATATCGTTCAGTGTAGAAGCATCGTTCAATGTAGGAGTATCGTCCAGCGTAGGATAATCATTCAGTGTAAGAGTATCGTCCAGTATAGGAGTATCGTCCAGTGTAGGAGTATCATCCAGTGGAAGCATCGTCCAGTGTGGAAGTTTCATTCCGTGTGGGAGTATCGTTCAGCATGGAGAAGGATCGTTCACAACTTGTGAAGCGTACGGTTCACATGGGGTCCTATCGTCCATGATTTTGTGTCTATCGTCCAATGTTGATGTCTGTCATCAAGCATTTATCGTCTGGCAGCATCGTCGAAGTGAATTGTCCGTTGTGTCTGTTACGGTTTATGCCGTTTTTTAATTTGAGTTAAGAGCATTGATGGGGCTTGATGGATTGGTCTTGTGCTTAATGAGTTTTGATGAGCAATAACTCAAAATTATGGAGGGTGTTGGCCGAACCCTCTCTCACTCCTAGGGATGAAATCTTCAAAGATATTAGTAGTGGTTTTCTCTCTTATTTTTCTCTCATTTTTGAGTGCAAACCTTAGATTCCCAAGTGCTGAAAACTCCTCCTCCTTCTGCTGCTACTATCACCCCTATTTCTCCCCATTTGTGGTCAAGTTTTGCTCCATTCGTTCCTTTATAACTATCACTTTAACGTTTTGCACATATATTAAGAAATAACATTAATATTCTTGTTTCTATCAAAATTATTACTTAACTTCCTAATATACCCTTCATGTCTCTTCTTAATTTTGACTATTCAATTTTTCTATCACTATTAAATTAAGGGTACAATTGGTAAAATATAATCAATGCTCTCTTAAAATTGCAAAAGTGACAAATAAATAGTAACAAAAAATAGATTAAAATAGTGACAATTATATAGGAATGGAGGGAGTAAAAAGTAACACTGCATTTTGTATGTGCGGAATCACTTTTTCTGAAAGTAATTCCGCACTTTAAAGTGCGGTATGTGAAAAATATTGAGGGTATTCACAATAACAAGGATGATGTAATAATGGAAGGAGGTAACACCAAAATTAATTCCTTATTAAGTATAATGTATATAGAGTTTAAATACGAGAAAAAAAATTACGGTACCGAAATCACCCAAACATTTAAGTTGGGGTTGAAAATACAATTAACCCTATATATAATTGTTTAATATTTCTGTCATTTTGATTTTGGGTTGTCTAAATGATCTTAGCTAAAATTTGAATTAAATCATTCATATTCCTAAAGGACCAATGAAATTGAAGATAGGGGTGCTGGAAATTTAATATTTTTAATTAATTATTTATTTATAAATAAATCTATTGATCAGATTGAAGTAATGTTATCCCATAGGTCATTTAGACAACCTTTAATTTTTTTATACATTAACATTCAACTTTGTGTCTAAAAAAGCTTAGTTGATATGTGTGCTATGTACATAGAGGGATTTGCTAACTTCAATTTATTAATATACTTCTAAAGGTGTATTAGAATTTAAGAGACACCAAAAATATGTATTATAGTAGGTAGATAGTTGGTCTCCTTAATTAATTAGTTTAGGGTTCGATTCCTGGACAATGTGTATGGATAAGAATTTGTTGGGAAAAACATATCCACTTAATATGAGACTCAACTCTGCCTCAAAAGATAGCTTAAATGTACTGGTTATGTAATGGTTATTTTACGCTTAATAAATACTACTTTGGCTATATCTCTAATCAATGTAAGACTACGAAAATGGGACAATAATTATTATCCTGACTGGCTTTTCGGCCACCCGGTCTGAGGACATCTCACACGAGCTAAAAGGCATGTTTTTCAAAATATTCGCCATAGCGACAGACTGAATGCCTCAGGAGGAGATGACTGATAAGCGCCAATTTGTTATTAATTTTAGTATGATTTTAGTGGCACTTATCATGGTTTTTCATTGTAAAACATCCTTGTTTTATAAGGTTTTTGGTTTGATGAAAGAACAAGGCAATCCTAAGCTGTAAAACATGTTTCTTGTGCTTTTGATGTGTTTTTCACATGTTTCAGGACTTAAAAGATGCAAAGATTTGAAGAAAAGCTGAGGAGACCAAGTTTCTGGGCGCTAAGCGCCGCTACAGGGCGCTAAGCGCCCATCAAAGAGAGGATCTGAAGCACTCTGGGCGCTAAGTGCTGCTCTGGGCCGCTAAGCGCCCAGAACCTGAGGAGCTGGCGCTAAGCGCCCCAGTAAGCCGCTCAGCGGCCAGGCAACATCATTCTGGGCGCTAAGCGCCAGTCGAGGGCGCTAAGCGCCCCTGCGACGCCCAAAAGCTATATAAACGCAAGTTCTTCACGTTTTGGGCAGTTTTTACAACCCTAGCCACCTTTAAACAGAATAAGGACGAGAGAAAGAGCTCAAGAGTGAGAAGAAGGAGAGGAGATCCACCAACGGAAGCTCGGAACCTCGCCGGAGTCGTGGGTTACACCCTGCAACGTCGCCGTCATCCTTGTTTTCATTGATTCTCCTTGTAAGCTAGCTAGTATCCATTCTATGGATAACTAAGCTCTCTCTTTAGTTGGATTTCGGCGTTGTACTTCGTCTTGAAGGGATTATGATTGATTCTTTGTCTACTTTCTATCTTTGATTGCAATTAAACAGTTTTGTTCTTTATGCTCGTGTTAGTTTGATCGCCTATCACTTGATTTAAGATTAATCTTGTATGTGTAAGCTACTCTGTTAATCTGATATAAATCGTTTCATATAGGCGAAGCTAATTTGCTAGGAATAGCGTTAGATCACCTAGTCCCTTAACACCGGCGTGTTTACAATTTGCTTTGATTAATTGCCTGTGGAAGCGACAATTAGGAAAGTAACTGAATCAACTTCTCATACTAGGAATATGTGAGTTAGTTAAGAACAGGTGGGGTGAATCAAAGGTTTTAAGTGATTGTATGCAAAGAACAAGAATAATCCAGGATAGCGAAGTGCGAAACCATAATCCAACTGCTTTCTTAATCTATTAAACCCTCCAATCTTTGCTATTTAATTTTATGTTGTTAAACCACAAAGTTTCTGAACAAACATCCTTATTGTCTTGTTGCTTAACCTATTGACTAAAGAACGACATTCACACTCACTTTGCTCTCTGTGGATCGATAATACCCGTACTATACTGCAATTGAATCTTAAAAGAGGTTTGAGCGCAGCGCAAGTATTGGTTTTTATTAAAAGACGTAAAAACCCTTTTAACAATGACCCGCCCGACAGTGTCTGCTCGACCATCACAGACGGAGACTCAGTAGATCAAGTCGAGACAGCCCGAAGCTTCTTGACCACTCTGAAGCCTTCTCTTAAAGGTCTTCCTCCACACTTGCAAAGACATTCACGATGATCATTGGAGCCTATAAACTCAAGTTTCTTCGTTCATTACGTATAACATGCTACCCATTCTTAGCATTTTAGACTTGTGTTCTATCTGAATCTCTGAAATTCTCTCCGAAACACTTTTATTGACTAGAGCATTGGAGTGTCTTCTACACGTATTCCACTCATCGTAAAACCTAAAGCTGCGCCACGACCAACCGCACCATTTCACCATTGTTAAGCAACACGACCGAGAGAAACCACCCCTAGATTCTCATTCAGAACAATAGCTATGAAAATACAAAGCATGCTACCTATATTTGGCTTTTCTTAAACTCTATCTACATGTGGTTACAATTAGTACGTATTTGGTAAAAGAAAATCTTGCTTTAAGAAAATTTGTCAGAATTAGTACGTATATATATGATTTCCTTGAGACTTTATGTTTTAACCAAGTTGTCTATCGAAAAAATCTACAATTAATATTATCCTAGTACAAGTACTTCATCCATTGCAATTATAATATTTGTGTATAACTTACAAAAAAAAATTGTGTATAGTTTTTTTTTTTGTAATTTTTAAAATAAAATTAAAGAAGCTGTTAAAAATAGGTTTTTATAGTAATGACTAATGAGGAGTAATGGGTGTTCATTACTACTATGCTATGGTATTGAAAAGTTGTGTTCTTTAAATACTCGGTCATTAAGTCGAGAGTTCAATTCGTAAGTGATTATGAAAAATAATTTGTTGGGAGATACCTACTCACTTAATGTGATCTTAGTCATATCTTAAGATAATTAGTCTCATGATGATCAGATGTGAGATAACTTGTGAAAAAATAAATTATTTGTACAATTCTCTTAATTGGCGCTCTAAATTAGACTCATGAACAAGCTCAATTATATTCTGTACTCAAGTGGTTAGTATCAAGCAATGAACTGATGATCAGGCACAAATTGAGGCCAATATGGTATATAGTGAATGTGGAAAAATGGTACAGATTAATTTTTTTCCAGAGTTCTTTTTAAGAATTTTCTTAAGTCTGCAGAAAATTCCACATAAAATGGCTTAAGATTCCTTCAAATTTAAACACTAATTATTTTTTTGACTATGATTATTAGAAATTGGGAGGCTTAACTCAATTATAAAAGTTGGTTTAAAAGTTGAGAGTTGTTCTACCTTTATAAACACTTAATTGATCATATCTCTAGCCATTATGGACTCCTAACATTGACAGATATAAATTCGCAAAAAAAACAGTGCAGGTAAAAAGTTGTTGTGAAAAAATAAATCAGAAGGAAAATGGCAAAAATTGTAGTAGTGAATAGCAATTTGTTGATGAGACAGTACTGAATATCCTGTCACAACATATACATAGACTTGAAAAGTCCAAGTCTCCCACTTCGTAACATTATTGAAGTGCTGGATACGGTAGAACAAAAGTTAAAGAGCATGCCATGGAATTTATGCATTTGCAGTAACAAGCAGGTTCTATGTATTTTCTTAGATGACTTATACTTGGACTTTTAGTTTCAAGAACAAATATTTGAATTGCCTAGTCTATATATAAATGGACGTTCATGAATTGGTTCATTACAAAATTAATTCTCTAGTTCATAAACAAGAATATCAAGAGCACAGTTTCTATAATGGGGTGGTTTCTTTCACCATATTTTATCTCCCACCTGTTGTTGTTGTTGCTTCTTCTTCATTTTCCATCCTACACTTTCTCATTATGCAACGATGATGACACATCTGCCTTGCTACTATTCAAGAACTCACTTGTTGTCAGCACTTCTTATGATTGGCTTTTCATCAGCGATGAGTGTTCCTCTTTTTCTTCTAAGACAGAGTCTTGGAAAAATGGCACAGATTGTTGCCGGTGGGATGGGGTCACGTGCGACACCATGTTAACCCACGTGATTGGTCTCGACCTTACTTGCAGTCACCTTCAAGGTGAGTTTCATCCTAATAGCTCCATATTCAAGCTGAGACACCTTCAACAACTCAACCTTGCTTTTAATTATTTTTCTGAGTCTCCATTATATTCTGGAATTGGTGATCTCTTCCAACTCACCCATCTAAATTTATCACTCTCTGGAATCAGCGGTGATATTCCCTCCACAATCTCTCACTTGTCAAAACTTGTATCACTTGATCTCGGCGACTTGACAATGAGACTTGATCCATCCACGTGGAAGAAACTCACTCTCAACGCAACTAACTTAAGGGAGGTTCATCTGCGTGGTGTGGACATGTCTTCAATTAGAGAGAGCTCTTTCATGAATTTGTCATCCTCTTTGGTCTCTCTTCATCTACCACACACTGGATTACAAGGGAACTTGCCAAGTGACATTCTCTGTTTATCCAATCTTCAACAACTTGATTTGTCAGAAAATTATCAGTTGATGGGTCAACTTCCAAAGTCCAATTGGAGCACTCCTCTAAGGTACTTAGATCTCTCACTGACCTCTTTCTCAGGAGAAATTCCAAACTCCATTGGCCATTTGAAATCTCTTAACCAGCTTCATCTTTCATTCTGCCAATTCAATGGATTAGTTCCTTTATCTTTGGGGAACCTCACTCAACTAATTGATTTGAGCCTCAGTGGAAATATCCTTCACGGTGAGATCTCATCATTACTTTCAAATCTCAAATCTCAAATCTCTCAAATTAGAAGATCTCGACCTATCATGGAACAGACTAGGAGGACCGATTCCAAGTTTAGTCGTTGGACTCTCAAAGCTGAAATATCTATATTTGTCAAATAACATGTTAAATGGAACAATTCCTCATTCGTGTTATTCTTTGCCATCATTATTAGTGTTGAATCTGGCGAACAACTAGCTCACAGGCCCAATTGATGAATTCCCAACTTATTCTTTGACATATTTGCATCTCGGTAACAACAAACTACAAGGTAAGTTTCCAGATTCAATATTTGAACTTGAAAATCTTACTAACTTATACTTGTCATCAAATGACTTGAGTGGTACTGTGGACATTCACCAATTTTCAAAGCTTGAACGTCTAACATTCCTCGATCTTTCTGAAAATAGTTTTCAGTTAATTAATAGCAGTGTTGACTACATCTTACCCAACCTTGAGTGCTTATATCTATCTTCCTCTAATATTACCAGTAGTTTTCCAAAATTCCTAGAAGGATTACAAGATCTGCAAGAGTTAGATCTTTCTAATAACAATATTCATGGAAAAATTCCCAAATGGTTTCATGAGAAGCTCTTGCACTCGTGGAACAACATTTCTCATATTGATCTCAGGTTCAACAAGTTTCAAGGAGATCTTCCAATTCCTCCCTATGGCATTCGAAACTTCCTTGTTTCAAATAACAACTTCACTGGAGACATCGATTCAACCATATGTACTGCAAGCACCCTCCAAGTGCTCAGTTTGGCCCACAACAACTTGATAGGCACGATTCCACGATGCCTATGCAATGCAAGCTCCCTCAATGTACTCAACTTGGAACACAACAAGTTGACGGGAACGATTCCACAATGCCTGGGAACATTTCGTGATCTTTCGGTGTTGGATTTGCAAATGAACAACCTTCACGGAAGCATGCCTGGAAACTTTTCTGAGAGAAATACATTTGAGACAATAAAGTTGAATGGCAACCGATTGGAAGGACCATTACCACGGTCTTTGGTTCACTGCAAAAAACTCGAAGTTCTAGACCTTGGAGACAATAACATAGAAGATACATTTCCAAGTTGGCTAGAAACTCTAGAGGAGTTACAAGTACTCAGCTTAAGGTCAAACAAACTTCGAGGCATCATCACTTGTTCTAGCACCAAGCACTCATTTCCCAAGTTGAGAATTTTTGATGTCTCCAGTAACAGTTTTAGTGGTTCCTTGCCCGCAACATGCTTCATGAACTTTAAAGGAATGACGAATGTGAGTAACAGCCCAAACCGTTCTCTGTACATGGAGAACACAAGGTACTACAATGATTCAGTGGTAGTCATAATGAAAGGTCAAGAAATGGAGCTCAAGAGGATATTAACTGCTTTCACAACTATTGATTTGTCAAACAACAAGTTTGAAGGTGGCATTCCTAAAGTCATTGGACGATTAAAGTCTCTCATAGGGCTTAATCTTTCACACAATGGAATCAAGGGTACCATTCCACATTCATTGAGTAATTTGAGAAATTTGGAATGGATGGACCTCTCATGGAACCAGTTGACTGGAGACATTCCTTTGGCTTTGACAAATTTGACTTTTCTCTCTACCTTTAACCTTTCACAAAACCATCTTGAGGGAATCATACCTAGAGGTGGTCAGTTTGGTACATTTGGAAATGCTTCCTATGAAGGAAATCCAATGCTATGTGGATTCCCTTTGTCAAAATTGTGCAGTAAGGATGAAGAACAGCCACCACATTCAACATTTCAAGATGATGAAGAATCAGGATTTGGATTTGGTTGGAAATTTGTGGCAGTGGGATATGCATGTGGGGCTGTATTTGGGATTCTCTTTGGATATAATTTGTTCTTGACTAGGAAACCCCAATGGCTTGCCGCACTTGTTGAAGGTGTGTTTGGTATAAGGGTGAAAGTGACAAACAACAGAGCCCGTGCAAATCGTTGAGGAATGAATTAGTTTTATATGCTTATTTTGTAATATTTCAGTGCTGTTGTTTGTAACTTCTCTGTGTGAGCAATGAATTCTTATATCTCTCTTAATACTTTTAAGTGGTAAATTTCATGTTATGCAAATAAGAAAAATTTATGATCAATTCCTTCGGTTTTCCTGTGTGAGAGAATTTGGTACAGCAGATGAAAGTATTCAGATGTACGAGAATGTGCCCACAAATAAGAGGAGAAAATGATACTTTCATATCAGAAATCCTCTGAATCTGCCATATCATTTCCTCATCATCTTATAATATTGTAAATTTTATTCTGAGCTCTAGAGATGGCTTTAAGGGAATGAATAGTTAAGTAACAAAAAATACCATTCATGACTCGGGATAATTCAAATATCATTCAAGGACCATATTCATAATAAGAAAACTATGTAGAGCAACAAAAGGTATAAGTAAATAGGCCAATAAGTTTATATGCTAAATAACTAAAATATAGTAGAACAAAACTATTTAATGGAAGATGGCTTCACTCCTCATTCTCCAAAAGTGGCGATGCAGCAGCACGAGAAGTTATATTACCCCCTGGTGGCTTCTTGAAAGTTTGATGTTTGGCCTGTTTGTCTGTGTCTGATCATCGAACTGTGCTTTCCCCTCTGGAAGCGTCGCGGAACAGAGGAAGAAGCCAGAAGTAGGTTGGGTAAGTTTAATGTGGATGCAGCAATTTAGTAATGTGGGATTTTCTTTCCATATTTCCATCAATTAGTATAGCAATCCAGGTTGTGCTTGATAACAACATTCCCCAAGTTATTGTTGAGAGTGATCATAAGTGTCATATTTTCCTTGTTTCAATGAGCAATTAAGGCACTTATCTTGGTGATTCAAGACAAACCTTTATTAAATTTTCCCTCATTTTAAGTAATTGAGTTAGAATATTTTTAAAGTGTGATTTTAATCTATATCTTAGGATTGAAGATTCAAAGGAAAAAGGGTAGTTTTTTTATGAAAAAGTGAAGGTTTTCAAGTGTTTTGGCCGCACGCGGGTCTCAGGGGCTGCCCGACGCCTAAAACGGTTGGAAAATCCACCTTTGAATAAATATCGGGCGCTCGGCGGGTCTCAGAGGGTGTCCGGCGGCCAGTCTATCAACTTTTACTATAAATACTTTTTTTAGAGGAAAATAGATAGAACTTGACTTATGGAGAGACAATTGAAGGAAAAACAGAAGGAGCTCGTAATCAAGAAGTAAAGAAAGGAACTTTGAGGCCGGTTGACGTTCCGTTGGGCTGGAGCTACGCCGAGGTCGCCCCGGATCGTCACTTTCTTCTTAGTTCTCTTGTAAGTCTATTTAGCATCCATGTCTATGGATAGCTAAACCTCTCTTTGTTGGGATTTAGTGCAGTAATACAAGTAATCATACATTTTGTGACTAAAATATTATTCTCTCTATTACATTAACCATTCATTTTCAGTGAAAATAAAAAAAAAATAGAAATGTTGTTTGCTAAAATTAAAAGAGTAAGGGTAAGTAAATTACCAAGAGACCCACACTTTTAATGCTTTTAAGAAGAAAAAAGAGGGAAATAAAGGTTTTCATTGCTAAAATACTCCTTCCCAAAATGAGGTGGGAGTATTCTAGCAAATCCCTTAGAGTTACAAATTATAAATTACGGTTTTTTATTGTCTTATAGATGACGATCAAGATAAACCCTTAAAGTTATAAACAAATGTAACTCATTCTACCATTATGGGAAGGGATCAAACTACACCAGGTGTCAAACTTGTACAGTTACACCACTTTATAACTTTTTATATAATACAAATTTACTCAATCCAAACCGTTGAATTGAATGTTTTTATAGAGTAGATAAAGTTTAGAAAATTTCAGATAAATAAAATATTAGTTACTACTTCATCATACCACTTTATTGTAACGTATAATATGTTATTAAAATATAAGTAAATTTTTACTATTTGATTGCATGCCTATGAATATCCAAATTGTTTGAAAATTTATATGCATGATAATTAGCCTAATATATCATGACTCAGTGGTTTGGATTGAGTAAATTTGCATAATATGAAAAGTTATGAAGTGGTGTAACTGTACAAGTTTGACACCTGGTGTCGTTTGATCCCTTCCCCTACATCATATGTGGCATAATATAATTGATTGTCAGTATAAGTTTTATGGTGCATCACAGTTAAATTCATATAATATTGAAAAATTGTTCATGTGTAACCGATAGAACACATTTTATTTTATATTTTAGTTCTTTTATTTGATTTTTTATTGATACGCATTGTTAAACACTAGTAACGGGTAACTTTTTTATTGGTGTTAATGAAAGTTTTCTCATAGTCAATCGTCATAAAACCAATTCATTTCCTTATTATCAGCGCACTAAGTAATATGAGGCTATCGACCAATGAGCTTTTTCCATTTGAAATAGTTAATACTCCCTCCGTCCCAAATTATAAGACCCTTTAGAGACAAACTCGGTGTCCCAAATTATAAGACCCCTTCTAGATTTCAGGAAAAAAAATAAGCTTTTCCTTTTTTACCCCTTGCATTCATTATATTTTAAATTCCAAAACTTTAATTACCACCTCTAATAATTACTTATTTCATATTTCCAACCAACTTTTGTTATATCCAATACTTACATTAACAATTTCCAGATTTTTTTTAAATAGGGGCATATTTGGAAGATTTGTATAAAAAGTAACAAAACCAACATATTAATTAGATTATTACATGTTTTGTTAATAGGCGTGATTGTCTGAAAATGACCTTATAATTTGGGACGGAGGGAGTATACAATAATAATTCTCAAACTCAATATATCTAAAATTATATTTTATTTTACTTAACATGACTTTCACAAATTTCATATTTCTAAACAACAAACAATAACATTTCACTTCACAAAATTTATATATCTATAAAATTTGGTATTAATATTTCTAAACCTTAAACAATAAATTTCTCATCATATAACCATTTAACAAACAATGATATATCAAAAATTCTAATATTTCTAAATGACAAGCAATAATATAAACATAATATTTCAAAATTTTATACAAACTTGAAATGTAGAATTAGGAGAGGGTTTGAGGACTTTACCTTAAAGAGAGTGAGTGAGCTTGAGGAGAGTGGGAGTACTTGAACTTGAATTTGAGAGAATTGAGAACAATATGAGAATCATCGAGTGGGAAGATTGAGGAGATAATGAGAGTGATTGAACTTGAGGATAGTAGGTGTAAGACCCTCAAGTTTTGAGTATTTATACTTTGGTTCTTAGAGATTTATAATTATATTTTGGTCCTTTAAGTTTGGACATTTGTGGTTTAGTCCTTGGACTAGTCAAGGCTGAATTGGAATTCCGCATTTAAGAGCTTTTAAGGAGGTTTTGGAATTCAAATTTGAAATGGGAACATGATGGTTTGAGTTAGAGGCTTAAAAGAATATTAGTGTAAGATTTTTGACAAGAAGAGCCTTGGTTTAGTGGTGAAGACATAGGCATTTGATGGGCATGACTTGTGTTCAAATGGGTTTAAATGGAGTTTAATAGGAGTTACAATCAGATTTGAATTTGAAATTTAAACAAGGTAGTAATGGAGTTTAATGAGATATAAATGCAGAATTTGAATATTTGATTAATGGTGAGTTAATGGGCGATTTAATGGTGAAGACATAGGCATTTGATGGGTATGACTTGTGTTCGAATCCTAGAGAGGTATGTTTTAATTTTAATCAGATTTTTTATGGTTAAAGGCTGAATTTCAAATTTGAATTGAGACATGAGATTAATGAGCAATAAATGGGTTTAAATGGAGTTTAATAGGAGTTACAATCAGATTTGAATTTGAAATTTAAACAAGGTAGTAATGGAGTTTAATGAGATATAAATGCAGAATTTGAATATTTGATTAATGGTGAGTTAATGGGCGATTTAATGGTGTTGAGGAGGGGTGAAATTCTGAGTTTATAGAGTCCTTGGTTCAGAAATTTCGTGCTCTTCCTCCCTCTCTCTCCCTCTAGTTGCTGAAAACTCAAAGGTTAAGAGTGTTGGCCTCCTTTGCTTGTATCACACAGAAGTTTTTGCTAGAGAAACCTAGAACTCTAGAGCTGAATCCTTTGGAGTGTTGCTGGACTTTGGTGCTGCTTGGAGTCGACTCTCTTCTCTTCTTGTGGTGTTCTAACTCTCTCTCTAACCCTCTCTCAAGAACCCTTGAGGTTAGCTTTATCGGTTGAAGGACAAGACCAAGCAAAGGATTAAAAGGTAAGGGTAACTCTGGGTCTAGATAGAGTCAGTTGTGTCTGAAATATGACTTTGATGTTGGAAACCATTATTTTTGTTGTGATGCAATTTTTGGTTTTGTGATACATGTTTGGATTTGAGAATTGACGTTAAGACATGCTGATGTTGATGAATTTGATTATGTTGTATTGGCAATTGTTCATTCGTGATGATGTTGAACATGATGGCATGGCATATGCATTATTTTGAGGCTGATGGCGATGAGATGGGTTTTAGTCCTATGTGATTGTGCCTGAGGGCGATGAGATGGGTTTTAGTCCCATGAGATCGTGGTTAAGGGTGATGAGATGGGTTTTAGTCCCATGTGATCATGCTATAACTTGTAGATGCACTTGAGTTTTCATAAGCATGATTGTGTTGTGGTTCATGAGGAAAAGAATATATTGTTGAAGATGTTGTTGTATTTTGGAAATATTGTGGTTGTCACTTATGTTAATTTCCCTTCAACATGTTGATTGGTATTTGTTGTTTGTTCTCGAGTTAACCCTTTCTGTTTGTGTTTGGGCGCTTAACGCCAGAAAATAGACCGGGTGTTGATCGTCGTCTCTTGAAGAAGCTTTACGGAATCAGAGTGCGCAGCGGAATCGTGGAAGAAATTTGAAGAAGACGATTGATGTCTTAATATTTTCCGCTATTTTAGTTTATTTAATTTTTGGGCTCGCTGTTGAGCATTTAACTTTGTTGTAATATTTTCCTCGTTTTTGTTTCCGCGGAATAATTATTATTTATGGGGAAAATTATTACTTATATTATTTTTAAGTAATTAAGAGAGACGAAAACCTTTTAAGAAAATGAGTTGTTTTCTGAGAGGTTTTAATTTCCGCGTATTTACCATGTAACCCTCAACCTAAAATTGGGGTGTTACAGTAGGAGAACAAGCAGATTGAGCTTGAGGAGAGTGATAGAAGAGAGGGAGAGGAAGCAGCTTCAACTTGAGGAGAGTGGGAGAAGATGTTGTTTGTGAAAGTCCATTTATAGGGGCTTAAATCGCCGCAACCTACTGGTGACGAGTCGCAGCACACCCTGCGACTCCATGCACGTGGACAACATGGCTTGGAGTCGCGTCCAGCCTCACGACTTGCTATCCTGGGAGTCGCGACCTGCCATACGATTCCTTGACAGCCTCGACCTTAGCACCACCTCATGCTCCCCCGTCTGCCACTGTTTCCCCTAAAAAAATAAAAAAAAGCCTAAAATAAGAGCAATTTAGGAATAAAACATCATAATTCGTTCTTTTTTATCAAAACAATAAAGTGATAAATTTATTCCGCTCAAAACAATTAAAAATATATTTCTTATTTCAATCCATCTTGTTTCATTATGTTCCATTATATTCTATTCTTTCTCGTTCTAAAATAAAAAAAAGAAGGCGAGAAGTTAAGTCCATCAGGTTGCAAGCATCAAACTGCTGGGCGACTGTAACCATTACGGCTAGATTCGCTGCTTGTTGTGCGATCTTTCTAGAATAAAAGATGAGCATGTTCTGATGTTCACTTAGCTTCCCTTTTTCAATTCATTGGTTTCTCACTCAGATTATGGCTCACAATCACATCACCACCGATTCCCCTCTCTCTCGTCGCATCGTTCGTTCCTTCCTTCACTTCCTTGACCAGGGTATGTGTTATTACTTTTCATTATTCCTCCCCTTTGCAATTGCACACTTAGCAATCATATAATGCCAATTTAATTTCCATCGCAAAATTTCATCTTTGCCGCGTATTCATGCATAGCGAATGATTTCACGAATTGGGTCGCTTATTTTGTTCGTGATGAATTAGGTTCAAGTAGCCAAAAATCATTTGATCCACTAATATGTTATGGAGTAGAGCAATTTGTTGTTTGAATTTCATTTAAGTTGCCATTTTTTCTTTTATTGCAAGGGAGAGTAATACCCTCTAATTTGATTCCTCTGGAATAGTTGAACACGCACCTGGGGTTGATGCTGAAGGGATTGAAGTTGCTAGGGAGTGTTTGGCAGAGGCCTTTAAGGTTAACTCATCTCATGTAGCTGGTGATCCTGTAAAATCTGATTCATTGATTGATATTTTCAAGTCCCTTGAAGCGAACAAGCAATGTGAAACTAGCAAGTCAGATGTTGGACCTCAACCAGATTCTGTGGAAGCTTCCACTACAGTCCCTGCCCAGGATCCTGATCATGCTAAAAATCATTCCGAGACATCAAAATCTGTGGTATGTTCGCGCTAACCATTTTTGTACTCGTGCATTAGGCCGATATTTTTTTTTGGGAAGCACCTTGCGTTAGGCCAATTTAGTCATGTCATGGCTTAGGTTTTTTAGTTGTTATTAATTGACTTCAATTTTTTCCCTATTTGTTTGTGGGGCCTTGTTCACCGATGGCCGGGATTAATATGTTTTCCCTTACTTGTTTAGCTGATTAAAACTTGCTTTTTTTTTTCTTCACACTTGACACCAATGTTGTGAATATCGAGATTCTTCGTGGGATCGGAGAGGGGCTGCAAGATCGTAAATCATAAAGTCGTAAATCGGATCATAAGATTCTACCATAGATGTAAAATTACACTTAAACATGTACATATCCATAAAAAATAGTATAGATAGGGAAAATATCATGTAAATCCTATCATTAAACTAAAGTTGAAATAAAAGTTCTTAAGATTAACACCATAATAAGAGTCAGAAACTGAATCCATAACCACAAGGTGTACGCTAACATGAAAGTAAAACACAAAAGAAGAAAATAAAACAATAAATGTCCAATAAGAGTGCCCAAGTTTTCACCAACATAGGGAAAAGCTTCCAGCTCCTGTCAGAAGGAGTGTCCATATCCCACCAGAAAGAGATTACGCAACCGATTCAGCTCAGAACAGGGGTGCGGAAGTGTAAAGTCGTGGGATCTTATGACCTGAATCTAAGATCCTACCAGATCCCATGGGAAAAGGATTACGCAATAGATTAAGCTCGGAATGGGGGTGCAGAAGTGTAAGATCGTGGGATTTTAAGATTTTACTATAGATTTTGCTAACAATGCTTGGCACTTCTTGAAATGTATACATTTACTGCATGCGGTACTCAGGCATACCTTCTTGTTCTACTTCTGCCATTGATTTTTTTGACAACAATGTAATGGATATTTCCTTTATTTTCGTGTCCAACTAAGCCATGTTTTGAAACCCGTTTACATGGTTAAAAAGTTGGTTGTGGTAGTATCACTCTTTCAGTAATACTGTAGGACTAGAAACTGTTATGTTAAACATGTGACAACTTTCTAGCAGTTATACTGGAGCCCTTCAATTGTCAATCAGGGAGAGAGTATGTGTGTGTATTATGGAAATAAGCACTGTCTTTGCAGATGGGCTGGCTATTCTAGGAAATTGAAATTCAAAAAAAATAGGGCACACTTCATGTAGGCTGGAGCCGAGAAAGATGAAGAGTAGGCACTGAGTGTTTCACCTGCCCAAACCATTCAATTATACGGTGTCCGGTTTCATACTTGATTTTTTGTTCTATTTAATAGGTTCACACTTCGTAACTGTTTTGGAATTATAGGAATTTAGGTAGCGAAGGAGGAATATAAAAAACACACTTTAAATATTGGAATAGAGTATTGATATATGTTGTGTAATATGTATGCATAATACAATACACTGACCCTATTTACTAGTACTAGACTCTTAATCGTAGTCCTTACTAGATAATGTAACAAACCAGGGTTGTCAATAGCGCGCTGTAGCTGTGTGTAGCGGCCCCTAACCACTCCTGGTTAATGCATTGCGTTCCTGTTGAGTGTAGCAGCAGTTGTGGCCGTTAAAGCAGTGAAAATAGCTGCCTTCACTGTGCGATTTCACCACTATTTGATGGCATTGACAGAAATTAAAAAATCCCTACGTAAGCTAACTTTAGGGCATTTTTGGGGGGTATTTTAGAGTGTTTGCTGCGGAATCATAATGAAAAAGTATTTCTGGAAGAGGATGAGGAGGAATAGATCTACAAATGTGATTGTAATGAAAGTGGTGAAGAGGAAAACTTGACCTAGAGGTGGATAATTGATGATTCCTACTTACGAAGATTTTATTTGAATTTTCATGTTTTTAGACAGTTTAGAAAGGCTAAACTCCTTGGCTATCTTGACTTTTGTTGGTATACACTTGTACGTTTTGTTTAAGACACCTATGGATTTTTATTGTTAATATGATTTAAGTGTTTTTGTAAATCATTTTTGAACATTTAAATATGCATATACTATATAGTATAATTTTTATATGCTACATAAAAAAATCAGCATAACAGCCATCCCACTATGTGCTATACTGGTATAGCATTTTTTGGGGTTAGCCCCTACGTGCCATTATCTGGGATTGACAACACTGAAACAAATAATAAATATTGAAACCACTTCTAAGAGTTCATCAAGATACTGCAAAATATTCTATGATATGATGATGATGATATCATGAGACTTTTGGTAGATATTCGAACACTCACTTTCAAGCTAAAGTTTACTAAGCTTTAAGCTTGTTACTAATGCATGTCACATTGATCCTGGATTATTTCAAGATCTATCTACTCTGCTTATATAGTTCTCGCAGTGCACCACACTATCACCTTGATTTAATTTTTTGTCCTTTTGAAATTTTGGTTTCTGGTTCTGATCCACTATATGCATCTTGATTAGGATGAAGATTGGAGGCAGGGCCCTCACACTTTAGGTAGGCTCATATATCCCCTTTATTTATTTGAGTTATTGTAGATTTAACCATTGTCGCTTCTATATTTGTTAATGATCACTAGTTTCTCACTGAGGAGTTTATTGTTCGAATTGGACAGGTTTATAATTTTGTAACATTTAAATATTTTTATTTGTTGTACCTTGATCATTCTCTTGGGTGTGGAACCTTAACAACCATCACTACGACATAAATAAATGTATTTCCAATACATAAGAGTAGTTTTGTTAACTTTTTATCTTGAAATGCGTGCCAATACCCGTTTGCACTGTTTCCAACGGATATCCAAACATATCATAATTTTGTGTTCTTTTGCAAGACAAGTTTACTCAGCTTAATCCTTCCTTTGGTTGGTGATATTCATGGATTTTAAAATTACAGTTTTGCAATACATTTTGATAACAATTTCTTAATATGTTTGAATTGCTTTTGATATATCTGGTTGTGAATGGTTAAATAGAAATTGTTAATCTAGAAGAGTCTGTTTAGGTTGTCTTATGGTTTTATTTTACAGAAATGTCATCATTTAATGATAATAAGGTTGTCCCAATTGTTTGCTGTCATTCGGATTTCACGATAGTCATAGCCTGGAAGAGTGATTTCATTTTCTTTTGCTTTTTAGGTTTTCATAATGTGAGCCCTTAGGGCATATGTTATGTTAAGAAATAAAAATAGGAATTATTAAATATGAATTAAAACATTAATAATTGTAAGAATTCATAGTAGGAAAGAGATAGAGATTCATAAATGATTGTATTATTATTAATTCGTTGTCATACAATCATAGCTATATATACAGAAGACTGTAACAGTCTTGTAACTAAGCATGTGCTAACATGCCAGCTCATCACAGCTAGGCTTAACTAACTAGAAGTCCTAATCCTGTACATGTGGAGTATACTTACACTATACTCCAACAAATATCTGTAAAATCCAAAACATTTTATAATTTCTTCTTTAAGTAAATAAAGAGTAACAAGTGCTATTTTTTTTATTAGGGTACAAACTACCAAAACATTTTTTTGGATAAAAGAAGAAATTCATTAAGACAAAAATAAGATGACAACAACAGAGAGATAGAAGCATACTCGTCCACGATTAATTAAAAATAAATCTAGAGAGAGAAATTTCAGAATATTACACATGCACTTTTTTTACTTCAACTTTTGTGCAGTGTTTGAGGTCCTCTTTAGTTCTAGTCCAAATGGAATCCTGGATTAGTTTTCTTAATATTTAATTTCTTGTGGTATTCTTAAAACATTGTAAGTAAAATTATATTGATGCTATCTTAACATTTTGGCAGCAATGACCAAAGATGAACTCTGTGGACAATTCTTTGCTGCTCTGGAGAAAAATCACTATTTTAGGACCAATATTGATGGGAGTGATGACCCTGTGCAACTGGAGAAAGCATCTCGTTTATTTGATGATGCTTTCATGGTATGGCATCCAATATCATGGATAAGCAGAAATTACATTTGCAGCAGATGTTGAAACTTTTGCTTCAATATATACCACCTAGCTTTCATCAAATTAGTAATGCTATACTATTTTTATTATTTATTATGATTATAATTGGTTTATTGTCTCCTGATATGAATTTCCACTGAGATAAAAAAGAAGCAAAAGTAAATTAACTATACTGGTTTTAAATCTGAACCCACCTGAGATTCTAGAACCATTTTTGTTTGATTGATTATTATTCATAAAATTCTGCAAGCTGAATTTCTTTGTGCTCTTAACTCGTCATGTCCTGTTGACCTAACCAACTTAAATAAGCAGGTTGGAGCACCAGAAATAATTTCAATGTTGGTGCTATAAGACTTTCCCTAGTTTCGACTTGTGATTCTAATGTTTTTGGTGTATTAATAGAGAAGAAATAAAAATCAATTTATGATGTCCAGCACTTCTTGTGTCAAGAGTTATAGTATGTGTTGAAAGTGATCATGTGTGTGTGTAGAGGAGCCCTTGGCGAGAAAAATGTTTTGCCAATCTAGTCAGATTATTAACTGTAAAATAAAAAGATGTTTGAGAAACTGTAACCATTTGCGGGAACAGGAATTTTTCTTTATACTGTAAATTAAGCTAGCAGTACAATGTTAACTAGTACAGAGGACATACATAAGCAATCTCACATTTCATCATGTTTAATACACTTAACTCTTGGGTCATTGATGTTAATCATTCCCTACTTGTTACCATGAACCCTACTCCCATTAAGTACCTAATGAAGATGTCAACTATATATTCCCCTACTTCTTACCATGAAGTCCTAACGTGTCTTGTGGATAGAAGTCCTTGTTGAATCTTCTGCTGAAATGACAATTGATTTCCATTTGTTTTGTTCTTTCATGAAACAATGGGTTTGAGGCAACGTATGTGGCAACTTGTTTGTCACACCAAAGCTTCATAGATAGTGTCTTTGATCCGATTTCATCAAGTAGACCATGTACCTATTATAACTCACATGAAATTTAGGCTGTTGCCTGATATCTTTACCTTTGATCTAATACTTTGTGATACAACTGGTTCAGAATTATGAAGAAAGAATGAATCTTGTACTGAGAATTCTAGCAAGGAAGTCATTATTGCCCAATGTAGACAAACTGACCCTGTACACTCCAGGCTACAAGAGGCCATGGTCCCTCCTTTTCCTCAACTAACTTCTCTAGATCTCATATACTCTACCACTGGCTTATATATAACCAATACAGCATGTTACCCCCTTAACTAACTCTCATTCTACTATTGTTATTATTCTGTTACTATGTTACTACTAACTGACAACACCTATCACTTTGTTTCTTACTGTTTTATTGAGTGAAATTTCCTCTGAGGAGCACAGTAGCGATGAGTTTGTTTTTTGATCTCTGAGTCATCTAGCCCAATATGCATCAAAATAATCTTCTACTTTGTTATGCTTATTATCTTGGGAAGAAACCTAGAGTTCTTGTTAGGTACCTCATGATACGCAACATCATGTTATCATGAAGACTGAGGATATGACATGAACTAACTGACTATGCTTACCAACTTCCTGTAACTTTAGATTTGTTAGTAACTCTCCACCTTCTGCTACGAATTTCACTTTTGGAATCATCCAAGTATAAAAAGGTGTTGTTCCTAACGTGAACACCTAAGAGAGGATATCAAAGAATATATTTCCATTGATCCCTTCCCATTTCTGGTGTCTGCAACTTCAGATGTGACAGACACTAGTTTAATACATGACTACTATACAATTATTTATACCTTTATCCCATTAGACAATCGAGTTAGTTGATGATATGCACATCATTATTTTTACTGTTATTACTGCTACTACTTGTCAAATTATGGAACTACATTTAATTCCTTTCTCTTCTGTCCGTTCAATTGAACTAAAAGCCAAGGTTTTCACACTAGGTGGGATGGACTTCATAGATTAATTGATGCAATTGGCTTACGGTTTCTATCGAAAATCACATTTCTGTAAAAATTCGTTTAGTTTTTATGAATCTGCTTTTATGTAGGAGATGGAAAGATCTGGGTCTCCGCAATTTAGTTTGAAGAATTTGGCTGAATCACTTAAATCACTAGGTATGATGAGTTACTTTGACTTTAAGAAGCTTGATTTTATCCTTGGATGAATTGAAAACCTCTCACTCTTTCACATACACACACTATGGCTTACAGATACATAGTATATCCTTTTCTGGTGAGAATTGAATTATGCAATGCATTTTTCTATCAAAAGAATAATGTAACACATATCTAATGTTTGTATATGCCAGAGTGTCTCTATATTTCTCTGCAGATTCATGTGATTTAATAGATTTAGATTTGGATCTATGAAAGTTTTGTTAAAGAACATCTAAGTTAAAATTGTGTTTTCTCGAGAGGTTTTAAATATTTAAAATTGTGTTTTCACTCAGGTAACAAGGCAATGCAATCCAAGTTATACTCTGATGCAATTGAGTCATATAATTGTGCAATTGCTCTATATGGAAAGAGTGCTGTTTACTACTGCAACAGGTATTCCACTGATTTACAGTGTCTCTCAAATGTTATTTTTGTTCATTATTTTGGTAAAACTCTTGATTATGTACATCTAATCTTGAATATTATCTTGTCAGTCTTATCAAAGAAATTTCTCAGCGTCTGATTTTTATTATATGCAATAATTAACTAATATGCTTTTAGGAAGTGTTAGCTAGTTTAGGATAGGCTCGATATAGGTTAGTAGGTAAAGCTATGGTTTTTAATAAAGAACTTCCACCACCATTGTTTTGTTTTTGGTTGTGGGATAGTGTTGTTTAAGATAATGCTAAGAATTTTCTGTATGGAAAATTTTATTAGAAACTAGTATCTTAACCCGTGCAATATACGGGATAATATTTTTAAAGTATTTAAAATTAAAATATCAATTTATAATAATTTATTGTTTTTTATATTGTACATTTTAAATGAATAATAAAAATTTGATATATAATACTAAATTCTAATTTTTTAAATCATTAATTTTTTAAATTTAATGTATAAATATGAAATATTATTATTATTAGTTTCAATTAGGAATTTTGTTGTAATGTATATCTTATAATTGCTATGTAATTCATTTAGCATCTTTTCAAAAGAGTAAAAATCAAATTCAATCAGTCATAGTTCTATTATATTATTTATATGATTTAGTATAATGTTCACAATTAATTATTTTTTTGAAGTTAAAGATTATATAATATATATCACTAGAAAACTGGGAAATCCTTTACAAAGGACACAAAAAGGGAGGCAAACCCCAGCAAAAAGAGTGCTACAACACCAGCAAAGAACAAAAAGTCCACCAGCCACACCCAAAAGCCACAAGACCAAGACACAACACAGAACCAAATCCAACCGGACGCTAAGAGGAAGATATCTCCTTAAAGATTTTCTCTAGACCTTGAATAGCTTCTAAGTCGCTCCTAGGGTGCACAAGCCCCAAGACATTTCCGAGAAGCCAACACTTCTTAGCATGAGTGAAGTACCTGCCAGCAGAATCAGTTTCATAGGGCAAAGAAGGTGATGTCTCCAAAGGAGAAGAGATGTCAGATAAGCTAAACTCCTCCTCTGACAAAACCAAAAGCTCATCACCGACAGAGGTGATCGCAACAGAACGGGGAGGCCGACCCCTTTTTGTTGCTTTGGCCTACCACGAGGCTTTGGAGGACCTCCCACTAATTAGTCAAGACCCTTCTTCTTGGGGCGGCCTGTAGGTCTAGGCGTGGAAGACTCTCAAGCATGAGGACCAGAAGCTTCGCCTAGGCTAGAAGCAACCTCACGCCAACAGGCCCAGCTATAGAGCAATAGACAGGGTAAGATCACACCCCATTGTGCCAAAGGAACCCGAAGAAGAGCTAGCCCTATCATGGCTCTGCGGTAGAAGCACAAGAGGAAAAACATCCCCGAAAGGAGACCGGCCCCGACCTGCAAAGACCAAACGCCTTTCACCAGAACAAGATCTTAGATCCAGGGACACAAAGACATCATTGAAAGAAATCTTTGCCATAATAACCTTCCCAAGGCCCTGAAATTGAAACATACGATGACACCCACCGGAACCCCATGTTCCATAGGCGAAAAGCTGACATGAAGAACAACAAGTCCCCTCTGCACCACTGCCACATCTGTCCCCTCCACCTCACCACCATCCACCTGAAAAGCCATATCTTCCTTCCTGCATCCATGCTCATCAATCTCTGGAAACAGAGCTTTGTCTGGAATCCTTTGCTCCATGTCATAAAGACAATCATACACAACACAAAAGACTACCTCTGCTGCAGAATCAAAATCCTTCTTTGGCTCCCCCATCAAAGCATCTCACCATGAAAAAGGCTCCAGAGAAATCTCAGTCTCCTTCAATTGCCCCACTCAAGTTGTAGTTGCCATCGTCTTTTTCAAACCATGCCCCTTCCCTAGTCTTCCCTGCACCCTAGTGGGAGCCACGCCGGGAACGTCCAAGAAGGGGAACCTCGCCTGTTTCACCGCCAGTAAGGCACCAGCCACCTTGAACCCATCCAAGAACTTAGTCGCCATCTCGGCGCAAGCCAGAGAAGCAAATCTGACGAACTCGAACTGCCACCGCCATCCCTTCTTCTCTCGCTGGACAAACACCTTCTCCGGACCCCCATGCTGCGAAAACAGATCCCTGATTCGTTTGTAACCCACCAATTCAGATATCCCATCTATGAACAAAGTAACGCTCTCCCTTAACGAACCACCGTCGGCCCTCCTCGAATCAAGAGACCCATCTGGGTCCGTCCCCTCACCTTCTTCCCCTTTGTCCAGATCCTCTTCATCCCCACCATGAGAGCGACCTCGGCCGTGTGCCGCTGTCAATGTGGAGCCACCTCGCTGCAACATTGCAGATCCCCAAAAAAAAGAGGGGAGAAAGGGATTAGACAGACCTCAAAAGCACAACGTGGGTATGGAGATAGATAGCACTCAGACGCAGCCTCATGAACTGGGAAAGGGGAGGCTGGCCGCCGCTTTGAGAACCTGGTGGAACCCTAGCAAGCTGTCGTCGCACGAGACAGAGAGAGAGAGAGAGAACTAATTTATCCTTATTGTTCACAATTAATTATTTTATAAACTAACCATTTAAATAATAAAAGGGTAGGAGTTTGAATTTGTATTTGAATAATAATTAAAACTAAGGATTAGAATAAAAAATATAATGTGGACTAAATATTAAACAGAAAAAAATAAGAATTAAAAATTGAAGAAAAAATAAGGGGTTAGAAGAGAAAAAAAAAAGATAATGATTACAGGTTTAGTTAAAAATTGTATAAAGAATGTAAATTGAATTAAAAATAAATATGAGAATAATTTTATATAGTTATTCAATTTCAAATTGTAATAGCAGATTATGTTCAACTATATGTTGAAATTGAATTTATATCATTTGGTTTTAAGTGATATTCCGAAAAAACAAATATTATAAGAATATAAAATTGAGTTTATATTAAAATAAATATTCATAATTAAAAAAATAGTAAAAGGTTTTGGATTTAAATTTCAAAAGTAAATATTGAAGCTTAAAATTTAGAGACATTTGAATTTAAATAGTTTTGACTTAGGAGTCTCATAGCTGGTTTCTAAAGTTCACTATCGAATGAGAGAAGAGAGAGAAATTGGTGGTGAGTGTTTTTGAGCGATTAGAGATAGTGATAGCTTCCCTCTCCAAGAAGAGGTCTGTTATGATAGGGGTGGATAAGCTTGTTATGTTGTAGTTGTACACAATTGAATAATTGTGAGAAACAAGGCGTGGAAGGTTCTAAATATCTATGTTTTACTATGGAGTGTAAAGAAGAAAGAAGAATATCTACTATAACTTATCAGGGAGAGATCACGTCAAGTGGTTCATCGAAAGTATTGATATAAGCCAATGTGTTTTGGCTAATGTCTTTTAGGTTCTATGTACACTGCTACCCCATTAAGAATGAGGGTAGAGGGAGTGATGGTAGATCACAAGACCCCATATCTATATGCGTCTCTCTAGTTTCAAATGTTTCCTCTTTTATTTTGTTCAGAATTCAGAACATATTTTCTATTTTGAGGAAGTTGAGGGGTTCAGTATACCTTAGCTAGCCACCTGTTTATTTAACTTATGAAGCTGATTTTGTGTCCTTTTCTGATGGATATCAGGGCAGCTGCGTACACTCAAATTAGCAAATATACAGAAGCAATCCAAGATTGTATGAGATCTATTGAGATTGATCCAAACTACAGCAAGGCATACAGTCGTCTGGGTTTAGCTTATTATGACCAAGGAAATTACAGAGATGCTATTGATAAAGGATTTAGAAAAGGTTTGTAAAGAATTATACTCATCCCTTGTTAATTCTTGTAATCTGTTTTATGTGTTTACTTGGACTCCTCCTTAGAATGTTGTCTTTATTGGTATCTACTGATATATGTCAAGGAGAAACGGTGAAGATCCGTAACCTTATTAAGGCAACGTTAATGAAAACCTATTGAGTTTTTCTAAGTTCATAATTGAGTAGCTTCTTTTTGCTATTAGGTTTCCTTTATTTGCTGGAGCATGTTTTAGACATTATAGTCGAAAGAACTGATTTTACCTAAAATACATTCTATATTGATCAAAATAATTGTTAGAAAATGATCTAGTCTACAAGCTTTTAACCGGTTGTTGATTTATGACTATTGATTCCAAGCTGGTTGGAAATTCAGAAATGTTAAATCCATTGAATCTTGAAGAATTCAATTCATTTAGCCTTAAACAAGATTCTGTTCTTTGCAGCCTTGCTGTTGGATCCAAATAATGAGGTTGTCAAAGAGAATATACGGGTTTGTTCTGTTTTTACTTTTCCTTTAGCTCCTTTATTACTTTTTCTGTGACGTCATAGTGATTGACAAGATGTTGTCAATCACAGGTAGCTGAGCAAAAATTGATAGAAGAGCAGCATCATACATATCATAATCAGGTATTATTATTATTAGTTGTTTTGAATAAAGTCTGGTGTTATCCATATTTTTGTCTTGGGTATTGCATGTGATCATAGTTACTGTATAGTTGCAAATTTATATTATATATGCTGCTAGGTTCAGCAATTTTATCATACCAGTCCTGATTTATCGGTCTTCTTTTTTTACCTAAAATAATTTATTTGATAAAGAATTTGTTGAGCAACTAGGACCATCTTTGTCAGATGAAATACATGTCTAGTGGTTATCATTGTCTTCCATGATCATTGTTGAGCAATTAGTAATCCATTTCTTCATGCATCATTGTTCATTCACATTTTTGTATTAATTTGAATTTATGGATTTACTTTAGTAGTTGCTGCTCACATTAAAATTAGACATGTAGTATAAGAATTCAATTTAGTATCTATGATCATTGTGCTTTCCTTAATGTTTCAAAAGTGATGACATGTTTCACTCCTGGTTTTGCTTGATGCCAAGTTGATGACTTCTTAATTATCTTTATGCTCTTGTAATTTACATTATAAGCCCGTTTGGGTACAGGCTTAATTGAGCTTATTGGAGCTTCTCTACTAGAAAATGCACTAAATAAGCTTCAATTAGTGCTCTTTGATTTGCATCCAAACGGGTAGATAAATTGATTCTAATCTTGTCATACGTTGTCAAAACATAGCTTTTCACTTTGTATAACACACGCTAATGTCAGCATGCATTATTACTTCTCTCCTTCACTAAGCAGTGACTTAATTTTCTTCCCTTGATGATTGCTGTTTCTGATATGATAACTATAGTGTTCTGATGGGTTTGTTCTAGCATAAAGTCCTCAAGAACTTTTTTTGCCTCTATTAACTCAGAATTCAAGATCATCTGAAGAATTCCAAAACCAGTCTGCACGGGGATCACGTAGCCACGGAGTGCCGCCTCCATTTACCTCAACGCCATTTAACCCTAATGATCTTGCAAGCATGTTCATGAACATGGCGTCAAATGCTACAAATGTACATCAGGGACCACATTCTCAAGAAAGGGAAGATACCAGCAGCACTAGTGGAGGTGATGAACCAGAAATAAGAGTTGGGGGCAATTTTAGTATGAACTTTGAGCAAATTCCTCAGGATCTAACAGGGGCCTTCCAATCTATGATGGATATGTTTTCTGGGACTGGACCACCTGGGCAACCACAAGATCAAACGAATGGAAGAACAGCACCAAACTAAGCTATTCAATTTTAGGCTGTAAAGTCTAACAAAATTGTAAAATAATTTTTTTAACAGGTTACAGAATGAATTGACGAGGTGCTCTCCTTTTTACATCATATAGAACTTAGAAAACTACCCTTTTGAGCCATGCTTTTACATTAGGAGTTAGGACCTATAATTTACTGAAAGGTATTATGTTACTTTTACATGATTGTTACTTGCAAAGCTTTGCTTTTCGTCTTTGACAAGTGTTTCTACCTGTCTCGGAAATTGTAGGTGTTTGTCTCAACAATGACTTTCTCGGTGATTGAATTTGTGCTCTTATCCTTACAGGGTCTAGCTTGCTAATCACTAGACCTATACACTTGGTTACTTGCAAATCTTTGCCGTATATGTAAAGCCAGTATTCTTGTTTGTTTCGTCCAGTTAAAAATATTATTATTTGCTGTTAGTGGTTGGAGGGTGTGATAGATGTCGTTAGCCAAACTTATGCATATGATTTACCATGTTACGATAATGACATGCGAGTCACGTAATATCAAGCAATTTCTATTTTAATATTTTGAAACATTGTTTGACACGTTGAATTTTTATTATTATATGTATTTTTCTTTTAGCGGGGTCACTTGCTGCATCTGTGATATGTTTGGAAAGTCACAAAGGAGGGGGTTATAGAAGCTAAAAGCAAATAGTTTATATTCACATCCACTTCGTTTTTGTTCTCATCTCTATTGAGGTTAAGTTGAGTTTAAAGTGTTGGAACTGATCTATCTACCTAACGTAATCTCTAAATTTTGAGAAATTAGCTTCATAAATATCTTGAGAAATAAAAAATACATAGAGTTGAGTTTGAGGTGTGAATGTTTTTTTTTTTTTGTTTTTTTTATAAAAAAGGATCACGAATGAAGACTCGAGAGCTGGGGTCATTGTTGTGCTTATACTCCATCCAAAAACTGCCACTAATTGATAATGTAGACTCTCCACTTCTCTCCTCATAAATTATCAACAACCCTTGTGTTCTTTGTTTGCCTCTTATTAAATGTTGAAGTTTACCTGAGTTTGTATTGTATTGAGAATTTGTATTACTCAATTTTGTTATTTATAAATTATCTTTTTGATCTGTAAATATCATTTAGCTCAGCTTGATGCCTTAATCAAATTTCTATTGGAAAAATAAATTAGGGGTTGTGTTTCGCGCCCCTTTTGCGCCTTACACCTCTCTCTTTTTTTCATAATTCCCAAATTACCCCTGTGAAGGAAAAAAAAAGTTTAAAAAAAAAACCCCAATAATCTCATACCTCAACCCCAATCCTCTTCAATTCACCACCTTCACCATTTACTTCCCACCATTTCCTTGCCATGCCCTTTTATATTGTCCTGGACGGAAGGAAGAAGCAAGAAACCAAGGTGGGTTCTTCCAATGGAAAGAAAAAACTTGCATCGTATTTTTTTTTCGAGATCTGGTTATTATTCGCACAATGAAGTGCGAAATATGCTTAAAATCGCAATCGAAAACCATGTTAAAATCAAATTTTAAATTGTCATTTCTGGAAATATTAATTGCAATCGCATTCAAGGATGCGATTTCGACCTTAGAATCGCATCCTCAAGTGCGATTTTTAATTATTTCTTTTAAATCGTATTTAATTCAAATTTTAAATTGCCATTTCTGGGAATATTAATTGCAATCGCATTCAAAGATGCGATTTCGACCTTAGAATCGCATCCTCAAGTGCGATTTATAATTATTTCTTTTAAATCGTATTTAATTCAACTTTTAAATTGTCATTTATGAGAATATTTATTGTAATCGCACTTCTAAGTGCGATTATGTCCTCGACATAATCATCCACAGAAAACGAATAACAACAAGGGGGATGGATCATACCTCACACGAATACGAAATGAGGAATGGAAAGAATAATATGTTGATGACTACTTGTTTTGTAAGGGAATGGTGGTAAGCATGGTGGTAGGAAGATGAAGGAGGTGGTGGTTACAAGATGAAGGATATGGTTGTAAGAAGATGAATGTGGTGGTTGTTAGAAGATGAAGGTGGTGGTGGTTACAAGTTTGGAGGTGATGGTGGTGACAAATTGGGGGGATGAGGGGGTGGTGGAGAAGATTGAAAAAGGGGTGGAGAAAATAGAATGGGAATAAGGAGTGATGAAGAAGATGGATATGTTGGGATTTTTTTTTTAAGGATAAAAAGGTAAAATAACTAAATGAGAGGGCGTAAGGTGCAATAGGGGGCGCTAAACGCAACACCCAATAAATAATCACCCGACTTGTGCTCTGTAGTCAGAGACTAATATGGGAATTGGTTTTAAGGCCATCCCATTGGTTCTCCCACCACCCCCTCACTTTCTTAATTCCCATAATACCCTGTGAAATAAAAGCAATTTTCGCACTTTTAAGTGCGAAATAAGAGTAACTTTCGCACTTTTAAGTGCAATTTTTTTTCAATTCGCGAAAAACTTAAAAAATAAAATAAAAATACAATTTTTGCACTTTTAAGTGTGAAATGAAAGCAATTTTCGCACTTTTAAGTGCGAAATAAGAGTAATTTTCGCACTTTTAAATGCAATTTTTTTTCAGTTCGCGAAAAATTTAAAAAATAAAATAAAAATACAATTTTCGCACTTTTAAGTGTGAAATGAAAGCAATTTTCGCACTTTTAAGTGCGAAATAAGAGTAATTTTCGCACTTTTAAGTGCAATTATTTTTTTCAGTTCGCGAAAAACTTAAAAAATAAAATAAAAATACAATTTTCGCACTTTTAAGCGCGAAATTAAAGCAATTTTCGCACTTTTAAATGTGAAAACAATAAAAATATTGAGTTTTTTAAAATATAATATTTTGATCGCACCTTGAGGTGCGAATGTTGTATAAATTTCGCACTTAAAGGTGCGAAAAATACACAGATGTCAAGAAACACGTTATGAAGGAGAAACAACGAGGAAGAAGTAGAAGATGATGAAGAACGAAACAGAGCTTCGTTGGGTAGGGAGAGTTGCTTTGTGGGAATAATGAGAGGTTTGGTTAGAGGTTGGAAATGAAGGAGGTTAGAGTTTAATGGTTTAATGGAGGTAGGAATGGAGTAAGAAGGGTGGTGGTGGTAATGGTGATGAGATGGAAAATGAGGGTGGTGGAGAGTGAAAGATGAAGAATGAGGAAGGGGGTGTGGGTGGAGGGAGAGGAAGAAGGACATGAAAGGAATGAAAATAAATTTTAAAGGGTAAAAATGTATTTTCGCATATAAGAGGGGTGGTCTTAAGACCAATTGGAGTGGTTTTAAAACCAACACCCGACTAATATTTAATAGAGTAGAGATAATTAAAGTGAATTCTATTTCTTCTAAAATATTATTTTATTATGTTCACGCTTAATTGTCAAATCCTTCTCAACATATTTAAGGATCTAACTATTTACATGTGCTGGATTCTACTGAGTTATCTGTTCCATCATTTACGCTTTGAGAAAAACCAGTCAGGGATTTTTTATTTTCACAAACCTTATAGTACTATTATTACTTTTATTTTACTATAAATTTTCACCAACAGTATTAATTTAGATAGTACATGTCTGATTACTCTTAACCAATATTTCGAGTTCAAGTTATGTAGTTATGATTTATTTTATTTCACTTTTAACACATTCACACCCTAATTATGCAAGCAAAAAGAAACTTATAAAATATGTTTAGATTGAAATTTTAAAAATTGTTCATCATGCACTTAACTTTATAAATATTTCATGAAATATCTTAGAAGTTTGGTAACGAGTTAATAGTCAAATTAGTCCTTAATTTTGTAATTGAGTTTAGTTTTTGTCTCTTGGATGAAAATGACATTTAGTGGCGGTCATTTTTATAATTACTGGCAGTTTTTGAACGCCACTAAATGTCATTTTTCCACCGAAGAACTAAAATTAAACTCTCTTACAAATTTAGGGACTAATTTAATCATTAACTCGGTTAATCCGTATCTTCAAATACTCGTTAGCCGTACTTTCTACCGACAAATTCGTACTTTTTTTTTTATCAATAAGACAAATTCATATTTTACCTCTATGCAAGTTCTGGGAAGAAAAAGTTGGGATAAGTGTCATCAAATTTTCTATTTGGTGTTTAATTTTGATTCAGGGGCTGAGTAAATCTTTTTTACATTATCAACCAAGTAGATTATAAAACATGTCACATTAATCAATCAGAGTAAATTAAAAAATCACATTTTTTATTTATTTTTTACATTTTTAAAATGTGATTAATCGAGGATGTAAAACAGTGCATAAATGTTTTTCTCTTTTTAAAATTGTTTAGAAAGGAAAGAACAAAACCTTCAAAAAGAGAAAAAAGGAAAGAACAAAAAAGACCCGGGACGTGTGAGTGAATGTGGCATCTAGGCCTCATGCACCGCATCTGAGGTGGACCTGAGCCACGATTCTTTTGGACCACAAACGCAGAGTTGTAATTTTTTCCCCAGAGATTAGTTATACGATTCTTCTTCATTTCCTTTCCTTTATGCGCTCAGGTTTTTTTGAGTAAGAGAGTAACATAAATAATATTAACAGCTAAAATTTAGAGGCAAGAGTTTAGGAATGAGGAGAAGGAATGTTTACTCAAACTTTCGGATGATTGATAAACTACAAGACAAGTTCACTATTTATGATGCCCTCATACTCTATGAATAGATGACACATATGTGAAGTATGTAACTTTCTCTTTACCATAAACAAATCAATGATCACTAATGCTTTGACTTTTTCTTTCCAAATATGGCTTTACATCCCCACAATCTCCTACTTAAAGTTATTTTTGTTTGCTTCCAAAATTTATCTACCTTACCCATTCCATGCTACTACGTTTTAGATAGGCCATAACAAGACCAGATTTGGCTCATCTAAAGTGAGTGAAGTCACTTTAGAGGATAAAATAAGCCATCACACTGTTAACAATACTTACCTAATTTGAAAAGTCAATAAAAACAACTCGATCAAATGGTTAGTTCACTTTAGAGGAGTTGCACCCAAGAGGATCTGCACCAAATAAACTTGTCAGCGTTGTCCGGCTTTGTCATAACATCTGCTAGGTAATCTTTGGTGTGAATCTTCTGCATGTCCGCACTCCCTTCTTCTACTACTTCTCGAACGAAATGATATTGAACTCCTATGTGCTTTGTTATGGAATGAAAGGCTGGATTTCTTGTAATGTGCAAGGCACTCTGAATGTGACAATGCACAATAATCTTCTGTTGCTTGTGCCCGAGTTCTTCCAGTAACCTCTGAATCCAAATAGCTTCCTTGCATGCTTGGATAGCTGCCATATATTCTGCTTCTGTGGTAGATAAAGCTACAATAGTCTGCAGCTTAGATAACCAACTCACTGCTCCCCTTGCAAGTGTAAACACATAGCTAGTAGTAGATTTTCTTTTGTCAAGATCAACTGCAAAGTCTGAATCAACATATCCCCTGACAACAAACTCCGACCCTCTAAAACATAATGCAACATCTGAGGTTCCTTTAATGTATTTTAGGATCCTCTTCACAACATTCCAATTCTCTTTACCCGGATCTGACATAAACCAATTGACCGCCCCAACTGCTTGAGCAATATCTGGTCTAGTACAATCATTTCATACACAAGGCTTCCCACCGCTAATGCATACGGTACTCAAGACATTTCTATCCTCTCTGCTTCATTGCTAGGAAACATACCTGAGGATAATTTATAGTTGACAGGAAGTGGGGGTAGAGATTGGCTTACAGTCTTGCATGTTGAAGCGTCGGAAGACTTTCCGAAGATAATTCTTCCGAGAGAGCCAAATTTTCCGTATTGTTGGTTACCTTTTATGTCTATTGTTTTGTTTAACCTAAGCGCAATGCGCCCGTCCAAACTCTATGGATTGTATTTCGTGCTGTCACCTTATATTTTGTTTTGACAAATGCTATTTCATTGTGAGTTCTGACTACAATGTTGTGTGCCTAGGCCGCCCTGTGATATTTCAATATAAGAACTTCTTTGACATCTCTTATGTTTCCACTTTAATGTCTTATACGAAACTGAGGAGGTTGGTCTTTTACCGCCATGATCTCTTGGAATCGTACTCGTAGTACGAGGGATTCCTCCGATTCAAGTGACTACGAGTACCTGAGCGTAGGTCGTGGAGAACCACCTTAGAGAGGGACGAATGTTAGAGACTCTACATAGTTTGCAGGCAACACAACGAGGCAATGATAAATAATCATTATCCTTTGACAAGGATTGATGACTTGATGGACTAGCTACGAGGATTCATTATGTTACCCATGTTAAGTCGAAGTCTGGTTGCCACCAGGGTAGGAGTTAAGACCAAAGACAAAACTGAATCTCCTGCCTAGCCAAGGATAAGTTTTGTTATAATCATCGGTGATATAAATGTTTACTCAAGGACTCGAAAAGAAGGGGATGAACACTTTTGGGAGACATGACAGACGCTACAGAAGAGAATATCATATGCTAACTTGCGGAAGTACAAGTTCTGACGTGACTAAGTAAGATTTTTGGGAAGGATCCCTGGACCTCAGCAGAGTTGTAAAGCTATCTCGAGGACGAACATGTGTCCGTCTAAGTAAAGTACGAACTGATTTTTGAGTCTATGCACCATCATTTCGGATAAGTTCTACGTAAGATGCTGAAGGCTACATCACAAAGATAGAAAAGATACTAGGAGAGACCCTCGATACTTATCCGGATTGGAATCCGAAACCTCTGTTCATCTAGGAATGATCGCACATGAAACCTTGAGAGGAGGAAACCGAGGATGTTTTTGGTACACCGCTCACAGGCTGATAGGAAGGAAAGAAATAAGCGATTCCACTACCAAATGATTTTCAGGAAATCGTTCACGAGTTGATTTGCTAAAGGATAGAGTCCACTTTGCAACGACAATCCATTCGTAGGCGTAAAGGTAACACTATAGAACGCACCACGGGCACGAATACCAAGTGACCGTCATGTCGATGCCAGGATGGGTAAGGAACAAAACACACTGGGCAAGATGACATCTATCTAAGGAGCGACACACTACATAAAAGTCTGCCTATGGCAACAAGGGATCAAGAAAGTCAACAACTGAGAAATTAATGAATTCCATGATAAAGATCCCCGGGGATCAAGCGGCAAGAGATGCGTTACGAGAATAGAATGAAAGTCGGAAAAGGACGGTAACCGAGTCATTCATTTGAATTATAGTTTCGAGGATGAAAATGATTTAATGGGATAACATTGTAAGACCCCGAATATTTTAAATAATAAGAATATTAATTAATTAATAATTAATTATTCATACACATTAATAGCTATTAAGCATATTTTGACGTGTAAGTGTTTGAATTAATGAATAAAATAATAATATTCATGACTCAATTATATTGAGTTCATTTTTAGAGTAATAATTTACTATGCCACTGAAGAGTTCGGTTTCGTCTTGAAACAGTCGAAAACCGACAAACTGCCGAAGGGTAGCAACCCTAATTTTGACCCGACTAAAGTTAGAGAAGGAATAAGACCTTCTCAGTATTTTAATGATGATGTGTGTTTGATTCGGATTATTTTGATTGTAATACTGATATTCTTTAATTTCGGAGCTTGGGGAAGTTCTCGGCGCTCCGTAGAGGTGTTTGTAGAAATCTCAACGTGAGGAGAAAGGGTAGAGAGGGACCACTTTAGGATTTCCTGAAGAGCTAAAAAGTATTAGCATGTTGAGAGGATTCCAGAAACGTAATAAAAATGTTTTCACTGCTCGGAGCCGAACCTAAAGCCGGGGGGACTGAACCTCGAGAAAGTCGTCGAAATATTTTCACGAAACGATGTTCGAGACAAACGAATGACCGATGCAAGTCATCAAAATGCTGAAATGTGACATGACGTGATGTGTTGCCGAAATTTTTTTGTATTTTCATAATTAAATTGATCAATCCTTTTAACCATTGGCTTAGGAGATAAATCAACAAGATATCCCCCCCCCCCCCCCACAAGATTTAATGGTCGGACACACCTCTTCCTCCCTATGTGTTCGCCTTTTTTCCATTTAGTGAGAGAAACCTAAGGGAATTAGGAGAGAAAAGTGAAGAACTTGAAGAAAAAATCCCTTTCTTCTCCAAACAACACCAATCGACCACCACCACCTCCACCAATTCTCTTCCTCCTTTGGCTTAGCACTCTTCATAAGAGGGGAAGTTTATCTCCTAAGATTTAGCTCAATGGTCTTAGTTTTGCAAATAGTTTAGTTTTCATGGAAAAATATTTTAGAGTAGAATTTTCCTTAAAGTTATGATTTTTAGCTTGTGTTTTTCATCAAAGATGAAGAGAAAACCTTGTTTTACACTTTCATGGAAGTGTTTCTTTGAAAGCTACTTTTTAAAAGTGATTTTAGGTTAAAGATTTAAGCTTTTATCTTTTCTACTTCTTTGAAACTCTTAGAAATGTTTAGATCTACAACTCCACCAACTTTGTTTCTCAAAAAATTGGTTTCTTTAAAATGGCTTTTAAGAGGAAAGTGATTTTGAAACTTCTAAAGTGATTTCATCAACCATAGATATAGTCTAACTAAGCTTGGGTATAATTTTGTTTGAAAGAAAAATTGGATCTTGGCCTTTAAATGCTCATGGCCAAACCTACACACTTGTTTTGGGGGGTGAGTTTTTTGATTTTTGACTAGGTATTGTGTAGGAAAAATGTTTATTTGGGTAAGATTAAATTATTACTGGAAGAAAGAAATTTTTTGGGTAAATTTAATAAGGAGGCCAACAGTAAGGGAGGGTTCAGGACTTTGAAAAATTGATTCTTGAACTTGTTTTGGGTGAAATGATGTTAAGGATAAAATTTAGGGACTAAAACTTATTTTTGAGAAATTTAAAGTTTAGATTTTGAATAAAAATAAATTATTTGAAATTTATTCAAGGAAGGAGACTTAGGGTTTAAGTTGAGGAAAAATAAGAATCTTAAAGTCTATTTGGCCAAGGAAAAGTTAAGTTTTTAGTTGGGTTGAATAATAATTTACTTAAATTTGAGGACTAAAAAATATTTTATTTAAAGTTTAAGGACTAGAAAGTGATTTATTAAAAGTTTGGGGTTTTAAAAATGATTTGTTTAAGTTTGGGGCTGAATTAAGAACCCTAAAAGATTTAAGGACTTGCCTTGGGTTTGTCCCAAAATAATTAAAAATTGAATTTGTTTTAGTACAATAAAAGTCTTAAGGTTGTGTGTGTATAGACATAGATTTGGTCTAGCACTTATGACTTAAGTAAAGGGTATTAGCTAATTGACTCGAATAGTAACTTCGTGAGCATTTGCGTGTTAGGTACAAGATGGAGAACGCGGACGCTTTGGAACTAGCTAGCGGGAAGCAAGCCGATCCGGTACGATGAACGAGGACTTGTACGAATCAGAGTCGTTGATTAGGAAGGAAAACAGCCAAGGTAAGGGAACTTCGATGTTGACTAAGTATGTAAATAATATGATATATATACACACGCACACACACACACACATTGGGTTTTTTGGTTGACACTTTAAGTGCATGATTGGATAATAATTGAGTGATTCTTGAATATATAAAGCATGCTATGTAGCTCATAAGAACCAACAAGTCGTTCTTGAAATATATGCACTGGTGTGTTTTATAACATATTTATTGGTCAAATGCTTTCTCTCTCTCTATATATATATATATATATTGTACTTGCAATGTTGTTGTGATCTATTGTTACCAAATGTACAACATGAGGAAAATGAGAGTTACCGGTTAGACAAGAGGTTCTACGGTACTTGGGGATGGTGAAATTATTTTGGAACAACAGCACAAAGTTTTCAAAAAGAATAAGAGAAAAGTCTTTGATTAAATTAATTGACATTTTCAGAAGTACGTTTTCAAGGGAATTAAAAAGTAACCAAGTTTGCCCCAACTTTCATGAAACAAAGTCATCATACAGTAAGAGAACTCATCAAACCTTTTTTGTGAACTAAGGGGAGATTCTACTTCTTCATAGATAAGACATATCTCTTGGACAATTTCATTAGACATATCTTTTGGACAATTTCATAAGACATGTCTTTTGGACAAATTCATAAGACACATCTTTGAAAAGAATCATAAGACGCATCTTTGGAAATAATTTTAAGACATACCCTTTGAAAAGGAACCATAAAACATACCCTTAAGAAGGGATTTGTTCAGGCTAGCTCTTCAGCCATACGACCTGATGATGTAGCAGCTAGCCCACTATAGAGTTCTTCAGCATACACCTAAGAGGCTGCTTGCAGGACCTGGGCTAGGGACAAGCACTCCCGGCTTAGTGGTCTTTCATCCTACCAGTCCGGACAAAGCCGAGGGAAGCGCTACATGGCCGCTCGGCTAGACAGCCACTCCCGCTCGGAAACCTCACTTAAGAGCTTCCGTCCAACACATGCAGAGGACCTTCGGCGCCTACGAATACAGGTTCCACCTTTCATCTTGGGAAGCTTCTCACTTATTACTTACATTACAAGTTTTCTATGCATTCTTACATGTTTGAGATGAGCTCTTGGATGCTCTCATTGCTCCAACATTGATTTGAGTGTCGAAGTGTCTTTTGCAGGTCCCCCCGATGCACTGCAAATTCAACGCAGAGGCTCCACCTCAATCATGACAGAGCAAGGTTGAGCTCTGCCAAGAGCACCGTCATCCAAGATTCACACACAAAAATTTGACGTCGTATGTGGGGATGATTTCACAATTCTTTTCCGACTCTTCCTCTTTTTGGAAGCAGAAGCTCAAAGAAATCTTGCATGGTTTTATCATACTAAATCATATTCTCTCTCATGTCACGACATCTCTGATTCAGCAATGGCTTCATGAATGCCAAGCTCTACAGATTTCAAAGAGAAATCAGACAAGTCCCAACAATATCAAGACCAAAGTGGAAAAAAAGCTTCCTCTTTGATGAAGGGTTCAATGGAGCACATCTTGGAGCCTTTTGAAAAAGGAATCAATGATATCCAGATGCCTCAGGGCCTAATTGAACTATTGGATGTTGAAACATTTTATGTGCAGAAGGATCCCAACGAGCATCTGCAGTCTTTTGAAAAGTAATGAGGCAATGCGCATCCAAGAGTTATAGGAAGAAAAGGAAATAATGTGCAAGTTATTCTTGATAAAATTGAAAGGAGAAGCACTTCAGTGGTTCCAAACTCTTCCTGCATTTGCAATCTTGCAATGGTCTGACTTCGGTCATATTTTCTGAAGAGAATTCGAAGCTAAGATTAAAGGAAAGAGGAAATTGTTGGACATTTGTTCTCAACAAGAAAACTCTAAGGATATGGAAAAACAGAATATTGGAGAACCACTGCAAGAGTTTCAGGAACTCTTTACGAAGAAGGTGATCCTCCCTCCGAGGCAAGCGAGAAAGAACTCTTGAGGATGGTACGATCAATAATACTGTGAGGGAATTTGTTCTACGAATATCTCATCCACCAAACTCTGAGGAGTTGGAAGGAGTTCAAGAAAAGAGCTACTGATTACCAAAAATCTTATGACTTGTATGACCATGTATGCTATATGCGCGATATGAAGTAAGGAGATACGAGCGCCACTCAATCATGAGATGGGGTATCGTTCCAGGGGATAATTTACGGAATATAGACGCCATCCTTGAGCTCTCCTATAACATCATTCTGCAAGAAGAAATGGGAGGTGATCTCCTCCTTCTTGAGACCAAGGTTCATAATTTGGATTTGATCGATGATGTTTTGGAATCTTCCCAAGAAGCTTTCTTTCTTCACAGATCAATGGGAAACGATTTAGGAGTTTATTTGTCAACGAAAGCTCTCAGGTCGGAAGTCTTCTTGTTAGTGTACTTCAGCTGATCAATGAGAGCTTTCTTCTTAGTCTTATGAATGTCAATCTCCTCGAAAAGGAGATTCTTCTTCTTCTCCAGCTAAGGCACAGAAGAAGCTTGGTTGACAAGAGCTTGAGCCTCTTGAAGGATTCTTTGGTTTTCCCGCTCAAGCTGCTCAATCTTCTTGTGAAACTCAATGTTCTTCTCAGAGTGGAGTTCGTACTCCCGGGTTTTGCTGGCCTGCTCATGTTGAAACGCAAGGAACACCTCCTACTTGAAGATGAAAGCATTGGCCGCCACGCCGAGCGGATTAAGGATCATAGAGTCCATAGCTCTGGTCGAATCAAGGCTGAGGGGGGCTTTGAGGGAAGGCACCCCTGAAGCAATCTTCTCTATCACAGTCGTCTTTTCTACGAATCGACGGAAGGCCTCAAACCACTTGCTCACACTTTCTGGGGTAAGGGGAGAGTACCTGGCCACTTTCAGCAATCGGTCGGAAGGAGAGGGCTATTCTTTAGCTTTCCTCTGCATACCAGAAAGGGCAGGTTGTTTAGGGTTGGACTCTGACCTAACTATCGCCAAATAAGAAGATAGAACGTTGTCGTCTCCTCTTTCGCCCTAGGTAAGGGAGTCTTCTTTATTTGTCAGACATAGGGGCTGGGTCTTCAGAGGATCTTCAATGGAACAACCTTCGTCATTTCCACCCCTAGTGAAGGAGGTTGGAGGAGAGTTTCCCTCAAGATGTCTCTCTGCTTCTTCATAATCCTCTACGGTGACGTCATTTTTCGGGTCCCCAGCCTTTAAAAAGGGTTTGTCAGTGGGGAGGTTATCTAAATGAGATGCCTTTTGTTGGTCTTTGTCTCCTTGTAAGGATTTCTCGCTTTTTTGAGCATTTTTCACCGAAGTATCGAAGTTAAGTACTCCCCAATCGCCCTCAATTTTTGCGTTAGGCATCTTCTAGCATTTTTCAACTCTAGCATATGGGCCATTGAAAGGATGATCTCTCATGAGCGTGAAGGAGTCAAAAAGAAGGAGAAAGGGTGAAGTGGGTCTTCTGGTGTATCTTGCTACAGAATGGTCAGAAACAACAAATGTGTGTGAATAATTTCTGATTAAAAAGGGGGGAAGTATTTATATAAGCACCCATGAAAAGTTGAAACGATGAAGTTTCACCACACAAGTATATCCGGTCGAAGGCGAGGTGACGTTATAGTTATGAGGGTAGACCAACCAGAAACCTCCCTCTCCTGCCCAGATTAGAGGAAGAAAGACGATATTTGAAGCTTGGAGGGCGACAGGCGAAACTGCTCGGCATTTCACCTGCTACTCGGATCAGAGCACAGCCAATTCGGAAAATCACACCAGGCTTGGTCATAAATATCCAGCTCGGTTGTAGATGAAACTGAACGACACATCTAAAGCCTCAGACCAATACTTGTCACACCAAGCTGGGGGGCTCCTATTCCAGTCGACTCTCCAGCCATACGACCCGACGACGTATCAGTTGGCCCACTAGGGATGCTCTTCAGCATACACCTAAGAGGCACCCTGCACGACTGATAAGTGTCATTTTTACGTATATTTGGATATCATTTTTGGCACTTATTTGACTTATGTGCTTATATTTACATCATTTTTTTCCCCAATATATTAGTTTATTAGTATTTCAGTTTCACTCCTAACTTTTTGGTGTAGGAATGAAATTTGGAGGAAAATTGCCAAGTTTCATGAAGAAATAAAGAGCAAATGAGAGCCTCTGGTCGCTCAGCAAACCAGGACAGCCGCTCAGCCCCCTGTACATGCCTCTGGCTACTCAGCGCCCCAATCTGGCCGCTCAGCGACCAAGTCAGTTTAAAGGAAACCCAGTGCTGAAGAAATAGGTCGCTCAGCAACCTGTGCAAAATTGCAACTATAAAAGCAGAGCTTCTCACATTTTCTCAGATCATCTTCTCACATCTCAATCCAGAACATATTTTGAGACCTGAGCTTCATGGAAGAGAGGTCCCTGGGCCTGGGATTGAAGGAGCGGAGCTCCGGAGCAATGCCGGCAGCCGCAGGAGGACCGTGACAGCCTCCAAACACCATGGAAAGCTTGAGAAAGTTTCCGTCGCCGTGGTTCTGTCACCGTCCTTCGAGTTTCGTCTCTTCCTTTCCTATCCCTTGTATATGTTGCTTTCTATTTTTGTATTTAGATTGTATAGCTTGATTCTTTGATTGTTGTAAACTCATTTATTGATGTAAATGGAAATCTTTCATGCATGGTGTTTCTTTCTATGCTTCATGCTTCTAACCAATCAATTGATAATCAAAAGAGCTTCACTAATTTATAAATAGATTGAGAGATTGATAAGAGTTGGTGTATGCTTAGTTTGGTGGAAGTAGGACGCCTATGTCTTAGGTCACAACACTATGTGTTAAAGTCTTACTTTCTGCACTTCAGGTATCAGTGATTTGTGTTAGATTTCTATGGACTAGCATGAGATCGAGAGATAATTGCGGGTGCGGATCAAGAGAGAAACCATTCAATGAACTAGTTGTCTTAGGGTGAGAATATCTTGGGTACGGACAATAATGGATTTCCACGTGACAGGTGGGGTTTTGAGTTATAACAGGAGTTCTGGGGTGACAACGGGATTCACAAGCCTAGGTTACCTTGTCATATGATAGATTGGTCATTGGAAATGTTTTTGAGAGAGAGTCTAAGTTGTCTTGTTCCTTTTGCGTTTGAATAATTAACATTTTGTGTGGATTTCATTGATATTTGACTGATTTCATATGACATGGTTGATGAAGTATCAATTGAATTGCATGATAAGTTTTTCAATGTGAGTTGAATTGTTTGATTCCATGATTTAACTGGTGTTTGCACTCAAAACTAGCATGATATAATATGATTGTATGATTCACATGAATTCATAGGCTTAGCATGAAATTGTTTGAAAATCAGGAATGATTTGAACCTAAGCCATGTGAGGGAGTGTTTATATACACTTGTGATATGAGAGAACTGAGACACTCCTCACTGTTTTGCATGATTGGTTTTGTTTGAGTCTCCAATTATCATGGTTGTATGCAATTTCTTGGAAATGATCAAGGCATATTTTGTTCTCTATATAGCCACTTAGCCAAATAGCCTACCATTTTCAATTGAATTCCATAGTTACCCCCTTTGAGCCTACAAATGAAATTTTTCTTTCTTGTTTATAACCTTGAGCCTAAAAAGAAAAACAATGATCTCACCTGAGCTGAATAGGTTAAGAGAGCATTTATTCATGATATGATTGTATTCAAGTTAGGGGGAGAAGGCTAGTTGTACAAGTGTATAGAAGATGTAACTAGTTTCCTGTCAGACCGATCTGTCCATATCGATTTCCAGAATATTCGTAACTATGTACAGAAGATGTAACTTTTTTGACACCTACATTCAATAAGGTTTCATCATTTAATCATATCATAAATTAATTAAAATAAGAAAATTCCAAAAATTATATGCTCAGAAACAATTATGTACCTTTTTATTTTTATTAAGTTATAAGTTACTTTCTAATTAGCAAAAACATATTAACTCATTTCAAGAAACCTGCGATTTATTGTCGGTCACTTTACTTTTCAGAAGGTTGAGTTGAGAATTCATTCGTTCTTAGCTTTGTAAATCCAGGTGGATAATACTTATTATTTTCACAGTGATAATAATTATTGTTGGAGGATATTATGAGTTAGGGTGGAAATAGGGTGTGTTAGTCTGAGCTTTGTTTAAATAGGTTTGATCAACTTAAAAAAATTTAGGCATGAGACTGGCATATTCTCCATCATAGACTCTTTTTTAGGCATGAGTTTGATCTATTTGAAAGTCTGACCTGACCTGATAGCCTATTTAAATATTTTTTTATAATAAGACAATCGAGTAGATCGACAAATCTATTTGTAGTCTTGTAGACATATCAACAAAATCATAGGCTAACAAACTAAAAGGGTTAATGGTATGGTAGGTCCCTGTGTTTATACCCAAGTTTGCGATAGGTCCCTCGCCGGAATTTTTTTTGATATAAGTCCCTTAGTTTGCACCAAGTTTGGGTTTAGTCCCCGCCGGAGACTGGAGCTCCGGCAAGTCCTTACGTGGATTGTTGACTGTATTAATAGCGCTAACGTGGATTATTTTAATTATTTTTGAAATTTCAAATAATTAAATTCATTTTAAATTTAAAACCCCTAAACTATTCTAAATCTTAAATTAACCCCTAAACCTCCAATCCCTAATTCAATTCAATTCTGAAACACTAAAAAAAACCCTTCTTCTTCTTCTTCTTCTTCTTCTTCTTCTATTCCTGTAATTTCTGGGTTTCTGTTTTTCTTTCTCTTCTTCTGTTCCTCTAATTTCTGGTTTTTGTTTTTCTTCCTCTTCTTCTATTCCTCTAATTTCTGGGTTTTTCTTCATCTTCTTTTTCCTCTTCTTCTATTCCTCTAATTTCTGGGTTTTTATTCTTCCTCTTCTTCTCCTGTTCATCGCACTCCTTCTTCTTCTTGTCATCTTCCCTGAAACGAACAGGAGAGGACAATTTTTTTTTTCTATGTAGTAGAGTTAACCATGTACGGAATATCCTATTGTTTCTTTTTATTTCTCACCTAGTTTTGGAGTTCTGGTAATCCAAAGCTTCTTCTTAATAAATAAATCATTTCACATGATTTCCATTGTTTCTGTCGCTCACGTCTTAGATATTTTTGGATTGATTGACAAGAAGAAGAATGAGTGTGATGAACAGGAGAAGAAGAGGAAGAATAAAAACCCAGAAATTAGAGGAATAGAAGAAGAGGAAGAAAAACAAAAACCCAGAAATTAAAGGAATAGAAGAAGAGGAAGAAAAACAAGAAACCCAGAAATTACAGGAATAGTGTTTCAGAATTGAATTGAATTAGGGGTTGGGGTTTAGGGGTTAATTTAAGATTTAGAATAGTTTAGGTGTTTTAAATTTAAAATGAATTTAATTATTTGGAATTTCAAAAATAATTAAAAAAATCCACATCAGCGCTATTAATACAGTCAGCAGTCCACGTAAGCACTTGGCGGAGCTCCGGTTCCGGCGAGGACTAAACCCAAACTTGGTGCAAACTAAGGGACTTATATCAAAAAAAATTCCGGCGAGGGACTTATCGCAAACTTGGGTACAAACACAGGAACCTACAATACAATTAACCCAAACTAAAATATATTAAAATCATTATATCGTCTAAGTCAAAGTAAATAGGTTATCATACCATTTCTAAACAGATTTATATGTTTATGTTATTATATAGTTTAACATATTTAAATATATAAAATAAATATATAATTCTAAAGTATTATAATAAAAGGCCAATGTAAAAATAATAAAATAAATATATAAATTATATTTAATTAAGTGGGTCGGTCTATTACACTAATCAGGCTTTCTGAGAGGGCTTAAGCTCGATAATTTTAAGATAAACTACTTAAAAAGCTTTTATCTTATTTATTTATTAACTTTTTCTGGTTTGGCCTGAGCATATGTAGATTAGGCCATGGGCCTGTGTCGACCGTCAGACCATCTCTATCCACACTCACTCTCTTTCATTCAATTTTTTTAATCTCTTAATTTTTTTATTTATTATATCACTTATTATATGTCATTACTTTTTCTATTTCTTTGATGTGCGTGTCATGAATGAATGGATGTGTACTTATCAATTTTTTTTGGAAAAAGAATGATTTTATTGTGATTAATAATTCATTCACATTTCAATTTCCCTTTCATTTCTTTTTTATATATATTTTTTATATCTGTTTACATTTTCTTTCAAATCAAACATTACTCATTTCTTCTTATTTATATAAGGTGGTTTACTCATTTCTTCTTATTTATATAAGGAATAAGGATTTTTCCTCTTGTAACAAAAAAAAAAAACTTTTGAAATTGCCTTGCTGTGTTTTACACTTTCGGACAAAACGAAATCCCGTTGACATAATCACATAAAATTGACAACAAATTCCGAGCGACCAAATGAAGAAAGAAAGAGAGAAAAAAAACACTTAATAAACGAAACACGCCAAGTGTAAGTTGGAGAACTCGTTCTCAGCTGAAACTCCAACAAGAACAACCACACCTCCCTCGTTCTCACCACCACCACCAACTCCCTCTCTCTCTCTCTCTCACACACACACACACATAAAACCCCGAACTTCATCAATCATAGTTACTACCCCCAAATCATGAACCCCTACATTGTCGGCGCCATAGTGCCCGTCCTAGTCACGCTCCTCTTCCGGAAGAATCCCAAGCAGCGCGGCGTCACTGTGGACGACGAATCCGGCGTGACGGTGCGGAACCGGCGGTTCGATTCTCCGGTTGTGACGGCGTGGGAGGGGGTGAGCACGCTGGCGGAGCTCTTCGAGGAGGCCTGCAGGAAGCACGGGGAGAGGGCCCTGCTCGGCGCGCGCGAGGTGATTTCGAAGGAGGTGGAAGCCGGACACGACGGGAGAACGTTCGAGAAGCTTCAATTGGGAGATTACCAGTGGCTGTCGTACGTCGCCGTTTTCGAAGCCGTTACGAGCTTCGCCTCTGGCTTGGCGGAGCTCGGGCATTTGAGGGAGGAACGCGCCGCGATCTTCGCTGACACGCGGGAAGAGTGGTTCATTGCGCTGCAGGTTTGTTCTTTCTTTCTTAGGAATTAATTAGTTAATTAATTAATTAAAAAATAATGTAAAAAGTGTGTGAGGTGTTAGAAATTCTTAAAATATTTGATATTTTTTAAGTAATTAAGAAGAGACAATGATGCATTTATTTATGCATAACATTTTAAGGAAAAAATAAGCTCGAAAACATAGTAATTTTAGTGAATTACTATAATAAATTATTTGAATTAAATAAAAAATGTTAGGACTTATTCAGTATAGTCTATAGAGATAAGGTTATGCAGAGAAATTGGCATAATTTTTCACACTATCGTAAGGTGTTGTGGAAAACTCTCTTCCATGCACAATTGACTCTCAAATATAATTTTTTAATTTCAAATATTTTTTTAAACTTTAGTAATTATTAAAAAAAAAGGGTGAAAACCCCATTTACTGATTTAATTTGCCAGCTCTGCTATTTGGTTCGAATAGATTCAAATGAATTTAGCAGAAATCGTAATGTGGACATTTTACTTTTCTTTAGAAATAAATACTGATTGAAACAATAAAACAAATTTTGGACGAAATCACACCATGTCATTCATACACAATTTTCATAAAAAGTGTTACTTACAGAAGAGCATTTCACATTTTACACAACACAGTTGGCATTAAGATTGTGACGATTATTTTTTAAACAAAGTGTGGCTACTAGTCTTTCATTGGATAGGAAAAATGATAAAAGAATCATTAAATTATATTTAAAACTTAGGTTGGGGCGTTAATTATGTGCAGAGAATAGTAGAAAGTAGAAACTAAAACCTATAGCACCCTAGTGTACATATCTAAGACAACACCCTGCATTAGTTGTGCAAAACCTTATAAATATTGTTTTTGCTTCTTTAATTAATATTTATTGTGTCTAATTGGAGGAAGAAATATTTTGCTTTGTTTTTTTTCTTTCTTTTCATCCTTACTTTTTCTCCTTCAGGGATGTTTCAGGCGAAATGTGACAGTTGTGACTATATATGCATCATTGGGAGAGGAAGCTTTATGCCACTCACTGAATGAGGTTTTAGTTTTCCCTCTGTTTCTTATTTTTCACTGTTCTCCGCCTGGAACGTCTATTGCCAAGTGCTAAGTCTTCCTGATTATAATCCCTTCGTAGTGATAATGATCCTGTTGATTTTAGCCTCGTCTGTTATGTTTATCAAGGGGTTGATAGGTCTTTTGTCCACATTCGTTTGAATATAAAATGTATCATTACTTTCTTCACATTCTAATCCTCCTATATAGCATGTGAGGAAAAAAAAGTAGCAAAATTCCATTGATGTTTAAAGCTTGCAGTCTCTTTTGATGAATGTCACATAATAGCTTTCCTGGTAAATGCCAGTAGGCAGTAGTAGTAGCAGTATGGTAGAAAACTAGAGATGCCATGGTGACAATTCTATCTCATACCAAATGTCAATGTATACATTGCTGCTTACAATTTTGCGTTCCTCTCCAATGCAGTACAAATGCTATTCGCTACCTCTTATGGTGATAATATAAATAACAAGTACAAGGCTCTTAAAGTCAGTATTAATTGTAAGTTTCTAAGAGAAAACATCTGAGATATGGTTTATAAACATCACACAACTGCACAACATAGAATTCCTAGCATTTTAAGTTTAAAGGTTGAAACTCAACTCTGGCACATACAGTTGTTATCTTAGCCATAGCTTGTTCTCACTCTCAGTATTATGATTTACTTTCTGGAACTTGTTTGTGGTCTGAAAAGGTTTGCTGAAATGTTTGTGTTTGCCATTATATTATTTAAGTTCATGTGCTCTTTTTTTTTGCTGTGAACTAAGTTTGAAACTCTGGCAGACAGAGGTTACAACGGTGATTTGTGCGCAAAAAGAATTGAAAACACTTGTCAATATTAGCGGACAGCTTGACTCAGTGAAACGTGTGATATGCATGGATGACGATATCCCATCTGATGCCTCATCTGTTGAACATGGCTGGACAATCACTTCATTTGCTGATGTTAAGAGACTTGGTAGAGAACATCCTGTTGATGCAGATTTACCTCTTTCAGCAGATGTTGCAGTTATAATGTATACGAGTGGAAGTACGGGGTTACCTAAGGTAGGAAGCGTCATTTAGATATGCAGCTCTTCCCTAATTTCTTTCACTTGTTTATACTTTGGTAGTATTTCTGTAATTTCTCTCCTTTTCTGGTAAAGTTTCTTTCTTTCTTTCTTTCTTTGTGCAGGGTGTGATGATGACACATGGCAATGTCTTAGCTACACTCTCTGCTGTGATGAATATAGTTCCTAACCTTGGGAAAAAGGATATATATCTAGCATACTTACCAATGGCTCATATCCTTGAATTAGCAGCTGAGGTATGGGGATATACTTTTGTGAATGGATTCAATACATATTTCTGTTAAGGGCATTCTGTTTCCATTTCTTTTCTTCTGTTTTGATTTTTTTCATGTTTTGACAAACTCGAATACGTTTTAGAATTTGATGGCAGCTGTTGGGGTGGCTATAGGATATGGTTCTCCATTGACCCTAACTGATACATCAAGCAAGATAAAAAAAGGAACAAAGGGGGACGCTACTGTGTTGATGCCAACTTTAATGGCGGCTGTACCAGCAATTCTTGATCGTGTTCGAGATGGAGTGTTCAAGAAGGTATTTTAATTTGTGATTCCTGTGAATAAACACTCACACCTCATGCATCAAGAGTACCATGTCTGTATTAGTAAGCTAGTTAAATGAAACTGGCCTTTTAAACAGTCAGTGGAGGAAGACTAAAAGACTAGCCAATGCAGGTAAACGCAGCAGGAGGATTATCAAAAAGGTTGTTTTATTTAGCCTATGAACGGAGGTTGCATGCAATTAATGGTAGCTGGTTTGGTGCATGGGGCTTGGAAAAGGCACTCTGGAATTTTCTTGTGTTCAGAAAGGTCCAAGCAATTCTGGGTGGTCGTATCCGTTTTATTCTGTCCGGTGGTGCTCCCCTTTCTGGTGATACTCAGCAATTCATCAATATTTGTTTTGGGTGAGTGTTGTCAAATTTCTTATATATATTTTTCAAATAAACAATATGTTTGTGGAAGAAAATGAGTGAAGAGAACATGATAAGATATCCTCCTAAAAGAAGCCATAAAACTTAAAGGCATAAAAGGTAGACCAAACAAGAAAGTCACATAGATTCAAACCTTGCTAGTCTCTCTGCATATACACTATTTAGTGTGAAATTAAATAAGTATCAGCTTTTACCACTATACATAAAAGTGAAAATTTGTCAAACAAATTATTTATACTTCAAAACTCCTAAATGAAACTATCGATATTTTAAGGTAGTTGCTTTTTATCTTTTGCAATACTTACTCTTATTAAAAGCTTTTAGTTTTTAACTATTATACTGATTTTTACATTGACCATGACATCAATGATCCATGCTGTAAAAGATTTGGTAAGATTTTATGTTGGCTATTGACTTCTTAACACTCACTTATCTTTTTTTCTGGACTTGGGACCAATTATGTAATGCACATAGGCAGAGCTAGATGGCCTATCATTAGATATGATTCACGACACATTATGGTGTTGTTTGATCCATACAGCCTATCCCATCTAATGGGGAGGACTTTTGGTTATTATTGTTATTGCCCATTGAGAAACAAAACCCAAAAAACGAGTCAGACTACAAAATATACAGTGACTGTTCTATCAATTTTCCTGGTTATATGGTAGTAATCTAAGTCCTTGCTTAGTACCCAAATCTGTACTGAATGCAGAAGATTCTGAGAAAATAAAATTGTAAGTTGAGTAATAGTAGTAATTTGAAAAGACAACATAGGGAGGTTTGGTCCGAAAAGTTCATATATAAACTGCTCGTCTTTGTTATGGCTAATGAGTGATCAGAATATCTGATATGGTTGTTGATAACAACCAATCAAAACTTTTCTGTGTGTCTGCATACCTCTATATGCAAATCCAACTTCTATATCTGTTATCGTAGAATGGCTTTCTAGAAGAAGAATTACTAATATTCTGTCAAGGGATATATTACTAGCTTTCACTCTAGTACTTCTTTTAAGCATTTCGCTGTTCCTTTGTTATGTTTTCTGTCACATTTATATTGGATAGTCATTTCCAGTGCTCCAATAGGTCAAGGATATGGTCTTACAGAGACTTGTGCTGGTGGGACATTCTCTGATTTTGATGATACATCTGTTGGCCGTGTTGGACCACCTCTGCCTTGCTCATTTATTAAGGTAATAATTGATAAGATTAATTTTACCATTTCAGTTTAACTTGTAAGGACTCTTTGTTTTTGGTGATATTGTTGCAATATAGCAAGGTAGTTAGACCCTATGACCTCTTGCAAACTAGCCAAACCCATCACTGCTAGTGGCTTAACTTTAAGGGTTTTTACAAAAATAAGTGCTCACTATCTCTCTCTCTGATATGAAACTTATTTGGACTTCATCTCGTACTTGAAAGTATTGGGTTTCATTTCTGCCAATTTGATAACTATTTTGGTCTCAAGCTACTTGTCAACATACTTTTTCTGGAAAAGGCCTTCCATTTGGCATGTATATGCCTTTTGATTCTGATCAAATGTTTTGGAGAATAAGATATTTCCGGTGTTCTTGTATCCTATCCTTCAACATGTTAATTTCAACTTAGTAAATAGTTTCAAATCTTATCACTGTGCATGTTTTTAAAACTGTAGGGAGACCATCATGACTCTTAAATCTAAGAGGATGTATTGGATATCAGCCTAGCTCTTGTTTTCTTAAATCTTATCATAAGTCATTCTTACCTAATAAAGTTTACAGAAGTGTCTAGGATTCATCCTCTCCTCTTTCTTTGTCACGGTCCTTTAGATTTCAAACTTAGCATGAAACCATCATTATTGCCTTGCTACTCTATATAATAGTGCAATGTATTGTAAGGGAGGCTTCAAGATTAAGTCATGTACTTTTCTATTATGATTATCTAACCATGATAGCTTACTTTTTCTTGTGGATTTCTTATATGAACATTTGGTGTTCTTATCTCAGCTAATCGACTGGCCTGAAGGTGGATATTTAACTAATGACTCACCAATGCCTAGTGGTGAAATTCTAATTGGTGGTCCAAATGTCACTCTTGGGTACTTCAAGAATGAAGAAAAGACAAAAGAATCATACAAGGTAAGCATCAGTTTTGGCGTTTTATTTGGTATTTTTGTGCTTTTCGCTCTTTTGTTTGGATCGTCGTTATCTTGGCATATTTGCGTTCTTGCTTTTTATGGGTTTGGCGTTGTATTGTGTCCTTTGTTGAGAGGACTTGTATCTCGAATTCCCTTGAGTTCAATAAATTCTTGCTTTAGAAAAAAAAGGTAAGCATCAATTTCTTTTTTTCTTTTTCTTGGGGGAAAAGGCTAGAGGCGATGGTTGTATTTCCTTGGAAAGTTGTATTTGTTGCTTTAGTTATGTGTATTTACTTTGTAATCTTTGTTGTAAAGGTTGATGAAAGAGGAATGAGATGGTTCTACACTGGTGACATAGGGAGAATTCATCTAGATGGTTGTCTTGAAATCATTGATCGTAAGAAGGACATTGTTAAACTGCAGCATGGAGAATATGTCTCCTTGGGAAAGGTATGCATATTGGTTTGTAGAATGCACTATTCAAAATAATTTTCCTCTATGACTAATTTATTAACTATATACAGGTTGAGGCAGCTCTTATTGTTAGCCCCTATGTGGACAATATTATGTTGCATGCTGATCCTTTCCATAGTTACTGTGTGGCACTTGTGGTGGTTTCTCAGTCCACATTGGAAGATTGGGCTTCGAAGCAAGGAGTTTCGTATTTTGATTTGTCTGAACTTTGCTCGAAAGAAGAAACTGTGAAGGAGGTGCATGCATCACTTGTAAAGGTATGCCTTCATATCAGAGTCCTGTAACAAATATTCAGGACTTGATTTTTCAGTTTTTATAAATATAGATTTCTCTAAATCCACAGCAAACTATAGAGTCTAGTTTTTTCTTTAGCCATATAACAAAGTCAAATAAGAAAACTTCTGCGTGAAATAGAAGAGAGAGGACTAATGTGTGATGGGTGTAACATATAAAAGTTGCTCTCTTAGAAGCTTAGAACTGGAGCTTAATACTGGTGCGTTTGTGTGTGTTGGGGAACCTCATAATCAATTCTAATAATGTAAAATCAATTTTGGATGGCATTAAAGATTTTGGGAGTCGTTTTGGGTAATTCATTTCAGTCATGGAATCAATTCTACTAGAAGCTAGAGATAGTAGCTTCTGTGTTGAGGTATAATCAATTATGAGATTTTATACTTGAATTTCACGATATTACCTTAAAAAAAATGTTTTTTCATGCATGTATCCAAACATAAATCACTTCACTTCCAACTCACATTTACTATAATCAATTTTGTCAAAATCAATTTATTTCCAAAATCATTTGCGACAATGTTATCCAACTTTTTTTATACTGGGTGTAACATATAGAAGTTGCTCTCTTAAAAGCTTAATACTGGTACCTTAATTTTGTGCCCTGTGACATCACCTTTCATGCAGGAACCAAAGAAGGCTCGTTTGGAGAAGTTTGAGATTCCAGCTAAAATTAAATTGCTCTCTGAGCCATGGACTCCAGAGTCTGGCCTTGTCACTGCTGCTCTCAAGATCAAGAGAGATGCCATAAAAAAGGCTTTCCAAGAAGAACTTTCAAAGTTATATACTTCATAGGCTATCAACCAAACTTGGATCTATTCTTTAGTCCAAGTGAAAGAAGCTACCCAATTTGACGCGAGGAAAGCGTTTGTGTCGTTACCCCCACCCCCACCCCTCTCTAATTATTCTTTTTCTCATGTTAAGTTACCTTCATCATGCGTAGTGAGGCTTAATACTATAGCGGAAGATCAAAATGTTTAATTTGCTTAAATAGTGAATATGTAAGGTGAACTACATTGGACCTTTTACTGTGATGTATCAATTTTCACATTCATATATATATATATAGAGGATGTATCGTATGAGAAAGATGTATGTGTGTGTGGGGATGTGTCTTAAGAGAAAGAAGATTTTACTTGTTGGTTTCATTCATTTTGTATAAAATTACTCGTTAGTTTCACTCACTTTGTATAAAATTACTTGTTGGTTTCACTCACTTTTTATACAAAAACTATGTTGGTCCATATTGGCACCACCCAACTCAAAGCTCTCCCTTCGTCACTGCATTTGACGTATAGCAACGATCAGCTGTCGGTGTACTTGCCTCCTCTCGGCCTGTCGTCATAGGGTCGAGGGGGTGCGTGTGCTCTGCTGGCCGGGCATGGTTCTTCTGAGGGGCCTGTCGCATGGCCGGGAGGGTTACTCTCGGAACAGTAGCCTCCGGCCCGGGCATTCGGTTACGAGTGCTAGGGTTAAGTTGTGAGCGTTTGGCCGGTGATTCTCGGGGTCCTCCTCCACGTGGGGCCTGGAGGGTTACTTCCAGAACACAAAGTGCCTAATATACTAGAATAATGAGCCAAAATTAGGTTGAAATTGACTAATGAATGAGAAAATGAGCTGAAAATGGAAAAACTCAATTTTAAAAACCTTAACCTTCAGGATCGCAACGGTGGAATCTATGAGATATTTTCTCCATGAATCGGGATTCAAGATCGAACCTAGGTCGTTTTATATTTAGATCATTCTAGATTTAGCAATGGATTCAAATTGTCAGAATATCAACATATTTAAAGAGAGAATCAAGCCAGATTTGGTCAGAAGAGAATCAAGAATAAATAAGGAAGAGATCAGAATATAATTAGGGGAAGAATATTATAGTATTATTTGTAATATTTTGTTTCCTTATTTACTTAGCTCAATTGTACTATAAATTAAGGCTATGCCTACAAGAAATATATAACGATTCCCTGATTCTCTATTTCTTTTATTTCAATATGGTATCAAAGCAGCGTTCTTTGATCCTGCCCAATTCCACCACCTTCTTTCTCTTCTTTTTCTGAGCCAGCAGCCTGAAATCAACAAACCATGTCAGACGTTGAAGATAACTCTGACACCAACCCAACCCAAAACAAAACCCAGAAACTAGTCAACATCCCTGATGATTTGACCCTTCAGATTGCGGCTCTACTGCGAAACAGCCTTGGAGCACAATCCTCAACAACCAATTATGAGAATCTGACTCTCGGAATTAAGCTCAGTGGAGATAACTATCCACTATGGGCAACCTTAATGAAGAAAGCCATCGGAGGTAGAGGACGAAGTGCTCATATCACCGGAGAACCTGCACCACCATAAAAAACAGATCAGGAATACACTCGTTGGGAGCAAGATGATCAGTGTGTGTTTACCTGGTTGATTCAGAATATCGAATCACATCTGGTGAACAACGTCTCACAGTACCCAACAACAAAGAACCTGTGGGATGGGCTAGCTCTGACATACGACACCGGAATTGATTCTTTGCAGGTATTTGATCTTCACAGAAGGGCGAATTCAATGCGGCAAGGTAGTGACACCTTGGAAAATTGTTGGAACAAGCTGCAGAATCTCTGGATTGCCATTGATCGGCGAGACCCAAACCCAATGACTTGTCCTGCAGATATCCAAATTTATAACAACAAAATACAGGAACAGAGATTGTACCAACTTCTCGCAGCCATCGATGACAGGTTCGAACCAATCAAACGAGATATTTTGAAACGTGAAACTCTCCCCTCAGTTGAAACAGCTTTCGCCACAGTAAGGTGAGAGGTCGCCAGGCTTCACATATTGAAAGCGGCAACCTCTGAAATCGACACATCATCGGGGATCGGAGCAGGTTTGGTGGCCAGAACAGCGGGAGATCGTGGCACTCGTGATATGGGGAATGCGGGAAACAGAACCAAAAATCGTTCAAGAGACAAAGAGGACAAATCGCATCTCACATGCACTCACTGTGGGATGAAGAAACATACCAAAGAAACTTGTTTCAGACTTGTGGGTTACCCAGAGTGGTGGGAGAAGGAGAAAACAGGAACCAAGACAGGGAAGGCCGCTGCCGCCATTACCAACCACCACGAACTCGAACCCCCTGCTCCAGAACCACCGAACCTGCGATCGAGAGAACCAAACAATGAAGGATGGACTGGCGGCAGGGCCAACGGCGACAGAGGGCCGTCCGCCAGCACCGCCGCCGCCGGACGAACCAGAGGCGACAAGGACGAAATCAGAGCAGTAACGGCGTTGTGTACAATGAACAAGGGAACTCACATGACCTAGGGTTCCAAGGTAATGGGTTTGGGGGTCATGACCCAAGCCCAATATCTCTTAAACCTTTTATTTGTCCCTTGATACCCAAATCGCAAGTGCACGATTCAATATCGCGTAATAAAAAGATCGAACCCAAGGGATAGGTGTTCTTATTATTATAATATTTAGTACTTTAAACAGAAAAATAAAATGATAGATGTTGACTGTTTTAGAACAAGAAATAAATAAAAGCATAAAATGATAGGAGAAAAAGAGATGATGATGAGCCTTAAGCACTTGGGTTGATTTATATAATTTATAAAACATGCTAGCAACTACTACTTTATTTCTGAATTTTAGTACCAAGTCATGATGCTATAGCCTAATGTTTCTACAAGTTAATACCTTAAGCATTGTAGAACTTTCTCCTCAATTACTAAATTCAATACCTTGTAATCTAGAAAAAACCAAGAAGAAGATGAAGAAAGAATTTTCAGGCCAACACAAAGCTAAGTCTATCCTAATACCTTAGTGATATGTCATATAGCTTCTTTTATTTCCTAAGTCCCTTACTACTTACCAATTTCCATTGTTATAAGCAATAAGCAAAAACTCTTGTGTGCACCAAGGTAACATTAAGAACAAGGTAAATAAAACATGAACTATAGCAATAAAATTTAGAAGAGTAGAAGAAAACTAAAACATAATTTATAAACTAAAACAACCCAAGATACTTAAGAAAGAAGTTAGCCAAGCATGGCTAAAAGATTCATTGAATTACCCTGGATAGGAGCTCAAGTTTGGCTTCCCACAATTCCTAGGAACAATGATCTTAAGGGAGAAAGAAAGAATACTTGTTGTATTCTGAATAGGTGTGTCTTACAAGTGAAGAAAAGCTCCCTATTTATAGTAAAAACCTGACCTCCAGCGCTTGGGCGCTGGCATTCCCAACGCTTGGGCGTTGGGATGCATTAAAAACCAACGTAGAGAAATAGGCCCAGCGCTTGAGCGCTGGCTTCCAACGCTGCAGCGCTGGGTGCAACCTCTGACTCACATCCTAGTCAGAGGTCCAGCGCTTGAGCGTTGGGACTTCCAACGCTGCAGCGCTAGGACGAACACTGGCAGCTTCTTCTTGGATTCCTTTCTTCTTCAATGGTGGAATTGATTGGCTTAATTAGGCTCATTCAGTCCCTAATAAGTTCTGAAACTCCTTCCTCCCACCATTAATCCTTCAAACCTTATTTTACATGTGCTCAAATCAAAGAGAGTTGCTTCACATTCTTCAATTTCACTTCAAGTCCTCTCTTTGTTAGAACTTCAATTCTGGCCCTTTGACTCCTTCAAACTTCACTTTTCATCCTCCTCTCTTGAACCTTTATACTTTGATCCTTTATTTCCTGAAACTTTACAAATCGGTCCCTGGACAAAAATGATAACTAAACCAGCTTTTCCTAAAAATATAAAATAGCTATAAAAATTCCTAAAAATATAAAATAAAGGTAGAAAAACAAATAAAATCTAATCTACATGCAAAATGCAAAATAAATATAAAATCTACATAAAAATAATAAAAAACCTATATGTGACTCAAAAATAATAAAATAAAAAGACTAAAAACTACCTAAAAACATCATATAATATCCACTCATCATCCCTCTGACATTGCTTCCTCTGATTTTTGTTTTTCTGGGCCACAAAAAAATGGGCTGCATTCTGATTTTCTAAATAACACAGCTTTAGAACCCAAAGCATATATAACCCAATCTGCTGCCAAGGGTAATTCTGAAAAATCAGCAGCATGGATATTTGATTGTGGGGCCACAGATACCATGACCTATGATCACAAGGATTTTTTAAATTTAACCCCACCATCTAAGACCCATATTGAGACAGCTAGTGGCGAACTTATCCATGTGAAGGGAGGAGGCTCTATTGTTTTTTCTGAAAAAATGAAATTACATAACTGTCTATATGTCCCAACTTTGTCCTCAAAATTACTGTCTATCAGTCAAGTGACCAAAGATCTTCACTGTGTGGTTCTCATGTATCCAACTTTTTGCCTTTTGTAGGACATTCTTACGAAGGAGATCATTGGGCATGGTACTAAGCGAGGAGGTCTGTACTACGTTGACGAAGTGGTTCGCCCGGGTCATGCCATGCTTGCTCACGGGACGGCTGACAGACAACTTTGGTTATGGCATCGACGTCTTGGTCATCCCTCCTTTGGATATCTTAGGTTTTTATTTCCTAGCCCTTTTCCGAATAAATCCACTACTCTAAAGTGTGAAACCTGCATTCGTGCTAAAAGTCATAGGACTTCTTTTTCCCCAAATAATACTAGAGTTGACTCTGTGTTTTCACTAATTCATTATGATGTCTGGGGTCCAGCTCCGAATTCTAATAAAAGTAGATTTCAATATTTTGTATTGTTTGTGGATGACTATTCTCGCATGACTTGGATATACTTTATGAAACACAAATCTGAGGTTCCAGAGAAATTTTTTAAGTTTTATAAAATGATACATACTCAGTTCCAAAAGAAAATTCAAATTCTTCGCTCTGATAATGGTAGGGAATTTGTGAATCAAATTATGCAAGCCTTTTTTCAGGAAAATGGCCTCATCCATCAAACTTCTTGCCCTAACACACCCCAGCAAAATGGTGTGGCTGAGCGCAAGAATCGAATCTTACTTGAGATGACTCGTGCACTCCTTCTTGATTCCCAGGCTCCTTCTTCGTGATAGTAATAAAACCACACAAGAAATGGGGGTTTGAATTGTGTGTGTGTGTGACTTTTATAAACTTTTTCACAATATAGTTAATATTAGTTCGAAAACGTTGAGTGATATGTGCAGCAGAAATAAACTTAGACCTTGAAGAATAAAGCACACACGATATTTATCCTGGTTCACCCCCAAAACCGATAGGGCTACGTCCAGTCCTTGGCTATACCAAGATTTTCCACTATTTCAACAGAATAGTACAAGTGTTCTCAGGGACTTCTCCCAGTATTCTGAGGACTACTCCTTTACAAGTTTTCTAGGACTTCTCCTTTATCTCTCGAGTATTCGACAGGACTCCACCCAGTTCTTTTTCAAGAAGGTTTGTTTTCTACAGGGATCTCTTCACAAAGAGTGGGTAGAAACTATGAAGTTCTGAAATCAGAGAGGGTATACAAATTTGTTCTCTGAAGGGCTTGTGTGAGAAAGGATAAGAGTTTTCACTCTGTAAGGATTTCACACTAGTTGGCGACTAAAACTCAGAAAATGAGAAGGCTAAGGTTACTGAGTGTTCTTGACTAAAGCTTGTTCAAATTGTAAACTGACTTGAAAAATTTGAATGCTTTGATAGTGTGTAAGTCGCCAAGTTGAAGATGATGCAGAGGCCACTATTTATATCTTTAGTAGGATGATAACTGGAGGCGCTGATGAAGATCTTCAAAAATAGTTCCGTTGAATACTTGCTTGATTGTGAGTAACGGATACTTCTGCATCTTCTTGTTGTAGTCTGCCAGGTGAAGAATGCTTCTTTAACAAATAGAGAGTGATATCGTCTGGCGATGCTTTTGTTCTGGTTCTCAGAGGCTGCAATTAATGCATATGCATTACAGCTAATCCGGTAATTAATGCTCTGACCAGAAGATTTGAATTTGGTCGTTGGGGAGATACGATGATCAGAGGATATCGGCGTTCATTCAGCAAAAGCAGCTTGAATTAAGGAATGTCAGAGAATTTGAACCTTCAAGGAATAAGGCGCTTAATTCTGTCTCTTTCGCCATTAATGCTCTGATCCACCAAGAGGTGCATGACAACTCATCTTCGGTTTGAGCAAACGATCTCCTTTAAGCTAATTTTTTTTGCCTGAGTCTTCAGTCTTTGCTCTTTAGTCAACCCATGTGTTTGACCAGGATTGAGCCGGACGGTCTTTGCAGGCGGATGAACTTTACTCTGAAGGCAGACTCATTTCTCATAGGCGGACGGTCTCTTCATTTGCTTTTCGATAATGTTTTCAGCATGGCTTCAGTTCATAAGTGTTCCTGAATATGAAATCCTTTAAAGAATGTTAGTAACACTTAGCTAAATTGTTATTTATCAAAATAGGTTAATTCATTTAAATAATGAATCCAGAAATTGCTCAGCTTCAAGTTGTAGTAGATTTTTGAAGTGTAGGATTTTGGATTGAAGAGGCACTTCACATCCTCGGGCATCAGGAGAGCAATGATGCTTCCATTGAGGTGAAATGGTAGGGAGTGGAGAGTTCTCGGAGAGCTTGACGCGAACCCAGTGTCGATTGGCAATGTTGCCCAAAACAGCAATTGTAGGAGCATCATCAACAGGGCCAAGGAGTGGGAGATATGTGCAACACTGGTTAGGGGCTAAGGTAACTAGAACAATGCGAAATTCCGTGGCAGCTAATAACCTCATATCCAGAACTGTAAACCACTTGGACTCAGGTGCGGGTTCATTTTCATTGAACGTGAGAGCCAGACACAAGGTGTCAATGTCTTTGTCAGAGCAAAAGGTTTTGGAATGCAGCACTCTATGAGATAGAAGTTCTTGGATAAGTAACTTGCGAACTTCTGGCCAGTAATCCTAAGGATGACCCAGCCATTGAGCAAGACAGCGGAATCCACAATTGCCATCATCTTGGACGTCAAAGACATCCGAAATATATTTGTGAAAGATTTGAGGCAAGAACTTCAAATATTGAGCATGAGAGTCTGAAATGAGTTCAGCTGTGGAGTGCACAGTCTCAGGAGGTGGTTTGGACGAGGTTGATGCATGCAAGATCGTGGGTGTAGGCAAGCATTAGACGACGATGTTTGAGGCAGGCATCAGACGGAGTTGGGGAAGGAGGTCTCCGTTGTTGATTTCTCTTAGTCTAGTCACTTAAGAGTTCTGGAGGTGCTCCGGAGATGTCAACTGACAGATTCATACGACGAACATCTCCAAATTTGATGGGAGTAGCAGAGACATAGTCAGATGAAATGTATTGCACCACTTCAATAGAGGGATTGATTAGTTTCTTGTGATGCATAAGGGATGATATAAGAGACCCATAAGGAAGGTTGGTGTTAGACTGTTCCAGAGTATGGAACATGTATTGAAATAGAAGGTCAGGCCAATTAACTTTCCTGCGTTGTTGTAGTTGGAATAGAGCCCACTGAGAGAACTTATTTACTAAGTCTCGAGACCCTTCTTTCGGTAACACAACCTTGCTAAGAACAGCATGAGTTAAAATGCATTCTTCAACTAGGTTTTTCACTCGTCGAGAGGTGGAGCTTTTTGGAACCTCCTTCCAGATAGTGAAGGGAGTGCTTTCAAAGTTTTCCCAAGAAGAGGAGTAGCAGACCCCATCGAGAGGAAGATTGAGTAGTTGAGACACGTCGCTGGTGTGTACATTGATTCCTTGCCCCAAGCACCTTGTTCGGATGTGGTTAGGGTTTATCTTGACGGCACAATCGTAGAATTCTTGAACGAGAGGCGTGATTACTGAAGTTGTAGAAATTTCGAACAAGTTTCCCCATGCCTGTGAGAGTAGAAGATCAAGTCCAGCCACCTTCGCATGTTCATACAGCTTCAGATCGAGATATCTAGGGGTGACAAGCTTTCTGTCCCCCAGATGTTCAATCTTCATCGGACCAATTTCAGAAGTTTGTTGTTTACGATTGCGAGCAGTAAGATCATGCTGTTTCTGGATGATCTGAATCTCTTCCGTGCTAAGGACTTCTTGGGTCTTTACATTTCTTCGTTTGTTAGGAGCCATGATTTCTGTAGAAGAGGAAAGTAGAAAGACAACTACAAATGCACAAAGTGTAAAGTATGAGGTATTAGAACGGTTATTAGAGATATATTTTTAAAACTGTCAATTTTCATGTTGGAAAGTGTAAATATTTTCTCGACATTATCAATCTCATGATGAATGATGCAGTTAGTTAATGCGCATTAAATGATGAGAGATAAGGAGTGCTAGGATTTATGTATGCGTGTTGAGTAAGTAATACATATGAAAAGACACAACTGTTTCAGCATTAAATGCATATCTTGTAGTGGATATTGATTTTAGAGTAAGCTAACCAGACGAACTCAACCCAGGTATATCTATAATGCAGGAAACATCCCTATTCTTTCTCTAAGGCATGCAAACTTATTTTGAATAAGTGGTTTAGTAAATATATCTGCCGGTTGATCATCAGAGGGTATGTATGAAATGTCAATATTTCCTTTGGCTACATGATCACGAATAAAATGATGTTTAATTTCAATATGTTTGGTTCGTGAATGCAGCACAGGGTTCTTTGTAATATTAATGGCACTTGTGTTATCACATAATAGTGGAATGTTATGCTCAAAAATATTATAATCCTCTAATTGATGCTTCACCCAAAGAAGTTGGGTGCAGCGGCGACATATTCTGCTTCAGCCGTTGAGAGAGAGATTGTGCTTTGCCGCTTGCTTGCCTATGGAATTAGACAATGTCCTAGAAAGTGGCATCCTCCACTTGTGCTTTTTCTTTCGATTCTGTCTCCGGCGTAATCAGCATCACAGAATCCTCTTAGCCTGAAATCGTCACCTTTCTCATAGACTAGACCAAGATTAGTTGTCCCAATGAGATAACGAAATATGCGCTTTACTGCACTAAGATGAGATTCTTGGGGACTTACCTGGAATCTTGCATAGACACAGACACTGTACATAATGTCTGGTCTACTTGAGGTAAGGTATAACAGTGAACCTATCATTCCTCTGTATTTGGTTGAATCAACCGGAGTTGAATCGTCAGCTTCATCCAGTATTGTTCCAGGATGCATGGGGGTTCCCATGGCTTTTGCTTTCTCCATGCAGTACTTCTTTAGTAGACCATTAATGTATTTGGTCTGATGAATATAGGTTTTGGTTCCTTCCTGTCTGATTTGTAATCCTAGGAAGAACTTTAATTCTCCCATCATACTCATCTCGAATTCACTCTACATCAGTTTTGAGAATTCTTGGCAGAGAGCTTCATTAGTGGCCCCAAATATTATATCATCGACGTACAGCTGTACCAGAATGAAGTCCTTGGACCTCTTTCTTCTAAATAGAGTGTTGTCGATGCTTCCTTGTGAGAATCCATTGTTCATCAGAAATGAACTTAAGCGATCGTACCATGCGCGTGGTGCTTACTTTAGTCCATATTATGCTTTTCTTAGCTTGAAGACGTGGTCTGGTAGATCCTGATCTTCAAAACCTGGAGGCTGCTTTACGTAGACTTCTTCCTCAATGTATCCATTTAGGAACGCACTTTTCACATCCATTTGAAATAGTTTTATAGAGTGCTGACATGCAAATGCTAGAAGAATACGTATGGCTTCAATTCTTGCTACTGGTGCAAATGTTTCTGTATAATCGATTCCTTCTTGTTGATTATACCCTTGGGCCACCAGTCGAGCTTTGTTTCTTGTGACTTTTCCATTTTCATCCATTTTATTCCTGAAGACCCATCAAGTGCCTATAATAGATTTGTCTTCTGGTTTAGGCACTAAATCCCAGACTTTGCTTCTCTCAAATTGATTCAGTTCTTCTTGCATGGCTAGGATCCATCCTTCATCCTGAAGTGCTTCACCTATGTTCTTCGGTTCTATCTCAGAAAGAAACGCACAGTTAGCATAATCATTTAAGGTGGATCGGGTTCTTACCTTTTCATGGACATTTCCAATAATTTCTGTAGGAGGATGATCTGGTTTGAATCTCCAGTCTCGAGGTAGTGAGATACTACTGAAGGTCATGACTTGACTTGTGGAGATGTCGTCAGACGTAGTTTCGCAAGCATCGTCTGGTTGAGTTGAAGAGGGGATGATTGGATTTGTCTCTTTATCGGACGATGATGGCTGAGCTGGATTTGATGAGGGAGCTTCACATATTTCCAGTTCATCATCTTCTGGAGTTATCTGATTTACACTTACGTGTTTATCTTCGAACTTAACATTGATAGACTCTTCGACTGTCATTGTTCTGGAGTTATATACTCGGAATGCTTTGGAGTTGGGTGAATATCCCAAGAATATTCCTTTATCTGATTTTGCATCAAACTTTCCAAGGTCATCCTTTGTGTTGAGTAGAAAGCATGTACTTCCAAATGGATGAAAGTATGAGATGTTTGGCTTTCTTCCTTTCCACAATTCATAGGCTGTTTTCTTCAAGATGGGACGCATAAATATTCTATTTTGAATGTAACATGCTGTATGAATGGCTTCAGCCCAGAAGTACTTTGGTAGAGATGTCTCGTTGAGCATAGTTCTGGACATTTCTTGAAGTGACCTATTTTTCCTTTCGGCTACTCCGTTTAGCTGAGGAGTTCTTGCAGCAGATACTTGATGAAATATTCCATTCTCTTCGTAGTAGTGGTTGAACTCTTCATTTATAAATTCTCCTCCTCTATCGCTACGGATGTTGGTGATGCAATATCCTTTTTCATTTTGAACTCTTTTCGCAATGATTAAGAAGGACTTGAAAGTTTCATCTTTTGTTCCGAGGAATTATACCCATGTAAAACTGGTGTAGTCATCAACGATGACAAGACAAAATCTTTTTCCAGAACAACTAGCCGTTCTAGTGGGTCCGAACAAGTCCATGTGTAACATCTCCAGAGGTCTCTTCGTACTAACAACGTTCTTTGCATGGAAAGAACTTTTTAATTGCTTTCCTTGGAGACATGTTGAGAATGTATCATCATATTTGAAAGATAGATATGGCAGACCACTTACTAAATCATGTTTGATTATTTTAGCAATGGTCTTTAAGGATGCATGCCCTAGCTTCCTGTGCCATATCCATTTATCATCCTCTGCTGATACTAGACATGTTACCTTTTGACTTGCAAGGTTTTCCAGGGAGGTCTTATATAGATCTCCCTGTCTCTGAGCTTCAAAGATAATCTTGTCATCCTCGTTTGTGACACTACACTTCAATTTGGTGAAGGAAACAGTGAGCCCACTATCACACAATTGACTTATGCTAAGTAGGTTATGTTTCAATCCTTCAACTAGCAGAACCTTCCGAATTACTGGAAGGGGGTTCTTACCAACATTACCTTCTCCGACAATGAAACCTTTTTGATTGCCTCCAAAGGTCATTGTCCCTCATGTCTTCTTCTCATGGATCTTTGGGAATAAAGACCTTTTTCCCGTCATGTGCCGTGAGCACCCACTGTCCAGGTACCATTGTTCTTTTTGGTTTCGAGCTGTTAAGCACATCTCATCCTTGTCATCTTCTTCGTCGTTGGATTGGTCGACAGAGATCATTAGTGCCTCTGCTTCTCTATCTGCTTCAATGTCTGAAGTGTCTATGGATCCCATAAACGCACAGTATGAAGTTTCTTCGTTGGCTCCCTTAGTTTCTTCTTCTTGATCGGAGTCATCTTCTGATTCATCGTTTTGACTGGAAAAGACCTTCTTTTTATAGAAATTCTTTTGGGAAGGCTTGTTTCCCAGACGAGGGCAATCGGCTTTGACGTGTCCAGATTTCTTGCACTCGTAACAGACGATCCCTCCTTTACTTGGGATCCTTTCTTCTTCTCTTGGTGAGGAAGATGGTCTTCCTTTGAACTGCTTCCTGTTCCCCATCATCTTTCTGAATCTTCTATTGAACAGAGCCTGTTCATCATCGATCGATCAGATTGAGCAGTTTCCTCATCTGAGGATTCATCAGCTTTCAAAGCCTTTGATTTGTTGGCTTTAAAAGCTACATCTTTTGCGGCAGCTGCTTTTCTTTTTATGATTGCAGCATCATTAGCAAGATCCTGCTCGTGAATCTTCATTTCTCCAAGCAGATCTTCTACTTGATAGGTATCAAGATTCTTTCCAGCTCTTTGGGAAGTAACGAAATTTCTACAATTGGTGGGAAGGCTTCTAAGAATCTTGACCACTTGCTCCTTGTCAGTGAAACCCAGATTTCTCATACCATTATGAATGGTTTGAAGTCGTGCGAACATGGAGTCAATGGACTCATTGTCGTCCATCATGAAGTTTTCGTATTGAGACGCGAGCATGCTCATCTTGGTGGTTTGAACAGCAGTTGTTCCTTCATGAGCGATAGCTAGTGTATCCCATACCTCCTTTGCGGTGCTTAGGATGTTAACTTTGTCATGCTCACTCTTGCTAAGAGCACATATAAGAAACAGCCTCGCCTTGGAATTTCTCTGATTGTCGGTCCTTTGTTCATCTGTCCATTTGTCAGCTGGAATGGCCTTGCTTTCACTATCTTTGGGAACGTAGTTTCCTTTCGATATTACGTCCTATAGTTTCCAATCGGTTGATTCAATGAATAGCTGCATGTGCTTTTTCCAGTAGGGGTAGTTTGAGCCATCGAAGAATGGTGGCTTGTTGGTTGCAGTTCCGGTTGGGTAGGCAATGCCGTCCATGGATCTTTTCACTCTACACCTGTTAAGATGTTAGTAATTCTCAGAGCGGTTAAGCTCTGATACCAATTGATAGTAATAAAACCACACAAGAAAGGGGGGTTTGAATTGTGTGTGTGTGACTTTTATAAACTTTTTCACAATATAGTTAATATTAGTTCGAAAACGTTGAGTGATATGTGCAGCGGAAATAAACTTAGACCTTGAAGAATAAAGCACACACGATATTTATCCTGGTTCACCCCCAAAACCGATAGGGCTACGTCTAGTCCTTGGCTATACCAAGATTTTCCACTATTTCAACAGAATAGTACAAGTGTTCGCAGGGACTTCTCCCAGTATTCTGAGGACTACTCCTTTACAAGTTTTCTAGGACTTCTCCTTTATCTCTCGAGTATTCGACAGGACTCCTCCCAGTTCTTTTTCAAGAAGGTTTGTTTTCTACAGGGATCTCTTCACAAAGAGTGGGTAGAAACTATGAAGTTCTGAAATCAGAGAGGGTATACAAATTTTTTCTCTGAAGGGCTTGTGTGAGAAAGGATAAGAGTTTTCACTCTGTAAGGATTTCACACTAGTTGGTGACTAAAACTCAGAAAATGAGAAGGCTAAGGTTATTGAGTGTTCTTGACTAAAGCTTGTTCAAATTGTAAACTGACTTGAAAGATTTGAATGCTTTGATAGTGTGTAAGTCGCCAAGTTGAAGATGATGCAGAGGCCACTATTTATATCTTCAGTAGGATGATAACTGGAGGCGCTGATGAAGATCTTCAAAAATAGTTATGTTGAATACTCGCTTGATTGTGAGTAACGGATACTTCTGCATCTGCTTGTTGTAGTCTTCCAGGTGAAGAATGCTTCTTTAACAAATAGAGAGTGATATCGTCTGGCGATTCTTTTGTTCTGGTTCTCAGAGGCTGCAATTAATGCATATGCATTACAGCTAATCCGATAATTAATGCTCTGACCAGAAGATTTGAATTTGGCCGTTGGGGAGATACGATGATCAGAGGATATCAGCGTTAATTCAGCAAAAGTAGCTTGAATTAAGGAATGTCAGAGAATTTGAACCTTCAAGGAATAAGGCGCTTAATTCTGTCTCTTCCGCCATTAATGCTCTGATCCACCAAGAGGTGCATGACAACTCATCTTCGGTTTGAGCAAACGATCTCCTTTAAGCTAATTCTTTTTGCCCGAGTCTTCAGTATTTGCTCTTTAGTCAACCCATGTGTTTGACCAGGATTGAGCCGGACGGTCTTTGCAGGCGGACGAACTTTACTCTGAAGGCAGACTCATTTCTCATAGGCGGACGGTCTCTTCATTTGCTTTTTGATAATGTTTTCAGCATGGCTTCAGTTCATAAGTGTTCCTAAATATGAAATCCTTTAAAGAAAGTTAGTAACACTTAGCTAAATTGTTATTTATCAAAATAGGTTAATTCATTTAAATATTTTACTCTAACACTTCGTTTTGGCCAGAAGCCCTTGCCACATCTGCATATTTCATCAACCGTCTTCCTACCCAAATCCTGAGTCACAAAACTCCTTTACAGGCCTTAGCTACCCAAACCACTATTCCTTCACTCCTAACTTCACCTCCCCGCGTTTTTGGGTGCTCTGTGTTTGTTCATGTTCCCAAAAGTGATAGAACCAAACTTGATCCTTGTGTTGAGAAATGTGTTTTTGTGGGCTATGCCATGCATCAAAAGGGGTATCGGTGCTATAATCCTTTCACTCATCGTATTCATGTTACTATGGACTGTGACTTCTTAGAATTTGAGTTTTTCTACCACCAACTTCGTGCTCAGGGGGAGACTGTTAGTGAATCACTAAGTTGGTTAAATGATCTAAGTTGTTCTGACACTATTCCAACAGAGCAGGTAGATGGAGCCACTGAACCTATTCCTATCAACGTAGCCAGGCCTGACGAACCAGTACACACAACCAGTGTCCCGACTTCGGAAGATGTCCAACATGAGGTAAATGAGCCTAACTCTAATGATTTGTCACTTGATTTAAATAATGCCACTGCTCATGATGACAGTCTAGAACCAGAAGAGCTGGAGCCAGAAGTGTGTGCCCTACCTCCTCGAAGAAACAGAGGTGTACCTCCGAATCGATATTCTCCTGAGCATGTTTCCCGTGCTTCGAGGTACCCAGTAAATATAGCCAGGGGGAGAATTTTTGAAGTTGCACAAGCATTCTCAGCTACTCTTCTCTTAGAAGATATTCCAAAAACAGCCCAAGAAGCAAGCAAGAAAATGGAATGGCAAGAAGTAATGAATACAGAGATGGAGGCTCTTGAAAAGAATGGTACATGGGAAAAATTTGTACTACCAGTAGGAAAGAAACCAGTTGGGTGTAGATGGATCTTCACTATCAAGTATAAAGCATTGAGCGATACAAAGCAAGGTTAGTTGCCAAAGGCTACACCCAGACTTATGGGATTGATTACTCAGAAACCTTCTCTCCAGTCGCAAAAATTGACACCTCAGGGTGTTGTTCTCAGTAGCAGCAAATAAGGACTGGCCTCTTCACCAGTTTGATGGTAAGAATGCATTCTTACATGGAGATCTGAATGAAGAAGTGTATATGGAAGCCTCACCTGGGTTCTCAGGAAACTTCCAAGAAGAAGAAGTGTGCAGGTTGAAGAAGGCCTTGTATGGGCTCAAACAATCTCCTCGTGCATGGTTTGGGAGGTTTACTATGGCTATGAAGAAATATGGATACAGACAGAGCAATGCTGATCATACACTTTTCTTTAAAAGAAGAGGTGATCTGATCACATGCCTCATAATATATGTGGATGATATGGTCATAACAGGAAGCGATGAAGAAGAGATCTCTCAGCTCAGGAAGAATCTCTTTACAGAATTCGAGATGAAAGACCTTGGGGGGCTGAAATACTTCTTGGGTATCGAAGTCCTCCGATCCAAAGAAGGGATTTATATCTCCCAATGAAAATACATACTGGATCTATTAGCTGAGACTGGTATGGTAGATTGTAAACCAAGTGATTCTCCAATAATGGTAAATCACAAACTCAAGATTGTTGAAGAATCTGAGCCAGCTGACTGAGAGAAGTATCAAAGGTTAGTAGGGAAACTGATCTATCTAGCCCATACTAGACCAGACATTGCATATGTTATTGGGGTGGTGAGTCAATTTATGCATCATCCACAGGTAGAGCACATGGAAGCAGCTATGAAGATTGTCAGGTATCTCAAAGGCACTCTAGGAAGAGGTATAATTTTCAGGAGAAATGGACATCTGGATATTGAGGCTTATACTGATGCTGATTGGGCTGGTAACCCAAATGATAGACGATCCACAGCGGGATACTTCACTCTAATCGGAGGACACCTTGTTACCTGGAGAAGCAAGAAACAGAAGGTAGTCGCTCTATCTAGTGCTGAAGCAGAATTCAGAGGTATTGTAAAAGGAATAACTGAAGTTCTCTAGCTAAAGAAACTGATGAGTGAAATTGGTTTTCTAGTAAAACTCCCTACCCAGCTCAGGTGTGACAATAAGGCAGCAATTAGTATCTATGAAAATCCGGTTCAACATGATAGAACAAAACATGTTGAAGTGGATAGGCATTTCATAAAGGAGAAGATTGAAGATGGTACTGTTGAGCTACCCTTTGTGAGATCTGAAGATCAGCTAGCTGATATTCTCACCAAGGCAGTAACAGGAAGAACTCTAGAGACAGTCTTACACAAGTTGAATATTGGAGATCCCACTATTCAACTTGAGGGGGAGTGTCAGAATATCAACATATTTAAAGAGAGAATCAAGCCAGATTTGATCAGAAGAGAATCAAGAATAAATAAGGAAGAGATCAGAATATAATTAGGGGAAGAATATTATAGTATTATTTGTAATATTTTGTTTCCTTATTTACTTAGCTCAATTGTACTATAAATTAAGGCTATGCCTACAAGAAATATACAACAATTCCCTGATTCTCTATTTCTTTTATTTCAATACAAATCGTTGGAGCTTCCACGTGTCACATAATTGTAACATCTTGAAATTTAGAATGGGTGTTGTATGTACCTTTCAATCTTGACAGCATTTTTCTTTTGTGATGTTTTAGCTTGTGGAATGTGTGAAGGAAGGGTTAATTGCGCACTCTCATCTCCTTTGACCTTCGTTTCCGCAAACTGGTCTGTTACTCCTTAGTCTTTCTTCAATCTTCACTATAGCGAGACACAAACACCAATCGCTCCTCTCGCTCTGCTGTCCACCGTGCCGCTATTACAGACATCCGAACGGTTCGATCGTTTTCTCCTCCTCCACCATCTGATCCGTATCTCAAGTTGAACCTGTCGTTCTCTCCTTTGTCTCTCATTTTACTTGTGTTTTGCGTGGAATGCAGACAACATAAAGTGATGGAGTCATCTCCCTAGCTTTAAGCTCACTATAAATATGTGATATGTCCTTTGCTTTGTCTCATAGATCATTTTTTCAGCCTATTTGAATTATATAATCAGGCTTTAGTTAAAGACATAAAGTCGTTGCATTATTGAGAACTATGGTTGACAGTATAGCTAAACTACTACAGAAAAATAATAATATCCATACCTTATCTCTTATGGGCTTTTTTTTTAATATTACAAGAAAAAAATTTGTAAAATAAGACCAAAAAAATATAGCAAACTAAGGCACTTTGTGTCATGTAGGAGGCCGACGTGGAGGAGGGGGGGAGAATTAGAGGGGGAGTCGCAGAAAAGCACGCGATTCAAAGCCTGGGGAAGGGGGATTCGCAACAGATCCTGCGACTCATGGGGAATAGGGATTCGCGCGCCATCCTGCGACTCATGGGATGTTTGGGGAACAGAAGCTTGTTTGGGGAGCAGGTGACAAGACCTGTGTAGGAGTCGCGTTGACCACAGCGACTCCCAAGGCTGTCTGGAGTCGCCCAATCACCCGCGACTCCTATGCATGGGTGCCACGTGGCACTAGAGTTGCGGGGGGCCCTACGACTTGTGTAGCCCTGTCCCCTACTTCCCCTACTCCCTGTTCCCTGCTCCTAAGCCACCCAACCAGAAACAACTAGCCGCATTAAAGCATGCGACTTGCATGCCACGGCCACGTCAGCCTCCTACATAGCACAAAGTGCCTTAGTTTGTTAATTATTATTATTTTGTGTCTTATTTTGCAAATTTTTTTTTAATATTAAAAAAAAAAACCTCTCTTATGTTTCCTCTTGAATTCCTATTTGGTTGTGTCATCTATAATTGGTTACTTAGTGAAAATGGTTATCTGTAATTGCATACCTTACATAACATTCACTCTTATTTGCCTATTTGATAGTTATACACGATCAAACTTTTGCTATTTGGTTATTTAATTGATTTAAAGATTTTTCACACGTTTAGAAAAATGGCTTCTATAATTTGTGTCAGCCCTTTTTGGTTATTTTGCTGAAAAGGTTTTTCCACTCCCTAATTACAATATGGTTTTTTTGTTTCAAAGCATTGAATCTATTTGTGTTTTGTCTTTTCCACTCACTGATTACATTCAGTGATAACTTCACCCTTAGTTGACTATTTTTTTAATTCACTCATTAAATTTTTTCCACTAAGTTACACTCTTAATATTTTAGTGGAAATATTTTTAGTTCCATATCTCTAATTGCATACTTACATTGACTGCATTAGCTGGTGGCAGCATGTATAAGAGCAGAAATAGGGGTGGGCCCTTCCATAGTATCGGGTAACCATACAAGAAGGGGGAATTGGGCAGATTTTGCAACCGAGCCACAAAATAATAAAAGGGCACATAAAGTAATATTTGGATCAATCAAGTTGTTGAATATTTGGAATAAATCTCAAAATTGGCATTTCTAGAATAAATCTCGAATATTTAAATCAATCAAGGTGAGGTTATTCCAAATATTTGGAATAAATCTCGAATAAACCTCATTTTGATCAATCAAGTTGTTAAATATTTGGAATAAATCTCGAAATTCCAAACTACCCGTTATCCAATAAAGACCCAAAATTTCTAATAATAAACTAAAACCGCTCACACGAATGGTTACAAACGCTTTTTGACAAACATTAGCCGCAGCAGGACGTGTGAACCAAAAACCTATTAATAAGAACACATTTTTGCCTATTTGATAGTTATACATGAATATTTTTTTCATAATTGGTAATTTTACTGATATAAAGACTTTCCATCACTTTTTGTCTTTTATGCATATCTCTATTCCTAATGTCATTTAACATACTTTCTCATATAAAAACATTTTTCTCATATAATACATCCTCTATATATATATGGTCTAAAAGTGTGGTAGGAAGCTCTGCCCGTAGTGCAGTCACATTTACTTTTAAAGCACTTTAGATACATAGAGGGTTAGTATTTCACATCGTCATTCTATTAATTGTGAAAGGGTCATTTAGACGCCACAAGGTAAGAACTTTTAACTGCTTGCACTTTTCATTCCCAATCAAAAGCTTCATTCAAGGCTTTCTAACTGTTTATATTATTTTTTCAAAATTGGGAAAAAAAGCTCTGAAAAGAGGGTTGTGATTTTGGGTTGGTGGTTGGAGTTTGAGTAATCCCATTTACCTTTCTTTGCAAGTTCCCTAATTTAGTTGTTTTGGCGTAGATTATCATGACTTGGTCCAAAGTATATGGATCCTTAGTGGTACTTGCGTTGGATTAAACATCAATCAACTCCTAGGATTTCTTTCCTTGAGAGGTGGATGAGTTCTTTTGTTGCCTCCATACATTTTCTTTTAATATGAATTCTTCTGTCTTGCTTAAGTGCTTATTTCATGTTTGCATTTACCTTGCCTAAGCTTCAGGAAAAAGGTGTTTTGAAGTTTGGCCCAAGTTAACATGAGGGAGAGGGGGTAGTAACACTAACAAGTAACAACCCTTGGAGCAGTAGTGGTAAGAAAATGCAGAGTAGTTACAATAACCCATATTCAATGACAGCATTATTAGTTTAGTTGAGGAGGTAACGCTTTATTTGTCATATTCGTAAAATATGACAGATAAAAAGTCACACATAGACAGAAATGTCACAGTCACACTCTCACACTGCCATAATCTCACACATTCTTCTTGAATCACTATCACACGCATTGACACAAACTAGTAACATGCCCGTGCGCATATTTTTAATAATAAATTTACAACATTTTTAAATATGCGCTGAATTGATAAAATTAAGGTAGATGCAATGACTTATATTTAAATTGTTTATTTAAAGTTTATATCATACAAAAACCAAATAACATAATTAAGTTTGATAACCGAATTAGAAAAACATCCATAAAATACTTATTACACCAATAGTCTGAATACAATGACGATTTTATTTCACATCTCTATCTTAACACATTTTTACTCTTTAGTTGAAGAAGTTTGTGCTGGTGAATCTCTTGTTACATCAATACAATCTAAATCTTGAACCGAAATTCTTTTCATAAGAGTAACACCAAGTGGATATAATATGTACAAGTTCATTTTCACTTGTAATAGATATATCCACCTGCAAGTACAAATAAATATATGACGACATCATAATGTTTCCATTATTACATAGAAATATATACATGTTCAAACGAACGAAATAAATATCTTACAACATCATAATATTGCTTTTGAACTGATTGTTCACTATTTGCTTCAATACTGCACATTTCCATTTCCAGAGAATCCTAAAGAAAATCATATGTAATAATTGGAACGTTAAATTACTTACGAATAAAATTATAGTTAGAGTCAACAATAACATGTCATCCTTATCCCATAAAGCACGCAGAAGGAGTTATACAAACCTTTTTTGGCTCAGGCAACTCACCAGCCTATATAAAAATTAACAATACAGTTGTGACGGGAAGTTATATATTTGTGACATGATGTAAATGATAATAAAGCATATTTTAATAATAAAAATTTTCATTCTAACGGATATTTCACCCTAAAGGTATTATTTAGATTAGAAATATTGAGGAAATGAAATTTAATCATGCTGGTCCTTCATTAACACACTGTTATTGTAATATTATAACCAATTTAATGATATATACCTCATCTGCCTCTTTTTGAACAATAGTGGCTGACTTTTTGATCCATTGAGAAGCTTCTCGATCTAATATCATAAATTCAGCATTGGCAGTATCATCTCTCACATCAACTTGTACACAATACCTATGATGAATTATTGATTAAATTTAATAAATTATTAATGATTTCAATAAGTAAACTCAGATGGTTACAATATATATATATATATATATATATATATATATATATATATAGGGGGCGTATCTAGTGAGAGCGATGTTTATTATGAGAGATGAGAGCGTTAAATCATGGCCGTACAACCATTCATGAGTGGTTGAGATTAAAAGTAGTTTAGTGGTCACATGACTTTTTAAAAAAGTCACATGCCATTTTGTTTTAATCTTGACCCTTCATGGTAGATCTAATGGCTAAGATTGAACGCTCTCATCTCTCATAATAAACATCGCTCTCACTTGATACGCTCCCTATATATATATATATATATATATATATATATATATATATATTATATTATGTTATTATATTTTAAATTGAGGATTCTCACATTGGAACAACAAAAACTTATCCTTTACGGTGTTTACACTTGGCTATATTGTTTTCAAAATCAATTTTCTTTGTGCATTTAGAGCAACCCGGTAACACCAATAATAATTTGTAAGCAGTCTATGTACAGTTCCTAAAACATTCCAAGTGTCACCCTAAAACAACAATGAATATATGAAAATCATTTCAAACACAAAATGAATAATGGTAGAAATTGTATGTCATTAATATTTGTTAAACCTCGCTTGTTATTTTAATATCCGCAATTGTCTTCCTATTAGTTAGGCTCAACCAATCATCTTCAATTGTCGTCCCTGAACTTACTGATAGTTGTGTGGATTTAAGAGATTGAGCTTCCTCCAAAGAATATTTCCTACAATGAAGAAAAATTAGACGGATATTTTAACATCTAATGAGATATCTCCATAAGATTCCATACATTAAAATGTGAGAAAAAGGTGTATAAATTTATATGTATATATAAGGTACCTTTTTTTCAATTCATTGGCTTCCTTCCAATCAGGATTGATGTATAACTTAGTTTTGTACATAGAGTTGGATAACTCAAGTTTCCATGTATACCAATAAATTCAGTTGTCTACAGTTAAAATGCTTATAGTAAATCTTTGACATCAACATTCCAGTCTCTCGAGATATTTCTACAATGTTTCTCCAAAAGAATACATAACAAAAACAATAAACAATCACATAAATGTTGGGTGTTGGCACCCAGTTGACAACACAGGATAAAGCACAAAGCAAAAGAATTAAAGAAAGTATCAAAATGAGAACAACAATCAGATGATTCGTCTTCATGTGAAGCAAGTGAAAACCATGAAACCAAGTCATCTGATTTTTCCTTAAAAAAATCGGTTTTTTATAGGTAAATTATAAGAAGCAAGTGAAATAATATAAAGACATAGATAATTAAATATTCAACAACAAACTCACTCATAATATCTCGTATCATAGTTATATGTAATGCAATGACCAAGCAGTTGAAACCACTTTTATCCAGCTCAGAGCATATGTCCTCGGCATATTTTTTCCCCAATGTACAATTCAATCTACAGTTGCTGTTGTAATAATAGCATCGATCTTTAATAAAATAAAGATTGTCGAAGAACATGATAAACATAAAGGAAATGTCACTTAGAATTTACCTTTCATCTTCCAATTCAACTTCTATCTTTCTTGATAGATTCCCACTCCGATGCACATATTTATCATTCTTTAGATTCACTACTCGTGCAACGATGTCTATGAAGAAAAAGTCCAATCTTGACATTAGATCTAAAGATATTAGTTTACGGATAAATGAAATGTGAGTGAGAGTATGACAATACCTATAAGAGAATCTCTTTTAATCACTCCTCTCACAATATCATTAAATGAAGCCCAATCGAATTTAGTGATCGGAATTTTTTCAAAAATGACTTCTTTCATAACTATCGTATTTTGGAAAAACAGTCTGAACTTGTGATGGGTAACTGAAGTTGGTTTCCACTCTTTCATTGGTTGTTGATTGTTATACATATGTGTTTTATCTTGCAAGGTTGGAGATCAAGTGTATGCAACCCATTCGACGGTCAGGATAACTCGGTGTAGAATGTCTTAACGGTTTGTGATGTGTATTGGATTAGTCTTGAGAATTTTTGTTTATGACTTGCCCTTTTTGATTATTTTGGACTTGATGTTGAGGATGTAACATGATATATATTCATGTTGTTGAGGTTTGAGTAAATTGAGTTGAGTTATATTGGTTATAACATGATGATAATGATTTCTATCATATGTTAATACTATGACTAAGAGGAGGTTTTGAACTGTTGGTTCATTTGATGTTGATAACTATTTGTCATAGCACATGCATTATATAGGATGTTTAAGGTTGATGTGACGGCACTTTGTCCCGTGGGATCTTCCTAGGGCGATGTAGTGGATCTCTGTCCCACGTGATCGTCCTGGCCCTGTTTGGGTAAAATTCTGGCCATAGTTATGCATATAACTATTAAGGACTAACAAGCATGGTTGTGTGATATTCTAAATGAGGACTCATGAATATTTTATTGTTGTTGTTTCTGTAATTCTTGCCTCTATTGCTGTTTACAATTACTGCTTTGTTTTATCACAATTGTTGATCGTTATTTTCTTGTCTTCTTAAGTTAACCCTTTCTATTTGTTGTTTGTTGATTGGGCACTTAACGCCATAGATAACCAGGACAAGGATGTGCATGAAGGCTGAATTTTGATACAAGTGTAAGGAGGCGCCAGGAAGGTCTAGAGGAACTGGAAGATCTTGAAGAAAAGTTATTTGTTGTTTCTTTCCGCTATTTAAACAACTGCCACTTTGTTGGTGCAAACTTACTATTAAGTTACTTCTTGATTCTTATAATGTTTAATTAAACTAGTTATGGGTTTAATATTATTCTAAATATTGAGAGATGTTCTGTTTTAAAAACCTGAGTTGTTTTGAGAGGTTTTGATGAGATATTTCCGCTATTTACTATGTGACCCTTGACCATAAATTGGGGCGTTACAATCATCACAAAGACGTTGGCTAATAGGCTAAAGGGTATCTTGCCTGATTTAATTTGTGAGTCCCAAAGCGCTTTTTTGCTAGGCGTCTAATAACGGATAATGCTTTAACTCATTTTATGCATAAGAAGATATCTTGTAAAAATGGTATGATGGCTCTCAAGCTCAATATGTCTAAGGCATATGATCAGGTAGAATGGCCCTTCTTGCATAGTGTTCTTTAGCATATGGGTTTCACGCCTTGCTGGATAACCTTGATTATGAGTTGTGTTACCACTGTTAGTTTCTCTATCATGTTGAATGGGACCCCCAACCAGCGTTTGTTCCCCAAAGGGGGTTGTGAAAAGGGGATCCTCTATCACCATACTTGTTTATTTTGTGCAGTGAAGTCTTGTCAGCCATGCTACATAAGGCTTTACTATCATCTTCTCTGCATGGGCTCCGTACAGCCAGATCGCGTCCATTATTTCTCACATGTTATTTGCAGATGACAGTGTGATTTTTGCTCGGGCAACGGTTCAAGAGGCAGAATATGTTAAATCCATTCTTGCAACCAATGAACATGCCTTTGGGCAAGTTATTAACCTTGAAAAATCGGTACTTTCTTGTAGCCATAATGTGGCAAATGGTTTATGTAATCAGCTTACATAGCTTTTGGGAGTTAAGGCAATAGAAAGTTTCGAAAAGTATTTGGGCCTTCCTGCCATCATTGGTAGATCAAAAACACAAATTTTAAATTTTGTTAAGGACAGAGTTTTCAAAAAGATTAAGGGGTGGAAAGAACGAGCCCTCTCTCGGGCGGGCTGTGATGTTTTGATTAAAGTCGTGGTTCAAGCAATTACGGCTTATATTATGTCTTGTTTTTCTATTCCTGACTCGATTTGCTCTCAGATTGAAGGAATGGTTAGTCGCTTCTTTTGGGGTGGCGACGTTTCAAAAAAGACTGCATTGGAAGAGTTGGAAACACTTTTGCCGCTCAAAGTGGAGGGGTGGTTTGGGTTTCCGTGACTTCAATGCTTTTAACACGACACTTATTGGTAAAAATTGGTGGAGATTTTTTACTTGTCCAAATTCACTACTTAGTCGTATTTTTAAGTCAGTTTATTTTCCTCACGGAAGTTTGATTGGTGCTAAGCGTGGGTCTAGACCATGTTATGCTTGGACTAGTATCCAAAAGTCAGCTTGGTTGTTTGAGAAAGGGGTTGTTTGGAAGGTGGGTGATGGCTCTTCTATTTGAATTTGGGAAGATAGTTGGATCCCCACTAAACCCCCAATAACTTTCCGCCAGGACCTGGTTGATGAGGCTGTTATTTCTCGCGTCTATGACCTTATGTGCCCAAATCGGGCGGGTTGGAATCATGATTTAATTTCTATGGTTTTTATCCCTGTCACGATGAAGAATATTGTTTCTATTCCTTTGCCGCTTTCTAATCATCAGGATATTTTTATATGGCCTTTTACAGATGATGGCTGATATTCCACTAGATCAGGCTAAAAATTTTGGAGTCCAATCTAGCCTCGTCCTCTACATCTACAGTTCTGTATCCAGCATCTTGGAAGCAAATTTGGCACGCCAGAGCTTTGCCAAGATGCAAGGAGTTTCTGTGGAGAGCTTGTCATGATATCATTCCGGTACAGTGCGCGTTGCGACGGCGAGGGGTGGATGTCGACGGCTCTTGTCCTTGGTATTGTTGGAAATATTTGTAATATTTCAAAAGTTGTAAGTCCCACATTGCCAAGCTTTACATTCTTTAAAGTCCTTATATACCAAAATTGTCTTGAAGGTGATAAAGTGAATAGAAATAGAGTTAGGCTCGCGCGCATGAGTTCTGGGCTCGTTTGGCCCATTGCAGTGCAAAACGAAGGATTTGCCCCCCCCCCCTTGCGCGCACGATATAATGGGCCTAAAAACTCTTTTGCAAAAATTTCTTTAGCACCGTCCAACCCTAGAGATTCCCGCACCGGCCACCATGAAACAAAGAGCTTGCCGCCCAACTTTTATTGCTTGCCGCCCATACCTTAATTATCGCCGCCCACCTCTTAATTATCCACTAACCAGCTTTCCTATATTTTTCCTCCCTATATATAGAACCCCTGTTTCGCCCCTTAAACACACTGGAACAGACTCTCTCTTCTTCTCCCTAATACTGAGTTTCCTGGCTTTACTGCTTCACACTCGCTAGTTCTAAGACCTGGTTTCTACCACCAGAAGGGGATGTTGAATCCTGGGAGAGTATTTGGATATCACCCAAATAAAACTCTCAAGGACAGTGAAATCAAATTCACGCCTCATCCAGATTCGATTTGTGATTTTCGTTGCTGTTTTATACTTCAAATTCCAACAATCTTGAGAGTTTTACTGCTTCCATGGAGAACGTAACCAACAACAGTGATAGAAACACCAGCAAGGCTACCGGAACTGGCTCCATACCCGTCTCTGTATTTGGTGCAGTGCCCGTTCCCCACTATTCCAAGCCTTTTCCAGATATCTCCAAAATCGAAATATTCGGAGGCCAAAACTTTCGCAGATGGTGGGAAAGGATTCATTCTACACTGGACATGCATGGAGTAGCAAATGCTCTGACCGAAACACAACGAGATTCTTCTTCTGATCCGAAACTGATTGAAGCTTGGACATTTTCTAATAAGGTATGTCGTCATACTATTATTAGCACATTATCCAATGAACTCTTTGATGTGTACTGCTCTTATAAGCAAGCAAAAGAAATATGGGACTCAATGACTCTCAAATACACCGCTGAAGACATTAGAAGACAGAAGTTTGTAATAGGAAACTACTACAGATGGGAGATGACTGAAACCAAAGACATCAGAACCCAAATCAATGAGTACCACAAGCTCCTTGAAGACTTAAAAAGCGAAAACATAACACTACTGGACGAGTTTGTTGCTGGAATTTTAATTGAAACGCTGCCTGAAACATGGAATGACTACAAACAGCAACTAAAGCATAAAGACAAGCAAATGACGCTTTCTGACCTCATAACCCACATCATCATTGAAGAAACCAGCAGAAAAGAAATAAGTGAAGCAAGAGCTAAGGCCCTGGCATCGCGAGAAAATCTGGTTCAAGACAAAAGGTACGCAAATAAGAAGATTAACCACAATATCCCCAAAACCTCTAACCCTGCCTTCAAACGGAATATGAAAGAGAAAGGAAATTGTTTTGTATGTGGAAAGCTGGGTCATTTTGCTAACAAATGTAGAAAACGACATAAAAATGGTAACCCTCCTAAAACAAATGTAAATTTGGTTAAAGGAGATGATATTATTGTTGCTGTTGTAACCCAAATCAATATGGTTTCCGACGTGAGGAATTGGGTGGTAGACTCTGGTGCTACTAAGCATATTTGTGGAAACAGAGATGCTTTTTCCTCCTACACACCTGTAGGGGAAGGAGAAGAACTTGTGTTTTTTGGAGACTCTCGAACTACTCCGGTTCTTGGAAAAGGGAAGGTTCTTCTCAAACTCACGTCCGGAAAGACCCTGGCTTTAAAGGATGTTCTTCATGTTCTAGTTATCAGAACTAATCTGATTTCTGTTGCTTTCTTAGGGAAAGCAGGGGTAAAGGTTTCCTTTGAGTCAGACAAAATTGTATTAACCAAAAACAATGTCTTTATTGGAAAGGGGTATTGTGACCAAGGTCTCTATGTACTTAATGTTTCTGATATAATAAAAGAAAATATGTCTTCTTCTGCTTACTTGATTGATTCTGTTGAGTTGTGGCATGCTAGACTAGGACACGTGAATTTTTCTTATCTTCAGAAAATGCAAATCTGAGGTTTAATTGACGGACTAAATAAATCATATAATAAAACCTGTGAAATTTGTACTGAATCAAAGATAACGAAAAAATCATGTCCCTCTGTATATGAACGTGAAACTGAATTGCTAGGATTAATACATACAGACGTAAGAGACCTAAAAGATACAGAGACTAGAGGAGGAAAAAGATATTATGTTACTTTCATAGATGATTTCTCTAGATACACTAAGGTTTATCTCATTAGAAATAAAGATGAAGCCTTTAACATGTTCTTATCTTATAAAGCTGAAGTTGAAAATCAACTTAATAGGAAAATTAAGAGAGTTAGATCTGATAGAAGGCATAATGTTCAATAACTTTTGTGAAAAAGAAGGCATAATACATGAAGTGACACCTCCTTATTCCCCCGAATCAAATGGAGTAGCTGAACGGAAAAATAGAACTTTAAAGAATATGATGAACTCTATGTTAGTTAGCGCTTCCGCACCTGATAATTTGTGGGGTGAGGTTATTCTGACTGCTTGCTTATTACAAAATAGGATTCCCCATAAGAAATCCGGAAAATCACCCTATGAGCTTTGGAAAGGTTATAAACCAAATCTGAAATATTTAAAAGTGTGGGGGCGTCTAGCTAAGGTAATGTTTGCAGACCCTAAGAAAAGGAAAATAGGATCTAAAACTTTTGACTGCTTGTTTATTGGATATGCTGAGCATAGTGCTGCTTATAGATTTCTAGTTTTAAAAAGTGATGTATATGAACGCAATACTATTTTAGAAACTAAGAATGCTAAATTTTCTTAACATATATTTCCTCTTAGATCTGAATATAATTCTCATTCTGATTTAATCGAGCCTAATGATTCTGGTCATGAAATTCTTGAAAACAATTCTGATCATGATAATCTTGATATAGACGATAACGTAGAGGAAATTAGAAAAAGCAAAAGACAAAGAAAACCAACAACTTTTGGAAACAACTTCTATGTCTATTTAACTAATAATGACCCCTTGACCTTCTCGGAAGCAATTTCTTCTCCTGATTCACAATTCTGGAAAGAAGCCATCAAAACTGAAATTGATTCAATCATGAAAAATAACACATGGACTCTAGTAGACCTACCTCCAGGAGCCAAACCAATAGGCTGCAAATGGATTTTTAAAATAAAATATCATCCTGACAGATCTGTTGATAAATATAAAGCTAGATTAGTAGCAAAGGGTTATACACAAAAAGAAAACATTGATTATTTTGATACCTTTGCTCCTGTCGCTAGAATATCGTCTATTAGAGTATTAATTGCATTAACTTCTGTCTATAAACTAGTGGTTCACCAAATGGATGTTAAAACTGCATTTCTAAATGGAGACTTAGAGGAAGAAATATATATGACTCAACCCGAAGGCTGTGAAGTTAAGGGTCAAGAAAACAAAGTGTGCAAACTCATTAAATCCCTATATGGTTTGAAACAGGCACCCAAACAATAGCATGAGAAATTTGATCAAGTTTTAATTAGTGATGGTTTTATTCTTTTGATGTTGATAAATGTGTGTATGCAAAAAATCTAGATGGTGAATGTGTGATTATTTCTTTGTATGTAGATGATATGCTTATTTTTGGTACTAGTACTAAGATTGTTATTGAAACCCAACAATTTTTATCATCTAAATTTGACATGAAAGACTTGGGTGAAGCAAGTGTAATATTGGGTGTTAAAATCTGGACAGGGCGACCGCCAAAGACTACATAATAGGGGCGGTTAGGTTTCGGTTGAGGGGCTTCCTAGTTGAGCGGCGCGGAAAGCGCGTCGTGCGCCCACGATTGGGTAGAGCCTATCTAGACGCTAGGGGCAAACCTGTAATAGGCATGGGGTTTGGACTTTATGATGTATTGGGTTGATTTCGACGGCCCATAGGGTTTTACTCCCTATAAATAGCTAGGGGAGGCTACTGTAAAAGGGGTTAGCAATTTTTAATAAACAAGGAGATTATTCAGCTCTCATCCATTGTGTTATTTTTCCAGAACATTTTTGGCGCCGTCTGTGGGGAAGGTAAACTAAACCCTACGCACTCAACAACTAGCTATGTTAGGCACTGGCCGTCGAAGGGGAGGCCGCGGGCGTGGAGGACGAACGGTGGGCCGTCAGCCTGAACCGTCTCCCACACCTCCGCCGACTCCTATTCCGAATCCGGGTTCGCCACAGGCGGACGCGCAGGGTGATGGTGCGTCCGGCCAGGTTCCTTTCGCCGTCTCTATGGCTGAGTGGAATCGGGTGTGTGGCGCCCTGGATTTTGTCCAACAGCAGAATCAGCATCTGCAGGCCCAGTTGGAGTATTTTCGTCAACAAAAGGATTCTGGTGTGGAGAGCCTTAGAGAAGCTGAGACGGTGGTTGATTTTCAACCCTTTTCACCTGCCATCCAGGCGGTCCCTATCCCGGACGTGGTAAAGCACTTGGTGTTAGACACGTACTCTGGCGAATCGGACCCAAAGGAACACTTACAGGCGTTTATGACCAAAATGGTGATTAGTCAGGCGACTGATGCGGTACGCTGCAGATTGTTCCCATCAACACTGAAGGGGACGGCCTTGGCATGGTTCTCTAAACTACCAACACATTCCATAAGTAGCTTCACTGAGTTTTCATCTAAGTTCCTCTCACATTTTGCGGCAAGTAGGAGTCAGCGGGTGACGACGGGTGCTTTATTCAACATTCGTCAGGGCGCGTCGGAATCGTTGAAACAGTATATGGCGAGGTTCAACGCCACATTGGTACGAATCGAGGACCCCCCTTAAGAGACATGTGTGAATGCCTTCAAGCAAGGGCTGCGAGCGGGTGCGCTGAACAATAAGCTTAGTAGGCGCCCGCCACGCGACATGGCGGACCTCCGAGCTCGTGTCCACGACTTCATATTAGAGGAAGAGGATGATGAGCAGAAGAGAACACGGGATATGATGGACGCGCCGCCTAGGAGGCAGGAAGCGAAAGGAAAACAGGGGGAAGTGTTTGTGCAACGGGATGCTCCAAGGTCCAACCGAAGTAATCCATATCAAACTGCCGCCTTCGCTAATCAGCAACGCCGGAACTATGTAGCTCGCCCAGTAGCTGGGACGCGACCGGCCCCTCAACGCCAGGCGCCGCGGCCAGTGGCGTCAGTACCTCGTTATTCTCCGATAGCTCACCGGGCGAGGGTACCATTGGCGGTTGGACTCTCACAGATACTGACGGACAACAGAGAGACTAATTTGATCGCTCGCCCCTATCCTCCCAAGCGTCCCCCGCCTAATGTCGATACTCGAAGATGGTGTGATTATCATGGCGTCCTGGGTCATGATACGGACGACTGCGTTACCTTACAGCGTGAGGTTGAGAGGTTGATAAAGGCAGGTCACCTGGGCCAGTATGTTAAGACAGTGCCCACTCCAGATGTAGGGCGATCTGCGCAGACGTCTAGGCGTGGGAATTATGGCGATGCGGATGGAGAGGCGACAATGGGAGACCCGGCGGGAACTGTTAACTGCATCTCTGGAGGCTTCAATGATGAATCTAATGCAAGTCGCAAGAGGTACGTACGCTTGGCACACGCTGCGGTGCATACCGTTCAAGAGGAGAAATTCGGCTTCCAACACCCCAACATAATTTTCACCAGCGAGGATTTCAAAGGGGTGCTTCCACATAAGGGTGACCCGGTCGTAGTGCAGTTGCGAATCAACAACTATGATGTGAGGCGTGTGCTTCTGGATCAAGGGAGTTCGGCGGACATAATATATGGCGATGCATTTGAGAAAATGGGTCTTACGGAAAGCGCGCTAACGCCTTATACGGGGTCGTTAATTGGGTTCACGGGCGAGCGGGTGATACCACGAGGATGTGTGGAGTTGAAGACAGTCTTCGGATCGGAAAGATTCGCTAAAATGGTTTTCGTTAAATACATCGTCCTATCGTGTAAGTCTTCTTATAATGCTTTAATTGGGCGTGACACTTTAAATCAGATCTGTGCAGTGATTTCAACAAAGCATCTCAAGGTGAAGTACCCACTGTCCAATGGGCGCGTCGGAACCCTGGCGGTTGACCAAATTCGAGCGCGAGAATGTTACAGGGAGAGTGTGGTAGATTATGGGCCGCAGAACGCCAGGATTGGACATCGGTGTTATGAGATTAGTAATGAGGGCGCGCTGGACCCCAAAAGGGAGACACCGGAATCTCGACCCTGTCCTATCGAAGAAACAAAAACAGTGCAGGTAGGGCAACGAATGTTGAAGGTAGGAACACAACTGACACCTGTTCAAGAAAACCGATTGACTCGCTTACTGGAGGAGAATCTGGATCTATTTGCCTGGACGCTTAAGGATGTTCCAGGCATTATCCCGGACGTGATTTGTCACAGGTTGGCGATTAAGGACGAGGTCAAGCCAGTCGCTCAAACGCGAAGGAAGATGGGTGAAGAACGGACCAAGGTGGTCGAGATAGAAACGGCAAAGCTTAAGGAAGCAAACTTCATTAGGGAAGTTAAATACCCTACGTGGCTGGCGAACGTGGTATTGGTTAAGAAAGCGAATGGAAAATGGCGTATGTGTACTGATTATACCGATTTGAATAAGTCGTGCCCTAAGGATGCGTATCCTTTGCCTAATATTGACAAACTTGTTGATGGGGCTTCTGGGAATGAAGTGCTCAGCCTCATGGACGCCTTCTCAGGTTATAATCAAATATGCATGCATCCACAGGATGAAGAAAAGACAGCGTTCATGACTCCCAAGATCAATTATTGTTATCGAACCATGCCTTTCGGACTCAAGAATGCTGGGGCGACTTATCAGCGGATGATGGATAGAGTGTTTGAGGAGCAGATAGGAAGAAATATGCAGGTTTATGTAGATGATATGATCGTGACATCAGTCAAGGCGGATGATCATTTGGCTGACCTGGGCGAGGCATTCGGGCGAGTGCGGCATTACAACATGCGTCTTAATCCAGATAAATGTTCTTTCGGAATCTCCGGAGGCAAATTCTTGGGTTTCATGGTAACGGTGAGGGGCATCGAGATTAACCCAGATAAGTGTAGGGCGATTATGGAGATGGCTAGCCCGTCTTCAGTAAAGGAGGTCCAGTGCCTAGCTGGAAAAATTGCTTCGCTAGCTCGCTTCCTACCACACGCTGGGGAGAAGGTGGCCCCATTCTTCAAATGTTTAAAGAAGAGCACCAAATTTGAGTGGACGCCAGAGTGTGAAGAGGCGTTTCAGCGGTTGAAGCTGTTCTTGTCTAAACCGCCAGTATTACAAAAGCCAATAGTGGGCGAGCCTTTGTTACTTTATTTTGCCATCACAGATCGTGCATTGGGTTCAGTCCTCACGCAAGAAGTGGCGGGCGAGGTACGCATAATTTATTTTGTAAGTCATACTTTGCAGGGAGCTGAGAAGAGATATCAAAGGATCGAGAAAGCGGCCTTGGCGGTTTTGGTTCCAGCTCGCCGTTTACGACCTTATTTTCAAAGTTTTCAAGTAAAGGTCAGAACTGACTTACCATTGAGGCAGGTGCTGCAGAAGCCTGACATTTCTGGGCGTTTAGTCGGATGGTGTGTAGAGTTGTCAGAATACGGCTTAGTATATGAGGCAAGAGGTAAAGTTTCGTCCCAGAGGTTGGCGGAATTTGTAGCTGAGTTAACAATGGCGGGCGAGGAACCGGGTACGAAGGTTTGGGTCTTGCATATCGATGGCTCGTCAAACTCGCGTGGTAGTGGCGCCGGCATTATACTGACGGGCCCCAAGGAGGTACAGATCGAACAGTCTCTCAGGTTTGAATTTAAAGCTAGCAACAATCAGGCTGAGTATGAGGCGCTGCTGGCGGGCCTAAGTTTGGCGAAGGAACTGGAGGTAGAAACTCTGGAAATTAGAAGTGATTCTCTCCTGGTGACTAATCAAATAAATGGAATCTATCAGGTTAAGGACCCGTTATTGGAAAGATATTTAAATCGAGCACAGGAGTTGATGAAGGAGATTCAAACGGTGGAAATTAGCTATGTTCCTCGAGAACAAAATCAACGGGCTGACTTGCTCGCCAAGCTCGCCAGTACCAGGCGACCTGGAAATTATAGATCTGTTATTCATGAAGTAATGCATTCTCCTAGTATAGACCGGGTAGAGCAGGTGTGTATGGTTGTTCAAGAGCATAGTTGGATGTCTCCAATTATAGAGGCGTTAACTGAGTCCGCGGAGGGCGCGTCGGCGGTCGGGACCGAGAAGAGACGGGCCGCTAGTTATTTTACGATGATACAGGGCGAATTGTATAGGAGGGGCTTCTCAGCGCCCCTGTTGAAATGTGTCACCGAGGATCAGGCTCAAGAGTTGATGAAAGAAGTACATGAAGGTACATGCGCTAGTCATATTGGGGGCAGATCGCTGGGAGCAAAAATTCTGAGGGCTGGGTTCTACTGGCCGACTCTGAGGAAGGACTGCCAATTATACGTGAAAAGTGTGACAAGTGTCAAATGTTTGCAGATTTACATAGAGCGCCCCCAGAATTAATGGCGACTATATCTTCCCCATGGCCATTCGCCCTCTGGGGAGTTGATTTAGTCGGGCCATTCCCGCCCGCAAGGTCACAATTTAAATACATCTTGGTGGCGGTGGATTATTTCACTAAATGAATAGAAGCAGAGCCTCTAGCAGCCATCACCTCTGAGAAGGTTAAAAAGTTTTATTTTCAAAGACTCATTTGTAGGTTTGGCGTACCTCAGGCAATCATCTCTGATAATGGGACTCAATTCTCTAGTCAAGCGACCAAGGATTTCTGCGAGGAATGGGGAATTCAGAACCGCTTCACTTCGGTCGAGCACCCTCAGACCAATGGCCAGGCAGAGGCCGCTAATAAAGTTGTTCTAGCAGGATTAAAGAAGCGCCTTGATGAAGCAAAGGGGCGTTGGTTGGAGGAATTGCCTATAGTTCTCTGGTCGTACAACACCACGCCTCAGTCGACTACCGGAGAAACGCCTTTCAGATTAACCTATGGCACAGACGCTATGCTCCCGGTCGAGATAAAAAACAAGGCATGGCGAGCGGTAGCTACCGACCCGGAACATAATCAGAATAACTTATTGGTTAGTTTGGACCTGGCTCCAGAAGTGAGGGAAGAGGCTCGCCTCAGGGGTGAAGCCATGAAACAGCGTATATCCAGGAGATATGATTCACGGGTTGTCCCGCGGGTAATGCGCGTTGGTGATTTGGTCTTGCGCAGGCGAACAGGTACCTCGGATGTCAACAAGTTAACACCTAATTGGGAAGGACCTTTTAAGATCACAGAATCTCTGGGCAATGGGGCGTACCATTTGGCAGATTTGTTCGGCAAGAGAATCCCAAGGTCTTGGAATGCCACTCATCTTAGGCATTATTACAGTTAGTAATGTATTTAGTTGGCGCCCTAGCTTTGGCGGCCAAGCTCTTCGCTTACAGTTATTTTATTTCTGTCATCTTATTCCATTCAATAAAGGTAGAATTTTCAGTTGACGAAAGGATATAATTTTGGGCCAAAAGAAGGCCCCGCCCAAACATCTAACTTTCTTGCAGGTACAAAACGAGGGCGCGGAGGACTTCCCTAATAGTCTTACGGACTATCAAGGGCAAAGTCTGACGAGGCGACCCTTGTAACAAAATTCGGCCGCCCCATAGGTCAATATAACGCAAATTGGCGCTAATATGGGAGCGCCCGAATAAGCACGTTAGAAATCCGAGGCCCAGTGGCGGTCTAAATCCTAAGGCCATAAAATGGTCTAAATCTCAAGGCCCAGTAGCGGTCTAAATTCCAAGGCCCAGTGGCGGTCTAAATCCTAAGGTCCATAGAGGGTCTAAATTACATTTACAGATTAAGTGGTCCAGTAGTGACAAATTATATCTCTTCGTCGTTTCCAAGTTGCCAAGGGGGAAATTGCACTCTCTAGCCTGGCGCACCGTCCCGTTTTTCAGGCGGGAAGACGCGGTGCGTGAACGGTGGCTCTCTTGGAACGGTGGGGCGCGACCCTTGTGCGATACGGCGAAGAAAGCCTAGACTTGATCGAAGAAGATCGAGCACGTCTATTGAGCCAAGCCTCGGGCAACCCCAGTGGCCACTGGGATCTGAGCAAAAGTCTCACTGAGCAGAAGCCTCGCCAAGCGAGCAAAAGCCTTGATCGAATTAAATCAAGCCAAAGTCTCACCGGAATAAGGTCGAGCGAAAGCCCCGCCTTGAGCGGGCCAAAGCCTCATAACAGACAACTAGCACAAACACAGGGCGTGCGGGTCATCACGTGACTCATAAAATTTCTAGCCTCTGGCCGCCCTAGCTGCGTAAGACCGAGCACCCCCAAGCCTCGTTAGAAGAGCCATGCGAGTACGACTCGTTACGCGAGCGGAAACCATGTGTGCAACAAAGGTCCCATGGCGGCCTACAGTATCACTTTTACCATGGCCTAGAAGCGCCCTCAAACTTTATTTCTTTGAAAACAATGGCTTGCAGAAGCGCCCTCAAAATTATTTTTTTCAAAGTAATGCCCCAGTAGCGATTTTAAACTTTATTTCTTTCAAAACAGTGGCCTAGACGCGCCCTCGAACCTCATTCAAAATAGTGGCCTAGAGGCGCCCTTAAACTTTATTTCTTTCAATAATGGCCCAGAGACGCCATCAAACTTGGTTTCTTCAAAACAATGATCCGAGGCAACTTCAAAAATTATTTCTTTCAAAATGGTCTAGTGGCGACCCAAAGGTTATTTCTTTCAGAATAATGCCCCTGTGGCGCCTTCAAAAGTTATTTCTTTCAAAACATAAGTTTTTTCACTCAGTGGCCTAGAGGTGCCTTTCAAACTTATTTCTTTTACGATGGTCTAACGTTTTACAGCTTACACGGTTGATTTTAAAAGAATGTTGAGCATATGTTGAGTTCTACGAGCAGTTAGGTTGTGTAAACAACATGTGTTGCCAATTTCAGAGCACTATTTTACCAAGTGTTTTGATCAAATCTGACGTGTTATGCAAAAAAAAGTAGAGAGTGGACTAGACGAAAGAGATAATGAAAGAGATGATATTTCATTGCAGTTCATTGTAGTGTGCAGGAAAGTACAAGAAGAACATCAAAGGTACACAAAACAAAGAAAACAATAGAAAGCAAAGCGGCCGCCCATCAAGGTTGCTCAAGACTGCTCGCCATGCTCGCCTTCGGCTGGCCCATCAGAGGCTTCATCTTCAGAATCCTCGCCCTCAATTGCAGTATCGGTGACATTTTTCCACTTTCCCATTGCTGAGAGATCAGCTTTGGGAAAAAGGAATCGCACCTGAGCTTTAGCAGTGTTGAAGCCAATGACATATTGCTTCAAACTTTCATCTTGAAAGTCTTTTTCCAGAGAGGCTAAGTCTGCTGCGACAGCGTCGGTTTTCTCATTGGCAACCCTTATCTTCTCCTCCGCCTCGGCGACCGTCTTGCCAGCATCTGCCTTCATTTGTTCCGCGCTCGCCTTGGCCTTGGCAACCGACTCCTCTAGAAATTTGTTCTTGTTCCGAAACATGGCTTCTAACTCTTGCTTCATTGCCAAGAACTCGGCGTCCCGCGTGGTCTTTTCGGCGGCCAAAGCCTCCTGGTGGCGAGCCTCTGCATCAGCCATCTTTTTCTGCCACTCAGCTTTTTCTGCCTTCAGGGTTTCCAGTTCTGAAACCATTTCCCGAGCAAGGTTGGGACAGATATTGGCATCCTCCAAGTCCTTCCGCTGCTGTTCAATGGTCGCTGATAGTTTGGCAACCTTGGAGTTTAGCGATTGGACTTGTTGGGTGCGTTGGGCGAGCGCCTCTTGTGCTTCTTCATACTTTCTGATCGCTGTGTAACTCCAGCTAATCGAAGCAAGGTGGCCGCGCATGATCTTATCGCCCACGCCGCGCGGAACGGCGCTCACAGGGTGCGCCAAATACTTATCGAAACGCAGTGTCTCCTCAAAATAGGCAAAGTCTTCAAATTTGCCGGCCTCCTCAGCCCCGCCTTCTGGCTGATCTTCCGTGGCGACAGCGTCATCGCCCTCTTCAGTGGGCTGCTCTTCAGTGACCACCTCCTTACCCTTGGGGGCGCGCTTAACTTTCCTCCGCTTGGCAGGCGGCCCGGTCTGGTCAGGAACAGATTTCCTCATTACCGCTTCAGAGTTTGGCATGGTCGCCGAAGGGGTGCTTCGTGAAGGGACTTGGCGCGACCCCGTGGCAACTGTGGTGGAAGGGATCGTCGCTGGTATGGTGGACCCTTCAGCCGCCCTCTGTTTGGCTTCCTTAGCCAAACGGGCGAGATCAGCTCGAGAAATTTGGTGTCTTGTCACTGCAACAAACAAAACGATGAGAAAAGTGTTAAGGGTGAAAAAAGCATGTCAGACTAAAAGTTGTCGTGTATGAAGATAAACTCACTTAAGTGATCCTCCGCGGTGCCTTTACTCTCTGCGAAAAGCAGCTCGCCGAGGTCGATCAGGGAGACGCCCCCCAAATACTTTATGATTGCCCAATCCTCAAAGGTAAGATGCCCGTCCTCTACACTAAGGGTGTACTTGGGCGACTCTGTCCAGTACGGTGGGAATCGCATGACCCCATCGTCGTCATGGCGAAGAAGACGGGGAATATCAGGGGTGTCGACGACCTTAAAGAATCGCGACTTCCACTGATCATGTGTGTTGCTCTTCCAAGCCTTGAAGCGGGCTTTTGAAGGCTTGGCGGTTAGGCCAACCCAAGAGCTGGTGGGTGCTACTGCTAATCCTTTCTTATTAGGCGGGATACATTTGTAAAAATAGAAAAAATACTCGTATTTCGGGATGATTCCTAAGGCTTCACAAAGGATTTCAAACCCTCGGATAAACCCCCAAGAGTTTGGAGTTAATTGAGATGGGACGACTTGAAGAGCGTCAAGCACAGCGCAGAGGAAGGGTGAGAAGGGAAGACGAATACGGAAATCTTCAAACATATAAAAATAAGCAAAGAAGAAATGCGGGGAACGGGCGGTCGCCCGGGCGTCACAGACGCGGTCGGTTATGGCACAAGGGCGGGTAACAAGATTTGTGTCATAATCGTCGTTACAGATACCGCCAAGGCGAGTAATGAACTCTTTCAGGTTTTGGGCGTCAGTAAAACAAGGCGGAACGGAGGTGACCTTAGTCGAGACAAGACCTTTTTGGACGAACTTAGGAAGTGAATCCTCATAATTACGGAGTTTGGTTTTAGGTGATAGAGGCGCCTTGTTGGTGGGTGCCGTGGAGGTCCCGGCACCGGATTGGTCACCGGAGGTGGCGAAAAGGGGTGTTTGTCCTGGAGTTGGGTGGTCATCGCTACTGGAAGAGGATGGGTTGCTCGATTCAGGGTCCATTATAGGGTTCGAACTGTGAATGTGACAAATAAATCAAGAAAAAGATTAAAGGAAACAGAAAACGTACTAATGGCTGAGAAGAAGAGAGTTTGGCAAGCAAGGTTGCACGTTGGCGCAACTCCGGCACGGAGGAAGCAAGGAGCAGAGGCGGAAAGAGGAGTTAGAGGCAGAATTCGTGCACGGTCTGAAGAAATGCCAAGAAAGGAGAAAGCTTTGGTTAGGCAAGGTTTTATAGAGGAAGTGAGGAAGGCGAAAGGGTGTAACGGTTGGGGCCCGCGAAGAGGAAATCAAGAGGGGATGTGAGTTTCGAGGTATAGTTAAGTCCCATCATTGAAGTGACGTTTCCGAGGGTAATGATGGCTATTAAGGCAGAAACGGCGCGCGTGGGGTAGAACCCTAGGTGAGAAATCTTGGGATTACCAAGGGTCGCAAGCACACAGTAAAGGAAGAAACGATGATGTGTGAGTAAGGCGACTGGAATTATTTGAAATATCGGGCGAGAGGCAAATTAGGGTAAGTAATTCGAATTAATTGAGATTATTTAAAAGATGATGGTGCGTTACTTTTGTAGCTGACACAGAAACAGGAACCAAAAAAGGGGAGTAATTCGAAGAGACATTGCTTAAGGCGAGCCCTATCTTGAAGCGCACAACGCTTTACAGCGGAGGATCCAAAGAAGCACTTACGTCACTCGCCGCATTGAAACCCGAGGCGACTCATCTCCTTATAAAGATGTACTCTTTTTCCTTCACCAGGTTTTTGTCCCACTGGGTTTTACCTGGGAAGGTTTTAACGAGGCATGCTTTGTAAGGATGACCGCTCGAGGGAAATGATGGTTGAGATCATCTGGCGAGCCCCACTATAGATCGATGTCAGTACAAGGCATGTGGCAAATATACAACGTTCAGGGCGAGTCAAAGACACCTCACTCTCAGTTTTCGAGATCGTGTCTGGTGGGCCTGTGGGCTGGTGCTCACGGTTCGAAGATGTCAAAGGCGTTCTCTGAAGGCAGTATGAAAACACTTCTCTTTCGCAACTCAAGATCGTGTCTTGTGGGCTTGTGGACAGGGCGACCGCCAAAGACTACATAATAGGGGCGGTTAGGTTTCGGTTGAGGGGCTTCCTAGTTGAGCGGCGCGGAAAGCGCGTCGTGCGCCCACGATTGGGTAGAGCCTATCTAGACGCTAGGGGCAAACCTGTAATAGGCATGGGGTTTGGACTTTATGATGTATTGGGTTGATTTCGACGGCCCATAGGGTTTTACTCCCTATAAATAGCTAGGGGAGGCTACTGTAAAAGGGGTTAGCAATTTTTAATAAACAAGGAGATTATTCAGCTCTCATCCATTGTGTTATTTTTCCAGAACAAAATCATAAGGAAAGGCAATAGAATTACACTATCGCAAGAACACTATGTTGAAAAACTTCTTAGGAAGTTCGAGCACTATGATGTTAAACCTGTGTGTACTCCTTACGATTCTAACACTCAATTAAAGAAAAATAAAGGAGAACCTGTTTCTTAATCTGAATATGCCCAAATTATTGGTACCTTGCTACATCTGATGAATTTTTCTCCTCTAGATATATCATATGCAGTTAGCAGATTGAGCAGGTACACTCACAGCCCCAGCAATGAACACTGGGAAGCACTTGCTAGAGTAATGAAATATTTAAGAGGCACCATGAACTATGGTATTAAATATAGTGGATTTCCCGCTGTACTTGAAGAATACAGTGATGCTAAGATCTCGGATTCAGACGAGATGAAATCCACTAGTGGTTATGTGTTCACACTTGGTGGGAGTGCTGTAGCTTGGAAATCAGCCAAGCAATCTATTATTGCCAGATCAACTATGGAATTAGAGTTTGTAGCTCTGCAGTTGGCTGGAAGTGAAGCTGAGTGGTTGGGAAACTTCTTAGCTAACATTCCTTTAGGAATGAAACCCATTCCTTCGGTATCTTTGCACTGTGACAATCAGTCGGCAATAGCCATTGCAAAGAATAAATCCTATAATGGAAAGAGTCGACATGTTCGACTTAGACATAATGTGGTAAAGCAGCTGCTAAAGGATGGAATTATTTCGATTGATTATGTGAAATCAGAGTTAAATTTGGCCGATCCTCTGACTAAAACCTTGGGTAGAAAATTAATTTATGATACATCGAGGGGAATGGGACTCGAACCAATTTTCCATGAGTGAATAATGGTAACCCAACCTTTGTGATTGGAGATCCCATGAAGAAGGTTCATATGGGTAAAAACAAGTTATTCACATTGATCTGACAGCAAAATGAATAGACTTTGTGATCCCATTCCTAGGATATCAGTGTTGTGCTGCATTTTGAGAGGATAAGCATAAGAGTTTTTAATGACTTCCATAGCCCTTATGGGTAGTGCGTGAAGTGCAGCATGTACTTGATGGAGTCACCTATATGAGTGTCAACTGGGGCTGTTTGCATGAGATTTGGTCAATCTCTAGAGCACTCATGAACACCAGGCACACGCATGGCCGAAAGGCGCAACACAGCGATAACAGTGAGTGATTGTGGGGGTGTAATGATTGATAGGGCCTATAGCACACGCCAAAATATTTTGGTTCATAGAGCTTGCTCCACCAACTCTTTTGTGTGTTAAGTCTTGTCAATCTAGGTCTGGTTCATAGCTCAAAAGGCACCAAATTCGAAACTATTACACTCTTGTTTAGTACCCAGGAAACTCTTTGTATCTACACCTTCTTACCATAATCAACTTTTGAAATATGTGGGGGATTTTTGGAAAAATTTGTAATATTTCAAAAGTTGTAAGTCCCACATTGCCAAGCTTTACATGCTTTAAAGACCTTATATACCAAAATTGTCTTGAAGGTGGTAAAGTGAATAGAAATAGAGTTAGGCTCGCGCGCATGAGTTATGGGCTCGTTTGGCCCAATGCAGTGCAAAAAGGAGGATTTGCCCCCCCTAAAATGAAATTCACGCCTCAGCCAGATTCAACTTGTGATTTTCGTTGCTGTTTTATACATCAAATTACAACAGGTATGGGGTGGCTGAAGAAATGGTTCTGCATGCTTTACTTCTCTGCCCAGAATCGTAGCGTATCTGGTTTGGTTCCCCTCCAGTGGAAGTTGTGTTGCGTCGTGTTTCAGCTTTATGGTCGTTGCCGGCCACACATGGCTCGTCGTTACGGGTGGATGCTGTCCAGCATCGTTCTTCCTGGGCTAGGCCGCCCGAGGGCTGTTATAAGCTTAATTTGGATGCTTCTGTGACATCTTCAAAGGTGGCGGGGTTTGGTGTGGTGGCTCGCAACCATGCCGGTAACATTATGGCAGTAGTGGTGGCTGAGCCTTTCCTAGTCCTTTCTCCGGCTATGGGTGAGGCGTTTTGTTTCTGTTGGTCTCTTACTCTAGCTTTGGAGCTTGGTTTTCATTCCCTGTGGCTTAAAACAGACTGTTTGCAGTTGTTTAATCTGTGGCCGGGTCAGGCTTTGGGTCGATTATATCTTGACTCTTTGATTAGTGGTTGTCATGGTTTGGCCTACCGTTTCAGTTTTATGGATCTTTCCTTTGTCCGTAGGGGTGGCAATTGTGTCGCCGATAGTTTAGCTAGAAAATCTTTTGATTATGGTTTTTCTGTATGGATTGAGGAAATCCCTCATGTTTTTGGTGAGTTGGCTCACCGTGATATAATAGCCTCTCGGCCTGACGTTTTGCTTGCTTAACATGTTCATGTTAAAAAAAAGGTAGAAATTACTAAAGGGGGTTGGTTTTAAGACCACCCCTTTGGTCTTTAAACCACCCCCCCTTATATAGTAAATTACTTATTTACCCTTTATAATTATTATTATTCCTTTCCTATCCTTCTTCTTCTTCCTAACATTCCTTTCCCCCCACTCCCTCATTCATCATCTTTCACCCCACACCACCCCCTTTTTCCTCCCATCACCATTACCACCACCACCCCATCACCATTACCACCAACCCCCACCACCCCCCTTTTCCATCCCATCACCATTTCCACCACCACCCCCCATTTCCAATGGGGGGTTGGTTTTAAGACCACCCCTTTGGTCTTTAAACCACCCCCCCTTATATAGTAAATTACTTATTTACCCTTTATAATTATTATTATTCCTTTCCTATCCTTCTTCTTCTTCCTAACATTCCCTCCCCCTCACTCCCTCATTCATCATCTTTCACCCCACACCACCCCCTTTTTCCTCCCATCACCATTACCACCACCACCCCATCACCATTACACCCAACCCCGACCACCCCCCTTTTCCATCCCATCACCATTTCCACCACCACCCCCCATTTCCAATGCATCACCATTACCACCACCACCACCCTTCTTACTCCATTTATACCTCCATTAAACCATACATCTATTAAACCATACATCCATTAAACCATTAAACCCCAACCTCATTCACCTCCAACCTCTTAACGAAGCTCTGATCATCCCCACGAAGCTATAATCCGCAACAAACGAAGGTTTGTTTCGTTCCCCATCGTCATCTTTGTCGTCCTCGTTCTTTGACGTTGATTTCGTAACAGTTGAATTTTCTGTGTAATTTTCGCACCTTTAAGTGCGAAAATTGCACTTGGCAATTTCGCACCTTAAGGTGCGAAATCTGACTAAATTTGAATATAAGTAAATCTCACCTTTAAGTGCGAAAAACAGCAATAATTTCCGCACCTTTAAGTGCGATTTGGGCATTTGGCAACTAATTCATGCTTAATTGTTCAGGCATCGCAGTCATGAAGGAGGTGTTGCCAGAGGAGGCTGTTAAGGATTCAGATGTCGGTTTAAATGTGGAAGGAAAAGAATTAGGCGTCCGGGATGACTGCACAGATATTTTTACGACTGACCGGGTTTGTTTTATCCTTTCTCTGGACATGATTATCACTATTTTTGTAAAATCGTGGCAAATGTTATGTTTTTGTATTTTCCGTCCAGATATTTCAAACTCAGAATGATCTCATTGATTGGGCTCGAATAGTTGGCAAGGAGAACGGTGTTGTCGTTGTTATTAAGAAGTCTGATTATGGAAGCCTCAACAAGAAAGAACTCGTGACACTAGGATGTGAACGTGGTGGGAAATACATACCTTACAAGGGGAAGTTGACTAATAAAAGCAGCGGAACAAGAAAGTGTCAGTGTCCTTTCAAGCTAAGAGGAAGACCAAGGAAGTTTAACAGATGTTGGAGGCTAAATGTTTTATGTGGACTTCACAATCATGCAAGGCCACAGTCATTGGTTGGGCATGCATTTGCTGGACGATTTACTAGTGAGGAAAAACTAGTGTTTCATGACATGGTAGAGAATAGAGTTAAACCAGGACAAATGCTTGTTGCTTTGAAGGAAAAGAATCCAAGCAATTTGACAACCATTGACCAAATTTACAATGCAAGCAAAAGATACAAGAGAACTAAGAGGAATCCATTCACAGAGATGCAACATTTGATGCATTTTTTGGATCGTGACAAATATGTTTACTGGCATCAGAAGGATGTAGACAGTGATGTGGTTCAAGATATCTTTCGGTCACATCCACGTGCGATTGAATTGTTTAACATTTTTCCTAATGTTGTGCTCGTGGACAGTACTACAAAACAAATAGGTATGAGTTTCCATTACTTGAGATGGTTGGTGTTACCTCGACAAACATCACATTCTCAATTGGGTTTGCTTATATGTCGACTGAGAAAACGCACAATGTTGTGTGGGCATTGTCTAAGCTGAAGGGGTTGATTGCTAAACAGGAAAACTGGCCAAATGTGATAGTGACGGATAAAGACCTTGCACTAATGGCCGCTGTTGTTGAGGTGTTTCCGACAGCGAAGCACTTGTTATGTAGATTCCACATAAGCAAGAATGTGATCGCGAAATGCAAGTTATATTGTGATAAGAAATATTGGGATGTAATAAGGGAAGCATGGTGTGATGTCATGGATTCTGTATCAGAAGATGAGTATGCAATCCACTTGAAGGAGCTAGAAATACTATGTAAGGCGTTTGATCAGTTCAAAGCGTACATTCACAAGATGTGGTTGGAGGATCATAGGTATAAATTTGTCAAGTTCTGGATTGACGAGGTTATGCATCTGGGGAACACAACAACCAACAGGTTCGTTTACTTGTAAGCTTTAATTATTAATGGAATTTATCATATGTACATTTGCGTGTAACAATTAACCATTCGTTGCTTTATTTCGTTTAGGGTGGAAGGCGCTCATGCATCGTTGAAGCTTATACTCAAAGATAGCAAAGGAGATTTGGCTTCTTGTTGGACAGCAATGAATAAGCAAACCATATTGCAGCACACAAAGATCATGTCGTCATTCGAGCACAGCATCTTTGTAAGGGACCACAAGTTCAAGGATAGATTCTACAAAAACCTTCATGGATTTGTATCAAAGACAGGTCTTGAGTTGGTTGCAAAGGAGAAAACCAGAGTTGGCAGAGTGGGAGCTAATAGTTCTACATGTGGTTGCACGCTGAGGAGAACGCATGGGTTACCTTGTGCATGTGAGCTTGCTCGTTACTCCCGTGTACCCTTGGGGTCAGTCCATTATTTCTAGAGGAGGCTTTCATGGGCAACTGCGGATCCGTCCATGGATCCTTCTACTGACATGAACTTAAAAGCAGAGATTGAAGCTATTTGTTACAGGTTTGACAATGCTGATCTTCCTACAAAAAAGGCAATCAAAGAGAAAATGTGAGAGATTGCATCCCTGATTCAACCTCAATGTGTCCCCCTCCTGTTAAAGTGAAGACAAAAGGTAGGATAAAGGGAGAAGCAAAAGGCTCAACCAAACGTAATCCATCATATTTCGAGGTTGTTGACGACTATATGAACTCTCTCCACGGAAGCAACACAACAATACCTTCGGTGAATGAAAAAACACCGGTGGTACACCCATCTCCGCCTGTTCCTAAGTGGAAAGATCCTAAGTCAACCAACGTCCCAAAATCTACACCGAAAAGGGGACGACCCAGGAAGCAAAAAGATCTGCCACTGTTGGATAAGATTCCGACCAAGTTTCATTCTCACATAACAGATATCATAGATGTCAGGGGAGATGGACACTGTGGTTTTAGAGCCATATCAGCCTTGTTGGGAAAAGGGGAACACATGTGGATGGAGATTCGAGAGAAGATGATCCATGAATTGATGGAAAGAGCAGGAACGTATACCACAATGTATGGGGAAAACCTCACCCAAGAGATTTGCAATGCATTGACAGTGGCCCCTGACGAGATAATCACTGAATCAAAATGGTTGACATTGCCAGATTTAGGTTACATTGTTGCTACAACATTTTAATGTTGTGCTTATTTCGTTGGGTAATTCAGGTTGCACCACTTATTTACCACTATCAGGCCCAGTCCTTGTGCAAAAGCACATTATTGTACTTGGCCACGTTAATGGAAATCATTGGGTGCAGGTAGATATACTCAATTTAATGTGTGTTTAATTTAAGCCCCATCCTTTTTTCCATTTCGTTAATGCATTGTTTCTGTTTGTAGGTTAAGCTAAAGGCAGGGCACCCAATCCCTATGACAACACCTCAATGGAGGTATCATCGTGACGTAAATGCTGCTACATGGGAATTCCCCTTCTTGGACCAGATGACTGCATATCAAAAAGAGTTAGAAGATCAACACAAGTCAAAGGAAAACCACGTTGTAGATCTCACAGTTGATGAATAATCTGTATTTAATTGACAAGCAATTCCACCCTTTTTGGTAAAGAGATCTAATGTACATAACCACATGCACAATTTTTTGTAAAGAAAGCTAATGTATGAAACATAACCACGTGCACAGTTTTTTGTAAAGAGATATAATGTATGAAATATAACCACTGTTTAGTTTTTTGTGATATAATGTTATTGGATTCAGGAATTACATGGTACTTAGTGGATAATATATGTTACAGGTTACCTGCAAATAACTATGTAATTTTACACCCTTTAATGCGTTTCGCACCTTAAGGTGCGAAATATACATATTTTTCGCACTTAAAGGTGCGATAGGAAAATTGAATTTAAATAATACACATTAAATTTAAATATTACCAATAAAAATTGGCCATTTTATTGTAATTGCACCTTCAGGTGCGATTTGGATGTTTTAAAATCGCACTCTTAAGTGCGAAAAACCAAAATTCTAATTTAAAAAATGTATTTTTTACACTATCGCACCTTAAGGTGCGATTTTAGTTTTTACAATCGCACTCTTAAGTGCGAATTTTAAATAATTCAAATAAAAAAATGTTTTTTTCCCACTTTCGCACCTTAAGGTGCGAGCTTGAACCAAAAAATCGCACATTAAGGTGCGAATCAAATAATAATAATCAAAATTTGAATTGTATCCCATAAACAAGGTTTTTTTTACTAGAATCACTATTGAAGGTGCAATTAGCACGTTAATCCCGGAGCATCGAATTCAGCCGCTATAGAGTGACACATCATCGAAAGGCCAAGCTACCCGGTGTTGATCGTACGGTGTCCAAATGACGACGTCACCAGACAAGTCATCTAGGTTGGCGCGCTTTTGTGATACAGCCCCGTCACTCTTAATGCACCCCCAACGCATGGCCCTGGGCATGTCCTCCGTGTAGGCCCGACTTATCTTACGGACAAACAACGAGGCTGGGAAATGCTCATATATCCACGCCTAGGTTCAAAGACAACAATAACGTTATTATACAGTCTGACCATGACAGGTGAAAGGTTAAGCATATAAGCATATAAATTAAAAAATAAAACATGTTGCAAAATGGGACATACCTGCAGAAGAGTCGTATAACCTGAAAGAGACAGCGTACTCCTTCGGCTACCTGCACGAAGACAGTCGCACAAGTATGCCAGTGCAGTGGTATCCCAAGCAAAATTCCCCACATCATGCAGGTCAGTCAACAGCGAAAGGTAACAGACAGCTACACGAGTCCGAGTTTTGTCTGCGAAGAGTGTTATGCCCAACAATCTCAGCATGTATGCCTTCGCTGTAGACTTTAACTAACCAAGCCCGACTTTCGTACGGATCACTTTCTCCAGCCACACAAATCGTACGCTCTTCCCCTTATTCCTCACGAGCTCCCCAGCAGCCTGGCTTGTTGTTACCTGAAACTGATCAGCAAGAACAACCGCGCATTCATCTGCATCTAGCATTGGAAGGGTGAAGAATTTTCCACGGATGGGGATGTGGAGTAGAGCTGATACGTCGTCCAAGGTGATGGTCATCTCTCCACATGGTAAGTGAAAGGATAATGTCTCTGGGTGCCACCTCTCAACAAAGGCAGATATCAGTCCTCTATCATATGTGGTGAACCTGCACCCCAGCAGGGGTGCCAACCCAGACCTCGCTAAAACATCAGAAATGAACTCATCACCTTCAAGAACATCGACCTTCAGTCTCTTGTCGTGATTATATAACTGTAAAAGCGACCTATCCGGTATCTCACGATCAGCATACGACCTCCACACCCTCCCGACGATGTGGGTGTTGTAGCTCCGCAGAACAGATAGGTTCATCGGGCCTCCCGGAAAGGATGTCAACTGCGTCCATTTGAGCCAGCCGGCGCTTTAGCTCCTTCTTTGAACCGTCGTCTCGGGCCAGTTCTTCACCATCCTCATCCTCATCATCCTCATCCTCATCATCATCCCCATCTCCATCCTCCTCATCGGCATCCTCACCGTGTGGCCCATCATAACTAGGCTGTTCGGCCTCATCAACAGCCATGTGCTGGTCATCGTCATCATCCAACTCATTAGGATGTTGCTCATCAAATTGGTCCCGCCGCCGCTCCTGCCCCTCATACTCAACCTGATCATAAGATGGCTCCTCCACAATCGGAGCCTTTCCACGACGCCTACGATGGGATACATGGCCTCTACGCCTTATGTCGTTTTCTTCATTTTCTGATTCTTCATTTTCAATAGGGCGACCGGTGTAGCGAGTCCTCGCCATATCTGCACCGCAACAAATTACAGCATTTTAAAAACAACAATAAACAAAAATGAAATTGACAAACTATATACAAGCAATGAAAGCTTTTGGGGGAAAAAAACTTCTACAGTTTACAAATATACAGGAAAAAGTGTCAAATATGTGATATGTGATATAAAGTGATAGAAATATACAGATAGAGAAAAAAATTAAGATGGAAGGAATGTAATGGTACTTTGCCATAAATTAAGATGTTTCTTTTCAAAATGTAATTAGTGTGTTTTGGCATGAATTATGAATTGAACAAAAACACATTATCAATATCATACATGCAATCACATAGATACAAAGACACTACCTAGCCTTGGATGATAACACGTATAAAGGAATGAATTTATTGCTTTGGGTTGTCAAAATCGCACCTTAATGTGTGAATTATAACTTAAGAATCGCACATTAAGGTGCGACGGGTCAACAAAGGATTGCAAGGAAATCGCACCTTAAGGTGCAATTTTTAACCAGAACCTCGAATACCATACAATCATGGCTATCTGAGTAACATATCTCAAATCCACTAGATTTTTGCAATACCAAACAACACAAATGATCAATCCAGCAAAAAACCCAGCCCTAATACCAATATCTACCAAAAATGAAACATAACGAATGAAGAAGGAGTAGAAATGGATGTACCTCAAGGGGAATGAATTTGTGCGTGTGCTTCCTTTTGGGTTCGGGTGTAGGGGTGGTAGAGGAAGAGAAACGAAGAAGGAGAGAAGAAGATGAAACACGCAGAGGGAAGAAGAGGGTTGGTTAATGGATAGGGGGTTGGGGGTTGGTGGAGCCGGTTAATGGGGTTTTGGGTTTTTTATTTTATTAAAAGGGCATTTTGGGAATTCAGGTAAATAGGGGGTGGTTTAAAGACCAAAGGGGTGGTCTTAAAACCAACCCCCATTACAAAAACTGAAGACCAATGAAAGGGTATGAAACGGTGAGAGAAGAGATGCTAGCTGAAACCCAAACGAAAGCCTTGAAGGGAAAACATGTGACTGCTTAAAAATAGGGAGAAGAATGAAAACAGAAGGAAGTTGTGAAGATGAAAAACGAAAACATGCAAATAAAGCGAGGAGTTCAGCGAATTAATTACTGAAGTGAAAAAGAAAAAAAGTGGCCATGGACGACCGAGATTTGATCTCTAACTAATTATGCGGCTAATATTTTAGCTAAGATAGATTGTGATAGGCAAATTTCTTTTTGGGAGTTTTTATCTTAGTTTTGATTGGTTTGGATTTTTTCACTTAAGTGGGTTGTTCCCAATATCATGTTATATAAATAAATAAAATTTCACTTTTCAAGAAAAATAAATTATTACTTTAAATTTTTAAAAATATTTGCACTAAGAAAATTTATTAATTTTATTTGAAGTTGTTTAAATCATTTTAGTAAATGTATAGAATTATAACTACATAAAGTTAAAATATGGTGCACAAGAATGAAAAAAATACATTAATATCTTTATATAATTTAATTAGTTTAAAATTATACATTAGAAATTTAAAACGGCACCCATAAACAGTTTATAAAATATTTTTTTAACAATTAAAACAGAACCAAATATTTAAGCCATAAAAATAATGATTATTTTTACATATTTTTTCTTTTATTTTAGGAAGATCACTTTAGAGCAGCTTCACAATTTTTAGGAAATATTTAAGGACAATCATAATTCTCAGGTTAATTCTCAATGTAATTATTCCAATTGAAAAATAAAAAATAATATCAAGATTTACTTAGTGTCTTTTATTAACTTAGATATGTTACTTCAACTCTCTACAATAAACTATTAAGTTGTTATATAAAAAACTAAATTAAGTAATGCAACAATTAGAATAAAAAAACACAAATAAATATATTTATTACGTTTCTACAAAATAAAATAAGATCAAAAACATTTGTCGAAAAAAAAATTTCAAATTTATATTTGCTTATATCTAAAATTAAATTTTAAACTCTCTTTTAGTAAAAGTAACAAAAATAACACATATAATGAAAAAGTATCACACTATAACCAAAAATGAATATCAATACTAGTTTAAAATAGGGTTAATGATTCAACATGCCCTTGAGTTTGTATCAATGTTTGCGATTGGTCTCTCGCCTGAAAAAAGTTTGCTATAGGTCCCTTAGTTTGCACCAAGTTTGTGTTTAGTCCCTGCTGCTGTGCTGCACTAAGTTTGTGTTAAATCCCTGCCGGAGACCGGAGCTCCGACGAGGGTATACGTGGCGTGCTGACTGTGTCGATTACCCTTAAATCATCATCTCCTCCTCCTCCTCCTCCTCCTCCTCCTCCTCCTCCTCCTCCTCCTCCTCCTCCTCCTCCTAGCAGCCCCAATCTCCCTGAAACCTCGAAACCAAATTCCCCAAACCAGAAATACCAAAAAAAAAAAAACCCAAAAACCTAGAAACCCATCCCCACAGCAAGAGAACCCTATACCCAGATTTGCAAATGAAACCCACCTTTGGGTCAAATCCAATCTCAAATCGTTCATCAGGACAAAATACCCAAAAACCTAGAAACCCATCCCCACAGCAAGAGAACCCCATATCTAGATTTGCAAATGAAACCCACCTTTGGGTCAAATCCAATCTCGAATCGTTCATCAGGACAGAGCGACCGAGATAGAAAATTGTTAAAAATTGTTGGGAGAAAAGGAGGCGAAGTGTTGATGAGGATGGGGTTGTTGGTGGCGTGCTGGCTCAGTTTGCTAGTTAGGGGTTTTGTGTGTGACGGTGGTTGGTTGTGGTGGTGGGGGGTTCGGTTGTGACGGTGGCAGGTAGGATGGGGTTGTTGAAAGCTCCCTTTTGCTTTCTTCATTGTCTTCAATCTTCTCCCTTTTCTTCAACAGTTTCCTCGCTCATGCTGCAAACATTGGGTTCAGTTCCTCCACAATAATTATTGTGCCTCTCTTGTTTTCCTCTTCTTGTTTGCGTATGAGTTCCTCCCTGGAACTTTGAATCTTTTTGCAGATTTGAAAATGTGTTTGTGTTGTTGAGGGATGTTGGGAGATTTCTAGATTTGATTTCAGAAATGATTTAGGGGGATTGGGGGTTAATGGGGTTAATTGGGGTTACTTTTTAATTTAATTAAATTGAGGGAATGCTGAAGGACCAATAACAAATTTTTTTCCGGTGAAGAACCAATTGCAAACATTGATACATACTCAGCACCTAGCACTTGTTAAACTATTAACCCTTTAAAATAAAAGAATAAAAATATGGTGCAAACATTGGTACACACTCATCACGGGATGAACCATTAACCCTTCAAAATAAATGGTGAGTGTTTTAAAAAAGGATCGACGGTGAGTATATAATAATAAAAAAGATCAGGAAAGAGAGGGGAACAAACGGGTTGGAGATGGAGAGCGGCGGATGTTAAAAGTTGTGCGTGGTGGTCGACGGAGTAAGTGCGAAGCTAGTGACGGCGTGCAGCGGCAAGGGTTCACGATTGAGAAAGGCAAAGGTGAGATAATACGTACCCTACCCATCCATCCCGCACCCAGTTTTTTTGTTTGTTTGCAAATGCATTCATCCGGTACGGCGTACCCACCGCGTAACCGTACCCGGTTCGGGTGCGTGAGCAGTCTGAGCGTACCGATGCTTCAATAGTTCACCTTTTGGTACTGTTATAGTTGTTAGTTCACATTTCGTCAACATGAGATTAGTGATGCTTTTTCAATCATATAGGAAGAGATGCAGTGATTACACTCAGTCATTGATGTATTTCTTGTACATGAATCATTTGTGTCTTTATGATGATACGCTCTGGATAATTGATTCTTGTGAACATTGAAAAGTCTCAAGGTACAATTAATTAGGTATTTGTGTGACGGTAGTGGTTTTTAATTTTAAAGTATGAACTTGTTAAATAATGCTGCTAGCTTGCATAGTTTCATTATGAACTTGTTCATTCAATGTTGAGTTTAACTTGATTTGATGGCCTGCTGCCATTTTTTCATTTTCCAGCATAGAATCATGTTTCCTTAATTTACTGTGCCTATGTTATTTCTTTATTTTCTTGCTTAGAAATGGGATCATAAATCTAGACAAGCTCCCTCTTCCTTGCTTGTGAAATGTTTTATAATTTCAACTAATACACATTTAAAACATGAAGAAACACAATGACGTTAATCAAAAGGCAAATAATAATGTTGAAAGCTCCTTTTAGACCATATAACCAAAATAAATTGCAAATAGTTATATTACCTTTGCATCCAGACAATTGTGTATGCTGTTAATAAGCACTTCATCTTTAAACCGGAGAAGCTCGGTCACCCTTCTCATTCAAGGTTTCATTACTTCCATATTCATCCCTAATAAATGGTTATAATTTTGGATTTTAGAATAGAGGTAGGATTGTAATTGTTAGATACCAATGTATCATATAACTTGGAACACGCATATATATATATATATATATATATATATATATATATATATATATATATATATATATATATATATATATATATATAGTTGATATTGTGTTGTGTTTGGACTTTATAACATTGACCTGCTCACAATTTGGCTAGAACGTTGATCTGCTCATAATTGGTTCTTGCTTCTCCTTTTTCCGTTAGGGATGCCATCTGCTGAATTTGATGCACTGACATCACAGGAAGCATTGACTCATTCGTGAGCTTGTGTTGGGGTTAATTTTGTTTTGAACTTATCTAAGAGCATCAACACATCTGCTAATTTTGTTTTGTAAGCTTCTGTTAGGTTTAATCATTTGCAAGCTTGTTTTGTCTTAAAACCTTGGTTGTTTGATGCTGTTTTGCACTTATTTGTGAGTTTCTGATGCAGTAAAATTGTGTAGTCTGTGAAAGATAAAAAATGGATTGCGTAATTTCTTGTTGAGCTACATCTTGAAAGTTATTATATGTTGTGTTTGTTTCTTCACAGGTTGAATTTTCATGATGTTGAAAATAAAGAAGGGGAAAAGAGATGCACGGTCTGAGGAAAAGAAGAAGAAAAGTAGCAGGGAACCAAATGCTGATGTTGAAACACATGTTACAATGAACACTGAAGGTAAATAATTATGTTGTGTTTTCAGTATTCTTCACCTTGGTTGAGTTGTCTTGTGCCTGAAATTAATTGCTTGTTTCAGTGGATCATGAAAAGCACGTCAGAAAAGCAAGTAAGGACAAAGCTTCTACCAACAGAAAAAGAAAGAACAAGGACAAAAGTCGAGTTGGAAGACAAATGCCAATGGATGAAGAAGTTGATTTGGAAGAGAAAAATGGTGAGCTGATGGTTGTGTTATGGACTTGTGCCACACTAAACAATACATTTTGCTGACAAATAAGTGTAGAACTGGACATTTTCTTTCTGACTTTCTATTGGATTGTTTTTATTTTTCTGTGATTCTGCCATTGTTTCTCCCTCTCCCAGCATCTGGTTGTATAGACTGAAATATGTTGAACTGTTTATGTGGATCTTACTTTTTCCCCCAATGGCATCAGATGGAATATTGGACAATCATGATTCTAAATACGAGGAGATCAAAGACTCCATGGAGCATAAAGATTCTGATATTGGAGCATCTGCCGAACCTTGTAATAAAAAATATATTCTGGTTTATCTCATCATTGCGTTGTATATTCATGCATGAGGTCATTCATCCATTTTTCTCATAGAATTTATCCTTATTTTACAGGTAGGTCAAAGAAAACTAAGAAGAAAAGAAAAAAGGAGGTTCAAATTTCAGCAGAAAAGGGAGAAGGGCATCATCAAGATGAAGTTCATATTATTTCCTCTGGAGATGAAGACTGCTCAAAAGGAATGAAAAGTATGAATTGTTTATTTCAAGGAATTGCTTTTCCTTTGCTTAAAGTGTCCAATACTTTGCACTTATAACTTTTATTTGCATCATGCATTTAGGATTATGGGTTAGATATTTTTAATGTCACAATTTGCAATAGTAGTTACCATACACCTGATACACATTTCAACATTTTTTACATTAACATTCATTTGCATATCTTTGTCATTCTTTTCATCAGCATCCATGTTACCTCCTGAGAGTGACCATCCAGACAAATCTTCCTACTTTATTATTTCATTGACTTCTGTATCGTGATGCCTCTATGACTTGGTGCATATTTGTAAACAGTTATGCTGTTGTCTGTTAAATGTCATGCCCAATATAGTTTCTGACTGGGAATAAAACTGCAGAATGGATCATGGAATACCATCAAAGTAGACCAGGGTTGGAGGTATTGCAACGTCAAATTGATGACTTTGTAACTGCTCATGAGGAAAAACTTGAGGAGGTAAATGTTTTGGAAAACATACTTAAGATCAAAACAGAAAGATTGAATGCTCATTTCATATTAAGCCATTGCTTCGAAATTTGGCAACTTTATGCAGATTTCTTGCTAAATGGAAGTGCTAGGGAACCCTTTTTTTAGTGTTGATAATTATCATAAAATGAATTTGTGTTGTATTATGAAATTGATGTTGGTTAATATCTTGTTTAACTAGAGTTTTGTCTCCTATACCCACTAGTTCCCTGGCTTTAAAAATTAACTAGTAAACTGTAGAAGTCCTTTTCATTCCCAAAGAAAGGTTTAAACATGTGAAACCAAGTTATAATTGTCTCAGGTTTAGTGTTGCTTTGCTTCCATGAGATGTGCACTTGGTGCTATCTGCATTTGAAGGGGCATGTGTTTTTTGGAGTATGGTATCTAGTGCTAGAAAGGGTATTAGGAACTTAGGATATGGAGGATCATTCTAGTTTGTATTAGAGCATATAATTTTAGATAGACTGCTGTATTTCTCACAGGTTCACAGCTGGCGAAGCCAAAGACACACGAAAGATTAGAAGTTCGTTTTCATTTTGTTATTTTTGTATACCGTGTGGATAATTTTCTTTCTGATGTTACGGCTACTTTTTCTGGCCTAGAAAGCATAAACAGTGTGATTCTATGAATTTATCAATTATCTGGTTTACTTGTCATGTGTGCAATACAATGAATGCAGCAAGCCTACTGGCTGTATTTTCAGTACACCACTCTGAATGATGCTAGTGACCTTTGTTACTGGACTTCTCAACCAATGCCAATTACGATACAATCTTTTTTTACATAACAAACTAAAAAGTATAACTTTGGTTCTTTGCTAATTATTTCATGAATAGAATTTTGGACTACCACTCTTTTTGTTTGAAACACAAGGATTTATGTATGGTAGTTGAATGGAGATTAAGATGAAACCCTCCCATTTTAGAGTCCTGTTTTGGTTTTATGCCAGGTAGATTAATATGGATGTAATATAAACTCTCCCATTTTATAACTTTGGCCTTATGAGAAGACCAATAAAAGTCCTAATAACGAGTGGAGCAGATGCATGATAGTCCTATAGTTGGAAATAGATGAAGAGCAAGAAAAACTCTAGGTGAAACCATTAAAAAGGAATTAGTCTTACATGGAATTTTTTAGGATTCTGTTTGTGATTAGACATAATGTTGTAGAGTCCATGTAGTTGAACTAACATAGTGGGAAAAAAATTGGTTGTAGTTGGATTTGAATTCCTCATTATCATCTTACTGAAAGGAATTTTGTTATCACTTGTGTGCTGACATATCATATTTCCATTTTTATGAGATCCTTACTGTTTAACCTTCCATGTTGAAAATTGAGTAATGAATGATCCCACATTTGTTCCATCCTTATTTTGGTTTCCATACGATTTTGTCAATGCAGGAAAGAAAAGCAAAAGAAGCCCTTGCTGCAGAAGGGGGATGGACAGTTGTTGTGCACCATAAGGGTAGGAAGAAAACTACTGAATCTGAAAGTGGAGTTGCTGTGGGCTCGGTTGCTCAAGCTGCTGTGGAGAATAAAATGTCCAAAAAGAAACCGAAAGAAGTTGGTTTAGATTTCTACCGCTTCCAGAAAAAAGAAGCCCAGAGAAATGGTACAACCTGTTTTTCTTATTGTTCAGCCATTTTATATATTGTAAAATATGTTTAGTCATTTGGTGTCCTAAAAAGTTATTTCATTTACATTATAACAAACGTTTTTGGTATAAGTGAAAATAAAGCTCAGATGTTATTATAGGGTGTTTTCTATCAAAATTTGCACATTAGAAAAATCTTATGAGCTGATATTATTTGTTTTTATTTTTGTTAGAAGATATTAGGGTTACTCTTGTTTGTTGTGGGCCAGGGCTTATACTAGGGGTTAAAGTGCTAGACCTGATAAATTGTATAAATAGGACATGGGCTCATCAGGTTATTCTCTTCCTGTAACATCTTATTATCAATCTCATAATTCATTATGAGGTATGAGCCATACTTCTCTCATTTTCCTTGTCTAAACCCTCCAACAATGTTTTTGAGCTGTGTATCATTTAACATGACTTTTCTCTCGAAGCTTCTGTTCAAATTGTTTCACAGAACTCTCGCACACATTTTTTCCTGTTTTGTTTTGCTGAACCTTATTCTTTCTTTATCCTGATTGGCCGATACGTTTCTTAAAGTAATTTCATGTGGGGATTATTGTTCTAAGTTTCTTTCTTTTGCTGTCAAAGGCTTACTGATTGATAACTTTGGATCCTAGTAAAAGACTCCCGTTTATGTTAGTAGGTGGTACTGATATACTTGACTTAGTGTACCTGGTTAGCGGTAATTGCTGAGTGGTATGATAACTGCCTCAATATTTTGAGATTTATTTTGAGGTTAATGGGGCCATTGAGCAGAAACGTGGATGACTCCAAAAACTTATCTCATTTGCTTGGATGTGTGCCTAAGAGAACCAAAGAGCTATGTACCTAGGATGTTGTCAAGATTTATGATTGAGGAGGACTACTAGTTGGTAGTTGCATTTGTTCTGTGTTTTCATGTTCTGATGTTCTATGTTTCTTGTTTATGGTTGTTACTTGTAAAAAGCTTAAACACAGTAAGCATAAGCTTGAGAGGGAGTGTTACAATATGTTTTTGTTATTAGTCTCCTTAGTAATGGGCTTGGGCGTGTACCGGTAGTACTAGTGCTAGACCCAATTAATAGTATAGATAGGTGTATTAGGTTATTGTATTTGGGCAACATCTTATGACCAATCTCATAATTTGTTGTTAGCGGTCATTCTCTCCTTTTACCTTTGCCTCGTTTATAGTTGAAACTTGAAACCCCTAAATTTCAACAGTCTTGTTTCTAATGAACTCTTTAATTCATAAAAAAGGATAGACCATAATGCTCCCTTCTGTTCTTATGCACAGTTATCTTTTTGACTTCCCTAAATTCTGTTGTACTTCAGATTCAAAACCAATTTTGGCAGTAAATTATGATTTTAACACTAGCAAATATATGTTCATGAAATGAATATCATACTTACTGTTGGGTGGATATAAATTTATATTTAAAGCCCCATGCTTTTCTTTTGGTACAATGCCTCATGCTTCGTACCCCATTTTGTTTCTTAATCCTAGATGCTCTCGTGAACTATTAATTGATAACATTCCAATTCGATTTTTATTAAATTTTGATAATATTGTTTGTGGTTAAACTGAGATAAACCATTTCATGTTTTGCTTGCAGAGATCATGGAACTGCAGAGCAAATTTCAGGAGGATAAAAAACGCCTTCAGCAGTTGAGAGCTTCCAGGAAATTTAGACCTTACTAAACAATGCTTTTAGCATACCATGTCAACAGCAGTCCAGAAGTTGAATTATCCCATAGCCCTTAGATTAAAAAAATGGTTAATTTACCATTCTAAGTTAATCGAAAGTAGTTTTAAATTTAGTGTAGGCGATAGTTATTTTGATTTGAGATGTGATTTTTCTGGGTTGATTTTGCTCGTCCCGTTCCCTTCATTGTGCCTGTTTGGCAAGATTGTTATAAACTTCACAATGTCACCTGTTTTTGGATATTTATTTACTTGTAACATGCACATTCATGAAAGAAATTTTGATAATTTGAACAATTTGTCACTGTCCTCGTTTATTTTATTTTTCTTTTCTCCCCTTGGATTTGCTTGCTTCTAAGTTCTAACCAACAATTGTGAATCAGTTATTGTCATAACTCATTATGTAGGTGGTAATAGATTGAACTACTGCTTTATTGAACACATCACGCCGTTAGATAAAAACAGCTTCCATCCGTTGATCCTGAACAAAGTTAAAAAACCTGATTTTTGCTCATATATTTGCAGCGTCTCTCCACTGTCTTTACTTGAATCTATCCTTAGATCAAATTTTTCCTATCAACTTTCACATTTAGATTTAAGGCAAGCTTTGATTTATCGAAATTTACTTTTTGTCCATAAGTTTGTTGTTATTTTTCGAGAATCTCAAGAACTTCAGAAGATTCATTTTGAATGGGGAAAAGATTATACTATCATCAGAAAAAAAAAGGTGAGTGATATTAGATGCTGATTTGACTATCTTGATACCATGAATAGGACTCTTCTCTTAGGTTGTTCTTATTAAAGTAGAGAAAAATCCCGCAGATAGAATGAAGAGATACGAGGATAGTGGGTTTCCTTGCCTAAATCCTCGTTGTGGAAGAATAAACAAGACAAGACTTCCCATTTAGTAGGATGGAGAAAGTAGTTATGATGCACCATTCAATGAGGGAGACAATGTACAAGGGAAAACTCATTGCTATGAGGACAACTATAAGAAAACTCCATTCCACTCAATCATAAACTTTTGCCCTATCCAACTTGTAACCCACAAAACATTTTTCATTACCTCTTGTATTATTAATGTAGTGAAAGATATGATATATCATCAATGCATTCTCAGTAATTTGCCTTCCGAGAACAAAGGCACTGCGAGAGTTGTCTTTATTCTGTTTGCAATGGTTTTAGTGAAAATCTTGAGGAGGACATTACAGAGCCGGCCTCATTTGTGTGCTTTGGTCTTGTTCCGGGCGGCCGAAATGATCACGTGGCCCACCATCATCTTGGTCGACCCAAATGACCACATAACTGAGTGACCGACTGGCCAAGACGACTAAATATAGAACTTTCACTTTCTAACCAACTGACCCAACATAAGTCTAAGTTGATGATCTTTTTTAAGGCTCGTACTATACGAGGTTCCCAAACCCCCTACAGTTCCAAGATAGAAAGATCATTCTTCTTGACAAGCTCGCATAGGAAATCGCGCGGTTGGTAATGAAGGTTGTAATATTCATTTCTTGCTTTGCTCTTGCTCATCTATGTCCATGTTATATGGTCACGGGATTTGGATTCTATATCCCCAAATGATGTCTTTTTCCTTTCGCACCAATGAGAGATTGTGTCATGTCAATTAAAAAACAACTCATGTAAGGTTATAACTGTTATATTTATGTATTTTTGAATTGACATGATATAATTTCATTGGTTGAGACTAGGGGTGGCAAATGGATGGATTGGATGGATATGGATATGGATTGTAATGGATGGATCCAAAACAATCCATTATCCATTAAGGATCCATTAAAATTGTTTTAAAAAAATCCATCCAATCCATCCATTAGTGAAAAAATCCATCCAATCCTATCCATTAGTGAATTTTTAATGGATGGATATCCAATCCATCCAATAACTTAAAAAACGGTGGAAAATCCAAAAAGAGAAATGCTATATGTCACGAAAGATTTGAGAGACGAATTTCACGACTTGGTTATATTATGAGTTGGACGGAAATCACAGAGGTATTATGTGAAAATATAGTTGTTATTGAATTGAAAATCAATGGCCACAAATGATTCGTGAGATTCGTCAAAAGAGTTTTCGAGCTATATATGATTTCCCATCCAAAGAACGGTAGAAACCCCCAAAAGTCGGTCCAAAACCCAAAATTGGCCTAAAACCCAAAAAACGGCCCAAAATCCAAAAAGTCGGCCCAAAACCCAAAAAAACAGTCGAAACCCGAAAAGTCGGCCAAAAAATAAAAAATCGGCCCAAAACCCAAAAAAGGCCGAAAACCCAAAAATCGGCCAAAAACCCAAAAAAATGGTCGAAACCCCAAAAGTCGGCCCAAAACCCAAAAATCGGCCAAACCCAAAAAAAACGATCGAAACCCAAAAAATCAGCCAAGAACCCAAAAAAACGGTCGAAACCCCAAAAATCGGCCCAAAACCCAAAAATCGGCCAAAAACATAAAAAAACGGTCGAAACCCTAAAAGTCGGCCAAAAGCTAAAAAATCATGTAAGTCTCTTTAATTTTATCTTCAACGTTTGTTATTATTTTAACACTATCTAATAAAATGATAACCCAATGAAATGGATTAGCATAGTGGTTCAGTTATTTGAACAACATTGTTATTATACTATTTTTCAATTAAAATTTAAGTCAAAATATATTTGAGTTTTGAGTTTTGACACATTCTTCTATCACATTGTTCTTAGTGTAAAGATGATGATAAAACGAAACCTTTTTATTTATGTAATGCTAAAATAGATTAGGTGTTTAACATAAAGATTATACATGAAACATTTGAACAGTCATATCAGAATATAGAAAATGAACATATCTATTTGAACAACTGCCACTTTTGAACTAATATGCTAACTGATTGATTGAAAATATGGAAAAACTCAACGAAGTATTAATAATTAGATGCTGCAAATTAGGCATAATGCCATTAGGCAGTAGGCACACATATAGTCATATACTCCTCACAATTGCTTAAACACTCACAATCAAATGAAGACTCCAAGTATTACATGCTTACTTCTCATCTTTATTGCCTTTAATCCTTCAAATGAAAACCAAACACAGCCCATTTCAGATATCCTCAACATTGACCATGTTCTGCACAAAATTTATCAGTGGCAAAGTGGACTCCAAGAGTCTAAGTTTCTTATTTCAGTCCCTTTGGTGCTGGCTGGAGTCCTCTGCTTCATAGCTTCCTCTATCTCCAGTGCTGGTGGAATAGGTGGTGGTGGGATTTTTATACCCATACTAACTATTGTAGCAGGCTTAGACCTCAAAACAGCTTCAAGTATCTCAGCATTCATGGTCACAGGAGGATCCATTGCAAATGTTGCATGCAATATGTACTTTCTTGTTTCAAAGTGAGACAATAGCTAAAAGGCAAGCAGTATAATGGGGCGCTCCTCCACCTAAAGCCAATATCTAAAACACACATTCATAATGTTAAACTCACATCCACACACATTGACTTTTATCAAATTTCCATAGTCATAATTTCAATAAACTTACCATCATTCATTTCTAGAAATAGATAGAGCTCCAAGATCCTCAACAAGTTCATCACCATCAAGATCTAGTGTAGCTACAAAAAGAGAACATATGTGTCAAACAATAAGACATAAAATTAAAAGAACTAAAATAAATATGGAGATTGAAAATATAAAGTTGGTAGATAGTAACCTGGAGTTCCACAAAGCCAATCATTGGTACATATTAGAGCCTCAACATTTTCAGGCAGAAGTGAACTACAATACTTGTCAAGTATACGTCCACCAATGCTAAAAGCCGACTCTGATGCAACAGTTGTAATGGGTATGCTCAAAACATCTCGAGCCATCAATGAAAGCTTGGGATATTTCCCTTCGTTTGATTTCCAAAAATCTAAAACATTCAAGTTTGCATATTTCTCATGATTCATTCTTTTGTCAACCAAGTAAGATTCCAACTCAGATTCCTTTCTTGATGATGAACATAATTTACTTTCATATCTCCCAAAATCCTCCATATCTGAGGGGGTAATACTTGGGCTACCTCTAGGAGATCTTGAGATTGAGGGATTTTCATCATTGGAAGAAGACTTAAGGTATTCTTGAAAAAAAACTTTCAACTTATCATAAATTTCCTCTGCTAATCTCAAACCAACATCAGTACCATACAATTTCACATAGGAGTACTCAACAAATTGTAACTTGTATCTAGGATCTAAGATAACCGCAAATGAGAGGATAACACTATAAGAGTCCCAATATTTCTCAAACTTTTTTTTCATCCTCCTAGCCATGCAACAAAATTGATTTTCAGTTTCAAAATCATCATGGAACATACAAGCTGCTTCCTCAAGTTGTAGTTGAATCTTCCATACACCATAAAAAAACAAGTTGGCAGTTGGGTAAGTAGTACCAGAGAAAATAGTAGTGATATCATAAAAGGGCTTCAAAAATTCTTTAAGTTTTTCTAACTCAACCTACTCTTCTTCTGAAAAACAAATATCATAAGAAGGATCCAGACTTCGAAGGTGGGTGAAGGCTTCTCGAAAAGCTATAGCCCTCTCAAGCATAAGGTATGTGGAATTCCATCTTGTTGGGACATCCTGACGAAGTTGCTTGGGTGTCACACAAGAGATCATCTCTAAACAAGATGCAAAATTTAATTTCCGAGTCTCTGTACCCCTAACATACTTTACACTCTCTCGGATTTTGGTCAATGACTTTTCTACCACTTTCAAACCATCGTGCACAATAAGGTTCAAAATATGTGCACCACACCTCACATGAAAATAATTTCCATTAGCAACTAATCCTAATCCTGATGAATGTTTCTTCAATGTACTTACCATTGTGTCATTGTAAGATGCATTATCCAAAGTAATGGTAAATATTTTTTTGTTTATACCCCACTCCTTTAGCAAACTTAATAATTTTTCCGCCAAGTTAGCACTGGTATGAGGTGGTGGCATGTGAAAGAAAGCAAGATTTTTTTTTGAAGCTCCCAATCCTTACTAATATAATGCGCAGTTATCACCATATACTGGTCAGTGGTGATTGATGACCACATATCAGAAGTCAAGCAAAATTTACCAGGAATGGATCTTAAGTAGCATTTAAGGTTTTCTTTCTCTTTCCTATGCAACTTAATCACATCTAACTTAGCAGTATTCCTAGATATTGTTTTTGCATGTGGATTAAGAAAAGAATGTAACTCTTTTAGACCCTCATGTTCAACAAAAGAGAAGGGATATCCATGTTTAATTATTACCTCAGATATCATTTCCCGGTATTTTTCTTGATCAAGAGGTGGATAAGAAGAAACATCACCTATTGCAGCAGGACAAACTTGCAAATGGTGCTTCATATTTGAAGTCCCACCACCACCTCTTGCCATGTATACTATGCCACATCCTGTACATTTTTCTCTTGGCAGCCCCTTATCATCAACAAATTTTTCAAAGCTTTCCCAAACCACGGATGTTCTAGCTCTTTTTGAACTTGGGGCTGAACTCTCTTCAACTTCATACTCTATCCCCATGATATTTTCAGAAGACATTTTACCTGAAAAAAATTTTAAATTGCTTTAACCTCACAATCCACAAAATTACAGAAAAACAAACATCAGAAATCAAGGTTTTGTTTACTATTGTAGGAGAAAATGGTAGGTTTGTCCTTTGGGGCTATATTGGAAACATGCTAATTTCTTACTTCTGAATCAATTTATTGAACACTATCTTCAAGTGTCATATAAAGTCTTTTTATTAAAATTAATTTTCATATTAATTTGCTTGAGACGGAGGACCACATGCTCTTTTGCATATTCATATGCATCTATTTTATTACCTTGTCCACATATCATCATGATTCAATTTTCTTGCTTAGGTGAAAGATGAACTCTATAATAAGAGAAAAGCAGTGAAGATTACCAGCGATGACATGTGCTCCTTGTGCCATAAAAAAATAGGGGCTAGTGTTTTTGCAATCTACCCGAATGGGAAAACACTAGTGCACTTCGTCTGCTTCATAAAGGGTAAGCAATGGGAAACCTACCATTTTAAATTGCTTTAACATGTACCCTAATTATATCACAAAGGGTAAGCAATGGTGTCGCAACCGGGGTCGCGGCGGAGGACGGCGCTAAAAACAGATTAGTAAACAGCTAGAGTCGCCACTAACGTTTTTAAGAGGAAAACGCTAGAAAACCTAATAGAAAATAAAATGGCCTACGAAACCCTAAATTCTAGGTTCGGGAGTCGGTTACGCGTGGGGAAGGTGTTAGCACCCCACAGCGCCCGTCAAAGACGGTACCAAAGATTGGTTGTGCAAAAATTATTAAAAAAACTTATTATTTACAAAGAATATTTATTTATTATTTTTTGAGATTTACTATTTACAAAGAAAAAGAAAATGAGATTATTTACAAAAACAAAATATATTTATTTTATTTTATTTAGCCTGATAGGTGTGAACCTAGTCCTACGTACTTCCTTCAAATGGAAGATCAAGGCCACGTAGTTCTGAAAGTTTAAATTGATTTTTTAATGTTTTTTTTTTTGTTTTATTTTGAAAAGATTTTTATTTTTTTTAGAGTTTTTTATTGGGTTGTCTGACGAGAGTATTCCCGCTCCTACGTACCTCTATTGAAGGGCTCAAGGCTTACGTAGTTCTAAAAGTTTAATTTTTAATTTTTATTTATGAAATCCCTCGCATCGCACATGAGTTTTTTTATTATGCGCAGAAACAGGGAAATAGAAAAAAACAGAAACAGGGAAACAACAGAAACAGGGAAACAACAGAAGCAGGGAAACAGAAATAAAAAACAAAACACAGAAATAGAGAAAACAGAAACAGAGGAAAAAAACAGAAACAGGAACAGAGATAGAAAAAACAGAAACAACAATATTGAAACAGCAAAGGAAAAAAACATAAAAAAAACAAAGAAAAGAAAGAAGCAGCACAGTTTGGTTGAGGATGACGGCGGCGTGAAGTGCAGAAGGGTGGTGGTGGTACTGCAGCGGCGGCCAGGAGGTGGTGCGGTGGTGCGAAGATGATGACGAGGTGGTGCGGCGGTGTCAAGGAGGAACCAGAGGAGCGGCGGCCGAACGTGATGAAGAGGGACGGCGGAGTGAGGTTGGGGTCGAGTGGCTGAAGGAAAGGAAGAAGAGAGGAGCGGTGATGGTCGTGGTGTGTGGAAAGGGGCGACGGTGGTTATGGTGTCGAGGGAGGAAGGGCGGCGGCGCTGTTGGAAGGGGTGAGGAAGGGCGTGGCGGCTTGAGAGAGTGGGAGATGGGGGGCTGCGTAGGAGGGAAGGGGCAAGGGAGATTAGGGTTTTTTTGGAGAGGAAAAGGGAAAAAAGGAGAAAAAAAGGGTGCAGTTTTTTTTGTTTTTTTCCTGGTTCTTTTTTTGTTTTTTTTTTTGTTTTTTTTTGAAGTGTGGAGGCTAGTGAATGATGAGATGGTTAGGGTTAGAGAGGGTAGGCTTTATATAGGGGAGAATTAGGGTTTGAGTGAAGGAAAAATGACAGAAATACCCTTGGGGTTTGTTTTGGGCCAGTTTGGCCCATTTTTATTAAATTTTATTTTTATTTTTTGAGAAACTAAAGAAAAACAAACTCAATTAATCTAAACGCCCTATTTTTTAATATTTTCACTAACTACTTAGCTAACTATTTTTATTTTTTTATTTTTAATAAAATGAAACACAATAAAAGAAAGAAATAAAAGACCCGGACAAAATTGGGTGCTGACAGCGGCCCCCATTTGCTTGACTTTCGGTGAGAAAGTTAAAGCAAATTCAAAAGCAGCCAATTTTGGCCACACAAACAAACAGAAGAAGAATATCAAAGATGCCAGATCCGGAGCCCATCAATGGGTGGATCAAAAATCATGAAACAACTGATAGAGAAAGAAACTAGGCGTCACAATACCTAGCGGGCGTCACAATACCCTTAAAGAGAAAGAAACTAGGCGTCACAATACCTAGCGGGCCTCACAACACCCTAAAAGAGAAAGAAACTAGGCGTCACAATACCTAGCGGGCTTCACAATACCCTGAAAGAGAAAGAAACTAGGCGTCACAATACCTAGCGGGCGTCACAATACCCTGAAAAAAGAAAACTTAGCATCACAATACCAAGCGGGCGTCACAACACCCTGAAAGAGAAAGAAACTAGGCGTCACAATACCTAGCGGGCGTCACAATACCCTAAAAGAGAAAGAAACTAGGCGTCACAATACCTAGCGGGCTTCACAATACCCTGAAAGAGAAAGGAACTAGGCGTCACAATACCTAGCGGGCGTCACAATACCCTTAAAGAGAAAGAAACTAGGCGTCACAATACCTAGCGGGCGTCACAATACCCTGAAAAAGAAAATATGAGAGTAGATAGCCGTGGGTCATGCCCTGAAAGAGAGAACTAGGCACAAATACTAATGCAAGAGAATTTTTTTTTTATTTATTTATTTATTTTTTTTTATTTTTATTTTTTGACCAAAGATCATGTGCAAAAAGAGAGTTAAAAGATTTTCAAACAAACAAATTGGTGATTTTCAAAAGATCTTATCTTCACCATTGCAACACAACACTGGTCAAAGCTAGTGAATAAATGGATGGGTTTTGGATGGAAGAAATGGAATAAGATTTGTGGAGGGTAATGGAGATTAGGCTTGTAACATGCCCCCAAGTCTGACATCAATGTAAGCATCAATTTGAATATCTGTCATGGAAGAGGAGCGAACCCGGAGCCCAACTTGCTTTAGGCCCATCTTCAATCAAGGAAGAATATATGTCTCATCACTCCAATTTTCTCTTTCCTCTCTTTTCTGCATCTCTTTTTTTTTTTTTTTTTTTAGGAGCGAAAACACACAAGTGTAAACTCATTGTCCAAAAATCAAAGTTTAAGAAAATAAGAGCAATCAATATTTGATCAGGATGGACTTTATTGGCTTGTAATGTGGCTAGGGGGTAATGGGTGACAAAAGAAAGGGTATAAAGGCTCAAAGAAAGTGTTTAAGGGTTAATTAGGACAAAGGATCTCTAGTGCAATGTGATAGATTCAAACAATATTCATTTTCATTCTCTGCATTTTTTTATTTTTTTTTTCATTTTTTTCTTTTTGATTTTCCATGTTTCCTTTTTTGCCCTTTTTTTTTATAGCAGAAGAATGATTTAACTGTCTTCAAACATTATAAAAAGCCCCCTTGTGTTGGGGAAATTCATGAACACTTCTAGAGAAATACTCAAACTGGGCTGGCCCTCGATGTGGGGGTGACAAGTGAAACGGATAGGATATCAGCTCTAGCGAAATGAGTCATGAAGAATTATTGCACTAGCCCCCAGTGTAGGGGTGATCCTTGTCCAGGGTTAAATGAAGAGAAAGAAATTTAAGGCACAAAGTGGGTAGCAAGGGATAATATATTTTTTGGATAGGGAAAAATGGCCAAACTTCATTTCAAAAATTGATTGCTCCTTTTCAAAAGATTTAACTTTAGGACAAAAGTTTTGGACCTTGCAAGTTTGCTCCTTTCACTCTCTTTTTTTTTTTTTTTTTTTTTTTTTTTTTTGAGAAACAATATTATAAACAAAAGAGCATAGACAAAAAACATACGATAATTCTATTACTGAAACATAAAGACACAAACAAACTTAAAGACGAGACCACATGGTTAACGTCCATTGAAGACACATCATAAAGACAAAGTCTAACGCGGAAAACATAAATGACGAAACAACTCTGAAATCAAAATCTCTGAGTGGCACTTTTAATGCTTCAGCAATGGGTTTTTCTCAACACTCATCTCTCCAGATTCCTCCTCCTTTTCCATGAAATCCAACAATCCGTTGTTCCTCAGCTTCTGAACCTTTACCTTGAATGTTATGCATCTCTCAATAGAGTGTCCAGGCTCTCCCATATGAAATCTGCAGGCTTCATTGGGATTGTACCACTTAGGGAGTGGGTTTGGGGTAGGCCTGGGAACCTCTGGACCAATCAAATCTCCCTTCAGTAGAGTATCATAAAGTTGGTCATAAGGCATTGGCACTGGCTCTATTGTCACTCTTCCACTTCCTTGTACGTTAGATTGGCTTTGGGGAGCAGCAGGAGGAGTGTTAACCTGTTTGCTTGGAGTGGTATTGGATAGCATTATACTGTTCACAGGTGAAACTTGGGGAAGCCCTTGTGGATATGTTGGTGGGTAGTTTGGGTAAGATGGGTAGGGGTATGGTGGAACAGGGTAGGGTAATGGTTGGTAAAACGGTTGAGAGGATCCGCTTTTGGATGAAATATGGCTAGTGTCAATCTCATGAACATCTGCTTCCTTTTTGTGAAACATTGACTTCTTCTGTTTATCCACAAGGGGACTTGTCTCACTTAGCCTGCCTTCTCTAAAGGCATCTTCAACCTGTTCGCCAGCTGTAACCACATCAGCAAAATGATTTGTGACACAACCAACCAGCCTTTCAAAGTACGGCCCCTGAAGGGTCTTCAGAAAAATTCTAACAACCTCCTTCTCGTCTAGAGGAGGGTAGACTTGAGAGGCTTTCTCCCTCCACCTTTGAGCATACTCTCTAAATGATTCAGAATCTTCCTTCTTCATCCTTTGCAACTCAAATCTATCAGGAGTAATGTCAGTCACAAACTGGTAATGCTTCACAAATAACTCAACGAGACCATGCCAGGTTTTGGTTTGCTTTTTATCAAGATGCAAGAACCATGTTAATGCACCACCAGTAAGGCTATGCTGGAAGCAATGGATCATCAGTTTCTCATTCTTGTGATGAGCAGCCATGCTTCGAGTATACATAGTAAGGTGAATCATAGGGTCTGATCTCCCCTCAAACTTTTCAAAGTCAGGAACCTTGAACTTTGCCGGAATTTCCATATCAGGAAATAGGCAGAAATCTTGCATGTTCAGGCTCCCATATTTGTCTATACCTTGCATTGCCCTCACTTTCTCTTCTAGTGCCTCCATCTTATTCAGCATCTTGGCTTCTTCCTCATTACCTTTCTCAGTTGCCTCCTTTTCCTTAGTGGTCTTTTGGGTCAGAATAACAACATGGGGTCCCTCTGCTTCCCCATCATTGTTCTCATTTCCTGTGTCCCTTGTGGGAATAAGGGTCTTAAGCAAATCCAGGATTTGACCCACGTTTCCTTCCAATCTTTCAATTCTTTGCTCCATGGGTTGATTTGCATTTTGGTCAGACATACCGGCTGTTGAGGTTTGTTGGGAAGTCACTGATTGATGAGAACGAGAACGAGTTTGAATCGGGCTACGAATGAAATTGTGATGTGAAGCAATGGTGAAAAACCTGTAAAACAAAACTGTTATGATAGTTTTTTTTTTTTTTTTTAAAAAAAAGGGAAGATAAAATAAAAGAGAAAAGAGGGATGGAACAAAAAGGAAAGAAAGTGTACAAAAAGTTTTTTTTTGAGATTTTTTTTTTATAAGGATGAATAAGAAAAAAGAATTTATTTACAGAGATAGGAAAATGAGAAACTCTGAGAGAAAGAAGGAGCCCCCAACTAAGCTTATTTTCTTAAGCATAAAGGTCGGATTATTCTAGAGACGGAGAAACTTAATACAAGCGACAAACTAGGGTTAGCAACTAGTGTAGTAATTGGGAATGGATCTAGATCTCACATTGCTAAAGGTTCTCAGATTACCCTCGTCACACAGACAAGGACCCGATGATCGAACTATTTGACGCGTAGACACTAGGCCTCTCACGACAAATGGCTAAATGACCGGTAATAATCTGAGTGGTGAATCAATAATTGACGCGTAGACACTAGGTCTCTCACGACAATTATCAAGACACCCCTACACTCCCTAGTTTGTGGGCCCGGGTATAGAGCCCAAAAAATGTGTGGAATGGTGAAATAAATACAGTAACCAATAGAGATCATATATACAAGATAAGGAAATATATACAAAAGGCAAGAAATAAATAATAAGATAAAATAAAGCAAAAAACAAAAAATACACAATATAATAGAAAAAGAAAGAATATATACAAGATAAAAATAAAGATATATACAAAAAGACAAGAAATAAATAATAAGATGAAATAAATAAAGAAAAATAAGAAAACGCACAACCAATCATATAGGCCTGACTCTCAAAATTCCCCAGCAGAGTCGCCATCTGTCGCAACCGGGGTCGCGGCGGAGGACGGCGCTAAAAACAGATTAGTAAACAGCTAGAGTCGCCACTAACGTTTTTAAGAGGAAAACGCTAGAAAACCTAATAGAAAATAAAATGGCCTACGAAACCCTAAATTCTAGGTTCGGGAGTCGGTTACGCGTGGGGAAGGTGTTAGCACCCCACAGCGCCCGTCAAAGACGGTACCAAAGATTGGTTGTGCAAAAATTATTAAAAAAACTTATTATTTACAAAGAATATTTATTTATTGTTTTTTGAGATTTACTATTTACAAAGAAAAAGAAAATGAGATTATTTACAAAAACAAAATATATTTATTTTATTTTATTTAGCCTGATAGGTGTGAACCTAGTCCTACGTACTTCCTTCAAATGGAAGATCAAGGCCACGTAGTTCTGAAAGTTTAAATTGATTTTTTAATGTTTTTTTTTTTGTTTTATTTTGAAAAGATTTTTATTTTTTTTAGAGTTTTTTATTGGGTTGCCTGACGAGAGTATTCCCGCTCCTACGTACCTCTATTGAAGGGCTCAAGGCTTACGTAGTTCTAAAAGTTTAATTTTTAATTTTTATTTATGAAATCCCTCGCATCGCACATGAGTTTTTTTATTATGCGCAGAAACAGAATCAGGGAAATAGAAAAAAAACAGAAACAGGGAAACAACAGAAACAGGGAAACAACAGAAGCAGGGAAACAGAAGCAGGGAAACAGAAATAAAAAAAAAAAACAGAAATAGAGAAAACAGAAACAGAGGAAAAAAACAGAAACAGGAACAGAGATAGAAAAAATAGAAACAACAATATTGAAACAGCAAAGGAAAAAAACATAAAAAAAACAAAGAAAAGAAAGAAGCAGCACGGTTTGGTTGAGGATGACGGCGGCGTGAAGTGCAGAAGGGTGGTGGTGGTACTGCAGCGGCGGCCAGGAGGTGGTGCGGTGGTGCGAAGATGATGACGAGGTGGTGCGGCGGTGTCAAGGAGGAACCAGAGGAGCGGCGGCCGAACGTGATGAAGAGGGACGGCGGAGTGAGGTTGGGGTCGAGTGGCTGAAGGAAAGGAAGAAGAGAGGAGCGGTGATGGTCGTGGTGTGTGGAAAGGGGCGACGGTGGTTATGGTGTCGAGGGAGGAAGGGCGGCGGCGCTGTTGGAAGGGGTGAGGAAGGGCGTGGCGGCTTGAGAGAGTGGGAGATGGGGGGCTGCGTAGGAGGGAAGGGGCAAGGGAGATTAGGGTTTTTTTGGAGAGGAAAAGGGAAAAAAGGAGAAAAAAAGGGTGCAGTTTTTTTTGTTTTTTTCCTGGTTCTTTTTTTGTTTTTTTTTTGTTTTTTTTTTGAAGTGTGGAGGCTAGTGAATGATGAGATGGTTAGGGTTAGAGAGGGTAGGCTTTATATAGGGGAGAATTAGGGTTTGAGTGAAGGAAAAATGACAGAAATACCCTTGGGGTTTGTTTTGGGCCAGTTTGGCCCATTTTTATTAAATTTTATTTTTATTTTTTGAGAAACTAAAGAAAAACAAACTCAATTAATCTAAACGCCCTATTTTTTAATATTTTCACTAACTACTTAGCTAACTATTTTTATTTTTTTATTTTTAATAAAATGAAACACAATAAAAGAAAGAAATAAAAGACCCGGACAAAATTGGGTGCTGACAAATGGTAACTGAGGAAATGGCTATTGCAGAAAGTTTATCTCTCTTTGAAGTATGAAGGCAATGTAGAAGCAAATGTCAACCAATTACAAAAAGGTTCTTAAGTCAGTATAAATTGGCCCCCCTTGAAACAAAAGTTTGAATGGACTCTCCATCTTTTAATATGCACTTGGTATTCTATTGAACAAGAATGCTGCTATTAGAAATTTAGAATACACTGTCCCCTGAAATTTAATTTGTGACTGTGATTGAAAGTATAGAGCCTGATCAGTCATGTTGCTCTCTCAGAATCTCACCGCTATAAATTTGTTTCTACCTTTCATCTTGAAGATTCCATCAAGACCAAGGACAGTGAAGACAGGTTCAACAACAAAACAACCAAAAGGGAAATTATATGAAGAAAAAAAACACAAGCAATAAGCATAAGAATTCATATGACTAACCAGAAAGAAAAAGAAAACACGGGACAACTATGACGGCTGCGAATCCCTAAATGCAGCAGAAGTGTGAAGAACCCGAAAGCAGTGGCTCAGAATCGGCGGCAACTATGACGGGACAGCGGCGGACGGTGAAAACACGGCGGTTGGCGGCAGTTCCGATAACGGTGCGGGCGAAAAGAAAAAGAGGGAGACCACCAAAAATACCTCGTGGCAACAAGAAGAAGGAATTCGCAGCAGTAATCACGGCGAATTAGGGGGTTAACGATGATGGGTTCTCAATCACTCCTTGATTTGGAATGGAAGGTCACCTGATTTGTAGATTTGGGGGTTAGGGTTCATCAATTTGGGGAAATTTGGGGCTTGATGCAAGAGGAACGTGAACACGTCATGAATTGATGATGGATATATTCAGTTTCTTTCTGATCTATTTGGTTTTTGTTTTTTTAAATTTATTGGGTGGATCCAGATTTTTTTTTAAATCTATTGGACTGGGTTTGATCCATATTGTAGGAATTTATTCACAATCCATTTAATTATTTTTGTGATCCATTAGAATTTTAAGCTGATCCATCCCAATCCATCAAATTTCAATATATAGATCCAATGGATTTTAATTTTAAATTGGAGGATTATGGATATCCAATGGATTAAATGGATGGTTTGGAATCCATCCATTTAAATTATTTTTTTTATATGGATGGATATGGATGGATTTTGTGGTGGATGGCTTGGATGGGTATGGATTAATGAATGGATTTTGCCACCCCTAGTTGAGACAAGAAATGAGACAACATTTGAGGACAGAGGATCTAAATCCCTAGTCTGGATAGTGCCTTTGTCTTCACCAAAGAGGATCCTGGGTTTGTGTTATCCTTACTACAAGGCTCTTGTGTGGCATGGTGCATTATGGTTCACTTCTTAAGAGCATGTTGTTTTGAACAGTTCAACTAATTAGAAATGTCCTTAAGGACCAGACTGACATAATATTTGTATAGGATATAAATTAGGTGGTCCAATAATATTTTGACATGTGCTATAAGCTAAACACGTGTCAAAATATAATCGGTCCATCTAAGCTAGTGTCATTTTATCCAAGGTAAATCTTGTGTGATTTACTCTACTCAATACTAAAGTCCACATCTCCAGATCTTTTGTACCTTTATCATGCTAGGAACAAATTACTAGGTTAGCCAAGCCTGTAACTCATCATCAGAACAATCAAAAGTTACAAAATTCCATCGGGGGACACATAACCCTAAGCCATGTTTTCTAGACTTTACACTTTATATGTGCTCCCGGTCCGGTTTGGACCGAAACAGTCTAGATGTTATAGTGCTGTTTGAGAAATGCAGTATCGTCTACCCTGCTCAGCATTATATCGTCTGTCGTGCTCAACATTCTATCGTCTGCCTAGCTGAATCGATTGCATAACTGTATCGTCTGGGCAGTTAGTCATGTCAGCTGTCAATGTGTGTTAGGTGACCCGCTGATTATGTTGACCATGCGTGATAGGTGCCATCTGTCATTATGTGATAGGTGACCCGCCGATTATGTTGACCTGGAATATCAGGGATCATGTATGTTTGTTTGCTCTCTCTCTCTCTCTCTGTATAAATACAGAGCTTGTAACAGTGAACTAATCAGAATAGAAAGAACATTTTAGTATCTTCGATTTCTCAAATTTTCCTTTTTCAAAGAACCCTTGGTTCTTAACATGGTATCAAGAGTTAGTCTCGATCTGTGGTTATTTTTTTTCTTCGCTTTCTGCTATGGCAGAAGCTCAGACTTCATCTTTGCCTTCCTTTTCACATATTGTTTCAATCAAACTTGATGAAACAAATTTTCGTTCATGGGTACAACACGTAGAAGGTGTTGTTCGCCAACATAGTTTAGAAAAGTTTCTTCTAGATCAGTCATCCCACCTCGTTTTTTGACTGATGCTGATCGTGAAAAGTCAGTTGAGAATCCTCTTTACACTACCTGTATCAAACAGGATTCAGCCCTATTTACCTGGTTGCTTTCTTCCCTATCATCTTATGTTCTGCCCACAGTAGTTAACTGCAAGCAGTCCTGGCAGATCTGGCAAGAAGTCCATGACTTCTTCAATGTGCATTCTCTAGCACAATCAACAACTCTTCGCTCAGAGCTTCACACCATGATCAAAGGGGCGAAATCCCTCTTTGTCTACCTTAGACGCATTAAGACCATTGTTAATGCTCTCATCTCCATCAGTGATCCAATTTCATATAGAGATCACATTGAAGCTATCTTTGATGGATTATCGGATGAGTATAGCTCTCTTATGCCTTTTGTCAGCAATCGGGAGGTTCCATGCTCTGTCTCTCAAGCAGAAGCAATGCTTATTTCTCATGAAGCCTACCTCCTCCACTCTCACAAGCGTCGGCTTCTTGATAATCCACCGTCTGCCCTGCTCACACATGCACCTATGCACATGACAGACTCATCAGCCCTGAACCAGCAGTCTGCCCAAGCTAACTATGCTTATGGTTCACCTGCCCAGCATCGTGCCATGCACACCATTGATGACTCACAATTTGCAAATCGGGGTTTCTCTGAGTTGAACCAGAACTATGGCTCGTATGGTGATTATCGTGGCCTTGGTGGCCGTTCTGGTGGCTGTGGACATGGTGGACGCTCCTCTGTTTAGTGCCAAATCTGCTACAAGTGGGGTCATGAAGCCAACACTTGCTATCATCGAGTCTCGTCTACCAATTTTCCAGGAATGTTTGGCTCATCACCATATGGTGGTCAGTTTAATCAAGTTCCTCAGCAGGCCGGTGCCTTTGGAGGCTTTGCACCACCCCTCTCCAATTTTCAACAAGCATGACTTGGTCCACCACCCTTTTACAATCTTCAACCAACTGGGCCCTCCCAATTACCTTTTCCCAATGCTGGTCTGAAGACTGATCCACGTGGATATCCTTCGGGGATTGCTTATCCCCCGTTTGCTAGATATGTCAATGGTTATCACCAGCAGATGATGCATGCCCCTACGTTTCAGATTCCCTAGCAGACGATTGACCCTTCTTCCTTTCCACAGCAGATGATGGGACACACTCTACTCACTGCCTCTGTAGGCTCGAGTCAAGGGACCTGACTGCTAGTCTTTGGAGCAACTCATCATATCCCCCATGATTCCACTTCCTTCTCCAGTCCTACACCCCTGTAAGAAAATGATCACATCCTCATGGGAAATGGTCAAGGTTTGCCTATACACTCTATTGATACAGTTTCCTTTAAGTCACCATGTCAAACACATGCTACTCTTTCTCTTAGTGGTTTATTGATAGTTCCTTCAATCACTAAAAATCTTGTCAGTGTTAGTAGGCTTGCTAGGGATAATCATGTTAAATTTGAGTTTGATCATACTCATTGTCTTGTCAAATCTTAGGCCAGTGGTGACATTCTTCTTCAAGGGATTGTTGGGGATGATGGTCTCTATTATTTTGATTGCATGCATGCTTCCAAGTTCTTCAAGAACAAGTCTTCTATCATGCTAACTCCTACTTCCTCCTCCTTTAGTTCACCTAAACACATGTAACCACAAGCACTAATAGTTCACTAGTAGGGCCCACCTCCTATGACCTTGGGCATCATCGTCTGGGTCACCCTACTCATGAGATTTTACATTCTTTATGTCTAAATGTAATATTTCAATTCCTTCTCGAGCTATTTCTCGTATTTGTAGTGCATGTTGTATGGGAAAATCTCATAGATTGCCCTCTTCTCAATCTAATACAGTTAATTCTCATCCTTTAGAATTTGTGTTTTCTGATTTATGGGGACCAGCCTCCATTGAATCTTCTGCTGGTTATTCTTATTTTCTTACTTGTGTTGATGCATACACACGATATACGTGGATTTTTCCTTTAAGGAAGAAATCTGAAACCTATGCCACTTTTCTTCAATTTCAAGCAATGATTGAATTGTAATTAAATCTTAAAATTAAAGCTGTTCAAACTGATGGAGGCACTGAATTTAAACCCCTCAGTTCTCATTTCGCTCAATCAGGAATTGTTCATCGTCTGACTCCCCCCCCCCATATCATCAAAATGGTAGTGTGGAACGCAAGCACAGACATGTGGTTAAAACAGGCCTTTCTTTGCTTGCCCAAGCCAAAATTCCACATCAGTACTGGTATCATGCCTTTCTAACAACTACCTTTCTCATAAACAGATTTCCTACCTCTGTCTTAGGCAATGTTAGCCCTTGCTATAAACTTGATAATGTCCACCCATATTACAAGTTCTTGAAAGCTTTTGGGTGTGCATGCTATCCCTTTCTCCATCCTTATAATGTATCCAAAATTCAGTTCAGGTCCTGAGAGTGTGTCTTCCTTGGTTATTCCCTTGCTCACAGAGGTTATAAATGTTTAGATGCCAGTGAATTTTTTGTGTGTCAAAGGATTTTATTTTCAATGAGTACAGGTACTGATACCCAAATCGCAAGTGTACGATTGACTATCGCGTAGTAAAAAGATCGAACCCAAGGGATAGGTGTTCTTATTAATATAAAATTTAGTACTTGTGCAGAAAAATAAAATGATATGTTTGATGTTGGTTTAGAACAAGATAAAAGCAATAGCATAAGATGATAAGAAATAAAAGATGATAAAAATTTAAGTTCTTGGGTTGGTTTTCATAGTCTATAAAACATGCTAGAAATCTCCTACTTAATTTCTGAATTTTAAATCCAAAGTCATGGTGCTATAGCCTAGAATTTCTACATCCTAATAGCCTTAAGAAATGTAGAACTTTCTTTCTAATTACTAAATCCTTAGCCTAGGTATTTAGTTAACCAGAAAAGAAGATGAAGAAGGAATTCGGGCCAACACAAAGTTACGTCCATCCTAATTGCCTTAAGAAATGTATACTTATAACCTTTTTTATTTCCTATTTCCCTTACTACTTACCAAATGGCCTTATGACATAAGTAGAAAGCAAGAAATCTTTTGCGCATAAAGATTAATGAAGAACAAAGAAATAAAATATGAAAGGAAATATTATTCAGAAATGTAGAAAAAGACTAGAACATGAATTATAAACTAAAACAACCCAAAAACTTAAAGAAGAAGTTAGCCAAGCATGGCTAAAAGAATCATTGAATTACCCTGGATAGGAGCTCAAGTTTGGCTTCCCACAATTCCTAGGAACAATGATCTTAAGGAGGAAAGAAGAATACTTGTTGTATTCTGAAATGGTGTGTTTTTTACAAAGGATGAGCACTCCTATTTATAGCAAAAATTTCAATGGTGGAGGAGTTGATGGCCATTATGGCCTTCATTGGCCACCAATTAAAAACTCCTTCCCACTACCATCAATTCTCCACTCATCCTTTAATCATTATTTTCCATGTGCTTAAATCAAAGAGTGTTGCTTCATATTCTTGATTTCCACTTTAAGTCATCTCTTTGCTAGCACTTCAATTCTGGCCCTTTAACTCTTCGAAACTTCACTTTTCATCCTCCACTCTTGAACTTTTACACTTTGGTCCTTCCTTTCCTGAAACTTACAAATTGGTCCCTGGACAAAAATGATAACTATACCAGCTTTTCTAAAAATATAAAAATAACTATAAAAATTCCTAAAAATATAAAATAAAGTTAGAAAAACAAATAAAATCTAATCTACATGCAAAATGCAAAATAAATATAAAATCTACATAAAAATAATAAAAATCCTATATGTGACTCAAAAATAATAAAATAAAAAGACTAAAAACAACCTAAAAACATCATATAATATCCTGTCATCAGGTACCCATACACAGAGCTATTTTCAACTCCTCTACCCCCATGGAAGGACATTCTCTAACATCATTTATCCCAAGGTATGATGTACCTTCACATCAAGGGGGCAGCAATTTCCACCTGTTCATCCAGTTGCAGTATCATCTGGTACTCCTGAACCGTCTGCAGTTCCTTCATCGTTTGATGCTCCAACATTGTCTGGTGATCCAACATCGTCTGGTGCTCCAGCATCATCTGATGTTGTAGGATCATCTGGTAATCAGCAAGCACCAGTCAACACTCATGCCATGCGGACTAGATCCAAAGCTAGGATTCCTCGGACCCAGGCATCCTCAGTTCCGCCTCCTCTAGTCAACACTCACACTATGCAAACTCGCTCGAAGACTGGCACTGTTCAGCCACAACTTCATCTAACTCAGGTTGAACCAACCTCCTATAAGAAAGCTCTTCAAGACCCCCACTGGAAGCAGGCTATGCAGGCAGAGTTTGATGCCTTGCAATAGAACACCACTTGGTCTTTGGTCTCCTTACCACCAAACAGAAAATCTATAGGTTGCAAGTGGGTGTTCAGAATCAAACAAAAAGTTGATGCCACTGTTGAAAGATACAAAGCTAGGTTAATGGCCAAAGGGTACAATCAGGTTCAAGGTTTCGGCTATTCAGAAACCTTTTCCCCTGTCGTGAAGCCAATCACTATCCGCCTCATTTTGTCCTTAGTTGTCACCAAACATTGGCATATCCATCAACTTGATGTCAACAATGCCTTTCTGAATGACACACTTGATGAAGATGTCTACATGGACCAGCCACCGAGGTTTCAAATTGAAGATCACACCTTAGTCTGAAAACTCCACAAAGCTCTCTATGGTCTCAAACAAGCTCCCCGTGCTTGGTTTGATAAATTGAAAGGGGCTCTGGTCCGGTTTGGCTTCAAGGCCAATTGCTGTGATCCATCGTTATTTGTCTACAATACAGCTTCTTGTTGCATTTACATCTTAGTGTACGTTGATGATATTATAATCACTAGCAGTTCCTTGTCTCTTATTCAACAAATTGCCACCTAACTCAATACAGAGTTTTCACTCAAAAAACTGGGTACGTTGGATTACTTTCTTGGAGTTCAAGTTCAGCATCTGCAAGATGGTTCTCTTCTCCTATCCCAATCCAAATACATATGAGATCTTCTTGACAAGGCCAATATGACCAATGCAACAAGGAAATCTACACATATGCTCAGTAGCGCCAAACTCAGCAAACATGTCACTGATCTATATGCTGATCCAACCAACTACAGGTCTGTTGTTGGTGCATTGCAATCTGCCACTCTCACCAGACTTGAAATTAGCTATGTAGTCAACAAAGTTTGTCAATTCATGAGTTAGCCTCTCGATGTTCATTGGAAGACTGTTAAGCGCATACTACGATACCTCAAAGGTACTATCTCTCATAGCCTGCTTCTCAAACCCTACGATTCAAAGCTGTTGTGCCCTTAACTGCCTACTGTGATGCTGATCGGGGTTCGGATCTAGACGACAGACGTTCCACATATGGTTCATATATTTTCTTTGGACCGAACATAGTTTCTTGAAGTTCCAAGAAGTAGACGATTGTCACAAGGTCAAGCACTGAAGCAGAATATCGAAGCTTGGCCAACACCACTTCTGAACTTCTTTGGATTCAATCTCTCCTCACAGAGTTAAATATTCCTTTCCAAGTTCCTACAATATACTGTGATAACATGTGAGCTGTGGCCTTAACTCACAACCCTGTTTTTCACACCCGGGTTTTGTATAACTTTCTAATGTTGGCCATTTGTCTATGCAATGCATATGGATATTTTCAGGAACAAGAACAAGTATTATTAATGTAACGCATGTTGTCAATAGCATGTTTTGAAAAAGAAAAAAAAATATTACCCTTTTTCATGTACTATAAATTAATCAGCATGTTTAATTTACTGTTGGAGTCACTACCGTAGCACCTTGAAAATCGGGATGTTACATCATGGAATGCATATAGTCATAACACATCACACAGTACAACAATCACATATCACTAATCACAAGCACTCCAAATGACACTCATAACACAATCCTACTATTAACCGTGAGGATAACTCCTCCTCCCTAATCTAGATACTGAAGCAGGTCCTCTAGGGTCCGGAGGCTCCTCATCCGAGTCCTTGTATCCACAGAGCGTCCAAACGTTTGTTTTGTCAACAGGGTCACGATCCAAGGTTAGTTCTGCAACAATATACGATGTCTTAATGTAATTGCTAAATTTCACACATATTATTCCCGGCTTAGAGGTATTCTTATTCCAATTCCCTTATTAAGATTATGTCGTGACTTATCCTCATTCTCATTTACTGATCCTTTTAGTTCATATGCCTCTTTCTTAATTACTAGTCCATGATTAGTTCCCTTTATCATAATTAACATTAGTCTTTTTATGATTAGGGCTTTGAACCTTATTCACCTCAAGGTTATCAATTTCTTCTTCCATCTTAGACAGTTGAAATTCATCATTCCTTCTATTAACCTTCATAGCCTAGCCTCATATCATTAAGGTTCATGGCTAATTAGCTTTATTTAGCTTAATCAAGTCTGATTAGATACTAATTAGCTAGCTTAATATTGATTAATCAATTAGCCGTAATCCTTTTTGATTAAATTGATTCTTCTCTTAGAGTTCCTTCCTCATCCATTTCTGACCAGAGCTTTCTACTATTCCAGTTAATTTCACCATCTCAGTCATAGATTGTTTCTCTCATTACCTCACCATGATTAGGGTTTTCTTAAGCTTAAACATCATATATTCATGGGGGGGAAAGTTGACCATACGGGTTTTCACTTAGCAAAGATGAGAGAGAAAGATAGAGAGAGAGAGAGTGGGTGGAGAACAGTGAGAGCACGAGATAGAGAATGGGGGAAAGGAGAGGGGTACAAGAGACAGATTGCACAGGACAACCAGAGGAAGGGAAACATCAGTTCATTCTACTTCTCAAACTTTCCGTAGGATGTGCGAGAAATGGAGCTCTGGAGGGTATTTCAACAATGGGGAAGAGTGTGTGATGTGTACCTTCCTAGACGCAAAAACAAGGAAGGGAAAAGATTTGGATTTGTAAGGTTTAGGGATGAGATGGATCCAACTGGTTTGGGGAGGAAACTTGATCAAATAAGGATAGGAGATATGAAACTACATGTCAACATACCAAAATATGAAAGGAGAGCAGATGCAAGCAATACAACAACAACTGGTGTACCACTGGCACACGATGGGAAGAACAGAGGGACCAAGGTATCTAATCAAGGACTACAAAGGACATACGCACAAGTGGTAAGGGCGGTGGACGGAGAAGGTGGACGGAGAAAGACAGAGGCACAATGGAAGAAAGAGGATGAGTGGAAATGGGAGGAAATTACAGTTCAGGAGAGCAACTTGGAATGGCTTCAGAACAGCATGATCGATAAACTGCTAAGCACTGTGGATGCTCAGGCTCTAGGGGAGATGTTCTTTCTGGAAGGATTCAAAGAAATAAAAATAAGATACTTGGGAGATGATATGGTATTGCTCACAGCTGCTGAAGGAGATAGGATTGAAGAGGTACTCAGAGGTGCACAGGTATGGCTGAGCGCCATATTCGACGACCTGACTCCATGGGAGGCTTCGCAAGTCCCGGGACATAGAGTTGCTTGGATCCATGGCTATGGGATCCCTCTGAATGCTTGGCAAAAGGAATGCTTTGCCTCTTTGGTTATGCCCTTTGGGAATCTTCTTGAAATGGATGAAGAAACTTCATCCTTTAAACGGTTGGAATATGCAAGACTGTCAATCCGAACTTCCTCCCTCCTTCCGATTGCCACATACCGGCGAGTTAAAATCAACGGCAAAAAATATGTGGTCAGATTCATGGAAGAATGCGGACCTCCGGGCGGCCATGTATGCCGGCGTGACGGTACCAGTACAGTCGGGAGCCATACTAGCTCCCTGGATGGAACGCAAATAGGAGGAAGCGACGAAGATGAAGATAGCGATGATGAAGAAGGGGAAGGAGGACATGGAGATTTGATCGTCGCACGAGGGATGATGATGGCTAACAGAATCGGTATGGTAAGTGGGGGAAAGAAGAACATTGGTTGCGACGGAGAAGAAGGGACAGGAAGCGACGGTGAAGAAGGGGAAGGAAGCCATGGAGAAAAGATGGTGGCGCATGGTCTGAAAGCGAGTAACAAAGGTGGAAGAGATAGTAGTACAAGGGCATTAAATGAGGCTGACAAAAAAGCAAGGCGTAGAATTGACACATCAATAGGCTTTGAATTAAATAGTACAAAAATAATTAATGCCTTTGACTACACAAAGAAAAAGCACGCTGCAGCAGATTTTGATGGGAGTTGGAAAATATCCAATCATTCAAATATCAAAAGCAACATAATTGGGCTCCAATCTAAATTAATTGGAGAAAAAAGCAATGTGCAGCATCAGACAGTGGATTCTCTTGGACCGGGCCAGTAAATTTGGAGCCAATTTCTACATGAATCAGATGATGGAGGAGGACTTAAGTGAGAATGAAAGAGGTGGAGATGGGGATGGGTGTAGCCAAACAGATACAATAGTGGGTGAATCTCTGTTACAGACCCACTATGAACAAGATAGTGAAGGAAAAAGCATAATGGAAAAAGGAAAAAAAATAAAGGTGGGGCCCAGTTCAAGCTTTAATATACAAAATGAGCCACAAGAAAATAGAAGTGCAGGGGCAATAGAAGGGAGTCCAGAAACATTAAATATCAGTGTTCGTGATGTCAATGAAGCCACACAAAGCCAAATTGCGAACCGTGGAGCTCCAAATGAAGGTACACGAAGGGCATCAATCTCAACGTCATCAACTGGTCCAGTATTTCCTATATCTCAGATTCCAATGGCATTGGAGCATGTCGCACAAATAAAACTCAAATCAACAAGTGGCAGGAAGGAGGTAAGGCAATTAATCCTATCTCTTAGTAATTCTATTTCTGATTCTGGGGTGATGAATTGCAACAAACGATTCTGGTTAAGAGATGAGGAGATAGAAGCTAAGAAATTATGGGAAATTGGAAAGGAGATTGGGGTGATAACTAATGTGTGTGAGACTGAAGTATTGGGGAAATTTACTGAATTAGAAAGGAGAGATGGCCTTGAATATGACCAGAAACAACAACAGGGAGCACAAAGGGGTAGCGCAGGTTTTAAATGAAGATCTTATCATATAACATAAGGGGGTTGGGAGGCAGGGTGAATAGGAAAGCGCTGACAAAATTGGTACAACAAGAGGATGTGGATTTTCTATGTGTACAGGAGACCAAGCTGGCTACCGTAAATAAAGTACTTTGTAACTGAATCTGGGGGGAGAGTGATATGGAATGGAGGGCCTGCCCGGCAAGCAATAGAGCAGGGGGAATTCTTTGTATCTGGAAAACTAGTGTATTCAAAGTGGAAGAACATATCACTGGTTTCGGGTATATAGCACTGAAAGGAAAATGGAAAGAAGTGAACTGCGTGGTGGTCAATGTATACTCACCGTGCACAATTGTGGAGAAGAGGAATCTCTGGAGGGAATTAAAACAACTAAGACAAAACTTCGCTGAAACAGTATGGTGTATGGTAGGAGATTTCAATGCTGTTAGAAGTCATGAAGAGAGAGTAGGGGTCAATGCAGATAGTACGTTGGGAAGTGGAGAAATAGCTGAATTCAATGCCTTCATTGAAGAGATGGAGGTAGAGGATATCCCCCTTGTTGGAAGAAAGTTTACTTGGTACAGACCAAATGGGCAAGCCAGGAGTCGCTTGGACAGGTTCCTTGTTTCACAAGAGTGGCTCAATAATTGGTCAGAGTGTGTGCAGTATGCTCTTCAGAGGGACGTCTCTGATCATTGTCCGCTTATTCTGAGATGCTCCTTTATTGATTGGGGGCCGAAACCATTTAGATGCAGAGACTGTTGGCTTCAAGACCCTTCTTTCTCAGGTGTTGTTAAAAAAGCATGGGAGGAATGTTCAATACAGGGCTGGGGTGCTTTTGTCTTCAAAAGAAAGTTGAGGGCACTAAAGAGTAGATTGAAAGAGTGGGATAGAGACAATATTGGGAATCTAGATCAGAAATGCAAGGAAGTGACAGATAAGATAAATGAACTTGATCTAAAGGAGGAACAAGGTAGTCTATGCGAAACTGAGCTATCTGATAGAAGGTCCTTGCTGTCGGAGTTCTGGAGATTGTCAAGACTAAATGAATCCTTGCTGAGGCAGAAGTCAAGGGATAAGTGGATTAAAGAGGGAGATTCAAACACAAAGTACTTCCATCAGACGATTAAGTGGAGAAGAAAAGTGAACAACATAAAAGGATTTTTTGTTGATGGTAATTGGAGTGAGGACCCTGTTGAAGTGAAACTATATGTAAAGAAATTCTTTGAGGAGAGATTCAAATGCTTGGGCTGGAAAGGCATCAGCCTTGGGGAAATCCCATTCTCAACCATTTCTGGGGCTGATAATGTAATGCTATCAGAGCCTTTCAATGAAGATGAGGTCCGAAGTGCGGTTTGGGATTGTAATGGGGAAAAGAGCCCTGGACCAGATGGACTCAATTTCCGCTTTATCAAAACGTTTTGGACAACTCTCAAACCTGAAATTCTTACAGCTTTGGCGGATTTCCATAGAAATGGGAAATGGCCCATAGGAGCAAATGCATCTTTCATCACCCTAATACCAAAAGTGGATAACCCAATGGGGCTAAACGAATATAGACCAATCTCTCTAATTGGTTGCCTATACAAGATTCTTGCTAAAATATTGTCAACCAGATTGAAGAGAGTGATGGATCCTATAATCGATGAGCGCCAATCAGCTTTTATTGGAGAAAGATCAATGTTGGACAGTGTACTGGTGGTAAATGAGGTGGTGGATGAAGCAAAAAGAAAGAAGAGAGGTTGCCTAGTCTTTAAGGTGGATTATGAAAAGGCTTATGATTCGGTAAAGTGGGAATTCCTCTTTCATATGCTGCGTCGACTTGGTTTTTGTGAGAGGTGGGTGGGATGGATCAGGAGCTGTCTTAAATCAGCCACGGTTTCGGTTCTGGTCAATGGCAGTCCAACAGAGGAGTTTGCTATGGAGAAGGGATTGAGACAGGGGGACCCCTTAGCCCCGTTCCTGTTCTTAATAGTTGCGGAGGGGCTAAGTGGAATGATGAGACAAGCAACAGCTAAGGGTGTATTCAAGGGGTTCAAGGTGGGGAGTGAGGAGGTTGAGGTTTCATTACTACAATTTGCGGATGACACATTATTCATTGGTGAAGCATCAATTAGAAATGTATTGGCTATCAAAAGCATGCTGAGGTGTTTTGAACTGATGTCGGGTTTGAAGGTGAACTTTGCCAAGAGTAAAGTGGCTGGTATATCAATGGACCCGGAACAAACTAGCAGATTTGCAGCTGTGCTTAATTGTAGGACGATGGAAATCCCATTTGTGTACTTGGGCATTCCAATCGGGGCTAATCCAAGAAGAAAAGAGACTTGGTCACCGGTGATCCGCAAGCTGGAAAAAAGAATGTCGCTTTGGAAGCATAAGTTGCTATCTTTTGGGGGAAAGATTTGTCTAATCAAAAGTGTTCTCTCATCCATTCCGCTCTTCTTTATGTCGTTCTTTAAAATGCCAAAAACAATTGCTGAAAGGTGTAAAAGAGTACAACGGAATTTCCTTTGGGGGAGAGAAGAGGCGGGAAGGACCATTGCCTGGGTAAAGTGGGATATTGTATGCAGAGCTAAGAGCAAAGGTGGGCTGGGAATTAAAGATATAGGTGTGTTCAACAAAGCTCTAATTGCAAAGTGGAAGTGGAGAATAATGGCTGAAAAAGAAAGATTATGGGTTAAAGTTCTACATTCAAAGTATGCCGATTCCGGAATTGGATGGTGGGACAATGACTCTGGCGTGGGTTCAATATGGTGGCAGGATTTGCAGAAAGTCTGTGGCAACAGTATGGAGTGGTACCAGGATAATGTGAGGAAAACTATTGGAGATGGACATAATTTCTTGTTTTGGCATGATAAACATGATGGCAATGACTTGTGTTTGAAGCATCAATATAAGAGATTGTTCGATCTATCTTTGCAACAAGACTATACTATTGGGGAGATGGGAAATTGGATACAGAACAGGTGGATCTGGGAATTTAAATGGAGAAGGGAACGGTTTGAATGGGAGAGGGAGTTGATGGACAAATTCTTGTTAGAGATCCAATCATTTATGCCAACTCGTGAAAGGAAGGATAAGTGGGTTTGGGTGGCATCTCAGGAAGGTGTATATACAGTAAGGTCTGCGTATGCTGTTCAGGTGGGTCATCATGATTCGGGTGACAGTCACATGTATAAGAACATTTGGAGATTAATAGCGCCCTCAAAGGTTAAGGCATTTATCTGGAAGGTTTCCCTTAACAGAGTTCAAACAAAGGATAATTTGAGGAAACGAAAAGTGATTTCTGATCCTCAACATTGTCTCTGCGTGCTCTGTCATGATAAGGAAGAATCACTTGATCACCTCTTCTTCTCATGTAAAGTGGCTTGGCTGATCTGGGTTCGATGTTATAGGTGGGTGGGCACAACAACAGTTCTACCATCTTCCTTTAGGCCCCATTTTGCGCAGCACTGTCTGGGTATACCTACTGATCAAATGCCTCACTGGTTGGCTATCTGGGCATCTTGCATTTGGTCTATTTGGACACTCAGGAATGGTGTTATATTTAACTCTGAGCAGGTCGATATTACAAAAGTGGTGGAAATAATCAAATATACTTCTTGGAGTTGGCTAAGGAGCATTTTGAAAGAGTTTCAATTTTCATTATATGAATGGTCACAGTGCCCGCGTACTTGCATAACAGGAAGAATTTTGATGGGTGATTAATTTTGGTGAAATCTTGTAGCGTTGATAATATCAATAGTGATGTAGGAGTTTATAGATGTTGGTGGCTAAAAGAGGAGTAATTCAGTAGGGAGTAATTCAATATGAGTAGTTTTTTCTTCTTTTATTATCTTTCCTTTCTCTTTGTATATGGTTTCTAGCCCCCATTGTGCTAGCATATTTATATACATCTTCTTTGGCTTTTCAAAAAAAAAAAAAATATATTCATGGGGGAATTTTAAACTCAGCTTCACTTCCCTCTTCCCTCCTCTGCACTGACTCCAATCTGAAATCCTCCTCCTACATGTTCAGAGTCAGAGGGAATGAACTTCTTCATCTAGGAGGTGAGAGTCATGGTGGCCGAGAAGGTAAGATCAAGTTCCTCCTTCTCTGGCTCATTCCTTCCTTCCTGGAATCATTCTTTAGTTTCTATACGTTCAGTATGTCACACAGTAACCCTCAGGTACGAATCAAACAGCAAGAACAGTTCCAGATTTGATAAACTCGACTTTCATGGTCAAATAAAGTTTAGATACAAAAATCCTATACCCAACCATTATAACTACGAATTTAATACATTAAACCACTAGAATAAGCTTAAAAATTAGTTTGGGAAGCGAAGAACCTCAGAATTGCATTTCTGGAAATTTTCTGGAAATGGTTGATCGGAGAAGATGAAGCCACGATGGCGGTCATCGCCGACGGCGAACTGACGACGGATTCCGGTTTGCCTCTCTTCCAAAAGAATCATGGTGGTCGAATAATCTTGATCGGATGTCGGAGCTAGGAGAAAAAACCTTTGATTGCTTGAATTTTCTGGCCACCTTGCCAGAAAACTCATATCACGATGAACCTCAAGAACAAAAACCCAGAAATGCTCAAAATCACGTGAAACTCTCGAGAAATACTATAAACACACCTAGAAGTATGAATGTAAGGGTTTTGAAGTGATTTGGTCAAGGTTTGTTGAAGAACAAGTGAGGTGGGTATGTATGAAAGTTCTTGAGTTTTAGAGAGAAGCTCTCTATACTCTGAATAATAGAGCTTCAGCATGGCTTTTGGGAGATTTCATGGCTCTACAGAACTTAAGAGGTGATGCATTTATTGAGAGGACTGAGAGAGTGAGGAGTGACAAGTGTACCGTGTGTTGTCTTTTTCATCATGTGACATGTTCACTTCAAAGTCACTTACATAGTTACATGTAACTTTATAGCTTCTCCTCTAAACTTCTTAAAATCCTAATTAAGTCCCTAATTCATTCGGAATTATAATTCCAACCCCTAGAAAATAATTGTGTATTAAAATAATTCACTTTGCTTAAGGAAATTAACAATTTAATCTAAAACTTGTTTCACATAAAATCATACATTTTTCTTGAAGACTTATACGCTAATTTTCTAAATTAATTTCTCTCAAGTACTAACTTATTATATGATCAACTTTAGTCTTTCATTTCTTCTTAAAAATGCTATTTCAAAATAATTCATCTTTTCTTTCTAATTTGTCAACATGTACTAAAAAATTACTAGTAATAATATTTCTATAATTCACGTCTCATAAAATTCTTTTCATCCATATCCAATCATATTCTAAACTAATTATTTGAATATATTATAATCACATTCCCTTGAATAATTATTCTCATTACCACTTGCCATTTTTCTTCTCTTTTATTTGACCAGTTATTATTAATCATCGAATTTAAGGGATTATTATACTAGAAGTTATCGTAATTAAATACTAATGAAACTACATTTTGTAATTATTTCCAAACATATATATTTTAACTTAAATATTTATTTTATTTTAATAATTCGTTTTGAATTATCATTTGACTTATTCATTATCTAAGAAGGTGAAATTGGAGATATTACATTAGATAATAATGGAGTGAAGTGTTACTTTGACAAACCTTAAAGTGTATTTTGCTCTTGTGTTTTTAATATTTTTCAGTAAATAGTTCTCTTTTACATTATTAAAAACAACTGTGTTTTCATATCTTTTAATGTAATTTTATATGAAAAAAACAATTTTACATTTTATATCCAAACAAATTACAATCAAACTTTAAAATAAAAAACACTTTTTATGTTTAGAGGCTCCCACATGTAGGTGTCCCTCCGAACAAATATTTTTTTCCAAGGATTAAATTCGTGATCTCACGTTTACGGTGCTAGCTTAACTTACTATTAGACCAACAACAACCACTTTTTATGTTTATAAACACACATAAAATAACTTCCAATTTTTTTTAAAAATAACTCTGAAGATAAAATCTCGTTTTAATATGCATACAAAATCTTAAAATCACTTTTAGTACAATTTTAGAATTGCTTTTATTATAATCATATACAATCGGATCCTATATTACAAAATTATTGATAATAATTCTAATGAAAACAAAGTGATTAATCTGAAAATCAGAACAATGGACTGTGTTTATAGTTATGCATACATGCCTATAGAGTAAATCTCCTTATGCTAATAACTACCTAACTAACAATAGATAACCAATTTAACCGCTAGTTCGTTAATTAGCTAACTAATAAATTGGATCAAGTTCCTGCTGGTTTGATAATAACCCTTCAAAGCTAACTAGATTCCCTGAACAAGTTCAGCAACCGGTTATAAAATCCAAGTTTTCTGATAGCCATTTGAAGAGACAAAGGTTCGTTTGGTAATGGAGTTTCTTAATCAAATCTCAGTTGTGTCTTTTACTGTACTGCTTTTATCAAGTGCTACCACCACAGTTTTGAGCGATGTATCTGCCTCTGGAGAGTGTAGTTTCCCTGCCATCTTTAACTTGGGTGCCTCAAACTCCGATACCGGTGGCTTTGGCGCAGCCTTTGGAGAAATGAAGTCACCAAAGTCACCGAACGGAGAGACTTTTTTTCACAAACCGGCTGGAAGGTTCTCTGACGGTCGAATTATACTTGATTTCATAGGTAACATTTGGCTTATATACATTTTGAGTCCTCCCAACCGGTATGATATTTGATTGATTTTGGTCTTCTATTTTTCTCCGCTCAATTTAAGATTTTTAATTTTTAAAATCAAACAAATTTGGTTTTCCTGTTAATTTTCCATCAAACACAGTTAATTATTAGATAGAAAATTAACCAGAAGACCGAACTTGTTTGGTTGAAAAAATTAGAGAACTTAAATTAAGCGATGAAACAGCATTTAAAACTAATATTTTTGTCTATATCATTTCATGTTTACCTAACTAATGTCTAAGATGAGAATTCTTTAAAAATTACTCCCTCCGTCCTAAATTATAGGGTCATTTTCAGACAATCACGCCTATTAAGAAAATATGTAATAAGCTAATTAATATGTTAGTTTTATTACTTTTTATACAAATCTTCCAAATATGCCCCTATTTAAAAAAAAATCTGAAAATTGTTAATGTAAGTATTGGATATACCAAAAGTTGGTTGGGAATATGAAAGAAGTAATTAGTAGATGTGGTAATTAAAGTTTTGAAATTTAAAATATAATGAATGCAAGGGGTAAAAAAGGAAAAACTTATTTTTTTTTTCCTGAAATCTAGAAAGGGTCTTATAATTTGGGACACCGAATTTGTGTCTAAAGGGTCTTATAATTTGGGATGGAGGGAGTACTTCCTTAGCAAATGGTAAAATATACTTTTGGGTAACAACAATGTTATATCTTAAGGAAAAATAATGGTTAAGAATGTTGATATGGTAAAGCTAACTGGGTTATTTGATAGAAGTCATAAGGTAGTGATCAGACTAATTCACTTTCTCTTATGTTTTGTCCACCCTTATTATATAAAGTTTAGACATATTTTAGAGTGAGACTTTCACTTCCTCTGCTCTCTTAATAATGAACTCACTTTCAATATTTTCTCTCTTCACAATTTTTTTTTTTGAATTGTGAACGGTATAGGAATGAAATACTCTTAAGTCAAAATTATTTAAATTGAAATATTTTCTTATTTTGATATTTCAGTCTTTATTTTAAAATTCAACTTCAAAGCCTTTTAAAATCCTATGATTTCAAATATTATTTTAATAAAAATTAAAAATTCTATTCTTAGGTCATGTTTGTTTGGAGTTTTCAAAATATGATTTTTTGATTTTAAAAGCTAAAAAAATAAATAAAAAAAACTTCTTTGTCATATATAAGCCGTTTTCAAAAACTGCTTTGGGTCTTTGGTTTTTGGGTCATCTTTTCCCTTCCTCTGTTGGGTTCTCTCTGGTTTGGGTTGATTTGGTTGTGTTTTGGGTAAGTTGTCACTTTGGTTGGTTATTTTTTGGCTCTCTTGAAGAGGTTTGTTTATCTGAACATTTTTATATATATTTTGCTTTTTAAATATTACAAATTACAAAGCATAGAATGCAATTTAAAATATGCAAAAACTAATCGTCAAAGTACCAACATCATCGTCTCTGCTATCCAGAGGCACCACGCGAGGGTGTGATACGGCTCTATACCATGGCCCATACTCATCACTTTCCTTAGAAGAGAATGCTGTATGGCGCACCTCAACTGTATGAGTAGGGTATACTGCAAACATCTGGTCAGTCTCCTCACAACTAGCTCTATGAGGCAGAGGTGAAGGTGGAATGGTCTGCAAACCACCAAACTGCCTCAAGACTCGCTATGGCAGGTAAGGGTACACCATTGATGAATGACAGATGAAGCTGCTGTAGAGAGCCACTGCCTCAAAAGGCTTATACTGCCAGTGTGAACCATATGGCATCCATATCATAGAGCCTGCATGAATGTCATCCAGGGCAATCCTCTTTTGATTCATCAGCATATTACCCTTATGAGTTAGCCACCGCCTAGCCCTAGGCATGTTCTCTGTGTAATCAAGGCTCTGCTTCCTCTCAAACACTGATGTGGCAAAGTGCTCAAATATCTAGGCCTATACTCAAACATTCATGCCAAACAATATATGTTTAACAAGTGTACTACGAAATTCATATCAACTATTTATGGCAAAAAAGACAAAGTAGATATTAACAAATAAAGTCACTAACTTGAACCAACGTCAGGCACCCTGCTAAGCTGCTCACGTGCTTCCTGCTGGCATCCCTCAACTGGTCGTATAGAAAGGCCAATGCAGCTGCACCCCATGCATAGCGGCTAACAACATTGAGGTCCTGAAACATCTGCAAGTACCCTACATCAATCTTGTCATTACTCTTGCTACTGAAGAGTGTCATGCCCACAAGCCGTAGCAAGAATGCTCTAGCAGCGCCTGTAGTGTTCCCTGCTGCTACCTGTGCTTGCACCATCTCAAGTAGCCATTTAAACCTCACTTGACCCTTAGCAGACTTGAGCTCATCAACCGCCACACGAAAGGACACACCAATCAACTCAACCAACACCTGTGCAGCTTCCTGTCGGCTTAGTTTAACAAGTGTGTAGAAGATCCCCATGAGTGGGATGTGTAGCAAGGAAGCCACATCGTCTAGTGTGATGGTCATCTCGCCGAATGGCAAATGAAAAGATGAGGTTTCTGGTTGCCATCTCTCCACAAATGCAGACAACATGGCCCTGTCCACTGAACCACCACAGCACGTCAAAAGAGACTGAAGACCAGACCTACGAACCCATTCCTCTATGTCAGCATGGTAGTACACGGGTGCCTTATTGAAGGACCTCCCATGGTGGTACACCTGCAATGGTCCCCGACCCTCAGAGCCTGTCTCATAAGCTTCCCAAATAGCAGGTGCAACGTGCATCTTAAAGGAACGCAGAAGGCTCAAATCATAAGGGCCCCCCTTAAAATAAACATGAACCTCGACTTCCTCCTCACCCATCACAATGTCCTCACCATCATCCTCCCGATCCTCATCCCCATCAGAATCCTCACCATCATCCTCATCAGAATCCTCATCATCATCACCTTCCTCATCACCACCATCCTCATCTGAACCCTCCTCATCTGAACCCTCCTCACTTGATTCCTCCTCATTTGAACCCTCCTCATCTGAACCCTCCTCAAGAACATCATCATCCTCCTTCTCATCACCCTCCTCAACATGAAAATTCGGGGGAGGCACCAGTTGTGGTTCATGTATCTCCATAGGCTTACGAGCTTCCACACGCCTTCTCCGTTCTGATGTCGTAAGCCGCTTACGTTCAGTTCCTGTCACAGGCTGACTTGTTGATACAGGAGGTTGAGGACCTTTTCTGTTTGGTCTTCTTGTAGCTGCAGGTAGACGAGTTGTTCCTTTTGTCCTTGCCATATCTAACACAGCAAACGCATGAATGTAACCAATCAGGACCAATAATTCAACATTGCAGAATATACGCAGTTTCAACTGCGGACGTTACACAGTTCAAATTGCGTACTGGCCTCATATTAAAACTTCATAACATTCGCAGTTATAACTGCGTAACATCCGTAGTTTCAATCTGCGGCAAAAACCACGATCCAAAAAAAAGAAGATCCGCACTTTAAAATTGCGGAAAAGCCAAAACGAAAATGAGGGAACTTATGGTCACATAACGATTGATGTGCGGGGCGAGGTGAAGCAAGCGGAAATGACGGAGCAAGCAACAGCGAAGGGGAGCGGCAGAGCAACAACAACGGCGGTGGGTGTTGATGGGTCGATCGCATAATAGAAATGGGGAAGGGAAGGGGAAATGGGGCTACCTGAATGTGGAATGGGGATGAAGAAGAGATTTTTTGAGGAGGGAAAACCAAAATTGAAAGTGAAGAAGAGAGGATGGTGAAATGAGTGGGTGGTGGTGAAGAAGAGAAGATAGGGGGAAAGTGGGGTGGTGGATTTTTTTTATTTTAAAAAAAGGTATTTTCAGTTTTTCAAAAAATTGGGATGGCGCCAATAGTCATCGGGGTGGCGCCAATAGCAACGCCCTCGTTTTTGGGTGACCAAATTAAGTCCAATAACTAATACCTTTCTACATATAATAATTTAATCATAAGTTAGCTAATAATTTATTCACATCAACTTTTTCTTTGATCTTGTGTTTACTCACTTTTTTCTTTCTATCTCAAGTGTATTTCCTATCAAATCACTTATTATATCATTCATTTATCTCTTTTCGCTTCTTATTTCACTCTTGGTACGAATGAAATTGAAGCGTGAACGAAGTATTGTTATCATTTATCAACAAGATTACTACTAAATGTAGGATTTTAGTTCTATATCTTTGATACGGAGTTTTGTGATTTTAGCCGAAAATTTTGGAATCCCCCATCTCCATCCATATCTTAATTCTCTTGGGGCCAACTATTCAAAAGGTGCAAACTTTGCAACATACTCATCCACAATTAGAATACCAGACAGTGTTGTACCTAACGGTAAATTCAGTCCTTTCTCCCTTGAGGTTCAGGTCGCTCAATTAAAAGATTTTATACCCAACACAAAATCCATCAGAAATCAAGGTACGTAAATTAAAAATTTGTTTTCACTTTGTATCCTTTAGTGATTTTCGAATTTAATTATAGTTGTGGTTCTATGTTTTTCTTAATTGTCTTTGGATGCATGCAGGAGGTATATTTGCAACGTTGATGCCTAAAGAAGAGTATTTTTCTAAGGCTTTATACACATTTGATATTGGTCAAAATGATCTTACTGCTGGGTTCGTTAGCAAAATGCTTACAAACCTAGTCGAAGCTTCTGTCCCAAATATAGTCGAAAGTTTCGCATCAAATATCAAGGTACTTTGTTCTTCTTAGATAAATTTCTATGTAGCTAATTTTTAATTAATTCCTTGTGCTGAATTGATGAAACTTGGTGATCTAGGACATATACAATTTGGGGGCTAGATCATTTTGGATACATAATACAGGACCAATTGGCTGCTTCCCTTTTATTTTAACACTTTTTCCACTTGCTCCAAAAGATGAGTATGGTTGTTCAAAGTCACATAATAAAGTAGCTCAGTATTTCAATCAGAAGCTAAAGGAAGCCATAGATCAACTTCGCCACGATCTTCCTCAAGCTGCAATCACATACGTAGATATATACACTGTGAAGTATTCTTTCGTGAGCAACCCAAAGAAATATGGTGAGCCAAGTTAAAATGACAATCTCATATATATAGTCACATTCGTGTTCTTAAAATTCTTATCAAATAGATGTTGCCTATTCAATGCTTGCATGTTCACATCCAGGATTCGAGCTCCCACTTGTTGCTTGTTGTGGTCATGGAGGAAAGTACAACTTTAACAATTTTGTTTCATGTGGAGGAACTTCAGAGGTAATGGGCAAACAAATTCATATTGGGGCATGTGAAAAACCATCTACTAGACCGATATGGGATGGGATCCACTATACTGAGGCAGCTAATAAAATCGTCTTTGATCAAATCTCTTCTGGAGCTTTCACAGATCCACCCATTCCCTTGAATATGGCATGTCGCAGAACAAACTTGCCAAGTAGTTCGAAGAATCAGCAACCTCAAGTGAACAAACAATGATGTGTCATTTGTCAACTTGCAATTCCCCCGTGTATTTTTAATTATTGTCTTTGTTTTAGTAACATGCTTTTTCTATAGAAAACTCATGCAACCACTATAAGAAATACTCCTTTTAGCATAAAAAATTAGCAAAGGTCCAATTTTAACACTAATTTTCACTTTTTAAAATCGGTCAAACATGCAAATAAGCGGTGCTGATTGCAAAACTTTGAAATTTCACAAGATAATGAGCTTTGGTTCATTAACATTTCGGCACATATACATCTTTTTATAGTGCGCCCCTTGTACTGATTTGTAAATGTAGTAGATATTTGAACATGATACTTGCACATCTATGCTATGTGAAAAAATCAAATGACTTGATTCTCATTTTGATATTAGCTTTAAATAACTTTTTGTCCCTGTAATATACTATATTTTTTAATTTAGTCATTGTAAAAAGTTTCGTTTTCGATATCTCCAAAATTTCGATTTTGATTTTTGGTACTTAGTGTTAAGTTTTCCATCCAAACAAACAGTAGTCAAATCAACTAACTACATATTTGTAATTTTTTGTGTTTTTCGTCCCTCCAAAATTACCATTTTTATTTTTAGTTCCTGACATTAGTTTTACTATCATGTCATCAATCATCTACCCCACCTCCCTCCCCTCCCCTCCCACCCTCTGCCCTTCCCTCACCGCTTTCACGTCCCTAACCGTTGCTATCCTCGTCCACGATATCCTCCCTCTTTCCCCACCCCCACATTTCTTTTCACCCTTTCTTATCTTCTCTCACCCCATAAGGAAAACACATTCTCAGAACCTTAAACATTTAAAACCAAGAAAAACACAAAACTCCCCTCATCTTCTACCACAATCAATACAAATTTTCAAAACACAAAACCTCAAACCTTTAAACCTAAACCCAAAACCTTCAAACACTCAAACCTTTCAAACTCAGATTGGACTCCTTTAAACCCTCAACAGAAGCAACTGATACCACTTCTGCAAGTGTACAGAAAATATCGAAGTAACATAAAAGATTTTCGTCTCATCGAGATTGGGTCTTGACTTAAAATTGGTTTTCTAGAGTTTGAAAAAGAAATAAAATATTTGTTTTGATTTTGGGATTTAATTGACAGCATAAAAACAGAAAAAGATTGAATTGTAAACTTAGATAAAATAGCATTTGGGAAATAGCTTCACCTAACCAAATTATGCTTTTCCCAAACAGATAACTATATGAACTTAGAAATCATTTCATGGTGATGTAGCCTAATCCTCTATTTGTTAATACCTTAATGAAATAGAACTTCCAATTCAATTACCAAACCTAATACCTTAGCCTAATCCTCTATTTGAGCCTTTTGATTTTTCTCTCTTGCTTTTTTTGGAAGTATAACAGATTTTCAAACCAAAGCATAAACCTCACGACGAAGTGTTTGAGTATGAACTAAGGATATTTAGTGATGTTCATACTCATAGGAAACCAACATGATAAACATGACATGCATGTTGCCCAACATTTGAGTTATTGCGAGTGCACACAATACACTCATTCCTTGTTGCTTAACCCCAACTGCTTGGAATAAATTGTGTTATCTATTAAACTTCGTCCACACTTGCACTTGGTGCACATTGCACATGCACATGCACACGCATTTCTTCTAAATCTAGTCGCTAATTAGGTCATTAAATCAGTCTCTAATAGTAGCAACCATGGTTATAGCTGTGGACATATTTCAGTCGCTACCTGTTTTAGCGACCGATTTGGCCCATTTAGCAACCAATTTTTCCGTCGCTACTCTACTGTTTTCTTGTAGTGATTTCATACTGAGTGACCAACATGTTAATCTTTCTTTGCTTAACATTTGATTTTCCTTCGTGCGCTATGGCAAAGGAATCCTAGATTTCCTTAGCTGACTCCAAGCTATCAATTTTGTCATGCTCAGTTGTGCTCAAGGCACATATGAGAAATAACTTTGTTCTAGAGTTGAGTTGATTCTCCAGAAGATGCTCATCAGTCCATTTTATTATGGGAATATGTTCTCTAGTCTCGGGATCTGTGGGAACATAGTTTCCCAGCTCAATGATGTCCCACATTTTGCAGCTAGCAGACTCTATGAACAAACACATTTGCTTTTTCCAGTAGGGATAAATTGATCCATCAAAGAAGGGAGGCTTGTGTATGGTGGAGCCTGTGGGTACTATGTTGTTGTTGTTGTGGTCAGCCATGGATCTTCTCTACACCTGTTAAAGTGTTACCCTAGAAACCAGCTCTGATGCCAATTGAGAAATAGTATAGGGACACAAGAAAGGGGGGGTTTGAATTGTGTCTTTTCTAAAACAACTTCTTTCTAAAACAAATTTAGTTCTTAAAAGCCTTTTTCAGAAAACGTGTACGTGCAGCGGATAAGGTAAAGTAGCAAATGATATAGAAAGTAAAGCACTTAAGCAATTTATCCTGCTTCACTCAAAAAGCGTGGGCTACGTCCGGTCCTTGGTCTCTCTACCAAGATTATCCACTGCTGAAACAAGTATCAAGGACTTATCCTTCACAAGTATTCTAAGGACTTCTCTTCAACAAGTATTCTTAGGACTTCTCCTCAACAACTATACTTAGGACTTCTCCTTTACAACAAATAAAAGATAGTATTTCTTCTACTTAAGTTCTCTTCATAAAGAGTGTGGTAGAAAGCTTTAAGTACAAGAGACTGTGTAGAGTTTTTCTATTTGATTTGACTCTAAGTGAACTGCTAATAGCTTTTTCAGTGAGAAGGATAGACGTTTAAGGTTCTCTATTTGTGAAGGAAAGTGAGAATTTCGACTTTGAGGCTTTTTCCCACTTGACTTAATTGGCACTTTTCAACAATGTTCTCCATCTTTGAAGCTCTACACAAGGTTCAAATCAACTGTTACCCAAGATGTATTTGCACAGCGGTATTAACTGCTGTCTAAATTTAGCAACATGTTGTTGAGCATCAGTCTTTTAGCCGTTGTGTAGTTTTAATTTAACCGCTACCCAAAGGCGTTCTTGTAATAGTGCTAATTCACCAATAGTCATATTTTACAATGGGATTATATAAAGCGAAGAAAGTTTGAATACCAGTTCTTACATTGCACATTTCATACGAGCTCTTCATTTTCCTTAAGTCTTTCACACTTTCATTTGTTATACTTTGTAACATCCCGCATTTTCACTCGCTTAGATTATATGCACGTAACGTGCAAATGAGTATGACTGATTAGAGATCAAGCTAAGCTGATAGTCGGTTTCTAATAATATCCATGTATTTTGAAGATTTAATTTTTAAATAAACCACTTTGAAATTAAAGTTATTGGTTACAAATAATTATAGAATTTAGGCCCCGTTTGGAAAAACAACTTAATTAAGAGCTTATGGTATAAGCGCTGATGACATAAGAGCTTATGCCGTAAGCGCTTAAATTCAACAAGCTTTTTGCATTTGGATGCACATATTGAAAAGAGCTTATACAGAATCAAAGCGTTTGGATACATTTTTACATAAGTACTTATTAGTAGTTGAGATTAAAAAATTAAAAACTAAAGAACTAAAATTATTATAAATAAAAATTAATGTTTAAAAATTATTTTTTTTAAAAATTAAACCATAATGAGTTATATCATGCACCTATCAGTCGCATATGAACAAATCTATTTTTTCTTTTTTGAATAAAATACAATTTAAAACAAGCAAAAGCAAATGAATTTAAAATTACTATAAAATCATCAATAAAAATAAAATAAAATACCAAACATCACAATACGTCAATATAAGTTAACAATAACTGAGTGCATAAATTTAAAACTTTATAACAATCATAAGAATAAAACTAGACGGTTGTAGGCATCTCATATTTAATAGCGTCTCTAACTCGCTCCATTTGCCTAACACTTTCTTGAGTTGGTTCCTCCAATGTCACATCTTCAGAGGTAGTCTCATTAGCATCAACATTGTACAACATTCTCATCAAACAAAAGAAATTATTTATCACCTATGTCGTTCCTTCTTATGAAATTATGTAAAGCCATACAAGCAACAATGATGTAAGTTGCGGTTTTCACCGGAAAAGACGGCATGTTGCCCAGTATTCTCCATCTAGCTTTGCAACATCCAAATGTCCGTTCAACAGATTAACTTTTGGAAAATGATGTATGTGGCATGTAATCTTTATGTCTCCTTGTTCATTTTACCAACTCATTCACGGTCTCATTCTGTCATAAACCAAAGAACTAATTTGACAATCTTCTTCGATTTATTTTCTTGAGAGATCTTGAGGTACATTAAAAAGGACACTCAAAGATTGTGCAATAAAACAAGAAATACCCCTACTCTACCCTCTCCCCATATTCAAGCTTATTCCCTACCTCCAAACACAATTATTCTGCATTAGTGTTGTTAATCAACCTTTTATTTTGCTAATTTAGGTGAAACTTCCAGCGACATATATTGATTGCATTTGCATATTTCATGTAGTGTAGAAGATAAAATTATGAAACAGGGGCATTTCACCGAGCTTTTAATATTATGCTTAAAAAAATTGAACTAAAAAAATAGTGGCAATAACCAAATACTTGTAATAGATGTAAACCTGAAAATTGGTATATAAAATTTGGTTATTGAAAAGTTTGTCAATGCAAAAAGCACCCCCTAAGCCCTATGTAAACCTGCAAGTGCTTGTCTATGCAATAACCTCTAGTTGAATACAAGAATTCTTTATAAATTGAGCAGCCATCATTCAAAATCTTATGGGAAAACCAAACAACAAACCATCAGCCCCAGGAAGCTCATAGCCTGTAATAACTGGAACAATATCACTCTTTGGAGGTGCTCCCAATTTCCCAAGGATCTCTTTAATCAATGTTTCAGGTACCTGTTTGTATAGGTAAAAATATTGTAAGAGCACAAAAAAAAATTTTCCTTTGTTTTGTTTCATAAGTTCTAATGGACTCTAACTTTGCCAAAATATAAAGCAAGAACAAATTGATCTAACCTTAAAGTTTGATCTGATCACTAACATTACTTAAAAGTCCAACAAATTAGTCATAATACCCATCTAAAAGCATTCATACATTCAACAATGTTTCTCTATTAATGTAGATTTAGTAAAGATACATGATCTAAGAATAAAGTCTAATATTGGTAATTAATAAAATGTACCGATACAGGTGACTTACCTGAGCTTACTCACACACTTTGATGATTTACCTCCCTCTTTTTACTGTTACTATATTAAAGCAAGTCTCACTGTGTTTTGCCACCATATTTGAAAAGTTGAAACAACAGGATTTATAAAAAGTTAATTTACAGCTTTTGTTCCTTTCAACCATGACAGAGTTATGCAGGATGAAAGATGTTACAAACAATGTTGGTCAAGTACCAATTTACTAATGCTAAAACAAACTTATTCCACAAATGAAAAGAAGATAACTCTAAGTTATCTTGGATAGGACATAGAGTCACAGACATTTTTTTCTCTTCATACAGCTCCAAGAGCTTAGCAACCCCATTTCTTATACAAAGATGCACACTAACTATATGGGTTCTTAGAATAAGGAAACACAGTAGTTCACAGAATGTAATCTTTTGAGGAAAACTAACAATAGGAAACAGAAGGAAAAGATTGAAACCACAAAAAATTGCAGGGCCAACAGAACAATCAGAACTAAATGATGCACGGCAATCAGAACCAAAAATCATTTTACTATTTAGGGAAAATAGAAGGAAAAGAATGATGCTTACCTTTGATTTTTATGAGAAGAGTCTCGGCTAGAGAGAGAGGGAGGAGCGTGCGACCAGAGGAGAGCAAGGAGGCGTCGTTGCCGGAGGAGAGGAAGGAGGTGCGCGATGAAGGAGAAGAGAGGAAGAGGTACATGAAGCGCGCGAGCAGAGAGAAGAACGAGGAGCGCACGAGCCGAGAGAGGAACGAGGCGCGCCGCTGCCGGAGGAGAGGAACGAGGCGCGCCGCTACTAGAGGAGAGGAACGAGCCGCGCCGCTGCTGGAGGAGAGGAACGAGCCGCGCCGCTGCCGGAGGAGAGGAAGGAGGTGCTCTCGAGCAGAGGAGAGTTGGAAGAGGTAGAAGCTGCTGCTGCTACAGAGAAGAAGAGGAGAAATTCTCTTTAGGGTTTCTAAAATAAAATAAAATGTAAGTGTGAAAAATAGGGGTCGTCCGGATTCGAAGAGAGGATCTCATTAAAAGGTTCCATAAGCTCAGATAAGCTGTTCCTGTCAGCTTATGGAAATAAGCTAAAAAGAGCTTATGGAGGGCTAATAAGCTATTTCGATAAGCTCTGCCAAACGCGCACAAAACAGCTTTTTCTATAGCATAAGCTCGAATAAGCTGTTGAAAAGCTCTCCCAAACGACATCTTAATTATCCCAAAAGCTTAAACTATCGGGTAGAGGACACATAAATAGTTATATTTTAACAGGATCTCTAGCGGTGCACAGAGGATGATAGGAAGTAGGGGTGACAATACGGGCTAGGCCCGCTGGGTTGGCCCATTTGGCCCGCCATTTTTGGCGGGTTGGGTTGGGATTTTCAACCCAAATACTCACTTGTAACCCACTTTAGAAACCCATTTTTTTGCGGGCTTTGGCGGATCAGGGCGGGCCAGCCCGCCGGGCCACTTATTTTTTTTTTTTTGCTTTTTTTTTGGATTTAACTAAAGAGAAAAAAATCAAAATTGAAAAAAAATCAATACAGTACTACAGACTTTAGTGTGAGGGAAGAGGGTTTCCAAAGTGAGGGCTTGGGTTTCCACAGACTTCAGTCCACCGCTTCGCGCTCTCCTCTCTCCTCCACCGACCACCGCACTTTCCTCTCCTCCACCGCGACGCTCTCCTATCCTCCGCGGCGCTCTCGTCTCCTCCACCGTGGCACTCTCGTCTCCTCAATCGCGAAATTCTCGTCTCCTCCACCGCGGCGCTCTCCTCTCCTTCGAGGCGCTCTCCTCTCCTCCTCCCCGCTCTCCTCTTCTCCACCGAGTTCTCCTCTCCGCCACCGCGCTCTCCTCTTCTCCATCGCTCTCTCCTGTCTGCCACTGAATCTCACAAACGTCGCGCTCTCCTTTCCGTCGCGAATTGGTAAGTTTTCGTTGAATCACTCCTCTCTTTGGATCTGTAATTCGATTTTGTCCTTGCTTCCTAGTTTGAGGTGCTTCCTGCTGGAATTTGTGTATATATCATGGTGAAACATAGGCTTTTTTCCTCTGTGTATTAAGATTGCTAAATGTGTTTTTTCCCACTAAAATTTATTCTAGCTTCTCTAAATGTTGTGTTAAGAGACAATTATGAGTTGTGGCTTGTGACTTGTGTATTTTTGCAACTTGTGAGAATGTAGAACTTTGTTGGTTTGTGCTTTCTTCTCATAATTACTTTTTTTTGCACTACATTAAATTTTTGTGGACTAGCCCGCCAACCCGCCAAAATGTGGGTTGGGTTGAGACTTTCAACCCATATACCAAATGTGGGCCAACCAACCCGCCTCGCATTTTGGCGGGCTTTTGGCACCCCTAATAGGGAGGATAGTGAGGGCAGAGAAAGCATAGTTTTAAACCGGATCGGATATGCAGTCAAACCGGATCAAACCGGTAAGAACCGGCCGGTTCGTTGGTTGGACCGGTGGCTCGGTCCGATCTTGGTTAGACCGGTCTGGCACCTTTTTTTTTTTTTACAGGACTGCAAAACGACGTCGTTTTGCATGGTTCTTTTTCAGCCCTAATTCTCTAAGTCCCCAAATCGAGCAGCAGTGTGCAATTAGCAGAGGCAGAGCAGAAACTGAGCAAAGGTTCCTCTTCTTCGTTCATCATCCCTCGCGGCCTGGAGCTTCCTCTTCTTCGACCATCTTACACAACGGCGTCGAGCTTCCTCTGCTTCGTCCACCGTCCATCGTGCCTCGTCCCTCGCGGCGTCGAGCTTCCTCTTCGTCCATCGTCCCTCCTCGAGCTTCCTTTTCTGCTGCTTCGTCGTGGTGCCTTCCTGCTTCTCCCTGCCGTTTCTGTTTCGTCATCCTTGCTTCTTCTTCCTGCTTGAACTGTGTAGTCCATCACTAAGCCAGTAAACATTTCCAAGGTTTGATACCTTGATTTCACCTTGCTTATTGAACTTGACATAAGCTGTATTTGGCTATTTGCTGTTGGTATCTATAATTTTCTGTTGGATAATTGCTTGTGTGTGCTGAAATTAGAAACTACAAGGGTATTCATGTGTTGCCAGTGTTGGGACTTGGGTGCTGAAATTGAATTTGAGAGTGCTGAAATTAGAAAGTAGGCGGTGTTGGGTGTTTGTGTGTTGGGTATTCGTGTATTGGGTGCTGAAATTGAAATTCAAGGGTGCTGAAATTGAATTCATGTGCTGAAATTGAATTTATGCTTAATTAGAAAGTACAAGAATTTATGCTTAATTGAATTGAATTGGTGTTCGTGGGTGCTGAAATTAGAAAGTAGGCGGGTTAGGATGCTTGAATGATTTTTCGTATTGTTTATTAACTACAGATGTCAAGTACTGAACCTAAAGCTGTTGGGGAAGAAGTATCAAGTCAAAACTCATCTCACAGTAACAAGTACGTTAGGCAGAAATCAGATCCAGCTTGGGGTCATTGTACACAACGTGTTGAGAAGGGGAAGAGTGTTTTGATGTGTCTCTATTGTGCAAAGATTATTAGGGGAGGTGGTATCAACAGACTCAAGAGTCAATTGGCATGGGAAACAGGACAGGTTGAGAAATGCTTGAAAGTGCCTGCTAATGTTAAAGAACTTATGAGAAAAAACAATGATGAAGGTAGGAAGAAAAGAAAAATTCAAGAAGTAAGTGATGATAGTAATACTCTTGATGAACACCCAATGAGAGTAATTGACGAGGAAGTGCATGATGTTAATCTATCAAGGCCAACACCCTCAACTCAAAAGGGGAAGAATAGTGGTCGCATAGGTAACTACTTCATGGCTAGAACAACTCCAGGAGCTCAGCCCACTTTAATAAGTGTGATGCAAAGTAAAGAGGTGGTTGAAAAGTGTGACCTTGCCATAGCAAAATGGATGATTGATGCTTCTATGCCATTTAATGCAGTTAACTCAGCATATTATCAACCCATGATTGATGTTATTTGTGCCATGGGTCCAGGGTATAAAGCTCCAAACATGCAAAGAGTTCGTGGTTTTTGGTTAAATAAGTGGGTTGATGATGTGAAGAAACTTGTTGAGAGTTATCGTGACATTTGGAAGCAAACAGGATGCACAATTATGGCAGATGGGTGGACTGATCGTTGTAGGAGAACTCTCATTAATTGTTTAGTCTATTGTCCCAAAGGAACCGTTTTTCTGAAATCTGTTGATGCTTCTTAGCATTCGAAAACTGCATAAATGTTATATAAGCTTTTCAGGGATGTGGTCTTATTTGTTGGGCCTGAAAATGTTGTCCATATGGTGACAGATAATGCTGCAAATTATGTTGCTGCTGGAAGATTATTAGAAGCTGAGTTTCCTAAGTTATACTAGTCTCCGTGTGCAGCACACTGTGTTAATTTGATGTTGCAAGATATTGGGAAACTTGATGAAGTAAGTGAGACAGTGTCGCAAGCTTCAAAAATCACAAAATGCATCTACAACCATTGTTATGCATTGTTTTTGATGAGAAAACACACAGGTGGAAGAGAAATTCTTTGTCCAGCTCCAACTCGCTTTGCAACTAATTTCATAGCATTGCAAAGTATTTTGGCTCAAAAAGATTTACTAAGAGCCATGGTTACGTCGAAGGATTGGACAGGCTCAACTTATGCCAGAGATGCCAAGGCAAAAAGATTTGTATATCAAGTCTTAGATTCTGAGTTTTGGAAAAAATGTGTTGATATTGTGAAGCTTACTGAGCCACTTGTTCGTTTGCTACGTCTTGTTGATAGTGAAGATAAACCTGCCATGGGTTATCTTTACCAAGCTTTTTATCAAGTCAGAGAGGAGATGCTGAAGAGGTTCCAAAGAAAGAAGAAGCAAGTTGAGCCTTACTTGAACATTATAGATGCTCGTTGGGATTTTCAGCTTCGTAAGAATCTTCATGCTGCAGGTTATTGGTTAAATCCAAGTTGTCGGTTTAATCTTCCAGAATATGAAAAGCATAAGAATACAATAAGTGGCCTCTATGATGTGATTGGGAAGTATTGTTATGGAGATGCTGATTTGGAACAAAAGTTGTCAAGTGAGACGAGAATATACAAAGATGCTGAGTTAGATTTTGGCAGGCCAATTGCTGTGCGTGAAAGAAATACAATAATGCCTGGTAACTTTCATAGTCTTTGGTCCTTGATTTAGATTCTAGACTTCTAGTTCAATATGAATATTCATTGATTTTATTACATGTGAAATTTTAATTTTAGATCAATGGTGGGAATCTTATGGATGCAGTGCACCGCTTTTGCAAAAGCTAGCTATCCGTGTTTTAAGTCAAACTTGTAGTGCTTCGGGTTGTGAACGAAATTGAAGCGTATTCGAGCACATCCATTCAAAAAAGAGAAATAGGTTGGAGCATCAAAAACTTAATGATCTTGTTTTTGTTCGTTACAACTTGAGGCTACAACAAAGGTATGATTATATTACTTCCTAATCGCATTTTACATAAATAAATATATTCTTAAATTTTTTTTGTATTGATGTTTGAGAAAATCAATTAACTTAGGAACCGATGGAAACATCAAAGTTATGACCCCATCAATTTTGAAATAATTGATGACCATTCTAATTGGGTATTGGAGGAATCACCCCCATTCTTAACTGTTGAGGAGGTGGATGCATTACGCAATGAACTTGCCAATATGACCATCCAACCAATTTCTAATGATATTGGTATGTATTTTTGTTATAATATGAATATATGATATATGGGTTTATTTTTTATTTTGTTTCACTTAAAGTTCATACTTAATTGTTACATAACATCTAAACTAATTTACTTCACAGATAAATTAAATTTGGATGATGATGATGATGTACAAGATAACACTATGGAAAATGCAAATGTTAATGCTCCGAAGAAGTGCCACAATTGGATGAAGAGGAAATGCTTGAAATGGAGCAACTTTGCCTCCTTGGACATGAAAGAACTTGACATTATTGCATTTGTGTTGTTATTTGTTAGCTTATGTTTGAGACTTATTTGTACGTTTTATTTGGGATTAAAGTGTAGAAGTTTGTGATTAAAGCATGAATTTATCAATTAATGTTAGCTAATATTATTAATTTTTAGAATTTTTTAATATGCACCGAGTCAAACCGGTCCGACCAGTGACCCCTCGATCCGACCAGTGGCCCATTAACCCAATACCTCGACCGAATCGATCACCGGTCAGAGTTTTAAAACAACGAGAGAAAGTGATAGCTGCTCGATCAAACTTGTTTTTATGTTCTTGTTGTTAGTCTTGACTCTTATTATCTGTTCGTCTTAATACTTTTGATTAAATTTCTTTTTCCGAAGATGGATAGACCCAATGTCTCCATCTGATCTATGACTCATGTATTTCTGCCATGTAGACAAGTGTTTATGACCTTCTCCATACTTATCTTATGTAATAATATAGTCTTTTTCGGGTGCACAACTCTTAATTATGCTTTGATTGTATTTTGATTACGTTATCTATCACTCATGTAAATCGTTTGCGAAAAATTAATAGAAAGTCACTTTAATAAAGGGAGAAATAATGGTCTTTCCAAATATAAAATGAAGTAGACTTTAAGGCTCTTTCGGGGATAAGTTTAAAAATTTTGTGAAAATGACGAAGCAGCTGTAATACTAGTTTTATGTTTCTTTCATCGTGGGGTAGGAGGTCCCCACAAATATCCATGGTACCTCTAATCTAACTCAAATAGTTTAGCCTTTTCATCCTAAGGCCATCATTTCTCTTTGTTAAGAATCCCCTAAACCTTGAGTGATATATTTCCTAAGCGTGAATTCGAATCCGCCTTTGCAAACATGATTCGAATTTTGTCTTTGATTCTTTTTAAGGTCTAACTGTAAAAGGACTTCTCTAGCTTCTCCTTCTTGGCAAAGGTCTTAACCGAATTTGAAATTTTGGTACTAGCACAGATAAACGCCAAGGAGAAAAGGAGAAAAATGATACAAAACATGTTTACTCGTATTGTTGAATTTTTTTTTTTTAAGGAAAACATTCTCTAAAATATGTGTAAAATTGAAAATGACATTCATTCGAACTTGTTCCGGAAACCACAATCTCGACCATAAATACGGCGTGATACTCAGAGAACTCCCTAATAGATACTCTAACCTTAGCCCCTCGTAACCGACAGCCTAGGCTGGGGGACTATTGTTCCGGGAGTAAGTCTACTAGGACCTACAACCTTCTCGGAACTACCCAAATCCATACCACCAACCCTGTCTACCGTGCGGGCACCATCAACCCTATCGTCTGATCCATCCTTCGCTCTTCCACCCGATGAACGTCGACTCGGGGGATTACAATGATCCTATCGGGAGACCACATCTAGATGTCTAATCTCCGGACCCACCAGAGCCACACCGGAGAGCGCGCCGAGCCAGGACTATCGTGGACCACCCGATCAACCTGAAACGGCTGAGAATCCTACGGCCTAAGGAGATCCACTGGTCAAATCGCCACCAGTTGTCCTCGAAGGTCGTGCCTCTCACAAACCCATATATAAACGGGGTTCCCTCGAACCATAAGGTACACACATCTTTCTAACCATACTCTCTCGGAGAAATCCTCTGACTTTAGCATCGGGGTGTCTTTATAGGATCCCCTCCCGGGCCCAGGAACGGCGGAAGACCATCACCCTCAAGCGTACCGACTACCAACGTACCGACTCCCTGACCCCTAAGCAAGCTTAGTCTGTTCATTTGGCGTCGTCTGTGGGGAATCGGTAAAACTTCACCTCCACCACAATGGGAAAAGCCAAAGCATCCAAGCAACAAAACTCCAAAAGACAACCTACGCCGGAAGGACACGTAGAAACCCTAGACGACGAAGGGAACTCACACCACTCCCAGGCACGACCTGCCCTAGAACGAGAACAAGAAACCACCCGGGCCACCCGGGCGGCCAGCCGCGCCAATTGGGGGGGGAGGGTCCCTCACAACCCCTGATCGCCCAAGAGCTATCTATTCCGCCAAAGGACGCTCGGCTAACCGCGGAACAACTCAACGAGCGAGTTATGGCTATGGAACATAGGGAAAAACCCACCGACGGAGTGGAGGCGCAACCCATGTGCGATGAGTCCCACGCCCTTTTCTCACAAATGAAGGACCAAATCAAATAATTAGAACAAGACAATCACCAATTGAGGTCAGAAAGAATCCAGGCCTAGTCGGAGGCCAGCCGAAGCAGCAAACAGTGGCCTTCCCTCCACGACGAAGGGTCCATCCGGATCCTAGGGAAGGAGAGAGAACCATCAGCTAAAGGCCAAGTGGATGAACCGGAATTGCACCGGATCCCCAAGTCAGCACCAATCGTACGAGGCCCATTTTGCTGAGAGATAATCCTGAGACCCTGGCCTCGGGGTTTTCTTCGACCGACTTATGCACACCCCTATACCGGCACGACCGACCCTAAAACTCATTTGAACCTCTACCTGGCACTATGCAGTGTGCCAGGGCCGACGAGGTCCTTACATGTCGGTGTTTCCCCCTCAGTCTGGGGAAAGCCCTATGGTGTGGTTCCAATCCTTGCCAGCCGATAGGATCTGACAAGTTGAGTTTCTTAGGCAAGAGAAACTGAAGAATAGTAAGTTTAAGAGAGAGAAAATAGCTTATATCGGAACAGGCGATATAAATCGAAGTGACCCTATGACCTTCGAGTCTTATGAGGATTATGAATGTCACGATGTGCGGTTGGCTGAACTCCAAGAGGGACCACCTTACGTTTGCAAAATGCTGACGCCTAATAAATGGAGGCCACCTAATAATAATGATATGCCTCCGAATTCGAAATATCCTGTTAAAACTTGTAATTTCAATATAACAAAATGTGAGGCTATCTATGATGTCTTGGTGAAAGATGGCCAAATTGACATTCCTCCTGATCAAAAGATTCTTCCACTTGATCAAAGGAAAGGTCGAAAGTATTGTAAATATCATAATGCTTTTGGCCACTGGACTAACTATTGTTCTAGTTTCAGGAATTTGGTCCAAACAGTTATCCAAGAAGGAAGGCTAGTTTTCGAGCCCAAGGAGAAAACCACCATGAAAATTGATTCCGACCCATTACAGGATCAGGACACCAACTTTATGGAGCCCACGACAATATGCACCATAAGTATTGCTGAAGTCCCTAACGCTAACATCATGCCGGTCGAAGAGCCCGACAAGGAGTTACAAGAAGAAGTTTACCCAAAAGCAGGAGGAACTTTGTTGGAATACCTGCAAAGGTGCAAAGAAAAGGACACTGAAGTAACCATGTGTCCCAGGAGTAGCTCCATCTTTGATCAAAATGCTTCAAGGGCCGTAGAAGCGGCTAGAAGGGTAAACTGCAAATTGATGATTGGATTTCATATGATGTTTTTAGGGTTTTTTTACTTCATTTTATTTTATTTTTATTGAGTCTCATATAGATTTTTCTTCATTTTGTTAGGATTTTCTTCACTTTTGCATTTCCATGTAGGTGAGTAGTGATTTTGTGTTTTTAGGCATTTTTAGTCTCTTTTTAGATGTTTTTATTAGTTTTTAGTCTTTTTAGGAATCTAGTTAAATTAAGCATATTTGCAGGGACCTAGTTGCAATAAATAGAAGTTGAAGGACTGGAGTTGAAGGCAGAAGATGAAGCACCATTGCTTCACCTTGATTAAAACATGTGGAGTAAAGTCATAAAAGGAGAATTGATAAAGAGGAATTGATCACAAAGGTGAAGGGTTACAGAGTTAATGGAGAAATGGAGCATCAATGACCTGTTTACCATCTGCTAAATAGAAAGAATTCAAGTGCTGCAGCGGTTTTAGAATAGGGAAGAAGCCATTGATGGCCATCAAGTCCATGCCATCAAAGAGCCAAGAAGAGAAGAAGAATATGAAGCAATAATGAGGCCAACGCTTGAGCGTTGGGACAAGGCAGTTTTATTATAAATAGAGATTTTTGCTTTCTTTGCAAAGATACCTTGTTAGACACTTTTTATGATATTGTTCTAGCTCCTAATTCAGGTTCCTATCTTTATGTTCCCTTAATCATGTTTGGCTAAGCTCTTTTGTATTTGGGTATTTGCGAATCCTAATCTAATTATGTTCTAAGCTTTCTGTTAATCTATATGAATACAGTTCTTGTTTCTTGAGTCGACGCAAGTAAATTGCTTATTTCTGCACAACGGTAGTTGGTAGGAATGGAGGGAACTGGGAATAGATTAATGGTTTATCCATCACTTAGGTATAAGGGTGGGAATCAATTGTGTAGGCTAGAACTAAGAACTTTCATGTTTCAATTGAATTAACTAATCACTAAGGGATTAGGGTTGGTAATTGTAATTGATAATCTATTTGATTAAGGTATTAACAAATAGTGGTCTAGGCTAATTCACCAAGAATCAATTCCTGAATTCGTATAGTGATCTGATTGTGGAAAACATTGTTTGGTTAGGAAAAGCTATTACCCAAATGCTATTTTTATTAAAATTTCTTTTAGTCTTTATGCTATCATAAAATCAAAACAATTTTCTTTTATTTTTCCAACTCAGAAAAACCAATTGTAAAATCAAACCAATCCCTGTGGAGACGATATCTTTTATACTACTTCGGTAACCACCGTACACTTGCAGATTTGACTATCAAGTTTTTGGCACCGTTGCTGGGGATAGTTTATGTTTTTAAGGTCTTTTTGATAATTTTTTAGAGCTTTTGTTACAAGAATTCACTGTGTGGTGAATAGGTGCTTTTAACTATTTGTTCTACATGTTAAGTAAATTTGACTTTGATCCTGAAATTGAAAGAACATTTCATCACAGACTAGCACTACAGAGACTAGCAAGAGCCATGGCAGAGACACAAGCTCAATTGGAAGCACGACTTCGTGCTGAGTATGAGGATCGAGTTGCTGCTGAGGTTGATTCTCGACTCAATGCTGAGGTTGAGGCTAGACTCATTAGACAGCAGCATGAAAATGAAGAACAGGATGCTAACCGTTATCTTCGTGACATCACGGCTCCTCGTGTTGATTATAATTTTGAGGGAAGCATTGTGGTGTCAGCTGATGCATTGCCGGACTTCCAAATTCCTCCACACTTTATTTCCTTGGTTAGCCAAAACCAGTTTGGAGGAAGTGCAAACGAGGATTGTCACACCCATTTGGAGAGGTTCACTAGGCATTGTTCCACCTTGAGGCGGAATAATGTGAAAATGGATACGGTAAGGTTGATATTGTTTCCTTTTTCCCTCAAGGATGTGGCTGAGGAATGGCTGTCCTCACAACCTCACCAGAGCATCACCTCTTGGGATGATCTAGCTGAGAAGGTTACAGCTAGATTCTTCCCCTATAACAAGATAAGGAATTTGAAGCAAGAAATCAACTCCTTTATTCAACAGGACTTAGAAAAATTGTATGAGACTTGGGAGAGATTCAAAATTCTCCCAAGGCGCTGCCCAAGCCACAACATTTCCACTGGTGATCAAGTGGAAATTTTTTATGCAGCTCTCAATGACTACACAAGGGACAAGCTTGATACCGCTGCCAATGGAGCCTTTGATGACTTACCAACTCAAGGAGCCCTTGACTTAATTAATAAACTTGTTGCAAGGGTTGCACATTTCAACCAGGACAGGGCCATACGCAAAGGTATGTATGAAGTAGAAGCATTTGATGTTGTTTTGGCTTCCAACAAATTGTTGTCCAGGAAGGTTGAGGCTATGCTTAAGTAGATGGAAGGAGCCCAGTTGAGTCCTGAGGAGGCGGAATTAGAGGCCATGGGGAATTTCCAAAATAACCCCTATGGAAACACTTACAATCCTAATTGGAGAAATCATCCGAATTTCTCATGGAGGGACCAAGGCAGTCAAGGAGAGGCCGGTGCGCAAAGACCATTTCAGAGGCCTTACCAAGCTTAGAGACCTCCAAATCCTCAAAATTCGAGGCAACGAAAGAAGAGCCTGGAAGACATTGTTGGTGAAATGGCCCAACAAACTGCTCAATTCATGAATGAAACAAGAACAAGTGCCAAAAATCATGAAGCTTCCATAAGAAATTTGGAAGTTTAGATTGGCCAATTGGCCAAGACCATTGCTGAAAGGATCCCAGGTACGTTTCCTTTAGACACACTTGTAAATCCTAAGGAGAAACTAGAAAATGTATCCTCTATTGCTCTTAGGAGTGGTAGAGTCATGCTTGATAGGATAGTTGAAATTGAACATGAAAAGAGTGGTGAGGAAAAAGATAAGGAGGGTGAAATTTCTGTTGAGAAAATTGATGTGGTGAACGCTGAAAAGGAAAAGGTTTCTGCTCCTAGAAATGTTGGCAAGGTTCCATATCCTAAAGCTTTATTGAGAAAAAACTTAGAAAACCAGTTTTCTAAGTTTCTTGACATTTTCAAGAAACTTCAGATAAACATACCATTTTCTGAGGCTTTGGAACAGATGCCAACATATGCTAAATTTATGAAAGATATTCTTTCTAGGAGAAGAAATCTAATTGAGGTAGAAGGGACTGTAATGTTAGCTGAAGAATGTTCTGCCATTGTTTCTAGGAAGCTTCCCCAAAAATTAAAAGATCCAGGAAGCTTCACTATTCTTGTTTACATTGAGGGGTTGCCGAATGCTATGGCTCTTTGTAATTTGGGAGCTAGCATAAACATCATGCCACTTTCTATGTTCAAGAGATTGGACATGGGAGAGGCAACTCCTACCCTTATGTGTTTGCAGTTGGCGGACAGGTCTATCAAGTATCCTTATGGAGTAGCTGAGGATGTGTTGGTGAGGGTTGACAAATTTGTCTTCCCTGTGGACTTTGTGATATTGGATATGGAGGAGGACTCAAAAGTACGATTGACTATTGGTCGGCCTTTTCTTGCAACAGGCAATGCCAAGATCAACGTGGCAAAAGGACTCCTATCCTTGAAAATAGGTGATGAGAAAATTAAGTTCTCAGTGTTCCGGACTCTCAAGTTTTTTGAGTCCGATGAGGAAGATGAGCTGAATGATGATTTAGTCATCAAGGAAAAGAAATTTTCCCCAAATTGATTAAATGGGGAAGAGTCTACCTAAGACTATAACAATGGGCTGCTTGGGAGACAACCCATGCTAGGTTTGGTTTAGCTTTGCTTTCTTTAAATTTCTGCATAAAATGAAAAAGAAAAAAAAAATTACAAGTTTCTGCTGCAGGAGGGGCCAATTCCTAGGCGTTGGAGGCTCAACGCTCATGCGTTGAGCCCCTGCTAGACCACTGGGTCTGAATTACACCCAACGCTCAAGCGTTGAGAGGGCCAACGTTCATGCGTTGAGCCCCTGTAATCCCCCAATTTTTAATTTAATTCCAACACTCAAGCGTTGGAAGGGGCCAACGCTCATGCATTGAGCCCCTGTTTTCCTGGTATTGGATTTTTAATTCCAGCGCTCAAGCGTTGGAAAAGTCAACGCTCAAGCGCTGGAACACAGGCAGGTTTTTAAAAGTGGGTTTCTATTTCAACTTCCCCACTTCCTACCCATTCTCCTAAACTCCCCACTTTTACTCTCCATAACCCACGAACCCATAACACCCTTTTGGTCCTTTTACATCCCAAAAATCTTCAATTTCTTTGCTTTGGGTGGTTGATTGGATTGCTCTTGGTGTTCTTCATCCCCTCTTACTTCTCATTTGTTTCTTCATTCAAGGTAAATGTGTTTTTACAACTTTCATTTCTGCCAAATTAACCTTAAATTTTTTAATCATATGTGAGTATTAGGATTGTTGATCGGAATTGGTTGTGGAATGAGGAGTTGATTCTGAACATTTCATGTTGCATTTGCACCTAGAATTTTCTATTTTAGGAACTGCCCACCAACTGTTCGATGAATTTTTAGAATGAGTTTCTTGAGTTTTTCTTTTGTTTTTCATGCCTAGTTTTTGAACTATTGTTTATAAGAGACTCAAGAAATCTTATATGATATTGGTGGGCAAGTTTCCAATTTTTGGAACTTGAATTAGGAAAAAAACTTGAATTGGGTTTTTGAATTGGGAAATAACCACTCTAACAGGTTTGTTACTTGTGAAAATTGGTTGTTCATTTTTGCAGAATAGCACCCAAAAAGAAGAGCTGTTGAAGCGGAACCTATTATTGAAGAAGAGTTTGATGATGATAGGTTCCTCTCCCTTGAAAAGGAAAAATACTTCAAAGTGAAAGTATCCCAAAAAGAGCTGGTTAGGGAGAGGCCCCTCAGTTTTATTGGTGTGGATCCTTGGGGGATTTAGGAGGCCATCACTCAAAGAAAGTGGGAATAACTGTGTGCACCAATTGCTGATGGATGTCAAACTCTGGTGCGGGAGTTCTACGCCAATTCCCGGTATGACTCCAATGAAGACATTCTAGCTATTCCCACTTACAAGTCCTGGTTCCCAGGGACAGTCATTGACTATAGTCCCTGAGTTATCCGAAGATTGTTGAAACTCCCTTCTGAGGCCCAAGATGTGGCTAAGTTTGGAAAAAATGGGGAGAGATACAATGAGCTTCTGAATCACTACCCATATGATGAGATCTTTGAGGCCCTAGCAGTGTCGGGATCTAGGCGGGAGAAGGAGGCAGATAGGGTAACCCCTAGCTATATTTTCAGGAAGTATTTGAAGCCGGAGGTCCGAGTTTGGGACCATTTCCTTGGAGACACCCTCTTCCCAAGCTCTAACAAAGCAGAGCTAAGGAAGCAAAGTGCTTTATGTATTTATTGCTTGTTTAACAAGCGGCCCATTGACGTGGCAAGGATTATTTCATGGCGAATCCACTTCGCCGTCAATATTGACAAGAAGGGAAAGAGGTTTGGCTATCCTCTTCTTATTAATAGGCTTGTGCAGGCTAAGCTAGGGGTAGTTGCAGTTCCTCCTATTGAAATCCACATCCATCCACTCCCAATCATGACATAGGGAGTTGCAAGGAGAATTTTTAGGGAGCACAAAAAGGGGCTGGAGAAGAAGAAGCACCCATTTAGTTTATCACCTCCAAGGACCAAAGTTAACACCAGAGCTCGAGCTCTGGAGGAAGAAGACTCTTCAGATCAGCCAGTTCAGAGCAATTGGCAGAAGGAAGCCTTTGGAACCATGTTCCACCACTTGCACAAAATGTCCAGCAACCAGCAGCTGATATGGGATCGTGCAGGTTACAGTAGTCCCAACAGGCAGAGGTGCCCAGTCCCCACAGAATTGGAAAGGAGGTTGATGGGCCTGAGTTTGTTTGATCAGGCGGGTGCTAGTGCTGAAGCTGAAGCTAGAGGTTCAGGAGCTATTGCTGAGGAGGAAGACCCCTTGAATGATGTCTGAACTTAACCAGTAGTATTTTTATTTCTATTTTTATTTTAGCTTTTTGATAATTTTTCTTTTTGTTGTTTTTCTTTTAGGATTTTTAAAATTGCATTTGAGTTAGTGTTTTGTATCCAGATAATTACACCATGATACTCTAACTTTAAGTGGTTTTATCCAATTATATGCTATTAAAAAATGATACATTGATTTTATGCGGATAGGATTGCATGCTGTTAGAAAAATCTAATTCTGGTTTGCTAAGCTTTGGTATAAAATTTTCTGAGTTCTAAAAAGGGTACCACTTACCCTATTTTTTCTGAGTGCTGAGAAATCTGATTACTTGATTGTGGATTTTCTGCCTTGTGTCACATGTTGATTAAAGCTATGCATGCTTTGTTAATTTTAGAAGAGAATTTAGGAATTTTTGAAAACTCAGAAGTTGTTTGAAAGGAACTGAATTCCCATTAGTAGCCCCTCTTGAGCCTATGAATAGAGTCTTTTCTTTTGGAGCCAACTTTTGTGGAAATTGATAAAGCTGTTGGGTGATATGTAAATTGAAAAAAATATAGAGCCATGCATGATTAGGACCCTCTCTGAAAATAAAGTTGAAAATCTAAAGTATGTGCTTTTGATTGGAAACTAAAAAAAAAAAAAAATTATTAGAGAGGTCCTTAAACTGTTGTTGATTAAAAAGCTCTGAAAAAATGAAAAGTGAAATCACCCAACATAATTCTGAGTCAGCCAATAGAGTTGCCAAGTTCTTGAAATCCATACCTTATGCTGAACCTTTTGGCCAAGTTTCAACCCTCACTAATCTCTTCAAAATTGCATGGTTGCATTATTTTGGTTTTGATTTGAATAATAGGTAGAATTGTTTGACTCTCTTGTTCTCATTGAGTGACTATTTTTGTGAGCTTAATTGGATGAACTCAATCTGTTGAATGGTAAAGTACCAAGCCCAGTTTTCTTGATGAACTTTGAACCCTTAACATGCATGTTTTCCAAATTCGTTTTTCTTTCTGTGTAAACTGTATCTTGTGCTTCTCTTTGTTAGTTGGATAATTTATTCTGAGCTTGAGGACAAGCTTTTCTTTGAGTTTTAACGCTTGAGGACAAGCTACCGTTGAATATAGTGGTGTGATGACTGGACTCCATATGATGTTTTTAGTGTCTTTTTACTTCATTTTATTTTATTTTTATTGAGTCTCATATAGATTTTTCTTCATTTTGTTAGGATTTTCTTCACTTTTGCATTTTCATGTAGGTGAGTAGTGATTTTGTGTTTTTAGGCATTTTTAGTCTCTTTTTAGATGTTTTTATTAGTTTTAGTCTTTTTAGGAATCTAGTTAAATTAAGCATATTTGCAGGGACCTAGTTGCAATAAATAGAAGTTGAAGGACTGTAATTGAAGGCAGAAGATGAATCACCATTGCTTCACCTTGATTAAAACATGTGGAATAAAGTCATAAAAGGAGAATTGATGAAGAGGAATTGATCACAAAGGTGAAGGATTACAAAGTTAATGGAGTAATAGAGCATCAATGACTTGTTTACCATGTGCTAAATAGAAAGAATTCAAGTGCTGCAGCGGTTTTGGAATAGGGAAGAAGCCATTGATCGCCATCAAGTCTATGCCATCAAAGAGCCAAGAAGAGAAGAAGAATATGAAGCAACAATGAGGCCAACACTTGAGCGTTGGGACGAGGCAGTTTTATTATAAATAGAGCTTTTTGCTTTCTTTGTAAAGATACCTTGTTAGACACTTTTCATAATATTGTTCTAGTTTCTAAGCATTGCCTGGACTTGTGGGAGGCCTCCTTGAGCTCCTAATTCAGGTTCCTATCTCTATGTACCCTTAGCCATGTTTGGCTAAGCTCTTTTGTAATTGGGTATTTGCGAATCCTAATCTAATTATGTTCTAAGCTTTCTGTTGACCTCTATGAATACAGTTCTTGTTTCTTGAATCAATTCCCTATATTTATTCTGCTTGAGTCGGCGCAAGTAAATTGCTTATTTCAGCACAACGGTAGTTGGTAGGAATGGAGGGAACTTGGAATAGATTAATGGTTTATCCATCACTTAGGTATAAAGGTGAGAATCAATTGTGTAGGCCAGAACTAAGAACTTTCATGTTTCAATTGAATTAACTAATCACTAAGGGATTAGGGTTGGTAATTGTAATCGATAATCTATTTGATTAAGGTATTAACAAATAGAGGTCTAGGCTAATTCACCAAGAATCAATTCCTGAATTCATATAGTGATCTGATTGTGGAAAACATAGTTTGGTTAGGAAAAGCTATTACCCAAATGCTATTTTATTAAAATTGCTTTTAGTCTTTATGCTATCACAAAATCAAAACAATTTTCTTTAATTTTTCCAACTCTGAAAAACCAATTGTAAAATCAAACCAATCCCTGTGCAGACGATATCTTTTATACTACTTCGGCAACCATCGTACACTTGCGGATTTGGCTATCACAAATCAGCACTGGAAATGTTAGGCAATCGACTCCCCGCCACTTAGTGTTTAGGTTCGAGGAACCTACTCGACTCGAGATTTCAGCCGAATACCACTCATAAGAGGAAGAGTTTTATTTCTCTGAAAGGAGTTCGAGCTAACTAATGGGTCGCTACATTTCGGCCCAAACTTGCTATAATATCAAGGGTTAAAGCAAAACCCTCTGCTTTTGGAAATGGTAATGTTTGAACCTCGAAGAACTACTCCCATATTTCGAATTCTTAATTTGGAACCAGGCCCATGACCAAAACTCAATGGAGGAGGTTCCAGAGGAAAAGAAAGGCGGCCTGAGAAAGTGCTACTGCTTGAAATGGGAAAGCTGCGGTTGAGGAACCTGGAAAGGAAGGATCCCCGACAAAGCTGAACAAAAAAGGGAAACCCTTCTTCGAGTCTGGACAATCGAGTCGAAGCAAGGCTTTAACTTACATGGACTTAGCATACAAGCCTGAGTTTAGTCCCGAAGCGGAACCATACACGCCTAAAGCTGCATCCCCTAAAACTCTAACTGCTGAAGAGGAAGGTTTGGTCACTGATAATTTTGCCAGTGATACTGAGAGCTTAGACATCATTTGTAATGTAGTGTCTATCCTCCCTTATGAGTTCGAGCAAACTACAGAGGTTGTCGAAAGCAAAGATGACTACTACATCGAAGATGAAAACAACGACAACCCTCTTTGTTACTACATAATGACAAAGGGTAAGGTCAAAGAGCAGAATGTGGTTTTTAAGAAGCCGGATGATGAGATGAAAAAGCACTTATAACCACTTTTTGTGTGGGCTAGAGTTGAAGGCAAAGGGATCAACAAAGTGTTGGTTGATGGAGGGGCAGCAATAAACCTGATGCCTAAATTTTTTATGAAAAATTTAGGCAAAACTGAGGCAGATCTACAGCCTCATAACTTGATTCTCTCTGACTGTGAGGGAAAAACAAACAGGTCACTTGGTGCGATGCCACTCGAAATCATCGTAGGCACGGTGACGAGAACCACGTTGTTCGTGGTAGTCCCAGCTAAGGAAAACTACAATTTTCTCTTAGACAGGGAGTGGATCCATGGAGTCGGAGCAGTTCCTTCGACCTTAACCAAAAGCTAACTCTTTGGAGAGAAGAAGGTGTCCTTGAAAATGTTGATGCCGATCAAAGCTACTTCTTAGCCGAATGCGATCAAGTCAATAAGAAGACATTCAACAAGAAGTTAGAAAATATTCCACCTTACAATGATCTGGAGAATGAAATGAAGGGGGAATATAGGCCAAGCTCATTCAGGCTCGACCCCGAATACGGCTTCTTTCATATAATGGAGTTCTATCAAAAGAAAGAAGATGAAGATGCCACAGGAGAGTGGCACATGGTGGATCCTATTTGAGAGAGTGCGTAAAATTCGGTTTGTATAGCCGAAAATGATTAAACAACTCAAAAGGCCGAAATATAACAAAGAACGTGTTCGACTCATGCTTCGTAAAGAGGTACAGTGTTACGTCAAATGTGGCGATGACATCAGAAAAATGTTGTTACAATAGTAAAATTCAAACGATGTAATCGCAGGCGTGATTTCAATATTGTGATTATTCCTGAAGTGTACTCTTTGTAAACTTATATCTATAAAGTCGATTTAAGCGTTCCAGTTATCATCCTGCATGTGGCTTGAAACAAATTCTAATTTGAGTTAGGTCAACTTATCCTTGATTTGATTTATCGAATTGCTGTTCAGATTTTACCCGTCGAAGTTCATGATGTTTAATTGAAACTGAGAGGGGTTTTTCAACGGTAGCTGAAATAAAAGATGAATACCAGTCTTGAATCAGAAAATTAAGAGACTACAATGGATGAGTAAATGATAATCATCATTACATGTCTGCAAACGTGGTGATGTTATTAACTGCTCCACAATCAGGGCAAAATTGTCAATCTTCCCTTTTCTTTTTGAATGAATATTAAAGGTAATTAGATTTATCTTTTGGCTAAGTTAAAAAAAAAATCACACTTCTCAACAGGAAGCTTCGAAGTATGATATTTTGGGGGCATCTGTTAGCCTGGAAATTTTCCAAGTTTTAGTCTTGTCGAAGTATGCACCGGAAGATGGCTTCGACGGAAAAAAGAAACACTGAGTGCGGGTTAACGAAGCAGTCTTTAAGTTTCGACTGAAATGGAGATAGTATGTCATATCGAAGCCGAAGTCGACGGGAAGTTAAAACTTAAGCAGGGAAGCATAATAATGGTTTACCTCGACAATAAGCCTTGAATAGCATAATTTTGCCGCCGCTTGAAGCTTGGACGTGCACAAAGCGGTTAATCGACAGAAGTTACAGAGCAGTTATCCGATGGGAATTCAGAACAGTTGAAGAACGTCAGAGACGTGGGAGACAAGAAAACCGACAAGGGACATATGTAAGAACCGGGAGAAGCAACTACCATGAGCGGTTGAAGGGCTTGGCCTATAAATAGGAGAACCAGGGGCAGATTTCAGGGTCTTTCGCCCTCATCAAGACATGCCCAGTAGCGTTAAATCCTCACCCCTACAAGCCATAAGTCCATCTATAAGTGACGCAGCGCGACAGGAACGAGAAAACACATGAGTGGCTTGAGTGGTGGTCGATTAACCAAACATTTACATTCCCTGTAACCTTTTTATTTGTTTAATTCAATTTCAGGTTTCCTTTTGCTTTGTTTCTCTACTTTCATGCCTATGACCCCTTCTCTCTGCTTATAACACCTTCCCAAACATGCACCCATTTCTCAAACACGCGCCCTCTCCGCTCGAACAACTTTCGACAGGTTCCTCTCCGCCCATCTCACACACTCTGCACGCGCACACGATAGGTTTCCTTCTCCCTAGGACCCGAAAAGATGATAGAATCAGACCTCTTCATAAACATTTGGATTTTCTTATGGTTTTACCCTGGTCACCAAAAACCAGCATAAACAGAGTCATTAAAATATTTCCTAACAAAATTCTACAAGGAAGCAACGTTGGTGCCTAACCTAGCAGAGAATGTGAAATTGCATTTGGCTTGTGAGGCATTCCAGGTTGGGATGCCCTTCCACACCCCTTTGGCAAGGACTCCACTGGTTGACATGGATGATTTGTGAAGGCAATCAGTGAAATATGTCAACATGGAGGACGGTCTGGCTGGAACGAGCGGACCAATGGATGAATTCCATGAGAGCAAGAATCCTGGGAAAAAGGAAAAGGAGTATGACCAGAAAGGCAGTGATAAGGGAAACTATGCAACGAATTTTGGGAAAAAGTACGAGAATTATTCAATTCTCAACACTACTCTCGCTGGGATTAATAAGGAGGTTGCGCATACTGTCTTTGCCAACATGCCTTGTCCCGTACCTCGAAGGAAAAATAACAAGTATTTGGATATGAAAAGGTACTTGTCATATCATGAAATTCATGGGCACAACACTAATGATTGTGTCCAACTAAGAGATGACATTGAGCAGCTCATCCGAGAGGGAAAACTCAAGAAGTTTGTGTACAAGGATGCTAATACTAGCGGCCGGAATGACTACAAAAGGTGCTCAAGGAGCCCAAACTCCAGGGAATCTTACCAATCGAGCAAGAAATAATCCCCAAAGAAGCATGAAAAGTCTGAATATGTGCCTCGACAGGCTAGCAAGGATGACTCTAAAAAGAGATCAAAGCGAGACAAAGGATCTTCATCCTCTGATGACGAAGGCAATGATACGCCGATTATGAAGGGGGATTTTGTAAGTTCAATTGCAGAGGGATTTGCTGAAGGAGGGTGCACTTCCAATGCGAGGAAGAAGCACTTGAAAGCTATTATAAAGGTCTCGGCCTCAAACGGACCAAGCGAAATCTCATGGATGAAATCGCGCGCTCCGGAACCCGATGTTACATTCGGGGAGGAAGACAAGGGAAACATACAACTAGACCACAATGGCCCAATAGTGATTACGGTCGTCGTAGCAAACATTGAAGTAAGGAGAGTCCTTATAGAACCTAGAAGCTCTTCTCATATCATGTTCTACAAGTGTTTCAAAGCTTTGGATTTTTCCAAGAAGTATTTGATTTCTCTCAACATAGAGCTAGTCAAATTCACGGGAGATACGGTCATACCTAGCGGATATATTGAAGCCCGCATGACTCTCGGGAAGGGAAAGCAGAGCAAAAAAATTAAGGTTAAGTTTCTGGTGGCAGATTGTCCATCTGCCTACAATATTTTGTTGGGACGACCGTCCCTGAGCGGCCTAGGGGCTCTGATTTCAACGAAATACCTAATGTTGGGGTTCTTCAAAAAATATGGGGATATAATTTCAGTACAAGGAAGTCAGGATGTCGCTCGAAATTGCTATAACGTGAGTTTGAACATCATGAAGGCGAGTTCCGTCAGGAAGAGGGCCCGATCTTGCTACACCATTTGTTGTGTAAGCTCCTAGAGGAAGATCCTTTGACAAAGGGCGACTTCCGAATGGATTCAGTTGGGAAAGCAAGAAGGACGCGATTGAAAGGCTGAAGTAGTGCACAATAGGATTGTCAGCAAGTATCCATCCCGTTTGCACCTTTCAAAAACGCACCAATAATGCGAGTTTGAGGCAGGTGGTTAAAAGGCAGCAAGCTACCTACTCCACCCGTGATCAAGAAAACTACTTCTTCTTACCACCACAAATATCTTTGTCATATGTTGATTGTTATCATAACCATTTTTATGAATTGAATAAAGCTAACAATGTTCTGAAAGTTTTGCAAGTGTTTTTGCATGTGTATCACTGGACGAGCGTAAGTGACCCTTTTCATGGATACGGTCTCATTCAAACCAAGCGACAGGCGTAAGTGAACTTTTTCAAGGGTACGATCCCGTCATTCTTGAAGAGCGTTATGGATCCATAACATAAGTAACCATGTTAAGGGATACAGTTCGCCGGAAGGAAGGCGTAAGTAACCCTTTTAAGGGATACGGTTCTTCCACCCCAATCGAAGGTCACGGGCATAAGTAACCCTTTTAAGGGATATAGATCCGTTCAACCCGAGCGGTGAGTGAAAGTAACCCTTGTCAGGGATACGATCCTGACCGTCTCAAGAAAGTAGACGATTGTGCAGAGGACACAAGTAACCCGTTTAAAGGATACAGTCCGCCGGTAGGAAGGTGTAAGTAACCCTTTAAAGGGATACGATCCTCCTGCCCCGGTTAAGACAATGGCAAAAGTAACCTTTTTTAAGGATATGATCGAGCGGCGGTTGTAAGTAACCTTTTTCAATAATACAATCTCATCTGTCTCAACGAACCCATGGAGACGAGCACAAGTAATCCTTTTAGGGGATACAGCCTCGCTCAAACTGAGTGGCGAGTGTAAGTAAATTTTTTGAAGGATACGATCTCGTCCATCTCGAGAAAAAGCTGCCCGGCAAAAGCAATGCAAACAAGGAATACATTTCGGCAGCAATGACGAAAGATGCAAAGTTGATATCATTTAAAAATGATTGAATAAATGTTCATCATAAGCACTATCCAATTGATATATGCGATCTTTTCTAGATAAATGAAATGATTTAACTGAATAACAAATAAGACGCAAGTTCACTTGTTTCGTGAAAAGCGCAATGAAGAGCAGTGGTGAGCAAAGGCAAGTTTAAGCTTTCCCTGAGTTAAGAAAACCCTTAATAGGAACACGATCAAACCAATCTCGTTAATGCATAGATTCACGCAAGAACACAAACAAACATATGCTTATTTGTTATGAAGTTATGACATTATATGCAAATTCTTATTTTCAAATAAGTGTTGATTGAGAAAGTGTGCACAACGAAATATTCTCAAACAAAAATTTCTTTTAATTGTCATTATTACATGTTTATATATATATATATGATCAAATTTAATAAGAAAATGGATTTGAGTTGATTCTGGTGGAGGGATCTCTATGACATGCCATGTTTAATGGAAATGGTGGATCAGAGAAATTCCCAGTGGAAATTTGATAGAAAATGAACTTGTTAGCCGTTTCTGTGAAGTGAATACCATCCCAAATCACTCTCACCAATGGGTTTTCACATGAACCTACGTAAATTTGAGTGCCATTGACTTCTTTGGATTCTCCACATTGCACATTCTCGTTAAAGTTGTACTTCCCTCCATGACCACAACAAGCAACTAGTGGATGCTCAAATCCTACACATCAAAGAAATACTCAACCCATAACAAAGATATTAAGCAAGTTGATTAAAATAGTGTGATGATTTTAATTTGGCTCACCATATTTCTTTGGGTTACGAAAAAGAGAGTACTTGATAGAGTATGAATCTACGTATGTAATTGCAGCCAGAGGAAGATCATTTCTAAGTTGAACCACAACCTCCTTCAACTTGTGGTTGAAATATTGATTTAGATCATTATATGGTTCCGCACAACCATATCTATCTCTTTTGGCTGATAAAAACTTAGTCAAACAAAAAGGCATGCAACCAGTGGGTCCAATGTTGAGTATAACAATTGATCTGGCACCTAAATTGTATATGTTCTACACCATCAAGTTCATCAGTTTAGAACCAGTTAAAAAATTAGCTAAATAATAATGTGTGTAAGAAGGATGTTAAACATACCTTAATATTCTTTGAGAAACTGTTGACTATATCATGTATAGAAGTATTAACTTGATGTATAGTTAGGTTTTCAATAAATGCTATATTAAAATCATTTTGGCCAATTTCAAACGTGTACAATGCTTCTGCAAAATATTCTTCTTTAGGCACTAAGCTTGCAAATATGCCTCCTGCATAAAACAATAAAGATAAAAAAAATTCAAAGTCATGCCTTACAGCTCAAAAGTCATAACCAACTAAAAAATATATGTAAATTATGAATATCATTTCTTTCTTTACCTTGACGTCTAATGAGTTGTGTTCTGTATTTGAAATCTTTGAACTGCTTGTACTGAACATCAAGGTAGAAAGGACTATATTTACCCAAAGGATTGACGATTGGTGGAAGCCTAATACTAGCCGCTAATGTTGCAAAGTTTGCACCATGTGAGAAGTTGGTCGCCAATGAATCAAGATATCCACTTAGATAGGGAAGTCCAAAACTGTTTGCTGAAATGGATTTTAAAAAGGAACCTTTCAATAACAAAACAGATCTAATATAAGCTGTTAGATGAGACATGTGCATATGAGTATTGAAGTGGAAAATGATGTTAAATTACCTATGAAATCGATGAGGACACGGCCATCAGAGGCCCTCCCCGCAGGTCTGTGAAAAGTGGTCTCTCCATACGGTGGCGTAGGTCCCAAAAGAGTTGTAGCAGCCATGCTACCAGTATCAGAGTTTGAGTCACCAAAGTTAAATATGGCAGGGAAATGACATTCTTTGATTGCAAAAACAGGGTTCAAAGCTATAAACAAAACCACCATAAAAGACACATGATGCGGGATCATATGAAACATGGTGGCAGTAGTGCTAGCAAACTCCATTAAGGTAATGAAATAAGAAGGAACCGTGATGAATAACAGAATTAAATAATTGAGTCAGGTATAGTTTAATCTTCCCGTTCTTAATGCCATAATTAAAATATCAACAAATCATTGTATACGCCTTTTCGTATCCCATATGCACCATATTGGTGTTATTAAACTCGGATTGTGTGGCCCACTAATGATTTGCTCATTGAACTTGTTAAATTGGATATATTGAATGAAAATTTTAAAAATTAAGATAGTATTACAATATGAAATATTTATAATGTTAATGATTTATATATTAAAATATTTATAAATTATATATTAAGCATCTTATTTATGTTTTAAATATTTATGCATGAATGTTTTGTAAAAACTTTATATACATATTATAAACATGAAAAGAGTATAAGATATTTAATTCCTAATACACTTTGGGTTGGTGAATTCAATGATCTTCTTAGTCTTCCTGACAAAATAAGAGGTCTATAACGCCTCAATTTCTGGTCAGGGGTCACATTGTAAATTCGCGGAAAAGAAGTTTAATAAACCTCTCAAAATACCACTCAAAATTTTCAAAATGAATCGTCGCTCAATAATTATTTAAACAATATATATTATACCATATTTAACATAATATCTACAACATAATTTTACTAAGTCGTTGATAAAATAAAACAGTATTTAAAATCATGCTTCTTCAACATCTTCTCTTCATCTTCAAATTCCAAAATTTAATCTTCAATTTAATCCTCACGCTGCTCATCTGTGGCGTTAAGCGCCCAAACAAACACACAAGCAAACGGAAAAGGGTTAACTCCAAACACAGAAAATAATTAACATCAATTTTGATAAAATAAACAATAAGAATAAGCAGTAAACAATAACACGTATCACATCAATCATGACAAGAATATATTCACCAATCCTCATATTAAAACGTCACCTAACCTTGCTTGCTAATCCCTCAACCAAACACCCTTAGACTCAGGGCAGTTTCACTTGAGATTTAACCCATCCTATCACCCACAAGTCTCAGGGCCGATTCCACTGGGATTAAACTCGTCTCTACATTCTCATGGAACAAAACCTGTCAACTCACTTGAGTTTTAACCCATCCTATCACCCGCATGTCTCAGGGCCGATTCCACAGGGATTAAAATCACCTCATCGTCTAAAAATATAGTTAATTCCTCAAGGGTTCATCAACATCATGCATCTCAAAATAACTCAGTTTAATTTCATCAAACCTCAACAACATGTAACCCACAAACATCATATTACAACATCTAAAACCAGTCCATAATCAGTCTCAAGATAACACAATCAGAATTCTACAAAACAGAATCACAAACATCACAAATCGAATAAGAATAATTCCTATAACGACTTACCCTTACTGTCGACTTGGTCACATAAAGTTGTTCCTCCACCTATAAAAAACATATAAATAGTGTTCAATAAATCATCCCAATGGTGGAAAAACAAACTCAAAAGAATTGGACTCGAAACAACCAACTAGGGCTTTTAAGGGAAAAACAGAACAGGAAACGCTGTAATACCCACTCATGTGTGTGGGTATAGCCACGCACATGCGTGGCTTAGGCAGTGAGCAACATTAGATGCAAAGGCTCCAAAGCATGTGCGCAGGGTGGCCACGCACACGCGTAGCCGCTCAGTACAAGGGTCAAAATTTCATGTTTTCTCACACAGAAGGGGTCCTGAACAAGTTTTTCACCTAGGGTTTTTCATGGAGAAAATTTTTTCATGGCTAAAAACACTAGGAATCAATTTAGGAAGTGAATTTTGACCAAATCAAGGAAGTCATTAAAAACAAAATCACTTGAACAGAAACGGTAACAAGGGTTTTTCTCAAAACATCTAACACAGAGAAACTCAACGAAAATTAATTATTCAAGGCAAAGAGAAAGCCTAAGTAACCAACCTGAATTCTAGACGATTATGAGGGAGAAAATAGTCGTCCACCTCGAACTTCAACCACGGTCGTCAATGGATTACGCCAACGGAAAAACCCCTCGAACAATGGAACCCTTTAACGATGAAAACCCTTGAACGTACGAGGAAACCAAAACAGAGAAGGGTTCAGAACCAACTCCAGAATTAAGATACAAAGGATTGCTACTAGAATGGGATTTACATTGAGAATTACCTACCGTTTCTCCTTGGAAAGAAGGAATGAGGAAATGTGTAAGACCCCTAATTTATTATAATTACAGTTTAGTCCCTGAACTTGGTTGTAATTGTTTTCTAGTCCTCGGACTTCTTTTGTTTGTAAATTAACCCTCGATTTAATTAAGGTGATGTTAGTCTTGAGTCATTTAATCTTGTTTAGAGCATGATTGCTTACCTTGAGGAATATTTGAATTACCTTGCTTGAATTGCAACAAGATGAGTTGTGGCTTTGCGGTTGAGGTTTAAGCATTGGAATGACATGTCTTGTGTTCGAACCTGGATGAGGGAAGTTTATTTTTATAATTGAATTTTTGTGTGACTCATGAATTTTGAATTTAAAATTCGAAATCTAAGTGAAGAGGGGTTAAAGAGCTTTTAAATAAGGCATTAAGTGAGGAATATCGGTTTTAAAGGAGGGTTAATGGTGGTAAATGACTTGTCTAGGGGTTTTATGTCATTTAAAGGAGTTTTAAGACTCATGAAGGAGGTGGAGGGAGCTTCTCCCTCCCTTGATTCTGAAATCATTTTGAACATGTTCCAAAAAGGTTTCAAATTTCGAATTTAAAAGGAGACAAGAGAGTCATGAGGCATTAAGGGACTTCAATGCTCGGTTTTTGCCATAATGTGCCATGATGAAGTTTTATTCTGAAATAATGTGGAATTTCGAGCCTCTCCTCTCTCCTTCACCTTCTCATTGCTGAAAAATTCTAAGTCTTAAGAACATCCACCTTCCTCTTGCTCCTCCACTCAAAGTTTTTCCGAAAAAGGCCTAGAATCCTTTTTGTTGTGTTCTCGAAGTGCAGCTGAATTTTGGTGTTGCTTGGTCGACTCTTACCCTCTTCTTGGTGGTGATCAAGCCCTGAATCCCTCCTTTTTTTTTCGTGGTGCTCAAACCTCACACTCAATCCCTTCAAATTTCGTGGTTTCGGTTCTATCGGTAAGCGATCGAAACTATCTAAAATCTGAGTTTCTTTGGAAAACAACCTCCTATTGTCTTTAGGGCTAATTTCTCTTGTCTAAACCTTTTGCTTTGCATCAAGCTCGTGCCTCTCTACGCTCTCGAAGGCCCTGGACACGTGGTGCAACTCACCTTGATAAACACTCGACGAGGTTGGTAATCTTTCCCCCATTTCCGGTTCAACGTCTAGCGATAGTTCTAGTGTAAATGACCTTTATGTAAAAAAAATAGAACCTTTCTTCATGATTGATAATGTTTGTGTACATGTTTGTTTGTCTTACAAGGTGTGGGAACACTTGCATGCAACCCTCTCGGAGGTAAGGGTAACTTGTTGTAGGACTATTTTCGGTTGTGATGTGTTGAGAGTTCATTCTTGGATTTTTGACTATGACTTGCTTTGGTGTTGATGTGGAATGGTTAGCGAAATAGTGATATTTGAACATCCTGGTTATTGAGTGAATGATACTGTTCCGTTTTCCTGTTTTTTTTTTTTTGCTACTGTTTCAGTTTTGAATAAAAGTTGTTTCTGTATTTTAACTCTGCTGTATTTTGTATTTTTGAACACTGCTGTATTCTTTTTTTTAAAAACAAAACTCTGCTGTCCTGTATTTTGGAAGAATTGCTACTGTTTTCTATATTTTTAAGAATTGCAGATTCTATATTAAAATTGCCACTGTTTTCTGTATTTTTTAAGTGCTGCTGTTTCTATATTAAAATAGCTACTGTTTTCTGTATTTATAAGTGTTGCTGTTTCTGTATTAAAATAGCTATTGTTTGCTGTATTTTTAATTACTGCTGTGTTCTGTATTTTAAAAATCCCTGCTGTTTTCTGTATTGAAATTATTGTTGTTTGCTGTTTTGAAAGCAATGTTGTTTTTGTTCTAAGAATTATATTAAGGCTGTTGCTCCTATGTTAATAGTGTGGAGTTTTGTGACATGTTAATTATGCTTTGATGTGGATGACTTGGAAGTTGTGGTTTAGTGTTATTGTTCATAACATGATGAAAAACTTTGTGAAGAGATGATGTTTAAATGATGCCTATAATGTTCTATGGTTGAGGAGTTTGTTTTATGTGGATTGTTTGTCCATGAGGAATTGAGCTATTTATTTGATCATAGCATATGCATTATATATATATGTGTTGGGTTGATGTGGCGGCACTTTGCCCCTCGGTTGATTACCATCAACCTAAGAATCCTCAGTTGACCGGGGTCAACTGAGGATTCTTAGGTTGATGGTAATCAACCGAGGGCAATGTGGTGGATCGTTGTCCCACGTGATTGTCCTGGCCCGTGAAGGGTGATGTTTTGGCCCGAGAAGGGTGATGTTTTGGCCATATACATATAACTATAAGCATATAGATATAGAGGGCATTTGCACATCTTATTTGATTTTGTGATGTGGAAGAAAAATATTGTGTTGCTGTTCTCGTTCTGTTCTTGATGAATTTCCGTTTTATGATCTTGTGTTGTTTTATATCACAATTGATAATATGTTGTGTTCCGTATTTACGAGTTAACCCTTTCTTGTTTGCCTTGTTTGCCTTGTTTGCTTTGTTTGGGCGCTTAACGCCATAGATGTTCAAGACAAAGAGGCTCGAGAAGATTGATTTGAAAGTGAAGACCTTAGCTGAAGAAGACTCGAGGATTAAAGAACATCGAAGAATTTTTATTATCGTATTTTATTTTGGTTATTATCGTATTTTATTTTGGATATTTGCACATGTAAGTGCCACTTTATTTATTTTGGAAACTTACCGTGCACGTTGGAGAATGTTATATATTCTATTATGGGATGATAATAACTATAATTATTGAGAGAAGTGGTTTTGAACACTTGAGTGTTTTTGAGAGGTTTTGAACTTATATTTCCGCGTAATTACTATGTGACCCTCAACCCAAAATTGGGGTGTTACAAAATGTCTTGTCTTCCAACACAGAAAACGCTCTAGCAGCAGCAACGAATGGAATGAAACTCCGGTTCTCCGAGGAGGAATGGAGGTGTCGACCAAGGTAGAACAAGGAGAGATGAATGATTGAGTTCTCACAAGAAGGGAGAGAGGGATAAGCAGCAACAAGGAGAGGTTTCAGCACTTGGCCTAGGTTTTTCTCTGGAAGTGTTTTACGTGTTGTTTGAGTGGGAAGTGAGAAAAGACTTCATAATTCTTCCCCTTTAATAGTTGGACGAAATACATGCTTAGCGGGAGGTTATTTTCAGCCCACACTTCCTATTTTCAAGCAGCATCAAATTGGCATCTATAGAGTATAAGATATTTAATTCCTAATTCACTTTGGGTTGGTGAATTCAATGATCTTCTTAGTCTGCCTGACAAAATGAGAAGTCCGCTAAATGTCGTGCATCTATAGGAAACTTAGATGGTTCATGTTGATTGTGGGCTCCGGGACCTAGGTTTCTCTCGTTCTCACTACACTTGGTCCAATAAAAGGAGAGATATCGGTACTGTTGAGGAATGGTTGGATTATGCGTGGGCTAATGAATCGTGGTTTGTTTTCTACCTATTTGTTTCTGTGGTTCATCTACCTCGACACCGCTCTTATCATAATTAATCCGATTGTAGTTCAATGTTGTACTCATAGGCCTAGGGTCTTATAGAAGGCAAAGGTTAAGTGATATCCCTAAGAGGATTGAGCAGGTGAGATCTCTTATTCAAGAGCTAACCCATAGTTAGCAAACTCAACAGTTGATATCCACTATCCTTGAGGTTACTACAAGAATAGTCTAATTTGAGTCTGAAATTAGCGTTGGTCATGACACCGACGCTAAATTCGATTCAATAGCTTCAGCTTAGCCGAGGCAAAGTCGCAAAAACCATCAAAAATATAGAAAAAACTTTTAAACATAGCATCATCCTACCCGACATAAGATAGGGTTGAATTTTTGCAAATAAGAGTCAGCTTCAGCACATGGTAAAATTACTGGTCAAAGTAGCGTCCGCGCTCACATGTCTAGCGTCAATTGCATGCTTATGAAAATATCACCAACCACTTTAGTGTCGGTTGGATCTGACTCTAAGTTTCCAGAGCGCTGGTCATTTCACAGAACCCAAGGTTTAGCACTGGCTTGGCCGACGCTATGCAATATTGATTACTCTTCCCTGCCTACAATATAAGCCTTTATATCCTTCACTCTCTGATGACCGGATTTTATATGATATTTTTAGGGTGTTTTTAGTCTTTTTATTTTATTATTTTTGAGTCTCATATATGATTTTTATTCTTTTTATATAGATTTTCTATTTATTTTGCATATAGATTAGCTTTTATTTGTTTTTCTAACTTTATTTTATATTTTTAGGAATTTTTATAGTTATTTTTATATTTGTAGGAAAGCTGGTATAGTTATCATTTTTGTCCGGGGACCAAATTGTAAAGTTTCAAGAAATGAAGGATAAAAGTGGAAAAGTTCAAGAGTGGAGGATGAAAAGTGAAGTTTCAAAGACTCGAAGGATTGAAATTGAAGTGCTAGCAAAGAGAGGACTTAAAGTGGTAATCAAGAATATGAAGCAACACTCTTTGATTTAAGCACATGGAAAATAAGGTTGAAAGATTAATGGTGGTGGAGAGCAGGTTTCAGAACTTAATAGAGGCTGAATGGAGGTTAATTAAGCCATTCAATTCCACCATTGAAGAAGAAAAACCATCCAAGAAGAACTGCCAGTGTTTGACCCAACGCTCAAGCGTTGGGGCCCTGTTTCGTAACGTCTGGAATAAATGACCCAACGCTCAAGCGTTGGGGATCCCAGCGCTCAGGCGTTGGGACGTGTCAGAGACTATAAATAGGACCTTTGTTTTCATTTGTAGACACACCTATTCATAATACAACAAGTATTCTTCTTTCCTCCTTAAAGAGCATTGTTCCTAGGAATTGTGGGAAGTCAAACTTGAGCTCCTATCCAGGGTAATCCAATGTTTCTTTTAGCCATGCTTGGCTAATTCTTTTAAGTATCTTGGGTTGTTGTAGTTTATATTTTATGTCTTAGTTTATTTCTACATTTCTGAATAATATTTCCAGTTTATGTTTTATTTCCTTGTTCTTCATTCATCTTGGTGCACACAAGATCTCTTGCTTATTACTTATAACAATGGCCATTGGTAAGTAGTAAGGGAAATAGGATTTAAAAAAGGCTATAAGTATATATCACTAAGGACTTAGGATAGACGTAGCTTTATGTTGGTCTGAACTCCATCTTCATCTTCTTTTCTAGTTAACTAAATTGCAAGGAATTGAATTTAGTAATTAGGAAGAAAGTTCTACACTTATAAGGAATTAACGTGTAGAAATACTAGGCTATAGCATCATGAACTTGGTTTTAGAATTCAGAAATTAAGTAGGAATTCGCTAGCATATTTTATAGACTATGTAATACAACCCAAGTGCTTAAATTTCATCATCTTTATTTCTTTATATTTTATTGCTATTTCTTGTTTTATCTTAATCAAACCATCAACAACATACACCTTTTTACTTTCTGCTTAAGTACTAAATAATTTAATAAGAAGACACCTATCCCTTGGGTTCGATATCTTTTGTACTACGCGATAACCATCCGCGCACTTGCGGATTTGGCTATCAAGTATTTGGCGCCGTTGCCAGGGATAGGTTCTTTTTAAGTTATTTTTATTAATTTGTGTGATGAACCGGTGCTGCTAATTTTGTTTGTTGAGTATTGTCAGGTATAGCAATGGCTGAAATATTCCAACAAAGGGAGGCAAAAATCCGGGCTAAACTTGAAATAGAATATGACAAAAAGAAGCAGGAAGCTTTCACTCTAGTTGACGAATTCTATTTTAATTCAGAGTACAAGCGAAATGCGGGATTTTTGCCAACCCCTGAGCAAGAATGAAAGGCCATGGAGGAGTTACAAGTGAAGATACAAAGCATTCTAAGGAGGCAGCCCAGGGATGAACAACAACCACATGCTCGTAAAAGTGAACTCGTGGTTCAAAGAGAGGAGGTAAAAGAAACCTCCATTGTAGAATTTGTCTTTGAAGACAAATTGAAGGTGGAGGAAGAAGAACCTCAAGGAACCTATGCTATAGGTTCAGAACGGCAAGGCAAAGAACAAGGAAGGGATAATTTATTTATTCCTTCCATTTTTAATTTGAATGTTGTTGCCTTGTTAGCTGAAAATTCATTGGGCACCATGTTGTTTTTGTGCCAAAATTTGCATGATTTGCGGGGTCTAATGAACTTTGTAATAGACCCCGGTTGAAATTGATAAAAAGGGAAGGGTCTATCTCGGACCTTAATAATGAGCTGGTTGGGAGACAACCCAACTTAGGATAGTTTAAATTTCTGTCATTTAATTTTCTGCACTACCTTTGTAAATAAATAAAAGAAAAAAAATTCTCTGTTTTTGCTGCAGGAAGGGCCAGCGCTCAAGCGCTGGAGGCCAACGCTCATGCGTTAGGCCCCTGTTAATCACCCCTGATTCCAGTAGTTCCCAACGCTCCAGCGTTGGAGGGCTAGCGCTCATGCGCTAGGCCCCTGGAAACTTCCAGTTTTTATTTTAATTTCCAACGCCCAAGCGTTGGAAACCCAGCGCTCAGGCGTTGGGACCCTGTTTGCCCAGTTCTTGTTTTTAATTCCAACGCCCAAGCGTTGGCAACCCAACGCTCAAGCGCTGGAGCTCGGGCAAGATTTTCTGTTTTTTATTTTATTTTCTGTTTTCTTTGTTTTTAAATAATTTGTGTCCACCAGTTCTTGAAAAGTTTTTGATTCTTTGAGTTTTCCCTTGCTTCTATAATGGTTTTGATCTTTGGGAACTCAAGAATTCTTGTTTTTAGGCGGACACAATTCTCAACCCTTGTTCTTAAGTATGCTGTTTTGGGAACTAACAAGTCAAGCAAGCTTCTGCTTATAAGACTTAGTTTGTTCAATTTTGCAGGAAAGGCACCAGAAAGAAGAAGAACCCTCTTGAACTTAAGTGATAAAAGTTGAAATTGCAAGGAGGTTTCCTGGACAATTTATAAAAAAAAAAAGAGAAAAAATACCAGCTTTTAGTTTTTCTGTTTGATAGATTTTAGTTTTATTTTTTTATTTTTAGTGTTAGTTTTTTGTTTTTGCTTTTAGGTTTTTAAACTACATGAGTCTTGAGTGTCTTTATCCAGTTATTCTGCTACTATTGCTACTGATGCTTGAGATGTTCTATCCAGTGAACTTATAATGCTTTTGAAAAGATAATTTGTTTTTGAATGTGGTTAGGATTGCATGCTGTTAGAAATGATTTTGGACATCTTGAATTTTCTGGTTGTTGGCAAAGTTTTAATGAGTTCTAAAAAGGGTACCACTTACCCTATGTTTTTCTGAGAGCTGAGGACTCTGAATGCATGATTGTAAGATTTTTCTGCCTTGTGTTGCATGTTGATTGGGATTTTGTATACTTTGTAAGCTAAGAAGAGATTATAGGCATTTTTGAAAACTCATATTCTTGCTTGAAATTTAAAATCCACTAGTAGCCCCTTTTTGAGCCTTAAAAGAGTCATTCTTTGGAGCCTACTTTGTGTGATATTTTAAGTTGTTAGTGTGATTCATAAGCTGAAATTTCTAGAGCTATGTGATAAGGAAAATCGCAAGTGTACGATTAACTATCGCGTAATAAAAAGATCGAACCCAGGGGATAGGTGTTCTTATTATTATAAAATTTAGTACTAAAACAGAAAAATAAAAGATGAATATTTGTTGTTAGTTTGAGAACTAGAAAGAAACAATAGCATAAAATAATCAGAGAAAGAGATGATGAACATTAAGCTCTTGGGTTGGTTTACATAGTCTATATAAACATGCTAGCAATCTCTTACTAAATTCCTGAATTATAAATCCATTTTCATGATGCTATAGCCTAGTGTAACTACAAGTTAATTCCTTAAGCATTGTAGATCTTTCTTTTTAATTACTAAACCCAATTCCTTGGCACCTAGTTAACTAAAGAAGAAGATGAAGAAGATGTTCAGGCCAACATAAAGTTACGTCCTTCCTAATTCCTTAGCGAAGTATACTTATAACCTTTTTTATTACCTAGTTCCCTTACTACTCACCAAATGGCCTTATGTAATAAGTAATAAGAAAAACCTCTTGGGATCCACAAGATAGAAATTAAGCATAAGGTAATAAAACTATGAATAAGGTCTTGCTCCTGACCCTGGCTGTGGTTTTGATGACGACAAACTCATCACCAAAAAGAAGAAAAGAAGACTTCAGAGAAACAAGCACTACAAGTCCATCAATAGTCTAAAAGTCTTAGCATTAGGTGAGTTATGCTTCCAAAGGTCTACTAAATCATAAAGGCTCTTAAAACACCTAATCTAATCAAGCTAAGTGTTTTCATAACTTAAAAGAAGTAGAAAACCTTAAGCCAGTCACAAAGAATCAAGTTTCTGGAAAATTGGCTTCTGTGTAATCGATTGCAGCTTTTTGGTAATCGATTACACCTAGGCAAGTAATCGATTACCTCTTGTCTGTAATCGATTACATGTTTGAAATTCAAATTCAAACTGAAACGGTCATTAGTGTAATCGATTACACTAAGTGTGGTAATCGATTACCAAAATGAAAAAATGCATCTTTTCATGAACCATTGTGTCCCAAACCTTTTGAAAAGCGTTGTGATGGTTCAAGGACGTTTCCCTTGCCTATATAAAGTCCATTTGAGTCCAGAACACATAACATACACAAGACACAACAAGAGACAACACATTACACATGAGAAAACACCATTAGGCCAAAACTCTGTCAAAATTAGTTCATCTTTTTGAACCTAAACCTTTTGGAGCCTAAATTCTGAGTTCATGATCTTCATGTCTATAAGAACACTTTAGTTGTTCATATCTTGAAGAACTCAGAATTGTATTATGCTTAAAAGCCTTAAAGCATAATTTCTCATGATCAATCCAATTGTATGTTAAAGGATTGATACAGCCAATTGTAAAATCTTCTTCATCTCTTTCTGTAAGATTGAGTTTTCACCGTGGTATTCGGTGAAGGGTTGTTGTCACTGAAAGTGGTTTACTTTCAGGGTTTCGATTGAAGGAAGGTTAGTCTTCAAGGTCTGAGGGTGGTTTGCCTTCAGGAACTGAAAGCGGTTTGCTTTCAGGGGCTGTTGAAAGTGGTTTGCTTTCACAGGATATTGGTAGAAATTCTTGGGGTCCTTGGGTTAGGAACTTGTAAGAGATTTTTATCAATAGTGGAAAAATCCTCAAGGGGTTTTCTTGAGGGACTGGACGTAGCCTTCGGTGGATTGAAGGTGAACCAGGATAAACTCTTGTGTGTGATTTTCGTTATCTTTCATATTTACTTTCAAGCATCGCTCAATTCCGCTGCAATCATAACGATCATCTCGTGATCATCGTAAACTTGAAAGTAACAATTTCAATAAGGCGAAAATTGGGGCAACACTGATTCACCCCCCCCCCCCCCTCTCAGGTTGCTATCTGTACTAACAATTGGTATCAGAGCGGAATTTTAGGTAAGTTATTCCTAAGATCCGGGAAAAGATGGCATCCTCTTCCAATCATGGAACAAATGAAGGATTCAACATAAACAGGCCACCATTCTTCAATGGAGAACATTATGACTTCTGGAAAATCAAGATGAAGATATTCAGAAAGTCATTAGACGCAGGAATATGGAAAGCCATTGAAGAAGGTCCCTTTGTGCCTGTAACAACAGATGAAGAAGGAACTTCACAACCAAAATCAGAAAGTACTTGGAGTGAAGAAGAAAAGAAGAAGGTTCAATATGATCTCAAAGGAATGAACATTCTTACATCCGCTCTTGGCATGGATGAATTTTTCAGAGAATCAACGTGCACTTCATCAAAAGAAATATGGGATACGTAGATGGTGACTCATGAAGGAACAGATGAAGTCAAGAGATCAAAGATCAATACTTTGTCTCAGGAATATGAAATGTTCAGAATGCTTCCAGGAGAAAAGGTATTAGATATGCAAAAATGATTCACTCATTTGATTAATCATTTGATTGCTCTTGGAAAACAATTTTCAAATAGTGACTTGAACATGAAAGTTCTAAGATCACTTACAAGAGTATGGCAACCAAAAGTTACAGCCATCTCTGAAAAGAAGAGTTTATCAAATATGACTCTTGCAACTCTCTTTGGAAAACTCCAAGAACATGAGTTGGAATTGTATCGTTTAGAAGAGCATGAACAACATGAGAAGAAGTATCGATCAATTTCCCTAAAAGCAAAAGAAAGCATCAAAAAAGATTATGATGCAGACACTGAAGAAGAAGACAATGGAAATTTGAATCTTCTAGTAAAGAATTTTGGAAAGTTTCTTAAAAGGAAAGGTGTTAAATTTAACAACAATAAATCCTTCCAAAGGAACAATGAGTCTTCTTCGTCTCAAAAGATTACATGTTTCGAGTGTGGCAAACCGGGACACTTCAAGTCAGATTGTCCAAATCTTCAGAAGAAGAAACATGGTCTAAGAGAGAAATTCGAGAAAAAGGATCAACCTACTCGAAGAGCATATTTGGCTTGGGATGATAATGAAGTAAGTTCATCATCAGATTCTGACAAAGAAGAAGCACAAGTTGCTTTAATGGCTTCACATGACTCAGATGTTGAAGATTCCCAGGTCAGTGATAATTCTATGTCTTCTCATGATTTAAATTTTGCTATGGAAAATATGTTTAAATTGTGTCAAGAATTTTCCAAGATTAGTACTAAGCAAAATGATTTGATTTCATCCTTAGAAAGTAAGTGTAGAACCTTACAAGAGGAATTAGACATAGTGAAATCTAAACTAGATATTACACAAAAATGCACTAAGTGTAGTTCTTTAGAAGAAAAGATAGATAATCTTCAACAAAGAGTAAATAACTTCAATAAAGGAAAACAGAAGTTAGATGATATCCTAAGTGTTCAAAGACATTCGAACAATAAATCAGGTTTAAGATATACTTCTCATCCAAAGACAAAAGAGATTAAGAAAACTGTGTTTGTAAAACCAAACAATATGGTAGGATCTTCTAGTAACAAAAGGATTAATCCTGTTAGAAGTACACGCAATAGGAAGAATACTCAAAATAGACCTCCTAAGAAGATTCATTCTTCTCCTAGACAAACATCTAGTTACAATCATTACTCTTGTACGTATTGTAACAAAGTAGGACATACCCCTAGTAGATGTTACTATAAACATGTAGGAGTACCAAATAGGGAATACATTTGGGTTAGAAAGGATGTTAACTTAGAAGGACCCAAAACTTGTTGGGTTCCTAATACCCATGTCTGAACTTTGTCATGTAGGTGTGTATGAAAGCAGCAAAGGATTTATGGTATCTTGATAGTGGCTGCTCATCACACATGACAGGAGACAAAACCAAGTTTTCATTTCTAATACCTAGAGAAAAAGGTTTTGTCACATATGGTAACAATCAAAAGGGAAAGATACTCGGTATTGGAAGAATAGGCACACCCCCTCAAACAGTCATCGATAAAGTTCTTTACGTTGATGGTTTGATGCATAATCTTCTGAGTATTAGTCAACTATGTGATAAAAGTTTGAAAGTTGGTTTTATTAATGATATATGTGTAGTGAAAGATGTGAAAACTAAAGAAATTAAGTTTTCTAGGTATAAAGTAAATAAAGTCTTCATGATCTCCTTGGAAGAAATTCCACAAAATGTGAGATGCCTTTTGGCCAAGAATAATAGTGATTCATGGCTATGGCATAGAAGACTTGCTCATATTCACATAGATCATTTAAACAAACTAGTCAAGCATGATCTAGTTGTTGGGCTTCCAAAGATAAAATCCGAGAAAGACAAGTTTTGTGATGCATGTCAAAAAGGGAAGCAAACCAGAACATCCTTCAAACCAAAGAACATAGTTTCGACTTCAAGGCCCCTTCAATTGTTACATATGGATTTGTTCGGACCATCTAGAACTAAAAGCCTCGGAGGTAATTTCTATGCACTTGTTATTGTTGATGATTTCTCTAGATTTACATGGACATTATTTCTGCCTCATAAGAATGAATCCTTCAATGCATTCAAGAGATATGCAAGGCTAGTTCAAAATGAGAAGTCTTTAAAGATCTCTTCTATTAGAAGTGATCATGGTGGAGAATTTCAGAATCAACAATTCCAAGAACTATGTGATGAAAATGGAATATCACATAATTTCTCTACTCCGAGAACACCACAACAAAATGGTGTTGTAGAAAGGAAGAACAAATTACTTGAAGAATTAGCAAGAACCATGTTAAGTGAATCAAGTCTCCCTAAATATTTCTGGGCTGATGCTGTAAGTACTGCTTGCTATGTTTCCAATAGAGTTCTTATTAGACCTATACTTAAGAAAACTCCCTATGAACTCTACAAAGGAAGGAAACCAAACATCTCTCATCTACATGCTTTTGGATCAAAATGCTTTGTCTTGAATAATGGAAAAGAAAACCTTGGAAAGTTTGATGAAAAATCTGATGAAGGAATATTCCTTGGTTATTCTCTAACAAGCAAAGCATATAGAGTCTTTAACAAGAAAACTCTATCTGTGGAAGAATCCATACATGTTTCTTTTGATGAATCTAAATCTTCAATAGAAGATAGAGTTAATACTCCAGATATTGAAGAAGATGATATCATTGTAAATGAAGATTCTCAAAAGGATGAAGATCATAATCCAATACAAGAAGAGCACATTGAAGATAATATTTATCAACTTCCAAAGGAATGGAGAACCCATAGGGATCATCCAGTTGATAATATTATTGGTGATATTTCTAGAGGCGTTTCTACAAGGCTACGCTTAAATGATTCAGTTTTGAATATGACCTTTGTCTCTCAAATTGAACCATCAAAAGTAAATGATGCTCTAGAGGATGAGTATTGGATTGTAGCAATGCAGGAAGAACTAAACCAATTTGAAAGGAATCAAGTTTGGGAACTTGTCCCTAAGCCTAGTGATAAACATGTTATTGGAACAAAGTGGGTATTTAGGAATAAGTTAGATGAAAATGGAATCATAGTTAGGAACAAAGCAAGATTAGTTGCTCAAGGTTATAATCAAGAAGAAGGTATAGATTTTGATGAAACCTATGCACCTGTAGCAAGGTTGGAAGCCATAAGACTGTTATTGGCGTATGCTTGTTCTTTAAATTTCCCATTATATCAAATGGACGTCAAAAGTGCCTTTCTGAACGGATACATTCAAGAAGAAGTCTATGTGAAGCAACCTCCAGGATTTGAAGATCCAAAGTTTCCTTCACATGTCTTCAGATTAAAGAAGGCACTCTATGGTCTTAAGCAAGCCCCTCATGCATGGTATGATAGATTAAGCACTTTCCTTTGTGATAAAGGATTTCAAAAGGGTAAGGCGGATACAACCTTGTTCATCAAAAGAACCAAAGGTAATACCTTATTAGTTAAAATCTATGTTGATGATATCATTTTTGGTGCAACTAACGAATCTCTTTGTAAGGAATTCTCTAACATGATGCAAGAAGAATTTGAGATGTCCATGATGGGACAATTAAATTTCTTTCTTGGTTTACAAATCAAGCAATCACATGATCGAATATTCATCAATCAATCAACGTTTTGCAAGGAATTATTAAAGAAATATGATTTGGATGATTGCAAAGCCATAGCCACACCAATGGGGTCTAACACATATTTAGATCAAGATGAATCCGGTAATCAAGTTGATATTACCAAATATAGAGGTATGATCGGATCTCTTCTATACTTAACTACAAGTAGACCTGATATTATGTTTAGTGTGTGTCTATGCGCTAGATATCAAGCATCTCCTAGGGAATCACATTTGAGTTTTGTTAAACGAATTTTTAAATATTTGAAAGGAACTACAAATGTTGGTTTGTGGTATCCCAAAGGAAGTGTTTGTGATTTGATTGGGTATTCTGATTCTGATTATGCTGGTTGTAAAACTGAAAGAAAAAGTACAAGTGGTACTTGTCACTTGTTAGGAAATGCCCTTGTTTCTTGGTCTTGTAAGAAACAAGCATGTGTTGCTCTAAGTACTGCAGAAGCAGAATACATTGCTGCAGGAAGTTGTTGTGCACAAACTCTATGGCTCAAACAACAACTAAAAGATTATGGCTTAGAGCTGGGCTGCATTTCAATCAAATGTGACAACACAAGTGCCATTAATCTCACTAAAAACCCTATCATGCATTCTCGAACTAAGCATATTGATATAAGACATCATTTTCTTCGAGATCATGTTATGAGGAAAGACATTGAGATTTCATTTGTGGATACACATAATCAATTAGCAGATATCTTTACTAAGCCTTTTCCTAAGGAATCATTTTTCAAGATAAGAAGAGAATTAGGCATATTAGATGAGCATGATATTTAAGGTAACATGTTATTTGCATAATCTTTATGATGATTATATGTTTATATGCATTTAGATAGATTATGTGCTTAGGTGTTTATATAAAAATGTGTTACATAAGACTCTAGAGCTTAGAACTTATGAAATTGTCATAGTAATCGATTACCATAGATCCTGTAATCGATTATCCACGCTCTAAGTCCTCGTGCCTGTTAGAACTATTTGAGTAATCGATTATCATAACTGCTATAATCGATTACATGTTCAAAATTTGAAATTTTTCAAATTTGCAACTGATGTAATCGATTACCCTAACTGCAGTAATCGATTACATACTCGAAAAACTGCCAGAATTTCAGTTTTCCCTCAACTTTTTGAAATTTAAACTCAGAATAACTGTCCAGTAATCGATTACACGCACGATTTTCCCTATAAAATCAGCATTTGTCTATTTCCTTTTGCCTACCTTCCTACCTATACAATCCATCTCCTTCTAAGTCTTGTTTCACCATGGGGTCTCTTCCACGACCTTCAAATGTCTCCTCTCCAATCAATGCTCCTCGAAGGGAATCCTCCACTGATCCTTTGGTGCTGTCTCGCTATTGCATCGATGTTCAAACAAATGCTGCATCGGCTGGACTGTCTCCATTTTATACCATTCCTTCAAATTTCTCACAAGAAACCAAGGTCATCCTTGAAAGACTGGATATTCTATCACTTCGTCTTTCTCAAAAGTTAGGCCAACTGGAGGATACCATTCGGTCTCGCTTTATACTTGTGGAAAATCTCATTGAGGCCGTACACTCCTTTATGCGTAATGAGATTGAGAGCCTTCAAGACCTTGACCCTTCTGAGAACTCTGAGGATTCTAGTCAAACTTAAATTCTGAAGTCTTCTATCTACATATAGTTATCTACTTACTATTAGGATTTCCCTCTCTTGTTGTAATCTCTCTACTACATATGTTTGTCATGTTTTATTATGTATACCTTATATATTTACACTCTTAAATATATATATAAGTGCTGGTTATTCCCGTTTTACTTATTTACGCCTACCCCCATGCTTTATGTTACAATATACTTGTATGGATATATGTATGCCTGTACATTTTTGGCATTTTCTTCTTTTTGATGACGTCAAAAGGGGGAGAAAGGCTCTATGCTCTTAAAGATCATATGCAGGAGTTCAACAAGTACATTAGAAAGGGGGAGAAATGCTAGATATATTAGATTCCATCAAACAGGGGGAGTTTAGCATCAAGAATGCATATATGATCTTCAAGTATCAACAATGTGTTTGCCATCATCAAAAAGGGGGGGATTTTGAAGAAGGTCTTGCTCCTGACCCTGGCTGTGGTTTTGATGACGACAAACTCATCACCAAAAAGAAGAAAAGAAGACTTCAGAGAAACAAGCACTACAAGTCCATCAATAGTCTAGAAGTCTTAGCATTAGGTGATTTATGCTTCCAAAGGTCTACTAAAGCATAAAGGCTCTTAAAACACCTAATCTAATCAAGCTAAGTGTTTTCATAACTTAAAAGAAGTAGAAAACCTTAAGCAAGTCTCAAAGAATCAAGTTTCTGGAAAATGGGCTTCTGTGTAATCGATTGCAGCTTTCTGGTAATCGATTACACCTAGGCAAGTAATCGATTACCTCTTGTCTGTAATCGATTACATGTTTGAAATTCAAATTCAAACTGAAACGGTCATTAGTGTAATCGATTACACTAAGTGTGGTAATCAATTACCAGAACGAAAAAATGCATCTTTTCATGAACCATTGTGTCCCAAACCTTTTGAAAAGCGTTGTGATGGTTCAAGGACGTTTCCCTTGCCTATATAAAGTCCATTTGAGTCCAGAACACATAACATACACAAGACACAACAAGAGACAACACATTACACATGAGAAAACACCATTAGGCCAAAACTCTGTCAAAATTAGTTCATCTTTTTGAACCTAAACCTTTTGGAGCCTAAATTCTGAGTTCATGATCTTCATGTCTATAAGAACACTTTAGTTGTTCATATCTTGAAGAACTCAGAATTGTATTATGCTTAAAAGCCTTAAAGCATAATTTCTCATGATCAATCCAATTGTATGTTAAAGGATTGATACAGCCAATTGTAAAATCTTCTTCATCTCTTTCTGTAAGATTGAGTTTTCACCGTGGTATTCGGTGAAGGGTTGTTGTCACTGAAAGTGGTTTACTTTCAGGGTTTCGATTGAAGGCAGGTTAGTCTTCAAGGTCTGAGGGTGGTTTGCCTTCAGGAACTGAAAGCGGTTTGCTTTCAGGGGCTGTTGAAAGTGGTTTGCTTTCACAGGATATTGGTAGAAATTCTTGGGGTCCTTGGGTGAGGAACTTGTAAGAGATTTTTATCAATAGTGGAAAAATCCTCAAGGGGTTTTCTTGAGGGACTGGACGTAGCCTTCGGCGGATTGAAGGTGAACCAGGATAAACTCTTGTGTGTGATTTTCGTTATCTTTCATATTTACTTTCAAGCATCGCTCAATTCCGCTGCAATCATAACGATCATCTCGTGATCATCGTAAATTTGAAAGTAACAATTTCAATAAGGCGAAAATTGGGGCAACACTGATTCACCCCCCCCCCCTCTCAGGTTGCTATCTGTACTAACAAAAACATGAACGGAAATAAAATTCAGAAATGTAAGAAATAACTAGAACATGTATTATAAACTAAAACAACCCAAAAACTTAAAGAAGAATTTAGCCAAGCATGGCTAAAGGAGACATTGAATTACCCTGGATAGGAGCTCAAATATGGCTTCCCACAAGTCCTAGGCACAATGCTCAAGAGGGAGAAAGAGAGAATACTTGTTGTATTCTAAGTAGGTGTGCTTTACAAGTGAAGAAAAGGGTCCTATTTATAGTAAAAATTCAGCCTCCAGCGCTTGAGCGCTGGCATTCCCAACGCTTGGGCGCTAGGATGCATTAAAAATCCACTTCCTGTCCGCGGCCCAGCGCTTGAGCGCTGGCTTTCCAACGCTTGGGCGCTGGGACAACATCTGACTCATTTCCTAGTCAGAGTCCCAGCGCTTGAGCGCTGGGATCCCAACGCTGGAGCGTTGGGACACTGCTTCTTCATCTTCAAGCTTTTCTTCCTTCTTCATTCGTGGTAGTGGGTTTTGATTGCCATAAAAAGCCACTACTCAGCCCTTGTTTAATTCTGAAACCTTTCCTCCACTAACATCAATTCCTTCAAACTTTTTCCCATGTGCTAATTTAGAGAGTGATTCTTCATATTCTCCTTTTCCATTTTTGGTCCTCTCTTGGTTAGCACTCCAATTCAAGCCCTTTTATTCTCTCAATCTTCACTTTTAGTCCTCCACTCTTGAACTTTTACAATTTGGTCCCTGATTTCCTGAAACTTTACATATTGGTCCCTGGACAAAAATGATAACTAAACCAGCTTTTTCTAAAAATATAAAATAACTAGAAAAATTCCTAAAAATATAAAATAAAGCTAGAAAAATAAATAAAATCTAATCTACATGCAAAATGCAAAATAAATATAAAATCTACATAAAAACAATAAAAAACCTATATGTGACTCAAAAATAAAAAAATAAAAAGACTAAAAACAACCTAAAAACATCATATAAAATCCACTCATCACTATGTATGTTGGGTTTCTCTCTAAAAAAAGAAAGAAAAATGAAAAATAAGGTATGTGCCTTAGGAAAAAAAATAATAATGAAGTGGTGGGGTGAGAAAGAGTATGAGGGTGTGAAGAAGGTCTTGCTCCTGACCCTGGCTGAGGTTTTGATGACGACAAACTCATCGACAAAAAGAAGAAAAGAAGACTTAGAGGAAACAGCGCTACAAAGTCTATCATATACCTAGAAGTCCTAGTTTAGGTGAGTTATGCTTCTAAAGGTCTATTAAAGCATAAAGGCTCTTTAAAACACCTAAACTAATCAACTTAATGTTTTCATAACTTAAAAGAAGTAGAAAACCTTAAGCCGATCTCAAAGGATCAAGTCTCTGGAAGATGGACTTCAGTGTAATCGATTGCAGCTTTCTGGTAATCGATTACACATAGGCAAGTAATCGATTACCACTTGCTCGTAATCGATTACATGTTTGAATTTGAAATTCAAACTGAAACGGCTATTAGTGTAATCGATTACACTAAGTGATGTAATCGATTACCAGAACGAAAAGTTGCATCATTTCGTGAACCATTGTGTCTCAAACCTTTTGGGAAAGGTTGCTTTGGTTCAAGGACGTTTCCCTTGCCTATATAAAGTCCATTTGAGTCCAGAACACAAGAAACAACACACAACACATGAGAATACAACATTAGGCCAAAGCTTTGTCAAAATTAGTTCATTAAGTTCTTTAGAACTTAATCTTTCAAGAGCCTAAATTCTGAGTTCATGATCTTCATGTTTATAAGAACAATTTAGTTGTTCATATCTTGAGGAACTCAGAATCCTATTATGCTTAAAAGCTTTAAAGCATAAATTCTCATGATCAATCCACTTGTATGTTAAAGGATTGATTCAGCCAATTGTAAACTCTTCTTCATCTCTTTCTGTAAGATTGAGTATTCACCGTGGATCTCTGTGAAGGGTTGTTGGTACTGAAAGTGGTATACTTTCAGGGTGTTGATTGAAGGTGGTTTAGCCTTCAAGGTCTGAGGGTGGTTTGCCTTCAGGAACTGAAAGTGGTTTGCTTTCAGGGGCTGTGGAAAGTGGTATACTTTCACAGGAAGTTGATAGAAATTCTTAGGGTCTTTGGTGTAAGAACTTGTAAGAGATTTTTATCAATAGTGGAAAAATCCTCAAGGGGTTTTCTTGAGGGACTGGACGTAGCCTTCGGTGGATAGAAGGTGAACCAGGATAAAATCTTGTGTATGATTTTCTCTCCCCTTCATCTTTTACTTTCAAGCAATTCTTAATTCCGCTGCAATCACAATTATCGTCTTGTGATCATCATTATCTTGGAAGTAACAATTTTGATAAGGCGAAAATCGGGGCAACTCTGATTCACCCCCCCTCTCAGGTTGCTATCTGTACTAACAGAGGGGAGTAAAATTCAATTCATTCATCTCATACATTCCACTACTTTGTTCAAAAAAAAAACAAAAAAAAAGAGAAAAATTGAGAGGACCCTTGTATGATTTGTTTAAAGCTCTTAAATACAAAAAAAATCACTTAACAACAGTATCTGAGTCAAGCCATTAGAGTCGCCAAGTCTTGAAATCCACACCTTGAATTGTTCAACCCTTTGGCCAAGTTACAACCTTCAAAAATCTCTTCAAAATTACTTAGTTGCATGGTTTCAGTTTTGATTTGAATGATAGGCAGGATTATTGAGCTTTCTTGTTTTTCATGGAGAATATCTTTTTGTGAGCTTAAGTTGATGAACTCAACATGTTAAAAGCCAAGCCTAAATTTCTTGACTAAATATCTATAAACATGCATGTCTTCCAAATCCGCTAAACTTTTTTTGAAAGGTTCTTGTGCTTCAAGTTTTAATCAGATAAGCTTTCTCTAAACTCAGGGACGAGTTTCTCTTTAAGTTTTGTCGCTTGAGGACAAGCTGTCGTTGGGTATAGTGGTGTGATGATCGAATTTTATATGATATTTTTAGGGTGTTTTTAGTCTTTTTATTTTAATATTTTTGAGTCTCATATGGGATTTTTATTATTTTTATATAGATTTTCTATTTATTTTGCATTTTGCATATAGATTAGCTTTTATTTGTTTTTCTAACTTTATTTTATATTTTTAGGAATTTTTATAGTTATTTATATATTTTTAGGAAAGCGGGTATAGTTATCATTTTTGTCCGGGGACCAAATTGTAAAGTTTCAGGAAATGAAGGATCAAAGTGGAAAAGTTCAAGAGCGGAGGATGAAAAGTGAAGTTTCAAATACTCGAAGGGTTGAAATTGATGTGCTAGCAAAGAGAGGACTTAAAGTGGTAATCAAGAATATGAAGCAACACTCTTTGATTTAAGCACATGGAAAATAAGGTTGAAAGATTAATGGTGGTGGAGAGGAGGTTTCAAAACTTAATAGAGGCTGAATGGAGGTTAATTAAGCCACTCAATTCCACCATTGAAGAAGAAAAAGCATCCAAGAAGATCTGCCAGTGTTTGACCCAACGCTCAAGCTTTGGAAGGCCCAACGCTCAAGCGTTGGGGCCCTGTTTTGCAACGTCTGGAATGCTCAAGCGTTGGGGATCCCAGCGCTCAGGCGTTGGGACGTGTCAGAGGCTATAAATAGGACCTTTGTTTTCATTTGTAGACACACCTATTCAAAATACAACAAGTATTCTTCTTTCCTCCTTAAAGAGCATTGTTCCTAGGAATTATGGGAAGCCAAACTTGAGCTCCTATCCAGGGTAATCTAATGTTTCTTTTAGCCATGCTTGGCTAATTCTTTTGAGTATCTTGGGTTGTTGTAGTTTATATTTTATGTCTTAGTTTATTTCTACATTTCTGAATAATATTTCCAGTTTATGTTTTATTTCCTTGTTCTTCATTCATCTTGGTGCACACAAGATCTCTTGCTTATTACTTATAACAATGGCCATTGGTAAGTATTAAGGGAAATAGGATTTAAAAAAGGCTATAAGTATATATCACTAAGGACTTAGGATAGACGTAGCTTTATGTTGGCCTGAACTCCATCTTCATCTTCTTTTTTGGTTAACTAAATTGCAAGGAATTGAATTTTGTAATTAGGAAGAAAGTTCTACACTTATAAGGAATTAAATTGTAGAAATACTAGGCTATAGCATCATGAACTTGGTTTTAGAATTCAGAAATTAAGTAGGAATTTGCTAGCATATTTTATAGACTATGTAATTCAACCCAAGTGCTTAAATTTCATCATCTTTATTTCTTTATATTTTATTGCTATTTCTTGTTTTATCTTAATCAAACCATCAACAACATACACCTTTTTATTTTCTGCTTAAGTACTAAATAATTTAATAAGAAGACACCTATCCCTTGGGTTCGATATCTTTTGTACTACGCGATAACCATCCGTGCACTTGCGGATTTGGCTATCACTCTCCAAACCCTAACTCTTGTCTCACTCCTCCACCCTTCACTTCTCGCTTGTCATTCACCGCCCTCCTGTCCCTCCTTCTTCTCCACCTCACTGTTGTTTACGCTGGTTTTTGGTAACCAGGGCAAAACCACAAGAAAATCTGAATGTTTATGAAGAGGATGGATTCTATCCTCTTTTTGGGTCCTAGGGAGAAGGAAACCTCCCATGCGCGTGTGCGGAGTGTGTGAGATGAGCAGAGAGGAACCCTTCGAAAGTGGTTCGAGCCGAGCGGGTGCGTGTTTGGGAGATGGTTGCGTGTTTAGGAGGGTTTCGAGGAAGGAGTTATAAGCCGAGAGAAGGGGTCATAAGCATGAAATTAGAGAAATGAAAGCAAAAATCCAAAGAAAAAAGGAAAAATTGCATTGAAACATAAATGTTACAGAAATGCAAGGGTTTTGATCAGTCGACCACCACTCAGCCACTCATGTGTTTTCTCGTTCCTGTTTGCCACGTCACTTACAAATGAACTTATAGCTTGTAGGGGTGAGGATTTAACGCTACCGGACGTGTCGTGATGAGGGCGAAAGACCCTGAACTCTGCTTTGGCTTCTTCTATTTATAGGAAAAGCTCTCCAACCGCCTGCCACGGTTGTCTCTTCTGGTTCTTCCACGTGTCCTTTGTCGGTTTTTTTGTCTCCACGTATCTGACGTGCTCTAACTTCTCTGTAACTTCCGTCGGATGGCAGTTTTCTGCATCTCTAGGCTTTAACCAAGAATAAACAAGTTTCACTACCTGGTTATATTAAGTCCTGGTTAGTTTCGACTCCGACCTGTCATATTGCCCTTATTTCAGTCGAACTTCACAAACCGCTCTGTTAGCCTCGGTAAAACACTTCTAGACTTGGTCGAAGTCCACTTTTACTACGGCTTTCGACTAATCTGAGACTTAGAAAATTTCCAGGCTAACAGATGCACCCCAAAATATCATACTTCGAAGAAACTCCTTGTTGAGAAGTGTGATATTTTTTCAACTTAATAAAGATAAACTTTAATTACCCTAATTTTTCGTCTTTCACAAAAAAAAGGAGGTTGACGGTTTTTGTAATGATAGTAGAGCAGTAAATGCCCTATAACGTCTGCGAATGTGTAATGATGGTTATTTGGTTTCCCATGCGAACAGTTCTCATGGTGGGTTTCGAGCCAAGCGCTGCCTATCTCTGGATGGCTCTTCACTTCCATTCGTCAGGGAAGCAGTCTTTCCATCTTCCTTCGTTGGCCTATAAGTAAGCTTGCTTTGCATGCCTTTCTTCTCACTTTGTTCTCTTCTTTCACACCCTACCTGCAAATAATCTGCTAAAAGAAGTATTGCCATGGCAACCATCTGCTTCCCTTACTCTATTAATTTTACTGATCTCCACCACCATCAAGTTCCTAGTTCTTTCACTCTGAATCGTTCCGGCTTATCGAAGTTGTGAGAAGTTTCCAATGAATATATATAACTTGAACTGGTACTGGATTTTAGGTCTTCTCTCTCTCTCATCCACATTGGCAGTTTCAGGGTGAACACGCTGAACCGCAATATCTCCCTGACTAGGGAGAAACTCTCAGAGCTCCTCAACAGCAACGACTATGGCGCAGTGTACACAGAGCACTGGCGGAGGAGGTGTGATGAGGAGGACATTGATGAGGTTGTGTATCACATGGACAATCCCACTGCTGCTGAAAGCATTCTCTATTCCTCTCTCTCCGTTCCAGCCAAGTTTCTCCAACAAATTATCACAAAAGTGATTTGCCCGAGGGATGATCGCTTCGGGGATGTGCTCGACAAGGATTTGTTCCTCATCTACTTCATCCTGAGGGAGGAACACATAAACGTTGTATACATTGTCTACAACCACTTGGCGTATACCATCATTGACAAGAGACAGGCCATCCCTTACGGTTTCCTCATCACCAAGCTTCTCAAGGGACCTGATGGATTACCTCTTCGGGCTTGGAGGGCTTTGGATCAAAAGCCTTGCCGACAGATCGGAGTGGAAATTCTTCGCGCCAAAGGTTTTAATATCGAAGATCCATCTTCTTCTGAAGATTTCGATGGTTCTTCAGACGATTCCTCGAGTGGCTCCGATGATGCTATGGAGTCCGTCGAAGAATCAATCGCTTCTTCGCCTCTTTTCTGATTTCAGACAGCATGTTAGGGGACTTTTAGATTATAACTAGGCTTCTTGTATTTTTTTTTCGATTTTTCATCGACGGTTTCACTTAACCGCTGTAATTTTGGTACATTGTCTTGTCATAATCTAAAAGTTCTTTAACTTATCTTTTGTAGTCTCACCACTTTGCTGTGTTCCGGACTAGAAATTAACTTTTATTTCGATTACCATTGAATAGTTCTGCCAAAGCCTTTCTCAATCCCGATTAAGTATTACAGGCTTCGACAAAATAAGGTTAAATGGCGATTCAATAAGTTAACGCATGAAGGTAAGTTGGCCTAATTCGAATTACAGCTTTGTTTGAATAAGCATGATGATAACTGGAACGCTTGAATCGACTTTATAAATTCATGAAAAGTACATTTCAGACATAATCCATGGTGTTGCAAACATGCCTATAGTTACATCGTTCGAATTTATTGTGGTCACAATATTTCCCATGATGCCATCGCCATATTCGACATAACATTGCACCTTTTCACAAAGCATAAGTCGAATGTGTTCTCGTTATACCTCGGATCTTTGAGCCGTTTAATTTACTAGCATTTTTGGCTTACTTGAGCAAAATTTTAAGCATCCGCTCAAATGGGTCCACCATGTGCCACTCTCCTGTGGCATCTTCGAAAGAATCCATATTCAGGGTCAAGCCTGAATTAACTTGGTGTATATTCCCCCTTAATTTCATTCTCTAAATCATTGTAGGGTGGAATATTTGCCAGCTTCTTGTCGAACGTCTTCTTGTTGATTTGATCACATTCAGTCAAGAAGTAACTTTGATCGGCATCAACATTTTCGAGGACATCATCTTCCACTCCGGCTCCATGAACCCACAGTGATTTCAAGTGGCATTGCACTAAGTGACTTATTTGTTTTCCCCTTATAATCAGAGATAAACAAGTTGTGAGGTTGCAGGCCTGCCTCAGTCTTGCCCAATTTCTTCATGAAGAATTTAGGCATCAGTTTTATTGCTTACCCTCCATCAACTAGCACTTTATTGATTCCTTTGCCTTCAACTCTAGCCCATATGAATAGTGGCTTTACGTGCTTTTTCATCTCTTCATCCGGCTTCTTGAAAACCGCGTTCTTCTCTTCGACCTTACCCTTTGTCATTATGTAGTAGCAAAGAGGGTTGTCGTCATCTTCATCATTGACGTAATAGTCATCTTCACTCTCGACAACCTTAGTGGTCTGGTCAAACTCAGAAGGAAGGATAGACACGATGTTACAGATGATGTCCAAACTTTCAGTGTCACTGCCAAAGTTATCAGTGACCAAACCTTCCTCTTCAGCAGTTGAAGATTTAGGAGGTACAGCCTTAGGTGTGAATGGTTCAGTTTTGGGACTCAGCTCAGGTTTGTATGCTAAGTCCATGCAAGGCAGATTCTTTCTTCGACTTGATTGTCCAGGATCGAAGAAAGGCTTTCCTCTTTCATTCACTTTTGTCGAGGACTCTCTCTTGCCAAGTTCCTCAAGAATCTGAACCAGCAGACAAGGCCAACGCTTGAGCTTTGGCAAGCCAACGCTCATGCGTTGGCGTTCTGTTTGGGCCTGAAATGTTTTGTTCCCAACGCTTGAGCGTTAGGACGCAGCCAGACTTTATTATAAATAGGACCTTTGTTTAGTTTATTGAATATCACTTTTCTATCATCTCTTACTTTGTATTTTATTTTAAGCACTCTTCTTGGAGTTGTAAGAGGCCCTTGGAGCACTTATTTCAGGTTTGGTTCTCTTTATTTTAATTATGTTTTCCTTAGCCATGTTTGGCTAAGTTCTTTTGCATTTGGGTTTTATGTGAATCTTTTCTAAATTATGTTCTAAACTTTCTATTGCTCTATGTGAATGAAATTGTCTTTTCATGTATCTTTTCCCCATGCTTATTTTACTTGAAGTCGACACAAGTACTTTGCTTATTTCTGCACAATGGTAATTGGTAGGAATTAAGGGAAATTGGATTAGATTAATCAGTTAATCCGCCACTTAGGTATAAGGGTGGGAATCAATTGTGATGGCCGAAAATAAGAATTCTAATGCTTCAATTGAATTAACTAAATACTAAGGTATTAGGTTTGGTAATTGAAATTGGAAGTCTATTTGATTAAGGTATTAACAAATAGAAATTCTACGCTAAATCACCATGAAATTGATTTCTAAATTCATATAGTTATCTGATTGTGGAAAACATAGTTTGGTTAAGTGAAGCTATTACCCAAGTGCTATTTTTATCAAAATTACTTACACCATATATTCTCTCAAAATCAACCTCAAAATTATTTTCTTTTTCCGACTCTAAGAAACTGATTTTAAGTCAAACCAATCCCTGTGGAGATGATAATCTTTTATATTACGCGATAACCTCCGTCCACTTGCGGAATTGGCTATCAAGTTGCGAAGGCAATCAGTGAAATATGTCAACATTGAGGATGGCCTAGCTGGAACGAGTGGACCAATGGATGAATTCCATGAGAGCAAGAATCCTGAGAAAAAGGAAAAGGAGTATGACCAGAAAGGTAGTGATAAGGGAAACTCTGGAATGAATTTTGGGGAAAAGTACGAGAATTATTGAATTCTCAACACTACTCTCGCTCGGATTAATAAGGAGGTTGCGCATACTGTCTTTGCCAACATGCCTTGACCCGTACCTCGAAGGAAAAATAACAAGTATTTGGATATGAAAAGATACTAGTCATATCATGAAATTCATGGGCACAACACTAATGATTGTGTCCAACTGAGAGATGATATTGAGCAGCTCATCCGAGAGGGAAAACTCAAGAAGTATGTGTACAACGATGCTAATACTGGCGGTTGGAATGACTACAGAAGGCGCTCAAGGAGACCAAACTCCAGGGAATCTTACCGATCGAGCAAGAAATGATCCCCAAAGAAGCATGAAAAGTCTGAATCTACACCTCGACAAGCTAGCAAGGATGACTCTAAAAAGAGGTCCAAGCGAGACAAAGGATCTTCATCCTCTGATGAAGAAGGCAATGATACGACGGTTATCAAGGAGGGTTTTGTAAGTTCCATTGCAGGGGGATTTGCTGAAGGAGGGTGCACTTCCAATGCAAGGAAGAAGCACTTGAAAGCTATTATGAAGGTCTCAGCCTCAGACAGACCAAGCGGAATCTCACGGATAAACTCACGGCTCCGGAACCCGATGTTACATTTGGGGAGGAAGACCAGGGAAACATACAAATAGACCACGATGACCCAATAGTGATTACGGCCGCCGTAGCGAACATTGAAGTAAGGAAAGTCTTTATAGAACCTAGAAGCTCTTCTAATATCATGTTCTACAAGTGTTTCAAAGCTTTGGATTTTTCCAAGAAGGATTTGATTTCTCTCAACACAGAGCTAGTTGAATTCACGGGAGATACGGTTGTACCTAGCAGATATATTGAAGCCCGCATGACTCTCGAGAAGGGAAAGCAGAGCAAAACAATTAAGGTTAAGTTTCCGGTGGCAGATTGTCCGTCTGCCTACAATATTTTGTTGGGACGACCGTCCCTGAGCGACCTAGGGGCTCTGATTTCAACAAAATACCTAATGTTGAGGTTCTTCAATAAATATGGGGATATAGTTTTAGTACAAGGAAGTCAGGATGTCGCTCGAAATCTCTATAACGTGAGTTTGAACATCATGAAGGGGAGTTCCGTCGGGAAGAGGGCCCAATCTTGCTACGCCATTAGCTATGGAAGCTCCCAGAGGAAGATCCTTTGACAAAGGGAAACTTTTGAATGGATTCAGTTGGGAAAGCAAGAAGGACGCAACTGAAAGGCTGAAGTAGTGCACAATGGGACTGTCAGCAAGTATCCATCCCGTTTGCACCTTTCAAAAACACACCAATAATGCGAGTTTGAGGCAGGTGGTTAAGAGGCGGCAAGCTACCTACTCCACCCCTGATCAAGAAAACTACTTCTTCTTACCACCACAAATATCGTTGTCATATGTTGATTGTTACCATAACCACTTTTATGTATTGAATAAAGCTGACAATATTTTGAAAGTTTTGCAAGTATTTTTTCATGTGTAGCACAAGGCGAGCGTAAGTGACCCTTTTCATGGATACGGTCTCGTTCAAACAAAGCGGCAGGCTAAGTAACCTTTTTCAAGGGTACGATCCCATCATTCTTGAAGAGCATTATGGATCCATAACATAAGTAACCATTTTAAGGGATACAGTTCGCCGAAAGGAAGGCATAAGTAACCCTTTTAAGGGATACGGTTCTTCCACCCCGGTCGAAGGTCACGGGCATAAGTAACCCTTTTAAGGGATCCAGATCCGTTCAACCCGAGTGGTGAGTGAAAGTAACCCTTGTCAGGGATACGATCCTGACCGTCTCAAGAAAGTAGACGATTGTGCAGAGGACGCAAGTAACCCGTTTAAGGGATACGGTCCGCCGGTAGGAGGTGTAAGTAACCCTTTTAAGGGATACGATCCTCCTGCCCCGGTTGAAGACAATGGCAAAAGTAAAAAATTTCAAGGATATGATCGAGCGGCGGTTGTAAGTAACTTTTTCCAATAATACAATCTCGTCCGTCTCAACGAACCCATGGAGACGAGCACAAGTAACCCCTTTAGGGGATACAGCCTCGCTCAATCTGAGTGGCGAGTGAAAGTAAAAAATTTCAAGGATATGATCCCGTCCGTCTCGATAATAAGCTGCATGGCAAAAGCAATCCAAACAAGGAATGCATTTCGGCAGCAATGACGAAAGATGCAAAGGTGATATCATTTAAAAATGATTGAATAAACGTTCATCATAAGCACTATCCAATTGATATATGCGATATTTTCTAGATAAATGAAATGATTTAATTGAATAACAAATAAGACGCAAGTTCACTAATTTCGTGAAAAGCGCAATGAAGAGCAGTGGTGAGCAAAGAAAAGTTTAAGCTGTCCCAGGGTTAAGAAAACCCTCACTAGGAACACGATCAAACCAATCTCGTAAATGCATAGATTCACGCAAGAACACAAACAAACATATGCTTATTTGTTATGAAGTTATGACATTATATGCAATTTCTTATTTTCAAATAAGTGTTGATTGAGAAAGTGTGCACAACGAAATATTCCCAAACAAAAATTGCTTTTAATTGTCATTATTACATGTTTATATATATATATATATATGATCAATTTTTTGCATTAATAAGAAAATGGAGTTGAGTAGATTCTGGTGGAGAGATCTCGATGACATGCCATGCTTAATGGAAATGGTGGATCAGAGAAATTCCCAGTGGAAATTCGATCGAAAATGAATTTGTTAGCCGTTTCTGTGAAGTGAATACCATCCCAAATCACTCTCACCAATGGGTTTTTACATGAACCTACGTAAATTTGAGTGCCATTGACTTCTTTGGATTCTCCACATTGCACATTCTCGTTGAAGTTGTACTTCCCTCCATGGCCACAACAAGCAACTAGTGGATGCTCAAATCCTACACATCAATGAAATACTCAACCAATAACAAAGATATTAAGCAAATTGATTAAAATAGTGTGATGATTTTAACTTCGCTCACCATATTTCTTTGGGTTACGAAAAAGAGAGTACTTGACAGAGTATGAATCTACGTATGTAATTGCAGCCAAAGGAAGATCATTTCTAAGTTGAACCACAACCTCCTTCAACTTGTGGTTGAAATATTGATTTAGATCATTATATGGTTCCGCACAACCATATCTATCTCTTTTGGCTGATAAAAACTTAGTCAAACAAAAAGGCATGCAACCAGTGGGTCCAATGTTGAGTATCAAAATTGATCTGGCCCCTAAATTGTATATGTTCTACACCATCAAGTTCATCAATTTAGAATCAGTTAAAAAATTAGCTAAATAATAATGTATGTAAGAAGGATGTTAAACATACCTTAATATTCTTTGAGAGACTGTTGACTATATCATGTATAGAAGTATTAACTTGATGTATAGTTAGGTTTTCAATAAATGCTATATTAAAATCATTTTGGCCAATTTCAAACGTATATAATGCTTCAGCAAAATACTCTTCTTTAGGCACTAAGCTTGCAAATATGCCTCCTGCATAAAACAATAAGGATAAAAAAAAAATCAAAGTGATGCATTATAGCTCAAAAGTCATAACCAACTAAAAAATATATGTAAGTTATGAATATCAGTTCTTTCTTTACCTTGACGTCTAATGAGTTGTGTTCTGTATTTGAAATCTTTGAATTGATCGTACTGAACATCAAGGTAGAAAGGACTATATTTACCCACAGGTTTGACGATCGGTGGGAGCCGAATACTTGCAGCTAATGTTGCAAAGTTTGCACCATGTGAGAAGTTGGTCGCCAATGAATCAAGATATCCACTTAGATAGGGAAGTCCAAAACTGTTTGCTGCAATGGATTTTAAAACCTTTGAATATCTGTTGTTAAATTGACTGATTTCAAATCGCTGCACTTAATTGACATAAATTTGTACAACTAAAAAGGAACCTTTCAATAACAAAACAGATCTAATATAAGCCGTTAGATGAGACATGTGCATATGAGTATTGAAGTGGAAAATGATGTTAAATTACCTATGAAATCGATGAGGACACGGCCATCAGAGGCCCTTCCCGCAGGTCTGTGAAAAGCAGTCTCTCCATACGGTGGCGTAGGTCCCAAAAGAGTTGTAGCAGCCATGCTACCAGTATCAGAGTTTGAGTCACCAAAGTTAAATATGGCAGGGAAATGACATTCTTTGCTTGCAAAAACAGGGTTCAAAGCTATAAACAAAACCACCATAAAAGACACATGATGCGGGATCATATGAAACTTGGCGGCAGTAGTGCTAGCAAACTCCATTAAGGTAGTGAAATAAGAAGGAACCGTGATGAATAACAGAATTAAATAATTGAGAGAGGTACAGTTTAAACTTCACGTTTTTAATGCCATAAAATATCAACCAATCATTTTGTCACCGCCTAGAGCAATGAATAATGTCAATAATTCTCCTTCTCTGTACTACGATGGTCGATGAATAACATCCACTCGAGTCTCTGAATACGAGCAGGAGCCCATGTGGAGAGGGAACCGACAAAGTTGCAAGCTTGGATTCTCTCCTACCACGCTTTTTCGTATCCCATATCATATCCAACGTCTTTTTGGTAAACCGTGGATCCAAATGATGAGGTTGGATCTTAATCCTCTTAGGAGCTCTGGGTTATAGAAATCGTGAGTGTGTGAAGTGGTGTGAGTGGAGTGGGTGTGTGTTGTGTCCGTCTAAAGTGGTTCGAACGAACTGGTTGATCGTCTTAGTGAAAAGAAAGTGCAGAATTTAAAGTAAACGAAAAGACAAAGCAAGAAAAAAGGAAAAACTGCATTAAAATTAAAGTGCACGAAATACAAAAGAGTTTGTAGGGAAATTTAAAGGTTTGGTCAGTCGAGCATCACTCAGTCACTCACGTTTGACTCATTCCCGTCGCACTACGTCGCGTTCGCTTGGACTTATGGCTGTGGGGTTTGAGAATTACCGCTACCAGGCCTGTTGTGATGTGGACGAATGACCCTTACTCCTTACATCTCTTCTCTTATTTATAGGTTGCATCTTCAAATGTTGGACAACGGACGAATCATCTGCACTTGACACGTGTCGCCTGCTTTCTGTCCTGTTTTTTGCACGTTCTCTTCAGGTAACTGCCTGTAACCGCCGTCCACATACCTTCTCGTACTTGCTGGAGCTCGAGTCGGAAACAAGTGCAACACTTGTTCGTTTTGGAATCTTGTTTCCAACATGGATCTGACTTCGACTCAACCTGTCACTTTAGTCGAAGTACCAGAAACCGTTTTATCAGCCTTCATTGCATATCCTCTATTTTGGTCGAAACTACCTTGTCGTGCAGTCTTCGACCAAATTGAGACTTAGCAAAAATCTCAGGCTAACAGATGCCCCCCAAAATATCAAACTTCGAGGGGTTTTTTACTAAGAAGTGTGATATTTTTAATTAAATAAAAGATAACTTTGAATCATCCTTTATTCAGTTAATCTTCGGGGAAGACTGACGGTTTTTAGTAATGATAGTGGAGCAGTTAATAGTGCACTATGCTGGCGAATAGGCCATTCGTAGGTATTGGGTTTCCAATACTGACCCACGTGCCTGAAATGAATGACGTGAACTTACCAGCTTTCAGTTCCATCATTTCTTTCTTTTTTTATAAGTGAGGGAGTCTCCTTACATCTTCAACTCCCTCCTTTCTTTACCTTCTTTTTCTCTAATTCCAAGCCTTTCTTGCCAAATACTGACCCGATGGCTTCTAACTCTACAAAACCTCCTGCTTCGCTCTCTTCCTACCAGCCAAACTTCACTACTAACATACGAGCAAGAATTGAGAAGCCACACGCTCATAATTCGGCTCCCACTGCTCAAGACGATGGACTTGGGCCACCGGATTTTCCTGTTATAAAAAAATGACGTTTGATTGGACGGCCCTAGAAGGAACATCACGCTGAATTCAAGGCCAATCAAACGATCACGGTTGATCAACTAGCGATAATAGTGAGACATTTTCCAGAGCTGATGCCAAAGGAAGATCATGACCTTGTTAAGGCACATTCCCGACATGAAGATCTCGCCTGCGGTTCCAGAGTGGTGGGAGAAGGCACCCAAACCTGTGGTGATCTCCAGGGCTGAATTTATCTTAAAGTGGAACTAGATAAAGAATTCAGAATCGTCGTCTTCGACGAAGAAGGAGTAATCGTCAGGCAGTGAAGGTTTTGAGGTCAAAAACAACGATCGGGTTAACATGTTTTGTCAACCTCTTTATAGTCGAATTTTAACTTTAAAACCTTTTAGCCATATCTTATGACTTGATGTTGTAATTCGACTATTTAACCGCCAAGTTTTCTGGCGACTAACTTATCTTAATTTCATACAACGTTGGCTTATACACTTTCAAGTATTTTCCGTTTATGTTAAAGATACGTTGATTTACCTCAATCTCTTGGATTGAATATGCGTTCTCGGAAAACACTTTTATGACTTTAAAGGGACCTTCCCAATTTGGGGACCATTTATCGTAAGTTTGACCCCGTTTATCCATAGGCAAAATGACTTTCCAAACCAAATCACCGACGATAAACATTTTCGATCAGACTTTTCTATTGTAGGCCCTGGTCACCCTTTCCTTTTGACGAATAATAGACTCCAAAACCGACAGTTGTTCTTCGTCTAAATCGATTAACTCGTCTAACATCATATTCCAATAATGCTCGACAAGGATTTCCATCTGTCTCTGTACCTAGGCCGATTGCAAATAAATATTGTCTAGTAATACTGCTTCGTGCCCATAAGTTAATCAAAATTGAGACGTTCCTGTAGCTTCTTGGGGGGAGGTTTGATAAGCCCATAAAACTTTGTCTAACGTTTATGCCACCCTTTTGGTTTCTTATCTATGTGTTTTTTAATCAAACCAATAATGACTTTGTTAGCCGCTTCAACTTGCCCGTTGGCTTGGGCGTAATAAGGAGTAGAATTTATTAACCTGAATCCCAATTCGTCAGCGAACTCTATCACCTTTCAACCAACAAAAACCATCCCTTGGTCGGTTTTTACAGTTTCAGGGATCCCGTAACGCGACACGATGTATTTTGTATGAAATCAATTACACTGTCTTGAGTCACTGTTCTTAATGGAATTTCTTCAACCCACTTAGTGAAGTAATCAATAGCCACGATAATGTACTTGTGGCCTTTGGACGAGGAAAGACTAATCTCGCCTATCAGGTCGATTGCCCAACCTCTGAAGGGCCAAGGTTTAATTATTGAATGTAACTCGCTCGCTGGAACATGTTGTATCCTGGCATGCTTCTAACAATCCTGACAAGACTTAGCGTATTCGATACAGTCTTTCAGCATAGTTGGCTAATAAACGCCTTGTCGAACCGGTAGCCACTTCATCTTGTGACCAACTTGATGTGCGCCACAAGAACCACCATGCACTTGTGAAACGGCGATTAAGGCTCCATCCTCATTGAGGCATCTTAATAAAGTTCCAAGGGAATCCTTTTTGAACAATTTGCTACCCATAATAACATAACTTAAAGCTTGGTACTTTACCTTTCGATCAAACGTCGAACTGGGATTCTGCTAATAATCCACTATAGGTTTTCTCCAATCGTTGGACAACAAATTGTCAATTTTTAAAACTTCAAATTCTTGATTCGGAACCAACTTCACCCTAATTCATTGGCCTCTCGATTGTCAATTCTTGACACATGTTGTAACCCTACTTCGTCGAACTTGGCTAACAACTGGGAATATTTTACAAAATACTTTATCAAGCTTTCATTCGCACATTTATACTCTTTGGTCAACTGTTTGACCATAAGCTCTGAGTCACCTTTAATCTCGACTGTTTTTGCTCCTAATATGAGCAGCATTTCCAACCCGGCGATTAATGTTTCATACTCAGCTTCGTTATTCGAGCAGATACCCTGGATTTTAAACTTAAACCTCGTTGGAATATTTTGGGGGGATATAATTAGAACCCCTATTCCCGCTCCTTTTTGATGTTTTGACCCATCAAAGAAGAGTTTCCAAGGCTTAACACTAACCAACATCTCCTGCATTTCCATTAGGGAGTGCTCAGCCAGAAAGTCTGCTACTACTTGGCCTTTCATCAATTTTAAAGGTGCATATCTTAAAGAATACTTTGACAGTACCAATGCCCATTTCCTAATCCGACTGTGCAATATAGGCTTCGATAACATATGCTCGATAATATCAAAATGGGAATAAACTACAACGTCGACAAGCTTTATGTAATATTTTAACTTCAATCGAACTGTACCTAGTCTCGGCATCATTTAGGATTCAACTAAGGTAATAAATGGCTCTTTCGGTACCATTTTCATCCTCTTGAGCTAACATGCTCCTTATTGTTTCATTTGACGCCAAAATGTACAATTTCATAAATTTACTACTCACGGGTGGAGCCATTACAGGAGGGTTGTCCAAGTAGCTTTTGATATCATCAAACGCTTCTTGATGCTCGGGTTCCCAACGAAACTCTTCTTCCTTTTTATGTACTACACAGCCGAGAAAATCCCCTGCAACCACGCCAAACGCACATTTGGTGGGATTCATTTTAAGACCGAACTTCCTCATCCTTTCGAATGATTGTCGCAAATGGCTCAGGTGCTCATTCTTTGACCTAGATTTGATCACGGCATCATCGGTATAGACTTGCATGAATAGGCCTGTCAGGTCATGAAAAATGGTATTCATAGCTTTTTTGTAAGTGGCACCAGCGTTCTTTAGACCAAAGGGCATTACCACCCACTCATACGTTCCTAATGCGCCCGGATATCGAAATGCAATTTTAGGAACGTCATCTTCAGCAATGAAGATTTGATTATATCCCGAATATCCATCTAGGAGACTAAGATATTCGTTGCCAGCAGCTGAATCAACTAACATGTCCGCAACAGGCATTGGGTACTCATCCTTTGGAGTGGCAGCATTTAAATCTCTAAAATCAAAGCACACCCGAAGAGTACCATTCTTTTTTATCACAGGTACTATATTTGCAACCCAATCTACATACCTGGTAGTTCTGATCAAATTATTCTTCAAAATTCGTTCGATTTCCTCTTTGATCTTTGACACGACCTCAGGAGAAAAGCGTCTAGGGTTTGCTTTACTGGTTTTTTGTCGGGTCTAATCAGCAATCTTAATTCTACCAATTCTCGACTTAAACCACGCATTTCATTGTAATCCCAAGCAAAACAATCTTTGTATTCATGTAATAATTCGACCATTCGGAATCAATCAATGAACTAATATATGTTGGTTTTTTCTTCGACTCATCCCCCAGATTAATTTCCTCTAAAGGGTCTTGAGCCTTCATCTTTCTTGCTGAATCGAAGATTGACTTTTCAAAACCCAAAGGACTATCATCATATATACAATCGAGTCTTGTTCCTTCGACTGGTGATTGTATTTGGTTGTCCTCATTATCACTGAATGATTTTTCATCGTCAGAACTTTCGACAGACATGCCCTAGGTAACTTCTTCGACATTTCTAGCTTCTTGCACAATTTCAGCTGTTCGAGACTTTTGACTTTCCGTTGCGGAAGTTTCTGAATCAGAATCTTCGTATTCGTAAACTGCTTCCCTGAACATATTATTAGCCTTTAACGCTGCCTCAATCTTGTTTTCAGTTATATAGGTCAAAATTCGAGCCCAACTTGTTTCAAGTTCAGGATTTTCAGCGACGCCTACGGTGTAAACCCCCGTAGGTTCCATGAACCTCGCGTTTTGGACCTGGCATCTGGAAATGTGTTCGATCGCAGACTCTTCGACGTCCCCTGAGAATTTAGTGAACTTAGGGACTTTTCATCCCCTTGGCAATTCAGTTTGAAGAACCAACTCAAGAAAAGCCGAGACGAGGTGTGGTCTGTTAGCGCAGCCCACATTGAATCCGTGTTGATTCAACAACTATTCGACAATAATGGCAACATTTTGTTTCCCCCCGAAACTATTTTGTCGAAATCTTTCTAGGATTTGCTCAACATTCTGGTTTCTGTTAACCAAAACGGAGCTCCTTCATTTCGACCATAATTAACTTGGTGAACAGGTTCATTATGAGGAACCCCTTCATTTTGACCACGATTAACTTTGTGCACGGGCTCATTTTGTGGAACTTGTTCGATTCGACCAAGGTTGATTCGACCAAGGTTGATTTGGTGAACAGGCTCGTTTCACGGAACCTGTTCATTTCGACCAAGGTTAATTTGGTGAACATGTTCGTTTGGGGAACCTGTTCGTTTCGACCAAGATTGACTTGGCGAAAAGGTTCATAATGATGAACCTGTTGATTAAGTTGAATCTCCAACATCTGGGGCTGAATGATCGGATGAGGCGCTTGTCGACCAGCCTGAGCAATTTGTCCAATTATAGGATCTGGCGCGCCAAAAATATCCGTAATTCAACCCAGTTGAGTCGTCAACTGTTGGTAGAAAACTGTAGTGTCTCTAATCATGATATTAAAGACTGTACCAATTTGTTGAGTCAATGTATTGACTAACTCATGGTTACTGTCGTCCATTTGTTGCCTAAGAACATTGACTGTGTTGTTGGTCAAAGAAAATGGGGAACCATCCGTATTAGGGAGAGGGGGTCCCATATTTCTTGATCCAACTGCTCCTGATCCTGATGCTATGTACTAGTTTCCTGGGGAACCCATCGAAACCATGTTTTCTGAGTACATCACGAGATAAGTTCCTATCCCTTGCATCATCAACCAAGGCATACCATAAGGTTGATTTATAACATTGTGGGGAATTCGATAATTATCCCAAGACCCTGGGTGGACGACACCAGCAACAACCAGTGAAATGGAAGGAGTTGTCGTACTTGGGATTGGTATCGGGACCGTAACTGGCGTTAATATTGGCCCTGTTGTATATTGGTTAGATGCCTGACCAGGATTTACTCCAATAGGCATCGAGTAAATCGTTTGAGACAAATTCTTACCAGTCAAAACCAGTTGACAATTTTGACTCATTGAGACACTTGTAACCGCCACGTCTTGGTTGGAAACGGTTTCCAACCTTTGAGGATCAACACTATGACTAGTGCTAATCAAACATTCTATACTGGCGTTAGAAGCATTATTGGGTTCAACCTGAGACCCTGGGGACTGGTTTCCTCTGGAACGGTTTGCCATACTTACGAATTTACCACTCTGTAATAGCATACACTGATTAGTGATAATTTTCTAAAGAACTTAGAAAATTTAGGCACTGGGAATGATTTCTAATGAAACATATCCCTTTGGTCCCACCAGGTGTGCCAATTTGTTCACGTTGGTTTTTGGTAAACCCCGCAAATCTATAAGTGGATCCAAATGTTGATGAAGAGGCTGGATCCTGATCTTCTTACGGGCTCTGGAATATGGAAATCGTGAGTACGTGAAGTAGTGTGAGTGGAGTGGGTTTGTGTTGTGTCCGTCAAAAGTGGTTCGAACGAACTGGTTGATCGTCTTAGAGAAAAGAAAGTGCAGAATTTAAAGTAAACAAAAAGACAAAGCAAGAAAAAAGGAAAAACTGCATTAAAATTAAAGTGTAGGAAATACAAAAGAGTTTGTAGGGAAATGTAAAGGTTTGGTCAGTCGAGCATCACTCAGTCACTCACATTTGACTCGTTCCTGTCGCACTACGTCGCGTTCGCTTGGACTTATGGCTGTGGAGTTTGAGAATTACCGCTACCGAACCTGTTGTGATGTTGACGAAAGACCCTTACTCCTTGCATCTCTTCTCTTATTTATAGGTTGCATCTTCAACCGCTGGACAACGGACGAATCCTCTACACTTGACACGTATCCCATGCTTTCTGTCCTGTTTTCTACACGTTCTCTTTGGGTAATTGCCTGTAACCGCCGCCAACATACCTTTCGTACTTGTTGGAGCTCGAGCCGAAAACTAGTGCAACATTTGTTCGTTTTAGAATCTTGTTTCCAACTTGGATCTGACTTCGACTCAACTTGTCACTTTAGTCGAAGTACCAGAAATCGTTTTATCAGCCTTCATTGCATATCCTCTATTTTGGTCGAAACTACCTTGCCATGCGGTCTTCGACCAGATTGAGACTTAGCAAAAATCACAGGCTAACAGCACCATATTGGTGTTATTAAACTCAGATTACTCATTTATTCAGTCAAGACATTCGACAAGTGATTTTTTTTGGTCTCTAACAAGTGTTAACAAAAACGGTAGCGATTCCTCCCAACAAATGATTTTTCTGGAGTTCGATCATTTGATCTCATTCTTATAGGGCTTAGCTTACCTACCAACCATGTCTTGTTGGCCGACTAGTGAATTACTCATTGAAGTTGTTAAATTGGATATATTGAATGAAAATTTCAAAAATTAAGATAGTATTACAATATGAAAAATTTATAATGTTAATGATTTATATATTAAAATATTTATAAATTATATATTAAGCATCTTATTTATGTTTTAAATATTTATGCATGAATGTTTTGTAAAAACTTTATATACATATTATAACCATGAAAATAGTATTAAGATATTTAATTCCTAATTCACTTTGGGTTGGTGAATTCAATGATCTTCTTAGTCTGGCTGACAAAATGAGAGGCCCTACATATATAGGAAACTTAGTTGGTTCGTGTTGATTGTGGGCTCTGGGACCTAGGTTTCTCTCGTTCTCGCTGCACTTGGTCCAATAAAAGAAGAGATCTTGGTGTGAAGAAGGTCTTGCTCCTGACCCTGGCTGAGGTTTTGATGACGACAAACTCATCGGCAAAAAGAAGAAAAGAAGACTTAGAGGAAACAGCACTATAAAGTTCATCATTTACCTAGAAGTCTTAGTTTAGGTGAGTTATGCTTCTAAAGGCTTCTCAAAGCATAAAGGCTCCTTAAAACATCTAAACCAATCAAGCTTAATGTTTTCATAAATTAAAAGAAGTAGAAAAACTTAAGCCGATCTTAAAAGTTCAAGTTTCGGGATGTTGGACTTAAGTGTAATCGATTTCAGCTTTCTGGTAATCGATTACACCTAGGCAAGTAATCGATTACATCTTGCTTGTAATCGATTACATGTTTGAATTTGAAATTCAAACTGTAACAAAGCTCTTAGTGTAATCGATTACCTAAGTGATGTAATCGATTACACACACGAAAAGTTGCATCTTTTCGTGAACCATTGTCTCTCAAACCTTTTGGGAAGGGTTGCATTGGTTCAAGGACGTTTCCCCTTGCCTATATAAAGTCCATTTGAGTCCAGAACACAACAACACATGAGAATACATCATTAGGCCAAAGCTTTGTCAAAATAGTTCATTTTCATTAAGTCTTTTAGCACTTAAACTTTCAAAGAGCCTAAATTCTGAGTTCATGATCTTCATGATTAAGAGAACACTTTAAGTTGTTCATATCTTGAGGAACTCAGAATCTTATTATGCTTAAGAGCCTTAAAGCATAAATTCTCATGATCAATCCACTTGTATGTTAAAGGATTGATACAGTCAAATTGTAAACTCTTCTTCATCTCTTTCTGATAGATTGAGTATTCACCGTGGATCTCGATGAAGGGTTGTTGTTACTGAAAGTGGTGTACTTTCAGGGTGTTGATTGAAGGTGGTCTAGCCTTCAAGGTCTGAAGGTGGTTTGCCTTCAGGAACTGAAAGTGGTGTACTTTCAGGGGCTATTGAAAGTGGTATACTTTCACAGGAAATTGATAGAAATTCTTAGGGTACTTGGTGTAAGAACTTGTAAGAGATTTTTATCAATAGTGGAAAAATCCTCAAGGGATTTTCTTGAGGGGCTGGACGTAGCCTTCGGTGGATAGAAGGTGAACCAGGATAAAATTCCGTGTGTGAATTCTTCTACCCTTCATCCTTACTTTCAAGAAACGCTTATTTCCGCTGCAATCGTTTGCATTTACATTTATCTTGAAAGTAAGAAGGTACTAAGGCGAAAATTGGGTAAACCTGATTCACCCCCCCCCCTCTCAGGTTGCTATCTATACTAACACTTGGTACTTTTGAGGAATGGTTGGATTATGCGTGGGCTAATGAATTGTGGTTTGTTGTCTACCTGTTTGTTTCTGTGGCATCTACCTTCACACCGCTCTGATCATAATTAATCCGATTGTAGTTCAATGTTGTACTCATAGGCCTAGGGTCTTATGGAAGGAAAAGGTTCAGTTATATCCCTAAGAGGATTGAGCAGGTGAGATCTCTTATTCAAGAGTTAACCCATAGTTAGCAAACTCAACAGTTGATATCCGCTATCCTTGAGGTTACTACAAGAATAGTCTAATTTGAGTCTGAAATTAGTGTTGGCCATGACACCGGCGCTAAATTCGATTTGATAGCTTCAGCTTAGCTGAGGAAAAGTCGCAAAAAACCATCAAAAACATAGAAAACACGTTTAAACATAGCGTCAGCCTACCTTACGCAAGTTAGAGTCGAATATTTGAAAATAAGAGTCAGCTTCAGCACATGCTAAAATCACTGGTCAGAGAAGTGTCCACACTCACATGTTTAGCGTCGATTGCAGGCTTATGAAAATATCACCGGCCACTTTAGTATCGGTTGGATCTGACTCTAAGTTGTCAGAGCGCAAGTCATTTCGCAGGACCCAAGGTTTAGCACCGACCTAGCCTACACTATGCAATATTGATTACTCTGCCCTACCTACAATATAAGCCTTTATATCCTTCACTCTCCAAACCCTAACTCTTGTCTTCCTCCTCCACCCTACATTTCTCGCTTGTCATTCACCGTCTGCCTGTCCCTCCTTCTTCACCACCTCACTGTCTGCCCCCTTTCTCCTCCTCCCCTCTCATGTCCTATGTCACCCTCATTATCGGCTCCTTCATTCTCCTCCGCAACCATTAGTGTTGGCTTCTTCCTTCTCCTCCTCCTCCATCACCGTCACCCTCATCTTCTCCCTCGGCCCCTCCCTCTTCCTACTTTGGCACCGTCAAATCCTCCTTACCCTCTTTCGTAGCCTCTTCGACATTCCTTTAGCAACGCTTCTAGATCTACTTATGTGTCGTGCACCCCACTGCCGTTGATGCCCCACTTTCATGAACCCCACTCTGTTGCCGCCTCATTCCTTTGTCACCCACCACCGCCTTAGTAGGTGCTGCTAATTTTTTTTATGACATCTTTTTGTGTTAGGAGAATTATCTGTGACATGAATTTATTTAGTAGATTATTCTCATAGTAATGGAAGATCATAATAGAAGAACTCCAAAAAATGTTGCTAGGCAAGAAACGTAGCTGCCGAGGATCATGGGAGACAAGCAAAAGAAACTCCATGTGCTCTTGAGAAACAAATTGTGAAGCTTGAAAAAATTACTCATAGGCTTAAAAAAGTTAAAGCTGCAAATAAGGTTGAAAGTGTTGGATCATGTAATGGACCAAGGTAATAGTTGTAATAAACAAATAATTAATTAATGAATATAATATTGTCATTCTTATTGTTGTTAGTTTTTTCTTATGATTATTATTGAACATGTCTTATAATTTTATTTAGATATGTTAGAATTATTTTCACCACAGTAGCGCCAAATTTTTGTTGGGATTGTTAATTATTCAATTTCAACTCTTCTTTATTTTTCAATGGTAGATAAAGTTGAATTGTTTTGATCATTGTAATTTATATAAATGATTTTATGTGTCATGGAGTACCAACATCGTCATTGTAACCTTTGAATTCGGCTCTGCAGCTTGGCCACTTAATCACTTTGATTTGTCTATTCTCTATTTCAGTGAGGGCAGATAATAGGGAAATCACATTAATTAAGTGATCAAGTTATATGATTGAATTCAAATCTTAGAGCAACGATGCATGGTACTATATGACAAATAAAAAGCATGCATTTTATATTTCAATGATCAAACTATGCAACTTTATATATTATTAAAAACCAAAGATGAGATGAATTGGATAATTATCAACCTCTAGATGCATTTCATGTTTCAACTGTGAAAATAATATAGAATTTTTGCACAAATTAGCGCCGACTCATACATTCTACACCTATTATTATGATTTAGTGTCAATCGTAGTCTCTAACGATTAGCATTAGCTTTGGGTCAGCTTAATCGATGCAAATATTAGCGTCGGCTAAAAAAGACAACTCAGTGTTAGCTTTTACCCATTACCGTCCTCCCTTGCCTCAACGCTAAATTGTCTATACCGTCGGTTTTTTCCTGAGAACCGACGCTATTCAGCGCTTTTCCTATAGTGGGCGGAGAATGATCTTGACTCTTTACTTGAGACGAAGGAGGTTGTTTGGTGTCAGAGATCCCGAGCGAGTTGGTTGAAGTGTTGGGACAAGGATACTGGTTTTTTCCACCAAAAGGAAAACCAAAGGCATCAATGAAACCTCATTGATAAGATTGTAGATAACTCTAGCAAGTCTTTTGAGAAGGAGGATGATATTTTATAGGGTGATGGCTGATTATTTGTAGGAAATATTTATTGCTTCTAGGGCGACTTGGATTGGGAAGGTTACTTCCCTAGTGTCAAATAGGGTTACTTCTGAGCATTTGCAGGAGCTTATGTACCTTTTCACCAAGGATGAGATTGAGTGTTCCCTTTTCCAGATGCATCCGAATAAGGCATCGCGGTTTGATGGTTTGGCTGCCCTTTTCTATTAGAAGTTCTGCCTCATTATTGGTGAGGAAGTGACCCATTTCTGTCTCTAAGTGCTTCATGGTAGGATATCTCTTGGTATTATCAATCAAACCTTGCTTGTGTTGATTCCTAAGATTAAGTTACTTTTGTTAGCTAATCAATATCGCCCACTAGTCTTTACGATGTGGTTTTCAAAATTATTACAAAACTAGTTGTTAAGTTCTTATTTGGTAAACAAGATCTCCTTCCTCCCTTTTTCACCTTTCTTTTTAATAAAACCGCTTTTTGTTTCTGTTACTTTTTCAAGTTCTTCTTAGTTCTTTTTTATTTCTTGCTTTCTTAAACTTCACCACCCCTCAATGTGTTAGATTTTTAACTTTTATTCTTTGATCTTTGTTCACTGGAACATATAACCCTTGAGTTATCATTGGATAACTTAGTTTTTCTTTCAAATTTATCACTACCACACATTTTCAAAATCACTCTAAACTCATAGTTTCTTTGCTTGTGAACCTCAAAACTTTAGGAGCCCACAAAAGAGGACCTCATCGAAGTCCCATATTTCTTTTTGGATGATTTGTTTGCATGTGACATTTCGTAAACAATCTTACATGACGAAAAATGAAAAAAAGAGCGTAGGTAAGATAAACCAAACATATGGTTCTACTTTATTTTATGATACCGGAAATGCATGATACTGATTTGTTTATACATTATAATATTTTGACTTGACATGAAAACACTTTATTTTAAATATAAAGTATATATTGCACTGATAAAAAGATCAATAGTTTTTCCTGGAATCTCTGTGACATGCCATACTTAAGGGAAATGGTGGATCTGAGAAAGCTCCGGTAGAAATTTGTTGGAAGATAAACTCGTTAGCTGCCTCTGTGTAGTGGACTCCATCCCAATTCACTCTAACATATGGTCTTTCACATGAACTCACAATTATTTGAGTGCCATTGATCTCTATGGTTCCTCCACATCCCACTGTATCGCTATAATTGTATTGGCCTCCATAGCCACAACAAGCAACTAGTGGGTGCTCAAATCCTACCATCAATACAACACTCAACCGATGACAAACATGGTAAGAAATTTTGTTAAAAGGAATTTGACAATTTAATTTGGCTCACCATATTTCTTTGGGTTGCTGAACAAAGAATATTTGACAGAATATATATCTACATATGTAATTGTAGCTGAAGGAAGGTCCTTGCGAAGTTGAACCACAACTTGCCTCAATTTATGGTTGAAATATTGAGCTACATCATTATATGCCTTAGCACAACCATAATCATCCCTTTCTGCGGATAGAAAATTGGCCAAAATATAAGGGAGACAACCTATGGGTCCCGTGTTGTGTATCCAAAATGATCTGGCTCCTAAGTTGTATAGGTTCTTGAACACCAAGTACATGAATTTAAAACAATAAATTAATAAATCAGCTAAAGGTTAACTTTTATATTTTAACAAGGTAAAATGGACATACTTTGATTTTTAGTCCCTATACAAGTTTTATTCCTATTTAGTCTTCAAAAATACAAAAGTCATTTGTTTTCTTTCTAAAAATGTGTTTTCTTTAGTCCATCATGTGGGACAACTGTTATATTTTCTGAGGGACAAAAATAAATAAAAATCTTATAGGGACTAAAACCTATACTTTGACATTTCAAGGTTTGGAAACATATTTTTTTATTAGTTAAACAATAAATTATGTATGAAGTAATTGAACTACCTTTATATTTTTTGAGAAACTATTGACTACGTCAGGTATAGAAGCATTCACTTGTTGTACCGTCATATTTTCAAAAAAACCAGCACCAAGATCATTTTGACCAATATCAAATGTATACAAAGCTTTACGAAAATGCTCTTCTTTAGGCATCAAACTTGTAAATATACCTCCTGTAGATAAAAAAAAATAGATTAAAAAACCATGTCTATTTAATTCAAAAGTGAGAATCATATAAAAATATATGTAATTAATGAGTTTAAATTCTTTCTTTACCATTATGTCGAATGAATTGTGTTCTAGGTTTGAAATCTCAGAATTGTGTGTACTGAATCTCAAGGTAAAAAGGACTGAATCCGCCTTGAGGTATAACACTAGGTGGGAGTCTTATTGTTGATGCTGATGTTGCAAAATTTGCCCCATGTGAGAAATTGCTCCCCAATGAATCAAGATATGCACTTAGATAGGGAAGCCCAAAACTTTGTGCTGTAAATTAAATTCAACATAATCAATCAAATAAGATTTCAAATTTTTTTCCAAGATTGATTAATATTAAATCGTTAAAATTAGTATAGGTGTCAGCTTAAACTTAATCGTGTGGAATGCAACCAAAAAGGATAACATGTTGAGTTACCTGGCTGAAATATTATAGAGAAAGTTTATGCAAATATTTTATATTATTCTCTCTACCCTTCTTGTAATTACTTACGTATCATATGATTTTATAGAAGGTCTCAATTTGCCAAATTGTCACTTGAATAAGAGATATGAATTTTGATGGAAGTGAGAGATATTGAGAAAAGTGGGAGGACCGTTTTATAAACTAATTTATTGTTACGACCTTATATGTTTTTATTGCTAAATTTATTGTAATGATATTTTACTTAATGTATTTAAAATGTTTAAAGCAGTGTTTTAAAACTCGGCTCGGTCATTGACTCAGTCGAGATGCTGAGTCAATGAGTTATTGGTCGGATCAGTGGTTCACTAAGCGAATTGCTTGACTTGGTGTATAATATAAAAAAATTAAAAATAATAATACTAGCTAACATTAATTAATAATTTCATACTCACAATTTAAAATCATTAGCACCACACAAATACATATTTAAACAACTAACAAGAAATATTTTACTACGATCACAATTAAGTTGAACACGATTTGTGAAAATAATATTTATAAAAACAATACATTATATAAAATAATTTTCTTTAAGTTTGTTTTATTCAAGTAAAATCTAATAAATTTAATTGTTTGCATTGATACTACCAAAGCACAAAATGGCAGTTGAAATGATGTTTCTCTACCACCACTAGTTTTAAGGATCAATACCTATGTTTGATAGTTTTTTAATTAAACTTTCACCTAACGAGTTTGACCAAGCACACCTTCAAGCTTGACAGAGTTCATCTGAGTTGACTCCGAGTTGACCATGCCGAGTTTGTTCGAGTTAACTGGGTTTGACCGAGTTTGTTCGAGTTTGATCGAGTCACTTGCATAACCGATCCATAATGAGAACCGGCTCAGTCGAGTGTCCGATTTCCAGTCCAACCAGCTCGACCGACCAGTCCAATCCGAGTCTTAAAACTATAGTTTAAAGTCGCCTTCTATTCCCTTCAAATCCCTTCAACATTTGTAGGAGAACCAAAAAATAAGAGGAAAGATTTAACCCTCCATTTTCATTAGCTCCAATCCAAAATGAAAATTATAGAAGTTCTCCCCTCCAAACATTACATTTCCTCCAACCAAACACACTCAGTTTTTAAACACTCAAAATAATATTAATGTCCAGAAACACCTTATTTTCTTCTCGCAATTTTTCTCTTCCAATCACATCATATTATTATATATAGCATCTATAACATCAATGTTTTCTCTTTCTTTCACACTTTAGGTGTCTACCCGCACTGAGTAATCTACCCACATTAAAGCTCGGTGAATCTAAGGTTAGATTGGCAGCTACCAGTGCCTACTACTACTAGAACAAAGTCATCTTATCCGTTCATACACATCTTACCTAAGTTCTGCATCATTATAAAGTAATTAGGCAGTCAGCTTTATCTTTTTCTAAATCAAACAAGAAACAAACTAGAGCTTTTGCTGCTTTATCATATTCTAATTCTAACAAGAAACAAACTTGCGCTTTTCCATCTATCAAAAAAAACTTGAGCTTTTCCAACCTCAGAATGGAACGGATTGCTAAAAGAATGAGGTATCTACTTGCTGGAGTCTTCAGGTGAACAAAAAGTATACTTTACCACTTGCTACTTCAATTTCTAAACAAAGAAGCCACATCTAAGACATGTGCATATCAGAAAAGAAGAAGAAAATAGTACATTAATTACCTATGAAATCAATGATGAGACGGCCATCACAGAACCTTCCCGCGGGTCTGTGAAAATAAGTCTCTCCATTTGGCGGCGTTGGTGCTATAAGAGAAGCCGCCAAACCACCGGTATCAGAGTTTGAGTCACCAAAGTTAAAGATGGCTGGGAAATGACATTGTTTTGTTGCAAATACAGGGTTCAATATTGTGATAGTAGCTGTAGAGAAAACCACAAAAAATGATACACTTGGGATATGAAACCTGGTAGAGCTAGGAAACTCCATTAGGGCCATGTTATCAGTGAAGCACACCTTGGGACTCTATATGTTACTACTATTTTGTTGGACCAAGTCTCTACATGTTACTAGAATGGTAGAGTTTTCTAATGTACAAATGTCAATTCCAGATAATTTTGTGTTTCAAATACATGATACATGAAACACGACACTCAAGTCTCAACTTTCAACTGAATATGTTCAACCTTGTGTTCTACATCTTTCCTTTGAAATTATGTGCTGTCACAATTGAAAACATACCAGTTAATTCTAGACAATTATTTACAAGAGATGTATGACGGATAGAAACATCATAATTTGTAAACTTTTCCTAGTTCCAGCTACCAAGTTTTGAATACTGCAGATTTATGATGTGAGTGGAATTTTCAACAAAAGAATATAAGGGAAACTCTAACAAGTGAAATAGGAAAGCAGTGGTCCTTTTCAATCAATAGCCGACGCGTACATTTCCAAATTCAAGAGTTAGTTCTACCACCATCCCATATCCCATTGGTTCTCCCACTATCCCCTATTTTATTAATACCTAAAATACCCCTAAATTAAAAAAACAAAAAAAATATTAAATTGTCCCAAAAAAGAAACCGCAATCCTTCTTCTTCTCTTCTTCTCCCATTCTCCTCTCTTTCTCCTCTCAACATGCAGTATTCATTTCTTATCTCTCAATCTCAACCTGCAACCCACCCTTCTTCGTCAACACAAGTTCTGCACTAGCTTGTGGTTATTGTAGATGTTCTCGATGTTAAGTTTTAAGTTTCTCACAATCTGAAAAGAAATTGTACTTGCAAGTGCGATTTTTCCTCTTATTTCGCCCTTACAAGTGTGATAGTATATATTATTTTTTTTTAATAAAACAAGTTGTATCGCACCTATAAGTGCGATTTTTCCTCCCTGGTCGCACTTACAAGTGTGAAATTGGTATTTTAAAATTTTTAAATACAAATGTCTCACTTGTAAGTGCGACCAAGGAGGAAAAGTCGAACGATATATATCGATTTAATTAAAAAAAATTAAAATACAATGTTCACACTTGTAAGTGCGACCACAGAGGAAAAGTTGCACTTATAGGTGCGACACACTTTATTTTATTAAAAAAAATTAATATATACTATCACACTTGTAAGTGCGAAATAAGAGGAAAAATCGCACTTACAAGTGCAACTTTTTTCAGATCGCGAAAAACTTTAAAAAAATGACGTTAAATATAGGAGGAAGATGGAAAAGGTGATGTGTGGGCTGGAGAAGATGATGCGTGAGGTTGATTTGAGGTTGGATGAGAATAGTTATGAGGGAAGGTTATGGTTTATGGAGAAAAGAAAGATGATGGTGGTTGTGAAGGTGAATAATGAAAGGGGATGGAGGTGAAAATGGTGATGAGGAAAGGAAATGAGATGGTGGTAAGGGATAGGTAGTGAGGAAGGGAGATGGTGGTAAGGGATATGTAAGAAATAAAATTTGTTTTTAAAGATAAAATGGTAATTGAACCATTACCTGGGGTGGTGGCAAAACCAGTCAAGGTAGAACCAATTCCATTCAAATAATAAGTTCAACAGATTATTGATGACGAAATTTCTGAATACCATGGATCAGGAACGAAATGTGTTATCTTGATTTGCTTCAACGTCGCTTTAATATGGACCATGAATTAAACTTGATTTCATTTGTTCAATGGACTGCATTATCTTTTTGTCCATCAAAAATATGGTTTCGGTCATCTTAGTCCTTAAAATATTGAAATAATGACAATAGTCATTAATAGGCACAATAGTGATTCTTTGAAGGGCACAATAGTCATTAATAGATTAAAAACGATCAATTAGTTTCTAAAAGATGTGATATTTTAAGATAAATTTAGTCATTCCTAGATAAAAATATGATAAATTTTAGTTCCTCAAAGAACTAATTCGAACATCTTCTCATCTATTAGGGACTATTTTGTTTATTTCTATAGCTAAGGGACAAAACTAATCGACTCTGAATCTTTTAAGACCCAAAGTGACTATTTAATGTCCGTTTAGTTTAGTGTTAACTGTTGAACATAATGCTAATTCACGTTTGAGTTAACGTGGCAAAATCTTACTTTTTCATTGATGCGTTGAGATTTCTCCATTTGTATTTATACAAACGCTAATCCAAACAGTAGTCAACTGATATTATCTGTGAGACAATAATCTTTACAATATAGTGGACCTAGTTTGACACCATTTAAGTAAGTATATTCAACTTAATTAACCCTTGATACGAAAGGTACACAAAGATGACAAATTAGCTCTAAACTCCCATATGTTGCTCAGAGAAGAGCTGAGCAAACATTACAAGAGATATTGAGACGATAGAATGACTTTAAAAGAAAAAGTCTCTTAGGTCTCAAAGATGTAGCAGCTCAAATTTTTTTCCAAAAAAAAAAGACATTTAACATGTAAAAGAAAAAACCCAACCTTCAGAGAATACATCCAATTCCCAAGAGGAGCTAACAGAATTACAGAGAAAGTAGTTATAAGAGTTTCTGGTAGTTTCCCTAACTGATTCCCACGAATCAGTTAACCAATTCCCAATTACCCCAAAAACTGCTAACTGAAGGTTTAACCTTCTTATTTATAGTACAATGCTAATTATTCTTAGCTATACCAGCCCTGCGTCTAACATACACTTGCCTAATAGCAGGTTTAACTGGCTTAATCCTATCAATACCCCCCCCCCCCTAAAAGAACTACCTTGTCCTCAAGGGGAAACTGGGGAAAACTGTCTTGAAGCTTAGCTGCAAGCTCCCAGGAATTCTCACATGAGGGTAGCTTATCCCACTGAACTAGAACTTCAAATTCCCCACTGGATCCTCCTGCCACTGCAGAATGTCACTGGGATGAACCACCAATTCCAGTTCTTCATTAAGCATAGGTGGCAGTGGTTGAGGCTGTTGATGAAGCTTGAGTGCATTTTTCAGCAGGGATACATGAAAGACAAGGTGAATCCGTAAATGATCGGGTAAAGTCAAGTTTATAAGCAACCTCTCCAACCCGGGCCAGCACTTGATAGGGTCCATAGAATCTAGGAGAGAGTTTGGTAAAAGGCCTATGAGCCAAAGACTTCAGTTTGTATGGCTGAAGTTTCAAAAATACCCAATCTCCCACTGAAAAAGTCAGCAATCTCCTGTGTTTATCAAGCCTGTGCTTTCATCAAATCCTGTGCTCGTAACAAATTTTGTCTCAATTCTTGCAAAACAGCATCTCTGTCACACAACAACTGGTTTACTTCCTCAACCTTAGAAGTGAAAGAACCCCCTTTAATAAGAGTTGGTGGTTCTCTACCATAGAGAGTGCCTTAAAAGGTGTCATCCCAGCTGAAACATTGAAATTGGTATTAAACCAAAACTCAGCCCATGCCAACCAGTCAACCCACTGCTTAGGTTTGGGCCCCACAAAGCACCTCAAGTAAGTTTCCAAACCCCTATTCACCACCTCAGTCTGACCATCAGTTTGTGGATAGTTCAATTTAGTACCAGCCAGTCGGAACAGTTCCTGCCAAAAAGCACTGAGAAAAATTTGATCTCTGTCAGAAACAATACAGTTGAGAAACCCATGAAGTCTCGCCACCTCCCATAAGAACACTGCTGTCACTTCCTTGGCCGTGAATGGATGGCCAAGTGGAAAAGAAATGAGCATACTTGGTTAGGCGATCAACTGCCACAAAGATTGTATCTTTGCCTTTGGACTTAGGTAAACCACCTATGAAGTCCATGGAGATGTCCATCCATACTTGGGTGGGAATGGGCAATGGCTGCAAAAGACCTCTGGGACTAAGTGTGGAATACTTATTTCTTTGGCATACATCACATTCAGCCACATAGGTTTTGATAAATCCCTTCATTCCCTCCCAATAAAAGAAGCTAGCGACCCATTTGTATGTTCTGAAATATCATGAGTGCCCCCCATGTCATGACACTCAGCCATGATTAAAGGTATTTTACTGGAATTCTTGCTTAAGACCAACCTGCCCTGACGCAGTAGCTTGCCTTTTTTATATTCAAATCCTGGGTGTGCAGTAGGATTGCAATAACTCATGAATTATGGACTGCCACTTAGGATCTTGGTGCACCTCTTGACACCAATCTGCTGAGTCAGTCACAGACAGTAAAGACACTGCTGAATGAGTTCTCTCCTTGACAAGGCATCAGCAACAGTGTTTTCCTTCCCAGGCTTGAATTGGATCTCAAAATCAAGACCAATTAGTTTCACAGCCCATTTAAACTGCTCCTCAGCGAATAGCCGCTGATCAGTGAGAAACTTTAAATCTCGCTGGTTAGTCTTGATTATAAAGTGTCTTCCCATTAGATAGTGTTTCCACCTCTGCACAGCTTGGACCAAGGCCATTAGTTCCCTTTCGTACACTGATTTCAGCTGTGCTCTAGGAGAGAGACCTTGGCTCCAAAAAGCCAATGGTTTCCCGTCCTGCATTAACACAGCCCCCACCCCTTTACTAGAAGCATCTGTTTCCAGCACAAAAACTTAAGTAAAATCTGGGAATGCCAAGAGGGGAAGAGCTGCCATAGCAGATTTTAATTGTTCAAAAGCTGCTGTTGCATCCTCAGTCCAAACAAAACTGTCTGTTTTAAGCAACTCTGTAAGTGGTTTTGCTATGATGCCATAACCCTGAACAAACCGTCTATAGTAGCCCGTAAGGCCCAAGAAACCCCCTGAGGCCTTTCACATCTTTTGGAATGGTCCAAGAACACATGGCAGCCACCTTAGCATGGTCAGCAGCCACCCCTTGGCCGGAAATCACATGTCCCAAATATTCTAGACTTGGCTGACCAAAAGAGCACTTCTTTTTGTTTGCTTTCAAAGAGTTGTGGTGCAAAACTCCCAAAACTTGGTGTAGATGGTCCACATGTGAATGGATATTGTGACTATAGACCAAGATGTCATCAAAGAAGACTAGAACAAATCTTCTTAGGAATGGCCTCAAGACTTCATTCATCAAGGCTTGAAATGTCGAAGGTGCATTGGCTAACCCAAAAGGCATTACCACAAATTCATAATGCCCTTCATGAGTCCTAAAAGCTGTTTTGGCAATATCACTGTCCTTCATTCTGATTTGATGGTAGCCAGATTTAAGATCCAATTTTGTGAATATAGTTGCCCCTCTAATTTCATCCAACTCTTCTATGAGTGGAATAGGGAACTTGTTAGGGATTGTAATTTTATTGACAGCCCGATAATCTACACAAAACCTCCATCCTCCATCCTTTTCTTGACAAGGATGATTGGACTGGAGTATGGGCTGATGCTGTGTCTAGTCACCCCCGATTCCAACATCTCCTTGACTAATCTCTCAATTTCTCTCTTTTGGTAATGTGGATACCTATATGGCCTGAGGTTAGATATTTCAGCTCCCTCTTTGAGGTGGATAGCATGATCATGCATCCTATTCGGTGGAAGTCCTACTGGATTTGTGAAAACTTCTGCAAAATTCTGCAGTAGCTCTTGTATTACCTCAGGAATCTGGTAGTCTGGATTTTGTCAAGTATCCCCTGAATCACAGTGCAGAATTAGTCCCTCCCCTTCCTTTTTAAGCACTTGCATAAAAGCTCCAAATGACAACTCAGTTCTGGTCAAAGAAGGATCTCCTGTAATCTTAATAAGTTTTGTCCCTTGCCTCAGAGATAACTCCAATTTCCCAAAATCAGCATTGATTTTCCCCAAACTGGCCAACCAATCTAGGCCTAACACCACATCAACTCCTGTTAAGGGAAACAAATAGAAGTCCTGTACCACTCTCAGTTGCTGCATCAGAATTAATAGCTGAGAACATTTCCCCCTGCATCTTATTTTGTGGCCATCCCCTACCTCCACTAAATATGAAGGTGTGTCTTCCATAGCTAACTGTAAAGATTCTACCAACTGTTGAGCAATAAAATTGTGGGATGCCCCACAATCAATCAAAATGACAACTGATTTGTCTCCTATTAATTCTGCTACCTTCCAAGATTTTGTGGTAGTAAAGCCAGTCATAGAACAAAGAGATAATTGCAAGGAATGAAAAGTTTCCTGCAACTCATCAACCTGACATAACTCTTCTGTTTCCTCCTCCTCCTCCTCCATGATTATCATTCTTAGCTGTTTGTTTTTACACTTGTGTTCCCTAGTGTAGGGTTCATCACACCTAAAACAGAGGCCCTTTCCCCTCTTTTCTCTCATTTCAGCACTGGTCAAATTCTTGTATTCCCCTCCCCTAGGTCTGGTACCTTCCACAGACGTTCCAGGTCCAGAATGTGGCACTACATTTCCATTAACGAAGTTCTCTGACTTCTTTTCTGTTAAATTTCTGGATTCTACAGTTACTACTTTGTTATAGGGATTATTCCTAACATATTCAGTGGGCTTAACAAAACCAGTGCTTTTCCTAGCCAAAACTAAATTCTTTTGTTCAATTAAAATAGCTTTCTGAATTACTTCAGACAGAGTATGGAGATCATGTAATCTTACCTCAACTTGTATTTCTTCCTTCAATCAATTCATTTAAATCCCCTTCAGGAACTCCTGATCAATTGTTCGCAGAGCCCCAACATATCTCTCGAATTCTTCCACATAAGAATCAACCGTTGCAGTTTGCTTAAGAGCCAACAACAATTCGAAAGGGTTCTGTATCATTGAAGGTTGGAATCTCCAAATTGCAGCGAGCTTGAAACCTTCACAGGTAGGACTCGGGTTGCATCATTCCCACCACTGGTACCAGCTCAGAGCTTTTCCTTCTAGGGCTACCGGAATCGCTTGCAATTTTTCATCCTCCGTCGCTTCCTTGAGCAGAAATTACCGCTCCAATCGCTGTGTCCACCCAAAAGAGTTGTCCCCTGAAAAAACAGGGATTTCCAAACGTCGCCATCGTTCTCGACCTCGACTTCCAGATTCGTCACGGTCCCAATGTCCAGCGTTGCTTCCGCCGTTGAGTTTGCGTTGCCCTCCGTTCGGCCTCCGCTTCTGCCCGTGGTATTCGCCAAAATCGCATCATGCTTCTTCACCAGAGCCTCCGCAAATTCCAATCGGGTTCACCATTCCTCACGTTTTTGCTCCCATTCTTCAGAGGTTCTCGCCATGCTCCTCGTCTTCATACACAACGCAGAAGCACTATGGTTTTCAGGGCACCGGATCGGTGCTCTGATACCAGTGATAGAACTGGTATTTCACTACGGAAGAGAAGAGTAAAGAAACAGAGGAAACTCCCTCTCAGAATCAATGGATTCCTGAGAAGAGGAGCTAACAAAATTACAGAGAAAGTAGTTACAAGAGTTTCTGGTAGTTTCTCTAACTGATTCCCACGAATTAGTTAACCAATTCCCAATTACCCCAAAAACTGCTAACTGAAGGTTTAAGTGTTTAACCTTCTTATTTACAGTACAATGCTAATTATTCTTAGCTACACCAGCCCTGCATCTAACATACACTTGTCTAATAGCAGGTTTAACTGGCTTAATCCTATCATAATTCCACGGAGGTTTTGCCAATTTAATATAGCTCACAGAATGCAACACGTTAAGCAGATTTTAAACTAATTCTTAAAACTATTAAGTTCAGCTATTATGACCCGTTTGGATACGGACTAAAGAGCACTTATTGGAGCTTATCTACTAAAAAGAAGCAATGAATAAGCTCCAATAAGTGCTATTTTGTATGCATCCAAACAGGATCTATATACATTTTAATGGGGGAAAACACAAATACCTTACCAAATCGGAACTCTGCAATTATAAATAAACTTCTAAGCTCCATACTGCAGGTGATTACTATGTAGGAAGGAACAGATTACAATTTTTACCAAGCATTTTCAAGCAAAATCAGGGATATGAGATTCTTCAGAAGACGAAGGCTGTAAGGCACGAAGGCGAATATCATATTTAACATGACTGGCCACTTCAGAGCCAGGAGATGTTTCTGCTCCATCTGACACTAAAGGGAAGAATGAAGTGTAACCATTGTGTGCATTTCCAATATGGTTGCCGCACTTGCGACAAAGAAGCTTACTTCTTCGGCGGAACAAGCCCCATGAGTGCTTACTAAAATGGGGCACACACTGAATTTCATCAACTCGGGTAAATCTGCTATCATCGATATTGGAGAATGATATAATACCTCGCCTTATGGATTTGCCATATTTAGATCCTACGGACGAGAAGTTCCGGTTTGAAGAGGATAGGTTTAGCTCATAACCACAGTTGCCACAGCTGCAAAAATATAGAGATAAGGTATTGTTATTGCAACAGTAAAAAATTCATCACATGGAATAGAAATCATAATCAAAATACCAAGCTCTATCAAGGATGAATTATATAAACAATTACAATGACCAAAGTAAATAATGATGTTGGAAGAAGAAATGGTTATTATAACAACACTTCAAGAATCAAGATAAAAGATTTTGGTTATGCATATCTGATAATGATGGGTTCAAATGCTAACAGGTTAGTATCAATAGAATAGTGCTAAATTAGTGTATGAAAATGCAGGAATCATTCACTGTAGTTGCAGAGAGGAATTACAGGAATAGATGAGAGAGAGAGATAACAGATTGGTGAATAACCACCAATCCCACAAAGCACGTAGGCTTTCCCCAAATCACAGAATGTGATCCCACTAATTCCTAACAGAATTCTTGCCCACTCATTCCTCCTCAAAACTGCTCTTATAACCAACTTCATGCATTTCCTGCCACATCATTCTTTTTGGTTAATTTTGTCTTTCTCCTAGTATAGACTTTCCACACTCTAGGCTTGGATCCATGATCAGGGCCCACAGTGTTATTATGGTTTCTATCAATCCCACCCTCCTTAGGAACAGCCTTGTCCTCAAGGCAAAACTCAGGAAACTGTCCCTGCAGAGTTTCATTGTCTTCCCAAGTAACATCCTCCATTGACTTGTGCTTCCATTTGATCAAACTCTGACTGACTTCATTGTCTCCTTGTCTCACCATTCTGGAACCCAGCACCTTCTCAGGGTATACATCAGTAGCATCATCAACCTCCAACTCTTTTGGTAACTGCCCCTGTACTTGATAGTCACCTACAGCCTTCTTAAGCAAAGATACATGGAATACTGGGTGAATTTTTGACTCAGCTGGCAGCTTTAGCCTATAGGCCACCTCTCCAATCTTCTCCTCTATCTGAAAGGGACCAAAAAACCTTGCAGCCAGTTTTTGGTTAATTCTTTTTACTACTGATTGCTGCCTATGAGGCCTGAGCTTGAGAAATACCCATTCTCCTACTGCAAAACATAAATCTCTTCTTTTCTTATTAGCATAGCTTGCCATCTGTTCTTGGGCCTTCAGCAGGTGCCTTTTTAGTTGATTCAAGGCCTCATCTCTTTCCCTTAATTCCAAGGCTACAGCAGCCACTCTTGTTTCATTTGATAAGAACTTCACCAAAGGAGGAGCTTTTCTACCATACACAACTTCAAAAGGAGTTTGGCCAATAGAAATGTGAAAAGTTGTATTATACCAAAACTCAGCCCAAGGAATCCAAAAAGACCAAGTTTTGGGATGGTCAGAAGCAAAGCATCTTAAGTAGCTCTCCAAACATCTATTGATGACCTCTGTTTGCCCATCAGTTTCAGGATGGTAAGATGAACTCATCTTCAATTTAGTACCCTGCAACTTGAATAGTTCTGCCCAGAAATGACTCACAAAGATAGGATCCCTATCACTGACCACTGAATTTGGAACCCCATGAAGTCTAACCACTTCTCTGACAAACACCTCAGCAATGGATTTAGCAGTGTATGGATGTTTTAACAAAATAAAATGACTATATTTTGATAACCTATCCACCACTACTAATACAGCCTCATACCCTTTAGATTTAGGCAAGCCCGTGATGAAATCTAGTGACAAGTCCTCCCAAACAGCATTAGGAATAGGTAAAGGCTGTAGCAATCCTCCGGGCTAAGTAGCACTATACTTCTGCCTTTGACAAACATCACAAGTCCGGACAAAATTCCTTACACTCTTCAGCATCCCCACCCAATATAAGGAATCAGCCAATCGTCTGTATGTCCTTAGAAAACCAGAATGCCCCCCAGCAGGGGTACAATGAAACTCCTCTAACAACCAAGGAATCGAGGGTGAGTTAGGTGAAATGACTAACCTGCCATGATATAACAGAATGCCCTGCTTCACAACAAAACCAGGTCTAGACTCCGGAGCTTCCTTAACCTCATGGATCAGTTTCTGTATGTAAGGGTCATTGGCAACTTCATCCAACAGTTTCTGTTTATCTTCCCACAAAGGATAAGAAACTATAGTTCTCAATTCCCCCTCATCATAACATCTGGATAGAGCATCTGCTGCTCTATTTTCCAACCCAGGCTTGTACTTGACCTCAAACTGGTAACCAAGTAATTTGGCTAACCAGCACTGCTGATCAGGAGATGAAACTCGTTGCTGCAAAAAATGTTTCAGACTTTTATGATCTGTATATACAATGAATTTTGTGCCTAACAGATAATGCCTCCAATGCTGAATGCATAATACCAATGCCATGAGCTCCTTTTCATAAACAGATTTAGCAAGGTTACTAGCAGATAAAGCCTTACTAAAATATGCAACTGGTTGCTTTTGTTGCATCAGGACAGCCCCAATCCCTCTCCCCGCTGCATCACATTCTACTTCGAAAGGGATATTAAAATTGGGAAGTACTAGCACTGGAGAAGTTGTCATAATCTGCTTCAAATGCTGAAAAGCCTTAGTTGCCTCTGCCCCCCATGAAAAGTTATCTTTTTTAGTCAGTTCAGTAAGGGGCTTTGCTATCTTACCATAGTCTTTAATAAACTTCCTGTAGTACCCAGTGAGGCCTAAGAAACCTCGTACCCCTTTAACATTCTTTGGTTCAAGCCATGCTAAAATACACTTTACTTTCTCAGGGTCAACTGCAACACCGTCTCCAGAAATAATGTGACCCAGGTAATCAATTTGAACACACCCAAACTTACACTTGGACTGGTTAGCAACAAAACAGTTGTCTAGTAACACTGATAAAACTAGCTTCAAATGATATTGATGCTCCACAATGTCTTTACTATATATTAATATGTCATCAAAGAAAACCAACACAAACTTTCTCAAATATGGTCTAAATATATCATTCATAATAGCTTGGAATGTGGCTGGAGCATTCATTAGTCCAAATGGCATTACTAGGTACTCATAATGGCCATTATGGGTTCTAAAAGCAGTTTTATGAATATCCTCTTCATGGACCCTGATTTGATGATATCCAGATTTTAAATCAATTTTTGAAAAAATTGTAGCTCCATTAAGCTCATCTAGTAATTCATCAACTATTGGGATAGGGTACTTATCTGGGATTGTAGCTTTGTTCAAAGCCCTATAGTCCACACACATCCTCCAACTCTTGTCTTTCTTTTTGACTAGAATCACAGGACTTGAGTAAGCACTCATGCTTGGTCTAATAATCCCAGCTTGCATGAGCTCAGCCACTTGTCTTTCGATCTCTTCTTTTTGATGATGAGGGTACCTGTAAGGCCTGACATTGATAGTCCCTTGTCCTGGAAGCAACTTGATCTGATACACCTTAGACCTCTCAGGTGGCAGCTGAATTTGATTTTTAAACACTTCATGAAATTCATTAAGAACAGCACTGATTTCTGTTGACAACACTGGTTTGTCTGCTTCAATGGAATGAAACACTGACCACCACCACTCCATCCCAGTTCTGCCATGCATATCCTTCAAGAAGGAATTTAAATAGCTTTGGTTGCTATTCTTACTGCCCAGTCCTTGCAGCTTTACTAACTGACCCTCATAGAAAAACTGCATAGTTAGCAACTTCCAATCCATGACCACCTTACCAAGGGTGCTCAGCCAAGCCACGCCTAACACCATGTCCAAACCACCCAGCTCCAACACCCAAGCATCTACCACCACTTCAATCTCACCCAGCTTCATTTTCACTCCTTTGCAAACTCCTTTGGTAGCAACTCTATGTCCATCACCCAGTCTGATATTCTTGGCACCCACAGGGGTAATAGCTAATCCTAAAGCAGTAGTAACTTCAGGAGAAACAAAGTTATGGCTTGCTCCACTGTCAACCAGAACCAGCAAATCAATATTATCAATTTTTCCTTCCACTTTCATGGTTTGATGCTCACCCATGCGGCCCAACATTCCCATGATTTTACATTCCACTACCTCCTCTTCTTCATTCTCCTCAGCTGCCTCCTCCATCATCGCAATCTCCCCATCTTCGTTCATCACTTCATCTTCCCCCAAAATCAAAACTCGCAGAGAGCGTTCAGGACATTTGTGGAGTGTAGGGTGATACTTACCCCCACATCTGAAACATAACCCTTTTGCCCTCCTCTCTGCAATCTCATCACTGTGGAAGCTGCGAATCCCCTTCCATTTCTCAGACGACCCAGAACGGTGGTCGCTTTCTCCTTTTCGCGCCGTTGAAACCAGAGAGTTCGCGGAGTTCCCTACAGATCCGCCGCTCGAACCCGTTTTCTGAATCGGGTTTGACCCGCCCGGTTTTGACCCACGGTTTAAATCCCTAAAATTAAACCCATATTTGTTTCTGGGCGGACCGGCCCACTCACTTTGGCCCAAACGTCCGAACCCAGCCTTCTTCGCTCTGCTTCTGTCACCGTCATCGTCTTCCTCCCTCAATTCTTCTTCCACATCTTTCGCGATCCTCATCATTTCCATGCGAGTACGAGGATTCAGCGTCCGCACACGCCTTCGAATCTGAGGTTTGAGTCCACTCATGAAGTACCCAAGGTATTGTTCTTCTGGAAGCCTGCCCACCTGAGAAGACAGCAACTCGAAAGCTTCAACAAATTCTTCCACACTTCCGTTCTGCCTCAGCGTTGATAGTTCCTCAAACGGATTTTCTAACCTCCTTCCTCCATAACGAGCGATTAACGCACGTTTCAGTTTCTCCCATGATAAATCGTCCTCCGTCTCCAGTAACAGGTTGAACCAGTGGATGGTTGAACCTTCCATGCTCAATCTTGCTAGCTTCACATGCATGTCCTCCAGAGTATGCTGCACATCGAAATAAATTTCCGCACGAGTAATCCAAGCCACTGGATCTTCGCCGTCGAACAACGGAAGTTTCACCTTCTTCCCGGCGAGGCGAGATTCACTCTAAGGTGAATCTGAATCTCCACCCGAGTTTCCACCTGAGGCCTCTCCTTCACGACTCCCCTCCTTCTGCTTGCCTAGTTTTGCGAGAACTAAGCTCTGCTGCTGCATCTGTTCAGCCTGGAGTTGCATCTGCCGAACCAGTGCGTCGAGCGTGTTGGTAACGCGTTCCATCTGAGTCTCTAAAGCGTCAATCCGTTCACCCATCTTAGGCGTAGGTGGTTTCCTTGGCATCGACGTTCTTCTCCAGAGTGGGTCTTGATCCGGCAGGTCGGACCAATTGATGGGTTCAAATGCTAACAGGTTAGTATCAATAGAATAGTGCTAAATTAGTGTATGAAAATGCAGGAATCATTCACTGTAGTTGCAGAGAGGAATTACAGGAATAGATGAGAGAGAGAGAGATAACAGATTGGTGAATAACCACCAATCCCACAAAGCACGTAGGCTTTCCCCAAATCACAGAATGTGATCCCACTAATTCCTAACAGAATTCTTGCCCACTCATTCCTCCTCAAAACTGCTCTTATAACCAACTTCATGCATTTCCTGCCACGTCATTCTTTTTGGTTAATTTTGTCTTTCTCCTAGTATAGACTTTCCACACTCTAGGCTTGGATCCATGATCAGGGCCCACAGTGTTATTATGGTTTCTATCAGATAAGGCCTTTGGCTTCTTTACGTTCCAAGGAAAATGGAATATCATCAAGATGCTCAAACTATAGAATTTTTAAGTTAAAGATGCTCAAACTATAGTACTTCCCAAGCTGTAACATTCAAATCACCAAACCCTCGTGTCAATCAAGTTTTGGAATGTGAGTAAGTTGAAATATGGAGAAATATATTTTTATTTCTTAAATTAAAACTCCAAAGAGGTTACATTATATAGAAGACAACTAGATATGAACCCAATCTCCTAATATGATAACAAAAGATAACAACCTAACTAGATAATGAAAAATATCTCCTAAAAACAAATATTCAATATATCACAACACTCCCCCTCAAGCTGGTGAATGGATGTCTATCATTCCCAGCTTGCAAGTAAGATCTCGAAATCGTTCCAAGGGAAGTCCTTTGGTGAGCACATCAGCCAATTGTAGTACTGAGGGGACATACTGTGTAGAAATAAGACCACTATCTAACTTTTCTTTGATGAAGTGCCGGTCTATCTCTATGTGTTTCGTTCTATCATGTTGGACTGGATTGTGAGCAATACTAATGGCAGACTTGTTATCACATAAAAGTCTCATGGGAGCTTCACGCTTTATCTTCAAGTCATCTAGTATGTTCTTCATCCACAATAACTCACAGACTCCTTGAGCCATGGCTCTGAATTCTGCCTCTGCACTTGACCTGGCAACGACATTTTGCTTCTTGCTCCTCCATGTCACTAAATTTCCACCCAAGAACATACAGTATCCTGTAGTGGACCTCCTGTCATCAATTGATCCTGCATAATCTGCATTAGTATAAATTTCCATAGATAACTGCTCATTTTTCTTGAACAATAGACCTCTTTCTGGACTTGCCTTCAAATACTGCAAGATTCTATCCACAGCTTGTAAGTGCCTCTCTCGTGGGTCATGCATGAACTGACTGACAACACTAACTGAATAAGCTATATCAGGCCTAGTGTGAGATAAATAAATGAGCTTCCCCACAAGTCTCTGGTATTGAGCCTTATCAACCCTTGGGTCCTCCTCATTACTCCCAATCTTGTGATTCTACTCTATAGGGGCTCCAGTGGGTTTACAACCCAGTTTGTCAGTCTCTTTGAGAAGATCAAGGACGTACTTTCTCTGAGAGATGAAAATGCCTTGTTTTGAGTATGCCACCTCTATACCTAGGAAATATTTCAGCTTTCCAAGGTCCTTCATTTCAAACTGAGTTGCTAACTCCTTTCTCAAGTTCTGCTTCTCAAGATCATCATTACCTGCAATGATCATATCGTCTACATAGACTAACAGAATAGTGAGTTTGCCATTTTGAGTATGTTTTATGAAGAGCGTATGATCTCCTTGACTCTGTTTATAACCAAAGGAAACCATAGCTTGAGTAAACCTCCCAAACCAAGCTCGGGGAGACTGTTTGAGCCCATATAGGGCCTTCTTCAATCTGCACACTTTATTTCTTCCTGAAGTAGGATCATAGCCCGGCGGAATTTCCATATACACTTCTTCCTCCAAATCTCCATGCAAGAATGCATTTTTAACATCAAACTGTTGCAACTCCCAATCAAAGTGAGCTGCTAAGGAAAGAATGATCCTTACAGTGTTCATTTTTGCAACCGGAGCAAACGTCTCCTCATAATCAATTCCATAAGTCTGGGTGTATCCCTTTGCAACTAGTCTCGCCTTATACCTGTCAAGTGTGCCATCAGGTCGATACTTCACTGTATATATCCACCTGCAACCTACAATCCTCTTGTCACTTGGCTTCTCAACAATCTCCCAAGTCTCATTCTTCTCTAGCGCATGCATCTCTTCATTCATGGCTTGAATCCAGTTCTTATCTGTTAATGCTTCTTGTACTGATGCAGGGACTCTAATAGAGTCAATAGCTGATATAAAACTCTGATGCTCCAAAGACAGATTTTTAGTAGACACAAACTGGGATATAGGGTACTTGGTACATGATCGTTTTCCTTTTCTCAAGGCAATAGGTAGCTCATCAAGGTTAGGCTCAGAAGAATTATTAGGCTCAATGTTACGAACACTTACCTCGGGTTCAGACGATTGAACTTGTTGTTGGAACAGGACGGGTTTAACTTTCCGCTTGTATGTTATCCTATATCTGTCAACACCATCATTATTCTGGACGGGTTCAGGATCATTGTCATCACCATCATTATTTTGTACCTGTATTGGTTCAGGATCATTGTCATCATCGTCATTCTGGACCGGCGGCATTGGCTCTGGATCATTTTCCTCAGTGGTAGGAATTGAGGAAGGCATCAAGGGCTCCCGTGTTAGAGGAATAACAGACAAATCTAGAGACTCAGATTCCTGACTATTCTCCCCCTGAAGCTGAGAACTAGGATAAAAAGGCTCTGTTTCCTGAAAGGTAACATCCATGGATTTGTAGACACGACGACTAGGAGGATGATAACATTTATATCCCTTCTTATCTGAAGCATATCCGATGAAGATACATTTAATAGCCCGAGGATCTAACTTTCCCCGATGAGGACCATGAACATGCACAAAGGCAGAACAACCAAAAACACGACCTTTGAGACTCGACATCATGGGAACTGATGGAAAGAAACTAGTCATAACCTGCACGGGACTAACTCCAGATAAAACCCTAGAAGGTAACCTATTGATTAAATAAGCAGAGGTCAAGACAGCGTCCCCCCAATAACACTTAGGGACATTCATTTGAAAGCGTAATGCTCGAGTGACTTCAAGAAGATGACGATTTTTCCTTTCAGCAACACCATTTTGTTGTGGGGTGTCAACACAAGTCAACTCATGAACAACACCATTATTTTTTAGAAAATTGTAAAGATTTTGATTGACATACTCTTTCCCATTGTCTAACCGTAACCTCTTAATAGGTTTCCCAAATTGTGTTCTAACCATGTGGAAAAAGTTAACAAACAATTGAAACACCTCAGACTTATCTTTCATAAGAAAAACCCATGTAACCCGAGTACAATCATCAATAAAAGTAACAAACCATTTTTTACCAGAAATACTAGAAACTGACGAAGGTCCCCACACATCAGAGTGAACAAGATCAAAAGGTTCAACACTCCTAGTATCACTCGGGGAATAAGTTGCTCGATGAGATTTGGCATACTGACACACATCACAGTGAAACGACTCAACAGACACTTTGTTAAATAAGTGAGGGAATAAAGACTTAAGCATACGGAAAGGAGGATGCCCAAGACGCCTGTGTTGGAGCCATATTTGTGAAGAATTCCAAGAGTCTGAACTTGTCTGATGACACTTGCTTATCTTATGCGGCATATAATATAACCCGCCCTGTTCAAAAGCAACTCCAATCGTCTTCCCCGTGGCAATATCCTGAAAAACACAACCGTTATCGAAAAAACTTAGAGCACAGTGCAACTCGGTAGTGAGTTTGTGGATGGACAAAAGACTGTGAGAAAGATTTGGAACATGAAGTACATGACTCAGGTAAAGAGATGGGCTAAGGTGGAGGTTACCATAACCGGCAATCGGTTCTCGAATTCCATTTGCAACAGTAATATGATGCTTATCAGGCATAGACGAATAATTTGAGAGATATGACATATGAGGGGTCATGTGATCAGTTGCACCAGAGTCAACAATCCAAAAATCTTCCGTACAAGAAGCATTCAAAGATAAAAAGCTAGAGTTCATACCAGTCATGGCGAAAGAACTAGTGTCAGAGGACTTACTCAAGGAGTCCATGAAGAGAAACAAACCTTCCCACAGTAGGAGAAAGCAACAACGTCGGAAAAGTAACAAAGATTCCAAGGTTTGCCAATAAGGAAGCCAACAAAGGTGGCTTCAAAGGCGGCAACCAAGCAAGGGCAGCAAGCAGCCGGCAAGAAACAAAGGCTCAAACGAGAGCAAACAACTGCACCAACGGTGAACGTATGAGCAGAAAACGTTCGGAAAAACAAAGGGCTTCACGAACACCCAGAAAATACTCTAAAGCTGGACATACGAGCCTCTTCTTACGCTCCTACAAAGGGAGGAAGAATCAAACGTCACTAGCGGCAACAAACGGAGGCCGATTTGGACAAAAGGAGGCTTGGAACAGCAAGAGGAGAGGCTGGCGACCTGTTCTGTGCCGGCGCGGACACGAACGGAGGCTGGGAAGGCGGCGCGTGAGCTTCACGCGCGCGGGACAAAGCTGCGAGTGGATCTCACTCGCCGAGACAGAGGGGACAAAAGGAGGCTTGGAACAGCAAGAGGAGAGGCTGGCGACCTGTTCTGTGCCGGCGCGGACACGAACGGAGGCTGGGAAGGCGGCGTGTGAGCTTCACGCGCGCGGGACAAAGCTGCGAGTGGATCTCACTCGCCGAGAAAGAGGCGGCACGTGGGGGCGCGTGCTGGGCGGTCTGGCGACGCGGCTTCGGGGACTGACCGATCTGGGCAGGGCGAGCACGGTGGAGGTGGTGGTGGTACGAGGTGGCGGCCGGAACAGCGACGGTGGACGTGGCACTGTGGTATGTTCCAAGAAATATGCAGCAGTGAAGGAAAAAAGAAAACTCAGAACTATGCCGTAGTGAAAAACGGCTAGGGTTTAGATGCGGAAGCAGAGCCCTCAAGATCGAGAGCTCTGATACCAAGTTGAAATATGGAGAAATATATTTTTATTTCTTAAATTAAAACTCCAAAGAGGTTACATTATATAGAAGACAACTAGATATGAACCCAATCTCCTAATATGATAACAAAAGATAACAACCTAACTAGATAATGAAAAATATCTCCTAAAAACAAATATTCAATATATCACAACAGAGTAAAAGAAAATGTGAGAAAAAACTTAGGAGTAGAAACTAACTGGCAATCCGCAATCCGCTATTTTCCGCGACCTGCGATTAACAATACTGTCAATCTCTAACATATCAAGTCTAATGAAATGATGGACAAAGGAGAAACATATCTAATTCTAATGAGACCTTCAAGAGTAATGTGTCAACTGCATTTGAAATCTGATTGAGACAAACTACCTCACATAATTGCCATTCGTTTCCAGAAGCAAATTATGATCACTGAGCACCTTTCAATCTCATTATTCTGCATCGCCTAGCCTACCACATTCATCTAGAATGATCAAGCAATCCTAGTTGTGAAAGTGACACAGAGTACCCAATCTAATATTGTTACTAGTAGCTTCTTACATAATTACTTCTCCCCCCAAACGACGTAAAAACCATGGTTTTAAATCAAGGTCTGCCACCATGATTTCAGCCGCAACGTCAAGGTTTTGGAGGTCTCCGAAACCACAATGCGCCGTGATTTCGGCTGCGACAGCTACGTTGGACTGCAACGCAACCGTGACGCGGCCACAATTTAAAACCTAGGTAAAAACCTACCACAATTCCAATGGCACACTGTATTACAAATCTAAAATCCCCTCTTATAGTTTCGTTTCATATACAGATACAATGTATCCAACAGACACTATCCCCTGACATAGGGTTAAAAATTAAAATTGACAACGAATTTCATATCTACGTCAAAATGAAACAAATAGAGAAGACTCTTGACGACACATAAAATTAACCACAAAAGGAAACCACAAAAATCAAAGAATTGAACAAAGAGAAATCATTGTTGTTTCTGAGAAAGAAACCTGTAACGGACATCCCTCTGAGAAGAGCTGGAGACGGAGGACTGTGTTCGGTTGTAGTGACCATCTCGGTTGATATAGGACTTATTATCCATTGATTAGAATTCTCCGACGGTGGCGGCGGCGGCGGCGACAGAAGAGCCACCGTAGCAGCGTAGCGCGTGTGGGAGAGAGGAGTTATGTTGGAATAGTTGAGAAAACAGCGTGCACCGGACGATTCGGAACCGCGAGTTTGACCCGGCGGAAAGAGATGGCAGTGGTATTCACAACGGAATATCAAAACGACACGGTTTTTTCGAAGGACTGGACTCACACCAACCAAGGAGGTAATGAGAACAGAGGCTATATGTCATTCCTAATTTAAAATTCTTTCTAAATTTAAATAACAAAAAGATAATAACTGCCACTTTGTGTACAGAATTTATGGGATTTGCTAACGATTGTGATCGTAAACATAAAAAACAACCATTCAAAACATAAAAAACAAACGATTTGATATTAGTTAAAAGAGTCTTAGTCACATCAAAATTTGGATTGTCACAATAATATTATAGGTAACTTAGAGAATGATTGACTCATTTGGAAGAGATGCTTCGTAACTTAGAGAATAAGAATTACTAATTAAGTAATATATAATATTATTAGATATATAATATTATAAGATTATATCAAATCTTTGCATGATTTATTCATGGTTTTAATTACTGATATCCTTATTAAAATTTGGTGATTCTACACTCGAACATTAGCGTCATTCGTGGGAAACGTTAAGTCCTATTCCCATTAAATTATACTATGGCGACTACTAGAAGAAAACTAGAGCACCGCACCTCTTCATGTGAAGGCAATCCGATCACAATTCGTGAAGAAAACTACAAACAAAATGGTAATCAAGGTGGACGTGGAGGTCAACAGTCACTCTCACGGTTGAATCAATATCTTATGAATAACGGAGGTACTTGCAAAGCGGTTGTACTCTATGATGATCTTATCAGCAGATTGGAGGAGCATCTATGTCGCTTTCAAGGGGAAAGGCATATGATTCATGCAATGCCACAACTAGTTGTGAATATCCAAGTCGAGTCGCCTTCGTTCCCACGGGAGAACGCATCCATCCGACAACGTATCTACGAGTTAGAGTGCTCAGTTCCTCATCCAGAAGATGGAGCACGTGTGTGCGGCCAGCCACAACATGGGCTAGTCAGCGGCAAGGACTAGGGAGATGACAACCCTACCGCACCCTACGAGGATGAGTGTCTCCCTCTTTTGACACCATTCTTCCTAGACCTTGTAGCGCTCAAACTACCGAACAACTTCCAAAAGCCACCGATGTGGAGCCTTGCACAGGAGACATTTACCCGTACTAGCACCTCAATGTGTATTGTTTCGCTAAAATCACACTTAAGAGCAAGCGTGCTCTATCAAAAAATTATATAGAGATGAATCTCACTTATTGAACATAAGAGACTAATAGACAAGTACTAATTTCCAAAGAATTTTTATTCTTTAGGCAAATAAGAAATATGGTGAAAAAGTGGCTTGCAAGCAAAAGAAGAAACGCAAGAGAATAAAGAAAACGATTGAGAAATGAGATTAATTCGAAGATTAAAGACTCAAGGTTATGATCTTAATTGATCATGATTACCCCAATTATATTCTAGCTAGTAAATCCCTATAATTGAAAATTCTACTTCTCAAATTGTTAAGCAGTTTATTCATACAAATTAATAGACTTTGCCTTCCTACTGTCTACTTGGTCATGTATAAGTGTTAGAATTGAGAAAGCATGAAGTGTGGAGAAGTTGGCAAATGAATTAATCTAATTAAAAATAGAAAGTCTGGTTGATCATATAGATGTATTATATTTGATTATCTCTCTAATATGTTAATTAACACACAATGGTCATGTAATGTGACGAACTCCTACATATGGGCCAATCATTCACACTGATCCAATTTTAGAAGTATCTAGTGGGAGGCCTAGGATTTGGCAAGTTTACTCTAGAAGGAGGAGAGTGAGGTCAATTGGAGAGAATGAGAGTTAGTTAGTGAGCTGGCATAATGCCATGAGTAGTGGGATTCGGGTATATTTGGAGAGGGAAAGGATATGGATTCATGCTTTTGGTGAGTTGTTTCTTAGGAAAGAACATCTCTTTGGTGTAGGAGTCTCAAACTCTGTTCTTTTCTTTGTAGAGCTCTCAACTCACCCAATTTTCCATTAAATCAATATATTTATGTTTGAGTAATTACCTGGTTCTATCATTGGTCCGACCTGCCGAATTCGAGAGAGGAGCTAGCGAATTTTGGGTTATCCATGCCACCAAAGATGACAGAGAGAGTTGACACACTGGAAGCAAGAATGGAAACACTGGAAGCATCGATGCGAGAGTTCTTTGTCGAACTTCACATCTCTGATTGGGGAATTCGCCAAGCTGCTTCATGGTCGTACGTCGATAGAGACACTAGGGGAGACCACCACAGAGGATGTCGTGATTGAGTACAAGATGGAGGCGAAGAAGGTGGAGCTACCACTGTTTGAGGGGACAGATCCAGTTGGATGGATCACTCGGGCAGAGACTTACTTCAAAGTACAGGGATCGTCGGAGGAAGTGAAGGTGCATTTGGCCAAATTGAGCATGGAGGGTGCCACCATTCACTGGTTTAACCTCCTCCGTGAGACAGAGGATGATCTCAGTTGGACTAGACTGAAACAAGCCTTGATAGCTCGTTACAGTGGATGCCAGAGTGTCAATCCCTTCGAGGAGCTCAAAGATCTAACGCAAACGGGAAGCGCAGAGGAGTATCTGTTGGAATTTGAGTACATATCATCTCAGGTAGGGCAGCAGCCGAAGGACCAGTACATGGGATATTTCATTGGGGGCCTTTGACCAAAAATACATTTGTGAGTTCACACCTTCAATCCCACCAATCGCTTACAGGCCATGCAAATTGTGCATGATGAAGAAACAGAGATGAAGGGAACGCTGACACCACACAATGGAGGATAGAAAACGTGGAAGGGAAATAAGGATTGGATTGATACAAGTGGGTTCGAGTAAGGAGCCGGGCCGGGTTATAAGCTAGAGTTAAGCAAAGGCCCTTATAGTTCTGGGCCAAACGCTAGAATCCAGCCCAAGAGTGGGACATCCCGGTTCTAGATGCATTCATCTCCTATGCTCCCACATATCAACCTCATCAGCAGCGATGACGACCGGCGCATGCCAAATGGAGATCGCCACCAAAGTGACCGGAATCGTGGCGTTAAACACTTGCCATACTCTGAGTTGACGAATCGGAAATCCCGTGGGCTATGCTTCAGGTGTGGAGAATGCTACCATCCCTTCCATCAATGTGCTAAAAAACAACTTAGGTTCGTGATTTTAGGTGACGATGAGACCATGAACGAGTAGGGTGAAGTTATTGTAGTTGAAGTTCGAGAGGATGAGGAAGAAGAAGCATCAGAACTAAGTTCCATGGGGTTATTTGGTCTGGTTGAGGGCAACAATGCTTGTAGAGTCCCTCCCTCTACCTTGTGATTGGAAGGAAGAATGGATGGAGTATCATCGGTTGTGCTGGTGGATAGTGGCGCCAGCCACAATTTTGTTTCTCCTCAGGTGGCTACAATCTTAGAGCTTCCGATTGACAAGGCAAGGGAATGAGTGTGAGGCTCGGTGATGGGCACCATGTGACCACAGAGGGCAAGTGCAGGAAGATTGAAGTTCAATTAAGGGAATTCAAGACCATGGTTGAGGCATATGTGCTGGAGTTGGGAGACCTTGACATGATTTTAGGTGTGGCATGGTTGCAGAGGTTTGGGAATGTCACTTTTGATTGGGAGGAGATGACGATTGGTTTCTTTTGGAAAGGAGAGCATGAGGAACTATGAGGCCAGAACCCAGGCCATAAACAAAAGAGGAAGGAGAAATAAATTTCAGGGCAAACATCTTCACTTCACAGTTTTGTTAAAGATAAAGTTGGAGATTTAGGTCTTGTTTCGCAACAGGCACTAAATTGGCAGCAACAGGACGAACTTTAGCAGGTATTATCTGGTTTTTCTGGGATATTTAAAGAGGAAAGTGGTCTACCACCGCCAAGAAATATTGTCCATTCGTTTGAGTTGTGCCCTAAGGCTGTACGTGTTAGTGTGAGGCCTTAACGATACTCTTATCACCATAAGGATGAGATAAAAAAAACAAGTTAATGGGATGTTGCAGCAAGGGATAATCAGACACAGTTCAAGTGCTTTTTCCAGTCTTGTTATTTTGGTAAAAAAGAAGGATGCTTCATGGAAGATGTGTGTGGACTATAGGGAGCTAAACAAAGTGACTGTACCAGCCAAAGTATCCAATCCCTATGGTAGAGGAGTTGTTGGATGAGTTTCACAAGGAAACTTACTTCTTAAAATTGGACTTGTAATCGAGGTATCACCAAATTAGAGTAAGGGCAAAGGATGTGCATAGGACGGCTTTCCGGACACGAGAAGGGCATTATGAATATTTGGTTATGTCATTTGGGTTAACAAATGCCCCGACGACCTTCCAATCCACTATGAACCAAGTGTTCAAACCTTATCTCCAGAAGTTCGTTCTCATGTTATTTGACGATATCTTGGTGTATAGTAGGGAATGGAAAGAACATCAGGACCATTTGACAACAATCCTACAATTATTGCAAGAGCATAGTTTTGTGGCAAATAGGAAGAAGTATGTTTTTGGAAGCCAACAAGTAGAGTACCTTGGTCATATCATTTCCATCCAAGGAGTGGCAGAGGATCTAGCTAAAATTAGAAGCATAGTGGAGTGGCTAATTCCTCACAATGTCAAGGGAGTGAGGGGGTTGTTTTGGGCTTGACCAGGTACTAGAGAAAGTTCATTGAGGGGTATGGGAAAATAGAAAATCCCTTGACAGAATTAACCTAAAACGAAGGTTTTTGGTGGGGTACTGAGGCTATAAGTGCATTTGAACAAATGAAACGTATGGTGACTAAATCCCCATTGTTGGTGATGCCAAATTTCGTGGAGCCATTTGAAATAGAGTGTGATGCTTCAAGGTGCGGGGTAGGAGCAGTGCTGATGCAAAATAGGCAACCATTGGCCTATTTTGGTAAGGCTCTATCACCAAATAACTTAAGCAAGTCTTCCTATTAAAATGATCTCATGGATCTTGTCCTAGCGGTCCAGCACTGGAGACCTTACCTCTTGAGAAGGAACTTTAAGGTGTATTCCGACCAGAAGAGTCTCAATCAACTCCTACAACAAAGGATTACCATGGTTGATCAACTAAACTGGATACCCAAACTATTAGGCTACCATTTTGAAGTCATCTACAAGCCAAGACCGAAGAATAAAGAGGCGGGCTCACTGTCCAGAATGTTTGATGAAGGGGAATCAAGGGCAATCACATCTTTTCCATTCTGGTTTCACATACAGCAACTACAGACAGAGTTGGCGGCAGACCCAAAGTTACAAAAAATAGTGGAAGATCTCAAACAAGACCTGAAATTGAGGCCAGGATTCAGCTTGCAACAACGGGTCCTGTTATACCAGGGCAGATTGGTATTAGCCGCAAAATCTTAGTTAATACCGGATATGTTGGCTAAATTTTACTCCGCCCCAGCAGGAGGGCATTCGGGTTTCTTGAGGACATATAGAAGGCTGGCTGGAAATTTATATTGGCTGGGTATGGAAAGCGTTGTGCAAGAATTTTTGAGATGTTGTGATGTGTGTCAACGTCAGAAATATGCAGCTTCTTCCCCTGCTAGATTAATACAACCTCTTCTAATTCCAGAGTTGGTTTGGGAAGATATTTCTTTAGATTTCATCACGGGTCTACCCAAATCAAAAGGATTTGAGGTCATCTTTGTGATGGTGGATAGGCTGTCCAAATATGGACATTTCATTCCCCTTAAGCACCCTTATACAGCCAGGAAAGTAATGGAGGTGTTTTCTAAGGAAATCGTACGTCTACATGGCATTCCCCATTCCATTGTGAGTGATAGAGACCCGTTGTTCATTAGTTTGTCCTCGCGGGAACTGTTTCGTCTTCAAGGGACTACTCTAAAGATGATTTCTTCATACCACCCGGAGACTAATGGACAAACAGAAGTAGTCAGTCGGTGCTTGGAGGCTTATTTGTGATGTTTTTCTTCAGAACAACCAAAAAAACTGGTCTTATTGGATTCCGTGGACAGAATTGTGGTACAATATGATAAGTGTCAAACGTTCATAGTTTTAACATTGTTTTTAGGCACTTATTATGAGTTTTAATTGTTAAAACCCCCAAGAAATGTATGTTTTGCAAAGGAATGATGAATTGCTATTAATTCTGGGTTAGAATGCACATTTTTTATGTTTAATGAAGATTTCAGTTCTAATCCCAACTTTTTGATGCAGAAATCTTGAAGCAGCCTGAGCAAAATTGTAATATCTCATTCGTTAACCGTTGGATTTATCTAAAATTTGAGTATGTGGTTCCTAACTCATGGAACTCCAATATGAACGGTTGGATCTTGATTTGGAGACGTTTTCGGGGCGCTAAGCGCCGTTACAAGGCGCTGAGCGGCCAGCAGGAAGCTACAGGCGGCTAAGCGCCCAGACAGGGCGGCTAAGCGCCCAGCAACTGAAGACAGGGCGCTAAGCGCCCCAGTAAAGGGCTAAGCGCCCAGAACATGGTTTCCAGGCGGCTAAGCGCCCGTCGAGGGCGCTAAGCGCCCCTGCGGCGCCCAGGGCCTATAAAACGCGATTTTTGGCCTGTTTTGGGTATTCTTTCAACCCTAGTCTCCTCCAAACACCCCTTGGACGTGAGAGAGCTCTAATTTGAGAAGGAAAAGAGGATTTTCATCAACGGATGCTTGGATTCTTCGTCGTCTCCTAATTCCTTATTGATTCTCCTTGTAAGCAAGCTAGTTTCCATCCTATGGATAACTAAGCTCTCTTTTAGTTGGATTTAGGCGTAGTATTTCATCTTGATAGGATTCTATTTGGTTCTTTTTTACTTTCTATTTTTAATTTCAATTAAACAGTTTTGTTCTTATTGCTTATGATTGCTTGATCATCTTTCATCTGATTTTGGATTAATTTTGTATGTGGAAGCTACTCTGTTAATCTGACATAAATTGTTTAATCTAGGAGAAGCTAATTTGCTAGGAATAGCGTTAGATCACCTAGTTCCTTAACGCCTGCATATTTACAATTGTTTTGATTAATTGCCTGTGGAAGCGGTAATTAGGAAAGTAATTGAATCAACTTCTCATTCTAGGAATAGGTGAGTTAGTTAAGAACTGGCGGGAATAAATTAAAGATTTTAAGTGATTGTAATCAAGAATAAATAAATCCTGGATAGTGAAATATAAAACCATAATCCAACTGTTTTCCCAATCTGTTATTCTCTCAATCGTTTGCTTTCTTATTTTCATGCTCTTAAATACAAGTCTCTCCAAACAAACAACTCTTATTTCTTTCTTGCTTAACTTCTTAATTAAAGAAAGGCATTCAAACACATTTGCTCTCTGTGGATCGATAACACCCTTACTATACTGCAATTGAATCTTAAAAGAGGTTTGAGCGCAGCTTAAGTATTGGTTTTTATTAAAAGACATAAAAAACCCTTTTAACACAATACCACTTTTCATGGGTGTGTGGGTATCACTCGAGTTGAAGTGGTCTATGGGAGAAAACCACCTCCTTTGGTCAAGTTTACAGAAGGGGAGACACGGGTAGAAACAATAGTTGCTGAGTTGGTTGATAAGGGAGAGGCATTGAGGCAATTAAAGCATCACCTTGTGCATGCGTAGCAGGATATGAGAAAATATGTAGACCAGAAACGTAAGTATCTTAGCTTTGAAGTAGGAGAGTGGTTGTTCATTAAATTGAGGCCACATGGACAACAAATAGTGAAAAGAATAGTTAATTAGAAACTAGCCCCGCGATACTTTGGTCCATTTCCCATAATTGCAAAGGTCGTAGCGGCTTCCTACAAGCCAAAGTTGCCAGAAAAAACACGAGTTCATCCAGTGTTCCATGTTTCACAGTTGAAAAAAGCAGTAGGAGATTATGCAATTGAACCTTCCTTTCCTGAGGGATTGGAAGTGGAGATCGAGATAAATGAGGAACCCGAAGAAGTCCTGGCGTTACGTGATACTTTAGAGGATGGACAATGGATAAAGTAATGGCTAGTTAAGTGGAAAGGTAGAGACGATGAAGATACCACATGGGAGGATAAAAACCTTACTTCAAAGTCAATTTCCTGATCTAAGCCTTGTCAAGGAGGGGGCAATGATAGAACTCCTACATATGGGCCAATCATACACACTGATCCAGTTATAGAAGTATCTAGTGGGAGGCCCAGGATTTGGCAAGTTTAATCTAGAAGGAAGAGAGCGAGGTCAAGTGGAGAGAATGAGAGTTAGTTAGCGAGCTGGCATAATGCCATGAGTAGTGGGATTCAGGTATATTTGGAGAGAGAAAGAGAGAGAGAGAGAGAGAGAAAGGATATGCAATCATGCTTTTGGTGAGTTGTTTGTTGGGAGAGAATATCTCTCTAGCGTAGGAGTCTCAGACTCTGGTTCCTTTGTAGAGCTCTCAGCTCACCCAATTTTTTACTAAATCAATATATTTTTGTTTGAGTAATTACCTGGTTCTATGATAATGCTAATCAACTATTAAAATACTATGAGTTTTCAATTTGAAATATTGAAATAAAGTATGGAGATAGTCCAATCCAAATATATAAAAAATTCCTAAAATAAAACTAGGGTTCACAACATCAATTACTTTGAAACCTGAAGAAAGATGTTTAGCCGCTCATCGAAAACATGAAAAACACAATCCTAATCATAACACTGGCTAACATCCTAAGAAAACAAAACGAGATAAATCAATCACTAAGCCTCTAGGTAGTCACTTATCAATCCTCAATAGGCCTAAAAAATCTCTAGAACTTTGCTCTCAAAATTGCATAAGAAAGGGGTCACAAATTATATGAAGTATCTATCCTACCTCTTTTTGACCTAAGGACGACCTCTTTAATTACAAAATAAGAGAGCGGCGTCACTCAGCACAGCCGTTCTTAATAAGGAGCATGATTATGCTCTGTAACACAACCACAATCGCGTAATCCATAACTAGAGGTTGTGCTCTGTGTTACAACCATGATCATGCTTATGTATAGAACGAACATGCTCTTAGGATTTTTGAGATTTTTCTTCCTTTTTTCATGTTTTCCAACCTATCACTTGTCTATTTCACATTTAAGATGAAAAATGTGAGTTCTTCAAAGATAATGCAACAAACAGGCATATTTTATAGTAAAAAAACACACACAAAAAATCACTACAAAAAATGGTTTAATCAACCTCCCCACACTTGAATTCTTCTTGTCCTCAAGCGGATGTTCAGACTATCAAATAAATAAAGAGTGTCCCAGAAATCAAGAATTAATTAGCAGAGTCTCAAACACAAAGGAACACACCACAAACAACACACACAATCACAACTTTATGTCCACATATCAGAGTACAATAGATTATGGAAGAGAACCTTCAAGGAGACGATCACCTTTAGTAGTGGTTGCACACACCTCTCTCACATAGTTGCATAAGGAAAAAGTCACTCAAAATCTCACCATATAAGTGGATTTCCATAAGCCTGTTCATCAATCAACTTAAATCAAACACATTAGTAGAATACAAAAATAGAAATCTCAAGGGCTATAATGGGGCCTAGATTGTAATCCAAGGTAGGAATAAGGAAGGAATGGTCACTCAAATGGTTAGCAGAATCTGATTTCGAAAGAGATGGTTCGTGTCTTTTTAAAAGAGAGCAAACTAAAACTTAGATTTTTGAAATTTTCACCCCCCCTCTTTTCATCATCATATTTTTGCATCCTTAAGAGTTTAGCAGGGAAAATTAATTGTTTAAATAAAATCAATTTTTACAAACTCAGTTCAATTTACCCTTAATTCATATAACAAGTATAACAAGATAAGGGAGAGAAGATAACACGAGATGCTTATCTTGGTTCACCTTAAACCACTTGGGCTATGTCCAAATCCCTTAATCACCTAAGGGATTTTCCAGTAACTTCACAAGTTGCAAGCATTGAGTCTGCCTCTTCAGGCTAATGAAGTAGTACATTCAATAGCTTCTCCAAGCTATCCTTAAATCAATAGAAGGTGTGTTGATACAAACATCTAAAATTTATAAACTATCTTAATATTGCAACTCAATAAGTGAGAATTCTTTTTGAAGCTTAGGTTGAGTAGTTTTACAAAGATTCCTAACAAATGATTGTGAAGTATATGTTTTAGGAAAACAATTGTAATCAATGAAAGAATGAATATCAGCTGAGAGTTTTGAATGCTATAAAGAATGTAAAATAAATGAATTCGCAAAAATTGTAAATTGACTCTTTAGTCTTCATTCTTATTCAAATACTCAGAGAGATTCAAGTAGTCGTTTGTATCATCTTCCTCTAACATTTGAGAGAAGCATTTAATTCATTTCTTTTAGCATTTAATGAATCGGTCTTTTCTTCTTATTGGATGTACGATAAAGTATGAGAAATTTAGCTTAGCAAAGCCTCTACTCTAACATCTATGAAAAGTAGTTTGAAAAGTGTTCTTTTGCTTGAGAAATGTTCCTTGAAAACTAGAAGCATTTGTCATATTCTCTTCTTTGTACAACTAATAATAAGTTGTCGATACTTTGTAATCTAGTGAAAGGTCTTGATCTGTTCTTCTTGATGAAATCTTAATGCTTCTTAAAGAATGATCAATGCCCGTTGACTATTAACATCTTCTAGAAGATCAACATTAGGCTAGCTTCAGCATGACTTGATGTTCAGCATCAAGTGAACTATCAGCTCGCGAATTTCTTCTCAGTACTTCAACATCTTCTGATTATATGACTTGTCTGCATATATATGACTTTAGACCTTTAGATTTTGATGTGTTCTACTTCTTATCATGTTCTGGTTGCCTCTTCAGCCACACGACCTGACGGTGATGTAGCCCGTCCACGTGGGTTTGCTCTTAAGCATCCGCCACCAAGGCGGCTTGCGCGACCTGGTGCAGGAATGGACCATCCCGGCTCACTTGGCAAAGTGTCCGAGCAGCCTGGCAAAAGGCGGAGGAGAATGGCCATAGCCTATCAGCACCAAGCCAACCCCGATCGAGAGTCTCACTTAAAGACTTCCCTTACAACTGCTATGACACTTGACACAATCATAGGCCTATAAATACAAGTTATGTCATTCATTTACATAGCTTGTTGTTCATTATCAACATACTCCTGTGTTCGTCTTGACTCATGGATTCTCTCTTTGCTCACACACTGACTTGAGAGTCAAAGTGTCTTTTGAAAGTCCCCCATTTGTCACACCTTAATTCGCTTGAGCTCTAGGATGCTCTCATGTATGCAATTAATGAATTTTATTCTTAGTAAATGTAAGACCCGAGAAAATAGTCAGAGGGTATTTTAGTCTTTTCCAATACCTTAAATATTATTAGATATTAATAGTATTATTATTATTATTAATATTATTGGATGCAATTATGAGTATTATTGTGATGTTTAGCCTTTAGTTATTTAATTAAGGTAAAAGGAAAATATTTTTCCTTATTTTCTTGATGTTGTGCAAAATTATGCTATATTTCTTAAGGGAAATATTTCTTGTTTTATTGGTATGATATTATGTGGATATATAAGATAGAAAAAAGTATTGGTATATTTTATGAGAAGGCCGAAATTAATAGGTAAACAGGAAGAAAATAGTTTTTGTTTTGTTAAAAATTAAATGGGATAATTCTGAGAAATATTCCATGGAAGCTTCTATTACCTCTTTTAGTCAAAATCAAATAGAAATCAGAAATAAAGATTAAACGAACCTAGACGCTTTATTCAAGGGCGTATTTGGTTTTATTAATTATTAGAAAGGACAGTTCAGGTCTTCCGACACCCGGTTCTCTACTATAAATAGAGGCCCTTGTCTCTTGGAAAATTCATTCTCTAGTGAGCAGAAAACCCTTCCCCTCACTTTAGAGAGAAACTCGAGTTCTCCCTAACATCGAGAGAGCTCTCTTTTCGTTTTTCAGTTGTTAGAGTTGCTCTTTGAATCTCTCTTTATTGGAGGAGTTTTCTTCTTTCTTCTTGTGATTAAGGTGGGTGAGTTCTTTCCCCTATGCTTGATCCTTAGTTGCATGTAGTAATCATATTAGAAGTATCAAGATTATAAGGGTTGGGGTTAAATGTTTATTTTCTTATGAACATTGAAATTTTTGTTGTTTGTTCATCATAGTTCTTTGTGAAATATCTCAAGATGATGAAATAAATTGTGAGTTTGATCTAAAAATTTGAAAGATCTCATTCCCCATGTGTTGTTGGCCGCGACACATAGTGTAGATTTTTAGGGTTTTAGTTGTTTTTCCTCTTAATCGTTTTATAATAGAGATTTTGTAATTATTTGGTTGTTATATCTATTTTAGGAATTTTAAATTTAAATTTAAATCTAAAAATTATCAGTTATTATGTTTAAAATATGATTAGATTTAGTTTAAATTTGAAATATTATTAATTAAGATTAGATTTAGTTGTTGGAAAAAACTAACAACCAGCACGAGCATAAACAACATGAAACCAACTCCTAATGTCTTGCATTCTCTAACAACTATAAATATAGACTAATGAAATGCTGAAAAACGTAGAAAACAAAAAAAATTGAGTGCAAAAGTTAATGATCAAAGAGAGTAAGAGGGGATTTGAGAAGTACATAGAAGTTTAGGTATTGTTTGGTTGGAGGGGAACGGAGGGAAGGGGAGGGGAGGGGGGGTTTTAAATTTTAGTTGTTTGGTTCATATTTTAGGAGGGGAATGGAGGGGACCAAAACCCCTCCTAACTCAATTTTGTGTCCCCTCCAAAAGTGGGGGAATAGGAGGGAAAACATTTTGTTGGACAAAAATAACCCTATTCAATAATAGAAAAATATTAAATGCAAACATGTTTAAAATACAAGTAAATTTATAAAGGGTATAAAAGTAATTTAATCATAAAACATAAAAAGACCCTTAGAGAGTTATTTCCCCTCCCCTCCCCTCCTATGAACCAAACATAATAAGTATTAAAATCCCTCCCCTCCCCTCCCCTCCATTAAAATCCCCCCCCTCCCCTTCCCTCCTTTGAACCAAACAGACCCTTAGAGAAATGTGTGAGTTGAGGGGTGCACAACGGTGTTTTAAAATTTTGGCTCTCATCCTTCCTACCATGGCCATTCTAATTGAAGCACAACCATGTTTTTTTAGAAAGAGGGTCCACGACCTTGCTCTATAACACCTCCACATTTGTGCTAAGTAGAGGTGCTAACAGAAAGCACGATCATACTTTATAGCAACTCCACGTAGAGCTGTCAATGTGGGTCAGCCCGGCCTATATGGGCTGGCCCGTCACAGGTTGGGTTCAATACGGGTTGGGTTAGAGAAACCCGTTTCTAAACGAGCTAAGAAAATATGAACCCAACCCGGCTCGCGGGTTGGCGGACTGGCTCGTTTTGACAGTAGAAAAATAAAAAATCTAAAAATTGGGGAATTCAATTAAAAAATGTTGAAGAGATGGTGCAGCTAGGGTTCCAGTACCCAGCGGCGGCGGCGGCCTTCCAATTCCAAAGTTCAATTCGACTCACTTCGTCTGCAACTGCAAGAGTAGCGGAACTGGTGACAAAGCTACCAGGTGGGGGAGACGGAACAAACGACGCAGCGACGGTGGTGCAGCGAGGTGATGAAGGCAATGGCGACGTCGATGGCGACATCGATGAACAGATGGAGAGCTGGAGAGGAGCGAAGCAAAATGCAAATCAACCTTACCCAACGACGATGGCAACGTCGATGAAGAGATGGAGAGATGGAGAGCCGGAGAGGAGCGAAGCAAAATGCAAATCAACCCTACCCAGCGGCGATGGCTGCATCGATGAAGAGATGGTGCAGCTAGGGTTCCAGTACCCAGCGGCGGCGGCGACCTTCCAATTCCAAAGTTCAATTCGACTACCTTTGCAAAATGCAAAACGACCAAAACCCTACCCACTCTCTTGCAGTTGCAGACTTGCTTTGACGGTGCACTTAGTCACGAGACTCATGACCCAACCCAAGAAGCAACAAAATCAACCAAAAAAATATTTTTTTTAATCGTCCAACCCGCGGGCTGACCCGTTTAACCCGCGGGTTAAAAGGGTCGGGTTGTTCTAACCCATATTCTAAACGGGCTGTGATTTAAGCAACTCAACCCGCCTACAGGGCGGGTTGGGCCGGACTGATCCACTAGTTGGAACCCATATTGACAGCTCTAACTCCACGTTGGAGTCACCGAGAGCGAATCACGCTTATTTATATAGAAAACCACGGCCTTGATAATGGTGAGCACGGTCATGCTAAATCCTAGAAGCTTGAAAATAAGCACGGAAATAACTAAGAGAAATGACACAAAGTATACTAGTACCAAGTGAGGCAATCTTCAGCAGGTTACCTCCTACTAAGTGTTTATTTAAAGTTGTGAGCATGACGATGATACACTCTAGGATCATGTAAAAGACAGTATCTCTTTGTCCCCTTTAGTCATGTACTTCCTCGTCAGTTGGGAAACAAGAAATAGTCCATCTCCAGAACGATATCTCTACTATACACAAACTTACAAGTGGCTAGAGGTTGTTGGATGAATCAAAAACTCTAAATATCACCTCGTCATCTCTCAGCCTGAAAGTTAGTTTACCTTGACGCACACTGATCAAGACATCGCTAGTGTTAAGAAAAGGTTGTTCCAATATAATAGGGACGTGTGCATCTTCCTCCATGTTAAGCACAATAAAATTTGTGGTGAAGATGAATTTTTCTAATTTGACTAGCACATCCTCCACTGTCCCTCTATGATATTTATTTGACATGTCACCAAGCTGAAGAAGAGAGGAGAGAACTTAGGCCATAATCTTTGACACTGTAGTTGGAGGAAAGAGTCTCTCTTCCAGATCTATGGAATAGCATGGGACACTAGACATGAGCACCTTAATTGGTTTTAGCCATTGCTTTAGTCCCTCACTGTTCAATTCTTACATATGTGTAATTAAAATGCAAGAATGAAGAGTTTACGAAAATATATTCATATGTCAAGTACTCAAGTTGTTTTGAATACTTGTTCAGGTCTTCACAATTTAAACTCAGAAGTTGCCAACCAAAACCAATTGTTGGGGTGATCTCTGGACAAAGATATCTGGGGGTGATAAACCCTCATTTGACACTCACTAAGTACAGTGCAACCGGATATTCTTACTTTTTTTTTTTGTCAATGGATATTCTTACTTTCTCTCAGTATTAAAACCTGAAAATATATTTCGGTTGAACCTTGGTTATTAGGTTTCTCAATGTGAAATTAAAGGAAATTATTCGTGTAAACTTAAACAGTACAGACGCATCTACGCATTCTTTTTTTCTCTCTATCTCTTTCTTCCAATTACATCACATCATATATCACACTTATCACTTATCTCTCTTCTCTTCCTATCTCTCTGTAGTGGTCTACACCCTTTAGATGTTTATCCATCTTTATTCAAAATCAAACACACTCGTCACACTCATACGTTTGTCAAAACTTTGGCATGACACAAATTAACCAAACAATATGGAACTGTTGAAGCCCATATGGAACTAAGACTTTGGCATGACACAGATTATCCAAGCAATATGGAACTGTTGAAGGGCCCATATGGAACTCAACAGGGACAGGTACAAGCCCAAATTAAGAGCGGGACTGATGATAAGTATTGTTTTAGTTTATGGGCTTAGTAATTTAGTAGATGAAAAAAAAAAGGAGTATCCAGATGGCAAAACGGGTATGACTCGTCAGGTCAACCCGCCAACCCACGTAAATGGGGCGGGGAGGCATGTGCCCCTTCCACTCGTTTTGGCTTGCCTCGCCTAACTCACTTTTAAAACGGGTTGAAAGCTAAACAGATCGGGTTGACCCGTTGGGTTAGTAATTAAAAAAATTTGTACTGGAACCTCACTTCTACCATTGCCACTATATATTTTTTAGGCCTAGCTCATTTTTTCCCGCTTCGGTTCTTCTCAACTTCCAAATTTCTCTTTTCTTTTAGTCAATTTCCCTATCATGGGTTTCTACGGATATCGAATGTTGATAGCTCAGAACGATCTATTATCAAGTTTTTCTTGTCTTCTGAAACTATGTTATGTCTTGAGAATCTACTACAAAACATTTTTAATTCTTCTAATAGGAAATATAGTTTTAACTCTTCTAATAAGAGAGCATAATAAATGATGATGTTTCCGCTAACGCTTTGTCTATATGACAGTTATATCTCATTCCATTTTTTTTTTATTAATATGTATTTTTTCTCCATTCGACGGGTCAACCCGCCAACCCGTCAACCCTACTTAATGCGAGGCGGGGTGATGTTTCCAACTCATATGATGAAAACAGATTAACCCACCCAACCCCTTTTTCAACGGGTTGAAAGCGAGGTGGGGCGAATTAAGCTGGTTGACCCACATTCCCACCCCTAAGTATTCTCAGGTTAAAATTATGATGTACTTTAAAGTAAATTAAGGGTGAATATAGTGCTACTAACTCTAGGGACTTGTTCATACTAAGTATTCTTTCTGTTATCTCTTCAATTAGTTTTTGGGGATTACCCTGTACTTTAAAAAAAAAATTAGTCATAATCCCAACTAGTGAATTGAAGATCATACCTGCCATATATGCGTTGCCTTCACGCCAATAAGGCTATAGAACCACGTTAGGAATACAAATGCAGATGCAGTTCCTTCAAGTAGAAGAATGTGTCTACCACTAACATGTGGCTAACCCTGACTGCAAGCAAGCTCAAATGAAAAAGAAGCATGCAATACACACTGCTAAAGATTAAAGAAGGCACTGTACAATATCCTAGCCTGGAAAGAAGCATAAACCAGTTGCTGATTGAGATCCATTAATGACTAACAGATCCCCTTTTCTTGTTCACAGTACTTATTCATATTTTTATGGTGATTCAGAATCTTTCAATATGTTACATCAGGCTTGTAAGGAGTGCAACTAATGTTTTCATTTATGCGTAGAAGACAATAGATGTTTCTAGAATATGAAAACTCATATAGGAATATAAATATTCTTATTGATAATATTTTATATCATATAAATATATATATATATATATATATATATATATATTTATATTTATTTATTTTTGGTTTAAATATGTATAGTCCTATCATTTAGAGAGAAATTTAATTGGGTCCTTATAAAATAAATTCCTAATAATCGGTCCTTGTAAAAAAAAATTGTTTGTAATAGGTCCGATTGATGACATGTCATCAATTTTAACTTGGCCAATAGGGCGATGTGTTATCTTAAGGCCTGTTTGGTTTATCTACTTTCATTTTTTTAATTCCATTTTCGGCAAACGGTTTCCATTTTCAAACGGTTTCCATTTTCATTTTTTTGAAATTAAGAAAACTTGTTTGGTGTAGCTTCCTATTTTTCATTTTCGTGAAAATGAAAATATTGCAAATGTGTTTGATTAAATTATTTTCAATTAGTAACAAAAAAAAATTTATTTTCAATTAAGATTATGAAAATAATTTTTAAATAAATAGTATTTTATATATTTATTAATGAATATGAATAAAATTTATAAGAGTTAATGGTTTAACAAGTCCTTGAAGTTGTACCAATATTTGTGTTTGGTCCCTCCTCGGAAAAAAGTTTGCTATAGGTCCATCCGTTTGCACCAAGTTTTTATTTAGTCTCTGCCGAAGACCGGAACTCTAGCGATTGCATATGTGGCGTGCTGACTGTTTTAATGATAATTATGTGGATTTTTTATTTTTTTTAAAGGAAAAATATTCCAGAAATTTAGCAATCACTAATTACCCCCCAAATACTTCATATTCTTAATTTTCCCCCAAACTAAAAAGCTGAAATCAAAAAAGCTAAAATCAAAATGGGTTCAGCTATTAAAATCACTAAATTTAATCCTTCATCATCTTCATCTTCATCTTCAAATCCCCCCATTTCTGAAATTATTTCCCAAAAATATCTGGAACAACATAATCTAAGGAGGAAAACACGTTTTTTACAACAACAACAAAAACGTAAAATGAAAATGTTAACCAAAGAGTAAAGATGTGGGATTGCAAATTGAACAAGAGTGCAGAAACAATGATTATAGAGTGAAGCAACGTCCTCCAACTCTCTTACACTTCGACTTCTTCGCCCCCTTCTTTCTATTTCCTTCTTCTTCTCAATTCTCATCACTTCACTCCTTCATTCACTCACAAAAAAACATGGCTTCCCCGTTTCTCCCCACTACCTCCTTCGTCACCGCCCTAATTCCTCCGATCTCTCCTTCTCCTCCGCCCTCGCCTCACGCCGCGCTCCTTTTCCGCGGCAGCGGCACCCCAAAGGCCTTGTCGGCGGCCTTCTCAGTCATCCTGATCGAAAATTAGGGAGATCTTCATGCCGGTGCTCAGCTCAAACCACTGTCATCTACCCCTGAATCTTCCACGGCCAATCCAGAAGAATCAAGGAGCCAAAGCACCCAGTCGTCATCAAATCCATCAGGTCGAGTCCAACGACGAGAACCCAGATTCGAAACCCTTAGTGCTCGTGATAAATAAAGAAATGACACAAGAAGGGGGGTTGAATTGTGTCCTAATTGAAACTTTGACTTTCAAAAACAATTATTAGTTCACAAAAGCTTTTCGTAAACTATGCTAGCAGAATGATTAATCAGAGAGTAAACAGTTTAATGCAAAGGGTAGTAAGTGTGCAACAGTGTAGACAGTGCAAGCAGCAATTGTGTAAACGGTGCAAGCAGTAATTGTGTAAACGGTGCAAGCAGTAAATGTATAGACGGTGCAGGCAACAAACATATAAACGGTGCAAGCAGTAAATGATGCAAGCAATAAATATGTAAATGGTGTAGGTAATAAAAACAACTCACAGGAGATTTATCCTGGTTCACCCCTAGAACGATAGGGCTACGTCCAGTCCTTGACTTCACCAAGATTTTCAACTATTCAACCAGAACAGTACAAGTATTAGACACAGAACTTCTCCAGAGTATTCGAAGGACTTCTCCTAAGTATTCCCACAGGATTTCTCCAAAGTATTTGAAGTACTTCTCCTATGTATTCGCCACAGGAATCCTCTAGAGTATTCGAAGGGCTTCTCCTAAGTATTCCCACAAGACTCTTCCAGAGTATTCTCTGGGACTTCTCCCAACCAGTATTATCAGGGACTTCTCCCAACAAGTATTTTCAGGGACTTCTCCCAACAAGTATTATCAGGACTTCTCCTTTTACAGGGTTTCTTCTACAAAGATTCTCTTCTTGAAAGAGTGATGGTAGCAAGATTAAGCTCGACTAACTCAAGGTATTCTGGGTAGAGGATATGACTCTAAAGTGTACTCTTGAGGTTAGTGATAACAGAGATGATTGGATGATGGGTTCTCTATTTTGTTTAGTGTGAAGGGATTGAGAGATATGACTCTTAGGAATTTACACACTTGGAAGATTTCACTCGTTTGGGTTTGAAACTTTAGCTCAAGTGGAACTGGATTTCTTGGAGAGATTCACATTGAGTTTCTTGCAATATGATTTCAGTTCACTTCATCTTCCTTTTCTAGTCTCCGAGTTCTTCAAATATTCAAGTCTTCCTTTTATATCTTCTCTTGAAATAGTTGTTGTTGAAGATGCTGAGAGTCAAGACGCGATTTTTTCTTCCCGTTCACCAATGGATTTCTTCATTTAATGCTCTTGACCGTTGAAAGCTTGGCATGGTTAATCTGAGCGGTAGGTATCTTGTAGCATTTTGAATATCTCTTCTTTGGGTTGTACTTGATGTAGTCGCAGAGATTGAACAGTGTTTGCTTCGTCCTTGTGTTCTGTTCTTCCACGTTTCAGTCTTCGAATAAGAACCATTGAAAGCTTTGCATTCAATGCATTTTGCTTTTCATTTAATGCATTCTGACATCTCATGTTGTTGCAGAGAGAGAAAATAGAGTCGTTGATATTCTGACTTTGTCACACGATCCGAGCTCTTCTCCTCGGATTGTGCTTGACAGTTGTAGACAACTCATAAAGCATATTCTGATTAACCTTGGACGATGCTGTCTCTTTTGTCTTTTACTTCGAATGATGCTTCTCATTCTTGGTCCTTTCTTCTTGTCTTTGAACGGTAGTTGTTCTGACGTTGACAATGCATGCAAATGATAGAGCTGTTGACCATACTTGAGATATGACTTTGACGCTGAAGACTCTTGCTTCTCCTTTGGACGATTGCTTCTCTTCTTGGTTGAAAGATGTTGTCTCATCTTGTCTTTGAACGATAATAGACTTGAACGTTGTTCTCATTTTGGTCATTGACAATGCATCTCATGTTTGTCTTTGGATGATAGGTCTTCTCTAAACCATACTTCTTCTTTGAACGCTGCTCTTCTAGATATTTGACAATGTGAGCAAACCGATAATTTTCCTTTCGTCTGGATGATAGGGATATTTCTTGAAAATACTAATACACGGAGTTTAGGAAATAATTTTTTTATCGTTCAAAACATGATAAACGATCTAACTCGTTTGAACCTAACACCTCGTTATCTCCGTCTCCAATTCTTCTCATGGATCGTCAACGGCGCAAGACTGGTGTTTGTCGTTCCACGGCGGCGCAACCATGACTTACCTTCCATGACTCACCCAGATCTGATTTTGAAGTTATGAATGATATGAAGTTTTCTAAGTTTTGACTTGAATATGAGTTGAATCTGGGTTTTGTGTTAATTTTTTTTCAATTTTTGGTTTGATGAATTGTAGAGGAATTCAATTTTTTTTTTTCAATTTTCTGGGGTTTTTGAGTTAAGATTTGTAGGTTGAGCCTAGTGTTGGCGTGTCTTGTATGTTGTTTTGCTAAATTCTATCTTTGTTTTGATAACTTAAACAATTTAGATTTTAGTTTTTTTGATTTCAGTTTTTTAGTTTGGGGGAAAATTAAGAATATGAAGTATTTGGGAGGTAATTAGTGATTGTTAAATTTCTGGCATGTTTTCTCTTTAAAAAAAATAAAAAATCCACATAATTATTATTAAAATAGTCAGCACGCCACATATGCAATCGCCGGAGCTCCGGTCTCCGGCAGGACCTAAATAAAAACTTGGTGCAAACGGAGGGACCTATAGCAAACGTTTTTCCGGAGAAGGACCAAACACATATATTGGTACAACTTCAGGGACTTGTTAAACCTTTAATCCAATTTATAATATAAGTGTTTTTTTTAAACATATAATATAAGTTCTTAATAGTAATAAAATTGATTTCTAAAATACTTATTTCAAAAGTTAAAATCAATAATTAAATGAGAATAAAAAATAAAGTAGTACAAAAGGAACTGATCCAAAGTATTATTAACATGGATGAAATAAAATGTTTTGTCGTTAAACATAGATAATTTGACATAACCGATTAGACTTGGTGCAAACGGAGGGACCTATAGCAAACGTTTTTCCGGAGAAGGACCAAACACATATATTGGTACAACTTCAGGGACTTGTTAAACCTTTAATCCAATTTATAATATAAGTGTTTTTTTTAAACATATAATATAAGTTCTTAATAGTAATAAAATTGATTTCTAAAATACTTATTTCAAAAGTTAAAATCAATAATTAAATGAGAATAAAAAATAAAGTAGTACAAAAGGAACTGATCCAAAGTATTATTAACATGGATGAAATAAAATGTTTTGTCGTTAAACATAGATAATTTGACATAACCGATTAGACTTGGTGCAAACGGAGGGACCTATAGCAAACGTTTTTCCGGAGAAGGACCAAACACATATATTGGTACAACTTCAGGGACTTGTTAAACCTTTAATCCAATTTATAATATAAGTGTTTTTTTTAAACATATAATATAAGTTCTTAATAGTAATAAAATTGATTTCTAAAATACTTATTTCAAAAGTTAAAATCAATAATTAAATGAGAATAAAAAATAAAGTAGTACAAAAGGAACTGATCCAAAGTATTATTAACATGGATGAAATAAAATGTTTTGTCGTTAAACATAGATAATTTGACATAACCGATTAGACTATGAAAAAAAGAATAGTATAAAATAATTAAAAGGGATTTTAAAACAAAATGGATGAATGCTTTCTCGTTCAAAAAAGAAAAATCGTTATCAATTCAGATTCTCATGCATGTGCTCGAGATGACACATAACGCGTTTTCTATAATTCATAATAATATAAAGGTTAAATAGCCATTTTGGTCCTTCACGTTTCACGATTTTGCATTTCTGGTCCTTATTACAATTTATTAGCACCTAAAGTCCTTTAACCTTTGAAGAAGTTGCAATTCTGGTTTTCCATTAACATTCAGTCAGAAAACTAACGTTAGAAGCCTACGTGGCTGAAGATCAGTGATGTGGCAGGCTGAGTGGACAGAGAAAGAGTAAGTGGAGAGAGAAAGTTTGGTAAAAAAAATAAACGAATGGTCCCTAGCTCTCTTCCTCTTCTCTCAACCAACCTCTCAGCTCAAAACCCTAATCCTCCCTTCCATAACCGGCGCCGCCACACACCTCCCTTCGCCCCAACATCTTCTACGACCTCTCTCAGCCAAAATTGACCAAAGCAACCATACATATTCTTCTTTAATTTGATTGCAGATCGTGGAGGTGAAAGTGAAGATGGACTGCGACGGATTTGAGAGGAAAGTCAGGAAGGCGGTGGAAGGGATGAAAGGGGTCAACTCGCTAGAGGTGGAGAGGAAGGCCAGCAAGGTCACCGTTACAGGGTATGTCCAACCCTCCAAGGTCGTGTCCCGCATCGCTCACCACACTGGCAAAAAGGCTGAGATCTGGCCCTATGTTCCTTACGCGATCTAGCCGAAGAAGATGTCTGCGATGATGTAGAGTTTTTGCTTTTGTTGTTGGTAGATGAGGTGTTTGATGATTTGCTTGAAAGGTGGTTGGAGAGAAGCAGAGGCTTGGAGGAGTCGAATGACGAGATTGTAGGGGACGACATCGGTGTTCTCGGTCTTCGGGGGGAAGTCGTGGTGGGTGCTGTCAAAAGGGATCTCGAGGAGGTTGATGGAGGAGTTTGGTGGGAGAGAGGTTCTGAGCTTTTTGATGTTCAAGGAGGTGTTGATGATGGTGATGGAGGGGTTCTAACCAAGAGAGGTTGATGGAGGTGTTGATGGTGGGAGAGAGGTTATGACCAAGCTTTCTCTCTCTACTGATTCTTTCTCTTTCCACTCAGCCTGCCACATCACTAATCTTCTGCCACGTAGGCTTCTAACGTTAGTTTTCTGACTGAATGTTAACGGAAAACCAGAATTGCAACTTCTTCAAAGGTTAAGGGACTCTAGGTGCTAATAAATTGCAATAGGGACCATAAATGCAAAATCGTGAAACGTGAGGGACCAAAATGCTATTTTAACCTAAAAAAGATTGACTCGGTCTGTATGTACCCTATTAAAAAGATTTTCAAACATACACAAAATCAATTTTTATTTTCTCATAATTAATTTTAACCTAAAAAAGCTATTTACCGAAATTTTAACTTTTGTAATCGATAATTCCGAAAATATACTTTATATGCTAAATAAGAGTGACTGTGAATAATAGAAGGTACCTCCTCAAACACAAAGTGGGTCACACACTGCATTTGATTTGTTGATCTTATTAATTAATGTACAACCATGGAAGTTGTGGCTGCGTTTGCAAAGCCATTTTTTCACTGTTTCTGTTTGATGCCATTTTGTTCACCAATATTGCAGATTGACACAATAAGAGCTTAAAGTAAAAAGGGATATGCCAACTACTCTTCTTGAAATCTGAGCATCCTCTTAAGTTATGGACTAGCATAACCACCATCATATCATGTCAACTTTAAATATGGTATATAGCAGAGCTTGTGTATGAGTATGACCCACTCCAGAAAATAAATAATTTCCCAATCATGGGAGGATATGTATGTTCAACTTTTCTAGAGCTTTATCTAGTTCGTAGTGTTGCCTAAATGAAAGGGGAACCTTGATCTAACTTAACTTTTATGAGAGTTAATGGAAGGGGAACCTTGATCTAACTTGAACTTTTATGAGAGTTAATCATTGATAAGTCCTTTGACTAAGTAATCAAGTGTTTTTATGCATACTGTACGTCCTTATTTATTCAATATTAAAAGTTGAACTTTAACAGATTAAAATAGCAAGTATGCCATGGCTCGTGTTTTAGGTTCTCAAGGGCTCTTATAAAAGAGTATATGCGTTTGGAGACAAAAATAAATAAATATTGAGTTTAGCTAGTCTTTTGCAATTTTGATATCGTCTGAAAATTGATTGTAACATGCAAAAACACTATGGTGAAATGAGTCCATTTCATATGCTCTCATGCATCGTGACAATAACTTGGCAAATTGCAACTTGACTTAGTAATAATGGTGGCAAAATGAATTTGAACATGTTGGGTTGCGGCAAATCTTGCATCGTCCACTATAGGAAATAATGATATAAGTTTAATTAGTTGTTGGAGTCCCGCATTGCCTAAATGCTAAAGAAAGAGGGAAGCTAATTCTATATATTGGACTCAAATACTTTATTTGTAAATACATAAGTTAGTAGCACTTTAAGTTTAAATATTTATTTTGTGAGAGTGTGGGTGTATAAGAGTATTGGGTGAGATTGAGAGAAATCTGTATCTTGAAAAATAAACACACTTTATTATCTGGTTTTCCAGTTTAGACAACGACCATGATTTTTTCTTCAATTTCAGAATTTTTCCACATTATATTCTTATTTTCTGATTGTACTTATTTTATTTCTTCATCTGTATTATTTCTCAATAGTGGTATTAAGAGTCTCTGGTTCGATGAGATATCACATTCTTAGTATGCTTTTGGGTCGCAGAAGTGTATGGTCTTCCATATCAGAAAAGAAGTGTGATATTGTGAAGGTGTTGAAGAAGTGTGGTACTGTGAAAGCTTTGTTCTCAAAAGGATCTGGAAAGGAAAGACTTGATATTTAAGCATGTTCAATATAACCCACCTCTCTTTTCGGGGAACATATCTGGTGGATGGTTTACAGTCTACTACAACTGTTATGTCTTATTCAAGTGCTATGAAGTTTGACATAGAGAAGTTTGATGTAAGAATCAACTTTGTGTTATGGAAAATATATGCAAGTCAAGGATGTACTAATACAATCAGGATCACACAAGGCACTAAAATGAAACATTTCCAACATAGATAGCGAGAAGTGGGAGGAGTTGGATTTGAGAGTTGCAAGTGCAATTTGTCATTGATTGGAAAAGAATGTTCTTGCAAATGTGCAGAATCTGTCATCGGCTAAGGAACTCCGAGAGAATCTCAAAGGATTATATTAAGCAAATGGCATCTCAAATCGGTTGTTGTTGAAAGAGCAGTTCTGCAATTTGCGCATGGATGATGATATGAATATCTCTGATCATCTTAGTAATCTAAATGGTATTGTCTCTGAATTAGAATCTATTGGAGTAAATATTGATGATGAAGATAAAACTTTAAAACTCATATTGCCGCTTCCATCTTCCTATCATATCGAACATGTTTTGATGCATGGGAAGGAAACTTTGTTTTTTGAAGAAGTTGAGAGTAAAACTATTTCTAAAGGAACACGAATCACTACAAGAAAGAGCAATATAAGCGTGCAAAAATAACGTTGGCCACGACACCAACACTAATTTCATCACATTAGCGTCAACTAAACCGGTGTAAAATGATTATTTTAAAAACAACATAAACTTTGAGTCGGATATGCCAATTCTACTTTGCATCCGTCATATGATACTTAGCGTTGGTTTCGGGCGGAGCCTAGTGTCACCACCAACATAGCTTCCACTTGCAGACATGTAGCGGCGACTTCTAAGAGACACTGATCTTGCCATTGAATTTTGCGTCGGGGTTGACCGATGTAAGACCCTAGAAAATAGTCTGAGGGTATTTTAGTCTTTTTCAATATCTTAAATATTATTAGATATTAATAGTAATATTATTGGATGCTAATATGAATATTGGACCGGGTGAGCGCCTTCCCCCGGTGGCAGGACATGAAGACACACTTCGCTTTCATACTTCAAGCTCGGTGTCTTGTGGGCTTTTGGACTGGGCGAGTGCCTCTGCCCAGTAGAAGGGTGACTCAACGGCTTGACAGGGCGACTTAGGCTACTTTGGGGGTATATTTGTAATATAAGGGGGTGATAATTTGTAATTTACTGGGCCTGATTCTCGAGGCCCATAGGCCTGTTAGGATTAAAGATATTTATTTCTCCTCCCCCTATAAATAGCTAGTAGGGGGCTCATGTAAAAGGGACCTGAATTATCTCTTCATATTCTAATAACACTTCTTCTCTATGCTCTCTCAAAAAAAAAAAAACATGAAAATAAGTGAAAATGAGACGAAAGAGAAATAGAAAGAAAATGTGAGTGTGAATGAATAAAGACCTTTTGTTTGCCACCTTCATGTTCTATACATTTTTTCCTAGGTTTACGAACCTTTCTGCCTCCATTTCCTAAACGATAAAGCCATAGCTTTTCTTTCTCTTTTCTGGGGTCATTCATAATCATTTCATTATTCTTTTTGGTTGCCGATGAATCATTTTCAACTCAGAGCTTACTAAAATAAGCAAATGAGCGAGACTCGGTGCAACGATAAAGTTTGCGACGGTAAAGTTCGCAACGGTAAAGTTCTGAGTTTCGAGACGTGAAATCAGCCTCTCGCAAAACGCAAGATGGTGGATGATGAAGAATCTTTAACATTTAGTACTTCTGAGAGCTAGAATTTTGCCTTTGACATGAATGCCGAGACTCTTGTTACAGATGAGGTATGTCTTGTGGTTCCGGATTTCTAGTTCACCTTTTATTTAAAGGCTAGCTACAGTGTAGCTTAGTTTGTCATTGTTTCTTTTACTTACATCTACATTTACAAAGTGTACGACGAAGTGTGGCGTGGTGGTTTCTCACCTCATCCCTTAACCATAAGGACAGGGTTTGATCCTCACCCATGGGCCGTTTACCCTTTTATGCAAGTGCTCATGCTGAGAGGATTGGTTACTTCTGTCAATGGTGAATACCTTGGTCTAACCCAAGTGTCCGTCTTTGTTTCAGTATCAAGAATAGCAATGTGTGTTGATATTTATGCATTGTGTTGGTTTGAAGTTATACATCTTGATAGGATGTAGGTGAATCCCCCTCTAATCATTTAGATGGTTGTTTTCTTATGAAAGTTGGTGTTTTTGTTTGTTTGTTCATCATAGTTCTTCATGAAATATCTCAAGATGATGGAATAAGTAGTGAATTTGATCTAAAAAGTTAAAAAATATGTGTCCCCATGTATTAGTAGTCGCGGCTTATAGTGCGATTTTTAGGGTTATAGTTGTTTTTTCTCTTAATAGTTTTATGATAGAGTTTTTGTAATTATTTGATTGTTATATTATTTGGTTGTTATTATCTATGTTAGGAACTTTAAATTTGAATTTAAATCAGAAAAATAATCTATTATTATGTTTAAGATATGATTAGATTTAGTTTCTTTTTGGGATATTATTAATTAAGATTAGATTTGGTTGTTGGAAAAAAATTAAATAATGGCTAGAAATTATATTTGTTATGCGAAAGTCATATACATGCATAAGGATATGATTTTAATTTTCATATCTTAGATATCATGTGATTTGGATTTGTATTTTTGAATTATTGAATATTTTTTAAGTTTTGATTTGGAAATTTTATTAGAAATGCATGCGGTTACGATTTTGTTTGAAAAAAAATAGAGATATGCTTATAAATATAGCTCATGCGAAACTTTCATTGATTTAATGAGTAGAATTTAAAATTTAAAACTTAGAGGAGATATTATGTTAATATTTAAAATTAATTTTGATTTTAAGTTGTTATTTTGGTAGTTAGAAAATTGAAAAATAATATATATTATATGTATGTTGGCCGTGGGCCATATAATTAATTAAAGGAGATGTTTTTCTAATTTTTGAGCATGATATATGAAGTTATTTTCTTAGGAAAATAATTATTTAAATTATTGGGTTAAAAATTAATAATTTTGATTAATTATATATATATATATATATATATATATATATATATGTGTGTGTGTGTGTGTAGCGTGTATATATATATATATATAAAGAGGAAGAAATTTTTTTTGAAAATAAAATAAGAATATATTCTTGTTGGCATTATTTGTTGTATTATTAAATGAGTATATATTTAATATAGTTTCAAAATTAATAATAAAAGAATATATATGATTAAAGGTTTATTTTATAAGGTTGGGGAAATTAAAATTAAGTAAAGGCATATTAGGGTTTGCATGTGCATGCATGCATGAGTTTCACTTAGAATTAATACGTGTATGTTATAATTATTGCTTGAAGGATTTTCCTCTCCTTTGGAGGACTCTGTGTTGGATTTTTAAGGACGAGTGTAAGTTAGGCTAAAGTAAGGGCACTCGGTCTTAGAAATATCTGCATGTGATTATGTTATATGTTGCTTGTATGTTTGAGTAAGGGCACTCGGTTCAAGAAAAGTCTGCTTGTGATTGTGCTACTTGATTACCTGATGTTGAGTATATGCTATGTGAATATGAAAATGAATGTATGTTATGTGAGTATGATGTTGAATATATGTTTATGTGATTATACGCTTTATATGCTTGTTTATTTGATATTTCATGCCTATGTTATTTGTTTTAATGTTGGAATATATCTATGCCTGTTAAGAATAGTTTTCATTATTAACTTGAGATTACTATTTTGCCCTTAATGTTGGGTGGTTTGATTAATGATATTTTGACTAACTCATATGCATGGTTTTGGGTTCGCACGACTGTTTCTTTGTTGATGGTTCATGTGTTTTGGTTCGCACAACTGTTTCTTTGTTGGTGGTTCTGTAAGTGGCGTACCGTGCAAGCGGATTTTACCCTCGTTTCCTGGAGGTGTCGTGGTCATCCTGTCTTCCCAGTGTTGACGAAAAACCTTATCGCCATCATTTAGTTTCTAGTGACATCCTAGACTAACCCTAGGGGCGTTTTCATGATTGGACTTTCATAAATGATTTATTAAATGTTGGTTGTTAATTATCTTAATATTTATTCACATGACAATTTATGGAGTCTTTGATTTTTGAGTTGACCCTTGCTTGTTGTGTGAGCGCTTATCGCAAGATAGAGGCGTACTCGTTTCACCAGGTGTCATACTCGAGACATGACGAGATCCACTTACTTGAGCGTGATGTTGGCGATGTGTGGAGTTTCAGTCGGATCTACCGTACTGCTACTTATATTGGATGGATTAGGACTACCTGACGAGATCGTTATGGTTTGACCGTGGATACTTGTTATCACCGAGGGACTATCTATATCACTGTTCCTCCATGACGAATTCTTGACGCTATCAGTTCCTTTGATGATGTTTTCTGCGGGAGACGCCCAGAGGATCCGCCGGTCGACAGGCGAGTGGCATTCTCTTCTAAGGAGGACCTTCCGTCAGAGGTGAATACTGAGCGAATGACCCAGTGGTGTAGACAAAGGAGGGACCTGCAGCATCAACGTGAGTGTTTGGAGCGTTTAGTGGCACGACGTAGGGTTTCCTAGGGTTCTATGTCATAGTCTTGCGAGACAATTTGAATCGCATGGCTCAAGTTGTAGCTTCGCTGACCAACTTAGTTCAGAGTCAGACCGCTACTACGTCCGTTCAAACTGAGGCTAATACTCAACGTATTGCTGTTGAGGCTGCTTTGAATGCTCAAAGGGCTGCTGCTGAAGAAGCACGAGCGCTTCGACAACAACAGAGGGATCTTGCTGCTGAACAGACCCGAGGTCTTAATGACTTTCGTCATCATGATCCCCCAAATTTTATGGGAGGATCGAATCCCGAGAAGGCTGATTTGTGGCTCCAAGAGGTGGAGAAGATTTTTGGTGTTCTACGCTCGCTTGCAGAATCCAAGGTAGGTTTCGTGACCTATTTGCTACTGGGAGAAGTTGAATATTGGTGGCAGGGAGCTAGAGGCTTACTGGAGGTCAATAATCAGGTGGTGACTTGGGAGATCTTCAAGAGGGTGTTCTTGGAGAAGTACTTTCCCCACAGTGCCGAGGATGCTAAGGAGGCTCAGTTCTTAAAGCTGAGACAAGATAACCTGTCAGTATCTACGTATGCTGCGAAGCTAGAGGAGGTGGCTAAGTACTTTTGTTTCTTCGCCAACGATGTTAATGCGGAGTATATGTGCAACCTCTTTATTTATGGGATGAAGTATGAATTGAAAAGATTTGTAAAGCCGCTAAGGATTCACCAGTTCTCAGAATTGGTTGAGGAGACCAAGGAGATAGAAGAGATGGGTGGTGCTAAGAGAGAACCAACTGGGACCGGAGGACCCATTCGTAATAACCAAGGAAGGTTCAACAATGGAAAAATCTTTCAAAAGAATCCCTATCAACGTCCCACTGGAAAGGAAAAAGGTTTTGGTCAGAACCGTTTCACTGGAGGAAGATTTGGCAATCAGGGGACCCAGACCCCACTGGAAGACATGACTTGCTTTAAGTGCAATCATAAAGGACATTATGCTAATTCTTGTCCCGAGGGAGCAAACAAATGCTGGATTTTCAATAAGATTGGCCATTTGGATAGGGAGTGCAAAGCATCAAAGGTGGAACCAATCTTGAATGCTGTTAGAGGAAGACGCCCGACTGCTAAAGGGTGAGTTCACCAAATTGGTGGACAAGGGGCAGATGTCGAAGGCTTGATTCAGGGTACATGTGATATACACAATATCTCCCTGTCTGTGCTTTTTGACTTGGGTGCTACGCACTCTTTCATATCCCTTAATCGTGTGAAAGAGTTGGATTTAGTCATCTCAACTCTACCTTTTGATCTGGTGGTCGCCGCTCCCGCAAGGACCGTGACTGTCAACTCAGCATGTTTGAATTGTACCCTAAAGTTCCAAGATAGGAACTATACGGTTAGCTTGATATGTTTTCCCCTAAAGAGCCCCGACGGAATCCTCGGTATGGATTGGCTCTCAACCAACCATGTAATCTTAGATTGCAAGAATAAAACCGTTATCTTTTTAGATTCAGGTATTTTGGCATACCTGAATGCTCATCTTATACAAACTTACATGGCGGAGGATTTTCACGAATACCTCCTAGCGGCTAGCGTCGAGGGAAAAGAAAAGGATGTTCTTTATATTCCAATGGTGAAGGAGTTTTCCGATGTTTTTCCAGAGAAATTTCATGGAATACCCCCAATAAGAGACACAAAGTTCACCATAGATATAGTTCCTAGCATGGGTCCTATATTGATCGCACCCTATTGAAGGATATATTGAAGGAAAAATCGAAGGAACTCACGGAAAAGGTTTCATTTGACCTAGTGTGTCACCATGGGGAGCGCCTGTTCTTTTAGTAAAGAAGAAGGATGGAGGAGCAAGGTTGTGTGTCGACTACAGGAAACTCAACAAGGTAAATATAAATAATCGTTATCCGCTACCAAGGATCGATGACCTAATGGATCAACTTTGAGGAGCTGTTGTTTTCTCAAAGATCGATCTAAAGTCTGGATATCACCAGTTTTGAGTGAAAGAAGAAGACATCTCAAAAACTGCTTTTCGGATGAGATACAAACATTACGAATCCCTGGTATTGCCGTTCGGAGTCACTAATGCACTGGAAGTGTTCACGGATTACATGAACAGGATCTTTCACCCTTTTTAGACTGTTTTGTGGTGGTGTTTATCGATGATATTCCTATATACTCTAAGAGTCGTGAGCAACATGAAAACCATCTACAAAAAGTACTTCAAGTACTTCACGAGAAGGAGTTTTATTCCAGCATATCCAAGTGCGAGTTTTGATTAGATGAGGTAAAGTTCTTAGGAAATGTCATCTCAAAGGAAGGGATTATCGTGGACCCATCAAAAGTGGAAGCAGTGCTTGCTTAGGAGCAACCTAAGACTGTAACTGATATCCGAAGTTTTATTAGCTTGGCTGGATATTATCAATGTTTCATTGAGGGTTTTGCAAAGATCGTAGGACCTTTGACGCAAATCACGAGGAAGACCAATTGTTTGCTTGGACCGAGGTTTGCGAGTTGAGTTTCCAAGAAATGAATAAAAGTTTGACAACCTCACATGTGTTAGCTCTACCTCAGGAAGGAGAACCCTATGATGTGTATTGTGACGCTTCACATCAAGGTCTTGGTTGTGTGTTGATGCAAGAACGTAGGGTTGTGGCTTACGCTTCGAGACAATTGAAGGTTCATGAGCGGAACTACCCGACCCATGACCTGGAATTGGCATCCATTGTGTTTGCCCTAAAAATATGGAGACAATATCTCTTTGGCAGCACATTCACTATCTTCAACGACCACAAAAGCTTGAAGTATCTCTTTGATCAGAATGAGCTTAACATGCGACTACACACTGGATGGAACACTTGAAGGATTACAAATTCACCCTCTAGTACCATCCAGGGAAGGCTAATGTAGTAGCCGATGCATTAAGTAGAAGTTCCATGTGTGCATCCTCGATGATGGTTAACGAGATGGAGTTGTTGGAGAAGTTCAGAGACCTTACCATAGATTTCAAGATTTTTCCAGGACGGCTGAGTTTTGGAACGATCACTGTTTCTAGTGACTTCTTGAAGGAGATCTATGAGAAACATATGTTAAATGAGGAACTTTTGGAAAATAGACGGTGGATTATTTTGGGAAAAGCACCGGACTTTGAAGTAGGATCAGACGATGTCTTACGATGCAAAGAACGAGTATGTGTGCCAAATGACACGAGAATGAGAAGTATGATCCTTGACGAAGGATACAAGAGTAGGTTGAGTATTCATCCAGGAGTGACAAAGATGTACCAGGATTTGAAGTTAAACTTCTAGTGGCCTGGGATGAAGAAACAAGTAACTGAGTATGTGGCAACTTGTCTAACTTGCCAAAAGGCAAAAGTAGAACATCAGAAACCTGCAAGAGTTATGCAATCCTTGGATGTAACCGAATGGAAGTGGGATAGAATCTCAATGGATTTTGTAGTGGCTTTGCCAAAGACTGTGAAGAAGTATGATTTGATTTGGGTAATAATTGACAGATTGACCAAGTCGGCCCATTTCTTACCAGTGGAGACCACTTACAATGTGCAGCAACTAGCTAAGGTGTATGTATCTGAGATCATGTGACTTCACAGAGTACCCAGAGTATCGTTTTGGATCGAGAACCTAAGTTTACCTCTCGTTTTTTGGGAGCTTTATGATAGCGGAATCGCAAGTGTACGATTTACTATCGCGTAGTAAAAAAGATCGAACCCAAGGGAAAGGTGTTCTTATTAATATAGGATTTAGTACTTGTGCAGAAATTTAAAGATGAAAATATATATTGTTGTTTGTAGAACAAGGAATAAACAAAATAAAATGATAAGAGAAAGAGATGATGATGAATCTTAAGCACTTGGGTTGATTTATATAATTTATAAAATATGCTAGCAACTACTACTTTATTTCTGAATTTTAGTACCAAGTCATGATGCTATAGCCTAATGTTTCTACAAGTTAATATCTTAAGCATTGTAGAACTTTCTTCTCAATTACTAAATTCAATACCTTGTAATCTAGAAAAAACCAAGAAGAAGATGAAGACAGAATTTTCAGGCCAACATAAAGCTAAGTCTATCCTAATACCTTAGTGATATGTCATATAGCTTCTTTTAAATCCTAGGTCCCTTACTACTTACCAATTTCCATTGTTATAAGCAATAAGTAAAAACTCTTGTGTGCACCAAGATAACATTAAGAACAAGGTAAATAAAACATGAACTATAGCAATAAAATTCAGAAGAGTAGAAGAAAACTAAGACATAGATTATAAACTAAAACAACCCAAGATACTTAAGAAAGAAGTTAGCCAAGCATGGCTAAAAGAAGCATTGAATTACCCTGGACTAGGAGCTCAAATATGGCTTCCCACAAGTCCTAGGAACAATGCTCAAGAGGGAGAAAGAGAGAATACTTGTTGTATTCTATGAAGGTGTGTATTACAAGTGAGGAAAAGGCCCCTATTTATAGTAAAAAAATCAATGGTGGAGGAGTTGATGGCCATTATGGCCTTCATTGGCCACCAATTAACTTTTGAAAACTCCTTCCCACTACCATCAATTCTCCACTCATCCTTTAATCCTTATTTTCCATGTGCTAATTTGAAGAGAGTTGCTTCATATTCTTCTTTTCCACTTTTGGTCCTCTCTTGGTTAGCACTTCAATTCTCTCAATCTTCACTTTTAGCCCTCCACTCTTGAACTTTCACATTTTGGACCTTGAATTCCTAAAACTTTACAAAGTGGTCCCTGGACAAAAATGATAACTAAACCAGTTTTTCCTAAAAATATAAAATTGCTATAAAAATTCCTAAAAATATAAAATAAAGGTAGAAAAACCAATAAAATCTAATCTACATGCAAAATGTAAAATAAATATAAAATCTACATAAAAATAATAAAAAACATATATGTGACTCAAAAATAATAAAATAAAAAGACTACAAACTACCTAAAAACATCATATAATATCCACTCATCACTTTACATGAGGCTCTAGGAACCAAGTTGAGGTCGAGTTCAGCTTATCATTCTCAGATGGATGGACAGACCGAAAGGACCATACAATCCCTAGAGGACTTATTGAGAGCTTGTGTTCTTTACAACCGCAGAAGCTGGGATGATCTCGTACCTTTAATAGAGTTCACGTACAATAATAGTTTCCACGCTAGTATAGGGATGACTCCTTATGAAGGTTTGTCCGGAAGAAGATGTCGGACACCCCAGTGTTGATATCAAAATGGAGAGAACCTTCTTTTTGGACCTAAGTATATCCAATAGACGACCGAGAAAGTCAAAGGAATTCAAGAGAAGATGAAAGCATCTCAGGTTAGGCAGAAAAATTATGCCGACAAGTGTCAGAAGGATCTAGAGTTTGAAGCTGGTGATCATGTTATCCTATGAGTTACATCGACGACAGAGGTAGTAAGATCTATCAAGTCAAGAAAGCTCACAACTAAGTTCATTGGACCATATCAGATTACACGCCGTGTGGGACCAATAGCTTATCAAGTTGATTTACCACCTTTTCTTTCAGATATCCATGATGTACTGCATGTTTCGCAGTTATGTAAGTATGTACATGACTCGTCACACATCATTGCACCTGATGAACTTCAGATGAAGGATAACCTATCATACGAAGTTCCACCCCTAAGGATAGAAGATCGTAGGATCAAACAGTTACTAGGAAAGGATGTAGCGTTGGTCAAAGTGATATGAAATTAGGCGACAAGTGATGCAACCTGGGAGCCAAAAGAGAAGATGAAGAAAGAGTACTACAAGTTGTTTGAGTCGTAGTTTCGAGGAGGAAACTATTTTTACGGGGGTAGTAATGTAAGACCCTAGAAAATAGTCTGAGGGTATTTTAGTCTTTTCCAATATCTTAAATATTATTATATTAATAAAATTATTATTATTAATATTATTGGATGCTATTGTGAATATTATTGTGATGTTTGGCATTTAGTAATTTAATTAAGGTAAAAGGAAAAAAAAAATTCCTTATTTTCTTGATGTTGTGCGAAATTATGCTATATTTCCCAAGGGAAATATTTCTTGTTTTATTAGTATGATATTATGTGATATTATGTGGATATATGAGATAAAGAAAAGAAAATATTGATATATTTTATGAGATGGCAGAAATTAATAGGTAAACAGGGAGAAAATAGTTTTTGTTTTATTAAAATTAAATGAGATAATTCTGAGGAATATTCCATGGAATCTTCTATTACCTCTTTTAGTTAAAATCAAATAGAAATCAGAAATAAAGATTAAACGAACCTAGATGCTTTATTCAATGACGTATTTGGTTTTATTAATTATTAGAGAAGACGGTTCAGGTTTTCCGACGCCCGGTTCTCTACTATAAATAGAGGCCCTTGGCTCTTGGAAAATTCATTCACCCGTGAGCAGAAAAACATTTCCCTCACTTTAGAGAGAAACTCGAGTTCTCGCTCACATCAAGAGATTTTTCTTTTCGTTTTTCAATTTTTTAGGGTTACTCATAGCCTTCTTCTGTTTCTCTATCAAAGTTTTGAATCTCTCTCTTTGTTAGAGGAGTTTTTCATCTTTCTTCTTGTGATTAGGATTGGTGAATTATTTTCCCTATACTTAAACCTTATTTTCATGTAGTGATCATATTAGAAGCATCAAGATTATAAGGGTTGGGGTTAGATGGTTGTTTTCTTATGAAAGTTGATGTTTTCGTTGTTTGTTCATCATAGTTCTTCATGAAATATCTCAAGATGATGGAATAAGTTGTGATTTTGATCTAAAAAGTTGAAAATCTATCTGCCCATGTGTTAGTAGCTCGGCCTATATTGCAATTTTTTGGGTTTTAGTTGCTTTTTCTCTTAATGATTTTATGATAGAACTTTTATAATTATTTGACTATTATATTATTTGGTTGTTATTATCTATTTTAATGTTGGGTGATTTTATTAATGATATTTTGACTAACTCATATGCATGGTTTTGAGTTTGTATGACTGTTACTTTGTCGGTGGTTTCCTGGGTGCACGACTGTTTCCTTGTCGATTGCTCCTGTATTATTGGTTTGCACGAATGTTTCTTTGTCGGTGGTTCTTGTGTTAAGCCTATATTCTTATGTTCTGATTGTGATTATTTTATTTATTTGGCAGTGTTATTTCTTAACCGGTATCAAGAGCCTCCGGTTTTAAGGGATATCACTTCTTAGTATGCTTTGTGGTCATAGAAGTGTCTGGTCTTCCAAATCATAAAAGAAATGTGATGTTGTGAAGGTGCTAAAGAAGTATGGTAATGTGAAAGAGTTGTTCGCAAAATGAGTTGTGTCTCACTTACAATACCAATCAAACTTGTATTATAGTGTTCATCTGATCAATGGTAAAGGCGATCAACTGTTTTCTATCTTTCCCTAGAAGACATAAAGGTTTTAACCTTGTATGGACATACTTGACTACAACGTTAACAACCTAACTTTATGTTGACCTAGTTGGTTAGAAGATCGACAGTTCTGGGTTTGGTCGAGCTCAAGGGCGGACCTTCTTGGTGACTGCAGGTAGTCATGGCTCCCCCAAACTTTTTAGAAAAGTCTTGTATAAAGAATTTTGGTTGCATTTTTATACTCATTAATACTATATAAATATGAAAGATCCACATTCATCATAAACTCTTTGCGGTCCTAGAAGTTAGGAAGTCTCACTTCCGGCTAGTTGCTCCTGGCTCGAACCAAAGCCCGACCTTTTTTATTTTGCTGTAATATTTTTGTATTTTTTGGTTTCACATTTGATAAAGTAAAGGCAACACAAGAAATGGGGGTTTGAATTGTGTGTGTGATTTTTAATTTTTTTTTCAAAGACAATATTAGTTTTAAATAGGCTTATTAGGTGATAGCAGTGAAAATTGAAAGCGTGAATAATAAAACTAATAACACCCTGAAATTTATCCGAGTTCACCCCCATAACAATAGGGCTACGTCCTGTCCTTAGCTTCACCAATATTTTCACTATTCAACAGAACAATACAAGTATTGGTCACAGGACTTCTCCATGCAAGTATTCCCACATGACTTCTCCATATAAAAGTATTCAAAGGACTTCTCCTTAACCACGTATTGTACATTACGTCTCCTAAACAAGATATAAATATTCTACAAATGATTCTCTTCTTACAAGAGGGATAGTAGAAATTTGTAAGCACAATGAACTCTAACTGTTTAAGGGTGTTTGACACTGGAGTGAACACTTTAGTTTCTTAATAGAGATGATATGGAAATTAGTTCTCTATTTGAATTGTGAAAATGATGAGAGATTTGACTCTAAGAGATTTTCACACTAAGGCGGACTACAGAACTCAGAAGAGTATGACACTAGATTTCTGAGTAAGGTTCAGATCTTGATTGCAATAAAGACTTTAAATGCTTGAGAATTTTTTTGTTGTAAGTCCCCAAGTTTTTCAGTCTTCAAGTCTTCTATTTATATCTTCATTAGGATGAAAGTTGATGAAGATAATGAAGTTCCATTGAGTATCATCTTCTCTGTTGCTCTACCAGATACTTCTGTCAAGCCTTTAGAGCATTAAATGCAAACCTGTTACGCAATAAATGCAACATTTAATGTGGCTGATTCTATCGGCCGCTCTTCTCTGTTATGTTTCCTTAAATAGTGTTGTGCAATTAATGTAGAGGAAAACAGCAGAACGTATCTTTTATTCTGATCAACGAGATTTGATTCTGACCGTTGAGGTTGTACGATGTTCAGAAAAGAGAGTCGTTGACTCTGAAAAGGTGTATCATGAAGTACAGAATGTTCAGAGGCTTGGCAGATACGAGGAATATTTCTTCATTAAATATGTCCTTTGTTGGTTCTATTGAAACAATGCTTCATTGAAGAGTGCAGACTACGGAATCATTCTTCTGCACACACGATGCGTTTCTTCACTGTTTGAACATGCAGCCAGACTATACATTTTGAACGTAGGCAGACGTTCCACTTCTTTTCATCAGACGAGACATTTGAACGTAGATGCTTTAGATTCTTCATGAGTAGGCAGACGATACGTTTCTTTTCATCGGACGATAGATGTTTTGCTGAAATATAAAACATATAGAGTTTAGGAAATTTTTATCTGTCGTGATTAAACCTTTGGTAAAATTGTTCTTATTCAAAATATGATAAACGTGAAATCGTTTGAACTTAGCAACATTTACTTTTGCCTAGAGCTTAGGTGAGTTGTAGAAATTTAAAACTTTTTTTTTATTACTCTTTAAATATTTATTTGTTCATCTCCATATTATTTCTTATCATTAATCTCGATGTTTTTTTTTTTGTAATATTAAGTATTAGTACATCTACTACACAAGCTTAAATGAATTGTAATGACATCTTTTTTCCTTTTCATAGAAATGTCATAGTTTGAAATATAACAATTTTAGAATATAATAATATATATATACCTTAAAAAAACAATATACAAATATATTTTTCTCACAAAACTAATCATTAAAAGTAATAAAAAAAAATTCAAAAGAAAGGCTTCTACAAATAATTACAAATTAAATTAGAAAGTAATAAATATATCATGAAAACAAAAATTAGAAAAAAATGAAAAGCAAATATATATATATATATATATATATATATATATATATATATATATATATATATATATATATATATATGAACTAATTTAAGCTTTTCTGTGTGTATGAATATATATGTGTATTGGTGATAAAAAAATATTTTAGTCTATGTATTGAAATCTTATTTTGACCCCCTAATTTTTATTTTTGAAGTACCGCCACTGGGCGACCTGGTCACTGGTATTATTATTTGGAGCGATCTGGGTCGTGTATGGGCAAAGGCAATGAAAACAATTGCCTTAGGACCCTCGAAAACATAATTTACTACCTATGTATATATTACTGAGATTTGAAAGCAGACCATATTAATTGCAATGTGAGCAATGCAGCGTGGAAATTGAAAAGTTCAACTTTGATAGTTATTAGTAGTAGTGTTTGGTATTAACAAATTTACATTTTCCAAAAAATTAATAAATAAAATATCCGTTATTTTTACATTTAAAAATTGAAAAATTAATTTGTTTTTACTTATAACCTTTAGCTTTTTTATGACTTATACATCTATAGTATTGTGTAAGTTTGCTCTTCAGTCACAGTTTCTTCTCTAAAAAAAAGAAAATTTTCATCGTTTGTACTTTGAAATGAATTATCAAGTGAGATACTTGATATTAAAGTGTTGCAAAATCTCTCATTGTTTCATTCCATGCATTTCGGATTCTATTGTTCAACATTTTTTATTTATATTTTTTCTTATTTATATTTTTTTTCTTATTCTTTCCAAAAGTAAAAGTCAAATATAAAGTATGAAACTGACTTTGAAAATTGAAGAAAAAAAAGAAAAGTAAGAAGAGATAGTGAGTAAGAAATAAGATAAAAAAGAAAATGAGTGTAATTATATCAAAATCATAATATTATATTATTTTAAACACAAGATAGAACAAACAGAAAATCTCCCAAGTTCACGAGCTAATAGGATTCCTCATGAGTTACAGTAATGTTTGAAACACCGAAGAGCCACAAATGGCCTAACCAATGGACGTTTACCGAATGTAATAAACATTAATTAATAATATTAACTTAATTTTTCTCCCAATTCATATCTTTATTATACTCACTATATCTTTATTATACTCACTGTATAAGTGTATAGTGAATATCATATCTGTTGAGTGTCTGCACTATTCAGAACGAGAATGAGCCCCTTTGTCATTAATTAATAAGAGGGAAAATAAAATGGAGAATTAACGAGTGAATGAGTAGCCTTGGGCGGGAATAAGTACAGCTGAAGTTCAAAATTAATCTATACAGAAATAGAAAACATTTTCGTAAAAAGCTGAAAAAGTGTTTGTGGTCACGCTCCCCCATTCGCACGACACAAGCTCATCCTTCAATCTCACACTACTCTGACACGCATACAATCACAATCACATGGCCCTCTATTATTTAAAAATTAGCTAACAAAAACAAGAAAAACAAACCCCTGGCCTAACCCAAATCCATTATCTAATATCTACTCTTCGTGTGTTGTTTTGCTTTGTGAATGTGAATGCTCACTGTTACTGTTTCTGACATTCTACAGGTTTTTTTCCCTTCCCATTTTATCATTATTGTCATTTACTACTTACTACCTTTGTTCTTTTTCTTCTACACTCTCTTAATTAAACCTCTAGTCTGCACTCAGAACCCTTCCTTTGCTTCCATTTATTGTTTTCTTCCTGCTTTGGTTCACTGGTCAAAGGTACTATTTGATCTGGGTTTTTCTTTTTCTTACTTGCATTTCTCTGTTTAATAACTGTTCAGTGTTCAGAGATAAGTAGTTGTGGGCATTAAAGAACTGATTTTGTTCACTATGCATTGGAGTTTTGGGAATGCTTGCGGCATTTCAGTTTAATGGCTGAAATGGGTATCTCAGGTTTTAGGGTCTTCTCTTTCTATCTTTCTTTTTTTTGTTTTCATTCATTTCTTGCAACCCGCCACTGTTTCATTACCCTGTGTCGGTAATTGCACTGCAAAGAATGTTAGGTTGCCATTGGATTTTCAAATTTCAATTCTGTGAAGAAAAAAGGGGTCCGAATGATTTCCAATAACTATGTTTCGCTCCTGATACTGGGGCTAAAAGATTTCTTCTTTTCAATATGTTACCTGGTTTAAACCTAGCTAAAGTCTCTTCTTTTATTCTTATAGTCTGTGAGTTTCTAAGCCAAGTTGGTGGGTAATGTTAAGCCAAGTTATCTTCTTTTTGTGTTTTTTTGAACCACTGAGATTGTAGAAGAGGATATGTGTTTCTGGGTTTCGATTTCCAAAGGCTACGGCATGTGGGTTGGGAGTATCTTTTCTGTAACAAGCTGAAGAGTTGGCTACAGCTTGTTCATGTTTTCTCTTTGTTACAATATTTTAAACATTTTGAACAAGATTTTGCATTTGGGTTTTGAGTGAGCTTCTGAACATTTTGGGTACTGATGCATATGAATGCCCTGCAGTTTTCAAGCTAATTTTGGATTGTTAGTTAGACCCCAAAATCATGGATAAGAAGAGATGGTTATGGAAGAGGAAGTCTTCTGAGAAGAGCCCTGGCGAAACCGAAAGTTCAGGATCTGTTTCGTCTCATTCTGAGAGGTACTCAGATGAACAGGTAAGATAAACAATCCAGAATCAATAACAAAATGGGGAGTGCCCCAATTTTCATTTGGTTCCTAGAAATATTTGGGGTCTTTTTTATATCACACTAGTCACAAGATTGAGTTATAATTTGAATCCTTTCTTATATAGAAAACATAAGATTCCTTACTGAGAAGGAAAACCCTAAAATTCTATCTCTATTTTGGCACAAATTGTTTGAATAGGTGACCAGAAGACGTTGCTCATTGATTATTCAAGTTTGATTTAGCAATGCCCACACTTTAGAAATTAAGCTCTCACTTTGTAGCTGTTCTGATAATGGTTCCATTGTGGACAATGTTGAGTGCCTTCAAGAATGTATTTTATTTTTAACAATTTCTTGCTAGATATCAGTTTAATCAAGAATAAATATCATAATTTCATGCCTTTCTCCACCTGGAAATTAACTTGTGATCCTTGTTGCATCAGCAAGTAATGACCATGTTGCTATATTTCACTTACAGGCCAAAATTTTCAGTCAATTTTTATCCTTCTTTTCTAATAAGTTTAGTATTTTGTGTCTGAATTTCGAAAACAGGAGGCGTCGAAGGAATCTCCCAATGGAAGCAATCAGTCCCCTGATGTAACCTCAAAAGCTGCAGCCTATGCTGAAGATGTTGATGATATTTCAATTATCAATGCACAATTGGCTGAAGAAGTCACCCAAAAACCTGTACCCACTTTAGGCATCATAAATAATGGTTCAGTAGAGGAAGACGAAAGTGGGAGAAATGAAAATATAAAAAATGTAAATGGAGGTGCTCTAAATGATGGGTCAAGGAATATGTCTGAGAAGCTATCTGCTGCACTTGTGAGTGTCAATGCCAAAGAAGACTTGGTTAAGCAGCATGCCAAAGTCGCTGAAGAAGCCATTGCTGGTACAACTACAACTGTTAATATTAAGTGCATTCCTCTACTCCTCTCTGTAAATTTCAAAATTAATCACAGATTGTACTATATTGCTTGATTACCATTTCATCCTTTGTTAGATGTTTCATTCATGATGCGTGGCATGTGTCTATGAAACAATTCAGCAGCTGATTGTTGAACTAGCAAACTACCCAGTAAGTTCCTCCTCATAAAGGAGGTTATGACACAGGGTTTATAGAAATTAAAAGTTTAATTGCATCTCAATTATGTCAATAGCATATTAGATTAAGGGGATGTTAGCTATCAGAAATTCAGAAAAGATATCTCTTTGTATGATTGCTTGATATATTTTTCCCCTTCTCTTTCTCTTTCTTCCATTTTCAAATTGTTTCTTAATTTGGTCATTTTCATTATCTTAGGCTGGGAAAAGGCAGAAAAAGAAGTGGCACTTTTAAAGAAGCAACTTGATGTAGTCACCGTCAGGAATTCAGCTCTCGAAGATCGAGTCGCCCATCTAGATGGAGCACTTAAGGAGTGTGTTAGGCAGCTAAGACAGACAAGAGAAGAGCAGGAAGAAAATACCAATGATGCTGTAGCAAAAAAGACTCTAGAATTGGAATCAGCCAAAGCTAAACTTGAGAGCAAGCTCATTGAGCTCCAGAGCAAATTAGATGCTGCAAATGCCAGATCTTCTATTGATCTTGATATGAGTCATAAGGTTGAAAGTTTGGAGAAAGAGAACATGGCTCTCAGGCATGAGATGCTAGTTCAATTAGAAGAGCTGGAAATTAGGACAATTGAGAGGGATTTAAGCACTCAAGCTGCTGAGACAGCTAGCAAGCAACATTTGGAAAGCATCACGAAAGTAGCTAAGCTTGAGGCCGAGTGCCGGAGACTAAAGAGCATGGCTTCTAGAGCATCCATAGTTAATGATCATAAATCCGTCATTGGATCTCTCACAGATAGTCAATCAGACAGTGGGGAGCGGCTTGCTGCAGTGGAGATTGAAACCCGCAAGATGAGTGGCTCAGAACCAAACAAGTCTGAGCCAAGTTGTTCTGACTCATGGGCATCCGCACTAATCGCTGAGCTTGATCAGTTCAAGAATGAAAAGTGCAGAAAAGCTCCATCCAGCTCTGTTAAAATTGATCTAATGGATGATTTTCTTGAAATGGAACGACTTGTTGCATTGCCCGAGACTGAGGACGAAAGCATTGTCCAGGAGTCTGTTGTTGCTGATCAACGCATTGACCGAGAAAGCTCTCTCAAGGCCGAGTTTGAGATCATGAATCAACAAATGGATGAACTAAAAGAGAAGCTAGAGAAGGTGGAAGCAGATAAAGCTGAACTAGAAATAGCTTTGATGAGAAGTGAAGAGTATATTGAAGAGTCACAACTTCAGTTGAGGGAGGCAGAAGAGAGATTGGAGGAGTTGCAAAGAGAGCTAGAAAATGCCTACAAATCAAAGCAAAAGATAGAAAATAATCTAATGAGCATGGACGCAGAGGCTCAGACATTATCTGTGAAGGTTGATTTATTAGAAGCGGAGGTCGATAAGGAGAGGGCCGTGTCACATGAAATCGCAATGAAGTGTAACGACCTGGAGGAAGAGTTAGAAAGGAAATCTGTAAAGCTTGACTTATTAGAAGCTGAGGTTGATAAGGAGAGGGCTGTGTCTAATGACATTGCAATGAAGTGTAAGGACCTAGAGGAAGAGCTAGAAGGCAAAACTGCAAAGGTTGGCTTATTAGAAGCAGAGGTTGTTAAAGAGAGGGCTGAGTCAGATAAATTTTCAATTAAGTGTAAGAACCTGGAGGAAGAGCTAGAGAGCAAATCCGCGAAGATTGACTTATTAGAGGCAGAGGTTGATAAAGAGAGAGCTATGTCTGAAGAGATTGCAATGAAGTGTAAGGAATTGGAGGAAGATATACTGAGGTCAACAGCTACCTCATATGTAGAAAAGAAGATTAAGCAGGTTGGTCATTACTAACATCTATATATTAAATGTTCTATCATTCATCTGATGTACATAATAGGAAAAATTAATCATATACCTTCTACCCAATCATGTTATTCATGCAATTTTTTCTATTCCAGGAGGACCTAGCATTGGCTGCTGGTAAGCTTGCTGAGTGTCAGAAAACTATAGCATCTTTGGGGAATCAGCTAAAATCCCTGGCTACGCTCGAAGATTTCCTTATCGATACGGCTAGCATTCCTGCAACTCCACCACTCATTGCTCATGCTGATGGAGAGATGTGGAAGTTGCATTCAAATGACACATTTTCACCTAAAAGAAATTCCAGTTCTTCGAGGATGGCTGATGGTAGCTCTGGACCGTTGTTAATCAAAAATGAGGAAAGCTCACCACCCTCATCATCATCTTCAACTTCATCAGCACCCTTGCCGAATCATGTCAGTTCTGAGAAGAGTCGAAATGGCTTTGCGAAATTTTTCTCGCGAACAAAGAGTGGGATCCGGCTAGAAATTTAGTCCGAGTTAGCTACAAATGGAAGTCATTTTTTTCTCAAGTTGTAGAACAGATTGATCTTGTCATTCAAAGAAATTATATAACAGCACTCAGTTGGTATCAATTATATCATTTTTCAAAATCTTGTGTTGGGTTTATGTCTTTTGACAATTTACTAAAAATTTCAATGGCGTTCTGTTGTGTTTTGCTGTCTCTGTCTAATCTGACTCATAAGTCAGCAAAGCATTGAAGTTCATGGCCAATCTTGAAAAAGTTAAGGTCAAGTAGTATCAATTCTTTAACATAAATCATAATTGTAACATTGCAGAGCACACCTTTACATATGCAGAAACTAATATGCTTAATCGCTTGTAAGAGTGTCACTAACCAGTGTCCAGCAGAAAATAAAAAAATAAAAATATGGGGTGAGAGAGGCTCGAACTCTCGACCTCAGGATTACTCAGATGCTATGAGACCTACGCGCTAGCCAACTGCGCCACCACCCCTTGATGACGAAATGTTCCTCCAAACATTAGATAACTTAGTAAAAGAGTGTAACTTTCTAATTACGTGGGTAGATATCAGTTTGCATATGCTTCATATACGAATGCAACTTCTACAAAATTAAGGCGCTTTTTTTTTTTTCAGCAGTCAAAGTTAAGGTATACTTACGTATCGAAATATAGAGAACTTACATATGTAGGAGGATGTATCTGGTGGGAAAGCTCTTCTTATATGAGAATGGTGAGAATAAATCGTGACCGTTGGATCTAACAATGAGTGGTTAATCTTTGATTTTCTCTAAAATCTCTCTGTTTGGTTGGAGGGGAAGGGAGGGAAGGGGAGGGGAGGGGAGGGATTTTTTTAAATTTTACTTGTTTGGTTCAATTTTTAGGAGGGGAGGGGAGGGGAATGGAGGGGACCAAAATCCCTCATAACTTAATTTTGTGTCCCCTCCAAAAGTGGGGGGAATGGGAAGGGAAACATTTTGTTGGACAAAAATAACCCTATTCAATAATAGAAAAATATTAAATGCAAACATGTTTAAAATACAAGTAAATTTATAAAGGGTACAAAAGTAATTTAATCATAAAACCCCTCCCCTCCCCTTGTGAACCAAACAAAAAAAGAGTTATTTCCCCTCCCCTCCCCTCCTATGAACCAAACATAATAAGTATTAAAATCCCTCCCCTCCCCTCCACTTCCTTCCCCTTCCCTCCATTAAAATCCCTCCCCTCCCCTTCCCTCCTTTGAACCAAACAGATAACCCCAGATCTGGAACAAAATGTCTTCATCTAGAATAAAATCATCACAGGGATTTGATTGGTTCATGAACAAAATCATAAATCCAAAATCATCTTCATCCAAAACCCAAAAAATTAAACTCATAAACCAAAAAATCCCCATGCCCAAATACCCAGGGCAGACTTTGCGTTTCTTCCATATGATAGATACTTCCTAAAATATAAAATATTTAAAGTCTTAGGAAATCTTTATCTATCAGAATTAAACAATGAGTAAAATTGTTATTAGTCAAAACATGATAAAAGGTGAATACGTTTGAACTTAACATTACTCTCAATGGACGTACTCTCAATGGATCCGTGAATGAGATTGGTGTCAAAACCGGTGGGGATAAGAGGGAGGGTGATGATTGTGCGCTAATCACAACACTAGCCGCAAGATTTCTTCGCCCCAACTTCTTCTTCGAAGAAGACTAATGAAGTGCATGAGCGATTACAGTCACGACCATCGGATGGATTGCATGATGACATTTACTCAGTTTATAACAATTTATGCATATCGACAATCAACTAGAATGTAAATTTAGTGATCCACAAGTTATATACACCATAAAATTAGATATATAACTTAAATAGCACGATCAATATTTTTCTAGTTTCATACAATTCCAATTTTATATTAGATATAAAATATTCATAAATTTTGTTAAAACATAAAGGCTTAGTAGCACTTTTGGTCCCTCACTTATCACGCTTTGACACTTTTGGTCCCCAACAAAAAAAATTAGCTTAAATGGTCCCTCACTTTACCAAACGGCAGCAGTATTAGTCCCCCGTCACTATTCCGTTAAAAAACTAACGTTTTCCATCCAATATTTAACAGTTTTTGAAAGAAAAAAAAACTTCATCTCCTTCCTCTTCTCTTCAACTCCCCTAGTCCCTTCCCAGTTTTACAGCATCAAATTCTAAATTCTTTTTCCAGAATCTTCATTTTTTCCCCATCAGATCATCTTCAGCAAGCATTGAAAAAAAAAATTCTAGTTTCATTTTTACTAATAGAATCCACGAAATTACATTGAACAATTCAAAATTGCAGTCTAACATCACTAAATTCGCAATCTTTAGCAGTAAGAATCTGAAGTTTACAAATAAAGAACTTTCACTAAATATCGAAGAAGCAGCAGCAGCACCTAAGTGACGAGGAAGTTCAGCAGCAGCAGCAACTGCAGCACTGTGTTCATCATCTTCACCTTCTTCAAAATCCCTCAAACCCAGAAACAACAGAAAAATTAAACTCAAATCCAAACCAGAAATTAACTCAGAAATTCACCTTGTTCTTCAAACCTAGAAATCCAGAAATTCATCAAACTATAAAGAAACAAAACCCATAAAACCACCCAGAACTTCATCTTCATATCTAATTCATCCAAATCCAGAACAAGCAGAAGAAATTCAGAAATAAAAAGGATTTCATCACAGCAACAAATTAAGTTTAGAAACCAAAATTTTCCATCATCCAAAATCCAAGAACGCAAGGAGAAACAGATCTAGGGTTTAATCTTGCTTTCGTACCTGAAACTATTGGCCTTCTTTCTTTTCTATGACCCATTGCAAGCCTCTCACACTCCACAGTTCTGAAACCATGGCGGCACAAGGTGTTGGAGAGATAGAGAGGAGCGGGGGCGGCAGAGCTCGATACGGTGTGGCAGGGCGGTGGACAGCGTCGACGGAACGAGCGGCGGCAGAGCTCGATACGGTGTGGCGGGGCGGTGGACAGCTTCGACGGAACGAGCGGTGGTGCAACAGAAGAGGTGCTCGCGGTTTCAGATTGAGAAAGAGCGACGCCGGCGCTAGTTCGAGGGTGAGGGACGAAGAGGAGTGGGTCTGAAAGCTTCGTGCGAGGGTGGGCGAAGATGGAGGAGAGTGGTGGTCGTTGATTCCAGAAACAGAGAGGATGATGGTGAATGGATGAAGAAGACGACAACGAGGGTGAAGAGGACTGGCGAACCGGTGGTTGAAGGGTGAGAGAGAGATGAGGGAAGGGAAGATGCGGCGGCGGTGGCTAGGGGTGAGGAGAGAGAGGGAAGAGAGAGAATGGTGGTGGGTGAGGAGAGAGACTAGGGAAGGGAAGATGATGAGTCTGAGAGAAGATAGGGTTTTAACTTGTTTTTTTCCTCCAAAAAACCGTTAAATATTTAACGGAATAGTAACGGGGACTAAAACTGCTGCCGTTTGGTAAAGTAAGGGACCATTTAGGCTAATTTTTTTTATTAGGAACAAAAAGTGTCAAATCGTGATAAGTGAGGGACCAAAAGTGCTATTAAGCCAAACATAAATGTGAAAAATAAATATCAAATACTAATCTCGCTGTGAAACACGAAAAGTATGAACGCTCTCAGATGCAAGTAGCTCACACTACAACAAAATCAGATAAAAAAATGATGCTATAAATAAAAATAAAAGAAAATAGAACAAGAAACTTAAATGACTAATCTGGATGCTTAGAATGACTACCACGATTGCAGAGTTTCAAAATAGCATGGTCTGAATTCTGGATATAAATTACCGATAGTTGGGGCTGTCGGCAATTTATTGATGGTTTCACTACGTATTTATAGATTAGATTTGATTCCACTTTTGGTCTCTGATGTATCACATTTGTGCGAAAGTGATCCTGCATGTTTAAAACAAGCGGTCAAGGTCCCTAACATTTATGGCGTGAGTGATAATGGTCCTTTCACCCAGATTCATCAGTTGACTAACGGATTTGGTTGACGTAGCCTTCATTAATTGACGTTGTCACGCCATATCACCCTTCCACTTAGATAAAAAATTGATAAAAAATAAAATTTCTTAATTAAAATCTCCTCCTCCTCCTCTTATTGATGGTTTCACTACGTATTTATAGATTAGATTTGATTCCACTTTTGGTCTCTGATGTATCACATTTGTGCGAAAGTGATCCTGCATGTTTAAAACAAGCGGTCAAGGTCCCTAACATTTATGGAGTGAGTGATAATGGTCATTTCACCCAGATCCATCAGTTGACTAACGGATTTGGTTGACGTAGCCTTCATTAATTGACGTTGTCACGCCATATCACCCTTCCACTTAGATAAAAAATTGATAAAAAATAAAATTTCTTAATTAAAATCTCCTCCTCCTCCTCCTCCTCCAATTGAGTAATGGATTATTTTCCATTTCACATTCTTTGTACACTAAATGGGCAAATACCCCAAAGTCTGTCATTTGAAATCTTCATTCAACCCTCATTGTTTTACAGTATTAAAAATAAAAATGAAAATAAGGATCAATTTTAATTTGAGGGTTCATGAGCATGATTTTCATACCCACTGCAAGTGCTTTGAGCTCTTCGTCTTTGTACAATGGACATATTTTAAGAATCTCACCTTTTATTGAAATTGAAAATCTAGTATTTTAAACCCAGAATTTCTAAGTTTGAAACTTTAGATAAAACCACTAAAAACCCAGAATTTCAACTATGGTGCCTCTGCCTCTTCCTCTTCTCTTTTTTATCCCTTCAAACCCATAACCCTTCTCTGCCACCTCCATCAAGGTCGAAGCTTCCACACCCTCCTCTACCACGACCGTTAAGGTCGAAGCTTTATCGTCGTGGGAGCTCAAGTTGTGGACATGGCCTCTGCGACCTTTCACACCAAGTCCCATAGAATTGCTCCTTCGATCAGCTCCTGGGTTTCACTTGATGTACTCCTTTACACTGTGTCTTGTTAGGTTCCAACAAGTTTAAAACACATATTTTGAATGATAACAATTTTACTACTGAACTATGTATTATGTGTTTCAGGAATTATCTCCATCGTTCAGTGAAAAGAAAAATCGCCATCGTTGAGAGAAGAAGCATCTCTATCGTTTGAAGACAAAAAGAGAATAAAAGAAGTATCGTTCAGACAGCAAAGTAGTATCGTCTAGCAAAGTAGTATCCTCTAGCAAAGTAGTATCGTCTAGCGAAGAAGTATCGTCCGATGAAGAACAAGTGACAACTCAAGTATCGTCTACACTCTACTATCTGCAAACATCAGCAAGCAAACGATACAACTGAAGCACTGTCTACAAGCTAACGAGACACATCGTTCACAAGCTAAAGGAAGCAATGTCTACAAACAAATGGAAAGCATCGTTCAAAGAAGAATATACTATTTACAAGAGACATGTTAAAGTTTAAACGATTGAAGCACAACGTTGTCATCAGAACATAATCGTTTCTCGAAAAGGAAAGGAAATCATTGATGAACAAATTAAATGCAGAAGAGTGAATCAAGGAGTACATCACTCGTCGATTAACTTTGGTCAATCAACAATGAAATCACAATCAAAGCAAATGAGGAAATCACGACATACACTCTCAGCAATCAACTCTGAAGAATCAAGAAAGTCAAACCTACTCAATGCTTATAGCCGTTGCTCAACGGTCGGGAATTCAATGATCAATCGAGTCAATGACAACACACCTTCAGCAAATCAGAATTAATCCGAAGGTATAAAAGGATCATTTGAAGAACAAGAAAAAAAACAAAACACAATACAGAACAACATTTGAGAAAGAAATCAAAAGAAAAACAGAATATAGAAACCGAGCCAAAAACATAGTCAAATCTATCAAGCCTTCGTGAAACAAAGAATCATTGTTTTATTCATCTCTGTTTAAGCCAAACCTCTGGTATACTGATTAGAGTCAAACCATATACAAATACAGAGAGTTTGTCGAGTCTAAGTTTGCTTCTACCACTAATCTTGTGAGAAGAGAACTTCTGTAGAAGGATCTATTGTGATTAGGAGAAGTTCTGTATAATACTTGTTGAGAGAAGTCCCTGAGAATACTTGTTGGGAGAAGTCCCTGAGAATACTTGTTGATAGGAGAAGTCCTAGATAATACTTGTACCATTCGGGTGAATAGTGAAAATCTTGGTGAAGCCAAGGACTGGACGTAGCCCCATCGTTCTGGGGGTAAACCAAGATAAATCTGCGTGTGCTGTTTAATTGCTTTATTGCTTTATCGTTCAACTTCACACACGTTGATATTTCCGCTGCATCAAAAATGTTTAATTGATTATCTGTTAAAAGAAACCATTGTTTAAGAAACGGTTGTGAAGTATTATATATTTGTTTTAGAAAAGCAAGTATTTATACGAACACAATTCAACCCCCCCTTCTTGTGTTTGTCCTTATTTTATCATGTCCCACCGTCAAGGTGGAAGCTTTATCACCGTGTGAATCCTCTTCCTCATTTGAGAGATTGGGTTTTGCTCGATCTGCACCTTTTCTTCAATAGCAAACGGAACACTTCAATAGCTATTTCACGAGATCTGCTTTGATTTTCACCCTTCTCCATGAGCCCTGATCGGAGAAAAAGTGAAAACCCAGATCGGAGGATCACGAACCCATATCAAAGTAGAAGCATAAATCTAGGGAGAGGAAGATGGGTGAACGACAGAGCGACCACTGCCGTGAGCCCCAACCTCCGTGAGCGTTGCCATCACTAATCCCAGCACCGCGATCGCGCCACCTCCGTGAGCTGGACCTTGCCCCTCCACTGTCTCGCGCTCTCCCTTTCTCTTAAAACCCCCATCGCCTCTCTTTCTCCCTAATTCATTCTCCCTCTCATGCTCCCTGTCTGTGTATGGTCTGTTGTGTTGTGGGAATTAGAATCTTGCTATTCACAGATTCAAAAATGAGTGAATAAGAGAGATGGAGAAGATTTTTTTTGGTGAATGGGAAGAAGATAGATGGAGAAGATGAAGTATCTGGTAGGAGGAAGAAGGAATTTGGGTTATTTTGGTGTTTTTATGTTAATTTGCTTTAAGTTGATGTTTTTTAATGAATTTGTATTATGAATTATGGTTTTTATAATTACTTATCTACGTGAAAGGGTCAAATGGCGTGCCACGACAATTAATGAAGGTCATGTCAGCCAAATCCGTTAGTCAACTGACGAAATTGGATGGAAGGACCATTATCGCTCACGGCGTAAACGTCAGAGACTTTGACTGCTCGTTTTATACATTCAAGATCCCTTTCGCACAAACGTGATACACCACGGACCAAAAGTGGAATTAAGCTTATAGATTACCAATAGTTCAAGCCATCGTAAGTATAAATTTAGGGTAAAGGCTTGAGAGGGATTTATGTGGTGTGAAATCATCAATGATCACAACCATCGTTAAAAGCTGTCGGAAATGTGGCAGCAACTATTCCTGCTCAAAAAGTTTCCATTAGCGAAGATTTTAACCGTTTGTAATCTGACAGAAATTGGACCTACCAACTTCCTGAATTCCCGCTAATTTACCGTAAGTTCTAAATCATTAGTAATGTTGCCGCAAAATTTTCCCGCTAAAGGAAGAAGAGGAAGAAGTTTGAAGACTAGTGACTCATTCTAAACTTTTATATGTGCAAACAATCTTAAGTTTACCATTCTTTCTTGCAATCTTTGTAAAGCCTCTATGTAGTATTTGTGCTCAAACTCTTGGTAAGAAAACACAAGAGTTCCTTAGAGCTTATTTTGGGTACTACCCTCTCTTAAGGAGAAACTTAGTAAATAAATCTCTTTCACATCGTAAAGGTTATAGAGCTTGAAGAGACCCGAGAAAGAATTATTGTGAGGTCTTTGAAAGGATGTTTGTTGAAGTAAGTGGAAACACTTGGCGGTGACCAAGAACTTGAGGTAGTCTAAGTTTTAAGGGTGAATCATTATAAATCTTGCGTCTCTTCTCTTAACTCTTACTCTTTACTTTTACTTATTAGGCTAAAATGTACTTTCTGCCCTGGTAATTCACACAATTGCGAAACGTATTTTTAGATGAGCACCGTATGCCCTTCCGTCAGTGTGCCGTTAAAAAATGAACGGAAGGGGTGACGTGGCGCTCGCTGACGTGGCATGCCACGTCATTAAATCAGTTTTAGAATTTGGAAAAAGGGAGCGGGGGAGATTTAAACACAAAACTAGGTAGGGGCAAAACACACATTTTACCAATTAAGCTATACAATCAATCAATAATACAATGAACAAAGTTTAATATAATGGAAGTCCTCTTAAAAGGACATCATGCTTTGACCCTAGCCCGTAATCTTATTGCAAAACTGCCTGAGCCAATTAAACCTGTAAAATTAGTGTCACACTCAATCCAAATGCTCTCCGATATGTTAATAGCCTTCTATCAGAACCACTACAGTTAGTTTCCAAAAAAATCCTCTGAGAAAGCTCCCAAACTATGCATTATTCCATAAAATTTGTTATGTTTTACTTTTCCAAATTAGAGAAGCACTCCCCGGGATCTGAGGCTCATGTTCTTAAAAGCAGCCCTATTTGTTTTTATTTGTATTGTACTCTGTTATGTATATTTCTTGTCAGTTCTGGTTTTTCAAGAGTTTAACAAACTTACAATCATTCCTCTCAAAACCGAACAACATAAAAAATCTCCACCTTCTTGGCTAATCGCATTGATTCTTTAGTGAGATTCTAATCTGGAATTTTTTTATTGTTATAATTGATTATATAAATTAAAGTTTGTTCATTATATTACCATAGTTCAATTGGGAAAAAGTGTGTTCGAATTTCCCCATCCCTTTTTCTAAGTTCTAAAACTGATTTAATGATGTGACATGCCACGTCACCCCTACACACTGACGGAAGGGCATACGGTACTCATTTAAAAATTCAAAGGATACATTTGGTGATCAAAAATTTGGTGGGGTGCGTTTCGCAATTGTGTAAATTATCAGGGTTAAAAAGTGCATTTTAGCCTACTTATTATTATGAGATATGTCAAATATGAGATCCCATTATGCTCCACTCAACGACCTTTGAGTTACTATTTTAATATTTTTTTTCATTTGAGTTTATAAGATACTCCCTCCGTTCCTTTTTATAAGAGTTAAATGGAGAAGTGTCGTGTTCCTTTTTATAAAAACTGATTTGAAACTTGTAGTGCATTAATTATTTTTTGACAAACTTACCCTTGCTTAATTAGATTTTCTCTCTCTTTCCTCTATGTAATACATTAATGATCAATAGAAAATTTAAAAAGTAAATTAGGGTAATTTTGAAAAGTTGATATAAATTAAGAATAAATTAAATACTAACAACCACCCTAACTACTTTTCTTAAGGTGTGTACAATAGTTGTTTAGCGAACGGAGCGAGCAAGAGTTTAGGGAAGAAATATCTCTTGTCTCTTGATGAAATTCTTCCTCACCTTGCAAACTACAAATCAAATTCTGCTTTGCAACAAATTTTGACCCTAATCTGATTACGTTTTTTGGGCCTTCTTTCATTTCCCACGCAAACAAAAATCTGAAAGAGCCAATTAATGCGCGTAGCATCTTCAGAAATCAAAATCCCCAAAGAAAGCGACAAAAGACACAGCGCAGAGAGGATAGAGCACATATCTCCCCAATCCGAGCTGGCATCGCTTGCGGGCCCCACAGTTGCGAGATACTCATGTGGAGGAAACAGATGCCACGTGTGCAACACTGGAGTCCACGCTCGTCCACGTGGCGCTCCTCAGAAGGTGAACCGGGATCGCATGAACTCCAACCTCTTATCAACAAAAATCCTTCAGAATAAATCTCGCTCGTTTTTTCTTTCTCACGGTTTCTCCTCCTTTCAAACCTATTTGTCACTCTGGCACCGCCATGAACGCCATAGCAACTGCTTCTGCTCTCACTCTACCTATCTTCTGTAGAACATCCAAGCTTGACACCAAAAAGGTATTTTGGTTTCTGCTTTGAATCTTGTCCTGTAAGTTAGGTTTTGCTTTTATGTAATTTTGTTGAGTGCTTCGTTTCTTAAGTTGAGAATTTTCAAGTGAAATGAAGTTAGTTGTTAGTTTTGTGTGTTCTTTTACATGATTTGCTTCTGAACTTATAAGGGCACATCACATAGTATGATAGTAGACATAGGGAAGTTTGTTGATCCTAATGTAAATTTAGAATAAAGTTTTGATTTCTTCTATGCTTTCTTAAGCATGAAATTAAGTTCAAATGACAATTTGGTATTATAGACTTAGCTTTTAGCTCATCTGTGGCTTGCAGTATAATGTTTGACATTAATTTCCATAGCAAGTTTCTATAGCAAGTTACTATAGCAAGTTTCTTCTATAAAGGGGCGACATTTTATTGTCCCAAATACCTGAAGGGGTGTGGTTTGCACTCTATTCTGTAGCTTACATTTGTTTGGGAATTTCAAATTTCAGGGTTTGAAAGGTAAATTTAGAGTGTTTGCTGTATTTGGAGAAGAAGAGAAGAGAAATGCGTGGGGTGCACTTTTTGATGTAGAGGATCCGAGATCTAAATTCCCACAGTTAAAAGGGAAGTTTTTGGATGTATATCAAGCCCTGGAATTGGCTAGGTATGATATTCAGTACTGTGATTGGCGAGCTCGGCAAGATGTTCTTACCATCATGCACCTCCATGAAAAGGTTTCAACTGATTTCTGTTGTTTTTATATATTATTACATAAAATTCTATGCTTATTGGTCTTTGTGAATTTGGACATTTATAAACTTGGCCATTGGATCTTATTTGTATACAATAACTGCTATGTACTTCTTGCTTGACTATCCGTTTTAACTAAATGAGCTATGCATCCCACTAAATGAGTGTAGGTGGTCGAAGTTCTTAATCCGCTAGCTCGTGAATTTAAGTCCATTGGCACCATGAAAAAGGAACTAGCTGAGTTGCAGGAAGAATTAGCAGACGCACACAGACAGGTAAAAGGAACTAAGCACAACATGGAACTGAGATGTCTTTGGTTCATCTAACTAGGCAGAAACTTGTCCACTAGTAACTAATCTTTCAGTATACTTATGTAACTAAATGAATGACTGCAGGTCCATATATCGGAAGCAAGGGTTGGCACTGCTTTAGATAAACTAGCTTACATGGAAGAATTGGTAAATGATAGACTGTTACAAGACAGAAGCACAGCTGAAGTTGCACAGACATCCTCTCATCCCAGTACTTCTACAAAATCTGTGGAAATTCAGGGAAGAAGGAAGCCACGGAAAAGCTTGAATGTCTCTGGGCCGGTTCAGTCATACCATCCCAACTTGAAGAATTTTTGGTATCCGGTTGCTTTCTCTTCAGACCTGAAAGACGATACCATGGTAAGTTAATCTATCCCTTAAAAAAAGGATTATCATGTACTTCAAACTTTTTTATTCATATATTTTGTAGATATTCTTATCAACTGGGAACCCTTATGATATGATAGTGAAACATTGTCTTTCATCAAATGACAGAGTTAAATAGATGAAATTTGGAATACCTATTGATTGATATTTCTCTATCTATTAAAAAAAAATTGAAGAGTTTTGAGAAGCTTAATCTCATCCCATTTGACTATACCCAGGTAGCATTTGTGTGAGGCTAGTAAAATACCTTTATGAGTCATATTTTGACAGGTTGCAAATAACAATATTCATTAATTTTTGTTAGTTAATTTTATCAATTTTTTCCTATTGTTAGAGATAATCTCATTATCAATAATATCCCTCATAATCTAGTTTTTTATCGAGCTCAATGGCGTAGTGTGATCCATATAGCCGACCTCACTTAGTGGGATAAGGCTTTTGTTGTTGTTGTTGTAATCTCTTTAGGGCGAAATGGTTGCCATGTCTGATAAGACAGTCCTACAGAAAATTATAGTTTTACGAAAGTTACTCTAATCTCAATGTGAATTCTCACAATTCTATTTCTCCTTTTCCATTTCAGATCCCAATAGAATGTTTTGAGGAACCATGGGTTATCTTTCGAGGGAAAGACGGGAAACCTGGATGTGTCCAGAATACCTGTGCACACAGAGCATGTCCTCTGCACCTTGGTTCCGTAAATGAGGGTCGTATCCAATGTCCCTACCATGGTTAGTAGTCAATGTAACAAATAATGAGACTTGGTGTTGTTTCCTTGGGACATGTGTGCTTCAGTAACATTAATTGTATCCTAGCAATGAGCTATACGCACTTGTTCATAATGTATATATAAACATCACATAATACAGCAATATATTTCTATATACTGAAACTGACAGAGTCTAAAACTACCTGATGATTGGATATCAGGCTGGGAATATACCACTGATGGAAAATGTGAGAAGATGCCATCAACTAGATTGCTAGATGTGAAGATAAAATCAGTTCCGTGTTTTGAGAAAGAGGGGATGATTTGGATTTGGCCAGGCAATGACGCCCCAGCAGCCACACTTCCATCGTTATTACCTCCTTCGGGATTTCAAATCCATGCTGAGGTATGCAATGAATATAGTCCGTCCCGTTAGATATTGATTCCGTTTGGATACAAGCTTATTTATTAGAGTTTATTGGAGCTTATCTACTAGAAAATGCACTAAATAAGCTTCAGAAGTGCTCTTTGATTTTAATCCAAACGGGTACATAATGTGCAATGCATGAACGAAGAAATTGTGTGATTGATAAAAAAGAAACAAAAACAACTGTTTTCTAACTTGGTGGCTCTTCACTTGTGACAGATTGTCATCGAACTTCCAGTTGAGCATGGGTTACTTTTAGACAATCTTTTGGATCTTGCACACGCCCCTTTTACTCACACTTCAACGTTCGCTAAGGGATGGACTGTCCCCAGGTTTGTTGCATTTATAAACTGAAAGCAATTGTCATTCAAGAGTAGAGCATTGCATAATACAAGTGATGAAAGAGTGAAGATGCCTTTTGGGAATGTTACTGTCCAGCTTATGTCAAATTGAGAAAAACTTGTTCCTCCAAATTGTTTGAATTATTTGGCTTATAGAACAGGCTCCTCAACTGGGGAATACATAATGGACTATGAATATAAAGGTTGGAATTTTGTCATGCGGAAGATTCAATAGATTGGTTTATGTTCTTAAAAATATTCAGTCTGTTATTATGTACTTTTACAAGCTTTTTCTTCCGACAATTTTATAGCAAATATATTGGAGTGATTATTATTATTATATGGGGGGGGGGGGGGTTGGTCATGGTCCCAATATCATAAAGTAGTGAGTGTGTCATACTTTTACATTCAAATTGTGCATGAATGTAATAGTTCAGCATTTAGATACAAGTCTAATCTTTATCTTAACAAATTTCTAGGTCACTTAGTCTCTGCTTGAATTTGAACTTGCAGCTTGGTGAAGTTTTTGACACCTGCATCTGGCCTGCAAGGATACTGGGATCCGTATCCAATTGATATGGAGTTTCGACCGCCTTGCATGGTTCTATCAACAATTGGAATTTCAAAGCCTGGGAAACTGGAGGGACAAAGCACTAAACAATGCGCTACGCACCTGCACCAACTTCATGTCTGCTTACCATCTTCAAAGCAAAAAACAAGATTGTTATACAGAATGTCACTGGATTTTGCTCCTTTGCTTAAGCATATACCTTTCATGCAACATCTATGGAGGCATTTCGCAGAGCAGGTGATATGTCTTTTCGAGTCATAAATGCATCATTAGTCGTGTTTGAGTGAGGGAGGAAACATAAGGAAAAATGAAATGAATGCCTCAATAGTAGTATAGTACAAACCAGGTTTTGTTGTAGATTTCCTTATAAGTTTGGGGTACTTAAAGTTTTAGCTTGAAGAGGATGCAATAAATTTGGTGTGAAGTTTTCTAAAATCTAACACATGATTCTCTGCAAATATATGAATGTTATTCTATTGGTGGGACTATTGGGAGGTCTCATATATTGAGTAGATATATAGCTTAATAAGTCCTTAAGTAGAGTTGAACTATCCTCACACTGAGCTAGCTTTGGGGAAAGTTAGGTCAAATCTGAATTCTAAGATGGCTGGTATTAGATCCTATCCTAGGTTCGTTTATTAGGCCACCCGAGATGTTCAGTCCTGCAAACTTCACGCTTCAAATGTCCAACTCAGGGCGTTGTTGACAAGTCTGACATTGACTAGAGATATGGCTACATAAGTCCTCCTAACCAAAATCCTGACCATTTCCTTGCTCTTTCTTTGTGTGCGCATGAGTATTGACATTAACTTCTTCTTAATGATGTGTTGATGTTCATTTATTAAAGGTTTTAAATGAGGATCTACGGCTAGTGCTTGGTCAGCAAGAGCGAATGAACAATGGTGCAAATGTATGGAATGTCCCGGTTACGTATGACAAGCTTGGGGTAAGGTACAGGCTATGGAGAGATGCATTAGAGAGAGGAGAAAAGCAACTACCCTTCAACTCATAGAGAATACAGATTAGAAAGTGCTATTTGTCTCATGCAGTGGTGCTTTTATTTAAGATCCAATAAGGGTTTTTTTTTTTCTCTCTTTTAACTCAAGGATCTTGAACAACATTGCATTGCAAGGGCTGCTTAGATTGGCGGCCTTCCACGCCATCCACGACGCCGACGCCATCCGGGAACTGTTATATTGATCAGAGATTGTTCCTTTGCAAAATGATAGGACTGTACTCTTTGAGTCTTGACACTTTTTTTTCTTTTTCAAATTTCTATGTACAGTATTAAATCCATTTTAATCTTGTGATATGGTTCACCAACTCAGCTGGTGCCTTAACCTCACCCTTGAATGAGAGGGTGTTTGTTGTATGATCCTGTATCTTAGTCCAATGTTAATCAAGATTTCCTGATTGGTTTCGGTTACAATCTCAGACCTTTTCTTTTCCCTTTATCAAAAGTACTGACTGAGCTGCATGGAACTTGCAATCATAGGATGACAAACGTCTGTGATCAAACACTACAGTGCAAGTTTGAATACACAGAACTGACATTATTAAGTGCAAGTTTGAATATATGATGGAAAATTAAAATGAAAGACAAAATCACGCGGAAAGTGACAATGTCATCTAATGAAACCCAAATTCTAGGACTATGTTCTGTAGCCTTTTGTAAAACTGAAATATAAAATACGTTATGTACTCTTTCATTTCATCATTAATAATCATTATTAAAGAATCGAAATGTACTATACTCAAAATATGAATAAAATTAATATTTGGTTCAACTGTAAAAATGAATTTTTATAAAATTAATTATAATTATAATAAATTTAACATAAAAAATAAAAAATAATATTTACATGCATAAATGAAAATTTTAAAAAGTAATCATAAAACTTTATCTAAAAACTCAAAAATTAATTTTCACCACAAAAAATTGATTATTAGTTTACAGTTACAACCATCATCCAAAGTCCACACTCCTTGTAAGTTCTCATAAACAAGGGCATATAGAGCTGTCAATACGGGCCAGCCCATATGGGCTGATCCGTCACGGGTTGGGTTCAAAACGGGTTGGGTTGGAGCAACCCGTTTCTAAACGAGCCAGGAATTAATCAACCCAACCCGGCTCGCGGGCTGGCGGGCTGGCCCGTTTTGGCAGTAGGAAAATAAAAAAATCTAAAAATTAGAAAATTCAATTAAAAATGATGAAAAAGTAAAAAAAAAATCATATTAAATAAATACTAACAAATGCATTTTACCAAATCTACTAATTCAAGATCATAACAAATTAACAATGTTGCACCATGCACTTTGTGCATATCTAAATTCAAGTTCAAACTTCAAGTAATTCTTGAATTCCAATACAAACACAACCCAAGATGGAAGAAAATCACTCCCTTATTTTTGCAGACTCACATCACTTTTCACGTGACACTTAGACTTAGTCGTCCAACCCAAGATTTAAGAGAATCAGCCAAAAAAAATGTTTTATTTTATTTTATTGCCCAACCCGCGGGCTGACCCGTTTGACCCGCGGGCTGGCCCGTTTAACCCGCGGGTTAAACGAGCCGGGTTGCTCTAACCCGTATTCTAAACGGGCTGTGATTTCATCAACCCAACCCGCCTACGGGCCGGGTTGGGCCGGGCCAGCCCGCGGGTTAGAACCCATATTGACAGCTTTAGGCATAATGCGTATTGGCTAATACCAAATCATTCTCTTATTTCAACAAAAAAAAAAAACACCTGCATTTTGTGAGTACTAGCTACAAGTCCACAACCCCATACTAATTACATATTATGAGTTTCTACCAAAAAATAAAATTGCATATTAATTTATTATGAGTTGCGATGACAAACACCCATAAAACCCTGAACCTTTTTTTTCTTTTCAAAGTTCAGATCCGCAGTAGGGGCAGAATGCGAATTCGGCGGCCACCTCCCGGTCGCAGAACCGGCAGCGCAAGGAGTCGGGCAACGCGGCACCACCGTCAGCCGGCGGCGGCGGGAGGGAGTAAGATTGAGGAAAGAGGAACTTGCAATTCTGGCAATACAAGAGTTGCTCCTTCCCCGGCCACCGCCACACTGGAACGAAAAATAGCTTCAGAACCTTGTCGTATTCCACCAGATCGGCGCGCGAACTGCAATTGATGCACCTGCCCACACCAGATTTCACCACCTGCCTCACCTGTTGCTCTAACCCTCCCGCAAAGAAGAAGAACATGGCTATTCCTGATCCTTTTTTTTCCCTTCTTTCACTATTCTTAATTTCTTATGCTATTTCGCTATTTCTTCGTTCTAGCTCCTAAAGATTCCGTTGTGTTCTGTGTTTGGTTCAACTTGTATTTGTTATTTAGTTTGCATTCTCTGGAGTGTTCCCGCAATTTCTACTGTGTTTGCTTGTGGGCTATATATAAAAACGGGCCGGGCCTATTGCTCTATTTTTTTTGAAAAAATACCCTACCCACAACATTTCCCACCCTACCCAAAAATTAAAAACTCCAAAAACCTCCATCACACAACACTCACCTTAACCCTCTCTTCACATAAGATTGAGCACTATAATTTAAATGCCTTGTTTAAGTTGTATTGTAATTCACATTTGGTGCACTTTAAATTTTTTGTCAGATTTGTCATACTTCATGTTTAATCTTAATTCTGCCGGTGCTTTATTGTTATTGTGTTTTAAAATTCGGCAGGCTAAAATACTTTGTTGTTTAATGAACTTTGAGATTTAAAACTTGAAATGTAAATCTGTCAAAAAATCGGGTTATAAAAATCGGTATCGTTAAAACACACTACGGGTTTTTCAAGTGGCTGGAAGTGTTTGAGTTTGTGTTCCAAGAACTGAAAAACCTCGTATCTGCCAAGTCTCTGATCATTCAGTACATCATGATACACCTTTTCAGAGTCAACGACTCTCTTTTCTGAACATCGTACAAACTCAACGATCAAAACCAAATCTCGCTGATCAGAATAGAATATACGCTCTGTTGTTTTCCTCTAGATTAATTGCACAACACTATTTAAGGAAACATGCCAGAGAAGAGCGGACGATAGAATCAGCCGCATTAAATGTTGCATTAATTGCGTAGCAGTTTTGCATTTAATGCTCTGAAAGCTTGACAAAAGTATCCGTTGGAGCAATAGAGAAGACGATACTCAATGGAACTTCATTATCTTCATCAACGTTCATCCTACTGAAGATATAAATAGAAGACTTGAAGCCTGAAAAACTTGGCGACTTACAACGAACATATTCTCAAGCATTCAAAGTCTTTATTGCAATCAAACTCTGAACCTTACTCAGAGAACAAGTGTCATACTCTTCTGAGTCCTGTCGTATGCACTAGTGTGAAAATCTCTTAGAGTCAAATCTCTCGTCCTTTTCACAATTCAAACAGAGAACTAATTTCCATATTATCTTTGTTCAGAAACTCAAGTGTTCACTCCAGTGTCAAACACCTTTAGACACTTAGAGTTCATTGTGCTTACAATTTCTACTATCCCTCTTGTCAGAAGAGAATCATTTGTAGAATATATTCATCTTTGTTTGGGAGACGTCCTGTATAATACGTGTTTGGGAGAAGTCCCTGAGAATACTATGGAGAAGTCCTGTGGGAATACTTGAAAGGAAAAGTCCTTCGAATACTTGTATTTTCTGGAGAAGTCCTGTGTGAATACTTGCTATTAAAATCTTGGTTAAGTCAAGGACTGGACGTAGCCCTATCGTTCTAGGGGTGAACCAGGATAAACCTCTGTGTGTTATTAGTTTTATTATTCATACTTTCAATTTCCGCTGTTATCGTCTGATAAGCCTTTTCAAACTAATATTGTTTTTTAAAATAAATTTTAAAAATCACACACACAATTCAAACCCCTCCTTTCTTGTGTTGCCTTTACTTTATCAATTGGTATCAGAGCTTAACGGCTCTGAGAAACTAACATCTTAACAGGTGTAGAGTTAAAGATCCATGGAGGGCAACGCTTTCCCAACTGGCGCGGCTACAAGCAAACCGCCATTCTTTGATGGCTCCAACTATCCCTACTAGAAAAAGCATATGTAATTATTTATAGAATCCACTTGTTATAAAATGTGGGATATAGTTTAGACTAGTAACTATGTTCCTAAAAATGCTGCAAGTGAAATCATCCCGAGGGACAAATGGGGCCCTGAGCACAGGATAGAAAACCAACTAAATTCAAAGGCCAAGCTCTTCCTAACATGTGCTCTAAGCAAAGCAGAGCACGACAAGATTGACATCCTTGACACTGCAAAGGAAATCTGGGACGCTCTTGCCTTAGCACATGAAGGATCTTCTAGTGTCAAGCACACCAGAATCAGCATGTTGGTGGCCCAATATGAAGCCTTCAGAATGAAGGATAATGAGTCTATTGATGATATGTTCGCCAGATTTCAAACTATCATAAATGGACTGAGGAATCTCGGAAGAACTTATAATAATCTTGATCAAGTTACAAAGATTCTCAGATGTCTCTCAGCCAAATGAAGACCAATGGAGACCAATAGCTAACTGATTCAATAAGATTTCCTTCAGTGAATTGTGGATTAGCCAAGACTTGATTCCTTGCTCTAAAAGACCACTTTTTCTTGCTCCAAGTGAATACTTCATAGCCACTTGAATTTAATCTCAGTGATGCATAGATTCGTTGTTGGAATATTCATGCCTTCATCTTCGTCAAATCTTCATCTCAAGTTGTTTTCTATGCTTTCATTTTCTTTACCTTCCATCTAATGATCTTTAGTATTATTTCTTGGATCTTTACCTGTATTTCTGATTGACACTTAGAGATCTCAAGATCATTTGCTTTTATAACTTTGTGCGTTGTCATCATTAAAATCTAAACTGTGAAGAAGGTCTCGTCCTTGGACTCGGCTGAGGTTTTGATGAAGACAAACACATCACAAAAAGAAGAAAGACTTCAGAAAAGAAAAGGAAGACTTCAGAAAAGAAAGACTTCAAAGAACCAGACTCAGAACGTCAAAGATCAAACATGAAGGTTCTAGTTTTAAGTAAGTCTTGTCAACTTGGTGTGCTATGCTTTATTAAGGTTTAATTGCATTTGAAGGCTCATAAAAGATCAACTAATTGAGTATAATATGCTCTCACAAGTAAAACTTGGTAGGAACACTCAATTAGGTTTTAAACAGTAAAAAACTGAGTTCTGGACTGTCCGTAATCGATTACAGATGTGTGTAATCGATTACAGTATGTGTGTAATCGATTACCACAAGTATGTAATCGATTACCAAGTTTGAAATTTGAATTCAAACTGCAACGGTTAGTTGGTAATCAATTACCAAACTAATGTAATCGATTACCAGCACGACAAAAGTGCTTTTTAATGAACCAATGTGTCTCACAACGTTTGGGAAGCATTGTAATGATTCATAGGCAACCTCTAGTGCCTAATATATGTTGTTTCACAAACCAATATGTCCCAAGTCATTTGGAAAACATTGCAATGGTTCATTAACAACCTTTAGTGCATTGGATGTGTTGTTTCATGAACCAATGCATCCCAAGTATTTTGAGAAGCATTGCAATGGTTCATGAACAATCACTAGTGTCTATAAATAGTCCATGAATACTTAGAAACAAGTATGACTTGTGCCACAACTTTCACATTCATTAGAGTCATCATTCTGAGTTCTTGTTCTCTAAATGTCAAAGAACACTTATGCTGTTCAACTATTGAGAACTCAGAATTATTAAGAAGCCTTCATTGTAATTGCCTGGAGCATACAAACTAAGATCAATCCGTCTTGTCTAAAGGATTGAATCAGCCATTGTAAAGGCATCTTCTTCTTCATCTCTTGAATCGGTTTGATTCATTCACCGTGGTTTTCGGTGGTTGTAAAAAGGTCCTTTGAATTGGGTTTGATTCAAAGTCCACCGTGGTGATTCGGTGTCATCAGAAAGTGGTATGCTTTCTTAGGTTTGATAGGTCCTCTTAGGGTCCTTGGCACAAGTATTGCTAAGAAGACTTGATCAATCGGAAGTGGGTTGCTTCAGGAAGATTGATAAGAGATCTTAGAGTCCTTGGTGCAAGTATCCGTAAGAGTACTTGATCAGTGTAAATCTTCACTGTGGGATTCAGTGGAGTGGTTCTTCGGAAAGTGGTAATCTTTCTGAGGGGTTTTGACTTTACTGTGGTATTCAGTAAAGGGTTTGACTCAAACAATGTGATCTGTTCTGAGGGTTGTAATCAGTTCACTGTGTGATTCAGTGAGCGGTGATTTTCAGAAAGTGGTTTGCTTTCTGGTATAGTGGAAAATCTCTGGGTGATCAGAGGACTGGACGTAGCCTTCTGGGATTGAAGGTGAACCAGAATAAAATCCCTGTGTGTTCTTCTTATCCTTCATCTTTTACTTTCAAGCAATTACAATATTCCGCTGCAATAACGTTCTTACGTTACAACTCTAATTGCACTGAAAGTCATTTGTTACTATTACGAGAAAATCGGGGCAACTCTGATTCACCCCCCCTCTCAGGTTGCTATCTATACTAACATAAACCATGTGACAGAGTGTTAGAGAAATATAGTATCGTCTGCTCTACCCAACATTATATCATCTGCCTTCTAGCATCGTCTGCCTAGCTGAATCGATTGCATAATACGTCTGGTCAGTAGTCATGTCTGCCAGATAAGTTGACCATGCGTGTTAGGTGTCAGCTCTCATTAATGTGATTGAGACCCGCTGTTTAAGTTGACCCGGAATATCTGAGATATTTTCTGCTTGTCTGTTTTCTCTCTGTATAAATACAGAACTTGTAATAGTGAAATAATCAGAATAGAAAGATCATTTCAGTATCTTTTATTTCTCATATTTTCCTTTTCTTCAAGAACCCTTGGTTCTTATCATGGTATCAAGAGCTAGTCTCGATCTGTGATATTTTTTCTTCTTCGCTTTCTGCCATGGCAGAAGCTCAGTGTTCATCTTTGCCTTCCTTTTCTCATATTGTTTCAATCAAACTTGATGAAACAAATTTTCATTCATGGGTACAACACGTAGAAGGTGTTGTTCGCCAACATAGTTTAGAAAAGTTTCTTCTAAATCTAGCCATCCCACCTCATTTTTTGACTGATGCTGATCGTGAAAAGTCAGTTGAGAATCCTCTTTACACTACCTGGATCAAATAGGATTCAGCTCTGTTTACTTGGTTGCTCTCTTCTCTATCGTCTGACATTATTCCCACAGTAGTTAACTGCAAGCAGTCCTGACAAATCTAGCAAGAAGTCCATGACTTCTATGTGCAATCTCTGGCACAATCAGCAACCCTTTGCTCAGAGCTTCGCACCATGGTCAAAGGGGAAAAATCCCTCTCTGACTACCTTAGACGCATTAAGACCATTGTTAATGCTCTCATCTCCATTGGTGGTCAATTCTCCTATAGAGATCATATTGAAGCTATCTTTGATGGCTTACCGGATGAGTATAGCTCTCTTATGCCTCTTGTCAGCAATTGGGAGGTTCCATACTATGTCTCTCAAGTAGAAGCAATGCTTATGGTGCATGAAGTTTACCTCCTTAGCTCTCGCAAACGTCAGCTTCTTGACAATCCACCGTCTACCCTTCTCACACATGCACCTACGCAGACGATAGACTCATCAGCCTTGAACCAGTAGTCTTCCCAAGCTAATTATGCTTCTGGTCCACCTGTCCAACATCCTGTCATGCCCACCACTGATGACTCACAATTTTCAAATCGATGTTTCTCTCAGTCAAACAGAACTATGGCTTGTCTAGTGATTATCGTGGTCTTGGTGGCCGCTTTGGTGGCCGTGGGCGTGAATGTGGTGGACGATCCTCTGTTCAGTGCCAGATCTGTTACAAGTGGGATCATGAAGCCAGTACTTGCTATCACCGAGTACCGTCTGTCCCTTTTCTAGGAATGGCAGGCTCGTCACCATATGGTGGTCAATTAACCACGTTTCCCAGCAGGCTGGTAACTTTGGAGGTTTTGCACCACCCCCTTCCAACTTTCAACAAACCGGACTTGGTCCACCATCCTTCTATAATCTTCCACCTACTTGGCCCTCCCAATTACCTTTTCCCAATGCTGGTTCGAAGACTGATCCACGTGGCTACCCTTTGGGAATTGCTTACCCTCTGTTTGCCGGATATGTAAATGGTTATCACTAGCAGACAATGCATGCACCTGCGTTTCAGTCTTCCCAGCTCGCACAACAATCAACTGGCCATTTGCTCCCACGGTAAATGATGGGATATGCTCTGCTCACTGCTTCTGCAGGCCCAAGTCAAAGGACCTGGTTACCAGACACTGGAGCAACTCATCATGTCACCCATGATGCTATTGCCTTCTCTAATCCTTCACTCCTTCAAGGATATGATCACATTCTCATGGGGAATGGTCAAGGTTTGCCTATTCACTCTGTTGATACAGTCTCCTTTAAATCACCATGTCAAACACATGCTACTCTTTCTCTTCATGATTTATTTCTAATTCCTTCAATCACTAAAAATCTTGTCAGTGTTAGTAGGTTTGCTAGGGATAATCATGTCAAATTTGAGTTTGAACATACTTGTTGTCTTGTCAAATCTCAGGTCAATGGTGAAATTCTTCTTCAAGGGATTGTTGGGGATGATGGTCTCTATTATTTTGATGGAATGCACGCTTCCCAATTCTTCAAGAACAAGTATTCTATCATGCCAGCTCCTACTTCCTCCTCCTTTTGTTCACCCAAAACACATGTAACCATAAGCACCAATAGTTCACTAGTAGGGCTTACTTCCTATGACCTTTGGCATCATCGTCTGGGTCACCCTACTCATGAGATTTTACATTATGTTCTGTCTAAATGTAATATTTCAATTCCTTCTTGAGCTATTTCTCGTGTTTGTAGCGTATGTTGTATGGGAAAATCTCATAGATTTCCCTTCTCTCAATCTAATACAATTTATTCTCATCCTTTAGAACTTGTGTTTTCTGATTTATGGGAACCAACCTCCATTGAATCTTCTGTTGGCTACTCTTATTTTCTTACTTGTGTTGATGCATACACACAATATATGTAGATTTTTCCCTTAAGGAAGAAATCAGAAACATATGCCACTTTTATTCAATTTCAAGAAATGATTGAATTGTAATTAAATCTTAAAATTAAAGCTGTTCAAACTGATGGAGGCACTGAGTTTAAACCCCTTAGTTCTCATTTTGTTCAATCTGGAATTGTTCATCGCTTGACTTGCCCACACACTCATCATCAAAATGGCAGTGTGGAACGCAAGCACAGACATGTTATTGAAATTGGCCTTTCTTTGCTTGCTCAAGCCCAAATTCCCCATCAATACTGGGATCATGCCTTTTTAACAGCTACATTTCTCATAAACAGATTTCCTACCTCTGTCTTAGGCAATGTTAGCCCTTACTATAAACTTCACACTGTTCACCCCGACTGCAAGTTCTTGAAAGCTTTTGGGTGTGCATGTTATCCCTTTCTCCGTCCCTATAATGTCTCTAAAATTCAGTTCAGATCCTATGAGTGTGTTTTTCTTTGTTACTCCCTTGCCCACAAAGGTTATAAATGTTTAAATGCTAGTGGGAAAATCTTTGAGTCAAAAGTTGTTATTTTCAATGAGTACAGGTACTCATACACTGAGATATTCCAAGGTTCAACTCTCCCACCATGGCAGGGCCTTTTCTGTCCTCATTTATTCCAAGGTATCCTGTACCTTCACATCAATTGCAGCAGCAACCTTCATCTGGTCATTCAGTTTCTACATCGTCTGGTGTTCCAGCACCGCCTACAGTTCCTCCCACGTCTGCTGCTCCTACATCGTCTGGCACTGGAGTATCGCTTGACGCTCATCAATCGTCTGGTAGTTAGCAAGCCCCTGTCAACACTCATGCTATGCAAACTAGATCGAAAGCAGGGGTCCCTCGGTCCCAGGCATCCTCAGTTCTGCCTCCTCGAGCCAAAACTCCCAATATGAAAACTCGTTCGAAAACTGCCCTTATTCAAACACAACTCCTTCTAACTCAGGTTGAACCAACCTCCTACGAGAAAGCTCTTCAAGATTCTCACTGGAAGCAGACTATGCAGGCAGAGTTTGATGCCTTGCAACAAAACACCACCCGGTCCCTGGTCTCCTTGCCACCAAACAGAAAATCCATAGGTTGCAAGTGGGTGTTCAGAATCAAACAAAAACCTGGTGGCACTGTGGACAGATACAAAGCTCGATTGGTGACCAAAGGGTACAATCATATTGAAGGCTTCGACTATTTAGAAACTTTTTCCCCTGTTGTGAAGCCAATCACTATCCGCCTCATTCTGTCCTTAGCTGTCACCAAACACTGGCATATCCATCAACTTGATGTCAATAATGCCTTTCTGAATGGCACACTTGATGAAGATGTCTACATGGACTAGCCACCAGGGTTTCAGACTGAAGATCTCACCTTAGTTTGACAAATTGAAAAGGGCTCTGGTCCGGTTTGCCTTCAAGGCCAGTTGTTGTGATCCATTGTTATTTGTCTACGGTACAGCTTCTTGTTGCATTTACATCTTAATCTAAGTTAATGATATTATCATCAATGGTAGTTCCCGATCTCTTATTCAACAAATTACCACCCAGCTCAATACAAAGTTTTCACTCAAACAACTGGGTACGCTGGATTACTTTCTTGGAGTTCAAATTCAGCATCTACAAGATGGGTCTATTCTCCTATCCCAATCCAAATGCATAGGTGATCTTCTTGACAAGGCCAATATGACCAATGCAACAAGGAAATCTACACCTATGCTCAGTAGCGCCAAACTCAGCAAACATGGCACTGATCTCTATGCTGATCCAACCAACTACAGGTCTGTTGTTGGTGCATTTCAATATGCCACTCTCACCAGACCTGAAATCAGCTATGCAGCCAACAAAGTTTTCCAGTTCATGAGCAGACCTCTGGATGTTCATTGGAAGACTATTAAGCGCATTCTGAGACACCTAAAAGGTACTATCTCACATGGTCTGCTTCTCAAGCCCTACAATTCCAAAGTTGTTGTGCCATTAACTGCCTACTATGACGCGAATTGGGGTTCGGATCCCAACGACAGATGTTCCACTTCTGGTTCATATGTTTTCTTTGGACCAAACTTAGTTTCCTGGAGTTCCAAGAAGCAGACGATTGTCGCAAGGTCAAGCACTGAAGCAGAATATCGAAGCTTGGCCAACACCACTACTGAACTTCTCTGGATTCAATTTCTTCTCACGGAGTTAAAGATTCTTTTTCAAGTTCCCACAGTCTACTATGACAACATGGGCGTTGTGGCCTTAACTCGTAACCCTGATTTGCACACCCGTACCAAACATATGGAACTGGACATCTTCTTTGTTTGAGAGAAAGTTCAGAAAAAGTCATTGATGGTGTATCACATTCCCGAGCAAGATCAATTGGCTGATATCCTCACAAAACCTCTCTCGCCTCAACACTTTGAAGCAATGAAGACCAAACTTAACGTGTTGCAAAGGATGCTCCTTTTCACCCACCTTGAGTTTGAGGGGGGCTGTTAGAGAAATACAGCATTGTCTGCTCTACCCAACATTATATCGTCTGCCTTCCAGCATCGTCTGCCTAGTTGAATCGATTTCATAATGAAACGACTGTTCAGTAGCCATGTCTGCCAGATAAGTTGACCATGCGTGATAGGTGTCAGCTCTCATTAATGTGATTGAGACCCGCTGTTTAAGTTGAACCGGAATATCCGGGATCTTGTATGTTTGTCTGTTTTCTCTCTGTATAAATACAGAGCTTGAAACAGTGAAATAATCAGAATAGAAAGATCATTTCAGTATATTTGATTTCTCATATTTTCCTTTTCTTCAAGAACCCTTGGTTCTTAACACAGAGACTTCACTTCCCAAAACGTACTCTGGCTCTGGCTTCACCGATGATGACTGGATTTTGTATGATAATTTTAGGGTCTTTTTAGTCTTTTTACTTTGTTATTTTTGAGTCTCATATAGGTTTTTTGTTATTTTTATGTAGATTTTCTATTTATTTTGCATTTGGCATATAGATTAGTTTTTATTTGGTTTTTAAACTTTATTTTATATTTTTAGGAATTTTTATAGGTATTTTTGTATTCCTAGGAAAGCTGGTAGAAATTATCTTTTTTGTCCAGGGGCCTATTTGTAAAGTTCAGGAGATGAAGGACCAAAGTCTAAAGGTTCAAGAGTTGGGGGCTGAAAATTGAAGTTGCAAGAATTAAAAGGGCCAGAATTGAAGTGCTAACCAAGAGAGGACTAAAAGTGGAAAAGAAGAATATGAAGAATCACTCTCTAAATTAGCACATGGGAAATAGGGTTGAAGGATTGATGATAGTGGGAAGAAGGTTTCAGAAATGATCAAGGGCTGAATGAAGGCCATTGAAGACATTAAAAACCCACTACCATGAAGGAAAGAAAAGCTTGAAGATGAAGCAGCAACGACCCAACGCTCAAGCGTTGGGATCCCAGCGCTCATGCGCTAGGACTCTGACTAGGACCTGAGCTGGAAATCACACCCAGCGCTGCAGCGCTGGGAAGCTAGCGCTCAAGCGCTGGCCCTCGGTCTGAAAGTGGGATTTAAATGCTTCCCAGCGCCCAAGCGTTGGTAATGCCAGCGCTCAAGCGCTGGAGCCCAGAATTTTGCTATAAATAGAGAGGCAATTTGCACTTGTAACACACACCTTTCTTAGAACACAACAAGTGTTCCTCTTTCTCCCTCAAGAACATTGTTCCTAGGAATTGTGGGAAGCCATATTTGAGCTCCTAGTCCAGGGTAATTCAATGCTTCTTTTAGCCATTCTTGGCTAATTCTCTTTAAGTATTTTGGGTTGTGTTAGCTTATTAGTTTATGTTTTAGTTTTCTTTTATTTGTTTCTGAATAATATTCAAAGTTCATGTTTTATCTCCTTGTTCTTCATTCATCTTGTGTACAAAAGATTTCTTGCTTATTACTTATACGAATGGAAATTGGTAAGTAATAAGGGACCTAGGACTTAAAAAAGGTTATAAGTATACTTCGCTAAGGAATTAGGAAGGACGTAACTTTATGTTGGCCTGAATTTCTTCTTCATCTTCTTCTCTAGTTAACTAAGTTGCAAGGAATTGAATTTAGTAATTAGAAAGAAAGTTCTACAATGTGTAAGGAATTAACTTGTAGATATACTAGGCTATAGCATCATGAATCTTTGTTTGGAATTCAGAAATAAAATAGAAGCTTGCTAGCATAAATTATAAGTTATACAATGCAACCCAAATGCTTATTTTTATCATCATCTCTTCTTTTATATTTTATGCTTTTTATGTTCTTATTCCAGAAACCAAAATGCAAAATATATCTTTTTATTTTTCTGCTTAAGCTCTAAACAAATTAGTAATTAGACACCTATCCCTGTGGGATCGACAATCTTTTATATTACGCGATAATCAATCGTACACTTGCGATTTGGCTATCAACCGACATCGGCATCGGCGAAGAAGATGCGTATGAAGGTCTAGCTAAAGCGTCTGGCATGAAGACTTTTTCATAGGCGCGATTTCTGAGGAAGGTGCAGTATAGAGATCGACTAGAGATAGCCACAATGGCACCGTCCAGTACATCGCTCTCCAGTAGTGCTAACTTCATAGGTATGTCCGTCGCAATCCCTCCTGATCTCCTCGGCACGACTATAGTACCATAGATGACGAGTGTGTCGATTAAACACCCAAGCATTTGGGATCTCTGTGTCGAGTAGGTCAAGGTCGGTCTTGCCCGAGGGCCAGATTGTGTACCAAGGAGACATCGTCATCTATCGATCGTAGAGAAAGAACATATCAGAAAAGAAAAGAAAAAGATCGCAAGGATCAACTACATTGGCATAATGGGAATAACCCTCACCAAGTGACCCAAACACAAACAAGCAGTTTAATTACACAAGTATCAGCACTCATCAGGAACTAGGAAGACATTCACTAAGTTGTATGGGGAAAGTCTAGTTAGATAGTCAGAATACATGAATGAAAAGTCATGTAAAAAACATCTGGATATACGCCAACAACCACGCATAGGAGGTGGGACAAATCATAGGACCAGCAAAGGCATGTCACCAAATCTCTACTAATGATTGCCACAAAAACAGAGCAGACCCACGATCTTCCATAAAAATGCCAATCCACAGACCCTTCTATTGTCATTGTACGACCACTGACCAGGTTGTAGGGTTTGGGTCTACAAGTAGCCCCTCACCAGCACCCCACATGTATATGCTATGCTCTAAGACTAAAATTCAGTCAATAAACTCCAGCCCGTCCTCTGATGTCCTAAACAAACACTCCATGAGCAGGACCACCAATCACGAGTGTCTGCCGTAAACGATTAACAGTTGTTAACACATGACAACAGTATATTCCATATATGTTACCATTCAAGGATAACATCATCATACAACAGGTATATATAGATCATTATCATTATAAGAATAGGAATGCTTTCATTTCAACAAAACATGTAGCAGTTTAAGGCAAATATCATGTTACAGAGTCACATCATATAATAGTATGTTAGAGTAAAATATTTAAATGAATTAACCTATTTTGATAAATAACAATTTCGCTAAGTGTTACTAACTTTCTTTAAAAGATGTCATATTCAGGAACACTTATGAACTGAAGCCATGCCGCAAACATTATCAAAAAAAGCAAATGAAGAGACCGTCCGCCTATGAGAAATGAGTCTGCCTCCAGAGTGAAGTTCGTCCGCTTGCAAAGACTGTCCGGCTCAATCCTTGTCAAACACATGGGTTGACCAAAGAAGCAATGATTGAAGACTCATACAAAAAGAATTAGCTTAGAGGAGATCGTTTGCTCAAACCGAAGATGAGTTGTCATGCACCTCTTGGTGGATCAAAGCATTAATGGCGAAAGAGACAGAATTAAGCGCCATATACCTTGAAGGTTCAAATTCTCTGACATTCCTTAATTCAAGCTGCTTTTGCTGAATTAGCGGTGATATCCTCTGATCATCGTATCTCCTCAACGGCCAAATCCAAATCTTTTGGTCAGAGCATTAATTGCCGCATTAGCTGTAATGCACATGCATTAATTGCAGCCTCTGAGAACCAGAACAAAAGCATTGCCAGACGATATCACTCTCTATCTGTTGGAGAAACATCCCTCACCTGGCAGACTACAACAAGCAGATGCAGAAGTATCCGTTACTCACAATCAAGCAAAGATTCAACGGAACTATTTTTTAAGATCTTCATCAGCGCCTCCAATTATCATCCTACTGAAGATATAAATAGTGGTCTCTGCATCATCTTCAACTTGGCGACTTACACACTATCAAAGCATTCAAACCTTTCAAGTCAGTTTACAATTTGAACAAGCTTTAGTCAAGAACACTCAGTAACCTTAGCCTTCTTATTTTCTGAGTTTAATCACCAACTAGTGTGAAACTTCTACAGAGTGAAAACTCTTATTCTTTCTCACACAAGCCCTTCAGAGAACCAATTTGTATACCCTCTCTGAATTTAGAACTTCATAGTTTCTACCCACTCTTTGTGAAGAGATCCTTGTAGAAAACAAACCTTCTTGAAAAAGAACTGGGAGGAGTCCTGTCGAATACTCGAGAGATAAAGGAGAAATCCTGAGAAAACTTGTAAAGGAGTAGTCCTCAGAATACTGGGAGAAGTCCCTGAGAACACTTGTACTATTCTGTTGAAATAGTGGAAAATCTTGGTATATCCAAGGACTGGACGTAGCCCTATCGGTTTTGGGGGTGAACCAGGATAAATATTGTGTGTGCTTTATTCTTCAAGTTCTAAGTTTATTTCCACTGCACATATCTTTCAACGTTTTCGAACTAATAACAAATATACTGCGAAAAAGTTTATAAAAGTCACACACACAATTCAAACCCCCCCTTTCTTGTGTGGTTTATTACTATCATAGTAATCATCAGATATTGCAGTCCAAGACATGTTATCATATAGAAGTTCAAGACATGCTATCATATAGCAGTTCAAGTCATCATTCAGCAAACATCATGTCATCCATTGGATCACGTCAACCACAATATTCCCATCACATATTACGTTATACAATTCATATCATATATTCAATATACAACAAACAAGATCACAAGGTTTAAGCTGTCCAAAAATTTGTTGGAGCCCTTACCCGATATGCTATCCATGTGAAGCTCCTCGTAAGCTAGCTTTGGCCCGTCCACAACCCTTGTACCTTACACAAGATACGTTCTAATCTTAGTCTCTAAACAAATAACAATTTCGCTAAGGGTTGCTAACTTCTTAACAGTTTTCATGTTCAGGAATATTTGTTTACTTGGAGATACACTGCGTGGACCTCGACAAAGCATTATCAAAAGTAGATATTCAAGTAAAGGATAGTAGAGAAATTTGTCCGATCACTGCCTTTGTGAATCAGTCTGCCACCTGAGAGAGTCCGTCCGCCTATGATGAACGTCTGGTTGATCAGTCACTGGATGTATTTATATGAAGAATGTTGGGTTGACTAAAGCAATAATTGAAGACTCGTGCAAAAAGTAATATCAGGAGGTAATCGTTTGTTCAACCTAAAGATGAGCTGTCAAACACCTCTTGGCTCCTCAGAGCATTAATGGCGAAAGGGACAGAATTAAGCGCCTCATTCCCTGAGGATTCAAATCCTCTGACATTCCTTAATTCAAGCTGCTTTTACGGAATTAGCGGCAAGCCTTTCTGATCATCATATCTCCCCAACGATCAAATTCAAATATTCTGGTCAGAACATTAATGACTCCATTAGCTGTAAGGCATGAGCATTAATTGCAGAAGCTATGGCTCAAGGTAAAATGCATCACCAGACGATATCGACTTTCGTCGTTGAAGAAACATTAATTATCTGGAAGATTGTAGCAGCAGATGCAGAAGTGTCTGTTACTCACATTCAAGCAGAAATTCAAACGGAACTATTTTGAAGATCTTCAGCAAAGCTTCCATTAAACATCCTACTGAAGATATAAATAGTGGACTTAGCATCAGTTTCAACTTGGCGACTTTTACACAATCAAAGCATTCAAACTTTCAAAGTTTATCATCTACGATCAAACTGTTCTAAGCCAAACACTCAGCAATTTCAACTTATCCACTATCTGAGTCCAGTCGCCAATCAGTGTGAAGTTCTTTACAGTGTGAAAAACTCTTATCCTTTTCTCACACAAACCCTTCAGAGAATCAACTTGTTCATTATCTCTGAATCCTGTTCTTCACATTTTCTACCCACTCTTACTGAAGAGATTTTGTAGAAACCAAGTCTTCTTGTAAAAGAACTGGGAGGAGTCCTGTCTAACACTCGAAAAGGAGAAGTCCTGCTAGAATACTTGTAAAGGAGTAGTCCTAAGAATACTGGGAGAAGTCCCTGAGAACACTTGTACTATTTTGACCAAATAGTGGAAATCTTGGTTAAGCCAAGGACTGGACGTAGCCATGTCGATTAAGGGGGTGAACCAGGATAAACATCGTGTGTGCTTTATTGTTCAGTTGTAGAATTATTTCCGCTTCACTTCTTTAACAAACGTTTTTGAACTTATAACTGTTATTTCGCGAAAAGAAGTTTAAAGATCACACGCACAATTCAAACCCCCCTTTCTTGTGTGGTTTTATTATTATCAATAACAACGTAAGAGTGTAGAAAAGAAAGGTTTAAGACACAAACCACAAGCAAAATTCATAAAAAACATGTCTATGGAAACAGAAGAAAGCACTCTATCTTTTGTGTGTAGAGAAGGAATACCAAAAACTTAATCTAAGAGGGTAGGTTGATGATGAAGGTGGCAGTGATGTTGGTGTTTTAGAAGAGGAAGAATTTTCTCTCACTCACACTATTTCCTTTCAAACTTTCTCACTCAAACACTCAAATAAGAAAAGGTGAGAACTTCACACAAAATGTGTGTGTATGTGCAACTAGCATGTATATATAGAGGATAATTTTTGTCTCAAATTGACCCATGTGTCCATGCATTAATATATCACTTTACTATTCTGCCCTTGCTTACTTCATCATGTCTCCTTTGACTTTCTACATGTCATTTTCCCTTTAATTACCAACCTTGTCTTCTTCTTTTTCCTAGTCAAACCTAGTCATGCAAGTGAATGACATCACTTTTACTTTGTTTGTTTGCTAATTGGAACTAAAACTTGCCCTAACACGTGCTAATAATATTCGAACCATGCTTAGAGAAAGATGATGATCATCTTATTTTCTTAATCCTTTTCAAATCTTGGTCAAAGCTAGTCAACATGTCATTTTCCTACATTAATTATTTGCATAGGATTCTCTTCTCTTGTCTCCTTAATTAAAACGTTATAGAATCTCCTTAATTAATCTCAATTAAGCTTTTTCTCCATATCGAATAGAACATTATCAATAAAAATCCGGTTAATGAAATTAATCATTTTCACCCATAAACATATATATATATATATATATATCATTTACATAACGAATTAAACGTCACGTCGTATATTATTAATACGTAATATATAACACACCATTTTTCAAAACAAGGCATCACATATAGTGAACAATGCGGAAAAGTACAAATTTCAAATGAAGCAGGTATTTTTTTTCAAATGTCGGATTATATTATAAAGAAAACATAAGTGTAGCGCGTACATAATACCCATAATCTATGAAGTAAAATCTCTAAACAAGGGTAAAATAAGTACAAGAACTAGAAGAAAAACCCCTACATGAAAACTAAGTAAGATACACCAAGGAGCCTCTCTCACTCAGACTCCTAACCAGCATACCCCCCGTAGCCAATACGCGGGAAGGTCACACGTAGAGTAAACAACTTTCGGACTCTACTCGATAACCGCAAAGAAAAGAAATATAAACAGGATAAAGGAAAACAAAAGAAACACCCAGACTACCCCTCATCAAATCTGCACCCCCCAGCTCTCGTCCAATGAGTCCTCCGAAGGATCCTCCTCCATGCTGCTGCCACCACCTCCTCCGCAAGTACATGGTCACCTAACTCCCCCTCTGGGTCTAAGTCAACCACTACTCGAGTCAATTCCACGTGCGTTGTCTGGACCATGGTACGCTCGATGTGTGCAAGGTGAAGCAGACGATAAGGTGTGGAAGGTGTGTACTCCGGCTCGCTTTGCACCAATGTCGGAATCGGCAAAGCTGGTGTGTAATCCAGTCCAGCTATAGACTCTATCACGGAAGAAGCGCCTGAGGAAGATGGGGCAAAACGATCCACTAGAGTGAGCCAAGATGGCATCACCCAATACATCGCTCTCAAGTAACGCTCGCTCGAGAGGTGTCGTCCATAGTAGTCCCTCCTGGTCTCCTTGACACGCCCATAGTACCAAAGGCGACAAGTGAGGCTATCAAACACACATGCCTCACGGCTCTCTAAGTCGATCAGGTCATACCCGACCTCGCCCAAAGGCCAAATCGTCCTCTAGGGTGGCAACGCCATCTACGCATCATCGCGAAGAAAACAATAGTAACAAGAAAGAAGAAAAGAAAGCAAGGGTCAACAACATTATTCATGATGGGAATCACCCAACCAAGTGAAACAGTTCAAACAGTTTAGGTAGTTCAATCAAGTCAAACAAACATGTCATCAAGTCAGTCATGTTCATTGGGGAATAGGCGAGTCAGTAAGTCATAGTGCATAAAATTCCATCAAATCCAGATATATGCCCTCAGGTGGGACATAACCAATAATCTCTGGGCCACTAGAACACAAGCTAGTGTGTAGACTGCGGATGCCCCTTCATAGGTACGTCGCAACGCCCCATAAACCCTGCCAAACTCTTGACAGTGTCAATAACCAGTCTCATTGCGGGCTCTCACCCTACTAGACTTTTGATGCGATGTTAATAACCGATCTCACTACGGGCCAACAATGCATATGGTATGCTCACGTCAGCATCATCTCTTAGTCCGTCCTCGGACTTCTAGTCCATAACTCCACAAGTAGGATCACCAGTCCATCGGTGTCCATCATCCAAAGGTCAGTCTCACTCATCACTCGGGCGTCCTCCATGACAGTTAGCAATTGTTAACACATGACAAAGGCATATTCAACATGTTCTCATACAGCATGTTATCAACATACAATAAACATAGCGTTATCATATCATGGATAAGCGTGTCCTCATTTCATACAGAAACACATAAGAGTTCTAAGCAGACACTATGTTACAGAATCATATCATATTACAATATTCAACAAATATTGCAAAACAGTTCATGTTATCACATAGAAGTTCATATCATGTTATCACAGAATTTTTAAACAATCTACAAAACAATCGGGTCATCCATCGAATGCTGAGAGCTATTTATTCCCAACACATCTTACGCTATCATGCATAAGTCATATATCATATATCAACATCCCTACAACTAGCATACACGATCACTAGGTCGGAGCTGTCCAAAAATGCGTAGGAGCCCTTACATGATACACAATGCATGTGATATCTCGCTCCCGCTACCTCAGACCTGATCTCGAGCCATATACCTTACACAAGATACGTATATCCGTAGTCTCTAAGTCAACTAAACTTTACTTTACTCCTAGGTGAGTATACAAACTTACTTAAACTCTACATGCAACTATTGCTCTTAATAAATGAACCAATTTTGTAGAAAGGTCCTTTAACTTTTAGAAGTCATAGTTTAGTCCTTAAACTTTTCCATAGTCATACTTTAGTCCCTAAAACTTATTCAACATACCATTTTTAGTCCTTAAACTTTTTATAATCCAAATTCTAGTCCTTACACTTTGTAAAAACTTCAAATTTAGTCTCTACCTTTTCCCAAACCATTTTCAAAACCAATACTAAAAACTAAGTTCTCCAAACAACAAAAACCCAAAAAAAACCTAGGGTTATGGTTTGGCCATACCCTTTGATGTCCATTAAATTCCTTAAATTTTACCAAACACTTCCAAACATCATTTAATCATCAAAACACAACAAATCCGAGTTGAAAATCAAAATCCCAAAACCCAAACCATAGAGAATAGGTTCGGCCACTCCAAATTAATAGGCAAGGAATTCTCTTTTTCAAAAAATAATTTCATTTACGAGCTTATCTCATTATTCTAAGCAAGTTTCATGTAGAACACTTTTTGAAATAAGCACTTTTCCAAAAATCACTTTTGACTTAAATCAACTTTTTAAGAAACAAAGGTTAAATATGTTTTTGGTCCCAGAACTTTAAGGGTGTTTTGGTTTTTGTCTGTCACTGGCGTAAAGTGTGATTTAGACCCCGGACTATGGGCAATAGCCAGTTTTCGTCCTTGTCGTTGACCGTCGTGTCTATGTGTCACCACGGAGCCTACGTGGCATAGCCACCTCGTTTAATGAGGCCAGTTGGAATTTCGTTTTTATTTTTTTTTTCAATTCCAAATTACTTTTTTTTGTTACATCGGAAAGCATCTAGACTTTCCCCTCCCCAACTCATATGTCTCAATCTCCATATTACTAATTATTAATTTCTTTTTTCTTTTTAAAACAAAATTATTATTCATCATCCATCCATCTTCTTCACTGCATCCTCTTCATCATCATCCTTCATCTTTTTTATGTATCTTCATCCTCCTCCTTATTTTTCTTCTTCTTCCACCATCATCAATCAAACCCAGAAAACAAATCCCAAACCAGAAAAAAATAAATTCCCAAACCTATAAAAACAGGGAGCTTGCAAATCACGGTGACACAACCTTTTATCGAAGACCCCAATCCTCGTCCTCATCTGTTTCTATCTCTGTCCATGTAGATGTTTGGCCTTCTTGAGGTTGCATGCGAAAAAACCCTAGATCGGAAATATCCCTATTTCCGTTTGACGACGTTGTGCTTTCTGGTGCGAATAGTTGCGGCGGTGGAGTTGATGGCAGCAGAGTTGGAAGAAGACGATTCAGGTCGCGGGGGCAGTGGGTTGTCGAGCTAAGTAGTTCGACGTGGTGGTGCTGGCTCCGGGGTGCGTCGATGGGGTTCGTATCAGAGAAAAGGTTCAAGCTTGGTAATGGTTTTGGGGTGGAGATGGCTAGGTGATGGTGACTAGGCGAGGACAACGCGGAGGGGGTTCATGGTGTTCGGATCTGGATGGATCTGGGTTGGGGGAAGCTGGGGGAAGAAGGACAGATTCGTGACCAGGGGATTCTTGACAAGTTTCAGATCTGAAACTATTTCTCGATCTTCCTCTATTTGTTGGAACTCGTGCCTTTACTTAGTTTTGTTTTTTGCTATGTTGGCACTGTAACATCCTGTGGTCATTTTTTATTCTTCTTCTTGTATATGGGTAAGCACCCTTTTGCTCTATCAATATACCTTTTGCTTATAAAGAAATTGGGATGGGTTCAAGGGAGGTTGAGGGTGGTTTGTTGTAGAATCTAGGTTTTGTTGTAGATTCTGTGTTTTTGCTTCTGAACTATGTTGTTGTTGTTGTTGATGAGATGAAGATGTTGAAGATGATGATGGATGAAGATGTTGACTTGTTGCTGGGTGGTGGTGGCATCTATGTTAATTATTTGGGATTGTGTTTAATCGTATTAGATTAGTAGATTGATATAATGAAGATTAGTTGGTAAATATTAATGAAGATTGAGATTTGTTTTAATTTAAATGAAAATAAAAAATTCCAACTCGTCGCCTTATTAAATGACGTGGCTATGCCACGTAGGCTTCGCTATGACACATAGACAAGACGGTCAACGTCACGATGGTCAACGCTACGACTCTGGAAGAGACGAAAACCAGCTACTTCTCATAGTTTATGGCCCTTAACCACAATTTACTCCAGCGAAGGACGAAAACCAAAACTTGCTGAAAATTTAGGGACCAAAAATGTATTTAACCCAAAAATAAATTACATGGTTGGATGGCTAAAGATGAGGAGAACAACTTCTCATAAAGAGCCATAGTGAAAATCTCACTCTAAAACTAAGTTTTGAACCAAAACAACTTTCAAGAAAACCACATATATGGTTGTATAGATCAAAGGAAACTCTAAAACTTTTGTGAAAGCATTTTCCTTAAAACTCAAGTTGAAACATTTGAAGTTAGATTTAATCCAAACTACTCAACCAAAATGCATGAATGAGGTGTTAAAAGCAAGAAGAAGAAGAATTCTACCTTTGTTGTGAAGGAATGGAGCAAGAAAAGTCAAGGGTGGTATAGGGTTCGAGTGTGTTGAGGAGGAAGGGAAGAAGATTTTTGCTGTGGAAACTCTCTCACTTTTCTCTCTTTTTCTCTCTCTAACTTACAAGGATTTTGGACAAGTGAAAGAAGTGAAAATAGACATAAAATTTGTGTGTGTGAGCCGTGGGAGCTATATAGAAGAGGTTAGAAGATAAAAACTTCCTCTTATGCCCCTACACGATGCCCCAAAAGATACCTTATTATTTCCTAATGCAATAGGTATTACTTTCTTGTCCCCCAAATATTTTTCCTCTTCTACTTAACCTCCAAGATACTAGAAGCTTCCCCTCTTAATCCATCATCATCTTTTCCTTAATCATTCAAGAGCACTTAAGAACAAAGTAACCATGTGCTTTAGCCTAATGTGGGTCGAAATATACCCCTTAAGATAAGGTAGAGATATGATTTTCTTCTTACAAACCTTGTCTAGCCTTTTTTTTTTTGGCAAAAAGTTACTTTTTCTCAACGTTATTAACTCTTAACTAGAAGACAAAACGACTTACTTAAGCATAAAGTCCACTTTACTTTAATTAAGCCTTCTTCTAATTATCATAGTACAATTGGCCAAAAGAAAATGAAATATATATGCACACACACATATACATATATATTTAGCTACTGTTTCCACTTCATTTTTGATACAAATTAAAAGTCGTATCGTCGCGCATAATATTTTTGCTCTTTAAAACGAACCCAATATTTCACGTCATCAAAGATAATATAAATACGCCTAACGCCAAGGCACATAATAAAACTTTCCTCATTAAAATCAGGGTCTCACATAATATTATCTCGTTAATCAATAAACGTAGCATCACACATCATCAACTAATAAACACGACAAGATAATAATATGCGTAAAACATTTGTGTCGTATATTTATTTATTAAATAAAATATTAAAATGTAATTATTTATCCCGAGTTTTACAGGTTCGAGCTCAACACTTAGAGTATAACAGCAGATAGATTATTTTTAAGGCTTGGAGTGATCTCTTTATAAATTAAATCCAATTCTCAGTTAGCATATAAAATTAACAACAGAGATAAGGCAAACAGAAGATCACACAGATGACTTTTATCCAGGTTCACTCAGATCTTCAGCTATGTCCAATACTCGTAGCTCCTAAGGGGTTTCTCCACTAACTTCTTCAATCAACAAGTTTTAACTCCGCCTACTCATGCAAGTAATGTCTCTGTAGCCTTCCCAAGCTACAGTTTTGAATCTACCTCTTTAGGAAATTAGTATTTGATTACCTCTTTAAGCTAAGTTCTTATCTAAGAAAATGGTGTAGATTCAAACCTCTACGTAGTTTTTAAAACTATCTCATGCTTGCTACTCACTAAGTAAGAAAGGTTTTGTGATAAGCTTAGCTCTAATAAGCTCTTAAAAAGTCTCATAGGTTAAGAATACACAATTTGATCAGTAGGAAACTAACATAAACAAGTAAATGAGATAATAAATGAAAGATCATGTGGATCCAAGCTCAAACTCTATGAATCTGCAAGCTAGTGTTGGATTTAGAACCTTGAATCTCTAGGAAAGTGACCAAAGGGAAGAAAATCCAAATGGATGAGGTATAAGAGGAAGTTTAGGTGCCACAAGCTTCCAAGGTTGAAGGATTGATAAGCAAAAGGTGAAGAGAAGCCACAAAGACTTTGCATCTTTGATAATTCTCAAGTGTTCTCTAGAGAGATAATTCAAAGACACACTGCCTCACAAATATACAATTCAATATTATTCAAATTTTGGAGGGAAAATACAATTATCCATCCTTATATAAGGGGAAGAAAGCCACGAAAATGAATATCTTTGGACCAAGCCCAAGAGGCTCAAACTTGATCTACCCATACTCATGCTCAACAACACTCATATCATAACCTATTTGGACCACAAGTTTTGGGCCCAATTCTAAAAATCCTATATGCGCCATAATACAATCCCAATAGACAAATAACAAGCCCAATTTAAAATACAAGCAAAAATACTAAACCTTATGTAGGTTAGTATACAAGCCCCAAAAAAAGAACAAATTGAAAATAGGAAAATAGTAATACTAGAAATAGAAAATAATTTTGGTATTCATGTTTTAAATAATGAATACAACAAGTATTCAAGTGTTAGTCCCCTCCTTTCCGTACATGCATCAAAAGAGCTTTACACGTTTTAAAAGGACGAATTAGTAGCGATAACTTTCCTCGGTGCTTGCTTATATACCCTAAAATGTATTCGTACTTGAAGATCTGGACGTTGCACTTATTGTCGTTGAGAAGCTTTGGATTTATTTTTTGAAATATGTTCATCGGAGTGTATCCTTTGGAGGTTAGCTTCTGCATTCTGAGTTGGTGTTGGGTATACCGGTAATCTTCATCATTAATGCTGACTAGTACGATAGGATTGGATAATTCTTTATGTCTAAACAGCTCTAATCGTACATTCTCTTGAAAATACTTTGTATTTAGAAAGATGGTTTATTTCTTCCTAAAGCTATTTTCTAAAGGATAATAATTTACCATTATTTTGTCTTCTTTCTACAATAGTCTTTTCTGATCAGCACCCTTCAACAGATGATAGATTCTGAATGCTTGTGATCATCATTTCCTGTAGGTTCAAAATTTTCTAAATTGGGATACTTCAGCATTTGTAAGTGCATCATCACTTGTTGAAGATCAACACGTTGAAGTTCCTTGACTGCTTCTTTGAGGATGTCTACAATTCTGATTTCCTTGAGGATGATTTGTCTTTAGTGTAAGATCCTCCTTCAAAATCAGATATTGATCTTAAGCTGAACAACCTTGTTGGGTTTTTGGGCTCCCATCCTATGTGGAGAAGGTCCAAATATGTCAAGTCCACTTTGTCTCACTTAAGCAAGTGGAGAGGGGTCAGTTAGGGTAAGAGAGAAAAACTAATTTTGAAAAAGAGAGGCAAGAGAAAAGTGAGAGAGAAGAGTAGAAAGGATTTTCGCACATACACAGAGCAGCGTTCGTAAATCTGCCGCCACGCGTTCGTTCACTGTCGGATCGGACTGAAATTTTGACAGAAGGTTCGTGACTTCCGGATCTTCAATCTGGACGGTTGGATCGGTGAGAAGTGGTCTGAGGTGGAAGAAATCGCGTCTGTACAGTAGCAGCGAAAATCTGGTTTCTGGTTTTCTTTTGTTCTCTATTTCATATTTGTTGCCTTGTTCTTTGGCTGAGTATTGAGCACGAATTGTGCTATGTTTTGAGACTCTCTTGTACCTTCATTTTGATCAGAGTGGAACTTGATTGACTGGCTTGTGCCCGTGGTTTTTACTTCTCACATTGAGAAGGTTTTCCACGTTTAAATCTCTGTGTCTCTCCTTTGTGTGATTTTTGTTGCTGCTATTATTTGTTATTGCTCCTCATTGATTATTGCAAGTTGGGGAAATTATTATCCGCTGCATATTGCTCTGTTTGAGTTGTGGTTTCATTGTGTTGAATTTCCCATCAAACCTTTCGCTGAATAAGAGTTTATTATTGAAAGATTGTTCTACTCCTTCTTTTGATGATCAGCAGCTGGCCTTGACTTGGATGGACGTCTTCAGTAGTTCTTCTAATGTGCGTTTTGAGTGATCTTGATCCTATTTTGATGTTCTTTTGATTATTTTCCTCTTTGTCTGATCGTTGTGTTCAACAGAACAATTGATCATCGATGGCAAGACTTCTTTCAGCATCTTAACAAGAGTTTCTTAAGTCTTTAAGTTATTTTCTGATGATTGACCTTGTTATCTAATACTTTTGTTCAGCATAACATTTGATCAGCACTTGGCAGTCTCTTCTGATTATGATTATCATGGTGGTAATTCCATGAGATATTCTTGGGGACCATGATCTCATCTCTTCTATCGTAAACTTCTTCTCTGTATCTAAGCAAATGTTTGATATGTGAGTATGTATGGTTGTTGCAGATCCTTCCTTCAGCACAGGTGATTGATGTGTGGGTGTTTGGTGCTTTCAGCTCAAGTGTTTCAGAACAACTTTTCCTCTGTTTATCTTCCTTTAGCTTACACCATTTGTTTGGTCTTATTCTAAAAGGGATTCAACACTAAGCTTTCCTTTTAGCAGCGACTGTCTTTGATGAGACCATATCGTTTGATCTGCATGCATGTAATTCTGATATCTCCTTCGAGGATTTTTCATTTGCTTCGTCCATTAAGATCTGGCTCTCTTTTGATCAGTTCCTCAGTACCATTAGCACAATGATTCGTTGATTTTCTGGCCTAGCTAGCTTTTGAACTCTGGTCAGGTCTTCTTCTAAATCTGAGAGTTGCAGCTGATCATATTTTCTTCCTGTGATTCTGCATCAATCTTCAAGCTTTGAATGATTGCTGAGTGGAGGCTTGAGAGATTGAGTCTTCTTTGCTTCTGATTACCATCTCTTCTGGTGATCTTCTTTGGACTATATCTTTCGATCTATCCACGTTGGGAAGTGTCCTTCTGGAGAGGCCAAACGTGGATCAACAATCTAAAAACAATTATTTCTTACTTCTGCAAATGTAGATCCAACCCAAATGTGGATTCAGACCCATTTTTCAAACATGTTGTTTGTCTTGATTCCTTCCACAGCTCCTTTAATTAGCATCTCCTTGTCTTCTGGTAGTCTTTTCAGCTTCAAGAATGTTCCTGCAAACTTGCTTACAATACTACTATTAAACTTTTATATTCACAGTTTTTATCCATCAAAACTTAGAGGATGATCCTTCGGGATTCAACAACACTTTCAAACACGTTTTTTTTTTCCATCTCATTTGTACTTGTTTTTTCTCTTTATATCTCTTATTTTTCTATCACATCACTCATGATATTTTTCATTACATCACTCATGATATTTCTCATTTATTTCTCTTTAACTCCTATGAAACACTCCCTTCGTCCCTAATTATAAGACATTACAGAGACAATTATGCTTATTAATAAAACATATAATAAAGCTAATTAATACATTAATTTTAAAAAATGTTATATAATATTTCATATTTACCCTTAACTCTTTCTTCATTATATTAATTAAATCTCATTATCTCTTTAATGTTATCCGACTCTCTCTTAATAAATGCAATAGGTAAATATGAAAAAAGATATTAACTTTTTCTTGAAATTAGTAAGATGGTATTAAGGAAACACCAAAATTTCTTTAAAAAATCTTATAATTAGGGACAAGGAGTACATAACTTCTAAAAACTTTGTAGCTCCCCCTATCATAACAAAGATCACTGTACCAAACAAAGCATTATTGAGGGTCAGATATATAGATAACTTGACCTCGTTCCGCTCGATAAAAAAAATTTAAAATATTCCTATTGGTCATATGGGATTATTTTTAACAATATCTTTCGTCATCCTTTTAGCCACATTCTATTTCTGTCCGCAAAACTAAAAACTGAAAAAATATTAGCATAATAATAAAAAAGTTGCTATTTTAAAAATCTTATCCCATGCATTAAAATTGCTATCCTGTACCCCTCTTTCATTAATCGTAAGACTCATTAGAAACATACTCAATGTTCTCTTTATATAAGATTCTTTTATACTCCCCTCTGTTTCTATATATTTGTTACTATTTTCATCTTATTTTTATTTCTAATTATCTGTCACTTTTACAATTTTAAGAAAGTATTAATTATATTTGATCAATTCTACTCTTAGTTTAATGGTGATAGGAAATTAAAAAATCAAAATTAAGAAGAGTGATAACTGGTATGTTAGGAAGTTAAGTAGTAACTTTGATAGAAACAAGAGCATTAATACAATTTCTTAATATATGTGTAAAACCTTAAAGTGACAGTTATATTAAGGAACGGAGGGAGTATATTTTAGAAATATTTATTATCTTTTTCCATGCATACCTCTTATATTTATTATTATACTTTTCTAATTCCAAAGTTTTGATAACAATAAAAATTTAAAATTTTCTATTGGAAGATTCTATAAACTTTTAAAAATTAATATATTCATTAATTAATATTTTTTTGTGTGTAAGACAGATATCCTCCTTCAGAGACAGTCTTGCTCGAGTCGGGAACATGACATGCACATTTTGGTAGAGCTAATTCTATCGAATGCGAGACCTTGTTTAAGAGAAATCAAACATGTATCACTTGAACCAACCACACTCGTCTATATTCATTAATTAACAAAATAAATATAAATAAGAAAACCAATTTAGAATGTGGTAAGTAGAAACATTAAAGTGCAGCATTAATTGCTGTGCCTGTAGAAACGTTAATTGCTTTGAGCTGCAGAACAGTGGGAATGAAGAGACTGAACATGTATTTATTGTTGGCACTAAAGATTGTAATGGGAATGCGAGCCCTCGATCAGGTTAGCTCACAGAAAAGTAACTATCGACATTAATTAATCAATAATAGTAATAAAATACACCCAAAAACAGATATCAACAACACATATTGGGTTTTGTTTGGGAAGCTGGTCTTGTTCCTTCTTCACCTCTTCAACTTCTTTATTAGCTTCTTTCATTTCCAGAACTCAGCTTCTTGTTTTGGAAGTCATTATAACTTGTAGTGTAGTGTGGTAACAATGAAGAAGGTATCTGGCTTTTGTGGTTTGTTCTTGGTGGTTGGGACAGCTTTCATGTTCTTTAACTTCTTAAGTACTCCCACTTTTGCCTCCTGGTTTCCTGGTAAATATCTTGTATTCATTATTATTATGAGTTGCACTTTTTTTAGTTGAGAAGGTTATATCCCATCCAACAATAATGGAATGATTTTAGGTCTTTCTCAAACATAAGAAAAAGTTTATAAATTTGTAACACTCATGCAATGTTTTGGTTATTGTTTAGCATCTTATCATTTTTCTTTTCCTATATGTCTCTTCTCTTCTCATCGCTTACCATATCAGAAGCTTAATACATTTGTTCTTATGTGAATCTATGTATTGCATGCATGAATTAAATTGCTTGCCTGGTCATATAGCACATTTTTCCTTGTTCTTGTAGATAATTTCAGATGTATTTAACTAAGGAGATTAGATATTACTGCAGGATGCTTTAGTGTTCAGATTCTTAACACAATTTGAAACTTGACTATTTTAATGGCTTCCCAGATTTTGTTGCTACCAGCTGTGGTCATAAACCAACACTGACTGCAGTGAGCAGGAAACTGAAGGTATGGGTGCTTTTAAAAATCTAAGGAATTGACAATATATTGCAGTTAAAAATCAACTAATTTTTTAAAATTAAGAAAAATTGTTATTAACCATGAATTTGTAAAAATTATTAACTTTTCTAAATTATCATTATTTAAAAAAGAGCGTTGCTCCATTACTCTCTTAAAATGGGAAAATTTGGAACCTTTCATCTTATTATTTGGAGTATATATAAATGACTATATTGCAAATTATAAAAATTTATTATAAAAAATTAAGGGTAGAGACATGAAACCCTTTTATTTTTAGATGAATACTATAGAAATTGCCTTTAAAAGATTTTCGATTCAATTAATTTCTCTTTCTACTTACAAACTCATTTGTCAGTCTTTAACCGCTTAGAACACTGACCGTGGGGTGATGGATTAGTTTCACAGCTACAAGTTGTAGGATACCTCGGTCTTGACAAAAAAATTAGACTAAATTGCACTTCAGCACCTTCAACTTTGTTGATATGATAGTAAACTCCATCTTTCTCTAAAATCTACGTTTTACATCACCTTTTTTAATTTTTCTGGCGGAATATCAGAATATGACACTAAATCCCTTAAAAATGAATAATATAAATGGAAATAGTGATGGTTTTTATAAAGAAATGTTTTCTGTCACAAATATCTTCACTAATTTCAATTTGTCTATTTTAGTGACGAGTTATTTTCCATGTCTAAAACTCGTCACTAAATTTTAATAAATATTTTAAAATTAGTGACGAATATTTGAGACGGAAAAAAATTTCATCGGTGATATTAAACATATTATAATGAAGTTTTCAATTTGTAAATTAGTGACGCAATTTGTTATGGAAATATCCCTCTATAAAATTTGTCATCAAAGTACAAGATAGTAAAATGTAATTTACTCAAAAAAATTATCTTTTCAGTTTTCCTTGAAATTCTCTCTCCAAATTAATAACTTTTTAAAAGACTATTATCTCTTTATACTCTTTACATTTCTTTTTTTATTATAAATCACTTTTAACTAACCAACAAGGTCTAGTACAACTGATAGATAGTTGGGTTCCTTAAACATCTAGTACATGGGTCGATCCCTCGGCGGTGCGTATGAAGAAGCATTTGCTGGACGAGGTCTACTCACTTAACGAGATCTCTGAACCGTGATGGATTATTCTCATGGCTATCGGCAGTAAGGATACCTTAAGAAGGAAAAAACCACTTTTAGCTAATAATCTATAATTAAGAAAAGTAGTTGTTAGCAATAAGTTTGTAAAGTTTTTACCCTTATTTAAAAATTTTCCAATTCAATTAATTTCTCTATCTAGTCTAATTATCTTTTCAATATTCATTGGATTTCTCTCTTCAATTTAATATCTTTTCAAATTCCAACTATCTCTTCTACACTACTTTAATGGTAAATTTGAAAAAAAAAATTGTTTTATGAATATTATAAAGTGGCTTATATTTAATAAGAAAAAAATCTAACGGTTACATGACTATTTTAAGTGTTGTGTTCCATGAAATTTCAGGAAAATGGCAGAAGCATGAGGAGCAACAAAGAGGAGGTTGATATTGGTGACATGACTCTGGATGATTACCATCCAGTTAGTCCAGTACCTGTACCAGCAGGGGGAGAGTCTTTCGTTCATGCTCCTATTCAGCATGGAACTCCTCTTAATCCATTTATACCAAAACCTCCACCTCCTAGTAATCCTGAATAACTCATGCTAGCTAGTGACAATACTCAAAATAGAAATGCTACTAACATACTTCTTGATCGACACTCTTCTACTTAACCTATTGTTTATACTATTGGATCAAGAGTGTTGAAAAGAGTACAATACAATGGTAGCATTTCAAAATAAAGACTGTGGGCTTTAGGTTGTTAAGTTAGCTTTTAATACATTGTTAGTTACGGTTGTTCTGCTTGCCTTCTCTGTAATCCTTGTTTTCTCATGTGTTGTTGGGGAAATGAGTACTAAATAATTTGTGTCTTTCACTTCCTATGAAGTGGAAAATGTATATATGTACTTGGAATGATCATGCAGATACTATGTTTAGGGTTTGTCTAAATGATCATAGAAAAAGTTTGGGTTGAATACCTTAGTTCTAGGTGGACTAATGATATTTAAAATAAGTGGAATTTTTAGTTCTCTTATCTTAAATATCATTAGTCCACCTAGGACTAGAGTGGTTTAACCCAAGCTTTTCTAAGGTAATTTAGACAACTTCTAATTTTAATGTGTTTTTGCAACTTTCAATCCAACAATGATATGTTCAAACTCCACTTTTTCTACCATCTCATTTTTACTTGCTTTTTCTTCTTATCTCTCTTTTCTTTTCCTATCGAATCACACATCATATCTCTCAATTCTCTTTCTTCTCTTTCTATCTCTCTACAAGGTGGAGGTGGAGATGTGTGAAGAGTTCATTTTCCGTTTCTATAACTATGTCTTCTCTTCCTATCTCTCTACAAAGTAAAGGTGGAGAGGTATGAAGAGTTCATCTTTCCTTTCAATAACTTTTGGTGGAGTTCAGGTGGGTTGTAATTATCATCCAAATTATCAATAGCATGTAAGGTAATGGATTTCCCAAAAGGTATGAGAAAAAAAAAAAAAGGAGAACCTGCAGCATCTACTATATATGCCAAAGGTCTAGGTTGGGTTTGACCCACTAATGGATCTATTCAAGGCAACCTTGTTCACATTGCGTAAATGATGACAAAGACTAAGTCAAAACCAACCAGAAGTTAGAGCTCTTAAGACCCGGTCGTCGTTTTGTATTAGGTTAAATGAACATATCTAACTACAAGTCAACCTTTCGTTTTATAATAGGAAAAGTATAAACCCTAAACCTAATTCCTAATTGGATCTTTGAGCCTGACATAAATATGGCCCAAGAGTTCATACACGCTGTAAGTAACATATTGGCGAGTCATAAACATTAGCGAGCCTTAGCATTGGCGGGCCTTGCCTACAGTTAGAAAATTTGGGCGAGTCATTCCCCAAAGGAGGGGATTGCTCCCCATATACATTGTAAAAGGGTTGCTATAAAACATTATGACTCCTCTGGTCCAAATGAGTTGCCAAAAATTCCTTATTTCAAGCTAAACGCTCTAAGGGTGTGTATATTTTGCCTATAGTCATGTTACCTTCCTTTCCCTTCATAAACTTAACCAACCTTCCTTATTTAATTTTTTTTATTTAGCTATTTGTGTTATACATAGAATTTTTTATTTGGATTTTTTTATTTATGTTAAATATTTTTTGTGTTTTCAAACAGGAGAAGAGAATAATGCAAACACATATGTTTGAGAAACAAATTTGAATAATGGTATCAAAATTACTTTGAGCTTTTAATTCATTTATTTATATATTAATTATTATTTTATTAATTAAATCATTTTAATACTTAGTCATTTTAATTATTTTAGTTCTGGGAATTCAATTCATTTTATTTATCTTAGTCATTTTTATCAATTCATTTTAATTGTTTTGGGTGTTCAATTCATTTTACTTTTACAATATTTATTTATTTTTCATTTTATGTATTTTAATGCTAAATAGATATGGAGGTTAGGGGTGGCAATATGGGCTCGCGGGGAGGGCCAGACCCAACCCGACAAAAGCCCGCCAAAATGCGGGTTGGGTTGGCGGGCTAGCCCGCCAAAATGTAATGTAGTGAGAGAAAAAATTCTGCTTGCTGGTTCATTTACATCTCAGTTTAATTATGATTTTAAAGTTTTTAGAATTACTGCAATAACTAAGATATATTGATTCCATAAAAATGTAGTGAACAAAATAAAAATGAGGAAGCACTCAAATTGGAGATTGTTTTGATGAAAAATCCCCAATTATTGTTTGCTGTGTTGCGAATGTTGTGTCTACCATAACTCTTCACCTGAGAATAATTATGAGAAGCAAGACTCTTCACCTGAGAATAATTATGAGAAGCAAACACAAACCAACAAAGTTCTACATTCTCACAAGTTGCAAAAATACACAAATAACGCAAGTCACAACTCATAATTGTCTTTTAAAACAACAAAAGCAAGCACAAACCAACAAAGTTCTACATTCTCACAATAACAAAGTCTTAGTTTAAAATTCCAAGTTATAACATAGTCTTAGTTCAAATCAAAATATTAGATTTTGGAAGCAGTCTCTTTCCCATTACCCCAACCATCACCATCTTTCAAACCATCATCATCATCTACATGTAACAATTGAAGGACAAAATAATTAAATTCACACTTCTGCAATAAAGTTTCAAAAAAGTTTATCATTCCTCCCTCGTGTTGTCCCTCTTTAGTCTTTAGATCCATATAAATGATAATAAAAATAATTAAAATTTAAGTCAAAAAAAGGTGTTCCGTTAAAAAAAAGTAAAAAAAAAGTGCAGGCTCGGCGGGCTGGCCCGCGCTCAGCCCGCCCAACCTGCAAAAAAAAAAACGAGTCAAAAAAGTGGGTTCGAAGTGGTTATGTGGGTTGAATTTTCCAACCCAACCCGCCAAAAAAGGCGGGCCAAATGGGCTGGCCCAACAGGCCTAGCCCATATTGTCACCCCTAATGGAGGTTAATGAAACAAATTTGGAAGGAAACATTGATATTGTCCAAGAAAACTTTGAAGAGGAAGAGTCTCAAAATCAACATAAGAGGTTAAAATTCCTTATCAATGAAGAACGCATAACCATTTATCATATTCTACATCAAAATAGTGTTTGATGGGATAGTAAATAAAGGAGTGATAGATTTTGTGGCGACATTATTTCCAGTTTCTTGAAGAACTATTTTATGTAGGGTTAAATATGTTTTTCGTCCCTGTACTTTGAGCGAGATTTGGTTTTAGTCTCTCGCGCAGCATAAAGGTTGATTTTAGGCCTCAGACTTATTTTTTTGTTTGGTTTTAGTCCCTGCCGGAGTCTGCCGTTGACCGCCGTGCCTACGTGTCACGGCGGTGCTGACGTGGCATAAGCCACGTCAATTAATGAGGACACGTTTTTTTTTCTTCTGGTTTAATAATTTTATAATGAAGATTTAAAAAAAAAAAGGGGGACACAGGGGGTTTTGAAACGTTGCCATCGTGACCCCAAACTTCATCTCCTCTTCGACCAAAACCCTCCATCTTCTTCCTCAGCGCCGTAGTTTGTCTTCGACCACTCCGTCGGCCGCCGTTTGTGCCGCCGTCGTCCTTGCCGCCGTGCTCGACGCCCCCAATCGTCGTCGTCCGTCTCACTCCTCAGCCGTCGTTGCCATCGTTTCTCTTTTCCTCGTCGTCCCTCGTTTCGTTGCTTGCAATCCCATTTGGAGTCCAAGTAAGTGCCCTTATTCTACTCTCTTATCTATTGCTTCATCTCTCCTCTGAATCACCATACTCCATTTACTTATTAGGTTCTATTATTCGAATTTCGTCTTCCAATTGCATCGTCATGGTAGGTTGCTAAAAACAGAGGGTTGTCTAATAGGCATGTTGAAACCATTGTTTGAACTGTAATGTAACCAATTTGTGGGTGATAAGTGAATTTTGGTATTTGTAATTCAAGGGTCATGAAACATGCTGTGATTTGAAGAAACAATTGTCTGTGTTTCAATGTTGTTCACATCACCAACATGCTGAGTAATATTTACCCTGTTCTTGTAGGATGTCATTCAATGTGATTGTGCATCACTTGTGTCTTTGTGTGTACGAGCCGTACATGAATTTCAGAGGAGGCCGTACCCACATTCAACGTGCTATTGGTCTTGACAAATGGAGTTTTATTTATTGTGTTGAAGTTGTGAAGGACCTGGGATACACTGTTGGAAAATTCAAGATGTGGTGGCGAACGAAAGAGGATGTTGTTGATCACATTTTTAGACCCGTGTTGAGTGACAGTGACGCAATGGTCTTGGGAACATATGCTGTGAACAACAGGGTGGATGTTGAGTTGTTTGTGGAGCATGATCTGCATGAGCTAACACATACCCCCTTATCTGTGACACCTCCAACTCTGAAGAAGGCGGATGTCCCTAGGAGTGGGGCTAATAAGCCCTTCAAGCCTCCAGCTAAAAAGGTTGTTGTTTCTGATGATGCTGTTAAGACTTCTAAACAGCCTCCTAAACAGCCTATTAGGAGGTCAAACAGGATAAGTAATGCTGGGGGAACCGGGAAAAAGACCAGCGGTAAAGTCCCTATTTTGTTGCTTTCGAGCGATGAGTCAGGCGAAGAAGAAGAAAGGATTGAAACAAGGAGGTTTGAATTCCAGAGGAGTGAGGAAGTAGTTCATGAGGAGGCAGTTCATGAGGAGCAGGGGGTTGATGATGAGGTAGTTCATGAGGAGGCAGTTCGTGAGGAGCAAGGGGCTGATGAGGAGGTAGTTCATGAGGAGGCAGTTCATGAGGAGCAGGGGGCTGATGAGGACGTATCTTCTGATTGTTTTTGTGATGATGAAATCCCCACTAATGATGTGCACTTCAGTGACAGCAAGGAAGAGAAAGATAACGACAATGATGATAGCTTTCAAAACCCAAGCATTGGTATTGCTGAAGCTATGCTGAATGAGCATTTGAGGAAGATGGCTGAGGGTACATTTGAAGGTTGCAGTGTTGAAGAGGATATTCATGAAACAGGGGCAGAAGACCACCAGATGGAAGATGGATGGGCTAGTGAGGAACTCTTAAGTGAGTCTAGTTCGGACGAAGCTGAAGCTGTCAGGAGTAAGAAGCCATTTACACAGTATCGTGAATCTGACATGAGACAAGAGTTCAAATTCTATGTTGGAATGGAGTTTATATCGCTGCAACAGTTTAAGGACGCAGTAAGAGAGCACTCTGTCCTTAACGGTCGCCAAATCCAGTTTGTCAAAAATGATGGGGTCAGATGTCGGGCAGTATGCAAGAAAGACACTTGCAGTTTTGTTATTCTGTGCAGCAAGGTCGGAGCGAAGAAGACATTTAGTGTAAAGACTCTGAACAGGGAACATCAATGCGGCAGAGTATTTAACAACAAAACTGCCTCAGCCAAGTGGGTTTCTTCGAAAATGGTTGAGAAAATCAGACATAGAAGGAAGGTAAGATCTTCTGACATTGTTGATGACATAAGGGTTGAATACAGCACTGGAATCACTAAATGGAGAGCATGGAAGGCAAAACAATTGGCTACAGAGATTGTTGAGGGCGATGCAAGCAAGCAATACCACATGCTAACCAGATTTAGTGCAGAGTTGAAGAGGGTATCTCCTAGAAACACTTGTGATTTTTATTTTGACCCTCCTGCAGTTGGCAATGAACCTGCAAGGTTTGGTCGATTCTACATGTGCCTAGAGGGCTGTAACAAAGGGTTCGTGGTTGGTTGCAGGCCTTTCATTGGCTTGGACGGGTGTCATTTGAAGACGCAATTTGGTCTGGCCGATCATTCCGCTGGCATCTTGCATTCACACCTCCGTTTGACTGCCGCTCGGGGATGGAGTTGTAGATACGTTAGTCTTAGCGGATCGTTGGCTCCACCCGGGATTCTTTTGTGTGCGGTTGCAAGAGACCCGAATGACCAGTACTTTCCACTGGCATTTGCTGTAGTTGAATCTGAATGCAAGGAAAGCTGGAGATGGTTTCTGGAGCTTCTACTAGTTGACATTGGCAAAGACAAAAGGTGGATTTTCATTTCTGACCAGCAAAAGGTATGTTTAATGTTTATTTGCTAATTCTTGATTCTAACTGGTTATAGTAACTGATTTGCAATGGAAATTCATGTCAGATTGATTTTATTTCTTGTTTATTTGCTAATACTTGATTCTAACTGCTTATAATAATTGATTCGCAATGGAATTTCATGTCAGATTGATTTTATTTCTTGTTTATTTGCTAATACTTGATTGTAACTGCTTATAATAATTGATTCGCAATGGAAATTCATGTCAGATTGATTTTATTTCTTGTTTATTTGCTAATACTTGATTCTAACTGCTTATAATAATTGATTCCATTATTTCTTGTTTATTTGCTAATACTTGATTCTAACTGCTTATAATAATTGATTCGCAATGGAATTTCATGTCAGATTGATTTTATTTATTGTTTTTGATCTACAGGGGCTAATGAATGTGATTAACGAGCTGATTCCAGGAGTAGAGCATAGGTATTGTTTAAGACACCTATATGCTAACATAAAAAAGAAGTTTGGTGGAGGAGTAATCATAAGAGACCTTATGATGGCAGCAACTAAGGCCACATATAGACAACTATGGCATGAAAAGATGATGGAGCCGAAAGAGGCACATGAAGAAGCTTACAATTCACTAATGACTTTACCACTCCGGGCCTGGTGCAAGCATGCGTTCACCTTCTATCCCAAGTGCGACGTGTTGATGAATAACCTGTCAGAGTCTTTCAATGCATCTATTCTATTAGCAAGGGACAAACCTGTTCTTACCATGTTTGACTGGATACAGACTTATCTCATGGGACGGTTTGCTTCGTTGAATGAAAAATTTGCAAAGTTCAAAGGAGAAGTGATGCCAAAACCACTGAAACGGCTGGCTTGGGAGATTAAGCGGAGTGGAATGTGGATGCCTCAATGCTGTGGGGAAGGTCTATATGAGGTCAAGCATGCAATTTCTACTGATGGGTTCATTGTTGATCTTGGAAAAATGTCATGCACTTGCAACTATTGGGAGTTGGTAGGAATTCCCTGCAGACATGCTGTTGCTGCCATATCATGCAACGGTCGGAATCCAGAAGACTTTGTCAGTTGGTACTACAAAAGAGAGGCATATTCAGCAACATATGGACATGGGATTACTCCCATTAATGGACAAAAACTTTGGCCTGAATCTGAATATGCACCATTCTTACCACCAGTTTACAAGAAGGGGCCTGGAAGGCCTAAAAAGCTAAGACGGAGGGACCCTCATGAGGATGATGCAACCAGATTAAGGCGGGGTGTTGCAAGACACAAGTGTAGCAGATGTGGAGAATTTGGTCACAATTCCAGAAGCTGCAAGAACCCAACCGTGAATCGCAAAAATCACCCGAGTGCAGATCCATCTTCATCTTCACAACAACCAGAAGAGGCAAGTGAGGTGATTCATGAAACCCAGAACACTAACAAGGTACGCATTTAAAATTTCAGATCTGGATAATTGGGTAATATATTAATAATAATTCTGTTGATTTTTTTTATTATGAATTGCAGCCATTTTCATATGAGGATATACCTTTGGAGTTGAGAAACAAGTTTGAAGAAATCATGACCCGCCTCCATACAGCCCCAGTTGAAGATATACCTATTGCTGCTACTACTAGTGTTGTTGCTGCTGCTGCTAGCCCTGCTCCTGATAGTGCTGCTCCTGCTATTGCTGCTCCTACTATTGTTGCTACTTCTAGTGCTGCTACTGAAGTTGTAGTGGACGAAGGAGAACCATCTCAGCTTTCAACAGTTGAAGAAACCTTAGTTGTGGATCTGTAGATGATGAATCTGTCTTTTTGGGTATTTTGTAATACTTTTGGTAGTGCACATGGGTGCCATGGTCAGAACATTTGATGTGGACCACTTGATTTACTTTTGTAATGTATATTTGACAATTGTGGACCGCAAAAGGCCATTATGGTTGATATCAATGACATTTTCATATTTTCAGCAACAAAAGAATGGTTTCTTTATGTATATTTAACGTTGGGGGACCAAAAAGGCCACTTTGGTTAAATCATTGTTGACCACACATGTTATTTTTTAATTTCCAGCATCATATCCAGGTTATTGTGTCCATAGAAATTTGTCCAAACAGGTTATATGCCTAATGGCATTTCGAAGCAAATTTTTTTAACTGACCAAAGATGTTATATCAATTACACTTTTAATATTCATAGCCATTTTCCAACAGGATTAAAATAAGAATGGAACTAAAGATGCACATCAACTACTTTTACAAACAACCCCTTTCATTTAACAGTTCTCATAAATTCAACATAACAAATTCATCTGAAATGAAATTGTACAACACAAAATCTAAATTCATCAGGTCAACTACAACTTTTAAACCCAACAACTAGCACTCAATTAACCCTTCTTAAGAAGATACAACCTACTAGCAGTAAATAACACAACATAGCTATGAAATGAGCCATATTCTTCTTCTTCATTTCACATTCAAATTTCTGCTCAAGATTGTCAACCTTCTTCTTGATATCCTCTAATTTGCAGTTGATGACTTCCAGTCCTCTGTCAGTTTTCTCCGGTATCTTCTCTGTCGCCTCCAAATTTGCCTTTGTGTTCTCCAAAAATTTTCGAACAACCAATATATCATCATCAACCCACAAGAAGAAACCACTGTCATTTGTCAACTGATGATTTTTGCAACGCCAGAAATCCCTCTCTGGGTTCGAAGCAGTGTGGGAAGTCAACAACACAAGGTTTTCCCCATAATAGCACACTCCTCGCCGCACCATTGCACGCCGTACTGAGACACTTGACCTCGTAGAAGAACGTGAACAAGGTGAATTACAAGATGCAGACATGGTGGAAAGTGGAGAATAAGATGGATGGTAGCAAAATCAAGGATGAGAATGTCAAATTCCTGCAACGAATTGAGGATAACGAAACAAAGATTGGGACTAGGATGTAAATTTCGCAGAGCCCTAATTTTCTGGGTAATTAACACCAAAAAGGGATGGAGATTGATGAAGAAAAAGGAGAGACACCCATCGATGGAGAAGAAGCTTAAGAAGACGAAGGGCTGAGTTTATAGCATTCCATGGATACTACGAAGGAGAAACCATGGAAACAGAAACAGGAAGAATAGAAGATAAGAAGAAGAGAAGATAAGAAGAAGAGAAGAGAAAGGGGGTCACGATTCATTGGACCTGTATATCCCTTTTTATTATTATTATTAAATTATTAAACCAGAACGTGAAAAAAGAAAAAAAAAACGTGTCCTCATTAATTGACGTGGCTTATGCCACGTCAGGACCGCCGTGACACGTAGGCACGGCGGTCAACGGCAGACTCCGGCAGGGACTAAAACCAAACAAAAAAATAAGTCTGAAGCCTAAAATCAACCTTTACGCCGGCGAGGGACTAAAACCAAATCTCGCTCAAAGTACAGGGATGAAAAACATATTTAACCCTTTTATGTATTTTGCGTCGTTCAAAAGAAAGTGGCTTGCATGATGTATCTCAATGGAAGCCTATAAATTGTGGACGTAAGAGAATAAGATTGATCATGATTGAATTTGTGAAATCTCTTTACATCAACGAACCATCATTCGATCTTTAACTTGTGCTTTGGATTCTAATTCAGCTTCATTGTATATGCTTCTAAAGGCAAGTGTTTATAAGTCGCCATTCAAATGCCATAAAATCGCTGTTGAAAGAAGAAAATAAAATATCTCAACTACAAATTTTCTTGTCGATGTTGGGAGATAGTAGCATACCGCATGATCCAATATTTCAAAAAGTATGAATAACATTATTCATATTGATGAGAAGTGGTTCTACATGTCAAAGAAGTCTAACAGTTATTATTTTCTGCCACATTAGGAAGATCCATATATAATGTAAAAGCAAAAATTTCATTACAAAAGTAATGTTTTTAGTTTCTATAGCTCGCCCAAGATTTGAACTTTTCTCCGGAAAAATTGGTGTTTTCCCATTTGTTACGCAAAAACTAGCTAAAAGGACATGTTCGAATAGAGTAGCAGGAACCTTGGAGACAAAAGCAATGAATTCTATCAAGAGAGGCATGATTAGATCATTTTTTATTGAGAAGTCCTTCCCGCCATAAAGGAAAAGTAGCCAAGAGAGGACGTCAAGAATCCAAATTTTATTCAACAAGATAACGCTAGAACACATATTAGTCACGATGATGATGAGTTCCTTCAAGAAGCTACACAAGATGGGTTTGATATTCGTTTGATGTTCCAACATGCAAATTCTCCTGATTTAAATTTGTTAGATCTTAGACGTTTCAGTGCTATACAATTATTTCAACACAAGGAAGCACCTAATAATATTGATGAACTTATCAATGCAATTGTGGATTCATTTGAAAACTTTTCTACTCAAAAGTCTAATTGCATATTTGTAACAATGCAATCATGCACAATTGAGATCATAAAAGTCATAGGTTCTAATAATTATTAAACCCCACATTTTAAGAAACAAAGATTTCTCACTCAATTGAAGTTGATCCAAATTTGGTACAAGAAGTTATCAATTATTTGAACACCAAATCATCTTGATGTTGTGGGACTGAATTGTAATAGTTGACTAGAGTTTTGCATTTCCTATTGTGACTGGGTTGTAGAGACATTTGTGCAGTATATTTGTTATGATTTTGGCTTTTCAATATTGCTTTTTTAAATATCTTAACTCAAAATCCTCAATAATAATCTGAAAATATATTCAAGGAAACTAATGCAATTGAACATGACAATTAGAAACTTAGCAGCGAGCTACATATAATGAATTTAATGGAATGCTTAAAATATTCAAAAATAACTAAAACAAAAAATATTTTCAAATGAATTCACAAAATAAAGAGTAGTTGTTCTGATAAACTCCCATGAAGAATTTTGCGTGCATTTTTGTCAAGGAGAATTTGGTGAAAGTGAAAAAGTGAAATTATAATTATTTTTTAGTATGGTAACTTAGGTGAAAATGAAAATGCAACACACTATATATAGTAGGAGACTATATATGTATATGCAACACACTATATATGTTATGGAACCTTAGGTGAAAATGAAGAGTAGTTGTTTTATAAACTCCCATGAAGAATTTTGCATGCACTTTTGTCAATTCAATCTTCTTCCTTTTGTTCTTCATATCCTACTCAAATCAAATAGTTTAATAGTTCTTTTTCACAAAGGAAAAGATAAAATGAACTGTACATAGACTTAATAAAAATTTAGAAAGATAACTGTTTAACATCATTGAAACCACTTCTTGAACCTCTTTTCCTGGAAATGCTTCTTCTCCTTCTTCAGGAACTTTATTCAGATCAAACTCATAATTTGCGGGTTCAATAATGAAGTCAAAACCTTGAGGTGCTTCAGTAGGATCTTCAAAATTTAAGTCAAAACCTTAAGCTTCTTCTCATTCCTTAGGAAATTTATTCATATCAAACTCATAATTTGCGGGTGCATTAATATTGAAGTCAAAACGTTGAGCTGCTTCAATTGGATCTTCAACATTTTCCGATTTGTCTTCTGTGTCTTCAACCACTTCATCTTGTGTACTATTGAGAGAGTCTTCAACCAATTCACCTTGTGTTCTATTCAAAGAGTTTTCAACCACTTCACTGTGTATACTATTGTGATAGTCTTCAACCACTTCTAATGTAGCTTCTTGGATGCAATCATTCTCCCGCTCTGCAACCATTTCTCCTTTGTTTGAAGTAGGAATGGTGTTGATTTGCAAGTATGTTTACATTTTATATTCACATTATTATATCCACGTGATTTTTGTGTATGCCTTTTGGATTCAATGAGGGAGTAAATCTCTTAGTCAAATGTTGGAAGAACACCTAAATCTTTTCTTCGAGTAAATTTTGCACCGTTCCTATAAATTTTGCTCCGTCATTAGTCAAATACTCCTTCTCGGATATTGGAGTAGTAATTCCTCTATTGTGGGGAAAAAACTGTACATTAAGTTGCAATTTTAGATAATTGTGCAGAGTAATTAAGAAGGGTTTTTATAGAAGGGTAAATTTGGTAAAAAAAATCTCACCCTCTTAAACGTTGTAAAGTGAAAGATAAATAGAAATAAAATACATCTAAAAATAGTGACAGTTATATAAGAACGGAGGAAGTAAGAATGCAAATGAGTTAAATAAAACTGAGTACTTGAAGTTTAAGTTTGGTTAGTGAAAAAAATTGATCCTCAAGCATATCTCATATAAGTCAGATTTATGATACCCTCATCCCCAATTTGAGTCAGATTTATGATACCCCAATAAGAAGGAGTAACCTGACCCGAACCTCTTTCTCGTTCTGGACATGACACAGGTAAAAGAGACCCAACCATGTTTTCCTTATTTCCTATATACTGCTTGAGTTGAGTGTGGAGAAGGCTAAGAGAATAACCCTAAAAACGCTTACATAATCATCCCAATTAGTCAGGAATCCACTCATTACCCAACTCTTACATAACCCAAATCTTGAATAACATCCATATTTTGATATCCATAAGTTGTCTTGTGGCTACTCAGACCTGTTCATCGACTGTCACTATTTATCTTGGGTGTTAGATTTGGCACCTCAACAACAAGCTTTGACACCCTCACTTTAATGTAGTAAATGTTTATATAAATTCCCTCAATTTAGTTTTTTATTGGGTTTTAAAAACCCAGAATATGTTCTACTTTCCTGTACAGAAAATTAAAAGCCGAAACACAAACTCCTCTATATGGTTCTGAATTCTTAAACACGCAACACATTTAATATCTTATGTTTTGAGTTTTCAAATCCCGAAAGAAAATATGCTTCACTTCCCGGAAAATGAAATCCGGATATGATTTTTAATGTTCCGGGATTCATACCCCGAAACAGAAGGCGATATATGTGTTTCGGGTTTTTAATTTCCGGGAGGTAATGTGCTACGGTTCCGGGAAAATGAAATCCTAGTATGAATATCAATGTTTCGGGATTTAAATCTCGGAATGTAATGAGGTATTTTATATCTGGTACTAATTTAAACATTCTGAGATTTAAATCCCAAAATTATAAACAGGTGTTGTCTTTCGAGTTTTAAAACTCGGAACACGTGAAACTCTGGTAGAGGCAAAAGGAATCATGAATTCCAACATCAAATTTAAATTGCTCCAAACATTATTACAATACAACTCCAAATCAAGGTAAATTCATCCAAACAAGAATTGCAATACAACTCTAAATCAAGGAAAATTGGTCCAAACATGAATTACATTACAATTCTTCAATATTGTGAAATGTCTACATAAGAACTGGACCGTACACTACTGTCTTTTGAATCTCTTGTTGAATCCTCATTGAACTCATGTAGACGGTTCAAATATGGATACTCGCAGTACATGGCTTGTGTTGAAACAACATATACCTGCATATAGTAATTGTCGTTGACATAACTAACAATTATAATCCTATACTGATTCAAACTTGGTGGAGCACCTATGAGTGGGTCGAAAGTTGAACACCCTTTTTTTTTATACTTGAATGAAAATCAATTGAAACTTTGTTGCAATGAGGTACCCCATATATGGTAAATTCATCCATTTATCCTTAGTAGTCTTTGACCTGGAGAGATGCTAAGGGCATCATGTGTGAACTTGAATCTTTAAGGGGTCCATATAGAGTGTTATACAGTTCGGAATGTTGTTGAAGCTTGATTAGTATCTCAAGCCTTAAGTAACTTCATTGCTCCTCATTATTTCCTAGTAATGCAGCAACTACTCTATAGCCACAATTTCCATCTCCCACAACATCTATGACATTATCAATATAACAATAAAAATATTGTCGAAATTGATCAATGTATAGGATACCCCTACATGGAGGATTTTCCATGCGCTTTGAAGTAGGGGTAGGGACAACAGATGGAGAGACCAAAGTATTGCTATCATTAACTGAGTTCATGTAGTTGTCAACATGCTCAAAATATGAAGGTTCACATTTCATGGATCCTAGGGATTCACGATTTGTCCTCGGTTCATGTTTTGGAATCCATTTAGTTCTTAGCTGATCTGGAGGTGTTTACGCTGAATTTTGGTAAACAAATAGAATCTAACGTAAGGACTAGATTCAAATCCTTTTTGTAAGTTCTTTAATGAAAACATTTTTTTTCAAAAGTGTTCAATTAAGATTTTCGAACTTATAAGTAGCCACATTCGAAATCTCAACCTAGAAAACAAAAGGCAAATAAGAAGTTTCTATAAACATTGGGAATTCGACCCAGATATTTAAAGAAAATGAAGTAAGTTTAAAGAAGATTCAAATGAACATTGCAGAAAAATGTAAACAATCATAAAGAAAGTTTCAAAATAGTATGAAATTGCATGAAAGTAAGTGGTTTCACAATACATACTCAAATTATCCCAGTATTTGCTACACAATCTCGTTGATTTGGACTTTATCAGCAACAAGGGAATTTTCGACTGAAAATTGTGAACCTTGACTTTAACGTCTGATGTCTTATTTATAGACTAATTGTCCTAACTACCATCAACAGCTAATAAACTAAAACAAAACACGTGTCTTCAACGTTATCTTTATCTACGCCTTCAAGATTTTCCACGTGTTCTAATCTTGCGCTTTCTTAGTCTTACAACTGCTAGTAAGAATTTGGTCCTCTGGTTAACTGAACACTCTTTTTGCAATAATTTCAACTGAACAACAACCATAAACATGTGTAATTTCTTGGATGTCAAAAAAGTAAGAACATCAGTATTCTAAACTTGATCAACTTTAATATATTTCAACAATTTTCGTCTAGCAATCTTGTTGTCGAAATAGCAATTTTCTAATAAAACCAATTTTGATCAATTTTTCACTTGGTGAAAAATCTAGGCTAACAGGAGGACAGATTGAAGTAGTATCTGGCCATACAATCTTCTGAATTTTGTGTTTAATCGACCATTTTCCATGTATATCTATTTCATTAAATGAACAATCAACCCCTCGATCTCTTGATTTAGACTCAATTCTATTGAAGGGTCTTCGCATGGTGGTGCTTCCCAAGCAAGCCTCTTCCACAAACTATGTATTAACGACAATGGAGCACAAGTATACCTGACAAGTTCACAAGAAAAAGGTAGACCATAAATTGTTATGAACTTACATCCAAATTAGTTAGAATCAATCCCAACACATTGCACTCACAATTGCTCCTCTTCAATTAGTTTGAGAGCCTTTTTGGATACAAAACCTCTCAAGCTCATATACAATTGACCTGCGAAACAATGCTCAACAATGAGTAAATTGTGCTAAAAGGATGCCTTTATCTTGTTGTGTCGCAAAAGTGTTAATTTGTGCATTTGCATCCCATGACGCACACAAGTCACCCTTGCTGTCTCTAAGAAACATCTTCGACTTAGAATGTGCACCTTCAAACCTACATGTATCAAACTATAACAACTGAGCCAATTTCAAGAAAATTAAAAAAAAATTAAAAAATTTAGTGGATGTACCTATTAGTTGTTGTGGTGTCAAGATGCATTACGGCATCAGTCTACACTTTCACAAATTTCTCTTTGTGAGTTAACTATGTTCTTAATAGATACGTAAAAAAACTCAGTAAATTGTCCAGATGCAATGAAAAAGCACTTCAACCGAGATTCGTACACTTCCAGACTCAAAGAATCCATCAAAGCATGTCAGTCATCCATAACTACTTCCCACAAATCCTTCTGATGTACATGCATCTTGCATTTTTCCTTCACGTTCTTAAGAATGTGGAACTGGCACAACAAATGCTTTCAAGTAGAAAACAAACCTTACTGCATTACCAAAAGCATTGTCTTAGTCAGTTACAATCACTTGTGGCCAATTTTCCTTCCTTTGAATCAAGCCCTTCATTTTACTCAATGCCCGAATATAATTATTTGTGCTCTTAGGAATCATGTATGAAAAATCTATTTAGAAGTTCATATAAGTTGTCATGATACCAACCATTTCAAGCCAAGGAATGTTGTACATGTTAGTCTTGTAGGTACTATCCAAAACCACTACACTAGGAAATTCGTTGAAAACATTGATATCTTCGGGATGTGTCCATAAAATATATGTAAACATGTATCAACCCTCATGGAACCTATGCCAATGCACATATTTTTCGCGTGTCAACAACTTCCCTGTTGTAGTTGTTTTGGATACCTTTTACAAAAACTGTAAACTTGTTGAATGGTAGTCAAGTTACCTGGATTATTTTCCTTCAAGTAAAGTAGCATGTTTCTTGGTAGAACCATGTTGTTAGCCATACCTTTAACCAAAGACCTTTCTCCATGTGTTAATCGACCGACATATGCGTAACCAACTAATATTTTCGTTGGTTCATGGTTGTGGATACCACACATTACTTTCAACCACCACCCTCCTTCGACCTTCCTTGGTCTTCCTTTTAGTATAAAAGGACACTCATATTTTCTAGTTCCCGTGGTGGCATACTTGAATGTCGTAGGGTCTTTATCCGCCTTGTATTTCCCATTTTTTTGGCAGCCCAAAGTGACAAATGTCCTTCTCCTCTACAAACCTCCGTTATCAGACATAGTGATTACAACAACAAAGCTATTTTGCTTTCCTACACCTTAAGCTCAATCACATAGATCATCACGAGTTTCAAATATTTGTATCATTACAAATTATCAATTTACCAACATCTTGGATACACTACATTTACGACATTGAAACAACAAAAGTACATGATTAGTCGTAAAAATATCTATGCAGTCCACACTTAAACATGAAACCACACCACTCGTATTAACATGTTTGACCTCTGTGTGTTCGTCATTCGAAAGCATGTCTACTTCCTCTGATTTAGCGAAATCTATGGTGATGGTTGCATATCATATGTAAGATTAATTTCTTCATTTTCTCCTTTCTGGGATTAAGAAACCGGAAGGTAATAAGCTTATTAAGCTTATTTTTGGGTTTTAGAAACTGGAGCAGATACTATTTCAAAATCGAAATGAAAAACTTCCGCGTTTTAAACCTGTAAAGAAATAGACAATACCGGGTTTTAAAACCCGAAACTATGTTACGGGAACTCAAAATCTTGATCCATCTGTTGTGTTCCGCGTTTTAAAAATCAGGAACGTTAAAAACATTGATTTTTAAAACTTGGAACAAAAAGAAAATACCGGATTTTTAAACTCGAAACAATGTTAGATAGCTTTTCTTTCCAAAATAACGGGAACTAAAAACCAGGAACTTCACTCTCGAAAATTTGGATTTGAAACTCCCCCCAACCGGAACGTCGAAAGGAAAGCGATTGGGGATGATGATGGCACAGTGGAGATCTAGTGGCATGGGGGAGATGCAGTTTCTAGTGAGGTGCAACCTTGGGGTAGGAAGGAAAATGGGAAAGAGAGGAGGTGGGTCGTGAAGGTTGAGATTGGGAAATGGAAGATGAAGGAGGAGGGTGAGAAATGATGTAGGGTTATTTGGGAGTGAGGGGTATTTTTGGGATTTTAAGAAAATGGGTAGGGTGCCAATATTGGGGTGTTAAATCTAACACCCATTTTCTTGTAACTCAAACATGAAAGTATACTTAGTTGCACCCTGACCTTGATTCTTGATCCACTGTGACAAATTCAAATTTTTTTCCACCTACATTTTCTTGATTTCCTTCGGCTATTCCCTCCTCTTTGTTGAGGAGGAAGGGGGAGCCTGTAAGATCCGTATAATTTTGGGAATAAGTATATTTAATTTAATTTAATTAAATATATTGATGTTGTTGGTTTGAACGCTATTAGCGTAATTGTATGATTCTTTGAACAACATCTCCGTATTTTTGATCAATTGACCCCCAAATATTAATTGAGTGGGAAATTGAAGTTGTGATTGTCTTTGTGTTATCGTAGTCAAAATTCTGAGAATCTGACTGTAATATTGCCAACGTAATATTACGGAGAATTTTTGAGTAAAAAGATTCTCGTGTCGCGTGGCAAGATTTTACGGACCCCGCTTAGTTGAATAGATGGGGAGAGTTTATTATCCTTCTAGAGAGGATATTTTCTTGATTTATTTGAGATTAAGTTGATAATGTTTATTTAAAATAATTTCTTTTATTTAAAAAAGAAATAAATATTGGATATTCCTTGTAGTGTTAAGTGATAAGGTTGTTGGAGAATATTCCCTTTACTTCCATGAGAGGGGAGAACATATATATATGGGGATGTATCTAGTGAGAAAACTCTTCTTATATGAGAATGGTGAGAATAAATCGTGGCCGTTAGATCTAACAATGAGTGGTCATGATTAAAAGAAATAAGTCATGTGACTTATTTAAAAAGTCGCATGACATTTTTAAGTGGTCATGTGACCACTTATTTCTTCATCACTGTGTGGTCAACATAAACATGAACTCCTGACCTTTTACATCTTTAGTCAGTTGCCTCACATCTTCATCACTGGTAAAAGGCCTTAGCCCAACAGATCCATCACTATTAGTGTACCTATACCACAAGCATTTAAAACTTGGATATCCCAGACTCTTTACCATCTTACCCACCTCAATTAAAGATATCTCATCAATATCCACTGGGGGGAAGACTTGACTTGAGCCTCTTTGATATGGCATACTTGAGCCATATGTCATTTTACCAGCATGATGATATTAAAGGCTATCACATGAGAAACAGTTGGCTTGAAAACAGACAAAAAACAACAATAGTATAAATATTTGGCAGTACCTAACATGAAAAACAGTGGACAATTAATCTAAACACTACCAAACAAACAATAACCATATAAAATACACATACCAATTAAGCAACAAATTTAATATTCAGATTCTCTGGATTGAAATCATTCACCCACCTCCAAATTCAACGATAGAGACATAAAGAGGAGAATAAAAAAGGTACCTTGCCATATGGTTTGCAGGCAACATGCACCATCCCACCAAAAGTTGCAGTTGCCAGTGCTTTTTTCTGGGACCACAATTTCTTTAGTGGGTAATGGAATCAAAGCTGCCTTGTTGTTGTCTCCTCCCATGTTCCTTCGAATCTGTTGCTTCTTCCTTTGCTCATGAACCATTTCGTTCTCCCAGTGCCTTCGTTCTGCTTCTTCCCTGTCTTGCGTCCTTCACTCCTCGCTCTCACTGTCGCAGCTTCATTCCTCGCTCTCATCGTCGTCAACTTCGTGGATTGACAGTGCTGTATTTTCACTCTTGTGATTTCGGACCCTCACTCTCGTTAAGGTTTCTAATTGGAGATTGTTATGAGAAATCTAAAGAAGATAAGAGAAGGTCACGTGCAGCTCACGTGAGTAGCCTCGTGCCACCCCTCACTCCTAGTGGATCTGTCCAGGTCAATAAAAAAAGTCCACGTCAGCCAAAAATGTAGTTTTTGGACGGAATAGAGCTTAGGGACCAAAAGTGTTAATGGAGTTAAACGTGGGGATTAAAACTTGTATTTTTAAAGTTTAGGGACAAAATCGCGGATTTGGCAATAGTAGGAGATCAAAAGTGTAATTAAGCGAAATTCAAAAAGGAAAAAACTCGTCTAAGAAGAAAGCTGAAGTAGAATAACCAGTCAAAATCAACTCGCCATTATATACAGAACAATGTACTTCCTCATTGGACACTTAAACCACTAGTTTGTTAAAGATGGTAGATAGACATGATCTACATAACAATATCATATAGTACTACAAATTAAAAACATGATTTATACAAACAGATCCATCATTTGCAAGATACAGGGGTGCCAAGAGTTCCATGGTAAACTATTTCCAAACGGTAAGCACTTCCTTAAACATCTCCATCATTAGCTCCCTCTCCGCAAGGCGAAAAAAGTTGTCTATTTCCTCTCTAACATCATATATCTTGCCAAAGTCAAATAAGAATGTGAAACATCCTTTCTTTAACTTGGGCAACTCGTACAGCCAAGCCTCGTTAAGCCTGTTGAGAACATTTCCTGAGGTAAGATCATCCAGCAGGCTTTCCTCACATGCATCTTTGAGATCACCAATGTCATATCTGTTGGCTGCTCCAAGCAATTCAAGCCTATGCTTCCAGAAATCTTCATGTTTTATTGTGCCATACAAGTAACTCAGAAGGGCCTTGCACGATTGTTCTGACATGTCTTCCATGTGGATTGTAGAGGTCTCTTTTTCATCATCAACTTCGTGATGATACAAGCCCCCGAACACAGGAGAGCTTGCAGACAATACTGCCTTATGAGCTCTCAGTGTACCATCTGCAGCGATAATGGTGAGGTCAGCATGTATAGGCTCCTCAAGCATGCGAGAGAGGCATCGGAGAGCGCTTTCAGATGCAACAGATTGCAGTTTTCCATCAGATGGCCATATGGAACCGGGTACTCCACCCTGATTTTCAGATAAAAATCAAAAAAGGTTGTTAAGAAGCATCAATCTATTACTAGGTCAGAGGTTTCCTGGGGACAATACAAGTCATCGAACACGATTAGTTGCTAAGGAAGTGACTTATACCAATATTTTATTTACAGATCGATAGTTATAAAAGAGAAAAAAAAAGCACCATTATATGTTTGGATAAATATTTATTATCTATTTACATAATATCAGATTAACATAGAAATGGTTATAAAAATTAGGGACTCACATTCAGAGGGTAGATTTTCAGGTCAAGAAATTCAACATCAATAATGAAGCGACCAAGGAATGTAGTATCCACAGGCCAGACAAAGTCCTCACTTGTTCTAAGCACCCTTTCATGAACTGCGGCATTACAAGCACATGTAAGTGAAGGCACAACCTGAATCAGCATTTCTACATACAATTTTGAATTAGCTGGAGTTAAATAAAATTTTGAACTTCTTGGTTGGCAACGGGGTATGGACTCAATATTATGCCTATATTTCTTGTTGGTAAATAGAAGTGAAGAGTGCGTGTAGAACAGCAGATATACAAAATCCATGTCAGAGGGCCAGAACTTTGGGTATAAAGGAAAAGCCCGATGTCTCAAATAAGCGAAATTGAAAAAGAAACTTGAAGCTTGGGTTACTAACTTATATTTACAAGAATAATATCAAATTGGAATATTTTCTAAGATACTAATGCTCCCCCATGCTTCATAAATTCCTAGTTTCCAAAGCTATTATAACTACACTTATCATTTCCAGCAAAATCCGGAATGCCAACTTATTCAAGAGAAGTAACAACAAGGGGTGAGAAAATATAAGGTAATCATCACCCAAATCAATTCTTTGCTAAAGGATTTTTATCATAATTATTGGCTGCAATCCTGCTTGTATAAGCCCTTAAAAAACAACAGCAACAAAAGCTTTATCCCACTAAGTGAGGTCAGCTATATGGATCATACTATGCCATTGAGCTCGACCAAAAACTAAATTATGAAAGATATTATTGACAATGAGATCATTAGTAACAATATCTTCCCATGTTCTTTTTGGTCTCCCTCTTCATCTCTTTGCAAGACTAAAAACCATGTTATCAACACGTCTCACCGGTGCCTCCATAGGTCTCATTTGCACATGTCCTTACCACCTTAACCGATTTTCCGCCAACTCCGCCTATGCTTGCATAGCCGGTCCCAAGCCCGGAAAAAGGAGGAGGGTTGTGTTAGGCCTCGGCAGCCAACGTAAAACTCGTTGACATCTTCAATATGGTTCAAGCCCTCAAAAAAAGTCCGTAATTAATAGCAACCAGGGTCCTGAGTTATTGTTTGGTTGAAAGGGTTCAAGAGAAGTAACAAGAAGGGGTGAAAAAATAGAAGGTAATCATCACCCAAACCAATTCTTTGCTGGAGGATTTTTATCAAAATTATTGGTTAAAGTTCTAGTTGTGTGAGCCCTTGAAAAAAAGTGCAACTTAGTAGCTACCAGGGTCCTGAATTGGGACTGTGGTCACCTTACAGGCTGATGCAATCCCGATGCTATTCGCAATCACACCCTGCTGTGTATGTGGTGGCCGCAACTGAGATGTTGCGACCACCAACATGAAACATTGGTAGCTACTAGCGATATGAATGCAATACAACATGAAAGCCAGGACGAAACCAGTTTTCATTTCTGTTTCATCACGAAAACATTCAAACAATAGAACAGTAGCTTTATTCCACTCCATCTTATCCAATTTCTAGAGTGTTTGGATCAACTTCTCTTTCCTCATAATCAATTATGAAACTCAAGCTACTCAGAGAAGCTTCTGACCTTCTCCTCTTCTCCTCAGAATTGATTCTATCTTTACAATCAGATTCTATCTTTACAATCAATGGTGGAAGGATTTTCTCACCATAAAACATCAAAGCCTCAAAAGAAAAGAAAATAAAAATCATTCCACTCAATCACTCACCACAAAACATAAAAACCTCCTTGCTTCAAACTATCCCATGCACTAATCAGTCTCTTCTGGAGACTCTTTGTCATGAATTCCTTAGTAGCAGTAGCCACATAGCAATGACTAATGGAAAGAAAAATAAATAAAAAAATGTTACCCTCTCAAACTCTCAATCAAATATTCTATCCTATCTTGACGAAATTAATACCCCCAATCCCTGTCCCTTTCAATCACAGCTCACACACAGATCAACTCAGAGGAATTAGGATCAACTAATTTCACATCATTAATAAAACTCCCAAAATTCTCAAACATTAGTAAAACAAAACCCAAAACACAAAAGGAAAAACCCTGAGTTTCTTCTAAAGGGCTATTTATTTCCTCCAATATCGGCAGCAAGATCGAGTTTTGACAAACACCCGTGAAGGCAAAACGCGCCAGAGAGAAGAGGAAGAAGAAGAAGAAGACGAACCAGGGGAAATGTAAAATCTGCGGGTGGAGCCAGAACTGGAGACGCGGAGGATGAAGCGAGCAACCGGTGGCTGCTCCTTAGAAAGCTTTGACGGCTCTGGGAAAATATGGATGTAGAGGTACCTGTTTCTCTCGATGGACATGTACCTGGAAACGGAACAAAACGAAAAAGAACACACCCAAATTCAACATGAATTAATTTCAGGCTCAATTCAACACAGGAAGAACATCATGAGATGGAAATGGAGAATAGAACACGTACCAGTTCCAAATTCCGAGTTTGAAAGGGTCGGATTTCTTGTAGGAACCGGGTCCAAAATTCTCGATTCTCCATTGGGCTAACCGGGACATCGTCTCCACCTTCGAATCCCCCATGATTGTTTGTGAGTGTGAACTACCGAGAGTGGACTCTCTCTGATAGCGTCTTCGGTTGGAACAAACTAATAAAGTTTCGGAATTCTCATGACTTTGATGTGCACTGTCTATTGACGTTGCAACAGAGCTTTCCCATAAATTACTTTTTAAGTCTTCCTTTTTCGATTTGTAATAGGAAAAAAAATTGAACGCAATTTGTAATAGAAAAATTATAAATAGCAAAAAATATGGTTTTACTTATTATAATAATCAATATACTTATTGTTAATTAGAACTAAATATTAAATTTGTTTAATATTTGTAATTTCAATAAACAACCCTTATTATAATCAATATACTTTTTGTTAATTAGAATAATCTGTTACAATTTTGAAAATTAAAGCTTTTATATATTTACTTTATATTTATTTAGTTTTTTTATTAATACTATTTTTATCGATTTAATTAATTTGAAAATGATATAAAATAAAAATCTTTATTATATTTAAAGTTTAAATAATATAGGATTACAGTTTTTAGAAACTATTTTCTGTTTTTAAAAAATTCTAGTTTTCAATTTTAAAAACTAAAATACCAGAATAACTAAAAGATGTTTTCAGTTTCTATTTTTAGTTTTCAATTTTCAATTTTTTAAATGTTGAAAAACATTTTAAAACAATTATAATAAACTGCAATCAAACAGACACATAGTTTTCCGAAGTAACTAATTTTTTTTTTAAATAATACCGTATAAATAAAAATACTATATAAATAAATTTTTCTTGGTTACCAATATAAATAAATACGTAAAGTCTATGTATTCCAAAATATAATTTCCAACATCTAAAATGGAACTATTGTTGAAGAAGTGGAGGTTTATTTTTAGCGAAATGAATTTTTTTCTCATTATAAAAAAACTTTTGTTAATCTATTGAAGTTTTTTGTCAAAGGTTATCACGCTTATCATGCTGCATTTTTTTTAAGATTTAAAGTGGGCCCATGCAAGGTCGAACACACGAACAAACCAAGCCCTTGGAAGAGGACAAACAATGGGCATTTTCGTAAAGTCGTGAAGACAATCACCCTCTCACACTATAGCCACCTGTCTCAACCTGTCACTGTTCGTCACAAAACAAATCAAATAATAATTTGATCCGATCACTTGCAAACCCAATCGATCTATCTTCATCTTGCAAACCCAGAAGAAAAAAAGAGAAGAAGAGTAGTTTCATCAAACACTTTCCGCGTAGCGACGGAAACATGGCAGGCTTCAGCGGCGACGAAACTGCTCCTTTCTTCGGCTTCCTCGGTGCCGCTGCGGCACTCATCTTCTCCTGTTAGTTTCCCTCTCCTTCTCCTTTTTTTTTCTATTTTCTATCCACAGAAATTCAAAGAAATTTAGATTCTATATCAATTGGCAATAAGATCCTGTAAATTGAAAGAAAAAAAGGTAATCGAAAATTTTAAATCAAAGAGAGAAGAAAATCGGTTGAATTTCGAGGGTTTTTTTTGTCGGTGATGACAGGTATGGGAGCTGCATATGGAACTGCGAAGAGTGGAGTGGGAGTGGCATCTATGGGAGTGATGAGGCCTGAGCTTGTGATGAAATCCATTGTGCCGGTGGTTATGGCTGGAGTGCTTGGGATTTATGGGTTGATTATTGCTGTTATTATCAGTACTGGAATAAACCCTAAGGCTAAGTCTTACTATCTCTTTGATGGCTATGCACACTTGTCCTCTGGACTTGCTTGTGGCCTTGCTGGTCTCTCTGCTGGAATGGCCATTGGAATTGTTGGTGATGCTGGAGTCAGGTATCTTTCAACCCTTCTCTCTGTGATTTACAAAGATTAAGACAGAGTAAATAAATGGAAACTAAGTTTTTTTAGTTCCTATGAAATTATTAATATTTGTTCCTAGTCCTGATTTTTAAAACATTTCATCGCTAAAATGCTCTAATTTTGGTTCATTATTTGTTTGGAATACTCGTCACTTTAGTTTTCAGCATGTGCCTTTTTGTATTGTCATCTTGAATTTTAGTGCAAACTCGATAAAAAGCAATCATGTACATAACATGGAGTGCAACGTTAAGCCGTTTTTGTTTCTGACACAACTTCAAGCAATAAGCAATAATGTTAAGCAATGTTGTAAGTCTCAAACTTCTCTTTGTTTGCCGTTACTATCTTTAGGGTAATCTAAACTATCATATCCTTGATTCATGTGATTATTCATCATGTGATTTAGTCCTTTTTTTATTCAAATTCAATTCCTGTTAGCCCCAAAAAATGTTAATTGATGGACTAATGCAAAATGATTTGTACAAGGTAATAACAAATAATATAAACCAATATGCCCATTTTACTTCTGTAAAACCGTGTTCATTTTGTCCCCACTAAGATTTGATCAATGACACGTACTCTGTTATTGATTACGGATTGTGAAAATGATTTCTCTACATGCTTACTCTGGAGCAGTCTTTTGGCGATGTGGAATTGGAAATTAGTAATTGCTATTGCTGGGAAAATTTAGCTTTTGAAAATATTTTCTTGCGGATATTGCTGTTTGTATTTGTGTGTTCTTTTTTGTTTTTGGAATATATAGTGTCGGAATGGTCATATACCCATGCTGTCTCTATTAATTTATTAACTTCAAATTTTTTATGCATATTGCCTGCGGTGGAAATTGAATATTGTCTTCATTAATATTGATTGACAGTGTATAATTTCCCGTTAACCAAAGAATCGCATATTTAAATAAGATATAAGCTACTGTAAGTAGCATTGGGTCTCTTTACGCGATTATGGAGAAAGAGTGCGCTAAACCAAACATACATTGATCTAATAAAATATATTTGCAAGGTACTTTCAGTTTTGTTATGCTGGTGTTTTATTCTAAGAAATCTACTGTGTAACGGTGTCTCTTTCTAGTCAACAATTTATTTTTTAAATGGCAAGGGTAAGATTCTATCAATCTAGGAGATGACTAGGTTGACTTTTGTTACATCACTTATGTGAACGGGAACCTGGTTTCCCCTTTCCATTTTTTGGCAATTCGGCATTAGAGAATTAATGCTGAACTTCATTTTACCTACAGTTTACTTATCTATTTGAGAATTTCATTTTGAAACTTGAGCTTTATTTTATGTTTTTTTTTTGTTTAAAGAGATATTAACTTCAAAGATTTTTGGCTGCTTTCACTCTTTGGTTCCCTTCATACCAATGTTGACAGTGGAAGGTTGATGTAAATAATCTCCACAACATTTTCATATGCTTAGAGCTTAATTGAATCTTGAGGCTGGTATTGATTCTTATTTTATTCCCTTTAGGCTGTTTAACTATGTTATTTTGTATTTTTATGCCTTGCCATTTTGCTGTTTAACCTTCATGCTGTGTGTATATGTGTGGGTGCACACCTTTGTCAACTAAAATTATCGTTCCATCCATGATCCTATGAAATCTATGCTATTGTTAACTGAGTGATTGGAGACTAACTAAGGTGATTGCTTTGTTTCAGGGCTAATGCCCAGCAGCCGAAGCTGTTTGTTGGTATGATTCTTATCTTGATTTTTGCTGAAGCTCTTGCTCTGTATGGCCTCATTGTGGGTATCATTCTCTCATCCCGAGCCGGCCAATCTCGTGCTGATTAAATTGAAGCTAAATAGTGATAGCTGGCTAGTATGTTATAATTTTAATATCTGGCTTGCATCTGAAATGAGAATATTTGACTGGTATATTACTATTATTTCATTTATTTGCATAGACAAGTCCTGTATCTGAACTCAGTCAGTTTTATGGATTATTCATTTTGGAATTCTGATTAATGATATGATACTTGTTTGTTGAAATATACTGGCCTGATCATATCACCTTTTGGGATCCTATCAACTCTACCAAGTGCCTAGGAGGTTCGAGGGTTTCACCGGCTCTTAAATCGCTGCTAGTAGTAAATGACCTTGGAGCACTTGCACGAGCTTTAAGTTGAACAAACTAGGACGTAATGTCCATTAAATTGTAGGAATTTTTATTAGTTCCCTTTTAGTTGAGAAGGACCTTCATGTTACCTTTGGAGTGGGGGCAAAGAGAGGCATGATCCAGCTTGAATTTCTTTAGCGAGTGTAAGGTTGGTAGGATCCAAGGATTAAGAGAAGAAGAAAGTGAACAGAAGCACTATTGTATTGCAATATTCTGGAAACTGAGGAATCCCCAGACCCAGATCAGGAAATTACAGAGAAAAACATAGAAAAAGCAGAAAAAGATGCAAGGCAATTAGAGGTTGCCTCACCCTCCCAATCCCAACTGAATATCAACCTACCAATTCTCTCTCCATTCCTAGTATTGTATTACTCCCTTTGGTAGTGATTCTCTCACGCAGAATCTGCCAACTCAGCAGTTAGTTACTACTGGCGACAGTGGTAGTGGAACTCACCCCATTCCCCAATCTACCCCTCCTCACATAAACCTTAGAAAACCTCCTAGCCTTGTTAATACTTTGGTGCGTATCATCTCTTCCCCCTTTGAAAACCACCTTGTCCTCAAGGTGAAAATTTGGAAATTGAGCCTTGAATGATTGTAGGGATCCCCAAGAGTCCTCAAACTCAGGCAGATTTTTCCAGTGGACCAAAACCTCTTGTTCCCCTGATTGGCTGAGCCTGGAATCCTGCACCGCCTCAGGTTCAGCTTGTAATTCCCACTCCTCTGAGAGGAAATTGGGTAGGAGTTGACTCTGGGCAACTGGAGATATCGATTTCTTCAACAGGGAGATGTGAAAGACAGGGAGAACCAGGCTTCCCTCCGGAAGCAGTAACTTGTGGGCAACTGGGTTTATCTTTGCAATGACTTTGAAAGGCCCATAGTACCTTGGGCTGAGCTTTTGGTTTACCCTTTTTGCCAAGCTCTTGAGCTTATATGGTTCTATCTTAAGATAAACTATGTCCCCAACCTCAAATTGAATGTCTCGTCTGTGCTTGTTGGCCTGTTGTTTCATCTGATTCTGTGCTTTTGCCAAGTTTTCCTTCAGCTCATCCAACAACGTTCCCTTCAGCAGTCAATCTGCTCACTTCATCCACAGCAGTCATGGTTGCATCTCCCCTGAAAAGCACCGGAGGGTCCTGCCCATATAGAGCCTTATAGGGAGTAGTTTTGATGGTCGAGTGGTAATTAGTGTTGTACCAATACTCTGCCCAACTTAGCCACTTGAGCCGTTGTTTAGGCTTGCTACCAGTATAACACCTGAGGTAGGTTTCCACACACCGGTTGACCACTTCTGTTTGGCCATCGGTTTGGGGATGATAAACTGAGCTATATTTCAATTTGGTGCCTGCTAACTTAAACAATTCAAACCAGAAGGAACTTAGGAAAACCCGGTCCCTATCAGACACAATAGACACTGGAAATCCATGGAGTCTAACTATTTCTCTTATGAAGATTCCTGCCACTTCCTTAGCAGTGTAAGGGTGTGATAAGGCTATGAAATGAGCAAATTTGGTGAACCTGTCCACCACCACCAAGATGGTATCTTTGCCTAGAGCTTTGGGGAGTCCTCCAGTGAAATCCATGGAGATGTCTGACCAGACTTGGGAGGGAATAGGTAGAGGTTGGAGCAGTCCCACCTAGCTTAGTGCTTGATATTTGTTCCTTTGGCAGACCTCACAACTTTGTACATACTGTTGAATAGTTAGTTTCATGCCTTCCCAATAAAACAATGCAACAATTCTCTTCATTGTCCTGAAAAACCCTGCATACCCCCCTACAGCAGAATTGTGAAACTCCTTGAGTATTTGTTGGACTTTTGGTGAAGCCTTAGGTATCACTATTCTCCCCTTATAGTAAAGATGTCCCTGCTTGAGCTGGAACCCTTGGTGTGCCCCTGGTTGAGTCATAAGATCCTGTATGATGCGCTTGTATTTCTCATCTTTTTGCAATTCTTCCTCTAACCCTTCCCACTCTTGCCATTGGACTGTTGAAATAGCTGAGAAATGTAGTTTCCTGGACAAGGCATCAACAGCCTTATTTTCAATGCCCGGCTTGTACTCAATTTCAAAGTCATATCCCAATAGCTTGGAGACCCATTTCTGTTGCTCCTCCCCCATAATTCTCTGGTCAGCTAGGAATCTTAGGCTCTTCTGGTCAGTATGAACTACAAACCTTCTTCCTAGCAAGTAAGGTCGCTACTTCTGGATAGCGACAATTGCCATGAGCTGCTCTCTTTGATAGACAGATTTGTTTTGGCTCCTCTTAGACAGTACCTTGCTCATGTAAGCTACTGGCCTCCCCTCCTACATTAACACAACCCCTATCCCTTTTCCTAAGGCATCCATTTCTAGCACAATCAGTTTGTTAAAATTGGGAGCTACCAACACGGGAATGGTTATCATGGCTACCATCAATTGTTCAAATGCCTCATCTGCTGCCTTGTTCCACTTGAACCCATCTTTCTTTAGTAATTCAGTGAGGGGTGATGCTATCTTACTGTAATTCTGGACAAATTTCCGGCAGTACCCCGTGAGCCCCTTCACATCCTTAGGTGCTGGCCAGTCAACCATTTCTTTAATTTTGTTTGGGTCTGCAGCTACCCCTTGTCCCGAGATAATATGTCCTAGGTACTTTAGTTGTCTCTTGCCAAATGAACATTTTTTTTATTGGCATACAGATCATTCTCTTGCAAAGTGAGAAGTATCTGTCTTAGGTGTCCCTTATAGCTCTCCTCATCCTCACTATAGACTAAGATGTGATCGAAAAACACCAAAGCAAACTTTCGGATGTAGGGTCTTAGTACCTGAATCATTAATGACTGAAAGGTAGAGGTGCATTTGTCAACCCGAACGATATGACAAGGTATTCATAATGTCCCTCTTTGGGTTCGAAATGCTGTCTTGGGAATGTCTTGTTCTCTCATTCGGATTTGGTGATACCTCAAGTTTAGAAAATATGTGTGTTGTTCCTAGCTCAGAGATCCTCAATCACAGGGATTGGGAACTTGTCTGGGTCTATCAACTTTTTTAGAGCCTTGTAATCAACACAGAATCGCCAACCCCCATCTTTCTTTTTGACTAGGATCACTGGGCTGCTATATCAAGGGGTACTATTACATGGTCCCTCAAGCAATCATACTCAGTATTTACCTGGCTTGTGCTACTATTACTATAATTATAGATGTCAGATAGTTCATGAAGCAAGTATTGGGACTCCTCCAAATTTAGGCCTGCATTAGTTCATGGGTGTTCTCTATTTCCCTTATTCCCTTCAGCTCCATTTCCATTTCCTTCATGCAAGGCCTCTACTCCCCTCTAAGTCTCAAAAGCACTTGCTTGCAAGAATAGCAACTTCCATGATTTCCTCTCTATTTTCATCATTCAGCAGACCAAAATCAAGAATCTCAAACAAGCGATCATCTTCCAAGCAAGAAAGAAAGTACAAGGCAAGGCTTCTTTCCTCTTCCGTACCCTCAAACGAAAGTGCTTTCCGCCCTGTTAGTAGCTCCAAGAGCACTACCCCAAAGCTATAGACATCACTTTTCTCAGTTAGTCTGCTTGATTGCATGTACTCTGGGTCCAAGTAACCAAAAGTTCCTTGCTTCTCCCACACCCAGATCTGATGTGGGTTCTGGCGACGGAAAGATGTTGCCTTTACTTTGTTGACACAAAGAGATGGAGATGGTAGATAAAGAACAGGAAAGTTGGTGGGGGTGGGAGAGGCTGATGGGGAGTGCGTGGGGAGGGAAATTATAGAAATCACTTTCTACCAGTGGGCCAATTTTATAGTTTCACCCTAGTCTTCGTGTTTAATTTGTATCTGTTAAAATCATAAAAAAGAAAAAAGAAAAAGAAAAATTAACTTTTTATATGATTAAATAGAAAATAATACATTTAAGAAAATAGAAAATAATAGGAAAGGTAATATTTGTATTTATAGGGATTGTCTAAATCACTCCTAGTAAATATGAGGCAAGATCACTCTAGCCTTAGGTGGTCTAGTAAGATTTTCACATGTGTTAAAATTTTCCAAAACAAATATTAAAATATTAATGGTTCACCTAAGCTATGATGATTTTACCTCATATTTAAATTGATAAAAAAATCTTACCTATTGATTACATGATATAAGTTATCCTTATATCAATCATAATATTTTTGTTTCAGTTCAAAAAAATAATAATATTTTTGTTATTTCAATAATTTCCCCTTCAACAACTGTTTTCATCCCAAATTTGGAGAGAATATAAGCCCCCTTCCATGAGTTTCAGACCATGCTTTCTTTCATCTCCTTCCTCTCCCTCCACTAGGTAGTGATTGGATCACATCACAAAATGAACACTTGTCCTTTTCATTTTATTTGTCAAAGAAAACTTGGTCTGTGATCAATAGTGAAATTTAAAACATATTAATAATTGATGTACCTTGCCAACCATTGGGATGATACGGGTTCCCATCATAACCCGTTTCACACGTACACCTGAATCCATAACTAGTCTCACTATCATTGCAATTAGGGGTGGGAATAGGCCAGGCCGCCGACAGGGGCCTATGGCCTGGCCTGTTTAAAGCCTGGTCTGGCCTGGCCTGTTTAATAAAAAGGCTAGGCTCAGGCTTTTTAAAAAGCCTATTTAGCCAAATGGATCAGGCTTAGGGTTATAAAAAAGCCTATTAAGCCTATCAGGCCGGCCTGTTTATTAACATCTTAATTTAATATATTATTTTAATAATATATACAAACAAATCAAAATATTAAATTCAATTTACATCCATCCAACCTATCACCAGTTTTGGTATTTGTAGAAAAATTAATTTTACCTTTTTGAAACTTGTCAATTGAAAAACATGGTTGGCCTATTTATATCTAGGTTTGTTGGCCTGCTTAGACGTTGAACTATTTAGATGTAGACTTGTTGGCCTATTTAAAGGACTTATTCGAAAATAGGCCTATAAATAGGCTTCAGGCCAGGCTTTTAAAAAGACCAGGCCCAAGTAAAATAAAAAGCCTATGATAGGCCACAGGCCAGACTTAGGCCTTAAATTTTTTAAATAGGCAAGGCCTATTTACGCAAAGTCTAGCCTGGCCTGGCCTAGCCTATTCCCACCCCTAATTGCAATAGCTATTCTTCATGCAGGCACTCTCACCTCTCTTTTCAAACCCACTCGACTCGTTTCCAACACTCCAATCCACAACCATAGGCAGCATTGTAAAAGACAGGTTCTCCAAATGACTAACAGAAACTCATAAGAGCCTCTTTTGACCACAAACGAAAACCCACAATCACTAAACCTCAAACTAGATCCGCACTTGTACGCTTGTATAGTGATGTTCTTCATTTCAGAAGGAACATCCACCTGGCAACACCCAATCCCCGAACAATCTCCATCGGTTACCATGTCGTCAGGTATCCTGCAAAATAATGACTTGACATCCTAATTACACCCACACCTAAAGTTATATAGGAAGAGAAAAGAGAAAATTAAAAGATATGATGTTTGATGTGATAGGAAAAAAAGAAAAAGTTACGAAAAGATAGTGAATGAAAATGATATTGAAGAAAAAATTATGAACCGAACCAAATTCCATGTAGTCAAGAAATCTTGCATTTCGTGAAGGTAGGGATCCTCAGTTATCCGATTTTTTATCAAACAGTTCAGTTTAAAGAGGTTATTATACCTTTAAAATGTTCTATTTATATCAAAGGCGAAGGATCTTGATCGAAGGACAATAGTTCTCTGACTATACTGAATTCAGGATTGCTACTTCCTAGGAATCCGAATTCAAAAGTTATGTGTGAATGAATCGAAATCCAACGTGCTACACCTCGTTAAGCACCCGGTTGAATACTCTTTGCCGTCGTGGTAGCTGTTAAGGTAGCCGTAGGTGCATCCAACACTCACGAACTTGTTTTCTTTGCTTGAGATGGCGAAAGCAGGGGTGCGGAGAGAGGGCCTATTAGCTACCCCATCTACGGTGTCGTTGCAGAGGCGTGAGACGAAGATCATGTCCAATTGGCCTTGGTGGTTTATGTTGAGGACTTGGATGTTGCCATAATATAAAGTGTAATTTTGACATGTGAGGTTCAGCCTTTCCTCTAAGAAACATTTTTCACTTGATACAGAGGATTTCCCTACGCCGAATGGGTATGGAATTGAAATGTTTCTGCATGTGTCTGTGTAACTGGGTAGGGGCAGTAGAAGTTGCATGGCCTTTAATTTGTGAATCAATTTAGGAAGAGGATGGATTTTTGGATGCTTCCTTGTTTAGAAGGACTACACTAGTTGAAATGTTGAATCAGAATCCTCCCCAAGAGTATTCATAGGGAAGAAACAAAAAGATTCAGAATGCATAAAGTTATAAGTTTTGGTAGAAAATGCCAAGAATTAGTTTTTACGCTGTGCCGGCGGCCGGTAATCAAACATAGTAGTACAATAAATAACAAAAGTAATGTAGTTGTCATGACTTCATCTACCCTGAAAACTATCAAGTTGAGGTGATATAGATTGTTTTAAATTACTTTTGATATTCAATAGCCATGCTTTAGAAGTTAAGGTTTTAGAAGGAATTTGCTAATCTATTCGTAAAAATCGTGTTACTAATTTTGATGTGAAAACAAAAGTTTTGAGTAAGAGTGGGTTAAGGTTTTAGGAGGAATTTGCTTTGGCCTATTTGGGTGGTTGTCAATTTTGTTTTTTAAATATAAATTTCAAAACAAAACATATTCGATAAAAATGGTATTGAAATGGTTTTTTACCCTATCAAAACAAGTTTGGCTTAATTTTTAAAACCGCAAAATATGACTCTATGATAAGGTTTTTAGTTTTGATAACATCTAACATCATCACCAACACCACCCACCGCCGCCACCCTCCATCATTACCACCACCTCCACCTCCTTCACCAATGTCGTCACCACCAACGTCGCCACCACCCCACCACCAACACCTCCTCCACAACCACTATCACCCTCCACCACTGCTATTGCCACTGCTACCACCACCACCACCCTCCACCACTGTCACAGTTGTCGTCATCACCTTCCAATACCACCATCATCTCCACCCTCACCACAACCTTCTCCACCGCCGCCACCCTCCATCACCTCTTCCACATCCGCCACCACCCTAACCCTTCATCACCATCCTCGACCACTGTCACAGCCATCGCCACCACCATCATCTCCACCCTCACCACTACCACTTTCTCCACCATAGCCACCCTCCATCATCTCCTCCAGTGCCGCCATCACCACCACCTTCCGCCGCTATTACAACCATCTACCACTGTCATCACCGCTGCCACCAGACTTCACCATTACCATCATCTCCACCCTCACCACCACCTTCTCCACTGCCCCCACCCTACATCCCCTCCTCATCCACCACTACCCTCCAACACCACTACTTCCACCTCCACTGTCACCACCACCACTATCGCTGCCACCTCCACTTCCACAACCATTCTCCAACACCATCACATCACCTCGGCCACAACCTCCACCACTACCGCTGCCACCATAGCCAGCGCCGCCTCCTCCACCACCGCCTCCATTGAGTCCACCACTATCGTTGCTGCCGCTGCCACCATCATCGCCACCACCAGGTAACATCCACGTCCACCACCACCACCACCATCATCGCCACCACCAGGTAACATCCACGTCCACCACCACCACCACCTTCATCGCCACCACCACCACTGTAACGCTGACATTACCACCTACACCATTACCTCCACCGCCACCATCACCCTCCACCATTGCCACCGTCGCCACCTCCTCCACCGTCGCTATTGATCGTCCTCACCATCACTGCTTCTGTTAGGAAACATCGACCTCTACGACCATTGTTACCTAACCCCTCAATTATTCTGTCACTGCTACCACCCACCTTTGTGAATTTACAAAGTTGATAATTGTGGTGATTATTGTAAATTTACAAAGTTGACAACAACTTTTTTAAAACTGAAAACCACATAAAACTAAAACTAAATTTATAAAATTTAAAACTAGTTTTGGTTTTTAAAAATTTCAAAACACAACCAGAAACCACTCCGAACGGAGCCTTAGGGTCATTCTGGTGGTTGTAAATTTTTGATGTTTGAGTTTTAAATGTAAATTTGAAAATAAAATATGTTCCTTAAAAATGAAGGTGAAATAATTTCTTACTTAATTTTTAAATTGTTTGAACCTAATTTTTATAACTACAAAAATTTGTTTTGTGATTATGATTTTGGTTTCATAAACATTGTTTAACAATTAATAACAAAAGTAATGTAGTGTATAACCAAAAATAAATGTACTCCCTCCGTTCCTTTTTATAAGAGTCAAATCAACTTTGCACACCCTTTAAGAAAGTTAGTTAATCTAGTTTTTTACATTAAATTTGTTCTAAAGTGTTGTCGAATTTCCAAAATTATCTTTTAACATACTTATTTTTAATCTCTTTCCACCATAAATGTATTTCCATATTTCTAATTATTTTTATTTATTTATTTTTGAATAACCCAACACTATTTATTGTATTGATTGTCTCAATAGATGAAAATGCATAGTCCACATTTTTTTATAAGTGCATAGTTCATGTACCTAGTGAATGAAGAAGTAAAATAAGAGTTTTAATTATAATAATTAATGTGTAGTGTACCAAGTCTTTGGAAAATGGAAAAAAAAGGGTCATAATTAATACGATACAATTATTATCCAGAATTGTTTCACTCTCACCATGTCCCTATATTGGTGCATTACAAATTGTTGCACTCTCTCCATTTTCCCATGTTAGTGCATATATCTATTACTTGCCTTCATAATTCAACATTGACCTCTCATCTTCCTTATCATGTGATTGTGCTCATGATCTTTTGAATTTATCTAAATGGATAATCTATAATTTATAATCCATACAATCAGGGAGATTCTAAGGACCTTTAAATCATTAAATTATTTATTTTTAATTTACAAAGTAAAAAGGTCTCACGGAGAGTAACATTGTACTTGAAATCATTTTTATGTAAATTTTTTATATAATTTAAGCATTTTTTTTATAATTTTTAATTTTAGAAATAATATATATATATATATATATAAGTATAAAAACAAAACTGTTAAAATATATCATACAGGCCTTTGAAAATATTAATCCATAATCCTTACAATCAGGGGAGATTTCAAGGACCTTTAAATCCTATGCGGTACCCTCCAATTTCACATTTCGCTCTAAAACTATGATATGGCATGAAATTATTCATTCTCCTCACTTTGTGATATTCTAAGGACCTTTTAAAATGTTCATTGAATGGTATGTGTGTGCACTGCGAGTGAATGACTCATATTTCTAAAAGTACTCTTTTTAATTTATAAACTATTTAAAATGCGTATAGTCTACAATTATTTATTTTTAATCTACATGGTAAAAATATATCACGTTGAGTAACATTTTAAATGAAAATATTTTGATATATAAAATAATAGAAAATTAAATTTTAATATGATTTCAGTTTTTTCATAATTTTTAATTATATATATATATATATATATATATATATATAAATATAAGTATGAAAATAGGACAGTAAAAATATATCGTATGGGGATTAGAAAATATTAATCCATAACCTTTATAATCAGGGGAGATTCTAATCACCTTTAAATCCCACGTGTCGCCCTCCAATTTCACCTTATGCTCCAAAACTATGACGTGAAATTAAATTATGCATTCTCCTCTCTTGGTGATTTGCGAATGACCTTTCAAAATATTTATTGTACAATGTGTATGTGCAATGGGAGTGAAGGGACTCATATTTCTAAAATTACTCATTTTTATCTTTGAACTATTTAAAATGTATATAGTCTATAATTTTTTATTTTTTATTTACATGGGAAAAAAGTCTTACGGGATGTAACATTTTACTTGAAAATATTTTCATGTATAAAATAATAGAAAAATAAACTTTGATATAATTACAGTATTTTTCATAATTTTTAATTGTAGGAATAATATATATATATATATATATATATATATATAAAGCATTATTTTCCATTGTACCAAAACAAAATATAAGAATGAAAATTGCTTAGTGAAAATATATCATATGGGGACTCGAAAATATTAATCCATAATTAATACAATCAATGGAGATTCTAAGGGCCATTAAATCCTACGTGACACCCTACAATTTTCTCTTTTGCTCTAAAAATCTAACGTGACATTAAATTATACATTCTCCTCTTATAGTGATATTCTAAGGACCATTCGAATTATTTATTGAATAGTGTGTGTGTGCAATGAGAGTGAATGAACTTCTATTTCTAAAACTAATATTTTTTATTTATGAACTATTTAAATGCATATAGTCTACAATTTTTTATTTTTTATTTACATGGTACAAAATTCTCACATGAAGTACCATTTTACATGAAAATATTTTCATGTATAAAATAGTAGAAAATTAAATTTTGATATCATCCCTGTATTTTTTCATAATTTTTAATTTTAAGAATTATATATATATTGAGGATGTAAAAACATCTTTCTCATATAATACATCCCCATATATATATATATGCCCGCACTTGATGATATTCTAAGGACATTTCAAAACATTTATTGAAAAATGTGTGCATGCAACGTGAGTGAAGGGACTCCTATTTAGAAAGCACCTTTTTTTTATTTTGTTTATGAACTATTTAAAATGCATATAATCTAGAATTATTTAATTTTAAGTTTATGGTAAAAATGTCTCATGGGGAGTAACATTTTACATGAAAATGTTTTCATGGATAAAATAATGGGAAATTAAAATTTGATATAATTCCAGTATCTTTTCATAGTTTTTAATTTTAGGAATAATTTATATATAGAACTATGAAAATTGGGTAGTGGAAATATATCGTACGGAGATTTGACAACATTAATCCATAATCCATACAATCAAGGGAGATTCATATGAACATTAAATCCTTCGTGGAACACTCCAATTTCACATTTTGCTCTAAAAATCTGATGTGGCACTAAATTATTCATTCTCCTCTCTTGGTTATATTCTAAGGACCTTTCAAAAAAATTATTGAACAATGTGTGTGCAATGGGAGTGAAGAGACTGCTATTTTTAAAAGCACTCTATTTTATTTATGAACTGTTTGAAATGCTTATAATTTACAACTATTTATTTTTAATTTTTATGGTAAAAAGGTTTCACGGGGAGTAACATTTTACATGAAAATGATTTCATGTATAAAATAATATGAAATTAAATTTTGATATAATTCCAGTGTTTTGTCATAATATTAATTTTAGGAATAATTTATATATAGAAGTATGAAAACTAGATCGTGGAAATATATCATACGTGGATTAGACAACATTAATCCATAATCCTTACAATCAAGGGAGATTAAAAGGACCGTTAAATAAATAAACATCCATTTTGATCCTGAAGTTGTTTACTCATGACGGTTTGGTCCTTGTACTATTTCGACCCACCACTTATGTCTCTGAAGTTGTCGACGTCGGTCACTTTAGTCCTTTTTTACATTTTACGTTGGTCCCTGAGACGAAAAAGTCCATGTGTCACGTCCTTTGAGACGCTGGCCATCCCACATGGATAATGAATTAAATAATGAAACTTTCACTGTCAATTTAGTCCCTCATTCATTTAACAAATAATAAAATAATCAAAATCCACAAAATTCATCATCTTCTTCTTCCATCATCTTCATCGTCTTTAAACCTAAAAATCCAGAAAAAAAAATCCAAAAATCCCATAAATTCATCTTCGTGGCAACGTTGGAAGATTTCGCCTCCTGTACCAGAAGCTTCCGAACCAAATCGCCTCGACATACTTTGAGCCTGAGATCAACCTGGAAGTAGCACAAACAAACAACACAAAATTTCAACAACGGCTTGTATTGTAGGGAAAAAGCAGGAAATGCTCGATTCTTGAATCTATTCCATTCATTGAAAATCAAACCCCTCTACATCTCATCTCCCTCCCCGCCATCTCCATCCCCTCCTCCCTCTCCAAAGCCACAACATGCGCCTCCTTCAACCTCACACACTTCCTCTTCCACTACGCCCTCCTTGTCCTCCTGGCCCTCCCTCTCCGGATTCTGGGTTCAACCATCACCACCAGATCTACAGAGGGAAAGAAGTCTCTACAATGGAGAAAAATGCCCTCAACCTCTGATCTGCTTCACCAGCGCCTCCTCGACTCCGATCTGCTTCCCTCTTCTTCCACCAACCTCAAAAGTTTTGTTTTTTCCACTCTAATATCTTCTTTCTATCTTGTTGGTTTCTGGGTTCTGCTTCACCATCGCCGGCGAAGGGAGAGGTTGAGGTGTCGTTACTGCCATCGCGGATGAATAAGGTGGAGGAGGGCGTTACCGACGTCGCATTGGGGGGAAGAATTACTATGGGTTGGGTTTTTTGGTTCTGAAGATGAAGAAGATGGTGGGTGGGAAAAAGCTACTGGATCCTCTTCTACTCGTGGCGCGTATCGTCGTGGTGGTGTTTGTTTCCTCAAACGACGAAGGAGTTGGCCGAAAAACCCATTTTCAGGCGGTGGTGGTGGCGGTCAGCAGCGGCGGAACGACGAACAAACTTGAGGGTTTTGTTGTGGACCTCACGGGGAGTCCAGCGGTGGTGTCGGTTTATCTATTGGCCTAGTAGTTTGGCCGGAATCGAGGAGAGAAGGTGGCGGTGGTGATTTTTTCCAGAAACAGAACGAAGAACAATGTTGGTGGTTCGACCATGGCGAGGGAAACGGTGGTGACGGTGTTGTCTCAATTTCCCAGGGCTAGGGCTTGGTCATGCAGGTGGTGGTTTGGCTCTGTTTTGACGGAGGGAGGAAAGGAAGAAGAAGATATGGTTCAAAGTTGAAGGTTTGTAAGATGGTGGGTGAGGAAATGTAGAGGATGGTGAAATGGCATAGAAGGAAGAGCAACAAAGAGATGGTGAGGGAGATTAGTAAATTGGGTTTATTAGACTAGTAAATTAGGTTTAATTTAGTGTTAAATTAATGTTAATGATGTTGAATTAAAAAAATAAGGGTTAATGGTATGGTAGGTCCTTGTGTTTGTACCCAAGTTTGCGATAAGTCCCTCGCCGGAAAAAAATTTGATATAAGTCCCTGTGTTTATTCCAAATTTGGATTTAGTCCTCGCCGGAGACCGGAGCTCCGGCAAGTGCTTACTTGGACTGCTGACTGTATTATTAATGATGACGTGGAATTTTTATTTATTTTTTAAATTACAAATAATAAGAATCATTATAAACTTTAAACCCCTTAACTTAACTAAATCCTAAAATAACCCCTAAACAAATAAACCCCCAATTCCCCAATTTCATCTAACCTAACCAAAATCCCCAATCTAAAAGTTCAGCTCCTTCTTCGTGGGTTTCCTCTGTTCTTCCTTATTTCATTCCCAATGGCTTTGTGATTTAAGTTGAACAAAAATTCAAACATTCACTAACTCAGATTTAGGCCAAAATCTCCCCAAACGTGAACATTTTTCCCAACCTCATTCACACTCACACAGCAGCTTCTGAGCTTAATTCATCAAATTTGAAAAAAATGGGAACAAAAACACCCAAACCCAAGGTTTCTTCTTCTTGTTCTGTTTGTGTGGTCTTAATTGCAGTGGCGTTCTTCTTCATTAATTCGATTAACGCAATCGACGATGAGTGTGAACAAGTTTTCAACATCCACGAAGCCACCGTAGAGGAAATCCAACAGGCCTTCACACGACACTATCTCACGTCCAGGGACCTCGTTGACTTCTACCTGCAGCGGATCGAGGCTCTCAATCCCGTCCTTCGCGCGGTGCTGGAAGTCAATCCGGACGCGCGTGATCAGCGGACCAGGCTGATCGCGAGAGACGACGGCGGCGGAATCGGAACCGTTCGCCGCTGCATGGGGTTCCGGTGATGCTGAAGGACAACATCGCCACCATGGATGAGATGAACACGACGGCGAGGTCGTTAGCGTTGGTTGGGTCGAAGGTTCGGCGTGATGTGCACGTGGTGGCGAGGCTGAGAGACGCTGGTGCGGTGATTCTGGGGAAAGCGAGCCTGTCATTAATCGTAGAAGGAGAACACATAAAACCCAGAAATTCGTACAAGAAGAAGAAGAAGAAGAAGAAGAAGAAGAAGAAGAAGAAGAAGAAGAAGAGAAAGAACACGCAGAAGAAGAGGAGAAAGATTCGAAATTTCACTAAGAAGAAAAGAAAGAACACCAAGAACAAGAAGAAGCAATCAAATGAAATAAGGAAGAACAGAGGAAACCCACGAAGAAGGACTGAACTTTCAGATTGGGGATTTTGGTTAGGTTAGATGAAATTGGGGGTTTATTTGTTTAGGGGTTATTTTAGGATTTAGTTAAGTTAAGGGGTTTAAAGTTTATAATGATTTTTATTATTTGTAATTTAAAAAATAAATAAAAATTCCACGTCATCATTAATAATACAGTCAGCAGTCCAAGTAAGCACTTGCCGGAGCTCCGGTCTCCGACGAGGACTAAATCCAAACTTGGAATAAACACAGGGACTTATATCAAAATTTTTTCCGGCGAGGGACTTATCGCAAACTTGGGTACAAACACAGGGACCTACCATACCATTAACCCAAAAAATAAAGGAAAAATCAGATTAAATCCAAGTCACTTCACTTCAGGGACTAAATTGAAAATTCACGTGTCAAAGAACGTGACACATGGACTTTTCCATCTCAGGGACCAACGGATAATATAAAAAAAGACCAAAGTGACCAACGTCGACAACTTCAGGGACCAAAGTGGTGGGTCGAAATAGTACAAGGATCAAACAGTCATGAGTGAACAACTTCAGGGACCAAAATGGAGGTTCACTCACCGTTAAATTCTACGTGGCACCCTCCAATTTCACATTTTGCTCTAAAAATCTGATTTGGCATCAAATTATACTTTACCTTCTCTTGGTGATATTCTAAGAACCTTTCAAAAGATTTATTGAACAGCGTGTGTATGCAATGAGAGTGAAGGGACTCATATTTCTAAAAGTACTCTTTTTATTTAGGAACTATTTAAAATTCATATGGTCCACAATTATTTAATTTTAATTTACATGGTAAAAAGGTCTTAAAGGAACAACATTTTACATGAAAACGTTTCCAAGTAGAAATAATAGAAAACTAAATTTTTATATAATTCCAGTATTTTTCATAATTTTTAATTTTAGGAATAATATATATATCTGTGTGTGTAAAAACTGAATAGTGAAAATATATCATACGGGGATTAAGAAACATTAATCCATAATTTGTACAATCAAGGGAGATTCAAAGGTCCATTAAATCCTACAAGGCCTCTTCCAATATCACATTTTGCTCTAAAATCTGACGTGACATTAAATTATACATTCTCATCTCTTTGTGATATGCTAAGGACCTTTTGAAACATTTATTGAATAGTATGTGTGTGTGCAATGGGAGTGAAGGGAGTCCTATTTCTTGAAGTACACTTTTTTTATTCATGAACTATTTAAAATGCATATTATCTACCTTTATTTATTTTTAATTTAAATGATGAAAAGGTCTCACGTGAAGTCGTGAAGTAACATTTCACTTGATAGAAAATTAAATTTTGATATAATTTAATTATTTTTACATAATTGTTTATTTTAGGAATAATTCATATATATATATATATATATATATATATATATATATATATATATATATATATATATATATATATAAAAGTATAAAAAATGTGTATGCATCTTAATGTTTAATGTTTACTAAATTTTAAAATTTCATGTACAATAACTAATATTACTAAATTTAAAAATTTCACATAACAAATAAACTTATTTCATTGGTAAAATTCCGCTATTTCCATCATTATTCATTTATATTTTACCTTTAAGTTAAATTCTCTCGTGCATGACACGAGTATAAAATTATATATATATATATATATATATATATATATATATATATATATATATATTTTGTTGCTAACATGTTCAAGAGGGTAAAGGGGAGAAGTAAAAAGTGGAGCATGGTCACTGACATTTCTTCCATGAATAATGTTTGGTTAATACTTCAAATGTATTTACATCAAGATAAAGACGTTGAGACATAAATAAAAGTGAGAGAATTGAAAGATATGATCATTGATATGATAAGAAAAAATATGATAGATAATAAAAAAGTAAGTGAAAATGTGACAGAAGAGAAAATACAATGTGAAAATGAATCAATACTCGAAACAATTTTTTTTTATTCTGAAACCACCTGTTGACGGTCCTCGCCTTAACTTTGTACTAGTAGGGTTGAACTGCAGATGTTTCACAATTTGTTTGATAAGTTCACCTTCGTACCTACAAAAGCGGGTTTCCCTATTATGCACAACAACAAAAAGCTGTACAACATTACACAAGTTGGCTTTGGCCCCCTATCGGGGTGGAACCAGTTTTTACTTTTAATTTTTTATCATTTACTATTTTTATTTTTTACTATTTACTATTTTTTTGTTTTTTTTTTTTAATTTATGTACCTCAAAATTAACCAATTCTTGGTTCTTACTCGACCCCAAAATTCTCTCAACTCTTTCCTTCTCACTAACACTCACTCAACCACCGTCATGTCCATCCGCCACAACGATGGAGGCGGTTGTGCCTTCAGAACTAACAACCCCCTTCAGAACTGAACAATTTTATCACCACAAACCCTACCACCACTAGATTTGAAACCACAACCACCACCACCAGATCTGAAGAGCCACAAACCACAACCACCACCATCTCCTCCTCCCCCTCCGCCACAGACACCACCACCACTAGGGGTGTACAGGACCCGGCCCTGTCCCTTGACCCGTCCCGGCCCATGTCCCTTAAATCCGCATCTCTTCGGGTTTCTTCGGGTTTAGGGACGGGTTCGGGTTTAAAAATTGAACCCGGTCAATAATTAGGGCCGGGTGAAAGTCAAGTTCAACCCGTCCCAACCCGTCCCACAAACACCATTTACACACTAACTTCAAAACATGGTTTTGTATATCTTCATTTATAGTCTAGTTTCAAGTGAATGTAATTTGTATTCTTTTCTCTAATTAAGTATATTGTTATGAAAAACTTCAGTTCTATATAGTTTCTTCCATAATTCATTGATAGGATAGAAATTAGTCTTTTTACAAAATGATATGTATTTATAATTCTTTGGTGAGATTTGAAGTTGATATTTAATTTGTCATTCGGGCCAACCCGGACCCGTCCTTTTGCGGTCGGGTTTGTGTTAAACCCGTACCTCATCGGATCTCTCCGGGTCTAGGAACGGGTTCGGGTTTAGAAACTGACCCTATCAATATTTAGGGCCGGGTAAAAGTCAAGACAAACCCGTCCCAACCCGTCCCATGAACAACCCTAACCACCACCACCAGATCTGAAACGCTACCTTCCCAGCGTGGGTCTCCACCACCTTCCTCAACACGAACACAACAGAGCCGCCGCCCTCCCCTCAAACATCAACTGTCGTTTGGAGATCACGACCCTGTTTTGCATCTGTTTTCTGTTCGTGACTCATCACCGACGCACCGCTCCAGATGGTCATCGTTCGCAGTGCACAAACCCATGCAACTTGCTTCTGGTTCGCGAATCATATTTTCTTCTTCTCTTTCTAACAGGTGGAGGAGGGTTTCGTGGTGGTGGTGGTGTTGGGTGGGAGTGGGGCGATTTTCAGTGTGGGGGTGGCATGATTTCTGTGTTTGGGGACGATATTCTAAGTTTGGAAAGACGATCTCTTCCACCCACCGCTTGCTTTCTTCTTCCACGTGAGAAACTCAAATTCTAACGAACATGAGCAACAACCGAAAAAGGAGGCCCAGGTCAACAACGAACATGAACCGAAGGGATATGTGGCGGTCGGAGTCGTGAGAAACCCATATCCTCAACGAAGCTGAACCCAGATCTCATGGCGCAACGACGGTGCAGGAGGGAACTGGAGGTGGTGTTGGACAAGGTTTGTATCAGGTAAAAAAGGAGAGGGTACTTTGGGAACTTAGAAATTTGGGGTCAAAATAATAAACCATATTTTCAGATATTATGAAATTATGGATAATTTAAAATGAAAAATAGTAACTTGTAATAGATAAAAAGCAAAAACTCATTCCACTCACGGAGTCAAAACCAACTTGTGTAATGTTACACAATTTTGTTGTTGTGCATAATAGGGAAACCTACAAAAACACAAGACTTTTTTTTATTAATTCAGTCTGCAGAGTTTTCAATTTCATCTTGTTAATTACAATTTATTGCATTAAATGGTAAAAGTAAGCTTGGCTAAATAACCTTAAAAGAATGTGGCACCACATGACGAAGTCCAAATAAAACTTCATAAAATTAGTAAAGTTTCGATTGATAATTTTCAAGCAACCATTGTAATTTCACATTTTATCCTTTTAAAAATGGAATTAATTATATAGCTTACAAAAGTCAAATCTCTTAACAAATCAATTTAGTGGATGAAATATTGAAATGTGTAATTTTATGAACTAAAAATAATTGGAAAACTTACCTCTCTTTTATGTATTTTACGTCTGATAATTGTAATTTTTACGTATATTTGAATATTATTTTAGGCACTTATTTGACATGTATGCTTGCATTATTGATCTTTTTATCCCCCAAAGTAGTTAATTTTATAAATACTTAACTTTAGCCTAGAAATAGTGTAAATATTATAAATTTCACGTTCTAACTTGGAGTTTACACGTAGGGAAGAAATTCAAGGAAAATTCAAGTTGGATTATAAATTGAAGATTTAAAGAAAGCTGAGTGCTGAGCACCAGCCTCTAGGTGCTAAGCACCATTTAAACAAAGAAGAAACTCTCATTTCCTGTCCAAAACATGCTGAGCATGAAGGGAAGGGTGCTAAGCACCCTAGGCGGCTTAGAAAACCCATGCTTGAAGGCAATAGGGTGCTGAACACCCAGGCAAAGGTGTTGAGAACCTAGAAGAAGGTGCTGGGCACCCAGAAAAGGATTTTAAGCACCCAGAAGCCTTCATCTTAAAGAAAATATAGTGTTGAGCATGATTTGAGGGTGCTGATCATGATTTTTGCAGCCCTTACTTTTATAAAAAGCCAAAGCACGAATTGTTTTAGATCTCTCCATTTTTTTCTATTTTCTCTCCCAAAACACATTAAGGCAGCTAAGCTTCATGTAGGAGAGCTTATTGGGCCTAGGATTGAAGGAGTGGAGTGCCGAAGTGATGGTGGCAGCCGCGGGAGGATTGTGAGAACCTCTCGAAGGTCATGGAAAGCTTGGGAAAGTTTCTATGGTCGTGGTTCTGTCTCCTTTTCAGCTTTCATCTCTTTCTTTCCGTATCCCTTGTATATGTTGTTTTTCTATTTTTGTATTTAGATTGTATAACTTGATTAATCGATTTGTGGTAAACTCATTCTTTGATGTAAATGGAAATATTTCATGTATGGTGTTTCTTTCTATGCTTCATGCTTCTAACCAATCAATTGATAATCAAAAGAGCTTCACTAATTTATAAATAGATCGAGATATTGATATGAATTAGTGAATGATTAGTTCAAGGAAGGTAGAACGCTTATGTCTTAGGTCACAACTGTATGTGTTAAAGTTTGGCTTTCTGCGCTTCATGTATCAATGATTTGTGTTAGATTTCTGTGGACTAGCATTAGATCGGGAGAATGGTGTGATTCCGGTCTAAGAGAGAAACCACTCAGTGAACTAGTTGCCTTAGGGTGAGAATATATTGGGTATGAACAATAATGGATTTCCATGTGAAATGTGGGGTTCTGAGTTCTAACAACAGTTTTGGGGTGACAACAGAATTCGCAAGCTTGGGATACCTTATATTAGGATAGATTGGTCATTGGGAATGTCTTTGAGAGATAATATGAGTTGTATTTTTCCTTTTGGGTTTTCTAGATGGTAGGGAATTACGTCTAGGAATTTCAACTGATAGATTTACCTAGCTAGGGATAGTTAGGTGGATAGCTCTCGGCATCATAGATAAAATGAACGTTTATAGATGTGTTTGAGTTGAAAACAATCAAGAAGATTAGATGAGTGTATTTCTGAGTACAGTTTCTTCTTTGTTATCCCTGTAATCTTATTTTACTGCTTTCTTTATATTGAAAATCACAAAAACAAATATACCAAACATCTTTTAATCCGCTCAAATCAATATTTGGCTAGTGGAACTGATGTTCACACAATTTCTGAGTACGATAAACCCGTATCTGCTTTACTATGATTAAATCATTCATGTTTAACCAAAAGCAGCACAACTAGAAAAAAACTTTTATAAACGATGTTGACGTTACATTTATGTATTTGATGTCACATCTGTTTTCTTTGCAATATCCTCCAGGTAAATGATTCGGACAAAGCTGACTTCCATTGTTGCACTTTAATGGATTTTTTTCCGAATCTCTTTTCATGTGCGATCATAGCATCTTTAGAGCATCTCCAACATTAGGAGCTTATCCCAGTTGGAGATGCTATGCTCTGGAGCTTATTTCTTTTTCCCCTTGGAGCAAAATGATGTGGCACACTTGGGAGCTTAAATTTAAGCTCCAGAGCTTCTGCAAGCTCCCTTGCTTTTTGGGAGCTTGTAATATAAAATTGTATTTTTTCTCTCATTCACAACCAGATTTCAGGTAAAAAAAAGAGGGAAGATGAAAACAGAAGATGATTCACAGGAAATCAAGCATTCAGAACCATAAACACAAAATCATTGATGTATTAAACAACCCAAAAATTAAAAATATTACAAAAATTAAAACAGAAGATGAGTGGAAGAAGAAAATTACAAAAGAATTACAAAAATTATGAAAGGAAGAAGAAAAGGTATGATCCGCCTTGCATGGGTGAAAATACTCTGATCCGGTGGTGGAAGGGGCCGGCGGTGAGAAGGAAAGGAAGAGGGGGCGGCGAGGCGAAGAGGAAGAAGGAAGAGGGGCGCTGACGCGGTGACTCTGTGAGGAAGTGAGGTGGTGGCGGTGGCAACGGCGATGGAGGCGATGGCGGTTTGTAGAGCTAGGGTTTGGTAGAAGAGACAAAGGTAGGTAGAGAGAAGAAGAAGAGGCTGTGCAAATAAATTTTTGGGCCGAAAACCCATTTAAAATAGGGTTACCGGTGGAACCGGTAATTCTTGTACTTTAAAGCTCTCCTTGATCGGCTGGAGTCGATTTCTGCCCGTTTGGGCCTGGTTTGACTGACCTAGCTGGTCAGAATATGGACGTTGGTCCATTTTTTATTTTTATTTTTTACAGAAAAACAGGCAGATTTATAGTTTGGGCCAGTTTTTATTTATTTTTTTCTGATAGAAAAACGGAAAATCAATTTTTTACCCAACCAAAATATTGAATTAAAATTTAAATTCGAAATAAAAATTATAAATATATGTGGTATTGTGGGACCCAACCAAAAGTAAAATAAGGAGCCATGGTTGGAGCAAAATCTGCTTGAGTTCCTTATGAGGGAGCTTAATCCTACGTGACACTTCGGACCCACAAAAAATGTGTTTAAGCTCCCAACTTTGGGAGCAAGGATGGAGATGCTCTTATAATCTAATCTATATTCTAACCTCAGATGGATTGATCACTTTGTAATGTATTGGCCAAATAAAATGTTTTTTCTTCTTCTTACACTTACTGATCTTAACAAGCTCATGAAAGTACAAATAATTGAATGTCTTGACTTTTCAATTTCTTTTAGTGAAATTTGACTGTCATCGCCCAATCCTTCATCCTCCATAAAAGTTTTGAATCCTGCCTGCTGCAAAACATTATAGAGATATCCTGTAAAGTCCACAATTCGCTGGATGACTTCATATTCATACCTGTAATAATTAAGAGCACAAGTCGATCGACTTAATTCATGAAGTCTATTCGAGCAAATATAACTTTTCAATTTCATTCTATTAATTAGAATTAATCATATATAATGAAGTAGATTAAAGCTGCACTAATGACAAAAATAATTAAAAGTGGTATTATCACATTCACTGATTCACATACCCAGTTTGGAAAGGCAATCAAGTCAAGTTAGCCACATCGGACAAAGCTGATCTCCATTTTAGAAACTTCAAGGGGTCTTTTTGAAACATTTTTTCATGAGCGGCCATGGCATCGCCCACAGAATGTTGTTTGTTTCCTCACATGCCATGGATCTACTCGGCAAAAGATTGGCCAAACCAAGTGGTTCTTCATCTTCATACACTTGACTCAATGATATTATTAAGTTCATCGAGACACCAGGTGGAAGATGCATAATTTTCAGAGAGAACAACGATTGAAATAATTGATTCATTAATTGCTTTATGAAAAGATAATAAAATTCGGTCATGGCGCTTCTCCTCCTCCTCATTCTTAAAAAAGACGTTGATGTTCCTCTGGCGCAAAGCATTACAGAGATTACCTATAAAAACGTCCCTCGTATCTAAGCTTCTAAAACTGATAAAAACATTGTAGCCCAACAAAGATTCGGAGACCAATTCCGTGATATTAGGGATGAGTTTATCTTCATTGTCCCTACGAAAGCACAAGTCGTTTGGTTTCATCAAATATCCTGGTTATCAAATTGAGATTCGTATAGTGTATCACAAGACCATAATTTTTAAATCGTGAATCATATCATTTAAGGTATTCTAAGATACAAATAAAAAAAAGTCATAAATAAATTGAACATCATATAAATATATTTCAAAATATATACTTAAAGATCCTAGCCATATATAAGAAGAAAAATAGTTTCTAGTTACCCAAAGTTCAGGTGTTAAACTCCTCCAAAAATTATCAATAGAATAATAAAATACAAGAAAGTATGTGAACAATACTTGCACTTTACAAAAAGTCTATTGCCTACACATTCACAATGGCTCCATGTGATGTCTTTGGCTTTCTCAACTTTTTTCTTTGGTTGTCCATTAAGAAAGTACCAAGTAGCAATAGAATAAGAAAGGGAAGGACTACCAAGGTGTGATAATTGATAAACAAGAGAGGGTGGGAAAAATTTAGAGGTGGGGGACCAAACTTTTCCCTGCACAGCGCACGTAGCAACACATAAAGAGTTCCGAGTAGTGTTTTAGGGTTTCTAAACAAAAATAGACCCCACGGTGTTTAGGAAGAGTATCTGAACAATTTTTAAGAAAATGCAAAAGAAAAAAATGTGTAAAAGGCCAAAATGTGAATGCGAACCGGATTTGGATCCTCTCATGTGTTAATTTCACATGACTATGTCATGTGAAGATCTAAGCCTTTAATTTCTTTTTATTGAAATCTGGACCCTTAATGAATATATAGAGGGAGAATATTAAAATTGTGCAAGAAATAATGTTGACCATTAGATTTCATTAAAAAAGTAATTAAGGGCCCAGATTCTTCACATGACATGGTCATGTGAGATTAACACATGAGAGGATCCAAATCCGATAAATCTAGCTAGCTTGCTATCTACACATTATTTAACAATGGAAACTAAATTGGAGCAATTGAAATTAAAAAGAAAATACTACTTAAGTACCTTCCTGCTGGCCCAGTTTCGTAAACCCATCCCGCGAATTGTGCAACCTCAGTCAAAGTTGCTGACTTCCATTGCTGCACTTTCTCACTATTATGTCCGAGTTGCATGTGCATCAATGGCTTCGCCATATGCACCATTCTGATCCCTTACATCAGACGGGTCCGCGTTGTAAAACACTGGGCAACCTTGAGATCATGCAACTTCCTACAGTTTAATATCTTGACAAGCTCATTAAGACACGATTTGAAAGACGTGTAATCACCGGAGAGTATAATGATTGACACTTGCGAAAATGTCAAACATTTCATCGTCCTGGATTAACATCATGTCATCGGCATCCACGAAGGTCATGATTCTCTTCTTTTGCAAAGCATTGTGGAGCTTATGAGTGAAACTGGCCGCATCTCGACCATAACTGAGAAAAACATCGTAGTAGTTGTGTTTCCTTGACATGGCACGTAAGTACTAGCAGGAAAGAAATGATTTTGAGAGAGCTGCTAACACGAAACGGTATTGGTACGTTCGTTGGTTTGATCTAAATCTAAATTCTATCAGAATAAGACCTCCCTTTCCTCTACATATCCACTTGTTGCTTGATTATATTATATTTGATCTGATCTCCCCCACCTTGGTTTTATCAATTCAAAACCATTCAATATTTAACAAGAACGGAAACTCAGGGGAAGATCATGCACCTAAATCCAGAACGGGATTTTGTCAAGATCCACGGCGAGAGGGGTTTGAAGAAACGTCAAGCTCTCTCAAAACCAGATGAGACTTCTCGAAGAACCAAGGCCTTGTGTTCAATATCATCTTCATGTCCTTCGTTTTGAAGAAACGGAACGTGAAAACATTTTGCGCATCCTCCCGGATTTCGACCCCATAGGGAAGCTTCCATAGTTTGGTCATCCATGCCCGAAAACCAGACACGCTAGAGGGATGCTTTGCCAGCAACCTCCCCACTAGCCACGCACCCGACGCCACGGAGGATTCAGCCAGCACCTTCCCTACATTTAGGACGCGGGCCTCGTCGTCGGTAAGAACGAACTGCTTCTTGGTAGCCATCGGAGGCGAAAATAGCAGCAGCAAAAAACAGTAGCAATACCTTGTGATTACATTAGTAGCAGAACCACGCAGAAGAAAACGTGGAGAGATATGTCCACGTCCAAAAGCCCTAGGCAAAGGAGGAGGAGAGTCTGGACTGGGAGAAATAAGAGAGAGTCTGTCACAAGCCACCGTGAACCATCCAGATGCCGCCACCGTCATGAGGAAGCCAAGGCCTCGCGTTACTGTTAGCGACCCATAGCAGGAACGTGAAGGAGGGTCTGGAAACCAGTCGAAAAACTATCAGAATTCCACCATGCACCACACAGAGGCCGTCGTCGTCGTAAGAATATCAAGGGTCGCCGCTGCTGGGGCCATGTGTGCAGCGCCGTCGAAGTTGCTAGGGTTTCAGCGTCCGTGCAATTTGTGTACCTCCGTTGAAGCTGCTGTGGGTCACTGACAGTAACGCGAGACCTTGGCTTGCTCGTGACGGCGGTGGCATCTGGATGGCTTTCATCCCCAATGAATACTCCGTTAGCATTTTTTATTTTCCGTCTCATTTCCATACAATTTTTAACGGAAATGCTGACGTGTCATTTTTTATTAATACTTTAACTGAAATTTTCTTTTTTAATTAAATAATGTTTGATTATTTGCAATTTAGTCCCTCTCCCTCTCCCTCTCCCTCAACCACCACTCATCCTCCTCAACCACCACTACTCCTACTCCTCCTTCCTCACCCACCACCACTCAATTTCCAAAATCATCTTCCTCCTCCTTTAGCATTACTATCAATTAATTCGTAAGTGAACATTATCATCTCATACGGAGGGAGCACTTCTCCACGAGCTTCTTGAGCATGGCGTGCAGCTCATTAGCGGAGATGAGGTCATTCTTGTCGACGTCGTAGAGGTGCTTGGCATGGTACTAGAATTGGGATTGAAAATTTGTCTGCTCTGTGTGATTGTGTCGAGGTCGTAGAGGTGCTTTGATTTGGGAATGAAAACATGAAATTGGTATGAGAATTAAGATGAGAGGAACGAAGATAAGGTTACAGGAATTAAGGTGAGAATCTGAATTTCTGGGTTCATACCACAATCGAAGATGACGAGATAAATTTCTCATGAATTAGATTTAGGGTGAAATAACATTTGAATAAAGTCACAAATTAACCTAAAGCCAAGTGGACCGTCGAAGTACTGCGTCGTCCGCCATAGCTGTCAGCCGTCGCTGCAGTAAGTGTCGCAATCTCCTCTCCATTCTCTCGTTTTTGGTGGGTAATCAGTAATGGGTTCGAGCTTGGATGGGTTCGTTCATGTTTGATGTAAATCAGATCTGAGTTTTCTGATTTCATATGTATAGTTTTGTTCAAACAAGAATGAAATTTCCTCCTGCTAGTTCCGAATTTCATATTCTGAGTTTGCCTACTGCCATGTTTGAATTTCTCTCTCAATTTGTTGTGGGTTGAATTTCTAAAAAAGCTGATTAGTCAATTTTGCAAGGGGAATAGCAGCTACTGTATGAGATGATAATGTTCACTTACGAACTAATTGATAGTAATGGTAAAGTTGTAATTATTATTCAAATGTGTTTCTATGCGTTTTTTTTTAAGAGGAAGAAGATTTTGGAAATTGAGTGGTGGTGGGGAGGAAGGAGTAGTGGTGGTTGAGGAGGAGGAGTGGTGGTTGAGGGAGAGGGACTAAAATTGCAACAAGTTAAACATTATTTAATAAAAAAATAAAATTTTCAATTAAACATTAATAAAAATGTCACATCATCATTAAAAATTGGATGAAAATGAAACAGAAAACCAAAAATGCTAACGGAGTTACAAGTAAGGGATGAAAATTGTAATTTTTTTTGTTATGGACCATTTTCGTACAAAACGTATAATTGAGGGACCAAATGTACAAACCTTACTTTTTTTTTCTCTTTAATCAGGAGAGACGAAAGTAAAAGTGGGTGAAGAACCAAAATAATTAATACAAAGAGTATATTTGGAAAAGACTAATAATTTTGCTAAAAGCTAATAAGAGGTTTTTATATCTATGGACAACAAAATTTCTCTTTTAAGAGCAACGGACGGAGTAATTTATACTGCGCCAAGAAAAATAAACCTCCCATTTTATTCACAAGTGACAAGACCGTATAAATGAAGACAAAAGTGAAAGGATAAAAAGAGAGGCAAAGAAACTCACCAATATTTTTAATTCAAGGTAACAAAACATGTAGATCCTACATATAACTTAGTGTGTCTACATCCTAAGCAAGGAACGGCTGTATTCCTGAAAAGGAAAGACAACTAAATCAAAATATGAATGAGGAACTGTGGAAGACAAAATTAGTGGTTGTTCTTAACGAATAAGAATCGACATCTCATTTGAACTAGTGAAATACAGATATCTACCTTTTCAAAGCTCATCTTTTACTTGTTCTTGCTTATCTGATTTATCCCCGTTCTTCTCAATGAAATCGATGATGTCTTCCTTCGTTCTATTTCCATCATACTGTGATATTTTTCCACTTGCTGATCTGAAGTACAGAGTTGGATAACCTTGTACATCAAAGGTCTCGCTTGGGATATCATTGGCAGTTGCGTCCTGGAAAGTAACACAAGTGAGAAGAGTTTAATAAAAAAGATAGAAGTAAAAGATAATTTCTTAAAGCGTATTTCTCTAAAATCAGTACATATAATCTCAGCTTTTTCTGTGTGATTATCAATGCATCATATCCTTATCGAGCAGCTGACTCCTAAAGTGATCAATTAAAGTAAATATGCGCATAATCTAAAAATCTTAGAACGTATGGATTCTTACCAGTTTTGCAATAAGAACGTCAGGATTACTTTGATATGAAACAGCAACTTCCTCCAATATTGGAGCCAACTTTTTGCAGTGACCACACCAAGGAGCATAAAACTCCAGGAGAACTGCAAGATATTTGTGTTCATAGTAAAGAAATTCAATCCCAAATTCTCTATAGTTAATACATGAGTCTTACTAGATGAGTAATATTAACGCTACACATAATCGCAATTATATATAATGGCATCACATGGACATGAATTATAAAACTGGTAAGCAGGAAAATATAACAGAATTATATGACATTGAGCCATTCATCTTTTGTAAACGAACAAAATAGACTATTTTGCCAAGTTCTGCAAAGAGGCCAAGCAATTTAAATTATCAGTTCTTGAAGTATTATAGCAATCTGAGAATCATATTCAATGGATTGCATAAAGAAGTCACAATCAAATCCAGATTCATAAAGTCAAGACTACTATAACTTTTAGATTAAAGCATTTAGTCACAAGTAAAAAAAGTAAAAAGAGTTTACAGGTTGAGACAATGTTGAAATCCCCCTAAGACCCAAGAGTAATAACAAAATCCTCTAGATTTGTAGCTATATCAACCATTATTTTTTTGTTTTGTTTATTATTCTAACATTATATGTGTTCCAGTAATCTCAACCATTCTATTTTGCCAAAATCTTTAGTTTCAAATAAAAATAGTTGAATCAATTCAATTTTTTATTTCATAAATCAGAGTCTGTCCTTTTATGTGATTAATATAGTTAGTTAAAAATGAGTAGAAAAAAGGTTGTAACTTCTAACCAGCAATATTTCAACTATTGTTCACTTATTATAATATCATATTGGGAAATTGATACAAGCAATAGCAATGCTTTGTCTTATAACTTAAATACAAAATTTTAAAAGATATATGTAAATACAAACTTAATATATGATATAGCATTATGGCGTAAAGCCGTGAACGGATTCATGTAGCTGACCCCACTTAGCTGAAAAAAGTTTAGACGATGATACAAATTCTTTTTATCTGCACCTTTTAATTTTGTGCATTAAATTTTATTAGTATTCCATGTTTTTCTTGACCAAAGGAAAAGTATCTGCAGTTTTATTATTTACCACAACACATTATAACTTTAACTAGAAAGACTCTTTTATCATACCAGGCAACAACCACTCATAATAGCACTTAGTTGATAAAATAACAACCAAGTCTTTTTCAACAAGTGAGGTCGGTTACATCGACAAGTAACATCATAATATCCTGAATCATGTCTAATTAAATAGCATTTGGTTGATGTGTAAGAAATACTATAAAGAGAAATTCGCAAGGCTCTATCAACGTTTCAAAGTCGAATACCTTAACATACTGGTTGATATTAAAATAACTCTACCTTTAGAGGGATTCATATTTAATCAATTATATTAGTGCACCAACTCTCCCGTGCAGGGAATAGAATTACTCAAACTCATGACATTAATTAGATTACACCATGAGCCAAAATCTATCAGATAATATCTAATCTATCACATAGAATAAAACCAAAGAGAAGAAGCAACAAATAATACCATTTCTCCCTGAGTTGAAAATCATGTCCTCAAAACTGTCTGCAACTACCACTTTAACAGGTTCATTGTTAACTTCGGGAATAGGTTCCGACTTCTTATATGGTTTAATATTTCCATCCTGAAATTATACAAAAAATAGTTTGATCAAAAGATACAAACTGCAACACAAATAACAGCAGGAAATTCCAAAACATATATATTGATAGAACACCTGGGCCAAATGTCAATGAGGACCCAATTTTAGAAGCATCTAGTGGAAGGCCCAAGATTTGGCAGGTTTATACTAGGAGAAAGAGAGTGAGGTCAGGTGGAGAGAATGTGAGTTAGTTAGTGAGCTGGCATGATGTGCATGAGGAGAGGAGATTCGGGTAGATTTGGGTATATTTGGAGAGAGAGAGAAATTAGGAGTATTCTGTTTTCTTTAGTGGAAAGTTTGTTAAGGAGGAGAGTACCTCTCTGGTAAGGAGTCTGAGACTCTGGAAAATCCCCAATCTGTAGGGCTCTTGAGCTCATCTTTTTCTTCATAATCTATAATATTCACATTCTGAAATTCTCGGTTCTATCATATATCCTAACAACTAAAAATACTAATACCAAAATCCATCAAGCAAAAGATTTTAAGTTACTAACTGAAATAAGCATCACCTTATATGCCTTCAACCAAGTTGAAACGTGATCAGGTTCCAAATTGGATTTCAAAAATTTCTTCCTATCATCTTGTTGAATGATAATTAGAGGCACTTGGTCTTCCTTAAGGCCAAAATACTGCCAGGACAAGCCAAATTCATAATGTCCAATATCAATATTATTATACAACGAATAACTAAAGAATGAGAATGTAAATTATTTTGATGCAAACCTGGAATGCACCTTGACTAGCCTCAACATCTCCAACTAGAAAGCTTATGCCCTCTTGCCTATATTGCTCAGCAGTTTCATGGTATTTTAGTTTGAGAGAATCAGCAGTGTCAGCTGTGAAGTTCATGAATAACATTGCCTGACAATTTAAAAATCTTAATTTAGAACTCTGGGACACTGAACCTCTAGTTCACTACCGAACTAGTCAAAATTCCAAATATAAAATCCGAATAAAGATATGATACATTGATGAAGTAATGATGGCATCTGAGATATTGCAAAAAGAAAAAGAAAAATCAAGAGGTGTATTAAAGCTTCATTTTTAATCAATCCATATATACATGAATATATTCAAAGAACAAACAAGTCAAGAGCCCAAGTTAATAAGAAATGAGAAGGTTGATATTCAAGAAAAAAAATATTCTTATTAGAGAGGCTCCATTGTATTATTCTTACCTCACCAATAATCAAGAAGCAATGGGAATGGCAAAACCTATGAATACCGAAGATTTTATTAAAAACAAATAATGATTCAATGGGTGGAATGACAGAACAGTCCGAGGAACATTCCATTTTTTTCTTGCGTAATCATGGTCAAACTACATTGATGCTGAAAGAGTAATTATTCGCCTGCAAAAACTTCAGATTTTACTGACTTCACAAAAATTTTGCCTGTCCAAATAATAAAAGTGGATATAACACAGGGGTGAGGGGAATAAAAGCAAAAGAAAATAATCAATATTTTGGAATATGAAATGAAGGGAAAAACAAGCAAATTATGAAAAATAGGTGACTATGAGGATGACAGTAATAGAAGCGGGTAATTAGTGACAAATACAAACGCAGAGACAATAGTATATTAAGACAAATCCTCCAGCAAAATATTGAAAGAACAAAATTGTGTTAGATAGCATGTTACCTTTACACGAGGACTGTTAAAGAATTTGACAACAAAAGGGTGATTGCTTGGGTCATTGTTAAAGACAGTCACAATTGGGACACTAGATTCTTCGACAAATTTTTCTAAAGCTTCCACATGGAAATCCTACAAGTATGAGACAATTATACACAACTAAATGAGATAAACGCATTAAGTTACACAACAAATCTATATCTGCAGTGCAGAAATCAACACTTACCTGGAAGTCAACAAATAGCTCATCAAATGGCTTGAACAATCTAACTATGGGCCCTTTCACCGATGATTCTCCCCGTGGAAGGTGTCTGGCATCCAAGGTGTGACCAAAATCATATTCAGAACGCCATTTCTCTGCCAATGCAGTGAAGTTCTCAAACTCTTGCCCAGCAAATTTTGGGAAAACCCCAAACTGAAAAAATATAGTATAATAAGATAATAGGCCAATGCAAATAAAAAACAACACAAAAGCACAAAGGAAGATTACTCACAATAACAACTTTATTTTCACCAACAAAAGCACTACCATCATCAATAGATTTAATTTCAGTTGATGCAGGACCACTTAGCTTCTTCAAATAGTCAACAATACCATCTGCTTCACGGGGACCTTTGTATTCTTCAATGACCTTACCCCCATTTCGCAGAATCTTAATTGTCGGAAATCCTTTAATGTCAAATTCTTTTGCAAGTTCTCTGTTCTTCTCCTCATTGGCATCAACTTTAGCCAAAAGAATTGGAGGATTGTGACTGCTCAAGATAGAAGCAGCTTTCTCATACTGCAGGAGCCAAACTTAGAGGTAATTAGTATTCACATAATCATACCAAGTGAACTTAATGGGAATCCTGAAACAAAAGGAAAACAGTACTACCTCTGGAGCAAGCTTCTTACAATGGCCACACCTAGAAAGGAAAGAAGAAAAAAGAATTATAAGAGTATTGGTAATGAGGGTAAATCAATGAAAACTATAAGCTAGACCACTGAGCGATATTCAGAATTAAATGATCTACGATTGGACTAAGTGGCATTGTATGATCTATGTAGCCAACCCTATCTAGTGAGATAGGGCTTTAGTTGGTTTTGTTATTGTAACTAATATTGAGTAGGTTGCCAAGAATAATTGGCCGGATTATTATGACCAGAATTTCACATATTGCATAGCTGAAGCTGTTTTCAGCATGCACAGCTCTACCCTTTTATCAATTCAGCAAATAAATACGAATATGTAGCCTAGTGTCTATAATACTGGCAGAAAAGTTGGATCCCAAAAATTTGAAGCATTTAAACAAATAAATTAGACTATACGAATAATCTTAGGCAGCATTCATTTCAACATATTTTTTGCTTCCCCGAAAACACCATCTGATACGCAAGAAGAATAATCTCCCGTGTGAATAATTCGCTGTTAAGAAGTTTGTATTTGAATACAAAGCCTGTAATTAACAATCACTTGAGGAAACCAACTTCATTACACTCAAACCAACACATATTGATAATAAAACGAAGTTACATTCACACAAATTGAAAAACCTACACTTTACAATCATTTAAGCTCTCATAGAAACGGGTTTTGACATTCTGTCATAACCAAATCAAGTCATCAATGACCAACAGCAGTACAGCACCATACACCAAATTTAGCAGTCAGTTGCATGGTGAACGTTTAGGCGACAAAGAATCAATCTCAAATACTGACTGCATGAACACTTTAAACTCTCAAAAAATCCATCAAAGATATAAACCATTACCACCTTCGTTTTCATGGAGCACTCACTATAACCGTAAATAACAAAAATTACGATCTCGATCATTTTTATATCATTGCATAACTGATTTAGTAACAAAAGATTTTCAAAAAAACTAACACTGATCCACAAGTACCAACATTAAGGATTCATTCCAAAAAAAATTAAAAATAGAAATAAACTTGTGAGATCTGTAACGCGCGAAAAGGAAACGCGGGATCAATGAGAAAAGAAGCGAAGATGGGGAAATGCGTACCAAGGTGCGTAGAACTCGACGACGATGAAATTGTTCTTGCTGATGGTGTCGGAGAAGTTGGAGTGATCCAATGTGAGTACGAACTCCTTAGCTTCATGCTCGTCTGCAGCGACGTGAGTGGTGATGGAGGGCGAGGCAATGAGAGAGAGAAGGAAGACGATGAGGTAGGAAATGCATATAGAAGTCATTGTTCGAAGCGCTCGCTCTCCACAGTTTCTTTGCTTCTGAGATCAGTGACGGATCTGAAGAGTATATTTGGAGGGCCAATATACTCTCTTTTTTCACCAATATATAAAAAAAATAGGTAAATTAAATCACACGAGTTATGGGGCTTGTGTAGAAAATGTACGAAGACTTAAATTTATTTTTATAAGTAATGTACAAAGACTTCAATAAAAGGGAGTAATATGTTTTTCCTCCATAAATATTTGATTTCCGTCTTTAATAAAAAAATTTATCGGATTACGTCCATTAACTTGTTGAGTTAATTGATTTTCGTCATTTAATCAAGTTAACTACATATGTGGCAGTTCATGGTGTAGGTTTCAGCAAGTAAATTATGATGTGGAAATTTTTTTTATCTTTTAATTGCGGGTTAATGGTTTACTGGGTCCCTATAGTTGCACCAAGATTTGGAATTGGTCCCTGGCCGGAAAAAAGTTTGCAATAGGTCCCTGTAGTTGCACCAAGTTTGCTATAAGTCCCCACCGGAGACTGGAGCTCCGGTGAGTGCATATTTGGCATGCTGACTGGATTAATGAAGATGATGTGGATTTTATTAAATTTAAATAAAAACAGGTCAGAAATAAGAAATAATAGTAACTCTAAATCCTCAAATTAAAACCCCTCACCCCCAAATTCCTTAATTTACACTTGATAATTATCTCCAAATCAACCCTTTAACTTACAAATCAAAATTAGAAACTAAAAACCCCAAAAATCCCTAACCCAGTATCTGTTCTTCCAAGTCCCTTCAAAATTCTCACACCCCAATTGGATTTGTAAGATCACGATCATTGCTTGAAAGCAGAAGCTTTCGGTACCACACCACAAATGCCACCACCACATGCGATGAAAACCCACCTTGGTATCGATTTCAATGGTCCAATCAAATCGACGAAATGGGAAACGATCTTCCAAAGGAACATTGGTCCAAGAAGCCAAAACAGAGCAAGCAATTCTGGCTGGCTCAGAGGTTCAAGGCCTCACGAGATTTCATCAAATCCTTGTTTACCAGCACTGGTTGCTCAGATAAGTCCAGTGCCATTGCTGCAAACAAAGCAGTGAATGATAAACCAATGTGCCAGGAATTTCAGAACAAGAACGTGAACAGTGAGTTAGCGTGTAAGTCCTTGGAAGATCTCCCGGGTGATTATTTTGGTCAACTCCTAACAATAAAACTTTCAGCTTCGAAGCTTCAAAGATGGCTGGCCCGAACAACCTAGCAACCTGCATAATGATCCAACCAAACCAAGTCACAAAAAACACAACTTTTCATTTCTAAATGATCAAGGAAAAGACAAAAAGAATATACATACAGGAAGAATAGCTTTGTTTTTCTTTCTGACTCGTCTAATTCTGTGTGGGGAATGAGAAAGTTGGTGTCTAGAAAGTGAAGAAGGGTTAAGGATTTTTGGGGTTTTTAGTTTCTAATTTTGATTTGTAAGTTAAAGGGTTGATTTGGGGATAATAATCAAGTGTAAATTAAGGAATTGGGGGTGAGGGGTTTTAATTTGGGGATTTAGGGTTTCTATTATTTCTGGCCTGTTTTTATTTAAATTTAATAAAATCCACATCATCTTCATTAATCCAGTCAGCATGCCAAATATGCACTCACCGGAGCTCCGGTCTCCGGCGGGGACTTATAGCAAACTTGGTGCAACTACAGGGACCTATTGCAAACTTTTTTCCGGCCAGGGACCAATTCCAAATCTTGGTGCAACTACAGGGACCCAGTAAACCATTAACCCTTTAATTGCTCTTGCTCCCATGGAAAATTAGAAGGACTAAAATTATAAAAAAAAAAAATCATACATTATCATTTTTATCCCCAATCATCTTCATCCTTCATCATGTTCTTCAATCTTCAATTCTTAACCCTAAAAAATCCAGAAAATTTTTTAATTTCAGAAAATTTACCCCCATGCCACATCCCACCTCTCAAATGTTTTACATTTACCATTTATATAATCTATAGTAGGTTCCCTTACAAATTTACCCCTATGCCATACATGGACTGTTGCTATATTAGAACAAGTGGGCCTAGAAATTAAACAATTCAATAAAGGAATAAATTAAGGCAAGCAACAGATCATTGTCAGACAAAGAGAAAAACAAAAGATTAAAGAATTGTTTGAGAATCTTGAAAAGGTACCTATAACAGAAATGTGCTGGAAGTTTCTCCTCACCCCAAAAGGTAGGGTCGTCAGATGTTGGCTTCTCACATGGGTCTTCAGGGACCACCTGCTTCCCCTTGTTCTGCCTCAGGGACCCTCTTCCTCGAACTGCTCGACCTACTCCACTTCCTCAACCTCCTGTGCTTCCTCGACCTCGACCTCGTCGTCCGTCACCTCCTTCACGCGTTGAGCTCTCACTACCCATGGTGAGAATCGCGCCCCCTTCTTCGAACAGTTCTGTCAACACGGCGTAGCCTTCTTCTTCTCCTTTACCGGCGCACCGAACTCTTTCTCCTTCTCCTCTACCGGCGGCGGCTATGGTTTCAAGTTTGGGAATTAGGGTTAGATTGGGGATTTTGGGGTAAAATTAATATTTTCACTTAATTTACAGACCCATACACGGTCATGGCACGTGAATTTTTTTTTCACCCATGTTAATTTTTTTTAACACGTGGACTGTCCACGTCATCATTCTGTCAAGTTACTAATGGAAAACTGACGGAAGGGCATACAGTGCTCGTCTAAAAAAGCAGAGGGGTACGTTTGGTGACAAAAAACTTAGGGGGTACGTAACCAGGGGCAAAAAGTGCATTTTAGCCTTAATTATTCATTTACAATCATATAATAATAGTAACTTTTTCTCGAAAAGTATAATAATAGTAATATTAATATCAACAATGACAATATTTTCAAAATAATAATGATAATAAAAGGGACCAAAACCAAATCCCACAATTTTCTCCGATTGATATTTTGGCAGGGACTCTTTTCTTTATGGTTGTAGCCTGTCTTTTTCTTTGTTTTGCTTTATGTAAAAAAATTACTTAACGACAATTTAAATAGCTTGAATAATATGTACGTACCTATTTAATATACTCAAAGGCTGTATTCCAAGAAGAGGAATCTAATGGCGCGCGCCAAAGCATAAGACAACAAAGAGAGCTCCCAACGTCGAAAATAGCCACATTATTATGTAATGAAGGAACAAGACAAATGCTAATAAGAACTGAATGGCAAACAAAGGACAGTAATGAATCAATATTAATCTCTATACATATCATTGCATGTACACTTGTATGAACTGGATGGCGTCTATCACAAAAAAGCAAGTGTTTGATTCAGAAGGAGCTTCAGCGATGGTTAAGGATCTGAGAGATTCTGGAAAGACTCGGAGCTACGAGTGGAGAATTTCACAGCTGAAGGCCCTTCTCGATTTAACTGAACTGCACGACCAAGAGGTTATACGTGCTCTTCACTCCGACTTATCCAAACCTCAAACCGAATCCTTCATCCACGAGGTACTCATTCATGTGCTTTATCGTTTTCAGTTTCTATGTTAATTATTAAACCAAGCTTTTTGAGTTTTGCTTCTTTTATTTTACTTTTTCAATTGGCTTTTAAGTTTTTGTTACGGTTAAACACTATTTGTAATTAAATGAGTGAGATTTTATTTTGGTCCATAGTTGTCCGTTTAAGGTGGTTGTCAGTTTTTGGTTTTTGTTTTTAAATACAAATTTAAAAACAAAACGTGTTATGCAAAAATGGTGATGAATTGATTTTTTTATCCAATTTTAAAATGGTTTTAGCCGATTTTTAAAACCACAAAATATGATTTTTTGATTTTGGTTTTTATTTCAATAACATGTATCATCACTACCCACTGCCACCATCACCTTCACCACCGCCACCACCCTCTGCCGCCACAGCCGCCACCATCACCATCTATCGCCGCGTCGCCGCCACCATCACCCTCTACCGCCACCATCACCATATGCCGTCGCGTCACCTACGCCACCAGCACCACTGTCTCCCCCTCGCCACCACCACCATTCCTGCCACGTCCACCACCACCACTCTCCACCACCTCTCGGCGCCACACTCCACCACCTCCTCCATCACTACCGCTGCTATCTCCATGCTACCCTCCAACACCACCACTTCTACCTCCACCACCGCCAACACGACCACTTCGACCTCCACCGTTGCCACCACTTCCATTCTACCACCACCCTACACCACTGCCACTGCCATCGCCACCACAACCGCCTCCGCCACCACTATCATCGTCACCACGAACACCACGCTGCTGCCACCACCCCCACAATCACTGCCACCAGGTAATATCCACCTCCACCTCCACCACCACCACCACCATCACTACCACCTTCATCGCCACGACAACCACCTCCATAGTCGCCACCACTATCTGCAGGAACCACCACCTTTACTACCACCACAACCATTGTTGCCACCTCCTACACCACCATCGTGGCCATTAGGTAACATCAACCTCTACTGTCACTACTGTCCAGCCCCTCCATTAGCATGTTGCCACTACCACCACTATCGTGAATTTACCAATATTGGCAGAACCGAACCGGACATCGAACCGTTCGAGCTACTGGTTTACGGTTTTTATGGTTGAACCTAGGTTGAACCGTGGTTGAATCGATAATAATTAAATAATTTTTTTTAATATAATACATATATATATATATATATATATAATGTGTTATTGTGTTTCATTAAAAAGTAGAAACCCTAAAGCCTGAGCCGTCACACTTCTTCTCTCCCTCTCCTTTGCTTCTTCTCTACTTCTCTCCGTCTCCTCTGCTTCTCTTCTTCTCTACTGCAAATTCCAAACAAATCAAAAAGGGAAAATACACTTTACCTGAAACTCAGAAACAGAGGGAAGGCGTGCGACATGTGACAGAGCGGTGTGCGACGGGTGAGGGAGCAGTGTGCGACGGTTGAGGGCAGAGGGAAGGCGTGTGACGGAGCAGAGCACAGGGAAGGCGTGCGACAGAGAAGAGCACAAGGAAGGCGTGCGACAGCGGCAGAGCGACGTGCGACAGCGGAGGGACGACGACGGCCTGCGAACTGGATGCACCGATGCAGCGACGAGACTCAACAGGGGAAGAGAGCAACTAGGGTTTCCAATCTTGACTGAGGTTGATTGTATTTTGACTGTTTTCACCTTTTTTTACTGCCAACCAAAACGACGTCGCATCAAGTAAACCGATCGACCCGGATTTTGCCCGGTTTTTACCGGGTTTTTCGGTTCAGGCCCGATTTTACCGGTTTGATACCGGTTCAACAAAGTCTCGGTTTTGCGTGTCAACCGAACTGACCTGGCCTACGGTTCCTGTTTTTTCCGGTCGAACCCGCCGGTCCGATCTGGTTCTGTCAACATTGGAATTTACCAAGTTAATAATTATGGTGACTATTATGGATTTACAAAGTTGACAACAACTTTTAAAAACTGAAAACCACAAAAAACTAAAACATGGTTCATAAAACTAAAAATTAGTTTTGATTTTTACAAACTTTAAAACATAAAACCAAAAACCACCCGGAACGGGACTTTAGGAAATATCGATATCACTTCTAGTCTTCGCATATGCCGAAGCTTTGACCACTTTGTCATGTTTCCAGCCAGAGCTTATACGTACGCTCACGTTTATAAAAGGAGGTAACTTGGCATCTAGTTGTACTTTTTCATCAAAATTTAATTTCTATATAAATAATTAATAATTAAATTAAAATTTATTTATCTTCCTCTTGTAAAATTATTAATGATTAGATTGTTGAATAGAGCGGGTCGTATATGTTTAGCAAAATCGGTTTTGTCTTCCCTCTTGGTTTATTCTATGCAGGCGTTTTGGCTTCCTGAATCAGTTTGTGACTTTGTGGATAAGAAGTTACGCAATTGCATTTGGGCTAGGGGGGATAAACTTGGAGCTAGAATTTAGTGTCATGGGATGATGTTACTTTGTTGAAAGAGAGTGGGGGGCTAGGCCTTCGGCGTACATGTTTAAATAATGTCGTCATGCTTGGGAAATTGGTGAACAGTTTTCTCCACAAGCGTCATAAGCCATGGGTACAAGCTCTTTCCCAAAAGTATTTGGCTAATGAGTTGATCTTTACAGGGAAATACAGGAATAGAGATTCTTACATTTGGAGCAGAATAATTAAGGCTATGGAATATGTTGGAAGCGGTTTTCATTCGCAACTAAGTGGTGGAAGCTCTTTCTTGTGGCATGATAATTGGCTTGGTACAGGCAAGTTTTGCTTCCGTGTTTCGTTTGTCTATATTTTTGACACTTCTCTTATGATTTCGTATTTATGGACCAATGGAGGTTAGAATCTTTATGTTTTGAGTACCTTGCTGCCTCAAGAACTTGTGCATGAGATATCAGCGATCCAATTTCCCTCTTGCGCGACAGGCTCAGATATGGTGCGTTGGACGGCCACTAATGACGACCAATACACAATCAGTTCGACGTATCACTTCCTAGTTGCCCTCCGGATGGTCCACATAGCTCTTGGAAGAGGATTTAGTGAAGCAAGGTGCCGGAAAAATTATGTTCTTCCTATGGCATATTGCCAGAGAGAGTCTCCCAATTAATGCCAAACAACATCAATGCCATCTTGCTGTAAATGCTTCATGTTCGCGGTGCAATGCAAACACCAAGGATGTGAACCATCTTTTCAAAATCTACCCCAGTTCTAGTAGCTTATGCGCATTTCAGCTCTTTATTGCCATCGTTGAATACTCAAATATGGTTTCTGAATTTGTTGCAACGTCGACATTGTATCTTGGGCATCGTTGTCATGCGGTGGGCTTGGCGATGGAGAAATGAAAGGATATTGGGAGACCAACAATGGATGATTACCCATGTTCTTCGCATCATTCTCCTCGACCTGGCTAACTAGAAAAGTTACCTTGATCCTTTGTCTTTGTAGCCTGTAGATGGTTAGTCTGTTATGAATATCGTGAAGCAAAGTGGTGCAGTGGCCTTCATGGTTGTTGATGGCAGCTGGAATCCTTTGCCCGAGCGCATGGGCTGTGCAGCGGTGATTCGTGACCGACAGGGTGCTTGGCTATCTAGCGTTTCTGTGAGTTTTGGTGCCGGTAATGCGTTCTTGGCGGAAGCAGTAGTAGTGGAATTGAGGCTTAATCACACTTGGGAACTCGGCCTCAAGGATATTGTATGTGCTTTGGATTTCTTAGATGTTGTTGGAGTTTGCAGGGCACTATCGACGTTAATTCTTTTTGCGCCAGAGATACACTTCATAGAATCAGAACTCTTCTTACACGAGAGTGGCGTGTCACCACCATTCACATCCCACACGAGATGAATAACACCGCTAATTGCCTAGCTCGTCAGGCACCTCTGGATAATTCTTTACGTCATGTTTGGAAGTGCCTCCCTTTCTTTGTTTCTGCGTCTTTGTATCTTAACGCATTTGGTTAGTTGTGGTGTTTGTCTTTAGTTTTCCTTTTATAAAAAAATTATGAATTAAAACTAAAATTAACTGAAGAACATAGAAATCCACCTAACTCCTAATTCTAATCTCAAAACACTTATGCCTAATCTCAAGTTAGTTTTCTTCGTTAGCATGACCCTAAAAGAAAAGTGCTTGTTAAAAACCAATGCTACTATTGATTTAGTGTCGGTGTCGTGGATGATATTAAAAGACTTGAAGTTAACACTAGTATGATCGACACTACATTTTAGCTTCAGTTAAGCCGACGCAACACGCCGATGACCATAATTGGCAGGCACTATTAACGTCAGTTATGGCTGACACTAACTTTCGTATTATTTTCAACAGTAACGCAAAATTTATGTTGAGATTGATAATTATCCATTTCATTTGTTGCTTGTTTTTCAGTGATAGATAAAGCTGAATAGTTTGGTCATTGAAATATATATACATGTTTTTTTAGTTTTCAGCGGGTATCATGTATTGTCATTAAAGACTTTGAATTAAGTCATATAGTTTTGTCACTTGATCAATGCGATTTCCCTACTATATCTCCTCATTTCCAGTTTCTCATATAGAGTATATGGAAATGGAGACATAGAATAGAGAAATCAGTGATAAAGTGGCAAAGCTACACGACCGAACTCAAAACCTATAATGACGATGCATGGTACTCGATGACAAATAAAAATTATTTATATGTATATTTCAATGATCTAAATTCTTTAGTTCTATCTACCACTGAAAAACAAACAAGAGATAAAATTGGATAGTTATCAATTTTCACATAAATATGAGCGTATTGCAGTGAAACTAATGCTAATATATATTTATAACAGTAGAAGACATTTTCAATGACAAACAATAATGACAAACATAATATTATATTAATCATTTAATTATCTTATTACAAATATTATTTTGCTCCATCACATGATGTTATACTTTATTTTTTTAAGATTTAACTTTTAGCCTATGAACAATTTTATCAATCTTCAAAATTCATTTATGAGGAGGAGAGATAGTTCTTCTATTTGTCTTACTTGATCCTCATTGTTTGTCTACACCCCAACAATAGCTTCAGTTTCGATGATAAAGTTAGAAGGAACAGAACATATATTTAACCTTTAAGATAATAATCTACTCTAAAATAAATAAGTTAAGTATGAGTGTAGTTTTATTCATTTAAAAAGCAAAATTACTTTAAAAGAATCTCAATAGCTAATTTGAACGACATTATATGGATGGTAATTAAGTAGGCAATATCTGTTTCTTTAGTTGGTTGCGACTTGTAAATGTCACCCTTCTTCATTCGAACAACTCTTTCATACTACCTAATAGTAATACAAATTCTAATTGAAGCCTAGCTGAACCTGCCAATCAATTAATGGTGATAAATCTTGTATTCTGTTTAGATCTAAAACGTGAATCAAGCTAGACATCAAGAGCCAATTAAGTGATAGATTATAATGATTTACTCACCTCATTTTCCGGTCGCTTAATAGGTTCGTGGCTCAGCTTGTCCAAGATCACACATCATCCAATCACTACAATCACTACATATTTTCATTGCTAATAAATCACCAAATTTAAGAACCCACACTAGAGAACCTGACTAAGCCCCAAAATTTTCCTTTAGGTCTATTTGTTTGCATATGTGATGTTCACACGTGTGTTTTGAGTCTGACTATCTTTAGTTGTTTGAGGTTTAGAAGAGCTCCTCTGAGTAGCTCGTTACGTTGGTCTTCCTAATGCCCACTAAATTTTAAAATGTGAACCATTGCAATTCATACTGGTGCGATGAAGCTCTGCAACATGTGTGAAGCTTCGCGCAAAGAAAAAAGGGAAAATGAGGAAAACAAAAGGAGAAGGGGATTAGGAACTAACGAGGAAAATAAACGCAGTTAAGTTAATGAATGAAAATGAAAATTTTGCTGACTAGACTAAAATGATTACTTCCTCAATTTACTTTTATCGATCATTAATTTAATATTTTTATTCTTATTTACTTGTCACTCTTAAAAGTTTGAGATAATATTCCTTTTAAAATAAAAATAAAAATATTAATTATTTTTAATTATACCATTAACTTTTAACAAATAAGAACGAAATATGAGCAACTACTCCCTCCGTTCCTTTTTATAAGAGGTGAGTTAGGGGTGTTGGCCGTTCCTTTTTATAAGAACTAGAGGAAATTTTGTGCCAAATTAATTATTTTTTCACCATTCTACCCCTATTCAATTCTGAATAATAATTGCATCACATTAATTATGATATTTCTTTTTTCCATTTTCCAAAGACTAGGTACATGAACTATGCTTATCAATGATTCCCCACTCTCTTCTTTACAATAAATGGTGTTGGTTTATTCAAAAATAAATAAATAAAAATAATTAGAAATATGGAAATACATTTACTATGTTAAAGGGCAATTTTGGAAATTTAACAACACTTTGGAACAAATTTAATGTAAAAAACTAGATAAACTAATTTTCTTAAGGGGTGTGCAAAGTTAGTTAATCTCTCATAAAAAGGAACGGAGGGAGTAAAAGATATAAAAATACGTAAATGTTGATTTTAATAAAACTGAAATATGTATTTTATGTTTTTAATATCTGGACAAAAATCTTAAATGCAGATAATAAAAAGGCCGAGACAAATGAACTGAGAGTAGTCATCTAATAGTCAATAATGAAATGCCGCGAAAAAAGGGATCTTGGCAATCAATAAATGAACTTTAACTAATAAAGAGAAAATTGTTGATGCGTTGCATGCGTAATTTTTTTTGGAAACACATGTATCTAATTAATTTTCATACAATCAAAAATTTGTTTATTTTAATTAAAATTAAAAAATATAACAGTTTGATCCAATGAGACATGATACTTGTATCTCATAAAATAATAAATGTTATATAAAAAAGTATATACTAATTTTTCCTTGATTTTCTAGGGCATAAACTTAAATTACAGATAAAAACGAACTGTGAGTGTAGTCAAAAGTCTATCACTTATAGCCGCGAAAGCAGAGACCGCCACGACCTATATTAGAGCACTATACAACACTGCACTTCTTCACCCACCCCCAGCGTCTTAGTTCGATTCCTTGGTTTACTTCCTTTTGCGTCACGCACACACCTCCTCGATTTCAACGCGCCCAGCAATATATACATATAAACTTCATCAACCCCTTCCTCTGTCTTCTTCTTCTTCCTCCGTACACCAATATCCTTCGTTTTTCTCGTCGGGAACAATGTCAGAGAACACGAAAGAGAATAAGAAAGCGTTCGACGCAGAAGCGGCATCGCTCCTCACGGAGGAGCTGAGAGGAGCCTTCGCCTCCGGAAAAACGCGGAGCTACGAGTGGAGATTGTCGCAGCTCCACGCGCTCTCGAGGCTCGCCACCGATCAGGAGCAGCAGATCGTTGACGCTCTCCGAAACGACCTCGATAAGCCGCCGCTCGAAACCGTCGCTTACGAGGTCCGTTCCTTTCTGTGCCGTGTCGTTTATTCATTCTATCACCCTCACTTGGTTGCGTTTTGTTTAATTGATTTTTAAGAATTTTTGTTGCGACTGCAAAAAAGAGCTGGCGCTATTTCAAGATGAGTGTTTTTTGTTTGTTTCTGCTTGCGAAGTTCATTTGTTAGAAGTTCCGATTTTATGGGGACAAAGTGTCAGAGTGCTGATGATAGAGGGTGCTTGTTTGGGTTTTTGATGTGTGTTGATGTGCGTGTCCCCTGACCTAGGAAATTCCAGTGAACGTTTATGGGAGGCTATTTTATTACTATATTTGTGAGTTTGTGAATATGGTTAGAGTATATAGTAGTTGCTTTTGGTGGTGAAACGCTGCCGTATTGGACGGTTGGTTTGGTGTGAGTATTAATGACGTTCCTTCAACTTCCAACATTTAGGGGTGGGCCAATATTGTGGCTCTCTCAGCTTTTGCCTGTGAACCTTGTTCTGAAATTTATTGCATCATGTACTATGCTTCAATTAATGTGAAGGGGATGGACTAACTGAAATGGCAGAGACTGACTGATAGTAAATTTATATTAGATTCATGTAGAATAACATAAAATTGAACTGAAAGATAACATATATCATGATGCAAGTTACCTATCCTTTTTGTTTTTTCTCTTAGATTAGTAGTAATTAGTAGTATGAGATGAAATCACTTACCAACACTTCTTGGCTCGGTTGGTAAGGATGGACCACAAAAGGTTGTGTGTTTGATTCCCGCTGCAGATGTGGGAGCTGTGTTGGCGGCGGGCGATCTATAAGTACCTCTGCAAGCGATCAAAAGTCCCGGAGGCATGCCCTGGCCCGTAGTGGTGACCTGAATCGAACCGACCCGAACTTTTTATTCATCGAAAAAGTAGTATACTAGTATGAGATGAAATCAGTTGTCTTTTCTCGTTTGGTAATGTTAGAAATATTTAATTCATTGAATGATAACTTTGCTAAGATTGAATACCTAAACATTGCTAAAATATGGAACTGTGATAGTTGTCCTTAGTCACTTCTGGTTTCTTGGGTTTCTGTTTTTATAATTTTGGGTGCTTGGGGCATGTTGGTTGGGTATTTTTGCATTAAGTGTGTGGTCCAGGATTTGACTTTCATGAGGTTGATAAATAGGATTACATTTTAGCACTAAGATGCCACTGGTTAGAGTATCCCAAATGGCACATGCCCAAGCCCAACTACTTTGGTACTTATCAAAGACATCATTTCATGCATTTTGTGCTTTTTTAAAACAAGAAAATTTGTGCCACATTAAAGGTTGGCTAGACAGGTAGGTGGTGAGTTCAATTCCTTGTGGTGGTTTAAATACCTCTATAAGCTTTGCTACGAATTTGTGGCATGCCTAGAGACCTTAAAAATAGTGCATCTTTGCCTCCTTCACGAACATTTTCTCACCAAAAATGAAAATGAAAATCTTTGCTTTTGAAAGTCTGGTGTTACTACACCCTTATGTTTAAAAGTAATGCCAAGTGTGACCAGGCAATTCATAGTTAAAAGTTTCAATAATCATTTTCATTAGGTTTATGCATATTGAATTGAATCTGTTAGTTCTTATTTTAATTTGTAACTTAGGTTGCTCTTTCTGGTCAGTCCTGCCTAACTTGTATCTCCAAAGTTTTCCACTAATTTTTTATTTTATTGAAATTTATAAGATTTCATTAGGTTGGTAGGTCTGTGTATGGATTGGAGATATTTGATGATGTGAAACTAGTAGTCCTGTACATTCAGTCATTAATACCTAATCAAGTGTGAACCCTTTGTAGTATTTATCATCTAGATAGTCTCACAATTTGTTTTGCCCTTGAATTGGAACTTATCCCACTCTTCTTCCTTTTGATAGTGAACTAATTTGGAAAAGAACCTAAATACTTCTTAGTCAAGATACTAAAAATGTTTACAGATTAACTTCAAATATAATGTTTGCAACTAAATAAAACATTCTCTGGGAGCTTCCAATAAGGACATGAAACTGAATATGGAATGAAGACCTGATTTTCTTGGAATCCAGTGTTAAATATGATATTTTCTATCTTCTTTTAACTGATGTAATTTCTATTGCAGATTGCTATGATAAAAAACTCATGCAAAGTTGCACTGAAGGAATTGAAACATTGGATGACTCCTGAAAAGGTATATTTTATTTGAATTTCTTAGACTACATTATTTGACATAATTCTTTTGATTTATCTCATAAATTTATCTTTAGTGCAGGTCAAAACTTCGGTTGCAACTTTTCCTTCTTCAGCTGAAATAGTATCTGAACCACTTGGGGTTGTGTTGGTTATCTCTGCGTGGAACTATCCATTTTGTATGTTAATATTTAGTTGACTTTTTTTTCTTACGCTTTTGAGCTGATATCTCACTTTCTTCTCTCAAAGCTGTCTTCAAAATCTTTAACGATAGTGTTGCGTGCTCTTTCCAGTGTTGTCACTTGATCCAGTCATTGGAGCTATTGCAGCTGGTAACGCGGTGGTTCTAAAACCATCAGAAATTGCTCCAGCCACATCGTCACTACTGGCAAAACTGCTAGGGGAATACATGGATAATTCATCTATAAGAGTTGTTGAGGGTGCAGTTGATGAAACATCTACATTACTGCAGCAGAAGTGGGACAAAATTTTCTACACAGGTATTCCTTGTTTCCACTCTTTCTGGTTTTATTGATGGCTTATAATCCTAAAATGATTTTCTTTTTATCTCGTAGACAAAAATTTCCTTATGGTTGGTCTTCTTTTAGCTATAGTACATGTGTGGATTTTTAAATCCCTTTTTGGATAATTTAGTGACTGCATTATTTCACCAGAAAAACAAAACTAAAGTAATAACATATTTTTCTCATTCTGATTATTTATATTTCCTAGCTTAAAATCACACTAACCACCAAGTTATATGGCTTTTTCGGTTAGAATGCCTTGTTTCGTTAAAGATATCAGTGTAAGTATAATATTTGTTCTGTATGCTGACGCTCCTAAAATTCCCCAGATGCAGCAAAAAATCTTGAATGTTAACTTTTCTCATTGTCAGATGATGAATAATTTGACACATCCAATTGTTGATGATCATACACACATGATGTCACTTATGTCTGTTACTTTAAGCGTGTTAGTTAAACAAGAATTTTCACATTCCTTTCTAGATTGGTGGAGTACAGGGGAAGTATTCCATTTTGAAATCTTTAATATAGTAGTATTCAGATAATATTTTTAGGCTCATAAGATGCTATATTAAAAGGTTGTTTCTTCTTACTTTATGGGGCCAATTTATAAATCTGATTCTTAAATTGCTTTATCTTTCTCACTTTTTGGGATCGCAAATATTTTATTTCAGCAAGGTTGTTGTGGATTAGCGATTGCAATACAGCTTGGAATACATCTGGGATGGGGATGTGACTGTAATTGGTTGTGGACTTAATTAACTTAAAATTAACTTTTGTGCAGCATTTCTTCTTCTTTAAATATATTCAGAGGCATATACATTATTGAATTACAAGAATGCTATGATATGATGTTTACTTGTGAAATCTGGATACGAATTTTTTGTCCAACATGGTTAGAGAGTAAATCTTGAGTCTCTTGACTCTTAAACATTGTTCCATGTTCAATGGGTGTGACCCAGTGCCCCTGTTCTTATTTCATATTTTCAGTTGTGTTTACTATGCTTGTATCTGTGACGTATTGATAAGACCCTTGGTGTCAGTATCAGTCTTTTGGGCATTTCAAAAAGAAGTATCAGTCTTTTGGGTGTGGAAATTAGTTTATTTTGCACCCTTTGTTCCAGTTATTCCTATCACTTTTGAGTGTGTAAAAGCAGTCATTTAAATCTATGTTTGCTTCAAGAGGACATGCTCTGTCTTTTATGGTTAGACTTCATTTCTGTGTGTATTGAATTGTTAGAAGTGGATGATAAAAAAAAATTTGAATAAGTACACATGGATCTAATGTTTGCTTGGAAGTTTTATTACAATGATTCTTGGCTCTGGGCCTGGAGATTTTTTCTACTTAAATAATTGTTGGATTTTAGGTAATGGAAAAGTGGGACGCATTGTGATGGCTGCTGCTGCAAAGCACCTTACACCAGTTGTGATGGAGCTTGGTGGAAAATCTCCGGCTGTTGTGGATTCAAATATCAACTTAAAGGTAAAACTTAGCTCTCTTTTATTTTTATGAATCAATGTCTGTTGCCCAACCTCCTTGCATCTCACTTTTTATTTAATTTGAATTTGAATCGGCAAGGTAGCAGCTAGACGGATAATTGCTGGAAAGTGGGGTTGTAACAGTGGACAAGCTTGCATTTCTCCAGATTATATCATAACAACTAAAGACTATGGCCCCAAGTTGGTAATAAGTTTTTCCTAAATGAAGTTAGAATTCTAAATTTTTCGTCTGTCTGTTCAGCGTTTGGTGCCTTTTATTTCTAGGCTGATGCCCTAAAGTCTGAATTGGAGAAATTTTACGGAAAGAACCCATTGGAATCAAAAGATTTGTCACGTATAGTGAATTCCAACCACTTTTCTCGCTTGACAAAGCTCTTGGATGATGATAAGGTTTCTGGTAAGATTGTTTATGGAGGTGAAAAGGATGAAAGCAAATTGTAAGCTCTCTCTGTTGGCTTTTTTGGGATACTTTGTTATGAAGTTCTTAATTTAGTGAAATGAAAATAGAGTTGACACTTGCATTTCTCTTTTTCCTCAAATTACAGGAGGATTAGCCCCACTATTCTATTGGATGTCCCGCGAGATTCTCTGATAATGAGTGAGGAGATATTTGGTCCCTTACTTCCCATCCTCATGGTAAGAATTTAGACAATAAAGTAACTTTTTCTGTGAGATTTTCTTCAAAATTGCGTTGTTTTCTTTGGCTCTTTACTTGCTTTTACAGCAGTGTCATGAAGAGAAATATACACAGTTTTTCAAATGGCTTCCAGGCTGCAAGAGTAATTGATATGTTCCTCTTCATGTAGGATAAGAGTCAAAATCGACTTTCACCTCTTAGTGTAAAATAATTACTTGATATGAACATCTTTCTGGTGAGGCCATGGGAGGAATTTCAAATTATCATGCCGAAATATCAACAAAATCACTAGCTTGTAATATTTTGTAGACATTTGAAGAATTTGACGCCAATTGTTAACTAATCTGGAACTAGGAGATTGTAAATTGTGAAGTGTACCACTTCACATCAGTAAATTATAGCCACAGCTAATTAATTACAGTGTTTTTTTTCTCTTTTCATATTTCCCTTGCTTGAAACAGGTCGATAAACTTGAAGAAAGTTTTGATGTGATCAATTCAGGAGCAAAGCCTCTTGCTGCGTATATTTTTACAAACAACAAAAAGCTCAAGGAGCACTTTGTTAGGACAATTTCTGCTGGCGGTTTGGTTGTCAATGATACTACTGTACATGTAATTTTTTTTTTCCCTTACTGTCTATCATTGAATCCCTGAGTTTTGGGTATGCCTCTCTATGTGATTCTTATATGCAAACAGGACATACTTAAATATGTTAAGTAATAAACCTTTTAAGTTGTGTGATTATTACCAACAATTCCTTGTTTTAAAGGCACCTCTAGACTAAACAAGTTTGATAATTAATGTGCAGATTGCTTTATACTAGATGATTAAAAAATGACATGAAAATAGCTTCTTGAAATGTAAAAAATTTTCAGCTTTCATTCGCTTGAATGAAGCGGCATATTTTTTAAATGAAATTTGTTTCATGCGCCCATACATTTGCTTTTATTGGTTCTATAGAAATTTGAAGTTCTTCTAATAAAAAAATTGTTTTTCAATGTAGAGAAAATTGTTCTATAGATAATCATATCTTATTTGCTGTTTTGAAATAACACTTTTCATCTGTGTTTCTGTTTTCCATTTGGCACTTCCACCTGTTGCAGCTTGCAGTTCACACTTTGCCATTTGGAGGAGTTGGTGAGAGTGGATTGGGTGCATATCACGGGAAATTCTCATTTGATGCTTTCAGCCACAAGAAACCAGTTCTTTATCGCAGTTTTCTTGGTGATGCGGCAATAAGATACCCACCATACACGAATACAAAGATGAGATTGCTGAAGGCTCTCATTGGTGGTGGCATAATTGGTATAATTCGTGCCCTGTTTGGATGGTCCTAGAATTTGTCTTGGACCTTGCAGCTATTGATGCATCTGATATTATGGTTTCATTGTACACTTATTGAACCATAACTATGCTTGAGAGTAAATTATGTATTGCTATTTTTCCTACTTTTTGAATATTTTGTGGTTGTTTTCCCACATCAGAGGCAATGCTAGTGCTGATTTTACATGTACTCGTACGTATATTTCTAGCTTGTTATTTAAGGAAGTAAACTACTCATCATAAACGTGGATCCTAGTTTTGATTAGTTATGTTGATCTATCGTGGCAGTTAAGACGTCTTCTATGAGCAGTCTTATAATATTGAAATTGGAATTGAAGTATGATTTCGTGTTTCATCGTTTCTAGTTGGACTAAACCTTCAAAATGGCCTTTATCTAACGGGTCGAACTTCATTCTTATATGTAGGAAGTAGTATTTCAGATGCAGGTATTAGAAACCAGACTGGTTTAGGGGATGATAATGCATAGTGCCTGATTAAGTTACTACTCCCTCCGTCCCAAATTATAGGGTCCTTTTCAGACAATCACGCCTATTAAGAAAACATGTAATAAGCTAATTAATATGTTGGTTTTATTACTTTTTATACAAATCTTCCAAATATGCCCCTATTTAAAAAAAATCTGGAAATTGTTAATGTAAGTATTGGATATACCAAAAGTTGGTTGGGAATATGAAATAAGTAATTAGTAGAGGTGGTAATTAAAGTTTTGGAATTTAAAATATAATGAATGCAAGGGGTAAAAAAGGAAAAATTTATTTATTTTTTCCTGAAATCTAGAAGGGGTTTTATAATTTGGGACACCGAATTTATCTCTAAAGGGTCTTATAATTTGGGAAGGGGGGAGTATAACGTTCATCCCAATACTCACATTTAATACTCACACTTTTACTCAAAGGGTATAACTTTTTTTTGTCAACAATGACTTATTTGAAGTCTAATAGCCAGCCGAGCAGTAATTACATTAAAAGATAATCACAAGTAGAGCAATTTGCAAGCCACACTTAGTGGTGGATCTTGAAGAATTTTTTTAGAAGAAGACAAAATTAAAGTTGTACAGCAGTTGAAAGCGTACTCTTTTTTATCCATACATGTTTTTTGCAGGTTTTTCTTTTGGTCTTAATTAGTTTCTAACACTTAATGCTTCTTTTGTTGCTTAAAAGATGTTAAAATAACAATGTAACTAGTAGCAGCAATTGTGGCAACGAATTAGTCCATTTTCATTGCAATTATTAGAAGTAGGAATAGGGCTGAGAGAAAACTGCGAACAGTGAATCCGGAAGCATTCAGAAAATGTAAATCTGTATTATGATTGAATCAATGAGAAAAGTACAAGTCTTGTATCTTGTTTACGATATTTTTCATTTTGATAATCGACAAAAAAAATATTTTTGTGGCGATAGGAAACAACATTCTATGTCAACAACAAGAAATAAGAAAAATGAGGTATTGAGCAGAACAAGGGAGAGGGATAAAAGAAAAAAAGAAATATGTAAATCGCTAAAAAACAACCTTATGATATAGAAACAAAATTATACAAGATCAAAAGAAAAATCTCATTTTTAATTGTAGCATGTTTCCCATCTCTTCTTAAGGAACAAGCGGGCTATTTCTTTGCAAAATTATGCTCGACTTCATATGTGGCAATTCTGCCAAGATCTCTTCGTTAGTTTGGGGAAGAAGCGGCCGAACGAATCAGATTTTTTAAGGAACATATCGAGAGAGAAATCTGCCCTTTCTTAAGGCATTTTTTTAGATAAGGAATCCCTTTTTTTCCCTTTCTGGATGATAAATATTTTCTCAGAACACGAAATAAGAATCAACCATACACGTTTATTATTACACAAGAAACCAATAAAAAAAAATGGAATAAGATATTCAATTCAAGAAACCACAAGTTCTCCTGTGATAATCCCTTAATTATCCTAATTATCCATAAATTTTCTCTAACTCTTCGCTCTTTGTGTTGGAAAGGCTGTTTCACAAAATGTACTTCTAAGTAATTGCTCCAAAGATCCTATATCTATCTATATGAAGAAGAAATCATGAAGCTTATCCCTCATCGTCTCATTGGCCGACCTTGACCCTTGTTATTTTCAGGTCATATCTAGTATTCAGAGTTTGCCTCGATTTAGTACCGCCTTGGCGTCTCGCACCAAAATAGATCTATTTAAATCATGACTATAAGCGAGTCCATAATTTTTTGTTACTGCTTATACAATAATGAATAGCTAGGGATAGGAATGACAGGATTTGAACCCGTGACATTTTGTACCCAAATATACAAAGACTCAGAAACATAAATTAACCAACTCTAATATTAACAGTAAACTAACAATGTTTACAACTAACGGTGTAAGCCGAAACCATACTTTCATTTAACATGTCTCTGCAAACTTTAGGTGGATGAGACACAAAATTTGTCAACCACTTTAAGTTTGACTTTTATAGTAGATAACCGTAAGGAAGAAAGAGCCTTGGTAAAAATGTCAACACATTAATCTAGAGATGGTATGTGTTGAACCACTAAGCTCTTATTCTATACTTTTTCTCTATCAATGATGTCCAACTTCATGTGCTTTGTTCTTGCATGAAGAACAAGATTGAGAGTGAGAGTCATAGGCTCATGTTGTCACAAAATATATGTGGAGCGCTGAAGGGAACCTTAAGTTCACTCAGCAATGATAGGATCCAAAGTAACTTAGCTGCTTTATTGTCCAAGCTTCTATACTCTGACTTTGTGCTAGATCTAACCACCGATGTTTGTTTCTTATAGCTCCATGAGACAATATTTGGCCCAAAGAGAATATAAGAGTTTGGAGTGGAACTCCCATCATCTATATCTAAAGTCCGATCAGCATCACAAAAGGCACTAAGTGATATAGATTTAGTTAGTGATGATCTTTGCAAAAGCAAACCATGAGTAATTGTGCATTTAAGATATCTCTAAATCCTTTTAAAAACCTTCCAATGATTCTCTAGAGGTCGAAAGAGAAACTGATAGACTTTGCTTACAACAAACAGATTTCTGGCCTTGTGAGAGTTGCATAGAGCACCTACTATAGACCTGTAGGTAGTAGGATCAAGCATATAATCAACTACATGTTTAGTGAGTTTCCAGCCACTTACCATTGGGGTCGAAATTTCTTTAGCTCCAGTCATTTGAGTTGTATCTTGGAGATCGTGAATATATTTTGAATGGCATAACAACAAGGAACCATCTAATAACCTCTTCACTTGCACTCTTAAGAAGTAGTTCAAGTCACCAAGTTGTTTTAAAGCAACATCTGAGTTTAGTTTGCTAACTAGTTGTATTAGAGATAGAGAACTATTTGTGACAATGATATCATCAACAATTAGTAGCTTCAAATCCAAGGGGGTTGTACCATGTATACCTCCTCCAACATGCGTTGTTAACATCTAACTAATGGATGGTCATGTTCTTAGAAACAACAAGGGTGAGTATATATAATTCAGAATATTGTGGGCTTAACAACAAGGGAAAAAGTTTCAACATAATCAAATTCTTGCCTGTGATGAAAACTTTTAGTCACAAGTCTTGCTCTAAATATGTTATCCCACATGGTAGAAGCAATATATATATCCAATTCACCAGTATTAATAGTCATCTACCCTTAATTTCATACCAGTTAGAAAATATATACAAAAGAGACAAAATATAGAACATAAAATAATTGCTTCTACCAGAACAAAACAATGAAATAATTGGAACAACAAAACAAAAAAGAATGGGGGAGTAAACCTCCATTTTCGTCCCTGATAGTGTTCACTTATGACAAGTTGGTCCTTGAACTTTCTCCGTCAGTCATAGTAGTCCCTGATAATGTAACCGTCGGTCATAGTAGTCCTTTAACTAATTTTCCGTCTGGTCCTTGTTGACCGAAATGAATTTCTGGCATTTTTTTTTCCACATCATCCATCCTAGCTGGCAATGTCAGATGGTTCCCTCCAAAACAACACAATCAAAATAGTCCCTCCCCACGTGTCCCACTCCCATTGGTACCTACATTAGCCAAATAGGTCCCTGCTACCTTCATAACCTCTCCATCTTCTTCTATTACCCATAACATAAGCAATCAAAAGCAACTGGAGAAAAATCAGAGCAAGGAAGTTACGAACCCTAATCGCCGTGCAACCGCTGATCTCGTGACTGCGTGAGGCTGTGGAGTGCCATCGACGGTGACCTTTCTCTGCGTTTTGTGCTTGACTTCGTGCTTTGGAGTTAAGGTATGTAAAACCACACAAACTTCCGGTTTGCATGATTTCAAGATGTATGCTCTTTGTCCTGATTTTCCTCCCCCCCTTGGTTATTGAAGTAGAAACATCATGCGGCTAGGGTTTTGGAACAAAATGGGGGTTTAGATGGGTTAGGTAGTTTGTGTAAAAGGGGGAATTTCAGTTTCTATTTATGCTATTCCTCTATTGTAACTTCCTCTGTTTTGTGCCTTTTTGTCAATGGCTTTGGGTGGTTGTTTGTGTAATGTAGATGGAGCCCACTCTGAACTTGATACTGCACCATGGAGGAAGGCTTTCTGTGGCAGAGGACACTGGTGCTGTTGATTATTTTGGTGGTCAAGTATGTGTGTGGGAGGATATTGAGTGTGATACATTCAACCTATTCACCCTTGAAAATTTGGCAAAGCTTCATGGGTATCGTAAGTTCAAGTCCATATGGTGGAGGAACACACAAACAGATGTGGAGATAGAGCTTATCAAGATTGATGGGGATGCTCATGTGAGAGATATGATTATTGTGTCTAAGTACAATGGTGGGGATGTTGAGGTGTACTTTGACCATGATGATATGGAACCACTTGCAGTGATTCTGCCACCAGATGATGATGTGGAGATACTTGATGTTCCAAGGACCAATGATGAGAGGGTGGCTGCTGAGGAGGTTTCCAGTGCTGAAGCAGTGCTACCAGACTCTGTTTTACATGGATATGCTGCTGATATTGATGCAGTGATGGCTGACATAGCAGGTGAGGAGCCTGATAGCAGTGAGACTGATACAGATGCAGAAATGGGGAATGCAGGGTCTGATGAGTCTTCAGATTCTGAAAATCCATCTGGGGCTGCTGTGTTTGATGTGCCTCAAACAGAATGGTCATGTGAGGAAGGTTCAATTGATTATCACAGTGAAGAGCTGCGCAGTCCAGTAAGTTCTGATGATGAGGATGATAATGGGGTGAGGAAACTTCGTTTTCCCCAATTCACTGAGGGGGCTGATTTTGGGAATGTAGTGTTAGAGCTTGGCATGGAGTTTCCCGATTTGAAAACCTTCAAAAAAGCAGTGCAAGACTACACAATTGAGAGGGGCAGGCAGATTAAATGGGTGAAGAATGACAAAGAGAGAGCAAGGGCTGTTTGCAAGGTGGCTGAATGTCCTTGGAAGATACTCTGTTGCTGGAGCAAGCCTCAGAAGAGCTTTCAAATTAAGACATTTGATGAGTCCCACACATGCAGTAGGCAATTTAGGAACAAACAGGCAAATAGAAAGTGGGTAAGCCAGAAACTTGAGGGGAGACTCAGGACTCAGCCAACACTTTCACACCATGAGGCATTTGACTTCATGAAGGAGACATATGGTGTGCACTTGGATGACACAAAGATCTACAGGTCCTTGAAAATGGCCAGAAAGGCTGTGGAAGGTTGTGAGGCATTGCAGTATGGCAGACTATGGGACTACTGTCAGGAGCTTGTAAGGAGCAATCCAGGTTCTACTGTGATGATGGATACTACCCCCATCACTGGCTCAAACCCACAATTTAAGAGGGTGTATGTTTGTCTAGATGCCTGCAAGAAAGGATTCAAAGCTGGTTGTAGACCTTTAATTGGACTTGATGGATGCTTCCTCAAGGGATACTATGGAGGACAGTTGTTGTCAGCAGTTGCTCAGGATGCAAACAATCAAATATTTGTCATTGCATATGCTGTTGTGGATGTTGAGGACAAGGACAACTGGATTTGGTTCCTGACTCTGTTGCACAAAGATCTTGGAGATTATAAGCAGCACAACTGGAACTTCATTTCTGATATGCAGAAGGTAAGAGGTTTTAATTTTGCACAAGGACCTTTTTGACTGTAAGTTACATGTTTCAAGGACCAAAGTGACTGCAATTTAGATGTGTGAGGGACTAATTTGCCAGTAAGTGGCATAATTGAGGGACTGATTTGATAATTGTCGTTTTCTATTTTTTCAGGGTCTGATTCCAGCAATGCAGCATGTCATGGAAGGGGTTCATCACAGATTTTGTGTGATGCATTTATGGAGAAATTTTGCAAAGCAGTGGAAGGACAAGGAGCTTAAGGGTGCTGTTTGGGAATGTGCCAGATCCACCACTGTGCAGGAGTTCAATCAGCACATGGAGAGAGTTAAGAGAAAAAGTGAAAATGCGTGGGCTTACTTGAACAAATGGCCAAAACCTGCATGGACCAAATCACACTTCAGTGAGACTGCCAAGTGTGATAACATATGCAACAATGCATGTGAGGTTTTCAATGCAAAGATCCTGAAATATAGAGGGAAGCCGATTATCACTTTGCTTGAGGAGGTAAGATGCTATGTTATGAGGACAATGGCCAACAACAAGCTGAAGCTTAGATTCCAGAATGGTCCTCTGACACCTGTTCAGAGAAGTAAACTTGAGAAGGAGAAGATGTTGAGCAACAGCTGGACCCCTGTGTGGTGTGGTGATGGAGAAAGTCAGAGGTATGAAGTGCAGCATGGTTCAGGGACCAAGGTGGATGTTGATCTAGCAACTTCATCTTGCACATGTAGAGTCTGGCAGCTTACTGGAATGCCATGTAAGCATGCAGTGGCAGCAATAGCTTATAGGAACCTCAAGCCGGAGGATTATTGTCATGCTTGGTTGACAAAGGGGGCATACAGCAGCACCTACGAGTACTTTGTTCATCCAACACTAAGTCATGAGTTCTGGGAACCAACTCCGTATCTGAAGCCAATTCCACCACCTGCAAGGAAAAAGTGTGGCAGGCCCAGGAAGAGTAGAAGAAAGGACAGCACTGAATCCCCATCAAGTGGAACAAAGATGAGGAGAACAGTGGCTGAGCTTCATTGCTCTAGGTGTGGGTTGCTAAATCACAATTCAAGGGGTTGCTTGAACCAAGGTGTCCAGCGTAGACCGAGAAACTGGGTTGATCAAGAAGAGGAGCCAAATGAAGATGCCCAGACTGAGATTCAAGTTTCACAGGGTGCACCTGATAATGATATCCTCTCACAGCCTACTGAACCAACAACTGAACAGCCTACTGAACCAAATGAAGTCCCTTCTACATCTGTTCCAGTTGCTCATGTTCCTCCTACACAGGCTTCTAATGCACAGGTACAGATTTAATTAAACACCAAACTGGACCACTGGGTTTTAAAAAGCAAACTAATGACTGTTACTGACTTTGACATCACCTTGCAGGTTTCAGGGCAGCCAGGACCGTCTGTTGTCAGGCCTCGGGCTAGGGCTCCCTTAAGAAGACCCAGGGCTGCAGCGGGAAGGGGTAGGCCACCACTACACCCTAGAGCACCACTCCAGCCACAGCCACCAATGCAGCCTATAACTCCACAGCAGATCCTGCCAGTAATTGCACCTAATGCTACATTCCAGACTGCAGTTAGGCCATTCCCCATAAGAAGCCCTGTTTTCAGGCCCCCACGGTCAACCAATAGTCCTCGTCCTCTTCAATTTACAAGTTCACCCCCACCGGGACCAGTGACATATGACTTAAGGGGTACTGAGATGACCTTCATGCCTACACCTTCTTTACCACCAAGACAGGACCCGGGCACTAACCAAGACCCTTGATGCTTGCTATTTTAATGTTTTTTTTTTTAAATATCACCATCCTTAGTATGATGGGATTGTAGCTTTTTGTGTACGAATTATGCTACTATAAGACTAGCAGTTGTCTTCTTTTTTGATTAATCCTATCCAAGTACTATGGGATAGCTATTTTGTAGAATCTCGTGATTCAGTACTTTGTTACTTTTTTGGATGGCATTGTTGTGTGCCTTAATATATGTAGACATTTATATGATCAATGACAAGTGCTTTTATGCAATTTGGTATTATTTATATGATCAATGACAGGACCGTTTTATGATCAATGACAGTGCCAATTATTTGTGCTAAATAGAGAAACATTAACATCGAATAAAATTGCATTATGGATTCCCTTACTTCATTACACATTACATCACATGAAAACATGTTGGTGTATTACAACTCACTGAACAGCCACACTACAACACATGGAAAATAAGAACTATCAACAGCAACAATAAAATCACTCCTAATACACAGCCCCTAACCACCCTCACTTCATGGAGTAAACCTTCATTCTTCATAATCAAGGACTCAATCACAGCAGCATTCTTCAACAGAACCTCCTTCAAAAGCCTCAACTCTCCAATCACATCCTCATTCAAAACTCTATGCTCTGCAACCTTGGTATCCCTTGAGCTTCCCTCTTCTATGATTCCCTCTTCAGTAATCGCACCATCTTCGTTACCAACCCAAAGGAAGTAGTTACAATTTTTGGGATGGTTCTGAGCAAAATTACAAAAATCAGAACTGGTTTACTCAATGGTAGAACAAGATGGGAAAATTAGTGTCATGAGGAGTAACTAACCTTGGGTAAGTAACAACCATACCAAGGTCTTTCTGGGTTCAACACTGTTCTGGAAATTCTCACTTTTGCCTTGACACCACAGTAGCAGCACACACCACCAACATTTGTAGAAGAGCTTCCGCGACCTTCATTCTTGGAACCAGCACTGTGATTCATGCGATTTTTCAAGCCTCCTGCCATGGATCCTACTCGAATTGTCAATCGAGTTCAGTGAGGGGGTATTACTCACTCCAATTTTGAAGATTGCAGGTGCAGAGGTTGAAGATAAGGGAATTTAGGGTTTTCAATTTGGGGATTTTCTGTTATAGGACGCAGGGACTGATTTGACCGGTTTCAGAAAGTTACAATATAACCGTTGCTCATGACGTGGCAGCTCCAACGTGGCCAATCTCTCTCATATTTGGCATTTGGTCAACAAGGACCAACGGAAAATTAGTTAAAGGACTACTATGACCGACGGTTACATTATCAGGGACTACTATGACCGACGGAGAAAGTTCAAGGACCAACTTGTCATAAGTGAACACTATCAGGGGCGAAAATGGAGGTTTACTCCTAAATGGGGTAAATAAATAACGAGAAAAATTATTAAATTTTGCACGATAAATCGTGTTAGGCTGGACTCTCAAAATTCCCAAGCAAAGTTATCATTTGAGCAATCAAGGTCACGACGAGGCGGTGAAAAATAATACAAAATTAATTTTAGGGAAAATTTGAACCCTAAAAATAAATTTTAAAATTGGCCTGCAACAGAGTTCTTAATTTAGGAGTCATTTACGTGTGGGGAAAGTATTAGCACCCATCACACGACGTCTATAGTAAAACGGGTTACCTTTATTAATTGTGCAAAATTTAACCAATTTAAAAATATTCATTTTATACCAAAATAAATATTTTATTTTTGATATTTTTATAATTTAATATTTATAAAATTATTTTGAGATGACCTTAAAGACAATTTTTATTTTTGAAAGCCTGGTGGAAATTGATTCTCGGCCTATGTATTCTCTGTGAAGAAAGATCAAAGTTGCGTAGTTTTCATTAAAAAACTTGGTATATTTTTTATTTGTTTTTTATGCATATTTTTTAGGGGCTTTATCTTAAAATTAATGCATCCATTTTGGATTTTAGAATAGTTTTTATGGTACAAGGATTTTAGAATAGTTAAAATTAAGTGATCTTTTTTCAAATTATGAGTTAATAGGACAAAAGAATAAAAAATGTCCTAATCTAAAAAAGAAATTGGCCTTTCGGCCAGCTCTCATTCTTCTCTTATTTTGTGTTTTTTTAGTTTTTTATATTTAATTATTATATCTCAAGAACCTAATCAATGAAAAATAAGGGGCGTATCAAATGAGAGAAGTGCTTGTTATGAGGAGAAATGAAATGATTAAATTGTGACTGTATAACCATACATGGGTGATTGATATTAAAAGTAGTTTAATGGTTACACGACTTTTTTAAAAAGTCACATGACTACATGTTTTAAACCTAACCCTTTATAGTTATATCAATGGACAAGATTTAATCCTCTCATTTCTCATAATAAGCACTCCCCTTCTATGACTTGATACGCTCCCTCGAAAACAAAATACAAACCTAACCTTTTTTTTCCTTAAGAGATTATAGATATCATTAAATAGAAACGGCAAGATATCTGAACATAAGAGTGAAGAGAAAAAGACCAACAAGGTGTAGCACAAGTGGTAGATATTTGGGTTCCTTAAGCATCTAGTCCAGGGTTCGATCTCTGGTCGGTGCGTATGGCAAAACATTTGTTGGGAGAGGCCTACCTACTCAACGTGATCTCAGAGTCTCGGGGGATTAGTCTCATGGCTGTCGGCTATAGGATACCTTGACAAAAAAACTGAAGAGAAAAAGGCAGCTGACCAAACCAAACCTCCTCAGAATGAGTTTTTTTTTAATGAATCCTCAGAATGAGTTAAAAGCATGTTTGGAAACAAAATGAGCAACCTTATTACCATCTCCCCTTACATGCATAAAAGAAAAACTATGAAAAGAAGAAATAAGAGAAAAAATGTCCTTCAAAACCAATCCTAGGTAATTATTAGGGAGCTCCTGGGATTCAGCCTCTTAATAACAGATAAACAATGTGATTCAATTTGAACCATCTGGAACCCTTGCTGGCACATCAACTCTACACCACATCAAATTGCCATTGCTTCTGCCATTTTAGCACAGAAAACTCTTCTTAGGAGCCACAATCACATCCCCTTTCATAGCCAGTGTCGTCTGATGATGTTTCTGCTTCTTCAGACGATGCTTCTACATTTAGAGCTTTGGAGCTTTTGCCTTTAAACGCTATGGATTTTCTCTTCTTGCTCTCACCATACTCTTCCAACTCGATCTCATGAACCTTAAGAGATCCCAGAAGATCTTCCATTTTTAAGGTGGTAAGATCATTTGCCTCTTGAATAGCTGTGACTTTCGGTCTCCATTTGGCTGAAAGACATCTCATTATCTTCGTTACCAGGTCAAGATTGTTGTAACTTCTTCCCAGATTTCTCAGTCCGTTGATGATGATTTGGAACCGTGAGAACATGTCATTGATAGACTCATCTTTCTTCATTTTGAACGCCTCATACTAAGCAACCAACATGCTTATTCGTGTGTGTTTGACGTTGGATGTTCCTTCATGCATCATTGCCAATGTGTCCCAAATATCCTTTGCTGTTTTGATACTATCTACTTTGTCATGCTTCGTTTTACTCAGAGCACATGTGAGGAACAACTTGGCTTTGGAGTTCAGTTGATTTTCAACTCGTTGTTCATCAGCCCATTGAGCCCTCAGAATAGTTTCACCTGCATTATTTTTAGGCACATAATTACCAAGCTCAACAATATCCCAAATTTTGTAGTTAGTATATTCAATAAACAATTGCATATGCTTTTTCCAATAAGGATAGTTTGAGTCATCGAAGAATGGTGGCATGTTTATTGTTGCACCTATTGGGAATGTGTTGGCCTCCATGGATCTTTACTCTGCACCTATGAAGGTGTTATTTTCTCAGAGCCGAAGCTCTGATACAAAATGATAAAATAATAACATACACAAGAAGGGGGGTTGAATTGTGTTCGTATGAAAACTTGTTTTTCTAAAAACAAATATATATTTTCAAAACCGCTTCGTAAACGATAGGTTAATTTTAGCAGATGATAGGATAAACAGTTTTGATGTAGCGGAAATAAAACGCAATGTAATGGTAAACGATAAAGCAATAAACAGTAAACAGCACACGCAGATTTATCGTAGCTCACCCCTTGAACGATGGGGCTACGTCCAGTCCTTGACTTTACCAAGATTTTCACTATTCGCCATAATGGTAAAAGTATTATCTAGGGCTTCTCCTATCAACAAGTATTCTCAGGGACTTCTCCCAACAATTATTCTCAAGGACTTCTTCCAACAAGTATTATATAGGACTTCTCCTTTTCAAAACAGATCCTTTTACAGAAGTTCAATTCTCACAAGAGTAATGGTAAAAGCAAACTTAGGCTCGACAAACTCTCAGTATTTGTATATGGTTTGACTCTAACCAGTATACTAGAGGTTTGAGTTAAACAGAGATGAATAAACAATGGTTTCTCTGTTTCGTGAAAGCTTGATAGATATGATTATGTTTTTCACTCAGTTTTTGTGCTTTGTTTTTCTCTTGATGTTTCAAAAAATATTGTGCGTTGTTCTCTGAATTGTTGTGTTGTGTTTCAAATCTTCAATTCTCCTCTTTTATATCTTCAGTTCAAATCTGATTCACTGAGACTGATTTGTCGTTGACTAGATCTTCACATTGAATTCCTGACCGTTCAGCAACGGGTATAAGCCTTACGTAGATTTGACTTTGTTGATTCTATTGAGCGTGAATTTCTCCTTTTAATTTATGATACTTATGTCGTTGATTCAAGCAGAGACAATCGTCGAGTAATATGTTGCTTGATTCACTCATTTGTAATAAATTCATTTATCAATGAATTCCTTTCCTTTTCTGGAAACGACTTGTTCTGTTGATAATGTTGTTCTTCAATCGTTTACTCTCCGTCGATATAGCTTCGTAGACATTAGAGTTGGATGATATACTTTAATTTGTCTCTTGCTCTTCATTAAACGATACTTCTTCATTAGACGATACTTCTTCGCTAGACGATACTTCTCTTTTGCCTCTGGACGATACTTCTTTTTCTGTCTTTGATACTTCTTGTCTTTTCAACTTCGAACGATACTTCACTTTCTTTTCTTCGAACAATCCTTCTTTTCTTTCTATGCCTGTATAATATTGAATTTAAGCATGCAAACGGTCCTTCCTTTGAATCATGTAATGATATTTCTTGAAAAACATAGTATACAGTTCAGTAGTAAAATTGTTATCACTCAAAATAAATATTCTAAACTTGTTTGAACCTAACACCATTAGGTAACATCGATCTCTGCCACCACTACTACCTGGTCCCTCCACTATACTGTCGCTCCTACTACTCAGTGCCGTAAATTTATAAAGTTGATAATTGCGGTGACTATTATAAATTTACAACATTGACAACAACTTTTATAAAACTTAAAACTACACAAACCTAAAATTGAAAACTAGTTTAGGTTTTAAATTTTTTAAAATATAAAATTAAAATCCACCCGAACGGCCTTAATATTTCTACATTACCTTTACTGAAAAACTAAAAGAATTTATTGGTAAATGATAAATACTAGAAAGTAAGCTTCCAGTGTCAAGTGAAGACAGGTGCATCGAAGAAAGACTTCAGTAAGCCCGCTGGCCTTTCTTTTAGCAATCCTCAAGAATAGCTCCTGTTCTTTCTTCCATTCCACTGCGTTGTTTAGCAGTGTCGAGCTCCTCCCCGTCTGCCATTGTCACTACTGGTACCTAACCCCATCGGCTCGACATTATATTAAAAACTTGAAAAATATTACTTATAAATTGGAAGTAGGAGTAGAGGCAATAATAATTATTGATTAATAAAAATGTATATCCCTAGGAACAAAAAACATATATATCTATATTATGTTCCTAATTATAAGTTATTTTTAATTAATTCACATAAATTAAGAAAATTAGTTAAAATTAGTTAAAATTAGTTACATTAGTCTCACATTTATATTAAAAAGGCCAACTTTTCTAAGTTATCCCTATTGGAAAGTTGAAAAAGTTTACTTCATGAGTGCAAATAATCAAATATGGAAAATTAATTAAGAATGTTAATCTTGGAAAAATGTATTTAAAGATTAATGGATATATAACACTGAAATTTAATTATGTTATGTCACATATTAAGTAATAACATTTTTAAATTTTAATTAAAACAAAAATAAATTTCTTTTTTTACAATGACGGGTTAGGCCCCAATAAATATAAATTTCGCACATTTGGATTTGGATTTAGTCAATAAAAATAAATTTTATGGCAGAGATCAATTAGATGCATGTGTAAAAAAAGTTTATACTCATAGTGCATCAACCATTTTCTCATACATTTAATGTTTCATTTGTATTCTAATGTTTTTGGTTTCCCAAAGTATCTTCACAGTTGAAGTCATGAGACTAATCCCTCAAAGCTCCGAGATCATGTTAAGTTGGTAGGTCTCTTCCAACAAATATTTTTCCTTATTCTAAAGTGACTAATATAAGGTGATCTCTTGCGTACTGTCTCAAATTACACGGTTTCAATATAATCTCAAATTCAACCAATAAAAATATGACACATGGCATTAAATCTTTTATGACTAATATTTTACTAAGCTAAATTTTTATCCAAATTAATCTACATTAATTAAAATCACTTTTTTTATTTTCTTTCTCATCTACGATAATAAATTTTCCAGAAGAGCTAATCAAAGTAGTTTTTTCAAATTTTCAGTTTTTTTAAATAATTATTTTTTAAAAAAGCTAAACATACATCTTAAAATTTTTATTTTATTTTTATTTAAAAAAAAAGATTTTTTCTAAAAATAAGCTGAAACAAACGCACTCTAAATTACTTCATTTCATTGTTATCTAATTTATTACTATATTCTTAAAATAAAATATAAGAATATAGATTAATAGGGGTTAAAATTTAGTTTAGTAAAATATGAGTTTTGAAGACACATGTTACGTTTTTATGGATTGAATTTGAGACTGTATTGAAACTGTTTTATTTAAGACAATACACAAAAATTCACCCTAACATTAATAGAGGGACCTTTTACTAAAAAAATTCCGACGATAAAACCTACCTCAAACGGTGACTCAAATAAAGGCACTAATTTGATAATAATCCCCACAAATATATTAGTAAAAAATTGCATTAATTACCCTTCCTTCTTCTCCCATTTTATCTTCTTTTTCTTTCTTCTTTCTATTTAGGGTTAAGGCCCCGTTTGGAAGAGCTTATATGAGCTTAACTTATAGTATAAGTGCTTATGCAAGCGTTTGGGAGAGCTTATGCAAATAGCTTATGACCTACCTATAAGCTGTTTTGAGCTTATTTTCATAAGCTATTCAGAGTAGCTTATGAAAAAGAGCTTATGCTTATATATAGCTTATTTTCAATTCATTATAATAAATATCTTAAAAGAGCTTATTAATAAGCGCTTATGCCATAAGCGCTTATGGTCATAAGCGCTTAATTAAGCTGTTTTCCCAAACGGGGCCTAAATATGTTTTTGGTCCCAGTACTTATAGCGAGATTTGGTTTTAGTCCCTCGCCAGCGTAAAGGTGGATATTAGGCCTTAGACTATGATTATTTTTTGGTCTTAGTCCTTGCCGGAGTAAACTGTTGACCGCCGTGCTTACGTGTCACGACTGGTCCTACGTGGCATATGCCACGTCAATTAATGAGTACAGCTGTAATTTTTTTTTACCATTATTATTTAATAAATAAAAAAACAAAAAAAGGGAAAAGGGGAATTAGAGCACACGTTAATCGTGGCTCTCTATCTTCTTCCTCTTACCTTTGAAAACCCTTCTTCTTCCATTGTTCTTCTCGACACCCATCCATCCAAACTGTTGCAGCCATTGACGCCGTCCAGCCGAGCCTGCGTCGTCGTGTCCATTCGAAATCCATCACTTCCTTCCTCTCGTTCCCATTCGCACAACAAGTAAGTGTAATTCTTCCTCTATTCTCTATTGGTTCTACTCTTTTCTCAATCTCCATACCACATTAACCTATTAGGTTGTATTGTTTGAATTTCTTCTTCCAATTTCATTGTCATGGTAGGTTACTAAAAACAGAGTGTAACAGAGGGTTGATGAAGGAATCTCATGTTAGGGCATAATAGACATTGTGAAACCATTATCTGAACTTTAATGTAACAAGAGTCATGAAACATGCTACTAGTATTGAATTCAATGAACAACTTTATACAACTTGATTTGGTTCTTGAAATGCTTTGTGTTTGTGTTTCTATGTTCTTCACATCACCACATGCTGAGTAATCCTTACCTTGTTATTGTAGGATGTCATTCAATTTGATTGTGCATCACTTGTGTGTATGTGTGTACGAGCCGTACATGAATTTTCGAGGAGGCCGCACCCACATCCAGCGTGGAATTGATCTGGATAAATGGAGTTTTTTTTATTGTGTTGATGTTGTGAAGGACTTGGGCTACACAGTTGGAAAATTCAAAATGTGGTGGAGAACGAAAGAGGATGTTGTGGATCACATTTTTAGACCCGTATTGGGTGACGATGACGCCATGGTTTTGGGATCATATGCTGTTAACAACAGGGTTAATGTAGAATTTTTTGTCGAGCATGACCTGCATGAATTAACACATACGCCGCTGTCTGTGATACCTCCAAGTTCTAAAATCAAGTCAAGTGATGTAGTTAGTCTAAAAACAGGTCCCAAGGTGGATGTTCACAGGACTCGGAAAAATAAGCCATTCAAGCCTCCAGCCAAGAAGGTTCCTGTTTCTAATGATGCTGCTCCCAAAGTGGGCCCTTCTACACAACCTACTAAGCCTTCTAAACAGCCTGTTAGAAGGTCATGCAGGATTATTGCTGCTGGGGGACCCTTGAAGAAGACAAGTGGTAGAGTCCCTATTTTTTTGCTATCGAGTGATGAATCACGCGGAGAAGAAGAAAGAGATGACACAGGGAGGAATGAGCAGGTAATTCATGAGGAGCAGGTGGCTGATGATGATGTATCTTCTGACAGTTTTTGTGATGACGAAATCCCCACGAAGGATGTTCATTTTAGTGATAGCGAAGAAGAGAGGGATAATGATAATGATGATGGGTTTCAAAATCCCAGCATTGGTGTTGCTGAAGCTTTGTTGAATGAGAAGTTAAGACAAATGGCTGAGGGTACATTTGAAAGTTGCGGTGTTCAGGAGGATATTCATGATACTGGGGCTGAGGAAAACCACCAGATGGAGGATGGATGGGATAGTGAGGAACTTGTCAGCGAGTCTAGTGACGATGAGGGTGATGGTGTCAGAAATAAGACGCGATTTACACAGTATCGTGAGTAGGACATGAGGGCTGAGTTCAAATTCTCTGTGGGAATGGAGTTCACATCACAGCAGCAGTTTAAGGATGCAGTTAGAGAGCATTTAGTCCTTAACGGTCGCCAGATTCAGTCGACGAAGGGGAACCATCTCAGCTTTCAGCAGTTGAAGAAGCCTCCATAGTGGATATGTAGTTGATGAATCTGGTTGGGTGGAGTTTGCTGTGAAGAATGTCAAAGATTCTTTTTTGTGATTTTGTAATAGTTTTGCTAGTGCACATGGGTGCCTTTCCAGAACGTTATCTGTTGTGGACCACTTAGTTTGGTATTTTTATGTATATTTGACAATTGTGGACCACAAAAGCCTATTTTGGAGTATATCAATGACATTTTCAAATTTCCAGCAACAAAGGGAGCAATTTCTTTATGTATATTTAACATTTATGGACCACAAAGGCCACTTTGGTTATATCAATGTTGACCAAACTTTTCAATTTTAAATTTACAGGTTCATAACCAGGTTATTGTGCCTATATGCATTTTTCAAACACGTTACAGGCAACATGTAATTTCAAAGCAAGCTTTTTTAATTGACCAAACTTGTTATAGCAATTACCGTTTTAATTTTAATAGTAATTTTCCAGCAGGCCTGAACTAAGCATGAAGATAAATTGCAACTCAACCACTTTTAAAACAAACCACTTTAACAACTTCTCATAAGTTAGATTGAACTAGTGCATCCTGCTGAAATTTTACAACACAATTATAAATTCAGCATACCAATTACAACTTTTAAACCCAAACTTGCACTCAATTAACCCTTCCTATTAAGATACAACCTACTAGCAGTACCCAAGACAACACAGCTATGAAATGAGCCATATTCTTCTTCTTCATTTCACCTTCAAATTTCTTTTCAAGATTGTCAATCTTCTTCTTCATATCCTCTAATTTGCAGTTCATGTCTTCAAGTCCTCTGCCTCTGTTCTCCAATATCTTCACTGTCTCCTCTAAATTCTTCTCCGTGTCCTCCAATTTCTTCTTTGTGTTCTCCAAATTCTTCTGAGCAACCAATATATCATCATCAACCCAGAAGAAGAAACCACAGTCATTTGTCAACTAATGATTTATGCAACGCCAGAAATCTCTCTCCGGGTTCGAAGCAGTGTGGGAAGTCAACAACAAAAGGTTTTCCCCACAAAAGCAAACTCCTCGCCGCACCATTGTACGCCGTACTGTGACGCTTGACCTTGCAGCAGAAGAACGTGAAGCAGGTGAATTAGAAGAAGCAGACATGGTGGAAAGTGGAGAATCAGATTGCTGCTAGCAAAATCAAGGATGAGAATGTGATTTTCGTGCAGCCAATCGAGGATGACGAAACAGAGATTGGGGATTAGATGTAGATTTCGAAGAGCCCTAATTTTTGGGGAAGAGACCCAAATGTGTCGAACCAGAACAAAAGGGGACGAAGAAAGGATGGGGTTGATGAAGATAAGCCACAAATTGCTATTGCTGCGTGGGAGAAGAAGGGAAAAATGAAGAGGGTGTTGGGTTCTGAAAGGAGAAGAGGAGAGATTGAAACGAAAGAGGAAGAAGATACAAAGCAACGTGCTCTAATTCCCCTTTTCCCTTTTTTTTATTTATTAAATAATAATGGTAAAAAAAAATTACAGCTGTACTCATTAATTGACGTGGCATATGCCACGTAGGACCAGCCGTGACACGTAAGCATGACGGTCAACGGTTAACTCCGGCAGGGACTAAAATAAAAAACAATCATAGTCTAAGGCCTAATATCCACCTTTACGCCGGCGAGGGACTAAAACCAAATCTCACTATAAGTACAGGACCTAAAACATATTTAACCCTTCTATTTACCTTCTTGAATTAATAATGGAACATCTACCGAAGAAGAAGAAAAAAAAGTAATGGAACAACTACCGACAAATCAATTAAGGAGACTTGTAATTTCTTGTTCTAGAATTTAAAAGTGGCCATTTCTCTTTCAATTTTAAAAAATTGAACTTAAAGTTTGTTAACCTTTTTTTTTGGTAAATGAAAAAGAAAATTAACTTTTCACACACAGCAAGTTCTTAAGATTTTCTTTTCTTTTTCTGTAAAATAATTGCAACATAATCATAAACCTTACTCCAATTTCATTTTCTCATAAAAATTCTCTAATTTTTTTCATTTTCTGGGTGAGCCATTAAAACACGTTGGTATCTGCCAAGTGCCAACTGCCACCGGATCAAAACCTTGAGCCATAAAATGGACACGCCAGACTCAGTCTCCGATTTCCCCTTTCCCCCTTCATCACTTGCTTCAATCGTACACCCTTTTTCTTCTTGAATCATTGCAACTTTTTGCCCTCCTAAAAATGGATTTCAAAACCAGGGGAATAGCGTCATCATTGCACACAGTTTTGCTCTTTCTGGTATTTTCTTCCATTTTCCCACTCTCTTTCTCGGATGTCAATCAGCCCCGTAACGCCAAGAAGCCCCGCAGCACAGCTTCTGATAATCGCGTTGGCTCCTCAGCTGTTTTCAAGGTTCAAGGGAATGTTTACCCTCTTGGGTATGTACCCATGATTCTGAACTCTTGTTTTCTTGGTCAAATTTCATCTTCAAGTAGTATCAACTTGCTTATTCTTTTTCCCCCTCAATTCTTTTTCGAATAATTAAAGGTCTTTTATTTTGTGGATAAGTTTGTTCTAGTAATTGTGTTCTGATTTGAGCTGTGCTTATTGTTTTGTTAATTTTGAATGCATCTCCAACATATAAAAAATTAGGAAAGATAAAACAGAATTAAGTTTCTGATTAGTTCTTATGAAGTTAGTTCATTTTCTAGTTTCTTGGGAAATTTCTAATTTCAGATCCCGCATATCGAACTTATCTTGCTGTTTCATTGCGAAAGGGGAGAAAAAACTAGTTTGACTGAACTTTGAACTTCTTTTTGGCTGTTTCTCCTTTTAAAGCTTCACATATTGGATCATATCTCTTTGCACACAATAAGTCACTTTTTGTTTGTACAAGCTTTTGAAGAAAAAGAAACATGATTGTTTAATCTCTAAAGTGAATCAGATTTTTTTGTCAAGTTTAACTTACACTGATTCGACTCTTTATGCAGATATTACACAGTGTCTCTTAACATTGGCTATCCCCCCAAGCTTTACGACCTTGATATTGACTCAGGTAGTGACCTCACATGGATTGAGTGTGATGGACCATGTAAAGGTTGCACCAAGGTAAAGCAAAACTTAAATTAATCCTCATTCTAAAGAATGAATAGCAACCAACCTTTCTAGCTTTTAGTTTCTACCCTCATCATCAGTTCTTCATCAGATGTCATTCTTTGCAGCCTCCTCATCAGCTTTATAGACCAAACAACAACCTTGTTAATTGTGTGGATCAGTTGTGTGATGGAGTGCGCTTATCAGCAGACCATCAATGTGCTGCCCCAGATGAACAATGTGACTATGAGGTTGAGTATGCAGATCATGGATCGTCTCTAGGTGTGCTAGTCCGAGACTACGTTCCGCTCCAATTCACCAATGGCTCGGTGGTACGCCCTAAGATAGCTTTTGGGTGAGTCTTTTGCTTCCATCCTTATGTATGGAAGTGGCTGCACTTGTATCTACTACTTAAGATAATTGGTAATGGTGCAGTTGCCATTGCTAAAAAAATTGTGGTCAAATTGTGCTCGATATAAATAGGGCAACAAAAATGAATTGTACAGTGTTTTGATCAGATTCTCTTTCCTTATAATCAATTCTGGCAGCTAGAAGCTACTCACATAGCCTTCTCCCCATAATTGATTTTGATTTCAAAATCAATTGTAGAAGGATTTCCAAACATGCATTATCTACTCGGGACCATGGCTTCCAATTGGAACTAAAACATTTCATATTCACCTTGAATGATTTGATAGTTCCTTTGTCTGATGAATGGGTAGGTGTGGATATGATCAAAAGTATACTGGTTCTATCAGCCCACCTTCTACAGCAGGGGTCCTTGGCCTTGGAAATGGCAGAGCAAGCATTTTGTCCCAACTTAATTCTCTGGGTCTGATTCGCAATGTGGTTGGCCACTGCTTAAGTGGGCAAGGAGGAGGGTTTTTATTCTTTGGAGACGATCTCATTCCCTCATCAGGAATTGTTTGGACACCCATGTTGCCTAGTTCTTTGGAGTAAGTTTCAAAACAATGTTAATTATTTGCTTATGAGATGTTTTGTTCCATACTCTCCCTCATGAGATGAGAACTTACATACACTTTTGCTTCAGAAAACACTATAGCTCAGGACCAGCAGAACTTCTGTTCAATGGAAAGCCTACTACTGTTAAGGGTCTTGAACTAATCTTTGACAGTGGGAGCTCTTACACATACTTCAATGCCCAAGCTTATCAAGCTATTGTTGATCTGGTAAGTTGGAAACCTAAGTCTCAAATACTTATTCATTATCATTGCCTTATAAAATGGCCTAAAGATAAATGTTCTACCATCTTCAGTTTATAATGTCTGATCCATAATTCAGGTAAGTAATGATTTAAAGGAAAAACAGTTGAAAAGAGCAACAGAGGATCCAACACTTCCAATATGCTGGAAGGGTACAAAGTCTTTCAAATCTGTAAGTGATGTCAAGAACTATTTCAAGCCTCTATCAATGAGATTCACAAAAACGAAGAACTTGCAAATGTTAATACCGCCGGAAGCTTATCTCATTGTCACGGTGAGCACCTTTTAAGACTGAGCAAACTCCCTTACCTCTTTAGTGAAGAAAACAAATGAAATTGTGTCTTACATGCTGTCCTTTTCCAGAAACATGGCAATGTCTGCTTGGGGATTCTAAATGGCGATGAAGTAGGACTTGGAGATCTCAACATAATAGGTGGTAAGGCATGCTGCATCCCAACAGAATATGAGCAATGCCACTTTTCTTTCCCTTTAATCATTCAATAATTTGATTTTAAACACTTCCATTTTTCACTAAACAGACATCTCTCTACAAGATAAAATGGTGATTTATGACAACGAGAGGCAGCGGATTGGATGGGTATCTTTCAATTGTGATAGGCTTCCCAGGTCATAACCCTATATCTTTTGATCTCATCTATAATTGTGAACGCCAATTAATCTTACACAAGGATTTTTCTTTTCCATGTTAATTAACAGTGTTGATCGTGATTTTGAAGGCGGTTTTTCACACCCACACGCAGCCAATATCTTTGCTGAGAGGTGCCCTGCAACTTATGAAGTAACAGACAGTCTATGAGAGTCATTTGGCAGAGGATGTTCAGATAAATTAGATAGCATATATAATTCCATATGGTACAACATATGTACATAGGTTTTTTTTGTCAGCTTACTACAATATTTTACAATTAGCGAATCTGTAAATGATACATGCTACTGGGTTACTGATATGCTAGAGAGGAATTCATGAAGTAGGGAAGCCTAAATTCTCCTCCTTGCCAAACGATGAGCCTTCACTATTGCTTCCATACAAGGATGATTGAGAGATTGTCCTTGAGAGATTGTTAGTATTTTGTAAGCGTACGGATCATAATGCAACTACAATAAAAGAGCATACTTAGTCAAGAGATTCCAAGTTACTGAAATTAGGAACATTATTCCTGGAGTGCCATTCGAAACTTCCGTATAATACAGCAACCGATATCAACATGCTAGAAGTTTTGATTTGCATACTGCAAGTTGTAAAATAACTTTCATCAGTCATGGAAGGTTAGTCGCAAGAGATCATAATATTGGGTAGAAGATAACAGATAACAGACTAGTTGTTGTTCAAAATACAAACATGGGGATATATTGTTCAAGTTGGTATATGAAGCAAGTGAGAAATGTTACCTTTGCTTGGCAAATATTTGTTATTGCCTCAATATGAAGGTTTTGAAGCTCTTCAAGGTCCATAATATCCAGCCCAGTAATGTCTTCGCCCTATTACGTAGTTAGAAGTGATGATGTCATTTGCAATTTTTTCTCTTCAGGTCATGAAATCAGAAAACTAAGTCTAAGATTATGTGCCATTTATAATTCCTAATCTTTGAAATCCACATATATCATGCGTTCAAATAGAAGATTGCAACCGAGCAATCAGACTAAAAGCACCTACCATGTGTCTCACTATTCTACATGGAAATCAAATCCTAAGAATACAGTTGATTAGTAAGGGAGGTTTTGTAATAAAATCAGTACTTTGCCTACTGCCATGAAACAGTACCCTTCAACTTTTTTCAGTCTTCTTTAAACCCTAACCCATTTTCGTTATTCCTGTTGTTCCATTGTCTTCCTAAAAAAATCCTAACCATAGCCATTTTGAAAAGGTTAAGCACTGCAAGAAATTTACTATTTGAAATGTACACCTATTTTTTCATTTTTGAAATTCCAGCTTTGCCTGATTCAATGTCTAAATTCCAAATAGGTACATAGAATCATTAAGCCACTATTGACATTTTAAGTCATTTCTTTCATACCCATACATGAAGCTGTACTTGGAGTGTTAATGCATGTATGTTACTTGTTATAGTATTTAGATAGAAAATGCAGTTACTATTAGTTATAGTCTGATAGAGCTTGCTACCTAGTTAATTATATTATATCACGAGAGCACATCTGATTGATGTTCCCTTTCTGATCTACCTTATCCCAATTTTCCCTCTCTTCATCAACTCTCTTTCTTACAGAAACAAGCCTTCTAAAAACTAGCTAAAGAGACAACCAGAAATTCAACCAACGCATATTATCGCCATGATTAACATTATAATGCACATTGATGAAATATGAAAAATGAGAATGAGATACCTTCAATCTAGAAATTAGACCTTCTAGCTCTTTGCATCTTCTTCTTTCTCTTTGAAGACTAGCCTTCAGTTCTTCCCATGCAATCATATCTTCCATGTTCCCTAAAGTTTCATCCTCTTTGTATTGTTTTCTAAAAGAGTAACCATTAGATGGGGGAAGCCTATTTTTAGCCTTGGTTTGTTGATCATTAGGCATATGAACAGTGAACTTATCCTCAATATTAATGCCAGATTTTCTCATCTTTGTTACCAGCACATGCATGCTTGTGAGTTCATCTTCCAAGTCTTGATTCTGGTGTTTTATTTCATCAAGTGTCCTTCTTAGGTCAGTTTCTATTTCGTCTTTAAGAGATAGAGCTGCTTCTAATGCAGCTTCTCTTTGGAATCCAGCATTAAGGTTCTTCTTCAACTCCTCAGTAAGAACTTCAGTCCCGAACTTTTTCGGTTGCCCATCTCGTTGAAAACTATTATCGCTACTTTGCTTGAAATCATATGAAGATATCTGACAAAAGTTAGATTTGCAACAGGCCTCTTTTGCATCTTCCAAATCTCCACTGAGTTCTGCATTTTCATAAGTAAGTTTAGTTACTTCTTCAGCCAAGTTTCGTAGTTCAACAGCAGCAGCTGCTGCCAACTCTTTTGCATATGAAGCTTCCTCTGCAAGCTTCTGGGTTTGAATTTCAAGCCCATCTTTCTCTTCAACCAATCTCACATTTTCTTGCCTTAAATTCTCTATTTCAGCTTCCTGCACATTGTAATGGTAAAAAAAAAATAATCACTTCTACCAAAATACAAACATACCAAAAGAATATAGGAAAATGTACTAATGGACTCTCTGCATTCCAAAACGGTTGTTGTTTTAGTTTTTCACCTATTTTCCAAAACAGTTGTTTTTATAGAAATTCAAGACTATTTATCACATTTTCTTCCATCTATACCCTCATTTAATTTTATGTCTCACCTACCACCTCCTATTTTCACTTATCACAATTATCACCAATTATTTAACCAATAACTATCATTCTCCCTCTTTAATATAACTCAACTTTAAATAAGAGTGTTTTAGTCAAATTATGTATCAATTAATAAACTCTTAAACTGTGCCTATAACCTTAAACAACAGCCGTTTTGGAATTGAGGGTTTATATGTTATGCCAACAGTATTCAAGTTCCTTCTGCAGAAGGAGCTACAGAGAGAGAGATAACCTGCATAAGAATTTGGGAATTTATGATTGAATCACTACTTCCTTGGTTGAAGTGCACTTGAGAAACTACTGCATTCAGGTCTGTGCTCATATGTGTTTCATCACTCTTTCTCTCTTTAGAATGGCCAGTCTCCCTATCAGAAAACTGTTGAGAATTAGTTGAGGTTTTATCCAGCAACAAATTTATCTGTTTCCTTAGTGAAAGAATTGTCTCTTGCATCTCAGCATTCTCTGAATTCTGTAGAATGTTAGCAAACGTTAGGGGTCGCAACAAGTCCCGTAAAAGGAAGTCATACAGTTATGTGATATACCTTCAACTGTAGTTGCTCTTGAAGTATCCTATTGTCCGCTGACTTGATCTTGAATACTCAAATAACAAGAGGACCACACCTTAGTATGATACTCACAACATTTCTGCTAGCTAAATGCAATTGAACCATCATAACTATCAAGATAAGGCAACCAACCTCAAGTTCACAAATTTTCTCATTGAGCTCAGAGCTAAGCTTGGACAGAGCCTAAGTCAGAGATTAATTGACATGTTAGCTGAATATTAGCAATTAACTATAACCTAAGATTTATTTTTTTTAAAAAATGTTATCAACATTTCAATAAAAGCTGTCATTAACAACCATGTGAACACAAAAAAATAAAATAAAAGAGCCTACAAAATGTTTTTACCATAACCTTGGGTAGGATAGGTCTTTTTTTACCCAAAAGAAAAATTGGGAAAGTATCTTTCCATGAGGAATAAAATAAAATGACAGGTCCTCATGGGTCAAGCATAGGACAATGTAGACTAGAAAGTGCCGTAAACAAATAGAAGTGGTGCCATTAGGTTAATGGTCGTGATCAACTACAGAAATTTCTATCACAAGTAGCCTAGTAACACCCTCCCCAAGAGTTCTTGTTCAATTCTACATTGACCTTCAAGACTATGTATTGTTAAGCCACAATAAAACAATTTATTTATAAAACAAACAATACTGAAATAATACAGAAATAAGTCCGCAGCATTAAAAAGAAAAGGCAAGTCCAAATACTTTACTCCAGAGCGAGGGATGTTGAAATTAAGATGACAAGTCGTAGTAAATAGAGGAAATTGAGGGGCACAAATATATTGTTGACAGTGAGATAACAAGAATGAAATGGATGTGGCGGTTGATGATGAAAATCATTAGTTTTAAAATGAACTCAAGAAGTTTGATTATGATAAATGAATCGGTCATGTTATTAGACTATTACTGTATTGCTATTTTTGGATTAAATATGCCTACCTGTTTACTGTGATTGTACCATACTCCATTAGACATAACTCAGTCATTACTTTATAGCTATTTTTGGTTCTATTGAACTTAACACGATGCAAGTTTATATGACATGAAAGAAGAGTTATGATGCTAGTTTCATGTAAGAATTCTTTGAATTGTCTTTCACTGAGTAAAGCAGTATTTATAAGGGAGCTTTAAGTAGATTATAGTCTCATTACCAGGGATATTTCGCTGTTACTTGGTGCCTGTCCTAGTGATCCAATCATCCGTTGCTCCAGAATATGGATTTGTTTCTTTTTTTGGTGAATTTCATCCTTCAACTTGTGCATGCCCTCCTATCATCACCACCAAAATAAACCACCAAATTTCAATATGAAATATTAATTCTGTTCACTTATCAATCTTAAGTAAAGAACATACTTGTACTTGGATATCTTCAGGACTGTTAGCTGCTTGTTCAGATAGTCTCTTCAGAGAACTAATACAGAATGCCACCTCCCCAGCCAACATCTTTACTTGTTCACGAAGAAGATCCATTTGATCCGTAATAGTAGTCCCTGACTGCATGATAGTCATTCAGCACAATTATGGCTCTTACCCATAAGATTCACCCATAATTCAAGATACATGGATGTCTTTCCAGCAACATGGATGTATTTGAAATCTCACCGGAGGAAGTTGACGACCTCCAACAGTAGCACTGAACAAGTCACCTGCTTGGGTTCTTCCTGGAAAAGAATTGAGAGCTGAAGCATTATCCTTTCTGCTGACTGAATTCCTGCGTGAATCTTTCATATCATGAAGCATAACTCTATTTGGTGTTAATTTTGAAGCAGATGAAGGTGACCCATTTGCAGAGCCCTCACTATCAACATTTGGCGATAATCCATCGAGATTATCAGGTTTCTGCATAGGAGGCATGTACTATTTATCGGCTGGATAACAAATATAAGATGCTAATTTTTTTTTCACACAAACCTCAGCTTGGCAAAAGTTCCCTGATCTTTCCCATATTGGTCTTAATCACAATTATTTATCACTTTTGAATTGTTATTTGTGTATTATTTATCTTGTACATTGATATTAACCTTTAATATTTATCAATCAGTTAGTTATTTATTTTGAATAGAATAAATATATAATATCTAGGAAAATAACTTACTCTCAGCTTCAACCAACCAAGCATTCCGCGTCTTTTGTTCCTTTTATATTCCTTCACCAGTTCATCTAAATTGGTAACATCATCCTTTTCTTCCACTGAAGGAACTGAAGGATGGCTCCCAACATCATCATCAATCAAGGAACCACGTTTTCTATCAGGCAAATATGCTAGCTGCACTCATAAAAGGACAACATTTGCCATCATCACAAGTAATATTAATGACTGTACTAATAATTCCAAGTTACGGGAAATTTGTGTTCTAAAACAATGCCCAATAAAAACAGGACATCTAAGATCAAATCCCAAAGCATGAAATTGACTGCTGCACAATCTCATGTATCCTTGTTAAAAAACACACCTCGTCTTCCCCAAAAGAATGCCTTCGTCTAGGGCTAGGCCTTTCAGGAATGCTTGACGACATTGTATTCTTTGTAGAAACTAAGATTAATTTGGTTAGTCGCTGAATTCTTCCCATCAAAGCTGCTTTAGCTTGTTCCTCCTCTTCCAATCTAGACTTTAATTTGGATTGGCCAGCTTCCAACTATTACGTGATGAAGTAAAGCTTATTAAGGGGAAGTGAAGAAACAAAATAGCAACTAAAAACAAGTCATGTGCTCTGAGGAAAGTAAACATCAGCTGGTTAAGATTCAAGAAATAGCATTTTATTCCGGCATATTATAAAACCAAGTAAAAAGTCACCTTTTAGATGATCCATGATATATGCATCAACACAAACCTGGATCTTCAAAGTAACCAAATCTTCTTGAGAAGACACGACCATATTGGGATTCTCAATCATGCCACGCTTCAACTGCTGAAGCTCCTGCTTTAACTCAGAAATTTCCCTCTGATACCTTTTGATCAGAGACTTATCATCTACAATCTAATACAAGAAAATCAGCTAAAAGTTAGTTGTATGAAAAAACTGTGCCTAGAGGCTATAACATTATTAGCAGTTCACAGACTCACCTTATTCTGAGAGGCCTTGATTTCAACATGCTTACTTCGGTGTGCAAATTTTAATGTGTTATGTGTCTCTTCACTGCTACTAGAGGCAGGAGTAACTGTGCAAATGAGCTTCAACAACCAAAACATAGTAAATTATTTGCAAACAATAGTTAACCATGCTAATGTTTACAACTAGCACAAAGTTAAAGGACACTTGTACTAACTGAAATCCTTCCATGGCCACCAAGGGATGATTGCAATAAACGAGTGAGCTTTGAATCTCGATAAGGAACATGAGTTGCCTTCCCATCTGTTAACTTAGCGATCACCTGCAGTGTAGAAACAGAAAGATAGAGAAATTTAATTACTTGACTAAACAAAATTTGAGAAGTGGATTGTTATACACCTAAGAATAGAAAACAACAGTTTGCCCCCAAACAGTTACATAAGTATAGAGCAAGCTACAAATTGTTATCCTAGCATAATGATAGAAATACAACCAAGATTACTCACTAATATATATCCTATCATTATTGACTTAATGCAGTAATTAAGATACCGTCCAAAAGATTAGGAGACTGAGGTACTAATTAAATCATCCAGTGTGCAGGGGCCAAATAAGCATTTCTAATGTATAAGTTGATGAAGAATATCAAACATTAAAAGATTGAAAAATTACTAAAGCTACTGTTGAAGACTGGAGGGCAATCAATTTTTTTATTGTAACATTTCAATAAGAACCTAACCACAAAGGTAAGCTCAAGAAACATACACAGTAACTATCAATCAAAATAACTTGAAAATATCAAATATTACACATACATCATAAAAAGAGAAGAACTACCATTTAAAATCTAGGATAGTATGGTGAAAAGTGTTAAGAAAATTATAGACAAACAAAAAATAAGCATATCATTACCGTTCCAAGAGTAAGCAAACTTTTATTAATATAGGAACCCTCTTTCCTCCGCAAACCAGTTGTCTCAGTTTTTGAGCTTTCAGACCCCGCAAGATCAATTAAGTGCTGGAAAAGAAGAAAAATTAAAAGGAAAAAAACTTTTGGAAGTGATTATAGACAGAACACTGAAGGCATTACTGGAACAATATAGTAATATAGTATAATGTTGGGAATCGTAGTTTTATGAGTTTTACCAAGTGGGACAATGTCACATCCTCTTCCCCTATATATTCCCCTCGCGGACTGCTTTCAATACTCTGATTGAAGCAATGTATTCAGTAAGCCATATAAAGAAATTGAAACAATAAGGTTAGTCGCTGTAGCTAGGCGCAAATCTAACAAATAACCAATAATATCTTGGGAATTCTCAAGCTAGCCCCCATTTGATAGACACCCAAACTCATTCATTATTTTCTTAATATGTTATTCAATTTGACTTCACTTTCCATCATCTTTACTAAAAATAGTGTGCATCTCATCATCTTAATGTAATGAAATATATGCATGTATGTTCCCTAAGTTTCAAGATAATATTCATCATAATCATTTAACAAAACTAATTATGCATCTCCTCTAGCACCTATCTGTCTAACATTTGGGATTGTTTGTTTGGTGTGGCTTCTGAGTAACCATAAAGTCAACAAAGCAATATTTGGGACTGTTGGCACACAAACTTAGATTTCAATTATCTTTTTTAATTTTTGATTGGTACTTTTATTTTGATGTTATATTAATTGTATGATACACCATAGTCATCCTGTGCTTATGTCCTTCATTTTTAAAACAATAAAGATTAGTTCACACTAATACACCCATACTATTAGAGAGAGATAGGAATAGAAGAGAGAAATAAGAGATATGATGTGTGATGTGATAAGAAAAGAAGAGAGAGATAGGAAGTAAAGGTGGGTGAAAATGAGATGAAAGAGAATGTTGGTGTGAATATATCAAAACACTTTTTAAAATTTGCGTTATGTCCATGTGTATTCTCTATCCGTATCTTGGGTTCTATCCGTGCTTCCCCTATGCCGCCACTATTTCACTATTTTCTAATCACTTGCATGAAAAAGAGGTGTTCACACCAAGTATTCTAATCAAGAGGTGGGATGACTTGAAAGTTGAAATCCAACCACCCTGCCCCTATTTCACCATTTTCTGATATGTGAGGAACAGGTGTTGGCATCAAGTATTCTAATCAAGAGGTAGAAAATTATCAGAAACCAAACCAACAATGTCATTCATTCACCATTTTCTAATCACTTATTCAAAAAACAGGTGTTGTCACCAAGTATTCTAATCAATAGGTAGAAGATGACTTGAAGTTGAAACTCAGCCACGTATCGTCCCTCTCCTTTTGTAACCAGATTCGCCTCTGTTAGGCTGCTCTTAGGCCAGTTAACTGTATTTTTTCGTTGCTGAAAGCCAAGTATTCTAACAAGACTTTTAGCAACATATAGATAATTATGTTATTAGGAAACATCAAATGTTAGAACACATTTTAAAGATAAGCCCACTAGATAGCTTTACACAATTCATCTAAAGGCAGCAAAGCATGCTTTCAAATCTTAAACATATGGAGACTACTCGACATACCAAGGTGAATATAGTGTGGCTTCGACTGCTAACTAGATTGAAATTATTTGAACCCACATGTCTATGCTCTGCATTATTTCAGAAACTATGTATGAATCAAAAGAATTAAGCATCAACAAAAACAAGACAACAAGAAAATAAGAGAACCATAGATAAATTTTGGAAGATCATAAAATTTGCAGTAGCCAGGAAGTTGGAGTGCAAAAGATGATCATGATCCCGTTGGAGCATTAAGGCATTGTAAAGAAAATTTAGACAGGCAATGCAACAAAATGTTTTAAAGCAGAAAAAAAAGGAAGAAAAACATCAAAAACGTTGTTATACTATACCTTCTCCTGTAGCGATCAAAGAAAGGGCATGAGCAAGGGATAGAACAACTTCCTCCTTGATTCCTTCAACATAAGTCCCCTGCCATCATTAAATACTCTGTAGTGTCAGTATAAGATTCAAATAATTGGAATATCAAGTCTTCATGAAATGTCTATGATACTAGAATTAAGTACGTACATATTATGTTTGTTTGTAACAAATTCCAACATCAAAATCATAGTACTCACTACTACTTGGAGCAATGGTGATAGATTAGAAGCTTAAAATTTAGCCATGAACTGATGATAATTGACAAAACAAAATGATGTATAAACTGGATGAATACCATAACTACACAACCTGATAAACATGAGAACAAAATTAGATTGAAACTTGACAAAGAGAAGGGACCTTTTTTATTATTATAATGAATATGATTTAATTCGGCTTCACAAGTAAAATATTTTCCTCAGCTCATATGGAGGAGATACCCTATGCAGGCATTGAGGACTTGCCTATTTAGAAAATTTATCAAATTTTAACTTCTCATTAATTTATTTAATTAGTGAAACTTGTCACATTTATTCAGATCCAAATGTATTTCTAGTATCATTATCTTATCCCAGCAGAATATAAAGGATCATGACAGAATTATTATGCATTGGATGAGGCATCCAGTATGTGAGCACTACTATTTGAACTTTACTCAGTTTCAAGTTCTTTTTGGTTGTAAAGGAGGTGTATGACCCGGGGTGCAAGCAAACCTACCTGGCAACAATTCAACCATGGGAACCACAAATCGCAATGAGTGGGGTCTAGGTAGAATACCATAGTGTCTGTCGGTGTTGTCTAAGGTGAACTACCAATTAAGTAGTGCACCGTGCACCACCAGCTTTTGGCCAATAAAATCGCGCCAAGTGTCCAGGTAAGTAACCGGTAACCGGTTCTACAGGTTATTTTAATTTTATAATTTATTATAATTTTAATTTGTTAATTACTATAAACCCCTTTCTCTCTGTTAATTTTTTTTATAATTTATTTTTACCCCTTTTAAAAAAAGGGTAAAAATGTAATTAACTAATTATTATTATTTTGAATTTTTTTAAATATCAGGTAAAAAAACCTGCTGTAGCAGGTCATTTAGAGTGGTGCACGGTGCACCACTTAGGGTGCAAGTGCACCCTAGAAGCCACCGTGTCTGTCTCCATACATACATTCTAAAAACAATACCCCTACCTAGACCTGTAACCGCTAGGTACCAATTTTAATAATTTGCACCCTTACCTGCTAGGTACCTATATACCTATACCCGTACTTGAACCCACTACTCATTTTAATTAACCTAATGAATTTTTTATATTACCTTGTAAAACATGAATACTATTCTAATACTAACATACTTGTGAAAAGTAAATATAATGAGAACAGTGATTAAAATATAACCAATTGAAAATTTACTTAAAGATCATCTAAACCATAAGGGTGTGTTTGGTTCAATGGAGGGGAGGAGAGGGACTTTAATGGAGGGGAGTGAAGGGGAGAAGATGGGAGGGATTTCAATTCTTATCATGTTTGGTTAAGGGGAGGGAGGGGAAATTAGAAAAAATAACCCATTTTTTTGGTTCATGAGGGGAGGGGAGGGATTTTAAAACAAATAACTTTAATTTCTCTTACTTTGAAAATAAAGTTGAGTTTCAAAACACGAGAAAGGGTATTTTTATCATACAAATTATTATTCTCCAAATTTTTCCACTTTTGAACGAGAGACAAAATTGAGTTATGAGGGGGTTTGACCCCCTCCATTCCCTTGCCCTCCCCTCCTAAGATTTAAACCAAAGTTACCAAATAAGTTAAAAAAGAAAACACTTCACTCCATTCCCCTCCAACCAAACACTATGCATGTATAAAACACTAGAATAAGGTTTAGCTCAGAATCTGTGTTGGGAAAGGGTACGAAGATCTTTAGCTCCTCTCTCTCTCTCTCTCTGGCACAGAAAACAGATTTCTTATTAATGGCACTATTGTAAATAAGTGAAAAGTAAATATTAGAAATTGAAGAATACAATGAGTGGGCCTCGCACAAAAAGAGTGGCCACACCAGAGTAATACATTAAATATACCATATCAATCCAATATCATATTATTCAAAGTCTCAATTCTCTCTTTGACTCTTTCCTCCTTCCCTACATAAACCTTATCATTTGATCCGTAAAACTTACCCGAGTGAAACCTTACAATGAGAACAAGGAGCTAACAAACTAGTGTGCTTTAGGTAAAAGAAAAGGAAGCCAAAAGACCCTAATCTAAGCAATAGTTGACAGAATGACCAGTGCTTGACTTTCCAATATTAATAAATATAAAACCTGAGCATCCTCTCGTATTCTTAGGTTCTGCCCAAGTGGATCCAGCAAGTCATTAATGACCTACAACAAGAGCATATAAAAATGTAAAGCTTCACTTGTTTAAATATAAATATATATGGCCACGAATAGATCAGAGTCAAGCCAGTAGGCCATATTTACATAGAAATTTGAGAGGAGGAGAACTGGAAATAAAATAAGGAGGAGAACAGGAAATAAAATGAATAGTTTCAAAGGTTAGGCTTGTATTAGCATGTCAAATTGGAGATAATATTGTGTCCAAACTCCAAAGACTTGCAAACAATTTTTTCTCAAAGTTAACCTTCCTAATATGCTTATATTCCCCAACATGTAACAACTAATGCAACCAAGATAACCATTGCCAAAATTATTTTAAGTCCATCACAAGGATTATTTACAACCATATGATTGACTACACTTAAATAAGTATCCTGCACTTTATTCCTGTTAAATTAGTCCGCTTTCAAACTTCACCTTTATTGTATCACACACAAAAGAGTCCATGAAAAGATATTGCTGACAATGGATGGCCATCCTATGTCACTTGCAATCATTTCAAATCAAGTTTAGATAACTCTGCATTCAAACAAACTTCATTCATTTATCACTTTCAATGTCATCACTTATCTAGATTGTGTCCCTCATGCAGTATGAGTCTATTCTCAGACAATAATGGAGCTTATCTGGACATCACTCTAGCCAATGTGATGATGAATTCCCCAATATGGGCATAACAAGCTTCATAAAGATAAGAGCGGTCAAGAGAACATTGTACATGATGCTAACCTCATTGTAAATCTCAAGATATGATACACGGAGTAGGAATTCTCGTCCAGGAGTCTGAAAATGACAAATACGACTTGTCAAGGATGTGAAAGGATTTCTAGCTAAATCTGGAAAACCTAACTCCTTACCTCTTGTATAATACTGAACACATCCTTCACTGAAAGAGGGATTATTCCAGGTGACTTTTGCTCACCCTAGTAAAAATAAATACAAAAACTTAGAAGAGTGTATGACAACAGAAAGTAAGATTTTTAAATTTCAGAGGGTTGCCCCAGCTATTCAACAATCAATCAACAAAAGAGTCTTTAAACAGAAAGGACGGCTTCTGTTATAAAGATTAAAGAATGATCACCTTAGCATTATTTTGAGACGAAATAATTTTACTTTTACTTGGGCAACAGCTTCAAGCGAATGCTTGATGAAAATTTGACAAAGAATACTCTGTTTTACATGTTCGAGGGACAAGATTAAATAACTAAGAATTTAGTATCAATTTGTCAAATGGCCTAGCCTCTTTATCCCATCTCTAATATTTCTGTTTCAGAAATTTACTCAGATATGCTTTGACAGCATTACTTACTGAGATAGATGGTTCAGTGATGATTGCCTGTGGAAGATTATACCATTTTGTTTGATGGGGAACATTTGGATAAAAGACATCTCTTATCATTATTTAAGTTGATTGTTTAGGTCCTCTGAATATTGTGATCATTTTACAATTATTTATTTTCTTAGTGACTAGGCGCTTACATATCACTCTCCAAACATTGTGAGTTTACATTACAGGACTACATTTATAACACATCTGACTAAAGGAAACGAAAATCTATGCCCTTTGTGTCAAACTAGTTTCCTGTAAAATTCATCTCAAACAAATCAGAATCATTAAGGAGATAAAAACGCTGCGCACAGCTGTGTCAAAAAGTGTTGTTGACTACTTAAATTGTTGACTACTTCAATAATAAAATAGTGATACATCCCATTCCATTGGTTTTCCTCACAGCTGTGTCAAATAGTGAAGTCAGCTACAGGTTGGGCCATGAACACATCTCCATGTTCTAAATCACGGAAATAAGATAATCCGAAGTTTTGGAGCCACACATGATGTCATGATGCCACTTCTAGAGAGATGATTAAACATTTAGACTAACTTACATGCATGGTATGAGTCTTGCCACTACTCGTAACACCTTATGCAAAAACGGTACCTGCAGATTAGCATAGCAACTGTTAGCCAATAACCGTGTTAGGGTGCCAATATAGTTTAGCAATATGTTTTGCAATAAAAATATTAACAAATAACTCCCCGGAAACAACATAATAATTTGTCAGCCCAAATCAATGGCGTATTTAGAAGGAAAATTGGCCAGCATCCCTTCTCGCAATTGTCTAGTTTAATGAAGTAATATCTTGCTGACAATGTTTAAGATTAAGATTTCACTTACTTATTTTTCAAAATAAGTTAGAAAGTTAGACTTTTAAGTTTATTAATATACTACCAATTATGTGTGCTTGTGTATAATATGTGTGTGCGGGTATGGGGCGGATACCCACCACATACCCATTACTTTTTGTGGGTATTTACCCATACCCAACCCCATACCCATCTAGCGGGTTTTTACCCAATCCATTGTGGGTATTTTTTGCGAGTACCCAATGGATCCAAGACCCATTGCCATCCCTAGTGGTAAGGGACAAATGTATAGTACGCTGACCATCTATCTTGACAAGTACTCAAAAAGAACAGAAAAGTAAACGGATGGAACAAGAAACCATAGTCTCCTCATTTAACTATAAATTACATACTTTTGTGATAAAATTACATTTCCTAGTTAGAAAGGATTGAGCAGTTGGCTGGAAAATTGGTATTCCAACCTATGTTCTTCAATCAATAAGTTGACTAGTTTGTGTAAGTAAGAGCCTAAAGATAGGTTATTGACTAACTTATTATCTGTATTGTGCTGTGGAATTGTACATTCTTCATGAGCAAGTGGTCAGGAGTATTAATCTCAAATTTAGTTATATACAGTGTACACCAATCAAGCTACCATAACCAGTTGGGATTATTAATATTAAATTACTTATCCATGTAATAAACACTAATATAGAGAGCATTAAAACTCAAAAGGAAAAGACAGATAAAATTGAAAAAGTATTAGAGGCTATCCATTCCGATCATTAACAAGCTACAGGTCCCGGTCCATTAATTCTTTCCTCTTTCAAATAGACTGATCATAATACACAAGTATAAACAACAGCAAAAGCATTACCATTAATCCCTTCCATGGCACCACTTACAACATGCTGAGCAGCCACATCATAAACATGCCGAGTCGTCGTTGCAGGCCCAAATACCCTATCTGCCACATGAAAATATAAAAAGATTTACCAGATAAAGAAGGCAAAAATCCAGCCAGTAATGTACCCTTCAATTAAGTTATGCTGATGACACGATTCTTAAGCCACAAAAAGTCACAACTCCCAACTATATAGTCGTGTACCAGTGAGTGATCTTTGAAACAGCTTTCCAAATTAATGGAACATATAAATGTTTTGAAAATTTAAAGTTGTGATCATAGCCGAACTACAAGGCAGTCTAATATGCTTAATCAACAGACCTACCTCCAAACATAAATAAAAGAAAGAAGCTGGAGTATATGTTACGTACGCATGGTAGGATAACATAAATAGAAATGAACCAAAATTTTGGCTCACCCCAAAATGTTTCCACATTCAATTTGCATATGGATTAACAAAGTATGAAACTAACTCAACCCATCACCTACCTCAATTCCACACTTGGTTATGTATAAGTAGAAGTAGTTAAATTAGTTTGATAGTTCATTAACAGGAACTACTTTACCAAGCTACATAAAGTTGTCAATTACCCAACATAAATTCCCCAAACCCCAACCACCTAAGCTTAGCCGAATCAGGATCATTCTCATTTGAAAACTCCCTCATATTCCCTTATGTTGAAATTTCATGTCTATTTTTCTCTTCATACCTATTAAATAGCTGAGACTCTTTGAAATTTATGAAGAAAGATATAAACACATTGTTCCTATTGACATTACATTATCGTGTCACATGAGAGGATCATAAAACACTTTCAAAGTGCGAATGTGAATGAAATAGAAGAACGAATACATATAATTACAAAGCCGGAAACATAGCTGGTAACAGAGTGTTTTTATTTGTTCTTTTTTATGAACCATGAGTAATCAGAGAGTAAATGTACTAACCGAAACCGTAAGCAAGTGAAGGATTGTATTCATTTCTCACTGCACGATCCCCATCCGCGTACCAAGCTACCTCGTCCCCTTTACTAACTTCTCTTCCACTGCTCAAAACCAAAACAGAAAATCAAAAAATTGAAAGAAATAAAATTAGAAAAGCATCACACTCACACGAAGCTACACAAACAAAACAAGAGATGAAACGGACGAACTTGAGGGGTCGGAAGCGGACGGTGACAGTTACATTCTCCTTCGTCGCCGCCGCGGCCACCACAGGGGAGACAGAAGCTTTCGGTGACGGCCTCGACGACGACGAAGAGGAAGACGGAGTGGTAGGTCTTCCGCCGGGTTTCACGACGGCCGCCGGCGACTTCCGTGACCGGAGCGGTGACACGGTGGCGGAGGCTCTTTGGGAGGAGCGAGTGTGGCCGGCGGTGGAAGACATTGACGGAGAAATAGAGGTTACAGCTCGAAGGTTTCAGGTTTTGTAGAGAGAGAGGTCACGTGCCGGCCATGGAAATGCAGGAAATGCAGGCATGAACTGTGTTTGTTTTTGGCTTTGGCTCCAAAAGGAGACTAAATTAACTTTTTTATGCTTTAATTTTGTTTTTTAGTTATTTATAATTTAAATGAAAAGTGGTAGCAGCACCCATTTCACATTTTTTTTTTATCTTTAATTGATCAAAATTTATGTATAGTTGACTAAGTTATATAAGATACGTGCCTTATTTAATGAGACATATATGAATTTTAGCAAGGAGAGTATTTGGCAACGCATCTATAATTTAAATAATGGAGGGGAGTTGAATTCTTTATTAGAGCTAAATTGAGCGGGGACAGTGGTGCTCACGGTGTGATGCGATGGTTATGGCGCATTTGTTTGTTTATATTGGTGATGGAATGCGAGCTTTTCTGGCAAATAGAGGTTAAAAAATTGTGTTAACAAATAAGAGCTATTGTCTATTGTTGTCGTTCACAGACAACAATTCAGCCGTTTAAACAAAATTCGAAGACAAATGAATAATGAATTTGGGTCTGCAGCGGGTGGAAACAGAGAGAAGAGTGTGCCCGAGTCCCACATGTTACTTGCATATGTTTACGGGTTTTATGTTTGGTGTGACCCCAATTCGGTGTAGTGCTATACCACCCCTGATTCACCAAAAAGATAATTTTACCCTTAAAATGAAATTCTTACATTTTCTTCTTCTTTCTAATCCCTTCAGCCTTCTATCACCATTTTCTTCTCACCACCATCATTTTCCTCTTCTCCCCACCATTCCCTTCATCTTCTCACCACCATTCTCACCTCCATCCCCTTTCAAAACTCATCTTCACCAACTTCCCATCTTATTTATTCTCTCCAATCTCTCACATTCCTCATTATCAATCCACTATTACCCATCATCTTCTTCATTCCATTCGTCATCTACATTTCCCTTCATATTTCATGAGAGGTATGTTTCCTTCCCTTCCTCCGTCTCATCCTTTAATTTTTTTTATTTTCCCGACCTCGTTTTCGCACTTATAAGTGCGAATAACACATTGGTTATTATTCACCCTTATAAGTGCGACACAATTAAAAAAAGGAAATTTTTGATTCGCACCTGTAAGTGCGATTACATATGTTTGTTCACACTTATAGGTGCGACTAGCCCTGTATGTTACATTTTTCTGTAAGCTGACGTGCCTTATTGCTTGTGGCATCTCAGTCATGCAAACCGTGTTGTCATAGGAGCAGTGGTGGATATATGGGGGGACATGGGTATGCCATGGTCCCCCCAAAATTTTATTTTTCTTTTCAATACCCATATAAAGTTTTATATGACACCACCCTTAACGAATGAGTATCGGTGACAGTGGTAAAAAGTGAATTTTTGAACCCCACATTTGATATTCACCACACCCGAGTTGAAATTGAGAGAGCAATTAAACACACAAAAAATAAATAACTATATATTATGTAACAAGACCTTCTTCTACTCACCTCTCACCTCACGTGTGTGCTGTGTACTTTCTATTATATATATTAAAATAAATCTTTTGGCAAAGCTTCTTTTAGAAGCTTGTCTTTGTAACAATACCTTTTTCTACTCACCTCTCACCTCAATGTCTTCATCATCAGAATTGTGTAAGGCCATCAATGCAATGTGTGCCTCTTCCTTTTCAGACTCCGATGAAGAGCTTATATCGTTGTCATCCCATGCAACATAGGCTTTTCTTGAATTTGATTCCTTCTTTTCAAATTTCTCTTTTAACCCATGTTTCTTCTTTTGAAGATTGGGACATTCAGACTTGATGTGTCCAAGTTTACCACATTCAAAGCATGTGAACCTTTGAGAAGAAGAGGGTTCACTTTCTTCAATGACTTTCCAAATTTCAACATCTAAGGACTTAATAAATATTTTCATCTTGATTTTCCAAAAGTCGTAATGTTCTCCATTGAAATATGGTGGTTTATTTATGTTGAATCCCTCACTTGTAACTGGTCTAGAAGAGGATGACATCTACCTGGACCTTAGGAACAATTTACCTAAACTTACGCTCTGATACCAAATGTAAGTACATATAGCAACCTAAGAGGGGGGGTGAATTAGGTTCTCACGTTTTTCGCCTTATTAAAATCGGATTACTTTTAGTTTGATCAGAATCACAATTGATAATTGTAAATGCAGCGGAATTATAACTTGTTGAAAGTAAAAGATAAGGGATAAGAGAATCACTCAAGGATTTTATCTTGGTTCACCTTCAACCATCGAAGGCTATGTCCAGTCCCCCGTTTAGACTTGGGGATTTATCCACTATTGATAAAGAATTCTTACAAGCACTCACACCAAGAACCTTAAGAAATCTTATCAACATTCAGAAAGCACACCACTTTCTGAATACCACCATTTACCGAAGACTACGGTGAATTTCACTCTAACCAAGAATGAAGATGAAGAAGAGTTTTATACAGCTGAGTCAATCCTTCAATATTCAAATGGATTGAACATGCAAGTTATGCTTTAGGCAATCACACATGAAGATCTAACAAATCTAAGTTCTTAATGTTTGAACAGCATAAGTGTTCTTTGAAGATGAGAGATCATAAACTCAGATTGATTGCTCTAATGAATATGAAAGTTGTGTGTCGAGTTCTGAGCATCAATGGACTATTTATAGGCACTAGAGGTCGTCCATGAACCATCACAAGGCTGCCCAAATGTTTTGGGACGCATTGGTTCATGAAAAGACACATCTGCTGTCTTGGTAATCGATTACATTAATAGGGTAATTGGTTACGCTACTTAGTCGTTGTAGTTTGAATTTCAAATTCAAACGTGTAATCGATTACAAGCTTTGTGGTAATCGATTACTTGCCTATGTGTGGTAATCGATTACTCAAATCCTAGTTTATTAAACTTTAAGCCCTAGTTGAGTATTTCTACCATGTTTTAATTATGAAATCATGTTATACTCAATTATTCAATTGTCTATGAGCCTTCATAAGTAAAGTAACCTTAATAAAGCATAACTTACCAAGATACGGAGACTTAGCTAAATCTAGAACCCTTGGATAATCTTTGAAGTCCGTTGAGCTAGTTCTTCTAAGTCTTCTTTTCTTCTTTTTGTAATGTATGTTTGTCGTCATCAAAACTTTAGCCAGAGTCCAAGGACGAGACCTTCTTCACATTCACCAGTGGTTGCTACCTTGCTTTTTGGTGATCAACTCTCTTTTTGTTGTTGCTGATCCGTTGTAATGGTTTATTTTGCTTGAGAGTGATGTTGTCTTTTGATAATACATTATTCTGCTTTCTAAAAAAAAAACAATGCCTTCACCAAAATCTTCAGTAGCTATAAGTGTTGTGAGAAATCTGCCATAACTTGAAGTGGGTTTAAGTCATTATTCAAAATTTTCAATATGAAATCCCACCATTACTTATGGCTGGTTTGGGTACAAGTTTACCCCAAATAGTGTACTAACCTTTTCTCTCCATCTAAAAAACTTTAAAATCATCTCATTTTTCTTTATTTTCTTTTCTTTCATTCTATTTCCTTTTATTTTCTTCCTCTTATTTTCACATCCTCATCCAAACAAAGTGTGAAGGAAATGACAAGAGATACAAGCTAATATCTATATATATACTAAAACAATGTTTAATCTTGTAAATCAAGTCTCGTCCTTGCACTCGACTGAGGTTTTGATGAAGACAAACACATCACAAAAAGAAGAAAGACTTCAGAAGTAAAAAGGAAGACTTCAAGAAAGAAAGGAACAAAAAGAAGAAAGACTTCAAGAAGACTTAAGAGAAGAAAGACTTCAAGAACCAGGCTCAGAACGTCAAGATCAAACATGAAGGTTATAGTTTTAAGTAAGTCTTGTCAACTTAGTGTGCTATGCTTTATTAAGGTTCATATTGCATTTGAAGGCTCATAAAAGATCAACTAATTGAGTACGATATGTTCTCACAAGTAAAACTTGGTAGGAACACTCAATTAGGTTTTAAACAGTCAAAAACTGAGTTCTGGACTGTCTGTAATCGATTACAGATGTGTGTAATCGATTACAGGATGTGTGTAATCGATTACCAAGTTTGAAATTCAAATTCAAACTTCAACGGCATGGTGTAATCGATTACACTAACTGTGGTAATCGATTACCAGGTTGACAAATGTGTTTTTTCATGAACCATTGTGTCTCAAACCGGTTGGGAAAGGTTGTGTTGGTTCATGGACGACCTCTAGTGCCTATATAAAGCCTTTAGACACTCAGAAACATTAATGACTTGGTCCATAACTTTCATATTCATTAAAGTCATCATTCTGAGTTTCGGTTCTCTCATTTTCATAAGAACACTCATGATGTTCAACAATTGAGAAACTCAGAATGGAAGAGCCTTCATTGTAATGGCCTGGAGCATACAAACTAAGATCAATCCTTCTTGTCTAAAGGATTGAATTAGCCATAGAAAAGGCATCTTCTTCTTCTTCCATTTGAATCATGTTGATTCTTTCACCGTAGTTTTCGGTGGTTGTAAAAAGGCCCTTTGAATCAAGTTTGATTCAAAGTCCACCGTGGTAATACGGTGTCATCAGAAAGTGGTTTGCTTTCTGAGGCATGATGGGTCCTCTTAGGGTCCTTGGCACAAGTATCGCTAAGAAGACTTGATCAATCAGAAGTGGGTTGCTTCAGGAAGATTGATAAGATATCTTAGGGTCCTTGGTGCAAGTATTCGTTAAGAGTACTCGATCATGGGAAATCTTCACTGTGGAATTCAGTGGAGTGGTTCTTCAAAAAGTGGTAATCTTTCTGAGGGATCCTAACTTCACCGTGGTTTTCGGTGAAGGGTTGTTCGATTGAAGGCGGGTTAGTCTTCAAGGTCTGAGGGTGGTTTGCCTTCAGGAACTGAAAGCGGTTTGCTTTCAGGGGCTGTTGAAAGTGGTTTGCTTTCACAGGATATTGGTAGAAATTCTTGGGGTCCTTGGGTTAGAAACTTGTAAGTGATTTTTATCAATAGTGGAAAAATCCTCAAGGGGTTTCTTTGAGGGACTGGACGTAGCCTCCGGTGGATTGAAGGTGAACCAGGATAAAACTCTCTGTGTCATTTCCTTCATCCTTCATCTTTTACTTTCAAGCAATTACAATATTCCGCTGCAAGAACGTTCTTACGTTACAACTCTAATTGCGCTGAAAGTCGTTTGGTACTACTACGCGAAAATCGGGGCAACTCTGATTCACCCCCCCTCTCAGGTTGCTATCTGAACTAACAATTGGTATCAGAGCGGAAGTTTAGGTAAGTTATTCCTAAGATCCGGGAGAAGATAGCATCCTCATCTACAACAAGTACCAATGAAGGATTCAACATAAACAGGCCACCATTCTACAATGGAGAACACTACGATTTCTGGAATATCAAGATGATAATCTTCATAAAGTCATTAGACACGGGAATCTGGAAAGTCATTGAAGAAGATCTCTTTGGGCCTGTAGTAGAAGTTGAAGGAAGTTCACAATCAGAACCAGAAAACACATGGAGTGACAAAGGAAAGAAGAAAGTTCAACATGACTTAAAAAGGTATGAACATCTTGACTTCAGTCCTTGGTATGAAGGAATTCCTTAGAGTATCTACTTGCAAATCTTCAAAAGAAATATGGGATACTTTAATAGTTACACACGAAGGGACTGATGAAGTCAAAAGATTCAAGATCAATATTCTATCACAAGAATATGAGATGTTCAGAATATTGCCTGGAGAAAGCATACTTGATATGCAAAAGCGGTTCACACGTATATTGAATCACTTGATTGTTCTTGGTAAGGAATTCTCCAATAATGTCTTAAACACGAAAGTGTTAAAATCCCTTACAAGAGCATGGCAACCAAAGGACACCGCTATCTCAGAAAAGAAAAGTCTCTCCAACATGACTCTGGCTACTCTCTTTGGAAAACTTCAAGAACATGTTTTGAAGTTAAACAGACTCGAGCAATATGAGAACAACGAAAAGAGACATCGGTCTATTGCTCTAAAAGCCAAAGAAAGCATCAATGATGAATATGATGCAGAGTCAGAAGATGATAAGAACATGGTCTTAATAGTCAAGAATTTTTCAAAGGTTCTTACAAAGAAAAGAAGAAGCATGGACTAAAGGAGAAGTTTGAAAAGAAGGATTCAAACTCCAGAAAAGCATACATTTCTTGGGATAACAATGACGTTGGCTCAGTCTCAGAATTCTGACAAGAAAATATCCAGGTTAGTACCAACACTTCTATTTTTCTAAAAAGATAGAATATGCTATGGAAAGTTCTTTAAGATGTGTCATAGTACTTCTAAATTTAGTGATAAAATACTATTAGTTCATCTTTAGAAGAAAAATGTCAAATGCTTCAAAAGGAATTAGATGATGTTAAATCTAAATTAGATGTTATACATTCATGCACTAAATGTAGTTCTTTGGAAGTAAAAGTAGAAAATCTACAACAAACAATTCATAGTTTCAATCTTGAAAAGCAAAAACTAGATAAGATTCTTAGTATGCAACAAAACTCAAGCAACAAATGAAGTTAAATCTCTTGAAAGTGAACACATGCATGCTAGCTCTTCTAGAAATATAAACTATAGGAACTACCCACAAAATATCCCAAAAACAATCATAAAGATTCATTTCTTAAGATTAGAAGAGAATTAGGTATATTAGATAAACATGATTGAATGTATTTAAATTGATTATGTGCTTAAATGTTCATCTAGAAATGTGCTACATAGGACTTGATAGTTTTAGAACCTATAAAAATGTCCTTGTAATCGATTACCATAGGTCCTGTAATCGATTAACCCTGTTTGCAGTCCTCGTGCCTGTTAGAATCTTCTAAGTAATCGATTACCATAACTGCTGTAATCGATTACATATTCAAAGTTTGAAATTTTTCAAATTTAAACTGCCAGTAATCGATTACCCAACAGATGTAATCGATTACATACTCATGCTATATAATCAAAGCATAAAAGTTTTAATAGGAATTATTCTCAAATTGTTCCAAGACAACCTAGGAGACATTATGATATGAAGGTTATAGACTATATGCTTATAGTTATTGCAATAGAATGGGACATACTTCTAGTAGAAGTTATTATAGGAATATCAAGTGGGCAATGTATGTGGGTGGAGAAGACAAACAATAACCTAGAACCCAAAGCAATTTAGGCTTTTAACATTCCTTCATAAGAATTTGTTTTGTAAGTGTGTCTGAAAAACAGCAAAGGTTTTATGATATCTTGATAATGGCTGGACATCTCACATGATTGGAGACAAAACAAAATCTTTATATCTTATATGAGAATAATGAAAAAGGGGTAATTTCTTAGCATAAGAAAAATAGGTACGCCTTCTCAAACCATATTAAAATAGAGCCATCTAAAGTACATAATGCTTTAGGAAATAAGTACTGGATACAAGCCACAAGAGTTGAACTAGTTTGAGAAAAACCAAGTATGTATATCTGTTCCCTAAATGATAAATATATCATTGGAGCCAAATAGATGTTGAGGAACAAATTAGATGAACATGGAATCATAGTTAGAAATTAGGATAGATTAGTAGTACAAGGTTATAATCAGAAAGAAGGTATAGATTTTGATTAGACATATGTACCAATTGCTTGGTTAAAAGCAATTAGACTTCTATTAGAGTATGCTTACTCGATTAACTTCCAACTATATCAAATGGATATTAAGAGCGGTTTCTTGAGTGGACACATTCAAGAAGAAGTCTATGAGGAGCAACCTCCTGGCTTTGAATATCCAAAGTTTCCTTCACAAGTCCTCATCTTAAAGAAAGCTTTATATGATCTAAAGCAAGCACTACGGGCATGAATTGCAAATCAAGCAATCTGAAAAAGGGATATTCATCAATCAATCCAAGTTCTATATAAAACCTCTGAAGAAATATGACTTGGATGATTACAAAGTAATACCCACATCAATAAGGATCAAGCACTTATCTAGATCAAAACGAATCATTTACTCCAGTAGAGATGACCAAATATAGAGCCCTTGTCTATACTCTCTGAAACTTGTCCTCCAAAACAAAGAAGACAAACTTGGAAGACAATGAAGCAAGTTCATCATCCAATTCAGAAAATGGAGGAGTATGTGTTGCTTTGATGATAACACATCATTCTAATGATGGTAATAAAGAGGTTAGTAATGCAATTTCATATGATAATTTACAAAGTAATTTTTATAGATTGCATGATAGGTTCCTGAGTGTTTATGAAGAATATGCATATCATAGTAGGATCATCTCATCTCTACAAAGTAAAACTAAAAGCATGCAAGATGAATTAGATCAAGTAAAATCTAGAGTAGATATTCAAAATGATTTTACATCTTTATATCCATGCATAATCTTTAAGACAAAAATTGATGAATTAACTCAAGTAGTAAACAAAGGTACAAATGATATAGATAAGTTGTCATGTAATCAAAGACATGCCTTTCATAAAAGTGATTTAGGTTTATCTGATCATAGTCATCCTAGTGATGTTAAGAAAATCACTTTTAGACCAAGTAGTACATATAACTTTGGTCACACAAGGAGAGTACATGATGGTGCTCAACTTAGAAAGGATTATATCAAAACTTTCCATTATCCTAAAGAGAAAGTGCCTAACATAAAGCTAAAGTTCTTTCACTATACTCCTCATCAATGTTGTCATAAGAAATGATGGAGTTCCCAATAAAAGATTCATATGGGATGTGAAAGGAACTAATCCAAAAGGATCCAAAGACTATTGGGTACCTCTAAAATACCATTAAGCCTATTGTGCAAATGTGTTTGAAGACCTTGTGATCTGAAATGTCATATACAAAGGATGGTCTTTCAAAACACAAATTTAGAATGTGGTATTGGTAAGAGAAACTCTAAAAACTTTATATCTTTCAAATAATATTAAGTACAAGAGTAATGAATTCTTAGGCATCTGCATTTACATCATAGTTATCTGTTAGATATATCTTTCATGCAGTACCTATCAAGTCTGGAAATCCAAGTTTTCAGACATGATAATCGATTACATAAAGTAAGTAATCGATTACAGGGATATTTTGGCCCAGGATTATTTCAGAAAGCTTCAGTAAACGATTACTGGAAGTCTATAATTAATTCTATCAGGGTTAAAATGGAAAATAGTTAACTTTCAGAGTTTGGCTTATGTTTTCATATATGTTGGGTTGTAATAGTTTAGACATAACTCTTAGATGGTTTGAATTCTGCTTGTATGTTTAAATTATGTATTCTGAACTTCTATGGTTATGCTTTAGTTGAAAGTGATGCATAAGTTTCAAAATACTGTCTTGCTCATCCCCACTCCCTACGATTCAAATGTCTATACTACTTGTTAGCATGTATGCTTGGACTCATCTTCTTTTTTATGAAGTCAAAAGGGGGAGAAAGGGTCACATGTGCTTTGTAAAGACTTACTTATAAGAAAAGCTACAAGTGGAACAAAAAGGGGGAGAAAAGTTTTGATACACATTGTCGTTTTGACATCAAAATATTTGTCATTATGCTTCTCTTTATTTCTATTATCCTGGAATACTTTGTATGGCTTTTTCTTCTTTTTGATGATGTCAAAAGGGGGAGAAAAGTCTTGTGTATGCTTGATCATTTTCAGGATACTGTGCTTCATTTGCAAAACAAAGGGGGAGATATAATTGCAAAACCAAGGGGGAGATACAAGACAAGAAAGAAAGTCTAATGATCCATAAATGTTCAAGCATGATGTTTGTCATCATCAAAAAGGGGGAGATTGTAAATCAAGTCTCGTCCTTGGACTCAACTGAGGTTTTGATGAAGGCAAACACATCACAAAAAGAAGAAAGACTTCAGAAGTAAAAAGGAAGACTTCAAGAAGACTTCAAGAAAGAAAGGAACAAAAAGAAGAAAGACTTCAAGAAGACTTAAGAGAAGAAAGACTTCAAGAACCAGGCTCAGAACGTCAAGATCAAACATGAAGGTTCTAGTTTTAAGTAAGTCTTGTCAACTTAGTGTGCTATGCTTTATTAAGGTTCATATTGCATTTGAAGGCTCATAAAAGATCAACTAATTGAGTACGATATGTTCTCACAAGTAAAACTTGGTAGGAACACTCAATTAGGTTTTAAACAGTCAAAAACTGAGTTCTGGACTGTCTGTAATCGATTACAGATGTGTGTAATCGATTACAGGATGTGTGTAATCGATTACCAAGTTTGAAATTCAAATTCAAACTTCAACGGCATGGTGTAATCGATTACACTAACTGTGGTAATCGATTACCAGGTTGACAAATGTGTTTTTTCATGAACCATTGTGTCTCAAACCGGTTGGGAAAGGTTGTGTTGGTTCATGGACGACCTCTAGTGCCTATATAAAGCCTTTAGACACTCAGAAACATTAATGACTTGGTCCATAACTTTCATATTCATTAAAGTCATCATTCTGAGTTTCGGTTCTCTCATTTTCATAAGAACACTCATGATGTTCAACAATTGAGAAACTCAGAATGGAAGAGCCTTCATTGTAATGGACTGGAGCATACAAACTAAGATCAATCCTTCTTGTCTAAAGGATTGAATTAGCCATAGAAAAGGCATCTTCTTCTTCTTCCATTTGAATCATGTTGATTCTTTCACCGTAGTTTTCGGTGGTTGTAAAAAGGCCCTTTGAATCAAGTTTGATTCAAAGTCCACCGTGGTAATACGGTGTCATCAGAAAGTGGTTTGCTTTCTGAGGCATGATGGGTCCTCTTAGGGTCCTTGGCACAAGTATCGCTAAGAAGACTTGATCAATCAGAAGTGGGTTGCTTCAGGAAGATTGATAAGATATCTTAGGGTCCTTGGTGCAAGTATTCGTTAAGAGTACTCGATCATGGGAAATCTTCACTGTGGAATTCAGTGGAGTGGTTCTTCAAAAAGTGGTAATCTTTCTGAGGGATCCTAACTTCACCGTGGTTTTCGGTGAAGGGTTGTTCGATTGAAGGCGGGTTAGTCTTCAAGGTCTGAGGGTGGTTTGCCTTCAGGAACTGAAAGCGGTTTGCTTTCAGGGGCTGTTGAAAGTGGTTTGCTTTCACAGGATATTGGTAGAAATTCTTGGTGTCCTTGGGTTAGGAACTTGTAAGTGATTTTTATCAATAGTGGAAAAATCCTCAAGGGGTTTCTTTGAGGGACTGGACGTAGCCTTCGGTGGATTGAAGGTGAACAGGATAAAACTCTCTGTGTCATTTCCTTCATCCTTCATCTTTTACTTTCAAGCAATTACAATATTCTGCTGCAACAACGTTCTTACGTTACAACTCTAATTGCGCTGAAAGTCGTTTGGTACTACTACGCGAAAATCGGGGCAACTCTGATTCACCCCCCTCTCAGGTTGCTATCTGAACTAACAAATCTCACCTACCCCCATGTCCTACCCACTAAGACCCTATCCTAACAAATTGATATTGATTACAAATCTGCAAATACCAAATTACTATAATTAATGTTAAATAAGGAACAAATTTTGATTTTAAACAATTTAAAAGTAATTCTCTATCAATTTTTAGTAACAACGAGATTTTGATATATTTATAAAATTGTGTGCTTGAAACCTCTCCTCACTTGATACTATAAATTGTATCACTTCCATTTCTCCGCTACATCATTCCGAAAGAATAAACTCAAAATAAGTTCATCACGAGTTTCAGAATAAACACAGTCTCCTCCCTCAACATCTCCAATTTACACATTGAACGACAAAATCAACAGATTATCAATTTACACATTGAACGATAGAATCAACAGATAATCAATTTACACATTGAACGATAGAATCAACAGATTATCAATTTACACATTAAATGACTGATCAACAGATTATCAATTTACACATTGAATGATAGAATTAACAGATTATCAATTTACACATTGAACAATAGATCAACATAATTTTATAATTACTTTTTAATTACAAATTATTAAAATCTGAAATATTAAATTAAAAAAATGACAACATAAAAAATAATTAGGTAAGGCCGTGTTGATTGTCATCGGAATATTCCCATGATAATCTGCAAAAACTGAACTTATTATTTGGAATATAGAACAAGGTTTAATCTCACCTACCCCACCATGTCCTATCCACTAAGACCCTACCATAACTAATTAATATTTTAAAAAAATCAAAAAATTCAAATTTGAAATTGATAACACCGAAATTAAAGTAAAAGAATCGCAATAGGATAATCACATATATATTTTCATGATAATCAACAAAAGCTGAACTAATTATTTGGAATATAGAATTGAGTATATTATTATTATTATTATTATTATTATTATTATTATTATAAATTTTGAATTTTAAAAAATGTTGAAAATATTAACCAAATTTTAGTAACAAATTTTATCTAAACAAATTAATATTGATTACAAATCTGCAAATACCAAATTACTAAAATTAATGTTAAATAAGGAACGAATTTTGATGTTGATCCATAGCTTTTCCCGTGCATGAACATTATTTGAATGAGATGATATAAAATTCATATACATTGAATTTTTTGATGTTGCATGGAAGTGGTCACAGAACTGCTCAAACAACATGTGTAGCTCATCTGCTGAATTCTGATAGGATGTAAAGAAGAATTAGAAAAAAAAAAAAACAACTCCAAGACTCTAGCACAGAGAAAGCTCGAGAAAATAAAACACAAGACAAAAAGATTTACCTAATAAAAAGATACAATTTCAGTTGTGTCCATGTTATACACAATAACAAAAGCTGGCTGGTGATAACTAATGTTGTTATTTTTTTTAATTTCATATTTCATATTTTAATAATAGTAAGAGCATCTCAATTGGATAATAACATAAATATTTTCCCATGATAGTTATTTCTCTATCAATTTTTAGTAATATCTATATTTTGATATATTTATAAAAACAATTTAAAATTAATTATCTATCAATTTTTAGTAACAACGAGATTTTGATATATTTATAAAATTGTGTGCTTGGAACCTCTCCTTAATTGATGCTATAAATTGTACCACTTCCATTTCTCTGCTACATCATTCTAAAAGAATAAACTAAAAAAAAGTCCATCATGAGTTCTAGAGTAGACACGGTCTCCTCCATCACATCTCCAACGCCCCAAAGGTGTGGAAGACAGTGGTCAGAGTTGCACGACTATGATGATCACCTAACAAGAAGCAGCCTGACGCACTAGACTTCATTGAAATGTTATTTGTTGACGCTATAGTATGTGTGTATACCTTTGGAAATTAATTAATTCCTTTTAGAACAATTTTGTGCTCTTTAGTGTCATAGGAAAACCCTTTTATTAGTGTCTAACTTTTTTTTTCTATAGAACGACACGATACAGTGCACCGTCTAGAGTAATCATGTGAAAAAATTTGAGGGCCTTTTGAGGGAAGGCATATGTTACGAGATTGTCAACCCTACCGTGGCTATGAACCCATACAAGTACAAGCCATCACAACATCCGTGCAGGTTATACTTTAAGTTGATAACCACTATGAAGCCAATTGAGGATCCTAGCATTCCTCTTTATGAACTTAATTTCACAAATTATACCACTATATTCGAATCACTCACAGAGGATTCTCACTTAGTTTGTGAGTTTCTTTAGTTTATTCAACAGGGACACCTAAAAAACTCACATGTAATTTATTATTTTTAACATGATTTTAATCTTGTATGCGTGTTTTTTGTCCCAACAAATGTCATTGGTGTCGTATCATCCCATGGAGAGCTCACACAATATAACTCTGGTGAAAAGCCAACCATTTATATTGTTCTCGAATTGGATAATCTTGAGTACGTAATTTTTATAATTTTATGGGAGCAAAAACATTCCTATATATGAACCTATTTATCTATTAAACAATATTTTAATTCGTTTATAAAATAATATATTTTTCAGAGGAGGTGATAATGTACTTTGCACACTCTGGGAACCATTTGCACAACAATTTTTAAAATATATTGCAGATGAGAATAAATTACCTGCAATTGTCATATTGCAATTAGGAAGAATGAAAAAGTCTAAAGGTATTGGTATTACTAACTCCATATTCATGTATGCTTCAATTAATTTCTGATTAAATCACAAGGACAATAATTGTTATACCAAAGTTGTTCTCATTTCTAGGAAAGATGGGTGTATCAAACACAACATACAATACTTGGCTACTGATGAATATTGGTATTCTTGAAGTTCGTAATTTAAATTCAAGGTAACCTTAACAATTATTGGTTACGATTTTGCGTCTGTTTGACTTTCCTTATCCTTTAAATTGAATATTAACGAACAAACGTCTAATATATTGCTATTAGGTATGTCTTCACTCATCCAGACGCATCGTCTAATTGATTGCTATTAGGAGTTACATAATTACTTTAGCATTCCCTAATTGTGGTTAGTTGATCATAATAGCAGGTTAACAACAACAAATAGACAAAGGCAGAAAATAAACCAATAAGACGTTAAATTAATCAGTTTAGTGATTTGGTAAGAGTAGACAAATCAATTATGATAATGAATCTGCTGATAAATAGGAACTTGAAGATGGTTGAGCTCTAACACTGCCAAAATTCTACATCACATCTAACATAAATAGATGAATATAATTGTGGTTGAGTAGATAAATATGATTTTTTTTTCATTTTTACAATCTCTAAAGTGTTGGCATAAGACTTCTTATGCCCCATTAACACATGGGACAAGGGGAATTATGAGTGGGACCGCATAGACTTTTCTATTGGAGAACGTCCTTTTGACCAAACCATGCACTACACTGATCACTCCCCCGTGTCTGACATCTCAAAGAATAGTACGTCTTTATATCTATAGCTTCAATTTAACTATATTAGTGACATTGTTACTGTTGTATGTTTACTTCAAACCTATCTCCATGTTCAATTTATTTTGGTGATTGTAATATAGATGAAAGCACACTGAGTACTGGTCGAAAGAGATAACTTTGCACCTGGTTACGTTGGTTTTTGGTAAACCCCGTAAATCCACAAGTGGATCCAAATGTTGATGAAGAGGCTGGATCCTGATCCTCTTACGGGCTCTGGGATATGGAGATCGTGAGTGCACGAGATGGTGTGATTGGAGTGAGTGCGCGTGGTGTCCGTCGAAAGTAGTTCGAACGAACTAGTTAAGCGTTTGAAGGAAAAGAAAGTGCAGAATTTAAAGTAAATGAAAAAGCAAAGCAAAAGGAAAAACTGCATTAAAATTAAACAGCAGGAAAACATAAAATTTTTGCAGAGAAATGTAAAGGTTTGGTCAGTCGAGAATCACTCAGTCACTCATGTTTGACTCGTTCCCGTCGCACTACGTTGCATTCGTTTGGACTTATGGCTGTGGGGTTTGAGAATTACCGCTACCGGACCTGTTGTGATGTGGACGAAAGACCCTTTCTCCTTGCCTGTCTTTCTCTATTTATAGGTTGTATCTTCAACTTCTACATAACAGACGAATCCTCTGCACGTGACACATGTCCCATGCTTTCTGTTTTGCCTTTTGCACGTCCGCTTGTCGTAACTGCTTGTAACTTCTGTCGAACTGCCTTCGTGTGCATGCTGGAGCTTTGATCGAAAACAAGTTCAAGGCTTGTTCATTTTAGAGCCTTATCCCCAACATAAATTCGACCTCGACTCAAAGTGATACTTTAGTCGAAGTATTTGGAACCATTTTATTAACCTTCATTGCACATCCTCTCTTTTGGTCGAAACCATATCACTATGCAATCTTCGACCAGGTTGAGACTTAGCAAAAAATTTAGGCTAACAGATGCCCCCCAAAATATCATACTTCGAAGGTATTTTTACTGAGAAGTGTGATATTTTCGTAATCAAATAGAAGACAATTCTAAATTATCTTAAATTTAATTAATTATCAAAGGGGCTGACGGTTTGACATGATAGTGGGGAAGCTAATAGCCCATTTCACTAGCAAATAGGCAATGATGGGTATTGAGTTCCCAACGAGTTGGCCCACTTGCTTGAAGTGACTGACCGGATTTGACTTATTTTGAATAGAATTCTTTTGGCTCCATTTAAAACCTTTTCCGTCTCCGATTTTCCTTTTTATAAATAGGAAAGTTTCAGCCCTTTTTCTTCTTTACTCACTCCTTCATCCTTATTTCCCCCACGTCTCTGAAAAAATCACCTTTTAATTCCCACGCTTTCTAGAAGCTTAACCATCAATGGCTTCTGGCTCCTCGTCTCATTCGATGTCTGTACCTTTCGTGAACCAACTCGCAGGTCCTTTGCCTTCAGGCCACCGTCACTATGTACCGAAACCTCCCCACGAAGCTGAAAAACTCGCCATCTAGAAATCTCAGGTACTTATCCCTTTCTCCATAGGAGACGACACTTTCGCCTTTTTGGGTCCTTATAGTGGCAACTTTCCTGAAAACCTTAATGACTTCTTTCCTTGCCCTATTGCCACTGAAAAAATCTTAGCTTTTCGAGATGTGTATGACATCTCTTTCTTGGAAGATCCTAACTGGGTGTTTAGGTCTTCCCCCATGTCCAAAATAGACAGATACTTAAATTGGCTCAATCGTGTTGAATCCAAAAAATCTGATCACTGGAAGAAATTAGGGATTTTTGACCTAATTCAACTTTCCAGGTATATCTTGAGCTATAATTCCCCAATGCTGTTGAGCTCTTTATTCTTTTGGGAGCGTTCGACCAACTCTTTTCACGTCCCTTGCGGAATGATTTCGCCTACTCTTTTTTATATTGCCGCTATCACTGGTCTTCGACCAACTGGTACAATTTTTAAAGCTGGCGAGGCTCTCCCATTGAACCCGATTCAACTTCCTACTCACATGTTTACATTCAATCCATTCATTATCCAACTTCATGGAACTTCAGATGACGTTTCTGATACAGAACATGTGGCTTTCCTTTGGTTATGACTCTCAGCCTTTGTTTTCTGCACCAAATCCCTTCAACTTCCTAAGAGTTTACTCCCATTGGAATCTCTTCTTCATGAAGGGGCTGACATATGTTTGAGTAAATTACTTTTAGCCGGTTTATACTAGTCTTCGGGAGAAGCCATTTACCATCTTCAAACCCGAACAAACAAAACCTTTGCTCCGGCGGGTCCACTATGGCTGTTACAATTATGGTTGAATGTTGTGTTCGAACCAAGATTATCAACAGTCTACCCAAAAACCATTTATTCAAACATAGACGGCCCTTGATAAGTGTCAAACGTTCATAGTTTTAACATTGTTTTTAGGCACTTATTATGAGTTTTAATTGTTAAAACCCCCAAGAAATGTATGTTTTGAAAAGGAATGATGAATTGCTATTAATTCTGGGTTAGAATGCACATTCTTAATGTTTATGAAGATTTCAGTTCTAATCCCAACTTTTAGATGCAGAAATCTTGAAGCAGCCTGAGCAAAATTGCAATATCTCATTCGTTAACCGTTGGATTTAGCTAAAGTTTAAGTATGTGGTTCCTAACTCATGGAAATTCAATATGGACGGTTGGATCTTGATTTGGAGACGTTTTCAGAGCTCTAAGCGCCGTTACAAGCCGCTGAGCGGCCAGCGGGAAGACAGGCGGCTAAGCGCCCAGATAGGGTGGCTAAGCGCCCAGACAGGGCGGCTAAGCGCCCAGAACATGAAGACAGGGCGCTAAGCGCCCCTGTAAAGGGCTAAGCGCCCAGAACACTGTTTCCAGGCGGCTAAGCGCCCGCCGAGGGCGCTAAGCGCCCCTGCGGCGCCCAGGGCCTATAAAACGCGATTTTTGGCCTGTTTTGGGTATTCTTTCAACCCTAGTCTCCTCCAAACACCCCTTGGACGTGAGAGAGCTCTAATTTGAGAAGAAAAAGAGGATTTTCATCAACGGATGCTTGGATTCTTCATTGTCTCCTAAGTCCCTAATTGATTCTCCTTGTAAGCAAGCTAGTTTCCATCCTATGGATAACTAAGCTCTCTTTTAGTTGGATTTAGGCGTAGTATTTCATCTTGATAGGATTCTATTTGGTTCTTTGTAACTTCCTATTTTTAATTTCAATTAAAAAGTTTTGTTCTTATTGCTTATGATTGCTTGATCACCTTTCATCTGATTTGGGATTAATTGTATGTGGAAGCTACCTTATTAATCTGATATAAACTGTTTAATCTAGGAGAAGCTAATTTTCTAGGAATAGCGTTAGATCACCTAGTTCCTTAACGCCTACATATTTACAATTGTTTTGATTAATTGCCTGTGGAAGCGGTAATTAGGAAAGTAATTGAATCAACTTCTCATACTAGGAATAGGTGAGTTAGTTAAGAACTGGCGGGAATAAATTAAATATTTTAAGTGATTGTAATCAAGAATAAATAAATCCTGGATAGTGAAATATGAAACCATAATCCAACTGTTTTCCCAATCTGTTATTCTCTCAAATCGTTTCTTTCTTATTTTCATGCTCTCAAATACAAGTCTTTCCAAACAAACAACTCTTATTTCTTTTCTGCTTAACTTCTTAATTAAAGAAAGGCACTCTTACACATTTGCTCTCTGTGGATCGATAACACCCTTACTATACTGCAATTGAATCTTAAAAGAGGTTTGAGCGCAGCTTAAGTATTGGTTTTTATTAAAAGACGTAAAAACCCTTTTAGGAAAATGGCGCCGTTGCCGGGGAGCAGCGTTGTTTGAGTTTGCATTGCTTTAGTTTTGTTTGTTTAAGCAGTTGTGAATATTTTTATTTTTATTTTTATTTTTATTTTTATTTTCCTTTTATCTGCGGTCTAACACTTCTGTTTAGGTTGCTTTTCATCTTTGTTTATGCGAGGTAAGACTCGAGGTGAGGAACTTGCTTTCGACCCAGAAATCGAAGCTACAGCAAGGAGGAACAACAGCAAGGAGGAACAACAGCAAGACAAAGAAAAGGAAGCAGCTAGCTAAGTTAAGACAAGATCAGGGTACTTCTACCCCTTCACCACCTTCACCATCTTCACCAACCGCTGAGCCAGACATGGCTGACCAGAATGTGAACGGTGGGGGCGCAGATCCCAATCCTGGATTCATCAATTTCACACCCAGGAACATGATCAGGATTGGTAGAGGAACTGATAATGAGAAAGCCCCCGAGATGAAGACAGGACTGGTGCAGCTGATGTATGCTAATCCTTTTGCAGGGTTAGATCATGAAAAACCTTACAACCATCTCACCAAGTTCTATGAACTCTGTGGCACAGCAGGGATGAGGCCTTCTGAAGAGGACACAGTGTTCCTCAGGCTTTTTCCATTGACCTTAATTGGTCATGCAAAGGAATGGTTCTTCGACCAACCTCAAGCTATTTTGAGTGATTGGCCTCAGCTTGAAAGCAAATTCATGGCAAGGTACTTTTCTGGTTCCAAATTTATGGATTATAAAACTGCTATCTCTACTTTTGCTCAAGCTGCAGGTGAAAGTCTATGTGAGGCTTGGGAGAGGTACAAGTCTTTGTGCCGGAAGTGCCCAAATCATGGTTTTGATGCAAAAACCCAAGTTCACATCTTCAGGAATGGATTGCATCAACAAAGCAAGCTCATTCTTGATGCCACTGCTGGTGGTTCACTGATGTCAAAGACTCCCACTAAGGCGATGAATATCATAGAGGCTATGGCTCTGAATGACCAACAAAGCCAATATTCTAGAGGCCCAGTCAGGAAAGCAGGAGTCTTAGAGCTTGGAGTCAATGATGCTATGTTGGCCCAAAACAAGCTTCTTCAGCAACAGCTTGATGATCTGACCAAGAAACTGGATGCTTTGCCTAAAAGCATAAGGGATATGCAAAAGGTGAACAGGTGTGATGCTGAAGTACCAAGGCAACAGTCTGATTGTTATCAGCCACTTTCTGAGGAGGAGATTCATTATCTGAATAGTCAGCAGAGGCCCTACCAGAATAACTATCCTATGGATAACAATCAGTACAGCAATCAGCCTTGGAGGCAGGATTCAGGTCCTTCTTCTAATAGAGCTCCAAGGCAACCTTTTCAGAATCCTCCATTCCAGCAACCTCAGCAATTTCAAAATCAGCAGGAGCAGTCTCTAGAAGGTAAGTTTGATAAACTGAGTGATACTCTAACCCAGTTTATGCAGGTAACTATGGAAAGTCAAAGGAACCAGGGAGCTTCTATCAAGAATCTGGAAACTCAGGTGGGCCAACTGGCCAACCAACTTGCTGGGATGCAGAAAGGTCCATTTAACGCTAATACTGAAACCAACCCAAGAGAGCATTGTAAGGCTATTTATACTCGTAGTGGGAAGGTAGTAGGTAGTGGTATTGGTGAGCCTAATATTGTTGAGGAAGATGAGGAGGTAGAGAAAGAACAGTCTAGAGAGTACACAGGGGTAGGAACTGATAAGAATAATGATGTGAGTGTAGCTCTTGAGGGAACTGTAGGTAAGGGAAAAGAAAAAGATGCTGAGAAAGAGAAGGGTGAGCTAAGTAAGGGGGGAGTTCCAAAGATAGTTAAGGCTCTTCCTTATCCCAAGGCCCCTTCTAAAATAGATAAGGATCGTCAATTTGCTAGATTTATGGATATTTTTAAAAGTTTGCAGATTAACATTCCTTTTGCAGAAGCTCTTGAACAGATGCTTGTTTATGCCAAATTCATGAAGGCCTTGCTGACTAAGAAACGGAAATACCAGGATGAGGAAGTAGTGCAGCTTGGAGCGACTTGCAGTGCCATTATCACTAGTGGCCTCCCTCCTAAGCTAGCAGACCCAGGCAGTGTCACCATTCCTCTAACCATTGGGGATATGGCTGTTGGCAAGGGCCTTGTGGATATTGGAGCCAGTGTGAGCTTGATGCCACTATCCTTGATGAAAAGGATTAGTGGACTAGATTTGAGGCCAACTAGGATGTCCCTGCAGCTTGCGGATCGTTCAATTAAATACCCAATTGGCATAGCTGAGGACGTGTTGGTAAGAGTAGATAGATTTCTAATTCCTGTTGATTTTGTTGTTATTGATATTGCAGAGGATCCAGAGGTACCTCTGATTATGGGAAGGCCATTCATGATGAATGCAAGAATGGGGATTGACATGGATGTGGGCACGATGAAAGTTCGAGTTCATGATGATGAAGTTACTTTTAATATTTTTGAGGCTACGAAGTCCCCAAAGGAAAAGGGCCAGTGTTTCTGAGTATATGCGCTTGATGGGGTCATTAAGCAAGTCCAAATGAAACCACAGGTTAATGATCCTTTGGAGTTAGATCTAACTGATTCTTATGCAGGTCTTGCATCTGATGATGATTCTGCAGTACAGCAACTCCTGGATGTACTTGATTCATCCTTTACAGTTCTGAAATCCACCAAGGTGGAAGAGATCCAGGATCCCAGTGAGGATAAGATACCTGAGCAACGGCCGGAGCTGAAAGCTGACAAACCAGTTACTATCAGTAGCACTCTTTCTCCTGAGAAAGTGGAATTGGAAGATGTTACCAAGGAAGCCAATGCCGGATTGCAGAAGAAAAGAAAGACCAGGAAGAAAAAAAAGACTTTCACAGGTTTGGAGAGTAGTAAAAACCTGTGAAAGCTGTTTTAAGGCTCTTGTGAAAATTGAAAAGGAACCAGAGAGGAATAAGGGAATTACTTTCTCCTCTGGTCTTCGGCCTCCTTGATTTTATGCAGATCACACGTCAAGCTAATGACGTTAAAGAAGCGCTTTCTGGGAGGCAACCCAGTGTGGTAACTTTTACAGTTTTTTTGTTTTTTTGTTTTTTTTTTTTATGAGACTACGCACCTTGGTGTGGTTACATGTTTTGTTACAGTGCTTACTTTGAGAAGAGAATGAGTTTTGCAAGTTTTGAGAAACCATCTATTGCTGGTATTGTTTGGCCTGAGGACAGTCCAAATTCCTTGGAGGGGATGAGCCTTGAAGCAATTTGGAAGCATAAGAGACATAGCATCATGAGGGAGTTCTTTTTACTTTGCTTTTATTGTTCAATTTTTATAGATAGTGTTATATCACATGTTTGTCCAAGTCTCCATTGTTATTTATGTTTTGTTATGTTGACCTGGAACCTAGATGAAGTACAAATGTATAATCTTGTTGTTCTAGAAAATCTTGGGTTAAGTTGGCAGTCTTACAATTTGTTATTCTTAAGTTTCTTAAACAATTATCACTGGGTTCCTAGGCCTGTTGTTTAAACCTTTTGAAATCAAGGACCCCAACCGAGTGAGGAGTGAGCCAAACACTAATTGTGAGTGAGTGAATCATCATTGTTTTACAAATTTGGTTTTGCTTGAGTCTCTTTGTTAGTGATTGCATGGTTAGGAAAGGAAATGATCTTGGGCATTCGTTTCATTAGTTCTACCCTCTCTGGCCAAATAGCTTACCTTGATTAGGAACATCCCTTGCAAGCCCCTCTGAGCCTGAATTAAATTTCAATTTTTGTTTACAACCCTGAGCCCTATATTGCAAACAGTTCCCACCTCTACTTTCTCAACTTAGGAGAGCATGCAAAATTAATTGTGAGAGAAAGACAGTTGGGGGGAGATTGAAAGTGGTTGTAATATCTTGTAAGCTTCTTAATTCAAAAGAATCAAATAAAAAGCAAAAATGCAAGTGCGATAAAGAAAGAAAAATAAAAAAAGAAAAGCATAAAAGTGTTAAGGAATTGAGAAGTAAAAAGGGCGAGCAAAAATCAAAAGTTGAGGAAAAGGGAGAATTAAAGAAGAAAAGGGGCAAAGAAAGCAAATTGTTGAAAGCAAGAACAAAAGGGGAAGAGAGTGGTAATTAAGTTTATTTTGTGTGCTCTCTTAGTTTTGAAAGTTTTTGATCCTGAAAAACCCAGTTCTTGATAGCCTAGCCCCATTTCAACCTTTTAAAAGACCTTTGAGATCCTAGAATTTCCATGCAATTTGATTAATTTGTGAGTCAGGTAGCAAAACTAATTTTTGTGACTCAATTGATGGTTTTGAGCGTAAACACTTACCCCTGAACTCGCGTCTTTGAGTTCTTTATATCCTTGATTTTGAAGGGGAAAAGCTTTTTGTCTAGAAGTTATGTGATTCTTGTTTGGTGTTCCTTATTTATTATCAACTGTGAGGATTGCAATTTACGCTTTTGAAAATCTTGTGTCTTTTAGACACTTTTGTGCAGGATTATATATTTGCTGAAATCCCATCTTGAGTCCTGTTCCTTTGGGTTCTGTTAATTGCTTTTGAAAGTCTTTACCTTTTGTTTGAGGACAAACAAGGTCTTAAGTTGGGGGGAGTTTGATAAGTGTTAAACGTTCATAGTTTTAACATTGTTTTTAGGCACTTATTATGAGTTTTAATTGTTAAAACCCCCAAGAAATGTATGTTTTGCAAAGGAATGATGAATTGCTATTAATTCTGGGTTAGAAGGCACATTTTTAATGTTTAATGAAGATTTCAGTTCTAATCCCAACTTTTTGATGCAGAAATCTTGAAGCAGCCTGAGCAAAATTGCAATATCTCATTCGTTAACCGTTGGATTTAGCTAAAATTTGAGTATGTGGTTCCTAACTCGTGGAACTTCAATATGGACGGTTGGATCTTGATTTGGAGACGTTTACGGGGCGCTAAGCGCCGTTACAAGCCGCTGAGCGGCCAGCAGGAAGACAGGGCGGCTAACAGCCCAGACAGGGTGGCTAAGCGCCCAGACAGGGCGGCTAAGCGCCCAGAACATGAAGACAGGGCGCTAAGCGCCCCTGTAAAGGGCTAAGCGCCCAGAACACTGTTTCCAGGCGGCTAAGCGCCCGCCGAGGGCGCTAAGCGCCCCTGCGGCGCCCAGGGCCTATAAAACGCGATTTTTGGCCTGTTTTGGGTATTCTTTCAACCCTAGTCTCCTCCAAACACCCCTTGGACGTGAGAGAGCTCTAATTTGAGAAGAAAAAGAGGATTTTCATCAACGGATGCTTGGATTCTTCATTGTCTCCTAAGTCCCTAATTGATTCTCCTTGTAAGCAAGCTAGTTTCCATCCTATGGATAACTAAGCTCTCTTTTAGTTGGATTTAGGCGTAGTATTTCATCTTGATATGATTCTATTTGGTTCTTTGTTACTTTCTATTTTTAATTTCAATTAAAAAGTTTTGTTCTTATTGCTTATGATTGCTTGATCACCTTTGATCTGATTTGGGATTAATTGTATGTGGAAGCTACCTTATTAATCTGATATAAACTGTTTAATCTAGGAGAAGCTAATTTGCTAGGAATAGCGTTAGATCACCTAGTTCCTTAACGCCTACATATTTACAATTGTTTTGATTAATTGCCTGTGGAAGCGGTAATTAGGAAAGTAATTGAATCAACTTCTCATACTAGGAATAGGTGAGTTAGTTAAGAACTGGCGGGAATAAATTAAAGATTTTAAGTGATTGTAATCAAGAATAAATAAATCCTGGATAGTGAAATATGAAACCATAATCCAACTGTTTTCCCAATCTGTTATTCTCTCAAATCGTTTCTTTCTTATTTTCATGCTCTCAAATACAAGTCTTTCCAAACAAACAACTCTTATTTCTTTTCTGCTTAACTTCTTAATTAAAGAAAGGCACTCTTACACATTTGCTCTCTGTGGATCGATAACACCCTTACTATACTGCAATTGAATCTTAAAAGAGGTTTGAGCGCAGCTTAAGTATTGGTTTTTATTAAAAGACGTAAAAACCCTTTTAACAGCCCTCGACTTAGCTTCTTCACCCCTAAATCCAAAAAATCTTCCGTGAAAGAAGATTTCAGGAAATTCTTCTCATTCTTTCTGTATTCAAAGGATCATTCTCATTTCTCTGCTCCTTTCAGCAATCAAACCTGCGGCCCCACTGGTTCAGTAGACCCTTTCTTAGTGAGACTGTTGGAGTCCAATATTAGAGCTTAGCCATTTGGGCTGAGTTCTTAACTCCTCAAGTTATTCTTTTTGGACTTACTGAGGAGGAGCACTATGTCTTCAACTACCAACCCTAGCTTATAGCTCGACAGTTTGGGTTCGGTCAGTTTCGAACAACCCTATGTTTAGTAGATTACAAGCTATTTTCTACACAGAATATGAAGTGGACTCCGAATTTATCACAAGAGCTTGCAAATACTATGAGAAGCGTGCCCCTGTTTTGATTCCTTTCCACTTCAAACCTTCTTCATATTATACCAAAGCTTTCAACAAATGGTGTAGTCAATACTATTCCTCCATCAGTCTTACCATGGCTGAGTGCATTGAAAGAATGACAACCGCTTTTTCTGACTTGCAGACCAAAGAGCCGAAAAGAAAGACCAAAGGTATGCACATCAAAGAAATTCAGCAATTTCAGATGTATTTTGAAACAATTTACTTACCTGGCCAAATTGGAAAAACTATTTGAGAGGCGGCTTCGAATTTGAAGGAAAAACTTGAAAAAATGTTTTCAAAAATTCGTTTTCCTCCAAATTTGGACAAACACTTATATGCTTTAGAATTTCACAAACCAAAGTTTCCACCTTTTCCAAATTGTGAATTGGCTTTAGCTATTCCAATAGCACCTCAACCTTCTTAGTTTTTGGTAAATGCTTTTAATGTATGTGCGAATGAAGCAAAGCCGCCTACAAAAGGGTTATTTGGTCTAGGCTGTTCTCTTACAACTACCGTGGTCATATTCGCATCAATGAACGTTACGTCAAGGTTCTCAACTATGTAGCCAAGGTAATTTGAAGTAGAATCCTTACGTTGTTTTCATCATTTTGGATTTTTTACTAATTATGTGATTTGCAGCTCGACCTCTCCTTCCAAAATCAAATGCTCTTGAGGAAGATGATGATGAGGATGAAGATGACAACAACGTATCCTCTAAGACTAAAGCTTCGAGCAAAATTTCTCAGGTATGGATCTTTTTAACCTCTACCTTATGCTACAATCGTTTTATGGCCCTACTCACACATCCCTCTTAGCATTTACAGGGCCGAAAGAGAGCTGGTGCAGAAAAATCTTCCAAGGCATCCAAGAAACTTAGAGGAAAGGAGGTCCCAACTATCTCCCTTTCGAGCGATGAAGACAGTTCTAGAGATAATGAGGTATTTTTCATATCCTATCCCCGTTGATATATTCCTCCAAGTATCAACAACTTCCAACTAAAATTAAACTTGGGTAGGATGAACAAGGTTTGAGGCCAAATATTCAAAATCTTGGCGAACCAGAAATAGATTCACTTCCTGATCAAGAAGAACCTCCAATCGCCACTCCTGCCAAGACCGTTCCTTCCCCGACTCCTTTTTCCTATGATTCCCCTTCGAAGGAGTCAAGCATGAGTCGGGGATACACTCGCAGTTCTGAAAGCTCGAGTACTGAGAAGAACGAGCCGCTGCAAGTAAAAATTCTATTTTTCCCTTGCTCAAGCTAAAGGATTCCATGTTTCATTTCTGGAGTTTAAACTTTCTTCTTTTATGTAGGGTACTCCAATCTCAAAAACTGCCGCTGCTGAGAGTTCAAAAAATCAAGTAACTGAATCTCCCCCGAACTCTTTCACTTCCTCGAATACGTCAGACTCTTTAAATTATTTGGACCCACATAACCTCCCTTTTCTATAAAAAAAAAAAACTTTTGGCTTCTCAACGTCCTGGTTGTCCTATCATTTACCATTCTCTTGGTGCTGATCAAACTGCTTTTCCTTCACAGGAAAACTTGGATCAAGAACCTCAAGAGATGGAAAATGAACCCCTGAACAATGCTGCTGAGCCCGTAAGGCCGGACACCACTAGGACAATGTCTCCTTCGAATGAAACAGCAGTGAACACATCGACTACTTATGGCTCTACTCAGACCCGCCTCTCTCTTGAAGATTTGAAAAATTGGATGAGAATCCCATGGATTTATTTAAAAAATACATGGAATCAGAAATGCTGGCCACAAACAACCAAAGCCAACCAATCCCTGAGAGTGAAGTCAACATCCTTGATGATGATGTTGAACAGATGTTGGCAAGACTAAGGCACTTGGCCTTCGAGGAGGATTTATTTGAAGATCTTAAAGATCAAGCAACTGTCATTGAGATAAAGAGTCTCATCCACACTATGGTTGATAAAACTCTTTCTGCTGATCAACAACGTGCTATTCTTGAGCTCCAGTCTTTGGTAAATAGTGCTTCGATCATTCTTGACCAACTCGCTTCTTGCCAACAAAGTCTGAATGCTAAAAAGACAACCAATCAGCACGTGAAGAGGGAGATTTTGCAGATGCAAAATACGATTGCTGAAATCGAGCAAGTTGAAAAGCAATCAACTGACAGACTCTTGGCTCTTGACCAACAGCTTGAGAAGATAATGAAGGAAAAGCAAGCATTGTTGGAGAAGACACCCAGACTAGCGCTTCAAAAAGCTGAAGTAGCAAATCAAGCACTTCCAAAGATCAAGGAAAGTATTCAGCTTGGCCATGATATTTCATATGAGGAAAAAGCAACAAATATGGTTCGGGAAAAGTCTGACAAACTAAAGAAGCAGTTCACTCAAATCAGAGGCAAACCCTCTTTCTAAATTTTTTTAGTTGAATTGTAGTTCTCCTGAACACTGCCTATGTTAATGGTTTTAGTTTCCCATATTACTCGACTGTTTGTTTTGTAAACACTAATTTTCTTAAAACTCAATTGTGTTCACCAACTTTACCCTTGCTTGACGTTTGGATTTGAAATGCCTTAAATCCTAAGTTTGGTTGTTATTTCTTAGATTTCGACTAAAATAGATTGTCAAAGCCACATTTCTAATCTGATTATATAATGATGGCTTTGACAATACATTCCTTTAATGGAACAACAAGAAAGAATAAATGAACGCGCTAAATTGACTCTTTAAAACTCCATGAAGAATACAGTTATAGACGTAACATAATACTTAGAACATGCTTGTTATTGCATCATTTAAGTTTCTACGGTAATGACATTGTACTTCGACGCCATCGCCATCTCTTGATGTAAAACTTGTATACCTTCATAAATCAAATCACGTTACATATTCTCGGCTTCTAATGCCGTTTTTCATTTAATATTCAGCTCTAAGCCGAATCGTGAATTCAACTTATTTTTTGTTCAAATTTTTTTTGCAACACCTACAACATAAATCGTTGTGGGATCTAAAACACTTGAATTTTTAACCTGTAACGGATCAAAGTCGATCTCCATGGTAGTATCCTCCTTGGGTTCGACAATCAACCCTTCGTCTTGAACGTTATGAAAACTGAAGTTTTTATAAGACTCAGAATTCATGGTTTCATTTCGACTTAAATCGCCTGTTCCGATATAAGCTATCTTTTCTTTCTTAGGCAATTTACTATTTTTTTAATTTCTCTTGCCTAAGGTACTCAACTTGTTTAATCCTATTAGCCAGTTGGGCCAAGTCTCTTATATGTTGAGTATCTATTTTCTTCCTAGTCAAATAGTCTAACCCACCGGCAGTGAATTCGAACAATTCGTGTTCGAGGACTTGTATGAAGAACTTTAACTTCACATGTCGAAACCTACTCAGGTAATCGTCAACTGATTCCGACAATTCTCTCTTAACACTTTCCAGTTCCTTGAGAGTAACTTTAGATTTGCCTCTAAAGTACTAATCGTGGAAGACTCGCTTTAATTGGTTCCAACTAAAAATTGAGTTCGGTGGTAATGTTGTGAACCAAGTAAATGCGTTCTTCGTTAAAGAACTGGGAAAATATTTCATTTTTAAATATTCATTATTTTCCAAATCTCTTGCTTCGACCTAGTATCTGGCAATGTGTTCGATCGTGGACTCTTCGACGTCCCCTGAGAATTTAGTGAACTTAGGGACTTTCCATCCCCTTGGCAATTCAATTTGAAGAACCAACTCAGGAAAAGCCGAGACGAAGTGTGGTCTATTGGCGTAGCCCACATTGAATCTGTGTTGATTCAACAACTGTTCGACAATATTGGCAACATTTTGTTGCCCCCCAAAATTATTTTGTCGAACTCTCTCTATGGTTTGCTCAGCATTATGGTTTCTATTAACCAAAACCGGGGCTCCTTCATTTCGACCAAGATTAACTTGGTGAATGGGTTCATTATAGGGAACCCCTTCATTTCGACCAAGGTTAACTTGGTGAACAAGCTTGTTTTGTGGAACCTATTGGTTAGGTTGAAACCCTAACATTTGGGGCTGATTAGTCGGATAAGGTGCTTGTCGACCAGCCTGATCAATTTGCCCAACTATAGGTTCTGGTGCGCCAAAGATATCCACAATTCGACCCAGTTGAGTCGTTAATTGTTTCTAGGCAATTGTAGTGTCTCTAATCATGGGATTAAAGACCGTACCAATTTGTTGAGTCAATGTATTGAGTAACTCATGGTTATTGTCGTCCATTTGTTGCCTAAGAATGTTTACTATACTGTTGGTCAAGCCAAATGGGGATCCATCTATATTAGGAAGAGGGGGTCCCATATTTCTTGATCCAACTACTCCTGATCCTGATGCTACGTACTGGTTTCCTGGGGAACCCGTCGAAACCATATTTTTGGAATACATCATGGGGTAAGTTCCTATCCCCTGCATCACCGACCAAGGCATTCTGTAAGGTTGATTTACAAAATTTTGGGGAATTCTATTGTTATTCCAAGACCCTGGTTGGACGATACCAACAACAGCCTGTGAAATCACAGGAGTTGTAGGACTCGGAATTGGAATTGAGGCCGTAACTGGCGTTAAAACTGGCCCTGACGTGTATTGATTGGATGCCTGACCAGGATTTAATTCAACAGGAATCGAGGAAGTCCCTTGAGACAAATGCTGACTAGTTGAAACCGGTTGTGAATTTTGACTCGCAGAAATACTTGTAACTGCCATGTCTTGGTTGGACGTAGTTTCCAACCTTTGAAGATCAACACTATGACTAGTACTGGTAGAACATTCTACACTGGCGTTAGAAGCATTATGGGGTTCAAACTGAGACCCTGGAGATTGGTTTCCTCGAGAACGGTTTTCCATACTTACGAATTTACCACTCCGTAATAGCATACATCGATTAGTGATATTTTTCTAAAGAACTTTGAAAAATCAGTCATTGGGATTGATTTCTAATGAAACATATCCCTTTGGTCCCACCCGACGTGCTGATTTGTTTACGTTGGTTTTTGGTAAACCCCGTAAATCCACAAGTGGATCCAAATGTTGATGAAGAGGCTGGATCCTGATCCTCTTACGGGCTCTTGGATATGGAAATCGTGAGTGCGTGAGATGGTGTGAATGGAGTGGGTGTGCGTGGTGTCTGTCGAAAGTAGTTCGAATGAACTGGTTAAGCGTTTGAAGGAAAAGAAAGTGCATAATTTAAAGTAAATGAAAAGGAAAAGCAAAGGAAAAGGAAAAACTGCATTAAAGTTAAACAGCAGGAAAACATGAAAGTTTTGCAGGGAGATGTAAAGGTTTGGTCAGTCGAACATCACTCAGTCACTCACGTTTGACTCGTTCCCGTCACACTGCGTCGCGTTTTCTTGGACTTATGGTGGCTTAATAGCACTTGTGGTCCCTCACTTATCACGATTTGACACTTTTGGTCCCTAACAAAAAAAATTAGCCTAAATGGTGCCTCACTTTGTCAAACGACAGCAGTTTTAGTCCCCCCTCGCTTTTCCGTTAATAATTAACGTTTTCTGTCAAAATTTAACCAAAAAAAAATTGTGACAAAAATATCTGATAACTTCAACATCATCTTTCTGGAAAAAAACAATAGCAATACTTAAACTCCTTCATCATCATCTTCAACATGATCTTGAACATCTTCTACACCAGCAACAACAACAATAACAACAAAATCCACAATGTTTTTTGTGCAGATTCAGATTCAGGAATGTGAAAATAGAGAAGAAAACTAAACAAAAAACTCTAATACTGCTGAACTTCAACATCATCTTTCTGGGAAAAAATTTTAGCAATAATTAAACTCATTCATCATCATCTTCAACATGATCTTGAACATCTTCAACATCCTCAACAACAATAACAACAAAATCCACAATATTCTTTGTGCAGATTCAGATTCAGAAACGTGAAAATAGAGAAGAAAACTCAACAATAACAACAAAATAACAAAAAAATCCTCAGCCAGGAATGTGAAAATAAAACTCATAAAACCTTAAAAAAAATAGAGAAGAAACAACACAGTAACGTGAAAATGAAAAGGAATGACCCAAACTAGATTCAGATTTAGCCTCCTCACCACCATCTTATCTTCAGGAGAAAACCGAAACCCCTACCCAATGCAAAATCCCATCGCTCACAATCCCATCCAACCCATAAATCTCAACCAATCTTTCTCCCCCAAACCTCCATCAAGTTCGATCTTAGGGTTTTGGAGGTGGTAGATATGAGAGATTTGGGTTTCGAGATGAATCGCGACGGCGACGCTGGGTGTTGGAGTGAGGGCGGCGACAGCAGGTGTTTGAACGAAGAGGGAAAAACGGAGAAGCAGCGGCGGGTGTTCGACGGCGACGCATGGAGACAAAGAGGGAGAAGCAGCGGCGGTGGCAGGGCTTCGAACGAAGAGGGAAAAACGGTGATGGTGGAGTAGAGGAGGGCGGCGGAGCTGGGTGTTGGAGTGAGGGCGGTGGCGCTGATGAAGAAGGAAGGTGGGTGGTGGCGGCTGATGAAGGGGGGCTAGGGTTGAAGAGAAGAGGAAGGGAGGCTGGGTGTTCGAGAGATAGAAAACGTTAAATTTTTATTTTATTAAAATTTTGTTTTTTTGTTAAATTTTGACAAAAAAACGTTAATTATTAATGGAAAAGTGAGGGGGGACTAAAACTGCTATCGCTTGACAAAGTGAGGGACCATTTTAGGCTAATTTTTTTTGTTAGGGGCCAAAAGTGTCAAATCGTGATAAGTGAGGGACTAAAAGTGCTATTAAGTCGACTTATGGCTGTGGAGTTTGAGAATTACTGCTACCGGACCTGTTGTGATGTGGACAAAAGACCCTTTCTCCTTGCCTGTCTTTCTCTATCTATAGGTTGTATCTTCAATTGCTACATAACAGATGAATCCTCTGCACTTGATACGTGTCCCATGCTTTCTGTTTTTCCTTTTGCATGTCTGCTTGTCGTAACTGCTTGAAACTTCTGTCGAACTGCCTTCCTGTGCATGCTGGAGCTTTGATCGAAAACAAGTTCAACACTTGTTCATTTTAGAGCCCTATCCCCAACATAAATTCGACCTCGACTCAAAGTGCTACTTTAGTTGAAGTATTAGGAACCATTTTATTAACCTTCATTGCACATCCTCTCTTTTGGTCGAAACCATTTCGCTATGCAATCTTCGACCAGGTTGAGACTTAACAAACTTTTTAGGCTAACAGAACCATACAAACTAATGGACATGTTACAAGTAGGTTTGAGCTGAATCCAACTGCACCAAACAACACCCCAACAACATCATCTATACCTGTGTTATCATCAGATGATAACACTTTCGACGTTGACCCGTTGGCAGATCAAGATGGTAACCATTTTATACTATTCTTAACAAGATTTTGACACACTACGATGTTGGCCATCACAAAACGATAATTCAATTATGCACGTGACCTTTGCATTTGATTTCCAGATCCTGTTGGTTTTGATGACATAAATTTGGGTGAGCTCGCTGATGATGATCCATTCAGCGACACTAACGAGTTCCAAGGTTAGTGAAATGTTGTGTGTGCACATAAACCAATATCTATACATATATGTTCAAATAATATCCAGCAGTCAATGTAATGATATACATCGTCTTTTGATGACTACTGTGTGTAGACGACGCCTCACTGGAATTCATGACGACCATCATGAGGATGAAAGAATTCTTAATGAACGAGATTCTTCTGACTCGGACGTCGAGGGTGGCTTGCTCGGTGAATGTTCATTCTGAACTTCCTGGTATGTACATGCAGTTCATATTATCGCTTGATGTGTTTTATCTATTTTTAAAATTTCCTTTGTTGATTTAAATATCTACAATTTCAGGGTTCCCAACCGCCACCCCATTTCCATTTTAAGCCCTTCACGTCAAATTTTTTATTATTATGGTAAACAATTGAAATATTTTATGAGAAATTATCATCTAAAGTTAGCACAAGATGTGGTGTGGTGGTTAGCTCACTTCGTCCCTCGACCAGTGAAGCGCAAATTGTCGCCAATCATTTACCACTAAATGGCTATTTTCTCACGATGAGGGTATTGGTCACTGTTGTCGACCTAACAACAACAGGTATAATAAGTTATAAAAACAAACCATTCCACACACATTAACTTTAGTTTATCCTAAGTTATCCGTGTCTTGCACAGGTTAATCCAGCTAGTTTGTTTCTAAAAAAGTGATGTTTTGTAATATTTTTCACCAAAATATTATTTAGGGTCAATTTGTTTTATATCCCTGTAAAATGAGTCAAGTCTTATTTAGCAAAAACATTCTTGCATTTAGAGAAATACCCTAATATTAGTCCTCGCCCGAGAATAAACTAAGGTGGCCTTGTCATGTGTCCAACCAAGGTGATTTGGCATGCCCACGCTTTAATGAGAATAAAATCAAATTTTTTTTCATCCACATCAGATTAATGACCTCATTATCAAACTAATTCCCTAATTAGAAAATAAAAAAGCTTAGTTCATAAATAAGCTAAGAACAGAAGCTTGGAAACCCAGAAAAAACCTATAAAAGCAATGAAACCCAGGTTGTTAAATCCAGGAACAAGCCCTGTGACCATGGCATATCTCCTCAAACCCACCCATGTTCTTCATTCATCATCAACCACCCATTTTTTCTCACACAGTCGATCAAACATCTTGCGAGCATCGCTAATCTCCTCAAACCCATTCATACAAGAGCATCACCAACATTAACTTTATTATTTACAATAGAATTCAAGTAAACCAGAGTAAAGTTGTACTTTTGGTCCCCCTCTTACACCATTTGCGTGAATCTGGTCCCCAACAAAATTAAATTGCACCCTAACTAAAGCCTCTCTTTGCATAAATGGCTTTCCGTCTAGATTCCATCCAATATTTAACGGATTTCTATAAATACAATTAATTTAAAAAAAAAAAACCCAGATTCGTCATCCGTTCTTCATCTCCTATTCTCCTTCAAACATCATCATCCTCAAACATCTCCAACAACCCTCACCATCATGTTCATCCCTTCCACGAGCTCCACAAATACTTCTCATTTTCCACTTATTATTTACAATAGAATTCAAAGCATTGGAAACAGAATAAATTATAAAATTGGTGTTGGTTCGGAGCCAAAACGGTGCACAAAATACATGCTCCCGACAGAAGTGGAAAATGAGATACTGTCAGTGCTTTTATCTACTTGTGGCTTACAAGTTACAAGCATACACAAAGGCACTTTACAACATTAGCTAGTGGAAGTTCCAACTTCCAACAAACATCAGCAACTAAATAAGAAAAACTTTTGATATAAATTTAATAAAAATGGCATTTCCTCATATGATTCAAGCTTATAATTCCTATGGACTAACCTGTACAATTCTGAACATTTCTTTTTCTTATTTTCCTTAGCCGGAGAAACCTCCTTTTCGAACGCTTTCCCCATCCCATGACATTAATAATTTAATTTACACTTACAATGAAGAAACTTCATCTGCCAGCCTACAAAATTGGATCTTCCAAATATGTTGATAATTTAGAAGCAAAACCATTTCCAACATATGATGCATGCTGCAGAGCACTTTCTATGCTTCCATCTGGAAAAGCAGCTCGTACTCCTTTCAAATATCATCATTTGAAATCCTGTTGGACCATACAATCTCAATTTCAAGGGTTCGGGAAGAACCATATTTGTTTCCATCATGATTAAGACTGAATAATCCACTATAAACACCTTCTGTCACAACTTTATCAATTTGGATAGTGACTCTTCCAAGAGTTGACTGGAGAGAAAAAAACAACACTTCAGTCAGTCACTAAAGCAATAGATTTACACAAAGAATAATATTAATATCCATCACACAAAGAAATATATTAATATCCATCACACAAAGAAATATAGGCAGAGATCCTTTCACTCATCAACAAAATAATATTAGTATTTATCACACAAAGAAATATAGTTATTCATCCCTTCATAAAAGGAAGGGGTTAAGCACTCACCAGTACCATACAGAAATTAGAGAATGAGTAATCAATCACTTTTCTTGCTTTAGAGAATGAGTAATCAATCACTTTTCTTGCTTTAGAGAATGAGTGATCCAGTTACCTTTGCAAAAGTATTCTTGCTTTTACATAGTATATGAAGCTTTTGGCCTTTTGGAGGTACATCGAATGACCATGTGAATCCTTCTTTCCATTCTGGAGAAGTATTATGATTCACAACCTAACAGAAGCAACAATAAAGAAAGATATCTGTAATCTTGTATGATAAAATCTAATTCTCACTAGACAGAACACAGATTAAAATAACTTCATAAATAAACTTTGGACAGTAAAAAATAAATTTTCACTTGCATATGTAGAACTGGAGATTTAATGATAAACTTCAAACCCTGAGTGATTCATTGAAGTGGAATTCAAACAATCAGAACTGGAAACCGTTTTTGGCCGTTGGAAATTTGAGAAGTTGAAAAATGTGGCAGGAATGCTGAAGTGTGTCGTACACCTTAACCTATGAATGTTTTAAAGAAAATGATTTGAAAATTTCTGTTGTCATATTGAGCACCGTTGGTAATCAGCATGGTGCTTCTATGAGAACTAGGAACACTAAAAACTGAAACTCGCAATTAATAACTGAAAAAAGAGAAAAAAAAAATAAAGACTGTAGAGAACAACTGACCAACACTTTCATCTTCAAAAATAATTGAAGTAACTTTAACCAAACACATAAAGCTAAGACATAATATTGTTGCTCCTACAAAATTTCTCAATTCAGCATGGGAATACCTTGGTTTGCTTTGGAGGAGAATTGCCTATTGTTAACTGGCAGAATGCATTAGTGCTTCCCATGGTTTGCTTGAGGTTGTTTCCACGCTTAATGGTGACAGTCAAACAACCAGGTAAACAGTGCAGAAGAGTATCTGCTCTCTCATGGAAACTTGGTGGGCAGGTTTTCATGAGCATTTGCAAGATGGGGATAGCTTCGGCAGCAATCATAGCTTGAGACTTTGCTACTTCTATTGGCATGGTTGACCAAGATTGTTTTAACAAGCAAAAGGTGTCAAGTACAGAGTCCTGAGCCACTTCACCGCCAGATTTAAGTGCCCCTACCAAATGAGGAATGCAAAGGGTTGCTGCTTCAGATATGTGGAGCTTAGGGAAGTTCATGAATATCACATGCAGAGTTTTCAAGACCTCCTCATTGACAGTGGCAGTTGACCACAACTCTCTTTCCAGAGCAGCTGCATAACAAGCCAACAATATAATGAAATACATAATTTCTATTAAGTATAAAAGAAAAACATAAACAATACACCAGGATCTATATAAGAGAATTTATATTTGTAGATACGCAATATGAATTTAAGATTGATATAACAAAAAAGGAAACAAAGTTATTTCAATTGTTGTCATGCAGCAGAAAATCTTTGACACATCCTCCATTTCTACAAAATGAAACTACAAACAGTAATAATGTAATATACATTTGTACATGTTAAAGATTTCCAATTACTCTGAAAAAGTCTATTGTGGAGATTAACTTGCTAATGCTTGTAAGAAAGACACATCGAAACTCAATTGATTTTGTAGTTACAAAATGTCTAAAATCCAAACATTGCTGAATCATCTAACTACATAGGGTCAAACAGAAAAATTAAGAGAAGCAGTGCAAATAAAGTAATTCCTTATAATTAACAACTACAATTATTGCTCAAAACCTGATCCTTGAAATTTAAATAAAACATTAACACAAAGCATTTGAATACATATTGCAAAACATGAGAGAAGCCTGTCACCCGAACAATGGAATAAGAATCCACGAAGACCCTGTGAAAAACACAAAATACAATTTCGCTGCAACTGTTCCAATGTTATCTTTTCTTCAAACATCCATAGCTAGTATTTTAAACTGAACATTGGACTTGCTACAAGTATACGATTGTGCAAAGTCTAGGTACATCATGAAATTTCATAGTAAGACGATATATTAGCTTTGGTATACAAGAAACCAGGTAAAAACTAATCTTCCAGGGACTTGATCCATGAAAAAGTGTGCAATTAAATTAATTTCACTATAAACACTATTGCATCAAAGACAATATGCATGAACTTGCATCTGAAATAAAGCACAGACGAGGTAAAACAGTCGTGATAGCAGTATTGACACGTGCCAAAATTAGTTCCTGAAAGAAAGCAAAGCGTAGATAGGGTAATGCTGTCAATAGGGACAAATAAAATGTACCTGTCAAAGATCTGATCAGCTCATTTGACACATATTCTTGTAGTGTGTGGGTAGAAAACAAAAATTTGATCAGTAATGCTGCTTGTCCAGCAACTTCAGTATTTGGAGACAGTAGCAATTCCTGAATCACCAGTATGCCCCCAGCTTCCGCAACAGCTCGTCTATTGGTCCTGCTGTTCATGACAAAGTTTTGCAATGCACATATAGCCACCACTGTCATTTCTTCAGTTGGCTGATCTTCAAGTATACTTATCAATGCACGACATGCAGATACAGAGTTACTAGCTCTAGCATGTCTTTCATGCTGCGAAATATTTCCCAGAGCTAAAGCAGCAAGAAGCTTGCCAGACTGTGATCTGGTTTGTGGATCTAAAAGATACTGGGATAAAGGCGCTATAGCATACTTAGATATCTTCATCTCTCGTACTCTCCCATTGTTAAATAACCCTTCAAGTAATCTACCAGATGCTTCTTGACATTGATGAGATCTTAAAAGGTCCAACAGAGCATCTACAGCTCCAGCTTCCACTATCTGTTCAGCACTCGAAGCATCGCTTCTTTCATGAACTATTAAAGCATTAAGGGCTATGCTAATTGTACTCTCATGTGTTGAGTGCAAGAGTTTTACAAGAACTACCACAGGAACTTTAAAATAGTAATCAGCATTGGAACGTAATACATTAGAGAGAACCAACGCAGCTGACTCCCAAAGTGCGTGCGGTGGCTGAGGGTCATCTTGAATAATAACTTTTGCAAGCTCAAAAACACCTCCCGCATCAGCAACGGCCTTTGGCCAGCTTGTCGAAATTTTTTCCAATGCTTTTATTGCTGTTTGCTGTAAGTTTAATATTCCAATCCCTGCAAGCTGTACAAGGGGCACAACTGCATTCTTTGTTGTAATATCTTGCTGAAAATGGTCCTGAGCAAGAAGATGAGATAACAGTTCTGTGCCAAGCTGCTGAATAGCTTGGTTGTCGGATTCCAGAAAAGAAATCAAGGGTTCAATGACTTGGCTAGGAGTAAGCTTTAAAGTTGCAAGACTTTGTGGTTTCTCCAATATATTTACAAGTGCTTGTAAGGCACTATGCTGTCCCCATATGTCAAAATCTCGACGGAGCAAAACATAGAAAAGGGGTTCTACAATTTCTGCAGCATCCGAACTTCTAGCAATTGCATTAGTGTTTGTCAAAATGCGAAACAACTCAGCTATTGTGGAGCATAATGAGCTAGGTGCTGATTGGAGTAGCTTGAGACAATTACCAATAATGCCAGCTTTGACCATGTCTAATTTGCTAGGAGTCCTGTCTTTTCCTAATTTGATGAGAGCAGATATGGCAGCCTCAATAAGCTGATAGTTTGTACCAGAAACCAAGCTGACAATGAGATCCACAACATTAAAGGCTGCTGCAAGCTCTACCTGTTGTTCATCTTCCAACAATCTCTCAATAGCGCAAACCCCGTATTCTATTGCTGTCCCAGAGCTAGACTGCATCAGTGAGATAAGGGGTTCTAGGCATTTTGAGGCAACTGGATTTGCTCTGATCTTGCTATAACCAAAAAGAGTAAAGCAGAGTTGTGCAGCCTGGCTCTTCAGTTCCAGGGATGAAGCAGAAGACAATACACTGAATAAACTTTCAAGTGGGTTCCCTTCTACTTCAGCAAAAAGAGATGCTTTTGAAGAATCTCCTGAAGTTAACTTGATCAAGGCCATGAGAGCAGCCTCCTGCTCACTCCCTGATGTTGTGTTAAGCATGTCAACTAATGGCTGAATGGTCTGTTTAGCTAATTCTGAGTCTCTAATGTTGTCAGCATCAAAAAGTTCACTAAGAGCTCTTGCTGCACTATATCTAGCATTTCTTGATCCAAGACGCAAAACAGCTATGAGTTGGTTCAATGAACTTATTGATGCTTCATGTTTAATAAGGTCAGAGTTGCAAAATAATATTCTCAATAACTCAGAAATGGCAGTCTCAGTTGAGTCTTGAGGGCTCAAGGACAGGTATTTGTTCAAAGCTTCCAGAGCTCCAGCTTCAGCCAGTATTAGTTTATTTGTATCGCTTCCATCTGCAATGGATATCAAGAGCCTAACAGCAACTGGTGGAGCACTAGGCCTTTCTGGTATTGGTCTCAAGAGATCCACTAAGAGAGGTATAGATTTCCGTGCAGCAGATCCCAATCTCACATCTTCAATTTCAAAAAGGTGATCCAAAACAACTTGATCAGGGTTTCGTACCAAACAAAATTCTTCTTGTAAAGCCATTAGATTTTGCATATCTGACTCTACATGCCCAATAATGGTTATCAATCCAGCAATGGCTCCGGAATTTGCAATGGCAAGATCTATTCCCTTATTACCATGACAAACAAGACTAGCCATAGCCTGGGCAGCAAAATATTTATCAATTACTGCATCAGATCTTAGCAGAAGAGCAATAGAAGGTATGATGCGCACAGTTGCAGGAGATAGAATGATGTCTGCATCTTGAAACAAAACAGCCAAAAGCAAGGCCATGATCCATATTCCTTCTGTGTCCTCATATTCTGCCTGTCAATAGGGGAGGGAGGGAAACTACTTGAATTAGCAACTCAATTTTTACCATGTTTAAACAAGACTGAAATAAATGTGTAATTCAGACAGATCATCAACACAAATTGTCAGCATTGTGAATTAAATCTAGTAATAGAGTCTTCAGTCTTTTCACTCTTAAACTAATTATGCTTCAGAGAATTCAGGCCTAAGCCAAGCCTTAATAGAAATAAGAAGGCCTAAAGCCCTAAAATAAAACTAGAAGTTGGATTGAAATTCAAATGGAAAAAAAATCACAATATGTATTTAAGAAAAATATTACATAGTTTAGTAAAGCATACATGTTAAAATGATATGAGAATAGGGATTTTTATAGTAAAAAATAGAATTCATATTGACAAAAAATTAAAATCCGTAAATATTTAGTAGATTTAGGTCAGGCTGGGAATGGCCTGGATATTTTTTACAAAGCTCAGCACATAACTTTTTACAGATCCTGGCCAGTCAATCTCTAACTCTTACTTTCCTTTTTCTTTGGTGAAAACTTTTCCAATAATTTCCTTCCACTAAAATGTTAAAAAGGTTTTAAAAAATCCATCTATTTCAATATGTAATACACCCAATGATCTTAAGAACATTGCTGTCCTCATTCTTCCCAAATGTGTTTTCTTTAGACATGCAATCCAGAGTTTGATCCACCCATGATGGATTTTAAATTGCAAATTCATACAGCCTGAAGTTATTGTTGTTTCTCCCATTGCAGAGAGATACTTTCCACCAAGTATAAAGCATTGTCATCACAGTCTGAGATTGCACATTTCATTTTTCCTATGTACAGGGATGAGCTGTAGAACTGACTAGCCAGAAGACAAAGATAAAGGTAATTTTAATAAAATAAAAAGTTTAAAATTACTATACCTGTGGATTTGAAGTATGTCTAGCAAGTTTGTCACATAGAACTTCTAGTCCACCAGCTTCTATAATTGAGAGCTTGCTCTTCATATGAAAACAAGCAATAATTGAGAGCAACCAGAGGGCAACAGTACCTCCCAAGACTGTGGCTGGATCAGGGATATCAAACTCATCAACTTCTTGAAATGCATTTCTCTCCATAAAACCTCCAGGAGTGAGAACTGCAATATCTAATGAAGAACAACTACAACTCTGCTTCACCATATCAACTAAAGAATATATTAATGGTTTCAGATACCCAGAAGTGTCAAGTGAATCCATTGAAAGCTCTTTCTTCTCCTTTGCTGCACAAATTAGTAAGGCAGCCCCTCCAACTTTGACTTCTAAACTGGAGGAGTTTATTATTCTATTAGCTAATGAACCAATCGATCTGAAACTAGCAAATAACAAATCACCAACAACAGCTGGCTGATCTCCACAAAGTCTAGATAGAATTTCAATCGCCTTGTCTTGCACAGGGGAGGGCCCATCAGCAAGGCAGCAGACAAGAAGTTCTAAGCTTGAGGGTATTTCAGCCAAAGCAGACCATGGAGGGTAAGTGATGTTGATACCCTGTTTAGTCCTGGCTAGCAGTGAAATTACTTCTAAAGCATCTGCAGCATCAGTTCCATCCATGTCCATAGCTCTTAATGAATCAATAAGCGCAAGCACAGTGAAACGACATTGAGCATTCCCCTTGAGAACGTCGTTGACTGGAAAATGCTTCAATAATTGATGAAGTGCACGAGATGCATTTTGTTTTCCTTCCAATGTTCCTTCTGCCAGAACTCTTGTTAGAGCTGAAACAACATCTTCAGCTAGAGCCTCAGCAGCAATAAAAGGATCGAACAGAAGATTGGCCAATGCAGCAACAGCCGTTTCAGCAGCATCAACAGAGGATGTTTTGGCTAACTTGATTAGTGGCTCAACGTCACCCTCTAAAATATAAGACATCTTATTTGCAGCTTTGCTCTTTGTTGGACGGGACAGAGCACTTAATGCTCTGGCAGACTGAGTGGCAACAACCTGAGTTTTGCTAGTCAAAAGCTTCATGCAAGAAAATACAATCTCATCAGTTGCGAGACTATCACAAATGTCTTGTCTTGTGATAAATAAATCAGCTAGGACTGAAGCTGCATGTTCTTGGGTTTCCTCATTTGATGAGTTGAGAATCTGAACAAGAGATTTCAGGCCTTTATTAGCTGCAGAACCATTTTGAAGGAGATCTTTTTGTGAAGCAAGAGAAAGTATATGACCTAAAACTCGAATTATATGGGCCTTTGAGCTTGGAGAGTCCCCTAGGAGCAATGCTAATAGCTGATTAATAGTGGCAGAGTCAGCTATGCGGACGAGTTTTGTGAGTGCCATAGCAGAAGCTTCTTGTCCTTTTGGCCCACCACTCTTAAGAAGCCACAAAAATGCAGGGATGGCTCCAGCACTTTCAACACAAGCTCGAATATCTTCACTGTGACAGCACAAACTCCACAGGATATTAGCTGCTTCCTCTCTTGCTTTCTGCGATCCTGTCTCCAACAACTGCACCAATGGTGGAATCCCTCCAGCAGCGGTAATTGCCCACTTGCTGTCATCAACCTGGTCAGTTAAGATTGCTAGCAACTGAACTGAGTACTCTTGATGCTGCTCACTCGATAAGCCCACCAATGATATCAGTAATTGGATACCTTCTCGTTTTTTAATGGCCTCCCATATTCCAATCTTATCACAACACAAGCTTGTCAATGAAAGTATCAGATACTCTTGCACATCAGGGGCAGCCATTGTTATAAGTCCAATAAGAACCTTCTTTGAATCTGCCTGAATGAGCCACTTCGAGAGACAGACATTTCCATAGAGGCTAGCCATGGCCTCAAGGACACGCTCTTGAATAAGTTTGTTATCTCGAGGCTTTAAAAGACTTACTAGAATATCCTCTATCTGAGTTGCATCAATGTGTTCCTCATCGACATCAAGTTTTTCCTCAAAGACCATGAGTGTGTAAGCAAGAGCACCAATTATATCACCAACTGGTGCAGAAAGGCGAGGAGAATGGGAAAGTTCTCCAAGATATAGTATTAAAGCAGACATGCCACCATAAATGTTGGCTAAAGCTTGAGTTGCATGCTCTTGCAAAGCTTGGCCACCATTGCCTTGCATACACTCTTTAGAAGGAGCAACTATAGCTCCAATAAGGATTGGAACCCCATCTGCACTAACAATAGCCTTTTTAGCCTTAGTAGACTTTGAAGAAAGGGCTTCTAGGGCATCAGCAGCACTAGCTCGCACAGAAATATCATTTTCTTGACCAACAAGTCGAAGTAAAGCTTCTACTGCTCCAGAGTCTATTACTTTGGGGATGCTATCACTGAAAGCAAGCATTAAACGTGCCAATAAAGAAGCAGCATTTGACTGAGAAACAGCATTATCTGAAGACAAGAGACCCACAATAATATCCACACCTCCGGCTTCTAACGTTGCTTTCCAATAGCCATCTTTGTCGCCACAAAGATTTCTTAATGCTCCAGTGATAAAACCCTCGACAACTTTGTCTTCCCTGTTCTTTGGATTTAGTTGATTCCATAAGGTTGGAACTACACCTTCTGTAACAAAAATTTTCATACCAACATGATCATCTGAAAGACCACCAGAGGAAACTTCATATATTGCTTCCGCTGCTGCCTTCCGCGCATCAGCAGATTCATGTCTTAAAAGTGACAGCAATGGTGGGATACAACCACCAAGAAGTACTTTTAACCTCAAGTCTTCATCTTTGCACAGGACACTGAGTGTAGAAGCAACATTAACTTTCGCAAGAGGTGTTCCACTTCTGAGAATGTTTACAAACAATGGCATGGCCTGGGCATGAGAACCAATAAGTGCTCTAGCATCCTTTCTTCTACTGGCAATGCCTAGCAAGCGTGCTGTAATAAGTTCTTTCTCAGGTGGTGATGATAAATTGGCATGCAGCTGCTCCAAAAAATTAGCAACTGTTGCCATTGTAGATTCTGGATCGCCCATTCCTGTTTCCTCATTGAACTCCCTGCATATAATTGGGTATATAACTACCACTTGTTAGCATTTCGTCTGCTATCACCTTTGCAAGTGAAAGGTGTGGGGTAAAACTCAGATAACTCAAGACCAGCCATCAATAAAACATTAAATTACAAACTGACCATAAACTAATTTCAGTTACTAAAAAGTTTAGCAATCATTCATTATTAATATTATTACTAGTTTTTTATAGCACAACAAATTCCCTGTGAAAGACAAAGTTACTGACATAGGTTGAGAAGCAGAATAAATGGACCGCTGTTGTTCAGCAGAGGGAGACTTTGACATTTGCACCACCAACAAGCCAGTTTATCCTCCTTGCAGGATGCCTGAAAATTTCAGCATTCTAAAATTCAAGCATTCCAAAAATTAATCCCAAATTCACATCCAACAAAAAATGCTGATAAAAGAAGACACTTAGACATAAGAATGACTGGTTTTTAATGCTACATAAATCACAAGACCTATTCGTAAGCAAGAAGAAAAAAAAAAAAAAAAACAATCACAGTCATTCATGACTTATTTATCCAAAATCAAACTTAAAGGTATTTCAGTTTTCAAGTTCCATATATCACTACCTCAAAAAAAAAAGTTCCATATATCACGGTCCAAAAAGCACTTCAGAAATCAGCTGAATGCAGATGAAGCCCGCACGCACATATCAAACATCCACGACAAAATCGAAAAAGAACAAAAAAAAAAAGCTGAAATTCGAACCTCGCCGGAATGCAAATGCCGCAGATCTCCTCCCTCCTTCTAACTACCTCCTACACCACCACATCCTCAGCTCACCACCAATTCTCGCAAAAACAATCCAACCAAATGAAAAACCCTGCAAAACGGATCAACAACAGAACAGAATTCAGATCTTGAAGAATTGAAGCAACGTAACAGAAAAGAACGAAGATCAGATCAAAGGAACTTGGATCGAAGCAAGGACTGTGCCAGAGAAGCAACGAATCAAGCGTGCTTGGAAATTAGAAAATGAATAAGTAAGAATAATAATAACAATAATTATTATTATAATTTATATATATTACACACCTCAAAATTCAGAAGCCAGAAAAGGACCTGAACGAGAGATACGAGAATGAATGTAATGGAGGCGCAGGGCGCAACTGAAACAGAGTGAAACGGAGAGAAAGACTAGAGAGAGTGTCTGCGAGTGTGTTCAGTGCTCTCAGTCTTTTCCTTTACTTTCATATCCAATACTCTCTTTTTAATTAATACTCTTTTATTAATTTATAGAAATGTAAGCGAGTCGCACTAAGAGAGTGTTAGCGATGTGGATTTGAATCCTAACATGTCCATTTTTGTTTCTTTAATTCGTGTATTTTGGTTTTTTATTATTCGGCCATTATTGTTTCGTTTTTTATTTTTAATTTTGACGGCGGTCGCCGCTGGGGGTTAAAATATACGTGTCTGGTTCTGGTTTGTACTGTAAGTCTGAGAGACAGTTGGTTTACTTGAGCCCATTTTCTCTCTAACCAATTTTTTCTTGATTGGGATTTGTGCGCCTTTTGGATTTTTGTTACAACGGGAGGTTTACTTGGATGTTTTTTTGTTGGTTTCTTTCTAGAGGATGTGTTACGACATGTTTAAAGTATTTAAAAATTACACTTTGGAAAAGTCGTTACTTTAATCAAGCAGAACATGTTACACTTAGCTTACGTCCTTTAATGTACAAATTAAACAAGGTGTTAGATTTAACACGCCAAGGGTTAAATTTAACACCTCAGTTTCGTATAGTCAATGTCTTAAATACCATTTTAAATTTTACTTTCTGTTTTTTAAACCCGGAACGTTATCTGATAAACTTCCATGTTTTGTTTTCCTGAAATGTAGGTGATGTTTTCTGTTCCGGTTCATATATCCCGGAATCACATTTTTTCGAAATAGTTCCGAGTTATACAACCCGGAATATATGTTAACAAAATAGGTGTCTTCCGGGATGTGTAAAGCCGGAATATTTTTTCACGTTTTCCGGATTTTCAAAACCCGGAATGGTTAACTACAAGGTTCCGGGAACACGAAACCCAGAATTTTATTTGATTGTTTTCCGGGTTTTAGAACCCGGAAGCAAATGGAAGGTGTAAAGTATGTTCCGAGAAATAAAACCCGGAATTTGGAAAAGTTCCTGTTATTAAAACATAGGCCTATAAAGTTTAAAACATACATAATAAAGCTGGAAAAACATGCATTTGAAATTATTGAAGCCTATTACAACGCGTTTGAGTATATTATTGTTAAATTAATGACTACAACAGTGGCTAAAATGTATTCTCAAATTTAATCATGTGTTATGTCTATGTAATGCCTAGAACCAACAGTGCTGTTACTGTCACTCCTTCTATGTTGGCGCAGCTGTTCTTCATACACTCTTATGCGTTCCTTGTGCGGGGTTTCTCATTCCCTTGCTTGGGCTGAAGAATAACCACGCCATTGGTGAGCTATCGTCGGCATAGGATGCCCTTCCTTCAAAAAGGCCTACGGTGGAAAATGAAGGCATGTTTAGAAGTGGTTTAAGTTGTCAGCATTACAAGCAACAAACTTAGGAAACTATAGTTACCTGAACCCAATGATTTTTGTTGATTAGAGCAACTGTTATAAGCTTTTGTTCCTCCTGTGGTGATGGACTACCCCTGAGTGGCAAGAATGTGCAGTTTCCACTATGCGACAATTGAAGTAATATTAGTTGGAACCTTGTCGCAATAATATATCCCATGTCAGGTAAAGACATCCACTTATCTTCAGTGGCTAGCTGGCCAGTGGAGAGAGTGAGTGTGTCATGTATTACCTTGTACCTTTGCGGGGACCCATAAAGTTCTTGATAGAGTATAGGATACTGTATAAGCTCATTCAACAGCTCCACCCTGATGTAATTTCATTGCTCCTCATTCATACCCAGCAATGCAGCGATGCATCTGTATCCACAATTACCATCCCCCATAACGTCCACCACGTTATCAATATGACATCTAAACTGCTCTGGGAAATTATCAATGTGCTTAATACCTCTGCGGGTAAGCACTTTTCTGCGACCTTGGGTGGGTGGTGGAACATACACTGGACTATTTAACGTGTTGCTACCATTAGCTGAGTCCATGATGTTATCCACATGCTCCCAGTATGAAGGATCACGCTTCTTGGAGCCAATAGGAGAACCTTTTGTACCTGTTGCCTTTGCCTACCTCTTGGGCCTCCCTTTTGTTTTAATCTTACTGGGCGGAAGACATAATGAAGTAGTAGCTGGCCATGCAAGTTTCAAATGTGAGAAAAGTCTAAAAGCCCTAAAAAAAGGGGTTAGAATTGGGACCCCATCATTAAGACAACCGTTGTCGTTAATTTAGAAGTGACGACATTGTTTTGCTTTCTTTGCTGCCACAATCTAATAGAGATGAGTTTTGACTTGAATTTTTTAACTTTTTATTGATACATATTCTTCATATCATAAAACGTAGTTCAAAACTATGAATTGGTGCTGCAGCAACCCTTTAAATTTGGTATCTTATCTCGTTATCTCTTGTTTGAATTGGATGGAGAATTTTCTTCTTATATATCCTTGTTGAAACACACTAAAAATAAAGCTTCACACTTGTTCACCTAGGTGTTTGAATTGGATTGAGAGTTTCCTTCTTTTATATATCCTTGTTGTAACATACTAAAAATAAGGAATTAAGTTTTCTTTACACTTTTTACCTCACACTTTTAGAGATAGACTAGAACAAAAGGGATAAAAATAAATGATATAATTAATAGGTAATATAATAATAAATATAAAAAGAGATATTAAAAAAAAAAACTAGATGAAATTGAAGATGATCCGTAAAATATAATGAGAGCGAAAATATTATAACTAAAAAAATTAAGGTCATCTCAGTCTGATACTATAATATTGTAGTCTTCCAATGTGCCCATTTTGGATTTGATGAACATGAATGACCTGACCTTTCCTATTGGCATGTAATGATGTAATGATGTTTGCTTTATACCTCGTTAGTATCGAGTTCCAGCAGAGCACGGGCTATGCAGGTTGTTATCTGAGATTAGAAACGGGCCTCTTGGAACTTTATGATGATATTAGGTTTTTGCAATTATTTAAAACGGGAAGCTATGTCAAAAAAATTTTAAGGCTTAATAGCATTTTTGGTCCTTTACCTTTCACGATTTGATGTTTTTAATTCTTTTTAGAATTTATTACAATACAAAGTCCCTGATATTTACTAATTGTTGCATTTTTTGTTTTCATCCATCTGCTGTTACAAACTTAGCGTTTTTCATTCATATTCCTCTCACGTGACATTTAGTGACGAAAATTTCTGTTACTAAACCCTTCTCAACATTCGTCTTCTTCCTCTCAACCCACTCTCTTCTTCTTCCCTCTTGCATGAATCACACACTCGGAAAATTAACCTAGAAACCACCTCTTTTCAAGCCACACCACTAGTTCAATCCACCTGAAACCCCATTACCCACCTGAAACCCAACCCCACCATGCCATCCTTCCTCATCCCACCATGGCCACCTGAAACCGCAGCCCCCATCGTTCCCAAATCCCTTAACTGCCAACCCCCATCACAACCATCCAATTTCCATCCCACAAAACCTCATTAGTCAAGAATCCCAAAACAAAACCAAGAAAAGAAGAATTTCAGAAGAGAAGCTTGAACGGGAAATCAGAACCAAAACACATACCACCACTATTTCACAAAATCACTATTTCACAAAACCAAATCAGAACCCCACACATACCACCAAAATCAGAACCCACCCACCAAGAAATCTTTGGCTCCATTTTTTTGGGTTTTTCTCCCGTGGAAGAATGAAGCTTGAACGGTGACCGAAGGCGGCGGCGGCGGTCGACAGCGACCGATAATCAAATTTCTTTGGGGTTTTTGATGCATACATCATGAGGATTTCAATGGCGGTGGTGTCTTCTCTATTGGCCCACTGGTTTGGCCGTAAACAGAGGCAGAAGGCAACAGCGACGACGTCGCGTTTTCCGGAACAGAGGAACCAACGGTGGTCGTTCTCCTTCCTATGGCTGTGGTCTCGATCCTGGGATAGTGGTGGAGGGGTTCATGGTGGTGATGTTTTGCTGTGAGGAAAAAGAAGAAAGAAGAAAGAAAACGGAAGAAGAAGAAGAAAGCAAGAAAATGGCGAGGGAGAGGAAGAGGCGCACGTGAGAGAGAGAAGAAATCAGAAAATGAATGAGTATAATTAATTTTTTGATGTTTTCTGAATTTTTTAATTTTTTAATTAATTTTTTACGGAATATTCTGTTAAATTTTTTACGGAAGTTGACGGAAAACCAAAACTGCAACTTCTTGTAAAAGTGAGGGACCTTGTATGCTAATAAATTTCAAGAGGGATCAGAAATGCCAAATCGTGAAAGGTGAGGGACCAAAAGTGCTATTAAGCCATTTTTAAATGAACCAAGCATAATGGTTGTTAGATTTATCCTCTTTGGCCTTTTTCTGTTAAAGGAATGGAGTTTGTGGATTGTCTAATTATGTTAGCTATGGGCTGATGAGTGCATCTGGTTAAAGTTGAAGGACATGCAGGTGTAGGTGCATGGCTCATCCCTGCAAAAGATAAAAAAAACTCCCCCTCCTAAAAAAAAATAGAAAGAAAACAAAAAATATTGACTGATAAAAGAAGAAAGGGTGTTAGATTTAACACCCCCATCACCCAAAATCACACCCCACTTTTCTGTAGTAATTGTCATATCTACCCCTCCAACGAAATACCTTCCGGGATTTTAAATCCCGAAAACCAAATTTCATGCGTTCTGGGATTAATATTCCCGGAACCAAGGAGCATTAGAACGTACCGGATTTTAAAACCCGGAATATTAATTTGATTTTTGTCCCGTGATTTTAAAACCCGGAAGGTAATGTGTAATTCAAATCATGTTCTGGGATATAAATCCCGGAACATGTATGAAGAATTATTGTTATTCCGAGTTTTCAAATCTTGGAATCAATTAAAATTACATTCCGGGATCTGTAAACCCGGAATGGAAATATTGGGTTCCGAGATTTATAATCTCGGAAAATTCATGCACATACATTCCGGGTTTTGAAATCCCGGAATATATTTTGATTCCGGATTATACTTTCCGGAATTAGTCTTGCAACTTATTTTTTCCGGGATGTATAATCCGGAAGCTTTTATGCCGGTTTTTAATATTATCCAAGATTTAATATTATGCATTTGAAAAAATTTGCACATAATTATAAAATATAACAAGTCAATTATATAATCTAACATAAAATCATCCAAAATTTAACAAGTCAATTACAAAATGTAACATAAAGTCATCCTATCATCTACCCCCACTCGACGTCAAGGTCGAAGACCCTCCCCTACCCCTCCTCTGATATACAAAGATGGCCGTCATCCTCTGCCTCGTATAATCCAAAGCTTGCTGTAAGGTAGCTCGACTCGGTCCGCCGGCGGGAGGTGCATCGTGAGCCGTGAGAGACTGTGTTAACCAATCCTCCAATCTCTGAAGCATAGACTGAAATGAAACCAATTTGAAATGTCATTGAATTATAAGTAACAATAAAACATATGAATTAATTAAATGGATTTAAAGAACTTACCACTACTCCGACGCTGTCACGCCTGCAATCTGGTATCAGAAGCGGGTGTGAATGGCGCAAGAACCACGTCATGTAATCTGGTGATGACTGCGCAGGGAATGAAATCGGGAGCCCCAATGGGATGACGGCATCTGTGAAAGCCTCGAAAGCATCGTCTATATCATCCGCAGAGGGTGGTGGACGGGAGGAGGTCGGGGGACAGTTTGTATGTGGCCAAACTGTCGGAGGACCCTCTCAGGTAGGTACGGGCGAGTCGCGTCCGGTCCGCGGATGTATCCGGAGAACGTGCTAACCGGGTGCAATGGACGATGCTCCCTATGTGAACCATAAGGGGTCCAGATAACTGCATGGGAATCCATGTCATCCAGGTGCTCCCTCCGTGTCCGGCATGGAACTATCCCCTGCTTCCCGCACCTCCATATGGCTGCTCTCGGCATATCCTCGGTATAGTCCGGCACCGGATGTCTGAAGAACAGTGTAGCCGGGAAGTGCTCGTATATCCAAGCCTGCAGGAGCGACGTGTAGCCACTGAGTTGCTTCGTCTTATAGTGGCTTGCAACTCCTAGCTGGTCATACAACACGGCCAGCGCCATGGTTCCCCATGCATAAGTACCGACCATATTAAGGTCCTCCAGCGCCGTAAGGTAGGTCACACTGCTGTAAGTGTGACTCTTGTTGACGAACAATGTAACGCCAACAAGATGCAGCAGGTACAGACGAGCAGCGTGATCCCATCGTGTGTCTGAAAGTTAAAAAAAAAGTAAGTATACTACAATGTAAAAAATAGTAACTATGACACATGACTAGTTAGTATAGAGAGGTACTTGCAACCGCAGCTGCGTAATGCTGGGCTAGCCACGAGAAACGGAGGTTACAACCCCTCGTGTAACGCCCCAATTTTGGATTGAGGGTCACATAGTAAATACGCGGAAATTAAAACCTCTCAGATAACAACTCAGTTTCCAAAAGCCAAACGCCACTCAATAATTATAAATAATAAATAACCCATAATAATAACTTAGACATCTCAACTCAGTGGAAAGTATTTCAAAATTAATAATGTTGCACAACAAGGCTCAAGAAAACAAAACAGCGGAAAACATAAACAACATCGATGAAGTCTTCAAAGTCCTCAATCATCTTCTTCACGCTTCCACTGCGCACTCTGATTTCATAATGTTATTCAAGAGGTGAAACTCCTCGTCCTGTCAGTCTCTGGCGTTAAGCGCCCAAACAACAAATAGCAAATAGAAAGGGTTAACTCCTAGAACAATCAACAACAAGAGTAGTAGTGTACTGTATAACATCAGAATAGCATAAATAACTGCAACAGAACATAAATAAAAACATATTCAATTATAACCCGTATAAACACGTTATCAATCATAAACATAGTTCATGCTTGTTAGTTTCCTCAAGTCTATATGCTCACTATGGCCAAAAACATCGTTCCAAAGGAACCGGACAATCACGTGGTTAAACTGCCACCCCATTGTCCTCAGGCACGATCACGTGGTTAAACCACCACCCCATCGGCCCTTAACGGTCACGTGGTTACACCACCACCCCACCGCTCTTAACAGTCACGTGGTTAAACCACCACCCCACTGTTGTCAATCCTAAGATGCACATGCCATGACGCCCATCCTCATGAACCCACAGTTCACACATTTATCTCAACAATCATGGCAAAACGATCCATTAACACATTCATCCCAATTCTTAATCCATGTCAACATGTTATAAAGCACGTAAGCGTATCAACATGTTATAGCAATAACCAATAAAGTTCTTCAAATCAATTCTCATTTCAAACAACTAACAGAACAATAATCTCAGCATCAACAAATAACGAAACATCTTCATATCAATCACACACAAATTTAAAAAGGCACGCATGACTCAAGACTCTCTAAAAATGAAGTTACCTTGCGTTATATATATATATATATATTATTTTCTTTTTCTTTTTCTTTTTCCTTTAATAATAAAATGATCATTTATAATAAATACTATTCACGTACATATAATAAAACATTTCTTATATATATTTAATATAAGTTCCTAAAATAGTTTAACCCAAAATACTCACACTCGAAGATATATTTTTTAACAGTTTTAAAAATAAAAATAGTTCATATATATTCTTCCAATTTTTTTCATCATAAATACAAAACAATTCAACTAACACAAAGCTTTAAAGTCGATCAAAACTCAACCAAGGACCAAAACATAAATACTCCAACCTCAGGGACCAAGAATATAAATACTGAAAATAGAGGGTCTTACACCTCGTCTTCCCAAACTCTGCCAGCAAGTCCTCCCTGTCAGCTCCAAGCAATCTCTGACAGGCTTCCAGAGCAACGCCCTCGTCAATCACGGGCAATGAGAACATCTGCCCGTGCACTGGTATGTGCAGCAGGCATGACACATCATCCAGCGTGATGGTCATCTCCCCGAAGGGCATGTGGAAAGAAGAAGTCTCCAGGTGCCACCTCTCCACAAAGGCAGACACCAGCCCCTTGTCCATCATTGTGTATGAACAGGACACGAGGGGGTATAGGGTGGACCGCTGGACGATCTCTAACACCTCAGGCACGTCCTGACATGAGAGGTTCGCCAGCTTGTGCCTGCAGGTGGTGAGCGTCAGATCGCCTCTATCAACGTACTCCTGAAAATAAAAATAAACAGGTACATGTTAACTAAGTAAATATTTAAATAAGTCATTAAACAATTACCATTACAAAGGTCCATGCTTACCGGGTGAGACTCCAAGTACGCCTCCCAGAGGATGGGAGCAACGTGCTCCGGGTAGTTCCGGAGCAACGACAAGTCCTCGGGGCCTCCTGCAAAAGGAGGCTCCCGCTGAAGAACAAACTCTTCAGCCTTAGGCTCAGAATGAAGCCTGGTGCTGGTGGTGGTGGTGAAGGAGGAGGTAGGGCCTCCGGCTGAGCAACCGCTGCTGGTGGAGGTGGAGGTGGAACTGATGAAGAAGCATCTACTTTGCGTTACCTGTTGGACGCCGTAGGTGGAAGACGCCCACCAGGGATACGGCCGCTTCCCTCGCTGGTGTTCCGGCCGCGTCCACGTCCACGGGGTCCAAAGTGAGTCCTTGCCATCTGCAAAAAATAAAACATGCATAAATGAACCAACATTCAAAAATCCAATACTGGGTTCTGAAATTTCCATTCCGAGTTATATAACTTGGAATGATTCTACAATACTCTAGTTCCGAGTTTTAAAACTTGGAATGATTCTATAATCCTCTCATTCCAAGTTTTAAAACTCGGAAGCAAAAACCTAACAGGTTTACCATTCCGGTTTATAAAACTTGGAAGCTATCCTATATACATTTCTTCATTCCGAGTTTTAAAACTTAGAATGATTCTACAATCCTATCATTCCGAGTTTTAAAACTCGGAATCTTTCCGGTTTCCAGTTTCCGGTTTATAAAACTTGGAAGCTGAAGCTGACCTATTTAAATTTTTTCCTTCCGAGTTTTAAAACTTGGAACGATTTTTACATAACTCTGTATTCCGAGATCTAAATCTCGGTAGCTAGTTCCGACATCTAAAACCCGGAACTCTAACCTAAAAGTTCCATGAAATAATTTCCGGAACGACGAAGGTTTGCCCCATGGCGAACGTTTCGTCTTCAACAGTGCAAAAATGGAGCAATGGAAGAAGAACAGGGGTTTTAAACCTTACCTCAGGTACTCAGGAAGCTGATGAAGTGGATGATGAAGAGAGAAACGCAGAGCAACAGGGAGGTGAAGAGATTTAGAGTGAGACGAAGGAGAAGATGACGAAGACGAAGAGCTTGGGGTGAGGGAGGGAATTTCGGGTTCTGGATTTCGGAAGAGTGAGGAAGGAAGGGGTGGGGTGGGGGGGGGGTTAAAAGTGTATAAGGGTATTTTTGGGATTATTAAATAAGACTTGGGGTGCCATTTTTATTGGTGGGGGTGCCAAATCTACCTCCCAAAATAAATTAAGCCAAATTAATAGCTATATATTGAACAAAAAAATTACATTAATATTTGATCATATTTTATCATCTTATAGTCTTATAACCAGATTAAAGTTAAAATATAAAAACTGAAATGATAAAATATAACTAAATATATATAATTCAAAAAAAGAAGCTAAATAAGTATGAATGGTATTTTGATTTGGAGAAATGCTAGCAACATTCCTTTTTTTTTTTGGTTTTGACCAAGGTATCCCCACAGCCGGTTGCCGTGAGACTAATCCTTCGCCCCACGGTCAGCGCACGAAGCGGTAGGGGACTGGCCAATGAGTTTTTTCCATTCACAAGAGTTGGGATTCGAACCCCCAACCACTTGCTTAAGGGACGAAGTGACACTCTCTTTTTAATATTTTTTTATTAATCAATATTCATGTAAGACCTGTTAAATTACATGCGTCGTGCTTTGATACTTTTAACTTAAATGGTGCACCATGTACCCCTAAAATTTTACAAAACTATTTATTATATCAACTTTACACTAGGATTCATGGTGGTACTCTAACTTAGAGGGACCACCTTAGACATCGCTGGGATTTGGCTGCAATTAAAAGTAATCAAAATCACACATTTTCCCTGCACCATCGATTTCAAAGCATGACGCATCCCCTCGTTTGATTTCGTTGTCGACGTCGTGATTGCGGTGGGGGTCACAATTGAGGAGTCAACATCTCCATGCCTTTGGTGAGGATGGGTGAAGGTAGGTAAATGAAGGAGGTGGCGGTGTTGTGGTTGAACTCTGCTGAATTGGTGGTTGGCAGGTGGTGAAGACTGTGACGGTGGCCCTTGGATGGTCTAACTGTGAGAGATGGTGAAGGTTATTTAGTAATATCAAGTTTTTGTATAATTTAATTCTTTTATCTTTTTTATTCTATTTAATTTAATCTGAGGTAATATGAACCATTCAATGCAGAAGCCACCACATAACATGCATTTCGAAAGCGAACTAGTGGCCTAACAATGGTTGGAGACATCATAGGGTCCAAAGCTCTAAGATGCAAAAGGAGGGACGAAGAACAATGAAGTGAAGAGAATAAAAGGTGAAAGGGGTTGTGTTAACCTCACAGAAGTGATAATGGTACTAATATGATGATTAAGTTTCTATCAAGATGTAAGTTTTAAATTTGTTGTGAGATCGTCAGTTTGACAATCATCTTCACATAGTTTTGAGGAGAGATTTATTAGGTTTTAGCCTTTTAGGCTCTTCTTATGAGAAGAAAGACCTAATATATAGCAAAGCTCATTTGTCTCACTTAATCTAATAGAGAGGGATCAGATTATGGTAAGAGAGAGTATTCATTTTGGCAAGAGAAGCAACATAAAAGTGATAGGGAAGATAAGAAAAATCATTTTCGCACAAACTCAAAGCAGTTGTATAAGTCTAGGAAATTCACTGTTGTGTGAGACTGTAACTCTCTGAGGTGGTAGAAAATGACTCGAACAGAAGTAGTAATTTCTGATATTTCTCTGTCTTGGTTCTCTATGTTAAACTCGTTGTTTGTCTAGTTGTTGAACATGATTTGTGCAGTGAAAGAGACTCTCTTGTACCCTTATTTTAATCATAGTGAAACTTGATTAATAAGTTTTTACCCATGTTTTTACTTGAGAAAATTTTCCACATTAAATTTTGGTGTCTCTTCATTTATATGATATTTAATAAAGCCAAAATCCTGGCTCAATAACAATATTTTGTCTCTGTTTTCAATTTTGCATGTCCAATATTACTGTTCCCATGCTGCAACACCGACATCCCTATCCTGCAACTCTACTCGGTTTAAAATAGAGTATAAAGTTATTTAATAAAAATATTAATTAAGTTTTAATAATTATATTTAACAAGCAGCATATGTACCAAAAAGAAAAACAGCATAATGATAATAATTGTAACAGTATTATTATTCATTGATCCAACGTGGGCCTAGGACCCATTATCGGCTCATGGTCGATCATGTATTATCCACTTCTCTTTTTATCAAGGTTTGGACAATTTCAACCTTTAGTTTGCACTTACTTAAATTTTGATCCAGATATATTTGTCCTAAAAATTCATTCATTCTTACATTTAACTCATTTAAGTTTTAATCTCCCATTAAAATATCAGTCCTTATATTTTACATCGTTCATATAAATATACAAAAACGAATAATGAAAAATAAAAACATATCATTTGGTTTATATGTTTTCAGACAAAATTTTAATTCACATTAATAATACCTAAAAATAAATCCTCAATTGTTTGATTGGCTAAACCATAAAACATAAAACTAAAGTTACTCGAACTGCAGGACCTCTTCAGATACATCAATGACTTCCTCAACTTCAATGTCCTTTGCCTCGTACTCTTCCTCTTCATCACTTGCCTCTCCATCCCGAAGCTGTTCCCTATGTAGCTTCTCTTCTTCATGCATCCGCTTCCATTCACTAACCCACTTCTCCCACTCTTCTTTCAACATCCTACGCTTCTCGCGCTCCTGCTCGCTCAGAAGCAACGACACGTCTTGATCTTCAGCCTCATATTTCTTGCTATACTTCTTCAAATTCTTGGCAATTTCTTCCTCTTTCTCAGGAGTCAAGAAAGATGGCGGCCTTGGTCTCCACAAGAACTACATTTTGAAAAAAAGAACAACAGAACGTGGGATTGAGCAGTATTCACAAAAAAAGATAGATTCAACAATGGAGCATCACCATGTCCAAACCTATCCCCATCTAATCTAACTCTCAGACATTGTACATCTATAAATCATTAATGGCACAACCATAATGCACATAACTACCTGAAAGAAGTGATCCTTCAATATACGATAAAGATGCTTGCCATTGAAAGACCATATGTTGAAACCATTTTCCATTTCATGAACTGAAGTCACAGCAGTTGCAACATACCTGTAGTATAAAAAGGGTAGTCAACATAAATTTGTGATAATTACTAAGCCAAGATTCAGTATTCTTAAGTAACAAAAATCCAACACTTCTAAGGCAAATGCAATTTTAGACTGATTTTACACAAGATTAAGCCACAAATTTCTGCCTTTATTTGCTAAACCTTTATATATATGTACCTTCCAGTTGGATCCCATTCAATATCTGTTGCCATAAAATGATCAGCAGTAGCCATGGTTTCAAGCTCATCGACATTGTAAAATTCCAACTGTCCATTGAAGCCTTTCAACCCTGCTAGTACAATGAAGCGACCTGCCGGTGACCAAAACAGAGCATTTGCCTGCTTGCCTTTCAGAGTAGTGAGCTTTGAAACCCGACCAGTATTCTGAGCAGTCCGCATAGAGTAAATGCTAACATCAGGCTTAGGGTTATCACCATGAATAACTGCAAACCTATGGCCTTTGGGCTCCCATGCAAATGCAATAATCTTATCATTCTTATTCTCAAGCTCCAGAACCTCAATTGGTATGTCACGCTCCTTTATACGGAAAAGCTCAAAGCCAGTGTATGTACTTTTTTTAGTTTTTGTATATCTGTCTACATTAACAGCAAGGTAATCTCCATTGCTTTGCCAGTACATTTTGCAGTCACTCACACTAAAAAGGTTCTTCTGCCTGAGTTCCTCTTTGCTAGGGATTTGAATCAGACTTACCTAATTACAAAAAACATATAGTCATTAACTAAAAATAACTAAGTAAAATAATTTTCAATCCCACACCAGAGAAGGCAAGGAAAATACAAACTTACCCTAGCAGGCTGGTTGCCACCACCACTCTCAGGAACAAAGAGTGCAATGATTGGATCACTTGGAGACCAGCTAAAATCCATTATAGTTTCAACCTTTAATGATTTTTTGTCAACGAGTGAAAAGGTCTCTGTCTCATATACAGAGAGTACATTTTTTCCCATCCTTGCAAAGTACTTATCATCCTTTGCACCACTCCATCTGCAAAGGTAGTAAAACATTTATCATTTCCCATGTCAGATGCTAAAATACTTAACCAAGACATAGAGACACACCCGCCCACACACACTGAAGACACACACACACACAGGGAGAGAGAGAACTGTACTTGAAAACAGGCCATGACACCCCAGTGACACCTCCAGTACCTCCAGTTGCAAAATCATCGGCACTTCCTTTGAAATCCCGCATCACTTTACCAGTTCTCACATCAAATATATTTATCACAACTCTCTACAAGAAGAAAGCTGATTTACAAACATTATCCAGGAAAAGTCCAAATGAAAGAATAAACATAGAAAAATACTCACATTAGCATCACGGGGATTGCTTGGTTCATGGCTGCTGTAGGTCACCAAATATTTCTCACCAGGCGAAAAATCAATGAGCTTCACCTGTGATTTATATTAACATAAATAATCTTTAGTACAGAAATAGGAGAGCCAAAGTGCCCAACAACAATGCAAAACACAAATAAAACCTGAGGATGAGCATAACGCATGAGACGGTTGAAGGCTGAGGCACCTCCCCAAACAGCTGCACCCTGCCTGTGAACTGTTGCCAAGTATGTGCCCAAAGGGGACCATTGCACAAAACTCTCAGTCCAAAACTGTAATTCAGAAAATATGTGAACACATCATAAAGGGATAAAGAGATTGATTCCGGAGAGGAAATACAAAACTAGTAAACATAATGTAATGTGACAGTGAGTTATTTAAATATAATATCCACTCACGTTACGCTTATAAACAGGATCAGGCTTTAGATGCCTTGCATCATTCCACAAAACCTCAGTATCTGAACCAGCACGAATCACAAACTGGTCTCGGGCCTTTGCATCAGTGAGCCAGTGTTGAAGATTTTCCTGTAAGATATATTAACACCAAAAAGCATCAGAACAGTAAAAAACTATCAAAAGCAACCAAATCATGAATCATAACCAAACTTAAGTACATATTGTTGAAACCTCAGACCATCCAACAAGTAATGTAACCATGCATACAATTCCATAGAAATGTGGTCCACGAAAAAACCCGGAATTGCCTTAACCTAGATGCTTATATAATAGCAAAGCATGAATAGTTGTAAATATTACCCCAGCAGTATATGGTTTAGTCTCAGGAGGAGCCCACTCATCCGGAACTTTCATAAACCTGTCAAAGTCATGGAACATGTTCACGGCAAATATGTGTGCTCGGTCCAGCTTATAGCCATCAGTCCTGTCCTTAGCAAGCTCAGCTTCCTAAAATAAGCCACCCAATTAAACCCCATCAAATCGAAAGAAGAAACAGCTCAATCCAATAAACATTCAAAATTTACTAAATACTCATTACATAGATCAACAAAAAAAATTGATTTTTATTTGTCAGATTAGTCCATATGTGTGTATATGTACTCAATGAAGCAATACCCTAAGGTTTTTTCCGTGTCAGAATCCACCGGCAACCAGAGGCCATCGTCTTTGATAACACCAATCTGACTGTAAATTTTTCTAACAACTCCTTCGAGTTTCTCAAACTTTTCCTTCGGAACAACTGGGAGGTTATCGACCACTATAATGTTGCCGAATCCAGAGTCGTGCTCAAGATTATCCTCTTGATAAACGTCTCCATCATCACTACACCACCGAACAGAATAATTGAACACCTAGGGTTTCAATTTCAGTGGCAAAAAATAAAGAAGAGACGAGGTTGATGTACCTGATGATGCCACAATCTTCGCCTGGGGGCAGGCTAATGGAGTCGAGGTCAATCGAAGAGAAATCGACTCCAAGAAGATTTGCTTTGTCCTTGATTTCTTCCATCATCATCACCACCGCCATGACTCTCAAATCCGCTGAATGTTATGGTGTCGCCGCCTGTGTGTGTTTCTGCAGAGGAAGAAAGGTTAGGGTTTGTGAGTGAGAGAGATGGGTTTGTGGTGTCACCACCTGTGGGATTCTTTGGTGCAGCTAGAGCGCTAGACTGGCCTTTTTATTTTGTTTAATTAATTAATTTCTGTAAAATGTAAAATCTAAATATTATATTTTGAGAAAAAAAATGAAATACTCTTTTGACAAATTTTCATCAATTTTTTTCTCAAGTTATCAACTATCTAACAGTTATGCTAGAGCTTGTCGATGAATTTTATTTTTTTTGTTTCCCAATATATCCCTACACCTAGCAACCATCAGACTAATACTCCGAGACAGGTTGGTCTGTCATGACAAACCTTTCTCCACACCACCGCTCCGGTATCAAATGAAAGAAAATTCTGCTACAGTGGGACTAAAATAACATGAATCCTAACAATCACTATTTAAGTTGAATATTTGCATCAAACGAGTAAACAGATCAAATAATACAGTGCATTTTTCTCAAATCTCATGGCAAAACTTAGCAATTATCTTATTTTGTTGGCTCTCTTGATGGCAACCACAATAGCCACGATCCAATCTATTGAACAAGGGTATTTGCAAAATTGTGCAAAGTCTATTGGATCACAATGTGGAAAACGAGTATTTGGTAAATTGTTTGAACATAGAAAGAACGTCATTTCTACAGATTGTTGTTATAAGCTTATTCAAATAGGTTATTCTTGTCACACCAAACAAAGAACTAGAATGATGCATGACAATCAGAACCAAAAATCTGCGTACTATTTAGGGAAAATAGAAGGAAAAGAATGATGCTTACCTTTGAAAAAATCAAAGAGGCTCGGCCATAGAGAGAGAGGGAGGAGCGCGACCGGAGGAGCGGAAGAAGAAACCACTGCCAGAGGAGAGAAAGGAGGTGAGCGCCGAAGGAGAAGAGAGGAAGAGGCACGAAGCTGCTGCAGTTAGAAGAGGCTCGGCCAGAGAGAGGGAGAAGGGCGCGCTGCTGCCGGAGGAGAGGGAGGAGAGGAAGGAAGAGGCACGAAGCTGCTGCTGCAGTTCTGCTTCCGGAGAAGAAGAACTTCAGTATATTTTAGGGTTTTTAATTAGGAGAAAATAAAATAAAATGTTAGTATGAAAAATAGGATTATCCGGATTCGGAGAGAAGATCTCATTAAAGAGTCAAACTATTTATATGTTGTGATGGGCCTCGTTGATTTCATCTTATTCATCCCTTAAATTAGATTCAATACAAAACTTAATAAGATTAATAATATTTTTGGTTCCTATAATTTTAAAAATACATGATTTTAGTCTCTACAGTTTTAATTACTTAAATTAAGTCTTTAATTTTCAATACTATACAAATTTGGTTGGGATGTTAACTTTTCATCAAATGATTAATGAAAAAAATGATTTGGATCAATTTTTTTATGTGATTGACATTTTAAATGATTTATTTTACTTTCAACATCAAAAAATTTGACATATGTCAATTTTTTTATTAGTTATCGGATGCCAAATCAACTTTTAAACCAAAATTGGGGGCCACTAAGGTGGTTTCTTTTTTTTGGACCACCGGTGCACCAGAGATGAATTAGACTTTTCACCAAAGGGTATTTTAGATCATTTTAGGTCAGAACCCAAACAGCACCACCTACTTTCCTCTTCCACTGCCGCCATCCCGTCACCTCTCCTCCTCTTCCAAAGGGTATTTTAGATCATTTTAGGTCAGAACCCAAACGTGCATTGCACGGACTACTTACTAGTGATTTTCAAACCACTAAATAGTTCATACACCTCGGGACACCTTTTTACTTATAAATAGAAATTCAAAATATTTTTAGACACTTCTATATTATTCTATAGAGTCTAATTTTTTATATTCAACAAGCATATAACGCATGTTTACATAACAAACATATAATGCATGTCTATAAAATAAGCCTATAATACATGTTTACTATATATATATTTGCACAATTTTAGTTTGTTTGCGGGGTCTTCTACTGTTTTGGTTTTTTTTTATGTTTTTATTGTTTGTTTCTCTCTTCTTGAGGCTTTTGGTCTCAAGTTGTACTTTAAAAATATTTTTGCTTACCCAAAAAAAATGTTTTCATCTACATAAAAATATAAAATTTACTTAACATTTTATTAAATGCATATTTTTTGTTCATATATTTCTTTAAAAATTAATAATACAAAAGTTAAATTAAATTTCTCATTTCTAAAAATTAATATTAATAAATTAAGTTTTTTTTTACCATAATTGATATTTATTTAGTATAAGTAGTTAAGCTAATTTTATGACTTATTATTAGTTATTTTTATTTAATCTTTTAATTATTATCAAATACTATTAATTTAACAAAATTAAAACATTAACCTTTCAAGTTGCTATCTTATTTCTTTAGTTAAAAAATATCACAAGAGTTAAAACTTCAACCTCTTAAGTTATTCTTTTATTTAATTGCATTTAATATTTTAAAATAAATATCATTTAATTAAAAAAAGTTGTTGTATTAATGTAAGTGCGTGCAACGCGCAGATCATATCATATATAACATACTTCCCCGTGCATTGCACGGGTATAATACTAGTTGATTTTTATTTGTCAGACTAGTCCATGGTAAAGAAAGTACATGTATGTAGGTAGGTGTGTATATACCTGTTGTGTACTGTACTCAATGAAGCAATACCCTAAGGTTTTTTCCGGGTCAGGATCCACCGGCATCCAGAGGCCATCATCTTTGATAATATCAATCTGATTGTAAACTCTTCTCACAACTTCTTCGAGTTCTCAAACTTTTTCTTCGGAACAATTGGGAGGTTATCGACCACTATAATGTTGCCGAATCCAGAGTCGTACTCATGATTATCCTCTTGATAAACGTCTTCATCATCACTACGCAGGTCATGACAGAAATTTGCAATAGCCATAACAGCATTGTCCTCTAGTTGAGGCCTGTCTTGACGAAGGATCAAAGTTTGCAACTTTGTTAACTTAGGAGCAAGAGACAGAACCAAGTTATTCATGTTCTTGCTACACCTGTAAAAGAGAGGAGTGGCATAATCCGGTCATTGCTAGTTGTTTCATGAAATAACCAATACCCCATGCATAAAGCATGCATAGTTTTCACACAATAGCACAAGAGAAAAAGATAGAAAAGATACAACTAAGTAATACCCCATGCATAAAACATGCATAGTTTTCACACAATAGCACAAGAGAAAAAGATAGAAAAGATACATAACTACAAAGCAATTCATGTCACTGAACCAAATATGTAGATTCCAAAGAAGAGTGCAAAAATTAGAATGAAATAGTGAATAAAGTCGCCAAAGGAATCTTAATATCTTAATACCAAATTGATCCAAATCTAGTAACATCTAGGCTTGTAAGTCATCCACATGACACATGTGTGTTTGTATTTACGTTTAAGTTGGTCAAAAACACATTCACTCCAATAACACAAGAGACATAAGTTGGTCAAAAGCACGTTCAAATCGCCTTAAAATGTGCCGACAGGAATACAAACACAAAAAGTTAAAGACCGATGTTTAACTCCATAGCATATTTCATTCTCATGAGAAAATAGCAGTCAAGTCTTAAATGATTGAAAATATGCAAGTACCAGGGGCATGCAAAGAAAGTGAGCTTGCTGATTGAGACACACACAAAAATATATGAAATTAGAACAGTTTGCTACCTTTTCCATAATCTCTACTCTAGTAATCAGGAAAACATGTTAAAAGTGGGTTGAAAAGTAAAACGTATTGGCAGAATCAAATTGCACAATAGCAGAACAACTTCATATACTTAAACAAAAGAAACAAAGAAAATAGACTAGAATTGGCTGTTTATACTAGACAAACAGAACAGGCCCAAGTAATTCATGTTAACATGTACCATGAGAGTGATAAATGGATAAGGCCAAAGCAAATTGCATCTCTCCACCCTTCGACAAACTTCAGAAGCTTTAATCACTGTCTGATCATCCAAAAGTGACAAAATCTGCATCAAAAGTTCCACAGGAATATCCTTCCATTCAGTTATCACCCCACTATTCACATGCACTCTTTTCTTGTCACTATTTTGACCAGCATCATCCTCAGCAACCATCATAAGCTTCTCAAAGCACAAGCTCGAGTCTTCACTCTTCAAGTTCCCCACGCCAACCATTTCCTGCACCACACCGCCTTTCAAAAATGAAAAGCCAAATTTCTCAGCTCCTTGGTTTTATAACCAAACAGAGTATATAAGTGACGACACACAAACAAGGACAAGGGAAACGGATAAGGCGTGACAAATTCCAGAACCTGGATTCTCACAAAACAGAGGTCTAGCAAAACAAAAGCAAAACGCGACCATGTGTTCAGGACTCCCAAGTAATTACCAGAGAAAACAACAAAAAGATAATAATAAATTAAAAATCACAATCGCTTTCACCATCGTAATGCAAATACAAATAAAAATCACAATCGATGATCGGTACAAATCTGCACATTCCAGTAATACCCATCACAGATTTCTCAATTACACGACTCCAATTTCGCAAAAGCATTAAACTTGAAGCAAAAGGACCAGCAGAAAGATCAAATGGTGCAGAACAGGGAATCACAGAACGATGACCGATCAACCCCTCCTTCGGGAAAAAAAGCTAACACCAACCTAAGCATTTCAAATATTAAGAGGAAGGAGCAAGTGATCAGAGCAACCAAGTTGGTCAGAAACAAGAAAAAACATTTCATGATAAAGCAGAAACCCATGAACTTATGGAAATGACACAAAAAGGAGAAAACCCCAACAACCGATCAAGCCATTCCTACGGAAAATTTACACAAAAAAATAAGAAAATAGCAAAGAAGTGAAGGATCATGTGGGTAGCTGCTATGCGAGGGAAGCCAATGTGTTTGAGTTCGTTTGTAGTTGTATGTATGAAAGCTGCGAATGAAAGAGAAAAGAAGAGAAGAGCTGAGAAGGCTCTGTTTATATAGAGGAACAAAGAAGAAGGGTACGTCGCCGAAGAGAACAGTGACGCGTATAGTGCCACGTGTCATATTGATGTGGCAGGTCTGTAGGGCCCTTTGAAATTTTGATGAGGTGGACTGTGGAGTTCAGTACAGACAGTAGAATAGAAAAGAAAATGGTTTTTTTTTCCTGAAAGGGAAGAAAATGGTTAATAAGGTATTTTATTTAGCAGGATTTATTTTCTATTTTTTTAAAAAAATCACTTGAGTAGATAAATGATAGAATTAATTACACTTTTTGTCCTAATATTTTGAAGGAAGAGTGTCTTTTTTCTTTCAAAAAGTATAGTGTCATGTTTTTTGGGTTCAAAATATTCATCGCTAATAGCAGTGACTAATTTTCTCACTAAGAGTAAAATGACTATTCACGAAAAACGCTCTAGTCTCATTGGCGAAGATCGAACCTTCAACTTCATAATTTAAGGACAAAGTGACATAATTACTACACCACGCCTCGTGTTTAAATCTATGTCATCTTCGAAAACATATTAAATTAAAACAAGTACTATTTCGTTTAGAAATTATTTCTTAAGTAATGATATGTGAACTCTCGAGTTTCTAGACATTCATCTGACATACGTGTTTAATGGTTGTTTTAGACCGCCACTAAATACGAAGAGTTATTAAAAAAAATAAAAGAAAGCATTTAGCAGAGGTTTTAAACCCTCACAAAATAAAGGTACAATTTTTTGGTGGTCTCTGAAACCGCCAAAAACTGTTAAAAAATGATTAGCAGAGGTTTTGAAACCCGTGGAAAATAAACATGTAACTTTGTGGGGATGCCCAAAAGTGCAAGAAAAGTGTTTTTTTATGTTTTGACTAGTTGTGGCGGTCAAAGTCAAAAATAGCTACAATCTGTGTACGTCGGAGAGTGGTCAAAATTGGTTGTATGTTCACAAATCATTATTGTTATTTCTTACATAAATTATTTTTCAATAGTCAAAAGTTGCCATTAAATTTAATTATGTGTTTTTACATATTTATGTTGGGTGTTGATTTACTTACACCTTGTTTGTTATGATGGGGCTTGGACAAATAGAATGAGGGACTTTGAAGAGAGAGATCCATCGAACCCCATTTTGTTTGCCCACATGAAGAGAAGAGAAAAAAAAAATGCAGGTATGAGACCTAGTCAATTTTGCGGATCTCTTCAAATCGAGAAGAAAGCCACACGTTATTATGAATTCTTCTTACTTCTGGCAAAGAAGGGTTGTAATAAGGCGATTCCTATATGGGAACGTGTAAATAAATTGGGTGTTATCCCTTTTAACTTTATTTGTGCAATTTCTTGTGTATTGTTTGGTACTACTGGGGAGGTTATCCCCAAAACCTCTTAAATATTCAATATATTTCCGTTTCCTTAAAAAAAATCCTTACTTTTATGTCCTTATAAGTGGCGGTCATAAATTATTAGAAGTGACATTTGTAAACCGTCAATAATTGTTTCGTCAGGTAAAAATGTCATTTGCTAAAAAAAATCTCATTTTTCATTATCTATTATCTAGCTCATGCTTTTTTCTCTTTCACTTTTATTTTTCTCATACAAAGCAACTTGAAATTCTACTAGTTTTCTCATCATCTTCTCTCTTCACATTTTTCCTTCTACAACCGGTGAAGAAGGGGAAAATGTCCTTAACAGTGGCGGTGATAAACTATTAGAAATGACATTTGTAGACCACCGATAATTGTTTCACCGGGTAAAAATCATTTGATAAAAAAATTAATTTTCTCTTTGTCATTATCTATTATCCACCTCATTCTTTTTCTTCTCTTTCATTTTTATTTTTCCCATACAAAAAACCTTAAAATCTCTTTTTTTTTTCTCATCATCTTCTTTCTTCACTTTTTTCCTTCTACAACCAAACATACCGTTAAGCAAAATGACGGTTGGCACGAAGCCAATCTAGTGCCCCAGTTTAATCGGTTTTCTATTGGATCGTGTTTGTTTCCTATTCTAGCTTTTTATGGAATTTTATTCTATCAATCAAAAAATAATTGACACATGTTAAGTCGTGCAATTCGCTCATTTATTTTTAGTATAGTTATCGTGAAAGTTAGGGCCTGTTTGATAACTATTCTCAAAAACTGTTTTCTATTTTTAAAAATAAAAAAACTTGCTTGGATGGGAGTTTTTTATTTAACTTTTTTCATTTTCTGCATTTTAAAACAAAAAAAACGAGAACAATCTAAAACTATTTCTGTTTTTTCGTTTTGAAAACAACAACGAAGTGAAGAACACTATTTTCATTAATGGCACAGCTATAATTATATGAATGGGGGAATGAGGCTTTTTACGTTCCTGTCATGGGTGCTGCTTTTTTCCCTCTTCTCACGATACCCCTCAAATCCTTTTTTAAGGTAACCATACCCCTCAAATCATTTAGTCCAGTATATATAAAATACTGCATGATTCAAACTAGTAGATAGTTGAACTATTCAATATCTGGACAGTACATGTGGAGAAACATTTGTTGGGAGAGACCTACCCATGTGATGTCAGAGCTTCAGAAAATCAGTCTAATGCCGGTTGGATACCTTGGAAAAATTTTGAAAAAAATCTTAAAATTTACTTGTAACAAAATACTTATTTATTTATATATACAAAATACTGCATTAAAAATAAGTTTTAGTATTTTAAATAAATAAATCAGTATTTTTTTAGAACAAATTTATCAAACAAGTTTTTTTTTTTTTATCTCTAAAACCTTTTCAAATAAACATTATCAAACAAGTTTTTTTCTATTTTGTTCTGGAAAACAGTTCTTCAAAATTATTTTATAAAATAGTTTTCAAAAACATAAAATTTGAAAACACAATCAAACAAGCCAATATTTTTTTTTCAATTTTGTTCGTTTTAAGAATTAAATTGATTGTTTTTGTTTTTTTTTTTTTAGTATTTATAGGTGAAAACCTGTTTGGGAACTATGGCATACTCTCTTAATAAATAACTTTCTTGAGATTCAGAAGTGTGTCATTAGTTACTTTTACTGGGATCTAACTTGCCTACTACCAGACCAACACCATATTGGTTTTGTTCTTTACTATCGTCGTTCTACAAAGTATGTTGTTGAAGGTTTTGACACAAAGAGTGAGAAGTTAATTATTAATACTATAATTGGACTAAAATACCTTTATTGAAAAGGTTGGTGGTACCATGTGCAGCCATGAAATCTGATAATAAATACTACATTGGATAGAAAATAATATAGTATACAAAAATGAATGTAGTGGATAGAGAAAAGATATGGCTAGTTAGTATAAAATGTGATAGATGAGATAAAATTCATTAATTTGGGGTATCGGTGGAAAAAATGAGAAAAAATATCTTGACATTCTAAAAAAACAAACATTTAAAAAAAATGAAGAGAGATTAAAATAACATTATGGAAGTGATTTCACGGATTAAGTTGACGATAACATGTATATTTTCAAGTAGGGGAGGAAATAGGCGAGCCAAGCCAAGCTTTGCAAGGCCCAAGCCTGGCCTGCAATTTACTTTTGCTGCCCAAGCCTGGCCTGCGACCTGTCATAAGCCGAATTTTAAGGCTTGACCTGGCCTTTTAGACGGCCTGACTTGGCCTACAAGTCTATTCAGCTGAAAATATCCTCTTAAATAGGTCAATAGGCTAGGATCTGAATCTAGTGAAGAAAATGATGAGATCATCATAGGATATGAAGATTCAGAAGATGAACATATTCATGTAGATAGAGTTCCTAAAACAGAAGAAGGAGAAACTTCTTATCAAAACAGAAAAAGAAAATTTGATGAATATTATCAACAGAATTGGAAGTACAAAACTGAAGAACCACAAAATCCACCACCTAAAAAGTATGAAATACCTGAGGAATATACACCAAAAAGAGGATTAATACAATATAGAAATATTTTAAATATTGATTGTTTAAAAATAGAAAAGAAATATTAATAGAATGGTTGAATGAAATGACCTTATTAGTAGTATCCAAAGACTATGAAGGAATAAATAAGCAAGACATAATAAGACTCGCTATATACAAGACGAGTGGAATATTAAGAACATGGTTAACTGAATTAAAACCAGAGAATTTACCGGGTAACTTTGGTCCTAAAATAATAGATAATTTAGGAAAACTAATATACCCAGAATTTGTAGGTGATGATATAATTAGAGAGAGTGAAGAAGCAAGAAAGAGAAAAGGCTAAATGACACTTATATAATATGTAGATATGTGATATGTGCTATTTTAATGAATATGCATGTGAATATGAATTTTTTTACTACCAATTAGACGAAAATGATAAAGAAAACTTTAAAGAAATGTTTATAAGTAAATTACCATTTCCGATAAATGATAAAGTAAAAAATGCTTGGGAAAATAGGCCAAAACCTAGAGTAAACACACTAGGTGGAAGAATATCAACTGTAAGAGATTTAATAAGAGAAACATGTATTATGTCCCAAACAAAATCTCAATTGAAAATGTTAGATAGGATATGTTGTGATGATAAAGACCCTAAAATACCACATATGTGGGGGGATGTGCAAAGAAAGGAAAGAAAGGATACATAAAAAATAAAAGACATAAATTCAGAAGACAAAGAAACCCAAAAGAGAAATATAGAAGACTGGGCTGGCACCATTATTCTGAGGATTTTTCAAGGATCTTTCAAAGACAAGTTAAAAACACTTCACTTTCAGGCTTCAAGCTCGTGTCTTGTGGGCTGGCACCATCATTCTGAGGATTTTTCAAGGATCTTTCAAAGACAAGTTAAAGACACTTCACTTTCAGGCTTCAAGCTCGTGTCTTGTGGGCTTGTGGACAGGGCGAGCGCCCCTCTACTCCTAGTGGGCGCCCTCCCTCGACGAAGGGCGGCCTCAGATGACCATTCCAGGGGCATATCCGTAATACACAAGGGGTTAAACTTTGTAATTTATTGGGCTCGATTTGGAGGCCCATAGGCTTAGTCTTAATTAAATTTCATTATGGCTTCCTTGCCTATAAATAGCCAAGGGAGGCTCATGTAAAAGGGTTCAAAAATTCTCTAATACAAATCATAGTCTCACTTCTCTCCTATACTGTTCTATTCCCAAAACATTTCCGCTCGCATAACGAGCCGTACTCACATGGCTCTTGTAACGAGGCTTGGGGTGCTCGGTCTTACGCAGCTAGGGCGGTCTGAGGCTAGATATTTTATGAGTCACGTAATGACCCGCACACCCTATGTTTGTGCTATTTGTCTGTTATGAGGCTTTTGGCCCGCCTGAACGGGGCTTTCGCTCGATCTTATTCCGGTGAGACTTTTGCTTGATTTAATTCGATCAAGGCTTTGGCTCGCATAGCGAGGCTTCTGCTCAGTGAGACTTTTTGCTCGGATCCCAGTGGCCACTGGGGTTGCCCAAGGCTTGGCTCAATAGACATGCTCGATTTAATTCGATCAAGGCTGGGCTTTCTTCGCCGTATTTCACAAGGGTCGCGCATAGTAATTTTGTAGGTCACATCTTTTGACCACTTCTCTTTGTATTTTGAAAACTAGGACTTAGACCACCACTGGGCCATGTATTGTAAAAACTTTTATAATCCAAATTTCCTTCTTTATTGAATTCAACCAGATCACTACTGGATCTTTATTCGCACGCCTACATTTGTGCCAATTTGCATAATATTGACATGTGAGGCAAGGGAATGTCACTGCAAGGGTCGTCTCTTTAAAATTTTCTTGTAAAAGAAAGGAGCACGCCCTTGCGTGGTACACGTTTAACTATAATAATGCCTTAAGTGAGTGGCGTTCCAGGATCTTGGGACTCTTTTCCCAAATAAATCTGACAGGTGATATGCTCCGTTGCCCTAAAGCTTCAGTAATCTTGAATGGTCCTTCCCAATTGGGTGTTAACTTGTTAACATCTACCGTACCTGTTCGCCTGCGGAGCACTAGGTCGCCCACTCGCATGGCGCGTGGGACGGCGCGTGTGTCGTATCTTCGCGATACTCGTTGTTTCATGGCTGCTCCTCTAAGGCGAGCTTCCTCTCTTATTTCAGGGGCCAAGTCCAGGCTTACCAACAAATTGCTCTGATTGTGATCTGGGTCAGTTGCTATTGCTCGCCACGCCTTATTCTTCATCTCCACTGGCAACATAGCATCTGTTCTATAAGTCAGCTTGAATGGCGTCTCCCCTGTAGTTGACTTTGGAGTAGTGTTGTATGACCATAGAACAATGGGTAATTCTTCTAAACATCGTCCCTTTGCCTCGTCCAGACGCCTCTTTAATCCTGCCAAAATTACCTTGTTTGCTGCCTCTGCTTGACCGTTTGTTTGGGGATGTTCTACTGAAGTGAATCTATTCTGGATTCCCCATTCTTCACAGAATTCTTTGGTCGCCTTACTTGAGAATTGAGTCCCATTGTCAGAAATGATTGCTTGGGGCACGCCAAACCTGCAAATGAGTTTTTGAAAATAAAACTTTTTTATCTTCTCAGAAGTAATGGAGGCGAGCGGCTCCGCCTCTATCCACTTGGTGAAATAATCCACAGCTACCAAGATGTACTTGATTTGCGATTTGGCGGAAGGAAATGGTCTGACTAGATCCACCCCCCAAAGGGCAAATGGCCATGGAGAGGATATGGTCGCCATTAACTCTGGGGGCGCCCTGTGCAAGTCCGCAAACACCTGACACTTCTCACACTTCTTTACATAGATTTGGCAATATTTCCGTAAGGTTGGCCAATAGAACCCAGCCCTTAGAATCTTCGCGCCCAACGATCTACCCCCGATATGGCTGGCGCACACCCCTTCATGGACTTCTTTCATCAAACCCTGAGCCTGATGCTCGGAGACGCACTTTAGCAAAGGCGCAAAGAAGCCTCGTCTGTATAACTCTCCTTGTATCATTGTGAAGTAACTGGCCGCCCGCCTTCGTTCTGGCGTGACTCCCGACGCGCCCGTAGAAGCTTCGGCCAACACCTCAATTATAGGAGACATCCAAGTATCCCCCTGAACCACATCGCATACTTGCTTCGCCCTCTCTATACTTGGAGCATGAATTATTTCATGGATTACGGACCGGTAGTTTCCAGGTCGCCTTGTACTTTCCAATTTGGCGAGCAGGTCGGCTCGCTGGTTTTGTTCCCGGGGCATATAACTGATCCCCACACTCTGAATTCCTTTCATCAAGTCCTGAGCTCTACTTAGGTATTTCTCCAGTAATGGGACTTTAGCCTGGTAAATGCCTTTTATCTGATTAGTGACAAACACAGAGTCACTCCGTATTTCCAGTGTCTCTATTTCCAGTTCCTTGGCCAAACCTAAGCCCGCCAAAAATGCCTCATACTCAGCTTGGTTATTACCAACCTTGAATTCAAATCTCAAAGATTGTTCAATTTGAATTTCATTCGAGCCGCTCAAGATTATGCCCGCCCCACTGCCGCGCGAGTTGGATGACCTGTCAATGTGTAAAATCCATACTTTTGAACCCGGTTCCTTGCCAGCCATCGTCAATTCTGCCACAAACTCTGCTAACCTTTGAGGCGAGACCTTTCCCCTCGCCTCATATATCAGACCATATTCTGACAACTCCACAGACCAACCCACCAGGCGCCCTGAAAGGTCAGGTTTCTGCAGAACCTGCTTTAATGGTAGATCTATTTTGACCTTTACCTGAAAACTTTGAAAGTAAGCCCAAAGGCGACGGGCCGTGACTAAGACCGCCAGGGCTGCCTTCTCAATCCTCTGGTACCTTTTTTCAGCACCCTGCAATGTATGACTTACAAAGTAAATTATACATAACTCACCTTCAATTTCCCGCGTGATTACAGAACCAAGGGCGTGGTCTGTGATGGCAAAGTACAGTAAGAGTGGCTCGTCCGCCATTGGCTTTTGCAGAATTGGAGGCTTGGACAGGAACTGCTTTAACTCTTTGAACGCCTCTTCACACTCAGGTGTCCACTCGAACTTTGAACTCTTTTTCAAACACTTGAAAAATGGAGTCGCCTTCTCTCCTGCATGTGGTAAGAAACGAGCCAAAGAAGCAACCTTCCCTGCTAGGCGATGAACCTCCTTAATCGTGGATGGGCTAACCATGTCGAGGATCGCCCTGCACTTGTCAGGGTTGATTTCAATACCCCTAACCATCACCATGAAGCCCAGAAATTGATAGTAATAAAACCACACAAGAAAGGGGGGGTTTGAATTGTGTGTGTGACTTTTATAAACTTTTTCGCAATATAGTTGTTATTAGTTTGAAAACTTTGAAAGATATGTGCAGCGGAAATAAACTTAGAGCTTGAAGAATAAAGCACACACAATATTTATCCTGGTTCACCCCCAAAACCGATAGGGCTACGTCCAGTCCTTGGCTATACCAAGATTTTCCACTATTTCAACTGAATAGTACAAGTGTTCTCAGGGACTTCTCCCAGTATTCTGAGGACTACTCATTTACAAGTTTTCTCAGGACTTCTCCTTTATCTCTCGAGTATTCGACAGGACTCCTCCCAGTTCTTTTTCAAGAAGGTTTGTTTTCTACAGGGATCTCTTCACAAAGAGTGGGTAGAAACTATGAAGTTCTAAATTCAGAGAGGGTATACAAATTGGTTCTCTGAAGGGCTTGTGTGAGAAAGAATAAGAGTTTTCACTCTGTAGAGATTTCACACTAGTTGGCGACTAAACTCAGAAAATAAGAAGGCTAAGGTTACTGAGTGTTCTTGACTAAAGCTTGTTCAAATTGTAAACTGACTTGAAGAATTGAATGCTTTGATAGTGTGTAAGTCGCCAAGTTGAAGATGATGCAGAGACCACTATTTATATCTTCAGTAGGATGATAACTGGAGGCGCTGATGAAGATCTTCAAAAATAGTTCCGTTGAGACTTAGCTTGATTGTGAGTAACGGATACTTCTGCATCTGCTTGTTGTAGTTTTCCAGGGAAAGAATGTTTCTTCAACAGATAGAGTGTGACATCGTCTGGCAATGCTTTTGTTCTGGTTCTCAGAGGCTGCAATTAATGCATGTGCATTACAGCTAATATGGCAATTAATGCTCTGACCAGAAGATTTGGATTCGGCCGTTGAGGAGATACGATGATCAGAGGATATCACCGCTAATTCAGCAAAAGCAGCTTGAATTAAGGAATGTTAGAGAATTTGAACCTTCAAGGTATATGGCGCTTAATTCTGTCTCTTTCGCCATTAATGCTCTGATCCACCAAGAGGTGCATGACAACTCATCTTCGGTTTGAGAAAACGATCTCCTCTAAGCAAATTCTTTTTGTAAGAGTCTTCAATCATTGCTTCTTTGGTCAACCCATGTGTTTGACACGGATTGGGCCGGACAGTCTTTGCAGGCAGACGAACTTTACTCTGGAGGCAGACTCATTTCTCATAGGCGGACGGTCTCTTCATTTGCTTTTTGATAATGTTTGCGGCATGGCTTCAGTTCATAAGTGTTCCTGAATATAAAATCCTTTAAAGAAAGTTAGTAACACTTAGCGAAATTGTTATTTATCAAAATAGGTTAATTCATTTAAATATTTTACTCTAACAATCTCCCCCTTTTTGATAATGAAAATTTCTAAAAACAAATGAGAGTAAGGCCTGTATATATAATTCCTCCCCCTATGATTAATATTTATTTGCTCCCCCTGAATATGTGCTATCTTCTACTTTGTCATTTGTTATATAGTTTCTCCCCCTTTGACATTATAAAAAACACAGACAAAATATTCATTGAGATAATAAGAGGTGAAGATAAAATGTAACAAAGGAAATATATTAAAAGGATGGCTTAGAAAGCCCTAGAAGTAAAGCAATAGAGTCCTGCAGCTGAGTGAAACGAGTATCAATCTTAGCAGAAAGATTGGTATCCATGGAGTCAAGACGAGCACTCACAGCTTGATGCAGAACGGCCCCGTCCTGAGATAGGCGAGTGTTGAAGGCTTTAACTTCCTGAGAAAGAAGGGAGATCATGGTGCGAACATCATCAGAGTCAGGATGTGAGCTTTGAGTGACTAGCGGGGATGGTGTACGAGATGGCAGAATGGGAGTGAAATATGCCACAGTAGGAATGAGCGGCGAGGGAGAACGACACTGCCAAGTAGAACTCAGAGTCTTCAAAACGGGTGGTAGCACAGGAAGTAGTACCAGTGTCCATGTCCTAAACTTGACCTCTCTAATGAAATTTGCTTCCAGAAGCTTAGAAGTTTCTACCTTCATCGCCTTATTTCGTTCTTCGCCCATTTTCCTCCTAGTCTGAGCGACTGGCTTAACGTCCGCCCTAATTGCAAGTTTATGACAAATCACATTTGGGCTGATGCCTGGAACATCTTTAAGCATCCACACGAATAAATCCAAATTATCCTCCAGCAGGCGGGTTAGACGATCTTCCTGGGCAGGAGACAACTGTGTTCCCACTTTTAACATCCTTTCTCCTACCTTAACCATCTTCGTTTCTTCAATAGGACTCGGGCGGGCCCCTAGTACCTCTGCTCTTGGGTCAAGGGCACTACCTTCACTGATCTCGTAACACCGGTGCCCCACCTTGGTGTTCTGTTTCCCATAACTGGCCACGCTCTCACTGTAACATTCACGCGCCCGGATCTGGTTAACCACCAACGTTCCTATCCGCCCATTAGCTAACGGATACTTGACCTTCAAATGCTTTGTAGATATGACTGCACAAATCTAACTAAGAGTGTCACGCCCTATCAAAACATTATAAGATGACTTACAGGCGAGCACAACGTACTTGACAGTGACCGCCTTGGTGAATCCTTCAGACCCAAAAATAGTCTTCAATTCTACACAACCCTGGGTACGGCATGCTCGCCAATGAATCCAATAAGGGTTCCTGTGTACGGTAACAATGCTTCCTCCTTCAAGCCCATCTTCTCAAACGCATCGCCATATATTATGTCCGCCGAGCTTCCCTGATCCAGAATCACTCGCCTTACATCATAGTTGTTGATCCTCAGCTGAACCACAATGGGATCGCTCTTGTGCGGCAATACCCCCTTGAAATCTCCACTAGTGAATACGATATTTGGATGATGGAACCCAAACTCGTCCTCTTGGATAGAATGTACTGTGGCGTGTGCCTCACGTACATACCTTTTACGGCCTGCCCTCGTCTCATCATGGAAAACCCCCGAGATACAGTTAACAGTTCCCACGGGATCGCCCATTGGCACTGCATCATCTACCTCGTCAAAATCATTATCTCGACTGGATCGCCCTTGTCTATCAACATGTTGGGTGAGTACCTGTTTAACATACTGGCCGAAGTACCCTGCCCTGACCAATCGCTCTACCTCTCTCTGCAAAGTAACACAATCATCTGTGTCGTGGCCCAAGATGCCATGGTATTCACACCAACGCCGAGTGTCCACGTTCGTGGGCGGTCGCTTAGGAGGATAAGGACGTGTTATAAGATTAGTCTCCCTATTGTCCGCCAATATTCTGGAGAGACCCACTGATAACGGTACCTTCGCTCGCTACATCACTGGGGAATAACGAGGTACCTGAGGAGGTGGTGGCGGTGGTGCCTATCGTTGGGGCGCGCCTTGCCTTCCGAACTCCGACCGAGTCAAATGATTCCTTCGTTCCTGATTGGCGAAGGCTGCTGTCTGATATGGGTTGCTACGAATCCCCCTTGGAGGGTCTCGAGGTTGTTCCTTTTGGACAAATGGGCCAACGTGGCGCCCTCGCCCCTCCTGTCTCCGTTGGGGCGCGTCCAAGATATCACGAGTACACTTCTGCTCATCATCCTCCTCTTCCAGTATAAATCTTGAACTCGCGCCCTTAAGTCGGCCATGTCCCGTGGCGGGCGCCTGCTGAGTTTGTTGTTCAGTGTTCCCGCCCGCAATCCTTGCTTGAAGGCGTTCACACAAGTCTCCTGAGGTGGATCCTCAATCCGCACCAACGTGGCGTTAAAACGTGCCATGTACTGTTTTAGGGTTTTCGCCGCGCCCTGGGGAATGTTGAACAAAGCTGCAGTTGTCACCTTTTGAGTCCTACTCGCCACGAAGTGTGACAAGAATTTATGTGAAAACTCTGCAAAGCTGTTTATAGAATGCAAAGGTAATTTTGAAAACCATGCCAATGCTTTCCCCTTCAACGTAGAAGGAAACAACCTGCACCTAACCACATCAGACACCTGACTGATCACCATTTTGGTCATAAATGCTTGCAAATGTTCCTTGGGATCAGTCTCACCTGAATAAGAATCCAGCAAGAGATGCTTCACAACAACAGGTATGGGAACTGCCTTGATGGCGGGTGAAAAGGGCTGAAACTCCACCACTCTCTCAGCCTCCTTGAAACTCTCCATTCCCGGATCCTTTTGCTGGCGAAAGTACTCCAGCTGAGCCTGCAAATGTTGGTTTTGCTGTTGAACAAAGTCCAGAGCACCACACACCCTATTCCATTCAGCAAGGGAAATGTTGAAAGGAGTAGGGTTTGGCGCGCCTCCACCTGTCGTCGCCACCTGCGGCTGCTCGGGATTAGGGTTTGGACTCCGTGGTGGCGATGGAGGTGGCACGACCGGATCCCTCGCAGTCCGTCCTCCTCGCCCACGGCCTCTCCCTCTTCTTCCGTTGCCTGACATAGCCTCTTCCCTCGTGAACGTGGGGTTTGGTTTACCTTTCCCCACAGACAGCGCCAAAATGTTCTGGGAATAGAACAGTATAGGAGAGAAGTGAGACTATGATTTGTATTAGAGAAATTGTGAACCCTTTTACATGAGCCTCCCTTGGCTATTTATAGGGAGGGAAGCCATAAATGACATTTAATTAAGACTAAGCATATGGGCCTCCAAATCGAGCCCAATAAATTACAAAGTTTAACCCCTTGTGTATTACGGATATGCCCCTGGAATGGTCAGCTGAGGCCGCCCTTCGTCGAGGGAGGGCGCCCACTAGGAGTAGATGGGCGCTCGCCCTGTCCATTTTCTTTTTAATTTCCAAAGCTATATTAAATACATAATCATTTAATAATACAATAGAATAATACCAACAAAGAGATATATTCAAATTTTATTTCAAGAAAAACTTCTTCCTATTTATATATAATATATGCTACACAACATATATTTATTTATATATATATATATATATATATTTAATCAAAATTAATAATTATTAACCGAATAAATTAAAATAATTATTTTTCTAACAAAATAACCTCAGATATCATGCGTAAAAATAAAAGAAAATATCTCATTTATTTCATATATGACCCACGACCATCTATACATATTATATATTTTTTTTCAATTTTTCTAACTACCAAAATAGCAACTTAATGTCAAAATTAATTTTAAATATTAACACAATATCTCATCAAGATTCAAATTTGAAAATCCACTCATCAAATTGATAAAATTTTTGCATGAGTTATATTTATAACATATCTTTATTTATTTTTAAACAAAATCCTAACTGCATGCATTTCTAGTAAATATTTAAAATTAAAACACAACAAAATATCTAATCACTCAAAAATACAAATCCTAAACACATGATATCTAAGATATGAAAATTAAAATCCTAACCTCATGCATAATATTAATTTCACATAGTATATATATTTTCTAGCCATTATTTAATTTTTTTCCAATAACCAAATCTAATCTTAATTATTAATATCTCAAATTGAAACTAAATCTAATCATATTTAAAACATAATAATTGGTTATTTTCATATTTAAATTCAAATTTAAAGTTCCTAAAATAGATAATAACAACTAAATAATATCACAACCAAATATACACTCTAATTTTGAGTCTCATTCTGAATTCTCATTAAGTCACGTCACTCTCTTTTAAAAAGAAAAGTCTTTAATTTAGACATTTTTTTATGAGATTTTAATCCAATTAATGACCTCAATGAACGAAACTTTAATGGGGTTTGATTAAAGTGTATTAAATTTGTGAATTAAATGATAATTAAGTCATTGTATTAAACTTAAACCATAGAATCAGATGTGTGAATTAAAGTGTATTAATTATCATTGAATTACTTTCCAATATACTTGAAGTTAATACCGGTAACTAATAAAGACTAATTTGAAAAAAATAAAGAGGGGGTGGAATTTGAAAACAATTAAAGTTGAAATAAAATACATAGAAATTTATTTGTATTAAATTAATACTATCGCGCGGTGCAATTTGAAATAATTTAAATTTGAAATGGAAGAACTCCATTAATTGCATTAATGGGGTATGTGTGTGTTTTAGTAACCCACTATTGAAAGTAAATAAATTGTATTAACCAATGAAAAAAATTACACGTGGCATGTATATTTCAATATGACCCACATTTGAGATTAGACACTAAATTTATAATTTTAAGTCCTGTGGACTCTCATTAAGTCACGCCACTATCTTTTTAAAAAAATCTCTAATTTAGACATTTTTTATGAGATTATAATCTAATTAATGACCTCAATGAATGAAACTTTGAGTTTGATCAAAAGTTGACATTTGAGATTTTGGGGTGAGTGTTTGTTTGAAGATGCAAGATATTTGAGGGGCAAGATATACTATTCATCTAATTATATTATTTGCCTTAAAAAAATCTAATTATATTTGTGTACTAATGGATAAATTATTATTAAATATTCTATTTTACTGTTATTTTTAAAATTCAATTTTAATATAAATTAATTTAAATATGTAAATTATAAATTAAAGAAACCCGTGCCCCGTGCAATGCACGGGGTACTGACTAGTAAAATTACAAAATCTCTATTATAAAACTATTAAGAGACAAAACAATTAAAACCTTAAAAATCTACACTATGTATTGTGGCTATTAACACTTGGGGAGAGAGATTTTTCAACTTTTTAGATCAAACTCACAACTTATTCCATCATCTTGAGATATTTCACAAAAAACTATGATGAACAACAACAAAAACTTTAACGTTCATAAGAAAACAAACATTTAATCCCAAATAGAAATATATTCGTATATTCGTATAGATATTTCTACTGTTAAAAAGTTTTGACAAATCATATATTCGTATTGTTTTGCTCTTAAAGCTATATTTTCAACACGAATTTTCTTCTTTTCATTTGAGTAGAAATATTTATTGATGTAAGATGATTGTGATCTCACATTTTCACGCTTATTGCATGTATTTATGTATATATAATACCAAAAAAAGTGCCAAGCCTGGAGTCCTAGTATTGAAGTATACAATACTATTACCTAGCTACATTTATGTTCCCACCAAAAAAAAATACACAAAAGCTAAGTTGTCAATCCGAGCGGGATCCCAGGTTCCCATCCTATTGCAGCCATGCCCCATGATGAATTTTCCCATCCCAGCCCAGTTCAATGTCCTGGCCATCCCGGCTGGGATTCCAGGAAAAATCCCTCAAAATCCTGGCCATCCCGGCGGGATCCCGACTAGATAGCATTTTTCCAAAAATTTCCTCCAAATGTAAACGTTGGAGGTTTTTATTTAGGGGCATTCTGGGTTTTCGCAATGGAAAAACCCCTAGAACTTTGATTTGTTCGATCTTTCCCTCTCTTCTACCCATTTCGACCCTCTTCTTCTCTGTTTTATCATGTATTAATCATTGATTTAGGATGTGTATATATGGTATATATAAAACTATAGACAAAAGTTCACTATCCCGGCCATCCCGCTATCCCACTGTCAACCTGTTCTTTGCGCCGCTTCATCTGCCCTGTCATCTACCACCGAACCTTCGTTCTTCTTCACTGACGAACCAAGTCCAGCGCCGCCGCACATCACCACTGGTTCATGCTGTACCCTATTGAATATGTCTATTTGCTAACCTGATTGGATGTTCTTTTCCTTTCATTGCTATTATTGACCTGTGAAGGGAGATTGAGAGTTGTTGTTTATTTGGCCAGCCATCTGTTGGCAGATCTTTTGCTCACATTATTAGTTGGTTCCTAATTGATTGTCATCTTTGCTGATATAACATGTGGGAATTATTGTTGATGGTGCTGTGCTTTTCCTTCTCCTTGATGCAAATTTTGTTTATTTTCTGAGTTTTCATGTGAGCTTTGATAGACATGATAGAAATTTGTAAAAATTTCAGTCCCTGCCTCTCAAGTTCATGAATCAATTAAAAATGCAAATATTTGCTTTCTCTTGGTCCATTATGTGTAGGTATATTCGTCGTTTCTTTTCAATGGAGTCATGCTATTATCATTGATGTTTTGCTTCCTAAGTAAGATTAAAAATGTAATCCTGACTTTTTAGTTCTGTTGAATAAAAATAAGCCGAATAAATGAATGATAGATGAATGGGGAACGATGATGAATACATAGCATTGTGTGGCAGGGATCGGAATGAGCAATGTGATTTCTTTTCTTATTTATGAATTCATTTGTTGAAGTCGAGTGATTGCATGGTGAATCATGTACTAAAGATGCATGGATTTATTGCTGACCGGATTGTTATCACTTGTTTCGTTATCTGAGGGTAACTAACTTGGTTGTTGTTTGTTTGTGCTCGAGCCATTTTGAGGAAAGCTTTGACCTTTGGTCAGAGGGAGTCATCGGGACATGCTGCTGACGAGGATCCTTTTATCATGATTCCATTAATGTATTGATCAAAGGACGTTTATTTCCATGTAGCTTTTATCCATAGTTCGTTTTTAGGATACTCTTGCATTACTGCGAGACTATCATAGCTTCTTTTTGATTAAAATAAAATTAATCTTTTGCTTAGGGATACTCTCACATTACTGTGGGACGGTCAATAGATTCACTTCGAATGAACTCAATAAAAAACAACTCGCTAGGTGACACTTTCACATTATTGTGAGACTGTCTAGTAATTTAAAATCAACCCGTTGCTTAGTGATACTCTCACATTACTGTGAGACTGTCTAGCTATTACGCGATTAATTTAAAATCAATCCGTTGTTTAGGGATATTCTCACTTTACTGTGAGACTGTCTAGCTTCTACGTAACTTATTTAAGATCAACTCGTTTAGGGACACTCTCGCATCTCACATTATTGTGGGACGGTCTTCTCGTTTAAAAATCAATTAGAGACACTCTCGCATTACTACGAGGTCTGTCGTTTTTCTTTAAAATAAAACAGATTTTCAAAACGGTGCTCTCGCATTACTACGAGACCTGTCGCTTTTCTTTAAAATAAAACATATTTTCAAAACGGCGCTCTCGCAATACTACGAGACCTGTCGCTTTTCTTTAAAATAAAACAGATTTTCAAAATGGCGCTCTCGCATTACTACGAGACTCGCCCTTCTTTCCTCAAAAAAAAAAAAACCTGTTTTCAAAAGCCCCTCTTGCATTACTACGAGACAGGTTTTTAATCATTTCAAAAAAATTAAAAAAATATCGAACAAACCAAATTTTTTTAAGAACTGCGTAAGCCTTGACCTTCCTAATGAAAGGAAGTACACAGGCCTAGGGTCACACCTACCAGGCTAACATAATAAAAAAAATCTTTTTGTTTTGGGGTTTTTCAACGTTTTCATAAAACTTAATACATGCTTAAACAACTCTCGGTAACTGTCTTAAGATGGGTGCACTAGGGGTGTTGTGGAGGTTCGTCCTCCACCCTTCCCTACGCATAAATAGACCTCCGAACCCAAGTTTGTAAATTAAAGAATTTCAAAAGGGTTTTCCAATGTTTCCCTTTAAATAAAAACACTGGTGGCGACTCTGTTTATTTAGCTTGTAATTCATTTTTTAGGTATTCTTAAAAAATAAGAGAATATTCCCTCTCTACTCTTAAATTTTGAAAATGAAGGGGAGAACCATAATATCTTCTTCCTCCAAGAGCTCCGACACTAACAGAATGTATCTAGTCGTGTTTTCGGTTAAAAACAATTTATGTTACTAAATCCTTTTAATTTAAAAACTATTCCTAAGCACAAAGGAATATTCCCTCTTCATTCCTCTCTAAAATTTCGAAATTAATAAGGAAAAGATGAAGTCTAAATAAGATTGGAACACTAGTCTTGCAAGTCAAGGGGAAATAACAACAGGGGCATTTATGTATTTTCACAAAATTTTTGGGGTTTATACACCTACACCGTGCATGAGCAATTTATAGTCGTCACCTTCGTTTTCCTTTTTCAAATTTTTTGGGTTTATACACCGTGCATGAGCAATTTATAGTCTTCACCTTCGTTTTCCTTGATACTTCAACAATGGTTTTCTCTTCGATCTCTCTTAGGCCCTTCACAAATTCGGCTGCCATTGTTCCCCACACTCAGGTAAGGACACTTCTAAATGCTATTTTCCATTATTTTTTTACCGCGAAGCTGCATGAAAATACTCTATTGTATATATGCATAATGCTTTGAATTGGTTTATTTTAGGGCACAATTTCTGGAAATACGTGGGTGAGTGTGGGGTTTAGCAGGTCGACGAATTTCAGAACAAGTGAACTGTTGTTGTGTGCGAAAGGGTTCAAGCTGAATTGCTCAGTTGATAGAGAGATGGACGTGAGCACTTCGGCGGTGGCGGATGATGCTTTTGCAGAGTGCTTAAGTGGTTTGCTTTGTGTTTCTGTTTTGTGATTCCAAACGGGTTGTAAGTGGTGTTTTGTTTTGTGGGTATGTGCTGATTCCTTCTGTTTGTAGATGAGGGGATAAGGGAGCCTAGCATATCAACAATGGTGATGAATTTTGAGAACAAGTTTGATCCTTATAACGCTGTCAGCACTCCACTTTACCAAACCGCTACTTTTAAGCAGGTGGAAAATTCGATTTGGTACATTATGTGAAACAATTCCGTCCGTGACTGTGATATCTTTGAATGATCAGTCCATGCTAAACTTATGTTGTTTGTGAATTTACTATCCATTTTGCATATTGCTTTATAATTTTATTTTTCGGTTGTGATTTATGTCTTCTATACTTCTTGCTGAAGCCTTCTGCAATAGAAAATGGTCCCTATGACTATACTAGAAGTGGAAATCCTACTCGAGATGCTTTAGAAAGGTTTGCTGTAACTTATAGTTCATGTTTGTTTTGCAACTGCACATGTTTCATATCTTTTTCTTTGTCCCTCCTTTTTAATGTAGCATTTTTTATGTTCTCAGCTTGCTGGCAAAACTTGATAAAGCAGATAGAGCCTTTTGCTTCACCAGTGGGATGGCTGCTTTGAGCTGTGTTACTCATCTTCTTAAAACTGGTGCTTTTTCTTTCTTCTGAGTGATAAAACCTGATCTTAGCTTGTAGGGTTAAATATATATATTTATAGTTTGTAAAGCTGTGTAGTGTAAACGTATATATGCTTACTGTGATTGGGTTTATTATTATTTCTTGACTGAATGTTTAGGTAAGTATTGCTGTCTAAACGTATATATGGATCATTCTTCTTCACTTGAGTTGATGCTTTTTAAAATTGTCTCTTATCAACTTCAGTCCAAATATTTATCGTAATGAAAACCTATACAGAATTAATTTTGCATGTTTTTATCTGATATCTCTACTAGTTCATATTGGTTATTACAATTCACATTAATTCATTATCACTTTTAATGTCTAAAATTATTTATTATATGTTTCCATTAGCTTATAAATTTACTGAAAAATATAATTAAACATGCTAGAGAAGCACTATGCCAAAACATTTACATAACTTCGTGCTGTGTCTTCAAATTTTCCTCAGCAGAAGCAGTCATGCACATTGATTTTGTTGCCCAGCTTGCCGGTTTTGTCTTATATTTTTTATTATTATTGTAGGGCTTGATCTGATTACTCTGGTATGCCTATGTTTTCTTTGATTGTTCCCATGTTGGATTCACTAAAGGATACTATTTCAGTGAACACTTACTCATCTTTTTGCATTGTTTAATAATAGATGAAACTCACTCCCTAATGCACTGTGGAAGCAGTGTATTCTAACATGATAGTTTTTAATTTTCTTTCTTTTTTATTCTGATAGGGACATGATGATATTTCTTGTTATTTAATATTTACTCCTTTTAATGTACACATAGGTGAGGAAATTCTTGCTGGAGATGATATGTATGGTGGTTCAGATAGGTTGCTGTCCCAAGTAGTTCCCAAGAGTGGAATTGTGGTGAAGTTAGTCTGATCTGTAGTCATGCATATTTATTTCCTCTAAAGGATTATGTATAGAGACAGACCTGCAAAGTTTGTTTATTCCATGTATTGTCAGCCCATTGTTGATAAGCTTGTATTTTTTTGCATGTGTAGACGGGTAAATACATGTGATTTAAATGAGGTTGCATCTGCTATTGGACCCTGGACTAGGCTCGTATGGTTGGAGAGTCAAACCAATCCCCGACTACAAATTTCTGATATTCGAGTAAGGAGTCTCATTTTGTAATTCTCAAATGTTAATTATGCTTATTTGTTCTTCTTTGAGAGGAAGTTTTCATGAAATATCTGCTTAAGAAGTATAAGGTGCAAGAGATTGTTTGTGTCTCTTTCGGTCTTTCCTTTTCTTCTTCTGCAATTGAGAGGAGGTTTTTTTTAGTATGTTGCAAATAGTGTTAGGTGCAAGGGAATGCTTTTGTGTTTATAATCAGGAAGTTCTTTGAATCTATTGGGTTAGGAGGTAAAGGTGGTTTTTCTTGCATTCAAAGATTAGGAACATCAATAAATTGCTTAAATTAAAACCAATTAAACTTGTGCTTGAATGGAAATCTTTTCTGACAAACTTTCATTAAAAGTCTCTTGTTCTTCTTCTTAGCAGATTTTAGAATAGACCCTTCTTTGAGGACACAATTTATTCCCTTATTTTAAACTTCTGAGTTTTATACTTCATAAGGAGCTTGTTCATATTGTTGAACTTATTATCAGTTTACTTTAAGTATTACTTAGTGGAGTAACAAGCATGGACTCAGTATTTCAGAACATTGGTTAAGGGATGAAAATTTTCTCCACACTTGAAACAAAACCACTATTCGCTCTCCATCGACTCTTGATATGTTAAAGTTGTTTGGACAGAAAATGATAGAATACCAGTAGAAAATGGGCTTAATCACACCAAATTACAGAAATTACAATAATCTCTTGCTATCCCAGAATTCAGAAACTCCAGAGATTATCTGTGTCCAAAGAACTGCCAAAACACAATCATAACTATCTCCTAAAACTACCACACAAATAAAAACAAAAATACATAACTTCCATTAACTGACACTTGGCAATTATTAAAACTAAATCCTAACATGGAAGTTACTGAAAGTCCTACGTTTCCTAAACCCTTATCATTAACTAACCTCAACTGTCTTTGACCAAAAAAATCTAACCTCAACTGTCTATTCTCTAACAACCTAACTGACTACAGTTAGTTACACTTGCAGAATACAGAAGTTATACTAACAGAATGCAGTAAACACTATTCTAGAGTATTGTAGTTTGCTATACTCTATCATAGACAATAATTCTATTATCTTGCACTGCATTATTTTCACATATTCTTTTCCTAATTTTTGTCCAGAAAATAGCAGAGATGGCTCATGCAAATGGTGCTCTTTTGTTGGTCGACAATAGTATAATGTCACCTGTATTATCCCAGCCATTGGAACTTGGAGCAGGTATCAACATAGTATGGCAATGACGTAGAAACAGATTTACACTTTACTCACAGGACTTGCACAATAGGCAATATTTTCAATAGTAAATTGGTAGTTTATAATAATGAGCTACATCGGTACAGTTTCTATACGCTTCCTTATATTTAAGAAAGACCAAGTTTCCCAATGTTTTGAATTTTGCAATGTTCACTCCATTTTTTTATGGATATCTAAAATATATTTGAGTAAAGGATATATATAATTCCTCTAAATTGAGGTGTGCACTAAGAAGGAAAAGTGCAGAGTTTTAACTATTGGTTGGAAAATCTAGAAAGTGGTTTTTCAAAAATTAAGTAATTTCTTATGTGCATGTGTTCTTATGAGTCATAACTACTGGATTTTGCTGCTAGACTGGCTGGTGGACTAGTTCATAGTTGAACTGAGGCGACCAGCTTGTCTGGTCAGGTTTTCAAAATCATTTTCCATCTTTCATTTTCTTGTAGTTAAAAAAATTACATAATATGACCTACTGTTAAAAAGTGTTGTCAAATCATATATTCGTATTGTTTAGACTCTTAAAGCTATATTTTCAGCACGAATTTGCTTCTTTTCATTTGAGTAGAAATATTTGTTGATGTAAGATGATTGTGATCTCACATTTTCACGCTTATTGCATGTATTTAGGTATGTATCAAATACTTCTTTTTAAATTTACCAAAGTGCCAAGCCTGGAGTCCTAGTATTGAAGTATACAATACTATTACCTAGCTACATTTATGTTCCCACCAAAAAAAAAAATGCTCAAAAGCTAAGTTGTCAATCCCAGCGGGATCCCAGGTTCCCATCCCATTGCAGCCATGCCCTATGATGAAATTTCCCATCCCAGCCCAGTTCAATGTCCTGGCCATCCCGGCTGGGATTCCGGAAAAAATCCCTCAAAATCCCGGCCATCCCGGCGGGATCCTGACTGGATAGCATTTTTCCAAAAATTCCCTCCAAATGTAAACGTTGGGGGTTTTTATTTAGGGGTATTTCTGGGTTTTCGCAATGGAAAAACCCATAGAACTTTGATTTGTTCGATCTTTCCCTCTCTTCTACCCATTTCGACCCTCTTCTTCTCTGTTTTATCATGTATTAATCATTGATTTAGGATGTGTATATATGGTATAAATAATACTATAGACAAAAGTTCACTATCCCGGCCATCCCGCTTTCCGGGATCCGCTATCCCAGTTGAGGCTGACCGTGACGAGCTGGGAACTGGGATCGACAACATAGCTCAAAAGTTAAACATTTGTCTTTATCAATTATGCCCAAACTTTACAATTGTGGCTGGTACATTTTTCGTGCAGATATTGTCATGCACTCGGCTACCAAATTTATTGCTGGACATAGTGATATTATGGCTGGTGTACTTACTGTGAAAGGTGAAAGGTTGTAGCTCTTCATCTATATTTCTCTAACCTTCAAATTCTAAAGACATTAATTTACATTTGTCATTGTTAGTTGTTAGTCTGTATTTCATTCATTAGATTGCTATAATTTTAATTTTAATTGTATGGCAATTTGCTTGGCCAAGTGATACAGTTGCATAATTTTATCTGTTAGTTTATTGAATAGGTTGGAAATTTTCACAAGCTCTTCTGCATAATGTAGACTAATACATGTTTTAATTGCTTGTGTAAATTGTTTCATATGTTTTGTTATGAAATATTCCATTAGCTAACTTTATATGTCTTTTGATTTTGATCTGGATTTTTTTTATGACCAAATAATGTTTTGAGAGAGAGAGAGAGAGAGAGAGAGAGAGAGATTTTCTCTGTTAAATTCTTGTTCTTGAACTCCTTCAAAATTATTCAGTAGTACAAGGTTGCTGAATAATTGGAGAGACTCGGCCACTCTCCCCTGTTACCAACCCCAAAATGATCCAAAATATGCCAATACTCACCCTAAACTCTCTATTTAAAGGCAAGATGCCTCACTCACTAACCCAACCACTAATTAACCAACTCTCACTAACTGAGTGTGTCTGTCTAACAGGTACTCTTAGCGCTCTTTCTTACACTTCTCTGTCTTTTGTACGACTCATTGAAGCCAGTTGGTATCGCAAATCTTGCTCTTTCATAAACCGCCCCCCATTGTACTTCTAATTGAATTTTTGTTTTTTATACATAGAACCCGTTTGGATGCAAACCAAAGAGCACTTATTGGAGCTTATCTAGTGCTTTTTCTAGTGGATAAGCTCCAATAAATTTGTATCCAAACCCTCGTACACTATCAATCTGTTGTTGTACTTGTAAGTTTGGAGTTTTTGGTCTGAAGTTTTTTTGTCTGTTATATATTTTTAATTTTTAATTAATAATTACTAGAACAGTACCTTGTTTCAATTTTGTTTTTGGGCTTTTAATATATATATATATATATAAAAGAAATAATGAAATTAACAAAATGTTGTTTTCTCTATTTCTTGTCCAAACTTTTATAAACAGGAAGCAAAGTGAAAATAAGGTGGAATTTTTGTAATTATCAGAAAAAATAAAAAATATTCTCACAAATGAAACACATCTTTCATTTCCCCCCATTTTTTTGTAGCCTTTCCCGTCAATTGTTTACCTCCTTTCTTTATTCTGTGAAGGTTGGCAAAACAGCTATATTTCTTACAGAATGCGGAGGGCTCAGGCTTAGCTCCATTTGACTGTTGGCTTTGTTTGCGAGGAATCAAGACAATGGCCCTTCGAGTGGAGAAGCAACAGGTGCTACCTCTAATCCTAAGAAAAACGAAGTCTGTCAAGATCTTGTGTGTATATATGATGACAAAGATGTTGCTTTATATGTATGGTGCCATGATAATCATCAACCTTGATTACACTCGTTGATTGTAATCAGACTATCAATAAGAGAGAAGTATACATCCACACACATATTTCAACATGAAGCAATAAAGATATTTCATGGATGTTTGCTCTTCATGAATATCTTGTGTAGTTTCCTGAATCTCTTATTCAATTGGCTTGTATTGTTATTTGGCTGATGAACTCATCCTTTAAAAGCAGTCCTAGGAAAAGTCATGCAGTTTTATCTATTGCAGGTTAATCATGTGCTTGAATGGTGCAGTTAAGGAACACATGCGAACTAACTTTGTAATTTTAAATATTGATCTTGTCTTAGGTCATCTTACTCTGCTCTAAGATCTGTCATAAAGATTAAAATTAGATACTTAATCTTGCCTGCTCATTTCTTTTTAGTATCTTTGCGTTTTTTTTAACATGTACATGATCATTATGGAGGCACTGATGGGAAGGGTTGATAACATTGTGTTTAGTCCTATGAAGAGAGGTAGAGGAAGGCTTAAAAGAATTTGGATAGATATTGTTAAAAATGATCTCATCATCAATAATATCTCTCATAATCTAGTTTTTGATCGAGCACAATGAAGTAGTGTGATCCATATAACTGACCTCATTTACTGGGATAAGACTTTTTTGTTGTTGTTATTGTACACGCGCATTATGGATCTGATGAAAGCATAACATTCATCAATATCGGTGGTCGTTCAACAACTGATTTTGATTTTAAAATTACAGTCCACTTATGTTGATTGATAACCATTTATTTTATCTAATTTTTTATTTTTAACTTGGGAGTTAAAATCTATTGCAGGAGAATGCACAGAAGATTGCTGAGTTCCTTGCCTCCCATCCTCGAGTGAAGAAAGTAAACTATGCCGGTTTGCCTGGTCATCCTGGACGTGACTTACACTATTCTCAGGCACTGTTTACAAATTAAAATTTCAGATAAATTTTTCTATGCCAAATTTGTATTTTCTCATGAATTCATATGGTCCCTTTCCAGGCAAAAGGTGCAGGATCTGTGCTTAGCTTTTTGACAGGTTCACTGGCTCTCTCGAAGCATATTGTGGAAACCACAAAGTACTACAGCATAACTGTTAGCTTCGGTAATAATTCTTCCACTCAGTGCTCTAATTCTAAACTCGTGCTTTTTGTGGTTGGAGGAGACCAACATTGTGCTTCGATTTAAACAGCACAAAAATTAAGAGATTTTTTTCTCCTTTTCTCTTATTTCAACAACCATGACCTATGCATTTGCTGATAAGCCATTTGGCTTGTACATTATAGCCGCCCCTCCGCCCTCGATGTTGAATACTTGGACCTCTATTATAATTGAACACCTTGAAGATTTTCAGCATCATTGTTGTTCCTAATGGAAGGAATTGAAAGTGCTGATTTGGCAGTTGATAGTTCTGATTGAGTTCTGTATGATTTGTTAACAATCCTTAGTAAGAGACGTCTGTTAGAACTTAGTAGACTCAACTGAAATAATACAATGGTAGAGGGCTAAGTGAGAACCTTGTTGCTATAACGTTTTATTTTTGTTATTGGCAGGGAGTGTGAAATCCCTCATCAGCCTGCCTTGCTTCATGTCCCATGCTAGCATACCTGCTGCAGTCCGTGAGGCCAGAGGTTTAACCGAAGATCTTGTACGTATATCTGTTGGTATTGAGGATGCAAATGATCTCATTGCTGATCTAGACAATGCATTCAGAACGGGGCCTCTGTAATTTCTCATGAATGTGCGTACACCTTGGAGTAGATGGATTATTTATATGCTTGTTTTCAATAAGGAATAATTTATCTGTGATCAAACATGTTGAAGATTTGGAAGCACAGTTATCTATCATTTACTCTCTCCGTTCCAAAATATAAGTTATTTAAATATAAGTTATTTAAGGTAATCCGCGAGAATTAAGAACTTATCATTTGATAAAATATTGACTGAAATACGTTTGTTTAAAGTTAAGTTATATTAAGGAAAGAGAAAGATGATTATTGGTTTAGTGCATAGTAAGAGCTGTGATTGGTGAAAATTGAAGGTGGTATAGGTGAGAGATATAATATTAAATAATATGGGAAAAAATTCCGAGTTTGTAAATTAATTTACATTATGGAATAGAGGAGGGATCAAGTTACCCTAATGACTCATTTGGTGATCAAGATAGGATAAGAACATGATAGAATAAATGATTGGATAATCAAATTGATAGGATATGATTAAAACAATGAAAAATGTATCAAATTTTCCTTGAAATAAAAAATACATAATATTTTTTAAAATTTAATTTTCTAAATACTTTTTTTTAAAAAGTGATTATTCTATTAAATTTAATTTTTTTTACATTTTTATAAATAGCTTACTTTTCAACAATGACTAAAATAAAATTAATTTTTATTAATTCGGCTATTTTAAATTTTTTGAAGGGAGTCTATTTTAATTAAAATTATTATCTATGTAACTAATGAGTTTTAACTTAGTAGGAGTAAGTGATTAATGATAAAAATTATTAAAAAATATTATTCTTTCAAAAATATTTTATACTTAAATTATTAATTATAATTATAATTATATAAGTAGAGAAATAATTTTAAATAATATCATATGATAATATAAAATTAGTCTATATTTACTATTAAAAAATTAATATATATATGTGTGTGTGTGAGTAGCCTATTTTATTGTTAGTTTGTGTATTTTTATTATAATATAAATAACAAAAAATAATGTTAACTAAGTAGTAGTAAGTGATAATGAAAATTTAATTATTTTATATGAGTAAATCTAATATTTTCACCATTTATAAATAAGTTTATTTTTTAATTAAATTTATCAGTAACTAAATAATTTAACTTAACAATAACAATTAGTAATTGATAAGTAATAAAATTAATATTTTATTAAAATAAAAAATTTATATTTATTAATTAATATTATTATAAATTATATAAACTATAAATATTGAAATTAATTTTGGGTCATGGTAATAAACAAACAAAAAACTGATATATTATTCTGTCAAGATAATTTCTATCATAGCTCCCTCCTTAGGATAACTTTTACACATGATGGACATGATAGGATAAGGGACAAGATAGTGTTATCCTATCATGCTGGCGCAACAAATAACAGTTAACAACAGGACATGATTACTATACTATCATGTCTCTGTTTATCCTGTCCACCAAACGGGCCCTAAGAGTAACTCTTTAGACTTCATATCCACACCATTCATTTTATTAAAAATTAACGACTGAAATGTATTATTAATGCCAATCACGTGACCATTTTAGTTCCCTCAAGTTAAAGTGGGTTAGATTTAACACCCCCAACACCCAATTTAAAACTCTACCCTAATTTTCAATATACCCAAAACACCGCAACATTAAAAAACACATATAAGTCCCACACCCCCATATTTCCCTCTTCTGCTTTCCCTTTACAATTTCGCATCGAAAACCTCAACCCCTCACCTTCCTCCTCCCTCCTTCCTTCTTCCTCCACCACCATTGTCATCAGCTTCGTCATCTTGGAGCTTCGTGATCATCTTCTTTATCATCTTCTAGGTATTTTCTTCTTCCTCTCTTCATTTTTTTCTTTCCTAGGTTTCGGTGAAGAAGGTTTTGCCATTGGAGCAGGCCTTCAACTCTCCGAGTTTTATAACCCGGAATATATTTTTGAGTCCCGAGTTTTAAAACCCGTACCCATAGTGTGTTTCGGGATCTAAATCTCAGAAATTGTTTAAAATATTTCAAATTGTACGGTTCCGAGATTTACATCACAGAATGAAAATACTGTTGTATGTTCTGAGATTTGAATCCCGGAATTGTTTAAAAAATTTCAAGTTGTAGGGTTCCGAGATTAACATCTCGGAATGAAAATACTATTGTATGTTCCGGGATTTAGATCCCGGAATGTATGTAAACTTATTATTTTATTTTGCGGGTTCTAAATCCCGGATGAAAACTCCAATTTCCGGTTTTTAAATCCTAGTTGGGACGTATTTTCGAGTTTTAAAACCCAGACAAGACAGGGTACTGATTTTACATTCTGGGAATGATATCCCGGAAACACAATTTATGCAAAATTTATGTTTTGTGTACTGCAACTTTGATTTTTTATTCTTTTATTATTGTTTCATTATTGACAGATGGCTAGGACTCACTTTGGAACTTGTAGGGGTAGACGTGAAGGGGGACGGGACAATGCCGACGATGGGCGTATCCCTGGTGGGCGTGTGCCACAAACAACATCACATCAAAAACGGAAAGCAGATACTTCTTCCTCAACCCCACATCCTCCACCACCACCTATTCCTAAGCTTGAGGTTGTACCTCAGCCACAACTACAACCACAGCCTCAGCCACAGCCTTAGGCTCAGCCACTACAAGACAAAAGAGCTTAGTGGATACACCTCACTCCTGCTGGCGTGGATTTATGAGCATTTTCCGACCAGCATCTTCTATAGACTCCCGGTGCAGGGTCACACAGAGGCTCAGCCTAGAGCGGCCAGGTGGAGATGTGGCTAGACGGGAACTGCTCTCGTTCGCGTGCAAAGAGAGCATCTGGATGACATGGATGCCCACGCCATCATTTGGACCCCCTACGCCGATCAGAGAGACCATCGACCATGACAGGAGGTGTCACTTTATTCGGGTTGCATACGTGGACCAGACGCTAGGCGACCTTACCTTCTGGAGAAGGTCCTCTGCCAATTCGGCTACATTCAGATGGTCCCCCGAGCACCCCGTGGCCCACCTCCCTCCGCTAAAGAGATAGATGTCGTGTTCCATGCATTCACCGATCGAGTCATCCCTCTACGGGTTCAGGTTTCTTTTCCAGTTGAGACGGCCCCCGATTACATGTCATGGTTTTCGCGACATTCACATCCGTGCCTCGTCCCAAAGTCTAAACGTGAGAATGTTGGCGTAGCGGTAAGTTCATTGTCTGGGTGACTTCTAGATGTTAATAATTAAGTTTTTACTTTCATAATTCACTAACATTCTATATTGCATTCTTTTAGGCTATCTTGAGGAGAATGGAGGGGTGGTTGGCACCGTCTCTAGCTGCACATGATGCACCTCCTGTTGGGGGACCCAACAGAGCTGCATTGTAGAGAGCATTGGACTTCACGAGGCAAAGGATCATGTCCAGCTTCGTGTACCAGAGGAGGAGGAGGGGAGGGGAATCCACATCGACCTCTAGTGGACCTAGTTGGTTGTTGCTTATGTTTGTAATTTTGGATTATTGGACAAGTAATTAGTATTGTTATGTTTTGATTTGGAGATCAATTATAATGCAACTTCGATTATCAAGTGGATATCATGTTTTGGAATGCTTGTATGATTTTAGCATAATCTTTTGATTTTGGACCAGTTATAATTTTTTTTCTATGTACAGGTTCGTAGGAATGTGATTCCAACATAATCTTTCAATTTTTTCCTGTTAAATTCCGGGTTCTAAAACTCAGAAACAAAATAACATTCCTAGATTTAATTTCTCGGAAGTTATTTTATTTTGTATTCCAGGATTTCAAAACCCGGAATATAAGGTTTGTTTTACATTCCGGATTTTAAAACTTGTTTGTATAAACCTTACGAGGTTTTCTATTCCCGAAAAAAAGTCAATATTGATTCAGTTACCCGGGAATTAGAACCTGGTATGAAGAAATTCAGAAAGAGTTTCAGGATATAAAACCCGGTATAAACATCAATATTGGTTCCGGGATTAAAAAAGCCGGAACTAAAGAAAAATAAGGCCAATTATAACTTTTGCTCCAATAAAGTGAGATTTTAAATTAGGTGTTGAGGATGTCAAATCTAACCCAAGGTAATTGGTTTGCAATCTCCATTGGTGGAGAGAGGGCTCGGATTGACGGAGGAGCATCCATTACTCTGCCGGAGACAGCCCCTCCAACCAAAATGGTCTCATCTGCAAACACTGGAAACAAAATCCAAGTCCTCTATTTTGTTTACAGGCCGAAATTGTCAGGGCAACATAATTGGGAGGTTCTATAACTCTGACATAAACGACTTTAATGACTTTAAAAAAATAAAAAAATGAAACACGATTGTTGTTTGACCATGACTTTAATGAAATGAATACATACCCAACGTGGAGTGTGTGTTTCTAGTGAAAATAGAAAACAAAAGAACACGCCATACATTTTTGTCCTTTCCCGAGACAAGATGAATACAAATCACACCGTTAGCGAAGGTGGCATCCAATTAATTCAGGAGGGTTGATGATGGAGCCAAAAACATGTTACAGCGTGTATTTCTTTTCCACTATCCTGCTTTTGAATTTGGGTGTGGGAATTTTGAGTGCTGATGATAATTACAGCAGACATGACTTCCCAGCCGATTTTGTCTTTGGTTCAGGAACCTCTGCTTATCAGGTAATTACTTACCTCTTTCTTCTTTTCAAGTAATTAATGAATCTAATGCTAATTAATCTAAATTCATTCATGACACAGGTGGAAGGAGCTGCTTATGAAGATGGAAGAACTCCTAGTATTTGGGACACTTTTGCCCATGCTGGTTGGTTCCTTCTTTTCATTGCCTCTTTTTCTTCTTCTCATCCATTTTACTACTAACTTTTCAAGTTTGCCTAAGCATTCAAAAATTAATTTTGGGTGTTTGCATGTTTTCTTTTAATTTTAACTCGGTGGGGGTTAGATTTTTCACCCCAACATTAAGTTTTGACATCCTTTCACATTTCGGGACTTAAATTCTAGAAGTAAAATTTTGCAGGATTTAAAATCTCGGAAGCAAAATTTTCTAATATGTAAAAATGGAAGGGTGCGAAAATGAGTGAGTTTGGGTGTTAATTCTAACACCCACAGGGTCAATGCCACAAAAGTAGTGTTCAAAGTTAGGGTAGGTTAAATGACCCTATGATTAACTGGAGTTATTTAACTCCTGTCCATATGAACCAGTAAGATTGTGCCATTTATTTTATTTATTTCCAAATTATTTTTTAATTTTAATTTTAGCACAATCTTACTGGTCCATGTAAACATGGGTTAAATAACCTCAATTAATCATGGAGTCATTTATCCAACCTCTTCCGGTCTCATAAAAGCCCTTTCATTATTGCGTGGACACACTCCACACGTGGCACACACACGTGCATAGCTTGTGAAGCTGTGTATTAGAATTTCTGAACCCTCAGTACAGTACTCTTTGGCGGAGCAAAATGTCAAACACCTTGCGATCAATTTTCCGAATTGAGAATCAATTACGAGAAACTTGGAATGTGAAATTAGCTAGTAGGAACAACTACCCAGTTTTATTTGGTGCTAACGTTATCTATGAACAGGGTTTGCACATGGAGAAAATGGAGATGTAGCCTGTGATGGGTACCACAAATATAAGGTAAGTAATAACACACTAAGCTTCAATTCACGATTTTACTCTTTGTGATTCACTTCATAATTTTTGGGACTTTAAATAGATTGAAGCATAAGGTGGTTGAGACAGTGCAATCAGCAGTTCACTGTTTTCCCTTGACTTGAAAACCTATATATATAATGCAGGAAGATGTGCAACTCATGGTTGAAACAGGCCTTGAAGCTTATAGATTTTCGATTTCTTGGTCTAGACTGATACCAAGTATTTTACTCAACTTATTCTTGAGTACATAACAAGAACACTGAATTTTAATACTCTTTTTTTTCTTTCTTTATCCACTAAAGCCCTTTTCAAATTGCTTTTGATTCTCCTCAGACGGTAGAGGACCGGTCAACCCCAAGGGATTGCAGTACTACAACAATCTCATAAATGAACTTATTAGCAAAGGTTGAACATAAGTTTCTTAATTTGCAATATAAACATGACTTCAAATTCGATAAAAAGAACTTTCAAATCAGTTCTGTTTCTTCAATTAATATAGTCTATTCTGTCCCTTAAGCAGGAATTCAACCACATGTCACACTACACAACTTTGATCTTCCTCAGGCACTTGATGATAAATATGGAGGATGGGTTAGCCGTGATATCATGTATGTTCCGTGCTCTTAACGTCGTACCAACTTGTGGTGAATTTAAATCTTGAAACTTCTAGTGCATCAATTGCATTGTATAAAATGGATCGAAATCTTTTGTTCCCGTATGGTGTTCCCTTCCTATTCATGCTTTTCTTTAATTAACATGGCACAATTTTATTGGTTCTGAACTGTACAAGTCGTTCAATCACCCGGAGAAGGTGTTGGTTGAGGAGGGCACGATGCTTCCGGTAGTGGTGGTAGGCTGGATGATTGTCGCTCTTCGCCTTGGTGGACGTTCGGGAGAGATCCCTGCGAAGATACTCCGATGCCAAAAACAGCGACTATGTGAGGCGGAGGTCTTAGTAAGGTAAAGATAGTGTACCTTAGTGAGGTGATGGGACTGACTCTTTATAGGGAGGACCTTAACACCTGTCCTTATCAAGCCCCTTGACCAAGGATTGCATCAGCATGGCAGACATGGCAGGCAACAGGACAAGGGAGAGTGTCAGGTGGTTCGGCGGGTCCTTGCAAGAGCTTTGCCTGGAACCTTCAAACGTTGACCGTCCCCCTGTGGTCGGCCGACAGGGGTCTTGGTCGGCGTGGGGGGTCCGATCGGGTGGTGCCGGTCGTCCGTAATGGCCCTTAGGACAAGGGAGAGTGTCACGTGGTTCGGTGGGTCCTTGCAAGAGCTTTGCCTGGAACCTTCAGACGTTGACCGTCCCCTTGCTACGTGCAGTGGCCGGCCGACAGGGGTCTTGGTCGGCGTGGGGGGTCCGATCAGGTGGTGCCGGTTGTCCGTAATGTCCCTTAGGAACAGGTTGGACAGGGAAGGTGACACGAAACGGGGACATAAGATCTGTACCTGTCTAAAATAAGGCGCTACACCTTAAAATCAAGACACAAGTTGCATATAATAATTGGCACCAAGGACATTGTTGCTTGAAGTAAGACTAGTTATTATGTCCCTAAATTAAGGCACTATGCTATTATCCTGCTTTGTGGTTCTCTAGTTAATACAATCATTCTGTTTTCTCCATTTATTATAGTCATTTCTCATGCTCATATGATCCTTGGCCTACCACACTTCAATGCTGTGAAGAATTCTTTTACTAACAAATGTATTTCTTCTACTTAGGATAGAATGTCATTGTATTTACCTTAGTTGGAATCAGAAATTATGAAATTACTGAAATGTCAATGCAGAAGAGACTTCACAAACTATGCGGATGTGTGTTTTAGAGAGTTTGGTGATAGAGTGAAGTATTGGACTACTGTGAACGAGCCCAATGTCTTTGCCTTGGGTGGTTATGATCAGGGAAATGCCCCACCTCACCGATGTTCTCCACCATTTTGCGCTACAAATAGCACTAGGGGCAACTCAACAATTGAGCCCTACCTAGCAGTTCATCATATTTTGTTATCACATTCTTCAGCTCTGACATTGTACAAAAGAAAGTATAGGGTATGTCACCTAACCATTTTTCATGATGTGTATTTTACTCTATGGATTTTTTTTTTGCTATTGTTGCTTCAATATGTTCTGATGGAAAAAGGTTTCATATTATTTGCTTAAATGAAATCTTTACCCTTATGGGTTTAGTAATTTTTCATGAAGAGTTATAGAACTTTGTTGGTGAAGAATGTTTATAATTCCAAAGAGACTAAGTTACATTGCAGGGTCATCAACATGGATTTGTTGGTATCTCTATCTATACATTTGGGGGGTTCCATCCTCTTACAAACTCAGAGAAAGACAAGGTAGCATCTCAAAGAGCCTACGATTTTTCAGTTGGTTGGTAAGTTACACACATAAAATTTGTTGTTATCCTTATCTCTTCCCCTTTTGTTCTTTGATTTTAGCTGTACTTAAGACAGGTTAATGTTTAATATTGAAGGTTTCTTCTATGTTAAACCTTCAAGCATTTTAAGTTGAGTTAGTTCCTTACTTCCTTATATTTAAGGCAGGGTACTTAAGACAAGTTAATATTTAATTATGTGGCTGATATCATGTGAAGGATAGGGCAATAATATATGCCTTCTTTATCACAGGATTATGGAACCCTTGGTGCATGGAGACTATCCAAATTCCATGAAGGAAAATGCAGGTGGAAGAATTCCTGCCTTCACAAACCATGAATCCCAAAAAGTTAAGGGCTCATTTGACTTTATAGGTATAATTCACTACAATGATATCAATGTCACAGACAATTCTGACTCCCTGAAGATCAAACTGAGAGATTACGATGGAGACATGGCTGCAAAACTAATCTGTACGTAATTTTTTTTAAGTATTGTAGATAGATAGATTGAAGTTGGTCATACAACCTTGCCATACTAATTGCATTGACATTTTTTTTTCATTCTATAATTTTCAACTGGTCTAAAATTTAGCATCATTTATCATCTGATTCTCCAATAATTTTTATTCACGCACAACCATGTCCATCCCTCATTGCTGAATATTTGGGGGAGTAAGTTGAATCATTGACCTGCTTTCCTGGGTTTTGCAGTTGGACCAGGTCTATTTTCAGAGGAAGAGGTAAATTTTAAAAATAATAATAATTATCCTATTAATTAATTGATTCAATTATTTAGATTACTTCAATGTATAACTATCTGCCTTCACTTGATTCAGTTCTCTGTCACACCATGGAGTTTACGGGAATTGCTGGATAAATTCAAGATCCTTTACAACAATCCTCCTATATTCATTCACGAAAATGGTCTCTTATCTTAGCTCTTTTTCATTATTCAAATGAGTGTCTATGAGGAAAGCCATATCTAGATTTTGCCATTCATAGTTTTTTTTGTGCTAACAGACCAATTCAAATAGCACTAGACTATTCTTGCTCATTAGACCCTTCCATGTTAATACATGTATCCAACAATACCACAAGGTTATTGAATATTGCTATTATCTAGAAACTTGTACTACATGCTCATCTTCAATGGCATGGAATTGTACATTTCAGACTTGAGAGACAATTTCAAGATTTGGTGAATTACCATTTTTTTTAGAAAGCAAAAGTATATTACTGGTGAGAGATCTTGGTGAATTACCATTTGTAATTCAATGAAAATGTCCCACAAGGTGCGTTCCAATGGGTTGATTATTAATGAGAATTTGGCTTGTCTTGTTAGGTCAAAGGACAGCAAGCAATTCATCACTTCAAGATGAGTCAAGGGTGACATATTTGCATGGATACATTGGTGCTGTGCTTGATGCACTGAGGTATGCAGTTGCTGCTCCAGTTTACCTTGACAATTAAATCTCAAAAATAATTTTCCATCACTACTGTCCGAATACCCAAAGTCGATGACGTAGCAGTTTTTTAAATACCTTGGGAATCAAAGTTATAGATTATTATTGGACGATAGATGCATTTAGAAGAGTGTACGAGCTTATCTTACAGCATAAACACTTAAATAAATGTTTGGTTAAATTTATACAAATAGTTTATGACCTACTTATAAATTTTTTTAACTTATTTTTATAGGTCTATCTGATTAGGTTATGAAATAAGTCTTATATCTACCTAGAAACTACTTTATTTATTTCAATAAGTTTCACATTAAGTTTACGAATAAGCACATGTGTTATAAGTGTTTATTGTCTTAAGCACATAATTAAGCTATTTAATGAAATGTGCTATGTTGGTGTTGGTTTACAAATAGTTATGGACTAGGTAGTCGTGTGAGTCGAGTGGAAAACCAATGTAATGATTCCCTAATCAAGCGATTACTCGAGGAAGGGATTATGTTCCTCAATGCAGGTTCCTAAGACACTCCAAAAAGCTTTTATTGATTTCTACTGAGAGGTTGTGACTCAGATAAGACTATGAATTAATTGAACGGCTAAGATGGACAAAAGACTTAAAAGTGGTAAAGAAAGTAAACGCTGAAATGTAAAGAGCTAAAAGACTGTAAAGGAACTTAAAGTGCTGGAAAGTAAAGACAAGAAAGTAAGAAAAGGTAAAATGCGGGAAATTTATATGTTTGATTGATTGATGAGTTGCGTGTGTACAAATGACTCTCTTCCTCTAATTATAGAGGCAAATTTAGCTATGTACAATAGTTAACAATCCACTTGCCACTACCCACGTTTCTCGGATCACTACTAGCATTTACAAGATGTGGGAGTGTTGGTGTTCTGTCTCTCCGGTCAGTCTAGAAGCTTTGTTTAAGCCGTTCTTTCTTGATTCGGCTGGTTCACTAGCAATAATCGTTCTCCTTAAACCAAAGGGATTGAACCTGGTCATGTTCTGCACGCGAAGATCTTCTAGAAGCTTTCAATATATTTCCAATTTATTCCTGAGCTTCTATACCTTCAAATTTTGCCCAGACGCGTGGTTCTCTCTTCTAGTTATTTTGCTTTAGCACACCAACGGCTAATCCTTCATCTTTGGCTAGCATCCCCAACGGCTAGTTTGTTTCGTCGGCTGGCGTGTAGCTTCAACTATTTTACTAACCGTTATGGATTTTTGGTGCCAACAATCGGTCAACTAGGTTATTAATTCATTTTGAGAGTATGTTACTAATAGAATGAATGAACTAAATACCATTGGGTTTGATATATTCTCTGATTTTCCGTGTAATGCTAATTTCTTTTTATTTTTTCAGAAACGGATCAAATATAAGGGGGTATTTTGCATGGTCTTTCCTTGATCTATTTGAATTGCTGGATGGATACAGATCGAGCTTCGGCCTATACTATGTTGATAGGAATGATCCAAAGTTGAAAAGATACCCAAAGCTCTCTGCAAAATGGTACAACCAATTTTTGAAGGGTACAAAATCCACTATAGTTGGAGCTATTGAACTCGAGAAGGATGCATCACTTGATTTTAGTAGCTAGGCTCTGTATTGTGCTTGGGTTAGAGCATCGTTACATGATGGTATTCCAGCTATGCTTAACTTTTCCTTCTTTACAGAATAAGAATACGTCAATAGCAACTTAGGACGTGTTTGTCCTTCATCATAATGTAAAAGTCCTATATAGAGTTTTTATTATTTTTTATAATAAAAGTTCGATGGGTTCGGTCTTGATTACTACCACGGGTCATGGTACGCCTCCAGGATCATAGATTACTTACGTTCACCAACACAGCTCCCACATCGCAAATGGAGCTAATATAGCTTTAATGTTTTCTACCTATCCAGTTTTTTTTTTTTACATCAGAAAATATTAAAATTTCTCTTTCAGAGATTGATCTTTGGACTTTCCCCTTCACAAACTATATATCTTCAGATCTTACCACTTGAGCTATCTTTAGTTTACCATGTAATAAATAAAATTACTTTTAACTTATTTTTCACTAACATAGCTCTCAGTTTATGAAATCTAATTATGAATTTGTAAAATAGTTTTTAGTTTTTAAAAATTGAAAATGAGAAAAATTATTAAAGACAGTTCTTATCTTTTCTTGTGCTTTCATTTAAGATATCTCATTAGAGCAGTTCAGGCTCATCATTTATTGATATTGAGAAACACTTTCTTCTTTAGTTTAAGTTAAGAGTTTGAGAATGAGAAGGCATGTGGAAAAAATATCAGAGTTAGAGATTGGAAAGGCCACACGTGAAAATAATATAAGAGTAGCCAAGTCTGAAGAGCCGTGAAAATAACTGTTGAAATCTTTGTTGAGATATAGTAAAAATGATGTTAGGATAATCGGCATTAGTTTTAAGGGAGTTGTGTTTGGCACCACTTAGTTGTGTGCACCACTATCCCTTTTATAATAATATTCAAAGCATTCTTAAAAAAAAGTTTTGTACCAAATTTTTTTTTTCTGAAAATTCTTTTATCCAAAAACCCTACCCTCATCCCTTTCAACTCATCACTCTCACCATTTTTCTTCCCCTCTTTTCTTCTGATCTGCCTAAATCTTGAAATGGACGAGTCTAAACCGAAAGTGGGTTCACCAAATGTAAGAAAAAATCCAGTTTGTAACTTTTTTCCACGTACGGGTTATTATTTGCACTTGTAAATGCGAAATATGTTTCACATTCGCACCCACAAGTGCGAATTTATATTAGTTATTTTTTTAATGTATTTATGCTATTTCGCATCTATAAGTGCGATTTGGAGGCAAATTTCGCAGTTATAAGTGCGAAACACATGAATATTACAAAAAAAAATTAAAATACTATTTCGAACATATAAATGTGATTTGGAGATAAATTTCACATAGGTGCGATGCAATGTGATAGAATTTAAAAAAAATTAAAGAATAAAATTCGCAGCGATTTTGATTCGACATTCTCAGCAATTTTTTTTCAGATTTTAAAAATAAAAGCTCTTTTCTTTCTTTGGTTCTTTCTTGGCTTCCTTTCGGTTTCCTCACGCTTGCTTTCGTTCTTTCTTTGGTTCTTCCTCTTCCGTGTTGCTTCTGCTTCACAACACTGTCCATCATTCCCCTGCACAAAAACAAGATCTAACTCCACTACAGAAAATATTTAATCTTTCAGTTTATTTTTTTCACAATGTTGCAAGAAATGTGGAATGCTCCTACAGGTTTCAGACCCTCAAAGTCTGAACCTTCTTCTCCAGCCAAGCCTCTTGGTGTTCCAAGAACTCGATCTGAATCATTCCACATCGCCCACAAGGTCTCAACTGGGGATACTCTTACGTTAGAGCGAGAAATGTTAGGTAATTTTCAATAAGAGCTTCTGGGTAATTTTCATCTAGGAAGATGAAGGGGGTGGTGGGGAGAAGAGGAAAATGACGGTGGTTAGAAGAAAATGGTGATTTTGAAGAAAAAAGATATGTAAGGAATTTTTTTAAGGATAAAATTGTCATTTTGCTGGATCACGGGTGGCATCACACTCAATTGGAGCGGCACCAGACAAAACACTCTAGTTTTAATGTCATCCTCATTGATTCTTATGTCATTCCTTAATTTTTAAAACCCAAAATAGACGTTACAAAAATAAATTTAATGCTCACTCCGTTCCAAATTACAAGGACATGTTCCGACAATCAGGCTTATTAAGAAAACATGTAATAAGCTAATTAATATCTTGGTTTTGTTATTTTTTGTATAAATCTTTCATATATGCCATAATTTAAAGCTCGCACTTCAATACCCAATAAATTGAAAGTATAATGAATGCAAGGGGTAAGAAAGGAAAACCCTATTATTTTTTTTCTGAAATCTAGAAGGGGTCTTATAATTTAAAACACAAAGTTTGTCTCTAAACGGTCTTATAATTTGGAACGGAGGGAGTAGGTATTTTCGCACTTAATAGGTGCGAAATTCATTTATGTCTAGGCATTTTCGCACTTAACAGGTGTGAAAATTGTGTATTGTTGGCTGCACTCATGAGTGTGAATAAAATCAATTTTTTTTATAGCATATGTAAGTGCGAAAACAACTTCTTTTTTTTAAATGTTGTATTTTATTCTAGAGATACTTAAGTTTCGCACTCCACAGTGCGAAAATATGATTTATTTTCTTCTAAATTTTGCACCTTTGTGTGCGAATTAATTTTTTTTTAAAATTATTTTGTTCCAGAGCTGATTATGTGACGACGCACTTATAAGTGTGAATAAAATAAATTTTTTTTAAATTCCACACCTATAAGTACGAAGCAGAAGCTGCGTCTGCTCAACCAAAGTTGATTCGCACATAGTAATTGCGAAAATTAAACGCACTTATTAAGTGTGAACTTAAAACGGGTAAGCGGATATGTTAGAAATGAAATTGATTTTTTAAAAATGACAATTTATTTTAAATTAAACTAATAATTGATACATCGTTACTTCGATTTTACAAAAGGCTAATTTTTTTTTAAGTAATTTAACAACTTATGATGGGACAACCCATTTATGTTGTCCCCACATAAGAAAATATCACGACTAAAAGAAGAAAATAAAATGTTTAATAAATATTTTTTTGGACGATCCATAAAAAACTTCTAAAAAAATGATAAACATGAAAATTTTAGTTCATTGAGGGAAGGCACAAGCCCAAGATGTGAATTTGCACACCAAAGAGTTAGGTGCAAAGGAAAAAAATAATAGGATTTAGATTTACTTAGTGTAATTTATTAGTTTTTTCTTTACTGAATAGATATATTAATCAATAATACGGCCAGAGGCCACAACATCCTGCTGCAAAGCAGTTAAAACATTTTGAGGAGCATCCTCAACCCAAACAAAAGACATAGTAGAGAAACATAATTTGGCAAGAGAGTCCGCAACCATGTTGCCTCCCCGCCTAACAAAGGAAATATCCATTAAATCAAAAAGACCAGAAAAAGAACGACAATCCCAAATGATAGAAAAAAGATAAGAACCCCCAGGTTTCGGACGACGCCAAAGATCAAAGAGCTTCAGACAATCAGTCTCGAACATGACCCTTCTGAAACCCAAATCAATAGCAGAGGAGATCGCCCAACGGAAACACAGAGCTTCCGCAATGACGGGGGACGAGACCATGATAGTAGCTGCGGTCGCCGAAGCGAGAACCTCACCCTCAAAGTTTCGGGTCACCATCCCAAAACCAGCCAAACTCGAGTCTCGAAGAGCTGCATCAAAATTAATCTTAAAAACACCTCTAGGCTGTCGGGTCCAACTAGACGGCAACACCGTAGACTGGCCGGGAACTGCATGCAAGTCGGGAACTCCAAGAAGAGAAGTCACACGATCAAACATAAGCGGTGTGGGCGTCCGCCGCTGTTGGAAGACAATCTGATTCCTCATCTCCCAAATACAGTAGGTCGTAGTGATAAAGCAAAGGAGAGCCAGGTCATCTGCAACCTCTAAGAACCTGAGGAAGAAATCAGCAAAGGAGAGATCGGTCCAGTCACCCACCCGTAAGCCAATCGACGAACCAAACCAAATCTGAACAGAATCTGGACAATAAAGAAGCGCATGGGCAACCGTCTCGCACTCCACCACCTCACAACAAGGACATGAAGGGTCAATGTCCACACCTCGATGCCGCAATTGACCTCTAACCGGCAAGATATCCAGAGCTGCACGCCAAACCAACTCCTTGCACCGCGGCAGTGCACGAGACCGCCATAGACGCTTCCAAGCCTGAGACGGCATCGATGGAACCCCTGTAAAAGAGGCCACAAAGGAAACCTGGTCCTGCATAATAAAATTATAACCAGATTTTGTAGAATAAATACCATTTTCATTAAAAGGCCAAAACAAATAATCATTATGTGAAACACAAGGAAGAGGAATTGATAAAATATACTTAGCCGTATTAGGATGAAATATCATATCAATCAAATCAGATTTCCACCTCCCAGCAGAAATAAGATCACACACCCGTTGGACATTCGCCTCATTGGCCAAATCCTGACGGGAGATAATAGGGATACCATGAGAAAGCCACTTGTGTTTCCAAATGTGAACACTAGTGCCATCCCCTAGGATACTCGACCAAGCATAGCTTGGACGAAAGCCTTTTTTAGCATCCCACAAGTCCCCGCGAGGAAAATACACCGCCTTGCAAATCCGGCTAACAAGAAGATGGGGAGATGAATAAATTCTCCACCAATTTTTGGCAACCAGGGCCCTGTTGAAAGCTTTAAAATCACGGAAACCCAGCCCTCCCGACCACTTGGGGCGGCAGAGGCTTGACCATTTTCGCCAATGGATACCTCGTTTCTCAGTATCTCCGCTCCAAAAGAACCTACTAATCATCCCTTCGATGCGGGAGCAAACAGAGTCAGGCAAAGCAAAACAAGACATAACATAAGCCGGAATTGCTTGAGCCACGACTTTAATGAGAACTTCCCTCCCTGCCCGGGAAAGGGAGCATTCTTTCCAACCTTTAAGTTTTTTAAAAACCCTCTCAATGACAAAATTAAATATTTGGGTTTTAGATCTCCCCACAATTGCCGGGAGGCCCAAATATTTGTCAAAACTCTCAACAGCCTTAACACCCAGAAGCATAGTAAGCTCAGATGAAGTAGATGCAAGCACATTTCGGCTACATGTGAGAGTAGATTTGTCAAGATTAATTTTTTGTCCAGAAGCCCGCTCATAGGCCGCAAGAATGGATTTAACACATTCTGCTTCCTCCGCAGAGGCCCTGACAAAGATGACGCTATTGTGAGCAAAAAATAAATGAGAAATAATCGGCACTGATAGCGGAATCGCAAGTGTACGATTTACTATCGCGTAGTAAAAAAGATCGAACCCAAAGGATAGGTGTTCTTATTAATATAAAGTTTAGTACTTAAACAGAAAAATTAAAAAGATGTATTTGTTGAAAGTTTGTTTAAGGTAGCACATGGAATAGAAATAAAATAGAAGAGAAAAAGATGATAGAAAATAAGCTCTTGGGTTGGTTTACGTAGTCTATATAATATGCTAGTAAGCTCCTACTTAATTTCTGAATTTTAAATCTAATTTCATGATGCTATAGCCTAGTGTATCTACAAGTTAATTCCTTACACATTGTAGAACTTTCTTTCTAATTACTAAATTCAATTCCTTGCAACTTAGTTAACTAGAGAAGAAGATGAAGAAGAAATTCAGGCCAACATAAAGTTACGTCATTCCTAATTCCTTAGTGAAGTATACTTATAACCTTTTTTAAATCCTAGGTCCCTTACTACATACCAATTTCCATTCGTATAAGTAATAAGCAAAAACTCTTATGCGCATGAAGAGGAAATGAAGAACAAGGAAATAAAACATGATATAGAAATAAAATTCAGAAAGGTAAAAACAAACTAAAACATAAATATAAACTACTACAACCCAAGAAACTTAAAGAAGAAGTTAGCCAAGCATGGCTAAAGGAGTCATTGAATTACCCTGGATAGGAGCTCAAATATGGCTTCCCACAAGTCCTAGGAACAATGCTCAAGAGGGAGAAAGAGAGAATACTTGTTGTATTCTAAGAAGGTGTGCTTTACAAGTGAAGAAAAGGGTCCTATTTATAGTAAAAATCCAGCCTCCAGCGCTTGAGCGCTGGCATTCCCAACGCTTGGGCGCTAGGGAGCATTAAAAATCCACTTCCAGACCGAGGGCCAGCGCTTGAGCGCTGGCTTCCCAGCGCTGCAGCGTTGGGCACTGCTGTTTCAGCTCCAAGCTTTTCCTTCCTTCTTCATGGTAGTGGGTTTTGAATGCCTTAAAAATCCACTTATCAGCCATTAATCAATTCTGAAACCTTCCTCCCACTACCATCAATCCTTCACATAATTTCCCATGTGCTAATTTGAAGAGAGTTGTTTCATATTCCTCTTTTTCACTTTTAGTCCTCTCTTGGTTAGCACTCCAATTCAAGCCCTTTAATTCTCTCAATCTTCACTTTTAGCCCTCCACTCTTGAACTTTCACATTTTGGTCCTTGATTTCCTGAAACTTTACAAATCGGTCACTGGACAAAAATGATAACTAAACCAGCTTTTCCTAAAAATATAAAATTGCTATAAAAATTCCTAAAAATATAAAATAAAGGTAGAAAAACAAATAAAACCTAATCTACACGCAAAATGCAAAATAAATAGAAAATCTACATAAAAATAATAAAAAACCTATATGTGACTCAAAAATAATAAAATAAAAAGACTAAAAACTACTAAAAACATCATATAATATCCACTCATCAGGCACCGACCTAGCAATACGGAGACCAGATAGAGAGGAACTAGTCACCGCTTGTTGAATCTGGGCCGACAAGACTTCTGCGCACAGAATAAAGAGGTAGGGGGAAAGAGGGTCCCCCTGTCTCAGCCCCCTTTGAGGACAGAAGGCCACCTGCGGATTACCATTTAACAAAATAGAAAAATAAACTGTAGTGACACATTGCATAATAAGGTCCACCCAAATGGGGGGAAAAACCATAGTGCAGAGAACCAACTGAAGAAAAGGCCACTCAACACGGTCATACGCCTTAGCCATGTCAAGTTTTAGGGCCATCATGCCCTTTCGGCCCGATATTTTTTTCCTCATAAAATGGAAGCATTCAAAGGCGATCAGGGCATTATCCGTTATCAGACGACCTGGGACGAACAAACTTTGAGCTTCTGAGATCAGATCAGACAGAATAAATTTCAACATATTCGCAATGGTTTTCGTAATAATTTTAAACAAAACATTACACAAGCTAATAGGTCTAAATTGGTTCGCATGCTCAGGCTTCTTAACCTTCGGAATGAGAACAAGAAGGGTATTATTAATCATACCTGGAGATAGGTCACCCTGAAGGACCTGCAAACAGAAGTGGGAGACATCCTCCTCAATTATATGCCAGAACTTCTGATAAAACAACGCTGGTAAGCCATCTCTTCCCGGAGCCTTTGTAGGATGCATCTGGAAGAGCGCCTCCTCGATATCAGCCTTCGTGAAAGGCTCATTCAGAATTTGGAGTTGAGAAGCACCTACTCTCCCTGCCACCAGGGAAACTGCCTCCAGGATACCAATCAGCGAGGATATAGTGAACAACTCCTGAAAATAAGAGTTCAAGGGTGCACTTATCTGGTGGCTGAACAACTCTCATCTGGTGGCTTCTAGGGTGCACTTGCACCTTAAGTGGTGCACCGTGCACCACTCTAAATGACCTGCTACAGTAGGTTTTTTACCTGATATTTAAAAAAATTTAAAATAATATTAACTAGTTAATTACATTTTTACCCTTTTTTTAAAAAAAAAAAAGTAAAAATGAATTATATAAAGAAGATTAGCAGAGAAAAAGGAGTTTATAGTAATTAACAAATTAAAATTATAATAAATTATAAAAATAAAATAACCTGTAGAACCGGTTACCGGTTACTTACCTGGACACTTGGCACGATCTTATTGGCCAAAAGCTGGTGGTGCACGGTGCACCACTTAATTGGTAGTTCACCTTAGACAAAACCCTCTCGTCTCTCACTTTTTAGTTTGCGCTCAATATTTTAAAAGGGTATAGATAGAGACGTGATCCCGTTAACAGTGAAGCTCTTAATTGGTTTCATCTCTCCACCGTCTGACCTCTTCATCACCTTCGATCCTGCTCACTCCACCGGCATGCGCATCATGCTCCTCCTTCGCCAATGTGGTCACCATCTCTTTCGTATTACCTTTCATTGATCAGCTAGAAAGAAGTCAACATTGTCGTCAACAAAGTCATGACCCACCTTTCTTCTTTCTCTCCACTTTTCACAATGATCTGTTTAATTGTAGTTGTTGAAAACTGTATTCAAACACTGTTTGTAGAAACTGTTTTTGAAAGCTATTTTTCAAAGGAAAAAAAATTGAATGAAATGATTTCTAACTTTAAAAAAAACTATAATTTGAAAACTAAAAACAAAAATAGAAAACATTTATAAGTTGTGGTATTTTAGTTTTAAAAACTGAAAATAAAAACTATTTTAGAAAATATTTTTTGAAAACAGGTTGTGGTAAATAAACTTTAAAATTTTTCAGTTTTTAAAAACAAAAAGCAGTTTTAAAAAACTGCAAACAAGCATGCCTAATTCTTCTCTCCTCATTCTCGTTGAACTTTTCACCTCCTCTCTAAGGCATCACCGTTGCATTTTCTATAGTCAACCCGTCATTATTTGTTTTTTGTATTGAAGAGGAATGGCACGCTGTTAAGTATCATCCAGAGATAGAATGACACCCAAAAATATGAGAGGTGATGTAAAAGATAAGACCAAATGGGATGGCAAGAAAACTCAGATATTATTGGAAGTGTGTATTGTAGATGTTTTGGGCAATGTTTTAAAAACCAGATCGGACCGATCGGTTCGACCGGTCTGACCGGAAACCGGTGCCATGACCCGGCCGGTTCAAGAGTAAAACCGGTGACTCGACCGGTTTTTGGTTGAATCGGCGAGTCACCTCTTTTTTTTTTTTTTTTTTTTTTTTTTTCTGAACTGCTTTTTTTGTTTTTGGATTTTTTTTTTTTGAAACCTTGAGGTAGAAAAGCAACACTATTACCACTACACCACAATATTATTAATGATTAATTATGTCTTTTAATATTTACATTTTTAAACTGATTAAAAAATTAATCAATACTATTACCACTACACCAGAATAATATTATTTTTAATATGAATTTAAAAAATATTAATATTATTTGTATTACCATACATGGATGAAATATTTAATACTTTAAATTTTTATTGATTACAAATTTAAATATTTAATCAATACATATTTAAGAAAAGACTAAAATAAAAGCCAAAACTATCAATTCAATTTAAAATATCTATATCCAAAACTTTGAAAATTCTTCATTAGTCTATATCCGGCTACAATATTTGTTTGTTTCGATTTTGGTGGCTAGAGACGGTAGATGTACAATTAAAGTTGTTTTTATAAGCATTCTTTTATTTTTAGATATCAAAAGATAATTTAAAAATAAAACAAATCAACTTAAATATATATGGTGGGATAGGTGAAATTAAACCTGAAATATCAGAAATAAAAATCTGAAATGCAAAATTTTATAAAAAATTGAAATATTAAATTGACAAAAATAAACAACATAAAAAATAATTAGTTAGGGTAAGGTCTTAATGGGTAGGACATGGTGGGGTAGGTGAGATTAAACCTTATTTTAGTATATATTTAGATATAGAATTCATATAGTATTGAATTTTTTTATATTTTTTAATATACACTGAGTCAACCGGTCCGACCAGTGACCCCTCGGTCCGACCAGTGACCCATTGACCCAGTACCTCGGCCGAGTCGATCACCGGGCCGAGTTTTAAAACACTGGTTCTGGGATAAAATCCAAGGTCCAATACCTTCGCCTGATCACCGCAACACCGAGTTCTTACTCGCTCAGGCGTCTCGCGATCGACAACTTTTATATCCAGTCACCACATCACATCACGTGACTGAGACACAACAGCCAAGAACCTCGAACCACGTGAGTCCTTCCTCTATAAAAGGCAAGGCATGGTGAACATAAGGTACACAATCTCTCCTCCACAATCTCACTTTCTCTCTAAACCCCACGCCTCTAAATTGAGCGTCGGAGTGTTCTCGTAGGGACCCTCTCGGGCTCGACGGAAGACGGAGTGCCATGATGACCACTGCCACGCCTCAGCGAAGTTTCACCGTTCCTCCTCAATCAACACCTCTCGGGGTGATTTGATCGGATTAGTCCGATCAACAGACGGCGCCTATTGATCGGACTAATCCGGTCAAATCCCCCCGAGAGGTCTTGATTGAGGAGTAATGGCGAAACTTCGGTGAGGCATGGTGGTGGTCTTCGTGGCACTCCGTCTTTCGTCGAGCCTGGGAGGGGTCCCACTGGGCGTCCATTTTGTTTACCGTAATTTTTGGTAAATGAACAGAATCCAAAAATAGTTAGAGGACTGGATTCAAAGACCTTTTCGAGTTCTTTGTGTGAAAACGTTTAAGTGTCGTTTACGTGTTTTTAATGAAGAACAGAAGAATGTTATTCAAAGTTGAAGAAAGAAGAAGAAGTAGAAGGTAGAAGATTGAAGAAAAAGAAAGTAAAACTGAATTCAAAAGAGAAAAGGGATCGATAGGAAAAGAGAAATCAAAATGGCAAAAGTAAATTGCATTGAATATAAAAATGAGAAACACAACAATCGTACTTGTGACCTCGTAATTGTCGTATTGTCGCAGTCGTCAGACGTGTTGGCTTTCAGAGTTTGTAGAGCTTGAATCTGTGAATCTTCCTTATTCCTAGTTACAACCTACTATTTATAATGCTTGAACTAAAACCGCTTACATGATCCTACGGCCAATATTCAAACATAACAATAACTTCCTATACTAAAGCCACACACATGGCATAGTTACAAACTAACTTTGCCACTTAGTAGACATATGTCTATTTTAAAATAAATTAACTAACTAGCAATAACTTCCACTAACTTCCAATAACCACTTCTGGTAGCTCTTGTGCTGTTGGCTCTTCATCTCTTGCTCGGCTCTTTCCATTCTATCTTGGTAGAAATGCTGATATAAATATTAGTCGAAATATTGCTAATACCTTGTGCTTTTAATTCAACCACAAATTTTCTCACTGCAAACATAGTCCATTTTGATGCAATCACATTAATAGGATCACAAGCACATGATTAATCTCATGCCAATGCGCCACTTCCATTCATATTCTCCAATTCAAGTTTTAATGTCAAGGTCGAAACACTAATTGGAATAATATTAGTGGAAGCATCTCCTTTGACATACTTGGTCTAATTAATAATAATAATAATAATAATAATAATAATAATAATAATAATAATAATAATAATAATAATAATAATAATAATAATAATAATAAACAGCCCGGTTGATCTTTGTCAAAATATTTTGAACAAATTTGCCAACACCATATTTCGACTAAGAATCTAGACTTAGCCCAACTTATTATTTTTGGTTTCTTGGTATTTCGACCAAGATAAAATTCTGGTATTAACAAGGTGCAGACCCATCGAAAAGCTGCTCGTCAACATGCACCGTCCTACGCACACGACTTGTATAAGTCAGCTTCCGCGAGGCCAGGTCAAGAGACCACGCGAAAGGGTTCTCCCTGTCGAGCATATCATAGTTGGCGTTGTACATCGGCTCCCGAATTCTCTTCGCTCCTGCCATCTATTGGCGATAAGCGCCCAAACAACGAACATTACACAAAGAGGGTTAACTTCCAAATAGAGATAATACAACAAGAACATATAATATCAATGCAATAACATGTAATTGCATCAACATGTATATCAATAACAATAGAAAACACATTTAAGTCATAACAATTAACCATAATGTTCCTATTACCATAGGGACCTCTCGCCCCATTAGGGGTTAGTCTTAAATACTATATACAAATAGCCCTCGCTGCTATGATAATCCTAATAAAATGCACCACTACCCTTGGGTTGTGATGGGACAACTACGATTCCTCGATCCGGGACAAAAATTAATTCTGACACACTGCCCACACCCTCGCGTGTGACTCTGCTATCGTGGGTTGACTTTCCCGCCAACTCATTGCCGCAAATGTCACCTCTTCTCAAGTACGACCTCTCGACCTGACGTAATCCATCACATCGAACCTCCTATTGGTCCATGACATACGGATGGACGCTCGGAGCGTCGAACTCTCAACTGTCGTAGCCTTATGCATGAAACTCGATACTCAATCACTACTCGACATAGGATTTATCTCCTCAAGAGTTTAACTTCCCTAAGCCGTTACGAGGTTTAACGTCCTCGTAACTTGTCTCCATAAACCTCGTAACACGGTGGAAAACAAGGTTCAAAAACATTTCTTTAAACCCTAGACATGGAGCATGGGTTCAGCTATCCCTCATTGAGCACCAAATGAGTTTTGTTTTAAAAAAAAAAGGGCATCATGGAAGGCTTTCATTGCCCAATATTAAACAAAACAAACAAGGTTAAAAAAAAAATCAAGCCTAAAAGAAGAGCATAGGTTAGGCCATAGCTTGTTGGTCATCAAAGAGAATTTTCCTCTTCCAACAAGTCATTTTTAGGATGCATCATCACCCAAAAAGCAAGGTTTCATAAAAAATATTTCCAAACCATTTTTAGATACAAGAGCTCAGAATTATTTTCAAAATAACCAAAACCTCATGGGTCAACTTAAAGTGTGAAGAAGGTCTTGCTCCTGACCCTGGCTGAGGTTTTGATGACGGCAAACTCATCGGCAAAAAGAAGAAAAGAAGACTTAGAGGAAACAGTGCTATATAGTTCAACTTTTACCTAGAAGTCTTAGTTTAGGTGAGTTATGCTTCTAAAGGCTTCTCAAAGCATAAAGGCTCCTTAAAACATCTAAGCTAAACAAGTTTAATGTTTTCATAAGTTAAAAGAAGTAGGAAAAACTCAAGCCGATCTTAAAAGTTCAAGTTTCTGGATATTGGACTTAAGTGTAATCGATTTCAGCTTTCTGGTAATCGATTACACCTAGGCAAGTAATCGATTAATTCTTGCTTGTAATCGATTACATGTTTGAATTTGAAATTCAAACTGCAACGGCTTTTAGTGTAATCGATTACCTAAGTAATGTAATCGATTACATGCTCGAAAAGTTGCATCTTTTCATGAACCATTGTGTCTCAAACCTTTTGGGAAGGGTTGCATTGGTTCAGGGACGTTTCCTCATGCCTATATAAAGTCCATTTGAGTCTAGAAACCAACAACACATGAGAATACATCATTAGGCCAAAGCTTTGCCAAAATAGTTCATTGATTAAGTCTTTTGATACTCAAACTTTCAAAGAGCCTAAATTCTGAGTTCATGATCTTCATTGTTAAGAGAACACTCTAGTTGTTCATATATTGAGGAACTCAGAATCTTATTATGCTTAAGAGCCTTAAAGCATAATTCTCATGATCAATCCGTTTGTATGTTAAAGGATTGATACAGCCAAATTGTAAACTCTTCTTCATCTCTTTCTGGTAGATTGAGTATTCACCGTGGATCTCGGTGAAGGGTTGTTGTTACTGAAAGTAGTGTACTTTCAGAGTGTTGATTGAAGGTGGTTTAGCCTTCAAGGTCTGAAGGTGGTTTGCCTTCAGGAACTGAAAGTGGTGTGCTTTCAGGGGCTGTTGAAAGTGGTATACTTTCACAGATTGTTGATAGAAATTCTTAAGGTAGTTGGTGTAAGAACTTGTAAGAGATTTTTATCAATAGTGGAAAAATCCTCAAGGGGTTTTCTTGAGGGACTGGACGTAGCCTTCGGTGGATAGAAGGTGAACTAGGATAAATTTCTGTGTGTGAATTCTTCTACCCTTTATCTTTACTTTCAAGCAACGCTTATTTCCGCTGCAATCGTTTGCATTTACATTCATCTTGAAAGTAAGAAGGTATCAAGGCGAAAATTGTAAGACCCTCTATTTTTGGTATTTATATTTTTGGACCCTGAGCTTGGATTATTTATATTTTAGTCCTTCAACTAATTCATAGATCAGTTTTTAACCCTTGTTAGACTCTTGTTTGAATAATGTTTAGTGGTATTGTCATTGGAGTTTTGATATGAATAAAGTCCTTATGGAATTGTTTGGTACTAGGTAAAAGAATATAATTGTTTAAGTTACAACAAGATGAGTTGTGGCTTAGTGGTTGAAGCTTAAGCATTTGATTTGCAAGACAAGGGTTCAAAACTGGGTGAAGGAAGTTTTGGTTTTATTTTAAATTTCGAGCAGCCCTAGTTTGAAGCAGAAACTGAAATTCAAAATTTGAAATTTAAACATGTGTTAATTGGGAATTAATGGGAAAGGTTGAGGGAATAATGGGTAGTTATTTCAGTGATCATGGGGAGATATTAGGTCAGAATTTCGTTCTTAAGGAGGCTATATACTCAGCCTTCACCCTAAATTCCAACACTACTTTTCTGCTGCTGCCAAGAAAAATCCGCTGCACGTTAGTTCCTCTTGGGCTGCTGTTTCTGCGTTTTTCTTCTGCTGTCTTCCTGCGTTTTCTGCTGTATTTCCTCCATTTTGCTGCTTCGTTTTCACCTTGGGAAGGAGCAAAACCACCCTCCAACCTTCCATCTCAAAGGGTTCTTAGTTGTCTTCGGTAAGGCTTCTTTCCAAGCAAATTATGAGTCCAATATTCGATCAAAAACTCAGCTCTAATCCTTACCGTTTCTGTTTCTGGACATCAATTCTCTCCTTCCAAATTCAAGCTTGATCACGTGACTCTCTACGGATTCTCAAAGTTATGGATGAGCCTTGGAACAAGGAAGGCGAACACCGGCTTGTACGTTCGTTTCCGGAGCCACACTTGAGGCTGGTTCCGCTCTACACTCTTGTTTCTTTATTCTAGAAAATTTTAGGTCCTTGACGCCAATTAAGTAATTTCAGAGAAAATTGATTTTGACATGTTGAAGCTCTATAAAATAATGTTTAAATGATTTAGAATCAATTTTTATAAAATCCCTTAATTAAAATCATGTTTCGGGATTTAAACGGTGAAGAACGATGTTTCTGGTCGCCTTGGACAGAGAGCCAACGCATGAGCGTTGGCACCTCAACGCCTGGGCGCTGGGAATTAATTCCCAGGCAGGGAGCCAACGCATGAGCGTTGGCATCCCAGTGCACAAGCGCTGGGCCCCTGCCAGCCCAGTGCTGTTTTTCTGTTTTTGTGAATTAATTGGTTTCAGGGATTTTTCTTCCATTTTTTTTATGAAATATTAATTTAGGCTTTTACTTATTAAATAATAGGTTGAACTTGGAATTGGATTCGAAACCCGAGAAGGTAAGGGTGACTTCCTTCTTAGTAATCGATTGTCGTTGTGAGTGCTTTTAATCCTGATTTGAAATTCTGATTGAACTCGGGTCTGATAATTTTGTTATTTGGTGTTGTATATGTTCTTATTGAGACATAATGATAATGAGAGATGAGGATTTGAAGTTGATACTGTTTTAACATGTTGTTGGAATTGATTTGAGATTATATATAAGCATGTGCTGTTGTATGACAATGTTTCAAAGAACTGTTGGTTCATTTATTTTGGAGGATCATATTGTCATAATCACATGCATCACTAGGTGTTTTGGTATGATGTGACGGGGAATTGTCCCGTGGGATCATCCGGAGGGTAGATGTGGCGGATATTTCTCCCGCGTGATCTCCCTTACTAGGGCAACGTGGTGGATATTTGTCCCACGGGGTTGTCCTGCTCGATGGAGCAAAACTTGGCCATAGATTTATGCATATAGTTATGTAAGAACTAACTAACATTTCATGACTTGATTGATAACATGCTCTAATTTTCTTGTGGTATTATAAGTGGAGTTGATAGTTATTCAAGATGATGGTATTGAACTTTGAGGTTGTTGTTGTTGTATATTATACTGCTGTATTTCATTCTGTTTTCTGTATTCTTTAAACTGTTGTAATTATTCTGCTTCTGCTGTTCTGTATTGCTGTTCCTGCTGTTTCTGTTTCACTGCTGTATTTTATTTCTGCTGTATCTGTTCTGTTACTGTATTTTAATACTACTGCGTCCTGTTTCTGTTTTATGCTACTGCTGTATCCTGATTTCGTACAGTAATCTGTTTACTGTATTTGTTGCTGCTGTATTCTGCAGTATGCTGTATTTAGTGCTGTTTTCTTTTAATTATCTTATAATGGTGATTAATATTTCTTATTTTCGAAGTTAACCCTTTCTTGTTTTGTTGTGTGTTTTCTTGGGCGCTTAACGCCACAGATGAGCAGCGCATTGAGTGATTTCGGGAGATTGATGGAGCTGAAGTGTGGAGAACTTGGAATTTTATTTTCTGCTTTGTTTTTTTTAAGACTTAGAAATTATGTTGTCGCTATTTATTTTAATTATTCCGCTAGATTATAATGATTTATGGGTGATGGTATATAAATATTTATTTGAGCGACGCTTTTGATTTTGAAGAGTAATTGAGTGACCTTTTGAGAGGTTTTAAAAAACTTATTTCCGCGTAATTATAATGTGATCCCTCAATATGAAAATTGGGGTGTTACATTTGTGGTATCAGAGCTTTGGTTGAGAAAACCAGAGCCTTGGGTAGATTTGTTTGTTAAGAGCTTTGGATTCTGAGATCGATTGACGGGGTGTCAATCGAAGGAAGAATTTTGTGAAATATTTGTTTGATTTTATTAATTGTGTGAGATTGTCCCATGAACGGACGATCCATGTGCTAAGTGTTTGACTTGTTTGATTGACTGTCTGATTTGTTACAAGGTTGTTCCACAAGTGGATAACCTAACAGGATATAACCAATTAGAAGATCATAGTATGTTTTAGTCATTAGTTGACTTTTGCTTGACCTTATTATTACTGGGATGAACTTTGTGTTAATTAATATTTTATTGTATTTATCACAAAATTTTTGAGAGAATATATATATATATATATATATATATATATAAATTATGATCATATTATTCTATTATTAAGGGAGAAAAAGGTAACAATGCATATATACATATATGAAAGGGGTTAAAAGGATTGAACATACAGTGGCCAGTAATGGCAGCAGGGTCTACAGGAGCTGTTGTGGCAGCTGCTGCTGCGACCTATGTGTGCTATGCAAAACGAAGGTGATTTTCTGTGAAGAGGGAGTAACTGCGGAAGGATGGGGTTTTGAATGGGGGGTTGTAGAGGTTTAAATTTGATGGGATTTTAGTCATGAATATGTTTCAATTTTGCTGGTCATAAAATAATGTTTCTATGGCTTTTGTTTTTCAAGCCTATGGATTTTGATTCATGTCAATGTTGGCATGACATACTTGTTTGGTTGTTAGATGTTTTTTTTTTGTGAGAATCAAAACATTGTGTGTTGGAACAATGCGCTGGTTAACTGATCTTACTAGGTTTTGGTTGTCCTGATTACAAGTTGTTTATAGTTGCTTTTGAGGTTTGTATTTAATATTTTGTGAATGTGTTTAGTTTGACCCTTGCTAGCTTTGAGGATAACAACAGGAGCAACTGCTGGCAGTTTAAGGAGGTTCCCGTGGTATTTTTCTATGTATTTGTAAGATGTCCATGATTGTAGTATCAACTCTTGTCAATTTGTTCTGTGTCCTAAGCTATTTCTCTGCAATTAGTCTTTTCCATGGTGAATTTCAGAGCATATGCATGAATATAGGAACACAAGTAGGACTCAACTTATGAATTGTATATAATGGTTTGATGTCACTAATTTCTTTTTTTTATCTTTTATTAATATTATTAGTTATGTGTCAGAAAATAATCCTTTGTCATCTTCTTCCACCTCCTCCTATAGAGTGAGATAGGAATAGAAGAGAGTAGTGAGAGATATGATGTGTGATATGATAGAAAAAGAAGAGAGACAAAGAGAGAGTAGGGTGTGAATATATCGGAACTGGTGTGGCTTTTTGCGAGTGATTTATGCTATTTTGGCTCTAGCTGAGGTGCTTTATGAGAGAGCAGTTATATTCAAGCACACACCTTCTCTTCCATTTCCATTTCCCATCTTTCTCATTCTTTTCCATTTTATTACTAATCACATTTCTCATTTTATCTTCCATCCACACCAACAGAGTGTAACCTGTAGACTCACAATTTTCCTTGCTGACACCGCTGAAATTTGCTCATAGCTGTTTTCTGTTTTGCTAGATTATTTTGTTGCTTACATACTAATTCTAGTACTAGTACATAGACTGCTCACAATTAATAACAAAAACTCAAAATATATTGAGATAACAATTGAAAGGATATTGAACATTTTATTGAAATTATATTGATATATCTTAACTTTCTGAGCATGTGTGTTTATGACTGTACTCACGCCAGGATTGTCTATGCATGTACCATTAGTTAGTTTGTTTCCAAGAATTTGCATCTAGTTGAAAGTTGGCTGTGGCTTTTGCTTATGAATTGGCGTAGGCTTTCTTCCTTTCTTTCGATTATCAGTGATTTCTATTGTAGTTGACCAGGACTAGTTAACGTTTTAATTTAAAGAGGCAGAGTCTATTTTTTGAACTTAAAGAACAATGCTCAACCTGTTTCAACTACTTTGGGAACTTTAGATATATACTATTCTTGGCCATAAGGGTTATCTTGACTTTTTGGCTTTAGATTATATTAGTTCATGATATTTTCTAGTGTGAGTATTTTTGGTGACACTAAATTTTGATTCGGACATCTGCTCTGACATTGATTTGAATAGTTGTTGAAAAATCCATTTCAATAATCGTTTTGAACCTTAATTTTAATTTTCGGTCTTAAATAATGATTGATAATTGAATTATCTGTTAGTTAATTGTTTTGAATATCAGTTTTATCAACCGTTTTGACTTCCCGTATTAAATTCTTGTTGCGGTGTTGATTCATATTTCATTTTGAAAAATATGATATTCGGTTTGTATTTTTCTATTTTGGCAATATGTTAAATTTTTTGTTTTGATTCTCTGATTTAAATAACTATTTTGATATTTGTTTGGATTTTCTGATGATTGCTTGATTGTCTGCTTGGATTCTCTTATTTGAGATACCTTGGGTAGAGTTGACTGTTAGGATATTTTTGCATTCTGAAATCGATTGTTGGGGGTAACAATCGAAAGAAGAATTGTGTGACTTAATTGGTTGTTGTTTGATTGACAAAGTTTCTTACTTTTCTGTTTCTAGATTTATTGTTGACTTTCTTACAAGTAGAAGTAAGAGGTTAGCAAGTCTCTGGTTTGTTCATTGTACAAACTCATAACTTTTGATACTTATACCAGTGATCACAGTTATATTTTAATGTTTGCTTAAGTATATGATCTTCTTTTAGTAATAGAAATTTTGTCTTTATTTTTTTTTACCCTTTCCTCTTGATTCCTTATCACTCTTAAGATCATTTGCATGTCATTCACATATCATGGGATTTTAACAAGATTGAATTTTGAAACCGGTTTCTTCTTTACCACGAGATCAATGATCTCCTATTGTGCCCAAAGAAATTTCTAACTAATGAAGGGTTTTAGGGCAATGCATGAGGCTTTAATATTTTTTTTCTTTTGTGCAATAACTTTCTCCTTTCTTTATTCCACCTGTATTTTATATGGTCTGGAAGGATGTCTTATTGTTTAATTCTGTAGTTTTCTATTTCTGAACTCCTATAGGAGGAAAATTTATAACCACATTTTAATTGAATTTTCTGCTTGGATATTCATATTCCTGTGTCTGTGTACTCTGTTATTGGAATGTAAAGTAATGTAGCCTTCATGTTCTGCAGTAAGTTTCTTCCCCTTAAATAATTTGCGATATGTAAATAGCTTAGTGTACTGGGGAAACATTTATCTACTAATCGTCAATTTTTATTCCTGTTATGTGTTTTGGCACTTTCACTTTATTGATAACAATAGTTTTCTTATGTCATGAGAGGAAAATTTAATTGTGTGAATTTCTCATTTACTTGCCTGGCCCAATTTTAAAATGGAAGAATCTCCAATTATTCAGGCTTTATCTTGTGTGCATCATGTCCCTATTTTCTGTGTGGCTTCTTGAAAGCTTATTGACCATATGTCGCAGTACCTTGACTACATTCCAATATTGATGTCTTACTGTTATTCTCTTTTTCCTTATGATTCTAATTTCAATATTTAAATTTTTCTTGAACTACCTTATTTATTGTTTTGATATAAGAGCAGACCTGAACTTGGCTTGTTTGAGAAGACTCCATTTTTGTCTCTCGACTTGAGTTTCGAGGACGAAACTCTTTTTAAGGGGGGTGGTATTGTAAGACCCTCTATTTTTGGTATTTATATTTTTGGACCCTGAGCTTGGATTATTTATATTTTAGTCCTTCAACTAATTCATAGATCAGTTTTTAACCCTTGTTAGACTCTTGTTTGAATAATGTTTAGTGGTATTGTCATTGGAGTTTTGATATGAATAAAGTCCTTATGGAATTGTTTGGTACTAGGTAAAAGAATATAATTGTTTAAGTTACAACAAGATGAGTTGTGGCTTAGTGGTTGAAGCTTAAGCATTTGATTTGCAAGACAAGGGTTCAAAACTGGGTGAAGGAAGTTTTGGTTTTATTTTAAATTTCGAGCAGCCCTAGTTTGAAGCAGAAACTGAAATTCAAAATTTGAAATTTAAACATGTGTTAATTGGGAATTAATGGGAAAGATTGAGGGAATAATGGGTAGTTATTTCAGTGATCATGGGGAGATATTAGGTCAGAATTTCGTTCTTAAGGAGGCTATATACTCAGCCTTCACCCTAAATTCCAACACTACTTTTCTGCTGCTGCCAAGAAAAATCTGCTGCACGTTAGTTCCTCTTGGGCTGCTGTTTCTGCGTTTTTCTTCTGCTGTCTTCCTGCGTTTTCTGCTGTATTTCCTCCGTTTTGCTGCTTCGTTTTCACCTTGGGAAGGAGCAAAACCACCCTCCAACCTTCCATCTCAAAGGGTTCTTAGTTGTCTTCGGTAAGGCTTCTTTCCAAGCAAATTACGAGTCCAATATTCGATCAAAAACTCAGCTCTAATCCTTACCGTTTCTGTTTCTGGACATCAATTCTCTCCTTCCAAATTCAAGCTTGATCACGTGACTCTCTACGGATTCTCAAAGTTATGGATGAGCCTTGGAACAAGGAAGGCGAACACCGGCTTGTACGTTCGTTTCCGGAGCCACACTTGAGGTTGGTTCCGCTCTACACTCTTGTTTCTTTATTCTAGAAAATTTTAGGTCCTTGACGCCAATTAAGTAATTTCAGAGAAAATTGATTTTGACATGTTGAAGCTCTATAAAATAATGTTTAAATGATTTAGAATCAATTTTTATAAAATCCCTTAATTAAAATCATGTTTCGGGATTTAAACGGTGAAGAACGATGTTTCTGGTCGCCTTGGACAGAGAGCCAACGCATGAGCGTTGGCACCTCAACGCCTGGGCGCTGGGAATTAATTCCCAGGCAGGGAGCCAACGCATGAGCGTTGGCATCCCAGTGCACAAGCGCTGGGCCCCTGCCAGCCCAGTGCTGTTTTTTTGTTTTTGTGAATTAATTGGTTTCAGGGATTTTTCTTCCATTTTTTTTATGAGATATTAATTTAGGCTTTTACTTATTAAATAATAGGTTGAACTTGGAATTGGATTCGAAACCCGAGAAGGTAAGGGTGACTTCCTTCTTAGTAATCGATTGTCGTTGTGAGTGCTTTTAATCCTGATTTGAAATTCTGATTGAACTCGGGTCTGATAATTTTGTTATTTGGTGTTGTATATGTTCTTATTGAGACATAATGATAATGAGAGATGAGGATTTGAAGTTGATACTGTTTTAACATGTTGTTGGAATTGATTTGAGATTATATATAAGCATGTGCTGTTGTATGACAATGTTTCAAAGAACTGTTGGTTCATTTATTTTGGAGGATCATATTGTCATAATCACATGCATCACTAGGTGTTTTGGTATGATGTGACGGGGAATTGTCCCGTGGGATCATCCGGAGGGTAGATGTGGCGGATATTTCTCCCGCGTGATCTCCCTTACTAGGGCAACGTGGTGGATATTTGTCCCACGGGGTTGTCCTGCTCGATGGAGCAAAACTTGGCCATAGATTTATGCATATAGTTATGTAAGAACTAACTAACATTTCATGACTTGATTGATAACATGCTCTAATTTTCTTGTGGTATTATAAGTGGAGTTGATAGTTATTCAAGATGATGGTATTGAACTTTGAGGTTGTTGTTGTTGTATATTATACTGCTGTATTTCATTCTGTTTTCTGTATTCTTTAAACTGCTGTAATTATTCTGCTTCTGCTGTTCTGTATTGCTGTTCCTGCTGTTTCTGTTTCACTGCTGTATTTTATTTCTGCTGTATCTGTTCTGTTACTGTATTTTAATACTACTGCGTCCTGTTTCTGTTTTATGCTACTGCTGTATCCTGATTTCGTACAGTAATCTGTTTACTGTATTTGTTGCTGCTGTATTCTGCAGTATGCTGTATTTAGTGCTGTTTTCTTTTAATTATCATATAATGATGATTAATATTTCTTATTTTCGAAGTTAACCCTTTCTTGTTTTGTTGTGTGTTTTCTTGGGCGCTTAACGCCACAGATGAGCAGCGCATTGAGTGATTTCGGGAGATTGATGGAGCTGAAGTGTGGAGAACTTGGAATTTTATTTTCTGCTTTGTTTTTTTTAAGACTTAGAAATTATGTTGTCGCTATTTATTTTAATTATTCCGCTAGATTATAATGATTTATGGGTGATGGTATATAAATATTTATTTGAGCGACGCTTTTGATTTTGAAGAGTAATTGAGTGACCTTTTGAGAGGTTTTAAAAAACTTATTTCCGCGTAATTATAATGTGATCCCTCAATATGAAAATTGGGGTGTTACAAAAATCGGGTAAACCTGATTCACCCCCCCTCTCAGGTTGCTATCTAGACTAACAATGTACTTGCTTTGAGGATACTTTGTAGAAAAACAAGTTTAGAACCATTGTGTGGTTCAAACTCAAGCATAAACATAACAAGAGAAAGGTGTAGGATAAGAGGTAGGAGCATAAGAATATAACAATAACAACATTAAGGAAAACTAAAGCAACATCCTACCAAGAAACCTACCTTTCCTCAAGAGAAGAAGAGAAAAATATGATGGAGAGAAAGAGAGAAAGAGTGGGCAGCAAAGAGGAAGAAAATAGTGTAAAACCCTTTCTATTTTCACTTTTGTCTATTTAAAAGAGAAGAAGAAATATTATAGACACTATTATGAGTGTTGGTCGACCAACTCATCCAATGGGAGGGAAAATATTTTGAATTTTCCACCACAAAGTGTGATAAAAACAATTAAAGGTGTCATTAAGGGCATTAAATGGTCTTAATTCTCCCCAAGCAAGCAAGAAGAAGACAAAGCAAGAGAGTGTGAGAGTGAGAGGGAGAGAGACGGATAGGTTAAGATAAAATGAGACGAGTTTGAGTTCTTCTCTCCCCATGAAGAGAGTTTATGATCATTTAATGATCTATTTAAGAAAACATCAAAACCTAATCTTTCTCTTAATTGTTTTATTTCTCTCATTTAGACCACACATCAAAGCTGACCAAGGCCCATAGAATTTCGAGCTCAACCTCCTCATGTGGGCCCAAGGCTTGCTTACACAGTGCTCACAAAAGGTTTCATGTGTTTCGATCCGTTTTACGACCCGAAGTCGATTTTTCATCGAAAAACAAAGTATATAAATATTATACTTAAAATTCACAGAATCTCAAACACACGATCATGAGCCCAAAACACACAACACAGTGAAGGTGCAAGAAACACACAAGAAAGGGGGGGTTTGAATTGTGTGACCCATTTCTAAATCTCTTTCTCTAATCCTTTGATTTATTAATCATCCGTTAGAGTTCATTTATTTCTATCACAAGATATTCTATAAAATAAGTTGAAATGCAAGAGATGTTTGACACTTATTGAATGTTGGATATTTGTTCGTTAATAAGATTTGATCATGAAGATTTAAACTAAAACGCAGTGAGGAAGCAGTAAAGCATGAAAGTAAAGCACACATAGTTTTTATCCTGGTTCACCCCCATAATCGACAGGGCTACATCCAGTCCTTGGCTTCACCAAGATTTTCACTATTTCAACAAATAGTACAAGTATTATCAGGGACTTCTCCCAACAAGTATTCTAAGGACTTCTCCTATCAAGTATTCGAAGGACTTCTCCTTACAAGTATTTGAAGGACTTCTCCTTACAAGTATTCTTAGGACTCCTCCTTACAAGTATTGTCAGGACTTCTCCTATCACCTTTTCAGGATTTTTCTTTTCTACAATAATCTCTTCTTGATAAGAGTGGGTAGAAGAAATGAAGCTTAAGGAACAGAGAGATCATAAGCAAGCTGATCTCTTGTCCTGAGTTATGTGTGTAGAGTATGATGAGAGTAAAACTCTATAAGGTGTCTACACACATAAGCAACTCAGCTCAGGTTGAGATATTAATTGAAGTTTCCTGAGCTGAGACCAAGGTTTCCTTGGTCTTTGGACGAACTAGATTGAGATGGGTACAATTTAGTTCTAGTCGCCAAGTTGCTACGGGAGCAAGGTTCTCTATATATATCTTCAGTTGAAGATCTTCGTTCATTCTCCACAGTAGGAGTGAAAACCTACCCGAAGTGCTTCGTCCTCTCCGGGAAGCACATAACGGCTAGTTCTGCATTTCTCAGCAGGCGTAAGTCACGATCAGAGGCTTTTCTGCAAGCATAAGATATGATCTGGAAATCATCAGTTCATCTGGGTTGATGTCGTCTGGCTCCATGTTGAGCAAGTAGCCTTGAGCTGGTTTCTTCGTATATAACGTGTAAAAGTTCAGCGGTGAGGACTGCTTTGACTCTTTTACCCCAGTGCTTGACAGCTAATACTTGTCACGTGTCTTGGTCAAAATTTTGAATTTCGACCGTTGAGAGTGTACGATGCACAGAGATTCTTGCCGTTGATTCCGCGATGTCAGCTTGATTTGAGGAAAAGTAGAGAAGTAGTGGGACCAAGAGGTATTGGATTTATTGAGTCCCATCTTTCTTTCTGTGATTGCCAGGTTTTGATAACTGTGCAGACGAGGATAAGAGTAATTATTCAAAAGAATAATTTCTTTAATAATTCTGTTGACTTGATCTCCTCGAAAGACGTACTCATTGATCTTTGTATCTTTGGCGCGATTCATACTTTGGTGGACGAATTCTTTCATTCAGCTTTGGCAGACGCAGTCTCCATTGAAATCTTGAAGTTCCGTGATTGGCCCTTATTGCTAAACGAATTTCCTTCAGTCAGTTCTTTTTCTAAGAGACAGAATATTCTTGTCTGAATTCTTTCTTTCACTGAAGTTCTTCATCAGAGAGTTGATCCACAACTCCTTTATATGATGCTGGAGAGGTTTCAAGGCAGACAGAGTTTCTTCAAGATTGTTATACTCTTTCACCTTTAAGCAATACAGTCTTCATATTTGATCTTTGTAGATTCGGGTGGTGGACTGATTCAGCTGCTTCAAGTAGGCTTGATTCGGGTGTGAAGATTTCCATCAGGTAGTCGTAAGAAGAGACGCTGTTCATTTGAAGCTTGTTGATTCATATCTCTTGATTCACCGGACAATCTTGTACTTGAGTTTCTTCCTTTATTGCGCTATTGGACTGTCTTGTACGAGGACGCTTCTGTACGTATATCCTTGATGTTGTTTCCTTCGAGGTGACCGGACGAACTCTTCTGGCGAACTGATTCTCTTGATAGGGCACTGATGTTTATTCATTCCTTTCAGAGATGGTTATTCCTGTTCATGATAATTTTCACTATGTTAGGAATATTGTCTTTGACGCTATTGAAAAGAAATTGTTAATTATCAAAAATATAATAATTCATTTAATTATTTGATCTAACACACAATGTCCAAGACTCCCAACATACCTTGGAACCAAAAGATAACATACCGTAAAAAATGACTCTGCCAGGCACTTTGTGTTTTTTTCTGTCAAAATGCTTTTTCATATTTAAATATTATATTTCGCATAAAACATTAAAGTAAATTGTTAGATTTTTTTAGGCTTAATAACACTTTTGGTCCCTCACCTTTCATGATTTGACATTTCTGGTCCCTCTTGGAATTTATTAGCACCTAGAGTCCCTTAACCTTTGAAGAAGTTGCATTTTTACTTTACCGTCCAATTCCGTCAAAGATTAAATAGAATATTCATTTGAAATTAATTAAAAAAATAAAAACTCATCAACTCTTTGGATTTTCCAGAAAATACCCGCTCTCCTTCATCAAACCTTCTTCTTCCTCTTCTCCCACAACCACAAACCCTAGCAGCAGCCCCCACTCTCCTCTTTGCCCCCTATCATCTGCTCCGCCACTCCTTCTCTCCTTCTTCGACCCATCTCTTCTCTTGACCACCATCTCTCTTCCTCCCTCTCCACCTCAAATCGAAACCCTCTCTTCCTCCCTCTCCACCCTCCATCGAAGCCTCTTCCTCTGCCAAACCCCTCATCTTCGAATCCGAGAAGGATACATACGAGGACGAACGCGCCGCCGCCGTTCACCTTGTCATGGAGCTTTGCGAGGGCGGTGAGCTCTTCGATCGCATCGTTGCGCATGGGCATTACACCGAACGCGCCGCCATCGTCACCAAAACCATTGTTGAAGACGTTCAGGTCTGTTTTCTTTTTCCCCCTTGCTGAGATCTGGTGGTTCTTGATCTGTTTCAGAATTTCAGTGCATGCTTTGTGTCTTCATTTCTGCCATCAAAATTGGAACTTGGTTGTGAAGTTAGGGCATTTGGGTCTTAGATTCTGCTGTTAAAATCCTCTTCTAGAGTAACTTGAAATCCTGCTCTGCACTGCTGCCAATAAAATGGAAGATGATGACTGAATCTGCCGCTATTTGGCTTTGAAGCGAGAGGTCCTGCTACTATTATTATTGCTAGCCTCACAAACCACTACAAGGGCTGTATGTTGCTGTTAGACAAGGCCATGTTGTTGGGTTGTAAAATCAGATTTGAGGCTATTTTGTTGGACTGGAAAGCTGAATTAACAGGGGTGCTAGATTTGTTTTCTACTGTGAGGGATGACAACTCCCTTATCTCTTCATTCTTTTTTCTATTCTCATAGACTAGTATGTTAATTCTTTGTTTCTGATGTTTTCTTTGTTGTGTTATTTTGTATTATGGGTTGGAGCACCTCTTGTACTCCCTATTAATACAATTATTGGCTTACAAAAAAATGGTTCAATATTATGTATTTTTCAGAATGTTAAATGTTTATGGAATGATGTTAGAGATGAAGATTGAATGTATAATGTTAGGGAGATGAATATGTATGTTTTTTGATTTTTTTTTTCTGGGTAAGATGATGAAGATGTTGGTGAAGAAGATGAAGATGGATGAAGTTGATGAAGAATTTGATGAATGTTCTGAATTTTTTTTTTCAAAAACCGTTAAATCTTTGACGGAATTGGATGGAAAACCAGAAATGCAACTTCTTCAAAGGTTAAGGGACTTGGGTGCTAATAAATTGCAAGAGGGACATAAATGCCAAATCGTGAAAGGTGAGGAACCAAAAGTGCTACTAAGCCATTTTTTTAATCGCACTCTAACATTTGTTGGTTCTAAAAAAATATACATCTTATGTGTAATTTTTATTATATATATATATATATATATATATATATATATATATAAATATTGGTGTTGTCTAAGGTGAACTATCAATTAAGTAGTGCACCGTGCACCACCAACTTTTGGCCAATAAGATCGCGCCAAGTGTCCAGGTAAGTAACCAGTAACCGGTTCTACAGGTTATTTTATTTTTATAATTTATTATAATTTTAATTTGTTAATTACTATGAACGCCTTTCTCTAGGTTAATCTTCTTTTTATAATTCATTTTTACCATTTTTTTAAAAAAAGGGTAAAAATATAATTAACTAATTATTATTATTTAGAGTGGTGCACGATGCACCACTTAGGGTGCAAGGTACGCCACTTAGGGTGCAATTGCACCCTAAAAACTACCATAAATATTAATTAATTACTACCGATACAAACACGGTTAGATCACAGTCCAACTATTTGAAGTTTTGAACTTTAATCCGGTCTCTTAACCGGTTCAATGATTGATTCGATAACCTTAGGGGGCGTTTGTTACAAGTTATCAAAAAACATTCCCGGGCATGAGGATTCCCGGGGATATAGGATAGGAATGATATGCCTGGGCATATATTAAAAAATGTGTTTGGTTAACAAATTTTATTCATGGGAATCCTTTTTTGTATTCATGGGTATAATTAATATCGGTTTGGCATATTCCCGGGAATATATCACGAAATTCCTAAATTATCATTTTTTTTTAAATAACATACAACAGAGCCCTATATATATTTCACATACAAAAAAGTTTGCTATAAGTCCCTGCCGGAGACCGGAGCTCCGGCGAGTGCACATGTGGCAGGCTGACTGGATTAATGAAGATGACGTGGAATTTATTTAATTTGCAATAAGTCCCTGTAGTTGCACCAAGTTTGCTATAAGTCCCTCTCCCCCAATTTTTTCCTCTTCTTCCTGAATCAATTCAATCAAAGTCATGACCTTACCTATCACCAAAATCAGCATTTTCCTAATTATCCCACACCAACACCAGATCTTCTCAACTTTCTCCACTTGCCCAGAACCCAAGGTTCTCCATTTGGGAAATCCTCTGTTTCCTATGACCCTTTGTTGCATTTGAACCTGCAACAAGCACCTCCACAAGGTTCTGCAGAGAGGTTTTTCAGCCTGTAACTTCTCATGGCTACAACAACAACACCATGATGCCAGCTTCAGGGAATGATTTTGTTTTTGTGGAAGAGGATGGCCTGGATCAAGATGGGAGAATTTTTGGGAATGGAGAGCTGGAGTTCACACTGGATGTGACTCATATTACTAAAAAGAGAGGAGGGAAAAGGATCAAGCATTTCACCACTACCACGGAGAGACAGAGGAGAGAGGATTTGGGTACCAAGTTTGATGCTTTGAAAGATCTCATCCCAAACCCCACAAGGGTATTATTATGCTATTTTTCATCCCAATTTCTGTTTTACTCATCATAGTTTATACTTTCTTTTTATATGCATTAATTGTTGATCTTACTTTTTGTTTTCTTTTGGTGGAAATATTGAAATCAAGAGTGACAGAGCATCTGTGGTGGGAGATGCTATTGACTACATCAGAGAGCTTCTAAGAACAGTGAGCGAGCTCAAATTACTGGTTGAGAAGAAGAGGCACGAGAAGCAAATGTTCAAGAGGCAAAAGGTCGAAGAAGGTGCCACTGCAGGTGGCTTGAACTCTTACAATGAAAGCTTAAGAAGTTCTTGGATTCAGAGGAAATCCAAAGACACTGAGGTTCAGGAAGAAGAAGACTAAAATTGGGGGAGAGGGACCTATAGCAAACTTGGTGCAACTACAAGGACTTATTGCAAATTAAATAAATTCCACGTCATCTTCATTAATCCAGTCAGCCTGCCACATATGCACTCGCCGGAGCTCCGGTCTCCGGTAGGGACTTATAGCAAACTTGGTGCAACTACAGGGACCTATTGCAAACTTTTTTCCGGCCAGGGACCAAAGACAAATCTTGGTGCAACTACAGGGACCTAGTAAACCATTAACCCTTAATTACTACCGATACAAACACGGTTAGATCACAGTCCAACTATTTGAAGTTTTGAACTTTAATCCGGTCTCTTAACCGGTTCAATGATTGATTCGATAACCTTAGGGGGCGTTTGTTACAAGTTATCAAAAAACATTCCCGGGCATGAGGATTCCCGGGGATATAGGATAGGAATGATATGCCTGGGCATATATTAAAAAATGTGTTTGGTTAACAAATTTTATTCATGGGAATCCTTTTTTGTATTCATGGGTATAATTAATATCGGTTTGGCATATTCCCGGGAATATGTCACGAAATTCCTAAATTATCATTTTTTTTAAATAACATACAACAGAGCCCTATATATATTTCACAAAATCAAACTATACAAAACTAAGAAAAATTACATTTGCATATCAATATAAAACAAATTCATTTTCCAAAATGGCAACACATGTATAATGATTTTAAAAAGTTGGCAGCAGCAGTAAGACTAATTAACATGACCATTCTAACACTTGGCTATAATATATATCGAGTTAAATCAACAGCACACCCCTAGCAAAAAATGGTTTCTCATCCAATACAAAATATAAAAACAGAGGGGAGAGAGTCACGAAATTGACGGTAACAATGCTCCAAGAAGAAGAAGAAATTGACGAAAGGAATAACACCGAAAATTTGGGGCTTGGAAATCTGCTGCAACAAGAAGAGAGGGAGCCACAAAATTGACGGTAACAATGCTCGAAGAAGAAGAAATTGAGGAAGGAATAGCACCGAAAATGGAGGGACCAAAATCTGTTGCAACAAGTAGAGAGAGCCACGAAATTGACGGAAATGTGGTCAATAAAAGGGCAAAATTGATTTTTCCTTGCTCACCAGGTTAGAAGATACCCAGGAATGTTTGATACCCATCCTTGAAGATGTGATTGTTGAGCCACGTGAATATGAGAAAATTAGTTTCCCGAGAATGAGTGATGCCCGGGCATATATTTTTCTAACCTCCTACCAAGCAAGACAATTTTCATTCCCACACTCTCATTCCCGGTATATTTTTATATACCCGCCTAACAAACACCCCGTTAGTTTTTGACATTGGAGGATCAGATACAACAGCCGATGTAGGTTGCGCTTTTCACCCCGATTATTGGTTGTTTGGATATTCTTGCAAAATTTACCAACGCTATACTCCCTAGCATTTTGCCAGTGTCCTCACTAAGCAGTACGCCGACGTCGTTTTGCATGAACCCTCTACGCAGTCATCACAAGCACCTCGTGAACCAAGCACTCGTCGCCGTCATCAAAGACCTCCCATTCAACGCCCACCCCGCCGCAGCGCCTCCTCCGTCATGGTCCCCCGACGCTGTCACGGAAGTCCTCCGCTCCATCGCCCGGTTCTCCTTCCAATCCCACCGCTCCATCGGCCGCCAGAATGGCTTCCGCCACCGCACCCCCCTCCGCCAGCGCAACCTCAACGACGAACGCCGCAAGCTCCATGACGGCCTCCTCCTTCTGGGCCCCGCAGCCTACAGGGACCCCCACCGCACCGACCTCGGGCTCCGCAAAGCCCTCGAGTTCTTCCGCTGGGTCGAAGCCCGCTCCGGCTTCGCCCACGACGAGGCCACGTGCCGCGAGATGGCCTGCGTCCTCGCCCGAGCCAACGCCACCAAAACCCTCTGGGATTTCCTCAAAGAAACCTCCAACAAACACCACAACAACAACAACACTAACAACCCTATCACCACAGCGACTATCACGTGTTTGATAAAAGTCCTAGGAGAACAAGGCTTGGCCAGCGAAGCCTCACTCACGTTTTACAGAATGAAACAGTATCACTGCAGACCCGACATTCGCGCTTACAACACTTTAATCTATGCGCTCTGCAGGGTTGGGAACTTCAAAAGAGCAAAGTTTTTGCTCGAGCAAATGGAGCTTCCCGGGTTCTGGTGCCCACCGGATGCGTTCACTTACACAATTTTGATCAGTTCTTACTGCAGGCACGGCATTTTAACCGGCTGCCGGAAGGCCACGCGGCGGAGGCTCTACGAAGCCGGCCGCCTCTTCCGGCACATGCTGTTCAAAGGCTTCGTTCCCGATGTTGTGACCTACAATGCCTTGATTGATGGCTGCTGCAAGACTAATCGTATCCTGAGAGCTCTTGAGTTGTTTGAGGATATGAAAAAAAGGGGGTGTGTCCCCAACCGGGTCACTTACGATTCATTGATTAGGTATTATAGTGCTGTCAATGAGATTGACAGGGCTGTTGAGGTTTTAAGGGATATGCAGAGGTTGAATCATGGGACACCTAGTTCTAGTTCTTATACGCCAATCATTCACGCGCTGTGTGAAGCTGGGAGGGTTGTTGAGGCTTGGAGTTTTCTTGTTGAGTTAGTTGATGGTGGCAATGTACCTCGAGAATATACGTATAGGTTGGTTTGTGATAAGCTTCGCTTGGCTGGCGAGGATGGCTTGTTGGGTGATGAAGTGCATGAGAGGATAAAAGATGGCATGTCGAAGAGGTACAAGCAAACGATGACGGTGAAACCGGTTATGACTCGCAAGGGTTATCCTGAGATTGAGCCGTTTTGAATTCTTGGAGGAATGGTTTGTGCTCAATGAGTCATGATGCTCATATGTTATGTTGAGTTCGAACTTCGGTGAAGTGAGCATGGCTCCCAAGTTGTTTATTAATACAATTGAACAAACAAGCGGCTGTTTGTATTATCGTCCCTGTGGAGATGGAACATGTTTGAGTTCTTTCAACATATCAAAGTGCTCGAATGTTGAATTGCGTTTGAATTGGGGCGTGCAACTAGTGAAGGGAGGTTGCAGGGTATGATTGTAGTCAGTTTATTTATTTTTTTCAACTGGTGATCATTCATTGTTTGAACCAGATTTAATGGGGGATCTTGATTCTTCAGAGACTAGAATACACTGCTGGTTAGATGTAATACCTTGTATTGGCTTCTCACCAATTGATGTATGTGTAAAAAAAAAATGATATGATGAGGGAGTATCAAATGTGAGGTTATTTTAATAAACTCCCCATGTCTCCCAGTTATATTTCTCAAGTGACAATCATTAATAAAGACCTGATCAATTTGATGCTGCCATTGATTTTCATTCTCCAATGTCAGAAGTTCTACACACTGCTAATCCAGATTCAACCCCTTGCAACAAATAATGGGTTCAAGAATGTCTATATTGATTATAAATTCCATACCCATTTTGGTCACTACACACCCAAAGTAATTTAATTCAAAGTTATCCAAAACAAAATTCTCTTAAGGAAATCACTTTTGTGATAAGTGTCTCCTAACATAAATCACCTCATTTTAATTTACATTTACAATATTCAATTTTGCCCGAATCAATTATGTATTTATGTCTGAACAATTTTGCAAATACTGATCCAACCACACGCTTCGACTAATAGTAGCACTCAGCTTTGGAAACCGGCCGGTGAAGTGACGGAGAGAATCACAAGACATGTATAGGTAAAACATGCTCTCTCCCATCATTATTATCAGAATCAAGTTATAGGTATAACATTGTTATTTTTATAAGAAATAACTTCAGTTTGCATTATATTAGTTATTTTTGCAAAAAAAATAGTGCTATCAACACTTTCTCTCATTTTACTATGTAATGCATTATTGATTGAACTAAATTAAAAAGTGAGCTTAGAGTAACTTTAGAAAATCAAGGATAAATTTAATGCAATGAACGATGGATTTTATAATAAGGAGCTTAGGAAGTACATTACTTGAAGGAGTGAATAGAGGTGGTGAGAAGAGGAACATGGGTGATTTAGAAAGGTAAGGAGCTAAATTTATATTTGAAGGGAAATTTTACTCACTCGAGAAAATAAATACATTTTTGAAAGATTAAAACTTAACCGTCGAACTTTAAGGACTAATTTGCATTTTCCCTTTATTTAAATATGGTAGGAACTAGGAAGTTCATATATTTTTATACAACAAATTTTAACATTTATTCTTATTTAATTATATAACAAAAACTGTTTTACATAAATAATCAATTATATTCCTCAATCTTATTTTTTATAATTTTGTTTAATTATGTCGCAATAAAATAATTGATTTTATTCGATATCAGTGTAAAATTTATTTACACTAGTGTAGTTATTAAAATCTTTACTCCCACCGTTACTTTTTATAAGAATCAAACCAATTTTGTACACCCCTTGAGAAAGTTAGGTAGTATAGTTTTTTCATTAAATTTGTTCTCAAATATTGTTGAATTTCCAAAATTGTCCTTAACATATTTCTTTTTAATCACTTTCTATTATTAATGCAATTTCACATTTTCGGAATTGAATAGGGGTAAAAATGTGAAAAAATAATTAATATGACACAAAAACTTATGTGGTTCTTATAAAAAGGAACGACCAACCCCCTCATTTAGCTCTTTTAAAAAGGAACGGAGGGAGTATTTTTTATGGAGTTTTTTAAATTTTTGCAACTATTGCTGTTACTATCACAATTGTTATTAGTTTAGAAAAAAGGACATTTGTTATTATAATAATAATAATAATAATAATAATTTATTTTGATGACTTATTCCTATATTATTATTATTTTATGTCTTATTCCTAAAGAAAACAAGAGACTCAAAAAAAAAAAAAAAAAAACTATTTGAGACTTGATGTCTTGTTCCTAAAGAAAACTAGAATTTTTCGGATGTACTTTCACAAAAGAAAACTCGAGACTTGAGAGCTATAAAATCAAATATCAAATCAAAAACGGTTTTCATTGTACACTTTACATTTGCATAGGGGGAATCTTGTTGGGATCAAAATATGTCAATCTTCGAGTACAATGGAAGTGCCCTAGTAGCCATGGTGGGCAAGAACTGCTTCGCCATCGCCAGTGACCGGAGGCTCGGCGTTCAGCTCCAAACCGTCGCCACCGATTTCCAGAGGATCTTCAAAATTCACGACAAGCTCTTCATCGGTCTCTCTGGTCTCGCCACCGATGCTCAGACCCTGTACCCTTCTCTCACTCTTCAATTTTCTTTTTCTGTTCTCTGATTTTTGTTCTTTCCCTAATTTTGTCTTTATTGCTGGTTCAAGGTATCAGCGTCTCGTTTTCCGGCACAAGCTGTATCAGCTTCGTGAAGAGAGGGATATGAAACCGGAGACCTTTGCTAGCTTGGTCTCTGCTCTTCTTTACGAGAAAAGGTAAATAGCATTTGGATCCCTAATTCTTATGTAGAGAGACATTATGGGATGTTTGATTTTTATTTTCATTTCCTGCAAAAACATGACTTTATTTATTAGTATTCTCCATTATCGCATATTTACTGGAATCAGTGAAAATTATTTTTAGAATTGAAAACGAATTAAGTAAAATGGAGCATTTTTACAATTGAAACGGGATCCAGTAGATGGAAGGCGAGTTACCAGCACGTGGTTTTCATAATTGATGTAATATGGGGTTTGCCTGGTTTGAATGGAAATTTATTATAGGTTAGTCCTTATCTTAGTGAGTTCTGAAAGTATTGATTGAAGCCCCTATTGTAGAAGGAAGATTTTCCTGGCCTAAAGAGTGATAAAATGTGTAGTTTCATTTGAATCTGCTACTTCCTAGTATTTGACTGCTAGTTAGAAGTTATAGTTCTCTTATTCTTTGGATTCTGATGCGGAGTTTTTATGACTGAAAAGATCAACAATCTCTGCTAAGGAAAGAGAGTGAAGAGATTTGTTAGTTATGGGCAAAATGCTGTTTTAACTTTTAACTTTAATGAAGGACATTGTATGGAAGTGCATGAACTGTGTGCTTGGTCTTGCAGTCTTACTAAAGTTGCTTCTCTTTCTCGATGAGGTTTGAAGCTTTTTTTTTGTATAGGCAATGCAAAGCCAGTGAACACTGAACACCAAGTTTTCAAAATTTGAAATAAGTCAGCTAAATTCATAACAGTTTTGGCCAACTGACGGTAAAGATATGAAAAGCGAGGTTCATTTTCTGAAGTAGATTAAATGCTTTGTTATTCCGCTGGAAGAGGCAAAGATGCGTTCGGTAATTATAAATATTTAAGATGAACCATGTTTAACTCAAATTTGTGGATATGGCAGTTATCATCTGTTAAAAGGGGTTTTATTTAACTTTGGCCTTTTGAGCTTGGCCAAACATGTGATTCAACCCCTAATGAGCTAGATGTGACTACACGAGCATTTTTCCCGATACCTGGTGGAAGTTGAGGGATTGAGTCATTAGTTAGGTCATAGAATGATCTAAATCTCAGTAACAGTGAGGACTGAGGAGTGTATGGGGATTTGGGTTTAAGCATTGAACAGCTGCTCCTTGTAATCTTTATTGGTCATGCTCCTTTTAAGCATTAAACCTGCAGCTTGTTGTAGGTTGAACCATGTTAAATTCTATATCTATGTTTTTTTTTTCTCCTATAGGTTATTTGTGCAACAAATCACAATAAACTACAAAATATAAGATTCTCATGTTACGTAATTATCTTAATAAACTCAATATGTTGAAACTTTGAACACAAAGTATGCATTCTTTTGCCTTTCAGGTTTGGTCCATACTTTTCCCAGCCTGTAATTGCCGGATTAGGGGATGAAGACAAACCATTCATTTGCACAATGGATTGCATCGGAGCAAAGTAAGTTCAGTTGTTCTACAGTCCATATTTTCTTGTTGAGAGAGATTAATGAGTTAAAACTTGTAAATTGATGAAATTAGAGTATTTAGTTTTTGAGGTATAAAAAGAGGAAAAATAATACAGAGAATAAAATTGTATTGATATATTATATAGGGTGTGATCTTTCAAAAGACAAAGCACTTACCCGTATTTGTAGTAATGATAAATTCCTTATTCTAGTAGAAATCAAATCAATATAAATAAGGAAATAACAAGGAGACACGTTTCCTTGGTGAGCTAGAAATGTCACATGAATCGATAGTAGTGACTAGTGAGGACAAAGTACGGTTTGATTTTCAGAGAATGTGACATGGGTCTTTTGGAGGAATATTAGTCAGCTATTTCTGACACTTTTTGTAAAAGAAACTTAAAAAAATCAGCCCAATAAACACCAAAACCCATACGGGTCACCAACCCAACACGAGCAAAGTGCAACCTGCACATAACTTTGAATCATAAGATTCAGCAATGAATCATGAATCCTTAAATTCAGCTCTGAATTGGAGATACAGAATGAGATTCAAGTCCATTTTAGATTCACACTACGATATATATCATTGCCTCAAGAATTTGTATCGTATCGAGATACATATCGATGTATCATAAGATACTGATAACTATGCCATAAATTACTATACAACAATACAACAACAAAAGCCTTATCCACTAAATGAGGTCAGCTATATCGATCAATAACTAAATAACTATAAGCTATGAATATCCTTTTATATTCTAAAATAAATGTTGAAATCATTTACAATTGGGCTATTTCAATGCCAAAACAGTTCTTGGGCGTAGGATAAAAAACACCCTAAAATTTACTTTTGATGGAATAAAATGGAGTAGTATGATTGTCATAGAGTGATGTTAGTTACTACCTGTAATTATTATTTAGATTTTTTTATCCCCCCCCCCTCTCCCCAAAACTACTGCTTTGCAGCAAAAAAAATTTCCCATATCATTGGTGTTTGAGATTTATGGTGAACTCTTACAAGAGGGTTGTTAAAAAAACTACGGTTTATGTATCATTATTCAGAAATTTTGACAATTAAGCTAGAGATATACATTGAAATTCGAATCTTCCCTCTCTGACGGACACCCTTTGATTTCGTTGTCCTCTAATATGACAACATATTGCATGTAAATTTGAAGGTGCCTTTTACGCAAGTTAATTCTTCCCTTTTATCATTAGAATAATCTGAGACTTCATATAATTTCATATGAGGTGTTATGTAATATTTATCTGATACTAATATCGTTCTACTTTGTTGTGTGCAGGGAGCTTGCAAAAGATTTTGTTGTTGCTGGCAGTGCATCTGAGTCTCTATACGGTGCTTGTGAGGCGATGTTTAAGCCTGACATGGTTTGTGACGAAGTTACTTGTTTCATCTTTTAAGCAAGTCTTGTGGGTGATCGTGCAAATTAGTGAAGTCAAGTTTAGTTTTTTGCTTGTTTAATAACAATTAGACATCTCAAAATTGACCTCTATACAAACTATCATACTTTCACCTAAGTAAAATCTTGACTTAGATCCAAGCCAGAGATCCATGTAGTGTAGACATTATATTGCAGCATGGTTTTAGAGAAAGCTTCACTATCAAAGTTTAGATGGAAAAAAAGTCATCTTAGATTTTAAACCTCAACTCGCTTGACTAATGAGTTGATGTTCGGACCTGAAGCAGAATTATTCTTTCTGCAAGGTAGTGTTAGAAAAGTTGTTATGGAAAAGAATCTTCTGCTCAGGGTAGGAGGAGCAAACTCCAATCAGAATCTCTTAAAATGTTGTGACATGAACATTTTGGCATAGTTATATGATGATCCGGTAATTTCACAATGGTATTTTCTTGGAGAAGGGATGAAGTTTGTATAAATACATTTTAAAATGCCATTGCATGCGCTAACATATAAGAGGTCTTAGCAAGTTACGAACCTGCTACAATAGTTGTGCAATTTCTATGGAACGAAATTGTTGAATGGAAATATGATGTTCTATGGTTAGTTGGAGTATGTGATTCAAATAGAAAAATTAATATTGTCTAAAATTTGCATCTTGTCTCACCATCAAAGTTTTGCACATTATCATACATATGATTTTGCTAAACAGATATTTTTAACTTAGTTTTTTCCTGCTTGATTTCTTATCCTGACACAGGAACCAGAGGAATTGTTTGAGACCATCTCCCAAGCACTGCTATCATCAGTAGATCGTGACTGTTTAAGTGGCTGGGGCGGGCATGTCTATGTTGTGTAAGCTTACAGTTTTCTTATTTCTCTTCGTGGTATGAGTTTATGATTTTTACATTGTTGTTTTCAATCCCGGAGCTCAGTACCCACATTTGTACTAGTTTTTTTATGCACTTGTCCATAATACATGCCTGCTGGTTGGTGTGGCTTTTGCATCCATGGAAAATAATTTTGACAAGAGGGCATGATGAAAACAAATCCGTTCATTTTGATGCTTCGTCTGATTGATTTAATGACTTTGAAAGAGAAACTTGCAATAATCTATTTGTTCTTCAAAATGTTGGTTTCTTCCATCTCTCTATTTTGCTTATTTGATCATTTCTCTTCCTTGAAATTAAGACATTTAGGTTTGATTCTTTACTTTGCCGTAATATATTATAGTAGTGTCACTTATTGGTCTTTTAATTTGTATGTTGCAGCACGCCAACTGAAGTAAAGGAAAGAATTTTGAAGGGAAGAATGGATTAACTTTTAAGCCACCTGGTCATGCATCTCACATCACTTTGTTTTCTTTGTAGTTCAGGGCTTTGTCTTTTGGAGTCGAATGTGTAGTTCCAGGCTGAATGATAATTCATTTACCACCCATTGTTGGGTACCTTGTTACTGCAGCACTTCAAACAAATGTATCCTCAAAATTTATTTACAAACGGGTTCACTTGTTCTGTATTCTCATTTGACTTAATTGCAGTTTTGAGTCCTTGATGTTCAAAATGTGCGATTTAAATTCTGGAATTTTTTTTGTGCTATTTAAGTCCTACCGTTAGTTTGTCGTTCAATTCCAGACAGAAGTCGCTGATGCGGGCTTCATTAATGATGTGGCACTGACAACTGAATACCATCTCATATTTTTTTTCCTTTTAAAAATAGTTATTTTTCTTTTAATTTTCTTATAAAATTATATCTTTTGCTTCAACCCTCCTTTCATCTCTCTCTATTAGCACCACCACTGCCACCAGAGCACCACTGCCACTCCCTTTTCAACCCCACTTTTTTCTTCTTCTTCTTTCAAAATTACATCTTCTGCTTCAACTCTCTTTTTTCATCTCTTTCTATTAGCACCACCACCACCAGAACATCACTGCCACTCTCACCACTGTTGTTCCTCAACCCCACAAAAAACACTCCCTCCAACGACCCTAACATTCAAATCAGCTATGAAATCTCAATTTCTCCCAGCAATCACACCCAAACATAAATCAAACCCAAAATTGAATCACACCACGTGTCCATGAAATTCGCAGCATCTTACCCTCTTTCTCTAATCCAAGAACATAGGTGCTCCGCCAAAGTCTTCGTTCTGTTCCATCGAGGTCGTTGTTCTGCTTCATAACCACTCACAACCACTACCCACATCCAGATCTGCTACAAACCATAGGCTACTACCAAGAAAACCTAGAAACAACAAAACCCAGCAAACATTGTTTTAATTTTTCATCTTCTTCATGTTAAGTTCAAATGTATCACACATCGTCTACTCATTATTTTGAATGATAACGTCTAAAAATTTCAGTCAAAATTATCCCTAAACTCTTAATGGTTTATTCTTTCACTGAAATGTATCGTCTATATACTCTTATCATTTATGGTTATATGCAGGGTCTGCAGATCTACAGCTCAAGGGAATCCATAGTCTACACTTGGAACTAAGTCTGAAGATGTCATCCAGTTCCAAGAAGCAAAGAGAATCTGAAGTACACGTGTCTAAAATCACGCCTATTCAAAGCTCTTCATGTGATCTGAAGCAAAAGGCACAAGGAACAAAGAATGAGTACAATGTTGGAGAACACCAATATGTCACATCAAGCTTCAGCTACCAACTTTTTCTGTAATAGGAAAGATTCCCTGCCCAAGACCTCTACAAGTCCTATGTATCACCTTTTGGGATCTACTTCTGACCAAAGGACATCAAACGGGAAAAATAATTAAATGTCGCATTTATCGCTCATGCAAACAGAGTCGTTTGGTTCAAACGGTTAATTGACGAAAAAGTCCATAATGCTTTAACGTTAACTCAGCCAAGACGAGGACAATATAAAAACGAAGACTCTGAAGATTTGAAGATAGAGAACACAAATTAAAAAGTGAAAAAAATCTCCAAGTGTCAAAAGCCTTCAACATCAAAAAGTTGGTCTTCCATTTTCCATCTTAGAGAAACTAAAACGTTTATCTTTATTTCTATGTAAAAAGCTCTTAGTATTTTTCCCTTAAAGTCAAACACAATCTGAAAAACTCTATAGAGCCACAAGTGCTAAAAGTATTCTATTTGACTCTTGTTGAAGAGATTCTAAGTAGAAGGAAAATTATCTTTCAATTGTAAAGGAAAAGTCCTACGAATACTTGTATAAGAGAAGTCCTGAGAATACTTGTTGAGGAGAAGTCCTTAGAACACTTGTGAAGGAGTAGTCATTGATACTTGGTTGAGTAGTGAAAATCTTGGTAGAGAAACCAAGAACTGGACATAGCCCACGATTTTTGGGTGAACCAGGATAAATTGCTTGTGTGCTTTATTTTGCATTGTTTACTGCTTTAACCACATCCGCTGCACTTACACAATTTTTGAAAAAGATTTGAACTAATATTTTTTTATCTAAAAAGAAGTTGTTTTAAAGAGACACAATTCAAACCCCCTTTCCTGTGTCATTACGTTATTTCTCAACTGGTATCAGAGCTGGTCTCTAGGGTAACGCTGTAACAGGTGTAGAGAAGATCCATGGCTGACCACAACAACAACATAACACCCACAGGCTTGCAACACACAAGCCTCCCTTTTTTGACGGATCAAATTATCCCTTATGGAAAAAGCAAGTGCGTTTTTTCATTGAATCCACAAGCTACAAAATGCGGGACATCATTGAGATGGGAAATTACGTTCCCACAGATCCTAAAACTGGGGAACACATTCCCAGAATACAATGCGCTGACGAGCATCCTCTGGAAAATCAACTTAACTCTAGAATAGAGCTATTTCTCATATGTGCCCTGAGCACAACTGAAAATGATAAAATTGATAGCTTGGAATCTGCTAAGGAAATCCAGGATCCCTTAGCTATAGCTCATGAAGGAACATCAAATGTTAAGAAAACAAAAATTAACATGCTGGTGTCTTAGTATGAGATGTTCAGAATGAAAGAAGGTGAAAGCATAAACGAGATGTTTGCAAGGTTCCAAACCATCATCAATAAGATGAGGAACATTGGAAGAACCTATGACAATGTTGATCAAGTCAAAAAAATTCTAAGATGACTCTCAAGGAAATGGAGACCCAAAGTCACTGCCACTCAGAAGCTAAAGATCTCAAGACTCTGAAATTAGAAGATCTTCTTGGATCTTTGATGGTTCATGAGGCTAAGCTGGCAGAAGACGATGGTGGAAAGAAAAATAAATCAGTGGATTTCAATGCAAAAATAAAAAATTCCAAAGCCATTATGAATGAAGAATCATCTGGAGAGGCTGAGGAATCAGAAGAAGAGTTAGATGAAGAGCAGGCCTTCATCACCAAGAAGTTCAAAAGAATGTGGCTCAAAAGAAAGAAAAAATCCAAAGGAGACTACAGAAAGGAATCAAACTTCAGAAGATCTCCATCAAACTTTAGAAGAGAACGAGGTCAAAGCTCAGAAAAGAACCCCATCGTCTGCTACGAGTGTAAGAAACTTGGGTACATCAAAGCAGAATGTCCCCAACTCTCAAAGAAACCTTTCAAGAAAAACTATATCAAGAAGAAGAAAGCACTTGTGAGTGAATGGGATGGCTCTGAAGTGGACTCAGACGATGAAACAAAAGATGATGAATCTGCATTTTGTGCCTTCATGGCATCTATAGACGACCTAGACTGTGAAGAAGATCAAGTACAAACTGAAACTTTAGAGGATGAATATAATGAACTTCTTGAAAATTCTCATGCTTTAGCATCTAAATACAAAGTGTTGAAAAAGAAGTTTTGTCATCTTCAAGAATAGTTTTATGCATGCATAAATCAGAATGCCATGTTATCCAAGGAAAATCATGAACTTAAGAAATAACATGTCTTAAGAAGAAAGTTAATGCTTTAATTGATGATCTTGCATCGTTCACATCTGGTCATGAAAATTTGGTAAAATTAGTAGGAAAAAATAGGAAACCCTACGAGAAAGCATGCATTGGATACAATGAAGAAAATGAAACATCATCTGAGAATGCATTGTCCAATATAATCTTTGTATTGTCTTCTTCCACATCATTCACATCGTTTGCACAAAAAAAAATTGATGGTAAACTTCAAACCTATACTGTCTACTAAAAGATCCTCCTATTTAAAGAAGGAACCTTTCAGATGGTCTACTAACAACACAGGACCCAAGAGTATTTGGGTACCTAAGACAATGATTTTTCCTGTTGCAGATGTGCTTAACAGGACAAAGCAAACTCCAAAAATGGTACCTGTACAGTGGACGCTCACGACACATGATGGGAAAAAGGTCTATGTTCCCAGACCTCCAAACTAGAGAACCTGGTGGTACAATCACCTTTGGAGGAAATCAGAAAGGTCTCTCATCATAGGCGAAGGTGAAGTTGGTAACGCACCTTCTCTTATTATAAACAAAGTTCTGTTGGTTGAAGGGTTAAAATATAATCTACTTAGCATAAGTCAATTATATGATAGTGGACTCACTGTTTCCCTCAACAAAGTGAAGTGTAGTGGCACTAATGAAGATGACAAAGTTGTCTTTGAAGCTCAGAGACAAGGGAATTTATATAAGACGAACTTGGAAAACCTTGCAAATCAAAATGTAATATGTCTAATGTCATCAGAAGACGATAAATGGCTTTGGCACAGGAAGCTAGGGCATGCATCCCTAAAGACCATCACCAAAATCGTCAAACACGACCTGGTGCATGGTCTGCCAAATTTATCATTCAAATCTGATGTCATATGCTCTGCATGTCTCAAAGGAAAGAAACTTTTCAAAGAACATTGTGAGTACTTGATGACTGGATTTTGTATGATAATTTTTTATGGTCTTTTTAGTCTTTTTTATTTTTATTTTATTGAGTCACATATAGATTTTTATACTTTTTATTTAGATTTTCTATTTATTTTTGCATTTGCATATAGATTAGCTTTTATTTGATTTTTAAACTTTATTTTTATAATTTTAGGAATTTTTGTTAGTATTTTAGTCTTTTATAAAAGCTGGTAGAAATAGTCATTTTGTCCAGGGACCAAATTACAAACTTCAGGAAAAGAAGGGCCAAAAATTGCAAAGTTCAGAAGAGGAAGGACCAGAAATGAAGTCTCAGCAAATAAAGGACCAGAAGTAAAGTCTCAGCAAGTAAAGGTCCAAAAGTGAAAAGCTGGAAGAGGAAGCACCAATTTCAATTGAGCATATGGGAAAAGGCTTGAGTGGAGGATTAATAGCAATTTTTGTTTCAGAATTAAGAGGGGACAAAAATGAGGCTAATGAAGGCCATCAATGTCCACCAACTCCACTACCTTGAAGAGAAAAACAGCCAAGAAGTGCAAATATCATACGTGCCAACGCTCAAGCGTTGGAAGCCCAACGCGCATGCGTTGGCACTCTGACTTGGAGCCCAATGTTCAATTTGACCCAACGCCCAAGCGTTGGAAGGGCCAACGCTCATGCATTGGGCCCCTGACTTACCACATTCTTGTAATTAATTCCAACGCCCAAGCGTTGAAGGGCCAACGCCCATGCGTTGGGCCCCTGTTTGCCTACGTTTGGCATTAATAAACTCAGCGCTCAAGCGTTGGGATTCCAGCGCTCAAGCGCTGGGATGCAGTCAGAAAATCCTATAAATAGGACTGCATGCTTCATTTGCAAAACACACCAGAATACAATAAGCTATTCTTTCTTTCTCCCTTAGAGCATTATTTCCTGAGAATTGTGGGAAGCCTTTCTTGAGCTCCTAGTCCAGGTTAATATAATGTCTCTCTTAGCCATGTTTGGCTAAGTTCTTTTTAAGTTCTTGGGTTGTTTTTAGCTTATAGTTAAGTTTTAAGTTTCTTCTTTATATCTGAATAAAATGCATTTCATGTTTCATTTCTTTGTTCTTCATCTATCTTGCTGTACACAAGTGTTTTAACTTATTTCTTTATCAATGGTAATTGTAAAGTAATAAGGGAAATAGGAATTGGAAGAACATTTTGCATATCACTAAGGAATTAGGATAAGCTTTGTTTATGTTGGCCTGAATATAGAATTAACCTTCTTCTTAAATTAACTAAAAACTAAGGAATTAGACTTAGTAATTTAGAAGAAAGCTTTGCATGTTTAAGGAATTAACTTGTAAAGAAACTAGGCTAGAACAACATGATTTTCTTGCTTAAATTTCAGATATAAAATTGATTCTAAGAGCATAAATTATAAGCTATATACTCAGCCCAAGTTCTTAATTTTTTATCATTATATTTTCATTGCGAATTGCACTTCTGAGTTCTTACTCAAACCAAAATCAAACAAATCAATTTTTTTCTGCACTAGTTCTAAACAAATTAAATTAGACTTTGAAACACCTATCCCTGTGGAGAACGATAATCATTTATATTACTTCGATAACCTCCGTACACTTGCTGATTTGGTCATCAGTACTTCAAGATCTCTGGAAATGTTACATATAGATTTGTTTGGACCTACTAGAACGGCTAGTTTTTCTGGAAAAAGATATGGCATTGTCATAGTAGACGAATATACAAGATTTACTTGGGTATTTTTCCTAATTCGTAAGGACGATACATTCAAAGTTTTCTCATCCTTCTGCAAGAGAGTTCAAAATAAAAAAGGTTATTGCATTGCTTCTATTAGAAGTGGCAGAGGTGGAGAATTCATAAACGAAGAGTTTGAAAAACTATGTGATGAGAATAATATTTCTCACCAAGTCTCGGCACCAAGAACTCCTCAACAAAATGGAGTGGCTGAATGCAAAAATAGATCTTTGAAAGAAATGGCAAGGACCATGTTGAGTGAAACATCTCTTCCAAAATACTTTTGGGCTGAGGCTGTCAACGTTGCATGCTATATTCAAAATAGAATCCTTATGAGGCCAATACTTAAAAAGACTACATATGAACTATGGAAAGTAAGGAGACCTGACATATCCTATTTCTATCCTTTTGGATGTCCATGCTTCATCCTGAACACTAAGGGAAATTGATGACTGGGGGTATTAGTGGAAGAGCGTCTTGCTACGGAGGTCGATGCAAGACTTATCCTTTTGGATGTCCATGCTTCATCCTGAACACTAAGGGAAATTGATGACTGGGGGTATTAGTGGAAGTCGTGCTTCCAATGTTGCTATGCCTCGTCGCCAATCGTTATTGTGTGCGCTAGCCGGGGAAAATAGAGTAAGCTACTTTGGGAATAGGGTTTCTTTCAAAATAAAGTATACAGACTTGTTTTGGAAAAAGTCAAGGCTTAATAGTTTCGAAAAGAATAAGAAGAGAAACTTTCTTTTTATAAAACCTAATGAATGTTTTGGAAACATGCTTTCAAGAGAACCTGCAGTTAAACCGTGAGCTTTCGAAATGAATTTGTCCTACCTTTCTTGAAGGAAATTCATAATGTACTAAAGGAATACATCAACCCTTTTATGAACTTAAGGACGATTCCACTTCCTTTCTACCAGTCTTATCTTGCGAAGAAAACTAAGACTCATCTTGGAAAAAGAACTATAAGAACTTCCTCATGAGGAATCATAAGACATGTTTTCCGGAAAGCCTCTAAAGACCTTTACGAAATATTTCAAGATATGTTTCTCAAGAAAATTGGGTAGCTATTCGGTAATGCCTTCGTTTGTAGTAGAGGGTGTGTTTTGGTTTGGGATTTCGGCTTGACTTATTGGATGTTTCTTGCTATATTGATAAATGTAAGCATGATTCATTTTGACATGATTTATATCTGCTTTAGATATGTACGTATGCTCTACATGATTGTCGTTAATTATGAAGCTATGTTAGGCCACGTCTTCGAACGGCTAAGCCTTAAGTTTGAGTTGTTGTCTTCATGTCGTGTCAAGCATTCTTGAAGTTGTCATGGTTCGGGGCTACACAGAGTCACAGACTGGAGATGCACCCTATCGGGGCGTTGTACAGAGCGTACTCGTGTAAGAGGAAACTCCCCGAATGACCATCGTACTTTCTAGTTCGTTTGGAGATCAGTTGAGTGTCCCACCTACCTGCCGGATTTGGTGCTACATCCGGATAAACTTTTTGTACAACAAGCGGTTGTGCGTGCATATACGAGTCCTAGGGTCTTCGACCACCTGAGTCCATAACTGTTATATGTAGTATAATTTGTGTATGTTGCTTGAATGTTACCTGCACTTTTACTTGTTTGATTTTATATTCAATGCCGTTGAAGTTGTTCACTAAGTGCTTTGGTTGCAATTCTACTTGTATTATAGTCAATGCTTGTCTATGAATTACCCTGCATAACTGTAGTTTAAATTGTTTAGTGTGTGCATATATATATATATATATATATATATATATAGATGATGTATCATATGATAAATATGTTTTTATATGAGAAAGTAAGAATAAATTCATGACCGTTAGATCTAATCATGAATGGTCAAGATTAAAACATGAAGTCACATGACATTTTTAAGTAGTCATGTGACTACTAAGTTATTTTAATCTTGACCATTCATGATTAGATCTAACGATCGTGATTTATTCATGATTATACATACATATATATATATATAACTGCAATGAATGGACATTACTTGACATGCTTATATATGCTGATGATTGTTGTCTCACCCATGTGCTCGCATGGGAAGTTATTGTTATGAAGTTGACCCTTGCACCTTGTTGTTGTTTGTGTTTTCCTTGCGACCCGTCGCCAGCTGGACCACTACTAGTCGAAGAATACCCGGAGGATGCTAAGCCGAAGACAGTTCGAGGGAGTAGGACGGACATCTTGCCACTTGAAGGCTAGAGATATTTATTTTATTCTTGTGTCCGTACATGAGCACGCTCAAGGGTAGGGTAGAGTTCCGGAACGAAGTACATTTATGCGGTCGCCCTGCGTGGCTTCATGGGAGGTATGCCGGAGTAGGAGGTCTGGGTCGGGGTTTTCATTGTGACAACATGATTTCCTTTTACAAACGAGTCTTTTAATTTCGAGACTATTTTCACCGATGTTGTTTACTTAAACTAAGTACCTTATATGTTTTGTTGGACCAGGAATCTATATATACAAGTAATGCAAGTTGTCTTTAGCATGATTTGAAAAAAACAATACACTTGTATTTTTGTAAGCTCGAAAGATTTTCGCATATTTATTTACTGTTCTTTTACTACAGTAATGCTTTGAAAATTGGAATATTACATGTTCATTCAGCCAAAACCGAGAGGTTTACCGTTAGAGTTGTAATTGAAGTTTGAAGTAATTATGAATATGGTGACCTAAGATTGTAAAGTTTTCACTTAAGAAAAGTTTTAAATCAGTTTTAAAATAGTGTAATAGAAATGCTAGTTCAGTAAGATCTAGCATGCATGTTCCAAGCATATATCAATTTTGCTTAGAAGGCTAGAGTTGGAAGTAGTGGAACATACGAGATATTATTATATAATAATACATATAAATAGTAACGGAGATCAACATGTCGATCTACTACTACTGTATCATCAAATATGAGTCCTCACTCTAGAGAGTGAGGTACTCTATTCTCACACTCTCTTTCACCTTCTGCCACGTCATTATTTCCCACACCCTTCCTATTCCCCTTTCAGCGTGTATTACACGCTCTCTTACTGCAAAGCTTTGTCATATATTTCAGAATTCATGTTCTCCCTATCATTTACACGCTCTACTAATTTCCCAAATTCATTCACCTAATTCACGACAACTTCTTCTCCTTAATTTCCTCTCAAGCACTCAAATCTCTATTCTGATTCATCGCAAGCTTTCTTATTATGCAGTATCTCTTCTTCTCTATTCTGATTCTCTATCTATTTCATTGATAGCTTTCTTATACTGCTCCAAAATCTCCCAAAATTTCTCATTCTGCACTCAAATCTCCTCAAATCGCGGCAAGTATCATTTGCAAGCTTTCGAAACTCCCCAAATCACGGAAACCACAATTCTTCTCCTTTCCCCCAATCTCCCCAAATTACGGCATCACCATGGCAGTCGAGAGTTCATCTCCTTTCCCCGAATCTTCCAAAATCCGTCAAATCATTTCTCCAAAACCTTATCTTGAGCATTTTCGAAGGGCAAAATTTACTGCACAAGATTTCGGGCAATCAAGATTTCAGCATAATTTCGTGTTATTTCAGGTAACAAAGGTCTTTCAAATTTTCAGAATCCCTCTTTGATTATTTATTTATTTTGATTGTTAATTGTTTGGATCATGTGCATTACTGCAGTTCTAATTCATGAATCTATTTTTACACTTCTGTTTCGTCAGGGAGCAATCATTGTTCTGAGTTTTGAAAGTCCTGGAATAAACTTGGTATGTTTTTGCTGTGTTTTTGTGTTAGATCCAACAATTTTGCTGTGTTTTTGTGTTAGATCCAACAATTTAGAATACAGTGAGTAGTATAGTACAAGCCATTTTCCCTCTGAATGTAGCAATGCTACACATAAACCTTTATCCGAGAGAAAAGAACAAGTGTGTGATAGTGTGGGGTTTTACTCTTTGTGTTGCTTTCTATATTTGAGTATTTGAGAATAGGGGACGAGACCCCCAATATTGTTTGAAATTACCAACATCATTATAGCATGATTAGAAATTTTTCGACACCTAATTTTATTTTCTGACTAAAAGTTTTTATGTGAGTAATTTGAGAAGGAAAAAAAAAGTGATGGAAACATGTTAGCTATTTGGTTGAAAATTCTATTCTTAATATGAGATTGTCTACATGATACTAAGATAATTTGGTTAAATTATCTTAATCTTAGATAGATCAATGGCATTTGTAAATAAGATTTAATTGTAACTCAATTTGAGTTAAGAATTAATCATGTAGGTTCCATCTCAATTTGATTCTTTTGAGTTATAATCTTTAGTCTATGCTTTTTTTGGGTTCTGGGTAATTTTTATTTTATTCAGTTTGAGTAGGTTCTCAATTTTATTTATTTTGGATATTGGTAAGTAGATCAATGTGTGCAGATTATTGGCTACAAAATAGCAGATTATTGTTACATGTCAAATAGCAAAATATAGGACACCATTAACGACTATATATAATATAGGAGAAGCCAATAATAAAAGACCAAACTAAGTTATTGGGAAACCATTAAATGCCTCTTGGATACAATAGACTACTTGCTGCTACAAAACTTCAAATAAACATTCCAGAAAACTGAAATCCTCACTTTTAAGTGCTCATGAGCTTCTTTAACAGTTTTCCCATCTTTTTTCTTTTTCCAGTTGTGGCTGACAGGTTCTTGCTTTAACTGACTATCCAGCTCTTCTAGACAAAAGTGGCACACAGAGTTTGTTCAGGTACAAATTATATCTAAAACTAAATGGCCGCATTTAGAGTGTTAATCATAGTGTAATAGCAGACTTAGTGGTTTTCTGGATGGAACACATATATTAGTTCTTCAATCGCCTATCCACATTAGCTACTGATAATTTATCATATTATGGATGATATGTTCCCATGGCCATTACCGTGAAAGTGTACATTTAAATGTTTCCATTTTTTGGCTTCCAAGTTTGAGAAAGATTAACAAGATTTCCAAAAAACTAGCTGTTAAACTCATAATTTGGTTCAGGATTTCCAAAAATCCTAACCAATAAAATGAACCAATTCTGCTGTAGGATACCTTTTTTTCATTTAGTTTTAAGGAATTAATTTTGAGAATGAAAAAAGAGAATATAAGATTTTTGACTAACAAATGTTGAAAAAAAAACTTATAAAAGCATGCACATTCACATGGCATCAAGGTTGCAGTAATATAACTAATGGGACAAAAAACAGCTTTGCAGTGAAGTCGTAGGAGCAGAAGTTTAACATGCCACTATATATTTAAGGGTAGCAACCCACTAAATCCAGTATATAAGCCATCAAACAGTATCTGAGAGATGCATTAAGTAGTTACCACTAATTCTTTGTTCACAATAAGTGAAATCCTGCTACAAGAAGTCAGTTTCATGGCAATCACCAACCGCTTGATCTGCCATTCGAAGTTTCAAATACCTTGTCTGTAGCAGAAAAACAAACATAAGTAAAGCAGGAATAAAACATAGTACTGACTCTGAGTTCCTAAGAAATCAATAAATACCTGCTCCACAAGTGAGATTAGACAAGCTAAGCAATAATATAATATAAAAATTACAGGTGTTCCTTTTCTCTTGCCTGGGACTTTTATTTGTTTTTTTGCTAAGCCTTGTCATTCCAATAAAAGATAAGGAATGACTAAAATTTCTTTGTAATAGTTATTCAAAAAAAATTGTATGCCCCAGAAATTTCAACTTGAGAGATGAAAGATGAGAGGAAGGATTTCTGACCAGTTAGTTGTCATGTAACAAGGTACTAACTACAAACTAAATTTGCAGTGTTAGTTGTCCATTTTTTATTGAACAATTGTGAAAAGTTCAACTTAAGGTTACAATTTTGCATATACACACACTGTTCCGACTTATCTCAGCAAGCCTGAAGCTAAATAAAGCCAGATTATTAAACTCAACTTTAGCACAGCTAATGCAATGAATTTACATTTTACGCTGGTGATAGTAATGCCAACAATTAACAACTCTACAAGATGAGCACAACTTGATATTTATTCTGTAAATCTTCTATGAAGCTTAACTCTAAGAGCCTTATGAGTTACATGTCAAATAGCAGTTTGAATCCTTTGGTATTGACTAATATAGTGCAGTTTTTAATTTAGTTTTAAAGAATTTATTTTCAAAATGATAAAAGAGAATATAAGATTTGACTAATATAGTGCAGTTCTAATTCACGAAGCTATTTTTACACTTTTGTTTCTTCTATCCCTCACATCTATTTCATCTGAAAATAGATACTTTACTATCACATAGGAAATCCTCAGTCTCTTGGTCAGCAGCCAATAACTTTTTTCCGAGAGGTTTGTTTCTTTTAAGTCTGTATGGTGAAAGCAACTTACCTGATACAAATTAATCAATTCTTATTATAACCATTGATAATCTCATCGCTGTCAGGTTCTTGCATTAACTGACTATCCAGCTCTTCTGGACAAAAGTGGCACACAGGGTTTGTTCAGGTACAAATTATATCTAAAACTAAATGGTCACATTTAGAGTGTTACTCATATTGTAATAGCAGATTTAGTGGTTTTCTAGATGGAACACATATATTACATCTTCAGTCGCCTATCCACATTAGTTACTCATGGTTTAAGTTTTGTGTTAGTGTATGTAAATTGCTTCTACATTTTCTGATGTGAGATATTTATTTGTACTTGCAGGCCGATTTTTCTATTTCAAGTGAAAATGAACTTGATATATTATCTCCTCTTGGTGTAACAATCGATTCACCAGCACAAGCTTCCTCAACAAAGGAGTTAAAACGTGTCAAGATTGAGAAGTGAATTAAGATGGTCAAAGTCTTCAAACATGTGGGGTAACAAGTACTGTTTGGATTTTTTAAAAATTTGGTTGACTTAACTTAATTATGTAGTTTGGTTTTTTTAAGAAATAAACTTGAAATCAACAATTTTAATATTAATCATTGCGTTTACTTTATATTTATCTATTGACGGATTTATTAACTTCGATATATCACGTGATTTTAATCATGTTTGAAATTGTTGTAAATTATTTATCAAAAGTACCCGTGCATTGCACGGGCTACTCACTAGTTATTAATATGTTGGATTGTACTTAGATCATTTTTAACTAATACTCTTTATATTTTATAATAGTAGTCTTATTTTAATTTTCCGTTGAAGAAATCGAACCACATTAAGCATGGAAATTACAGTGGCAACTTTGTTAACATTCATTTGACCAAGCCAAGAAAAAACTACAAACAATGAAAGAGAACATTATCATTCACAAAAGCCTTAAGAAAAGAACATGACTTTGAGGATGAACTTCTAAAATGTCTCAACACTCCTCTGTTGAAGTTTCTTCCAATCACGGTGAAAAGGCCCACTAATAAAGCAATTTTATTTCTTTGATAATGGTTGTGTAAGTAACCAAAAATACTCTCTGCGGATGTCACTTTGATGTAATAGAAAGAAAAGAGAGAAATAAGTGATATGATAGGAAACACATATGGATAGAAAGAAAAATGAGTGAAAATGAGATAAAAGAAAAAGTGAAGTGTGAATAATAACTCCGTAAATAACTTGAGATTTATTTTAAGTAAAATTACCCTAACTACCCAATGATATTTTGACATGTCTTCAGAAAATTCTAGCGCATGTCAAATTTTTTGACCACCTACTATAAATGATGAGGCTATAGACCACCCCAACTATTATTTGATGGAAAACTAGTAAATTTTATTTTCATATTTTATCTCAAGGAAATTGATAAATCAGAATACAATAAAACCAAGCTATGTTGATAGTTTAATAGGCCTTTAACAAAAGGGTTCACCATAATAACTGAGGTTCCTCATGTAACCAAAAAAAAAACTGAGGTTCCAACTTCCAAGAAGCAACTATTGTTAGCCGATATCTTCAATTCTGGAATAAGGTATATTGCTACTTCTGGTGAATGTTTTGTGATTGCTTTGCACGTAAGCTGCCTTATCCAAAAGAACAGAACCCTTTAGGGGGAAACCTAGAAATTGCAAAGAATCTAGAATATTAAGAATCCATAACAATGGCTTTCCATTACTTGTCATGTGAGTTTTGTTCATCCTCAAAGAAATCTCTTAAAGTCATGCTTCCTTAACTCGTTTCATCTCCTCAAATACCACAATCACTTTCTTCTGTTCTCAAACCATCAATTCTTTCTGTTAACCCCCTTTTTGTCCTTCAATGGAACATGAAGACAAACAATCTCAATCTCCAGAGAAAACCCCATACACTCAACTTGAGCAAGCTAACTCTGATTTTATGCTAGCAATTGGATTGCAAGAGCAAGATGGAACAACATTCACAGCACTTGCAACATTTGAAAGTGAAACTGAGGGTGACTCTACCGCTGACCATAATGATTATGATGATGATGCTGATTTTTTCCTGAGCCAAGAATTTGAAACTGATCTTCAGTTTCTTGAGAGTGAAGGAAGCAGTGATGATGTGGAAATGGAAGAAGAAGAAGAAGAAGAAGATGATGATGGCATTGATGTGGATGAACTCACTTACGAAGAGTTGATTGAGTTGGGAGATTTTATAGGAAAGGAGAGGAGAGGGTTAAGGGCAAATCAAATTGCTTCATGCTTGCATTCTCAAACTTACCATGTTGAAAGCAAAAGTGGTATTGATCTTTGTGTAATTTGTCAGGTTGAATATGAAGAAGGTGAAGCTCTGGTGGCACTTCCATGTGACCACCCTTATCATACAGATTGCATTAGCAAGTGGCTTCAAATCAAAAAGGTTTGCCCAATTTGTAGCACTGAAATTTCTGTGCCTAAGAATATGGTGAATTAAAGATCCTACATTTTTAGATAGCATTGTATAGAAAAGTTGTGCAATCTGAACTTGAATGAAATAGTTCATTCACAAAATAAAAGCAGCAGAGATGCTTTGTAACACTACAAATCACATAAGATTGATGTTTGATGATAGACAATTGTCTCAAAATCAAATTTATCAATTTTCATCAATTCCTTGTTTAGTGTTATGAATTTTTTTCATTGCTAGAATTTCCTTAGGTGGAGAAGAAGTCAACTAATGAATGAGCACGTTCGTTTTAAATAAAAAATAAAAAAAATTTAAAGAATGTCATATCATTTTTTATTTTTTTTTTATTTCCAAGTATTTTTACAGAGGATAATGGAAACAGTCACGCAATAAGTGTTGTGTAAAATTTTGAAGATTGAAAAAGTTAATGTAATGGTTTTTTAAAAATTATTAATAATTTAAAAATAAAAATATTCTCTGAACCAACCACCCTTAACGGGCTTTGCGAAATTCACTAACTTATGTTCAGGACTCCATTTGACTAAATTTATAAGATAAAGAAAATTAGTTACTAGCTATTAAAAAAACTAAAAAAGTAATTACTAGGTGTAAAAAACTGTTTTATTCGTTAAGAAGAATCGGGCATGGAAGCCATCACATCAAACTAAACAAGAGAAGAGTGTTCAGCCCAAACAACATTTGCATTGACTTTTTAATTTTCAAAATCCTAAAATACTCTCCTGTCATAAAAGAAAAAAAAATTAATAGTTAATTTCGCATCTATTGAGCGCGAAAACATGCATGTTTCTTCTTAATTTCGCACCTATTGAGTGCGAAAATATGGTTCTTTTTTCTAATTTTCGCACCTTGGAGTGCGAATTGATATTTTCTTTAAATTAATTTTTTCTAGAATTGATTATGTGACGCACTCATGAGTGCGAATAAAATTGTTTTTTTTTCTAAATTTCACACCTTTGAGTGCGAATTGGTATTTAAAAAAAGTTATTTTTTTCCAGAACTAATCATGTGACGTACACTTGAGTGCGAAGAAAATCATTTTTTTTCTAAATTTTGCATCTTTGTGTGCGAATTGGTTTTTTTTTTTTAAAAAAATATTTTGTTCAAGAACTGATTATGTGATGCACTCATGAGTGCGAATAAAATCATTTTTCTTTATAAATTTCGCACTCATAAGTGCGAAACAGAGACTTTGTCTGCTCAACCAAGGTTGATTCGCACATAATAAGTGCGAAAATTAAACGCACTTATTAAGTGTGAACTTAAAACAGGTTAAGCGGATATATTAGGAATGAAATTAATTTTTAAGAGTATTTAAGTAAAATACTAACAAAAGAAGTGGCATAAGAATCAATAGAGGTGGGCCAAAATTAATGTCCAAACAACATTGTTCAAATGAAAAGAAAGTCTAGCTAAATATTCACTAACTTAATTACCAAAACGGCAAACAAACGAAAACTAAAAAACATTAAAACAAGAAGCTAAATTAATATTTGTAAATTTTTTTATTAACTTTTAATTAACAAGAAGCTATCATTATTTCAAAATTTACCAATTCGATTAATTTATATTATTACTTTTAGTTATCTTTTTAATTTTCCTTGAATTTCTCTTTTAAAATTAATAAAATAAAATAAAAAAGTCGATCATTCACAGTCTTTGGTGGGTTTAGGTTCTTAGGTATTGTGGCTGAGGGTGTTGTTTGGTGGGTTTTGGTTTTTCTTTTTGGGTGATTTTGGCCTTTCTTTTTTGGTTGGGTTTTTTTTTTTTTTTTTGGTTGTCTCACCTTCCCGTCTCTTGTTTGGGTGTCTCTATTTTTCTTGATGATATATACTTAATTTACTTTCAAAAAAGATTACACTAAATTTGGAAAAAGTGTTAAATATTTAATAGATATTATAAAGTCTTATATCTAGAAAAAAAAATTCTTAAAAATAAATTATAAATAGAAACAGAAAGGGTAATATAGATATAGTAAATTTGACTTTTTTATTGTAACAAATAATGTCGGTAGGTCACCACTACTGTTCAAACAATAAATTTTATTTTCTTTAAATAAGGGGTTCTGGTTTCATTGTAAGGCACCCCTGAAATAGTCTTAGTAAGAAGTTAGAGAAAGACTCCACCCAGAGCAAGATTCCTTTCTTCCTTCTTTCAATTGTTTTTAAGCTTTTCAATTTCTGTATTCAATCTCTTTCAATTTCTGTAATCAATTATATTCGTATGGTAGGCTGAGCCTCCTGTATATGTTTCGCACTTGTTAATGGAAGGTTGAGCCTCCTGTTTACTTTTCCAATTTTATTTTATGCACTATAATCTTCAGTTCTTTAAGTAGTCCGTCTGCATCCTACTTCTCTTTCCCTTTCCCCTTTCCTCCTTTTCTTTCATTGAAAACAAAAAAATAAAGTAAAAAATATGTTTGCTTGATTTCTTGAAATTGTTTTCAAAGAAAATATTTTGAAATGGGTTGAGATTTGAAAATAAAAAACGTGGTTTTCGCTATTTCCGTGGAAAAGAAAAGTTGAAAACGCGGTGGCAATTTCAAAACTTTTATAAAATCGTTCTATTTTGTTTCTTTAGTTTAGATGAATTAATTTCTCGTTGCGGAAATCTACAGATGAGGGAAAGGATGCATTCCTGGTTGACCATTGCTGTCAAGTTTGCTGGACTTTTGACCAAGCATAAGATCATATTTAAACCATTTTATTGATTCCCTTCTAATACTTTCAAATAATGTTTTCTTCAATTGAGAACCAAATTATTAAAATTAGTTTGGGCATTGCTTTAAGGTTTTGCTATCATATTTTTTTCCATTTATTATCCACTGCTTAGAAATAGAATACTCTTTAGCTGAGCCTTGAAACCCATGACATTTTGTAGTTTTTTTTTTTTTTTTGAATGGTGACAATTGTGAATGTCTTTAATTCTGAGCAATTACTTCTAATGATTTACTAGGCCAAGTATAATGCTATTTACTTTTATATAATATTTTACGACGAATTTTACTTTGGTCGCTAGTAAATCAAAGAATTTGTCGTTGAATTCAGTCATCAAATCTGTCGCTAAATTCAATCATTAAATTTGTTGCTAAATTCGTTTGGTCGCTAAATTTGTCACTTATTTCGGTCATTAAATCAGTCGCTACATGTAGTGACCAAGGTACTAGGGACATATGAGAAAATCAATTGCCAAATCGATTGTTGTCGATTTCACAATCGAAATTGCTCATTTAGTGATCGATTTTTCAGTCACTATTGGACAATTTCTTGTAGTATTATGTTGGTCGTGACTTTCATTTTCACGGAACACTATCGTCTATCATCTCTAAGTTTTTGCTCAGGTTGTTGCCCTAGCTGCGCTTTATCTAGTCGTTCAGCTCTGTGCGCTTCATCTCGCCTTCTACCTTCATTTCAGTTTCGTGCTTCATCGGCCCCCAAGGCTCTCCCTCCTCTCTCTAGAATGAGCTTTTGAGCGTGAAAGTCAGATGAGTTATCAGTGTTATCCCGACCACGTAATCTACTACTAGAACATTTCATAAGTAAAATTAGTGACTGAATTTGTGTCTAATATTATAAAATCAGTCGTTATTTCAGTCACTAAATATATAAGGTTATAAATAATTTAATCATCCGCTAAAATCAATCACATATGACATATCTACAACATCATATTTTCAAGTTTTTATTTTCCCTGTAGATCACTATTCATTTCAGATTGCCACTTTTTTTTTTGGCAAGGCACATGGGCTTACCTTTTGGGTTTGTTTGTCTCATCCCACTACACTTTTTGTTTTCATAGTATTTTGATGAGGGAAACCAATATCACTATTTATAGTATTTTGTTATAGGTCGTATGCTTTATTATGTCAGCCTAAATAAACCTTAAATCCATAAGTTATTTCCAGATTCTAAATTTTTTGCTGTTCTAGATTTTTGATCCCTTATTTAAGTTCATTTATTTCAAAGGCTCATTATTTTCAAAATACTAAATATTGTATCAATTTTTGTCAAACCAACATAATTACACAAAATCATGTCAAATGGTTTTTTTTCACTGGTATCCCCATAACAGGTAATCATAAAACTAATTTTTTTAGGTTCTGAGATTAAATTAAGTGGGTAAAATATGGAGCTACACCGGTCGGAACAAGAAAAATAATATATCGTAGGAAAGAAAGAAAAAATCCCCACAAATTTCATGTTGAGCACCACTGGTGAATTTGTCTCTAACTTGGTCGAAATCTAGATCCAAGCTTGTTGTTGCTTGCTGTTGTTGGAACGTGCGAGTTTGAATAGTCTAAACTAAAATGAGCATATCATGAGCTATAGAACTTGGAATTAGATGGGGTTTGAAGCCAAGTGAAGCTAACTGAGATACAACTTTCATGAAGAGACCAATTGAAGATACGACCATCAAGCATGTCTCGAATTGGACCGAAGTTAGTAAAGATTCCTACACGTTAATGGACTGTCTGAGCATTGGGTCGCTTACTCCAGTCCGGCTTGGTTCATAGCAGCTGAAGATAAGTAGACAATACTTGGTGGGAAAGTCGATTTACTTGGAGAACAAGCTGATTTATTATTATAAATAGGCTAGGTTGAGACCTATGTTAAGGACCTCACCTCATCTTATCATCTTCTTTTATTTCATAGTTTCAGTTACACTTTCTCTATGGCTTGCAAAACTTCTAGTCAATCTTAGGGTTTTCAATCTTCTCTTGTATGAAAACTTGAGCTTTGGTTCTTAATTATATATTTCATATTTTTATTAAAGTTGATTTTCGTTCTTTAACTCGTTGCTTTGAATATGTGTAACGCCCCAATTTCCGGTCAGGGGTCACATAATAATAAGCGGAAACTATATAAACTTCTCTCAAATAACTCAATTTTCAAAAAGAATTTGGCTCTCAATATATATTTAATCATAATATTATTCCCATAAATAAATAATCAACACGCAATAAAAATATATGATAATTTTACTCCACAATGTGCTATGTCATTAAAACGAACAGTGAAAATGATTATTCTTCAAGCCTTCGAGTCATCCTCTATCATCTTCTTTAGCTATTCACAAATTCATTATTCTTTTGAGTCTTCATGTTGTATCTATGGCGCTAAGCGCCCAAACAACAAACAATAAAATAGAAAGAGTTAAATCCTAAAACAAACAACAAGAGCAACAAACGAACAACATGCATAAATATTAAAACAGTAACAACATCACTAATATAGCAGCAACAGAATATAAATAGAGAGCAGAAAAGCAAATACAACAGTTTTTCAAACAGTAGCAACAACATTATACAGAACAACACTAAACATTTAAATAACATAAACAGCAGCAGCAATTGATTTCCTCATACAACTCAAGTTCAATTCCAGGGAAGTTGGGATGAGTTATTGCCACTAATTGAGTTTACTTACAATAATAATTTTCATGCAAGTATTGGGATGACACCTTATGAAGCGTTATATGGAAGAAGAGGCAGGACACCATTGTGTTGGTTTCAGGACGGAGAACACTTGTTAGTTGGACCAGAGTTAGTTCAGAAACAACAAACAAAGTGAAGATGATTCAGGAAAAGATGAAGACGTCTCAGAGTAGGAAGAAGAGCTACGCAGATAACAGGCGGAGACAATTAGAGTTCTCGTCTGGTGACCATGTATTTCTCCGCGTGACACCTACTACTGGAGTTGGAAGAGCGATTAAGTCCAAGAAGTTGACAATAAAGTTTATAGGTCCTTATCAGATTATCGAGAGAGTTGGACCAGTGGCTTACCGAATCGCATTACCACCTTTCTTATCTAAGATTCATTATGTTTTGCATGTATCGCAGTTGCGTAAATACGTTTCGGATCCTCTAGATCGCTACAATGATCATGTCCATTCAAGGTTTTGATGACCATATCTTCCATATATACCTCCATACTTCGCGCCGACTTGGTCATTGAAAACCCTATCCATCAATCTCTGATACGCGGCGCCTGCATTCTTCAATCCAAAAGGCATTTTTTTGAAGCAATAATTCATCTTCTACCCGTAGAAAGCGGTCTTATCCTTGTCTGCTAAATGCATTAAATTTTTATTATAACCTGGATACTCATCCATTAGACTCAGCATCCCATGACCGGACGCCTCATCCACTAATTTTTTCTATGTTGGGTAACGGGTATGAGTCTTTTGGACACGCCTTGTTCAAGTGTATGCAGTCAGTGCACATTCTCCATTTTCCATTCGCCTTCTTTACCATCACAACATTGGTGAGCCAAGTTGGTTATTTGATTTCCCTTATGAACCCGCCTTCTAGCAACTTCCCAGTTTCTTGTCTAATCGCCTTAAACTTCTCATTGCCCATCTTCCTTTTCTTCTGCGACGACCACCCTAGAGCCCGGGTTTATGGGTAACTTGTGGCACACAAAATTTGGGTCGATCCCTGGACATTCTTCACACTCCAGGCAAAAAGATCAAGGTTTTATCTTAGCAAATCACCAAGCTTGGATTCCTACTCGAGGGTTAGGTTTGCACCTATCTTTAGTGTTTTTCCTTCTAAGACCAACTTCTTGGTTTCCTCCGCTGGCTCAGCTCTATCATCTCGCAGATCATCCCTTGGATCCAGGAAATGATCTTCAGGCGTGGCGACCTCAAACACGAGGTGCCCCTCTTTCACCCATCTTTGACCGTAAATATTGTACATCTCAAAGCTCCTCGTGTAACAATGCCTCGCTGCCACTTGATCTACCTTCATCATGCCTACCCCTCCCCTGCTGGTCGGATATTTGATAGTGAGATGAGGGTTGGAGATGATAGTGACAAAAACACACAAGAAAGGGGGGAGGGGGGTTTGAATTGTGTGTTTGATTTTTGAAATCTTTTTCGAAAAATAACAATTATAAGTTTAAAAGATTTTTGTTAGTGAGTGCAGCGGAAGATAATCTAGAACTGAAAAGTAAAGCACACAAGATATTTATCCTGGTTCACCCCCTTAATCGACAGGGCTACGTCCAGACCTTGACTTCACCAAGATTTTCACTATTTTCACAAAATAGTACAAGTATTTTCCAGGACCCAGTATTCTGAGGACTACTCCTTTACAAGTATTCTATCAGGACTTCTCCTTTACAAGTATTAGACAGGACTTCTCCCAGTTCTTTTTCAAGAAGTTTTGGTTTCTACAATGTCTCTTCGATATGAGTGGGTAGAAATATGAAGAGCAGATTGCAGAGAAAATAAACAAATTGGTTCTCTGAAAGGTTTGTGTGAACGGGAATGAGAGTAACACTCTGTGAAAGTTTCACACTAGTTGACGACTTAACTCAGGTAAGAGATAGCTCGAGGTTGCTGAGTTTTTGGCTTAGTAAATAAGATCCCAGATGATGAACTTAGAAAGTTTTGAATGCTTTGATCGTGTGTAAGTCGCCAAATTGAATCTGATGCCAAGTCCTCTATTTATATCTTCAGTAGGATGATCAATGTGAGCTTGCTGAAGATTTGAAAATAGTTCCGTTTGAATTTTTCCTCCATTGTTAGTAACGGATACTTCTGCATCTCTGTTTCAGCATTAAATGCATTCTGCCATGCATTTATTGCATCTTCAATGGCGGAGGTTGTCATCGTCTGGATCTTCAAGACTTTCTGCCTTGAGCTTTAACTTCTGCATTTAATGCTCATGCATCCTAGCTAAGGTAGCCATTAATGATCTGAACAGAAGATTTGAATTTGAACGTTGAGGAGATACGATGATCAGAAAATCTCGCCGTTGATTCTGTAAAAGCAGCTTGATTTAAGGAATATTAGAGGATTTGAAGCAACGAGGAATAAATTATTGATTATGTCCTTTTCGCCGTTAATGCTATGAAGGGATAGATAATGCTTGACAGCTAAGCTTGGGTTAGACAAACGATCTCCTCCGAGTTTTCGTTACACGAACTCCAAAGTTGTGTTGTTGTCAAACAAACTCTCTGACAGAGTTTCAGGTGTACTTTTGTTCAGATGGGTAACCAAGTAAACCCAATGATTGAGTGACCAGACGTTCTTCTCAGTCGGACGAACTTTCTAAGGAAAACGTTCTCAACTGGCGGACTGATTTATAAGAGTTGAAGTCGGACGGATTCTTCCACTTTTCTTTGCTTGAAGATCTGCTTTTGATAATGCTTTGTAAGAGTCCATGCAGTTTTTCCTCAAGTAGATAGATATTCCTGAGTGTGAAAACATTAAGAAGTTAGGAATTCTATCTCCAACAAGATCAAGACTTAACAAAATTGTTATTCATCAAAATATAATAATTCATTAAATCATTTGAATCTAACAGGAGATGATCACCCTGAGCTTGTTCAAGGTACTTCGTTCGATGATCACATTGTAAGACGTCACCTAGGAGTTGGCAAGGTATTTCACTGAGACCCTCTTAACATTTTCTCCCCTTCCGAAAATGGTTTCAAGTTGTATCCACCCACGAACTAGCACCCTCTCGCCCACAAACCCGACTAGGCTTCCTCCATACGACTTCAAATATACTTCATTCAATTTCATTTTGTCAAAGGCATCAGCGTAAATTACATCCGCCGAGCTACCCTGGTCCAATAACACCATTTCCACATCATACTCGGCGACACGCAAGAGCACCACTATGGAATCATCTTGGTGTGGCACAATTTCCACGAAATCCCTTACACTGAAAGATATGTCCGGGTGGTCATAGCTGTGTCACCCTGCGTGTACAGAATTTACTTGGCGCGTGTATGCCTTCCTCTCCGAGCTCGTCTCGCCACCTTCGCAGAATCCTCCAGATATAAAAACCACTAGGTCAATCGGCTTGCCCAAAACTAGGTTGTCTTCTATCACCGCTGCTACTAACGCCTTGTTAGGAGCACTCGCTTATCGCCTTTGCTCGCCTTTGATGAATTGGTTCAAGTGACCATCTGCGATCAACCTTTCTAGATACCGGCGAAATGTCCAGCAATCCTCCGTCACATGTCCCAACACCCGGTGGAACTCGCACCAACGATTTGGATATGCGTTATGGGTTGCCCTTTCGCCGGCCTGTGATAAGTGATCAAGCAAGCCATGTTCGCCTCGGCCAGAACTTGGCTCAAAGGCGCGTTGAACTTAACCCTTCGCCTATTATTCTCTACGTTATTCACCTGTTGGCCATGAGCTAAACGATGTTCTTGGCGATTCCACTCCCTTCTGCCTTGTTGGCGGTGAGGCTCATATGGGCGAGGCAATTCTATCTTGGCGCGTTGACTTACTTGGTTGTGCAGGCTACAGGACTCCTTCCTTCGAACGTGCCTTGGTGGGATGGGTTTCTCCATCCCGCGCCCTTTTGTGCATATTATCCCCCTTTTCTAGTACAAGCTCATGAGCTCAAGATCTCAGCTCCGCCATGGTCTCATTTGGATGCCTAATTAGGTCATTGTTCAAATCACCCTCTTGCAAACAAGTTTTAAACGCCACGACACACACTGCGGACACAAAATCTTCCAAGTGCACCGACAACTGATTAAACCTTGACAAGTAGCTCTTAATTGTCTCGTCTTTCTTTGGGAAAGTATTGAACAGGGCGGCAATGGTCATCTTCTTCGTCTGATTCGCCGAGAATTGAGACAGAAACTTGGCCAAAAATGAATGAAATCGCCAACTGAGTCATGTGGCAGGGTGGTGAACGACGTCATAGCCATCTTGTTAAGAACTAGAGTAGGTTCTCGAAGGCGGAAGGGATGAAAGAGAGGTTTTGAAGAAAAGAATGAATATGCGTTATTTGTAATGTATTGCACTTCAATTTCTTAACTTAATAATTCTCGGTTACAAGCTCTGTATTTATAAAGAGGTGACGAAGGATATTCAGAGGTCAACTATTACAACTATTACAACTATTACATTGGGAATCATAAACAATAATAAATACAAGATAAATATCACGGATATCCCGGTTACAAGATGATATTAATTATTACAAGATTAATGGTTTACAGCTGACACTAATGCTGGTCAGACGATAATCCTGGCCAGAAAGTCTGGCATGGCAGACGATCCATTTCTTCAACATGCAGGTGATCCTTATCAGACCAGACGATGTTTTCCTTTGTCAGTTAATACGGAAGACGATCCCAGACGATGTTGTGCTCGTTACTCGGCATTTCCAACAGTAGACGATTCTTATCTCTAACATCCCCCCGCAAACTCAACGTGGTTGAGAAGGAAGACAACCTTCGAAAAACACGTTGAGTTTGACCTTCTTAGATGCAACTTGCTTGCTTGTACATCCCTTGCAGGCATCGCGAACAAGGGTGGAAATATAATGCCAGGAAAAGTTGCGCTCATTTGACATTGATGCTTGTACTCGGAGCGAAGGGTTGAGGATTGTTATGAAGAACATGGAAGATGAATTTGCTGCTTCAGCCAGATCCACCAGATCTGCTTCACCAGGAAAAAGAAAAATGCAAAGAAAAATACATATTTTTGGTTTCGGAAAGGCACTTCGAAGCAATGATCTTTCCATGCCAGTCCAAGGAAGTTTTGCCCGGGCTTGTACTGCAGTGGGAACCTCAGAGGTTGTTAACTTGGGCTCCTGCATCTGAGTCTCAGAGGCCTTACGGCTGCCATAGCTTGAGCTTAGAGGAATGTTAACAGGGGTTACCCCTCTGTTCATGAGTCTCAGCGTTAAGAGGCTAAATCAAGAAAGGAAGAGAAAAGATAAAGCTTGAGTTCAGGGAAACGTTAACAAGTGTTCGCTCTCTGTTTATGAATCTCAACGTTGAAAAATTAAAGACAGTAAGGGGATAAAGCATAAAGCTGGTTCTTAGAGGAATTTCAGCAGGTGTTAACCCTCTGTTCTTGAGTTTTACGGTAAAAAATAAAGTTTGGCACGAAGGCGGAGCTTCTGCCATGGGAGAAAAGAAAAAGAAAACCATTGATCAAACTAGCTCTGATACCATGTTAAGAACCAGAGTAGGTTCTCGAAGGCGGAAGGGATGAAAGAGAGGTTTTCAAGAAAAGAATGAAGATGTGTTATTTGTAATGTACTGCACTTCAATTTCTTAACTTAATAATTCTCGGTTACAAGCTTTGTATTTATACAGAGGTGACGACGGATATTCCGAGGTCAACTATTACAACTATTACATTGGGAATCATAAACAATAATAAATACAAGATAAATATCACGAATATCTTGGTTACAAGATAATATTAATTATTACAAGATTAATGGTTTACAGCTGGCACCGGTGCTGGTCAGACGATAATTATGGCCAGAAAATCTGGCATGGCAGGCGATCCATTTCTTCAATATGCAGGTGATCCTTATCAGACTAGACGATGTTTTCCTTTGTCAGTTCATACGGCAGACGATCCCAGACGATGCTGTGCTCGTTACTCCGCATTTCCAACAGCAGACGATTCTTATCTCTAACACAGCTTCTTGAACGTTGACGGAAGCATTTTGCATTTCACTGCGTTCGTCACTCAGCGATGACCATCCGAGTGTTGAAGTACACCAGGTGGTCTCGTGGGTCTGATTCACCAGTGTACAGCTCTAAAACCAGCATCTTCAAGTGCTCTGGGATGAAAGTGTTGGTTATGGCTGCCGCGAACAGTGGGAAGTTGGTGACGGTCGTTGCTTCCCTCCGATCTATGTGCTCGAAATTGTTTCGTTCTTGGTTCATCTGCTCGATCTGAGCTTGTAATTTGCTCATTGGTGCGTTGTAAACCATCTAATCTTTCTAGAATCGCTTGCATATATGGATTTGGAGCGTTCCTCGCCATCGCGCTCGCCGGTGCCGTGAACCACTGTGTCGTGTAGGCCAGGATCGCCGTATCTCGGGGCCTGGGTAAGTTTTATTGGAGCCCCACGGTGGGCGCTAATGTTCTCGTATGAGAACCAGGTAGTGGCAAGAGGTTTATATCTAGGGTTCCGGGGATTTCGAGGTCCTCAAATCTAGGGTTCTTATCGCCACTTCTAGAGAATATTTAGGGATAAGTGAGAACATGTACTGAATTGAGCAGGTGCTTGTCTTTTATAGTGGGGCAAGCACCCAAAATCCTAAGACTATTACAATTGTATCCCTAAGTACTCCTTGTTGGGCTTTGTGCCACTGAACAGGTCTAGACTCATAGCCTAGGGTGGCGACTCATTTGTGCCTGATGGTCCTTGTTCATCGGAGGAGCCGTCTTTGTCTAGGGCGTATCACCCCACGGTAATCTACTATTTTATTCATATCACTCCATCCATCTTATTTTTCATTTCTCAGTTACTTTTATTTCTAATTTCAAAAGGCAGAGGTGTGTTTGCATTTGAAGAAGATAGAATCCAACTGAGTTTTTCTAACAGCATAAGAGTAAATACCATCCACATAATATTAATGGTGAAAGAGGTAAGACGTCAAAATAGGGAGAAAAACAGAATAGTATAGCTAGCTAGGGAGTGGACAAAGTAGAAATCACGCGAGAATGATGATCCAAATCAGTGGGGCAGATCAGAGTGACGTGTAGATCATGTCCATAGCTGAACTTCCCCAACATTCGAAAAAAAAAATCCACAAACAAATATCCCTATGAAAAAAACAGAACTATGTAGTAATTTTTTATGACCAACTAATGCAAAGCGATAATAGAGATACAAAACCTACATATAATATATACTTTAGCTTTTGATATTATCAAATATTAAATTATCATATATTTTATTAGTTTTGATTTTCCAAATTACGATAATAGATAATATGGTTGATATCCCAACTTTTTATTTCTTTCCTACCAAATTAATTTAATTAAAGCGAAAAATAAAAAAGTACCGCGCCGATTTTAAAAAAGCGAATCCCTAGGAATAGAATGGGTAGGTCCGAACCGACAAGCACGACACCCCAGTCCAAAACAAGTGTCGTAAGCAGTGACCAAAACCGCTTCATATGGGTTCTCGACACGCACGCACCGTACTTCCACGCTTGACACGTGTCCATCCCCGTCACCACCCTTTACCCAAACCCTACCCCTCCACCGTCCGTTTCAGAAAAAAAAAAAAAATACCACTCCACCGTGCCACGTTGTGACCCCACCCCACCCACGTGCCTATATAACCCCCTCTCTCCTTTCCGATTCAAGTTTCAAGCGCCGCCGTCGCAGTCACGAATCTGTCGTTCCCTAGCACTCTCTCGCTCGCAGCAGCAACCACCGTTTCACCGCCGAAGAACATGGCATCAGAACTCCAATTGCCGCCGGGATTCAGATTCCACCCCACCGACGACGAACTCGTCGTGCACTACCTCTGCCGGAAATGCGCGTCGCAGCCAATCACCGTTCCGATCATCGCCGAAATCGACCTTTACAAGTACGATCCTTGGGATCTTCCAGGTAAGAAACGAACGAACGAGTCACTCACTCACTAATCAAACCTCGCAAAATAAATTTAATTTGGGGGAAAATGATTTAATTTTTGTTGTGTGCAGGAATGGCGATGTATGGGGAGAAGGAGTGGTACTTTTTCTCTCCGAGGGACCGAAAGTACCCGAACGGTTCGAGGCCGAACCGGGCGGCCGGAAGCGGTTACTGGAAGGCGACCGGAGCGGATAAACCGATTGGTCAGCCGAAACCGGTTGGGATAAAGAAGGCGTTGGTGTTTTATGCAGGGAAAGCGCCCAAGGGGGAGAAAACCAATTGGATCATGCACGAGTACCGTCTCGCCGACGTGGACCGCTCCGTTCGCAAAAGGAACAGCTTGAGGGTGGGTACACCGTCACCGTTAACACTTTTGCTTTTCCGTTTTCTCGGGGGCATAATGGGCATTTCAACACTGATATAAATCTCAAGCATGATATCTGGGCCCCAACGAGCTTTGATGAGCCACATCATGTGGCTACTGTGCCACTGTGCATGTACCATGCATGAAGCCTGTTTTTTTTTTTTTGGTGATAATTACATAAAGGACCAATCAGGATTTTAAAAAGAAATTTCAAAATAATCGTTTTGGGTAGATTGATCCGTATTTTGCTATTAACATTACATTTAGAATTTAATTTACGTGAGTTTTAATAAATAATTTAAATGTTATTTACTTGATATAATTTTCATGAAATTTACATTATAATCAAAATATATTAACGAGTTTTCGTGTTATTATTATTACTAACTTCATTTTATGGTCTTTATTGTTTTCTTTATATTTTCTTTCAATTTAAAAGTTTTGTTATACTTTAAAAATCTACCACTGGTTTATCTTTCTATTTCATCTAATAACATATGTGTGAGAAGTTAGAACATTAAACGGATGCATTAAAAAAAGAGTATTTTAATCAATACATAGTGATATTATATGTATTTATTAAACCAGAAACTGTGCTTATAATTTTTATTATAAAAATAAAAAATCAATATTATCAAATGAACTTTACTTGAATTTTAATATTACATGAACTTTTTGTGAATTTTATCAAGTGTTTTTTTTTTGTTAATAAAAATTTTCGCGAAATTTGAATAGCAATGAAAAAATATTAAAATGTATGGTAATTTTTTTTATTTGGCCTAAAATGCGTATACGTAAATTGGATTTGATGCGTAATAACCAAAATAAATAAATAAATATGAAGTGGAAAATGTTATGCCGATCACTACTTAGTTTCTGTTTATAGAAAAATATTCGTTTTTCATTTTCAGACAAGAAAGCTAGAAGAAAAAGGAATGTATAATTTCTTGCACAATGATTATTGACGCAATTCACGGTTCTGATTTTGCAGCTGGATGACTGGGTGCTTTGTCGCATTTACAACAAGAAAGGCGTCATAGAAAAGCAACCGAATAGTAACTGCAAAACCGAATGGTCAGCAGAACAGGAGGACATGAAACCGGAGATTCTAACACCCGGTGGAGCCTTCCTTCCGCCGCCGTCTGAGGCGGCAGCTGCAGCGTCGGAGTGCGTGTATTTCGAGAACTCCGATTCGGTCCCGAAGCTGCACACAACGGACTCGAGCTGCTCGGAGCAGGTGGTGTCGCCGGAGTTCGCCAGCGAGGTGCAGAGCAAGCCCAAGTGGAACGAGTGGGAGCAGAAAAAGAATAATAATAGCCTCGAGTTTCCCTATAATTACGTGGATGCCACCGGCAGCTTCGGTTCCCAGTTTCAGAGCAATAATCAGATGTCGCCGCTGCAGGATATTTTCATGTACCTCTCCAAGCCCTTCTAGGCACGCGTTTTTTTGTACGGTGGCACGAGACTTCCATGAAGGTCCATGAGTGCTTGCCTGTGCTGGCGCGTAGGTGGTGATTACTCGTAAGATTCTTACGTGAACATTGTTTTTTTAGATTTTGATAAATTAAAGTTCGGTGAGTTTACAGATATACTTATAGGTCATCCGTTAACACCATATTTACATCGACAACGGGAATCGAACGCACGATCTTTGAAGGAAAGTGATCCGTGATCCGTTCTTACTATCTGAGCAACCATGTGTTGTTTTTTAATTTGAGTTAGTTAAGTTAGTAAGATATTAAGGCATCATTGATTATCATCGGTAGTATTTTAATGATGTGTTAATGATTTTATTAATTTAATATACTTGAATTTGGTAACATCCTTTATGTAAATGATCATTTGTCATATTCTGTGAGGGCAGAACATGAGAAATTTAAACGGTCGGGTAATTGCACGTGTGCATCCATAATTGTGCACCGGTGTAACTTAGTGTGCGATGTGTGATGAGTCGATCCAATGCATGTATGTCATCGGATAAAATACACTACCCTCCTTTAAAATTTGCTAAAATTACCTAACCTTCCTTTAAAAAAAGTACACTTTTTTTGGTAAAATAAAATAGAAAAAGTTAACCTGATTTTTTTTTTAAGTTACACTTAACCTCATTCTTAGATAAACTTAGTTAAATACGCTTCACCTCATCTTTTCGTAATCTTTAACCAATTATGTGTTTCAATATAATTACCGGCTATAACTTGTTTCCAATATTACACTTAACCTTATTCTTAGTTAAATACGCTCCACCTCATCCTTTCTAACAACTTAACTCATACGCTCCACCTCATCCAATCTAACAACTTAACTCAATTTGTTCTTAAAAAAAATGTTAACTCAATTTAAAAAGATTTCGAGAGAATGTTTCTTTTAATTTTAAATTAATAAATTTAAATATCCAAATAATAAAAAAATTAAAAAAATTGATTTTGAATGGAATGTTAATTCTTCGTCATACCTTACGACATTTTATACAATATTTCCATCGTACACTAATATCTCATACAACTTAATTATTAGAAATTCTTAAAATTATTACTCATGAACTTAATTAAGCTCAAGTAATTAATATTCTAATTATTTTAAAAAAGATAAAAATATTATGTATTCCATTATAGAAATTATAAGATCATAATGACTGTATTAATTTTTTAGCTTATATTTGTATTAATTTAGAATTTAGATTAATAAATCATGTAAATATAACAATTATTATGTTTATCTTTTTTTTCAGTTAAAGAAGAAATATTCAAAATGTATGAATATGAAAAATTGAGGATAATTTATATGTGAAATTTCCAATATGATTAATTCTCAACACTTTTTTTATTTACTGCAAAGAATATATTCCATGTGTAACCAAAAACGAAATTTATTGAAAAGAATAGGACATATTTTACAAAATATTATTTATGCTAAAAAATTATAAAATATCATTATAATAAATATAAAATATTTCTTAGAAAAATATAAATATAAATAATACCTGCATATGAATATATTAATTTATTAAAAATAAATTAATATGTTTATATTATATAAATTATTCTGTTTATTAAATTTAAGTTATCAAATGTCAGGACTCGACTCGATCTAGTCCGGTGATAAAATATGTAACCATAATGTAATGTATGAGACCTTATTATACAATGGAAAAAATGTTTGAAATAATTAAGTAGCAATGTCGTAAATTGCATGAGACATTATAGTATAATGAAAAAATCAACATTTCATTCAAAATTAATTTTTATTTTATTTAATATTTGAGTATTTAAATCAATTAATTTAATTTTAAAGGAATACTCTTTTAAAATCTTTTTAGATTGAGTTAATTTGTTAAAAATGGTGGAGTGAAATGTATATTTTAAGTTTTTAACTAAGGATGGGGTTGGATGTAATTTTAGCAAACCTTGAGGGAGAGAAATGTATTTTACCCTTTATATAGCTAATTCTCTCTTCACTTTTATTTTTCTTTTCTTAGTTTTATATTCTTTTCCTATCCGGTTCACCTATTATCACTGGTGGATTCAGGAATTATGAGAGCAACATTAGCATATATATTTGTAACATTAAAATATAACATATTATTGTAATTATTGAGAAGTATCACATTGATTAGGATATGGTTAAGATAGTCTTTATATATGGAAAGACAATTCTCAACTCTTGAGTTAGCTTTTGGTTGGAGGTTGAACTCCCTAATTCTAATATGGCATCTGAATCAATCCTATATTTTTTTAGTAGAGGTCATCCGTATATGGACCAAAATAACCCTTTTATATGGAAGAAAATCCTAGAGCTAGCTTTTTCATTGGGTTGCCAAATTCTAATAATTATTAATATGAGTATATAGTAATTGTTCTCTAACTTGAACTTCCGGATTAAGAAAAGAATTTACATTTCGTAAATTTGAACTTCCAAAGCAACAATTTACACTTCTAGAAATTGAAATTTTGGAATTAAAAGTTAACTTTCAAATTTTGACCTTTCAAAAGTATAATTATTTTTTACTTGTGAGTTAGACCACCATAACTTAAACTTCTGGAAGAAAAAAATAAAATTACCCTTCCAAAACTTGAATTTTGAAAAGTATAAAAATTACACTTTCTGAAATTGAAATTGCGAAAGTAAAAGTTTTTAAATCTGGAAAAATATTTTTTTTCTTGTTAATTACACTTCCGAAACTAGACCTTCCAATAGTAAAAACTTTAACATTTTCAAAATATGAACTTCTGGAAGAATTTTTTTTTGCACTTTTACAAATTGAAATTTCATAAGTAAATAAATTAACCTTTTGAACTTGAATTTTCGGGCGCGCATTAATTTTCATGCTTCCAGAACTTGAACTTCCGGATATTTAAAAATTTCATTTTAAAAATCTTAACTAAAGAATTGTATTGAGATATTTTAAGAAGAACATTATTTAAGATTGTACAAATATTAACTTCGGAATGAGTAAAAAGTAGAACCAAGATTCATAGACTTAGCTGAACAGTTATACTTTTATTAATATTGAAGTGTAGATACTAGATAGGAGTTGGAGTGTTGGGTTGTTGCAGTAGTATTAAATAGAAACAACGAAAATATTTAAAACAAAGCCACTAAGGCTAATTATTCATACTGTACGGAAATAAATCAAACTAAAGCTACCACATCCTGTGTCACCTTGCAGGATGAACCACATAAAGACACTGATCCTAAAACAAAAGATAGTTTAGGAAAGTACAAACTTTACTAGAAAAAACCAACAAAAAGACCAAGATATTTACCGGAACCCTCAAGTAGTCCTACGAGCGTACGTCTAGCAGCCATCCTATTAAGGAAACACTCACGGTCATCCCTCGAACACGAAGCTCACTCGAGCCTTCGGTGCTCCATGTCCAAATCCCGCAAAGAAGACAAACTCTCACTCGTTGCGTAGCGAACGGGTGACTCCACAACTTTGTCATCCATAGCATCATCAAAACGTGCTAGTATGTCAAGTACACGCCGAGGTAGTACAATCACACTTAAGGTCCCCTCGTAGTAAGTTTGGTCCCCAAAAATATTAAATACGAACAGCAGCGGAAAATAAAAAAAACTTCAACTCTTAGTTGATCTTCAAGTTAATCCAAGGTCTCCTTTAACCTGCAAAGATAATTAAACTCCCCGCAAATCTGCAATCTGAAAGTCTATGGCGTTAAGCGCCCAAACAACAAACAAAAACAAGCAGAAAAGGTTAACTCCTAAAACAAACAACAAGAGTAATGACAACAAATATGAAGAACAAACAGAAACAACAACAAAACAGTTTTAAGAACAACATTTTTATTTCAGATTATAGAAAAAGTAACAAGAACATCACTAATCATTTTATAAACAAAACCAGAAAACAACAACAGTTAATAACCTCATATAACTCAAGTTAAATTCCACAAAACATGCTTGTTAGTTCCTCAATATCTATATGCATAACCATGGCAAAAAATAATATATCGTCCCAAACGGAGGCGAATTCGTCCCAAACGAGGACAGGAGGATCAAAATGGACTAAAACCCATCTTATCACCCACAAGGTCTCAAGGCAGATTCACTTGGGATTAAACTCATCTTATCACCCACACGGGACAAATTCTCACCACCTCAACCCAAACATCCTACATAATGCATAATGTTAGCATATATAGTATCATCATCATAATTCCTTTAATTCCACATCAACATGTTATATCTCATGAAACAATTTCAGCCCAAAGAACATAATCCACAACAATCCACCACAACAAGATATATATCCAGCATTCAAAAGAGAAAGCACACAACATAAAGACATGCATGACTCGAGACTCTCTAGGACATGAGTTACCCTTACCGTCGAACGGGTCTCATACACTTCAAATTCACCTGACATGATAAACACATAATAACACTCAATCAATCATTGGAAGAATGGAAATTAACCTCAAAAGGATCTAAGCTAGTTTAAAACAAAACAACAAACTGGGTTGATAGGGGCCCAGCGCCCATGCGCTGGGATGCCAGTGCTCATGTGTTGGCTCCCTGTCTGGAAGCACGTCCTGTGGAGAAACCCCAGCGCCCAGGCGCTAGGAAGCTAGCGCTCATGCGCTGGCTCTCTGCCCAGAGAGTCTGAAATTCCAGGCATGTTCAAAACTACAGTATATATGAAAATTCATCTTCAAAACAAAAACATAATATTATTGTGCAAACCTTAGGGGGTTTGCCAGAACTAGGGTCACCTTGACCAAACGTAGGCATAGGAACTTGAGGATATGGAAACTGTAAGTTATGAGGCGGGCCAAAATGGCGAAGCATCTGAACCCCGACAGGCAAACTCATGGCATAGGGGGGTGACCAATATGGATGTCCAATATAAGCACCAATGTAACACCCGGAATTTTTCCCAGTAATTAAATAATTATTTAATTATTCCAAGGTACTGTTTGGATCCACTCGGCGGCATCGGCAAGCATTATCGTCGAGCGAAGTACTGGTGAAACACCTTTTACAGCACTTGGTAGGAAACCAAGCTAGACCTAACTTTGAATTCGGACGAGAATGAGGCGTTCTCACTATCACCATGACGTTCAGTGAAGAACGACTGTAATATTGATAGGGGTTCCTCCCGGAGCCCGGGAAGGATTTTTCGCGCTAATGGGACTTTTAGCCGAAACTTCAGTAGGCTAAACGGACGACTTCGGGACCCCAGATCGAGAATCTGAAAAGCTCCAAACGATTTCACTTGGCATTTCGAGACCAAATTCATGAAGAGGAATTTCATGAATAGTGAATTGGTGAATAGTGTTTTCGGGCAGTGTGGCGCGGACTTCGAGAAAGATCGACTGGCCCCGAATTGTGCGAACCCGGTACCCCGAAACCAATAAATGACCTTGGGGAAGATACTCTCAGTGACACTGAGGTACTCACTGATGACCAGAACCTGATGATGACCGGTGACTTGACGCACTGACGCATTGATGCACTGACGCACTGACGCGCTGACGCACTGACGCGTCATGATTAAGAATTTATTAATAAACAAACCTAGATATTTATTAGAACTTTCTAAGCTTAGAGTTTAGTCCCTAAACTTTGAAAACCTTACGGTTTGGTCCTCGAACAGTAAAAGTTTTTTTTTATTTTAATCTTTTACCATTCCAACTTTGGTCCTTGGGTAAGTGAAAAATTAAAATTTCACCCCCCATTTAAGCCCAATATCCGCGGCCCACTCACCCTCCTTAAGGGTCCATGTTGTCTTTCTTCATCACCAAAAATTCATTAAGTTACAAAATTAGAAGTTAAGAGAGATCTAGAGAGAGAAGCTCTCATCTTCCTCCATGAAACACCATGGCCACCCCTCTCCTTCCTTCATGGTAGCCCCTTCCTCAACTCTTTTTCACTTTCTCCTTTGAGGTAAAGTGTTTCCCTCACCTTGATCTATATTGCTACCAATTCGGTTTTTCATTTTGTTGAGTTTCAATTTTATGCATGTACTAGGATTGGAAAGTCCCTTCACAAATGTTGTTCCCACTACCTTTAGCTTCATTTTGAACCGATCGGATTTTTGATTGAATGAGTTTTGGTTCTTTGAAAAATTTTAAGTTGGGCTTTTGTTAGGGTTCCCTTTGGAAAAGTCATTCCCATGACAATGATCTTTGAAAATATCTAATTTGTTTTCTTGGAAGTTTTGTTTTTGAGAAATTGATTATTTGGAAAAGTGATTTTTTAAGCTTTGAGAAATTATTCACTATATATTTCTTGTTATCTTTGTTGTGTGCAAATTAGATTTGGAAGAAAAAATTTCCCTTGAATTAAAGTTGTTTGGCCGAATTCAATTAGATTTTGGGGACTTTGGAAAATTGATTTTCTAACTAGCTTTTTGTAGTGTTTAAAGCTTATATGTGAGGTTTGATGCAAAGGAAAATTATTGCCCTAATTTTTTATGGAAAGGCCGAGAGTTAGAAAACGTTTTAAGGGCTTGGAAAATTTATTTTCATTTGGTTTTGAGAGTTAAAGTTTAGAGGGACTAAAATTGAACTCTTGGGTAAATTTGATTATGGAACTTTTAGCTTGTTTTAGGGTTTTGGGAAGTTGGGAAATTTAGAATTTAAAAGTTGACAATTGAATGAATTTTGTTTGTTTTTGACACTTAGGTTTTGTTGAGTTCAAGAGTTGAAAAAAATTGATTTGGAAAACTTGTAGAAAAAGTTGAGTTTTTGGGCAAATTGGATTATGGAACTTTTAGCTTGTTTTAGGGTTTTGGGAAGTTGGGAAATTTAGAATTTAAAAGTTGACAATTGAATGAATTTTGTTTGTTTTTGACACTTAGGTTTTGTTGAGTTCAAGAGTTGAAAAAAATTGATTTGGAAAACTTGTAGAAAAAGTTGAGTTTTTGGGCAAATTGGATTATGGAACTTTTAGCTTGTTTTATGGTTTTGGGAAGTTGAGAAATTTAGAATTTAAAAGTTGACAATTGAATGAATTTTGTTTGTTTTTGACACTTAGGTTTTGTTGAGTTCAAGAGTTGAAAAAAATTGATTTGGAAAACTTGTAGAAAAAGTTGAGTTTTTGGGCAAATTGGTTGTTGAAAATCATAGGCAAAATTAGGGTTTTGTACTTTCTGAAAACTTAGGGAAATTGGTGTGGAAAATGGATTTAGGAGTTATGTTTTTGGTTGTGTGATTGATTTTAAAATTTAGTGAAGTGTTGGGTGAAAATTTGGTAATTTTTAGGGTTTTTGGTAACTTGGGCAGAATTGAGTCTTGATGAAAACTTGTGTGCTTTTGTCTTCCAGAATCTTGTTTAAGGCTTTCAAAATGGTTTGTAAGCATCTAGCCTTGATTCTCTTTGAATGGTTTGAAATTTTGGAAAAAGTTAGGTTTCGTAACTTAGGGTTTTTCTAGGTTCTTTTGGAAAATCGTCAAAATCTTGTTTAAGTGTCTTCGACCTCCGAGGATTTCCTAAGTCGTAGAGCCTATGTCTAAGTGTTTAGACCCCTGATTAGACCAGCCCCTTGACCTTAGGTTTGAGTTCAAAGTTCTAAGCTAGGTTGTGTTTGTTGAAGGATAACGAGACCCTGAACCGATCTTGACGCACGGAGTTTACGTTGATAGTAATAAAATCACACAAGAAATGGGGGTTTGAATTGTGTGTGTGATTTTTAAACCTTTTTCGCAAGTTAAATATTATTAGTTCGAAAACGTTTGACAATATGTGCAGCGGAAACAAACTTAAAGCTTAAAGAGTAAAGCACACACAATATTTATCCTGGTTCACCCCCTTAATCGACAGGGCTACGTCCAGTCCTTGGCTACACCAAGATTTTCACTATTTCAACAGAATAGTACAAGTGCTCTCAGGGACTTCTCCCAGTATTCTGAGGACTACTCCTTTACAAGTATTTCAGGACTTCTCCTTTATCTCTCGAGTGTTTGACAGGACTCCTCCCAGTTTTTTTTCAAGAAGATTTTTTTTCTACAAGAATCTATTCTACAAGAGTGGGTAGAAAATATGAAGAGCTAAGTTCAGAGATGATATAAAAATTGGTTCTCTGAATGGGTTGTGTGAGAAAGGATAAGAGTTTTCACTCTGTAAGAGATTTCACACTAGTTGGCGACAGAACTCAGAAAATGAGAAGATTGAGGTTACTGAGTGTTCTTGGTTTAAAGCTTGTTCAAATCGTAGATTGACTTGGAAGGTTTGAATGCTTTGATTGTGTATAAGACGCCAAGTTGGAGCTAATGCAAAGTCCACTATTTATATCTTCAGTAGGATGATAACTGGATGCTTTAGTGAAGATCTTCAAAAATAGTTCCGTTCAATTTTGCTTGATTGTGAGTAACGGATACTTTTGCATCTGCTGTTGTAGTCTGCCAGGTAAAGAATGTTTCTTCATCGACAGAGGTTGGTATCGTCTGGTGATGCTTTTGCTCTGGTTCACAGGGGCTGCATTTAATGCATATGCATTACAGCTAATTCAGTCATTAATGCTCTGACCAGAATATTTGAATTTGACCGTTGAGGAGATACGATGATCAGAAGATATCATCGTTAATTCAGCAAAAGTAGCTTGAATTAAGGAATGTCAGAAGATTTAAATCGTTAAGGAATGAGGCGCTTAATTCTGTCTCTTTCGCCATTAATGCTCTGAATAACCAAGAGGTGCATGACAACTCATCTTTGGGTTGAACAAACGATCACCTTCAGGATATTCTGTTTTGCACGAGTCTTCAATCATTGCCTTTAGTCAACCCAAGTATTCTTCAAGAGTTGAGCAGCTAATCAATCGGACGCTCTTCACAGGCGGACGTACTCTTCTTCTGAAAGCAGAATATTTCACATAGTCGGACAGTTTCTTCACTTGCTTTTTGATAATGCTTTGTCAATATCTTCGCAGCATGTCTTCAGTCTACAAGTGTTCTTGAGTATGAAAACTTTTAAGGAAGTCAGTAATACTTAGCGAAATTGTTATTTATCAAAATAGGTTAACTCATTAATTTTTTTGACTCTAACATACGTGACCGCCTGGATCGACTACCTTTAAGGTAAGGGAACTTCATACCTCTGTGTCTTAGCATAAGTATAAATATATACCATGCTGCACTATGATCTTTAGAATTGTAGTTGACGGCGTTCTGAGAACGACTCGACTTAAACTGTATTGATTGATATATTAATGCAAGTCTCTGAAGGCATCTGATATGCTAGATTAGGTTTTGTTTGATGCGTGGCATTGGTGGATTGTTGTGATTTGTGGCTTGATTTATGGGATGTTTTATTGCTTTAATGATAATTGAAAGCATGTTTCTTCCTTCAACATGATTTATATCTGCTTAAGATATGTGCAATTGCTCTACATGGTTAATATTAATTATGAAGCTATGCTAGGCCTCGTTTAAATACGTATGAATTCTACTTGTGTTTTGTGTCTTGTCGTGTCAAGCATGTAGTCGTGAAATTCGTCATGGTTCGGGGCTAATAAAGAGTCACGGGCTAGATGGCGCACCATCGGGGCGTTATTACAAAGCGTTCTCGTGTATGTGGCAACTCTCGACTTACCGACTTACTTTCTAGTTCGTTTGGAGTTTGGGAGAGTGTCCCACCTGCCTGAGGGAGTTGGTGCATATCCGGATAAAAGTTTTTTTTTGTACATGAGGAAGTTGTGCGTGCATATAGAAGTCCTAGAGTTTTTCAACTACTTGCGTCAAATAATTGTATGTGTACTTGTTATTTGCTACATGTTGATTGTTTGGAAATTATGTGTGTCGCAACCGGGGTCGCGGCGGGACGGCGAAAAAAAGAATAAGTCAAACAGACAGAGTCGCCACTAATGTTTATTTGAGGAAAACACTAGAAAAACCTAAAATTGATAAATAGCCTACGAAACCTAAAATCTAGGTTTGGGAGTCTATTACGCGTGGGGAAGGTGTTAGCACCCCACAGCGCCCGTCTAAACGGTACCTAAAATTGTTTGTGTAATTTCCTTAGCTTTCTACATTATTAATTTTACCCTTATTTATTTTTTACCTTTTTATTATTTAATTCCTAATTATTCTTGAAAAAAGGAAAAGAAAAAAAAATATTTTTGTTATTTTTTATAGCCTGATAGGTGTGAACCTAGTCCTACGTACTTCCCTAAAATGGAAGGTCAAGGCTTACGCAGTTCTTGAGTTTAATAATTTTTAGTTTCTTTTTAGTCCTTTTTTATGAAAATGAGCAAAACGGCACGAGGAACGACATCCCACAAGTGAACAGTCGCTATGTCGCATCACGTTTGCAATTATTTTTAGTTTCTTTTTAGTCTTTTGTTTTTTTATGAAAATGAGCAAGACGGCACGAGGAACGACATCCCACAAGTGAACAGTCGCTATGTCGCATCACGTTTGCAATTATTTCTAGTTTCTTTTTAGTATTTTCTTTATGAAAATGAGCAAAACGGCACGAGGAACGACATCCCACAAGTGGGCAGTCGCTATGTCGCATCACGTTTGCAATTATTTAGTTTTTATGCATTAAGCGAAAAGTGAAAACAAAGCTGTGATTTTTTATGCGGCAAGCACAATCATAGCGACAACAAGGCAGATTATTGAGAGTATTTTTTTTATATGAGGCAAGATTTAATTTTATAATCAAGAAGCTACTTTCTTTGCCAAAAAAGCTGTCTTTATCACCATCATGTAACCATTTTATTTGCCAAAGAGATCCTTTTTTTTTTCTTTAAAGTTCAATTTTTACCAAAGACCCATTTCTTATTAAGAATAGCCAACCTCCATCATCAAGATTCAATTTTTAACATGAAACTAACATGATTCGGTTGTCAGAGAGCAATCAAAAAGCATTTTTACCATCAAGAACCAACCTTTAATATTCAGCACCATGATTCTTATAACCAAGAAGTGATTTTTTATTATTCAGAACCAAATAAGAGAACAAGATTCAATTTTTCTTATCAAGAACCAAACTTTATCCTAAAAAGGCCATTTTTATCATCAAAATAGAGCCGGGACTCACTTTCTACTATCAAAAATCAAACTGATTTGGTTTTCTTTAATGTCAGAGTTCATTTTCATCGTTAATAACCAAACTTTACCAAGCTATCATCCACAAGGCATTCAGAATACACATTCTAGAATCATGCTAACGAAGAGAAAGGAGTTTTTGTTACTACAACAAACATGAAAAGAACTGAAATCACAGAGCATGAAACAAATACATCTTAACAAGTCCAGTTACATAACAATGTTCAGACAGCAATAAAAAAAATGAACAAGGTTCTGAAATAAGCAAGGAAAAACTTAAAAGAAAGAGGGGGAAACAGAGGAACCAACCCAGAAAAAAGAAACAAGGAGACACGACAGAAATGATGGAGAGGAGCGATGACGTGATGGTTCTGAACGGCGAGAAAATGGTCGACGGCGACGCTGTGGTGGCGAGTGCGTCGGAAGCGCGGACGTCTGAGGTGAAGGGAGAGACGCCGTGGCGGAACTTCCCCGAGGAAGTAGCAGCGGCGAAAATCCTCCGAGGAGAAGAAGCAACAGCGACGGAAATCCTCCGAGGAGAAGAAGCAACAGCGGTGGCGGCGGCTGGAAGATGGAGAGGAGCGACGGTGAAGCTTGGTTGATGGGAGTGCAGCGGTGTGGTTTTGTGAGTGTGGCGAAGAGGATGGTGGAGGGTTGTTTAGTGCAGCGGCTGTAATAGATTGAGGGAGAGAGGATGGCGGTTTCAAGGAGAGAGAGATGAGGAAGGAAGGACGGGGGCTGAAGGGAGAAGGTTTAGAGGTGGCGGCGAGGTGAGGTATGAGGGGAGATGGGCTAGGGTTTGAGTGAGGAAGAAAGCAGAAAAGAAATGAAGGTTGGGGAGCTGAGAGGTTAGTGAATGAATAGTGTGTAGAGGCAGAAAAATTGTGTGTGGTTTTCGAGGTGGAGGGCTTAAATAGGGAAGAAATTAGGGTTAGTTTTTTTTTTTTCTGCAGCCTCCTCTTCCTTTTCTTCTGGTCGTGGGCCCGCGGCCCACTCTCCTCCTTCCTTTCCTTTTTTTGCTTCTGCTCTTCATTTTTTTGCTCTTTTTTTTTTCTTCTTCTCTTTTTTTTTTATTTGTTATTTTCTCCTCTTTCTTTTTATTTTGGGCTCCTCCTTCTTCTTTTTTGTTTCTGCTTCTTTTTTGCTCCTTTTTCTTCTTCTCTTCTTCTTTCTTTTTTCTTTCTTTTCTGGGCTTCGTTCTTCTTCCTTTTTCTCTTTTTTTTTCTTTATTTGGCTTCTTTCTTCTTCTTCTTCTTTTTTTTCTTTTCTTTCATTTTTTTGGTTTTTTTTGTATTTTATGATTTTTTATCATTTCTAAAACAAAGATGAAGACAACATATTTTTTGCTTTTTTTTCTCTATATTTTTTTTACAAAATTGGGCCCGGACAAAAATAGGTGTCAACAGCTGCCCCTCTTTACTTGTTTCTTACTAGGTAGTATGAGAATATTACTGTTGTAAGAAACGAGTAAAGACATGACACATTTTTGTCCGGGTGTCAAAAAAGAACACAGCAAACTCGGGTTCAAAACCCGAGCCACTGTCAAGCAGGGATCGTCTAAACGCCACCCTGGATCTGCTGGAAAGTAACAAGGTTCGTCTAAGCGCCCCCTTGGATCTGCTGAAATGTAACAGGGATCGTCTAAGCGCCACCCTGGATCTGCTGGAAGGTAACACGGATCGTCTAAGCGCCACCGTGGATCTGCTGGAAAGTAACAAGGTTCGTCTAAGCACCCCCTTGGATCTGCTGAAATGTAACAGGGATCGTCTAAGCGCCACCCTGGATCTGCTGGAAGGTAACACGGATCGTCTAAGCGCCACCGTGGATCTGCTGGAAAGTAACAAGGTTCGTCTAAGCGCCCCCTTGGATCTGCTGAAATGTAACAGGGATCGTCTAAGCGCCACCCTGGATCTGCTGAAAGGTAACAGGGATCGTCTAAGCGCCACCCTGGATCTGCTGGAAAGTAACACGGATCGTCTAAGCGCCACCGTGGATCTGCTGGAAAGTAACAAGGTTCGTCTAAGCGCCCCCTTGGATCTGCTGAAATGTAATAGGGATCGTCTAAGCGCCACCCTGGATCTGCTGGAAGGTAACACGGATCGTCTAAGCGCCACCGTGGATCTGCTGGAAAGTAACAAGGTTCGTCTAAGCGCCCCCTTGGATCTGCTGAAATGTAACAGGGATCGTCTAAGCGCCACCCTGGATCTGCTGGAAGGTAACACGGATCGTCTAAGCGCCACCGTGGATCTGCTGGAAAGTAACAAGGTTTGTCTAAGCGCCCCCTTGGATCTGCTGAAATGTAACAGGGATCGTCTAAGCGCCACCCTGGATCTGCTGAAAAGTAACAGGGATCGTCTAAGCACCACCCTGGATCTGCTGGAAAGTGACAAGGATCGGTCTAAGCGCCACCTCGGACTCGCCAACTGCAACTTTCAATATGTGACAAAGGTATGTATGATATGAAATGGCATGCATGCTATGAGATGTAATGCATGATATGCACCACATGTGATGGGGTTATGCATGTGATGTTGATGCTTTTGATGCAATGGTGCAAATGACGCAAATGATGCACAGCTTATGAATTTGAAACTCAAACTTGAATTATGCTGTTTTAGAAAAGACTTTTGCTAGCTTCCTTGGAAAATTTAGCTCAATAAGCACATGCGTGCTCGAAAAACTCAGACAGACTCAAGCTTGTTTCACCTGGACAGCTCATGTGAATGGATGTGAAGCTTTCCTCTTTTGCAAGATCTTCCTCTGAAACCTGACTGAGAAAGGTGGGCCACCTGCTTATTGAAAGTTTATCTGAATCATCTGATGCTGACTTTGACTTTTTCTAACTAATGGAGATCTTTTAGGCGCTCTCTCTTTTCTATTAGTTTGGAGTGGACCGAGAGTCTTTTGGTCTAGCATGTTAAATGAGATGTTGAAATGTTAAGTCATGTTATTGAACCTGTGATCTCTCGCTTTGAAGCGCTACCTAATTAATATGCATGACATGAGATGACACATGATGAAGTCAAATGACAGAGGATCGCCCCAGTTTTGTTTGGGGCGGATGAAGAGAATGAGTGATGGACATCAGGCTGCCCCAGCTTGGGTATAATTATAAGACATAGACTGAAAAATTGCCCTGGTTTATACTTTGAAGAATGAGCATCAGAAGACAAATGATTGTTCTCATTTGAAAGAAATTGATGGAAAGACAAATGAATACCCCAATCCAGACATTGAAAAGAATTCATGACAAAATTGGGCGATTGCCCCGGTTTAGTCTTGGACGATGAGCATGAGGTAGCATATGATTGCCCCATTCTGGGAACATTGACAAAGCATGGACTGGAAAATTACCTCATCTTGGATTATGAGAGATAAGCATCAGAAAACAAGTGATTGCTCCAGTTTGAAAGACAATGCACTAGAATGATGAAAAAGTGAAAGCTAGACAATCTCTCGGGTGTAACAAGGATGACAAGGAGTGGGATGATCAATTGCTTCAGTGATGTCTCAATAGGTTGGAAGAATTTATGAGAACAACCAAGGTAATACTTCAGCCTGAGAGTGGAAGAACAAGTAGTCTGCCCCACTTTGAGAAAATGTATGAGGAATTCAGATTAGCAAATGCCCCAGATCAGAGTACGTGGGAAGACTACTAAGAATAGGTAATTATCCCCGCCGAGGAATGACTAGGTACACAAAAGATATGAAGTGAAGCTTAGACTGTTTCCCTAGTCTGATTCAGGTGAAGAAAAATGGCTTGAGTAATTGCCTCAGTTGTGACATAGAGAGATCAGGGAGAAACCAGAAAATGGGCCCAACTTCAGCGAAAATGACAAGCAATGAGTTGAAAAGCTGCCCCAATTGAGACAACGAATGGTAGTCCGACAATTGTTCTATTGATCTTGGCTCCCATTTGAGGTCTGGATGGGCATGGAAGAGATCTTTTCTTGCTTTTCTTCTGACTGATTGGGCTTTGTCGCAGTGTCCATTCTTGAGAAATCTTTGTGGGGGAAACTATTCAGTGAGCATCCCTCTTTTTTCTTTTTTTTTCTTTTTTTTTTTGAGCAAATGAATCAGGTTATTGTGTTTCAAAATTAAGTTCAAGAAAATGTGAACAATCAGTACTTGATCGGAATGGACTTTGACAGGGTTGTAATGTGGCTAAGGGCTAGTGGGTCATGAAAGGAAGGATATGAAAGGCCCAAATAAGTGTTTACGGGTTAATGAAGACGAATGATATGTGGCTAAAGGATAGTGGGTTATGAAAGGAAGGATATCAAAGGCACAAACAAGTGTTTACGGGTTAATGAAGACGAATGATATGTGGCTAAGGGCTAGTGGGTCATGAAAGGAAGGATATCAAAGCGTTTACGGGTTAATGAAGACAAAGGATTTTTAGTACTTTGATTGAAACTTAGCACTGATTGTTCAGAGAGTAATTCTCTTCTTATGGTTGGCCAAGACTTGCTAAGAAATTTTTTCTTTTTTCTATTCTATTTTTTTTTACATTTTCATCTTTTTGACCCTTTTTTTTTGCTTCTTTTTTTCTTTTTGAAATGGAAATTTTAAGCAAGCTTGGCGCTAATATTGTGCTAACTCTAATGTAAAGTGATCCTTGTCTAGGGTTAAGGGGAAGGATTTTTCGGCTCAAAGGGGGTGTCAAGGGATAATGTTACGGGGTAAGGATAAGGAAAGAATGCCAAACTTCATCTCAAGGCATGACTGACCACTTTCGGGAACCTAAGTCCCAAACAAAGCTGTAGTGAACTTGATTCACTTGCTCTTTTTTTTTTAACTTCGCATGCCCTAACTTTTGCTTAAGTCGCCCTTACGGGTTTTCAACCTAACAGGCTTTTTTTTCTCTTTTTTTTGTTGAGGGATGACTCCTGCGCTTTTCTGCATAAATGAACATCTGCTAAAGCTTTCCTATGAAATCGATCAACCTCTCACAAATAAGCGCTTGCAACCGCGACAAAAGTTGCCCCAGGTGCTCTTGGTCTTCTTCCATGCCAGCTTGTGTCCTTGGAAATCAAGCAAATAAGTTCTCCCGCACTTGAGACATTAGCCATTATGAGACGCTAGGAATGATTTGTGTGAGATGGAAATGGAAAATTGGAGAATGAGATTGAGATTGACAAAGGAAAAGACAATGAATGAAGCAAACAAACCAAAGAAAAAGAAAATGCCATGCATGATTCTTAAATAATGCTTCAAAGAAAGTTAGCAAAGGTTCAACATTAACATGACAAAACGAAAAGCTTATGTTAACCACATCAATTAATAATGCTAGACCATTAAACTCAGGCGCCTCGATTGCTGAAAGATTGGCAGATGTCGCCTCCTCCTTCTTGAACGAGTTGCCAATAAGAGAAAACCGACGGATAGTCGAAAGCCTCTGAGACCTTTGTTGCAATAAGCAGCTCATCACTGACGAAAACCAGACAACTTCAGTGTTCTCTTGTGAAAGATCCATGAGGCCCAACTGAGAGTATGATGCTAAAGTTCATCCTTGGAACTTGCCAAACTGGGGGATAATGGATACTCCAATCTTGAGTCAAAAACACTTCAACATTGAGGGAACAAATCATGCAAGTGCAGGTCATCATGGTCAAGTGGCAGCAGAGCGGGGGACTTGGTAAAATGAACAAGTGTTTTGGAAAGAAGGTTGAATTATAGGGATGGTGATTGGATTGATGTGTGGTCAGGGGATGGTTAAGGGAAATGTGATTGGAAAAAAAAAGTCTTTAGGTTAGATGTATGGATAAGGCGGGTAAGGATCAACATGATATGAGGCGGGTGGGTAGGGCCTCCACGAATGAAATAGCCATACGGTGAAGAGGAGGGCGATTAGGTTGGGATGAGATGATGAGATTAATGCTAGAAAGAAAGTGAGGTAAAGAATGGATGGGGGGTTTAGAGATGAACCGTAACCTGTATGGTGAGTAGGGGCTCCACAGATTAGGTTGAAGTTAATAGCTTGTGTTAGCCGTACGACGAAAATGGTGAAGGTTCATATAACTGGTAGGATGGATAAATATGGGTAATGATCCTTACTGGTGCAAAGGGTGAGGAAGTGAGATGGGTGGTCGACTATATGGGAATGCTGCCATTGCACAAATCCTGTTCTTGACTCATTCATGATCGGTGTTGATCTACCCTTCTGCGCTTTTGCCCCCAGTGTTTGCATGATAGCATCATACTCAACCTTCTTCAAGTCTGGTTTCTTGTAGGTTCAAATTCCGGTATCAGCTGCTTCTGTGGATTCCAGGGCTTTAGCTTGAGCTTGTCACTGCTTTTTCTCATTTTTTTTAAACTTATTGAGACTTGAGTTCTCCAAGGAAATGCAAATGTGTTTGGAAACTTTTTTTTGTTTTTTTTTTTAGAAGATGGCAACCATTGTGTCCACTGGAAACTTTATTAAGCACCATTTTTGAAATGTTAGAGAGAAAACCGTGGGCATGGTTGCCAAATGTTTGGATGATGCAAAAATTAGGTTAATGCAAGTGATGATGCAAAATGATATGTTGATGCAAAAGCGGATAAATGCAAGCGATGATTGTGTTGATGCAAAAGTGGGTAAATGCAAGTGATGATGCAAAATCTGGGTAAATGCAAGTGATAATGGTATATTGATGCAAAAACTGGATTAATGCAAGTGATGATGCAAAATGCTATGTTGATGCAAAAACTGGGTTAATTACAGATCATATTAAATGCCATGAAATGCATGAGTATGGAGTGATGAAATGCAAGAGCGTTTTTTTTTATGATGATTTTTTTTTTATATAAGATGAATGATGCATGGAAGGTGAAATTTTTTTATGTTTGTTTATATAAGATGAATAATGCACGGAAGGTGAATTTTATGTTTTTTTTTATATAACATGAATGATGCATGAAAGGTGAATTTTTTTATGTTTTTTTTTATATAAGATGAATGATGCATGAAAATTTTTTTTATGTTTTTTTTTATTTTATAAATGATCCATTTGGACTGTTAACAGAATTTGATTTACTGTTAAAAAAGAAGCATGTAAAATGCTATGAAATGCATGAACATGGAGTGATGAAATGCAAAGTTTTTTTTTTTTTTTATGATTTTTTTTATATAAGATGAATGATGCATGGAAGGTGAATTTTTTTATGTTTTTTTTTATAAGATGAATGATGCATGAAAAGTGAAATTTTTTTTTATGTTTTTTTTTTTTATATATAAGATGAATTATGCATGAATTTTTTTATTTTTTATGAATGATGCATGAAAGGTGAAATTTTTATTATTTTATTTTTTATTTATAAGATGAATGATGCATGAAAAGTGAATTTTTTTTATGTTTTTTTTTATAAGATGAATGATGCATGAAAAGTGAAATTTTTTATGTTTTTATTTATTTATATAAGATGAATTATGCATGAATTTTTTTTATTTTTTTATGAATGATGCATGAAAGGTGAAATTTTTATTTTTTTTATTTATAAGATGAATGATGCATGAAAAGTGAATTTTTTTTTTATGTTTTTTTTTATAAGATGAATGATGCATGAAAATTTTATGTTTTTTTTCTTATATAAGATGAATGATGCATGACATATTGATTGATGATGATACGAAAATAAAATAAAAAGAAGAGCATGCTCCCATTTGTCCTACAAGGGTAAAAACCTAAAGGGTGAGATCTACTACATTGGCCAAAACCTTAATTGGGTGGGGACTATAGTCAGATTACGTGCACTTTCCAAGGTAGGTTCTAGACTCCTAAAAGGCCCCCGGATTACCCCCGTCATAAAGACAAGGCCCCGATGATCAAACTATTTGACGAGTAGACACTAGGCCTCTCACGCCAAATAGCTCAATGACCGGTAATAATCCGGGTGGTGACTCAATAGTTGACGAGTAGACACTAGGTCTCTCACGCCAAGTACCGAGGCACCGCTACTCCTAAGCTTGCACCTGCTCGGGTATAGAGCCCAAAAGTGTGTCTCAAAGTGAAAGTGAAGTGTGTGCGTTGGGAGCATACAAACCTTTTTTCAAGAACCCTTTCCTAAGAACTACCCCACCTGCAACATAGCCAGAAAATACCAGATATAGCAGTTTATTTAAATTGGTCATCTACCCTAATACCGCATGCTGAAAACAAATTATATACAAGGTAGAGAAAATATGTACAAGGGAATTAAACAAAAAAGCAAAAATAATGAAGGGTAAAATAAAATAAAAAGAAAGCTAAGAAAAAAAAAAACACAAACAATCAAGATAGGCCTAACTCTCAAAGTGTCCCCAGCAGAGTCGCCATCTGTCGCAACCGGGGTCGCGGCGGGACGGCGAAAAAAAAGAATAAGTCAAACAGACAGAGTCGCCACTAATGTTTATTTGAGGAAAACACTAGAAAAACCTAAAATTGATAAATAGCCTACGAAACCTAAAATCTAGGTTCGGGAGTCTATTACGCGTGGGGAAGGTGTTAGCACCCCACAGCGCCCGTCTAAACGGTACCTAAAATTGTTTGTGTAATTTCCTTAGCTTTCTACATTATTAATTTTACCCTTATTTATTTTTTACCTTTTTATTATTTAATTCCTAATTATTCTTGAAAAAAGGAAAAGAAAACAAAATATTTTTTTTATTTTTTATAGCCTGATAGGTGTGAACCTAGTCCTACGTACTTCCCTAAAATGGAAGATCAAGGCTTACGCAGTTCTTGAGTTTAATAATTTTTAGTTTCTTTTTAGTCCTTTTTTATGAAAATGAGCAAAACGGCACGAGGAACGACATCCCACAAGTGAACAGTCGCTATGTCGCATCACGTTTGCAATTATTTTTAAGTTTCTTTTTAGTCTTTTGTTTTTTTATGAAAATGAGCAAGACGGCACGAGGAACGACATCCCACAAGTGAACAGTCGCTATGTCGCATCACGTTTGCAATTATTTCTAGTTTCTTTTTAGTCTTTTCTTTATGAAAATGAGCAAAACGGCACGAGGAACGACATCCCACAAGTGGACAGTCGCTATGTCGCATCACGTTTGCAATTATTTAGTTTTTATGCATTAAGCGAAAAGTGAAAACAAAGCTGTGATTTTTTATGCGGCAAGCACAATCATAGCGACAACAAGGCAGATTATTGAGAGTATTTTTTTTATATGAGGCAAGATTTAATTTTATAATCAAGAAGCTACTTTCTTTGCCAAAAAAGCTGTCTTTATCACCATCATGTAACCATTTTATTTGCCAAAGAGATCCTTTTTTTTCTTTAAAGTTCAATTTTTACCAAAGACCCATTTCTTATTAAGAATAGCCAACCTCCATCATCAAGATTCAATTTTTAACATGAAACTAACATGATTCGGTTGTCAGAGAGCAATCAAAAAGCATTTTTACCATCAAGAACCAACCTTTAATATTCAGCACCATGATTCTTATAACCAAGAAGTGATTTTTTATTATTCAGAACCAAATAAGAGAACAAGATTCAATTTTTCTTATCAAGAACCAAACTTTATCCTAAAAAGGCCATTTTTATCATCAAAATAGAGCCGGGACTCACTTTCTACTATCAAAAATCAAACTGATTTGGTTTTCTTTAATGTCAGAGTTCATTTTCATCGTTAATAACCAAACTTTACCAAGCTATCATCCACAAGGCATTCAGAATACACATTCTAGAATCATGCTAACGAAGAGAAAGGAGTTTTTGTTACTACAACAAACATGAAAAGAACTGAAATCACAGAGCATGAAACAAATACATCTTAACAAGTCCAGTTACATAACAATGTTCAGACAGCAATAAAAGAAAGAGGGGGAAACAGAGGAACCAACCCAGAAAAAAGAAACAAGGAGACACGACAGAAATGATGGAGAGGAGCGATGACGTGATGGTTCTGAACGGCGAGAAAATGGTCGACGGCGACGCTGTGGCGGCGAGTGCGTCGGAAGCGCGGACGTCTGAGGTGAAGGGAGAGACGCCGCGGCGGAACTTCCCCGAGGAAGTAGCAGCGGCGGAAATCCTCCGAGGAGAAGAAGCAATAGCGACGGAAATCCTCCGAGGAGAAGAAGCAACAGCGGTGGCGGCGGCTGGAAGATGGAGAGGAGCGACGGTGAAGCTTGGTTGATGGGAGTGCAGCGGTGTGGTTTTGTGAGTGTGGCGAAGAGGATGGTGGAGGGTTGTTTAGTGCAGCGGCTGTAATAGATTGAGGGAGAGAGGATGGCGGTTTCAAGGAGAGAGAGATGAGGAAGGAAGGACGGGGGCTGAAGGGAGAAGGTTTAGAGGTGGCGGCGAGGTGAGGTATGAGGGGAGATGGGCTAGGGTTTGAGTGAGGAAGAAAGCAGAAAAGAAATGAAAGTTGGGGAGCTGAGAGGTTAGTGAATGAATAGTGTGTAGAGGCAGAAAAATTGTGTGTGGTTTTCGAGGTGGAGGGCTTAAATAGGGAAGAAATTAGGGTTAGTTTTTTTTTTTTTTTTTTCTGCAGCCTCCTCTTCCTTTTCTTCTGGTCGTGGGCCCGCGGCCCACTCTCCTCCTTCCTTTCCTTTTTTTGCTTCTGCTCTTCATTTTTTTGCTCTTTTTTTTTTCTTCTTCTTCTCTTTTTTTTTTTGTTTTTATTTTCTCCTCTTTCTTTTTATTTTGGGCTCCTCCTTCTTCTTTTTTGTTTCTGCTTCTTTTTTGCTCCTTTTTCTTCTTCTCTTCTTCTTTCTTTTTTCTTTCTTTTCTGGGCTTCGTTCTTCTTCCTTTTTCTCTTTTTTTTTTCTTTATTTGGCTTCTTTCTTCTTCTTCTTCTTTTTTTTCTTTTCTTTCATTTTTTTGGTTTTTTTTTTTGTATTTTATGATTTTTTATCATTTCTAAAACAAAGATGAAGACAACATATTTTTTGCTTTTTTTTCTCTATATTTTTTTTACAAAATTGGGCCCGGACAAAAATAGGTGTCAACAATGTGTTTGTCGTAGGCTTTAATTGTATCCAATGTTTATTTTGAAGTTGACCCTTGCATTTGTGTGTTGTTTGTATTTTCTGGTGATCCGTCGCCAGTCGAACTACCCTTAGTCGGAAGATGCAGATGGGTGCCATTACAGGAGAAACCATAACAAGAAGTCGGGCGCATAGTGCTGGAAGACTTGTGCCCCCGCTGTTATTATTATGTAATAATATTTTGCATGCTTACGTGTCAATGTAGGAGTTTTAGGTTACTTTTTACAACTGACAGCAGGGTTTTTGAAAACAAGTTAAGTGTTTTGTAAATTATCTCTAAGCTACTGGTCGGTCACTTTATGCCATATGTTTGGCTATTTGCGAATTAGGTATATATAACACTAATGCATCTCAGCATAGCATGTTTCGAAAAGAAAAATGATTTCAAAAAAAAAAAAAATACTCTCTTTTCCATGTTTTGAAAATGCCCCTGCATATTTATTTACGGTTTATTTGCTACAGTAACGCCCTGGAAATCGGGGTGTCACAACCAACAGGAGCATTAAATCCATGAACCTTTTGCTGCACATATTATGAGTACACTAACATCTTATTCTACAAATTCAATTAAATTGCAAGGTGCCAAAATGTAAACAATGCACTGCCAGTAAATGAAAACCATTCTCACCACTTTGTTCACTGATACTTGGCTTGAAGGTATCACAGGCGGGATCTCACTCTGCTGAGATTTACGCTTAAGCGGTTTACTAGCCAAAGACGCAATATTATTTTTCCCATCTTGAGAATCACCAAGATTAATACTAAGTCATGAACTTCTCTTCTAACACCACTGGTATTATGATCTGAACTATGTTTCTAGGCATATTATGAGCACACAACAATTTTAGATGACAAAAACATTACAAAACATAAACCTGCAAGTTAGGTTCAGAAATATTCTCACCACTTCATTCAAAGATATTTGGTTGGAGGGTGTCACAATTGCCCGGTCCACCTGCTTATATTTACGCTTACGCGATTGTCTTGACAAAGAAGCACTATTGTTTGCTGGATCTAGATTCTCCACATTGACCTATAAATCAATACATAATTAACTTAATGTGACAACAATCCCTAATTACACATGCTACACTATTATGTTGTCAACCCAAAAAATTTACCTCATCGTGTCTGCCATCATCTTCCACTTCAACTGATGATTGGGCTCCTTCTGTATTAGCTACTCCATCATGATCAACCAACGCAGGACACCTCTGAACCGTATGTCCAACTTGCTTGCAATTTCCAAATCGCTTCCTGCTCCTACCAAAACCTTTCTTTTTACGTGGGGTAACTCTAGACAGAACAACAGTTGGATCCCTAACTTCAAATGCAGACCTATTATTGGCAGAGGCTGGATTACAATGTTTCTGAGCGTCTTTTAGCAGCTTATATATGTCTTCCATCACACATGTGAACTCATTATCCTTTTCACATACAACCTCTGCAAGATAGTTGCACGCTGCAGACATAGCCCCTTTACGCAACAATATAATATTCTTAGACTGTATACTAGCCTCCGGAATAGAATACACATGGTCATCCTTTGCTGACTTCAACCACCTCTGGGACACAAGGCTGGTTGGAAGCTCATCTATATACTTGTAAGACCCTTAATTTTGAGTATTTATACTTTGGTCCTTGGATATTTTATAGTTATACTTTGGTCCCTGGAGTTGATTATTTGGGTTCTAGCCTTGGACTTTAGGATATTTGGTTTGGGTCATGTTGGTTTAGCTTTGAGGATTATAGAGATAATTTTGCTAGAGTTTTAACAAGATTGGCTTTGGCTTAGTGGTTGAGACTTAAGTATTTGACTTACATGGCTAGTGTTCGAATCCTAGTGAAGTAGGTTTTTATTTTATGCAAATTTCGAGTGGTTTGTGTGGACCATAAGTTGGATTTCGAAATTTGTATAGAGACATGAGTTAATGAGGTTTGATGGGAGTCACAAGCTGAGTTTGAATGGAATGAATGGGTATTAAGTGGTGTTAAGTGAGTTTAAAGCTTTGTCGGGAGTTACGAATGGATATTAAGGTGGTATAATGGAGTTTGATAGGTGTTAATGGGTCTTGATGAAGGGTGTTTTTGAAATCCTTCCATGTAGAGTGTAATTTCTTGCATATAAGAGGCTAGTGGTTGGCCTTCACCCTCTTATTCCATGTGCTAACAACTCTAGTTCCAGTTCTACTACTGCTGTCCTCATTTTTCCGTTGTTGTTTCCCTTCATTGTTGCTGTTGCATTTTACTCCATTGGAAGACAAGTTGATCCTCTATTTACTCTCCAAAGGTTTTTTCTTGTGTTATCTTGGTAGGTTTCCTCTCCCTTTCGATTCTGACTTCTTTCCGACGTTGGTTTCCTTAGTATATCGATTGTAACCATGGTTTCGTTCCACCGTTTCCAATCTCTTCCAAGGGCTTGCTTGGAACTCTTTGGGTTTCTTCTTTATGGCAACAATCTCATTGAAGTCTTGGACGTGCAATTGATTCCTAAACCCCTTTTGATCATCAACACTCAAGGTTGGTTCTTCCCTTCACTTTTGGTTAGAACTCGTGTATTTTCCCTTGATTATAAGATATAGTGATCTTTGGAAAACTCTTGGAATTTTGCATAGAGATTGTATGAAATCATTTTAATAATGATTTTTGGACTTGGGAAATTATGGTTTTTGAAAAGTAGAGTTTAGAATTGATTTTTGAGTGAAATCATCTTTTTTGGGCTTCTTGGCAGGGAGCCAACGCATGAGCGTTGGCATCCCAACGCATGGGCGTTGGGCCTCTGCTTGAGCCTCGCATGTGTGTGGCTATCCTCACGCACATGCGTGGGGTGTGCATAATGCTTTCTTTTGATTTTTCCTCAAAACCTTAGTTGGCCGGTTCGAGTCCAATTCTTGTGAAATTGTTATTCCACCTTTGGGATAGTCTATTGAACCGTATTCACAAGTTGATTGATAGGTCGGAGGAGGAAGAATTGATGCAAATGAATAGAAGGTAAGGGTAACTCAGTACTAGATCGAGTCAGTTGTGTTTTACGTTTGGATTTCTTTTGGAAATTATTCTGTTTGCATATGATGGAATTATTGGTATTGTGATACGTGCTTGGATTTGTGATATGCTGCGGTGATATTTTGATGATGATGATGTTGAATTTTTGTAGAAAATTATCACGATGCAAATATGATGATATTATGATGGTTGGATATGTGGTGTGAACGGTGGGTTCATGAGGTTGTCAATTGTCACGGCATATGCATTTTTTAGGCTGAGGCGATGAGATGGGTTTTAGTCCCATGTGATCGTTCCTTCGAGCAATGATATGGGTTTAGTCCCATGGGATCGTGGTTAACGGTGATGAGATGTGTTTTAATCCCATGTGATTCTCCTGACCCCGTTTTGGACGAATTCACCCCCGTTTGGTTCGATACACGATGTTGAAATGGCCAGAGCTGTAGTTGCATTTTGAGGAATTCATGAGCATGATTTGTGGTGTTGATCACGAGGAAATGATGATGTTATTGTGTTGTTGTACTGTATTTTGAAAATTCTATTACTATTGTTTATGTTAATGTTAGATTCAAACGATTTCATAAATTATTATATTTTGATGAATAACAATTTTACTCAAGGTTTAAATATCGTTAGATAAAGATGTTCTAATACTATGAATATTTCATACTCAAGAACATCTATCTACTTGAAGAACAACTGCATACATCTATACAAGGCATTATCAAAATGCAGATGTTCAAAGAAAAACAAATAAGTGGAGAACGTCCGGCAACTTACTGAAGAGCTAATTTTCCAGTTGTGACAGTCCGTCACTTAAAAACACTTGAGAAGCTGTGTTCGTCCAACATTGGAATACACTTGACGAGTTGTGTCCGTCCGACGCTGGAATACACTTGACAAGTTTAATTCGTCCGACAATGAATTACGTTTGTAAAAAAGAGTACACTTGCCAGTTGAGTGCATCTGCCAAATGAGTATGTTAGGCTATGGTGTACATCTGGCCACACACCCAATGGAGCACGTCCGCCTTAGGAGTACGTTTGACAACTATATGAAGAGTTCATTTTTCAAAGCTACTGAAGAGTTCGTTCGCCTAAAAGTTCTTAAGAGTTCGTTTGACAAAATGTTTCAAGCATTAAAGATTATCTACCTCATCAAAGCATTGAATGAAGGACTGTTGATTGCAGAATGAAGAAAGGGACATAATTAATATTTTATTCCTCGTTCCTGCAAAAGCTCTGACATTCCTTAAATCATGCAACCTTTTCAGAGTCAACGACGTGATTTCCTGAACACCGGATCCCCTAAACGATCAAATTCAAAAATCTTGTGCAGAGCATTTAATGTTCTCTTTGCTGGAATCCACGAGTATTTATTGCCCAAACGTGAACTCAAGGCTGAAAGCATTGAAGAGCCAGACGACGTCAACAAAAGAAATTAATGCTGCAATAAATGCATGGCAGAATGCTTTTAATGCTGTTTCAGAGATGCATAAGTATCCGTTACTCACAAGGAAGCAGAAATTCAAACGGAACTATTTTCAAATCTTCATCAAGCTTACCGGGCACATCCTACTGAAGATATAAATAGAGCACTTAGCATCCGGATTCATTTGGCGACTTGAACACAATAATATCTCATATGCTCTTTAAGTCGTTCATAGAAATAAGTTTTAACAGCCATAACTCAGAAGCTCAAAGCCATCTTTAAATGAGTCAAGTCGTCCGCCAGTGTGAAGTATTCATAGAGTGAAAGTCTCATCCTTTTCACACAACCTAAACAGAGAACCAATTTTCTTATCCTCTCTGTATATTGTACTTCATCTTTCTACCCACTCTTGCTGAAGAGAAATAGTAGAAACACAAAACTTCTTTGCTAAAATAAATGGGAGCAGTCCTGTCGAATACTGAATAAGGAGAAGTCCTTCGAATACTAGGAGAAGTCCTGTAGAATACTTGTACTATATTGAAAATAGTGGAAATCTTGGTAAAGCCAAGGACTAGACGTAGCCCTGTCGATTAAGCGGGTGAACCAGGATAAATACTTTGTGTGCTTTACTTTTTAGTATAAGGTTATTTTCCGCTGCACTTACTCTTAGTAATATTTGAAAGTAATAATTGTTTATAATTGAAAAGAATTTTAAAAATCACACACACAATTCAAACCCCCCATTTCTTGTGTGTTTTATTACTATCAATTGGTATCAGAGCTTAATCACTCTGAGAAATACTAACATCTTAACAGGTGTAGAGTGAAAAGATCCATGGACAACATAGCATATCCCTCAGGCACGGCTACCAACAGGCCACCCTTTCTTGGCGGCTCTGACTATCCATACTAGAAGAAGCACATGCAGCTGCTCATTGAATCAACAAATTGGAGACTCTGGGATGTCGTAGCAAAAGGAAACTATATTCCAAAGGATACTACAGGAAAAGCCGCCCCACTGGATCAATGGACAGATGATCAATGTACGAGAGTCAACGGAATGCCAAGGCTAGGCTATTCCCTATATGCGCGTTAAGCAAAAACGAACATGACAAAATAGGCAGCGTAAACACTGCCAAGGAAATGTGGGACACCCTAGCCATGGCGCATGAAGGAACCTCTACTGTGCAGGATACTAAAGTTAGTATGCTGACTGCTCAGTACGAGGCATGTAAAGTGAAGGACGATGAATCCATCAACGACATATTCTCCAGACTTCAAACCATTCTTAATGGGTTGAGAAATATTGGAAGAGCTTTCACAAGCAAGGAGAAGATGATGCTGCTATCGTTCGTGGCAAATCTACAGTCAGTAAAACTGTGGCCTTCAAGTCCAACTCATTCAAAGCACTAAAAGCTACTGAACTGTCTGATGAAGCTGCTGAATCGTCTGACAACACTGATAATGAACAAGCACTATTCAACAGAAGGTTCAAGAAGATGTGGACCAAAATAAAACAGATCAAAGGGAAGCCCGTCTCCAACTCAAAAAGATATGAAGAGAGAAGCTCTGGAAAAGAGTCTATCGTCTGCTACGAATGCAACAAGCCTGGCCATATCAAGACTGATTGTCCTCGTGTGGCAAAGAGACCAGACCAGAAGAAAAACCTCAACAACAAGAAGTCCATCTCGAGTCAGGACGAAGATTATGATGAACAATGAAAACAAGAGGATGAAGATAAAACAAAATACCATGCATTTATGGCCTTCATCAACTCGTCTGACAATAAAGCAGACAAAGAAGCTAAAGCCATGCGAATCAATGAGGTTTCATCTGACTTTGAGACAGACAAAGATGAGGTAACCTTTGAAAATTTAAATGATGATTGTGATGAATTACTTGAGTACTCTCATACCTTAGTTGTCAAGTACAGTAACCTAAAGAACAAGCATGATAAACTCGAAAAAGAATTGCATGCATCTAAAGAAATATCATTCATGCTAACCAAGAGAAATAAAGCCTTGTTAGACCAAGATTCAAACAAGGAAATTAAGATCTTGAAACAAAGAGTCAACAGCCTAATCAAAGATCTATCTACATTCACTCTAGGGCGTGACAACTCAGTAAAACTAAGTGGTAATAACAGAAAAATGTATGATACAAGAGGTTTAGGCTATGAAGAAGATAATTGGCATATCTTTGCATCTAGAAATGTATCATCTGCAAATCCATGCATATATACACCTGAAGTGAAACTTACATCATCAGAATCTAAACTGAGTAAACTTAAAACATTGGTTGTCAAAGGCAAGGAGAAACAAACTCCTAATAAAATAGTGTATGGGAGAAATGTTTCACTCAATTCTGTAACTAATCAGCAAGGACCCAAGAGAGTATGGGTACCAAAATCCACAATATTTTATGTTGCAGATCTTCTCAATAAAGACAAACCAAAGCCAACCATGGCTTATGGACAGTGGAGGCTTACAATTCTAAATAAGAAGGAAGTATACATTCCCAAGGACTTTTGCTAATCAAGAACCAAACATCAATTACAATGACGATCAACAAAAGCTGACCACTTCAGAGACTGCCTCCACAAAGCATAAAAAGGAAGATCCTAGTGAATCAAAAAAGTTTATGTTTGAACTATGCTCATGTCTAATCCTTCAACATGCCAAAATCGTTCATCAACTATTCTAATCTCCATCATATTAATTAAGTCAAGTTTAAAATTATATATTATAAAATACTTCATGTGCTCTAACAACCCCGCAGGAAGCTGCAGATCTCTCAGACGGACACATCTCGTTCTCGTTTAGATAAGCACTCATATGCTTCAAATTCTTAGAAGCCAGACAGACACCTTTTTCTGTCCTAGTCTGGTAATGCACTGGTCCGGCAAAAATATTTTCAGAATCAAACCTACCCCATCTGATGCACACGGTCCTCGTCTGACGAAAACTGAAAGGCTCCCGTCTGATTCAGCTAAACGGTCCTCATCCGGTGACCATGTCTTCAAATTAAGAAAATCACTGTATGGTCTGAAGCAGGCTCCAAGAGAATGGTATGATCGCCTAAGATCATTCCTCATGAGTAATGGGTTCATAAGGGGCAATATTGACAACACTCTGTTTAGACGAAAGTCATCAACTGATTTTATATTAGTACAATTATATGTTGATGATATTATATTTGGCGCTACTAATGAAATTTTATGTCAAGAATTTTTTAAGCTCATGCAGATTGAATTCAAAATGAGCATGATGGGAGAACTAAAGTTCTTCCTAGGCTTGCAGATTCATCAAGAGAAAGACAAGACCTACATTCACCAAGCGAAGTATATCAAGGATCTCTTGAAGAATTATAACATGGAAAAAGCTAAGGAGATGGCCACTCCAATGCATCCTGGAGTAATACTGGATAAAAGTGATGAATCTGCACTTGTAGATTCAACCAAGTACAAAGGGATGATAGAATCACTGCTCTACCTCACTTCAAGCAGGCCCGACATAATGTTCAGTGTCTGTGTATGTGCAAGGCTCCAGGTAAATCCTCAAGAATCTCACCTTAGTACGGTAAAACGAATCTTTAGATATCTCGTTGGCACTACTAATCTTGGTGTAGTGTACGAGAAAGGTGAAGATTTCAGGTTAAGAGGATTTTGTGATGCTGACTATGCTGGAGACCGCATAGAAAGAAAAAGTACAAGTGGTGGTTGCCACTTCCTAGGAAAATTTCTGATCTCATGGGCTAGCAAAAGACAAAGCACGATCTCATTGTCTACTGCTGAAGCCGAATATGTTGCTGTAGGATCTTGCTGCACCCAACTTTTATGGGTAAAACATCAACTAGAAGATTATAACATTTTTTAGCATAATATTCCTCTATTATGTGACAGTACTTGTGCAATCAACATAACTAAAAACCCGGTGCAACATTCAAGAACTAAACATATTGAAATAAAATATCATTTTATACGTGATCACGTTGCAAAAGGTAACATCAATATATCATATGTACATACTGATGATCAATTGGCTGATATTTTCACCAAGCCACTCATAGAAAACAGATTTACACATCTTAGAGAAAGAATTGGCATGTTTCCTGCATTGTAGTGTATTTGTTTGTACTAACCCTTTTGCAGAAAACAGTAGAAAGCCAAATGAACTCAAATGTGTACATGTCTTCCTTAGACAAAGTTTGACACAAATGAGAAGGGGTCAAATGATCACCATTTGGTCCTAGTCTGATGATGACTCGTCTCACAATAATTGTACAATTCAAACTGACTTCATCTGGGGAAACTGAAAGGTCATAGTCTGGAGAAACTAAAAGGTCCTTGTTCGGGAGTAACTGAAAGGTCCTGGTTTGATGACCATGTCTTTCGCGTTCAGAGTAACTGGTAAACAATGGTGTTGTTTCAGTAGCTTGCTTCTCTAACATGCATTAAATTCTCAACTGCCATGACTGCACATCTATCACTTTGCATTTAATGCGCGTGCTATACATTCCTTTTCTCTCACATCAACATTTAATGTCAATCATTTCAATTCTAATACCAAGAAAACCTGTATGTATTCCACGATAATGTGAACAAAAGCACTTCTGAAACTCACAATCACTACACTTGCACTTCCACAATAATATTGCTTTCATTTTCCCTTGTTGTTGTGTTTTCTCTAACCTATCTACAGAAAAAGAACCCATTCCTCCCAAGAAGCAAACCACTACTCAGCCTGAACTAACTGAAGCGCAACAAGCTGTAATAGATCGTAGGGAGAAGAACATCTCCACAAACAGAGAAGAACAAGCTGAAAGAGTTAGAGAGCAGAAATTAACCAACATGGGAAACAGAGATATCATCACCCCAAGATATCTCGACCTCAATCTGTATAGCTATGTCAGGTTGATTGATTTAGATGTTGTACAGTTCCAAGACTGGGATAAACTCATGGAGGTCTCATCAACTCCTACTCTTATTCCCCTTGTCAACGAATTCTACGATTGTGCAGTGAAGAGTGGGCCATTATGCATCAAAACCAGATGCATGAAAGTAATTACAGATGTTTTTCCAGGAGATATTGTTGTTGCCCTGGGTGTTGAAGTAGATGAAGGAGTCATCTACTCTCCAAAATGGGAAACGTCCGCCATCAACCCCAACTGCATATGGAAGGAAGATCCAAAAGTAAAAGGAAATGGTGCCACTGTCAAAAACCTAATTGACGAATGCGTATTTCCTCACGCTGTACTAAGCAAAGTGGTGATTCCAAAAGAAGGGGCTCGTGATTTAGTCAACAAACTTTCACACTGGGCTCTCTATCAGATGATGAACCATCAAAAGATCAATATTCCATATCTCATCTTCCATCACATGCTGAACACTTTGGAAAATTCCAAAACCAACCTTCCATATGGAGCACTCATTACTGCCATGATGGGAAAGAAGAATCTCGTAGATGAGGAGAAGCAGTAAATGGAGTTCATAGTTTCTGACTATGTGTATGCCACTCCAATCAAGTTCGGGGATGTTCAATGAATGAAGCTTGCAATCGACATATCTACTGTCCCTGTCAACTTGCTGAGTGATTGGACAAAGAAGAAATTGGCTAAAGAAGTAACATCTTCGCCATCAAAAACAATGCAGGTGCTGCCGGCAGTTAGATCAACAAGGATCAAGAGGTATGCACCTGAAATGGTGTCTTCGTCCGCTGAGATTGCTGAAGTGACATTGTCTGCTCCTAAGCCCAAACAAAGACATTTGGTAAAGGCACACCAAACGATGACTTCTTCCACTACTGCTGGACAGACTAAGTCTTCGTCTGACAATCTTGAAGATGCTATGCCTATAGCAAATCTTGTGTCAAAAGTCAAGAAGACAGTTCTGGAGCCCATTCTGGAAAAAACTCAACCTTCGATTGTTCCCAAAGCAGAGGCCACAATGGCACAACCTTCAGCTACTCATGCATGGTATTTACAACACTTGCCATCTTTATTCCACAAATATGTTGCTGACATAGTTAATGTGCAAGATGATGGTAATTGTGGCTATCGCTGCATGGCTTAGTGGATAGGCCTGCATGAGAATACTTGGCCTGAAATTAGAAGGAGAATGCTTGAAGAGATCTCAAAAAGACGTACCCTCCACTGTGGCATCTTCTGTTATGACGATCACAATGCAGTTGTTGCTATGGCATTAAGGCTCACTCCTGGAGAAATAGGCTATTCCCCAAAATGGTTCACTGTTCCTGATATGGGCTTGCTCGTTGCCACCAAATTCAACATCATTTTGGTGACATTGGGTGAAAGGGAGTCCTGCACTTACCTTCCACTCCTGGGCCCAGTTTTTGACCCTCCAACCATTGTTGTAATGGGTAACATCGATGATAGGCATTGGATAATTGTGAAGCTAATTAAAAATTCTCCTCTACCATATGCAACACCTCAATGGAGACATCACTGTTCCCAGGATGCAAAAAGATGGGCTAAATGCATCATATCCCATGTCAGACGCTATAAGAGAATAGTCAATCCAACTATCGACTCTCTTGTCAATGCACTCCTTGACACACCACAACCATCTACCATTGAAACTAATCAGAAACAGGAGAAGAGTCCACAAATGCTTTCACCGCCTAAACTCACTTAGTCATCAGCAAAAAAGCCAGGTCAAAGGCCTAAAGGTGTTGCGCTTGAAAAACCATCTCCAACAGTAATCTCTAATGATGCTCGTCCAATGAACGTTAAACATGCTCGTCCTGCTGCTGGAAATAGCTCAAGTCTGACAGCTGTTCGCTGCCCTAGTCCGATGGGAGTCGATAATCCAAGTATGGTACCTGATCACTGCCCAAGTCTGGCTGTAGAAAAATGTCTTAGTCTGATTGTGGCTAAAGCACTTAGGCCGGTTGTAACTAAGAAGGTGTCAAACCCTACTAAAGTGGCTAGTCCGGAGAAGAATGCAAGTTTAGCACAAGCGGAGGACTCCACTTCTGCAGATGAAACACACTTTTCTCGTGATCCAGATCCTTCTCTTGATGACATTCTGACTACCCAGCAAAGACTCATGCATGTTTCAACCTCAATGCCAAGTCCCGATCCCGTCACTCAAGCTTCTACATCTTCTATCCAGGCTAAATCTTCTGAAAAAGACACCATGTCCTTCCTTGTCAATGTTCCAAAGAAGCCAAGATTTAGCATGATGCCAATCACTTGGAGGAAACCAAGATTACTTCCTATGGAGAATTCTCAATAGTTTCCCAGTGTAGTTGCGGAGCTTGTTGGCTACGACTTCTGTGTCAAAGCTAGACTATGGGCTCCTCCTGCTTGTGATGGTCTTCAATTTATATTCGCCAAGAGGACAAGGTATGATATTTTTTATCACAATTGGGAGCTGTCTATTTTCAGAGATATTCATATCAGCACCATTCCATACCACTGGATCTACAGAGTCAATCACGTGGTGATTCGATCGATTTTATGGTCGCTCATTCTGGTTGCTCAGTTGCCCAAGCCGCAGTCATATCCAAACTTCAATGCATTCCCACAGATTCCACCTCCTGCCAGTCCTACAATCGTGTTGCAATGCCCCTTTACCATCTCCAAAGAGTTGTTGGAATCTAAGTCGAACTCAATGGGTACAACGATGACGAGCTTAACAGTTCTCTCATGTGACATGCCTCAATATGACAACGCTGCTGAGGTGATTTCGTCTGCTTAGCCCATCTCTATTTCTTTGCCTAAGGATGATGCCCAACCTCAGCCTGCTGAAGAGCATGGCGCCAAAGCATCCGAAGGAGACGACACAAAAGCTCTCACTTCAGTTTAGCCAGATGGCAATGATCGGATAGATCCATTGGAGAAGAAAATCGAAGACATGCAAGCCGCTAATGAGCAGAAGGCTGATGAGTTGCGAAAAGAAATAAAGGGCCACATGGACTCACGATTTGAAATGATGCAGGACATGATCATCAAACTGTTCGACCACATGAAGAAAACCTTCTAATTCTAAACTCCATCTCTTAATAACTCTGTTGAACAATTTACTGTGCTAAAACTTTTATCATTTATATCCATGATGCATTTCAGTTCATTTTTTCTTAACCTCTTTATATTCCATGCTCTATATCTTATACGTTTGATAATGCCAAAGGGGGAGAAAAATATAGAGAAAAAGTGAATAGGAGAAGTACTATCTTAGGGGGAGTAAAAATTTAAGATTACCCAGAAACCTAGATATCATGTTTAGGCGGAGTAGAAATTTATTTTTCTCAGGGGGAGTTAAAAATAATGCTAAGTTGTAAAACATCCTCGTCTGCTAAAAATAGTGCTAAGTTATAAAAATGTTCTCGTTTGCAAGTATTCCCAAGATCGCTCATGTTTTTCGTGATAAGAATTCTTTTAAGAAAAACATCACAACTCTTCTAATACTAATCTTACCTTGAAAATCACACACTTGCTCTGATATTCTTTTAAGAATACATATTATACCTTTTTCTCAAATAAAATTGTCATTATCAAAAAGGGGGAGATTGTTAGATTCAAACGATTTCGTAAATTATTATACTTTGATGAATAACAATTTTACTCAAGGTTTAAATATTGTTAGATAAAGATGTTCTAATACTCTGAATATTTCATACTCAGGAACATCTATCTACTTGAAGAACAACTGCATACATCTATACAAGACATTATCAAAATGCAGAAGTTCAATGAAAAACAAATAAGTGGAGAACGTCCGGCAACTTACTGAAGAGCTAATTTGCTAGTTGTGACTGTCTGTCACTTAAAAACACTTGAGAAGCTGTGTTCGTCCAACATTGGAATACACTTGACGAGTTGTGTCCGTCCGACGCTGGAAAACACTTGACAAGTTTAGTTCGTTCGACAATGAAGTACGTTTGTCAAAAAGAGTAAACTTGCTAGTTGAGTGCGTCTTTCAAAGGAGCACGTCCAGCTATGGTGTACGTCTGGCTACACACCCAATGGAGCACGTCTGCCTTAGGAGTACGTTTAACAACTATCTGAAGAGTTTGTTTGCCAAAGCTATTGAAGAGTTCATTCACCTAAAAGTTCTGAAGAGTTCGTTTGACAAAATGTTTCAAGCATTAAAGATTATCTACCTCGTCAAAGCATTGAATGAAGCACTGTTGATTGCAGAATGAAGAAAGGGACATAATTAATATTTTATTCCTCGTTCCTGCAAAAGCTCTGACATTCCTTAAATCATGCAACCTTTTCAGAGTCAACAACGTGATTTCCTGAACATTGGATCCCCTCAACGATCAAATTCAAATATCTTGTTCAAAGCATTTAATGTTCTCTTTGCTGGCATCCACGAGCATTTATTGCCCAAACTTGAACTCAAGGCTGAAAGCATTGAAGAGCCAGACGACGTCAACAAAACAAATTAATGCTGCAATAAATGCATGGCAGAATGCTTTTAATGCTGTTTCAAAGATGCAGAAGTATCCGTTACTCACAAGGAAGCAGAAATTCAAACGAAACTATTTTTAATTCTTCATCAAGTTTACAGGGCACATCCTACTGAAGATATAAATAGAGCACTTAGTATCCGGATTCATTTGGCGACTTGAACACGATAATATCTCATATGCTCTCTAAGTCGTTCATAGTAATAAGTTTTAACAGCCATAAATCAGAAGCTCAAAGCCATCTTTAACTGAGTCAAGTCGTCCGCCAGTGTGAAGTATTCATAGAGTGCCACTCTCATCCTTTTCACAAAACCCAAATAGAGAACCAATTTTCTTATCCTCTCTGTATATTGTACATCATCTTTCTACCCACTCTTGCTGAAGAGAAATAGTAGAAACACAAAACTTCTTTGCTAAAAGAATTGGGAGCAGTCCTGCCGAATACTGAATAAGGAGAAGTCCTTCGAATACTAGGAGAAGTCCTGTAGAATACTTGTAAGGAGAAGTCCTTCGAATAATAGGAGAAGTCCTGTAGAATACTTGTACTATTTTAAAAATAGTGGAAAATCTTGGTAAAGCCAAGGACTGGACGTAGCCCTATCGATTAAGGGGGTGAACCAGGATAAATACTTTGCGTGCTTTACTTTTCAGTATTAAGTTATTTTCCGCTGCACTTACTCTTAGTAATATTTGAAACTAATAACTGTTTATAACTTAAAAGAATTTTAAAAATCACACAACAATTCAAACCCCCCCTTTCTTGTGTGTTTTATTACTATCAGTTAATTTCTCTTCAACATGCTGCTTGTTATTTGTTGTTTATTTTAAGAGTTAACCCTTTCTGTTTGTGTTTGGGCGCTTAACACCAGAGACAGACAGGGCGATGATTTTTACTCTTGAAGAAGCATTACGGAATTAGAGTTCGTAGTGGAAGCGTGAAAGATTTTGGAAGAAGTTGTTTGATGCTTAAGGACTTCCGCTTTCTATTTTATTCCTTTAAGCTCGTTGTTGAGCGTTTACCTTTGTAGTAAGATTTCCTTGTTTTCGCTTCCACGTAAAAAATATTATTTATGAGGAATTATTACTTGTATTATTAATAAGTATTTTTTAGAGACGAAATCCTTTTGAAAATTGAGGTATTTTTCTGAGAGGTTTTCATTTCCACGTAATTACCATGTGACCCTCAGCCTAAAATTGGGGTGTTACAATACTCACTTCTCATTGCAGCTATAATATGACAACAAGGGATGCCACAAAACTCAAAGTAACCACAATCACAAACAAACTTTTTCTGCCTCTTATCATAAACAGCAATATAATCTTTTCTGCGATTCATAAATTTTTTCATTTTCAACATGACAATATTGGACACCTCCTCACGTTCAACCACATTTAACCCTAGAGCATCTTCAATCACACTTTTAACTTCCCAAAACATATTCCTTGTCAAAATTTAAGAAGCTCCATACTCAATGCCACTAAGAGCAGTTGTAATAACAGGCTCACCATATGTGGACTTGAAATCAGAAGCCACCTCATTGTTCCTGTATTGCTTCACAACTCGCTCAAAATTAAAAAGATAATCCAACAGAGAATACTTACAATGCAAATACCTCTTTATGGATGAGTTAATACCTTCACATAATGACGTCGTTCTGATACTGGCAAAAAATTTGGCTTCCATGAAGCTACTTGCCCAAGAAGTCCTCGTCTCATACATCGTCTACATCCATTCATTGTCGGCTAGGTCATACTTCTCAACCAATTTTGTCCACTTCTCATCAAACCTGTCTAGGGTTAAATTAGCATAGACAAATAAATTGAAATCATATGAAAAAACAGAATTTTTAAGATATTTCAAAGAATTATGCTGAATGTGCCATGAACATAGCCGATGCGTGGAATTCGGCCACACGACTTTAATAGCTCCCTTCATTGATTTATCTCCATCCGTAATAGCCACCTTAGGATTCCTATTAAACATAGCTTCAGTGAACTTTTCCAAAACCCATTTGTAAGTCTCAACTTTCTCAACATGTACAGGTGCAGATGCAAAGATTGTTGTTTGCTTATGATGGTTATACCCACAAAAAAATCAATGGTTTGTGATACTTTTTCTTCTTGTATATGCTATCAAATGCAATCACATCTGTTAGCCTGGAAATTTTCCCAAGTCTCGGTCTGGTCGAAGTATATGCCATGAGATGATTTCGACCAAAATGAGAAATACTTGGCTAAAACTAACAAGGAAGTTTCAATGGTTTGACTGAAATAACGACGACATGCTGAGTCGAAGTCAAATGCACATTGGAGACAAGATCGTGAAATGAACAAGTTTTAGAACTTGTTCTTGACTGGAGCCTTGATATGTCTGAAGCTGTCTTTCGACGAAGTTCATTGGAGCAGTTAGATCAACACGACACGTGGAGAATGAAGAAGAAGACAGAAGACATGTTTAATGACAAGAAGAAATGACTATTGCAAGCAGTTAGAAGGTTTTGCCTATAAATGGAAGAAGTTAAGGCGAGTTCAGGGTCTTTCACCCACATCACAACACGTCTGGTAGCGTTAACCCTCACCCCTACTCCATAAGTCCACTGGTAGCGATGCAGAGCAACAGGAACGAGACACACGTGAGTGACTGAGTGATGGTCGACTGGCCAAACCTTTAAATTTCATGCAATCTTTTGTATTTTTCCTGCACTTTCCCTTTTAATGCAATTTGTTTTCAATTTGTTTTCCTTTTTTACTTTGTCTCTCCCCCTTCGACGCTTGGAAGCGCTTCCCTTTCAAGTCTCTTCTTTTAAACCCGCACAATCAATCCGCTTGAACCACTTTCGACGGACTCACGCCATCCACTCCACCCATGCACTCCACGCGCACTGGGAAGATTTCCGTATTCCCAAGACCCGTAAGAGGATAAAATCCAGCCTCTTCATAAACATTCAGATTTTCTTGTGGTGTTACCATGATTGCTAAAAGTCAGCGTAAACAAATTGGCACGCCCAGTGGGACCAAGGGAGTATGTTTTCATTTGAAATCATCTATGTGCCTTAAATGAATTTTTCTAATTTAGAAGACTATTTTTTAATAAGGAAATTTAATTTAGTGTATGATATTACGGAGTGGTAAAATGTCCAACCTTTCTAGAGCAAACCAATCATCAGGGTCTAATGTAGGGCCTAATGTCAGTGAAGAACTGCAGATTAATACTACTAATGATGTTAATCCTTCAGTAAATCCTTCACGTTTAGAAGCCATTTCTGTTTCAGACATGGCGGTTACAAATGCTCAAACAAGTCAAACTCAACTACCAGTTTCGACTGGTCAGGATTTGACTCAGCCACAACCTGCAATGCCTGTTGGAACGAATCCCACTCAGGCATCAAGTTCATACACACCAGGGCCAATATTGACGGCGGTTACGGCCCCGAATCCGATCCCAAATCCGACAACTCCTACGATTTCACAGGTTGTTGCTGGTGTCGTCCACCCAGGATCTTGGGATAATTATCAAATTCCCCACAATCTTATAAACCAACCTTATGGGATGCCTTGGTCGATGATGCAAGGGATAGGAACTTATCCCATGATGTGTTCTGAAAATATGGTTTCGACGGGTTCCCCAGGAAACTGGTACGTAGCATCAGGATCAAGGGCAGTTGGATCGAGAAATATGGGACTCCCTTTTTCTAATATGGGTGGTTCCCCGTTTGCCTTGACCAACAACACGGTTAATGTTCTTAGGCAAAAAATGGACAACTGTAACCATGAGTTAGTTAATTCGTTGACTCAAAAAATTGGTACAGTCTTTAATCCCATGATTAGAGACACCACAGTTGCCTACCAACAATTGACGACTCAACTGGGTCGAATTACGGATATTTTTAGCGCACCAGAACCTATAATAGGACAAATTGCTCAAGCTGGTCGACAAGCGCCTCATCCGACTAACCAACCCCATATGTTGGAGATTCGACCTAATCAACAGGTTCATCATTATGAACCTGTCCGCCGAGTCAATCTTGGTTGAATCAAACAGGTTCCAAAGAACGAACCTGTTCACTAAGTTAATGTTGGTCGAGTCGAACAAGTCCCACAAAATGAGCCTATTCACCAAGTTAATCTTGGTCGAAATGAAGGGGTTCCTCATAATGAACCCATTCACCAAGTTAATCTTGGTCGAAATGAGGAAATCCCGGTTTTGGTTAACAAAACCAAAACGCCAAATGAATTCTAGAAAGAGTTCGGCAAAACAATTTTGGGGGGCAACAAAATGTTAATATTGTCGAACAGTTGTCGACTCAACACGGATTTAATGTGGGCTATGCTAATAGACCACATTTCGTCTCGCTTTTCTTGAGTTGGTTCTTCAAACCAAATTGCCAAGGGGATGGAAAGTCCCTAAGTTCACTAAATTCTCAGAAGATGTCGACGATTCCATGATCAAACACATCGCCAGATACCAGGTCAAAGCTAGAGATTTAGTGAATCATGAATACTTGAAAATGAATTATTTCCCTAGTTCTTTGACTAAGAAAGCTTTCACTTGTTTCACAATGTTACCACCAAATTCTATTTTTAGTTGGAACCAATTGGAACGTGTTTTCCATGACCAGTACTTTAGAGGAGAATCTAAAGTTACTCTCAAAGAACTGGCAAGTGTTAAAAGGGAGTTATCGGAATTAGTCGATGATTATCTAAGCAGGTTCCGAAATATGAAGTCGAAGTGCTTCATACAAGTCCCTGAACACGAACTGGTCGAATTCACCGCCGGTGGAACAGACTATTTGACTAGGAAGAAAATAGATACTCAACAAATAAGAGATTTGGCCCAACTGGCCAACATGATCAAACAAGTTGAGTACCTTAGGCAAGAGAAATTAAAAAAAGTAAATTGCCTAAGAAAGAGAAGGTGGCTTATATCGAAGTAGGCGATATAGGTCGAGAAGATCCCATGACGTTCGAACCTTATGAGGATTTCGAATGCCATGATGTTCAGTTAGCTGAACCCAAGGAGAGTCCTCCTTATGTTTGCAAAATGCTAACACCCAACAAATGGAGACCCCTTAACAATGATACGCCTCGAAATTCAAAATATCTTGTTAAGGTTTATAATTTCGATATAACGAAATGTGAGGCTCTCTATGACATCTTGGTAAAAGATGGCCAAATTGACATTCCACCTGATCAAAAGATCCCTTCTCTTGATCAAAGGAAAGGTCGAAAGTATTGTAAATACCATAATCTTTTTGGTCATTGGACTAACTATTGTTCTAAATTCATGGATTTGGTCCAGACTGCTATCTAGATCTGGGTATGCTTTCATCTTCATTCTTCTTCCTCTCCCTCCCAACACCACCCACAACCACCGACACCTACCAACCAATCTCAAATGGCTCTTTTTATCCTTTCACGCGCGGAGGGTTCGGTTGCGGCGGTGGAGGATCAAGCTGGCACCCAAGATCCAAATCCAGAGAATCCCTTCATCGAAGAAGATGCTGATTTGGGTGAGGGACGCGTATGTGAGGATGATGTTGGGCTTCGCCAACTCGCGGGTCATCACCATGTGTGCCTCTACCTCCGCCTTCGACTTTAGTGGTGGGTCGTGCACCGCCGCAAGTGGGCTCGCGAGGGGCCCACCGAAGGAGTACGATGAGAAGATGATTATATAGGTCTACAAGTCTTTGCTCATGGCACCTGGACACCTGGTGCTACTGCACAAAGCTTCCGGAATCGTTGCTTCAGAAGTTGGATTCCGATGGTGCAATAAAACTAGAAAATTACCACCCACAACTTTGGTGCATGCTGGGGTTTTGGACCAGTTTAAGGTTGGAAAAAGAAACTGAACAGGGTGAATTTATGTGATGTGATGGGGGTTTTGGACCTATTCGAGGCTAGGGGAAAGGGGGACAACAAGACATGTTATTAAAATCCCTCCTATCCCTCCCCTCCATTAAAATTCTCATCTCTCACCTTCCCTCCTTTGTACCAATTTGTACCAAACAGAGCCTCCGTTACCGTTAAACTGAGGATATATAAACACCTCTTCATGATTGTAACTGTTGAGAAATGATAATGGAAAATTACGTTTCTTCCCTTTCTTCTTCAACCTGCTTTCTTCTAGGTTCTCTATTTCATCTTATGGTAGCATGAGCAACTTTTCAAAATTCCGCTGAAATTTCTCTGATTCACAATGCTGCGACCTCAAGGATCTACTTCTCAACCGCTGCAGATTCCATTGGATCCATCTCAGAATGTTTCAAGCCATTATTATGTTCATCCAGGTGAAAACCTATCATCAGCGTTGGTCAATCCGATTCTCAAAGGGTCCAACTATCATTCTAGGTCACGCTCGATGAAAAGAGCGATTATTGCGAAGAACAAGTGGCGATTTCTTGATGGAAGCTTGCCGATGCTTGAACGGATTTGATCCTAGCTTCGGAGCCTGGGAAAGGTGCAACAACCTCGTCCATTCTTGGGTAATCAATTCTGTCTCACCTTCGATTGCTCAGAATATTGTTTACATTGAATTAGCTTCTGATGTATGGATGGATTTGCGTGAAAGATTTTCTCAAGGGGATCTTGTTAGGGTTGAAGAATTGCAACAAGAGTTATATGCATTCTAGCAAACTAGTTTTTCTGTTACTGAATTTTACACAGAATTGAAAGTAATGGGGGAAGAACTTGAGAATTATAGACCTCCTACTCCATGCATTTGTCCTGTGAAATGTGGTTGTCAATCGGTTGTGTGTCCTAAAGTCTACAAGCAGCAAGATTACGTAATGAGATTCTTAACTGGATTGAATAATCAGTTTAGTGTTGTCAAATCTCAAGTTTTGTTGATGGACCCTCTGCCTCCATTAACAAAAGTTTTTTCTATGATTCTTCAACATGAAAGACAATTTGTTTCGTTCTCTATTGATGAAAGTTCAACAAGTTTTATCAATGCTGCTGATACTAAGAAGTCTTACAATAATAGTAGTTCATATGGGAGAGGGAGACCTACTAGAGTATGTACTTTTTGTGGCAAAGTTGGGCATACAGTAAATGTTTGTTACCGGAAGCATGGGTTTCCATTGGGTTCCAAATACAAGCAAAGTTCAACTGTAAATGCAGTAAATGTTGAGGTAGATCAGAACCAGATGCAAAATTCACATGATAATAACTAGGCAAATACAACAGAATCTGCACAGAGTTTTACTTTTGAAGAATTTCAGGCTCTCAAAGCTCTTCTTTAACAATCCAAGATAGGAAAGGAAGCACAATTAAATCAGATTCAAGTAGAAGGTATGGTGTGTACATCACCAATTTATAGTTCCATTCAATCAAACAACTCCTGGATTTTAGACTCAGGAGCTACACATCATATATGTGGATCTTTTAGTTGGTTTCATAGTTATAAGAAGATAAATCCTATAGCAGTGAAGTTACCTAATGGAAATGTTGTAGATGCAACCATATCAGGGGTGGTGCATTTAACATCATCCATCTACCTTCTAGATGTTCTGTATGTTCCCAAGATCAGCTGTAACTTGATTTCAGTCCAAAAGCTAGTTTCATACTTGCAAGGAAAATGTGTTTTTAATGATACTATTTGTGTTGTACAAGACCACAACTTGATGAAGATTGGTTCGGGTAGGGTCTTTTCTGGCCTATACTACTTGGATCTTCAAGAAGATGAAAAGGATTCTACAAAAACAAAAACAGTTTCTTGTGTAAATAGTGAAAATACTGTAGCTATGTTTCCTAAGTCTGCCATATGGCATTTTTACTTTGGTCATGTCTCAAAGGATTAGTTGAGAGTTTTAAGCAAGGATTTTCCTGATGTACAGTATAGTAAGCATTCCACCTGTGATATATGCCATTTTGCAAAGCAAAGGAAGCATTCTTTTACATCTAGTACTAGTAGAGCTGATCAACTTTTTGGTTTATTGCATATGGATATTTGGGACCATTTAGGGTCCATTATTTTTATGGTCATAGGTATTTTCTAACAGTTGTAGATGACCACAGTCGCTTCACATGTATAATATTCCTTAAGCATAAGGGAGAGGTGCAGTTTCAAATTAAAAGTTTTGTTAGCTATGTTGAAACTCAGTTTGAGCAGCAAGTGAAAGTGATTAGGACAAATAATGGGCCAGAATTCCTTCTTCCTGATTTCTATACAAAGAAAGGAATAATTTATCAAACAAGTTGTATCTATACTCCTCAACAAAATGGGAGGGTCGAGAGAAAACATCAAAGTATTCTAAATATTGCTAGAGGTCTTCTTATGCAGTCTTATTTGCCACCCAAGTTCTGGAATTTTGCAGTTGCTTGTGCAGTGTTTTTGCACAACAGAGTTCAATCTGCAGTGCTGAAAGATAAGTCTCCTTACCAAATTCTATATGCTTCTTTACTTCAGCTAGATGAGATTAAAGTTTTTGGATCTCTCTATTATGTTTCTAACATAAATCACAACAGGTCAAAGTTTGCTTCAAGAGCTAGGAAATGTGTTTTCCTAGGATACAAACCTGGTGTAAAAGGGATTGTAGCTTATGACTTACATAGTCACAGTGTTGTTATCTCTAGACATGTTGATTTTGATGAGCTAGTTTTTCCATACAGTTCTTTTTTCTTCTGCAGATCCTTCAACATCTTCTTCTGCAGCTCCTTCATTTAGTTGGCGATATTTTGATCATGCTTCTACACAGTTTAATACTCCAATACAAGAACCGAGAAACCAACCACAAGGTTCTTCTTGTAATCTTCCAGAATCACTTACATTACCTGAAGATTTACAAGCATCACCAACATGTGTTAGCTCACAACCATATCCAGAACTTACTTCCTTCAATCAGCCCATGGCTGATAAGACACCTGTTGCACCACTTGGAAGGTCCACAAGACCTACTAGCAAGCTAGTACACCTCACGGATTACTACTCTAATATAGTCCAGAAGGCTACAACACCTTATCCTATAACATCTTATATATCATAAGACAAGGTATCACCTACACATAAAGCCTTCACATTATCTTTATCTACTATTGCAGAACCCAATAGTTATGCAGAAGCTTGTCAGTCATCTTGTTGGGTCGCAGCAATGGAAGCAGAATTATCAGCATTATCTGCTAATCATACCTGGGATGTGGTTCCTTTACCAGCAGGTGTTGTTCCCATAGGTAGTAAATGGGTATATAGAATCAAGAGAAAACAAGATGACTGTTAGAGAAATGCAGTATCGTTTGCCCTGCTCAGCATTCTATCGTCTGCCTGTCTGTCTCAGCATTCAACCGTCTGCCTAGCTGAATCGATTGTATTATGTATCGTTTGGTCAGTAGTCATGTCCGCTGATTATGTTGACCATGCGTGATAGGTGTCAGCTGTCATTATGGGATTGATGACCTGCTGTTTATGCTGATCCGGAATATCCGGGATCTTGTCTGTTTGTCTGTTTTCTCTCTGTATAAATACATAGCTTGTAACTGTGAATTAATTAGAATAGAAAGAACATTTCAGTATCTTTGATTTTTCAAATTTTCCTTTTCAAAGAACCCTTGGTTCTTAACATGGTATCGAGAGCTAGTCTTGATCTGTGATAAAAAAAATTTCTTCGCTTTTCGCCATGGCAGAAGCTCAGCCTTCATCTTTGCCTTCTTTTTCCCGTATTGTTTCAATTAAACTTGATGAAACAAATTTTCGTTAATGGGTCCAACACGTTGAAGGTGTTGTGCGCCAACATAGTTTGGAAAAGTTTCTTTTGAATCCAGTAATCCCTCGTTTTTTATCTGATGCTGATCGTGAAAAGTCAGTTGAGAATCCACTTTACACTACCTGGATCAAACATGATTCAGCCTTATTCACCTAGTTGCTTTCTTCCTTATCGTCTGCTGTTATGCAAACAGTTGTTAATTACAAGCAGTCCTGGCAGATCTGGCAAGATGTCCATGACTTCTTCAATGTATATTCTTTGGCACAATCAACAACTCTTGCTTGGTGCTTCGCACCATTGTCAAAGGGGTGAAATCTCTCTCTGACTACCTCGAACGCATCAAGATGATTGTCAATGCTCTCATCTCCATCAGTGATCCCGTTTCCTATCGAGATCACATTGAAGCTATCTTTCATGGACTACCAGATGAGTATCACTACACAGAAAAGGCGTTTTTCCAATGGATACTTAGCGGTGGTTTATATAACCGCCATCGCTTCTTATTTTACGCCTAATTTTACGGCGGTTTTGACAACCGCCGGCAAAAACTTGTACATACCGCCGGCATGTTCTTTGTTTTTTTTTTTTTTTTTAAAAAAAAATTCAGCTTTAATATTTACTGCATACAACCCACGACCCTCCCTCCTTTCACCAAAACCCTCAACCCATGACCTGTCGCCCACACCCCTCTGAGCACTCCCTCAACGGCGGCCTCACCTCTCCCCTTCCACGGCGGCCTCGCCTCTCCCCTTCAACGGCGGTCTCGCCTCTCCCCTTCCACGGCGGCCTCGCCTCTCCCCTTCCATGGTGTCGTTGTCATCTCTCAATTTGAAACAATAAGGTTAGGGTTCTCTACATTGGGGTTTATAGCTTGATTAGAACTTGTCACTGAACGTTTAAAGCTTTATTTGTTTAATTCTTAATGCAATTCAAATGTTAGGTTTCTCTACATTGGGGTTTTGCCCCTTTCAATGAAATGGATGAAATTGTTATGATAAATGAAAACTGTTAGGTTGTTAGGATAGGAATGGATGAAATTGTTACTTGTTGCTTAAAATAAAATCTGTATACGTTGTTTTCAGGTGAGCTTTATTGATGAGTTTTGATATTTGTCCCTTCTGGAACTGCATTCCAATGATGCCTCTGAATCTTATTGTTTTGTGTTTAAGTCCTTTGTTTTGTTTCAGTGTTATTGTTGAGATTCCTGATTTGGTTTCTCTGTTCTTGTTTGATTATGTAATATTGAGCTCCTGCCATTGTTTTCTTCTTCTTCTTTGTGTTGTTGTTTCTTTTTAGGCGAACTCTGCTTTTGTGTTTAAGCTGGATTTATAGCATGTTCGGAGCAACTTTTTATTAATTTAGAATCAGTTATAGCACCGCAACAGTCCACCACCTTCCTACTACCTGATAATGTATCAACCTCAAACTTTCCATTCCCGTTCATGTTTGAAATACACAGAATCTATGTTCAACACTTATTTCTTCAAGCACCTCTTTCAATCCTTGTGGAAAATGATATTCAATATTTAAATATAGTACATAACAATTTAGTAAGAGTTGAAAGGTTAATCAATTAATATACATACTTCCTGTTTATCAGACATAAATACTGGATTATGCTTAGCAATAGGCCCAATTTCTTGAAGTAGAAAATCAAGAAACCATTGCCATGAATCTTTTAACTCAGCCTCCACCGCAACGTAAGCAATAGGAAATATGTTATCATTCTCATCTCGTCCAACAGCCACCAACAATTGCCCTTCATAACCAGCCTTTAAAAAACATCCATCTAGATGGATTATAGGTCTATAAAACTTTAAATCTTTTTTCGGCGCGTCTAAGCATACATATAATCTTTGGAATTGGTTATCCTAGACCTTCATCTTCACGGTTGATCCAGCATTATAAAGCCTCACTGCTTCACAATAATTCCATAATAAGCCATATTGAGCTGCATGGCTTCCTTGAAGCTTTTCCATTGCAATTTTATTAGCTCCGTACATATGCAATCTCAACACAAATATCTTGTGATCTCTAGCAACTTGATTTATGAAAGCTTCATTTTCCCACTTGCCTTTATGATCTCTTATCTGATCTTGGTATTTGAGGGGTAGCCACTTTGCAGCAGCTTTCGTATTCTTATTACTCCACCCACAGTCCTTATATGCTCTATATTTGTCTAAGTCTTGATTTGGAAGAAATTTTCTGCCTCATTATGACTTGCATGCATCCTCCACCCACATCCCTTCTTACATTTTATTGTAATTCTCTTTTACGCACTCTTCACCCATAAAAAATCTATCCCACGTTCAATCCCATATTGTTGTACAACCTCCCTAAAGACTTTGTGATTGGAAAACTTCATTCCAACTTCAAGTTTAATCTCTCTTTGCTTGTCTATAAATTGGTTAAACTCTGGAAAATTCTTCTTATGTTCCTCATCTGTAAAATGTAAATATAAAATACATTAACAAGAAACTAGCAAGGGAAAACAATTATTACATAAAGAGTACATGTAAAATGATAACAGCGAATTCATAACCTTACCTTCTTCATCAGATACAATAGGGGAAATCAATGTATCTCTATCAACATAGTCATAATGGAAGTCTTCATCCCAATTCGGGTTCAGCCGAACATCTATGTCAAAGCTGGACTGTGTAAAACCTCCTTCTCCTTGTCCCCTTTAACTTTAATTTTTTCACTCTTTTCCTTTTCACAATTGTGCACAGTTAATATGCCACTATCCTCTACAATATTATTTAGTCCTGACTCAACCCCATACTCTTTTTTAGGACTTTTTTTAAGCAGTTAATAAGACACATTTGTAGAATTAGAGGCTAATTTATATTTCATAGCATAACCTTTGATTATGTAAAACTAATTGATACCATATTTGTGCAAGTGTTTTGTTTTAGTTTGAATGGATTTTTCTTGTACAAATTATTTTTCAGTTTGGATTAATTTATTATGTATGCAGAATAAGAAAACACAGCATTTTTTTTTAATTTACTGGAGATATGACGGCGGTTTGAACCGCCGTAATTATGTTTTGTAATTTGGCAGCGGTTGTAACCGCCATTATATTCGAAAACTACTAACCATCCTCTGTAACTTTACCAGCGGTTATTACCGCTGCCATATTTTCCTGAAATTTTGCGGCGGTTTTAACCGCCGTGCACACCCACAATTGTAAGTTTTGGGAAGGGATATTAGCAGCGGTTCTAACCGCCGTTAAATATCCTGCGTCGGTTTACGCAGCGGTTTGCAAAACCGCCGCTAATATGTTAGCGATGGACAAAATCGCCGTTAGTGATATTTAGCAACAGTTTTAACCGCCGCCGATCCAACTAATAACCGCCGCTAGATAGGCAATTTGTTGTAGTGTATAGTTCTCTTATGTCTCTTGTCAACAATTGGGAGGTGTCATGCTCGATCTCTCAAGCAGAAGCAATGCTTATTGCTCATGAGGCCTACCTCCTTCGATCTCACGAGCGTCAACTTCTTGACACTCCACCGTCTACCTTGCTCACACATACACCTGCGCAGACGTTGGACTCACCAGACTTGAACCAACAGTCTGCTCAAGCTCACTATGTTTTTGGTTCACCTGCCCAGCATGGTGCCATGCACACCACTGATACCCAGAACTATGGATCGTCTAGTGATTATTGTGGTCCTGGTGGCCGTGGGCGTGGACGTGGTGGACGCTCCTCTGTTCAGTGCCAAATCTGCTACAAATGGGGTCATGAAGCCAACACTTGCTACCATCGAGTCCCGTCTGCCAATCTTCCAGGAATGGTTGGCTCAACACCATATGGTGGTCAGTGTTATCAAGCTCCTCAGCAGGCAGGTGCCTTTGGAGGTTTTGCACCACCCCTCTCTAATTTTCAACAAGCAGGACTTGGTCCACCACCCTTCTACAATCTTCAACCAATTGGACCCTCCCAATTACCTTTTCCCAATGCTGGTCCGAAGACTGATCCACGTGGATATCCTTCGGGAATTGCTTATCCTCCGTTTGCTGGATATGTCAATGGTTATCACCAACAGACGATGCATGCCCCTGCGTTTTAGTCTCCCTAGCAGACGAGTGACTCTTCTTCCTGTCTACAGGAGATGATGGGACACGCTCTGATCACTGCCTGTGCAGGCTCAAGTCAAGGGAACTGGCTGCCCGACACTAGAGCAACTCATCATGTCACCCTTGATGCCACTGCCTTCTCCAATCCTACACCCATTCAAGGAAATGATCACATCCTCATGGGCAATAGTCAAGGTTTGCCTATACACTCTATTGGTACAGTTTCCTTTAAGTCACCATGTCAAACACATGCTACTCTTTCTCTTTGTGATATATTGCTAGTTCCTTCAATCACTAAAAATCTTGCCAGTGTTAGTAGATTTTCTAGGGATAATCATGTTAAATTTGAGTATGATCATACTCATTGTCTTGTCAAATCTCAGGCTAATGGTGACATTCTTCTTCAAGGGACTGTTGGGGATGATGGTCTCTATTATTTTGATGGCATGCACGCTTTCCAGTTCTTCAAGAACAAGTCTTATGTCATGCCAGCTCTCACTTCCTCCTCCTTTAGTTCACCTAAAACACATGTAACCACAAGCACTAATAGTTCACTAGTAGGGCCCACCTCCTCTGACCTGTGGCATCATCGTCTGAGTCACCCTACTCATGAGATTTTACATTCTGTTCTGTCTAAATGTAATATTTCAATTCCTTCTCAAGCTATTTCTCGTGTTAGTAGTGCATGTTGTATGGACAAATCTCATAAATTGCTCTCCTCTCAATCTAATACAGTTTATTCTCATCCTTTAAAACTTGTGTTTTCTTATTTATGGGGACCAACCTTCATTGAATCTTTTGCTGGTTATTCTTATTTTCTTGTGTTGATGCATACACACGATATACGTGGATTTTTCTTTAAGGAAGAAATCCGAAACCTATGCCACTTTTCTTCAATTTCAAGCAATGATTGAATTACAATTATATCTTAAAATTAAAGTTGTTCAAACTGATGGAGGCACTGAATTTAAACCCCTTAGTTCTCATTTTGCTCAATCAGGAATTGCTCATCGTCTGACTTGCCCCCACACACATCATCAAAATGGCAGTGTGGAACGCAAGCACAGACATGTGGTTGAAACTGGCATTTCTTTGCTTGCTCAAACCAAAATTCCACATAAATACTAGGATCATGCCTTTCTCACAACTACCTTTCTCATAAACAGATTGCCTACCTCTGTCTTAGGCAATATTAGCCCTTACTTTAAACTTCACAATGTCCACCCCGATTACAAGTTCTTGGAAGCTTTTGGATGTGCATGCTATCCTTTTCTCCATCCATACAATGTGTCCAAAATTCAGTTCAGGTCCCGAGGGTGTGTCTTCCTTTGTTATTCCCTCGCCCATCGAGGTTATAAATGTTAAGATGCCAGTGGGAAAAATTGTGTCAAAGGATGTTATTTTCAATGAGTATAGATACCCATACACAAAGCTATTTTAAACTCCTCCTACCCCCATGAAAAAGCCTTCTCTAACATCATTTATTCCAAGGTATGATGTATCTTCACATCAAGGGGGCAACAATTTCCACCTGTTCATCTAGTTGCAGTATTGTCTGGTCCTTCTAAACCTTCTGCATTTCCTTCATCGTCTACTGCTTCACCATTGTCTGGTGCTCCAACATCGTCTACCGTTGTGGACTTGTCTGGTGATCAGGAAGAACCAGTCAACACTCATGCCATGCAAACTAGATCCAAAGCTGGGTTTCCTCGGACCTAGGCATCCTCAGTCCATCTTCTCCAGTCAACACTCACACTATGCAATCTCGTTCGAAGACTGCCACTGTTCAGCCCCAACTTCATCTAACTCAGGCTGAACCAACCTCCTACAAGAAAGCTCTTCAAGACCCCCACTGAAAGCAGGCTAAGGGTGGCAATATGGGCTAGGCCCGCTGGGCCGGCCCGTTTGGCCCGTCATTTTTGGCTGGTTGGGTTGGGACTTTTAACCTAAATACCCACTTGTAACCCACTTTAGAAACTCATTTTTTGGCGGGCTGGGGCGGCCAGCCCGCCGGGCCGCTTATTTTTTTCTTGGATTTAACTAAAGAGAAAAAAATCAGTACACTGCTACAGACTTCAGCGTGAAGGACGAGGGTTTCCAAAGTGAGGGTTTGGGTTTCTACAGACTTCAGTCCGCCGCTTCGCGCTCTCCTCTCTCTTTCGCTGACCACCGCGCTCTCCTCTCCTCCACCGCGGCGCTCTCCTATCCTCTGCGGCGCTCTCGTCTCCTCCACTGCGGCGCTCTCATCTCCTTAACCGCGACGCTCTCGTTTCCTCCACCGCTACACTCTCCTCTCCTTTGCGGCGCTCTCCTATCCTCTGCCGGGCTCTCCTCTTCTCCATCGCGCTCTCCTCTTCTCCACCGCTCTCTCCTCTCCGCCACTGAATCTCGCAAACGCTGCGCTCTCCTCTCCGTCGCGAATTGGTAAGTTTTCGTTGAATCACTCCTCTCTTTGGATCTGTAATTCGATTTTTTCCTTGCTTCCTAGTTTGAGGTGCTTCCTGCTAGAATTTGTGTATATATCATGGTGAAACATAGGTTTTTTTTTCCTCTGTGTATTTAGATTGATAAATGTGTTTTTTCCCCACTAAAGTTTATTCTAGTTTCTCTGAAATATTGCTAAATCTTTCCTCATTTTCATATGATTTCTATTTGTTTTGAATTATAGCTCTTCCCCAATTCTGATATCTTATCAGCCCATGGAAAAGGAGATGAATGCCTCTTTTTTACCATGAAAAAGGGATAATATTCCTTTAGGGAAGCAGGGTAGATCCAAGTATGAGAAAACTATTACTCAGCAAGTCTGAATGTTCTTGATAGGAACACCACCAGCTTTACTGCATAATTAGATTTTATATGAAAATTGGTTCAAATGTTCTACATTTTATATGAAAAATGGTACATGATTCTAGTTTAGTGGTTCTTCTTTGCACTTAACGCTTGCTTTGCTATCTTTTGTTAGAATGTAAAACTTTGTTGGTTTGTCATTTGTGCTTGATTTTTTGTGTGTTAAGAGACAATTATGAGTTGTGGCTTGTGACTTGTGTTATTTGTGTATTTTTGCAACTTGTGAGAATGTAGAACTTTGTTGGTTTGTGTTTTCTTCTCATAATTACTTTTTTTCCACTACATTAAATTTTGGCGGGCTAGCCCGCCAAAATGTGGGTTGGGTTCAGGCTTTCAACCCATATACTAAATGTGGGCCAACCCAACCCGCCCCGCATTTTGGTGGGCTTTTGACGGGTCGGGCCTGACCCACTACCCATATTGCCACCCCTAAAGCAGGCTATGTAGGCAGAGTTTGATGCCTTGCAACAGAACACCACTTGGTCTTTGGTCTCCTTACCACCAAACATAAAATCTATAGGTTGCAAGTGGCACTGTTGAAAGATACAAAGCTCGGTTAGTGGCCAAAGGGTACAATCAGGTTCAAGGTTTTGACTATTTAGAAACCTTTTCCCGTGTCGTGAAGCCAATCACTATTCGCCTCATTTTGTCCATAGATGTCACGAAACATTGGCATATCCATCAACTTGATGTCAACAATGTCTTTCTGAATGACACACTTAATGAAGATGTCTACATGGACCAGCCACTGGGGTTTCAGACTGAAGATCGTACCTGATTTGCAAACTCGACAAAGCTCTCTATGGTCTCAAACAAGCTCCCCGGGCTTGGTTTGACAAATTGAAAGGGGCCCTGGTCCGTTTTGGCTTCAAGGCCAGTTGCTATGATCCATTGTTATTTGTTTACAGTACAGCTTCTTGTTGCATTTACATTTTAGTCTATGTTGATGATATTATCATCACTGGCAGTTCCTTGTCTCTTATTCAGCAGATTACCACCCAGCTCCATATAGAGTTTTCACTCAAACAACTGGGTACGTTGGATTACTTTCTTGGAGTTCAAGTTTAGCATCTGCAAGATGGATCCTTTCTCCTATCTCAATCCAAGTACATAGGAGATCTTCTTGACAAGGCCAATATGACCAATGCAAAAGGGCAATCTATACCTATGCTCAGTAGCGCCAAACTCAGCAAACATGGCACTGGTCTTTATGCTGATCCAACCAACTACAGGCCTGTTGTTGGTGCATTGCAATATGTCACTCTCACCAGGCCTGAAATTAGCTATGCAGTCAACAAGGTCTGTCAGTTCTTGAGTCAGCCTCTCGATGTTCATTGGAAGGCTATTAAGCGCATACTACGATACCTCAAAGGTACTATTTCTCATGGCCTGCTTCTCAAACCCTGCAATTCTAAAGTTGTTGTGCCCTTAACTGCCTACTGTGATGCTGATTGTGGTTCGGATCCAGACGACAGACGTTCCACATCTGGTTCATGTGTTTTCTTTGGACCAAACTTAGTTTCCTAGAGTTCTAAGAAGCAGGCGATTGTTGCAAGGTCAAGCACTGAAGCAGAATATCGAAGCTTGGCCAAAACTACTGCTAAACTCCTTTGGATTCAATCTCTCCTCACGGAGTTAAAGATTCCCTTTCAAGTTACTACAGTGTACTGTGATAACATGGGAGCTGTGACCTTAACTCATAACCTTGTTTTGCACACCTGCACCAAACATATGGAATTGGACATCTTCGTTCGAGAGAAAGTTCAAAACAAGTCGTTGTTTGTGTATCACATTCCTGGTCAGGCTTAATTGGCTGATATCTTCACCAAACCTCTCTCACCTCAACACTTTGCAGCAATGAAGGACAAACTCAATGTGTTTGCAAAAGCTACTCATTTTCACTCACCTTGAGTTTGAGGGGGGCTGTTAGAGAAATGTGGTATCGTCTGCCCTGCTTAGCATTCTATCGTCTACCTGTCTCAGCATTCAACCGCCTGCCTTACAACATCGTCTGCCTAGCTGAACCGATTGCATTATGTATCGTCTAGTCAGTAGTCATGTCCGTTGATTATGTTGACCATGCATGATAGGTGTCAGCTGTCATTATGTGATTGATGACCCGCTATTTATGTTGACTCGGAATATCCAGGATCTTTTCTGTTTGTCTGTTTTCTCTCTGTATAAATACAGAGCTTGTAACCGTGAATTAATTAGAATAGAAAGAACATTTCAATATCTTTGATTTCTCAACTTTTCATTTTCAAAGAACCCTTGGTTCTTAATAATGGCTCAATAGAGAGGTATGAAGCCAGGCTCGTAGCTAAAGGCTATACCCAAACAGAGGGTTTAGACTACTTGGAGACCTTCTCACAAGTAGCAAAAATGACTTCCATCAGATTAATTCTTGCTCTGGCTTCCCTTAATAAGTGGAATATTTATCAACTTGATGTTGATAATGCTTTTTTACATGGAGAGATTAAAGAGGATGTCTATATGAAATTGCCTCAAGGTGTTTCAGGTGATCCCAAGACACAAGTCTGCAAATTGGTCAAGTCATTGTATGGTTTAAAGCAGGCCAGCCGAAAGTGGTATGAGAAACTCTCTTCTCTTCTTTATTCTTCTTCTTACACTCAAGCATTTGTTAATTATTCTATTTTTATTAAGAGGGAAGGAAATTCTTTCACTGTTTTGATGGTCTACGTAGATGATATAGATCTTGTTGGAAATGATATGAGAGAAATAAATCTTCTCAAAGAAATACTGAATGTTAAGTTTAGGATAAAGGGTTTAGGTGTTCTGAAAATTTTCCTTGGCTTAGAAGCAACACATTCATCCCCAGGAATCTCTCCATGTCAAAAAAAGTATTGTTTAGACTTATTACAAGAAGATGGAGTCCTTGATTGTAAGCCAGTAAGAACACCATTAGATCCTAGTGTCAAGTTCTATCAAGATTCAGATCCCTTTTATCCTGGTATTCCACAATATAGACGGTTAATTGGTAAACTTCTTTACTTGACAACAACTAGGCCTGACATTCAATTTGTTGTTCAACAATTAATTCAGTTTCTTGCTTCACCTACTATCATACACTTTTAGGAAGCACAACGAGTGTTGAGATATCTCAAGGGCAATCCAGGCCAAGGACTCTTTTTTGCTCGGTCTTCCTCTCTCAGTCTTCCTCTCTTTAGTTAATGGGGTTTCCTGATGCTGAATGAGGGGGCTGCCAGGACAGTAGAATATTTGTTAGTGGTTTCTGTTTTTTCCTTGGCGATTCTTTGATTAGCTGGAAGGCGAAGAAGCAAGTAACCATAGCCAGATCTTCTTCAGAAGCTGAGTATAGAGCACTTGGCAGTGCAACCAGTGAACTACAGTGGTTAATCTACCTTCTTCAAGATCTTCAAGTCACTAATATGAAGCTTGTTGTTCTCTATTGTGACAACGAAGGTGCCCTTCATATTGCAGCCAATCCTGTCTTCCATGAAAGGACAAAGAATCTTGAGATAAATTGTCACATTGTGAGGCAAAAATCTCAAGAAGGCCTTATGCGACTTCTACCCATTTCTACAATTGATCAAACAGGAAATTTGTTTACTAAGTCCTTGCCTCCTGCATGATTTTGTGCTTTGGTTTCCAAGCTAAACATGATTGATATCTACCATGCTTAGCTTGAGGGGGGATGATAAGCTTGTAAACTTGACTCAAGTTAGTCAATTAACTTGAGTTAGTAACCATAGTTAGTTTTCTGTTTTACAACTTTACTTTTCTGTTAGAGTTGAAAATGAGGATATATAAACACCTCTTCAAGATTGTAACTGTTGAGAAACGATAAATGGAAAATTACGTTTCTCCCCTTTCTTCTTCAAGCTGATTATTCAGCTCTGGTTCCTTTCTTCCAGGTTTTCTATTTCATCTTACTCTAAATGATAGGTAGAAAATTACCTAAATCTTGTTCTTGGAAAACATTCCAATAAGGGAAGATCAACAGAGTCCATGGGAGGAGATCAGCGTTGCAAAGGTGGGTGTGTCTAGGAAACACCTATAATTCGTGAACAGCGATGATGAGATCCACAGAGTGCACGGAAGAAGATTGTTGCAAAGGTGGGTGCGTCCATGAATCCCCTATAACTTGTTAACGACGATGGCGAGATCGACAGAGTTGTTGAAGTTGATGCAATTTTCTAGAATCTTCTACTAATGTCTACATAATCATATAGTGTAGAAACATCTAGTATATATGATTAATGAATTGTAAATGTATTTAGAAGTAGAAGTATCTAGAATGTAATGGAGATATCTAATAAGGTAGAGAAGTCTAGAATGTAATGGAAATACATAATGATGTAGAATATTCTAGAACCACCCTCAAGCACCTATAAATAGGCAAGCTTGGGTGCATAGGTGAATAAGTCATCAAGTCATTTGTATGATTTTAGAGAGCAATACAATCTATTCCTTTGCTCCAAACACCGCATTACTAACTACTATCTTCCAACTATCAACTAAAGCTTTCTCAATTATCCAACTATTTTCTGAACTAACATCATATACTAAAATACTATCAGTGGTACCAGAGCTACGTTCGGTCATATACTGGGCGTAGATAAACTATCCAACTACCAACTAAAAATCACTACTATCACTCTACACTACTTACATAATTTTCTTAGCCTATGGCTACCAACACCCAAACATCATCTAATATCCAAGTCCCTCCTTTTTCCGGTGAAAACTATAATTTTTGGAGCATTAAAATGAAGACATTTTTTTGCTCCCAAGATCTATGGGAAGTTGCGGAAGAAGGATATACTACTCCCGCAGATACTTCAACTCTTACTGCAGCTCAAAAGAAAGAGTTGAAGGAAAATAGACAAAAAGATTCAAAGGCATTATATTACTTGCAACAAGCTGTGGGTGACTCTATTTTTCCGAGGATAATGGGAGTTGCTAGTGCCAAGGATGCATGGAGTACACTACAGGAGGAGTTTCAAGGAACCGCAAAGGTACGTGCCGTCAAACTCCAAAGTCTAAGGCGTAAGTTTGAATTATTAAATATGAAGGATTCTGAGACCGTACAAGACTATTATACTAAAATAAAAGAAATTGTTTCTAAAATGAGAGCCTACGGAGAAAATATTCTCGACAAAAGAATTGTTGAGAAAATTCTAGTTTCTATTCCCAGTAAGTATGATCCAATTGTGACGACGATTGAACAAACGAAAAATCTGTCAAATTTATCTGTGACAGAACTAATGGGTTCTCTTGAAGCTTATGAGCAAAGATTGAGTAGGCGTGGTGATGACTCTATAGAAAATGCCTTTCAATCTAAGCTTAAATTACGGTCTCACAATAAAGGATATGGAGAAAACAAGAGTAGTGGAGAAAGTTCTAGAAACAGAGAGAATTCTAGAAATTTCTCAAAGAAAAATCAAGATGAGTATCGTCCATGTGACATATGCAAGAGGACAAATCACGCCGAGAAAGACTGTCGTTGGCGAGGAAAGCCACAATGTCAGCATTGTAAGAAATTTGGGCACGTGGAGAAGAACTGTTACAGCAAAAATAAGCATCAAGCAAATTTTGTCGAAGAACATGAGAATGATCAAAATAAGCATGACAGTGAAGAACATCTTTTCTATGCCTTCCAAGATTCGAACAATGACAAGGAAGGAACCTGGTACTTGGATAGCGGTTGCAGCAATCACATGACTAAAGATGAGAGCATCTTCAAGGAAATTGATGACTCTGTCAAATCAAAGGTTCGACTAGGAAATGGCACTACTGTGGAATCAAAAGGCAAAGGCACTGTCATGGTGGAGACAAAGAAAGGTACGCGACTCATTAGAGATGTCTTACTAGTTCCAAATCTTAAAGAAAATCTCTTGAGCATCGGTCAAATGTTGGAGAAAGGCTATGTCCTTCACTTTGAAGGAGATAAATGCACAATCTATGATAACACTAATAAAAGGGCCGAGATAGCTCAAGTAAAGATGGAGACAAGAAATAGAAGCTTCCCGATAAATTTTAAATATACCACTAACATTGCCATGAAGGTGCAAGCTGATGATTCATGGCTATGGCATCGGAGATTTGGCCACCTCAACTCTAAAGCCTTAAAGTTGTTATATCAGAAGAATATGATGAGAGATTTGCCAAGTCTAAAAGAAGACAACGGAGCATGTGAAGGATGTCTTCTCGGAAAACAACACAGATTACCGTTTTCAACGAGCAATGCATGGAGAGCTAAAGATGTGCTAGAGCTCATCCACACTGATGTTTGTGGACCGATGAGGACACCATCACTTACCAACAACATGTATTTCATTCTCTTCATTGATGATTTTTCTAGAATGACTTGGGTCTATTTCATAAAGGAAAAATCAGAAGTCTTTGGAATATTCAAAAAGTTCAAGGTCCTTGTCGAGAAGCAAAGTGGTAAACATATAAAAAGGCTCAGGAGCGATCGAGGAAAAGAGTATAACTCTCATGAGTTTGATAAATTCTGTGAGGATGAAGGTATTGAAAGACAACTCACAGTCGCATATTCTCCTCAACAAAATGGAGTATCTGAAAGAAGAAATCGCACAGTCATGGAGATGGCTAGATCGATGTTAAAGGATAAAGGATTACCAAACACTTTTTGGGCCGAAGCAGTTTATACCGCTGTCTACATAATCAACAGATGTCCAACTCAAGCAGTCCAAGACAAGACTCCTATTGAAGCTTGGAGTGGGCAGAAACCTTCTGCTAAACATCTAAGAGTCTTTGGATCAATCTGCTACATTCATGTCCCAGACCAAAAGAGGCATAAATTAGAAGACAAGACAGTTTGAGGCATCTTCTTGGGATACAGTACCCAATCAAAAGGCTATCGAGTCTACAACTTACAAACAAAGAAGCTCATTATTAGCCGAGATGTCGAAGTTGATGAAGCTGCCGCTTGGAATTGGGATAAAGAAAAAATTGAGAGAAGCAACATTTCCCTTCCAGTACAGCAACCTCAAGAAGAATTTGAAGAAGTAACAGAAGATCCAGGTATGCCTTCTTCGTCTTCTCTTCAACAAGATTCCTCACCATAATCTACTCCGAGGCGAGTATGATCTCTGGCGGATATATATGAGACTTGCAATTTGGCCATACTTGAGCCTGAAAATTATGAAGTAGCATCAAGGCAAGAAGTATGGGTCAAAGCAATGGAGGAGGAGATTAAATCAATTGAGAAAAACAAAACATGGGAGCTAGTAGACTATCCAAAAAATAAAGATATCATAGGAGTCAAATGGGTTTATAAGACAAAGCTTAACCCTGATGGCTCAATACAAAAGCACAAGGCTAGGCTTGTAGAAAAGGGCTACACACAACAACCTGGAGTCGACTACAACGAGACATTTGCTCCAGTTGCACGTCTAGATACAATAAGAGCTTTAATAGCTCTTGCAGCACAAAAAGAGTGGAGTATCTATCAACTAGATGTCAAGTCAGCATTTCTAAATGGAGTACTAGAAGAAGAGATTTATGTTGAGCAACCACAAGGCTTCGTCAGGAAAGGAAATGAAGATAAAGTATTGAGACTAAGAAAAGCTTTATATGGTCTCAAGCAAGCTCCTAGAGCATGGTACAGCCGAATTGATCAATACTTCATCGATCAAGGATTCAGGAGGAGTAAGAGTGAACCAACACTATATGTCAAGACCCAAGGTCAGCATGATACTCTCATTGTCTCCTTGTATGTAGATGATCTAATCTACACAGGAAACAACACGAAGATGGTGACTAAATTCAAAGAAGACATGATGAAGACATTCGAGATGACTGATCTAGGCATGATGAACTACTTCCTCGGCATAGAGGTAAAGCAACAAAGAGAAGGGATATTTATTTGTCAGAAGAAATACACCGAAGCACTATTGAAGAAGTTCAACATGAACGAATGCAAGCCAGTAGTTACTCCGCTCGTGACAAATGAGAAGTTACAAAAGGAAGACAGAGCGCCAGAAGCTGATGCATTGCGCTACAGAAGTTTGATCGGCAGCCTACTATATCTTACTGCTACGCGGCCGGACATCATGTATGCTACAGGTCTTCTATAAAGATTCATGCAGAAGCCGAGTCAAATTCACTATGGAGCAGGAAAAAGAATTTTAAGATACCTTCAAGGTACAAAGAAGTTTGGTATATGGTACAAAACTGTGACCAACTCAAGACTACTCGGCTACACAGACAGTGATTGGGCAGGTTCAACAGATGACATGAAGAGTACATCAGTCTATTCCTTCTCACTTGGATCAGGTTCTTTCTCTTGGGCTTCAAAGAAGCAAGCGACAGTTGCGCAGTCAACAGCAGAGGCTGAGTACGTGGCAGCAGCTGAAGCAATAAGTCAAGCTATATGGCTTCGGAGAATACTTGAAGACATGGGTGAACAACAAGATCTCCCTACCACAATCTACTGTGACAACAAGTCAGCTATAGCAATGGCGAAGAATCCAGTTCATCATCACCGAACAAAGCATATTGCAATCAAATATCACTTCATCAGAGAAGCAGAGACAAATAAGCAGATTCAACTTGAATATTGCACAACTGAAGACCAAATCGCAGATATATTTACGAAGGCACTACCAAGACCAAGATTTGAGCGACTACGGATTATGCTTGGAGTTTTCGAAAATCGCATCAAGGAGGAGTGTTGAAGTTGATACAATTTTCTAGAATCTTCTACTAATGTCTACATAATCATATAGTGTAGAAACATCTAGTATATATGATTAATGAATTGTAAATGTATTTAGAAGTAGAAGTATCTAGAATGTAATGGAGATATCTAATAAGGTAGAGAAGTCTAGAATGTAATGGAAATACATAATGATGTAGAATATTCTAGAACCACTCTCAAGCACCTATAAATAGGCAAGCTTGGGTGCATAGGTGAATAAGTCATCAAGTCATTTGTATGATTTTAGAGAGCAATACAATCTATTCCTTTGCTCCAAACACCACATTACTAACTACTATCTTCCAACTATCAACTAAAGCTTTCTCAATTATCCAACTATTTTCTGAACTAACATCATATACTAAAATACTATCAAGAGTCCTTGGGAGGATCGACGCCTGCGATGACAAGATCAACTACGGCAATAGAAGGGATTGAAGACACTTCTTCAGCGGCGAAGGTGGGTGATGCTCAAATTGCAAGTCCTAATTTCAACTTTCATGAATGTAATACACGATGCAAGTAAAATGTTTTCAGCTCAAATACAGGGATAAATATTACTACATTTATTTCTTATTAACTATCATAAAGAGAAACAAACCCACACAAGAAGTCTAATTAATTTTGTTAATTTTTAAAAATATATTATTTATTTGGCTTAAATATGTTCGGAGTCCCTAACATTTGAAAGGGAATCAAATTGGGTCATTGAAAAAAATTTCTTTGAAATGTCATTCCTAACAAATGTTTTTTAATCAAATTAAGTCATTTTGACCAATTTTGACTAGTCAGCAGAGAATTTTATCTAGTCATCACCTCCACACCATCTCGCTTATCCTACATGGACTTTTTATTTAATTTTTCAGCCTTCATCTTCTTCTTCTCTCTTCTCCAACTTCTGAAACCTAAAATCTTCATCATGAAATCAATCCCTCTCAGCCCGTGAACCACCGCAAGAAGAAGTGGTTCTTCCTTTCATTACCCTCTCTCCATTTTCTGCCTATATCATCAATAACCAGTTCAAGTTTCACCTAAAAGGCTTCATTTTTGCACTTGTTACAAACTTCAAAATCCAAAATTTGAGTTTGTTTTAAGCCTCTTGAAGCTTCTGAGGTACACATTATGCTTCAAACTGTGATGGGTCTTTTGTTTTTAACAGAGTGGGTTTCATCGTGCTTTGTGGTTAATTTCAACAGAGTACTGGTTCGTTAAAATTGTTGGACTCTACTTCTTATTGTGGTAGAATATTTTTCCACACTGTACTTGAAATTGAAACCAAATGCTCAGATCCGTTCACCTCCACCGCCGCCATCGCCGTTGCTGCAGCTACTCCTCTGCCCCTTTTCATCTCTGAACCGATTTATACAAAAAAAGGGTTTTGATAATAGAAGATAAAACAAAGACCCAGATTTGTTCACCTCCACCGCCGCCATCGCTGCCGCTGCAACTACTCCTGTGCCCCTTTTCATCATCTTCTTCTTCTTCTAGTGGTGGTTCACGGGCTAAGATGGATTGATTTCAGATCTAGGAGACTAGGGTGAGGGGTCTGGTTCATGATGAAGATTTTAGGTTTCAGAAGTTGGAGAAGAGAGAAGAAGATGATTTTAGCCAAAGCACCTGTTTCTTTAATGACATAGTCCCTACTCTTTGCATCAATATGAAAACCATCCTGCAATAACACAAGTTCTATTGATAATAAGTATGTTTTCATATCTAATTTAATGCACAAATTGTAAGAGTATTTATCTAACCTCAACCTCTTCCCATATGTGATCTTTGAGATCTGGGTCAACATTTGGCCACCAATTTTCAGTAATTGGAACCATAGTGCGAGTGAGATACCCAATATACCCTACAAAGTTATTTTTGTTGGAGTCAATCGGTACACCGTCCGCATCCCAACCAACCTAATACATTTAAATGTTAAACATGTAAATAGAGGCATGTGAATTTAAACAATAAACAAAAAACAACAGCAATATTGTATTGAATTGTTACCTCAAACTTCTCTCTTTTACTCCTTGCTTTGAGTACTTCTTTCATGATGGTCCTTCCGCGTTTAATTGTTCGGATCTCGCCGGTCTGACCACTACCTTGCTGTGAAGGATCTATTTTCCTGAAACAACGTGTTAAAAGTGCAAGTGACAAATTTAAGAATATAAGAATACTATAGTTACACACAAAATCATTATAAAAAAATGCATACTTCTTTAACTTGTTTTACTAGTTCTTTTCCTTTTCTTCAAAATGCGCATATGTGTTTTTCCTATTTTTTCATGGAATGTTATATTCATCCAAATTCCCTCTTCATGATCATCTCGAACATACAAACAATCATCTTCATCTGAATCATGATCGATTGGTTGTGGTATCCCGAAGAAAGGGTCATCCTCAACAGCATTTTCTTCATGAAGGAATTGTCCATCATCGTTATTGATATTTGTTTTATTTGATAAAAGGACAGTGAACCTTTTATTGTCAACGGGATCAGGGACATAAAATATTTGCTCTGCTTGAGAAGCCAAAATAAAATGATCATCTTTGGACCCCATCTTATTAAAATCAACCTGAATGAACCCTGAGTCGTCAATCTAAACACCAGAATTATTGTCAACCCACTTACAACCAAATACAGGAACCCGAAATGTTGTGTAATCCATCTCCCATATGTGTTAAATTACCCCAAAGTATGACATGTTTGCATATATGGGGTTTCTACCTTTGGCGCTAGAGACATGCATAGCTCTAGCAACAAGAGTCACACCACTGTTTTGCATTGTACTTCGATCATCTTGGGCTTCTGTATAAAATGTATAACAGTTAATTACATAGCCATTGTAAGAAAAGACATGTATACCCGGACCCTTCGAAAACCATTTCAATCTCTGAAACAAAGGCAGGATCTTGTTTCCACTCCTCATGAACGTGATCCTTTATCCATTTTATAAAGGTCATATTGCGCTCCTTCGCTAACCAATTTTCAGACCTATTGGGGTTCAACCTTTTAAGCTCATCCTTGTGCTTGTCAACATATGGCCCAACCTCGGCTGCATTGAGTAAAACATATAAGTGAGCTTGCTGCTATTCTTTGTTTTGTATGGTTACTATCTCACTTTTAAATAGCCCTTCCCCTTCTATTCTTCCCATGTGACGAGACTTTGGAAGGCCAATGGAATCAACATTGGGAAGGTATTCAGTACAAAATTCAATAGCTTCTTCTACTAAGTACCGTTCAACCATACACCCCCCTGGCCTACTTCGGTTTTTTACATAACCTTTTAAAATCTTCATGTAACGTTCAAAAGAGTACATCCATTTCATATAAGTTGGACCGCACATTTTTATCTCTCTAACCAAGTGAATGGTTAGATGAACCATTATATCAAAGAATGTAGGTGGAAAGTACATCTCAAGCTCACACAAAGTTGTAGCAATTTCTCTTTGCAATGCTGTCAACTTGGAAGGGTCGATCACTTTGCTGCAAATAGCCTTGAAGAAGAGACACAATCTTGTTAAGGTATCTCGCACTTTTTTGGGCAAAATGGAGCATATGACCACTAGTAGCAAGTTCTCCATAAGAACATGACAATCATGAGTCTTCAATCCCTTTAACTTAAGGTCTTTCATTGATACGAGGTTCTTAATATTTGAAGAATACCCCTGTGGAACTTTAACACCACTAAGAAACTTGCACAAAGCAATTTTCTCTTTCCTGCATAGAGTATAGGCTGCTGGAGGCAGGTACGTGCGTTTTCCCTTCTTCACTGGTCTTAATTCTTTCCTTATGCCCATGCTAACCAAATCAAGTTCTGCATTGATGCTATCTTTAAACTTGCCTGGCACATTTAGTAAAGTACCAACAACACTTTCAAAAGCATTATTCTCAACATGCATCACATCAAGAAAATGTCTCACATATAGTGACTCCCAATATGGCAACTCGAAGAAAACTGACTTTTTCTTCCAACCACTTTTAGGAACTTGTTCTTTGAAAGTCTTGCCGAATGTACACCTCAAGTTCTTCACCTTGGCAAACAGGTCACCACCCTTCAATGGATTCAGAGCTCTACCTTCTTCTATATTTCCATTGAAAGCTTTTGACCAGCCCCGATAACAATGTCTTGTATGCAAGAATCTACGATGTTGTAGGAAAACATTCTTTTTACAATGTTCTAATCGCATACCATCTTCACATATAGGGCATGCAAGCTTTCCTTTTACACAATATCCCGACAAATTGTCATATGTCGGAAAATCATTGATCGTACCAAAAAACATTACCCTCGGTCTGAAAGTTTCTTCCCTTGACCCATCATACACCTCTACACCTACATGCCATAATTTCTTCAGATCTTCAATTAAAGGAGCCAAGTATATGTCTATATCATTTCCAGGTTGCTGAGGCCCAAAAATTAACATAGATAACATCATACACTTGCGCTTCATACAAAACAAAGGAGGTAGGTTATAGACTACTAGTATCACTGGCCATGTACCGCGGGTACTACTCTGAAGGCTATGTGGATTTATTCCATCAGTAGACAATGCAAGGCGTAAGTTTCTTTCCTCCTTACCAAATTTGGGATTGTCTGAGTCAATTTTTTTCCATTAGGGAGAATCTATTGGGTGTCGAAGAATTCCATCACCCTGACCTTTATCTTTATGCCATGTTAGGTGTTTCGCAACTTCAGCACTACGGTACATGCGCCTAAATCTTGGTATTATGAGGAAATACCATAACACCTTTAAAGGACTTGAATTTTCCTTCTTATATCGTCGAACTTTATATTTAGGACATGTCGTCAGAGAAGCATATTCATTTTAAAATAAAATACAATCATTAAGAAATGTATGAATCCTCTCATAACTCATTTCAATAGACGAAAGCATTTGTTTAGCCTCGTATGTGTGACATGGAAGAACGTTCTCCTCTGGAAGCATATCTTTTAAGAGAGACAGTAGGTCGGTGAAGCTCTTATCAGTCCATCCATTGCCAGCTTTCAAGTTGTACAACTTTAAGACCGCAGAAAATCTTGTGAATTTAGAGCATCCTTCATAAATAGGCGTCTTCGCATCAGTTTTCAACCTCTCGAACATTTCAGGAAAATCACGAAGATCCTCTTCTACTGCCTCCGCTATTTCATCAACATGGTCACCCTCACATGCATCTTTCTCCATATGAAATGAGGGAGATCCCAGAGTATCCGTTGCATAGCTAGAATCAAATATGGACTCACCGTGATTTGTCCAACGTATATAGTTCTTACCAATTCCATTGCAAATTAGACGTTCTTCCAATTCATGTGGATTAACTCGAATACCATGAAAACAATCTAAACAGGGGCATAAGATACTAATAGGATTCTTTGCGCGTTGAACCGCGAAGGAAACAAACTTTTTCACTCCGGCCGCATATTCATTTGATAAGATATTAGCATACATCCATTTACGATCCATACGTACCTGATCAACAGATGTTAATGCCTACATGCAATTACCACATCCTCAAAGTCTAGCACGTCCTACTAAAATTCAGAAGGGGAGATTCTTATTCTAGCCGGATTCTAAAATTCAGGTTTGAAGGTGCAAGAAACACACAAGAAAGGGGGGGGGTTTGAATTGTGTGTTACATTTTTCGATTTCTTTTTGAAAGGATTACATGTTATTCATTTATCATCTTTCATCTGAAGTTGACATAGATATTTTTGTAAATGTGCATGAAATTCGTTTCATAAGTTTTAAACGATGATTATTTATTATCTAGGAATTTGTGTTTTCAAATTATTATATTGATAGGCCCAAGCATATTCTGGCTAAACTTATAAGGAGACACTTTTTAGTTTTTAAGTGGGAATTAGTAGATTTGAGAGTGAGATAAGAATATAGAGCTTGAATGACCTACTATTTGTTAGAGATTTATTCATTTAATTTATAATAACAATGATTGTGTCAGAGTATGCTTTTGTAATTCTCTTAATCATTCAGACCAAGTAAGAAATAACAGATTAATAAATAATTTATTATAAATTTAGAGTTACCTCCCTTCCTATTTCTGAGAACAGGACTTGATCATTCCTCATAGCACCCGAAGATTTTATCAATAATATATTGCTGGATACATGAGCAGAGGTATCCATATTGATCACTAGCTTCCTTTGCTGGGTGGATGTGAGATTTTTCTTTGAGATAGTTTCTTCGAGATGTTCTTCTTGCATTAGCATTTGGATCATGGTTGCTTTTTGTTCGAGAAGAACATATGCTTTCACGGATCTTTGAACTCTGCATCTGTGAAGATGTTAGCACTTTTCAGAGTGTCAGGCTCTGATACCAATTGAAGGTGCAAGAAACACACAAGAAAGGGGGGGTTTGAATTGTGTGTTACATTTTTCGATTTCTTTTTGAAAGGATTACATGTTATTCATTTATCATCTTTCATCTGAAGTTGACATAGATCATTTTTGTAAATGTGCATGAAATTCGTTTCATAAGTTTTAAACGATGATTATTTATTTTTCACGAATGTTTGCAAGTTACAAACATATGAATGAGCATGCAGTGGAAAAGCAATATAACATGAAAATAAAACACACATGGTTTTTATCCTGGTTCATCCCCATAATCGATAGGGCTACATCTAGTCCTTGGCTTCACAAAGATTTTCACTATTTCAACAAATAGTACAAGTATTATCAGGGACTTCTCCCAACAAGTATTCTAAGGACTTCTCCTATTAAGTATTAGAAGGACTTCTCCTTACAAGTATTAGAAGGACTTCTCCTTACAAGTATTGTCAGGACTTCTCCTTACAAGTATTCTACAGGACTTCTCCTGACACCTTTTTCAAAGGTTGGCTTCTCTACAAGGTTATCTTCTTAATAAGAGTGGGCAGAGGAAATTAAGCTCGATTTACAGAGAGGATTGGAGTTTGGGTTCTCTATTTTGGAGAATGTGTGAGTTGGGAAAGATAAGAGTAAAACTCTATGAATTTTCCTCACACAAGCTCATATACTCGGGCAGGAATTGGCTTGAGGCTTCCTGAGTATGAACCAAGGTTCCTTGGCTCTTGGGACAGACTTAGTTGGCATATGGAAGTTTAAGTCTAAGTTGCCCAAATACTTCGGAGACAGGATCTTCTATTTATATCTTCAGTTGCTTCTTCTTCTTGAGAAAGAGAGAAAAACTGTCCGAAGTGCCTCTTCCCTTCTGAGCTGCGCGTAACGGCTAGTTCTGCATCTTTCAACATGCGTAAGTCACGATCAGAGGTGTCTCTGCAAGTGTAAGATATGATCTGGAAATCATCAGTTCGTCTGGGTTGATGTCGTCTGGCTCCATGCTGAGCAAGTAGCTTTGAGCTAGTTTCTCTGTATATAAAGTGTGAAGATACAGCGGTGGAGACTGTTTTGACCATTTTACCCCAGTGCTTGACAGCTAATACTCATCACGTGCCTTGGTCAGATTTTTGAATTTCGACCGTTGAAAGTGTACGATGCTCAGAGATTTTTGTCGTTGATCCCGCGATGTCAGCTTGATTTGAGGGAAAGTAGAATATCAGTGGGACCAAGGAATATTGTATTAATTGTGTCCCATTCTACTTTCTGCCGCAGCCAGTATGTTAATAAATGTGTAGACGAGGTATGAGTCTTTTGAATCCATGAAGTAATTATTTCAGATGAGGAAACTAAGTTCTTTAATACTTCGATGATCCTGATCTCCTCGAAAGCCACACTTCTTGGTCTTTGTACCTTTGGCGCAATTGTTACTTGAGCGGACGGATTCTTCCTTGTAGCTTGGTGGACGTAGTCTCCGTTTACTTTGTGAAATTCTGTTGCAAGTAGTTGGTATTGGCGGACGAACTTTTCTTCATTCAGTCTTTCTTGTCTATTAGAGTCTTCTTGTCTTTGTAGATGACTGAATCTCCTCCTTTGCAGTTCCTTCATCTGATAGAGTTGATTTACAACTTCCTTTTATGATGCTAGAGAACCTTTGAGACTGAAAGGATTTCTTCATAGATTAACCTGCCCTTTTTAACTTTGACTGGAGCAGTCTTCTTAAGTGGCAGACTGTTTTGTCTTCTTAAGATAGGCTTTGATTTTGAGCATGCAGACTTTGATGAGGTGTTCTCAGATGTTGGTTGTTGTTGCCGCTTTAGACTTTTATGATTCACCAGACACAGTTTTCTTCATAGTGACCGGACGAACTTCTTCTGATGAACTGGTATTCTTGATGACGCTTTGAAGTTTACTCAGTCATTTTAGAAATAGTTATTCCTGTACATGAGAGTTTTCATTTTGTTAGGGAATCTAGTTTAAAACAATATTGAACCTTAAAGAAATTGTTGATTATCAAAACATAGTTATGCTGAATATAGTATATGGTATTTGGACGGTTATTGTAAAATATGTAATGTTCGGGAGATTAGAAGCTACCGTTAAATAAAAAGCTACCAGCTAGTATCCTCACGAAATCCTTACAATCGAACATGACCTCACAAAACAGAATACACATTCCACAAAATGTACTGAACAACAATATAAATCTTTAACAGAATACACATTTCATAAATCTTCATTAAAAAATAATAAAACCTATTACCTCAGCTCACCTACAAATCGTGGTAATAGGCAGTGTTAATTAAAAAAACTATCTCAGTTACCACGGTTACCATATGACCGTGGTAACAGAGCATCTCAGGTACCACGCTTCAACACTGAACCATGGTAACAGAGCTGTGGGCAGTTTTTTACCACGGTCTGACACGAAACCGTGATATTAGGAACATGCTAAAAAGACAATTCTGTAGTAGTGTGAGCCCAAGAGAGAGGACTGGCTGTGGCCAAATTGACATCTATAATTAATTAGGAAGTGAGTGAGATAATGAAATTTATGTAAACCGTCTTGATTGGTAGACACCACTTTTATGGTGACATCAATAACATTTATGATTCATGAACCACTCTACAGTGCAGACACCTCGAGACATCTCTTTTTTCTTTCTATCTCTCTCTTCTGCACACATTACATCATATATCACATCTGCCACTTATCTCTCATCTCTTCTTATCTCTCTAATGGTCTACACCCAAAGAGTATACATCGATCTTTATCCCTTCTCAATAGCATCAATAATATCATAAGAAACAACTTTGTCATAAATCTACAATTCCAATTCCATCAACAAATTAAAATCACACTAAAACCAAAAACTCATCTCAATTTCTTCTCAGTTCGCCAAATCAACAAGCTAGAGCACAGCTAAAGCAGTAGAACGATCAAAGCTCCCCCTCAGCATTCTGATCCTGCCCATCTGTTTCTTCTTCTTGATCACAACCCCACCATTACCAAATGGAGTCTTAGCAGGTGCTTGCATTTGACTCAAACTTTCCCTGCTAGCCCCACCATTAACAAGTATCCTCGTGATCCCAACATAGTGCAATGACTCCGCTATTTGCAACGCGCTCACACCTTTACCGGTCCTGGCTTCAACATCCGCAGCCTTCTTCACCAAAAACTCTGTCACATCCGCGTGGCCTGATTCAGCTGCACAGTGCAAAGCCGTGTACCCTTCTTCGTCCTTCGCATCCACATCGATCCCTCTCTCCACGAGAAACCTCACCGCGTCCACTCTCCCTTTGAACGAGGCTCTGTGCAGCGCTGTCCACCCATTCTGATCCCTTCCATTGATGGCAGCACCGGTTTCTAAGACCTTGTGGATGCTCCTCACTTCACCCTTTCTCGCCGCCATGCATAATATATCACCCAAATGAAGCGCGTCGAAGAGCCTCGTATGGCCGTTCTCCACTGCGACATTGAACCCAGTCTTCCCTTGCTTGTTCCTTACCTCTTTGTTCGCACCCTTTTGCAGCAAGAGCTTCACCATGCTCTCGTCTCCCATGGCTGATGCTATGTGCAAAGCCGTGTCACCTGTTAGAAATATAATATTGAAATTTTCATGTATCAGTTATTTATCAAACAATTTAAGTTTAAACTTTTGAGACAACTAATTATTAACATGTTATCGGAACTTCTTTGACAAATAGTCGTTTTGGTGGAAATATAATATAAAATCATTGATATAAAACCGCTAAGTAGTTTTGGGATAATTGACATCACCTTCTCTGGCGTTTGGGATATCAGTTCTTGCTCCGTTTGCTAGGAGCAGCCTCACACATTCTCTTCTGCGTTCTTCAACAGCGAGGTGCAAGGCAGTGTTGCCGTCTTTTGCAAGCGCGTTCACTTTGGCACCTTTGAGCAAGAGAAGCCTAAGAACCTCCACATGTCCTTCTCTCGCTGCGTGGTGAATCGGTCCAAACCTTGATGATTCTGATCGTTCTGTGCTGGCCCTATGAGCTAGAAGGAGCTCAACAATCAAGGCTTGACCAGAGGATGATGCAGCCTCAAGCGGGGTTGAACTTGAGCCGCTCCGGCTTGGAGCAGCTTCCACATCGGGTTCGAATTCGAGGAGCAATTGAACAAGATCTGGTCTTGCTTTTGAAACGGCCAAGTGGAGCAGAGTTTGGCCTTGTGAATCTCTAGAGTTAACAGATTTCCATGACGGGTCGCTTTTTTCCAGCACCTCCCTGATGTCATCCATTGAATTTCCATCTTCAACGAGGTGGGAGAGGATGAGTGACCCTACAAACATGATTTTGATTCCGCTGTCGATGAAGACTTGTTTCTTTCGCGCGGTGAACCAGTCGTTCGGGATGGAATCGAACATCGAGGAAGGCTCCTTGATGGCGGCTCCAGGTGCCAAGACACTGTGAAGGAGGAAAGAATCATCTGAGTGAGGGAAAGAGTGTGGGAGATTAGAGGAATTAGATGGATGGTATGTGATTTTGACAACGAGTGTGGCCAAAGGGGATATGATCCCGGATTGCGGCTTCACTGTGTAACGGTTCTGGATCAGTGGCTGAAGCCTGAATGCCACTGGCATTGTGTACATGACATTGCGTAAGGTGATAGTTCCATGGCAGTTTTGTTGCCCTGGTTCAACCCTGATTAGGATTGTGCTTGATGGGTCTAACCTTAGGAGCCTGTCCATGGTGTTTGTTTCTGCTGCTATAGGGTTTATTAGTTTTTTTGGGTTGTGGTTTGTGATAGATTGTTGTGGGTGGGTTTGGAAGGGGGAACTGTGAACAGAAGCAAAGGCTATGAAGGAGAAGAGGAAGTGAAGGTGAAGGGTTTGGTGGGTTTATTTTTTATTATTTTGTAAGAGAGTGAGAGAAAGGGAACGGCCGGCTCTTACAAGAGCGTGCCACATGCTGGTGAGAACAACAATGATGACTTGTTCTATTTGGTGGATGGACTTTCCACTTTTTTAGTTGGTACATAGTTAAATTCATTAAATATATAATTAGATGGTGTATAGCAAAAATTTATTAGAAAATGCATATTTAATTAATGTGATCTCAGATACTCGAACATATTAATCTTACGGCTAGATTTTAGATACTCGAACATATTAATCTTACGGCTATTAGTCGGATGTGAAGTTACTTTAATAAAACAAAAAAATGATGAACTATAAAATAAGGATGAATCAGTTACTCAAAAAAAAATTCATAGCTTTTAGAAACATTTATGAAATATGTGAAGTTAGTTCACGATTTATTTTTATTAGTGGCGGTTAAAAACTACCACAGTATGAGTTACTGACAGTTTTTTTGCATTAGCGGCGGTTAAAAATCGTCATAAAATAAGTTAGTGGCGGTTTACACCACCACAAAATAAACAATAAGAACTGATTTCACATATTTCACAAATGTTGGAGACTAAAAGCTATGAATTTTTTGTAGAGATACCAAATCTAATTCACTCTTATTTTACAGGTACTAAAAACATATTTAACTCAAGAGAACAATTTTTTTAAAGTGAGTAAACTCACTTTTTATGGTAAAGTGAGTGTACTCATTTTTTATAGTAAAATAAGCATTAAAACCATTGATTGAAATTTTTATTGAAAGTAGATAAACACTATCCATAATTATAATGCTCGCTGAGCATCCTAAGTGAATTATAAACCAAACCTCTCTTTGTGCTGCGCATCACTTTCAGTGTCTTTACTTTACGATGTCTTGCATAGGAAGAGCCAATTTTATTGTTCAACAATAGTAATCATATGTAGTTTAGAGTATTATATAAAATCATGTGTTTATAGTCAGCTTTCGGGATAGTTGTTCATATGAGAAGGTGTTATCGCATTTGTAACCAAATGATTTAATCCCTTGTAAAGTGAACAGTTTGGTTATGACAAAATGTTACTTGAGAATAGTATATAGCTATAAGGGGCCATAAGAAAGAATAAAATGTTAAGTCTGCTATAATGCTTGCTCTTTGTTTTCTATGTATTATTACTGGATGACCTTATTTGAAAATGAATATCACGCCTTGGTTTGAACTAGTACAAAAATCAAGAAGGTACAAAGTTTGGTTTTGAGGAAAACATTCCAGTGTGGCCAACAAGAACTCATACAAATATTTTAAGACTGAGTACGCAAGGCACACAAGATTCGGGTACATTCGTTTTCTTGGCCAACTACACGACAACATAAACTAGAACAAGATTCTCTGATGTTGCTTTCGACCTTGATAGCATAACTTGTTTTTGTAGTTAGCTGATGATTGCCCACAATAGCGTAATCAGGGAACTGTGTCTCATTTTCATGTCCTCTTTATTTATTTTTTTATCTTCTTACCCGCTCGAAAATATGTGGTTGTCATTCTCTCCAATAAGTTCATGTTCTCACTCTTTTTTTTTTTTTAAGCTCATGTTAATTTGCTTATTATTAAACTAATATTACGTTGTTTCCAGCACTATTTATTATCTCTATAATAAAAGCATAATATCTAAAAAAGGTAATCTCTCACTTTAAAATTAACATTCTCTCATAATTATAAATTACTTTATGCTAAAATGTTATGATTTTATTGAAGTGACCAAGAAGGGCAAGAATTAAAGGAACATCTGATTTCAATTGATAATAGGATCCCTTCGTATTATTTCCTTTGTCAGATTCCAAATTTCGTATGTGAGAGCTCAAAGCTAGAACTTACATATTTCTTCATATAGACGGTTGTTGTCACCTAAAAATTTGTAACGGTTAGTTAGAAGTCGAGGGGCCACTCGAGTTGATTGGGGGTCATGGTCGAGCAGAATAGTAACCGATCCGAGTGGGTCTAGCCAATTAGTATCACAAGTAATCAGTGTAGTCAAAAGCGCGCTTTTAAGCGCTAGAGCGTGCTTTTTAGCGAATCGCGCTTCAGACATCCCTTGCTTTAAGTGCAGGCAAAAGCGCGATTCTGGCAGAAGCGCAGAAGTGTGGCAAAAGCGCGCTTCTGTAGCTTTTGCGCTTTAGATGGGATCTAAACAGAACCGGGTTTTGATCAGTTTTTTACGCGACTCGGTTTTAAAAATAGGGTTTTCGCGACTTCTCTCTGTCGCAAATCCTTCTCTACTCCACTTCTCCCTCTCCCGCGACTTCGTCTGTCTACCCTGAACGAAGCCGCCGCCAGCGACAACAGTGGCTACCGGTGACATACCGTGTTCTCCTCTGTCCTCTCTCGCAATCTCTCCTCTGTTCTGCCCTCTTCTCTCTCGCGATTTCGTCCACTGTTAAAGCAAGGTTTGTACTTTGTTCTCCCTCCCCTTTTCCCTTTAACAATTTCTTCAAAGGCTCTTCTGTTCAGTCCTTTTAATGCTCTGTTTATGCACAAAATCTAATTCAAATTTCAGTCCTAAAATGTCTACTTCTGTTGGAGATGATGGAAGTGTTGGTGGGGTTGGTCCTATGTCTGCTGCTGGTGGCACCTCAAGTGCACAGTGAGTGCTGTTCCTAAAAGTAGATTTGCCAAAGGTAGCAGAACTGGTCCAGGATGGAAGTATGGAATTTCTGTTTGTGGTAATTCTGTCAACATTATGTGCGAATTCTGCTCAAAAGAACTTAATGGAGGTATTTCCTGGGTGAAACATCACTTGGAAAAAACATTCCACAATTGTGAACTGTGTCCCAATGTTCCGGATGATGTTTATCAAGAGATGAAAGCAATTTTAAGCGTTCAACCGAGGAAAAAAATGATTCTAAGTGAGATAGGAGTTCGAAAAAAGAGAAGCCTTGACGTGGTTGATGTTGAGGGTAGTGGACATGGAAATAAAAAGGTTGCCCAACCTAGAGTGGCTGCTATTTTCAAGAAGGATGTAAGAAAGGATGCATGTCAAACTATTGCTAGGTTTTTCTACAACAATGTTATACCATTCAATGTGGCAAGAAGTGAATAATTTCCTACTATGTGTGAGTTAATTTCCCGACATGGTCAAGGATTCAAGCCTTCTTCCTATCATGATATAAGGGTCAAATATTTGAAGCAAGAGGTTCAGCTGACAATGGAGACTCTAGAAGCGCATAAAGCTGTTTGGTGGGAAGTTGGTTGCACCTTTATGACTGATGGGTGGACTGATAAGAGGAGGAGAACAATTCTGAATTTCTTGGTGAATAGTCCTAAAGGGACATTGTTCTTGAAGTCCATTGATGCACCCCACATAACCAAAACAACAGAAGCCGTCTTTAAATTGCTTGATGATGTTGTGGAAGAAGTTGGTGGAGAGAATGTTGTTCAAGTTGTCATAAACATTGCAGCCAATTACAAAGCTGTCGGGCAGTTGTTGATGGCAAAAAGGAAGAAATTGTACTGGACACCTTGTGTAGCTCACTGTATTGATCTCATGTTAGAATATTTTTAGAAAAAAGTGCCCATTCATAAGGAGACAATTCCGAAGGGGAGAAAGATCACAAGATACATCTATGGAAGAACCTCTCTCATAGTCTTGTTGCAAGAACACACCAAGAGAGACTTGGTGAGGCCGGGTATGACTCGATTTGCTAATTCTTATTTAACTTTAGGATGTCTTAATGAGAATAAGAATGCTTTGAAGGGAATGTTTGCAAGCAAAGCATGGTTTGCTACCAAGTTGTCTAGGACAAGGGAAGGAAAAGAAATAGAGGAATTAGTTGGGAACAATCAATTTTGGAAAGATGTTTATATTTGCGTGACAGGCGTAGTTCCTCTTATCAAAGTGCTTTGTATGGTGGATTCTGAAGAGAAGCCAGCCATGAGCTACATTTATGAGGCAATGGACAGTGCTAAAGAGGAAATTCAAAAGGATTTGCTTAATGTTAAGTAGAGGTAATTCAATTGAAATTTCTCTAATTCTCTAACTTAATGTTTAAAAACTTATTCAACTATCTATATATTTTAGACATCTTCTATTGTGGAATATTATTGATGAAAGATGGGACAAACAACTCCACAGGCCTTTGCATGCTGTTGGCTTTTATCTCAATCCTGAAATCCAATATGCTCCTGGTTTTAAGGCAGATCTTGAAGTTAAAAAAGGACTAATTGATTGCTTGTACAAGATGGTGCCTGATTATGATGAACGTGAGAAGATTTCTGTTCAAGATAAATTCTTTCATGCCAAAAGTGGTATGTTTAGATCTGACCCTCTTGGAAAAATTAACAAGAGGACTCCAGTAGAATGGTGGGAGTTTTTTGGCGGTGAAACTCCTGAGTTGCAGAAGTTTTCTATCTATGTGTTAGGCTTGACATGCAGTTCTTCTGGATGTGAACGTAATTGGAGTGCCTTTGAGAGGGTAAATACTAATACCACATTATAAATTATAAATAATATTACTAGCTTTGCATATGTTGAATATTATTTGTAAATGTTCAGGTTCACACCAAGAAGAGAAACCGCTTACAACAACAAAAGATGAATGATGTTGTTTTTGTAATGGCTAATTCAAAATTAGCCAAAAAGAAGCAAGCTAGGAAATGTCGTGTACTTGATCTTGGAGATGTTCCACCCGATGATGAGTGGATTGCGAGCAATGAAGATGCCAACATTGAAAGTTTGGATGAGAACTTGGATATTGAAGAACTAGTTGGAGAAGAAGAACTTGATCTTGGAGATAGTAACTTGGTTGCTGAAGAAGTTGGAGAAGAATCTCTTGGTGATGATTATGATGGGGAGAACTTGGATGATGAAGTTGATGGACCTGAAGATGATGATGACGATCTTATGGAGGAACTTAGTGATTTTAATTTGGACAAGTTCCTATTTTAAGTTGGATGTTTAAGTTTTATGCTTTGATTATGAACTTTGATGTTTAAATTTTATGCTTTGATGATGATAACTACATTATGTTTAAGTTTTATGGTGTTTTGGATTAGTATTTTATGACTTATGTATGACATTCCTATGAATTATGAGTTATGTTTTATGATATTGTATAATTTATGTATGACATCCTAAGAATTTTTGTTACTTATATACCATTTAGCACTTTTGCTAATGCTTATGCTTTAGCGCTATGTAACACCCCAATTTATGGTCAAGGGTCACATAATAAATAAGCGAAAATAATATTCAACCCATAATTAATTGAATTAAACACCAAGATAAACGAGAGGTAATTAAAATAATAAGTTTGCACCAACATGTGCCAGTTATTTAAAACAGCGGAAATAAAACAACGAGTAATTTCTCGAGAATCTTCCATTCCTTCTTGACCTTCCTCGCTTCACTGTTTACTTGCGCCACTATCAACTACCTTGCACATCCTCGCCCTGGTTGTCTTTGGCGTTAAGCGCCCAATCAACAAACAACAAACAGTAAGGGTTAACTCCAATTACAAGGTACAATTAACAACAACAGTGATAAAACAAAACAGTGATAATAAGCAATAACTAGAAGCAGGAATTACAGCAACAACAACAAGAAATTATTCACAAGTTCTCATGTCAAAATATCACATAATCATGCTTGTTAGTTATCAATAGGTATATGTATAACTATGGTCATTTTACCCAAACAGGGCTAGGACAATCACGTGGGACAACGATCCACCACATTGCCCTAGGTTGATCCCACAGGACAAAGTGTCGTCACATCAACCTTAAACATCCTATAAATAATGCATATGCTATGACAAAAATAATCATCAACATCATGAACCAACAGTCCACACATTCTCTTAGTGCATGTTTAGAAAATGTTGTCTAGATCCACGTTTGGGCCAGATCCACGTTTCCAGAAGCAAGAAATAGTTGTTTTTTGATTCTTGAATCCACGTTTGGCCTCTCCAAACGTGAAACCAAACACACCCTTAGTCATAGTATCAACATATGCAAATATAGTCATTTTCACGTAGGAATAATCATCTTCATGTTAAAACAATTTAACTCAATTATTTTCACCAGGTCAACTCTTTCAAATACGACAAGTATAATTACCAATGATTGATGATAATTAAAATAAAACACAATAAATAAACAAAAATACAGCAACAATATTTTTAAAAAAATACGAGAACAGGATTTTATTTAATACAAAGAAACAGCTGTATTTCTTTTAAAAATACAGAAACAGAATGGTCTAAAAAATATAAAAACAGCAAAATTTTCAAAATACAGAACAACAGTATTTTAAAATACAGAAACAGCGGTATTTTCATTAAAATACAGAACAATAGTGTTTTTAAATACAGAAACAACAGTGTTTTAAAATACAAAAAACAGAATTATCAAAAACAGATACAACAGTGTTTGCAAAAACAATACAAAAAATAGCAGTGTTTAAAATACAGAATACAACAGTGTATTAAAAAAACACAGAAAACAACAGTGTTTAAAATACAGAATACAACAGTGTATAAAAAAACAGAAAACAACAGTGTTTAAAACACAGAATACAGAATCATCAAAAATAGAAACAGGAGTATCAAAAATACAAAAAAACAGAATTATCAAAACCGAAACAACAGTATAAAAAATACTGAAAAATAGAATTATCAAAACAGAAATAGTAGTGTCAAACAGCCCCTATTATTTTACAACAAAGAGTTTAAATATCACCACCTCATCATCAAGTCCAAACTAAAACCAAAGGCAAGGCACAACGAAATTCTCAATAACCAATTCTCAATACATCACAAACGTTAAAACAATTCTACAACGAGTTACCCTTACCATCGTACGTGACGCATAAACTTCAAGTCCAACCTTGCAAAATAATACAAAATATATTCACTCAATTATCCAACCAAAATAGTGGAAAGGAAACGAAAATCTAACCCCCAAAGTCTTCATCAAACCCACAGCCAACCCTTATAGGAAGAGAGTTTCGAAAACGATTTTTGTCACAAAGGAGAGCATGAAAACCGTGGCTCAAAAGAGAAGGAAGGAGATGAATTTGTTTTCAAAATTTGACGTGATTTATGATTACATAACAGCCCCAAAAATCCTTAAGTATAAGGTAGAAAAATGGAATAAGAGGAGGAACCTACCTTGTTTGACTTGCTTGATCAAGAAGAAGTGAAGCACAACCCTTGTCCTTCAATGGTGGAGAGGAAACTCGAATGGATTGAGGAAGAGTGTGTTGAAACAATATGGAGTTAGAACTCTAGGAGGAGAGAAAGGAAATGAACAAAAGAATTCAGAATTGAAGAGTATGAATCACTCACCAATAGACCAACACCAAGCACTCTTGGAGAGAAAAGGAGATGCAAAATTTGACCGCAAATGGGGAGGAATAGGGGCGGCAATGGCAACACAAGGAAGATAAATTTTCAGCACTTTAGTCTAGGATTTCTGCACTTGAAGGATGAGAGAAAACATCAGAGAAAACCACCATTTTAAGCTCGAAAATTGCAACCCAAGGAGAGAGAGAAGAGAATTCGGACAACATACAATAATGGAGCATTATTCTCCATTAAAACCTATTAAAACTCTAGACAAAGTCATCAAGTCACTTAATTCTCCTTAATTCACATTACTCCCTTTGAAAATTTAAATTCAAACACAATTAAGAAGCCATTAACCAAATAAAAAATCTGATTCGGCTTTCATAGTAGTCCAAGGACTAAAATTTAATTTTCCAAAATCAAGGGACCAAATCACAATTACAAGAATTCTAGGGACCAAAATGCAATTACAAGAAATTCAAGGGACCAAAGTGCAATTACAAGAAATTCAAGGTCTTACCATACCATCCCCCTAAAAAAAGATTCGTCCCCAAAACTACACATCAAGAAATAAATCGGGATATTGTTCCCTCATTTTCTCCTCTAGCTCGCATTTAGCGTCTCCCGTGACCTGATTCCAGATCACCTTCATTAACGGAATCTGCTTGCTCTTTAGCTGTTTGATCTTGCGATCAGCGGTCCTCATTAGTGGTACCTCAAACGTTAAATTATCCTTTAGCTGAATGTCATCCTGAGCGATAACATGTGAAGGATCCAGAACACATTTGCGCAACTGAGACACATGCAGCACATCGTGAATTTTGGACAAGAAGGGTAGCAAGGCAATATGATAAGCCAGCGGTCCAACTCTCTCGATAATCTGATACGGCCCGATGAAATTCGACGTCAACTTCTTCGCCTTAATCGCCCTCCCGACTCCGGTAGTTAGGGTCACACGAAGAAACACATGTTCTCCCGGTGCAAACTCCAACTCCCTTCGCCTGTTGTCCGCGTAGCTCTTCGTACTCTAGGACATCTTCATCTTCTCCCTGATCTGTTTCACCTTCTCCGTCGTCTGTTCGAGTAACTCTCGCCCAACAAGAAAATGCTCCCCATCCTGAAACCAACACAAAGGAGTCCTACATCTCCTTCCGTACAGTGCCTCGTACGGTGCCATCCCAATACTTGCATGAAAACTGTTATTATAGGCGAACTCGATCAACGGAAAGAGCTAATCCCAACTCCCCTAATTATCTAGCACACAAGCTCAAAGAAGATCCTCCAATGACTGAATCATCCTCTTAGTCTACCCATCCGTCTGTGGGTGATAAGCGAAACTCAAACTCATCTTCGAACCAAGAGGTCCCTGCAGAGCCTTCCAGAAGTGAGAAGTAAACTTCGGATCTCTGTCGGAAACTATGGTAGAAGGAACTCCATGCAATCACACAATCTCTACAATGTAAACCTCTGCAAGCTGCTCCAATTTATAAGTGGTCTTCACCGTTATGAAATGCGCATATTTCGTCAAACGATCAACAATAACCCATATAGAATCAAATCTCCTCCGAGTGAGTGGCAAGGCAACCACAAAATCCATGGATATTCTGTCCCACTTCCACTCCGGCACCTCAAGAGATTGCATCAACCCCCCAGACTCTTCTCAAACAACGCTATGAGCGTCGCTTGATTCCTCTCCATCGCCGTCAACGTCGTCTTCACCTCCATGAGTTCTTCCTCTAGCGCTGCGATCTTCGAGTCCATGCTTCTGATCACTGCTGACTGGTTCTTCTTCGGTGGCATTAACTGGTCCCCTCAAGTTGAATCACAGAATATAGAAAAGTAAGGAAAACAGAGAACACAAAAGAAAATGAGAGCTTTGTTTATGGAAACAGTAGAGTTTTACAGATATGAGGAAATGAAGGTTTCCTAGATCTGCCCAGAGCAAGCTCCGATAGGCAAGCTCAAAGCTGCCTATTCATTCTAACCAACTTAGATAATTCATGGATACCCCCCTCTCTACCCATACCTCACTCCTTATACAAGGGAAACAAAATCTAGCTCTCTCTCTCTTCCACATCACCCCAATTCTAACTAACTCTTGACAGCTTTCTCCCCCTTCTAGAATAAACTTGCCACACCTTGGGTCCCACAGTTTTGTGATGAATTTGTGACTCACTAGGACCTTCTTCCTGTAAGTGAGTCCTAACAATACTCCCTCCATTAAGCCTTGCTTTTTCCTCAAAGCAAAAATTTGGAAATTGACTTCTCATCATTATAGAATCCTCCCATGTAGCTTCTTCTGCCATATGTCCCTTCCAATGTATAAGAACTTGGTTGACCTTCTCACCTTGAACCTGCACAGTTCTCTGGGCTAGCACAGTTTCTGGTTCAATTAACACTCCCATATCACCTTCCAGTTCAGGTAATACCTCCCCTTCATGATAATTTCCCACAGCTTTCTTAAGCAGTGAGACATGGAAAACTGGGTGGACACGTGACCCTTCAGGCAGCTTTAATTGATATGTCACTGCCCCTACCCGTGCTGTCACTGGGTACGGACCATAGTACCTTGCTGCTAGCTTAGCATTGATCCTTGAAACAACAGATTGCTGTCTGTGGGCCCTCAGCTTCACAAAGACCCACTCCCCTATCTCAAAACTCCTATCACACCTTTTTCTGTCAATCTGCTGTTTCATTCTATCTTGTGCTCTCAATAATTGTTGTCTAAGCTGTCTTATAGCCTCATCCCTATCCAATAACTCCCTTTGTACAGCCTCTACTCTGGTCTCACCTTGTACCCACCGTGTAATGACTGGAGGGGCCCTGCCATACACAATTCCAAAAGGAGTTTGTCCTGTAGCAGCGTGGTAACTTGTATTGTACCAGTACTCAGCCCAAGAAATCCAATTGGCCCAAGTCTTAGGCTGGTCAGCTATGAAACACCTTAAGTAGGTCTCCAAACACCTATTCACTACCTCTGATTGACCATTAGTCTCAGGATGGTATGCCGTGCTCATTTTTAACCTTGTTCCCTTCAATTTGAACAGCTCCCTCCAAAAGTTACTCATGAACACTGGGTCCCTATCACTGACAATAGATAATGGTATCCCATGTAACCTTACCACTTCCCTGAAAAACACTTCTGCAATCACCTTAGCTGTATAAGGGTGTTTCAATGGGATAAAATGTGAATATTTAGACAGCCTGTCAACAACCACTAATATTGCTTCATACCCCTTTGACCTGGGTAATCCTGTTATAAAATCCATAGATAAATCCTCCCAAATGCGATCTGGAATGGGTAATGGTTGCAGCAAGCCTCCGGGTGAACTAGCCAAATATTTCTGCCTCTGGCAGGTATCACACCCCTTAACAAATTCCTGTACTGTGTTCTTCATTCCTACCCAGTACACATTAGCTGCTATCCTCCTATAGGTTCTGTAAAAACCTGAATGCCCTCCTTGAGGAGTTGAGTGAAACTCTGCTAGTAGCAAAGGAATCATTCCTGATGCCTTAGGCAGGACCAATCTGCCTTCATATAGCAGCACCCCATGTCTGTATGAGTAACCAGACCTTGTATTTATATCTATCTGTAAATCCTTAATTATTTGCTGCAACTCCTTGTCTTGTTCTACTTCTGTCTGCAGTGTTTTTTCATTCTCCCTGTGTGAGCTAGTTACCACTTGACGAAATTCTCCTCCTTTAGTGACTCTCGAAAGTGCATCAGCACCTCTGTTAAGTTTTCCAGGTTTGTAACTGATTTCAAAATCAAAACCCAACAACTTAGCAGCCCAGTTCTGTTGTGACTACTCTCTGCTGCAACAATTCTTTGAGACTCTTCTGATCAGTAGTCACTTTAAATCTTCTCCCCAACAAATAGGGCCTCAAATGCTGAATTGCAAGCACCACTGCCATTAGCTCTTTCTCATAGGCTGATTTGGTGAGATTTCTTACTCCCAAGGCTTTGCTAAAATAAGCCACTGGTCTCTTCTCTTGCATTAGTATTGCTCCAATTCCTACACATGAAGCATCACACTCTATAACAAACTCCTTGCTGAAATCCGGCAAGGCTAACACTAGGAAAGTAGTCAGCTTATCCTTCAACACTTCAAAAGCTTCCTGTGCTTTCTCATTCCACAGAAATGCATCTTTTTTGGTAAGCTCAGTCAAAGGTTTGGCTATTTTGCCATAATCCTTGATGAACTTCCGATAGTACCCTGTCAGGCCCAGAAAACCTCTTACTCCCTTCACATTCTTGGGTGTAGGCCATTTGGTAACACTGTCCACCTTGCTAGGATCCACTGCCACCCCTTCCCCTGATATCAAATGTCCCAAATATTCCACAGAACTTTGGCCAAAGTGACATTTTTTTTTATTAGCCACTAAACCATGAGTCTGTAAAATTTTCAAAACTTCTTCTAGGTGTTCCATATGTGACTGCCCGTCCCTGCTATACACCCAAATATCATAAAAAAAATACTAACACCATTTTCCTCAGCAATGGCCGAAACACCTCATTCATAAGACTCTGAAAAGTAGAGGGTGCATTCATTAATCCAAAAGGCATCACCAAGAATTCATAGTGCCCCTCATGTGTTCGAAAAGTTGTTTTGTGAATGTCTTCTTCCCTCACCCTAACTTGATGGTAACCAGATTTTAAGTCCAGTTTGGAGAAAAATCTAGCTCCATGCAACTCATCAAGTAGTTCTTCAATCACAGGTATGGGAAATTTATCAGGTACTGTTGCCTTGTTGAGAGCCCTATAATCAATGCACATCCTCCATGAATTGTCCTTTTTTTTGACTAAAATCACAGGACTAGAAAAAGAGCTTGTGCTATGACGAATAATTCTAGATTCCAGCATGTCTTTAACTTGCTTTTCAATCTCATTTTTGTGGTGATGAGGGTATCTATAGGGCCTTACATTTATAGCTCCTGCTCCTATGTAAGTATAGATAGCAACCTGAGAGGGGGGGTGAATCAGGTTTGCACAATTTTCGCCTTAATAAAACTTGTTACTTCCAAGACAGTAATAATCACAATTGATGATTGTGAATGCATCGGAATCAAACGTTGCTTGAAAGTAAAAGATAAGGGATAGAAGAATTCACACACAAGTTTATCCTGGTTCACCTTCTAACCACCGAAGGCTACGTCCAGTCCCTCAAGAAACCCTTGAGTATTTTCCACTATTGATAAAAACTTCTTACAAGTGCTTACACCAAGAACCTTAAGAATTTCTATCAACACCCTGAAAGCAAACCACTTTCAGAATCCCAACCTTCACCGAACCCTACGGTGAATTTTCACTCAAACCAGAATGAAGATGAAGAAGATTTCTATACAGCTGAATCAATCCTCTAACATAAGAATGATTTGAATAAAGAAGTTATGCTTTAGGCACTTATCATATGAAGGCTCTTTATTATTCTGAGTTCTTCAACAGTTGAACAGCATATGTGTTCTTATTGAAAATGAAGAATGAAAGAACTCAGAATTTTGACTCTTTATGAATATGAAAGTTGTAAATCAATGATTCCTAATGATGTTCAATAGTATTCGATGGATATCAATTGGTTGTTTGTTTCTGAGTCTAAATGGACTATTTATAGGCACTAGGAAATGTCCATGAACCAACACAAGGCTTCCAAAAAGTTTTGAGACACAATGGTTCATGAAACAATGCAACTGTTCGAGCATGTAGTCGATTACAGTACTTAGGTAATCGATTACACTATGTGACCGTTGCTGTTTGAATTTCAAATTCAAACATGTAATCGATTATCAGCGAGATGTAATCGATTACTTGCCTTTGTGTAATCGATTACCAGAAGGGTGTAATCGATTACACTCAAGTCCATTTTCAAGATAATGAAACTTAAAGTCCTAATTGAGTTTTTCTATCACTTTTAACTTATGAAAAAGATTATACTCAATTACTTTAACATTTTTTTGAGAGCCTTCATACTTAAGGAAACCTTAGAAGCATAACTTACCTAAATGTAAGACTTAGTTAACTAGAACTCTTGAATGTTGCTTGAGATATATTGCACTGGTTCTTCTAAGTATTCTTTTCTTCTTTTTGTGCACGAGTTTTTCATCATCAAAACTTCAGCCAGGTTTAAGGGCAAGACCTTCTTCACACCCTACAGGTTTCTGATGCTCAACCTTCACCTTCTGACAAGTCAGGCATGCAGCAACATACTCAACAACATTTCTCTTCATGCCCGACCACCAAAAGTGTAATCTCAGGTCCTGATACATCTTCGTCGCGCCCGGATGAAGGCTCAGTCTGCTTTTATGACCTTCGTCAAGGATCAACCTCCTCAACTCAGCATCATTCGGAACACACACTTGTCCTTTGCAATGCAACATACCATCCGATCCCACTTCAAAGTCTGGCGCCTTCCCCAAACTGACCATCTCCTTTTTCTCAATCAACCCTCTATCTTGCATCTGCTTGACCTAGATCTCCTTCAACAAGTTTCTGGACATGGTGATCATCCCGAAACTCAACTTTCTGGGTGTCACTTTGGCATCCAGACTCAGATCTCGAAATGCCTCAAGCAACTCCAACTCCTTAATCATCAACGAGGAAACATGATTATCCTTGCGACTGAGAGCATCAACCATAACATTAGCCTTCCCCGGATGATACTGTGAGGTAAAATCATAATCCTTCAGGAACTCCATCCATCGCCTCTGCCTCATATTTAGATCCTTCAGATCAAATAGGTACTTCAAGCTCTTATGATCACTGAAGATGGTGAACGTTCCCCCATACAGACAATGTCTCCATATTTTGAGAGCAAAAACCACCGCTGCAAGCTCCAAATCATGCGTCGAGTAGTTCCGTTCATGGATCTTCAGCAGCCTCGGTGCATAGGCCACAGCCTTCCGATGCTGCATCAACACACAACCCAAGCCTTGGTAAGAAGCATCACAGTACACTCTTCATCACACTGTGGTAGCGCCCAGACCAATGCAGTTGTCAGACGCCGCTTCATCTCCTGAAAACTGGACTCACACTCCTCTGTCCAAGCAAAAGGGTGATCTTTCCGAGTCAGCTTCGTCAAAGGTCCTGCGATATTTGCAAAACCTTTGATGAATCTCCGATAATATCCTGCTAAGCCAAGGAAACTCCTGATATCTGTCGCAGTCTTCAGCTGCTCCCACTTCATCACTGCATCCACTTTGCTTGGATCAACAACAATGCTTCCCTTAGAAATGACATGGCCCAAGAACTTCACCTCTTCAAGCCATAACTCACATTTAGCTGAGTTCGCAAAGAAGGTCTTCTCACAAAGATTAGACAACACCTGACGCAAATGCTCCTCGTGTTCCTCTCTACTCCTCGAGTAGATCAAGATGTCATCGATGAATACGACCACGAACCTGTCAAGAAAAGTTTAGATAACTATGCACACAATCCACAAGATCAAAAGTCAACAAAGAACACAAATATAAACATGTCAAGGAAAGGATTAAAGATTATATTCATGTAATTCATGAATATTTCAGGTGCATTCAAAACCCCAAATGGCATCACTAGATACTCATAGTGTCAACAACGAGTCTGAAAAGCAGTCTTCTTGATGTCCGCCTCCTTGACCCGAATCTGGTGATACCCAGATCGCAAGTCGATCTTCGAGAAGATACCCGCTCCCCGAAGCTGGTCTATCAAATCGCCAATCCTAGAGTCTGCACTGTCACCTTGTTCAACTGCCTGTAGTCTGCACAAAATCGTGATCTGCCATATTTCTTCTTCACAAGAAACATAGGTGCTCCCCATGGAGAAACACTAGGTCGAATGAAACTCTTCAGCTCCGCCAACTCTGCTGGTGTTATCCGGTATGGTGCAATAGAAATCGGTCCGGTTCCAGGAACCAAATCGATCGAGAACTTTGGATCACGAGCAGGGGGTGTTCCAAGCACCTATTTAGGAAATACATCTTCAAAGTCACGAACAATAAGGATGCTATGTACGCCATCTGTCAATGATTCTCCGATGCTAGCTGTTAACAGATCCTTCAAAGCTCCTCTTCTCAAGGATTATTTTGAAAGATAAGAGTCCAAGAACTCGGACATCTTCAAATCAAGAACTATTACCTCCTTATTGGCGCAATCCAATAGAACATGGTGATGAGAGAACCAATCCATGCCTATGATCATGTCCAAGTGCTTAAGGGGTAAGCAGATTAAGTTCGCAACGAACTTCCTATCCCGGAACATCAAAGGACAATTCAAGCAAACAGAGGTTGCAGTCAAACTTTTGGCAGCAGGGATAGATACCACCAAGTCGAACGGCAACTCTGACACAGTCAAACCTAACTTTGCCACACAATCCACAACAATAAAGGAGTGAGTAGCACCTGAATCAAATAATATAGTTAGAGGTATACCAACAATATCGCAACAATCCTTGATCATCCCATTAGCATCATCAACTACCACTCCAGTAACTGATGGCTGGTCCATGTAGACATCTTCATCAAGTGTGTCATTGAGGAAGGCATTGTTGACATCAAGTTGATGAATATGCCAACGTTTGGTGACAGCTAAGGACAAGATGAGATGGATAGTGATTGGCTTCACAACAGGGGAAAAGGTTTCTGAATAGTTGAAACCTTGAATCTGATTGTATCCTTTGGCCACTAACCAAGCTTTGTATCTTTCAACAGTGCCATCATCTTTTTGTTTGATTCTGAACACCCACTTGCAACCTATGGATTTTCTTTTTGGTGGCAAGGAGACCAATGACCATGTGGTATTTTGTTGCCATGCATCAAACTCTGCCTGCAAAGCTTGCTTCCAGTGTGGATCTTGAAGAGCTTTCTTGTAGGAGGTAGGTTCAACCTGAGTTAGAAGGAGTTGTGGTCAAACAAAAGCAGTCTTCGAACGAGTTTGCATATTGTGCGTGTTGACTGGAGGATGTAGAACTGAGGATGCCTGGGGCCGGGTGATCCCTGCTTTCGATCTAGTTTTCATGGCATGAGTGTTGAATGGGGCTTGCTGGCCACCAGACGAGCTCAGAACACCGGACGATTGATGAGCGTCAAGCGACACTCCAGTGCCAGATGATGTAGGAACATCAGACAATGAAGAATCTGTAGGCGGTGTTGGAACATCAGACGATACTATAACTCAATGATCAAATGGAGGCTGTTGCTGCTCTTGATGTGAAGGTACAGGATACCTTGGAATAAATGATGACAGAGAAGGCCCTACCATGGTGGTAGAGGGAGTCAAACCTTGGAATAACTCAGTGTATGGGTACTTGTACTCATTGAAAATAACATCCTTGGACACAAAAAATTTCGCATTGGCATCTAAACATTTATAACCTCTGTGGGCAAGGGAATAACCAAGGAAGACACACTCTCGGGATTGGAATTGAATTTTGGACACATTGTAAGGACGGAGAAAGGGATAGCATGCACTGACAAAGGCTTTCAAGAACTTGTAATCTGGGTGGACATTGTGAAGCTTATAGTAAGGGATAACATTGCCTAAGACAGAGGTAGGAAATCTGTTTATTAGAAAGGTAGCTATGAGAAAGACATGATCCCGGTATTGATGGGGAATTCTGGCTTGAGCAAGAAAAGAAAGGCCAGTTTCAACCACATATATGTGCTTGCGTTCAACACTGCCATTTTGATGATGTGTGTGGGGGCAAGTCAGACGATGAACAATCCCTGATTGAGCAAAGTGAGAACTGACGGGTTTGAATTCAGTGCCTCCATCAGTTTGAACAGCTTTTATTTTTAGATTTAATTGCAATTCAATCATTGCTTGAAATTGAATAAAAGTGGCATAGGTTTCGAATTTCTTCCTTAAAGGAAAGATCCACTTATAACATGTGTATGCATCAACACAAGTAAGAAAATAAGAATAACCAGCAGAAGGTTCAATGGAGGCTGGTCCCCATAACTCAGAAAACACAAGTTCTAAAGGATTAGAATAAACTGTATTAGATTAATAGGGCAATCTATGAGATTTGCCTATACAACATGCACTACAAACACGAGAAGTAGCTCGAGAGGGAATTGGAATATTACATTTAGAAAGAACAGAATGTAAACTCTCATGAGTAGGGCGACCCAGATGATGATGTCAAAGGTCATCGGAGGTGGGCCCTGCGAGTGAACTATTAGTGCTTGTGGTTACATGTGTTTTAGGTAAATGAAAAGAGGAGGAAGTGGAGGTTGGCATGACAGAAGACTTGTTTTTGAAGAACTTGGAAGCATGCAAGCCATCAAAATAATAGAGACCATCATCACCAACAACCCCTTGACAAAGAATATCACCATTTGCCTAAGATTTGACAAGACAGTGAGTATGATCAAACTCAAATTTAACATGATTATCCCTGACAAACCTACTAACACTGACAAGATTTTTAGTGATTGAAAGAACTAGCAATAAATCAAGAAGAGAAAGAGTAGCATGTATTTGACATGGTGATTGAAAAGAGACTGTATCAACATAGTGAATAGGCAAACCTTGACCATTCCCCATAAGAATGTGATCATTTCCTTGAAGGGGTGCAGGATTAGAGAAGGCCATAGCATCAAGGGTGACATGATGAGTTACTCCAGTGTCTGGTAACTAGGTCCCTTGACTTGGGCCTACAGATGCAGTGAGCAGAGCTTGTCCCATCGTCTGCTGTGGAAACAAGTGGCCTGTTGGTTATTGGGCAAAGGGAGAAGGACTAATCATTTACTGGGGAGACTGAAACGCAAGTGCATGCATCGTCTGCTGGTGATAACCATTTACATATCCAGTAAACGGAGGGTATGCAATTGTCGAAGGGTATCTACGTGGATCAGTCTTCGGACCAGCATTGGGAAAAGGTAATTGGGAGGGTCCAGTTGGTTGGAGATTGTGAAAAGGTGGTGGACCAAGTCCTGTTTGTTGAAAGTTGGAAGGGGGTGGAGCAAAACCTCCAAAGTTACCAGCCTGCTGGGAAACTTGGTTAAACTGACCACCATATGGTGATGAGCCTACCATTCTTGGAAAAGGGGCAGACGGTACTCGGTAATAGAAAGTGTTGGCTTCATGACCCCACTTGTATTAGATTTGACACTAAACAGAGGAACGTCCACCACGGCCACGACCACCATGACCACCAGAGCGACCACCAAGACCACGATAATCACCAGATGAGCCATAGTTCTGGGTTGGCTCAGAGAAACCTTGATTTCCAAATGATGAAGGACCAGTGTTGTGCATGGCACCATGCTGGGCAGGTGAACTAGAAGCATAGTTTGCTTGAGCAGACTGCTGGTTCAAAGCTGGTGAATCCATCTTCTGTGCAGGTGTATGTGTAAGGAGGGCAGACGGTGGAGTGTCAAGAAGATGACGCTTGCGAGAGCAAAGAAGATAGGCTTCATGAGCAATGAGCATGCCTTCTGCTTGAAACACCTCCCGATTGTTGACAAGAGGCATAAGAGAGCTATACTCATCCGGTAGGCCGTTAAAGATATCTATGTGATCTCTATATGAAACTGGATCACCAATGGAGATTAGGGCATTAATAATGGTTTTAATGCATCAGAGGCAGTCAGAGAGGGATTTCTCCCATTTGACTATGGTGCGAAGCTCTGAGCGAAGAGTTGCTGATTGTGCCGGAGAATGTACATTGAAGAAGTCATGGACTTCTTGTCAGATCTTCCATGACTGTTTGCAATTAAAAACTGTAGGTAGAACGTCAGACGATAGGGAAGAGAGCAACCAGGTGAACAGGGAGGAATCCTGTTTGATCCAGGTAGTGTAAAGTAGACTCTCAACTGACTTTTCACGATCAGTATCAGATAAAAATGAGGAGGGATTACTGAATTTAAAAGAAACTTTTCCAAACTATGTTGGCGCGCAACACCTTCAACGTGTTGTACCTATGAACAAAAATTTGTTTCATCAAGTTTGATTGAAATAATATGGGTAAAAGAAGGCAAAGATGAAGTCTGACTTGCCATGGTAGAGAGCAAAGAAAAAAATCACAGATCGAGACTAGCTCTTGATACCATGTTAAGAACCAAGGGTTCTCGAAGAAAAGGAAAATTTGAGAAAATGAAGATACTAAAATGTTCTTTCTATTATGAATTATTCACGGTTACAAGCTCTGTATGTATATAGAGAGAAAACAGAAAAACAGACAAGATCCCGAATATTCCGAGTCAACATAAACAGTGGGTCATCAATCACATAATGACAGTTGACGCCTATCACGCATGGGCAACGTAATCGGCTGACATGACTACTGACCAAACGATACATTATGCAATCAATTCAGCTAGGCAGACGATGTTGTAAGGCAGACGATTGAATGCTGAGCAAGGCAGATGATTGAATGCTGAGCAAGGCAGACAATACTATATTTCTCTAACATTCTCCTTTATTATTTTCCCCCCTTTTCATTCACCATGGCTCTCATTTTTCTCTTCTTCCTCACCAATCTCATCCCCATCTACTCTCCCACTTCTTGTTAAGATTGCATTGTAACTCTCCCTGGGATTGGGCTCAGTATTTGCTGTGAATGCTCCTCTCTGAATCTCAGCCATCTTCTTAGCTAACTAGCCTACCTAGATCTCTAAATACTTGATGAAAGCATCAATGTTCTTCTGATTAGCCATAGACATCTGCATAAACTGAGTCAGCATGTCTTCCAACTTTGCAGTCCAATCCAGTGGTGGTTGTTGGTATGGTTGATTCTGGTATGATGGTGGTGCCTTGCTGGTGGAAGGACCTGCATCTTGCCTCCAAGGTTGGTTGTATTGTTGATTGCCTCCCCTAGGATATGCATTATGGTATTGACTTTGTATTTGTTTATTTCCAACACTGTTCACTTCTTCCTCCTTCAGATCGCAGCCACTAGTAGGATGGTCACCTGTACAAATATCATACTAGTTTACCAGTTTCCTAGAAGAGGATTCCTGCATCTCCCTGAGTTGTTTGGAAAGATCACTCAGTGTCTTCTTCACTTCATCTAATTATTGTTGGAGTTGCTTGTTTTGGGCTACGATTGCATCACTAGCTCCATCATGCCTCCTCTCCTTGGTGGTCCTCTATGGTGTTGATCTTTCTGGTCATTTAAGGCCATATCCTCAAAAATTTGGATGGCCTCAGTTGGAGATCTATCCTTCAGTGATCCTCCTACTGTAGCATCCAAAATCAGCCTACTCTGTTGTTGAAGACCTATTCTGAAAATGTGGATTTGAGTTCTAGCATCAAATCCATGGTCCGGAAACTTTCTAAGCATAAATTTATATCTCTCCCACACTTCACATAAGCTTTCACCTGCAATCTGAGAGAATGTGCAAATAGCAGTTTTATAATTCATAAACTTAGATTCAGAGAAGTACGTGGCCATGAATTTATTTTTCCAATTCATTCCAATCTGTCAATACAGTCTGTGGTTGATCCAAGAACCAATCCTTAGCTTTTCCAATCAGAGTGAGAGGGAAGAGCCTCGGAAATACAGCCTCTTCCTCGTTTTGTCTAATACTAGCAGTGCCACAAAGTTCATAGAACTTTGTCAGATGTGTGTAGGGATTCTCATGATCCAAACTTGCAAATGGATTGGCATACATAAGCTGTACCAATCCGGACTTCATCTGCAGCGGTCTCTCATTCCCTGTAGACCTTCCAATTCTGGTCATGTTCCTTGGCTTGAAATTCACAAACCCTACATTCATATTCTTATTGTCACCACCATCTCCTGCCATGGTTAATTTTTCTTGTTTTTCTGACTAAATTGAAGAAGATAATGCTTCTTGCTCCTTTATATGCTTAGCCAACTGTTTCTTTTTCATTGTCTTACTTTTGTTCTTCCTAGCTAATGCTTCAATCTTCGAATTGTACAAGAGTTGATCAGCTGAAGTCTTACCTCGCATAAAAAAAGTGAAAATACAATCTAGCCAAGAAGATCAGGAGACAAGATAAACAAAAATGGAAAAAGAAAAATATGTCCTATATTAAAAATTGCTCAAGATAGGAAAACTAAAGCAATGCTTTTGTATTGACGCAATTCCCCAGCAAGGGCACCATTTTGATGAAAGGTATTTTACCACTATACTTTTGAATTCCTTTCAAGACTCAATTGCAGTATAGCATAGGGTTTTGTCATAGATCTGTAGGGAATTGCTAACACAAATTTCGTTCTCTAGTAAAATTACTTAAGCAAAAAGTGTTTCAATTGATTGTGAGAATAAAAAGGATTGTTATCAATAAGAGAAAAATATTGGAATTGGAGTTCACTGTTTAGCTACTTAGCATTCTATGATTCTATATGAAAATTCATTCCTATCCATGTTTCATCTACACCATTTCTTCCAAACTTTATTGATTCCTCACATGAGTGGATATCTATAACTCACTTTCCTAAACATTGATTCCTCACATGCATAACAAAGCTAAGTTATCTTTAAGCTTAGGTGTTTAAGTAACTAACAAAGCCTAATTTCATTCCTAGACATTAGGTTTATTAGATGGTTAATCCTGAGTCGGACTGTAGACGATGTAGCTTCCGCTCTTACACCGAATCAAGTGATATGTTCTAGGTGTGCAACTAAAACATGACATTAAGAACAGGAGGAAACCATTGAATCATGAAACAGAAATGATATTCTCATATATAAATCAACATAGATACATCATAGTTAAAGGCTACATCCAATCCAAAAAAAAGTGTTTAGCTTTCCATTTCCGTAGAATCTTTCAAACCTTACAAAGAGAAACTATGAAGAAGATGACAATCTATGGCGACTTCGGCACGTCGGCGTGTTCCTAGCTCGGCGGAAGGTCACCCAACCTTTAAGTTCTTCTTCTTTCACCTCTGGTTCGATTTCTCTCTCCAAATATCAAGTTCTAGTCCCCCAAATCTGATTAAAAGGCTTTTATAGTGAAGCATGAGGTGTCTGGCTGCTGAGCGGCCCCTGATGGCCGCGAAGCGGCTTGTTTCTTCAAGAGGGGGTTTCCTCAACCGCCCTAGTCGCTGAGCGGCCTCTGATGGCCGCTCAACGGCCTTTTGCTTCTTCAAATCCTCAATTTCCACATAAACATGCTTCTTTTCATTAACTTTCCAACCTTACAATACAATTTGAAGGAAAAATCTAAGTTTAAGCACATGATTCAACTTATAAACACATTCTACTCCAAATTAGGGTAATTTTATAAGATTTCTCATGAATTAACAAGATAAGTGCCTAAAATACTCGTTGAAACAAGGGAAATATGACATTTATCAATAGGAACATAGCAAGAAAAGAAAGGATGCAAGGGTCAACTGCATTATGCAAAACAAAATCACAAAATACCAGTGACACGAGAAACACTCAACAATCACGCAATGATCATGTGGAAAAACTAGAAGTTCTTTTCTAAGTTATAGGGAAAGCCTAGTTAGAAGTCAGATGCATGGATGAAATGTCATGCCAAACAATCCGGACAATGTTTTCGCCTCGCCATGGGGAAAACGGGACAACCTGCAGCTCCCGGGCAATTAGTGCCACATGCCAATGCCTATGCTGAGGAATGCCACTTATCAGGTATGCCAACAATATGTTCTGAATCACAAGGTATACCCACACTGGCTACCATACGCCGTCACGGGCCTCATCCGACAGACTTTCGACCCCAATAGATCTCATCGTGGGAAACTATTCTATGCCATGCTCAAATGATAAGTCAGTCGTCACTTCTGGTCCGTCTCCTGACGTCCGTGACACATCTCGAGTAGGATCGCCTCCCATGGGTATCCATCCTCAAGGTTGGTCTCACTCTTCACCTAAGTGACCGCCATAGTTAATTGTCAATTAGTCATATCAGTCATATTTTAGGCATGGTATCATTATCATCATAACATTCCACAAACAATCATACTTTATTCACTTAAAGAATTTTAGGAAAATCATCATGTTATCATCATAGCACTTAGCATGTTCAACATCAAATATTGCATATTAGTTCATGTTATCATGTAACATATTAAACACATATTCATGTAGCACTTCAACATGTTATCACATAGTAAACATTCCAACATATTATGGTACACATATCCAAGTTGTAATATCAAGCCATTGATCCACAGTCATGTTATCAAGTCATTGATTCACAATCATACTATTTAGCCATTGACTATGAAATCACATTTCCTTTCATTCAAAAAATAGCAAGCATAAAATATTTAGTCACATAGGCTAAGCTGTCCGAGATGCATAGAGCCACGGTAAAGCAATCCTCGTGAATCTCTACCCGCGAACGAACTCGTCTGTCCCCGGAAATTGTACCTTACATAAGACACGTAACTTAGGCTTAGATTTCTAAATGTCGTAACTTAATCCTTTAGCTACATAATGTTAACACCACATGCTTCTACATGAATCATACACACCTCTCATATTAAGTAAATAACTTGAAAAAACATAACTTAATTCTTTTATTTTCTAAAAGCAACAAACAACTCAAAAACCGTCTATTAGGTTCGGCCTACATGTTTTTAAAAGCCATTGATTTACTAAGAATTCCCAAATACATCACAAGGCATAAATCTCATATTGTAATGATTAACCAAGTTAGAAATCAAGGTCTAAACTTCCCAAAACAAAGACCTATCCCTCCACTAGGCTATGTTTTTTGCCTTTAAAATCTTTAATTTCCCAAACACTTCTGAACTTATTTTCATCATACAAAAACTTAATACAAGCCTCAAAATTAAATCTAAGGTCACAAAACATCAGTTTAGTCTAGTTATTACAATATATTAACCATTTAAGCTCTTAGGTTTTTCAAAAACTTCCAACACTTAGATCTAGCATTTTACACACATTTTACAAGTCAAAAACCAAAAACCCAACACCAAAAAGCTAGGGGTGTGGTTCGGCCAAGTCTATTTAAATGGGCTAGAAATTTATTTTTTTAAACTAATTTCATATTAAGGTTCATCTCAAATTATTAAGCTAGGTTTGTTTTCAACACTTTGGCAAAAGCCATTTTCTTTTCAAAATCAATTTTGACATAACAACTTTTTGAAAACTTAAAACCATAGAAGTGTAGATCTAGCCATAGAGGACAACATTCCTCAAAGATTCATAGCCAAAACTCTTCTTATAAAATTACTTCTAGGTACAAAATCATTTTTGAGAAAATAAAATAGATGAGGATATAGATCAAGACAATGAGAATCATTTTCTATTGAAGTTCATAGCCAAAAGCTCACTTCCAAAATCACTTATGTGATCTAAAATCACTCCTTGAAAATAAAACTTAGATGAAAAGGTGGATCTTGAGATTTAGAACAAATTTAATGAAGACTCTTAGTAGAAAAAGTGAATAGAAAAGCATATCTCAACCATATGAGTTTTCACTCATCAAATGAACATGCATCATACATGAAAGATGAAGATACTAGGCTACAAATATCAAATATGAAGTGATTGGAGGCTAGAATATGGAGAGGAAATGATGAGTAGGGGCAGTTTTGAAGAGGAAAAAGTTAAGGAAGATGTGTTTTTTCTCAACCTCACTCAAGAGCTATCAACTTCTCTCCAAACAAGCTTCTTAGAAAAGATGAATAGTTTCTCTCACTAAATGAGAGTGTAGTTCAAATATTATATATATAGGAAGAGTGAATTTTTTCCTTTCACACACTTACTAGAATTTCCATGCTCTTAATTGGCTATTTACCCAAATGATGCAACTAGGTCAAACTTGCTCTTCAAGTTCAAACCTATTTTCTTTTCTATTTATTTTATTCATGTATATCCATCCACATAGATGACACCATTAGTCTTAAACTAATTTCTTATACATTCCTTAATTTAGATTAAAAACTAAGACAATCACTACTACAAAATTGCCTTTTTACCACGCCCCTGTTACCCCAGTTCCGTGTCGAACCGAGGTAAAAGGGTGCTCGGAGCTCTGTAACCACAATTTTGTGTTGAAACATGGTAATTGGTGTCCTCTATTACCCCAGTTTCGTGTCAACCGTGGTAACTGAGATGGTTTTTATTATTTTTTTAATAAAAAAGACTATTACCCCGGTTGCAGTGTGAACCGTGGTAATAGAGTTTATTATTTTATTATCTGACATTGTCTATTACCACGGTTGTCAGGGGGACCGTGGTAATATGTATTATTTTATTAAAAATATGGACATTTACCCCCTGTTATAGCAATAGAAAACCCTTCTCTCGAGAAAAACCCTTGTCTTCCCGCTTCTCTGTCTCGACTCCATCGATCTTCAATATCGTAACTGCCACTCGACATTCCTCCCTTCCGCACCCCATTACTTTCACTCCTTGTCACCTGTCGCGGCACCTCATCGCCAGCACTCGTTCTCTCTGCATTCGCTCCTTAACTGTTTTGCTCTTGGCGGCTACTCCTTCTATTGCTCGCAACCTCCCATCTTTGTGTGCTCACTAAGCTCGTTCCTCCAGCTACTCATCTCGTTCATCTTGCTTCCACACCTCACTTGTGAGTCCTCTTGACCTGCTTCTACTTCTAGGGTTTTCTTTCTTTTGAAGATTTTTGTTGTTGTTCAGTACCTTTGCTTGGCATTTTAATTTTTGTGGAAGTTAAGGAGCTTATCTGTTTGATAACTACCAGTTCTTATGCCTTTGCTTTTGTTATTTAGTACATTTTGTATTCTGTTGAAGATTTTTGTTGTTGTTCATTACACTTTTGTATTCTGTTGAAGATTTTTGTTGTTGTTCAGTACATTTCGTGGAATATATGTGTACTCTGTTTTATGAGGTCATGTTTGATTGTAAGGATTATGTGAGCATACTAATTGGTAGCTTTTTTATGTAATGGTAGCTTCAAATGTCCCGAATATTACATATTTTTCAATAACATAACATGAATTTTAGAATCTCGGCTAGAATAGGAACCTTCACCTCTGAATTTTAGTAGGATGTACTAGACTTTGAGGATGTAATAGTTGTGTGTAGACATTAACATCTGTTGATCCAGGTACGTATGGATTGTAAATCGATGTTTGCTAATCGCTTATCCGATGAATATGAGGCTGGAGTGAAAGACTTTGTTTCCTTCGCGGTTCAACGCGCAAGGAATCCCAATAGCATGTTATGCCCCTGTTTAGATTGCTTTCATGGTCTTAGAGTTAACCCACTTGAATTGGAATAACATCTAATCTTCAATGGAATTGATAAGAACTATGTGCATTGGACAAATCATGGTGAGTCCAGATTTGATTCTAGCGATGCAACAGATACTCTGGGATGTGCCTTAGTTGATATGGAGAAAGATGAATGCGAGGGTAACTTTGTTGATGAAATAGCGGAGGGGGTGGAAGATGATCTTCGTGATTGTCCGGAAATGTTTGACAAGTTGAAAACTAATGTGAAGACGCCTCTTTATGAAGGATGCTCTAAATTCACAAGATTGTCTGCGGTGTTAAAGTTGTACAACCTAAAAGATGGCAATGAATGGACCGGTAAGAGCTTCACCGACCTACTTTCTCTCTTAAAGGATATGCTTCCGGAGGAGAACGTTCTTCCCGGTCGAACATATGAGGCTAAACAAATTCTTTCGTTTATGGGAATGAGATATGAGAGGATTCATGCATGTCCTAATGATTGTATTTTATTTCATAATGAATATGCATCTCTGGAGACATGTCCTAAATGTAAAACTCCACGATATAGGAAGGAAAAATCATCTCCCTTAAAGGTGTTATGGTATTTCCCCATAATACCCAGATTTAGGCGCATGTACCGTAGTGCGGAAATTGTGAAACACTTGACATGGCATAAAGATAGAGGGGAAGGTGATGGAATGCTTTGACACCCGGCAGACTCTCCCCAATGAAAAAAGTTTTATATGGACTACCCCAAATTTCTCAAAGAGGAAAGAAACCTACGCCTTGCATTGTCTACTTGATGGAATAAATCCACATGGCCTTCAGAGTAGCACCCACAGTCCATGGCCGGTGATACTAGTGATCTACAACCTACCTCTTTTGCTTTGTATGAAGCGCAAGTATACGATGTTATCTATGTTAACTTCTAGGCCTCAGCAACCAGGAAATGATATAGACATATACTTGACCCCTCTAATTGAAGATATGAAGAAAATATGGGATGTATGTGTAGAGGTGTATGATGGGTCAAGGAAAGAAACTTTCAGGCTGAGGGAAATGTTGTTTGGTACGATCAATGATTTCCCGGCATATGGCAATTTGTCAAGATATAGTGTAAAAGGAAAGCTTGCATGCCCTATATGTGAAGATGGTACAACTTCAATGCAATTAGAACATTGTAAAATGACTATTTTCCTACAACATCGTAGATTCTTGCATACAAGACATCGTTATCGGGGCTGGTCAAAAGCTTTCAATGGAAACATAGAAGAAGGTAGAGCTCCCAAGCCATTGAAGGGTGCTGATATGTTTACGAAGGTGAAGGACTTGAGGTGTACATTCGGCAAGACCTTCAAAAAACAAGTTCCTAAAAGTGGTTGGAAGAAAATGTCAATTTTCTTTGAGTTGCCATATTGGGAGTCACTCTATGTGAGACAATTTATTGATGTGATGCATGTTGAGAAGAAAGTTTTTGAAAGTGTTGTTGGTACTTTGCTAAATGTGCCAGGCAAGTCTAAAGATAGCGTCAATTCAAGGCTTGATTTGGTTAGCATGGGTATAAGAAAAGAATTAAGACCAGCAAAGAAGGGAAAACGTACGTATCTCCCTCTAGCAGCCTATACTTTGACCAGGAAAGAAAAACTTGCTTTGTGCAAGTTTCTTAGTGGTGTTAAGGTTCCACATGGGTACTCTTCAAATATTAAGAACCTGGTATCAATGAAAGACCTTAAGTTAAAGCGATTGAAGACTCATGATTGTCATATTCTTATGGAGAACTTGCTACCGGTGGCTATACGCTCCATTTTGCCCAAAAAAGTGAGAGGTACATTAGTAAGATTGCGTCTCTTCTTCAAGGCTATTTGCAGCAAAGTGATTGACCCTTCTAAGCTGACTGCATTGTAGAGAGAAATTTCTACAGCTTTGTGTGAGCTTGAGATGTACTTTCCACCTTCATTCTTTGATATAATGGTTCATCTAACCATTCACTTGGTTAGATAGATATAGATGTGCGGGCCAACTTATATGAGATGGATGTACCCTTTTGAACGTTACATGAAAATTTTAAAAGGTTATGTTAAAAACCGAAGCAGGCCAGAGGGGTGTATGGTTGATCGGTACTTAGTAGAAGAAGCTGTTGAATTTTGTACCGAATTCCTGTCCAATGTGGATTTCATTGGGCTTCCAAAGTCTCGTCACACAGGAAGAATAGAAGGGGATGGGCTGTTTAAATGTGAGATAGTAAGCATTCCGATCAAAGAATGGCAACAAGCTCACTTATTTGTTTTGGACAGTGCAGATGAGGTTGCACCATATGTTGACATGCACAAGGATGAGATTAAGAGGTTGAACCCTAATAGGTATGAAAATTGGTTAGCAAAGGAGTACAACAAGAATTTTATCTCATGGCTAAAGGATCAAGTTTATCAGGAGTGTAAAGAAGACCGTACCTCTGTTTCAGATAGATTGAAATGGTTGTCGAAGTGTCAGAGTATACATGTCTTTTCTTTCAACGGCTATTTATACGGAAGCCCAAGATGAACGGAGTACAATGCAAAACAGTGGAATGACTCTTGTTGCTAGAGCTATGCATGTCTCCAGCGCCAAAGATAGAAACCCCATATATGCAGACATGTCATACTTTGGGGTAATTCAACACATATGGGAGCTGGATTACACAACATTCCGGGTTCCTGTGTTTGGTTGTAAGTGGGTTGACAATAACTCTGGAGTTCAGATTGATGACTCAGGGTTCATTCAGGTATATCTTAATTTAGGTGGGGTCCAAGGATGATCCATTTATTTTGGCATCCCAAGTAGAGCAAATATTTTATGTCCCTGATCCCGCTGACAATAAAAGGTCCATTGTTCTTTTCTCAAATAAGGCGCATATCAACAACGATAATGGACAAGACCTTCATGGAGAAGATGCTATTGAGGATGACCCATTCTTAAGGATACAACAACCAATCGACCATGATTCAGATGAAGATGATTGTTTGTACGTCCGAGATGATCATGAAGAGGGAACTTGGATGAATATTGCATTCCATGAAAAAATTGGAATAACATGTATGCGCCTTTTGAAGCAGAAGAGGAAAAGATCTAGTAAAACAAGTTAAAGAAGTATGCTTTTTTTTATAATGAATGTATGTGTAGATATATTTCATATGTATGTGTAACAAAATTGTATTTGTCACTTACACTTTTGACATGTTGATTGATAGGGAAAATCGCAAGTGTACGATTAAACTATCGCGTAATACAAAAGATCGAACCCAAGGGATAGGTGTTCTTATTATTATAATATTTAGTCCTTGATTTCCTGAAACTTTACAAATCGGTCCCTGGAAAAAAATGATAACTAAACCAGCTTTTCCTAAAAATATAAAATTGCTATAAAAATTCCTAAAAAATATAAAATAAAAGTAGAAAAAACAAATAAAATCTAACCTACATGCAAAATGCAAAATAAATATAAAATCTACATAAAAACAATAAAAAACCTACATGAGACTCAAAAATAATAAAATAAAAAGACTAAAAAGACCCTAAAATTATCATATAAAATCCACTCATCACACCACTATACCCAACGACAGCTTGTCCTCAAGCGACAAAACTTAAAGAAAAACTCGTCCTTGAGTTTTGAGAAAGATTTTTATCCGATTGAAATATGATAATTTTCCAGAAAGCTTAGCGGATAAGGAAGACATGCATGTTTTATAGACAAAGAATCAAGAAAGTTAGGCTTGGCTTTTAACATGTTTGAGTTCATCAAATAAGCTCACAAAATAATATTCTCCATGAAAACAAGAAAGCTCAATAATCCTGCCTATCATTCAAATCAAAACTGAAGTAAAGCAACCAAGTGATTTTGAAGAGATTTTTTAAGGTTGTAACTTGGCCAAAGGGTTGAACAATTTAAGGTATGGATTTCAAGAAATTGGCAACTCTAGTGGCTGACTCAGAAACTTGTTGTTAAGTGATTTTTCTTTGACATAAGAGCTTCAACAATGCACACAAGGGTTCTCTCAATTTTTCTCTTTTCTTCTTTTTTTTTTTTTTTTGAACAAAGTAGTGGAATGTATGGGATGAATGACTTGAATTTTACTCCCTTCATACTCTTTCTCACCCCACTACTTCATTATTTTTTCTAAGGCACATACCTCATTTTTTTTCCTTTTTTCCTTTTCTTTTTTTTTAGAGAGAAACCCACAAACATAGCTCTAACAAATTCAGCATATGCATCACTATAACAACTGAAAATTTATCACACAAAGCAGGCTCCAAAGAATGACTCTTTTAAGGCTCAAAAGGGGCTACTAGTGGATATAACATTTCAAGCAAAAATATGAGTTTTCAAAAATGCCTATAATCTCTTCTCAACTCACAAAGTGTACACAACTCCAATCAACATGCAACATAAGGCAGAAAAATTTCACAATCAAGAATTCAGAGACCTCAGCTCTCAGAAAAAGATAGGGTAAGTGGTACCCTATTAAGAACTCAGAAAAACTTTTGCCAACAACCCAACAATCAAGAAATCAAAAATCCTTTCTACAGCATGCAATCCTAACTGCTTAAAAACATAGAACCTTTCACAAAGCAGTTCAATCAGATAAAACATTTCACAAAGCTATAGCAACATTCAGAATGGATAATATACTCAAGACTCATGCAAAAATAAAACAGAAAAACTAAACTAAAAATAAAACTAAAAACTACAAAAAGAAAAACAAAATCTAAGAAGCTGGTATAGTAACAAATTTTCCACAAAGGTCTAAGGGAACCTCAATGTAAAAATCAATTTGAACACTCAAGTTCAAGAGGGCTCTCCCTCTTTTTGGTACCTATCCTGTAACATTGAACAAACAAAAGTCTCACAAGCAGAAACTTGCTTGACTTGTTAGTTCCAAAATCAGCACAAAAGATGGGTTGAAAAATTTGTGTCCACCCTTTAAAAACAAGAATTCTTGAATTCCCAAAAATTAAAACCAGTTTAGAACCAAGGGAAAACTCAAAGAATCTAAAACTTTCAGAAATGGTGAACACAAAATTTATTCAAAACTAAAAACAGCAAACAAAAACAAAACAGCAACACTGCCCGAGCTCCAGCGCTTGAGCGTTGGGGATGCCAACGCTTGGGTGCTGGATTAAAACAGAAACTGGGCAATCAGAGGTGCAAAGAAGGGGCCTAACGCTGGAGCGTTGGCCTCCAGCGCTGGAGCGCTGGCCTCTCCTGCAGCAAAAACATAGAGTTTTTTTCTTTATTTATTTACAAGAGTAGTACAGAAAATTAAAAGACAGAATTTTAAACTATTCCTAAGTTGGGTTGTCTCCCAACCAGCTCATTGTTAAGGTCCGAGATAGACCCTTCAAATTTCACTTTTCAACCGGGGTCTATTACAAAATTCATTAGACCCCGCAAATCATGCATATTTTGGCACAAGAGCAACATGGTGCCACATGAATTTTCAGCTAACAAGGTAACAACATTTAAATTAAAAATGGAAGGAATAAATAAATTTTCCCTTCCCTGTTCTGCTCCTTGCTTTCCTGAACCTATAGCATAGGTTCCTTGAGGTTCTTCTTCCTCCATTTCCAATTTGTCTTTAAGGACAAATTCTACAATGAAGGTTGCTTTCACCTCCTCTTTTTGAACCACAAATTCATTTTCATGAACAAGTGGTTGTTGCGGCGCCAAAAACTTGATAGGGAAAATCGCAAGTGTACGATTAAACTATCGCGTAATACAAAAGATCGAACCCAAGGGATAGGTGTTCTTATTATTATAATATTTAGTACTTTAAACAGAAAAATAAAATGATAGATGTTGTTGGTTTTAGAACAGGAAATAACAATAGCATAAAATGAAAAGAGAAAAGATGATAAGAATTTAAGCTCTTGGGTTGATTTACATAATTTATAAAACATGCTAGAAAACTCCTACTAAATTTCTGAACTTTAAATTCAAATTCATGGTGCTATAGCCTAAATTTCTACACCCTAATAGCCTTAAGAAATGTAGAACTTCCTTACCTAATTACTAACTCCATAGCCTTGGTTATTAGTTAATTAGAGAAGAAGATGAAGAAAGAATCCGAGCCAACACAAAGTTACGTACATCCTTATAGCCTTAAGAAATGCAAACATATAACCTTTTTTATTTCCTATTTCCCTTACTACTTACCAAATGGCCTTATGAATAAGCAGAAAGCATGAAATCTTTTGTACACAAGATTAATGAAGAACAAAGAAATAAAACATGATTTGAAAGTATTATTCAGAAATGTAGAAGAAACTAGAACATGAATTATAAACTAAAACAACCCAAAAACTTAAAGAAGAATTTAGCCAAGCATGGCTAAAAGAAGCATTGAATTACCCTGGACTAGGAGCTCAAATATGGCTTCCCACAATTCCTAGGAACAATGTTCTTGAGGGAGAAAGAGGAACACTTGTTGTGTTCTAAGAAAGGTGTCCTTTACAAGTGAAGAAAAGGGTCCTATTTATAGTAAAAATCCAGCCTCCACCGCTTCAGCGCTAGAATTCCCAACGCTTGGGCGCTGGAAGCATTAAAAATCCACTGCCAGATCGAGGGCCAGCGCTTGAGCGCTGGCTTCCCAGCGCTGCAGCGCTGGGACCTGCTGTTTCAGCTCCAAGTTTTCCTTCCTTCTTCATGGTTAGTGGGATTTAAATGCCATCAAAAGCCACTACCCAGCCCTTGTTTAATTCTGAAACTTCTCCTCCACTACCATCAATTCCTTCAAGCTTATTTTCCATGTGCTAATTTGAAGAGAGTTGCTTCATATTCCTCTTTTTCACTTTGGTCCTCTCTTGGTTAGCACTTCAATTCAAGCCTTCATATTCCCTCAATCCTCACTTTAAGTCCTCCACTCTTGAACTTTCACATTTTGGTCCTTGATTTCCTGAAACTTTACAAATCGGTCCCTGGAAAAAAATGATAACTAAACCAGCTTTTCCTAAAAATATAAAATTGCTATAAAAATTCCTAAAAAATATAAAATAAAAGTAGAAAAAACAAATAAAATCTAACCTACATGCAAAATGCAAAATAAATATAAAATCTACATAAAAACAATAAAAAACCTACATGAGACTCAAAAATAATAAAATAAAAAGACTAAAAAGACCCTAAAATTATCATATAAAATCCACTCATCACACCACTATACCCAACGACAGCTTGTCCTCAAGCGACAAAACTTAAAGAAAAACTCGTCCTTGAGTTTTGAGAAAGATTTTTATCCGATTGAAATATGATAATTTTCCAGAAAGCTTAGCGGATAAGGAAGACATGCATGTTTTATAGACAAAGAATCAAGAAAGTTAGGCTTGGCTTTTAACATGTTTGAGTTCATCAAATAAGCTCACAAAATAATATTCTCCATGAAAACAAGAAAGCTCAATAATCCTGCCTATCATTCAAATCAAAACTGAAGTAAAGCAACCAAGTGATTTTGAAGAGATTTTTTAAGGTTGTAACTTGGCCAAAGGGTTGAACAATTTAAGGTATGGATTTCAAGAAATTGGCAACTCTAGTGGCTGACTCAGAAACTTGTTGTTAAGTGATTTTTCTTTGACATAAGAGCTTCAACAATGCACACAAGGGTTCTCTCAATTTTTCTCTTTTCTTCTTTTTTTTTTTTTTTGAACAAAGTAGTGGAATGTATGGGATGAATGACTTGAATTTTACTCCCTTCATACTCTTTCTCACCCCACTACTTCATTATTTTTTCTAAGGCACATACCTCATTTTTTTTCCTTTTTTCCTTTTCTTTTTTTTTAGAGAGAAACCCACAAACATAGCTCTAACAAATTCAGCATATGCATCACTATAACAACTGAAAATTTATCACACAAAGCAGGCTCCAAAGAATGACTCTTTTAAGGCTCAAAAGGGGCTACTAGTGGATATAACATTTCAAGCAAAAATATGAGTTTTCAAAAATGCCTATAATCTCTTCTCAACTCACAAAGTGTACAAAACTCCAATCAACATGCAACATAAGGCAGAAAAATTTCACAATCAAGAATTCAGAGACCTCAGCTCTCAGAAAAAGATAGGGTAAGTGGTACCCTTTTAAGAACTCAGAAAAACTTTTGCCAACAACCCAACAATCAAGAAATCAAAAATCCTTTCTACAGCATGCAATCCTAACTGCTTAAAAACATAGAACCTTTCACAAAGCAGTTCAATCAGATAAAACATTTCACAAAGCTATAGCAACATTCAGAATGGATAATATACTCAAGACTCATGCAAAAATAAAACAGAAAAACTAAACTAAAAATAAAACTAAAAACTACAAAAAGAAAAACAAAATCTAAGAAGCTGGTATAGTAACAAATTTTCCACAAAGGTCCAAGGGAACCTCAATGTAAAAATCAATTTGAACACTCAAGTTCAAGAGGGCTCTCCCTCTTTTTGGTACCTATCCTGTAACATTGAACAAACAAAAGTCTCACAAGCAGAAACTTGCTTGACTTGTTAGTTCCAAAATCAGCACAAAAGATGGGTTGAAAAATTTGTGTCCACCCTTTAAAAACAAGAATTCTTGAATTCCCAAAAATTAAAACCAGTTTAGAACCAAGGAAAAACTCAAAGAATCTAAAACTTTCAGAAATGGTGAACACAAAATTTATTCAAAACTAAAAACAGCAAACAAAAACAAAACAGCAACACTGCCCGAGCTCCAGCGCTTGAGCGTTGGGGATGCCAACGCTTGGGCGCTGGATTAAAACAGAAACTGGGCAATCAGAGGTGCAAAGAAGGGGCCTAACGCTGGAGCGTTGGCCTCCAGCGCTGGAGCGCTGGCCTCTCCTGCAGCAAAAACATAGAGTTTTTTTCTTTATTTATTTACAAGAGTAGTACAGAAAATTAAAAGACAGAATTTTAAACTATTCCTAAGTTGGGTTGTCTCCCAACCAGCTCATTGTTAAGGTCCGAGATAGACCCTTCAAATTTCACTTTTCAACCGGGGTCTATTACAAAATTCATTAGACCCCGCAAATCATGCATATTTTGGCACAAGAGCAACATGGTGCCACATGAATTTTCAGCTAACAAGGTAACAACATTTAAATTAAAAATGGAAGGAATAAATAAATTTTCCCTTCCCTGTTCTGCTCCTTGCTTTCCTGAACCTATAGCATAGGTTCCTTGAGGTTCTTCTTCCTCCATTTCCAATTTGTCTTTAAGGACAAATTCTACAATGAAGGTTGCTTTCACCTCCTCTTTTTGAACCACAAATTCATTTTCATGAACAAGTGGTTGTTGCGGCGCCAAAAACTTGATAGGGAAAATCGCAAGTGTACGATTAAACTATCGCGTAATACAAAAGATCGAACCCAAGGGATAGGTGTTCTTATTATTATAATATTTAGTACTTTAAACAGAAAAATAAAATGATAGATGTTGTTGGTTTTAGAACAGGAAATAACAATAGCATAAAATGAAAAGAGAAAAGATGATAAGAATTTAAGCTCGTGGGTTGATTTACATAATTTATAAAACATGCTAGAAAACTCCTACTAAATTTCTGAACTTTAAATTCAAATTCATGGTGCTATAGCCTAAATTTCTACACCCTAATAGCCTTAAGAAATGTAGAACTCTTACCTAATTACTAACTCCATAGCCTTGGTTATTAGTTAATTAGAGAAGAAGATGAAGAAAGAATCCGAGCCAACACAAAGTTACGTACATCCTTATAGCCTTAAGAAATGCAAACATATAACCTTTTTTATTTCCTATTTCCCTTACTACTTACCAAATGGCCTTATGAATAAGCAGAAAGCATGAAATCTTTTGTACACAAGATTAATGAAGAACAAAGAAATAAAACATGATTTGAAAGTATTATTCAGAAATGTAGAAGAAACTAGAACATGAATTATAAACTAAAACAACCCAAAAACTTAAAGAAGAATTTAGCCAAGCATGGCTAAAAGAAGCATTGAATTACCCTGGACTAGGAGCTCAAATATGGCTTCCCACAATTCCTAGGAACAATGTTCTTGAGGGAGAAAGAGGAACACTTGTTGTGTTCTAAGAAAGGTGTCCTTTACAAGTGAAGAAAAGGGTCCTATTTATAGTAAAAATCCAGCCTCCACCGCTTCAGCGCTAGAATTCCCAACGCTTGGGCGCTGGAAGCATTAAAAATCCACTGCCAGATCGAGGGCCAGCGCTTGAGCGCTGGCTTCCCAGCGCTGCAGCGCTGGGACCTGCTGTTTCAGCTCCAAGTTTTCCTTCCTTCTTCATGGTTAGTGGGATTTAAATGCCATCAAAAGCCACTACCCAGCCCTTGTTTAATTCTGAAACTTCTCCTCCACTACCATCAATTCCTTCAAGCTTATTTTCCATGTGCTAATTTGAAGAGAGTTGCTTCATATTCCTCTTTTTCACTTTGGTCCTCTCTTGGTTAGCACTTCAATTCAAGCCTTCATATTCCCTCAATCCTCACTTTAAGTCCTCCACTCTTGAACTTTCACATTTTGGTCCTTGATTTCCTGAAACTTTACAAATCGGTCCCTGGAAAAAAATGATAACTAAACCAGCTTTTCCTAAAAATATAAAATTGCTATAAAAATTCCTAAAAAATATAAAATAAAAGTAGAAAAAACAAATAAAATCTAACCTACATGCAAAATGCAAAATAAATATAAAATCTACATAAAAACAATAAAAAACCTACATGAGACTCAAAAATAATAAAATAAAAAGACTAAAAAGACCCTAAAATTATCATATAAAATCCACTCATCACACCACTATACCCAACGACAGCTTGTCCTCAAGCGACAAAACTTAAAGAAAAACTCGTCCTTGAGTTTTGAGAAAGATTTTTATCCGATTGAAATATGATAATTTTCCAGAAAGCTTAGCGGATAAGGAAGACATGCATGTTTTATAGACAAAGAATCAAGAAAGTTAGGCTTGGCTTTTAACATGTTTGAGTTCATCAAATAAGCTCACAAAATAATATTCTCCATGAAAACAAGAAAGCTCAATAATCCTGCCTATCATTCAAATCAAAACTGAAGTAAAGCAACCAAGTGATTTTGAAGAGATTTTTTAAGGTTGTAACTTGGCCAAAGGGTTGAACAATTTAAGGTATGGATTTCAAGAAATTGGCAACTCTAGTGGCTGACTCAGAAACTTGTTGTTAAGTGATTTTTCTTTGACATAAGAGCTTCAACAATGCACACAAGGGTTCTCTCAATTTTTCTCTTTTCTTCTTTTTTTTTTTTTTTGAACAAAGTAGTGGAATGTATGGGATGAATGACTTGAATTTTACTCCCTTCATACTCTTTCTCACCCCACTACTTCATTATTTTTTCTAAGGCACATACCTCATTTTTTTTCCTTTTTTCCTTTTCTTTTTTTTTAGAGAGAAACCCACAAACATAGCTCTAACAAATTCAGCATATGCATCACTATAACAACTGAAAATTTATCACACAAAGCAGGCTCTAAAGAATGACTCTTTTAAGGCTCAAAAGGGGCTACTAGTGGATATAACATTTCAAGCAAAAATATGAGTTTTCAAAAATGCCTATAATCTCTTCTCAACTCACAAAGTGTACAAAACTCCAATCAACATGCAACATAAGGCAGAAAAATTTCACAATCAAGAATTCAGAGACCTCAGCTCTCAGAAAAAGATAGGGTAAGTGGTACCCTTTTAAGAACTCAGAAAAACTTTTGCCAACAACCCAACAATCAAGAAATCAAAAATCCTTTCTACAGCATGCAATCCTAACTGCTTAAAAACATAGAACCTTTCACAAAGCAGTTCAATCAGATAAAACATTTCACAAAGCTATAGCAACATTCAGAATGGATAATATACTCAAGACTCATGCAAAAATAAAACAGAAAAACTAAACTAAAAATAAAACTAAAAACTACAAAAAGAAAAACAAAATCTAAGAAGCTGGTATAGTAACAAATTTTCCACAAAGGTCCAAGGGAACCTCAATGTAAAAATCAATTTGAACACTCAAGTTCAAGAGGGCTCTCCCTCTTTTTGGTACCTATCCTGTAACATTGAACAAACAAAAGTCTCACAAGCAGAAACTTGCTTGACTTGTTAGTTCCAAAATCAGCACAAAAGATGGGTTGAAAAATTTGTGTCCACCCTTTAAAAACAAGAATTCTTGAATTCCCAAAAATTAAAACCAGTTTAGAACCAAGGGAAAACTCAAAGAATCTAAAACTTTCAGAAATGGTGAACACAAAATTTATTCAAAACTAAAAACAGCAAACAAAAACAAAACAGCAACACTGCCCGAGCTCCAGCGCTTGAGCGTTGGGGATGCCAACGCTTGGGCGCTGGATTAAAACAGAAACTGGGCAATCAGAGGTGCAAAGAAGGGGCCTAACGCTGGAGCGTTGGCCTCCAGCGCTGGAGCGCTGGCCTCTCCTGCAGCAAAAACATAGAGTTTTTTTCTTTATTTATTTACAAGAGTAGTACAGAAAATTAAAAGACAGAATTTTAAACTATTCCTAAGTTGGGTTGTCTCCCAACCAGCTCATTGTTAAGGTCCGAGATAGACCCTTCAAATTTCACTTTTCAACCGGGGTCTATTACAAAATTCATTAGACCCCGCAAATCATGCATATTTTGGCACAAGAGCAACATGGTGCCACATGAATTTTCAGCTAACAAGGTAACAACATTTAAATTAAAAATGGAAGGAATAAATAAATTTTCCCTTCCCTGTTCTGCTCCTTGCTTTCCTGAACCTATAGCATAGGTTCCTTGAGGTTCTTCTTCCTCCATTTCCAATTTGTCTTTAAGGACAAATTCTACAATGAAGGTTGCTTTCACCTCCTCTTTTTGAACCACAAATTCATTTTCATGAACAAGTGGTTGTTGCGGCGCCAAAAACTTGATAGGGAAAATCGCAAGTGTACGATTAAACTATCGCGTAATACAAAAGATCGAACCCAAGGGATAGGTGTTCTTATTATTATAATATTTAGTACTTTAAACAGAAAAATAAAATGATAGATGTTGTTGGTTTTAGAACAGGAAATAACAATAGCATAAAATGAAAAGAGAAAAGATGATAAGAATTTAAGCTCGTGGGTTGATTTACATAATTTATAAAACATGCTAGAAAACTCCTACTAAATTTCTGAACTTTAAATTCAAATTCATGGTGCTATAGCCTAAATTTCTACACCCTAATAGCCTTAAGAAATGTAGAACTTCCTTACCTAATTACTAACTCCATAGCCTTGGTTATTAGTTAATTAGAGAAGAAGATGAAGAAAGAATCCGAGCCAACACAAAGTTACGTACATCCTTATAGCCTTAAGAAATGCAAACATATAACCTTTTTTATTTCCTATTTCCCTTACTACTTACCAAATGGCCTTATGAATAAGCAGAAAGCATGAAATCTTTTGTACACAAGATTAATGAAGAACAAAGAAATAAAACATGATTTGAAAGTATTATTCAGAAATGTAGAAGAAACTAGAACATGAATTATAAACTAAAACAACCCAAAAACTTAAAGAAGAATTTAGCCAAGCATGGCTAAAAGAAGCATTGAATTACCCTGGACTAGGAGCTCAAATATGGCTTCCCACAATTCCTAGGAACAATGTTCTTGAGGGAGAAAGAGGAACACTTGTTGTGTTCTAAGAAAGGTGTCCTTTACAAGTGAAGAAAAGGGTCCTATTTATAGTAAAAATCCAGCCTCCACCGCTTCAGCGCTAGAATTCCCAACGCTTGGGCGCTGGAAGCATTAAAAATCCACTGCCAGATCGAGGGCCAGCGCTTGAGCGCTGGCTTCCCAGCGCTGCAGCGCTGGGACCTGCTGTTTCAGCTCCAAGTTTTCCTTCCTTCTTCATGGTTAGTGGGATTTAAATGCCATCAAAAGCCACTACCCAGCCCTTGTTTAATTCTGAAACTTCTCCTCCACTACCATCAATTCCTTCAAGCTTATTTTCCATGTGCTAATTTGAAGAGAGTTGCTTCATATTCCTCTTTTTCACTTTGGTCCTCTCTTGGTTAGCACTTCAATTCAAGCCTTCATATTCCCTCAATCCTCACTTTAAGTCCTCCACTCTTGAACTTTCACATTTTGGTCCTTGATTTCCTGAAACTTTACAAATCGGTCCCTGGAAAAAAATGATAACTAAACCAGCTTTTCCTAAAAATATAAAATTGCTATAAAAATTCCTAAAAAATATAAAATAAAAGTAGAAAAAACAAATAAAATCTAACCTACATGCAAAATGCAAAATAAATATAAAATCTACATAAAAACAATAAAAAACCTACATGAGACTCAAAAATAATAAAATAAAAAGACTAAAAAGACCCTAAAATTATCATATAAAATCCACTCATCACACCACTATACCCAACGACAGCTTGTCCTCAAGCGACAAAACTTAAAGAAAAACTCGTCCTTGAGTTTTGAGAAAGATTTTTATCCGATTGAAATATGATAATTTTCCAGAAAGCTTAGCGGATAAGGAAGACATGCATGTTTTATAGACAAAGAATCAAGAAAGTTAGGCTTGGCTTTTAACATGTTTGAGTTCATCAAATAAGCTCACAAAATAATATTCTCCATGAAAACAAGAAAGCTCAATAATCCTGCCTATCATTCAAATCAAAACTGAAGTAAAGCAACCAAGTGATTTTGAAGAGATTTTTTAAGGTTGTAACTTGGCCAAAGGGTTGAACAATTTAAGGTATGGATTTCAAGAAATTGGCAACTCTAGTGGCTGACTCAGAAACTTGTTGTTAAGTGATTTTTCTTTGACATAAGAGCTTCAACAATGCACACAAGGGTTCTCTCAATTTTTCTCTTTTCTTCTTTTTTTTTTTTTTTGAACAAAGTAGTGGAATGTATGGGATGAATGACTTGAATTTTACTCCCTTCATACTCTTTCTCACCCCACTACTTCATTATTTTTTCTAAGGCACATACCTCATTTTTTTTCCTTTTTTCCTTTTCTTTTTTTTTAGAGAGAAACCCACAAACATAGCTCTAACAAATTCAGCATATGCATCACTATAACAACTGAAAATTTATCACACAAAGCAGGCTCTAAAGAATGACTCTTTTAAGGCTCAAAAGGGGCTACTAGTGGATATAACATTTCAAGCAAAAATATGAGTTTTCAAAAATGCCTATAATCTCTTCTCAACTCACAAAGTGTACAAAACTCCAATCAACATGCAACATAAGGCAGAAAAATTTCACAATCAAGAATTCAGAGACCTCAGCTCTCAGAAAAAGATAGGGTAAGTGGTACCCTTTTAAGAACTCAGAAAAACTTTTGCCAACAACCCAACAATCAAGAAATCAAAAATCCTTTCTACAGCATGCAATCCTAACTGCTTAAAAACATAGAACCTTTCACAAAGCAGTTCAATCAGATAAAACATTTCACAAAGCTATAGCAACATTCAGAATGGATAATATACTCAAGACTCATGCAAAAATAAAACAGAAAAACTAAACTAAAAATAAAACTAAAAACTACAAAAAGAAAAACAAAATCTAAGAAGCTGGTATAGTAACAAATTTTCCACAAAGGTCCAAGGGAACCTCAATGTAAAAATCAATTTGAACACTCAAGTTCAAGAGGGCTCTCCCTCTTTTTGGTACCTATCCTGTAACATTGAACAAACAAAAGTCTCACAAGCAGAAACTTGCTTGACTTGTTAGTTCCAAAATCAGCACAAAAGATGGGTTGAAAAATTTGTGTCCACCCTTTAAAAACAAGAATTCTTGAATTCCCAAAAATTAAAACCAGTTTAGAACCAAGGAAAAACTCAAAGAATCTAAAACTTTCAGAAATGGTGAACACAAAATTTATTCAAAACTAAAAACAGCAAACAAAAACAAAACAGCAACACTGCCCGAGCTCCAGCGCTTGAGCGTTGGGGATGCCAACGCTTGGGCGCTGGATTAAAACAGAAACTGGGCAATCAGAGGTGCAAAGAAGGGGCCTAACGCTGGAGCGTTGGCCTCCAGCGCTGGAGCGCTGGCCTCTCCTGCAGCAAAAACATAGAGTTTTTTTCTTTATTTATTTACAAGAGTAGTACAGAAAATTAAAAGACAGAATTTTAAACTATTCCTAAGTTGGGTTGTCTCCCAACCAGCTCATTGTTAAGGTCCGAGATAGACCCTTCAAATTTCACTTTTCAACCGGGGTCTATTACAAAATTCATTAGACCCCGCAAATCATGCATATTTTGGCACAAGAGCAACATGGTGCCACATGAATTTTCAGCTAACAAGGTAACAACATTTAAATTAAAAATGGAAGGAATAAATAAATTTTCCCTTCCCTGTTCTGCTCCTTGCTTTCCTGAACCTATAGCATAGGTTCCTTGAGGTTCTTCTTCCTCCATTTCCAATTTGTCTTTAAGGACAAATTCTACAATGAAGGTTGCTTTCACCTCCTCTTTTTGAACCACAAATTCATTTTCATGAACAAGTGGTTGTTGCGGCGCCAAAAACTTGATAGGGAAAATCGCAAGTGTACGATTAAACTATCGCGTAATACAAAAGATCGAACCCAAGGGATAGGTGTTCTTATTATTATAATATTTAGTACTTTAAACAGAAAAATAAAATGATAGATGTTGTTGGTTTTAGAACAGGAAATAACAATAGCATAAAATGAAAAGAGAAAAGATGATAAGAATTTAAGCTCGTGGGTTGATTTACATAATTTATAAAACATGCTAGAAAACTCCTACTAAATTTCTGAACTTTAAATTCAAATTCATGGTGCTATAGCCTAAATTTCTACACCCTAATAGCCTTAAGAAATGTAGAACTTCCTTACCTAATTACTAACTCCATAGCCTTGGTTATTAGTTAATTAGAGAAGAAGATGAAGAAAGAATCCGAGCCAACACAAAGTTACGTACATCCTTATAGCCTTAAGAAATGCAAACATATAACCTTTTTTATTTCCTATTTCCCTTACTACTTACCAAATGGCCTTATGAATAAGCAGAAAGCATGAAATCTTTTGTACACAAGATTAATGAAGAACAAAGAAATAAAACATGATTTGAAAGTATTATTCAGAAATGTAGAAGAAACTAGAACATGAATTATAAACTAAAACAACCCAAAAACTTAAAGAAGAATTTAGCCAAGCATGGCTAAAAGAAGCATTGAATTACCCTGGACTAGGAGCTCAAATATGGCTTCCCACAATTCCTAGGAACAATGTTCTTGAGGGAGAAAGAGGAACACTTGTTGTGTTCTAAGAAAGGTGTCCTTTACAAGTGAAGAAAAGGGTCCTATTTATAGTAAAAATCCAGCCTCCACCGCTTCAGCGCTAGAATTCCCAACGCTTGGGCGCTGGAAGCATTAAAAATCCACTGCCAGATCGAGGGCCAGCGCTTGAGCGCTGGCTTCCCAGCGCTGCAGCGCTGGGACCTGCTGTTTCAGCTCCAAGTTTTCCTTCCTTCTTCATGGTTAGTGGGATTTAAATGCCATCAAAAGCCACTACCCAACCCTTGTTTAATTCTGAAACTTCTCCTCCACTACCATCAATTCCTTCAAGCTTATTTTCCATGTGCTAATTTGAAGAGAGTTGCTTCATATTCCTCTTTTTCACTTTGGTCCTCTCTTGGTTAGCACTTCAATTCAAGCCTTCATATTCCCTCAATCCTCACTTTAAGTCCTCCACTCTTGAACTTTCACATTTTGGTCCTTGATTTCCTGAAACTTTACAAATCGGTCCCTGGAAAAAAATGATAACTAAACCAGCTTTTCCTAAAAATATAAAATTGCTATAAAAATTCCTAAAAAATATAAAATAAAAGTAGAAAAAACAAATAAAATCTAACCTACATGCAAAATGCAAAATAAATATAAAATCTACATAAAAACAATAAAAAACCTACATGAGACTCAAAAATAATAAAATAAAAAGACTAAAAAGACCCTAAAATTATCATATAAAATCCACTCATCACACCACTATACCCAACGACAGCTTGTCCTCAAGCGACAAAACTTAAAGAAAAACTCGTCCTTGAGTTTTGAGAAAGATTTTTATCCGATTGAAATATGATAATTTTCCAGAAAGCTTAGCGGATAAGGAAGACATGCATGTTTTATAGACAAAGAATCAAGAAAGTTAGGCTTGGCTTTTAACATGTTTGAGTTCATCAAATAAGCTCACAAAATAATATTCTCCATGAAAACAAGAAAGCTCAATAATCCTGCCTATCATTCAAATCAAAACTGAAGTAAAGCAACCAAGTGATTTTGAAGAGATTTTTTAAGGTTGTAACTTGGCCAAAGGGTTGAACAATTTAAGGTATGGATTTCAAGAAATTGGCAACTCTAGTGGCTGACTCAGAAACTTGTTGTTAAGTGATTTTTCTTTGACATAAGAGCTTCAACAATGCACACAAGGGTTCTCTCAATTTTTCTCTTTTCTTCTTTTTTTTTTTTTTGAACAAAGTAGTGGAATGTATGGGATGAATGACTTGAATTTTACTCCCTTCATACTCTTTCTCACCCCACTACTTCATTATTTTTTCTAAGGCACATACCTCATTTTTTTTCCTTTTTTCCTTTTCTTTTTTTTTAGAGAGAAACCCACAAACATAGCTCTAACAAATTCAGCATATGCATCACTATAACAACTGAAAATTTATCACACAAAGCAGGCTCCAAAGAATGACTCTTTTAAGGCTCAAAAGGGGCTACTAGTGGATATAACATTTCAAGCAAAAATATGAGTTTTCAAAAATGCCTATAATCTCTTCTCAACTCACAAAGTGTACACAACTCCAATCAACATGCAACATAAGGCAGAAAAATTTCACAATCAAGAATTCAGAGACCTCAGCTCTCAGAAAAAGATAGGGTAAGTGGTACCCTATTAAGAACTCAGAAAAACTTTTGCCAACAACCCAACAATCAAGAAATCAAAAATCCTTTCTACAGCATGCAATCCTAACTGCTTAAAAACATAGAACCTTTCACAAAGCAGTTCAATCAGATAAAACATTTCACAAAGCTATAGCAACATTCAGAATGGATAATATACTCAAGACTCATGCAAAAATAAAACAGAAAAACTAAACTAAAAATAAAACTAAAAACTACAAAAAGAAAAACAAAATCTAAGAAGCTGGTATAGTAACAAATTTTCCACAAAGGTCTAAGGGAACCTCAATGTAAAAATCAATTTGAACACTCAAGTTCAAGAGGGCTCTCCCTCTTTTTGGTACCTATCCTGTAACATTGAACAAACAAAAGTCTCACAAGCAGAAACTTGCTTGACTTGTTAGTTCCAAAATCAGCACAAAAGATGGGTTGAAAAATTTGTGTCCACCCTTTAAAAACAAGAATTCTTGAATTCCCAAAAATTAAAACCAGTTTAGAACCAAGGGAAAACTCAAAGAATCTAAAACTTTCAGAAATGGTGAACACAAAATTTATTCAAAACTAAAAACAGCAAACAAAAACAAAACAGCAACACTGCCCGAGCTCCAGCGCTTGAGCGTTGGGGATGCCAACGCTTGGGTGCTGGATTAAAACAGAAACTGGGCAATCAGAGGTGCAAAGAAGGGGCCTAACGCTGGAGCGTTGGCCTCCAGCGCTGTAGCGCTGGCCTCTCCTGCAGCAAAAACATAGAGTTTTTTTCTTTATTTATTTACAAGAGTAGTACAGAAAATTAAAAGACAGAATTTTAAACTATTCCTAAGTTGGGTTGTCTCCCAACCAGCTCATTGTTAAGGTCCGAGATAGACCCTTCAAATTTCACTTTTCAACCGGGGTCTATTACAAAATTCATTAGACCCCGCAAATCATGCATATTTTGGCACAAGAGCAACATGGTGCCACATGAATTTTCAGCTAACAAGGTAACAACATTTAAATTAAAAATGGAAGGAATAAATAAATTTTCCCTTCCCTGTTCTGCTCCTTGCTTTCCTGAACCTATAGCATAGGTTCCTTGAGGTTCTTCTTCCTCCATTTCCAATTTGTCTTTAAGGACAAATTCTACAATGAAGGTTGCTTTCACCTCCTCTTTTTGAACCACAAATTCATTTTCATGAACAAGTGGTTGTTGCGGCGCCAAAAACTTGATAGGGAAAATCGCAAGTGTACGATTAAACTATCGCGTAATACAAAAGATCGAACCCAAGGGATAGGTGTTCTTATTATTATAATATTTAGTACTTTAAACAGAAAAATAAAATGATAGATGTTGTTGGTTTTAGAACAGGAAATAACAATAGCATAAAATGAAAAGAGAAAAGATGATAAGAATTTAAGCTCTTGGGTTGATTTACATAATTTATAAAACATGCTAGAAAACTCCTACTAAATTTCTGAACTTTAAATTCAAATTCATGGTGCTATAGCCTAAATTTCTACACCCTAATAGCCTTAAGAAATGTAGAACTTCCTTACCTAATTACTAACTCCATAGCCTTGGTTATTAGTTAATTAGAGAAGAAGATGAAGAAAGAATCCGAGCCAACACAAAGTTACGTACATCCTTATAGCCTTAAGAAATGCAAACATATAACCTTTTTTATTTCCTATTTCCCTTACTACTTACCAAATGGCCTTATGAATAAGCAGAAAGCATGAAATCTTTTGTACACAAGATTAATGAAGAACAAAGAAATAAAACATGATTTGAAAGTATTATTCAGAAATGTAGAAGAAACTAGAACATGAATTATAAACTAAAACAACCCAAAAACTTAAAGAAGAATTTAGCCAAGCATGGCTAAAAGAAGCATTGAATTACCCTGGACTAGGAGCTCAAATATGGCTTCCCACAATTCCTAGGAACAATGTTCTTGAGGGAGAAAGAGGAACACTTGTTGTGTTCTAAGAAAGGTGTCCTTTACAAGTGAAGAAAAGGGTCCTATTTATAGTAAAAATCCAGCCTCCACCGCTTCAGCGCTAGAATTCCCAACGCTTGGGCGCTGGAAGCATTAAAAATCCACTGCCAGATCGAGGGCCAGCGCTTGAGCGCTGGCTTCCCAGCGCTGCAGCGCTGGGACCTGCTGTTTCAGCTCCAAGTTTTCCTTCCTTCTTCATGGTTAGTGGGATTTAAATGCCATGAAAAGCCACTACCCAGCCCTTGTTTAATTCTGAAACTTCTCCTCCACTACCATCAATTCCTTCAAGCTTATTTTCCATGTGCTAATTTGAAGAGAGTTGCTTCATATTCCTCTTTTTCACTTTGGTCCTCTCTTGGTTAGCACTTGAATTCAAGCCTTCATATTCCCTCAATCCTCACTTTAAGTCCTCCACTCTTGAACTTTCACATTTTGGTCCTTGATTTCCTGAAACTTTACAAATCGGTCCCTGGAAAAAAATGATAACTAAACCAGCTTTTCCTAAAAATATAAAATTGCTATAAAAATTCCTAAAAAATATAAAATAAAAGTAGAAAAAACAAATAAAATCTAACCTACATGCAAAATGCAAAATAAATATAAAATCTACATAAAAACAATAAAAAACCTACATGAGACTCAAAAATAATAAAATAAAAAGACTAAAAAGACCCTAAAATTATCATATAAAATCCACTCATCACACCACTATACCCAACGACAGCTTGTCCTCAAGCGACAAAACTTAAAGAAAAACTCGTCCTTGAGTTTTGAGAAAGATTTTTATCCGATTGAAATATGATAATTTTCCAGAAAGCTTAGCGGATAAGGAAGACATGCATGTTTTATAGACAAAGAATCAAGAAAGTTAGGCTTGGCTTTTAACATGTTTGAGTTCATCAAATAAGCTCACAAAATAATATTCTCCATGAAAACAAGAAAGCTCAATAATCCTGCCTATCATTCAAATCAAAACTGAAGTAAAGCAACCAAGTGATTTTGAAGAGATTTTTTAAGGTTGTAACTTGGCCAAAGGGTTGAACAATTTAAGGTATGGATTTCAAGAAATTGGCAACTCTAGTGGCTGACTCAGAAACTTGTTGTTAAGTGATTTTTCTTTGACATAAGAGCTTCAACAATGCACACAAGGGTTCTCTCAATTTTTCTCTTTTCTTCTTTTTTTTTTTTTTTTGAACAAAGTAGTGGAATGTATGGGATGAATGACTTGAATTTTACTCCCTTCATACTCTTTCTCACCCCACTACTTCATTATTTTTTCTAAGGCACATACCTCATTTTTTTTCCTTTTTTCCTTTTCTTTTTTTTTAGAGAGAAACCCACAAACATAGCTCTAACAAATTCAGCATATGCATCACTATAACAACTGAAAATTTATCACACAAAGCAGGCTCTAAAGAATGACTCTTTTAAGGCTCAAAAGGGGCTACTAGTGGATATAACATTTCAAGCAAAAATATGAGTTTTCAAAAATGCCTATAATCTCTTCTCAACTCACAAAGTGTACAAAACTCCAATCAACATGCAACATAAGGCAGAAAAATTTCACAATCAAGAATTCAGAGACCTCAGCTCTCAGAAAAAGATAGGGTAAGTGGTACCCTTTTAAGAACTCAGAAAAACTTTTGCCAACAACCCAACAATCAAGAAATCAAAAATCCTTTCTACAGCATGCAATCCTAACTGCTTAAAAACATAGAACCTTTCACAAAGCAGTTCAATCAGATAAAACATTTCACAAAGCTATAGCAACATTCAGAATGGATAATATACTCAAGACTCATGCAAAAATAAAACAGAAAAACTAAACTAAAAATAAAACTAAAAACTACAAAAAGAAAAACAAAATCTAAGAAGCTGGTATAGTAACAAATTTTCCACAAAGGTCCAAGGGAACCTCAATGTAAAAATCAATTTGAACACTCAAGTTCAAGAGGGCTCTCCCTCTTTTTGGTACCTATCCTGTAACATTGAACAAACAAAAGTCTCACAAGCAGAAACTTGCTTGACTTGTTAGTTCCAAAATCAGCACAAAAGATGGGTTGAAAAATTTGTGTCCACCCTTTAAAAACAAGAATTCTTGAATTCCCAAAAATTAAAACCAGTTTAGAACCAAGGGAAAACTCAAAGAATCTAAAACTTTCAGAAATGGTGAACACAAAATTTATTCAAAACTAAAAACAGCAAACAAAAACAAAACAGCAACACTGCCCGAGCTCCAGCACTTGAGCGTTGGGGATGCCAACGCTTGGGTGCTGGATTAAAACAGAAACTGGGCAATCAGAGGTGCAAAGAAGGGGCCTAACGCTTGAGCGTTGGCCTCCAGCGCTGGAGCGCTGGCCTCTCCTGCAGCAAAAACATAGAGTTTTTTTCTTTATTTATTTACAAGAGTAGTACAGAAAATTAAAAGACAGAATTTTAAACTATTCCTAAGTTGGGTTGTCTCCCAACCAGCTCATTGTTAAGGTCCGAGATAGACCCTTCAAATTTCACTTTTCAACCGGGGTCTATTACAAAATTCATTAGACCCCGCAAATCATGCATATTTTGGCACAAGAGCAACATGGTGCCACATGAATTTTCAGCTAACAAGGTAACAACATTTAAATTAAAAATGGAAGGAATAAATAAATTTTCCCTTCCCTGTTCTGCTCCTTGCTTTCCTGAACCTATAGCATAGGTTCCTTGAGGTTCTTCTTCCTCCATTTCCAATTTGTCTTTAAGGACAAATTCTACAATGAAGGTTGCTTTCACCTCCTCTTTTTGAACCACAAATTCATTTTCATGAACAAGTGGTTGTTGCGGCGCCAAAAACTTGATAGGGAAAATCGCAAGTGTACGATTAAACTATCGCGTAATACAAAAGATCGAACCCAAGGGATAGGTGTTCTTATTATTATAATATTTAGTACTTTAAACAGAAAAATAAAATGATAGATGTTGTTGGTTTTAGAACAGGAAATAACAATAGCATAAAATGAAAAGAGAAAAGATGATAAGAATTTAAGCTCTTGGGTTGATTTACATAATTTATAAAACATGCTAGAAAACTCCTACTAAATTTCTGAACTTTAAATTCAAATTCATGGTGCTATAGCCTAAATTTCTACACCCTAATAGCCTTAAGAAATGTAGAACTTCCTTACCTAATTACTAACTCCATAGCCTTGGTTATTAGTTAATTAGAGAAGAAGATGAAGAAAGAATCCGAGCCAACACAAAGTTACGTACATCCTTATAGCCTTAAGAAATGCAAACATATAACCTTTTTTATTTCCTATTTCCCTTACTACTTACCAAATGGCCTTATGAATAAGCAGAAAGCATGAAATCTTTTGTACACAAGATTAATGAAGAACAAAGAAATAAAACATGATTTGAAAGTATTATTCAGAAATGTAGAAGAAACTAGAACATGAATTATAAACTAAAACAACCCAAAAACTTAAAGAAGAATTTAGCCAAGCATGGCTAAAAGAAGCATTGAATTACCCTGGACTAGGAGCTCAAATATGGCTTCCCACAATTCCTAGGAACAATGTTCTTGAGGGAGAAAGAGGAACACTTGTTGTGTTCTAAGAAAGGTGTCATTTACAAGTGAAGAAAAGGGTCCTATTTATAGTAAAAATCCAGCCTCCACCGCTTCAGCGCTAGAATTCCCAACGCTTGGGCGCTGGAAGCATTAAAAATCCACTGCCAGATCGAGGGCCAGCGCTTGAGCGCTGGCTTCCCAGCGCTGCAGCGCTGGGACCTGCTGTTTCAGCTCCAAGTTTTCCTTCCTTCTTCATGGTTAGTGGGATTTAAATGCCATCAAAAGCCACTACCCAGCCCTTGTTTAATTCTGAAACTTCTCCTCCACTACCATCAATTCCTTCAAGCTTATTTTCCATGTGCTAATTTGAAGAGAGTTGCTTCATATTCCTCTTTTTCACTTTGGTCCTCTCTTGGTTAGCACTTGAATTCAAGCCTTCATATTCCCTCAATCCTCACTTTAAGTCCTCCACTCTTGAACTTTCACATTTTGGTCCTTGATTTCCTGAAACTTTACAAATCGGTCCCTGGAAAAAAATGATAACTAAACCAGCTTTTCCTAAAAATATAAAATTGCTATAAAAATTCCTAAAAAATATAAAATAAAAGTAGAAAAAACAAATAAAATCTAACCTACATGCAAAATGCAAAATAAATATAAAATCTACATAAAAACAATAAAAAACCTACATGAGACTCAAAAATAATAAAATAAAAAGACTAAAAAGACCCTAAAATTATCATATAAAATCCACTCATCACACCACTATACCCAACGACAGCTTGTCCTCAAGCGACAAAACTTAAAGAAAAACTCGTCCTTGAGTTTTGAGAAAGATTTTTATCCGATTGAAATATGATAATTTTCCAGAAAGCTTAGCGGATAAGGAAGACATGCATGTTTTATAGACAAAGAATCAAGAAAGTTAGGCTTGGCTTTTAACATGTTTGAGTTCATCAAATAAGCTCACAAAATAATATTCTCCATGAAAACAAGAAAGCTCAATAATCCTGCCTATCATTCAAATCAAAACTGAAGTAAAGCAACCAAGTGATTTTGAAGAGATTTTTTAAGGTTGTAACTTGGCCAAAGGGTTGAACAATTTAAGGTATGGATTTCAAGAAATTGGCAACTCTAGTGGCTGACTCAGAAACTTGTTGTTAAGTGATTTTTCTTTGACATAAGAGCTTCAACAATGCACACAAGGGTTCTCTCAATTTTTCTCTTTTCTTCTTTTTTTTTTTTTTTGAACAAAGTAGTGGAATGTATGGGATGAATGACTTGAATTTTACTCCCTTCATACTCTTTCTCACCCCACTACTTCATTATTTTTTCTAAGGCACATACCTCATTTTTTTTCCTTTTTTCCTTTTCTTTTTTTTTAGAGAGAAACCCACAAACATAGCTCTAACAAATTCAGCATATGCATCACTATAACAACTGAAAATTTATCACACAAAGCAGGCTCTAAAGAATGACTCTTTTAAGGCTCAAAAGGGGCTACTAGTGGATATAACATTTCAAGCAAAAATATGAGTTTTCAAAAATGCCTATAATCTCTTCTCAACTCACAAAGTGTACAAAACTCCAATCAACATGCAACATAAGGCAGAAAAATTTCACAATCAAGAATTCAGAGACCTCAGCTCTCAGAAAAAGATAGGGTAAGTGGTACCCTTTTAAGAACTCAGAAAAACTTTTGCCAACAACCCAACAATCAAGAAATCAAAAATCCTTTCTACAGCATGCAATCCTAACTGCTTAAAAACATAGAACCTTTCACAAAGCAGTTCAATCAGATAAAACATTTCACAAAGCTATAGCAACATTCAGAATGGATAATATACTCAAGACTCATGCAAAAATAAAACAGAAAAACTAAACTAAAAATAAAACTAAAAACTACAAAAAGAAAAACAAAATCTAAGAAGCTGGTATAGTAACAAATTTTCCACAAAGGTCCAAGGGAACCTCAATGTAAAAATCAATTTGAACACTCAAGTTCAAGAGGGCTCTCCCTCTTTTTGGTACCTATCCTGTAACATTGAACAAACAAAAGTCTCACAAGCAGAAACTTGCTTGACTTGTTAGTTCCAAAATCAGCACAAAAGATGGGTTGAAAAATTTGTGTCCACCCTTTAAAAACAAGAATTCTTGAATTCCCAAAAATTAAAACCAGTTTAGAACCAAGGGAAAACTCAAAGAATCTAAAACTTTCAGAAATGGTGAACACAAAATTTATTCAAAACTAAAAACAGCAAACAAAAACAAAACAGCAACACTGCCCGAGCTCCAGCACTTGAGCGTTGGGGATGCCAACGCTTGGGTGCTGGATTAAAACAGAAACTGGGCAATCAGAGGTGCAAAGAAGGGGCCTAACGCTTGAGCGTTGGCCTCCAGCGCTGGAGCGCTGGCCTCTCCTGCAGCAAAAACATAGAGTTTTTTTCTTTATTTATTTACAAGAGTAGTACAGAAAATTAAAAGACAGAATTTTAAACTATTCCTAAGTTGGGTTGTCTCCCAACCAGCTCATTGTTAAGGTCCGAGATAGACCCTTCAAATTTCACTTTTCAACCGGGGTCTATTACAAAATTCATTAGACCCCGCAAATCATGCATATTTTGGCACAAGAGCAACATGGTGCCACATGAATTTTCAGCTAACAAGGTAACAACATTTAAATTAAAAATGGAAGGAATAAATAAATTTTCCCTTCCCTGTTCTGCTCCTTGCTTTCCTGAACCTATAGCATAGGTTCCTTGAGGTTCTTCTTCCTCCATTTCCAATTTGTCTTTAAGGACAAATTCTACAATGAAGGTTGCTTTCACCTCCTCTTTTTGAACCACAAATTCATTTTCATGAACAAGTGGTTGTTGCGGCGCCAAAAACTTGATAGGGAAAATCGCAAGTGTACGATTAAACTATCGCGTAATACAAAAGATCGAACCCAAGGGATAGGTGTTCTTATTATTATAATATTTAGTACTTTAAACAGAAAAATAAAATGATAGATGTTGTTGGTTTTAGAACAGGAAATAACAATAGCATAAAATGAAAAGAGAAAAGATGATAAGAATTTAAGCTCTTGGGTTGATTTACATAATTTATAAAACATGCTAGAAAACTCCTACTAAATTTCTGAACTTTAAATTCAAATTCATGGTGCTATAGCCTAAATTTCTACACCCTAATAGCCTTAAGAAATGTAGAACTTCCTTACCTAATTACTAACTCCATAGCCTTGGTTATTAGTTAATTAGAGAAGAAGATGAAGAAAGAATCCGAGCCAACACAAAGTTACGTACATCCTTATAGCCTTAAGAAATGCAAACATATAACCTTTTTTATTTCCTATTTCCCTTACTACTTACCAAATGGCCTTATGAATAAGCAGAAAGCATGAAATCTTTTGTACACAAGATTAATGAAGAACAAAGAAATAAAACATGATTTGAAAGTATTATTCAGAAATGTAGAAGAAACTAGAACATGAATTATAAACTAAAACAACCCAAAAACTTAAAGAAGAATTTAGCCAAGCATGGCTAAAAGAAGCATTGAATTACCCTGGACTAGGAGCTCAAATATGGCTTCCCACAATTCCTAGGAACAATGTTCTTGAGGGAGAAAGAGGAACACTTGTTGTGTTCTAAGAAAGGTGTCCTTTACAAGTGAAGAAAAGGGTCCTATTTATAGTAAAAATCCAGCCTCCACCGCTTCAGCGCTAGAATTCCCAACGCTTGGGCGCTGGAAGCATTAAAAATCCACTGCCAGATCGAGGGCCAGCGCTTGAGCGCTGGCTTCCCAGCGCTGCAGCGCTGGGACCTGCTGTTTCAGCTCCAAGTTTTCCTTCCTTCTTCATGGTTAGTGGGATTTAAATGCCATCAAAAGCCACTACCCAGCCCTTGTTTAATTCTGAAACTTCTCCTCCACTACCATCAATTCCTTCAAGCTTATTTTCCATGTGCTAATTTGAAGAGAGTTGCTTCATATTCCTCTTTTTCACTTTGGTCCTCTCTTGGTTAGCACTTCAATTCAAGCCTTCATATTCCCTCAATCCTCACTTTAAGTCCTCCACTCTTGAACTTTCACATTTTGGTCCTTGATTTCCTGAAACTTTACAAATCGGTCCCTGGACAAAAATGATAACTAAACCAGCTTTTCCTAAAAATATAAAATTGCTATAAAAATTCCTAAAAAAATAAAATAAAAGTAGAAAAAACAAATAAAATCTAATCTACATGCAAAATGCAAAATAAATATAAAATCTACATAAAAACAATAAAAAACCTACATGAGACTCAAAAATAATAAAATAAAAAGACTAAAAAGACCCTAAAATTATCATATAAAATCCACTCATCACACCACTATACCCAACGACAGCTTGTCCTCAAGCGACAAAACTTAAAGAAAAACTCGTCCTTGAGTTTTGAGAAAGTTTTTATCCGATTGAAATATGATAATTTTCCAGAAAGCTTAGCGGATAAGGAAGACATGCATGTTTTATAGACAAAGAATCAAGAAAGTTAGGCTTGGCTTTTAACATGTTTGAGTTCATCAAATAAGCTCACAAAATAATATTCTCCATGAAAACAAGAAAGCTCAATAATCCTGCCTATCATTCAAATCAAAACTGAAGTAAAGCAACCAAGTGATTTTGAAGAGATTTTTTAAGGTTGTAACTTGGCCAAAGGGTTGAACAATTTAAGGTATGGATTTCAAGAAATTGGCAACTCTAGTGGCTGACTCAGAAACTTGTTGTTAAGTGATTTTTCTTTGACATAAGAGCTTCAACAATGCACACAAGGGTTCTCTCAATTTTTCTCTTTTCTTCTTTTTTTTTTTTTTGAACAAAGTAGTGGAATGTATGGGATGAATGACTTGAATTTTACTCCCTTCATACTCTTTCTCACCCCACTACTTCATTATTTTTTCTAAGGCACATACCTCATTTTTTTTCCTTTTTTCCTTTTCTTTTTTTTTAGAGAGAAACCCACAAACATAGCTCTAACAAATTCAGCATATGCATCACTATAACAACTGAAAATTTATCACACAAAGCAGGCTCCAAAGAATGACTCTTTTAAGGCTCAAAAGGGGCTACTAGTGGATATAACATTTCAAGCAAAAATATGAGTTTTCAAAAATGCCTATAATCTCTTCTCAACTCACAAAGTGTACACAACTCCAATCAACATGCAACATAAGGCAGAAAAATTTCACAATCAAGAATTCAGAGACCTCAGCTCTCAGAAAAAGATAGGGTAAGTGGTACCCTTTTAAGAACTCAGAAAAACTTTTGCCAACAACCCAACAATCAAGAAATCAAAAATCCTTTCTACAGCATGCAATCCTAACTGCTTAAAAACATAGAACCTTTCACAAAGCAGTTCAATCAGATAAAACATTTCACAAAGCTATAGCAACATTCAGAATGGATAATATACTCAAGACTCATGCAAAAATAAAACAGAAAAACTAAACTAAAAATAAAACTAAAAACTACAAAAAGAAAAACAAAATCTAAGAAGCTGGTATAGTAACAAATTTTCCACAAAGGTCCAAGGGAACCTCAATGTAAAAATCAATTTGAACACTCAAGTTCAAGAGGGCTCTCCCTCTTTTTGGTACCTATCCTGTAACATTGAACAAACAAAAGTCTCACAAGCAGAAACTTGCTTGACTTGTTAGTTCCAAAATCAGCACAAAAGATGGGTTGAAAAATTTGTGTCCACCCTTTAAAAACAAGAATTCTTGAATTCCCAAAAATTAAAACCAGTTTAGAACCAAGGGAAAACTCAAAGAATCTAAAACTTTCAGAAATGGTGAACACAAAATTTATTCAAAACTAAAAACAGCAAACAAAAACAAAACAGCAACACTGCCCGAGCTCCAGCACTTGAGCATTGGGGATGCCAACGCTTGGGTGCTGGATTAAAACAGAAACTGGGCAATCAGAGGTGCAAAGAAGGGGCCTAACGCTTGAGCGTTGGCCTCCAGCGCTGGAGCGCTGGCCTCTCCTGCAGCAAAAACATAGAGTTTTTTTCTTTATTTATTTACAAGAGTAGTACAGAAAATTAAAAGACAGAATTTTAAACTATTCCTAAGTTGGGTTGTCTCCCAACCAGCTCATTGTTAAGGTCCGAGATAGACCCTTCAAATTTCACTTTTCAACCGGGGTCTATTACAAAATTCATTAGACCCCGCAAATCATGCATATTTTGGCACAAGAGCAACATGGTGCCACATGAATTTTCAGCTAACAAGGTAACAACATTTAAATTAAAAATGGAAGGAATAAATAAATTTTCCCTTCCCTGTTCTGCTCCTTGCTTTCCTGAACCTATAGCATAGGTTCCTTGAGGTTCTTCTTCCTCCATTTCCAATTTGTCTTTAAGGACAAATTCTACAATGAAGGTTGCTTTCACCTCCTCTTTTTGAACCACAAATTCATTTTCATGAACAAGTGGTTGTTGCGGCGCCAAAAACTTGATAGGGAAAATCGCAAGTGTACGATTAAACTATCGCGTAATACAAAAGATCGAACCCAAGGGATAGGTGTTCTTATTATTATAATATTTAGTACTTTAAACAGAAAAATAAAATGATAGATGTTGTTGGTTTTAGAACAGGAAATAACAATAGCATAAAATGAAAAGAGAAAAGATGATAAGAATTTAAGCTCTTGGGTTGATTTACATAATTTATAAAACATGCTAGAAAACTCCTACTAAATTTCTGAACTTTAAATTCAAATTCATGGTGCTATAGCCTAAATTTCTACACCCTAATAGCCTTAAGAAATGTAGAACTTCCTTACCTAATTACTAACTCCATAGCCTTGGTTATTAGTTAATTAGAGAAGAAGATGAAGAAAGAATCCGAGCCAACACAAAGTTACGTACATCCTTATAGCCTTAAGAAATGCAAACATATAACCTTTTTTATTTCCTATTTCCCTTACTACTTACCAAATGGCCTTATGAATAAGCAGAAAGCATGAAATCTTTTGTACACAAGATTAATGAAGAACAAAGAAATAAAACATGATTTGAAAGTATTATTCAGAAATGTAGAAGAAACTAGAACATGAATTATAAACTAAAACAACCCAAAAACTTAAAGAAGAATTTAGCCAAGCATGGCTAAAAGAAGCATTGAATTACCCTGGACTAGGAGCTCAAATATGGCTTCCCACAATTCCTAGGAACAATGTTCTTGAGGGAGAAAGAGGAACACTTGTTGTGTTCTAAGAAAGGTGTCCTTTACAAGTGAAGAAAAGGGTCCTATTTATAGTAAAAATCCAGCCTCCACCGCTTCAGCGCTAGAATTCCCAACGCTTGGGCGCTGGAAGCATTAAAAATCCACTGCCAGATCGAGGGCCAGCGCTTGAGCGCTGGCTTCCCAGCGCTGCAGCGCTGGGACCTGCTGTTTCAGCTCCAAGTTTTCCTTCCTTCTTCATGGTTAGTGGGATTTAAATGCCATCAAAAGCCACTACCCAGCCCTTGTTTAATTCTGAAACTTCTCCTCCACTACCATCAATTCCTTCAAGCTTATTTTCCATGTGCTAATTTGAAGAGAGTTGCTTCATATTCCTCTTTTTCACTTTGGTCCTCTCTTGGTTAGCACTTCAATTCAAGCCTTCATATTCCCTCAATCCTCACTTTAAGTCCTCCACTCTTGAACTTTCACATTTTGGTCCTTGATTTCCTGAAACTTTACAAATCGGTCCCTGGACAAAAATGATAACTAAACCAGCTTTTCCTAAAAATATAAAATTGCTATAAAAATTCCTAAAAAAATAAAATAAAAGTAGAAAAAACAAATAAAATCTAATCTACATGCAAAATGCAAAATAAATATAAAATCTACATAAAAACAATAAAAAACCTACATGAGACTCAAAAATAATAAAATAAAAAGACTAAAAAGACCCTAAAATTATCATATAAAATCCACTCATCATTGATTCAGGAAATTAAATGGATCTTTCACAACAAGGCAGTGGTGATCTGGTGGTTAGACAAAGTTTGTAATTGCTGGAAGCTAAAATGTGTTTATAGGGGGTTTGTACATATTTGATTGGTCGTAGATATTATATATATTGCTTGTACATTATGTTGTCATGGTTTTTTCCATTGCATTGCAGGTCATGGTTATAATTTGTTTACTGTTTGAATTGCATGTCTCCGATTGTACATAGCACAAAAAAAACATAATATTGCGGTTCATAAAGGAACCGTGGTAACAGAGGTGAAAAAAAAAACAAAATTATTACCAAGGTTCATAAAGAAACCGTGGTATTAGAGTTTTAAAAAAAATAAAATAACAATTTTATTACCACGGTTCGAAATGGAACTATGGTAACATAGGGACAAAATATCATGGTTCCTCCGGCCACCGTGGTAACAGAGGCCTGATATTACCACGGTTTAGCGTAGAACCGGGTATTTCAGAGGTATGATGTTACCATGGTTCCGCCTTGAACTGTGGTAATTTATTTATTACATCGATGCCTGTTAACACAGTTTAACCATGGTAACAGGCTGCCTGGAACCGTGGTAACATGGTAATTCTGTAGTAGTGAATCCCCTTTATTTCTAATATGGGGCAAAATATGCTCAAAAAGGAAGGATTTGGCATAGTTTTCTTGTTCATGGTATGTTGACCTATTTAGGGTAAAGTTGATTAGTTTTATTAATTTTAACCTTTAGTCACCATATGCATCTAAAATTACATCGCACATTGTCTACCATTGACCATAATGCATTAAAACCATATGATGTCATTCATAAGTTACATGTCTTCAAATTAAAACAAAACTTTGTCTCATTTAGGTAAATAATATGCGCACCACACACATACAAAGGTAAGCTAATGGAGATTTTACTCTTCTTAAATCTCCTTAGTTCTAGGTTTATTAGTCTTCATCTTTCCACTGATGACCATGTTGGATTCCTCTTTGTGAGTCACCACACTTAATCTTTATTCAAAATAACACATAAACAATTAAATTAAATTCCTCCCATGTATTTTATGTATATAGGATGAGGAAATTAAATTCATTCACATCAAATATACGCATATACGTCGTCGTACTCACTTTCGTATTGAATTTATCAATACGTCATGTTTATTTTATGCGCAATATTTATTCTCATATGAATTACGCAACACCGCTTGTTAACAATCATAATAAAATACAATACGTCAAAGCATAATACGTCGCGTAATTAAACTAATCAAACTTCAAGCATATTTAATTATTACATATAATATTTAATGCATAGTTAGTTATTCTAGGTCTTGCATCGTGGCTCCTTGTTTAGGCTTGTTTTATCAACTCATAAATTTTCTCGGCAATCCGACCAATAAATTTGAAGGTCTAGAAGTGTGAAACAACGTACCCAAATTTCAACCTGATCCCAACAGTGAACGAAGACGAGCCATTCTACAAAGAGTGTTAAGAGTAGACAACATGCTTTTTTACCTCTTTTTTCCTGTTTATCCATTGTGTTTCACTTTTCCCCATTTTAACCTGTTATTATAAATGCATCATAAAACACAAATAATGAGTTCTGAATAGATAATGTGATACAAGGTGATAGCCAAATCCGCAAGTGTACGGTTGAATATCGCGTAATACAAAAGATATCGATCTCACAGGATAGGTGTCTAATTATTAACTTGTTTAGAACTTAGTGCAAGAAATTAAAGGTTGGTTTTGATTTGGGTTTGTTTAGAACAAGAACAAGCATAAGAATAAATAAAAAGAGAAAAGATAATGATAAGAATTAAGCACTTGGGTTGAATTATATAGCTAATAAAATATGCTAGCAAACTCCTACTTTATTTCTGAATTTTAAAGCCAAGTTCATGATGATATAGCCTATTATTTCTACAAGTTAATTCCTTACAAATGTAGAACTTTCTTCCTAATTACTAAACTCAATTCCTTGCAATTCAGTTAATTAAAAAGAAGATGAAGATGAAGTTCAAGCCAACATGAAGCTAAGACTATCCTAATTCCTTAGTGATATATCATATAGCCTATTTTAAGTCCTATTTCCCTTACTACTTACCAATTTCCATTGACATAAGAAATAAGCATGAACACTTGTGTACATCAAGATAAAAAAAAGAACAAGGAAATAAAACATGAATTTGCAATATTATTCAGAAACAAAGATGAAGAAGACTAAGACATAAATTATAAGCTAAAACAATCCAAGAACTTAAAAAAAAAATTAGCCAAGCATGGCTAATAGAAACATTGAATTACCCTGGACTAGGAGCTCAAGAATGGCTTCCCACAATTCTCAGGAACAATGCTCTTAAGGGAAAAAGAAGAATACTTGTTGTATTCTAAAGTGAAGGTGTGTTTTTTTACAAAGGATGAGCACTCCTATTTATAGCAAAAATCTGCATGTTTTGCTCTTCAATGGTGGAGGAGTTGATGGCCATTATGGCCTTCACTGGCCACCAATTAACTTCTGAAAACTCCTTCCCACTACCATCAATTCTCCACTCATCCTTTTTCACATGTGCAAAATAGAAATGATGCTTCATATTCAATCTTTACACTTTTGGTCCTCTCCTTGTTAGTACTTCACTTCTGGCCCTTTATTTTCCTGAAACTCCACCTTCAGCCCCCAACTCTTGAACTTTTGTACTTTGGCCCTTTCTTTCCTGAACTTTACAGTTTGGTCCCTGGACAAAAATGACTAATTCTACCAGCTTTCCTAAATATAAAAATACCTATAAAAATTCCAAAAAATATAAAATAAAGTTTTAAAAAACAAAAAAAAAGCTAATCTATATGCAAAATAAATAGAAAATCTAAATAAAAATAATAAAAATCCTATATGAGACTCAAAAATAACAAAATAAAAAGACTAAAAAGACCCTAAAATAATCATACAAAATCCAGTCATCACAAGGTACTCAATCATATGGAAAACATAGCAATAATCATGCGTTTTAGATCCCCCAATTGAATTAGATCATTTGGAAGCCTCAAGATTACGATAGTAATTGAATTAAATCCCCCCAATCTTTATATTCTATGATTCTTATGGAAGCCAGCTATACCCTCTTAAGAAATTAACTCACCGTACAGTTATTATTAATTATCCTACCTGAATGCATTTCCCATAAGCAATCGACATTGCAAGCGTGATCAAACAAAATAGGCATGAAGCACATAGAGGTTACCTAAGATATATTTCACTATATAATCATAGGTAGTTGAAATCATACAAAGCTAATCTTAAAAACCTCCGCCAAGATCGATCCATTTTTAATTACCTACACTCAAGTCCTTCTTAGTTCAGTAAACTAATCATCTCTATCAAGAGTGGATTAACCTAAAATGCCCCCATTTTTGGGTGTTACCTTAGTAACGTTTTACAAAAAAAAAAAGAGTCGGTCGTCTTTCATTAATCATAAAAAATGCGGGTAACTTTTTTTATCTTTTTCCTTTCTATACATACATTGATACCTAGCATACATAATACGTATACTCCCACATACAACTATACAATATCAGAAATAGACAAACCTCTCTCGCTGGAGAACTCTTGCTACAGTACAAGACATCGCCACTGAAGGATACTCCTCATCATCAATGTCCTTTGTCCCTATCGTATGAAGTCATCTCTGAAGATTCATCTGGTGGAGATGCCCAAGGTACATCCAAAGAGAAAGGAATTACAGGGGTCAACTTCTTGAAAATGAGTTCATCATAGAAGTATAACGGTTAAAGGAAAATAATATATATTTAACTAGATCAGGGAGTGTGTGTATATATATATATATATATATATATATATATATCACATACTCTAAACATTCCAATCCACATTTACTCATTCATTCCTTCAACAACATAACACATGAACACATAATCAGAGGTGCACATAAGCATTCACACATGCACATTTTCAGTTTCACACATTAACAACAACATCAGGTTAGTCTACATGTCATGCTCATGCAATATCTACAATGATTCGGATATAAATTTCAGCACATAATGAAGGTGGAACAATCATAACTTGAACTTTATCATGCCACTTATAACTCAAATTGTCTTCCAAACTGTATTCAAACTGTTACTCATATTGTTACTCTAATTGTACTCACACTATCACTCGAACTGTTACTGAAACTGTATTCATTGCTCAAACTGACTAATGAATGCATTGTATGATAAGATTTGATATCGACAATCAGCACACAACAACACAAACATAAACGTCTTTATGCGATTCCGAGTTCATATCTCACAATGGGTTCACTCTAAATCCGAGCGCCCAAATTTCATCTTCACATTTGAGACCACTCCTTTTTTAGCATCCGAGTTCTATCGTCATATTCGAGATCACTCCTTTTTTAGCGTTCGAGTTCCGTCATTCCTTACGGACAAAAATTTCCTCTCTTAGTCGTAGCCTGGAAACTCCTATCTTAGGTCTCTCCTTCTTTCTTTCGAAAACATCTCTTATGATACTCTTGAAAATATGTCTTATGATTATTTTAGAAAGTATGACTCATGTTATGAAGAAGGGAACAACCCCATCAATTTATAAAAGGCTTTGGAGAATTCATTTAGATACATTTAGGAGACCCATGAGTCGGGAAATCCCATATTCCTGAGAATGCTCTCAAGAAACGTCCGCTCAATCCGATCATACGCCTTGGACATACCCAACTTCAGCACCATAATGCCATTCCGGCCATTTATCTTCTTCTTCATATAATGGAAGCACTCATATGCTATTAAAGCATTGTTCGTAATCAGACATCCCATAACAAATGCCCTCTGGGACTTAGAAATAATGTCATGCAAGATCAGCTTAATCCTATTTGCCAACGTCTTCGTGATAATCTTCAAAATCACGTTACAGGGGCTAATCAGCCTAAAGTGGCTTGCATGAATGGGCTTTTTAATCTTTGGGATCAGAACCAAGAGAGACTGATTAACCAAACCAGGGGAGCATTGCCCATGCAGAACTTGCAAATATAAGTTGGAGACATCATCCCCAACAATATGCCAAAACTTATGATAGAACAAAGCTGTCAAACCATCCATACTGGGGGCTTTCGTCGAATGCATCTAAAACAGAGCCTCCTCGACGTCGGCCCAAGAGAAAAGAGCAGATAACAAACAGACATGGGCTGACGATAGCCTGTTTGAGACCAATGACGTCACTGCCTCGATCCCCACAACATTGGAGGATCAGAAAAGCATGTCATAGTAGGATCGGAGAACCAGAGCTATCTCATCCTCATCTTTATAGGTCCTACCCGCATCGTCCTCTAACTCGTCGATCGAATTTCACTTCCGGCGTTGTGACGCCTTCTTGTGAAAGAATGACATGTTCTTGTCGCTGTACTTCAGCCATGAAGCTTACGAGCTTTGCGCCCACCAAATCTCCTCTTGCTTAAGCAGGGAATCAAGATCCCTCTCTACCTTCTACGCCTCATGGATGGCTTCCTCTGTCTGGACCATCCTTTGCAAATCCTGCAACCGAGATGTAGCTTGGTCAATGAGCTTTGGAAGCTCGCCAAAAACCAACCGGCCGCACGTATCTAGGGCTACCCCCACCTCAGCCATATTCCTGGTTAGTTGGGGTCTTGTATCCACGTCCCAGCCACCACTTCCCTATATTCCTCCTCGTTTTGGAGCCACACCTCCTCAAAACGAAACCTGCGCTCTTGCCGCTTCTTCTTCTTCTTCTTCCTTCGGACCTCGCACGACAGACAAATGGGGTTTTGGTCTGATTGATACCGCGATAGATGTACGACTGTATTCATTGTCCACAAGGCAATCCAACTATCATTCGCCAGGGCATAGTCAAGCCGCTCCTGAACCATGTGAGGTTGTTGTCGCTTGTTGGACCATGTGTACCTATAACCAGAATAACCAATGTCATGGAGGCCACACTCTGAGAAAACCTGGTTGACAGACTGGAGACGCAAAGCGTCCACAGGATCCCCACCCAGTTTGTCTGAGGGGCTAAGTAAATCATGAAAATCAGCAATACACAACCAGGGAACACGTGAGTTCGGCTTATACCGATTAACAATATCCCACGTTAGAGGCTTATTATGCTCTTCCGGGAAACCATAAATAGCAAGAACCTGCATCTTTTCATGTACATTAGGATAATCAAGAGTAGACAAAATATGATTAAGGGAGGCATGAATAACCTCAACATTAAGATCATCTTTCCAAAATAAACATAGACCACCAACCCTAGAACGACCCGTTCCTGAACATTGGACTGGGAAAATATTAGACAGGCCGCCAATACCTCAAAACCTAGCTATCTCTGAGGCATACCGATGCATCTCCATCACAAAGACAACATCGGGAACTCTCTTACGTACGAGCTTCTTTAGAGCAAGACTTGCCTCAAGGTTCTCGAGCCCGCGACAGTTCCAAGACAAGATATTCAGGGAGGAGGGCGAGGCTGGCCAGCAGCCTCCGCCGATCCCAAACCAAGGTCAGACGTCACCTTCTTGAGGGGCGGTAACACACACGTGGGGTAAAAGGTCGGTCCCAACAGTTACCTCCCTATCCGCTTCCTAGAAGCTTGCAAAATGGAACTACTTCCATGGGTGTTCAAAACCCCATCCCCTTAACCTGGCCGGTGGGGATTGTGCCGAAAGACAAACCTAAAGAAGCAAGGGAGGAAGGTGTACCTGGGCTCGAAGGTAGAGAAGCCTTCGCTGCAATATCCTTTTCCGCGCACTCCTCAAGCTTTTCTTTTGATGCTACCTCCACTTCAAACAAAGCTATCTCATGATGTCGAAACCCTCCACCTCTTGAGAAAGGAGATCGTCATGAGAAAAAGCGTCACCCTCAACAACTTCAGTGACATCCATAGGAGCCTTCCCAGGCCAAGAGCTCCTCACTTTGGATACTTGCTTGTGTTTGGGCACCATTTCACGTCCCTCCCGTACCGGCGTCTCGCGCTTGGCCTTCTCCTTCTCCCGCGGCAAGGAGGCAGCCGCTGAAACCTTCTTCATTGGCAGTGCTTTCTTCTCCCCCTGAGGCCTGGATGATGCCCCTCCCGACAAGACCTTGTCAGAAGCACGAAGCCAAGGGCCGAAAGGTAAGGCTCCAGAAGCATCACCGCCACCTACCACAGACGGGTTCCTGGTGATCCAACAAACCACAGCAGAAACAAAAATTGAATAAATTCTCATACTTGAGCAAAACCGTGAAAGGTGCAACTCCCTCAGCCGCCAAAGCTTGGCCTCGACGCAAAGGCTTAGCAACATCCACCCTTGCCCAGAGACGAATATAAGGAGCCCCTCTACTGGCCTGAAAGCTATCCCACTCAATGAAGCCGGCGGACTCATTCCCCAATGAGCGAGCAATAGCCGCCGTTCAGAAGGGAGAAGGTAGATCAAACACCCGAATCCAGAAAGGAACCTTGGATAGTGAAACCTGTGAAGGGAGAGTGTTTGCCTCCAACTTGTTGATGATCACTGTGTTACGATTGAAAAACCATGGTCCTGACTTGAGGACGATATCACGCTCCTTTCTGGACGTGAAACAGAACGTGAACAAATTCACCGCCTCTGTTCTGGCTTCGACCCCGCCCCTGGGACGCCATAAGCGGAGTATAGCATTCCTGAAATCTTGGGGATTGAAGGGCCCCCTGTGCAGAGCCTTGCCACAATCCAAACGTCCGGCGCGTAGATGGGCGCGACGGCCACTACGCCAACGTTAAGAACCCTTGCCTCCTCTCCGCTCAAATCAATATGAGATGGGAAATCCATGGCTCACCAGCAAGAGAGGGTTGAAAAACCAGAAATAGCAATACGTTGTAGAGAGGCAGAGAAGAACCAGAGAAACCAGAAGCAGAAAGTTATCGCAGGAAAAGAAGCACACAGTGGAACCCTAGGGCAGTCCCATGCAATGGTTAAAATTAAAACCAGCAAAATAGCACGTGGGCCACGGTAGGAAAGCCCAAAACGCAGCCCACCGCCATCCGTCCGCCTTGCCGCCGCTGTTCCCTAAGCGCCGCCTCTCTCCATCTCAAACCCTACGTAGCACTGCTGCTGCGCCGTAATAACGCTGTCCTTTTTCCAAGCTTAACAATGAAGTGTAAATTTTACTAGGAACATAGAATGATCATGTTCTTAGTGTTATTAAAGTCGATTTGATATCAGTTCTTCCCATTATTAAGGAAGATTTTATCGACAAAATTTCACAATAAATAATGCACAAAGTTTAACATTGATTTTAAAAGTAATTCATTCAATAATATGCAGTTAGTAAATAACTTTAACACATCGTGAAAATTTTAACAGTAATTATTTTATACAAAAAATGGAATTTATGAAGAAAATTTAATTTAACATTAAGTAATAAATTTCCAAATTAATTCACTAATTTAAAAATATGTTTCCAATATTTCAATCTCCTATATTGCAATAAAAAAGTAGAATGAAATATGATATTTGTTCGTATATGCCGATCGTCCAGATACCACTCAGATCGGCACATACCACTTCAATCGTCCAACCAATGGCGATGGCACACGTGTCCAGCCAAGTGCTTTTGTCAGAGGCCTGACACCTATAAATACCCCCCATGTAGGCTCATTAATGGTAAGCTATCTAACCCACTCTGCTCGTCCTTCTCCTCCTAATACTGACTTAGGCATCGGAGTGTCATTGCAGGTACCCCCCTCCGACGCTCGACCAGAGACGACCACCGCAGCATCCGAGTGAAGGTACGGGTTCCGGTCGTTCCCTTATCTAGTGTGAGTTGACGACATTGGCGCCGTCTGTGGGGATCGAACCCACGACCTTTCCTCGGACGACGACATGGCACCGAAGAAGAACCCAAAACACGTTTCAAGAACGACGAGAGAAGACTCAGTCCGGGTAGAGACACTGGATGAGAATGAAGGGACGCAATCGGCGGGCCAGACGCAACCGATCGCGGATGCGGCCCCAAAGGTCCAAGAGGTGTCAGAGATGCAAGCCCGGAATGATCGCGAGGCCCTCATCCGACTGGAGGAGCGTATGGCGGCCATGGAGAAGCAAGGACGACAAGGTATCGAAGACCAGAGCGCTACCATCCAAAAGCTGAAGGAGTATATTCAGCAGCTGGAAGAGGAACGTAACCAGGGGTGGAGCCAAGGGCACCCTCACTCGCCCAACCACTCCCAGGTGGCGGCGACCGAACCACCCCGCGATCGGCGCGAACCCTCTTTGGAGCCCCAGCCCCGGAGGCCAAATCGCGTGCGACAGGTACAGGCGGGGAACCCTCTCGGGCAGGAGATTATGCAGGAACCAATGCCACCCAATTTCATAAAACCTCCGAAGATGCAGCAATATGATGGTACAGATGATCCTTGGGCACATTTGGATCATTTCAGGGGAACTATGCAGTGCGCCGGGGCGTCTGATCTCCTCTGCTGTAGGTTCTTTCCCATGAGCCTGGGGAGGGTCCCCCAACGTTGGTTTCAATCCCTACTAGCCGGTTCCATTCAGAAATGGACAGATATAGTGGATCTTTTCACTCAGCAATTTGCGTCTAGCAAAGAACTTCCACGGACGGTCGAAACCCTCGAACAAGTTCGGCAAGAGGCGGGAGAGTCGCTAAGGAGTTATCTGGCAAGGTTCAATAAAGAGGCTAATCTCACCCCCGGCCTCTCAGAAGAGTTGCACCTACTATATGCTCGGAAAGGCCTTCAACCCGGACCGTTCTGGAAATCGCTCAGCGGTGTGAAGCTGAAGACTAAGGTCGAGTTCCAAAAGCGATCGGAAAAGTTTATTAATCAGGAAGATGCTGAGAAGACACTGGGATTAAGGAGCGCGCCAACCCCACCAGCCAGTAGAGCGGCACCCTCGGCGTCGGTGAAAGCGGGGGATCGGCGTCCGGACGGACCGACCGATAGGAGGGAAACCTACAAACCGAAAGGTAAATTCGACCGCTACGCCCCGTTAAAAACCTCATTGACTCGGATCTTCAAGGAGAATGCTGAGGGAGATCTTAGAGATAGGCCACCAGCAATCCGGTCGAAACACATAGCTGATACATCGAAGTACTGTGAGTACCGTGAAGGTATGGGACACACAACTGACGAGTGTGTACAACTGATGGATAGTGTGGAAAGGTTAGTTCGGAGAGGCCGATTGACAAAGTACGTTCAGCAAACGACACGCACTCTCCCTAGGCGTGAAGCGCCGCCGTACCACGGTCAGCAGGTACGAAGGTATAGTCCCGACCGGGAGAGATATCAGCAAGGGGGTAGGCGCCCAGCAAGATCCGAGCGTCGCAGGAGCCGAGAACGATCGAGGGAACAGGTGGATAGAGGCCGATCTGCCAGACCAGCACAATTTACCCTTTCGATCGCTGGAGGTTTCTGGCGAGGGGAGGCAAGTACGAGTTCAAGGAAAAAAGAGTCAAAGAGCAGTCATGAGAGCAGAAGTCCACTCGCGGAAGGGTGGCCCTGATAGGTATCAAGAACCTCCGGTCACCTTTTCAAAGGAAGATTACGGGGCAGACACAGGAAATGATGGGGACCCGATTGTCTGCAGCGCGATGATCGCGAACCAGCGTGTTACGAAGGCCTTAATCGACACTGGTAGCTCGGCTGATATCCTATTTTATGCGGCATACAAGGCACTGGGTCAGCGAGACAGCGACTTAATTCATTACGACAGTGATCTGATTGGGTTCACCGGCGATCGAGTTACCCCTTTGGGATATTTTGACACCTGGCTATCCCTAGGGGACCAACGCGACTGCGCGACGATTAAGACACGCTTCATAGTTGTCGATTGTCCGACCGCATACACCGTCATTCTTGGCCGACCAAGCATCAACGCGTTCAAAGCGATCATATCATGCCCACACTTGATGCTCAAGTACCCCTATAAGGGTAGGGTGATAACAGTACGAGGCAACCTCTAGGTGGCAAGGAGTTGCTATACAGCCAGCTGCCAGATGGCAAAGGAAGACAGGGAAAGGAAACGGTCGAAACCAAAGAGTCAACAGGAGTCCTTTTTCCTCATGGACGCGGACCCAAGGATAGACAATTCAGAAACCGACCTCAGATTGTGCCTGAGCGGCGAAACACGACCTGTGCAAGTTGGAAAGTCTAAGTCGCAAACCACTAAACTGGCAAAGGATCTGAACAAGGAACAGGCCGAGCACCTCGAGAGACTACTCCGGGCCAATGGGGACCTCTTCGCCTGGGGACCAGGTGATATGCCAGGGGTCCACCCCGATCTGGCTTGTCATCGGCTCTCGGTGGATCCAGTCCACAGGCCGGTTGCCTAGAGAAAGAGACGGACGAGCGCCGAGAAGCAGGCAATTATAAAGGAACAAACAGCGGAATTACTCAAGGCTGGTATAATCCGGGAGATTAAGTACACAACTTGGTTGTCAAACGTGGTGTTGGTCAAGAAAGCTAACGGGAAATGGCGTATGTGCGTGGACTACACCGACCTCAACAAGTCATGCCCAAAGGATCCTTTTCCGCTACCGAGCATCGATGCGCTAGTGGATAACTCCTCGGGCTACGAGTTTCTATCGCTAATGGACGCCTACTCGGGGTATAATCAGATCCCCATGTTCACCCCAGACGAGGAGAAAACAGCATTCATCACGGACCATGGAACGTTCTGCTACACCATGCTCCCTTTCGGCCTGAAGAACGCGGTAGAAACTTATCAAAGAATGATGACTAAGGTTTTTGACGGACTGATCGGACAGTCGGTGGAGGTCTACATCGACGACATCATAGTTAAGACTCCACGAGGACGGGATCACGCTGCCGATTTGAGAGACGTTTTCAGACAACTGAGGAGACATAACCTCATGCTCAACCCCGAAAAATGCACGTTCGGGGTCCAAGGAGGAAAATTTCTTGGCTTCATGCTCACAGATCGGGGAATTGAAGCCAACCCAGACAAGTGTAAAGCAATTCAGGATATGAGGAGTCCGACCTCAGTTAAAGAGGTGCAGCAGCTGGCTGGACGATTGGCTTCCCTCAGTCGTTTCATCCCCTCGGCAGCTTTGAGGTCGCTACTACTCTACGATCTGATCAGGAAGGGGAAATCTTTTGAGTGGACCCCTGAGGCCGAGCAGGCCTTCCGAGAATTCAAGGAGACCCTCCAAAGACCTCCTATACTCTCCTCTACGATCAAAGGAGAGAGACTATACTTATACTTGGCAGTAAGAGAACGGGCAGTTAGCGCGGTTTTGGTTAGAGAAGACAAGGAAGAGCAGCACCCAGTCTACTTTGTTAGTCGGGCACTGCAAGGCCCAGAGCTGAGGTACCAGAAGCTGGAGAAGGTAGCTTACGCTCTACTAATAACTGCTCGGAGATTAAGACAGTACTTTCAAGCTCATACGATTGTTGTGAGGACAGACCAACCAATCAAGAAGGTTTTACATAAACCAGATTTGGCAGGACGAATGATAACCTGGTCGATCGAACTTTCTGAGCACGATATTCACTACGAACCAAGACAAGCAATCAAGTCACAGGCCTTGGCTGAATTCCTAGTTGAAATGGCAGAGGCCGAGAGCGTTGAAGTGCCCACTTAGTCGGTTCATGTGGATGGTTCTTCCAACAGCAAAGGCGGAGGAGCCGGGATAGTGGTCGAATGTTCCACAGGTATCTCAGTCGAACAATCCCTTCGATTCAATTTTCCGACCATGAATAATCAAGCCGAGTACGAGGCCTGCATAGCGGGGCTTTCAACAGCTTGGGACTTAGGAGCTAGAGAGGTCGTGGTGCACAGCGATTCCCAGCTAGTGGTCTCGCAAGCCAAGGGAGAGTATCAGGCCAAGGAGCCCGTTCTTCAGTTGTACCTAGAGCATTTACAAAATATCTGCCAACGATTTGTAAAAGTAACCTTCAACCATGTGCCGCGTGCAGAGAATGAGCGAGCAGATGTTCTTTCTAGGTTGGCAAGCACGAAGAAACCCCACAAAAACCGCTCAGTGATCCAAGAAACACTCAATTCACCGAGCGTAGGTCAACAAATCCTCGCCACACAGACAGAAGTAGTGGACTGGACCACCCCAATCAGGAGACATATCACCAATAAATGGTTACCCGATGATGCGCTGGAAAGGCGGAAACTAGTCCGACAGGCAGCTTGGTTTACAATAATCGACGGCGATCTATACAAGCGGGGTTTCACTACACCCCTCCTCAAATGCCTGACGCCAGACCGAGCAACCTACGTGATGGCTGAAGTGCACGAGGGAAGCTGCGGTCATCACCCTGGAGGTCAGACCTTAGCAAAGAAGATCTTGAGGGCAGGTTACTACTGGCCGACCATGAACCAGGACGCGGCCGATTACGTAAGGAAGTGTTACTCTTGCCAGAAGCACGCAGACATCCACCTGGCACCACCGAATGAGCTCTCAAGCATTTCTGCCCCTTGGCCGTTCTACCAATGGGGCATGGACCTCCTGGGCCCTTTTCCCAAGGCCCCAGGACAACTAAGGTTTTTGATAGTAGCAGTGGACTACTATACGAAGTGGATTGAGGCGGAGCCCCTGGCCACAATAACTTCAGCCCGAGTACAACGTTTTTTCTACAAGAACATCATCAGTCGTTTCGGTGTACCGCACACGGTCATCACTGACAACGGAACGCAATTCACAGACAAGAAATTCAGGGAACTGCTGGAGGGACTGCACATTAAGCAACGCTTCACCTCGGTCGAGCACCCGCAGACGAACGGTCAAGCGGAATCTGCAAACAAGGTCATCTTGAGGGGCATTAAGAAGAGATTGAAAGCGGCCAAGGGACAGTGGGCCGAACACCTGGACCATGTGCTATGGTCCTACCGAACTACCCCCCAGTCATCTGCAGGGGAAACTCCTTTCCGCTTGACGTACGGAACAGAGGCAGTAATCCCGGCAGAGATAGGCGAGCCCAGCGCAAGAGTGCTCGCCTTTGACCAGGCCGTGAACGGTGCACTGATCGCCGAGGAGCTTGACTTAGCAGAGGAACGCAGGAACGCAGCGAACCTGCGAACCGCGATCGTCAAACAAAAGGTCAGCCACAGGTACAACGGCAAGGTGATTAAGAGACAATTTCTACCCGGGGACCTAGTTCTGCGCCGGGCAAGCGTTGGAGCAAGAGTAGAAGAAAAGAGTAAACTGGCGGCGAACTGGGAAGGGCCGTACCGAGTGTTCGAAGCGACAGGGAGTGGAGCGTACAGATTAGAGCACCTGAACGGCAAAGAAATTCAACGCTACCAACCTGAGACGCTACTATAGTTAGAGAAACCCCACTGTTTATTTGTATTTCCCTTTTTCTACTCAATGGAATTAATGAAAAGTTGCAGGTTATTCAGAAAACATTGATATTGCAGGGCACCCACAGATAAACTCAAAGTCGGCTTTGGCAACGAACGTCCGCGTTCGTTGAACCAAAGTGAGACCACGAAAGTCCTCAAAGTCGGCTTTGGCAACGAACGTCCGCGTTCGTTGAACCAAAGTGAGACCACGAAAGTCCTCGAAGTCGGCTTTGGCTACGAACGTCCGCGTTCGTTGAACCAAAGTGAGACCACGAAAGTCCTCAGAGTCGGCTTTGGCAACGAACGTCCGCGTTCGTGGAACCAAAGTGAGACCACGAAAGCCCTTAAGTCGGCTTTGGACAACGAGCGTCCGTGTTCAACTCGCGCAAGTCACAACACATAGCGACGCAACAATTCAACACAAACACGATCGCAGGCAAGCAAAGAATCGTAACGGCAGAACGACACTTAACGAGCAAAATTAAAGCGAAACATCAAGCTATATAACAGCGGAAGGCAGTTCATATTACAAAGAGCGAATCTCAGCATAGTATTCCAAAATATAACATAGAAAAATTCAAATTACAAAAAGCAAACAGATTGATAAGCAGCACGAACGGGCCTCTTCATACTTCCGCAGGGACCTCGGCTTCTCCATGGGTTTCATCAACATTGGGGACATTGGTAACGGGCTCTTCGGGCGGAACGGCGGGTTCGGGCACCGGACATCCCGAGCCCTCAGTTGCCCGCGCAGCTCCCCAACCAGCCCCAGTTGCTCGGTCAGCCGACCCCGCAGATTGGTATCCTCAGCTTCGAACTCCTTAATCCGACTGTCACGGTCCTCCAGGTCTTGCCTCAGCCCATCATTAACACGCTCCACTTCTTGGCGCGCAGTTTCTAATTCTTGGACAACGGACCGGTGATCTCGGCAGTAGCGGTTGAGTTCGTTCAATCGTTTCATCAGCTTACACTGGTTATAGCGAAGAACGGATGCCACCCGCCCAACAGCTTGATGACAGTGGTCGAACATCTGATTACCGGAGAAGTTGTCCATCTGTTCCACCTCCAGATCTCGGTAAAACACATCATCAACCACTTTCAGGTACCTCGGCATATCGAAAGACTCGTCGTTCCATACACTGATTCCCCAAGGCCCTTCATCAACCCCAGCAGCAGCTCCTATGTTGGATGGGCGAGAGGGACCACCAACGACACCTTTACCTTTACTCGCTCCATCGACCGTCCCCTCCCCCGAATCGCTATAGGACCCCTCCAGCTCCTCATTGAAGTTCAACCCGCCAACGATAGGAGATTGTGAAGCCCCGTCCGGCGCCTCAGAAAGATGGCCGGAACTTGGAGCCCCAACAGCTGCCTCCGACGGTTGAAGTAGTCGGATTTGCTTCACCGGTCCCTCGCGCTCACGAACGACTTTCCTTTTGCGAACAACTAAAGGCACCTCTTCGGGAACTTCTTCATTATCGTCACTGTCTATGGTGACAACTACTGGACGCTCCTCTGCAGGTTGAACGACTCCTTCAGTCGGTTGCTCCACGGCGACCCCAGCAGCCGGTCCAGCCTCGTCATCACTACTCGCGGCTTGCAACAAGGCAACCAGAGCAGGGTCGATCGTCATTTTCACTAAAAAAAAAAAAACAGTGAAAAGCAAAAGAACGGTTAGTCGAGTAAAAAAGCAAGACCGGATAGTTTACAGAAAATCATAAGTCTTACAATAATGACTGCGAAGTACGCTAGCCGGATGATGAACGAGTTCTCGGCACTTCAGTAAGTACTGAGGATTCCCGTCCTCATCGATAATAACAGTTTTCTCGAGCACAGCAAGAAATTCTTGATCAGCGGCGGACAATGTCCGAGGGTCGTCTTTACCATACTGAGTAGCATTTTTCTCAAAATTCTTGGTACTCCAACTTAATGGGAATCGTCTAAATACCGTCCCCGCGGAATTCGTTCGAAACCACCACGCTCGGTCGGGACCCACAGTCGTCACTCTAAAGAAATCTTTCTTGAAGTCTTTGTATGAATCAGTAAAGTTCTGAAGAACCTTACTCACTCGAGACTTCAGACTCACCATGCCGTGGCCACCGGCACCATGAGTATGAGACGGAAGAAATAAATGGAAGAACAGGTCAATAGACGGTGGCCGACCGAAGACAGCGCAAACCTTCTCGAAAGCCCGAGTAAATGCCCAGCCACCAGGGTGGAATTGAGAAGGGGCAACTTGTGAAAAGTTCAACACCCTCATGGTAAAATCCGAGAACGGAAGCCGTACTCCAAGCTGTCGTACTACCACTAAGTGTAAATAGAACCCCGATGGGGGATCATAACACATCCGGTCAGAAGGGCCGGGGGCGTGGACCTCATGTTCGCCACCGAGTTCGGCCGCACATACGATGCGCGAACGCTCCAGGAAGCCCGGGTCGGTATGTGCTAACCTAGACGGCATGTCTAAAATGTCTCGGCAGAATTCATTGTACTGAAAGCGGCCCTCCTCTAAGTCAGGATACTTGGCCTTGTCCTTCTTCGTGCGCCTACTGACCACAGGGGCACGAGCGGGCTCTAAATGGAGACCAGAGTAGCCAATCTTCTTTTGGCGAACCATACTAAAAGAAAACCTGAAAAAAGGAGGGGGCACAGGGAAGGCGTCAGCCGACCGCAAAACACGGGCGAACGGGAAGTAAGGGGCACTACAGAACGCCACCCGGCCCCCATCTAATCTAACCCGAACACCAAAAGAAAAAAGTAGATAACAAAAAGGAGAAAAGAAAACTAACCTGAACGGGATGTTCGAACTCGGCAAGGTGAGAAAAGCTCCGATTGACAAGATCACAGTCAGAAAGGTCGTCTTACAACTGAAATCACCAACACTCTAGACCGAACACAGCCACTTGTGAGCCTTATATAGGCGAAAGCAGCCGGAATGCGAATCGACACATTTATGACCCAACCAACCTGTCAGGCGCACTGACAGCCGAAATGACATTCGAATAGTCACCTCGAGCCCCGCACCGCTTTAAAGAGACACGCGCCACCTTTTCACCTCCCAAGGGGCAACGATTAGATCCCGAACAATTAGATCGAGAGACACGTCGTTTTAAATTCTTCATCCGACCAGTACCGAACTAACGACCGGTCGTCTGGGGGCATCGGATGGGTATGACGACTCTTGACCCGTTAAAACAAATTTTTGAAAACCGGTACCTAGCAAACATAGCTCCCACCATGCAACCATGCATGACGGAGCTAAGGGGCAACTGTTCGTATATGCCGATCGTCCAGATACCACTCAGATCGGCACATACCACTCCGATCGTCCAACCAATGGCGATGGCACACGTGTCCAGCCAAGTGCTTTTGTCAGAGGCCTAACACCTATAAATACCCCCCATGCAGGCTCATTAATGGTAAGCTATCTAACTCACTCTGCTCGTCCTTCTCCTCCTAATACTGACTTAGGCATCGGAGTGTCATTGCAGGTACCCCTCCGACGCTCGACCAGAGACGACCACCGCAGCATCCGAGTGAAGGTACGGGTTCTGGTCGTTACCTTATCTAGTGTGAGTTGACGACAATATTGCATACGACTTCTATAAAATGATCAATCCACTTATTATATAGGAATGAATCATCTAATTTATTTTTCTTGAAGTTAAAAAGCTATTGCATAAATTTTATCATATATTCGAAATTGTTAGGGAATTTACATAACCACATGTAGCCTTGAATTGAAAACTTCCCCGGTTCAGTTTACTAAATTTTGGAAACAAAATTTAAAAAACTTGTCTAGAGCCGTCCCAACCAACATGGCTCACGACGGAGAATTGGTTGGACGAAGGTAAGAAGAACTTTCCCGAAGACACGGACCAGACCGAATGAGTCTCTAGGTCCGACCCGTATTCTGGTTCATTAATCATGGTCTTCCGGTTCACCTTCCACCTAGATAGCCGCTTAAGGAGAGGTGACAAGAAACAACCGGATGGTATGCTATTGGACCGGGCAAGTGGCCGGTCTGACCGCCACCGCTCAGACCGAACCGGAGTAGCTGACTGGAAGGACCGGGACCAAGGCTCCTCTAAAGAAAACACGTCGGACTTTGACGGTGGTGGTTTCAGCTTCAGTGATGGAAATTCCGATGATGTTGTTGTTGATGAATAGTTGGGCTCATGATGGTGTTGTTGTTTGGGAACTCCTGGTTTAATCTCCCACTTGAATGGAACTGCACCTTGCTTCTTGAAAGAGTCATCCATACCCATTAATGTTTGTTTCTAACATATGTTTATGTTGTGTGTGTTATTTATATCTCCCTCACTTTAGAATACTAATTTAGTTGTTCTATATATATACAATGATGATATGAGCGTGAGACCAGCGATGGGTCAGCGATCTGGTCAATGCGAGATAAAAGGCGTGGGTTGAAATCGTGACATATTTTGAGTCGCTAATTATATGTTTATACTTCATTTTATTTATTACGGACACTTCACTTTCATTCATACCTCACGTCAGAAATAAATAGAATAAAGACGAATTAGAAGGTAGTGTTTAACTCAACTTTTTTTACCTTTAAGTTGTTTTTAAGATAAGTTAGGTCAAACACAATTTTGTATAAACTCTTAAAAAATAAGTTACTTTTTTTTTACATAGAAAATGTTGAAAAGTAACTTTTAAGTAAAAATTAATTGAGAGAACTTTTTTCTAATCAGTTACTACTTTTTTCACTTCTCAACTTCACTCTCATACCCTCATTTAGACCCCTCTTCACTAGCAAACTCCAACTTTCGGCCACCACCACCGCCTCGGCCACAACTGCCTCCGGCCACCACCACCGCCTCTGACCACCTCCACCACCGCCTCCGGCCACCACCGCCGCTCCTGTCGTCTTCTCCAGCAGTATTCTTGCCAAAAAATAAACTTTCAGAAATATTTTACCAAACAACTTTTAACTTAAAAACAATTTTTAAGTTACAAAAAACGAAAACTGGCAAACAACTTTTACTTTTTTTTTAAGATTTTATTGTAAACTTTAACTTAAAAGTAACTTTTAAGTTAAAAAAAAGCTGAGCCAAAACACTACCAAAGAATGATAAAAAAATGTGATATTAAAATATAAAAGAGATAAAAAAAAAAAAAAAAAAAGAGAGAGAGAGATCGATAAAATTTAGTTGGAAGAGAGAGTGCGTTAAGATAAATTAAAGTTGATTTTGAGTTGAGTTTTGTGTAGGAACTAGGACAGTGTGACGTGGGGGAGCTTCATGTCGCATGGAAGAAGTTTCAAAGATGAATGTCTTTTGAGAATTATGGATGGATGTGGAACTGGTTTTTGTAGATTTCTAGGGAGGATTTAAAATACCAAGATTGCCTTTTCATACTTTCAAAGACGCACGTGCCTTTCTTGTATTATAGTTATTGCTTATCTCTTTTAGGTCCCAAGAGTCCTAACTCAATAAAACAAGGAAAGTTCAAAGCATCAAATTGTGCTGATATTCGGTAAACAAATATTTTGCATGCTACCCTGCCAAAAAAAGAAATGGAAAATTTTTTAACTCCGCAATTTCATGGGCATAAGTTGGACCCTCGTGGAGAAACAGCAAAATCGCTACTTTTCCAGAATTTCATGGGCATATATATAAGTTGTACATTCTTGGTTTGATTTTTGGGCGGTGCTGTGAAGAATGATTTGCTGGTAGGAATCTACCAATTTTATATAATCTAACAGATTTGGAGAATTAGTCTCATAACTTTCGACTGTAGAATACCTCGAAAAACCACAATTGTACTGTCATTTTCACTTCAGCTATATAACCCTAATTTTGGACACACCAACCTTTAGTTTTTTATTTGTCCACACGTACGGCTCTGTATAAACATTTTGGGACCTAAGGTAAAAATATTAAAGTAATTTTATTTTGATAAAAGTTTTTAAGATACTTAGCATATTATGTATCATTTTTTATATTAATCTTCTAACTTTTTGAGTTAAAAAATCATATATCATTTCGTTTTCAATAGATAAAATAACTAACACATTCAATTTATCTTGTAACATTGTTGACCTTTAATATGATTTACACAATTTTTATTTTTAAAAACTCCTTTCAGTAGTAGCAACCGCTACAGGATTGTTAATAAAATTCTATCTACAATATTTTTGGAAAATAATCTAAAGTTTTAACATAACTCAATACTTCTATCAGAGTGTTAATTTCCTTTGTTATCACTACAATTTTTCAAAACTAGATTTATACTTTCTATTTCACATTTTATCTTGCAAAGAATAAAAAAAAGTATAAATAAAATGATATTGCAAATAAATAAAAAATGATAAACAATAGAACCCGGAACGGAATGAATGAAACAATGAGAGATCTTGCAACATTTTGATATCAAGTATCTTATTTGATAATTCACTTCAAGGTAGAAACAATGAAAAAAAAATGGGTTAATGGTTTACTAGGTCCTTGTAGTTGTACCAAGATTTGTCTTTGGTCCCTGGCCGGAAAAAAGTTTGTAATAGGTCCCTGTAGTTGCACCAAGTTTGCTATAAGTCCCTGCCGGAGACCGGAGCTTCGGCGAGTGCATATTTGGCAGACTGACTGGATTAATGAAGATGATGTGAAATTTATTTAATTTAATTGAAAAACAGGTCAAAAAATTAGGAAACCCTAAATCCCCAAATTAAACCCCCTTAATCCCAAATCCCTAAATTAAAACTCAATTATCCCCAAATCCTAAAATTAACATACAAATCAAATTTAGAAACTGTAAACCCCAAAAATCCCTAACCTATTATCTGTTCTGCTTTCTCCTTCACTTCATCTTCTACCTGACTACCTCTGCAACCCAACCCCAACCTTCTTCACATTTAATTGATTCCATTAATTAACCTTCTTTTTTTTTCTTTTTCCCACTTTCCACCTATCTCAGTAGCTCCACCCTCACAAAATCCGCCACCGCCATTAATGCACCACACTCACGAACCACCTTGCACAAGCTTCTCTTTTTGTTAATCTTCTTCGTTTCCCTCACCTACGTCATCTACACGCTCAAGCTCATCTCCACCCTTCAATATCTCAGCCCTCTCCCTTTGGTCTGGCATTCCAATTTCAAAGGATTGAGGAAGCCGTCGAAGTATAGCTTCATCAAGTTCTGAAGGACGATCAGTAGCTGCAAGGACCACAACTCGAGCATTCCCTGAACACAGGCACAAAAATGCAGTCATCTTAATTAACTAGTTCAGTCAAATATAGATAACAAAATTATCAAGTTACTATATATTCATTGACACTTATGTGCAACTTATATTGAACGTGTAGCCCAGATGGGAAGAACAAGAAGAAACACGGTTGCAAGAGGTAAAGGATGAAGAAGAAGACCATAAATTGGGGGTGAGGGGGTTTAATTTGGGGATTTAGGGTTTCCATTATTTCTGACCTGTTTTTCATTTAAATTTAATAAAATCCACATCATCTTCATTAATCTAGTCAGCATGCCAAATATGCACTCGCCGGAGCTCCGGTCTCCGGCGGGGACTTATAGCAAACTTGGTGCAACTACAGGGACCAATTGAAAACTTTTTTCCGGCTAGGGACCAAAGACAAATCTTGGTGCAACTACAGGGACCTAGTAAACCATTAACCCAAAAAAAATTGAGAGAGAAGAAATAATGATTGAAGAGAAAACTTGTACAATACTATAGATATATAAGTTATAAAAAAAAAAAAACTAATGATTATGATTAAATATAAATTAAATTTTTAATTTTGGAAATGTAAAAATAACATATATATTATTTATTAGTTTTTTAGAAAAATTAAATTTGCTAACTACTACTAATAACTGTTAAAGTTGTACTCCCTAGTTTTCATGTTGCATTACCCACATTGCAATTAATTTAACTTGATTTTTTATTGTTTCATTACTTCTCTCAAATTTTAATACTCCTTCCGTCCCAAATTATAAGATCCTTTAGAGACAAACTTGGTGTCTCAAATTATAAGACCCCTTCTAGATTTCAGAAAAAAAAATAAGTTTTTCTTTTTTACCCATTGCATTCATTATATTTTCAATTTCAAAACTTTAATTATTACCTCTACTAATTACTCTTCTTTCATGTTTCTCAACCAACTTTTGATATATCTAATACTAACATAGAGGCATATATGAAAAACTTGTAAAAAAATAACAAAATCAAGATATTAATAATTTATTACATGTTTTCTTAATAAGCGTGATTGTCTGAACATATCCTTATAATTTAAAACGGAGGAAGAAGCGGTATACTACCTAGGTTCTACTTTATTTATTGCCTATTTTTCCTTGCGGTCCGCTGTCCACACGAACCTATTGATGCTATTCAAATTTACGCAATTATGTCTCCTTGCAATTTTCTGCATCTTGACGATTGAATTTTAATCATAAGATTATTGGTTTCTTCTCAGGGGAATATTTCTGACCGTCAAACTTGAACTCTATAGGCATAAATAAACAGGTTCTGCGAAATTAATGCTGATAAGTGATAACAAAGTAAGGGGCCGTTTGGGAGAGCTTATGAACAGCTTATTTGAGCTTATGTTATAAAATAAGCTCTTTTGTATGCGTTTGGCAGAGCTTGTTGAAATAGTTTATAAGTCCTCCATAAGCTCTTTTTAGCTTATTTCCATAAGCTGATAGGAACAGCTTATGCGGAGCTTATGCAAAGCTTATCCGGTCCTTTTAATGAGATCCTCACTTCGAATCCTGTAGCCCTCTTTTTTTCACATTAAACATTACTTTTTCATAAACTTTTCCCCTAAAATTAGAAACCCTTGCAATTGCAATTTGCTTCTTCTCCATACAGCAGTCGCGACCTGCTTCTTCCTCGACCACGCCGCAATGAAAACGGCGCCCCTGCGGCACTGAAACCCTCACCATCGCGATGCTCACAGGTCCGTCATCGCCTTCTTCCTCGAGTACGTCGTTCTGCTTTCTTCTCCAAACAGCAATCGCGATCTGCTTCTTCCTCGACCACGCAGCACTAAAAATGGCGCTGCCGCCGCACTGATCCATTCGCCATCAACGCTCTTTTGCAACACCTGGTCGTTCTTTTCTCATCTGCAGGTTGTTTCAAGCTCTTGAAGATAAACAATTTTTTTTGATGGCCCTGCAATGTTGTGTCAATGATTGTTGTATTGTGTTCATGTGAGGGTATTAATCTTTTTTGTTCATGTGTTGTGTCAAGATATTAATCTGTGTTCATGTGAGGTCCTGCAATGTTGTGTTCATGTGTTGTGTCAAGATATTAATCTTTTTTCGGTTTGTATTTGGGGTATTGTGTTTGATTCTGTACAAGTGCTTATGTAAAAATGCATCCAAATGCTTTGATTCTGTATAAGCTATTTTCAATATGTGCATCCAAACGCAAAAAGCTTGTTGAATTTAAGCGCTTACGACATAAGCTCTTATGTCATAAGCACTTATACCATAAGCTCTTAATTAAGCTGTTTTTCCAAACGGGGCCTAAATATAGAAATGAGTGCCTTTCCATAGTGTTTTTTTTTAAAGGGACACTCAACCATAGTTAGCGGCATCTTAGATACGTACAATATATACGTGCATCTAAAATAAATTGAATCGCATTTTGTATTTTGTATCCTTCATTCAGAAGCTAAACCTTATGATTTACTATTTATGTTGGGAATTCAAGTGTGGAGGTGTAGTCTCGCATTGGTTAAATATGAGTAAGGTGGAGACTTTATAAAAGATGTGACTCATAAACCCGACACCTTAAGGTTTTTGGTTAAGATGTGGTGTCCAAATCTCTTGGTGGTCTTCGGTGTTAGCCGATTGGTGCATTGTCTCATGCTTTGGGCACCCCGTGTCTCCCCAACAAGTGGTATTAGAGTAGATGGTTGATGTAGCCATTGTTACGGCTTCTTGTGTCGAAAGTCTTCCTAGCGATGTGACCACGCGGTGTGTCTCGTTGAGGCGATGAAACGAACGATGGTGCAAGTGGGGATAGCTTTCGCAAAGGAGGAGCGTGGTAATGTGGTGGTGACTCACACTTGAGGGGAAGTATGTTGAGAATTCAAGTATGGAGTTGTAGTTTCACATTGGTTAAATATGGGTGATGCAAAGACTTTATAAGAGATGTGACCCATAAACCCAAAACCTTAAGGTTTTGGGTTAAGATGTGGTGTCCAATTCTTTGTTAGTCTTCAGTGTTGGTCAATTGGTGCATGGTCTCATGCTTTGGGCTCCTCCTGTCTCCCCAACAATTCATTGCTAAATCTTACGATTTAAAGTTGCGTGCAAGTTGTACTTTAGTCTGGTCAGGTTGCGTGAGCAGTATAGGTTTCTAGTGCTTTTTGTGCTCTATTAGTAAAAAATTTAACAAAAAATGCTAGAAATAGCTAACTAAATTTCCTAAAATAGACCCACATCACATTCTAAAAAAAATCAAACCCTACTTTGATCCTCACTATTATCGATTCACTCGACAATTCTTGCTCACCAAGGAAATGTCTACTTTGTTGTATTTTTTTTTTATCAATTATGTACCCATGTGCTTTTGGACAATTCTCTCCATCCCCTTACCTGTTTCATATTTGTTTACGACTGTTGTACAATTTTTGTTATTGTTGTGGGTGTTGATCACCTTTCACTACTATAAAACACTCTTTTGGGACAGAAAAATCCGTCGCACAATAGTTTAAATTTCCGTCCCAAAATAATTTTGGAACGGAATTTGCGACAAAATAATTTCGTCGCATTTTTTATCGTCGCAATTTTTTTGGGACGGAATATATTACTCTGTCGCGAGTTTCGAGACGGAAATAAAGACGGAATATAACAATTTGGGACAGAAATAATAAAATTATTTGTGACGGAATCTTTTACTCCGTCACACTTTGGGACAGAATATAATAAGCCTTCATTTTTAAAATAATAATTTCGTGATAGAATTAGCTACAGATGTCATCATTTTTTGTGACAGAATAGAAAACAACATAGCCTGTCCCACATCTTGTGATAGATTATTTCCGTCACCGAGTTGAAGATCTGTAAACATTTTTCTTCCAGTTCGTGACGGAATATGAATACAAGAAAATACTGCGGTTGCAGAAGCATTTTGACAGCCACAATTGTTTAGCATTTTTTATTTTCTTCACATTTTGATTTTAATTAAATTACTATAAATCTCAAATTAATCTTCAATAATAAACAAACAAATAATATGGATCATGGATCAAAACTCTTCAGCGATAAAAGAGCTAAATGAATTAACATTCATTTACACACTCAATTAACAACAAGCTTTATTTTAAAGTTTATTATATGATATATCAGTTTAGGTTTCATTTTATAACTTGACTCTTAATATCATCTATCTTATCATACATAAATGATTCGATTTGCAATTTGGAAAATAGGTCTGCTGATACATGATTCGAATCTTGATTCAAAGACCAAACCTTTAAAATGAAAGTGAGCATAAATCGTCTGTATAGTACCTCTGGTTTAGAAAATAGCTGGTATTGGTCCTCGCCGATGTTTTGGCTCCGGCGAACGTGATGATTAGACAGTGTCGTGCTTGTGTGGCATTGTCACGTCAATTAATGAGATGACGTAGATTTTTTCTTATTTTATTTAAATTCCACCACACATTATCTAAGTATTAAAAAATTACTAATTAAAAATTAAAAATAAAAAATAATAATAAAATTAATTAAAAATAAATTAGGGAGCCAGTTACAACAACATCATCATCTTCAACAAAAAATTATCATCTTCTTCAACACATCTTCATCATCAATCATCTTCAATATTTTCAACATCATCTCCATCCATCATTTTCAACATCTTCTTCATCATCATCCTCAACAACAACAACAACAACAACAACACCATCTGGTAAAAACCCATTGCAACCCCCACCCACCCAAATCCCTAACCACCGCAAACAAACCCTAGATCAAACAAAACCCCCGCCGCAATGCAACCCAAACCCCCACCCCACCACAACCTGAACCCAAAAAGAGATTGAGAGGGGGATTTCATAGACGAAGGAGATGCAGATCTGGTGTTTTATTTGTGGTTGCGTTTTGGTGTTTTAAGACGCAGATCAAAAATCAAATTCTCAGATGAAGGAGATGCAGATCTGAGTATGGAAACCACCGAGAAGCCTAAGAGGGCCATGGAGAGGCCCATGTTGGTGGTTGTTGTGGTCTTTCCCACGTCTCCTTTGCTGGAGGACGACCACCACGCGCGGGGTCTCACCGGTGAGTTGCGGTTCCATTGGAGGAGGCAGAGAAGGCATGCCAACGGAAGTTACAAGTAGTTTGACGGAGGTTACAGGCAGTTACCCGAAGAGAACGTGCAGAAAACAGGACAATAAACATGGGACACGTGTCAGATGCAGAGGATTCGTCCGTTGTCCAGCGGTTGAAGATGTAGTCTATAAATAAGAGAAGAGATGCAAGGAGTAAGGGTCTTTCGTCCACATCACAACAGGTCCGGTAAAGGTAATTCTCAAATCCCACAGCCATAAGTCCAAGCGAACGCGACGTAGTGCGACAGGAACGGGTCAAACGTGAGTGGCTGAGTGATGCTCGACTGACCAAACCTTTACATTTCCCTGCAAACTCTTTGTATTTCCTGCACTTTAATTTTAATGCAGTTTTTCTTTTTCCTTTGCTTTGTCTTTTCATTTACTTTAAATTCTGCACTTTCTTTTCTCTAAAACAATCAATCAGTTCGTTCGAACCACTTTCGACGGACACCACACGCACCCACTCCACTCACACCATTTCGCGCACTTCACGATATCCATATCCCAGAGCCTGTAAGAGGATCAGGATCCAACATCTTCATCAACATTTGGATCCACTTGTGGATTTACGGGGTTTACCAAAAACCAACGTAAACACTTTCTCACCTAAATATTAATCAACCCTAACTCAATTAATATTTCATGCACATATAATCAAGCCAAGCCAAACAAATATTCTCCTAACAGAACAAATATATCCTTGCATATAATAATAATTATCTAATAAATAGTAAAATTACTAAAATGTACTTGAGTAAATATTTAAAGTCTTACGATGCTTATTTTATATTGTGGACCATTTCAACTTGTCTCCTTATTATACATGAAATATGATGAACGGTTTATGGTACATATTTATATCTAATTTATAATACACAGAATGTATAGATGATTTGATGGGTGGTGATTATGAAGATCCATGCAACAATTTTATTTGTTATTTGTCTTGGGAAAAAATATAATGCCCGGATACATGTAGGCCGAATTGTGTACGATTTTTTTTAATTTGCTTGAGAAAAATTGTCATTCACAAATTATCCTGTTCTAAAAATTTGGAATGTTCTAAAAATTTGGAATTGTGTGTGAGGCACCAGTCACAATTCGGAACTGTTCTAAAAAATTGTTATTCACATAGATATTGTATTGCTTCAAGTGTATGGTTTGTTTGTATTTTGAGTTGGTAGAACCACACAACCAACCCTCATGAGTTTGATTAAATTGCATTTAACACAATTAATTACATCACAACATGTGACAACAACTCTCAGGTTTCTCATTAGCTTCAAATGCAAATTCAACAAAGTTGGTACATCAAACTTGGTTTTGAAAACCTTGGAGGAATACAATCAAATTGACATTGAAGTTGTTACATTAGCTTGAAGCCCTTCCCACACAAAAATACCCTACTGTAACTATCCAAGACAATATAGTTAACCCAACTACAACCATCTTCTGGACTCTCTCTGCCTCAACCTTCTTCTTAAGCATCTTGGTATTCACTTTCATACCCATAGTCTGTTCAACAGGATTGCCAGAATTTAAGCTCTGACTATGCTCTTGGTATCCTCTTCTCCTTTGGGGTCCCTTGTTGGTTCATCAATAAAAAAACAAGATGCCGCAAGATCCTGCCATCTACATAAAACAGAAAAAACTGAAAACACACAAACAAGTGCATGTAAAAAAAATGGGAACAAAGGGAAGTTCAAATCAAATTTGAACAAAGGAGATTCAAAGTAACATAATGAGATTAACAATCTTATTTGCCAATTTATACATCAGAGGAACCTCCGACCTGGGTTATCTGCAGTCTGCCAGTGTAAAATCATGAGGGGGACACCACATTGACTCTTTGCTCTTGGACCTGCAGATCTGGCCTGCCACGTGAGGACGATGCAGAAGACCTAGTCATGTTCAATTTCCAGAAGCAGGTCGAAGGAGTAGAAGAACGGGAGAACGAAGAACAGCGAAGAAGATTGAATGATGAAAAAACCATACGTACGACAGAGATGTCAAGAAACACACAGAAGCAACACGAAGAAAATAGAGAAAGGAAAAAGGAGAAGATGGAACTCAGGGGTGGAAGAAGATGAAGATGGGGCTCACTAGACTTTAGGGGTGGAAGATGAAACGCATGAGTAGCTTCAGTAATGTTTATAATTTCAGCTTCTAATTTAAGATTTTGGGGGTAAATTTGGTTTAGGATTTAATTTAGTTTTTGGGGGGTAAATCATGATTTAGTGAAATCTGGAGTAATTAGTTTTTCTGGATTTTCTGACGTGTCGTATATTTAAAAAAAATAGAAAAAATTCACATAGTCATCATTTAAGCAGTCAACAAGCCACATATGCACTCGCCGGAACTCCGTCCTTGGGCAGGGACCAAACAAAAAAACTTTATCCAATCGGAGGGACTTATTGCTAATATTTTTTTAGCAGGAATCAAACGCAAATAGATCATTAACCCTACTAAAAATACATGATGGAGGTCTAATAAAAAATCATAGCAAATGGCCCATCAAGTGAATATATGTTATACACTTTTTTTTTTTCGAAAGCAAAATTTTATTGAATTCACATAGAGTTAAGAAATAAGTCCTCTCGACAAAGAACATAATACAATGCCATAAAAAACAAAAAGCAAAGGAAGCAGTGCAAATGTCTATGCCTGAAAAACGACAATCCAAGCAAGAGAAAATATAACAACATAAAAACGCAAAATCGCAGAAGCAAACCTCTGAACCCTAAAATAACAAAAAACAAAAGCCCAACAATGACATAGCTTCAGACGAGACAACAACAACTTCATGGCCAACTCCAACAACAACGACCACCGCGCACGCTCCTACTCAGACGGACCAACACCATACAACGACAACCGAGCAAGAGTGTCATTCCCATCACAGCCTAAAAAAATGTCATTGGTTAGGCTTGTTTAGGTGTAGGGCGCGCGAGAGACAGAGAGGTACACCAGGGCACAAACCAAGGCATAAGCTACTCCAAGGGCGTCGACGCAAATTGAAGAAACGACGAGGAATCTTGAAATCTTGAGCACTCCAACAATCCTTTGATTCTCGGCGATCCAATCAAACCAAAATGCTCAACCCCCTCTGGCTAACATATGAAGATGAGGATAAAGGATTCCTTCTATTTTTATCTACTACTTCTCTTAGGACATTGGCGAACAAAGTTGTTTGGTACCTCCTCGTCCTGTAAACCTCATCGCTCTTCCTTGTCAGCACCTCTGCCTTGTATCACGAAACATGGTCATGGTTGAAGGGCCCATAAAGATAGAAATGTAAATAAAACTAACAAATCACAGAATGCAATAAGAAACTTCAAAGTCCATTTAACAATTTCTCAAACATATAGTGTGCATGAAAACCAGAAGGGACATATGAAGAGGAATTAATTCCACCATTTCATCAAACAGCTACCAGGCACGGAAACTACAACTGATGTATAGAAAAAGAAAAAAAAAAGGAGGGTTGGAGGGTAAGAGACAGAGAGAGCAAAGTTGCAAAATGAACCAAAATAGTGCCAGTTAAAAGAAAATAATAAACGAGAAGAAATCCAATAGAAAAGAATTGGAGAAAAATTGAAATGAATCGAGTTCAGGGCCGCTCTTGACGGTGAGCTCCATGGGTGGTTCTGAAGGCTTCGACAACAGGCAGGTCAAAGTCAACCTGAATTCGAAACCATACCCTTGTTTGCTCCTGAGCCTGAAACTGCTTCTTTCTTCAAGGTCAGACTCAAACCGTTGTGCGGCGATCTTTCAGAACGGGGTGGTCCAGAACTCGCCATGGTGAAGGAAGCGATCGTTGCTGTCTATAAAGCACACAAGCTCAGCCAAACAAAGGAAGGTCGTGAGCCCAACCTAGCTAGGTCGCCGTTGATGTGTGCAGTGAAGGGTGTTGGAACAAAATGAGAGAACTCACAAGAATAGAGAAAGAAACTGAATTAAAATTTTCTTAAGTGTTTACACTACACAGTTCTCATATACACGTTCATGTGTTCTACTTCTCTACATACCTCTGTATTTATAGTGCTGGGCAACACTCTAAACTAACACTAAATGCTAACATCAACTAACTATGATACACGCATAGATTCGTACTCGTCTGGTTACTAATCCACTACCAGACGTGGTCCTCGTCTGCCACGTCTAACATGTTCACCAGACGAGACCAAAACAGACACATACAGACTTAGGCATTTGAATTGATTCACAACACTCTCCCTCAATTCAAATAAGATCAAAAAGTAACAACACCATTCTTGTGTTTCAGCTTCTCGAATTGATCTCCCTTTACTGCCTTCGTTAGTAGATCTGTGACTTGCTCAAGTGTTCCGCAAAACACCAGCTCTAACTTCTTCTTCTCCACTTGTTCTCTGATGAAGTGGAATCGTGTTTCTATGTGTTTGCTCCTTCCATGTGATATTGGGTTCTTGGCTAGGTTGATTGCAGATTTGTTGTCTATGTACAACCTGATTGGATTCTTCAATTTCACACCTAGTCCTGTGAGCAGCGTACTAAACCAAGCAGCTTGCATAGTAGCAAAACACCTAGCTATATACTCTGCTTCACAAGATGAGAGTGCAACTACTGGTTGCTTCTTGGAGGTCCAAGAGATTGGAGCTCCTTGAAACATAAACGAGTAGCCTGTGGTGCTTCGTGTGTTGAGCTTATCACCACACCAGTCAGAATCTGAAAAACCAACCAACCCTCCAGCACCTTTGTTTTCCTCTATAGGAAACCATATCCCATGACTCACAGTTCCTTTAACATATCTCAGCATTCTCTTTGCTGCCAGCAAATGGGACTTCTTAGGCTCATTCATGAACCTACTCAGCATCCCAACAACAAAACATATATCTGGCCTACTGTTGCACAGATATCTCAAAGAGCCAACCAATTGTTTGAATTCAGTTGCATCAACTCTTTCTTCGTCGTCTGTCCCTTCCAGTGTCTGATTTGTTTCAGCAAGTGTCCTTGATGGATTGCAATCTATCATATTGAATCTGCTCAAAATCTCTTTGGCATACTTTTCTTGATGCAGCAGTACACCCTTTTATGTGTACTTAAACTCCATTCCAAGAAAATAAGCCACTCTCCCTAAATCAGTCATCTCGAGTTTTGACTTAAGAAGTTGCTTAAGAGCATTAATCTCCTCAATTGAATCACCAGTGATTAGCAAATCATCAACATATAGACAGACTAGGAGAAGTTTTTGTTCCTTACCTCCTTTAGCATACAGACCATATTCAACTGAACATTTCTTAAAACCATGTTTTAAGAAGAACAAATCAATCTTCCTGTTCCAGGCCCTTGGTGCCTGTTTCAATCCGTACAAAGCTTTGTTCAGCTTATATACCATATTCTATTTCCCTTTTTGGACAAAACCTGGAGGTTTTGACACATACACTTCTTCCTCCAATGGTCCATTCAGAAATGCAGACTTTACGTTTAGGTGGAATAGAGACCAACCTCTCCCACAAGCTAAGGCCACAACTAGCCTAATTGTCTCATGTCATGCCACAGGTGCAAATAATTCAAAGTAATCAATACCTGGTTTCTATAGAAAACCTTTTTCAACCAGCCTAGCTTTATGCTTCACTATCTCCCCTTTAGGTGACAGTTTCATTTTGAAGACCCATTTCACACCTATAGCTTTCTTATCAGAAGGCAGGCTGACCAACTGCTATGTGTTATTCTTTTCAAATGATTTTAACTCTTCTTTCGTAGCAACAATCCAGACTTGTTCCTTCAGTGCTTCCAAATGCGAAATAGGTTCTGAATCAGCTAGCATGGCATATTGAATAAGTTCACCTTCTTCACTTATAGCGTTGTTTGAGACGAGTTCACAGTCTTGTAACCTTGTAGGTAACCTCTTCTGCCTTATAGGTCTTTCCGACGTTTCTGGCCTAAGGTCCTCATCTGGCACAAGGCCCTCGTCTAGCCCAAGGTCCTCATTTGGTACAAGGTCTGACGTTTCTAGCCCAAGGTCCTCGTCTAGCACAAGGTCCTCGTTTGGCACAAGGTCCTCGTCTATTTCTGGAACTAGGAAAATCCGGTTTGGACTCTCACCACCCTTTTTCTAGTTCCACTCTTCAGTCTCAGAAATCACAACATCTCTGCTGATAAGAAATTTCTGAGTAATAGGATTGTAGAGTCTATAGGCTCCAGTAGCATGATACCCAACAAGTATCATTTTTTCACTCTTATCTTGCAGCTTCGTTCGCTTTGTATCTGGAATGTTTTTGTACACCAATGACCCGAACACTCGCAGATGGCGTGCACTAGGTTTAGTACCATACAAGACCTCCTCCGGTACCTTTCCCTTTAAGCTTTTCGTTGGACAATGATTCAAGAAGTATGCTGCCGTGGACACTGCTTCACCCCATAAACTGTGTGGTAGATTCTCTTGCTTGACCATACTTCTGGCCATTTCAACCAAGCTTCTGTTTCGTCGTTCTGCAAGACCATTGTGTTGAGCAGTGTATGGGGGCGTAACATCATGAAGAATGCCTTGATCTTCACAGAATGTTTTGAATTCCTTAGAGTTGTACTCTCCACCACCATCAGTCCTCAAAATCTTCACACTTTGATCACTCTGTCTTTCAATTTCAACTTTAAAGCGTTTGAATACTGGCAGAGCTTCACTTTTGGTTTTGATGAGATACAACCAAATACGTCTGTTGAACTCATCAATAAATGTGATAAAGTACTTATTACCACCAAGTGAAGGTGTTTCAAATGGTCCGCAGATGTCAGAAGCAATAACATGTAGCACATGTTGAGCTCTCATTTGCAATTGTTTAACAAACGACAATCTCGTCTGCTTTCCAGTCATACAGATAGAACACACACTGTCTGGTACATGCAGTTTTGGTATCCCTAAAACCAAATTTCTAGACTGCAATTCAGAGAGACTTTTGTAATTCAGATGCCCATACCTTTGATGCCAAAGGAACGCGTCTTGAGAGGCAAACGTGGCCATCAGACACTGAGGAGGCAGAGTTTTGATATTGACTTTGTAAGTCCTGTTCTTGGCAATAGTAGACTTGAGAATAAACCTGACTTGATGGTCAAATAGTTGTATATCCCCATTCTTCAGGGAGACAGGAAAGCCTTCATCAACAAATTGATCAATACTGAGCAGATTACACTTTAGTCCTGGAACAAACAGAACATTAGCAATACGTGTTGTGTTGTCGTCTGCCGTTTCAAAGGAAATCCTTCCCATGCCCTCAGCTATTAGACCTCTGCTATCAGCCATCCTAATGTGGGTTTTCTTGGACCCATCAAACTCAGAAAGCCAGTTTTTGTGCCTAGTCATATGATTGGAGCACCCAGTGTCAAGATACTAAGTATCTGAAATGCTTTCATCACTACTGGTTGAAACCATAAAAGCAAGAGAGTCCTCGTCTGATTCCTCATGTGCAAGATTAGCTTCTTCATCAGACTTCTTGTTTTAGTGCTTCTTCCCTGCACCTTTGTTGCTACTGGGACACTCACTGGCGTAGTGACCATATTTTTCACAGTTGTAGCATTGAATATGGCTGTTATCAAAGGATTTCTTCTTCCCTTTACCATTACCACCACCTTTATTGGCTGAGGTTTCTGGGTTTTCGTCATCTGCACAAGATTTGGATTTCCAAGATTCCCCTTTCTAGAATTCCGATTTACTCTGTTTCCACTTCTTTTTCCGCTCTTGGAAAGAAGTTTTATTGGATTGAGCATACAGAGCACATTTGTTCTCGTTCTTAGGTTCCCTCTCTAAGACACATAACTCTCGTTTCTCCAAGGTTCCTTGCAACTCTAAAGCTTGAGTTTGCTCAGATCTTTGGTCTCTTCAATGGTTACCACCAACATATCAAACTTCGGAGTTAGAGTATGCAAGACCTTTTCAACAAAGGTCTGTTCCAAGAGTTCTTCACCACTGCTCTTCATCTGATTTGCCAAGATTATCAATCTTGAGATATAGTCACTTACGGTTTCTTCTCGCTTCATCTGGAGAAATTCGTATTGCTTCCTGAGAGTTTGGAGACGCACTTTCTTGACTTTCTCGTCTCCACCGTAATATGACTTCAGGATATCCCACGCTTCCTTCGAAGTGGTTGCAGCAACAATCTTCTCAAAGACCCTTGAATCCACACACTGGTAAATATAGAACAGGGTCTTTTGATCTTTCTTCTTGGCTTCTTTATAGGTAGCCCGCTGAACTTTCATCGGATTTGCCCCCAATCGATCATAGCCATCCTCAACGTACTATGTTACATCTTGTACGTTGAAGATAACCCGCATCTTCACACTCCACTGGTCCCAGTTCTTGCCATAAAAAATTGGAAGATTCGTTGATGAAATTCCATCACTTCCCATCGTTGCCGGTGATGATCGATCACAAAAAAATGATGCTCTGTTTCAGCAACTTAACACAGAGGCTTTTCACAAAGAAAAGAATCATAGAACAGAGGAATTTCTATTTCCCTTTCTTGATCCCCATGATCGTAGAAAGCTCTAGATACCATTATGTTGGAACAGAATGAGAGAACTCACAAGAATAGAGAAAGAAACTGAATTAAATTTTTTCTAAGTGTTTAAACTACACAGTTCTCATATACACGTTCATGTGTTCTACTTCTCTACAAAGTACATACCTCTGTATTTATAGTGCTGGGCAACACTCTAAACTAACACTAAATGCTAACATCAACTAACTATGATACACGCATAGATTCGTACTCCTCTGGTTACTAATCCACTACCAGACGTGGTCCTCGTCTACCATGTCTAACATGTTCACTAGATGAGACCAAAACAGACACATACAGACTTAGGCATTCGAATTGATTCACAACAAAGGGAGCCACCGCTAGGGGGAGAAATCTGGCAACGTTGTGAGAAGGAAAAAGGAACCCTCGCGCTTCATCTCGTCAGAACAAAAAAGAGAGCATCATCATAGAGCAAGCAACAACGATGGTGACCGTCGTGACGACAACGGCGGCCGGCGAGACAGAGCAAGGAAGAGCGATGTGGCAGCTAGTTAATTTGCTTCAATAAATTTTTACTTTTGAAAAAAAAATATCTATTTTAATTTTTTTTTTTACAAAACATCAACATACAAAGATGAGGTAGACTCTACAAAGAAATATATTATTTATTAAAAAATAATAATATCTACATTCCTTTTATTCAATACAAAGATTTATATATAATTTCGAAATTAGGAAAGAAGTGGAAAAATAGGCAGAAAAATTAATGTGAATAATTCAGAGAGTATTGCGGGTAGCCACATCCAAGTTACTTAATCTATGAACTAAAATTTTCACCATACTTAGGAAAAGCTAATAATAACCAAATCAAAATGTCAAAGCCTTTTGAATCTTAACCGAAAAGATAGTTTCATATTCTTGCTTTCTAAGGTTATAATTTCTCCTTCCTATATGCACCTCAGACACATTTTTCATTCTTCTCTACGTTAATTTCAAACACAATCTATTCGGTAACCATTGATAACCTGAAGAGTTCTTATGTCCTCAAAATGTCCACCATTAAGGAGGACACATCAACTTACAGAAGGGGTCGCTTCATATTTTGTAAAGAAACCATCAAACATGCTCACCAATGTTGTTCTCAACCAACCAAAGAAACCAGATAAACAAGCCAAGTTCAAGAGGCAATCTATTGATGCTTGATTGGGGAAGAAAGTTGATAATCAGATCACATGAATGCATGAAAATTCCGAAGCTCAAAAACAAGACAGGAATCCAAAAAAAAAAAAGAATAAGGAGGCATCTCAGTTATCCAGGTTAATATATATTTCTTCTTTAATTAATGTTTCTTATTTGCATGTATCCAAATATTAGAGAAATAAGTTGTCTACTACGAACGAAGTAAAATCTAATTCAAAAGTTTAAAGAGCTTGTTAATTGATTTTAACAGAGCATACTGCAAAGGGAGTTGCGTTTGGCGCCCCCCATTTGCGCCTTACGCCCCCTTTAATAGGGTCATTTATGAAAATGTCCTTAAAATCTTTTTTGATTCCCGAGATGTCCCTTTCTTCTACCTTTTTGTGAGAATAAATCGCACTTATAAGTGCGATTTGTGTTTCAAATTCTCTTCGCACTTACAAGTGCGAAATTTTCCTCCAAATCGCACTTATAAGTGCGAAATAGTATTTTTTTTTTTATTTTTTAATTTGTTTTTTAGTTTTTTCAAAGTGTATCGCACCTACAAGTGCAAAATTTGCCTTTAAATCGCACTTATAGGTGCGAAATAGTATTTTTTTTAATTTTTTCAAAGTGTATCGCACCTACAAGTGCGAGATTTGCATCCAAATCGCACTTATAGGTGCGAAATAGTATTTAAATTTTTTTTTGTAATATTCCTGGCCCTGAAAAAGGAACTTCTAACGGTCTCGGATGGCGACGAGCTGAACTACAAAGTTGAATAGAAAAAAAAAGTAATTGGACGCTTATACTTCGCCATAAGCTCGGTGTCCCGAGCCCAAATTCCATCGTTTGCTATTTTTTTTAATAATTGAAAAGAAAAATTCACCATAAATTTGTAAATATGTCAACTAGACTAACTGTGGTGGTCCCATGATTTTTAAAAACTATTTGGGCATTTTTTAAATTTTTTAGATGTTTTTTAATATGAAATCGCACTTCAAAGTGCGAAAATTGTCTCAAAATCGCACGTAAAGGTGCGACCAAATAAAATACATTAAAAATAAATAAATAACATATATTTGCAGCGATTTTGAAGAATATTTCGCACTTACAAGTGCGAATATTAACCCGAACGCGTCGAAAACTTCGAAATCACTTTTTTCTTTCACTTATGTTAACCCACTTTAGGTTATGACTTGTCCCTTTCGTCCATTTCATTATCCGGGTAGAACGAAAAGGTATGGGGGGAGAGAAATGGTGAGGGTGATGAGTTGAAGGAAGTGGAGGTGAGGTTTTGAAAAAAAAACCATTTTTAGAGTTTGTTTTTTGGTATAATTTCTTTTTTCAAATTAGGGGCAATTGGGGGACGCCAAACGCAACTCCCTCAAAATAACTGAGTAAAATGATGTAGCTTCTATTCTATTCTATTCTAGCTCTCTTTCATGGTGATATTAATATATAGGGGTTGTGATTGTAGGTGCTGAGCAATTTAAGTTGCATTTTCAAAAATAAAGAGGTTACTTGAAACAACGACGCAAAGGAAAGACGGATAAAGCTCTGAAGCTCGAGGTATGATATAGTTTTGAATATTGATGCTTTAATTTATTTGTAAGAGTGTGTTCGTATGAGTATTTTCATTTTTTTTTACATTTATTGCTGATTTGTTTCCGCCTAAAGAAAGGAGATTTTAAAGTTGAATGATAAAATTATTTTATTTTAAGCAATTTTTGAAAAGAATGAATTAATTTATGTTTCTTTATAAATGTAATTTTTGTATCTTTTATTTCAAGTGTAAATCTAAAAGAAATGCAATTTTTTATTACAATTTAGAAGGTGATTTTAAATTGTTTGGGTATAAGAACATAAAGTGCTTTGTTCATATAAAGTTATATTAAAGGATATTGAAAGCACCTTTGATATATATGTTTGGATAATTAAAAAACTATACTTAGAAAGCAAAAAGTAATATATATCATATGCAAAGATTAGATCACACGCTTTCCAAAAGGAGAAAAAGGAAACCTAACCAAAAGAAGGGGACAAAAACCTCCGAGGAATAGAAAAGCACCACCAACAACCATAGGACCCAAACACCCCATATACAACATGATGCGCAAAAATAAAGCCAAAAAACTGGAATATGAACACAAAAGGTTCACTAGAAATGAAAACCTCAAAACAAACCCCATAATGAAACTTTGTCATATAACCTAGGACGAGTAGAACGATAATGCTTTGTTAAGCTGAAACTGCACCGACATTGGTCCCATCAAAAACCACGCCAAGATTTTTCGCTTGAAGCCAAATACGACTAGCTATAGTCAAAACACATAAGGTACCATGAGCCTTCGAAAGAATCAACGGATTAGGCATAGTCCCTGTCAGCACTTACACCCGAAAACCCAACCAAACCGTTCATTTTTTATTGTCTACCATGAAATTTCCTAGGACGACCTCTCTTTCTAGGTGGTTTAGAACCAGAAACTCCCAAAGATGACACCTCAAAGACAGCTACCTCACACAAATGTGAAAAGGATCCAATGCACCATCTTCACAGAGAAACAAAGGCTCAACCCTAGATGAGTGGATTCCTATAGCATCAGGGTAAGCGAAAAGGCAATTTGAGCAAGAATGATGGCTAATCTGCAAGTGGACAGATTTGCTTGCGTAATAAAAGTTCTTTTCAACGAGGATTGCGATTGATTATCAACTTTGTTCTAATTCTTGAATTTAGAAAGTAATAAAACAGAAAATAAAAAGGATTGTGGGGGTTTTCAATTTGGATTGATGACAAATCATGCAATAATAAAAACAAAACGTTAAGAGTGACGAAAAACTTATGAGAGAAAGGTAGCACCAGGGTTCTGTTTCGCCGAATTGATCTATGCCTTAAATTAACCTTATTCGTATGAATTCAAGCAACTTCTCTATGGTGGTTTAGCCTAAATTCTAACTTGTTAATTCCTTACACAAGATTGACTCCTAATTCAATTATAAAGTCTGTTTTACGAGCACTCAAACACTTGAATTAGAGATTCAGATTTCAATTACTAGCCACCACTATTAGGGTCTACTCTTATTCCTAATAATTACGTTACCGCGATTCCCTTGTTCCCGATCAAACTCTTGTTTCTCCCAAGAACAAGCAATAAACTTGCGTCGACTCAAGCATACATAATTAACTGAAACGTAATCATAGATAAATAACTTGAAGGTTCATACAAAGAAATCAAATCAAGACATAGAATCAAAGAGGTTCAACACCCTAGTGCTAGAGAGAGGTTTAGTTACACATGATCATAGAAAACATAGCCAAACAAGAGAGGAAGTACATAACCAAGATGGAAATGACAAAGAATCGGCGCCTCACGGTCTTAGAATGGCTTCTCCCAATGTCTCCTAATGTTTCCCAGAGAAAAAGATAGGTTTTGGGGTAAAATATTCGTGTTTTAAAGCTTCAGTCAATGTTCGCATCGCAGCTGCGACGCGGAGCCATCGTAGCAGCGTTAACATGGCAGTATCGCAGCTGCGGTAGAAACCATTGCATCTGTGCTGGCTTTCTGACAAATCTGGCCACTTTTCGTAAAATGGCTCGTATGAGTTTATTAACCGTCGAATCGGGCTGAAATTTTGATATGTTGTTCTTGACTTATTGATATACAATTTGACCGGTTGGATTGTCAAGAAAACATCTGAGCTGGGAGAAAAGGCCCACGCAAGTTGCAGCCAAATTACTGAAATAAAACCTGTAACACAAAACTCAAGAAAAACCCATAAAAATATCTAATAAATGCATAAACATCCTAAACTCAGCTAAAAACACAAAAATGCATGCAATAAACCTAAAGTGTATTATAATGACAAAAATACCCTAATTAACTCATTAAACTAAATGCAAAATAACTAAGAAAACAGCTCAGAAACCCGAGTCATCAAAGAACGAAAAGAAACTAGGTTTTCCCCATAATACTTGTGACGCAAAATTAAATTTGGTAAAGCCTCCGTCCCGAGAACACAAGGAGAAGGAACAAGGGAATAGCTAGCGAGACCTTCACGCTAGGGATAAGACCATGAATCCCACCAAAATATGAACTCAAGGCCAAATAAGCCAAAAAAAAATCAAAAGAGAAAATAGAGAGATACTTCCCTTCACCAGCTGCCACCCTTAGAACACAAGGAACCACTATAGTCTCTTTTAAAGTCTTCATAGCCATATTAAATTAAACCTTAGGAACCCACATAGTTGACTTAGCCACCCCACACATACCATCATCTGTCTCCTTATCGGAACCTTTTACGTCATCAATCTCAACCTGCTGAAACCAAGATGTAATCTCAAGGAAAAAACCTCGTCTTGATTCCACGGACCCCAAGTACCAAAGCTCCAAAATCCAAAAGCCATATCCTCCTCTACAATAGAGATAAAGGCCATGCCTGGATCTTTCGCCTTCCCCACCAAAACATCCCAACAAGACTTTGAAGACAATTCCATAATTCACATCCTCTTCTCAACCAAGGTTTCGCCCCTAGAGCCAACTACCTTCTTTGCTAGAGCTTGAACTGAGGGTTTACGGCTACCCATGGTTGACTTACCCAATGAGGAACTTAGCCATCGCAACAGATAAGGTTGCACCTCCAAAATTAAGTTCATTTAGAGATCTGACTTTCGAGAGAACTTTATTTCTAGATGTGAATCTGACAAAACCGAAGGAAAATTTCAGTCCTATTTCTTCATACATTGAACGAAGACCTTCTTCAGCTTGTCGAGATGTTCGAAGAGGTCTCTAACCTGGTGGTAGCCCACCGAGGCCTAAATGTCGGTAACGAGCACGTTGGTACACGAGGGATCCAAGGAACATAAATGGTCATCGTCCTCTTCCATCTCGCCACCTTCATCCTTGCTTTAGACCACCTCCCTCGAGATTGAGTGGCCAAATCCCGTCGTCGCCACTCCTAGAGTTGTTCGGGGTCTTGGAACCCTAGCAGAGACTTTTTTCATATCTTATGGTAAAAAATGTTGGATAATTTAAAAAGTTATTATGGATAAAATTTCTAAAACTTAAATAACCTCATAAAAAGGATTATATTTCTCCCTATTGACAATTTTTTTTTCAAAGTTACTAGGAATAGCATAAAGTAATAATTAAATTTCTAATTTTTTTCATATTCTACTTTTTATCCAAAACATATAAAAAAATATTAGAAAAAAAAAAGAAAGTGGCAATTTTTTTTAAAAAGGTGATTATTTCACAAAATATGCATCAATAAATGGACCCTTAATTTGGTTAAATTATTTAGGGTAAAAGTGAGTTAAAGATAATATGACTTTTAATTTAACATACTTATAGCAGAAAAGTTCTAAAGAATAATATTGTTTAGATATTCACTATATCAAAAAAGTACTGTGATTTAATTTAGATGCAAGACACACATGAATTCAATCACACCTCTCTATTTTCATTTTAAATTTTTTAAATTTAATTTTACTATGACACTAAAATTTACGGATTCTAATTTGATAACTATGTTATATTTTTTACATTGTCAGTGCATAGTAATTAAACTTCAAAATGAGTTTAGTGTCCGTATATATTTTTCTATATAAACTTCATCTATATTGTAACTATCTACTTCTAATATATAAATTAAAAAATTTAAAATAAATATTTTTCTACATTTATTAATGCATACATTAACAATTTTTAATGTTTAGGTTAATTATTATATTTATAATAATATTAATACATATTTTAAATATTCAAATAAAATGAATAACATTATTAATTAAGAACATCTAAATGATATAAAATGGACATAAAAATATTAAATTTGTAGATAAAAAATAGTGGAATAAAAATATTCAAAATTTGAACAACAAAGAAGGTTTGTAATGTGAAAGAAGTCATTTCACAAATTAAAACCTAAATGATATAAAATGACTTCTTTCATATTCAAAATTGAAATATTAATAAAAACATTAGAGTTACACATACCTATAAAATAAAAGAAATAAATAAGCCTTTGTCTTATATGGGTCAAGAAAACATTATTTCACAAATTAAAATTACTTCCTTGCAAATTTTTATTTTAATAGTAAGAATCAGATTGTAAATATAGAAATTAATTTATACTAAATAAATTATATTAAATATTACATTTAGTAAGAAGTAAAAACATAGTTACATTTGTTGTGGACTAGATTTTAACATGAGTTACCATAAAATTACCTATAATATGATGAATATCTATACCCGTTTATAAACAAAGAAAATAAATTCTCTATAATTGAAAATTACTTCATAAGTGTTTTTGGATGGAGTTGTTAGAATTAATTGTAGATAAAATTAATTTTATTAAAATTAATTATGAGAAAGTGAGTTAATTTTATGAAATTGCACAACTGATCATGTTCAGCACTAAATTTAGAATTTGTAGCTTCAACCTAAAAATAATTTTGATATTAGAATCAATTGTGAAATGAAACATCCTAACATAACGTTTATATCTATATGTTCCAAACCCTTGCGAATCAAATTCACAACTGATTCTTTTGTTTCATAGAAATATTAGAAACATCCAACATAAGATATTAGAAACTATAAAAAATTTATTATGGAAATCACGGGATGGTTTGTTATAAATAGGTGTGCCAAATTGGGCTCGCGGGGCCCGACCCGCCAAAAACCCGTTAAAATGCGGGTTGGGTTGACCCACTTTTGGTATATGGGTTGAAAGTCTCAACCCAACCCACATTTTGGCGGGCTAGTTCGTCAAAATGTAATGTGGTGGAGAAAAAAAATTCTGCTTACTGGATCATTTCCATCTCAATTTAATTATAATTTTAAGTTTTTGGAATTACTGCAATAAATAAGATATATTAATTTCATAAAAATGTAGTGAACAATCTCCAATTCAGATGTAGTAACTGAATTCCACAACATTATCCAACGTAAATCATGTTTTCCTAAATGTGTCGAAACATAAATAATAATTCTTGTGTGAGCACAAACGTAACACAACATCTTTAGACACAACCAATCACAAAATATAACTAATTGGAATTTTAAATTAGAGTGCAATTGTTTCTCTGATCTCTCCCTTTTCTTTAATGTTTCTCATCTCTTTTATTTAATGTTAAACTCTTGGCCTTTAACTTTATGGTGATAGGAAAATTAGCAGGTGAAATTAATTTTGTTAATTTTCATAAAAGTATTATTTGTTTTCCTAATTTACAATTTAAAATGTATGTCATCTCTTTTCATTTATTATTATTCTCACAAGGACATTACTTAAAAAACCATCAATTAATGCTCTCTTAAAATTATAAATGGATATATATATATATATATATATATATATATATATATATATAATTATTTTAATTCTTAGTGGACAGTTTTTATAACGGAGGTGACATGTTATGTTTTTTTCTGCTATATGAGTATTCATTTTCTACATATGAATGTATTTTGTTCTTCTAAATATAATTTTACAAATATACTTATTATTTTACAAAACTGTTAAATAAAAATAAATATATGTACAATTTTAAAAAGTTTAAGTCACTCTCTTTTTATTTACGTGCTGATTGATTGACTATATTCATAATCTTTCTCAGCAGGGTGCACAAACTGAGATTAAAAAAAGTTTAAGTCTTTGTTCTGTGTCGATCAATCTGCCATAACAAGATGAATGAGGAGAATGGTACAAGCAATAACCTACAGCATCCATTTGAAATCTCTGTTTCGTCACAACCAGGAGATTCCAAGTTGCTCGACGATGATGGTCTTCCTAAACGAACTGGTAATCAATTTAGCTCTAACGAGAAGGGCTAGTAATACTCACTTTAATATTCCTTTTTCAATTTTTAGTTAATTAATTAAAACTTATACGGATACTTTTAATAGATCCTACATAAATTTCGATTAATCGATGAATGAGTGTTGGAAAGAGAATGTTATGAGTGTTGCTAACATTTTTGTTAGCTCGAAATACATACTTCAAGTTCACTTCAACAAAGTGAATCAGAATGTGTTATTTTCTCGTTTTCATACTTTCTTTCTAACCAATTTCTTGTTTTGAACAAAATTAACAGGATCTATGTTGGATGCTAGTGCTCACATAATAACTGCAGTTATTGGTTCTGGGGTTCTGTCTTTGGCTTGGGCTATAGCGCAACTTGGTTGGGTTGCAGGACCTGGTGTGTTGCTTCTCTTCTCTATTGTGACTTACTACACCTCCACTCTTCTCGCGGCTTGTTACCGTACCGGTGACCAAGTCACTGGGGAGAGAAACTACACTTACATGGCAGCTGTTCGATCACACCTTGGTATGCAATTGCTTATTGTATCATGTATCGCATCAATTACTTTCATTTCTCTTTACCTTTCTCACTCTGGGCGGGTGTCTGTTGGGTGTTTTCACTGTGCGGATGTCTAGAAATCATGGGTTTGGTGTGTGGCTATGTGCAGGTGGCATTAAGGTCAAGCTCTGTGGGATGGTTCAGTACACTAACCTCATTGGAGTAGCAATTGGGTACACCATTGCAGCTTCCATTAGCATGATGTGAGTTTGGAATCCTTAGATGATGTTGAAAGATGTAAGGAAAATAAATGGTGCTAATTGGCTAATTACTTTTGGTTTTTTGATCAAACAGGGCCATCAAAAGGGCTAATTGTTTCCACACTAGTGGAGGGAAAAATCCATGTCATATGAATGGCAATATTTACATGATTACATTTGGTATTGCTGAAATCATTTTCTGCCAAATCCCAGACTTCCATCAGTTATGGTGGCTCTCATCTGTAGCAGCTGCTATGTCCTTCACATACTCATTTATCGGGCTTGGCCTGGGTATTGGTAAAGTTGTAGGTATGTTTATATTTAGAGTTTTTTTTTTAACATTAGAAAAAAAAATTAGCATTTTGAGGTTGGTTTGACAATATTTGTTAATATGGAGTAGTTTGCGTAATTAGCCTGAACTGAGGAGTTTTATAAGGGGTCTCAAATGACAAGTTTTATATAAAACTCCTCATCTGAGGCGTTTTTACATAAAAACAAAAAATGAGGAAATTAGAATCTGCACTGATGGGATGTGGGAAGCAGGGGAACAGGACTGACCCACGTGCAGAAAACTCCTCAGATGAGGAGTCTTATATTACGCCTCAAATGAGGCCTTTTATGTTGCTCCTCAATTGAGGCGTCTTCCACCCCATTGGTTGCATGGGGTGGTTGCACGTCCTTCAAGAAACCAACCCCCTCCCCCAATTATTCATAACCTGGCCACCCCTCTCTCACCCATTCCCAACCCCCTTTTTCCCTATAAATACCCATCCCAACCCCCCATTTTTGTCTTTATGTAAAAACGCCTCATATGAGGAATTTTATAAAACTCCTCATCTGAGGCCCCTTATAAAACTACTCAGTTCAGGCTAATTATGCAAACTACCTCATATTAACAAATATTGTCAAACCAACCCTAAAATGCTAATTTTTTTCTTCTAATATTCAAAAAAAAAAAAACTCTTATACTTATGTAACCTATGACTAGTATTATTTTTATTTAGAGTTAATCGTATTTTTGTCCCTATAGCTTTGAGAGTGCGTGATATTTGTCTCTATATTTTCAATTGCTTAAATTAAGTCATTTACTAAATTTGGTCTAAACGTTAACTTGTGATCTAATAACTAGGGAAACAGCTAATATTAATCAATATTTTTACATGGAGAGTGATAAACCATTTTAAAATGTCATTCACGTAAAATATTGTGATTAAGGTCAACTTTTTCACTAAATTGGATGAAAGTTAATGTTTGAATCATATTTATTTAATTTTAAAAGTAAAGACTTAATTAGAGAAATTAAAGTTGTAAGAAATAAAATCATGCATTTGTGGAATTTTAGGGACCAAAATTACAATTAACCCTTTTGTTTGAATATTAAACTGTTGTTCTTACATTTGACTTGAATTGGACATCTAACAGGAAACAAAACTGTTAAGGGAAGCATAACTGGTGTAAGTGTTGGTACTGTGACACAAATGCAAAAAATTTGGAGGATCTTCCAAGCTCTTGGTAACATAGCCTTTTCCTTTTCCTACTCAATGATCCTTATAGAAATTCAGGTAAAACTAATTTCAGTTGTTTACTACCATATCATGTTCTCTTCCTCATAATCAATAGAAACTTCTTCCAAGAATTTATTGTTTTAAAATTGATGTCCCCACTCAAATAGTGGTTATGTCATGAAACAGGACACACTGAGATCCCCTCCTGCAGAATCAAAAACAATGAGCAATGCTACTCTTATTAGTAATTGTGTCACAACAACTTTCTACATGCTGTGTGGTTGCTTTGGGTATGCTGCTTTTGGAGACTCAAGCCCTGGAAACCTTCTCACTGGTTTTGGCTTCTACAATCCCTATTGGCTTATTGACATAGCCAATGCTGCCATTATTGTGCACCTTGTTGGTGCATACCAAGTCTACTGCCAACCGCTTTTCGCATTCGTCGAGAAGGAGGCCGCGAAAGCATTCCCTGACAGCGATTTTGTGAAGAAAGAGATTCAAGTGCCGATCCCTGGTTGCCATCCCTACAGGCTCAACTTTTTCAGATTGATTTGGAGGACCTTTTTTGTGATCGCTGTCACTGTAATAGCCATGTTGCTCCCATTCTTCAATGACATTGTAGGACTAATTGGAGCTATTGGTTTCTGGCCTCTTACTGTGTTTTTCCCAGTGGAGATGTATATTGTTCAAATGGGAATACCAAAGAGGAGCACAAAATGGTTTTGCTTACACTTGCTTAGTGCTGTTTGCTGTGTCGTTTCGTTAGTAGCCGCGGTCGGTTCCATTGCTGGGATCATCGCCGCTCTTCAAGTTTTCAAACCATTCCAAAGCGTATACTAATTGCGTAGGATAGAGGATACGTCTGGATACATGTTGAGGCTAGTGCGAATGGACGTTAGATCTCACTTTGAGATGAATGATAATCATCTTATGGATTGCGATCAAAGTTCATTTACCTTGCGCTCGAATGGTATTCAAATATGCATTTAGTATTCACCATTGTCAAGGATTTCAGTGGCAATAGCAAAAAAAATTCAATTTTGCCCATGTGAAACCTACATGATAGTGGTCTTGTAGCCCTGTAATTTCTATTTATTTTTCTTCTTTTTCCGGCTCTATAGCCCTGTAACTTGCTCTGTATTCCGAAATTCCAATTAGAAATGGAAGAAAGGAAACATTATTTTAATCTTCTTTTTTTCAATGTTATTTAACATCACTTTCTTAGCATAAATTGTAGTTTGAAAACTCTTTGAGGTCCACATACATGGACATGGTGATCTTCTCGACCTCAATTATATTGGGGGTTAGTTTTGTAATTCAATTCTGTTTGGTCAAAATTAGATTATTGACTAGTTAGTTTGTTTGGTACCTTAAGTATAGTCCCTTGATATATAAAAGGTTTTACACACTTGTAACTAACAAGTTTTGCCATGTTGTTTCAATAAGAGTTTTACCATTTTTCTCTTAATCTGCTATCGTGTGCGTGAAAGTGTGACTTACAAGATTCAATCACATAGTGGTCGCCATTGAGGAGTCTAAAGATCTTGAAAGTTACAAGATTAATGAATTGCAGAGGCTCATGAGCAGAGGTTGAAGGAGGGGTACCCAGATAAGAATTCTGATCAGGCATTGCAGGCTCATGCTAATCAAAGAAACTACAGTCATAATGATAAGCAAAAGAAGAACAAGGGAAAGTGGAAGAATGAAAAATGGAGAAGTAGTGAGGGATGGCAACAACATTCAGTGTCTAGTCATCAGAAGCAAGATTACAATTCTCCCAGACCAGAATCCTATCAACAAAATCATGATCAGAATAATTTCAAAAGAAAAGTTGGGAAATCTTCTGGAAACAAGAAGATTGTGGACAGAAGAAAGGTGCAGTGTTGGAATTGTTCAGATTGAGGTCATTTTGCATCTAAGTGCAAGGAAAATAGAATAAACAAATACAAAAACGAGGAAGTTAGCCTAGCGCCAGGGAGAGATTCTTCTGAATGGATACATTGAAGAGGAAGTATATGTTAAACAGCCCCCAGGCTTTGAGGAACCAACATTTCTAGATTATGTATTCAATCTAAGGAAAGCACTATATGGATTGAAGCAAGCTCCAAGAGCTTGGTATTACGGTCTGAGTTCATTTCTCATGAGTAATGGATTCGCAAGGAGTAAAGTTGATAATACTCTATTTAGACGAAAGCCATCAAATGATCTTATTTTAGTTCAATTATATGTTGATGACATCATATTCGGTGCTACTAATGAAACTTTGTGCAAGGAATTTTCAAGTCTTATGCAGAGTGAATTCGAGATGAGCATGATGGGAGAACTGAAGTTTTCTCTAGGTCTACAAATTCGTCAAGAGCAAGGAAAGACATACATTCATCAGACGAAATACGTTAAAGACCTTCTTAAGAAGTATAGAATGGAAATATCAAAGGAGATGAGCACTCTAATGCATCCCGGAGTCATATTGGACAAAACTAGTGAATCATCTCCCGTTGATGCTACTAAGTATAGAGGAATGATTGGATCACAGCTCTATCTAACATCTAGCAGGCCAGACATCATGTTTAGTGTTTGTCTATGTGCTAGATTCCAGGTAAATCCTCAAGAATCTCACCTAAGTGTCGTAAAAAGAATTTTTAGATTCTTATAGGTACTGCTAATCTTGGCTTAGTGTACGAGAAAGGTCATGATTTCAGGTTAAGAGGATTTTGTGATGCAGACTATGCTGGAGATCGCATAGAAAGAAAAAGCACAAGTGGTGGATGCCACTTTCTGGGCCAGTGCCTAATATCTTGGGCAAGCAGACGACAAAGCACTATCTCATTGTCAACTACTGAAGCTAAATACGTAGCTGCAGGTTCATGCTGCACCCAACTCTTATGGGTAAAACATCAATTAGAAGATTATAGCATATTTGAACATAACATTCCTTTATTGTGTGATAACACAAGTGCTATAAACATCACCAAAAATCCTGTTCAACATTCTAGAACCAAGCATATAGAGATTAAGCATCATTTCATCCGTGATCATGTTGCCAAAGGAAATATTGATATATCATATGTGCATACCGATGATCAACTAGCTCATATTTTCACCAAGCCTCTTATTGAAAATCGTTTTACTTATCTAAGAGAAAGTATTGGCATGTTCCCTGTGATATAGAATATATCATCTATGCTAACCCCTTTGTAGAAAACAACAGAAGGACAGACGACAAGAACTCTGTTATCGTCTGATAACATGAACGTCTGAGGTCAACTTTGTAAAGTTCAAATGACACTGTTTCACCCACCGGTTCACTTCTTGTGAATATGAAACGCGCTGTCTCCTCAGTAACTAGCTTCTTTCATACGCTTTAATTATTTAACTGTTTTGTTTTTGAAGAAATAATCACATCACATTTAATGCGCGTGGGATTTTGATTTTCTCTCTCCTAAAAATTCAAAAAGTAATCATTTCCTTTCACAAAAACCTAGAAAATCTTTTGCATTCCATGCGTATCAACAAAAGTAGCTTTCTGAACATTTTATCACTCTCACTTCATTATACACAATCTAAAACCCTAGCACTCTTTTCTCTTTCTGTTGCAGAAAACCTTCAATGGCACCTAAAGCGACCAAGAAGCAAGTGAACGCTCCACCCCATCTAACTCCGATGCAGGAGTTAATTATCAGAAATAGAGAAAGGTGTATCGCCGTCAACTGGAGACACCAAGTAGAAAGCATCAGAAAACCAGCGGTTGTCAACTTAGGAGATAGGCCTCCGGTATCACCAAGATACTTAGACCTAAACTGTAAGACCCTTTCTTTTTATTAAATATAAGGATTTTATTTGATATATGTGTGTGAAAATATATTGGATATATGTTGATTAAGTTTGACATATTTTTAAGCTAATTGTTGGTTTCGTCCGACGAATTATGTTGTATTCGTCTGACAGATCTCGTTTGTGCTCGTCCAACAAATAATGTTGTATTCATCTGACCGATCTCGTTGTGCTCGTCCGACGAATGATGTTGTATTCGTCCGATACATTCATTGGAGAGTTCGTTTGGTGAATTACTTTAGGTACTCGTTTGACGAGACACCTTTCGTTCTCGTTTGGTTCAATTAATTGGTGTTCGTTTGATGTGACTGTATAGTAAGTCGGTTAGTACTCGTTTGATTAGTTAGCCGTTTTTGCTGACTTTAAGAGATAAGTGTCAGATGCCTTGGAAATGATAAACTTCCGTTTTTGTTGACTTTGAACATGTGTCAGGATCATTAATGAGCATTAGTGACCCACCGCTTTCATTGACCACTTTTCATTAAATGCTTACCCTCAGAGTTGGTTTTCCTTGTACTATAAATACCAAGTTCCTAATTTCATTTCAGATCCTAGATTCTCTGAAATCCTCCCTACTTTCCTCACTTCGAAGAAATCTCTCGCAAACATCTTTCTAAAGTTCTTGTTCTTGTTCATTATATTTCCAGATTAAATCTTCCAAGTTGTGTTTGAACCAAAGAAGGTTGGTTTTTCTTACTCTGTTCTACCCTGTTTTTTGTTATACATGGAGTTTCAGTGATTCTGTTTCCAGTTTGGTTTGGGATTATTCCTTGTCGTTGGAATAGTTGATTAAACATATTATTATGCTTTGGTAGGTTGAAGACTCAAGTGTATGCAACTTAAGAGAAGGCAAGGGTAACTCATATGTTAGCTTATCTTAGTATCTATAGTGATATCTGTTTTAGTTACTTTGGTAACGTGAATATTGTGAATGAATACTGGAGTATTTCCAGATTGAATTATATTATGCAACTTATAGGGGTTAGGGGAACGAGTGAACCGTATTTGTTCATGAGAACTGTGATTGACCATCGTGATGAATTTTTGGTTTTATGTGGTGGACTATTATGTGTCGCGGGATCATCCGAGGGTGGTGTGGAAGAGTCTCGTCCTCGTAATCATCTTGTCCAAAATAAGGCAAAATAATGAGCTATGAATATATTTGATTATTGAAAATCACCAAGTGTGATTATGAATTCACTCATGAATTTCATGGAACTAGCTGTTAGTTTTATTAGTATGACTGGTGATACTCTTACTCTGATTTGGTGATAACCCGATTTCAGGTCCGATTTGGAGAAGTTGCCCCATGCAACTCATCCAGCAACTCCTCAACCACTGGCATTGGGTACTTGTTTGGTACAGTTACTTTGTTTAGCTCCTTGTAGTCCACACACCTCCAAGAAGCATCTTTCTTTTTTACCAAAATAACAGGATTGGAAAAAGCACTTGAATTTTGCCTGATTATCCCCTGCTGCAACATCTCTTGAACTTGTTTTTCTATCTCCTCCTTATGGTGGTAAGGGTATCGGTAAGGCCTCACGCAAACAGGACCACCCCCTGGATACAACTCAATCGAATGGACAGTATTTCGTGGCGGAGGTAGACCAGTTGCCTCGTTAAATATCCTAGAAAAAGCAAATAATACCTGCTGAAGTTTGTTCTATTGGTGCCAATCAAGTGTTTGTTGCAGAAAAGTGTCAGAATCTCCCGCATTGTCGTTCACCAAACTCGGCAGTGAAGCGGTATGCCCTGAACTTGATTCCTCCTTCCTCTTTTGTCTATGACCTAGATTCTGGCCTCGTAGTTCCACACACACTCCTTTCCAAAGGAAACCAATTGTCATCAACTCCTAGTCAAAAGTGACCTTCCCAAGCCTCTGTAGCCTTGAGGAGGAGGAGCTGCGGTGGCAGGTGCGACCGTGGAAGGTACTCCGGTCGGTGAAGCTGGTTTCTGTCGAGGAGGAGGACGGTGGTGCTAAGAGCAGGCCGACGGTAGGGCTTGGAGCGGTGGTTCAATGACGACGCCGGAATCTGGTACGGAGGGACCAGTGGCGGCGGTGCCCTAAACGGTGGTAAGGAGAAGCAGAAGCGCGGTGGCCGAACGGTGGAAAGAAGATGGGTGGTGGCTGGTGAGTTTCGAGGAGAAGGGTTTCGTGGCCGGATGATGGTTTGAAGTGAGGTTGAGGAACAGTGGCTGGAGGTCGAAGAAGATGATGGGGCGAGAGGAGGTGAGTGACGGCGGTGTATGGGTTGAGAGGAGGAAGGAGGTGGTCGTGTTTCAGGTGAGAATGAAGTTCGGCGGAAAGAGAGGGAGATGAGGGATGGGGGCCGGCGGCTATGAAGAGAAAGACGAAGAGAGAAGGAGAAAGGGGGTGGCGGCGCGGTTTCAGCGGAGGTGATGGTTTAGGTTTTGTTGAGAGAAAAGGGAAGAGAAGAATGGAGGGTGCTGCTAGGGTTTGGGTGGCTGGAGTGAATAGTGTTTTTTTTCTCCTCCGGAACCCCAGGTGGTAGTGTTTAAATAGAGTTAGGGTTTCAATAATTTTCACTTTTGTCCCTGAACTTTTCTTCTTATCACATTTTAGCCCGCGGGCCTACTAGGTTTTTAAACTGAGTCCCTCTGCCTCTCCTCTCTTTGCTGGGCCGATCGGCCCACTTTCTCACTCTATTTTTTATTTTATTGCTGGGCCTTGGCTCAGTTTCTTTTTCTTTTTCTTTGTCTTTTTCTTTTTTTAGAGAAGGACCAAAATAACACCAAATTAAAAAAAAAAACTATTAACCAAACACACTAAAATAAGCTTGAACAAAAATCTAAACTCACCGAGATAAAATTTTTTTTTTCTTTTTTTCTAGATTTTCACCATTTTATGCTTTTTTCATGATTTTTACTTTTTTTTGAATTTTAAGTTAAAATACTGCTAAATTAACAGAAACTAGGGCAAAATTGGGATGTTTACAATACTTGAAAGGAGAAGTCCTGACAATACTAGGAGAAGTCCTGTACAATACTTGATAGGAGAAGTACTTCTAATACTGGGAGAAGTCCCTAACAATACTTGTACTATTTGATTAAATAGTGGAAAATCTTGGTGAAGCCAAGGACTGGACGTAGCCCTGTCGATTATGGGGGTGAACCAGGATAAAAATCATGTGTGCTTTACTTTTCACGTTATGTTAATTTTCCGCTGCATACATGCATACTTGCATAACCGACAACTCTCTTTGAAAACCAATAATTAATGTTTATCATGAAAGAAGTTTTAAAAAATAAGTCACACAATTCAAACCCCCCCCCCTTTCTTGTGTGTTTCTTGGACTATCAATTGGTATCAGAGCCTAACCCCTCTGGAAATAACTAACATCTTCGCAGATGTAGAGCAAAAAGATCTATGAACTACAGGTGTCTTCCTCAAGCAAAAGCAAACATGATCCAAAGAACATTGCAGAAAGTACATCTTCAAGAAACAAGCTCAAGAAAGGAGTAAACAGGTCAAGGGAAAGCTATTCACACATAACTTGAAGGATTGCAGAAGATTCCATATCCATCCAAGAAGAGCAAGCAAGTGAAAACCTTGGTTTTCCAACCTAGCTCATATATGGTCTCATCAATGATGTATCTTCTAGCAAATCTGTGAAATGGTCAAGTTCTCCTTCAGAAAAGAGAACTCATCTTAATTCATGATTGAAACGATCATATATGGAGATTGAAGATAGATGACACATCGTGTGACCACACTACAAGAAATATAAATGAGGTAACTCTAAATCTAAATTTTCTTATGTTCTCCTTTTCTAAAAGGACAAAAATCTTATTTCTATGATTTTTAAAACATATTTTTTTCAATTTTAAGGCTTCTTAAAATATACAGTAGCTTTCAGTCGCAGACTGCATTACTCAATATTTATTGTGACCTTATACATTGGCTCAACATCATCCAATCAATCAATAAGTTTGTTTTCCATGCCTGTAAAATTGCCCAAACGTGGGTAATGGCATATAATGGGATTTCACAAAAAAAATTGTCATTCCTAATTTTCTAATTCAACTTTCCCACCCTTCTACCATGAGAATTAAAAATGCCTATGAATGAGAATATCACTTCCCAAGGAATGAAAGATACGCATGAGTACTTTTTTAAAAACTTCTACCAAACGCAGGTATTCTGGATACCGGACCAATATTCCTGGAAATCATTTTCCAAACCCCAAAACAAACGAACCCTAAATAACTGATTAACATGTACCCAAAAAAAAAAAAACTGTTTAACATAACCCCAGTGGCGGCAGTGTCTAACTTCACGATTCCTCTTCGCTCAGTTTCGTCCCTCTTTCGACCCTCTCACATCCTGTAGTACCGGCCGCCATGGCAACGCCGCCACCCGAAGCACCCACACTGCCGTTAAACCCTCTCCAAGGCTCGTTCTCTCATCCTTCCGCAGGTACTGAAATTAGTGAAATTTTCTTCAATCACTATATTTATCTCGCCCTTCACTTCCCTCCCTAGTTTTATAAGTAGCAATTTACACTGTTACCCTCTCAAACCCTAGCAGCCAACAATTCCTTTCTCTCATACGCTCCTCTCTTCTTCAACTCAGAACCCTAAAAATTTCTCTTCCTCCCTCCATAGCCGTCAGCCCCTTCTCTTCACTCTCCTTCTTCTCTCTGCCGTCACCCCCACTTCTCTCATCCAGCCACCACCCATCTTCTTTCCACCGTTCGGCCGCCGCGCTTCTGCTTCTCCTTACCACCGTTCAGGGCGTCACCACCACTGGTCCGTTCCAGAGTCCGGCGCCGTGCCATCACCGCGCGCTCCCTCCCCCTGTTCTGGGCTTTCACCGTCGCCTCCTTTCTTCTCTGGTTCGAAGCTGTCCGCCGCCGTGCCACACCGTTTCGCACTCTGCCGTCGCCGTTTCCTCCAAATCCTGAACCGTTGCTGTTGAGAGCTTCCCCTGTGTTTTTTTCCTCTTCCTGGGTTGGTTATTTTCGTTTCTATTATGCTATCTATGTTTGTTTTGCTGGAATCTTAATTTTGGTACTGTAATCTTGAACTTGAACCATGTCGATTTTTCTAGCTTTGTGGATGGTTGCTGGTCCTGTGAATGCTTGTTGATTCTGCGAATGTGTGTTTGTTTGTCCTTTGATGAATGCTCAAGTTTCCTTTCTTGAACCTGGTTTATCTGAAATGTTAAAGCTTTCTTCCTTTTAATCAATTCTGTGATGTAGAGTTTCTTCCTTGGTAAACTTAACCTGCAACCAGAATATCAGAGAGTTAAAGTTTTGTTAAAATTCCTTGCTTTCCTTAATCTGGTGATGACCAAGCTGATTTCAATTTTTTTTCTTAACATGTTCTGTTTTGATTAAGCAATGGGTTAAAGTTTCTTTTTTTTTAAACATGAGGACGCTGAGATTTCTGTCTTGATAATCAGAATAGTGATAAAGCTTTCTTTCTATGGTGATATGGTGGTCAAATTCCCAGCTTGCTACTGATGATAAAGTTTATTTTTTTAATATCCTGTTATTCAATATTGTTAGAGTACTTCTTTTTCCCATTTATTTGCCTTTCTCCCCCTCTAACGTTTTGAATCTTCTGTTGTTTCCATGATCTGGCTTGATGCGGATTTTCTTTTTTTCTATGTTGTAAAAAAGACATTTTATTCTTTTTAGCATGATTATTTTGTGAATGTTTGGGTTCGGGTGCTTTCATTACTGTGATTATCTTATGCTTCGTTTGATTTTCCGGAAAAAAAAATAAGTAGCAATTTACACACAAAAAGAATCAACTTTCATGTCGCATGAATCATGATGCTACGCTACGCCCCAGTTTTTGTCAGTGGTATTTGAAGTGAATGTCTGGTAGTATTGAAGTTTTTTTGTTTGTTTGTTTGTGAATGAATTGATTCAGGTTTTTATGATTTTTTTGAATAATGATGAAGGGACCAAGTGTATGATGGTTTCCTTTTGAGAAGAAAGATCACATTTGTGTTTTTTGTGTGCAGTATGGCAAATAATAAATACGAGTATGTCAAGTGTTTTGAACTCGAGGATGAGGTGTTGTTTCCCAATTTCATCATTGTTTGGGTCAATGCATATAAACTTCCTAAACCTCATGATGTAAATGCCCTGAAATTGATGAACTCTTGTGCTGTTGCGGTTCTCGAAGAGTATGCGGATGTACTCCTTGCATACGGGTTCGGTGGTGAGTTTACTTTTTCTTTTCAAGAAGACTTCCCAGTTCTACGAAAGGCGTGCTAGCAAAGTGTTGTCCATCATCACTTCTTTTTTCTCATCTGTCTTTGCGAGAAAATGGGGTGAGTTCTTCACACAAAAGAAGCTGCAATCTCCTACGTCCTTCCACGGGCGAGTCGTAGCTTGCCCGTCCGTAGAAGCCCTTCAAGCATGTCTTTTGTGGAGGCAAAGCATCTGTCATTTGAATAATCAACATGACCAATGCTTTTGGCGTCTTGTTGAACGCGGAATGAGTGAGGAGGAAGCACTGGATTTCATCAAGTGTGCTAAGAAGAGCGACCTGAATGATCTTTTATTTGATGAGTTCCATGTCAATTACAATGAACTTGAGCCAATATTCAGAGAAGGTTCCTGTATTTTAAAGACAACGGCAGAGGATGTCGTGAAGTACGCAGAGAATGGGGCTCCAATTAAAAGGCATCGGAGAAAGGTAATCACTGTGCATTCCAAGAAATTAGCAAGTAAAAGATTTTGGAATGAGCAGACTCTTCTTGTCAAGGAGCTTGGCGGATTCGCGGAGGAGATTAACAATGTGAAACCAGAGTATGTGAGGTCCTTCGAATTCCATGGCAAGTTGATGCCGTCTACATGGATTGTAGTTCGACTCGATGGATGCCACTTCCACAGATTTTCTGAGAGACATGAATTTGCAAAGCCAAATGATGGTAGAGCTCTTAACCTGATGAATTTATGTGCAGTGGCTGTGCTGGAAGAGTTTAGGCCGGATATAGTGTTCGCCTATGGGGTTAGTGATGAGTATAGCTTAATTCTTGAGCAATCCACTAATATTTATCAAAGGAGAGCTAGTAAAATCAGTTCAGCTATTGTGTCTTTCTTCACATCATGTTATGTGATGAGATGGGAAGATTTCTTCCCACAAAGTGAGTTAAAGTATCATCCTTCTTTTGATGCACGAGTAGTTTGCTATCCATCAGCTAAGATTATAAGGGACTATCTTTCATGGAGGCAAGTGGATTGCCACTTCAACAATCAGTATAACACTTGTTTCTGGAATCTTGTTGCATCTGGAAAAAGCAAAAGGGAAGCCCAGAATAGTTTGAAGGGTGCTCAACTGCAAAAGAAAATTGAGGAATTGGCTATTGATTATAATAAGTTACCAATGATGTTCCGACATGGATCATCTGTTTTCTGGGACAGGGTAGACAATGTTCTCATTCGCAGGGAGAATGGAGAGTCTTCTGAAAGTTATGGAAAGGTCATTGTAGAACATATTGACACCATTGGACCAGCCTTTTGGTCGGAACACCCAGGCATCCTTGACTAAAAGCTATCCATGTAATTTGGCATTGTATTTACTAATGAAAATTAAAACTTCATGGCTTCATTTGCTGCTGCTGATTTTTTCTAAGATTTTTGTATAAATTTTTCTTATTTAATACACATGAAATAGGGAAGTACCATATACATTTTATCTTTGTGGGTAAAATATCCATGCAAGCCTTACATCCCTTTACTTTACTCATCTGATGAATCAGTCTGGTTATACCGTTACAACTGCATAAGTCAGGATTCTAACCTGCAATTTATAATTTATAATGAAATAAAATAGAAAGGTGTATCAATGGATACTTCATCTATCTATTTATATAATATAAAACTTTGAAGCATAAGTCTTGAAACTGTATGTAACCTACTTGATGATCTCTCCAACCCCCACATCAACTTAAACTCCAATGTTCCTTCTAGGCACCTCATCATTTTAGTGATGTTGTCAACTTCTACTTCAGTCCTTTCTTTTTCCTATAGTCTCGTTTGTTCCATCTTATGTTCAAATTGGGGGACTGTATGAGTGAGCATCTTCTCACGGAGTGTATTTCCAGCTCTCTTTGGTAGCACACTTCATTTGTTTCTACTTTCTACAATCTTAATTCTGTCTTCGCAGCTCTTAGCTCAATCAAACTTTAACTCTTCCTTCTAAAGTGTCCTTTCAACTCTCTTTTTTCTATTACGCAAGCTATTTTTAACAAGTAATTGTTTGGTGCCCATGAGTGAGTTGGAGTCTGACCCTTTAAAGTACCAAAGCCAATGAAGATCCTACTTAGACTTAGTTTGCTACTCAGTACCTTGCTTTTGATGACTAACTCAAGGTGTCTTTATCAATATTATGGTATCTTCACTAGCTGGACAAAGGGTTATGGTTTTGTAAGGTTTGCAAATGAGAGAAAAAGTTTGAGCTATGACACTGAAATACAAGGGGTCCTTTGTTCAACAAGAACCACACGTGTTGGATCAGCCTTTAATAAATACCCTGTCACAAGCCAAAAGGTATTTCTCTTTCATATTTATATACTGGCATTTTGATGCAAATGTCTGCTTGATATGCTGCATTCAGAAAAAAAATTGTATTGTTTTCATCATATACCAACTTTTTTCCTTGTTAATGATTCTGGTTGGATCACACTTTATGTCTCGAGTTATGTTTTGTGTATGCATCCTAAATGTTATCATGTATTAATCTGATGTTATCATCCTGTGGACTAACTACTGCCTTTGGACCTATTGGACTCCTTGGATTGACCTGTTGGATATTTAATGGATTGTAAAATGAAATAGAATGAGATGGAAGGTAGTGGGGCAGAATGCAGCCAAATAGAATAAATTTACCATCCTTGTTTGAATATTTTAATGATATAACGGGGGAAAAAGATTTGTTCCATCATATTCTGCCGGAATTGGAAAGAAAAAAATTGAGGCATTACATCCAGCTTCATTTTATTCTATCCTATGTTCAAAGATGATAGCATATTAAGAGTAAGAAAGGGAAATAGATATTATTATTGAAGTAGAGATGAAGAATGATAGAAATAGGTAAACTCAGAAAAGTATATTATGTAAAATAGAGAAAATAATGAGCTCAAGGGCTCTACAATTAGGAAGTTTCCCCAGAGTCAGATACTCCTACCAGAGAGGTATTCTCTCCTAACAGAATTCTCACCAAAAGCATGAATGCTATCAATTCTATCTCCCCTACAAATATACTCAAATCCCCCTACGCAAGGGCATCATGCCAGCTCACTAACTAACTCTCCATTTGCCCTCACTCTCTTTCTTCTAGAGTAAACTTGCCAAATCCTGGGCCTCCCACAAGGTACCTCTACCATTGGATCAGTGTGGACGATTGGCCCATATGTGGGAGTTCTATCACTGCCTCCCCCTGCCAAAACAACCTTGTCCCCAAGGCTTAGATCAGGAAATTGACTTTGAAGTAAGGTTGCATCCTCCCATGTTGTGTCTTCAGCATCTCTGCCTTTCCACTTGACTAGCCATTGCGTTATCCACTGTCCATCCTGTTGAGTGTCACGAGATGCCAATACTGTTTCTGGTTCCTCAATTCCCTCAGCCTCCACTTCCAATCCTTCTGGAAAAGAAGAATCAACTGCATAATCTCCTACCGCTTTCTTCAACTGCGACATATGGAACACCAGATGAACTCTAGCCGTTTCTGGTAACTTCAACTTGTAAGAAACTGCCCCAACCCTTGCAACGATGGGAAATGGGCCAAAGTATCTCGGATCCAATTTCTAATAAATTCTTCTTGCCACTGTTTGTTGTCTATGTGCCCTCAATTTAATAAAAACCCACTCTCCCACTTCAAAGCTGAGATCCCTCCGTTTCTGATCGGCATATTTCCTCATTTGCTGCTGCGCGTGCACAAGGTGATGCTTCAATTGTCACAATTCCTCGTCTCTATCAACAAACTCAGCAGCTACTGCTTCAACCCGTGTCTCCCATTGTGTAAATCTGACCAAAGGAGGAGGTTTTCGCCCATAAACCACTTCAAATGGAGTGGTACCCGTAGACCCATGAAAAGTAGTGTTGTACCACAATTCTGCCCAAGGAACCCAATAGGACCAGTTTGTAGGTTGCTCTGAAGAAAAACATCGCAAATAAGCCTCCAAGCATCTATTGACCACCTCTGTTTGTCTATCGGTCTCCAGGTGATATGAAGAGCTCATCTTAAGAGTAGTCCCTTGAAGACGAAACAATTCCTTCCAGAACAAACTAATGAACAACGGGTCTCTATCACTCATGATGGAATGGGGAATGCCATGTAGGCGGACGATTTCCTTGGCAAACACCTCTGCTACTTTCCTGGCTGTATAAGGGTGCTTGAGGGGAATGAAATGTCCATATTTGGACAGCCTGTCCACCACCACAAAGATTGCCTCGAATCCTTTTGATTTGGGTAGACCCGTTATGAAATCTAGGGAAATATCTTCCCAAATCAGCTCTGGAATTGGAAGAGGTTGTATTAATCAAGCAGGAGAGGACGTTGCATATTTCTGGCGTTGACACACATTGTAACGCTTTACAAATTCTTGTACAGCACCTTTCATGCCCAACCAATATAAATTCCTAGCCAGCCTTCTATATGTTCTCAAGAAACCCGAATGCCCTCCTGCAGGGGAGGAGTGAAATTCCGTCAACATCTCCGGTATTAACTGAGATTGTGCTGCTAGTACCAGTCTACCTTGGTAAAACAGGATCCCTTGCTTCAAACTGAATCCCGGCCTCAATGTTGAGTCTATTTGAAGGTCTGCCACTATGTTTTGTAATTGTGGGTCAGCCGCCACCTCTGTCTGTAGTTGTTGCATGTTCAACCAGAATGGAAAAGATGTGATGACCTTTAATTCCCCTGCATCAAACATTCTGGGCAGCGAATCTGCGGCCTTATTCTCCGGGCCAGGCTTGTAGGTGACTTCAAAATGGTAGCCTAACAGTTTGGCTATCCAGTTCTGTTGATCAGCCGTGGTAATTCGCTGCTGTAGGAGTTGACTGAGGCTCCTCTGGTGTAAGTACACCTTAAATTTCCTCCCTAAGAGGTAAGGCCTCCAATGTTGGACTGCTAGGACTAGAGCCATGAGCTCTTTTTCATAGGCAGACTTACTTAAGTTATTCTGTGATAGGGCCTTGCTGAAATAGGCCACTAGTTGTCTATTTTGCATCAGCACCCCTCCTACCCCTCGCCCTGAAGCGTCACACTCTATTTCAAATGGCTGAGAGAAATTGGGCATCACCAACAATGGGGATTTAGTCAGCACACGCTTCAGTTCTTCAAATGCTTCCATAGCCTCAGGTCCCCACTTAAAACCGCCTTTTTTTGTTAATTCTGTCAGGGGCATTGCTATTTTCCCATATCCCTCAATGAACTTTCTATAGTACCCAGTCAAGCCCAAAAAAACCCTCACCCCTTGACATTGTGAGGAATTGGCCATTCGACTACGCTTCTGATTTTAGCTGGATCCACTATCACTCCTTGGCTGGAAATGATGTGACCCAAATATTCTACTTGTTGGCTTCCAAAAACACACTTCTTCCTATTTGGCACAAAACTCTGCTCTTGCAATAATTGCAGGACTGTTGTCAAATATTCCATGTGTGCATCCCATTCCTTACTATACACTAAGATATCGTCAAAGAACACGAGAACGAACTTGTGGAGATGAGGTTTAAACACTTGGTTCATAGTGGATTGGAAGGTCGCCGGGGCATTTGTTAATCCAAATGGCATAACCAGATATTCATAATGCCCTTCGTGTGTCTGGAAAGCTGTCTTGTGCACATCTTTCGCTCTTACTCTGATTTGGTGATAACCCGATTTCAGGTCCAATTTGGAGAAGTTGCCCCATGCAACTCATCCAGCAACTCCTCAACCACTGGCATTGGGTACTTGTTTGGTACAGTTACTTTGTTTAGCTCCTTGTAGTCCACACACCTCCAAGAAGCATCTTTCCTTTTTACCAAAATAACAGGACTGGAAAAAGCACTTGAATTGTTCCTGATTATCCCCTGCTGCAACATCTCTTGACCTTGTTTTTCTATCTCCTCCTTATGGTGGTAAGGGTATCGGTAAGGCCTCACGCAAACAGGACCACCCCCTGGATACAACTCAATCGAATGGACAGTATTTCGTGGCGGAGGTAGACCAGTTGCCTCGTTAAATATCCCAGAAAAAGCAAATAATACCTGCTGAAGTTTGTTCTGTTGCTGCCAATCAAGTGTTTGTTGCAGAAAAGTGTCCGAATCTCCCGCATTGTCGTTCACCAAACTCGGCAGTGAAGCGGTATGCCCTGAACTTGATTCCTCCTTCCTCTTTTGTCTATGACCTGGATTCTGGCCTCGTAGTTCCACATACACTCCTTTCCAAAGGAAACCAATTGTCATCAACTCCCAGTCAAAAGTGACCTTCCCAAACCTCTGTAGCCATGCCACACCCAGAATCATGTCAAGGTCTCCCAACTCCAACACATAGGCCTCAACTGTGGTCTTGAATTCCCCGAAGTGAACGTCAATCTTCCTGACTTCCCCTCTGTGGTCACGCGGTGCCCATCACCGAGTCTCACGCCCATACCTCTGCCATGCTCAATCGGAAGCTCTAGGATTGCAGCCACTTGAGGAGAGACAAAATTATGGCTGGCTTCATTGTCAACCAGCACGACCACCGACACCCTGTTCACTCTTCCTTCCAGTCGCAAGGTTGAAGGAGGGACTCTATGAGTGTTGGTGCTCTCAACCAGCCCAAATAACCCCATGGAACTCAGTTCTGATGCTTCTTCTTCCTCGTCCTCTCGTACTTCAACCGCAATCACTTCACCCTCCTCGTTCACGGTCTCATCGTCCCCTAAAATTATCAACCGGAGTTGTTTTTCAGCACATTGATGGAGGGGATGGTAGCGTTCTCCACACCTGAAGCATAAGCCACAGGCCTTCCGATTCATCAGTTCATAGTATGGCAAGTGTTTAATGCCGCGGCTCCGGTAACCAGGGTGGCGGTCGCCACTTTGCATGCGCCTGCCGTCGTCGCTGCTGGTGCGGTTGGCGTGAGAGGGAGATGAATGCATTTGGAACTAGGGTGTACCACTGTTGGGCTGGGTTCCAGCATTTGGCCCCGAACCATAAGGGCCTTTACTTAAGTATGGGCCATTACCCGACCCATCTACTGACCCGAATCCACCTTTCTCAAAAGATCCACCGCTCCAGTCCTTCGGTCCTCTCCACGTTCTCGATCCCGTACTACGAGATGCCACCGATCCCAGCATCTCTGTTTCCACTTTCCACATCTCGGGCAATTCGCATGGCTTGTAGACGATTTGAAGGATTAAAAGTGGGAACACGCAAGCGGAGTTCTGGACGAAGGCCTCCAATGAAATACCCCAGATACTGGTCCTCAGGTAAACGCCCCACCTGCGACGAGATGAACTCAAATTCTGCCAAATAATCTTCGATGCTCCCTTTCTGTTGTAAATCCTTGAGCTCCTCAAAAGGGTTGGCACTTTGGCGACCCCCGTAACGAGCAATCAAGGCTCGTTTCAACTTGACCCACGTCAGATCCTCTTCAGTTGCACGGAGCCGGTTGAACCAGTGAATAGATGTGCCCTCCATGCTTAGTTTAGCCAAACGCACCTTCACGTCCTCTGACTTTCCTTGTACGTCGAAGTACGTCTCTGCCCGTGTGATCCATCCAACTGGATATGTACCCTCTAATGGTGGGAGTTCAACCTTCTTTGCCGCCATCCTGTACTCACTCACAGCGTCCTCTGCGATGTTCGCCGTCTGGTTTGTCGCCAGCGTTCGACCGTGAAGCAACTTGGTGAATTCCCCAAGCAGAGATTGGCGAAAGTCGACAAGGGATTGTCGCATTGGTTCTTCCAGCGTTCCCATTCGGGCTTCCAGTGCGTCAACTCTCTCCGTCATCTTCGGTGGCATGGACAACCCAAATATCACTAGCTCCTCTCACGTACTCGGCAGGTCGGACCAATGATAGAAACAAGTAAACTCATAAAAGTATATTATGTATAATAGAGAAAACAATGAGCTCAAGGGCTCTACAATTAGGAAGTTTCCCCAGAGTCAGATACTCCTACCAGAGAGGTATTCTTCTCTCCTAACAGAATTCTCACCAAAAGCATGAATGCTATCCATTCTCTCTCCCCTACAAATATACTCAAATCCCACTACGCAAGGGCATCATGCCAGCTCACTAACTAACTCTCCATTTGCCCTCACTCTCTTCCTTCTAGGGTAAACTTGCCAAATCCTGGGCCTCCCACCAGGTACCTCTACCATTGGATCAGTGTGGACGATTGGCCCATATGTGGGAGTTCTATCAAAGAATCTCTACAGAAATATTTTACATAGTAGGAATTCAAGAGTTGCCTGCATCTCTCCCTAACAACCAGCCACTAAACTTCTGAATGCCCTTCTGTTCACAGGCCAAACCCCTAATATATAACTGTTGCCATCTAATTTAAATTCAAACTACAACAGTTACTAACTGCTGTAATAATAAAACTACCCAACTAATAATTAAATAATAACTTCCTAACTGCTATCTAACTGCCACTGCTGTTACTGTTCACGCGCACCGTTCATGCGCGCTACTGTTCACGCGCGCCACTGTTCAGGCACACCCTTTACCCAGCCCCTTGTCAAAAGATCCAAACAAGGGAGCCTGATATATTTTCATCATTTTCCACCCAAATTCTATCCGTTTCCATCAATCCAAAGCACAGTCTTAGTGAATTAAAATCTTGACGAATGAGATTAGCAAACTTTTTGACAACCTGCAAGCATTGTTAACTCCCTCTTTTTGACCATTCCTTGTATGGTTGATTTACAAATATCACGACCTAAAATTGCACTATCAAGTACATATAGCTGGTGGGTTGGTTTATAAAGATAATCAAGTGCCTGCTTTACCTGTTGGTCTTCTTGGATTGCTCTTATTTTTCAAGGCAATTATTAGTAGAGGAAGGTGTAATTATGGTAGCTGCATGGTGATCCAAAGTAATTTTTTCAAAGATGCAATAACATTATTTTGTCTGCTAAAATAATATATTATATTTTCCATTCCATTTTCTAAAGCTGACTTTTTCTCTTGTTGTTTGGCTTTAATTTCCCCAGACTACTAGAGTGAGTTTCGTCTTTGATGATGAGGCTCTGGTTTGTTCCCTTCTTACCTCTTCAAGTGTACTTCTTGATTTATGTGTACTAGTTTTTACTCATCTCCATTATTTACCTCCCTAAAAACCATAAAATTTTGTTTTACCATTGCTGATAAGTGATTTAAAATATCAGCTCAAATTAACTACAAAAGCCCACCACTAACAGACATTCGTACTGCTTAGGAGTTTTTCAATTTTTTTTGATACATGTTGCAACTTTTAAGTTCAAAATTCTTAACAAAAAAGTGCATAACTGATCCATCATATTCTTTTTTTCTTTGTATCTCAATGAGTTCGTCCAATCACATGCTAAAGAGAGCGTCTAGCTCAATGTTTCAAACAACAAAGGCAAACCTCGTCCTATCATTTAATGAAGCACGGTTTTCTGCAGAATCGAGAAAATGACATAATAAATATTTTATTCCTCGTATCTGCTAGCCTCTTTGACATTCCTTAAATCAAGCACAACTTTTCAGAGTCAACGACACTAATCACTGAACATCGTATCACCTCAACGGTCAGAATCAAATCTCGATGATTAGAAGAAGAAGATTCTTTTTGTTGCTTTCCTTTGCATTTAATGCCCAGACGAGCATATAAGGAAACATAACAGGGAACGCATTGATTACCCAGACGACACAAGCAACTGCATTTAATGTTGCAATCAATGCATAGCAGGTTGCATTTAATGCCTTTGAAGAGCTTGCCAGAAGTATTCGATGCAATTTCAGAACATAAGAAATTCAAACGGAACTCAAAGATCTTCACGATCGTTCATCCTACTGAAGATATAAATAGAGGACTTAGACACTGGAATCTGTGGCGACTTTCTACGATAAAATTCTCAAGCTTTCTAAGTCTTTCATTTGCTAATAGCTCTAAAACCACTCAGATACCAATAGCCTTACTTTTCTGAGTTAAGTCGTCTGCGTATGTGAAACCTCAATAGAGTGAAAACTCTCATCCTTCTCACACATAAAAAATAGAGAACCATTTTATATCCTCTTTTTACTCTGTACTTCGACTTTCTACCTCACTCTTATTGTAGAGACTTTGTAGAAAAGAAAAACCTTCTTTATAAAAGAACTGGGAGAAGTCCTGTTAAATACTTGTAAGGAGAAGTCCTGCATAAAACTTGTAAGGAGAAGTCCTTCGAATACTAGGAGAAGTCCTGTAGAATACTTGTACTATTCGAAGTAATAGTGGAAAATCTTGGTGAAGCCAAGGATTGGACGTAGCCCTGTCGATTAAGAGGGTTAACCAGGATAAACTCATGATGTGCTTTACTTTTCAGCTCTGTTTAACTTTCCGCTACACTAGTCTTAGAAAAGAGTTTTGAAACTTATATTTGTTTTAAAGAAAAAGATTTTTAAAATCACACACACAATTCAACCCCCCCTTTCTTGTGTTGTTTCACTATTATCAATTGGTATCAGAGCTTAACGACTCTATGAAACTAACATGTTAACAGGTGATGACTGGATTTTGTATGATAATTTTAGGGTCTTTTTAGTCTTTTTATTTTGTTATTTTTTAGTCTCATATAGGTTTTTTATTCTTTTTATTTAGATTTTCTATTTATTTTGCATTTGCATATAGATTAGCTTTTATTTGGTTTTTAAACTTTATTTCTATATTTTTAAGAATTTTTATAAGTATTTTTATGGGAAAGCTGGTAGAATTAGTCATTTTTGTCCAGGGACCAAACTGTAAATTTCAGGAAAGAAAGGGCCAAAGTACAAAAGTTCAAGAGTTGGGGGCTGAAAGTGGAGTTTCAAGAAAATAAAGGGCTAGAAGTGAAGTGCTAACAAAGAGAGGACCAAAAGTGAAAAGGTTTAATATGAAGCATCACTTCTAATTTTGCACATGTGAAAAATGATGATTGAAGGATTGATGGTTGTGGAAGGTTGTTTCAGAAATTAAGAGGAGGCAAAGTGGAGGCCATTGAAGGCATTGAAGACTCACTACCATGAAGAAGAGCAAAATAGCAAGAAGAGCAATCAGCAAACGAGCCAACGCTCAAGTGTTGGAAGGCCAACGCTCAAGCGTTGGCACTCTGACTAGGATCCAAGTATGCATTTCATCCCAACGCCCAAGCGTTGGAAGCCAGCGCTCATGCGCTAGGCCTCTGTTTGCAACGTCTGAAAAAAATAAGGCCCAGCGCTCAAGCGTTGGGATCCCAGCGCTCAAGCGCTGGGAGGTAGATTTTTGCTATAAATAGGAGTGCTCATCCCTTGTAAAAATCATCCCTTACTTCAAAATACAACAAGTATTCTTCTTTCTCCCTTAAGAGCATTGTTCCTGAGAATTGTGGGAAGCCATTCTTGAGCTCCTAGTCCAGCGGAATTCAATGTTTCTATTAGCCATGCTTGGCTAATTTCTTTTTAAGTTCTTGGGTTGTTTTAGCTTATAATTTATGTCTTAGTTTTCTTCATCTTTGTTTCTGAATAATATTGCAAGTTCATGTTTTATTTCCTTGTTCTTCATTTATCTTGATGTACACAAGTGTTTAAGCATATTTTTTATGTCAATGGAAATTGGTAAGTAATAAGGGAAATAGGACTTAAAAGAAGCAATATGATATATCACTAAGGAATTAGGATAGACTTTGCTTTATGTTGGCCTGAACTCAATCTTCATCTTCTTCTTTAATTAACTAAATTGCAAGGAATTGAGTTTAGTAATTAGAAAGATAGGTCTACATGTGTAAGGAATTAACTTGTAGAAACCATAGGCTAGAGCATCATGAACTTTTGTTTTAAAATTCAGAAATAAGGTAGAGGTTTACTAGCATATATTATAAGTTATTTAAATCAACCCAAGTGCTTAATTTCCATCATCATCTTTTCTTTATATTTATGATAATCCAAGTTCTTGTTCTCAACAAACCAAAGTTAAAATCAATTTTAATTTTCAGCACAAGTTCTAAACAAATTGATAATTGGACACCTATCTCTGTGGGTTCGATATCTTTTATATTACTTCGATAATCAACCGTACACTTGCGGATTTGGCTATCAAGTTTTTGGCGCCGTTGCCGGGGATAGGTTCATTTAAAGTCTTTTTATTAATTTTTTTAGTGCTTTAAAAAAAACTGTGTGGTGAGTAGGTGCTATTAACCTTTTGTTGCTCTTTCTACATGGTAGGTAATTTTGATTTCGATCCTGAAATAGAAAGAACTTTGCGTTGCAGATTAGCGGAGCAAAGAAGACTTGCAAAAGCCATGGCAGAAACTCAAGCACAAATGGAAGAACGCCTCCGTTCCGAGTATGAGGCACGGGTTGATGAAGAAGTCCAAGCAAGGCTTCAAAGGCAAAGGCTTGAGGAGGAAGAACGGGATGCTAACCGTTCCCTTCGGGACCTTACAGCTCCTCAGGTAGTCTATAACTTTGAGGGGAGCATTGTGGTACCGGAGGATGCACTACCCAATTTCCAAATCCCTCCACACTTCATCTCGTTGGTTAGTCAAAACCAATTTGGAGGGAGTGTCAATGAAGATTGCCACACTCATTTGGAGCGGTTCACTAGGCAATGCTCCACCTTGAGGAGGAATGATGTTCATCTGGACACGGTAAGACTTATGTTGTTTCTTTCTCTTTAAGAGATGTGGCAGAAGAGTGGTTGTCCTCACAACCTCATAGGAGCATTACTGTAAGACCCTCTATTTTGAGTATTTATGATTTGGTCCTTGGAGATTTTATAATTAGGTTTTGGTCCTTTAAGTTTGGATATTTGTGTTTTAGTCCTTGGACTAGTCAAGGCTGAATTGGAATTCTGCATTTAAGAGCTTTTAAGGAGGTTTTGGAATTCAAATTTGAAATGGGAACATGATGGTTCGAGTTAGAGGCTTAAAAGAATATTAGTGTAAGAGTTTTAACAAGAAGAACCTTGGTTTAGTGGTCAAGACTTAGGCAATTGATTGGCAAGGCTTGTGTTCGAATCCTAGTGAGGTATGTTTTAATTTTAATCAGATTTTTGGTGGTTGAAGGCTGAATTTCGAATTTGAATTGAGACATGAGATTAATGAGCAATAAATGGGTTTAAATGGAGTTTAATAGGAGTTACAATCAGATTTAAATTTGAAATTTAAACATGTGAGTAATGGAGAGTTAATGAGTGTTTTAATGGGTGATTAAATGGGGTTAATAAGGGGTCATTATGGGGGAGTTATTTCTGAGTTATGAGGGAATTATTTCTGATTTTTGGGGGTTACTTTGAGGGTGAATTTCGTGCATAAGAGAGTCTTCCACAATCAGATTTCACCCTAGTCTTATTTTGCTGCTGCTGCCCAAAATCTGCTGCACGTTTGGCCCTTTCTTTCTGCTGTCTTCTTCTTCTGTTTTGTTGCTGCGTTCTCACCTTGGGAAGGCACGTCCAACCTTCTTAAACTCAGAGGTTCTTAGTTGAGTTCGGTAAGGCTTCCTCTTCAGTCATTTCTGAATCCTTTTCATGTTTGAAAACTCAATCTAAGTCCTTACCGTTTCTGTTTTTGGGTACAACCTTCTTTTCCCAATTCAAGCTTGATCACGTGACTCCCTACATAATTCTCGAGAGTGTGGACATGTTTTACCACGTTAGGTTGAAGGACAAGACTAATCAAAGGATTAAAAGGTAAGGGTAACTCTGGGTCTAGATAGAGTCAGTTTTGCTTTACATATGATTTTGCTGTTGGAACCCATTCTGGTTGTTGTGATGGAATTATTGGTTTTGTGATACATGTTTGGATTTGAGAATTGATGTTAAGATGTGATAATGTTGATGATGTTGAGTGAAGTTGATCATGTTATATTGGTAACGTTGTGGAAATTGTTGATTCATGATGATGTTGAATATTTTGGCATGGCATATGCATATTCTAGGTTGAAATGGTGGGGTGGACGGTAATTGCCACGTGACCATGATAGTGGTGGGGTGGACGGTAATTGCCACGTGACCATGATGACGGTGGGGTGGACGGTAATTGCCACGTGACCGGAAGGGCGGTGGAGTGGACGGTATTGCCACATGATCTCCCTGTTCCCGTTTGGAACGAAGTCGCTCCCGTTTGGAACGATGTATCTTGGCCAAGTTGTTGAGCATGTAGTTGTGCATGTAGTTGCATTTGTTGGAATCATGAGTATGATTTGAGTTGTTTGTTATGAGGATCTGAGGATTTATATGGAGATGTGGTACTGTGTTTGTGATTACTGTTACTAATAATCATTTTATTCCTTTTCAACATACTATTTGGTATTTGTTGTATGTTCTCGAGTTAACCCTTTCTGTTTGTGTTTGGGCGCTTAACGCCAGAAAATAGACAGGGTGTTGATCGTCATCTCTCGAAGAAGCTTTACGGAATCAGAGTACGCAGCGGAATTGTGGAAGGAATTTGAAGAAGAAGATTGATGTCTTAAGATTTTCCATTATTTTAGTTTATTTAATTTTTGGGCTCGCTGTTGAGCATTTAACTTTGTTGTGATATTTTCCTCGTTTTTGATTCCGCGTAATAATTATTATTTATGGGGAAAATTATTACTTATATTATTTTTAAGTAATTAAGAGAGACGAAAACCTTTTAAGAAAATGAGTTGTTTTCTGAGAGGTTTTAATTTCCGCGTATTTACCATGTAACCCTCAACTCAAAATTGGGGTGTTACAATTACCTCTTGGGATGATTTGGCCGAGAAATTTACGGCTAAGTTCTTCCCATATAACCGGATAAGGAAGTTGAAACAAGAAATCAACTCCTTTATCCAACAAGATGCTGAAAACCTTTATGAAACATGGGAAAGGTTCAAAGGACTCCTAAGGCGATGCCTAGGCCACAACATCTCCATTGCTAATCAAGTGGAGAATTTCTATGCAGCACTCAATGACTATACTAGGGATAAACTTTACACAGCTGCAAGTGGGGCATTTGATGCTTTACCACCTCAGGGGGCTCTTGATCTAATTAATAAACTTGCTGTAAGAGCCGCCCACTCTAATCAGGACAGGGCCATAAGGAAAGGTATATATGAAGTTGATTCTTTTGATGCAATTTTAGCTTCAAATAAGTTGTTGTCTAGGAAGGTGGATGCTATGGTAAAAAAAATGGAAGGAGTTCAATTAAGCCCAAAAGAGGTAGAAATGGAAGCTGAAGTAAAGGCCATGGGGAATTTCCAAAATTCCTATGGCAATACTTACAATCCCAATTGGAGGAACCACCCCAATTTTGCATGGAGAGACCAAGGGGGTGGTCAAGGTGAAATGGCCACCAATGCCTCAAAACCCACGTCAAGGAAGGAAGAGCTTAGAGGAAATTGTTAGTGAAATGGCCCAACAAACTGCACAGTTCATGAATGAAACAAGGACTAGTGCCAAGAATCACGAGGCCTCTATCAGAAATTTAGAGGTTCAGGTAGGCCAGTTGGCCAAGAACATTTCAGAGCGGATCCCAGGTACTTTCCCTTCTGACACTCTTGTTAATCCCAAGGAAAATATGGAAAATGTTTCAGCTATCACTCTTAGGAGTGGTAGGATTATGCCCGAAAGGGTAGTTGAGATTTAACAAGAAGTAAACTGTGAGGAAAAAGAGAAAGAGAGGAGTGTGCTTACTGAGAACAATGCTGAAAATGTTTTTGAAAATGAGAAAATTTCCCCTCCTAAGAAAGTTGGTAAGGTTCCATATCCCAAGGCTTTGAAAAAGAATTTGGAAAAACAGTTTTCAAGGTTTCTTGAAATTTTCAAAAGACTTCAAATCAATATTCCTTTTTCTGAAGCCTTGGAGAAAATGCCTACCTATGCCAAATTTATGAAAGATATTTTATCTAAAAGGAGGAAATTAAGTGAGGTTGAAGAGACTGTTTTTTTAACTGAGGAATGTTCAGCTATTGTTTCAAGAAAGCTTCCCCAAAAATTGAAAGATCCGGGGAGCTTTACTATACCTGTAGACATTGAGGGGTTACCAAACGCAAAAGCTCTTTGCGATTTGGGAGCAAGTATAAACCTCATGCCGCTCTCCATGTTCAAAAGTTGGACATGGGAGAGGCCACTCCTACTCTCATGTGTTTGCAGTTGGTGGACATGTGTCGCAACCGGGGTCGCGGCGGGACGGCGCAAAATAAAAATAAGTCAAACAGACAGAGTCGCCACTAATGTTTATTTGAGGAAAACACTAGAAAAACCTAAAATTGATAAGTAGCCTACGAAACCTAAAATCTAGGTTCGGGAGTCTATTACGCGTGGGGAAGGTGTTAGCACCCCACAGCGCCCGTCTAAACGGTACCTAAAATTGTTTGTGTAATTTCCTTAGCTTTCTACATTATTAATTTTATCCTTATTTATTTTTATTATTTAGTTGCTAATTATTCTAAAAGATAGAAAACAAAATATTTTTGTTATTTTTTATAGCCTGATATGTGTGAACCTAGTCCTACGTACTTCCCTAAAATGGAAGATCAAGGCTTACGCAGTTCTTGAGTAATTTAAGTGATTAAAAAAAAGGGTGATCTAAGAAAGGGGTGATTTAAGAAAGGAGTGATTTAAGAAAAGGATGATGTAGGAAATGGATGATTTAAGAAAATGATGATTTAAGAAAAGGATGATTCAAGAAATGATGATTCAAGAAAGGATGATTTAAGAAAAGGGATGATTTACGAAAGGGATGATTTAAGAAAATGGTTATTTAAGAAAATGGTTATTTAAGAAAAGGGATGATTTAAGAAAATGGTTATTTAAGAAAAGGGATGATTTAAGAAAGGGATGATTTAAGAAAATGGTTATTTAAGAAAATGGATGATTTAAGAAAGGGATGATTTAAGAAAATGGTTATTTAAGAAAAGGGATGATTTAAGAAAATGGTTATTTAAGAAAATGGTTATTTTAGAAAATGATGATTTAAGAGAATGGTTATTTAAGAAAAGGGATGATTTAAGAAAATGGTTTAAGAAAGGATGATTTAAGAAAAGGGATGATTTAAGAAAGGGATGATTTAAGAAATGATGATTCAAGAAAGGATGATTTAAGAAAAGGGATGATTTAAGAAAATGGTTATTTAAGAAAAGGGATGATTTAAGAAAGAGATGATTTAAGAAAATGGTTATTTAAGAAAAGGGATGATTTAAGAAAGGGATGATTTAAGAAAAGAGATGATTTAAGAAACGGATGATTTAAGAAAAGGGATGATTTAAGAAAGGGATGATTTAAGAAAAGGGATGATTTAAGAAAATGGTTATTTAAGAAAATGGATGATTTAAGAAAGGGATGATTTAAGAAAATGGTTATTTAAGAAAGGATGATTTAAGAAAAGGGATGATTTAAGAAAGGGATGATTTAAGAAATGATGATTCAAGAAAGGATGATTTAAGAAAAGGGATGCCAGGCGGGGGTGTTCCCGGTCCTACGTATCTCTAAAGAGAAATCAAGGCTACGTAGTTCTAAAGTTAATTAATTTTTAGTTTCTTTTTGGTCTTTTTTATGAAAATGAGCAAAACGGCACGAGGAACGACATCCCACAAGTGAACAGTCGCTATGTCGCATCACATTTGCAATTATTTAGTTTTTATACGGCGAGCGAAAATGGACAAAAAACAAAGCCGTGAGCTGAAGATGGAAGTTATTATTGACAGCATCTTTTCTTTTTTCTTTTCTATGAAGCAATCAAGAAGCTATTTTTATTGTCTAAGAACTGTTTTTATCATCAAGAACCATGAAGATTTTATTTCTCCTTACTGTTAAGCAACAAATAACCATCTTTATCATTAATAATCAAGAAACGATATAATCAAGAACCATCCTTCATCATTCAGACCCTCGAGCGATTATTACCATTAAGAAACAAAAGAAAGATCAAGATTCAGCTTTAATGACCGAGAACCAAACTTTATCATGAGGTTAAAGTCAAGATTTAGTCAAGAAGTCATTTTTATCATAAAAACCATCAAGATTCAATTTTTATTAACAAAAGCAACACCAGTTTAAGAATAACACCAAATTTATTAAAGACTCTATTTTTATGGCCAAGAAACAATATTTCTGACTATGAATACATGCTCCAAGGAAACACATAGAAGCTGAGAAAAAGGATGTGCATTACTGAATCACACAATAGTCCAGTCATGGACTGAAATCACAGATAATGAAATCACAGATAATGGTAAAGAATTTAGGAAGAGGGTAAAGCACAACATCATCAAACAAACAATAATTTCCTCATAGAAACAATGACAATAAAAATAGAGAATTAATAAATTTACATCCTTGAACATGAAAGTGCAGAATCATTAAGCAATAATCATGACTCAGAAGAGATTAAACAGGATACCAAACAAACAGAGGGGGAAAGAGGAAAAATAAACCAACCGCCGGGAGAGGGGAAGTAGAAAGGAAGAGACGAGCTTGGTGCAGTGGTGGCCGGTAGCGGCGCTGTGCGTGGTGCAGCCTCGAGACAGGCCTGCTGGAGGAGGAGGACGCGCGGTGGCGGTGCGGTGGAGTGGCCTTCAACAGCAAGCAGCAGCAGAACAAGCAATGGTGATGGTGGTGATGACGTCGTAGACTATGACGGTGGCAACCCAGTGACGGTGACGTGGATGGCTGAGAGCGAGGCTGACGGAGGTTTTGGAGCGAGTTCAGGCTCCAAGATGTTGAAGGGAGGACGAAGGAGTGGTGCGGCGGATAGGGGCTTAGGTTCGAAGGTTGGAAGGAAGAGGTAGATCGAGGTTGAAGGGGATAACGGTGGCGAGGTCTGGTGGTGGAAGAAGAGGTGCGGCGGCCGTGTGAGAGGAGAGGGAGTTAGGTTTTTGTCTTCAGAGAGTGAGAGGGAGCTGATTAGGTTTTTTGAGTGAGTGGTGAATAGTCGGTGAATAGTGTGTGCAGCTTTCGAGGTGGGGAGGATTAAATAGGGAAGAAATTAGGGTTAGGGTTTTCTGAAGCCTCTTCTTCCTCTCTCTTGGTCGTGGGCTCGCGGCCCACTCTTCTCCCTCCTTTCATTTTTTTTGCTTCTGCTTCTTTTTTTTCTTTTTCTTCTTCTCTTCTTTTATTTTTTTGGGCTTCGTTCCTCTTCTTCTTCTTTTTTTTTCTTTTTTCTTTGGGCTTCTTTCTTCTTCTTTTTTTCTTTTTTCCTTTTCTTTTTTCTTTCTTTATTTGGCTTCTTTCTTCTTCTTCTTCTTTTTTTTCTTTTCTTTCATTTTTTTGGTTTTTTTGTATTTTATGATTTTTTATCATTTCTAAAACAAAGATGAAGACAACATATTTTTTGCTTTTTTTTTTCTCTATTTTTTTTACAAAATTGGGCCCGGACAAAAATAGGTGTCAACAGCTGCCCCTCTTTACTTGTTTCTTACTAGGTAGTATGAGAATAGTACTGTTGTAAGAAACGAGTAAATACATGACACATTTTTGTCCGGGTGTCAAAAAAAGAACACAGCAAACTTGGCTTCAAAACCCGAACCACTGTCAAGCAGGGATCGTCTAAGAGCCACCCTGGACCTGCTGAAAGGTAACACGGATCGTCTAAGCGCCACCGCGGATCTGCTGAAAAGTAACAAGGTTCGTCTAAGCGCCCCCTTGGATCTGCTGAAAAGTAACAGGGATCGTCTAAGCGCCACCCTGGATCTGCTGGAAGGTAACACAGATCGTCTAAGCGCCACCGTGGATCTGCTGGAAAGTAACAAGGTTCGTCTAAGCGCCCCCTTGGATCTGCTGAAATGTAACAGGGATCGTCTAAGCGCCACCCTGGATCTGCTGAAAAGTAACACGGATCGTCTAAGCGCCACCGTGGATCTGCTAGAAAGTAACAAGGTTCGTCTAAGCGCCCCCTTGGATCTGCTAGAAAGTAACAAGGTTCGTCTAAGCGCCCCCTTGGATCTGCTGAAATGTAACAGGGATCGTCTAAGCGCCACCCTGGATCTGCTGGAAGGTAACACGGATCGTCTAAGCGCCACCGTGGATCTGCTGGAAAGTAACAAGGTTCGTCTAAGCGCCCCCTTGGATCTGCTGAAATGTAACAGGGATCGTCTAAGCGCCACCCTGGATCTGCTGAAAAGTAACACGGATCGTCTAAGCGCCACCGTGGATCTGCTAGAAAGTAACAAGGTTCGTCTAAGCGCCCCCTTGGATATGCTTGAAAGTAACAAGGTTCGTCTAAGCGCCCCCTTGGATCTGCTGAAAGGTAACAGGGATCGTCTAAGCGCCACCCTGGATCTGCTGGAAGGTAACACGGATCGTCTAAGCGCCACCGTGGATCTGCTGGAAAGTAACAAGGTTCGTCTAAGCGCCCCCTTGGATCTGCCGGAAAGTAACAAGGTTCGTTTAAGCGCCCCCTTGGATCTGCTGAAAGGTAACAGGGATCGTCTAAGCGCCACCCTGGATCTGCTGGAAGGTAACACGGATCGTCTAAGCGCCACCGTGGATCTGCTGAAAAGTAACAGGGATCGTCTAAGCACCACCCTGGATCTGCTGGAAAGTGACAAGGATCGGTCTAAGCGCCACCTCGGACTTGCCAACTGCAACTTTCAATATGTGACAAAGGTATGTATGATATGAAATGCCATGCATGCTATGAGATGTAATACATGATATGCACCACATGTGATGGGGTTATGCATGTGATGTTGATGCTTTTGATGCACTGGTGCAAATGACGCAAATGATGCACAACTTATGAATTTGAAACTCAAACTTGAATTATGCTGTTTTAGAAAAGACTTTTGCTAGCTTCCTTGGAAAAATTTAGCTCAATAAGCACATGCGTGCTCGAAAACTCAGACAGACTCAAGCTTGTTTCACCTGGACAGCTCATGTGAATGGATGTGAAGCTTGCCTCTTTTGTAAGATCTTCCTCTGAAACCTGACTGAGAAGGGTGGGTCACCTGCTTATTGAAAGTTTATCTGAGTCATCTGATGCTGACTTTGAATTCTTCTGGATGATGGATCTTTGAGGCGCCCCCCTCTTTTCTGTCTGTTTGGAGTGGAACGAGAGCCTTTTGGTCTAGCATGTTAAAAGAAATATTGAAATGTTAAGTCATGTTATTGAACCTGTGATTTCTCGCTTTGAAGCGCTATCTAATTAAAATGCATGACATGAGATGACACATGATGGAATCAAGTGACAGAGAATTGCCCCAGTTATGTTTGGGGTGGATGGAGAGCATGAGGGATGAATATTAGGCTGTCCCAACTTGGGTATAGTTATAAGACATAGACTGGAAAATTGCCCCGGTTTATACATTGAAGAATTAGCATCAGAAGACAATTGATTGCTCCCATTTGGAAGAAGTTGATGGAAAAACAAATGAACGCTCCAACCTAGATATTGAAAAGAATTCATGACAAAATTGGGCGATTTCCCCGGTTTAGTCTTGGACGATGAGCATGAGGTAGCATATGATTGCCCCATTCTGGGAACATTGACAAAGCATGGACTGGAAAATTACCTCGTCTTGGATTATGAGAGATAAGCATCAGAAAACAAGTGATTGCTCCAGTTTGAAAGACAATGCACTAGAATGATGAAAAAGTGAAAGCTAGACAATCTCTCGGGTGTAACAAGGATGACAAGGAGTGGAATGATCAATTGCTTCAGTGATGTCTCAATAGGTTGGAAGAATTTGTGAGAATAACCAAGGTAATACTTCAGCCTGAGAGTGGAAGAATAAGTAGTCTGCCCCACTTTGAGAAAATGTATGAGGAATTTAGATGAGCAAATGCCCCAGATCAGAGTACGTGGGAAGACTACTAAGAATAGGTAATTATCCCAGCCGAGGAATGATCAGGTACACAAAATATATGAAGTGAAGCTTAGACTGTTTCCCTAGTCTGATTCGGGTGAAGAAAAATGGCTTGAGTAATTGCCTCAGTTGTGACATAGAGAGATCGGGGAGAAACCAGAAAATGGGCCCAACTTCAGCGAAAATGACAAGCAATGAGCTAAAAAGCTGCCCCAATTGAGACAACGAATGGTAGTCCGGCAATTGTTCTATTGATCTTGGCTCCCATTTGAGGTCTGGGTGGGCATGGAAGAGATCTTTTCTTACTTTTCTTCTGACTGATTGGGCTTTGCCACAGTGTCCATTCTTGAGAAATCTTTGTGGGGGAAACTATTCAGTGAGCATCCCTCTTTTTTTTTTTTTTTTTTTTTTTTTTGAGCAAATGAATCAGGTTATTGTGTCTCAAAATTAAGTTCAAGAAAATGTGAACAATCAGTACTTGATCGGAATGGACTTTGACAGGGTTGTAATGTGGCTAAGGGCTAGTGGGTCATGAAAGGAAGGATATCAAAGGCACAAACAAGTGTTTACGAGTTAATGAAGACGAATGATATGTGGCTAAGGGATAGTGGGTTATGAAAGGAAGGATATCAAAGCGTTTACGGGTTAATGAAGACAAAGGATTTTTAGTACTTTGATCGAAACTTAGCACTGATTGTTCAGAGAGTAATTCTCTTCTTATGGTTGGCCAAGACTTGCTAAGAAATTTTTTTCTTTTTTCTTTTTTTCTATTCTTTTTTTTTTTTTTTTACATTTTCATCTTTTTGACTTTTCTTTTTTTTGAAATGGAAATCTTAAGCAAGTTTGGCGCTAATATTATGCTAACTCTAATGTAAAGTGATCCTTGTCTAGGGTTAAGGGAAGGTTTTTTTGGCTCAAAGGGGGTATCAAGGGATAATGTTATGAGGTAAGGATAGAGAAAGATTGCCAAACTTCATCTCAAGGCATGATTGATCACTTTCAGGAACCTAAGTCCCAGACAAAATTGTGGTGAACTTGATTCACTTGCTCTTTTTTGATGCCCTAACTTTTGCTTAGGTCGCCCTTTCGGGTTTTCAACCTAACGGGCCTTTTTCTCTCCTTTTTTTTTTGTTGAGGGATGACCCTTGCGCCTTTCTGCATAAATGAACATCTGCTAAAACTTTACTATGAAATCGATCAACTTCTCACAAATAAGCGCTTGCAACCGCGACAAAAGTTGCCCCAGGTGCTCTTGGTCTTCTTCCATGCCAGCTGGTGTCCTTAGAAATCAAGCAAATAAGTTCTCCCGCACTTGAGACATTAGCCATTATGAGACGCTAGGAATGATTTGTGTGAGATGAAAATGGAAAATTGGAGAATGAGATTGAGATTGACAAAGGAAAAGACAATGAATGAAGCAAACAAACCAAAGAAAAAGAAAATGCCATGCATGATTCTTAAATAATGCTTCAAAGAAAGTTAGCAAAGGTTCAACATTAACATGACAAAACGAAAAGCTTATGTTAACCACATCAATTAATAATGCTAGACCATTAAACTCAGGCGCCTCGATTGCTGAAAGATTGGCAGATATCGCCTCCTCCTTCTTGAACGAGTTGCCAATAAGAGCAAACCGACAGATAGTCGAAAGCCTCTGCGACCTTTGTTGCAATAAGCAGCTCATCACTGACGAAAACCAGACAACTTCAGTGTTCTCTTGTGAAAGATCCATGAGGCCCAACTGAGAGTATGATGCTAAAGTTCATCCTTGGAACTTGCCAAACTGGGGGCTAATAGACGCTTCAACCTTGAGTCAAAAACACCTCAACATTGAGGGAACAAATCATGCAATTGCAGGTCATCATGGTCAAGTGACAGCAGAGCAGGGGACTTGATAAAATGAACAGGTGTTTTGGAAAGAAGGTTGAATTATAGGGATGGTGATTGGATTGATGTGTGGTCAGGGGATGGTTAAGGGAAATGTGATTGGAAAAAAAAAAGTCTTTAGGTTAGATGTATGGATAAGGCGGGTAAGGATCGACATGGATGGAAGGTCTCGAGATGGAAATGCAGTGGTAAGTTGTATGGTGAGTAGCATCGGGACATAATGAGGTGGGTGGGTAGGGCCTCCACGAATGAAATAGCCATATGGTGAAGAGGAGGGCGATTAGGTTGAGATGAGATGATGGGATTAATGCTAGAAAGAAAGTGAGGTAAAGAATGGATGGAGGGTTTAGAGATGAATAGTAAGCTGTATGGTGAGTAGGGGCTCCACAGATTAGGTTGAAGTTAATAGCTTGTGTTAGCCATACGACGAAAATGGTGAAGGTTCGTATAACTGGTAGGATGGATAAATATGGGTAATGATCCTTACCGGTGCAAAGGGTGAGGAAGTGAGATGGGTGGTTGACTATATGGGAATGCTGCCATTGCACAAATCCTGTTCTTGACTCATTCACGATCGGTGTTGATCTACCCTTCTGCGCTTTTGCCCCAGTGTTTGTATGATAGCATCATACTCAACCTTCTTCAAGTCTGGTTTCTTGTAGGTTCAGATTCCGCTATCAGCTGCTTCTGTGGATTCCAGGGCTTTAGCTTGAGCTTGTCACTGCTTTTTCTCATTTTTTTTAAAACTTATTGAGACTTGAGTTCTCCAAGGAAATGCAAATGTGCTTGGAAATTTTTTGTTTTTTTTTAGAAGATGGCAACCATTGTGTCCAATGGAAATTTTATTAAGCACCATTTTTGAAATGTTAGAGAGAAAACCATGGGCATGGTTGCCAAATGTTTGGATGATGCAAAAACTAGGTTAATGCAAGTGATGATGCAAAATGCTATGTTGATGCAAAAGCGGGTAAATGCAAGCGATGATTATGTTGACGCAAAAGTGGGTAAATGCAAGTGATGATGCAAAAACTGGGTAAATGCAAGTGATAATGGTATATTGATGCCAAAATTGGATTAATGCAAGTGATGATGCAAAATGCTATGTTGATGCAAAAACTGGGTTAATTACAGAGCATATAAAATGCCATGAAATGCATGAGCATGGAGTGATGAAATGCAAGTGTTTTTTTTTTTTTTTTTTATATAAGATGAATGATGCATGGAAGGTGAATTTTTTTTATATATGATGAATGATGCATGGAAGGTGGAATTTTTTTTATGTTTTTTTTTATATATATAAGATGAATTATGCATGAATTTTTTTATTTTTTATGAATGATGCATGAAAGGTGAATTTTTTTTATGTTTTTTTTATAAGATGAATGATGCATGAAAAGTGAATTTTTTATGTTTTTTTTTATATATAAGATGAATGATGCGTGGAAGGTGAATTTTTTTATGTTTTTTTTATATATGATGAATGATGCATGGAAGGTGAATTTTTTATATATGATGAATGATGCATGGAAGGTGAAAATTTTTTTTATGTTTTTTTTTTTATATATACGATGAATTATGCATGAATTTTTTTATTTTTTTATGAATGATGCATGAAAGGTGAATTTTTTTTTTATGTTTTGTTTTTTTATAAGATGAATGATGCATGAAAAGTGAATTTTTTTTATGTTTTTTATTATATATAAGATGAATGATGCATGAAAAAATATTTTTATGTTTTTTTTTTATGAATGATGCATGGCATATTGAACGATAATGATATGAAAAAGAATAGAAGAAGAGAATGCTCCCATTTGCCCTACAAGGGTAAAGACCTAAGGGGCGAGGAATACTACATTGGTCAAAACCCTAATTGGATGGGGACTATGGTCAAATTACGTGCACTTTCCAAGGTAGGTTCTAGACTCCTAAAAGGCCCCCGGATTACCCCCGTCAAAAAGACAAGGCCCCGATGATCAAACTATTTGATGAGTAGACACTAGGCCTCTCACGCCAAATAGCTCAATGACCGGTAATAATCCGGGTGGTGACTCAATAGTTGACGAGTAGACACTAGGTCTCTCACGCCAAGTACCGAGGCACCGCTACTCCTAAGCTTGCACCGGCTCGGGTATAGAGCCCAAAAGTGTGTGTCTCAAAGTGAAAGTGAAGTGTGCGCGTTGGGAGCATACAAACCTTTTTTTTCAAGAACCCTTTCCTAAGAACTACCCCACCTGCAACATAGCCAGAAAATACCAGATATAGCAGTTTATTTAAATTGGTCATCTACCCTAATACCGCATGCTGAAGACAAATTATATACAAGGCAAAGAAAATATGTACAAGGCAATTAATAAATGAAAGGGTAAAATAAAATAAAAAGAAAGCTAAGATAAAAAACACAAACAATTGAAAAAAGGCATGACTCTTAAAGTTTCCCCAGCAGAGTCGCCATCTGTCGCAACCGGGGTCGCGGCGGGACGGCGAAAAAAGGAATAAGTCAAACAGACAGAGTCGCCACTAATGTTTATTTGAGGAAAACACTAGAAAAACCTAAAATTGATAAATAGCCTACGAAACCTAAAATCTAGGTTCGGGAGTCTATTACGCGTGGGGAAGGTGTTAGCACCCCACAGCGCCCGTCTAAACGGTACCTAAAATTGTTTGTGTAATTTCCTTAGCTTTCTACATTATTAATTTTATCCTTATTTATTTTTATTATTTAGTTGCTAATTATTCTAAAAGATAGAAAACAAAATATTTTTGTTATTTTTTATAGCCTGATAGGTGTGAACCTAGTCCTACGTACTTCCCTAAAATGGAAGATCAAGGCTTACGCAGTTCTTGAGTAATTTAAGTGATTAAAAAAAAGGGTGATCTAAGAAAGGGGTGATTTAAGAAAGGAGTGATTTAAGAAAAGGATGATATAGGAAATGGATGATTTAAGAAAATGATGATTTAAGAAAGGGATGATTCAAGAAATGATGATTCAAGAAAGGATGATTTAAGAAAAGGGATGATTTACGAAAGGGATGATTTAAGAAAATGGTTATTTAAGAAAATGGTTATTTAAGAAAAGGGATGATTTAAGAAAATGGTTATTTAAGAAAAGGGATGATTTAAGAAAGGGATGATTTAAGAAAATGGTTATTTAAGAAAAGGGATGATTTAAGAAAATGGTTATTTAAGAAAATGGTTATTTAAGAAAATGATGATTTAAGAAAATGGTTATTTAAGAAAAGGGATGATTTAAGAAAATGGTTTAAGAAAGGATGATTTAAGAAAAGGGATGATTTAAGAAAGGGATGATTTAAGAAATGATGATTCAAGAAAGGATGATTTAAGAAAAGGGATGATTTAAGAAAATTGTTATTTAAGAAAAGGGATGATTTAAGAAAGGGATGATTTAAGAAAGGGATGATTTAAGAAAATGGTTATTTAAGAAAAGGGACGATTTAAGAAAGGGATGATTTAAGAAAAGGGATGATTTAAGAAAGGGATGATTTAAGAAAAGGGATGATTTAAGAAAATGGTTATTTAAGAAAATGGATGATTTAAGAAAGGGATGATTTAAGAAAATGGTTATTTAAGAAAGGATGATTTAAGAAAAGGGATGATTTAAGAAAGGGATGATTTAAGAAATGATGATTCAAGAAAGGATGATTTAAGAAAAGGGATGCCTGGCGGGGGTGTTCCCGGTCCTACGTATCTCTAAAGAGAAATCAAGGCTACGTAGTTCTAAAGTTAATTAATTTTTAGTTTCTTTTTGGTCTTTTTTATGAAAATGAGCAAAACGGCACGAGGAACGACATCCCACAAGTGAACAGTCGCTATGTCGCATCACGTTTGCAATTATTTAGTTTTTATACGGCGAGCGAAAATGGAGAAAAAACAAAGCCGTGAGCTGAAGATGGAAGTTATTATTGACAGCATCTTTTCTTTTTTCTTTTCTATGAAGCAATCAAGAAGCTATTTTTATTGTTTAAGAACTGTTTTTATCATCAAGAACCATGAAGATTTTATTTCTCCTTACTGTTAAGCAACAAATAACCATCTTTATCATTAATAATCAAGAAACGATATAATCAAGAACCATCCTACATCATTCAGACCCTCGAGCGATTATTACCATTAAGAAACAAAAGAAAGATCAAGATTCAGCTTTAATGACCGAGAACCAAACTTTATCATGAGGTTAAAGTCAAGATTTAGTCAAGAAGTCATTTTTATCATAAAAACCATCAAGATTCAATTTTTATTAACAAAAGCAACACCAGTTTAAGAATAACACCAAATTTATTAAAGACTCTATTTTTATGGCCAAGAAACAATATTTCTGACTATGAATACATGCTCCAAGGAAACACATAGAAGCTGAGAAAAAGGATGTGCATTACTGAATCACACAATAGTCCAGTCATGGACTGAAATCACAGATAATGAAATCACAGATAATGATAAAGAATTCAGGAAGAGGGTAAAGCACAACATCATCAAACAAACAGTAATTTCCTCATAGAAACAATGACAATAAAAATAGAGAATTAATAAATTTACATCCTTGAACATGAAAGTGCAGAATCATTAAGCAATAATCATGACTCAGAAGAGATTAAACAGGATACCAAACAAACAGAGGGGGAAAGAGGAAAAATAAACCAACCGCCGGGAGAGGGGAAGTAGAAAGGAAGAGACGAGCTTGGTGCAGTGGTGGCCGGTAGCGGCGCTGTGCGTGGTGCAGCCTCGAGACAGGCCTGCTGGAGGAGGAGGACGCGCGGTGGCGGTGCGGTGGAGTGGCCTTCAACAGCAAGCAGCAGCAGAACAAGCAATGGTGATGGTGGTGATGACGTCGTAGACTATGACGGTGGCAACCCAGTGACGGTGACGTGGATGGCTGAGAGCGAGGCTGACGGAGGTTTTGGAGCGAGTTCAGGCTCCAAGATGTTGAAGGGAGGACGAAGGAGTGGTGCGGCGGATAGGGGCTTAGGTTCGAAGGTTGGAAGGAAGAGGTAGATCGAGGTTGAAGGGGGTAACGGTGGCGAGGTCTGGTGGTGGAAGAAGAGGTGCGGCGGCCGTGTGAGAGGAGAGGGAGTTAGGTTTTTGTCTTCAGAGAGTGAGAGGGAGCTGATTAGGTTTTTTGAGTGAGTGGTGAATAGTCGGTGAATAGTGTGTGCAGCTTTCGAGGTGGGGAGGATTAAATAGGGAAGAAATTAGGGTTAGGGTTTTCTGAAGCCTCTTCTTCCTCTCTCTTGGTCGTGGGCCCGCGGCCCACTCTTCTCCCTCCTTTCATTTTTTTTGCTTCTGCTTCTTTTTTTTCTTTTTCTTCTTCTTTTCTTCTTTTTTTTTTGGGCTTCGTTCCTCTTCTTTTTTTCTTTTTTTTTTTATCTTTTTTCTTTGGGCTTCTTTCTTCTTCTTTTTTTCTTTTTTCCTTTTCTTTTTTTTCTTCTTTATTTGGCTTCTTTCTTCTTCTTCTTCTTCTTTTTTTTCTTTTCTTTTATTTTTTTGGTTTTTTTGTATTTTATGATTTTTTATCATTTCTAAAACAAAGATGAAGACAACATATTTTTTGCTTTTTTTTTTCTCTATTTTTTTTATAAAATTGGGCCCGGACAAAAATAGGTCTCAACAACATGTCCATTAAATATCCATATGGAGTTGCTGAGGATGTGCTTGTGAGGGTTCACAAGTTTGTCTTCCCAGTGGATTTTGTAATTTTGGACATGGAAGAGGATTCGAAGGTACCGTTAATTCTTGGGCGACCATTCCTTGCTACAGGGAATGCCAAGATAAATATGGCTGAAGGCCTCCTATCTTTGAAGGTAGGAGATGAAAAGGTTAAGTTTTCAGTATTCCGGACTCTTAAGCATTATGAGTCCGAGGAAGAAGATGATTTTAATGATGATTTGTTCACCAAAAGGAGAAAAACTTCCCCTAATTGATTAAAAGGGAAGGGTCTATTTCAGACCTTAACAATGAGCTGGTTGGGAGACAACCCAACTTAGGATTAGTTTAAGAATATGTCTTTAACTTTCTGCATCCTATTGTAAAAAAGAAAAAAAAAGGAAGGAAAAAAATTATTCTGTTTTGTTGTTGGAGGGGCCAGCGCTCAAGCGCTGGAGGCTCAACGCTCAGCGTTGAGCCCCTGCCAGACCCCCCTAGGTGAGTTTACACCCAACGCTCAAGCGTTGGGGGGCCAGCGCTCAAGCGCTAGGCCCCTGTAAAGCCCCACTGTTTCCAGTTATTCCCAACGCCAAGGCGTTGAGGGGCTAGTGCTCATGCGCTAAGCCCCTGGAATCCTCCCTGATTTTATTTTATTTCCTAACACTCAAGAGTTGGAATCCCAACGCTCAAGCGTTGGGACTCTGACTACCAGTGTTTGCAAAAGCCCCCAGCGCTCAAGCGTTGGAAAGCCAACGCTCTAGCGCTGGAACTCGGGCAGTTTTTATGTTTTTATTTTGCTTAATGTTTCTTCATGTACATAAATAATTCTGTTCGGTGCCCACCATTTTTTGAAAAGATGTGTGAATGGAATTCTTGAGTTCTTCCCTTGCTTTTATAATTGGTTTGAGCTTTTGATCTTTGGGAACTCAAGAACCCTTATTTGTTTTAGGTGGGCACATTTCCAACTCTTGGGCTGTTTTAAGTTTGTTGGATTGAGGACTAAAAAGTCTAAACAAGTTTTTGCTTGTAGACTCTTGTTTGTTCAATTTTGCAGGAAAGGCACCAAAAAGAAAAATCCCCCTGAAGTTGGAGTGTTCAAAGAAGAAGTTACAATGAGGTTCCCTGGACTATTTGTGGAAGAAAACTTTTGTACCAGCTTTTAGTTTTTCTATTTGGATAGTTTTTAGTTTTACTTTCAGTTTGTAGTTTTTCTGTGTTTATTTTGCTTTTCGGTTTTTAAAATTGCATGAGTCTTGAGTACTTAATCCAGTTAACATGCTACTGCTTATGCTTGTGAGTGTTTTATCCAGTGAACTTAGAATGTTTTCGAAAAGATAATATGTTTCTGAATGCGGTTTAGGATTGCATGATGCTAGGATTGACTGAAATCTTGATTGATATGTTTTGGCAAAGTTTTTCTGAGTTCGAAAAAGAGTACCACTTACTCCAATATTTTCTGAGTGCTGAGAACTCTGGATGCATGACTTGTAAAATTTTTCTGCCTTGTGTTGCATATTGGTTGAGTCTTTGTTAACTTTGTGAATTTGTGAAGAGATTATAGGAATTTTTGAAAACTCAGAGTTTTGTTTGGAAAAAGAAAAAATCCACTAGTAGCCCCTTTGAGCCTTAAAAGAGTCATTTTATTGGAGCTTACTTTTTGTGATATTTTAAGTTGTTAGTGTGATATTTTGAGCTGAAAAATACTAGAGCTATGTATGTTTTGGTTTCTCTCTAAAAGGAAAGAAAAAAAAAGAAAATGGAAAAAGGGGAAAGTATAATGAAGTGGTGGGGTGAGTACAAGTATGAGGGTAGTAAAATTCTTTTCATACATCCCATAACATCTCACTACATGGTTAGAAAAAGAGAAAGAAAAAAATTGAGAGAATCTATGTGCTGAATTTGATAAAGCTCTTAGTCAAAAGAATCACCTAACATGAATTCTGAGTCAAGCCAATAGAGTTGCTAAGTTTTTGAGTCCATACCTTGTTTAACCCTTGGCCAAGTTTCAACCTTCAAAAATATCTTCTAAAGTTACATAGTGCATGGTTCCAACTTTGATTTGAATGATAGACAGAATTTTTGAGCTTTCATGTTTTTCATTGAGTATATCTTTTTGTGAGCTGAATTTGATGAACTCAACATGTTGAAAGTGCCAAGCTTAACTCTCTTGATCAAGTTTTTGTGAAACATGCATGCTTTCCAAATCCGCTGTGACTTCTTGAAAATTATCATGTTTTAATTGGATAAAACTTACTCTAAACTCGAGGATAAGTTTTTCTTTAAGTTTTGTCGCTTGAGGACAAGCTGTCGTTGGGCATAATGGTGTGATGACTGGATTTTGTATGATAATTTTGGGGTCTTTTTTGTCTTTTTATTTTGCTATTTTTGAGTCTCATATAGGTTTTTTATTCTTTTTATTTAGATTTTCTATTTATTTTGCATTTGCATATAGATTAGCTTTTATTTGGTTTTTAAACTTTATTTTTATATTTTTAGGAATTTTTATAAGTATTTTTATATTTTAGGAAAGCTGGTAGAATTAGTCATTTTTGTCCAGGGACCAAACTGTAAATTTCAGGAAAGATAGGGCCAAAGTACAAAAGTTCAAGAGTTGGGGGCTGAAAGTGGAGTTTCAGGAAAATAAAGGGCCAGAAGTGAAGTGTTAACAAAGAGAGGACCAAAAGTGAAAAGGTTGAATATGAAGCATCACTTCTAATTTTGCACATGTGAAAAATGATGATTGAAGGATTCATGGTAGTGGGAAGGCTGTTTCAGAAATTAAGAGGAGGCAAAGTGGAGGCCATTGAAGGCATTGAAGACCCACTACCATGAAGAAGAGCAAAACAGCAAGAAGAGCAATCAGCAGACGAGCCAACGCTCCAGCGTTGGAAGGCCAACGCTCAAGCGTTGGAAGGCCAACGCTTAAGCGTTGGCACTCTGACTAGGATCCAAGTATGCATTTCATCCCAACGCCCAAGCGTTGGAAGCCAGCGCTCATGGGCTAGGCCTCTGTTTGCAACGTCTGAAAAAATAAGGCCCGACGCTCAAGCGTTGGGATCCCAGCGCTCAAGCGCTGGGAGGCAGATTTTTGCTATAAATAGGAGTGCTCATCCCTTGTAAAAATCATCCCTTACTTCATAATACAACAAGTATTCTTCTTTCTCCCTTAAGAGCATTGTTCCTGAGAATTGTGGGAAGCCATTCTTGAGCTCCTAGTCCAGGGGAATTCAATGTTTCTATTAGCCATGCTTGGCTAATTTCTTTTTAAGTTCTTGGGTTGTTTTAGCTTATAATTTATGTCTTAGTTTTCTTCATCTTTGTTTCTGAATAATATTGCAAGTTCATGTTTTATTTCCTTGTTCTTCATTTATTTTGATGTACACAAGTGTTTAAGCTTATTTCTTATGTCAATGGAAATTGGTAAGTAATAAGGGAAATAGGACTTAAAAGAAGCAATATGATATATCACTAAGGAATTAGGATAGACTTTGCTTTATGTTGGCCTGAACTCTATCTTCATCTTCTTCTTTAATTAACTAAATTGCAAGGAATTGAGTTTAGTAATTAGAAAGAAAGGTCTACATGTGTAAGGAATTAACTTGTAGAAACCATAGGCTAGAGCATCATGAACTTTTGTTTTAAAATTCAGAAATAAGGTAGAGGTTTACTAGCATATATTATAAGTTATTTAAATCAACCCAAGTGCTTAATTTCCATCATCATCTTTTCTTTATATTTATGATAATCCAAGTTCTTGTTCTCAACAAACCAAAGTTAAAATCAATTTTAATTTTCAGCACAAGTTCTAAACAAATTGATAATTGGACACCTATCCCTGTGGGTTCGATATCTTTTACATTACTTCGATAATCAACCGTACACTTGCGGATTTGGCTATCAACATGTGTAGGAGTTAAAGATACATGGAGAACAACGCATATCCATCTGTCACGGCTACGAACAAACCACCTTTCTTTGATGGCTCCAACTACCCCTACTGGAAGAAGCACATGCATCTATTCTTAGAATCAACGGACTAGAAACTCCAGGACGTTGTTGCAAAATGTGACTATGTTCCTAAGGATGCTACATGAAAAGCCATTCTGATGGAACATTGGACAGAGGAGCAACGCACTGAGAATCAATGAAACTCAAAAGCAAGGTTGTTTCTCATCTGTGCCCTAAGCAAAAATGAGCATGACAAAGTTGACAGTTTAACCACTGCCAAAGAAGTATGGGACACACAAGCCATCACTCCATGAAGGGACCTCTAGTGTGCAAGAGACTAAAATAAGTATGCTTGTTTCACAATATGAAGCCTTCAAGATGAAGGATAACGAATCCATAGATGATATGTACTCCAGATTTCAAACCATTCTAAATGGATTGAGAAATCTTGGGAGATCATACACCAATCTGGATATGATAACCAAGATCCTCAAAAGTCTCCCACCAAATTGGAGAAGTATGATGACAGCTACCAGACAAGCCAAGGATCTCAGGACCTTGAAGATGGAAGATCTCATGGGAGCTTTGAAAATTCATGAGATGGTCTGGTTGAAGATGCTGAGATCAAAAAAAGAAAATCTATGGCCTTCAAATCTAAATCTTCAAAAGCTATAAAGGCTGAGGAATCGTCTGACCACTCAGACGACGAGCAGGCCCTCTTCAACAGAAGATTCAAAAAGATGTGGCTCAAAAGAAAGCAGGCTAAGAATGAGCCAAGAAAAGAGCAAGCTAAAGGAAAGGTCTTATCAAGCTCATGAAAAGATGGAGAGAAGAACTCCAGCAAAGGATTTGTCGTCTTCTTTGAATGAAAAAATCCTGGTCATATCAAGGCCGACTGTCCTCTTCTGTCAAAGAGACCAGCTCAGAAGAACTTCAACAAAAAGAAGGCTCTTTAAAGCCAAAATGAAGAATCTGAAGAACGATCTAAAAATGAGGAAGAAGAAGAAGAAGATGATGATGAGGAGTCATAATGTGCATTCACGGTATCCGTGGACTCGTCTGATAATGAAGCCGACGAAGGAGATGAGGTCATGATGGTAACAGTAGACTCGTCTGACAACGAAGCAAAAGATGAGGTAACATCTGAAACATATCAAGAAGAGTATAATGAATTGCTTGATTACTCAAATTCCTTAGCTTCTAAGTATAGTACTTTAAAGAAAAAGTTTGAAAATCTTCAAATAGAACTTGATGCTTCAAAAGAAGTAACTTTCATGCTAATCAAGAAAAACAAAACTTTGGAAAATCAGGAATCATGTAAGGAAGTTAAAGCTCTTAAAGAAAGAGTTAAAGGCTTAATAAATGATCTTTCAACTTTCACCTTAGGTCATGATAACCTGGTTATGCTATGTGGTAACAATCGAACCATGTATGACAAGAGTGGTCTAGGGTCTGATAGCAATGATGAAAATGTTTCATCATCTAGTAATGTATCGTCTGACTTGCCATGCTCATCATCATTCATTCGTAACACGTCTGAGATTAAGTTCATATCGTTTGATGCTAAATCATCTGAATCTAAGACGTTTGTAGTAAAAAGAAAGGAGAAAAAAACTCCAAAAAGAACTGAGTATGGGAGGAAAATTCCACCTAGGGTTGAAACTAACAAACAAGGACCCAAGAAAATTTGGGTACCTAAAACTATGATTTTTCCTCTAGCAAATGTGTTTAACAGCACAAAACAAAACAATCGTACCTGGACAGTGGATGCTCACGACACATGACGGGAAGAAAGTCTTTGTTCCCAAATATCCATGCTAAGAAGAATGGGGGAACAGTTACCTTTGGAGGTAACCAAAAGGGCTTCATCGTCGGAGAAGGTGACATTGGTAAGGCCCCTCTTCCTGTAATACGGAAGGTTCTTTTGGTTGAAGGATTAGAACATAATCTACTTAGCATAAGTTAATTGTGTGATAGTGGGTGCACTGTTACCTTCAAGAAAGTGAAGTGTAAAGTCACAGACGACAATGACAATGTTATCTTTGAAGCTCAGAGACAAGGGAATCTATATAAGACAAACTTGGAAAACCTTGTAAGTCAAAATGTAACATGTCTAGTGTCAGCAGAGGATGATAAGTGGATTTGGCACAGGAAGCTAGGGCATGCCTCCTTAAAGATCATTACAAAGATGGTCAAACATGACTTAGTACGTGGTCTGCCAAATCTATCTTTCAAATTTGATGTCACATGCTTAGCATGTCTTTAAGGAAAGCAATTAAAAAGATTTTTCCCCTCTAAGAGCGTTGTGAGTACAAGTAGACCTCTGGAGATGTTACACATGGACCTGTTTGGACCTACTAGAACGGCTAGTTGTTATGGGAAAAGGTACTGTCTTATCATCGTCGATGACTACACAAGATTTACATGGGTTCAGTTCCTGAGCTCTAAAGACAAAGCATTCAAATCATTTGCCATCATCGCCAAGAGAATCCAGAATGAGAAAGGCTACTGCATTATGATGACAGGATAATATATGATGTTTTTAGGTTGTTTTTAGTCTTTTTATTTTATTATTTTTGAGTCACATATAGGATTTTTAGTATTTTTACATAGATTTTATATTTATTTCGCTTTCTGCATATAGATTAGCTTTTATTTGTTTTTTCTAACTTAATTTTATATTTTTAGGAATTTTTATAGCTATTTTATATTTTTAGGAAAAGCTGGTATAGTTATCATTTTTGTCCAGGGACCGATCTGTAAAGTTTCAGGAATTAAAGGATCAAAGTGTAAAAGTTCAAGAGTGGAGGATGAAAAGTGAAGTTTGAAGGAGTCAAAGGGCCAGAATTGAAGTTCTAACAAAGAGAGGACTTGAAGTGAATTGAAGAATGTGAAGCAACTCTCTTTGATTTGAGCACATGTAAAATAAGGTTTGAAGGATTAATGGTGGAAGGAAGGAGTTTCAGAACTTATTAGGGGCTGAATGAGCCTAATTAAGCCAATCAATTCCACCATTGAAGAAGAAAGGAATCCAAGAAAAAGCTGTCAGTGTTCGTCCCAGCGCTGCAGCGTTGGAAGTCCCAACGGTCAAGCGCTGGACCTCTGACTAGGATGTGAGTCAGAGGTTGCACCCAGCGCTGCAGCGTTGGAAGCCAGCGCTCAAGCGCTGGGCCTATTTCTGCACGTTGGATTTTAATGCTTCCCAGCGCCCAAGCGCTGAAGGTCAGGTTTTTGCTATAAATAGTGAGCTTTTCTTCACTTGTAACACACCTATTCAGAATACAACAAGTGTTCTTCTTTCCTCCTTAAAGATCATTGTTCCTAGGAATTGTGGGAAGCCATACTTGAGCTCCTATCCAGGGTAATTCGATGACTCTTTTAGCCATGCTTGGCTAATTCTTTTTAAGTTTCTTGGGTTGTTATAGTTTATATCTATGTTTTAGTTTGCTTCTACCTTTCTGAATAATATTTCCTTTCATGTTTTATTTCCTTGTTCTTCATTCTTCTTAATGCGCATAAGAATTCTTGCTTATTACTTATACGAATGGAAATTGGTAAGTAGTAAGGGACCTAGGATTTAAAAAGGTTATAAGTATACATCACTAAGGAATTAGGATGGACGTAACTCTATGTTGGCTTGAATTTCTTCTTCATCTTCTTCTCTAGTTAACTAAGTTGCAAGGAATTGAATTTAGTAATTAGAAAGAAAGTTCTACAATGTGTAAGGAATTAACTTGTAGATATACTAGGCTATAGCATCATGAAAATGGACTTAAAATTCAGAAATATAGTAGGAATTTGCTAGCATATTTGTAGACTATGTAATTCAACCCAAGAACTTATTTCTCATCATCTTATCTCTTTATTATTTTATGCTATTGTTCTTGCTTGCTCTAAAAACCAACATCAAATATTCATCTCTTAAATTTTTTGCACAAGTACTAAATATTATAATAATAGGAAACCTATCCCTTGGGTTCGATCTTTTTATTACGCGATATTGAATCGTGCACTTGCGATTTGGGTATCAAGTTTTTGGCGCCGTTGCCGGGGATAGGTTCTTTTCTTGTTATTCTTTTGTTTAAGTGCTTTTTATATTTAAAAAAAAATAAAAAAATAAAAAATTGTGTTGAATAGGTGCTATTGACTTCTTTTGCTTTTTCTGCATGGTAGGACATTTTGAATTCGACCCTGAAATTAAAAGAACTTTGCATCGCAGATTAGCGGAGCAAAGGAGATTAGCAAGAGCCATGTCTGAAACACAAGCGCAAATGGAGGAGCGCCTTCGTGCTGAATACAATGCACGAGTAGAAGAGGAAGTCCAAGCTAGACTTCAAAGGCAGAGAACTGAGGAGGAAGAGCGGGATGCCAACCGTTCCCTTCGTGATATCACAGCTCCCCAGGTAGATTACAATTTTGAAGGGAGTATTGTGGTTCCGGAGGATGCTTTACCAAATTTTCAGATTCCTCCTCACTTCATCTCTTTGGTTAGTCAAAACCAATTTGGTGGAAGTATCAATGAAGACTGCCACACCCATCTGGAGCGATTCACCAGGCATTGCTCAACCTTAAGGAGAAATGATGCTCACTTGGATACGGTAAGACTTATGCTGTTTCCATTTTCCTTAAGAGATGTGGCAGAGGAGTAGTTATCTTCACAACCACTCAGGAGCATTACTTCATGGGATGATCTAGCCGAGAAATTCACGGCTAAATTTTTCCCTTACAACCGCATAAGGAAGTTGAAGCAAGAAATCAACTCCTTCATACAACAAGATGCTGAAAACCTGTATGAGACATGGGAGAGGTTCAAGGGACTTCTCAGAAGGTGCTCAGGTCACAACATTTCTATCGTTGATCAGGTAGAAAAAATTTATGCTGCTTTGAATGATTATACCAGGGACAAGCTGGATACTGCAGCAAGTGGGGCATTTGATGCTTTGCCGCCACAGGGAGCTCTTGATTTAATCAACAAACTTGCTGCAAGAGCTGCCCATTCAAACCAGGACCGGGCAATAAGAAAAGGTATTTATGAGGTTGAATCTTTTGATACCATTGTTGCTTCAAATAAACTTTTATCCAGGAAAGTTGATGCAATGGTCAAAAGAATGGAGGGTGTTCAACTGAGCCCAGAGGAAGCAGAGTTAGAGGCTGAGGTAAAGGCTATGGGGAATTTCCAAAATTCCTATGGTAATACCTATAATCCAAGCTGGAGAAATCACCCCAACTTTTCTTGGAAGGACCAAGGGGGTGGTCAAGGAGAAGCTAGGCAACAATTTCAAAGGCCATACCAGAATCAGAGGCCACAAATGCCTTTGAATCCAAGCCAAGGAAGAAAAAGCTTGGAAGAAATTTTTGGTGAAATGGGCCAACAAACAACACAATTTATGAACGAGACAAGGACAAGTGCAAAGAATCATGAAGCTTCCATTAGGAATTTGGAAGTTCAGGTAGGCCAGTTGGCCAAGACCATCTCTGAGAGGATTCCAAGTACTTTTCCTTCTGATACTCTTGTCAATCCAAAGGAGAATGTTGAGAATGTTTCAGCTATCACTCTTAGGAGTGGTAAAACTATGCCCGAAAGGGTGGTGGAAATTGAACAAGAGGTGAGTTTTGAAGACAAGGAAAAAGAGAGGTATGTGCCTATTGTTGCTGAAAAAATTGTTGAAAAATTAATTCCTCCTTCTAAAAAATTTGGCAAAGTTCCATTTCCTAAAGCTTTAAAAAAGAATTTGGAAAAGCAATTCTCAAGATTTCTTGAGATTTTTAAAAGACTTCAAATTAATATTCCTTTTTCTGAAGCTTTGGAACAAATGCCAATTTATGCTAAATTTATGAAGGACATTTTGTTTAGAAGGAGGAAATTGAGTGAGATGGATGAAACTGTAATGTTAACTGAGGAGTGTTCAGCTATGGTTTTAAGGAAGTTGCCCCAAAAGTTGAAGGATCCGGGGAGCTTTACTTTACCCGTGGAAATTGAGGGATTACCAAATGCAACAGCTCTTTGTGACTTAGGAGCTAGTATAAACCTCATGCCACTCTCCATGTTTAGGAAATTGGACATGGGAGGGGCCACTCCTACTTTGATGTGTTTACAATTGGCGGACAGGTCAATTAAATACCCCTATGGGGTGGCTGAAGATGTTTTGGTAAGGGTTGACAAGTTTGTTTTCCCGGTTGATTTTGTGATTCTTGATATGGAAGAAGACTCCAAGGTACCATTAATTCTTGGGCGGCCATTCCTTGCTACAGGAAACGCCAAGATTAATGTGGCTGAAGGCCTCATATCTTTGAAGGTAGGGGATGAAAAAGTCAAGTTTTCTGTATTCCGGACTTGTAAGCATTATGAGTCCGAAGAAGAGGATGAGTTCAAAGATGATGTATGTATCAAAGAAAAGAAAAAGTACCCCTAATTGATTAAAGGGAAGGGTCTATCTCGAACCTTAACAATGAGCTGGTTGGGAGACAACCCAACTTAGGATAGTTTATAATTCTGTCTTTTAAATTTCTGCATCACTCTTGTAATTAAATAAAGAAAAGAAATTCTATGTTCTTGCTGCAGGAGAGGCCAGCGCTCCAGCGCTGGAGGCCAGCGCTCATGCGCTAGGCCCCTGCCAAACCACCTCTGATTCCAGTGTTTACCAACGCCTAGGCGTTGGGGGCCAGCGCTCATGCGCTAGGCCCCTGGAATCTCATTTTTATTTACGGTAATTCCAGCGCCAGAGCGTTGGAAACCTAGCGCTCAGGCGCTGGGACCTCTGATGCCCAGTATTTATTTTAATTCCAGTGCCCAAGCGTTGGAATCCCCAACGCTCAAGCGCTGGAGCTCGGGCAGACTCTCAGTTTGTTTTTCTTTTTGCTGTTTTGCTGTTTTAATAATTTTTTGTGTTCACCATTTTCTGAAAGTTTTAGATTCTTTGAGTTTTCCCTTGCTTCTACAATGGTTTTGATTTTTGGGAACTCAAGAATTCTTGTTTTTAAGGTGGACACAATTTTTCAACCCATTTTTGTGCTGTTTCTGGGACTAACAAGTCAAGCAAGTCTTCTGCTTGTGAGACATTTGTTTGTTCAATTTTGCAGGAGAAAGAGCCCTCTTGAACTTTGAAGATACAGAAAACACACAAGAAAGGGGGGGTTTGAATTGTGTGACCCATTTTTGGGCTTTTTAAGATTTCTTTTGAAGATATTAGTTTAATAACCCTCTATTAAGAGTTACTTATTTTACACTTAAATGTCATATATAACACAAAGATGTTCTCAGGATAATTTATTTATGAAAGGATGAACTAAAGTGTAATGTGCAAGCAATAAAAGTATGAAAGTAAGGCACACGAGGTTTTTATCCTGGTTCACCCCTATAATCGACAGGGCTACATCCAGTCCTTGGCTTCACCAAGATTTTCACTATTTCAACTGAATAGTACAAGTATTATCAGGGACTTCTCCCAACAAGTATTCTAAGGACTTCTCCTATTAAGTATTCGAAGGACTTCTCCTTACAAGTATTATTAGGACTTCTCCTTACAAGTATTGTTAGGACTTCTCCTATCACCTTTTTCATGATTTTTCTTTTCTACGATAATCTCTTCTTGATAAGAGTGGGTAGAAGAAATGAAGTTTAAAGAACAGAGAGATCATAAGCAAGTTGATCTCTTGTTCTGAGTTATGTGTGTGGAATATAATGAGAGACAACCTCTATGAAGTGTCCACACACATAAGCAACTCAACTCAGTTTGAGATATGACTTGATGTATCCTGAGTTGAAGACCAAGGTTGCCTTGGTCTTTGGACGAACTAGATTGAAGTGTGTATAATTTTGTTCTAGTCGCCAAGTTGCTGCGGAAGCAAGGTTCTCTATATATATCTTCAATTGAGTGTCTTCGTACTTTCTCCACAGTAGGAGTGAAAACCTGCCCGCAATGCTTCTTCCTCTCCGAAAAGCACATAACGGCTAATTCTGCATCTCTCAGCAGGCGTAAGTCACGATCAGAGGCTTTTCTGCACGCATAAGATATGATTTGGAAATCATCAGTACTTCTGGGTTGATGTCGTCTGGCTCCATCTTGAGCGAGTAGCTTTGAGCTGGTTTCTTCATATATAACGTGTAAAACTTCAGCGGTGAGGGCTACTTCGACTCTTTTACCCTAGTGCTTGACAGCTAATGTTCTTCACGTGCCTTGATCAGAATTTTGAATTTTGACCGTTGATATTGTACGATGTGCAGAGATTCTTGTCGTTGATTCCGCGATGTCAGCTTGATTTGAGGAAAAGCAGAGAAATAGTGGGACCAAGAGGTATTGATTTTACTGAGTCCCATCTTTTTTTCTGTGATTGCCAGGTTTTGATAACCGTGCAGACGGGAATAAAAGTAATTATTCAAAAGAATAATTTCTTTAATATTTCTGTTGACTTGATCTCCTTGAAAGACGTACTCATTTATCTCTGTATCTTTGGCGCGATTTATACTTCGGTGGACGGATTCTTTCATTCAGCTTTGGCAGACGAAGTCTCCATTTAATGCTTGAAGTTCCGTGATTGGCCCGTATTGCCAAACGGATTTCCTTCAGTCAGTTCTTTTCTAAGAAGCAGAATATTCTTGTCTGAATTCTTTCTTTCACTGAAGTTCTTCAACGGAGAGATTTGATCCACAGCTCCTTTATATGATTCTAGAGAGGTTTCAAGGCAGACGAAGTTTCTTCAAGATTGTTATACTCTTTCACCTTAAAACAATACAGTCTTTGCGTTTAATCTTTGTAGATTCAGGTGAGAAGATTTCCATCAGGTAGTTGTAAGAAGACGCGCCGGTCATTAGTTGATTCATCAGACAATCTTATACTTGAACATCTTTCTTTCTAGCGTCATCAGACTGATTTGTACGAACCGGACGAACTCTTCTGGCAAGCTGATTTCCTTGATAAGGCAATGGTGTTTATTCATTCCTTTCAGAGATGGTTATTCCTGTACATGATAATTTTCACTTATGTTAGAAATTTTTATCTTTAACGTTATTGAAAAGAAATTGTTAATTATCAAAACATAATAATCCATTTAATCTAACAATCTCCCCCTTTTTGATAATGACAATTTCTTTTGGAAAAGATTCGTTTAAGAATGTAATTAGTCATAAAGCGTTTTGCTGATTTTTCTTCAGAGCATTGTATCCAGAAAAACATAGTTGCCCTTTTTGCAAGTAATACTATTTGAGTGAAAACAGCTGATATTTTGGGTGGACGAATTTATCTTATTTGAGTTTTCGTACCTTTGCTCCCCCTAAATGAATTGTCCTAGATAGTGTTTGACTAGTGATCGTTTGCCTAAGTGAGCTTATATCTTATTCTTATTTGAGTTTTCGTACCTTTGCTCCCCCTAAATGAATTGTCCTAGATAGTGTTTGACTAGTGATCGTTTGCCTAAGTGAGCTTACCGTAGCTCCCCCTAATTTGCTACTATGTCTCCTAGTCCCTTTTTCTATCTCTTTTCCTATTTCTTCTCCCCCTTTGGCATTATCAAAAATAGATGAATAAATGGCAATAAATGGTTAAGTGAGCAAGCAATGAATGATTAATAATGCTAAGTGAGTAAGAACAAAGACTGTATAAATTAAATAGAGAGAATAGAGATTAGTCATGTGGCAGCTGTCGTTGCTGCATGTATCTCCTGAACAGATCCTTCATGCTCTCAAAGCTTTCAGCAATTCTTCGCTCAAGTCTTTCAGACACAGCTTCAATGCGATCAAAGGCCCTTTGGCACACCTCGTCACTTTTCTGCTCAGCTCTAGAGTTTCCTTCTTCCATTTTAGCCCGTAGTTCCATTACAACAGTTTTGGCATCAAAGGATACTTTGGCTGAATCAGCTTCCATATTGGACTTATGGAGTTACTTTAAAAGGGTACCACTTACCCTATGTTTTTCTGAGAGCTGAGGACTCTGAATTCTTGATTGTGAAATTTTTCTGCCTTGCGTTACATGTTGATTGAAATTGTGTTTACTTAGTGAGTTGAGAAGAGATTATAGGCATTTTTGAAAACTCAGAGTTTTGGTTTGAAAAGCAAAAATCCACTAGTAGCCCCTTTTGAGCCTTAAAAGAGTCATTATTTGAAGCCTACTTTGTGTGATATTCTTAAAGTTGTTATTGTGATTCATGTGCTGAAATTGTTAGAGCTATTGTTGTGGGTTTCTCTCTAGAAAAAAAAAGAAAAAAAGTTAAGGTATGTGCCTTAGGAAAAAAAAATAATGAGGTAGTGGGGTGAGAAAGAGTATGAGGGGAGTAAAATTCAAGTCATTCATCCCATACATTCCACTACTTTGTTCAAAAAAAAAAAAGAGAAGAAAAAAAGAAAAAATTGAGAGGACCCTTGTGTTGAATTGTTGAAGCTCTTAGTTGGAAAATCACTTAACAACAGATTCTGAGTCAGCCACTAGAGTTGCCAATTTCTTGAAATCCATACCTTGAATTGTTCAACCCTTTGGCCAAGTTACAACCTTCAAAAATCTCTTCAAAATTACTTGGTTGCACTATTTCAGTTTTGATTTGAATGATAGGCAGGATTATTGAGCTTTCTTGTTTTTCATGGAGAATAATATTTTTGTGAGCTTAATTGATGAACTCTAACATGTTGAAAAGCCAAGCCTAACTTTCTTGATTCTATATCTTGGAAAGGTTTTTGTGCTTCAAGTTTTAATCAGATAAACTTTTTCTAAACTCAGGGATGATTTTTCTCTTTAAGTTTTATCGCTTGAGGACAAGCTGTCGTTGGGTATAGTGGTGTGATGACAGGATAATATATGATGTTTTTAGGTTGTTTTTAGTCTTTTTATTTTATTATTTTTGAGTCACATATAGGATTTTTAGTATTTTTACATAGATTTTATATTTATTTCGCATTCTGCATATAGATTAGCTTTTATTTGTTTTTTCTAACTTTATTTTATATTTTTAGGAATTTTTATAGCTATTTTATATTTTTAGGAAAAACTGGTATAGTTATCATTTTTGTCCAGGGACCGATTTGTAAAGTTTCAGGAATTAAAGGATCAAAGTGTAAAAGTTCAAGAGTGGAGGATGAAAAGTGAAGTTTGAAGGAGTCAAAGGGCCAGAATTGAAGTTCTAACAAAGAGAGGACTTGAAGTGAATTGAAGAATGTGAAGCAACTCTCTTTGATTTGAGCACATGTAAAATAAGGTTTGAAGGATTAATGGTGGAAGGAAGGAGTTTCAGAACTTATTAGGGGCTGAATGAGCCTAATTAAGCCAATCAATTCCACCATTGAAGAAGAAAGGAATCCAAGAAAACGCTGCCAGTGTTCGTCCCAGCGCTGCAGCGTTGGAAGTCCCAACGCTCAAGCGCTGGACCTCTGACTAGGATGTGAGTCAGAGGTTGCACCCATCGCTGCAGCGTTGGAAGCCAGCGCTCAAGCGCTGGGCCTATTTCTGCACGTTGGATTTTAATGCTTCCCATCGCCCAAGCGTTGGGAATGCCAGCGCCCAAGCGCTGAAGGTCAGGTTTTTGCTATAAATAGTGAGCTTTTCTTCACTTGTAACACACCTATTCAGAATACAACAAGTGTTCTTCTTTCCTCCTTAAAGATCATTGTTCCTAGGAATTGTGGGAAGCCATACTTGAGCTCCTACCCAGGGTATTTCGATGACTCTTTTAGCCATGCTTGGCTAATTCTTTTTATGTTTCTTGGGTTGTTATAGTTTATATCTATGTTTTAGTTTGCTTCTACCTTTCTGAATAATATTTCCTTTCATGTTTTATTTCCTTGTTCTTCATTCTTCTTAATGCGCATAAGAATTCTTGCTTATTACTTATACGAATGGAAATTGGTAAGTAGTAAGGGACCTAGGATTTAAAAAGGTTATAAGTATACATCACTAAGGAATTAGGATGGACGTAACTCTATGTTGGCCTGAATTTCTTCTTCATCTTCTTCTCTAGTTAACTAAGTTGCAAGGAATTGAATTTAGTAATTAGAAAGCAAGTTCTACAATGTGTAAGGAATTAACTTGTAGATATACTAGGCTATAGCATCATGAAAATGGACTTAAAATTCAGAAATTAAGTAGGAATTTGCTAGCATATTTGTAGACTATGTAATTCAACCCAAGAACTTATTTCTCATCATCTTATCTCTTTATTATTTTATGCTATTGTTCTTGCTTGCTCTAAAAACCAACATCAAATATTCATCTCTTAAATTTTTTGCACAAGTACTAAATATTATAATAATAGGAAACCTATCCCTTGGGTTCGATCTTTTTATTACGCGATATTGAATCGTGCACTTGCGATTTGGGTATCACATTACTACTATTCATAGTGTTAGAGGAGGAGAATTTTTCAATGAAGAATTCAACAACTACTGCAAGCAAAATGGCATTTTTCATCAACTCTCAGCTCCTAGAACTCCACAATAGAATGGCGTAGCTGAAAGAAAGAACAGGTCACTAAAAGAGATGGCAAGAACAATGCTTAGTGAAACTTCTTTGCCTAAGTATTTCTGGGCTGAAGTCATTCACACTGCTTGTTACATTCAGAACAGGATTCTTATGCGACCTTTGCTGAAGAAGACTTCTTATGAGTTATGGAAAGGAAGACAACCAGACATCTCTTATTTCCATCCTTTTGGATGCCCATGCTTCCTTCTCAACACCAAAGACGATCTCAGAAAGTTTGATGCCAAGTCAGATAAAGGAATATTCATAGGATATTCACCACATTCAAAGGCATTCCGTGTGTAAAATTCGAGGACTCTTATGATTGAGGAATCCATCCATGTGAAGTTTGATGATATCAACTCAAGTGGAAATCAAACCTCTCTTGAAGACAACTTTGATAACCTAAATCTGAATGAAGGACCATCGTCTACCAGTGTTCAACCATCAAATGCAGATGTGCCATCCAAACAAATTACATCATCTGATCACCATTCAATTGAAGATGCTAAACCCCTTGAATTGTGAAAATTGTACCATCATGCATTTTTATTTTGACAATACCAACTCCAGCAATTTATAAGGTGTAATCATTTCCCATGAACACAGATCCTTCTGAGATAGGTTCATAAGTGGAAAATCAATATGTTGGAGGAATCATGTGCCATGAAGCTCCTGAATCTATTATCCATATGTCAGTGAACTGTTTAATACTTTTGGAACCAACTACTGCTCCTTTATATAGGATTTCTCCATCATCAGAGATACGGCAACACATCCTTGAGATGCACTTTCCTCATAAGACTTCTCACCATTCTACTTATACCAACAATCATTTTTCAAGTTCCCTCTCTTGCCACAATTGTAGCATTTGAGATTTATCTTTCTTCGAGACTTTGATCTACCATGATTTTGGCTCCCATTGGGCCATGTTCCATTGATCTGCCTCTCATCATTGTCAAAGCTTCTATTTGTTTTGAGCTTTTGTGATAGTCTTCCTTATTCATACGCCTGGACTCTACTTCAAGAGTAGCTCCAGCAATATCATCAAAGTATAGACGATCAGCAAAATTATTATTTGTTAAGTTGATGACGAGTGGATCATATGAATCTGGTAAGCTCTGAACCAGAAGTTCTGCACATTCATTTTCTGCAATGCTGAAATTTTCCGCTGTAACCTGAGCAAAAAATGTATTCATAGTGTTGATATGATGCGTCACAGATTTGGATTCACTCGTTCGTACAGTGTAGAGTCTCCTCTTTAGGAAAATTCTGTTGTGAAGTGACTTAACCTCGTATAGTTTGATGAGAACATCCCAAATCTCCTTTTCAGTCTTTATTTCTGCAACGCCAGACAAAACTTAATCTGCCAATGCTAGGTCCAAGTTGGCAACATCATTGTTATCCATCTCTTTCCACTTCTCATCAGTCGTATCTTCAGTTCTACCTTCAATTGCTGCTAAGCAATTATCCTTCCTCAGGATTGCCTATATCTTCGATTTCCTCAAGGGGAAATTACTCCCACTGAACTTCTCAATCTCGAATTTCACTACCATGGTTTTACACCAAAAGTTTCAACTGAATAGTCAAATACAATTTCACCATGAATAGCAAAGTATACACGGACAGTATTGTATATTTTTACCGCACACTAGAACAAATTCGGTATACATTAACAAAATGCAAAAATATACAATCACAAGTGTGAATACTAAATAGTAACCGTGAACAATATCCACAGCAGAATAGGGACCAACATCAACAGCTCTGGTACCACTGTTGGGTAATAGAGTAACATAAATGATATTAAACAAATAAAATTAGATATAAGAGTGTAGGAATTTACACAAAAATGTTTACGTCGAAATCCCTCAACAGATAGGGAAAAACCATGGAAAATGGTAGAAAAGTATTTATACTAAGTGGAAGGAATTACAAAATCTCTATCTAAATAGGAGAGCACTCACTAGGAAAACCTTACAGGAGAAACACTAATTATTATTTTTCTCTCTCTTGTAAACTGAGAAGAGAATGTGTTTGGGACGATTGGAGAGTGCCGGATGATGCCTCTATTTATAATAACAATGTGTACTATGAATAGCTTACGTACTTTCCTCTTCATCATTAGCAAATCAATGATTTCAATAAGCTTGACATTTCCTTTTCAACAAATTGGTTTTACGTGTTCACAATATCGTAAGCTCTCCTTGAAACTAGCTATGCATGACTATTGCATGCCTTGATAATTAAGTTTGAATTAACTTACATACACTAATAGTGTAAAAAATATTTACATATGCATCCAATAACATCTCTCCATTTTCTATGTAAAATATTTTTAAATTCTAATTTAATTATAACAGGATAAATTGATGAATTCTTATTGCATAATTGTGTAAGTTTTTTACATAGTGAGTGCATAGTAATTAAATTCATTAAGTTTTTATCTCGATAATACTTGAGAAAACTCAGCAACTTCTAATTATAGAGAGCCAAGTTTAATTTCTCAATGGACTTCTTAATCCAACCCATCACAAACCAAGATGAATCAAGATCCTCTGCAGTTTGTTTTTCAAACTATAAAGATATTAAACATATATTCATTTTTAAATGCAATGAAATATTAATATAGAAGTATAATTAAAATAGAATGCATCTCCTGCAGTTATATTGTGAACTCCAGAGGATCCAAATCAAACTAAGATCAATATACTGTCCATCGTTTAATTTGGTCATGTGCTACAATTAAATAATAATAATAATAATAATAATAATAATAATAATAATAATAATAATAATAATAATAATAATAATAATAATCTCCTGCAGTTCTATTGTGAACTCCAGAGGATCCAAATCAAACTATGATCAATAATTCAATATAATGTCCATCGAATAATTTGGTCATGTGCTACAATTAAATCATAACTTATAGTTGATATATATTATTCTGAATAATTTATTAATATTCTACTATATAATTAATTAAATTAATTCATCAACTTTTGAAAAATAAATCAACATTAAAAATATTGAAAATGATATAAATGATTAACGCTTCTCTATTTATTTCAACTATTTATGCGTGCTCTCACTTACCAATCATGTAATCCACGCACTTGACAAGAGTCCAGACAAGGCCCAACTGCTGTAATCTGTATTCCAGAGATGATTGGTATATATTTCTAGAAAGAATGTAATATAAAAAGCGGGTAGTTTAATTTTTATTTATTATAAATTTGTAATTATTAATATTCAATTAAGATAATATAAATGCCCCTACCCAGAAAATTATTATTATTGAAAACCGGTAGTAACAATTTGACTACGACCGGCATAAAGAAACCCCCCACGTTACTTCACCAATCGGCACAAGTGATTGTTAAATCCTTCCAAAACTTGCAATTAGTAAAATAACTAGTATTGATATCCATGCGATATTTGAATAAGAAAAACTAATGAGATAATAATATATAAGAAATAATAAAATTGAACAATGTAAAATAATGAAATTATGAAAAGTATATTTGGATGAAAAATTGGTGAGAAATGCTTCAAAACTCATTTTCTGGTATAGATATGTGAAACTATGAAGATGATGCAAATTGTAAAAAAATTAACTATTTTGGTGTTATACATAATGCAGGTGACAGTACTACAGAATTGCTTTTTTACCACGCCCTGTTATCACGATTTCACACGGTGCTCTGTTACCACGGTTCCGTGTTGAACCATGGTAATTGAGGTGTTCTATTACCATGGTCATATGGTAACCGTAGCAACTGAGATAATTTTTTTTTATTAACACTACCTATTACCACGGTTGGTAGGTGAACCGTGGTAATAGGTTTTTTTTTTTAATTAACACGGCCTATTGCCACGGTTGTTAGGTGAACCGTGGTAATAGATTTTATTATTTTTTTAATTAATATTATCTATTACCACGGTTGTTAGAAGAACCATAGTGATAGGTATTATTATATTTTAATTAACAATGGCTATTACCACAGTTGTTATGGAAACTGTGGTAATAGGAATTATATTATTAAAAAATGGTGATTTGATAGCTAGGAAACCCTTGTTTGGAGATTGAAAACCCATTTGTCTTCCCCTTTCTCTGTTGTGACTTCATCGCTCTTCAACCTCGTCACCGCCACTCCTCACTCCTTGCCGCTGCACCTCATGACCGTCGCTCCTTGCCACTGCATGTCATCACCGGCATTCATTCTCTCCGCAATGGCACTGTCGCTGCTTTGCAAGCTCGTCGGTGCCAAGCTCGTCTCCGCCAATCGCACTCTGGCCCCTCTTCTCTACCTCACTCGTTAGTACTCTTGACCTGCTTCTACTTCTAGGGTTTTGTTTTGAAGATTTTTGTTGTTGTTCAATACTAGGGTTTTCCTTTTTTTTATTGTTGTTCAGTACTGGGGTTTCCTCCATCGTCTAGTCTTGTCAGCCCTGACAGTCACGCCGTTGGACGGTGCAGAAGACGCGTCTCCTCTATCGTCTAGCCTTGTCAACTATGTTTTGTCTTCTTAAATTCTTCAGCATGCGTCGTTTCACTATTAGATCTTGTAACTGCTTCCTTCTTTACTCTGAAACTTTTTAGCATGCGCGTTTTCCACATAAGTTTCACAATTCTCAAGACATCCTCTTAATCGCCCTCTTCTTCACCCCTCAAATTCCCTCGTTTTCTTATAAATTCCTGAAGTATCTCTCATCTGTTCTCCATCCTTCACTCCATCATCTTCCCCGTATCCTCTACTTCTACAATCCTTCTTCCTTAAAAATAGAAATGGCAAACGGTGTGACTATCTGCCTTCCTTTTACCATCAATTTCCCAGAACTACATCGCTATCAAGTTCCTGGCACCTATGCTCTGTGTCACACACGTATGTCTGCATTGTGTGATGCCTCTTTTGAGTCATCATACCCAAAACTCATCTTGACCATCTGATCCTCCTTGTCCTTTGTTCACAACAGAGCCTTTGTTGGAACAGTGTTGAATCATGACTTTTCCCTAACCAGAGAGAAACTTGCTGAACTCCTCAATAGTGAGGATGAAAGAGTGACGTACTCTGAATTCTGAAAAAGAGACTGCGATAAAGAAGATATTGATGCAGTCATCTATTGCATGGAAAATCCCTCTCTCTCAACGCTCTCTCTACGCATCCCTCACCTTTCCTGCCAAAGTTTTACATCTACTGGTCACAACCGTGCTTTGTCCAAGACTAGATCATCTGAGAGACATGCTTGACAAAGACTTGTTTATCATGTACTCAATTCTGAATGAAGAGTACATTAATGTTGTAGACATCGTCTACAATCATCTTGCTTCTGCTCTGGTTGACAACCAGAAAGCCATTCCATATGGTTTCCTCGTAACAAAACTCCTCAGTGGTCCAAATGGGTTTCCCTTTTTGGCTTGGAACGCTTTGGAGGAGTTGGCTTGTCAGGAGATTGGAGTAGAATTCTTCCGGTCAAGGGGTCTTGCCATTAACGATCCGCTTCTCTCCAAAGACTCTTCAGATGACTCTGATGATTCTATGGATCAATTTGAGAATCAATAAGCTCCTCCCCTTTTCCCTGATTTCTGGCACAACATGTACTGCTTGGCTGTATGGTTGTATTTTTAATTTGTTCTAATTTTTCTTCAAGTTAATGTATGAATCTCCTTCTCTTTTTATTCATTGTTATATTTTTTGGAAATATAATGCCAGGAACTGTTGTTGACACGACCATTTTCCATCCAACAGAGTTCGATTTTTATCTCAACAATCATGCTAGAATTCAAGGAACCACACGTATGTGAGGTGTAATCGATCAATATCAATAGTTCTACTGCTGAAGTTGTTTTTTCATAGAAGTTACGAGATATTAGGATAGTTTCCTATAGAGACCATGTTTTGGTTACGACCCAAAATTACCTTTTACCTGGGCATGGGGTAGATTTTTGTTTGGGTGATATTTATAATATTATGATTTCATGATGGATATGATTTGATTATTCTCTAATTTGTACATAGCATTATAGATTATTGAAAGTACCATTTTTTTCTGCATAATTCTGTTTAATAGTCGCTCAGTGACCTCATAGGGTCGCTCAGCAGCCCTAGGCAATGAAAAACCACTCTCTGGTCGCTCAACGACCTTATAAGATCGCTCAGCGCCCATGGAAAATGAAGAAATGCCTCTCTGGAGGTAAAAAAACCAAACATATTACGACAGTTCATACAGGAACCGTGGTAACAGAGGTATTCAAACAAGAACCGTGGTAACAGAGGTAAAAATAAAAAATAAACATATTACCGCGGTTCAGACAGGAACCGTGGTAACAGAGGTAAAAGAAAAACAAAAAACCAAACATATTACCACAGATCCTCCTTGAACTGTGGTAACAGAGGCATGATACTATACGGTTCCGCCTTCAACCATGGTAATTGATCTATTACTACGCCGAGTAATACCACCGTTGTAATATGCTGCCTGGAACCGTGGTAAAATGGCAATTCTGTAGTAGTGAAATAATTATCTGATATATATATATATATATATATATATATATATATATATATATATATATATATATATATATATCAAGAAATATATATCATCATGGGATGATATTTTCCCCAAAATCATCTTCTAAGGTGAGGGCGCTTCTCATAACTTATATAATATGCTATGAAAATATGTATATGACATTTATTGTTTGGATTGGTTGAATATTTTGACTTTATAGTATGATATGTTGACCTTAAACTCATGTTTGTTGTTGTTGAAATTAGTGATAACATGTTGAAATTAGCATGATGATACTTATGAGATAACATGTTCTTTGTTACCATGTAATATGTCTTGTCTGTTCGCATGACATTTATGAATGATGAATTGAAAATCTGATTGTTAACAAATGCAAACTGTAACATGGAGGAACCAAACCAGATAAGCGGCGTGTAGCAGACTCGGACTCATGATGAAGACGCTTTCGTTTGAAGATTGTGCGGCTAACTTCATGGCATGGCATTGGGCATTATCACCATCAGAGCTCGGGATGCCGAGCAAGGATGGAGCCTTAGGGGACGTGTGTAAGATCGTACATGTGGTTGTGCGGACATTAGATAGTACCTGTTCATATCCAGACCACCCTTGAACAAGGGGATTGTACGTGCATCGTGTATAGACTAACTCTAGGGTTGGCTTACGTTTGATTGGACTTATGTTTGAATTGACTTGAGTTTAATCTTTGCATGACTTGAGTTATCCTTGTTATGATATGCAATATGTGTTACATATTTCTATATGATGCTATTGTTTTATCTCTTATCTATATTATGTGTCTTGGTTGTCTCTGGAAGTTGACCCTTGCGCCTTGTTTGTATTGTTTGTCTTTGGGCGACCTATCGCTAGGAGTCAGCAGATGAAGGGAAACCTGGTTGTGCTGCTCGGTGAGGAAGAGCCATTGACGTGGGTAGCGGACCTTCGTACCCTGAGTTGGAGGTATACGGGTCGGATGATTGGAACTCGATGGATGATTCGTTGAAGACTCGTAATAGCAGAGTCTAGGGCAAGGATGGTGCCTTTGGGGTAGAGTGTTTAGCATTGTTTGTTAAGGAACATAGGTTCTTGTCAGTTAGAGTCTGTGTTATCCTTCGTTCAGGGAAAGGGCAGGTCCCATTGTTCTTGTTTTGGTGTGTCCGTCCTGTGCGGAGATCATAGGAAGCACGTCAGGCATAAGGGGTCTTTTATTTTAGGAATTCATAGCAGCACTTTTTTCCTTTTGGAAGTCTTAGATGGTATATGTATATCATGAGAATTTATTATGCACTCGCTAGAGCATGTTTTAGAAAAATATATACTTGCATTTTTTAGGCTTTCAAAGGATCATTAGCATATTTTAATTATCGTTGAGTCACTATGATGACCCCTGAAAATAGGGGTGTTACAAGAAGTGATAAACCCGAAGGAGATCCTCAACGAACCAACGAACTTTGACCTACACTTTGAGTTGCGCTTTGAAGAGAAAACCTAATCCTAAATCGTGAGATTCGAAGCTTCTAGGTTGCGATTTGAAGCAAGATGACAAAATAGTGCGGAGGTCAAAGATCTAGGCTGAAGGTTGGGTTCCGATGTCATAAAGGCTTTGAGTTTGAGTATGAAATGAAAATAAGTTATGAGTCCTCACAACAACAAAAAAAGGAAGCCCTAGTGCTTTGTTTCAACTCTGTGAAAGAGGGGGAGCCGAAGCCATGGATATTGAGGTCGAATCCAAGCTCTGTCTCATGTTAGGAATTTTCATGTGAATATGGAAATCGCATGATCTTGATTTCGAGTTGTATCAAATTTTTAGGTTGAATGGATATTGCATGATCTGGAAATCGCATGGATATTGAGGTCAAATTTATATGTGCAAGATGTACCCAGACTTGAGCTACACTGAGCAGACAACCACTGAGACTCTGGTTGTGCGAGTTGCACCTGTTAAGGCTCAGTTTCAGGGTGTTGAAATGGGTGCTAGAGCTGAAAAGAGAATTTATGAGAAACAATATATTAACTCTAAAAATGGATTTTGGGTTGATGATAATTTCTTGTTTTTTTTAATGGGAAAAGGAGGGTTTGGGATTGTTTTCTTTGTTATGGGTTGCATCAACGAGAAGGAGATTTGAGATAGAATTCTAGGTTGTTTCGAGTTACGGAGGAGGAGGAAGAAATTGGAAGGCGAAGAGGAAGAAGGTGGAAGATAAAGGACTGAAAGTGATTAAAATATTTTAGAGGGACCAAAACTGATGCCAAAAGTCCACAAGGTCATTACTCAGCTAACTAGGCTTGCCACGTGGACTGTTGAATGGTCAAAATTGATGACACATAGGCTATTGGACCTGATTTGATTAAAAACAATTTCGTAGGGATGACATTTAAAGGACCTTTTTCTAGGGACTAAATTTGATTCATCTTTATAAGTTACTAACTAAAAACATATTTAAGCAATAACATTTTGTTACTGCAATTTCACCCCGACACCTAAAGTAAGATAGAAAATATACCCTATGTATAACAATTTTTTTGTGAGCCTAGGGTATCCATAACCAATAGAAGCGACTAATACCCTCGCCGCAAGTACTCGCACTAAGCGGTAAACAGGTGGCCTCAAAATGAGCTCCAAGGGGTTAGTTGAATGATTTGTCTATAAACTATTTTGAACTTATTTTCCAGGGGTTATTTTTTAGTTAGATTAGAGGTTTTTAGAGGAAAATACATGGGATGGTATATTTTTATTATTCAAATTAGAAAATTAACATAATATTTTTTATAATAGGTAATATGTTAGTATGTTGTATTTATGCTAATATATCGTTTTATAAATTTTATTTTTAAAAATAATCAAATTAGATACTATTTATTTGATAGTTATGGAAAAAAAATTGAAAATTAAAAAAATTCCCCTCCCTTTCTTTTCCTATCAAAACCAACTCATGAAAGGTGCTACGAATAATTTATGAATAAACACTTATGTTTACTTATAGCTTATTTTGAACTTATTTTAATAACATTCTCAAATCAGCTTATTAATAAGTCTTTATTGACATAGTTATTTAATTAAATTGTTTATATAAATGTGTCTATAGAAGAGGAAAGAGTGGAATATATGATAAACGATGTTATAAAACAAGAAAAGATAAAATGAAAGAAAAAATTAATGAAAATAAAATGGAATGGAAAAGGTACGAATGCATAGCAATTTAAAAACTATGAGGTGTGATGTGTTAGTTTGTTCACCCCATCTATTAACTATAAGTGTAATTTTTGACCAGCTGTTTGCTACTTAATCAGAGAATTCGCGGTGGGGAAATTAGTTGGCGAATGATACTACGTGCATAAAAGAATGTGCTAAAACTATTTTTTTTTTAATTACACTTTTAGTCCCCACGAATGATCTTTACGCGATTTCGGTCCATACACTTTAAAAATACAAGTTTTCTCCCCCACGTTTACTTCCGTCAGCAGTTTTGGTCCCTTGACACTATTTCGTTAAAAAACCTTGGTAAACGTGGGGGGAGGAAAACTATACAAGTTTTTCAACTTAAACCCTTTCCGTTAATTATTTGACGAAATAGTGACGATGGACCAAAACTGCAGAGAGAGAGATAAATGTGGGGAGGAAAGCTTGTATTTTTAAAGTTTAGATAAATGTGGCCCAGCTTTTTTCTGACTTAAAAGTAACTTTTAAGATAAAGTTAAAAATAAGAGCTTTTAAAAAGAAGGAGAAGTTGTTTGTCAGTTTTCAGTTTTTTATAACTTAAAAGCTACTTTTAAGTTAAAAGTTGTTTGGTAAAACTGTTTTTAAAAAGTTTCATATATTTACATTTTAAATATTTTAAAATTATTTTTGTTAATATAAATTTAATTCAGTGCGTATTTAAAAATTATTTATTATTTTTAATATTAATTGGAAAAAATTAAATATTAATTTATTTTTATTGTATAAAGATAGTTTTTATCACAAATTTTTAAATGATATTTTAAAAAAATTAAACAAAAAAAACAAACAAAAGATAGGCTAATAATAAATCATAAGTCACGAATCCATAAAAAAATCCATAAATGTTTAATAAGTAACACGCGAGCAAAACAAAAATTACCGAAAAAATATAAGTCACAAATTTATAAAAAAGGTCATAAGTCAACGATTTCTATTTTCTACCAATCCAACTGCTATTTCATTTCGAACTATATCCATGCCACCATCTAATGCTCTTCTAGAATTATATGAACTCGTCCCTTCATCAATATTTCTTTCTTCTTCACACTGAGTCATATATTCTGGAACCCTATCACACTTGTTAAATTCCTCATCTTCAACACCACATATTCGAATAAAGTTATGGAGTGCTGTTGTTGCAACTATGATCTTCTGTTGTTTGATCAATGGATATGGTCTCATGTCAGATAAGTTATGCCATCTTTTCTTCCATACCCCAATTGTTCTTTCAATGACATTTCTCAGTGAAGAATGTGCATGATTGAATATTTCTTGTAAACCTTCTGCTTGACTACCAGCTCTAAAATCAGGAATGTGATATCTTTCACCCTTGTATGGTGCTAGATAACCTTTCATGTTTGGATATCCAGCATCCACAAGATAATATTTTCCTAGACATAAAATATTTTATTATTAAAAAGTCAAGGTTAAAAATATACAAATAATAAATCAATGTTAAAAACATAAGATCTTATATACCTTCAGGAGGGTGAGGAAACACTTCTTTCATTTCTTCAATCGCTGATGAAAGAATGCGTGTGTCATGTGCAGTACCAGGCCAACCAACAACAACAAAAGTGATCAACATGTCAAAGTTGCACACCAACATGACGTTTTGTGTTGGATATCCTTTTCTACCGATATAGCGAACTTGATCTTTGGTGGGAACAATGGCTGGTATATGTGTTCCATCTATAGCACCAATGCATCCTTCAAAATAAGGCCAAAATTTTCGATCATCTTTAATTTTTGCCGGAACTTCATCAAAGTTAAAATCCGGAGGCTTTACAATTTCCTTTGCTAACAAACATAAACTATCTAGAACTTCACCATACTTCCTACTTACCGTCTCTCCTGACTTCCCAAATTTATTTTGTATATTCCTATTTGTCTCACTATGTGCACAACTCCAAAGAAACATGGCTATTACCTCCAAGGATGTCATTTCCTTAGATGGATGTAACCAACCCTTACTCACCAATAATTTTTCAAGTTTTAGTACAGCATGAGACTCCATCCTGAACATGTTGTAACTTTCACCTGGAGTGTTTAGAGTTTCTCGAACCCAATTCCATCCTTGAGAATAAAGAAATCTATTACCCTGCTTCATCAAAAACTTCATCTGATATACACATGCAATAGCTGCTGCAGCATTACATATATTGTAGAACTTTGCACATTTCTTTTTTTTTAACTTTTCTTGAACATTCACTTGTTTGTATAGAAGCCATCTGTAGAATAATTTTAAAACAAGTTATTAATCAAATCTTAAAATGTAAGTACATGTGTATAACCATAATTCAAATGAATAAACATAAATTTCAATGCAAGGTTCAAATGTTTAACATGTCAATAACAAACATAAATCCAAATCCTAACCAAAAGACTAGTGTTTTTCCTATGCCACATACTTGTACAAAATCCAACCCACCAAAGAATCTATTGAATCACTTAAGGACATAAGTATAACTCGATTTTCACTATGCCTAAGCAATTCTAATGCATGGCTAAATTGACGTTCGTCTAAGCGTTCTTCAGCCTTTAGTTTGTTCAAGACTTGAATGCAATTCGGAATGGAGTATTGACCATGGACATGAGATGTCGCTGCAATTTCATCTTTTTCAACTTCATTGTGATTCTCAGCCGCTTCAACTAATCGGTCTAAACTTTTTCTCATGGCTGTTGCAGTCCCGACTTTTCCCTTACCCTTTGTCACCTTGCCATTGTGATCTTGAGCCACCTTTCTTTTCTTTTTGGCTTGAGTGTTTTCCACAGGGCTAACATCATCTTCAAGATTAAAATCATCATCATCGAATTCAATAACTTCATGCAGCACATCTGGAGTTGTATTTCTACCACTAGATTCAATTGGAACACTCATAGCTGGAGTCCATGCATCTTGACTTGTTGCCACAGTTTCCCCAAATATGAATACCAATTCATCATAAAATTCTAGCCCATTATATCGAAATTTTCCATACCTTGAATTCTCCTGCATGTGCATGAAAAAGAAATAAGGTATAATGACTCCTCAACTTCGACCTTGTTCCTTTCAATTAAAAAATACAAGATATTCACAATACTCACCTTTATCTTAGCATCCCACCATGTTGCATCAGCGTCAATAGTACCTGACTGGTTGTTCCATCCTAAGCCTGTTTCTTTACCCTTTAGTTGCGTCCAAGTAACCCAATCAGTCCTCATATTATCCATCCTATTCTTCAATTGCTTTACGGTATAATCTTTAGTTGTTTGTTTTTCAAAGTCTACTCGTATTTCTTCCCATTTCCTAGTTTTAAATGCAATTCCTGGTTTTCCACTTTTGCGAATCTCTTCCATACAAAGGTTAAGTAAAACTTTGGTAATGTCTGGATCCCACTTTGCATTTTTTCGACTATTTTCAAAATTAGACATAGGGCTTAAGCTGCAATGCATTAGACATTAACTAACTAGTCATATATGTGAACTTTCAAGTATATATGTATTAATGGGGTGCTACCCAAAACAATTGAGCCTAGCACTTAAAAATTAAAGAATCAAGTAGCTAGGAGAAGATGAAAATTACAGAGAAGGAACAATGATTGCTCCAACCAAATGATCACTACATAAAAGATCCTCTAATACCCATCTATTCCTACACATAATAAAAAGCATAAAGATTGAATAGTTTAGAAGCAAAGTTAAGCATATGAACAGTTGAACACCAACACATTAAGCCCACAAATGCAAAGTTTTCGTTATAATCCAATATCTGCATCCCATTGCAATTTTCTCATAAAAGATTGAACCTTTAAGCAGCTACATAATTTTGGTAGAATGGAAAAGCAATTACCTTTTCATAGGAACAGAGTCAACAGACATTGCAAGTTCACACTACAAGATACCCAAATCATACTGAAATAGAATAAATTTTACATTTTTGCTTATTTAGAAACAGCTTCATTCTATCAACTCTAAAATTACAGGCAGCCTAACGGAGACGAAAACAGTAACGCAACGCAAGATAGATTTTTGCTTATTTAGAAACACTAATGCAACGAAGAAGAAAACAGAACCAGTACTATGTGGCTGGGCAAGGTACCAATCTGAAACATATCTTATTTCTAGTAAAAAATCACAATCAAGAATAGCCATGGTGAAATTATGGCAAGGTACGAAATAGAGAATGGGAAAGTATGAAAGAAGAGATTACAAATTCATACCGCTTGTTCGTAGAGGAAGATGACGCAGAAAGCAGAGGAAGAGGACCAGAATTCGTAGAGGAAGATGACGCAAAAAGCAGAGGAAAGTGGAAACGGCAGCGCAAGAGTAAACAAGGAGTAAAAAAGAAGCTCCTTTTTTTTCAAAGCTCCTCAAAATACCTATTTCTAAAAAGTTACTTTTAGCCTTTTTCTTCAGTAAAAAAAAGTGACTTATTTTATAAAGAACTTTTAATGAAATCTGTTTGGCCCAACTTTGACTTAAAAGTGACTTTTAAGTAAAATATAAGTTGGGCCAAACACTACCTAAGATTGCATAAAGGCTATTCATACTCATAGGATAAAAAAGTGTAATTAAGGTTTTTTTTTATTTTTAAAATACAAAACGTGACTTTTGACTATAGCATGCAAGCAAGCAAGCCGCAGTTGACTAGTAAAACTTCAACTAACCGAAGCAATTGCTATTAAAAGAGTCCAACAATTCTAAAACCAGCGTTTGTGTTGTGTTGTGCTGTGTCCTCCTAAACACCAAATCCCGAAATGGAAAAGCAAGCCATGCTCCTTCACCTCTTCCTCATCCTCATGCCCCTCTTCCCCACTTTCACACACGCTGCTTCTTCATCTTCATCTTCATCTTCATCTTCTTCCTCATGCCCCATGGATCTCAGCTACGTCGAAACCTTCCCCTGGGACACCACAACCTGCAGAGACCCAATCGACACAAACCACTGTTGCCAATCTCTTCTCAGCCTCATCGGCATAGGACTCGCCCAGCACCTCAAAGCCACTTCCATGTTCCAGCTCCACGACGAGAACACCTCCTCCAATTGCTTATCCGATTTCAGACTCAAGCTCGCAGCTTTATCGATCCAACCCTCTCTCGTCCCTACCTGCTTCCAAAACTCCACGCAATTCGTCACGAACTCGTCGAATTGTGCAGGGATCAACAACACCCAAGATTGGAAGCAGAAAGTGGGCATGTTGAGCCCTTTAGATGCTTCCTGCAAAGGGGACATGACTTCCCAATCCAGATGCAGCCTTTGCACTGATGCAGGGCTCAAAGTTGCTGCACAGCTGAATAGCATAGATCCGAATTCCACAAAGTGTTTCTACTTTTCAATATTGTATGCTGCTGCTGTTGTCAATGAGTTTGGTCCAACAGATGTAGGAACTGCTAGTTGCATATTGGGGATGCCGATTGCAACAAAAGGGTCATCATCCAACAAGGATCAAGTTTTGAAACTTGTTTTTGGGTTATTGGGTGCTTTAATTGGAGTTCTTCTTGCTTTTCTTCTGATTATCATGTATAGGAAGTGGGATAAGAAGAGAAAGGAGAATAATTTTCACAGGTCAATTGAAAACAGTGTCAGGGAAGCTGTTTTGCCTAATACTGGTGCAAAATGGTTTCACATATTAGAGCTTGAAAGAGCTACTAACAAATTCTCACAGAAGAATATGGTTGGCCAAGGTGGTGATGGGGTTGTGTACAAAGGGACTCTTGCAGATGGAGCTTTGATTGCTGTGAAGGAAATCTTTGACTTGGAAACTAGAGGGGATGAAGAGTTCTGCTATGAGGTGGAGATTATAAGCAAAATTAAGCACAGGAATCTTCTTGCTCTGAGGGGTTGTTGTGTCACAAGTGATAATGCTAAAGGTAAGAGGAGGTTTCTGGTTTATGATTACATGCCTAATGGAAACCTCAGTTACCAATTGTCACTTGTTGGTGCTAATTGTCTAACATGGCCACAGAGGAAGAACATAATCCTTGATGTGGCTAAAGGGCTTGCTTATTTGCACTATGAAATCAAACCCCCAATTTACCACCGTGACATAAAAGCTACCAATATTCTTTTGGATTCCAAAATGAAAGCCAAAGTTTCAGATTTTGGGTTGGCCAAACAAGGCAATGAAGGTCAGTCTCATCTTACAACAAGGGTTGCTGGCACATATGGCTATTTGGCACCAGAATATGCTCTTTATGGGCAACTAACTGATAAAAGTGATGTCTACAGTTTCGGCATTGTGATTCTTGAAATCATGAGTGGGAGAAAAGTGCTTGACACTATGAATTCACCAGTGGTTCTGATCACGGATTGGGCTTGGTCGCTTGCGAAATCGGGGATGGTGGAGGAGATTTTCGATGAGTCGATAAAGAAAGAAGGGCCTGAGAAGATCATGGAGAGGTTTGTTCTTGTTGGGATTCTTTGTGCTCATGCAATGGTGGCTTTAAGGCCTACTATTGCTGAGGCGCTTAAGATGTTAGAAGGGGACATTGACATTCCCAATTTACCAGACAGGCCTGTGCCACTTGGTCATGAATCGTTTCAGTCTTCTCTGTTGAGTGGTATACAAAGAAGTAGTGGAAGATCAACGCCAAATTTCTCATCTTTTTCAACAAGCACGAGCATAGTGTAGATTGAAGGTGTGTGCACAAGTTTGATCATGGAGTTAGTCTTGTATTAGAATTAGGTATGAGTCAGAAATTCACGGCCACCACTTGATGTTTGAAGGTTCCAATTAACCTTCAATCAAAGCTGTGCCATAAATATCAAATTTTCCTTTGTTTGTGTATAAATATGTAATCTGGTCATGTAAAATTACAGAAGAAAAATTTGATTTGATTTGTTGCATATGTATAGTGTTACAGAAAAAAAGGCATATATTATCTACTTAATACTTCATTAAGATCAACTTAGCATAGAGTCAAAACTCAACCACCAGAATTTCCTTCCTTCATTTTCATCTTGAATGTCTACAAGACTACCACTCTAACTTTTCACTCCACCTAAGTTTTTCTCCTTGGTTTTTAATTTCTTAATGAAATTTGTAGACGACAGATGCGTCATTACTCTTTTTTTTATATTTTTTTTCGCTTCTTTAAATGACCCAAGGAAAATCTTGACTAAACAATCATTATCGTAAGTGAACCAATAATATTAAAGATAAATAAATATATATAGAATTTGTAGTCCACTTATCTTAAATGTCATTGGTCAACCAAAGACTTGAGCTGTGTAATCCAAGTTTTTCTTAGACAATTCCTTTTTTTTGGCTTAATTTTTTTTTTTTGAATTTTTAAATGCATGCATTTGTTCTCTTAGCAGCCAAAACCGAACCCTCTTGTCTTTTTTTTTTTTTTGAACTGGACTCTCTTGTCTTTGTTGCGGCCGGAATGCTTGACCTAGAATAGAATATTTTAACAGGTAACAACCTTATCTCTGGTTAAGATTCGGATTCTTAATTATAAACATTATTGACATGCAACTTGGTTAATAATTAATTGAATAGTGCTATACAGCACAAAAGGGCAACTCATGAACTGCATGAATTGCCGACGCGTCTCTCTCTTATTGTTTTTCTGGTATATACAAATTGTTGAAAAGATTCTTATGTATGGAATAGTTTATTTTTTAAAAAAAATGAATGGAATATTTATAGACAATAATATAATTTATAATTTATCAGTGAATACACAAAAAAGTTTATAAGCAATTGACCTACTTATTTTATGTTTATTGATTTGGAAATTGTTCAGTTTAGTACACTACTATAAAATTGTCTTTTTTACCACGCCTCTATTACCATGGTTAAGTGCGGAACCGTGGTAAAAGGGGTTATGAGCTTTGTTATTACGGTTCCGTGTGGAACCGTGGTAACTGAGTTGCTCTATTACCACGGTCGTACAATATCCGTGGTAGCTGAGCAAAAATAAATATTTTTTAAAAAACAATTACCTATTACCACGGTTGGTATTATGAACCGTGGTAATAGAGTTTAGTAAACCCTAAAACCTTTCTACCATTTTCACCCACCACCCCAAATTCAATCTATGTCCCCAAAATCCTAGACTCCACCGACCCCAGCTCACGCCGTTAACCTCCAGATCCTCCTCGTCCTCCTCCATGCGGCTTACGCCGTCGATTAGAACCGCCTTGGGCTTGAGCGAAACGACACAGCGGGCATCATCGTCCTAGAACCGGAGCTGCAGAACGGCGCGCTATGAGGAAATCTCCTCGCCATGTACTTCATCTCTAGTAGTGCCTTGTCTCAAGAAGAGGAGTTTGTGGACGAAGACATGTTCCTGGATGAAACCCTAGTCTCCGAAGACGAAGAGTTTTAATCCTTTTCTATACTTGAGGAGTCTTAATCCTTTTAGATTTAGTGTAAAGTACTTCTTATTTTCTGATTCAGTTTGTCAATGTTGTCTCTAGGCCTTTGCATTTCCCTCTATCGTTGTTATTGATGTTGTAGAGAACGAGGATTCTCAAGGCTTGTGACCAACCAATCCGATCTTCTCTCATCTCTCAGTCAGTTGGCAATTCCTCCCTTTGCTTTCCCTTAATCTCTTTCAATGCGAATTCTCTTCCTTCTCTCACTAATTTCACTTTGTTGACAGAGATGATAGCAATTCTGCAAGTGTATAGAATGTATCGAAGTAATATAAAAGATATCGTTCTCCACAGGGACTGGATTTTGACTTAAAATCGGTTTTCTAGAGTTTGAAAAAGAAAAGATAAATTTGTTTTGTTTTTGGATTTTAGATAACATAAAAACAAAAATATGATGATAAAACAAGTACTTGGGTTGAGTTGCACTTCACCTAACTAAACTTTTAGAATCAATTTTACATATATGAAATTAGAACAAGTTCTTAGGTGCTCTAGCCTAGGATTTCTACTTGTTAATTCCTTAATCAAATAGAACTTTCAATCCAATTACCAAACCTAAAAACTTAGTGTTTAGTTAATCCAATTGAAGCATTAGTGTTCTTAGTTCTAGCTAACAAAATTGATTCCCACACTTATACCTAAGTGGCGGATAAATCGATTAATCTAATCCCAATTCCCTTAATTCCTACCAACTGCCGTTGTGCAAGAAAAAAGCAAATAAGCTTGTGTACAACAAGAATAATATTATCATAGGGAAGAGATACTGATAACTGAAACTTCATTCATATATAAAAGATAGAAACCTAAGGCATAGTGTTATGAAGATTCACTTCAACCCAAATACAAAAGAAACTAGCCTAACATGGCTAGCAAAGACATGATAAATGAAAAGAACCTGAATTGGGAGCTCAAGGTGGCCTCCCACAACTCCAGGCAAAGCTTAGAAACAAGGTGTTTAGGTATCCAGGGTGTTTTCAAGATATATTTACAAAGAAAGGAAGAGCATCTATTTAATTTTTTTTTTCTGACAGCCTCCCAACGCTCGAGCGTTGGCTTCCAACGCCTAGGCGTTGGAAATAAATGAAATCACACGAGGCAAGTCAGGGGCTCAAAGCATGAGCGTTGTCCCCTCCAACGCTTGGGCGTTGTGTAAATCAAGTCTCGTCCTTGGACTCGGCTGAGGTTTTGATGAAGACAAACACATCACAAAAAGAAGAAAGACTTCAGAAAAGAAAAGGAAGACTTCAAGAAAGAAAGGAACAAAAAGAAGAAAGACTTCAAGAAGACTTCAGAAAAGGAAGGAAGACTTCAAGAAGACTTAAGAGAAGAAAGACTTCAAGAACCAGGCTCAGAACGTCAAGATCAAACATGAAGGTTCTAGTTTTAAGTAAGTCTTGTCAACTTAGTGTGCTATGATTTATTAAGGTTCATATTGCATTTGAAGGCTCATGAAAGGTCAACTAATTGAGTATCATATGTTCTCACAAGTAAAACTTGGTAGGAACACTCAATTAGGGGTTAAGATGGTTAAAACTGAGTTTCGGACTATCTGTAATCGATTACAGGTTATGTGTAATCGATTACAGGAAGGCAGTAATCGATTACCACCTTAGTGTAATCGATTACACAGTTTGAATTTTGAATTCAAACTATAACGACTAGTGTAATCGATTACACTAACTACTGTAATCGATTACCAGGTCGACAAATGTGTCTTTTCATGAACCATTGTGTCTCAAACCGTTTGGGAAAGGCTGTGTTGGTTCATGGACGACCTCTAGTTCCTATACAAAGTCCTTAGACACTCAGAAACATCAATGACTTGTGCCACAACTTTCACATTCATTAGAGTCATCATTATGAGTTCTTGTTCTCTAAATGTCAAAGAACACTTATGCTGTTCAACTATTGAGAACTCAGAATTATTAAGAAGCCTTCATTGTAATTTCCTGGAGCATACAAACTAAGATCAATCCATCTTGTCTAAAGGATTGAATCAGCCATTGTAAAGGCATCTTCTTCTTCTTCTATTGAATCGTGTTGATTCATTCACCGTGGTTGTTGGTGGTTGTAAAAAGGTCCATCGTGGTGTTCGATGGTTGTGAAAAAGGCTCTTTGAATCGGGTTTGATTCAAAGTCCGTCGTAGGTTCGGTGATAGTGAAAAAGGTTCTTTGAATCGGGTTTGATTCAAAGTCCGCCGTAGGTTTCGACGTCATCAGTTGGTGGTTTGCCGTCTGAGGTTTGACAAGAGTTCTTAGGGTTCTTGGTGTAAGAACTTGTAAGGAATCTTGATCATTGTAAATCTTCACTGTGTGATTCAGTGGAGTGGTTCTTCAGAAAGTGGTTTGCTTTCTGGTATAGTGGAAAATCTCTGTGTGATCAGAGGACTGGACGTAGCCTTCTGGGATTGAAGGTGAACCAGGATAAAATCCCTGTGTGTTCTTCTCATCCTTCATCTTTTACTTTCAAGCAATCCTTAATTCCGCTGCAATCACAATTATCGTCTTGTGATCATCATTATCTTGGAAGTAACAATTTCGATAAGGCGAAAATCGGGGCAACTCTGATTCACCCCCCCTCTCAGGTTGCTATCTATACTAACAATTGGTATCAGAGCGGAAGTTTAGGTAAGTTATTCCTAAGATCCGGGAAAAGATGGCATCCTCTTCCAATCATGGAACCAGTGAAGGATTCAACATAAACAGGCCACCATTCTTCAATGGAGAACACTATGACTTCTGGAATATCAAGTTAAAAATCTTCATAAAGTCATTAGACGCGGGGATCTGGAAAGCCATTGAAGAAGATCCCTTTGTGCCTGTAGTAGAAGTTGAAGGAAGTTCACAATCAGAACCAGAAAACACATGGAGTAACGAAAAAAAAAAGTTCAACATGACTTAAAAGGTATGAACATCTTGACTTCAGCCCTTGGTATGAAGGAATTCTTTAGAGTATCTACTTGCAAATCTTCAAAAGAAATATGGGATACTTTAATGGTTACACACGAAGGGACTGATGAAGTCAAAAGATCCAAGATCAATACTTTATCACAAGAATATGAGATGTTCAGAATATTGTCTGGAGAAAGCATACTTGATATGCAAAAGCGGTTCACACATATAACGAACCACTTGATTGATCTTGGTAAGGAATTCTCCAATAATGACTTAAACATGAAAGTGTTAAGATCCCTTACAAAAGCATGGCAACAAAAGAGACACTGGCCTATTGCTCGAAAAGCCAAAGAAAGCATCAATGATGAATATGATTCAGAGTCAGAAGATGATGAGAACATGGCCTTAATAGTCAAGAATTTTCGACGATTCTCACAAAGGAAAGAAGAAGCATGGACTAAAAGAGAAGTTTGAAAAGAAGGATTCAAACTCCAGAAGAGCGTACATCGCTTGGGATGACAATGACGTAAGATCAAACTCAGAATCAGAGAAGGAAAAAGCACACTTTGCATTAATGACATCTCAGAATTCTGACAAGGAAAATATCCAGGTTAGTACCAACACTTTTGTTTCTAATAATTTAGAATATCCTATAGAAAGCTTCTTTAAGATGTGTCATAGTACTTCTAAAGTTAGTGTTAAACAAAATGCTATTATTTCATCTTTAGAAGAAAAATGTCAAATGCTTCAAAAGGAATTAGATGATGTTAAATCTAAATTAGATATCACACATGCATGCACTAAATGTAGTTCTTTAGAAATAAAAGTAGAAAATCTACGACAGACAGTTCATAGTATCAACCTAGAAAAGCAAAAACTAGATAAAATTCTTAATGTGCAACCAAAACTCAAACAACAAGAGTGGTCTAGGATTTACACCTTAAAAGAATAACAATAAGATTAAGAAAAATGTCTTTGTTAAAGAAACAAATGCAGTTAAATCTCTTGGAAGTAAACTCATGCATGCTAGTTCTTCTAGAAATATGAACTATAGGAATTATATTCAAAATGTTCCAAGACAACCTAGGAGACATTATCATATGCTTAGATATAATGAAGGTTATAAACAATATGTTTGTAGTTATTGCAAAAGAATAGAATATACCTCTAGTAGATGTTATTATAGGAATATAGGAATATCAAGTGGGCAATGTATGTGGGTGGAGAAGACAATCAATAACCTAGAACCCAAAGAAACTTAGGTACTTAACATTCCTTTATGAGAATTTGTTTTGTAAGTGTGTATGAAAGCAGCAAAGGGTTTATGATATCTTGATAATGGCTGCATACACACATGTTTGGAGACAAAACAAAATTTTCATCTCATACCTTGAGAAAAGGGATATGTAACATATGGGAATAATGAAAAAGGAAAAATACTTGGCATAGGAAAAATAGGTACGCCTCCTCAAACAGTATTAAATAGAGCCATCTAAAGTACATGATGCTTTAGAAGATGAAAACGGGATTCTAGCCATGCAAGAATAGTTGAACCAGTTTAAGAGAAACCAAGTATGGATATTGGCTCCCTGGCCTAATGATAAGCATATTATTGAAACCAAATAGATGTTTAGGAACAAACTAGATGAACATGAGATCATAGTTAGAAAATTAGGCTAGATTAGTAGCACAAGGTTATAAGCTTGAAGAAGGAATATGAGAAAAAGGTTTCCAAAACAAAGAAGACAAACTTGGAAGACAATGAAGCAAGTTCATCATTCAATTCAAAAATGGAGAAGCATGTCTCGCTTTGATGGCAACACATCATTCTGATGATGAAAATAAAGAGGTTAGTAATGCAATTTCATATGTTAAATTATAAAGTATCTTTGTTAGATTGCATGATAGTTTCTTGAACATATATGAATTTTATGAACATTAAACTAGGATCATCTCATCTTTACAAAATAAAACTAAAAGCATGCAAGATAAGTTAGATCTAGAATAAGATGTTCAAAGTGTTTTTACATCTTTAGATCCATGCATAACCCTTGAGTCAAGGATTGATGAATTAACACAAGTAGTATACAAAGGATGGTCTTTCAGAGACACAATATTAGAATATGGTATTAGTAATAGAAATTCTAAAACTTCACATCTTTCAAAAGGCATTAAGTTGAATAGTAATGCATTCTTAAGCATCTGTATTTACATTATAGTTCTCTGTTAGAGATATTCTTCATGCAGTGCTTATCATGTCTGAAATTTCAAGTTTTTAGTCATATTAATCGATTACATAGGCTTAGCAATCGATTACAGGGATTTCTTTGGCCCTGTTTCCTTTCCAGAAAGGAGGGTAATCGATTACCCAGATAATGTAATCGATTACCTCCTCGAAATTTGAATTAGAATTCAAATTTTCCAGTATGTAATCGATTACATAAAAGGAAGTAATCGATTACATGCCCGATAATATATATATTTCTGGGTTTTTCTGCTCTTAATCGATTACAGACATCTCTGTTTCCTTCTCTCTCTCGTGCGACACCAGCAGGCCTATTTTCCCCATATCTTTCACAATTCTTGTTCGTTTTCAAGAATTCTTTGTGGGTTTTGCTACTCATCTTCGTCTCTATCTACTCATCCTACCAATTGTTGTTGAATTGGTCTGAATTAAAAAACCCTAATTTGGTCCTGCTAAACCCTAGAACTCGAAAATCTTCAAATTCAGCTTCCATGGCCTGTTCCTCACGTAAACCTCTTCGTTCTAAGAACCCATCCATGGATGCTTTGGACCTCTCAAGGCTGTTGGCAACCGAAGAACAGAAGCAACGTTTTCTCGCTCATTTTCTTGATCGACCAGTTCTTACACCAAAGTATGGTGCTCTGGATTCCTTCATGGCAGCAGGGATGACATATCCAACTTTGTTTGATCATCAGGGACTTGACTCGTTCATTTCAATTAAAGGTAAATTCTATCCCGAACTTGTCAGAGTCTTTTACTGTAATCTGATTAAGCGTGGTGGCAAAATCTGCACATCTGTCAAGGGTATTGACATATCTATGACCCTTGATGAGTTGGGAGAATGTCTTTCTATTCCTAGCACCGGAGAAAAATTAGGTTCTGAATTGTCTTGCCCATGGGAAGATTATGATAAGAGATCATTTTATTTATCTCTATGTCGCTTCACTGAAGAACAAATTCAGTCTAAGAAGCAGCGGGTTGATGCCAACCGATCTAGAGATACCCTTGCTGTTGGGTTTCTCACTATGGAAAACAGATTGCTTCACTATCTACTCAGCTATGTGATCTTACCTCAGAGTTCTAATCATGCTCAGATAAGCGATCTAGAGTTACAAATTCTATATGGCATGATTAACCAAAAGTCTATTAATTGGGCTTATTTGGTAATGATACACATGATGCTGCACAAGGAAAGAACAAGCCCTCTTCCATTTGCTTCTGCAATTTCTATCATTCTGAAGAAGAAGGGTGTTTCTACTCATGGTGAGTATTCTGTTAAAATGGATGGTAAGGCTCAGCGCATTGATTTGAACGTTCTGAACAAGATGGGATTCATTCAGGATGTTGATGGGTCCTTCAGGAACAAATCTGACCTGACATCTGAGGATCCTCCTGCTCCTACTCCTGCAGCATTCTTTCCTCCGTCAGAGAGTGTTCCTTCATCATCTTCTGGTACCGATGCTTCTACACAACTTATTCTTTCGCACCTTGATAGCATGAAGCATTTCATCAACCAGCGCTTTGATCACATGGAAGGCCGGGTCAAGTCCATGTACACTACTTTGCGTGCAGATATGGACAGTCTAAGCCTTCGTGTCGATCAGATGACTCGTTCTCCTCTCCCTTTCTCTGATGATTCTGAAGATCTCTAGACTATTTCTATTTTTATTCAGACTATTTATTTTGGGATTGTAATAGTTTAGAAATATCTTTTGGATGTTTTAGTTTATGTTTGCACGTTTAATTATGTATTCTGAACTTATCTAGTTATGCTTTAAATGCGTGTGATCCATAAGTTTCTATATTATGTCTTGCTTACTCCCACTCCCTATGATTCAACTGTCTATACTACTTGTTAGCATGTGTGGAAAATGCTTGGACTCATCTTCTTTTTTATGAAGTCAAAAGGGGGAGAAAGGGTCCTGTGCTTTGTAAAGTTTACTTACAAGGAAAGCTACAAGTGGAACAAAAAGGGGGAGAATAGTTCTGATGTATATCATGCCTCTTTTTATTTCGATTATCCTGGAATATTTTTGTATGGCTTTTTCTTCTTTTTGATGATGTCAAAAGGGGGGAGAAGAGTCTTGTGTATGCTTGATCATTTTTCAGGATACTGTGCTTCAATTGCAAAACAAAGGGGGAGATGTAATTGCAAAACCAAGGGGGAGATATGATGACAGGATACTATATGATGTTTTTAGGTTGTTTTTAGTATTTTTATTTTATTATTTTTGAGTCACATATAGGATTTTTATTATTTTTATGTAGATTTTATATTTATTTTGCATTTTGCATGTAGATTAGATTTTATTTGTTTTTCTAACTTTATTTTATATTTTTAGGAATTTTTATAGCTATTTTATATTTTTAGGAAAAGCTGGTATAGTTATCATTTTTGTCCAGGGACCGATTTGTAAAGTTTCAGGAAATCAAGGATCAAAGTGTAAAGGTTCAAGAGAGGAGGATGAAAAGTGAAGTTTGAAGGAGTCAAAGGGCCAGAATTGAAGTTCTAACAAAGAGAGGACTTGAAGTGAAATTGAAGAAGGTGAAGGAACTCTCTTTGATTTAAGCACATGTAAAATAAGGTTTGAAGGATTAATGGTGGGAGGAAGGAGTTTCAGAACTTATTAGGGAATGAATGAGCCTAATTAAGTCAATCAATTCCACCATTGAAGAAGAAAGGAATCCAAGAAGAAGCTGCCAGTGTTCGTGCCAGCGCTACAGCGTTGGAAGTCCCAACGCTCAAGCGCTGGACCTCTGACTAGGATGTGAGTCAGAGGTTGCACCCAGCGCTGCAGCGTTGGAAGCTAGCGCTCAAGCGCTGGGCCTATTTCTGCACGTTGGTTTTTAATGCATCCCAACGCCCAAGCGTTGGAAATGCCAGCGCTCAAGTGCTGGAGGTTAGATTTATGCTATAAATAGGGAGCTTTTCTTCACTTGTAAGACACACCATTTCAGAATACAACAAGTGTTCTTCTTTCCTCCTTAAGATCATTGTTCCTAGGAATTGTGGGAAGCCATACTTGAGCTCCTATCCAGGGTAATTCAATGATTCTTTTAGCCATGCTTGGCTAATTCTTTTTAAATTTCTTGGGTTGTAGTAGTTTATAGTTTATGTTCTAGTCTTTTTCTACATTTCTGAATAATAATTCCTTTCATGTTTTATTTCTTTGCTCTTAATATTATCTTGTTGTACACAAGAAGTTTTGCTTATTACTTATGTCATAAGATCATTTGGTAAGTAGTAAGGGAACTAAGAAATAAAAAAGGCTATATATATATATCTCTAAAGATCATTAGGATAGACGTAGCTTTATGTTGGCCCGAATTCATTCTTCATCTTCTTTTCTGGTTAACTAAATTACAAGATCTTGGATTTAGTAATTAGGAAGAAAGTTATACATTTCTTAAGATCATTAACTTGTAGAAATTCTAGGCCATAGCATCATGAAATTGGACTTAAAATTCAGAAATTAAAATAGGAATTTGCTAGCATATCTATAGACTATGTAAATAAACCCAAGAGCTTAATTCTCATCATCTCTGTTTCTTATATTTTTATGCTATTGTTTCTTGCTAGTTCTAAAACCAACATCAAATATTCATCTTTTAATTTTTCTGCACAAGTACTAGATATTACAATAAGAAACCTATCCCTTGGGTTCGATCTTTTTATTACATGATAATCAACCGTGCACTTGCGGTGTGGCTATCAAGATACAAGACAAGAAAGAAATTCTATTGATCTATCAATGCTCAAGCATGATGTTTGTCATCATCAAAAAGGGGGAGATGGTAAATCAAGTCTCGTCCTTGGACTCGGCTGAGGTTTTGATGAAGACAAACACATCACAAAAAGAAGAAAGACTTCAGAAAAGAAAAGGAAGACTTCAAGAAAGAAAGTAACAAAAAGAAGAAAGACTTCAAGAAGACTTCAGAAAAGGAAGGAAGACTTCAAGAAGACTTCAAGAAGACTTAAGAGAAGAAAGACTTCAAGAACTAGGCTCAGAACGTCAAGATCAAACATGAAGGTTCTAGTTTTAAGTAAGTCTTGTCAACTTAGTGTGCTATGCTTTATTAAGGTTCATATTGCATTTGAAGGCTCATGAAAGGTCAACTAATTGAGTATCATATGTTCTCACAAGTAAAACTTGGTAGGAACACTCAATTAGGGGTTAAGATGGTTAAAACTGAGTTTCGGACTATCTATAATCGATTACAGGTTATGTGTAATCGATTACAGGAAGGCAGTAATCGATTACCACCTTAGTGTAATCGATTACACAGTTTGAATTTTGAATTCAAACTGTAACGACTAGTGTAATCGATTACACTAACTGCTGTAATCGATTACCAGGTCGACAGATGTGTCTTTACATGAACCATTGTGTCTCAAACCGTTTGGGAAAGGTTGTGTTGGTTCATGGACGACCTCTAGTGCCTATATTTCTTAGACACTCAGAAACATCAATGACTTGTGCCACAACTTTCACATTCATTAGAGTCATCATTCTGAGTTCTTATTCTCTAAATGTCAAAGAACACTTATGTTGTTCAACTATTGAGAACTCAAAATTATTAAGAAGCCTTCATTGTAATTTCCTGGAGCATACAAACTAAGATCAATCCATCTGTCTAAAGGATTGAATCAGCCATTGTAAAGGCATCTTCTTCTTCTTCTATTGAATCGTGTTGATTCATTCACCGTGGTTGTCGGTGGTTGTAAAAAGGTCCATCATGTTGTTCGATGGTTGTGAAAAAGGCTCTTTGAATCGGGTTTGATTCAAAGTCCGCCGTAGGTTCGGTGATAGTGAAAAAGGTTCTTTGAATCGGGTTTGATTCAAAGTCCGCCGTAGGTTTCGGCGTCATCAGTTGGTGGTTTGCCATCTGAGGTTTGACAAGAGTTCTTAGGGTTCTTGGTGTAAGAACTTGTAAGGAATCTTGATCATTGTAAATCTTCACTGTGTGATTCAGTGGAGTGGTTCTTCAGAAAGTGGTTTGCTTTCTGGTATAGTGGAAAATCTCTGTGTGATCAGAGGACTGGACGTAGCCTTCTGGGATTGAAGGTGAACCAGGATAAAATCCCTGTGTGTTCTTCTCATCCTTCATCTTTTACTTTCAAGCAATCCTTAATTCCGCTGCAATCACAACTATCGTCTTGTGATCATCATTATCTTGGAAGTAACAATTTCTATATGGCAAAAATCGGGGCAACTCTGATTCACCCCCCTCTCAGGTTGCTATCTATACTAACACGTTGGAATACATGAAATTCTGGGCACAAGTCAGAGAGCCAACGCATGAGCGTTGGCTTGCCAACGCATGAGCGTTGGCTTGCCAACGCATGAGCGTTGGCTTGCCAACGCATGAGCGTTGGCTTGCCAACGCTTAGGCGTTGGGCACGTCTAATGTTACAACTCCTTTTCTCTTTTGCTCTCCTCCTTTGATGGCTCTCTTGATGGCATTCAAGGGCTTTCATTCCTTCTTTTGTAACAGCTGAATCAATCATCATTGGCTCATTTTAGCACATGTTTCTTGCTTGCCCTCAAGCTCAGAATAAATCACCTTAGCCAGAAAAACGAAGCACAAGATACATTTTCAAGGAAGAACAGCTGGTTCAAATACATGCATGTTAAGAGGGTGAAATTCATCAAGAACTTAGAGAATGAAAATTGATCACAGAAGCAGAAAAGAGTTCACAATTAAGCTCACTAAACAAAGCTCATGACCATACAAGTGCAATGCATCAAACCTGGCTATCATTCAAATCAAAACAAAACAAAACAGTAATGCAATTTGGAGAGACTTTTTCAGGTTGAAACTTAGCCAAGGGTACAATGATAGGTGGGAAAAATTGAAGAACTTGGCAACTCTAGCGGCTCAGACTCAAATTAGTTAAGTGATCAACTTTACAGCACAAGAGCTATTCATTTTAGCACAAAGGTTCTCTCTTTTTTTCCTTTTTTTTTTTTGAACAAAGTAGTGAAATGTTATGGGATGTATGAAAAGAAATTTTAACTACCCTCATACTCTTACTCACCCCACTACCTCATTGATTTTTTTTCCTAAGGCACATACCTAATTTTTTTCACTTTTATTTTTCAGAGAGAAACCTATTACATATTCAGATCTAACAACAATTCAGATCACTCTATCCAAAATAACGTTATTCAACAATAATAGGCTCCAAAGAAAAGTACTAAATTCAGGCTCAAAGGGGCTACTAAGGGAAAAAATTTCAACACAAAGTCTGAGGTCTCAATAAATCCTATTAGTCTCTCACAGAATCACAAAACATGCATTATTCAGTTGACATGCAATTCAAGGCAGAATCAAACTTACACAAATATGTCAGAGGTCACTCAAAGCACTCAGAAAAATAGGGTAAGTGTATGTTAGATTCAAACGATTCCATATTTTTAATATATTTTGATGAATAACAATTTTACCTAAGGTTTAATATTGATAGATAAAGATTTCCTAATACTTTAAGTATTTCACATTTCAGGAATATCTATTTACATGGAGAACATTTGCATATCCTTTGAAAGCATTATAAAAAGCAGAATGTTGAAGAAAAACAAAGAAGGAGAGTACGTCTGGAAACACTTTAAAAGAATACATCTGCCTATGGAGTACGTCTGGAAACTCTTTGAAGAATACATCCTCCAGTAGAGTACGTTCGCCAGTAGACTACGTTCGCTATTAGAGTTCGTCCGCCAGTAGAGTACGTCCGCCAGTAGAGTTCGTCCGCCAGTAGAGTACGTTCCCCTTAGTGCTAAAGAATTCGTCCGCCAATACTTCAAGCAATAAAGGAAAATCTACTTCGTCGAAGCATTTAATGAAGCACTGTTTGCAGTAGATTCAAGATAGGGACATAATAAATATTTTATTCTTCGTATTTGCAAACACTCTGACATTCCATAAATCAAGCACAACTTTTCAGAGTCAACAACGTGATTTCCTGAACATAGTATCCTCTCAACGGTCAGAATCAAATCCTTTGTTCATAAAGAAGAAATTCTCTTTGCTGTCTTCCACAAGAATTTAATGCTCAGACGAGCACTTAAGGCAGAAGCAATGAAGAACCAGACGAAGTCAACAAAAGCATTTAATGCTGCAATCAATGCATGGCAGAATGCATTTAATGTTGTTACAGAGCCGCAGAAGTATCCGTTGCACACTCAGAAGCAGAATTTCAAACGAAAACACTTCAATCTTCATCAACGTTCATCAACGTGATTCCTACTGAAGATATAAATAGAAGACTTAGCCATTGAATCAAGGGGCGATCAGCTCTATAGAAAAAACTCAGAATCTCAAAGTCATCCTTTTCTGAGTTAAGTCGTCTGCCATAGTGTGAAGCTTTCATAGAGTGAAACTCTTATCTTTCTCACACAACCCAAACAGAGAACAACCCTTTATATTCTCTATGTACACTGTTCTTAATCTTTCTATCCAACTCTTATTGAAGAGACTTTGTAAAAACCCAAACCTTCTTTGTTAAAAGAATAGGGAGTAGTCCTGTTGAATACTAAGTTAGGAGAAGTCCTGTATAAAACTTTTAAGGAGAAGTCCTGCGAATACTAAGAGAAGTCCTGCTTAATACTTGTACTATTTGGAGTAAATAGTGAAAATCTTGGTGAAGTCAAGGACTGGACGTAACCCTATAGATTAAGGGGGTGAACCAGGATAAATACTTTGTGTGTTTTACTTTTCAGCTCTGATTAATTTTCCGCTGCACTAGTCTTTGAAAAGTATTTGAAACTTATATCTGATAAATACTTATATCACACACACAATTCAAACCCCCCTTTCTTGTGGTGTTTTACTATTATCAATTGGTATCAGAGCTTAATGGCTCTGAGAATACTAACATCTTAACAGGTGTAGAGTTAAAAGATCCATGGAAAACCACGCTTTCCCAGCAGGCACGACTACCAACAAACCACCATTCTTCGACGGCACCAACTACCCATACTAGAAGAAGTACATGCAGCTCTTCATAGAATCAAATGACTGGAAACTATAGGATGTGGTGGCCAAAGGTGACTATGTTCCAAAGGATGACGCAAATAAAGCCATTCCGCAGGACAAATGGACAGACGATCACCGCACAGAAAATCAGCGCAACGCTAAACTCAGACTATTCCTTACATGTGCTCTGAGCAAAAACGAGCACGACTAAGTCGACAATCTAGGCACTGCAAAGGAGATATGGGACACATTAGCTGTTGCCCATGAAGGAACCTTAGGTGTGCACGACACTAAAGTAAGCATGCTTACAGCCCAATATGAAGCCTTCAAAATGAAGGAAAACGAGTCCATAGATGATATGTACTCCAGATTCCAAATCATTATCAACAGTTTGAGAAATCTTGGAAGAGCCTTCACCAGTAAGAAGCAAGTCACAAAGATCTTCAGAAGCCTACCACCAAAGTGGAGATCGTTTGTTACAGCTCAAAGAGCCGCCAAGAATCTATCTACCTTGCAAGTGGAAGACCTCTTGGGAGAATTAAAAATCCATGAGGTGGAAGTTGCAGAAGATGCTAAAGTCGAACGAAGCAAGCGCACGACCAGCAAATCTGTGGCCTTCAAATCTATCTCTTCCAAGGCTCTTAAGGCTGTGGAATCGTCTGACGAAGCTGAAGCCTCGTCTGACAACACAGACGATGAACAAGCCCTCTTTACTAGAAGGTTTAAAAAGATATTGGCCAAAAGAAAACAGTCCAAGCATGAGCCCAGAAGAGATCAAGCTAAAGGAAAACTCACTTCCAACTCTAGGAGAGATGTAGAGAGAAGCTCAAGGAAAAGTTCAATTTTCTTCTTCGAATGCAAAAAGCCTGGGCACATCAAGGCTGATTGTCCTCGTCTGTCAAAGAGACCAACTCAGAAGAATCACAACAAAAAGAAGGCCTTTACAAGCCAAAATAAAGAATATGAGGAACACTCTGAGCATGAAGAAGAAGAAGAAGAAGAAGAAGAAGAAGAAGACGATGATGAAGATTTATACTGTGCATTCATGGTATCCATGGACTCGTCCGATGATGAATCAGACAACGTCATGATGGTGACCATAGACTCGTTTGACAACGAGAACGATGATGGAGATGAGGTAACTTTCGATTTGTCATTAGAAATGAGAAACCATTTGTCATTAGAAATGAGCTTAAATGATCATATCAAGCTCTTGGAGCTTGCTTTAGTCCATAGAGACCTTTTCTTAATTCGAATACATGATCTGGCATGGTTGGTTCTTCAAAGCCTGGGGGCTGTTTGACATACACTTCTTCTTCGATGTAGCCATTTAAGAATGCATTTTTCACATCCATTTGATATAACTTAATTTAATGTTGATAAGCAAAGGCTAGAAGTATGCGGATAGCTTCAATGTGAGCAACAGGGGCAAATGTTTTAGTATAATCTATTCCTTCTTGTTTGTTGTACCTTGTGCAGCAAGTCTGGCTTTGTTCCTTGTGACTTTTCCATCTTATTTCTGAACACCCACTTAGTACTAATGATTGATTTTCCTTCTGGTCTTCGTACAAGATTCTAGAATTTAATTTCTCAAACTAGTTGAGCTCTTCTTGCATGGCTAGGATCCAACCTTCATCTTGTAATGCTTCACCTATGTTCTTTGGTTCTATTTCTGACAATAGCGCACAATTAGCATAATCATTAAATGAGGATCGAGTTCTTACCTTTTTAGAGATGCTGCTAATGATTTGAGTTGGTGGATGATCTGGCTTGAATCTCCAATCTCTGGGAAGAGAGATACCACTGGAAGTCATAACTTGATCAGACAAGGCATGGCCAGACGAGGTTGAAATATCAATGTCTGTATGGATATTAGACGAGGTACTTTGTTTTGATACAACATCTGTAGAGGATGGCTGAAATTTGGTAGATGATGACTCTTCATTCAGATTCAAGTTGTCAAACTCATCTTCAATAGATGTATGATTTCCACTTGAGTTGACATCACCGAATTTTACATGAATGGATTCTTCAATTGTCGTAGTCTATGAATTGTATACTCGAAAAGCCTTTGAGTTAGGTGAATATCCCAAGAATATCCCTTTGTCAGACTTGGCATCAAACTTTCCAAGATCATGTTTAGTGTTAAGGAGGAATCATGGATATCCAAAAGGATGAAAGTAGGAAATATCAGGCTTTCTACCTTTCCATAACTCATAAGCTGTCTTCTTCAGGATAGGTCGCATTAAGATTCTATTCTGAATATAGCATGCAGTGTGAACAACTTCAGCCTATAAATACTTTGGTAGTGAGGTTTCACTTAGCATGGTTCTGGCCATTTCTTGGAGAGACCTGTTCTTCCTTTCAGCTACGCCATTTTGTTGTGGAGTTCGAGGAGCTGAGAATTGATGAAAGATGCCATTTTCTTCACAGTAGTTGTTGAAATCTTCATTAATGAATTCTCCTCCTCTATCACTGCGAATGGTTGTAATGCAGTAGCATTTATCATTCTGAATTCTCTTGGCGATGATGACAAAAGCCTTGAACGCTTCGTCCTTGGTAGCTAGGAACTGAACCCATGTAAATCTCGTGTAGTCATCAACGATGACAAGATAATATCTTTTTCCAGAACAACTAGCAGTTCTAGTAGGTCCAAACAAGTCCATATGCAACATCTCCAGAGGTCCAACCGTACTCACAACACTCTTAGATGGAAAAGAGCTTTTTAATTGCTTTCCTTGAGGACATGCTGAGCATGTGACATTGGTAATGCTTTCCTTGGCAGACCATGTACTAGGTCATGTTTGACCATCTTAGTAATGGTCTTTAAGGATGCATGCACTAGCTTCCTGTGCCATATCCATTTATCATCCTTTGCTAACACTAGACACGTGACATTTTGACTTGCAAAATTTTCCAAGTTCATCTTGTATAGATTTCCTTGTCTCTGAGCTTCAAAGATCAAGTTGTCATCGTCGTCTGTGACTTTACACTTCACTTTCTTGAAGGTAACAGTGAAACCACTATCACATAATTAGCTTATGCTAAGCAGGTTGTGTTTTAATCCTTCAACTAAGAGAACCTTCAGTATGACAGGAAGAAGGGCCTTACCTACATCTCCTTCTCTGACGATGAACCCCTTCTGGTTACCTCCAAAGGTAACTGTCCCTCCATTCTTTTTAGATGGATCTTTGGGAACAAAGACCCTTTTCCCGTCATGTGTCGTGAGTACCCACTGTCCAGGTACCATTGTTCTTTTAGGTTTTTTTGCTGTTAAGCACATCTGCAAGTGGAACAATCATTGACTTAGGTACCCAGATTTTCATGGGTCCTTTCTTGTTAGTCTCAGCCCTGGGTAGGACTTTCTTCGTATAAACAGTTTTACTTGGAATATTTTTTTCTTTTCTTTTCACAAAAAAGTCTTAGGTTTGGATAATTTAGGATCAGACGATATGGACTTTATTTCAGATGCGACATGCTTAGGTGATGAATGAAATTTGTCAAACGATGCAGTTTTACCAGTAGTATTATCATCACTTTCATCGAACCCTAGACCACTTTTATCATAGATTGTTCTATTACTACCACATAGCTTGAGTAGGTTATCATGACCTAGAGTGAAAGTAGAAAGATCATTTATTAACCCCTTAACCCTCTGTTTAAGAATGTTAACTTCTTCACTTGAATGTTGTTCTTCTAAAGCTTTGTTTTTCTACATCAGCACAAAAGTTACTTCTTTTGATGCATGCATTTCTTTTTGAGGTTTAGTAAAAAAATTCTTTAAGTTACTATACTTAGCAGATAATGAATGATAATAGTCAAGTAATTCATTATAATTATCTTGAGAGATTTCGGAAGTTACCTCATCTCCATCATCATTCTCATTGTCAGACGTTTCTATGGTCACCATCATGACGTTGTCTGATTCATCATTAGAAGAGTCTATGGATACCATGAATGCACAGTATGACTCTTCATCATCATCATCATCATCATCTTCTTCTTCTTCTTCTTCTTCTTCTTCTTCTTCTTCTTCTTCTTCTTCTTCTTCTTCTTCTTCTTCATTCTCAGAGTGTTCCTCAGATTCTTCGTTTTGGCTTGTAAAGTCCTTCTTTTTGTTGTGAGTCTTCTAAGTTGGTCTCTTTGACAGACGAGGACAATCATCCTTAATGTGCCCAGGCTTTTTGCATTCGAGGCAGATGATTGAACTTTTTCTTGAGTTTCTTTCTCCATCTCTCCTAGAGTTGGAAGTGAGTTTTCCTTTAGCTTGATCTCTAATGGGCTCACGCTTGGACTATTTTCTTTTGGCCAACATCTTTTTAAACCTTCTATTAAAGAAGGCTGTTCGTCGTTTGTGTTGTCAGACGAGGCTTCAGCTTCGTCAGATGATTCCACAGCCTTAAGAGCCTTGGAAGAGCTAGATTTGAAGGCCAAAGATTTTATGATCGTGGGCTTGCTTCATTCGAATTCAGCATCTTCTGCAAGTTCCACCTCATGGATTTTTAATTCTCCCAAGAGATCTTCCACTTGCAAGGTAGATAGATTCTTGGCGGCTATTTGAGCTGTAACAAAAAATCTCCACTTTGGTGGTAGGCTTCTGAAGATCTTTGTGACTTGCTCCTTACTGGTGAAGGCTCTTCCAAGATTTCTCAAACTGTTGAGAATGATTTGGAATCTAGAGTACATATCATCTATGGACTCGTTTTCCTTCATTTTGAAGGCTTCATATTGAGCTGTAAGCATGCTTACTTTAGTGTCATGCACACCTGAGGTTCCTTCATGGGAATAGCTAATGTGTCCCATATCTCCTTTGTAGTGCCTAGACTGTCGACTTAGTCGTGCTCGTTTTTTCTCAGAGCACATATAAGGAATAATCTGGCTTTAGCGTTGCGTTGATTTTCTATGCGGTGATCGTCTGTCCATTTGTCCTGCGGAATGGCTTTATTTGCGTCATCCTTTGGCACATAGTCACCTTTGGCCACCACATCCCATAGTTTCCAGTCATTTGATTCTATGAAGAGCTGCATGTACTTCTTCCAGTATGGGTAGTTGGTGCCGTCGAAGAATGGTGGTTTGTTGGTAGTCGTGTGTGCTGGGAAAGCGTGGTTTTCCATGGATCTTTTAATTCTACACCTGTTAAGATGTTAGTATTCTCAGAGCCATTAAGCTCTGATACCAATTGATAATAGTAAAACACCACAAGAAAGGGGGGTTTGAATTGTGTATGTGATTTTTGAAATCTTTTCTTTTAAACAGATATAAGTTTCAAATACTTTTCAAAGACTAGTGCAGCGGAAAATTAATTAGAGATGAAAAGTAAAGCACACAAAGTATTTATCCTAGTTCACCCCCTTAATCTACAGGGTTACGTCCAGTCCTTGGCTTCACCAAGATTTTCACTATTTACTCCAAATAGTACAAGTATTATGCAGATCATGTATTCGAATTAATAAAAGCTCTGTATGGGCTGAAGCAAGCTCCAAGAGCTTGGTATGATCATTTAAGCTCATTTTTAATGACAAATGGTTTCTCAAGGGGTAAAATCGATAACACTTTGTTTAGACGCAAGTCATCTAATAATTTTATCTTAGTACAATTATATGTTGATGATATCATATTCGGTGCTACTAATGAATATCTGTGCAAAGAGTTTTCTAGTCTAATGCAGAGTGAATTTGAAATGAGTATGATGGGAGAACTAAAGTTCTTCCTTGGTCTTCAAATTCTCCAAGAGGTTGGAAAGACATATATTCACCAGACGAAATACATTAAAGACCTCCTCAAGAAATACAACATGGAGAAATCAAGGACTAGAAGTTTTGGAGGTAATTATTATGCTCTTGTTATTGTTGATGATTATTCTAGATACACTTGGACTTTATTCTTGCCTCATAAGAACGAAGCCTTCAATGCATTTAAAAGATATGCAAGGCTTGTTCAAAATGAAAAGGCTTTGAAGATCTCTTCTATTAGAAGTGATCATGGTGGAGAGTTTCAAAACCACCAATTTCAGGAATTATGTGATGAAAATGGAATATCACATAAATTCTCTGCACCAAGAACACCACAACAAAATGGTGTTGTGGAAAGGAAGAACAGGTCACTTGAAGAACTAACAAGGACCATGCTGAGTGAATCCAACCTTCCAAAATACTTTTGGGATGATGCTGGAAGTACTGCTTGCTATGTGTCCAACAGAGTACTCATTAGACCTATTCTGAAGAAAAATCCCTATGAACTATACAAAGGGAGGAAACCAAACATTGCTCATTTTCATGCTTTTGGATCAAAGTAGCCTCATCTGCCGATCTTTGGGCAGCATTGGCAGCATAAGTAGTGCTACCAGCCACTTTTTGTTGTAGCACAACAGCTATAGTAGCCATGGTCTAAGCCATATGTTCGAGTTGTGGGTTGCGTCTCGGAGGCATCTGTCTCCCTTACGTAACAACGACCTGTAACATCAACCTTAGTCCAACAACACGGTCACCAAGCCACAACAACCAAGCAAGCATCCAAGTAAGTTGTCAAACAGTCACACAATTAAATAATTACCCGTACTATCGATTGACACCCCATCAATCGATCGCGGAGTGCACACAACAAGGCATGTTAAGCCAATTCCGCCAACAAGCTCTGGTTTTCTCAACCAAAGCTCTGATACCACAATTGTAACACCTCGATTTTCAAACATGATAGGGCGTCACAATACAAGCGGAAATTTAAACAAACCATTTTCCAAACTCGTGAAAGAGCGAGTAATTTTTTTTTCACGAATGGAACAAAACCATGAACGTCTTTTTAAACAAAACATAACTCATAGTTCATACTAGAAAAATAAACTTACATATACCTATAATACATCATTAGTATAAGGTTTGATCAAATATTACATTGTTCCAGAGAAAAACCCCCGTAGTCAAAACTAGGGGAAAACATACACGGAAGGAAAATAAAACCTTGCCGACATACCCCTGGGCTAACACGCAGGAGAGCTCCTACAAGGTAAACAAATCCGAACTTAAAATTAGATCAACCTACAAAAGATAGGGAACTACGGAGATGACTCTACAAAAAGCAGCCGGTGGCATGGCTCCAGAAATCCTCCTCGTCGCCATCAAAGTCCTCATTCTCCATGGATGGATCCTCCTCCTCCTCGGTCATCACCATGTCCTCCTCTACTACCTCCACATGCTCCATGATATCGCCCTCAGGGTTTAGGTCCACAATCACCCGTTTCAGATCGACATGCGTTGCCTCGACCACGGTGCGCTCCACCACCAGGGGATGAAGAAGTATGATCGGTGAACCCAGAGAGTACGCAGCTCGAGCTTCACCGACGCAAGTGGCAGTGCAGCTCTGGAAGGTCCAGCCTCAGAAGGTGCTGGTTGGGATGGTCCGGCCTCTGAAGAAGCTACGGGTTGGCCCGTAGAAGACAACTCAGAACCTGATGACACAGATGAATTATCTCTCTCTCTCTCTCGGACATCGCTCAATGTCATCTAAGAGGGAGGTGTCCACCACTGATCCCTAGAATACCGCTCCCTTGACAAAACTTTGTCGTAGATGTGTCGTGTAGGCGTCGGGTCCGACGGTCAAAAACCCACGCTGCGGGGCCCTTGGCATCAATCAAATCTTTCCCGGCCTTGCCAAACGATACTATTGTTGGCGCATTGCAATATGTCACTCTCACCAGACCTGAAATTCAATATGTTGTTAACAAAGTCTGTCAGTTCATGAGCCAGCCTCTAGATATTCATTGGAAGGCTGTTAAGCGCATACTAAGATACCTCAAAGGTACTATCTCTCATGGTCTGCTTCTCAAGCCCTACAATTCTAAAGTTGTTGTGCCCTTGACTGCCTACTGTGATGCTAATTGGGGTTCAGATCCGGACGATAGATGTTCCACGTCTGGTTCATGTGTTTTCTTTGGACCCAACTTAGTGTCTTGGAGCTCCAAGAAGCTGACGGTTGTCGCACGGTCAAGCACTGAAGCAGAATATAGAAGCTTGGCCAACACTTCTACTGAACTTCTTTGGATTCAATCTCTCCTCACGGAGTTAAAAATTCCCTTCCAAGTTCCTACAATATACTGTGATAATATGGGAGTTGTGGCCTTAACTCACAACCCTGTATTGCACACCAAAACAAAACATATGGAATCAGACATCTTTTTCGTTCGAGAGAAAGTTCAAAACAAGTCATTACTTGTTTATCACATTCCTATTCAGGTTCAACTAGTTGATATCTTCACCAAACCTCTCTTGCCTCAACACTTTTCAGCGATGAAGGCCAAACTCAATGTGTTTTCAAAGGCTGATCCTTCTCACCCACCTTGAGTTTGAAGGGGGCTGTTAGAGATATGCAGTATCGTCCGATACCTATCGTCTATATAGGGCATCATTCTATCGTCTGTATGGCAGCACTGTCTGCCAAGTTGAATCGAATGCATAATTGTATCGTCTGACCAGTTAGTCATGCCAGTTGTCCAAGTGTGATAGTTGACCCGGATTATCCGGGATCCTGTCTGATGGTGTTGACCCAGAATATCCAGGATCTTGTCTATTTTCCGCCAGTCTCTCTCTGTATATAAACACTGCTTGTACAATGAATTGATCAGAATAGAAAGAACATTCAGTATCTTCGATTTCTCATTTTTCTTCTTCAAAGAACCATTGGTTCTTAACAGTCTTTTTCCTCTTTGGCTAAACATTCTCTTTTCCAATTTTTGCATGACTTCATCAAACCCTAACTATCTACCATCATTAAAACTAATATTCTCCTATCACATGGGCTATAAAATTCGAACCACACTTAGAAAATAATAATTCTCTTCATGTTTTCTAATCACAATTAACTAGTCACTAAAAGACGAAAACGTCATTTTCACCATAAATGAAACAACATAGGATTATCATGCTCGAGTCACAACATCCAATTTTCATCCACTTACACACTCAATTATAATCATCCATCATCAAATAAATTAAGCTCAAGACTAAGGAAAATAAATTATTTCCCTTGCACATGTACTATATGGTGCGTTATATATATTCGTAGTATTTTTTCCGTCGTCGCTTTATTTACGAAACAAATAAAATGTCGCACCGTTTATTAGTAATTATGCATACATCAAACATACGAACTCTCGTCTAACGACATACGTCAGACACTAGATAAACGACAATCGAAAATAATAATAATAATAATAATATGAATAATACCCGTAAAAACATTTACGTTATATTTTTTTTAATTAATTAACGTCAAGCGTAACTATTTATTACATATTATAATTAATACCTAATGAATTATTCCGGGTCTTACATTTCTTCTCTCAAGAAAACAAAAAAAACTCATTATTTCTACCTTGAAGTGAATTATCAGAGATACTTGATATTAAGTGTTGCGAAATCTCTCATTGTTTATAAATATGCCCATACAAAACCACAAATATGTATACAACAAAATAAAGGGAAAAAATCAAAAAGTAAATACTTGTAAAAAATAACAAATATTAAATAATTAAAAAGAATGATGGAATAGAAAAGGAGACGTGGTGAAAGTGATGTGCTCCAATCATTTGTATAAGTTACCGACGGCCCAATTGTCGGTAAAACTATGAGTAATTATAAAAGGTTCAACATACTGAAATTTAAACCGTCAATAAAATGGACGATGACATTACTAAAGCGGTTGACGGAGTTGTTAATGGTCGTTTCTGTCGAAATATAGACAGATTGGTCAAGGCTACGGTCGGTGACATTACCAGCAGTTATGTTCGTTGGTACGTTCTGCCCTTCTACTTTTCCGCACACATACCAATATTTTTGGCCGTCGGTAATCTTTCCGCCACCTAATTAGAAGGTGTCACGCACACCAGAGGCTTTCACCTCATATAGGGGGCCTTAATGTGCATGCGCATCGAACAAAGGTGTCACATCCATTGGAGGCATTGCCTCGAATGAAGGTGGACTTAGAAGGTGTCGCGTGCATCAAACGTTTTCACCCTGGACGGGGGCCTTAATGTTTCAGCGCGTCAAACAAATGAGCTGCGTCATTAGAGGCATTGCCTCAAATGAGGGGGGCTAAGAAGGTGTCGAGCGTGCTGGAGGCTTTCACCTCGAACAGGGGGCTTAAAATGTTTGTGCATCAAACAAAAATGTCACGTCCATCAGAGGTAGTTCCTCATATGAGAGGGGGCTTAGAAGGTGTCTTGCGCATCGGAGGTTTTCGCCTTAGACGGGGCCTTAACGTGCTCGCGCATCGAACAAAGGTGTCGTGCCCGTAAGAGTTATTTCCCCAGATGAGGGGAGACCTAGAAGGTTTTGCACGCATAAGAGGCTTCCGCACCATGTAGGGGCCTTTTTTCTTATCGGCCAAATTTTCCTTCCAGGGATTGATCCTGAACCTTTCCCTCCATAACCCATATGTACCCCAGCTCTTACCACTTAAGCTATCCTTCGAGGACATCATGTAGGGGCCTTAACAAGCCTGCGTCGGAAAAGGTGTGTGCCCATAAGAGGTATCACCTCGAATGAGGGGGGACTTAGAAGGTGTCGTACGCATCAGAGGATTTTGATGCGCGTCTAAATTGCATGATTTTTACTATGCTTTTTCCATGATTTTCGGCTTAAATATTGCATAATCTTAGCATAACTTACATGTTTTATGATATTAATTCGCATAACCTTTGATTTTTTGCTTAAATCATAACCTTTGCATAAATCACGTCTAAGGAGCGGTGGAGTGGGTGAGTTGTGGTGGCTAGAGGGGTGAGGGGATAGGTGAAGAGAGGAAGAGTTGGGCTTGCAAGTGAGGATGGAAAATGAGAGGCTATTAATGGAGATGAGAGAGTGAAGGGTTTTTTTGTTTATCGGACAAATTTCCCTTCTAGGGTTTGACCCCTGGACCTTCCCCTAACCAACCCATATGCCCCCCAACTCTTACCACTTGAACCATCCTTAGGGGAAGGGTTGACGCTGGAAGAAGGAAGGAGGAAGGGAGTTGAAGGTGGTGAGGGAAGTGTGCATATTGTGGCTGGTGTGGGAGGTGGCCGTGTGGGACGATGATGAGATGGAAGAAGAAGAAGAGGGTAGGGTGGGATAGAGAGCTAGAGGGAAGAAGAGTGACACACTCTTACGTGGCATCTACATGGCACCCATTGTGTCATCCACGTTAATTAATGAGCGCCACATAAGCTCATTAAGGTAGATTTTAGACACGTTCCTTTAACATAAGGACCAAGTTATCACATGCTAAAATTCAAAGATCAAAATCGTTTATTTCAAATATAAATGACTCAAAGTGTACCGCTACATTAGGTTAGAGACCAAAAGTGCAATTAAATCAAATAACAAATTCAAGCGTTTTCCTTTACTTTTCTGCCCCATTTGGCTGCATCTAGTGTTCTTTCCTTGAGGAAAACCCTCAGTCATAAGCACTCTTATCATTGTATGATAGGTTCAAGTTTTACTTTCATGCATTTTAAGGAGACTAATACATCTTAATCTTAGAAGTCACTAAACAGTCAAAATACTGGTAAATCCAGACACAAATGACAAACGCTTAGCTACAGTTTGTCATCCAGTCAAAGCAGTGAAAGAACTACAAAAATTCTTCCCATAATGTTTGCAAAAAAACTACTAATAACCTATATGTAGGTGGGAAAGAAACCATATCAGCCAGACAGAGTATAATAAGGATAAGAAAAAGTCTAGCATAGCAAACATGATATATTCAGATGGAACAACGACCCCGCTTCTAAAATAAACAATTTACTGCTTGTTATAGAAGTTTGTATATACAACCGCATATTGCCATTGTAACATGTAAAATCATTGGCAAACCCTATCTTTACAATGGAAGCCAATACAATATATTGGTAGTATCTGCTGCTATAAATTTAGTAATCTAAATGTATAATTTGTACAGTAACTACACAACCCCTGTCTTCAATGGTAGGATAATCCATATCTTTTCTTCATTTTCACATGCACTATAGAGCCTTTTGATCAAGCCTCTCATTCCAATTGAGGCAGCGAATCAAGCTGCGGAACCAATCACCGGTTTGGTCAAACTTGTTAACAGTTGGAAGGGGATGCTGACTCATACATATTCTAACAGAATCTCCTCTTGACAGTTGCTGCCTTCTCTTGCCATCAAACGAAACCCAGGCATTACTTCTTGCATCTTCTGGAATCTGTTAATAACAAACCGTATGTAAATCACATCCTTTCACTAAACCTAAAAATTATTAATAAGAAATGAATGCCTTAGTCGGAGATCATAATTCATCTTCTAGCACATGCCAGAGAGACAACTGAGCATAAGATTAAAAAGGAAAACATCTTCTGGCGTACAAGAAAAATCCTAAGCCTTGAAATAATAATATCCAATGTGATATTAGAATTATTTCTACAAAAGAAAGAACGATAAACCTCACCTTCAATTCTAGTTGAGCAGAATCTGGAAGTATGACTGGTCTGAATGAAAGTGAATGTGGACAGATTGGGGTAAAAAGTATGCACGGAACGTTTGGATGGACCTGCAGTTTTCTTTTTTTCATCAGATAAAAATATCAAGGAAGACTATGAATAACTTCAGTATAAAGCAACATCAGTTCATATATCATATATTGTACTGAGATACCTTCCTGTAAGAAGAATATATATTAGATTTGTTCTATATAGAAAATTATACAAGATGACTTCTCTGAGGTTTCTATACTAACTAATCAAAAACTTTGAATAGCATGTATCCACCATCCACAAGTGGAACAAATCTTTACTTCATGAAATCTAAAATGTAATTTAGTTCAATAAATGTTCACTATTTCTAGATCAGAAATTATAGAAGCTAAGCTGCAACAACACCATTTAAATCTAAATCATTAAAAAGGATTTGACATAAACTTTTCTAGGTTTCCCTTTACGGTAACTATTGAACTACCATCTATTTGATGGATGCTACTTACTAAGGCTTATACGGGTCTTCTACCACGCTTTCACTAAAGGAGCTATCCCAACTTTCTTTCTAATGCATTCATTTTCAATCCTATCACATCTTGATGAGTATATTCGCCTACGGTAACATTCTCATTTATGCAATACGAAAATTATTTTCTTGGAGGAGCTTTAACGCCCGACATTGAGCTTTTTTTTGTGCAAGGACTTATTTTACACAAGGTATAAGGAAAGAAAACAAGTAAAAAAAACACAACTATAATCAGGTATAGTGAGCTGCAATTCATTCATCATTGTTCACCGGCATTTGCAACTATGAAAAGAGGCTTACAACTTAAACAATTAACAATATTGTTACTATCACTAGTTTTCAGCCTCCTTGAAACATTATAAAGAATCACAGCCAATTATTTTTACATCCACCTATACTTCAATGTCATCAAACAAGCAAGACAGCTGGACACAATATTCAATGTTTACCTCTCTTTTGGAGAGAGAGAGACAGAGAGACGGAGACAGAGAGAGACAGACCAAGAGAGGGAGGCTAATAAGAACTGAAGATTTCTAATAATTTCTATCAAAGTATTTAGGCATGTATTATCAGGTCAATGAATCTAAATATTTCCATAATGACCAAAGGTCTATTACAAGCTTACCATGGAACCTCCAGCAGCTGTAGAATACGCAGTACTTCCCGTAGGGGTCGCCACAATGACTCCATCACCTTGAACCTGAAAGATGACACTCATCATATAGAAGGTATGCAACTGCTTCATAAAATAAGAAATTTCAAATATTCACTGTTCTCTTCATATAATACAAAATATGTGTAGATATTTAGAGCGTAAACTATAAATACATAAAAAAACTTACTTTCGTTATATGTCGATCATGTTCGTAGCATTCAATCTTTGAAAGGTATGGATTAGAACCCCGGTCAACAACAACCTCATTGAGGATATGAAATACTTTCCCTGGCATTGCTTCACCGTTACGAAAAATTTCACATCGGAGACGCATTCTAAGAGTAATGTAGACACCATCTCGTGTAGTATTTCCATGGATGACTTGTCGTAAGTCTTGCTTGTAGTCTTCAAACTACATACAGAGCCGAAAGTAGGTCAAACAAATGATACAGAAATCACCTATATTATTTTATGACACAATAAATTATTCATTTGAAGCTTACATTATGAGAAGTCAGAAAACCAAGGGAACCAAGGTTAAATGACACAATAGGGGGAACAGCACCTCTGAATATATTTGATGCATGCAGTATGACACCATCACCACCCAAGCATGCCACAAAATCTACTTTCTCATGTAGATCACTGAATCAAAAGGCATATGTTAACCAATCACTATATAGAAGCACAGGTTTATAGGGAAACAAAAATGATTTGAAGTGAATTCACATACATTTACAATTATAAACTCCAGTACCTGGTATCTTGACTGTAGAAGGTCTGAACAAATCCAAAGCCTGGAATTCTAGCAAGTATATCATGCACATCAGGTTCCACAAGAACACTCATTTTCTCTTGGTGATGTAGAAAAGAAATGACCTGCAATTAGATGAAACTTTATTGAGAATGGATGCAGTCAAACTATTACCAAAATTTCATAATAAATGCTTATAATTTCCAAAAGTACTAAAAAAGTCATAATACTCTTCGAATAATATTCAAAACTACCCAGGTTTCATTTTTCCTAACAGATTTTATTCCTAATTTGCTTTATTCCACACGTTTATTATGAAAGGAAATAGACAACCTGCCTCTGGTCCATTCTTATTACTGACAACCTACAACCATGTTCCAACTATCCCCAAAATATTGTGTGCAAAAATTTTCTCCAACTATCTTCTATATTCTACACCTACATGTTGTAAATATAATTCTTTCACCTATCAATATTATTTAGCTCTCCAAATTCCATTTTTGAAAAATCCTAAACCATTGAAAACAAGAAAGGGACAAACAAATGTTATAGCTTTGGACTTAAAATTATATTCAATAATTCTTTCTTGAAGAACGTTGAAATGCTAGAACTAGAAGCTTCAGTTATTGAAGTAAATAATAAACATCTTTCAACCATAAGTAATTGGTTACCATAATAATAAGTTTATATAATACAAGCTTTTATTCAGAGCCTACACAAAACTTATTTAGAAATATAATAATATAAAATCATCCATGTGTGACGTTCACCCAACAGTTTAAACTTGACATGTTCTACGCTAAATATTTTTGCCAATTAATTGTTCCTAAAAATCAACTTAAGAAATTCTCATTTCTAGACCAATAATTACCAGAGAACCATTTCTATGAACCACATTCATGCTTGTTAGAGTCTAAGAAAATCATTACCTTTTTTGCTTCTTCCATCAGTTCGTCCCCTAGCTTTTTCAACAATAACACATTCTTTGGAGTAGACTTCCACATAAGCATCTGTTGCTGGGTGCTAGGATGAGAGAAAGCCAAAGAAGATTCAGTCACCTTTTCTCTGGTACAGGAGAATCCATCTGTTCGAACTAGGAACATCTCTGCTTTCTTTCTCGACTGCACCCTTACAACTCCAGTTGAAGATGCACACATATCTCCTTCAACAGATCCCAAGTCTTCATCACGTAAGGCTAACCCAGCCTTAACCATGCCATCTTCAACCCTTTCAGAGCTAGACGTGACATTATCAAAGTCATTGTTTGCAATGTTGGAGACATTGCCATTAGTCACCTGATGCAATCCTCCATTACTAAATCCATTTACTGTTGACCTAACAGAACTAGAAGTACTCCCGTTCACAACCTTTGAATTGCCACCAACTGTAATCTGGGACTCTCGAGATGGATTATCAACATGGGCTGCCCCATTTGAACTTTCAGGTTCCACAATTTTTGATGCAGGATTAGCATCATTGCTAACAATCACACCCTTCCGTGGTCTTCCAACATGCAATTTCCTTGATTGTGGAGGTGAGATCTTCCTGCTTCCCATAAATTTGGACATCTCTGCTTTGGAAAAGATATCTCGAGGAGGAACTTGAGCTTTTAAAGGATTAATTTCACTGAAGAAACTAGGAAAAGATCCTTCCTCATTAGCAGCAATGGCTTTTAATAATTTCCTATTATCAGGAGTAGTTCCAGTCAAGGTTGCATTACCTTGTGCTTTTTCATCATCATTCTTTTCAGAGGTACTACTGTCAGTCCCTGTACTGTCTTGCGATGAATTGATATCTTTTTCGAGGGAGGATCTCTCCGCAGTCATTGAAGAGTCCTGTAGCTTGCTAGATCCATTTCTGTAAATGTTATAGGGAGTAACTGGTGGATTAGAATCAATCTGTGATGTAGAACGAGTCATGTACTGCCTCCATCGGGAGACCATGGCAAATGTTCTCCAAACTCCCTCCTTGCTGTGAAGATAGATAGGCCTTTTGCTGCAATCTGAAACATAAGATGCAAACCTCACAACCTGTTCCATGGTAGGGGCAGTCATAACTTCAACTGGGATTTTCACCAAATCAATTCTTCCAGATGAAACAGCGTCTTGCAAAGCTGATTGATAGAAATGGTCTTTGACATTCTCTGCTCTGAGATCTATAATCGTTTTATATCCTTTATCCAGTAACCACTTTAAGCCTTCTTCTGTGACCTGACCACCAGTCCAAAAAGCTGCCTCCAAGCCTTTGGATTCTGTGTCATCTTTATAACTAGATAAGTATACAGGGCTCCAATTGGCAAACAGTGTATGGCAAGGACAACCTTCCCCGCGAGGAAAACCAGGATCATAGCAGACATTCTTCAGTCTCTGAAGTTTCCTCCATACATTCAAGCTTTGGTCGTCGCTAGGTAGTAAATAGTTCTCAAGGGCAACATGCAAGCTCTCACAACACCTTTTCATTTCCCTTCTAAAGATGGCAAGTGGAGGGAGCTTATCCTCCATCGCACTAACCTCAACTACATCAAAGGGCTTCATAATTGAGGATCTTCCGGAAAGAACATCCTCCCTGCCTTTGTTCACAAGGGATATCATGCATCCAAGGACAGAAACTATTTTATCTTCTAATTGAGGCTTCTCCTCTGATGAAACCTCGTATGAGACACTACACTCACCAGTCAACGGGTTGCATAACGCATCCATTAACGCAGAATGAAGCCTTTCAGAGTTCCTAAAGATCCTACAATATGCCTCCACTTCAGCAATATCACCTGGAACTGGACCCATCCATGATAGCTGTGATGGATCATGTGATTGGAGAGAATTCAAGTTCTGAAAAAGAAAAATATCAACAAGAAATTCGAAAGATGAATGTTAGCCCATGACATTAATTCATATAAAAATGAAAAATATATATATATATATATATATATACACACACAACAGAAGAAAAAGAAGATAATGGCCCTAATAACAGTTGATAAATCACAGATGCAAAAATTAACAGAAGAAAACGCTTAAGGTTGAATTCGACATTCAAGGCTTTACATGTCCTCATAAAACCGATTAACAGCAAACTCTATTACATGTGAATCAAACTCAAGAAGTTTTATTGAGAAAAAAATGAGCTCCATAGTTAATGTCACGAAAGAACAGGCAATAAAAAAAGAAAAAAAAATATTATTTATTAGAGAAAAAAAAGAAACACTATATGCTCCTGGAAAAAGCAAGAAACTTGAAACTATCACAGCATGAAATTGAACAAGAACAGATACCGGAGAGTCGAGTCCGAAACTCAAGGAAAATGACTTGGAAAGTTGGGCGCTAATGACGAACTTGAGGTGTCGTCGCAGCTTTCTTCCCTTCTTCCTCTGAAACTCGAAGCCCAGGCCCAGGATTCTAGCATTGCTCAGCGACGGAGGGGGCTTCAAGAAGCACAGGCACGACGGTGAAAGAACGACGTCGGAGAATGCCATGTCGACACATGCTACCATCGGCGTTCAAGAACCAACGATCTTAAAAAAAAAAAAAATTAAAAATCTTCTTTTACTTTTCTTGAAGCATTGTTTGTTATTTATTTTACTTGATTTTTTCTTTTTTGTTGTGATAACTGTTTGTTTAGATGCCGTGAAAAAGAAAATGAAAATGGTGTGGTTTGAAGTTGGAGGGGATAATAGCAATTTCGGTGGTGGAGGCAACATGTCTGGTCTGTTCGATGGACATTTGCCATTTAGTTCATCACTGATGTGATGGTATGCCAAATTTTCTTTCTCGTTATCCATTCTTATTTTTTCAAATGTAATTGGACCACGTCACCAAGGCAACATATCTGATATCTCTTGTTGCTACTTGCTATTTTATATACTTTTGGTTACTTGGGAAGACTTTTTTTTTTTTTTTTAAACTGGTTACTTGGGAAGACTTGTTGCTATTGTATATATGAAAAGAAGCAATAAAAAAATATTGTCTTTATTTTTCTTCGAAGAATAATTAAGGTAATGATTTATAAATAAATGATTTAAATGCTATTTGGTCCCTTAGTTTGGATTACATATGACTTTGGTCCCCCTTAATTTTTTCAAGTTTGTCAAATATCTCTACTTTTAAAATTAGGCAAATTTGTTCTTTCTCTCAATTTTTATATGTATAAAAGCATTCAATCTTTATTTTCTTTTTCAAATATTTTAGGATTTATAATGAATTTGATATATCATATAATTTTATAATTTAAATAGTTAAAAAATCAGTGAAATTTTAAAGGATTTTGTAAAATATGAGATTAAGGTTTAAAGAGATAAGAAATTGCTTTTTTAATTTTAATAAAATTTATTATTTTAATCGGTGTTTAAGATTCGGTCTAGTAATCGACCCGGTCAGTCTACTGGGTTAATGATTCACTGATCGGACCGAAAAGTCAACAGTTGGCTCGTTTGACTGGGTATATATTAAAAAATTATAATCCAGCTACCAATATTTTATAAAACATTTTAATGATATGAAGATATTATATAAATAATAAAATATGCACATTCATTTCTAAATAAAGAGGTGGCCTGGTTGTAATGTTTGCGCACCACATGAACTCATATTTGACTATTTTACCGAGTTAATGAAAATTATAAATATATATGATAAGTTAAAATTATAAATTAATTTTGAAAAATTAAGTGTAAAAAGCTACATATGTTATTTTGCGCAACCTCAAACAACACTTTGCCTTATTGGGTAGGCTTATTTATCCTTAACACCAACACCAAGGCATGAATCCCACCTTTCATACTTGTTTTTATCAAAATTCAGATTTTTAGCTTGTTATTGTGCTTGACCTATTCTAACCGAGTTTGACCAAGTCTGATGCAGAAGAGATACGTGATGCAATTCAGACCAGCCTTGGCACTAGTTCTCGGTCAAACCAGTCGGTCTAGTCTGAGTTTTAAAATTATGATTTTTACGATGAGTTTTCATGGGAATAATGTCTATAATGATTAAATTGGTTTAAATTTGTGAAGATTTTTCTTAGAAAACAAGAATGAGAATTTTAAGTGGAATATAATAATAATAGAGACACTTGAATCGTAAAAATTAAAAATTTTAAGGACTAAACATGCTCAAAAAATTAAGAGCCTAAAGTCACTTATTGCCCAAATTATGAGATTAGGGATTGCAATTTCCACCTATATAAGGGGATCCCGCCGGGGATTACCCCACTTGGGCCCCCGCTACTACCCCGTCCCACTGTCATCTCTAATGAGAACCAAAGTGCAATTAAGGCTAATTAATGTATGGGACCATGACTGCTGAATACATTGAAAATTATTGATGATTGGTCTCATTGATTCAGTTTAACTCGAGTTAAGCAAAATTGTATTCAACAGAACACAATGTGTTATAGACCATAAAGAAAAAGTTTATTTTAATCCTCCGTTTGTAACGCCCCAATTTCAAGGTCTATCTCAAGCCTCAAACCCTAGTGCAAATTCTGCTGAAAAATCAATTCTACTCCTTGATGATTTTTGTTGCTGCTGCTGCTTTTTCCCTTTCCCTTTGAGGATAAGCTTTTGATCTTCTATCCCTCTTCAAGTGTTCTAAGTGGTGATCTTCGTTGTTAGGTTCTTGTACTCTTTCGTTTTTGTACTCTTCCGACAATAAGTTTCATAGTAACCTTGGTTGTAATTTTGTTTTCCTCCTTTTTCTTTTCCTTCTCCTTCAAGGATTTGGATCACGAATTCTCTTGGATTTTTCCCAACACGTTTATGGCTATCACTCGAATTATGGACGAGCACAACCCTGTTCTTAATCTCTCTTGATCATTCGAGGCACGAGGTTGGTCTTTTCCCTTATTCTTGATTTAAATCCCTTGTCATTTCCCTATTCATACTTTTGGTGTTTTAGAAATCCTTTGAATTTTTGGAGAAGAAATGTTCTTTAGTTGTTTGTATAATGAGTTTTGGACATGAAAAAGTCTTATTTTTAAAAAGTAGGGTTTAAAATTGATTTTGGGGTGAAAAACTACTTTTCTGGGCTCTCTTTAGGGGAGCCAACGCATTAGTGATGACTGGATTTTGTGTGATGTTTTTTGGGTCTTTTTAGTCTTTTTATTTTCTTTTTATTGAGTCTCATATCGGTTTTTTATTCTTTTATTTATATTTTCTATTTATTTTTGCATTTGCATGTAGATTAGCTTTTATTTGTTTTTTTTTAACTTTATTTTTATATTTTTAGGAATTTTTGTTAGTATTTTAGTCTTTTAGAAAAGCTGGTAGAAATAGTCATTTTGTCCAGGGACCAAAGTGAAAAGTTCAAAAGAGGGAGGACCAGAAGTGAAGTCTCAGCAAATAAAGGACCAAAAGTGAAGAGTTGGAAGAGGAAGCACCATTTATAATTGAGCACATGGGAAAAGGGCTTCAGTGGAGGATTAAAAGCCTATTGCTGTTTCAGATTTAATAGGGGACAAAAAGGAGACCATTGAAGGCCATGAAGCTCCACCAAATGGAAGAACAAAACAGCAAAGAAGAGCAACCATCAGACGTGCCAACGCTCCAACGTTGGAAGGCCAACGCTCAAGCGTTGGGCCCCTGTTTGCAACGTCTGTAATTAATAATTCCCAGCGCTCAAGCGCTGGGAGGCAGTCTGAACACTATAAATAGGACTGCATTTTGCCTTTGTAAGACACACCAGAACACAACAAGTGATTCTTTCTTTTCTTCCTTAAGAGCATTATTTCCTGAGAATTGTGGGAAGCCATTCTTGAGCTCCTAGTCCAGGTTAATATAATGTCTCTCTTAGCCATGCTTGGCTAAGTTATTTTTAAGTTCTTGGGTTGTGTTTTAGCTTATAGTAATGTTTTAAGTTTCTTTCTTATATCTGAATAAAGTGTTTTTCATGTTTCATTTCCTTGTTCTTCATTTCATCTTGCTGTACACAAGTGTTTTTGCTTATTTCTTATTCAATGGTAATTGTTAAGTAATAAGGGAAATAGGAATTGAAAGAACATTTTCATATCACTAAGGCATTAGGATAGGCTTTGTTTATGTTGGCGAGAATTTAATCTTCATCTTCTTCTTAAGTTAACTAAAAATCTAAGGAATTAGACTTAGTAATTTAGAAGGAAGCTTTGCATGTTTAAGGAATTAACTTGTAAAGAAACTAGGCTAAAGCATCATGTTTTTCTTGCACTAAACCTCAGATATAAAATTGATTCTATGAGCATATACTATAAGCTATGTATTCAACCCAAGTTCTTAAGTTTTATCATTATATTTCCTTTGAGAATTGTTATTTCAAGTTCTAAACTTAAACCTGTTTTAAAACAAACATTTTACTATTTCTGCACTAAGTTCTAGACAATTTGAATTTAGATTTTAAAAACACTTATCCCTAGGAGACGATATCTTTTATACTACTTCGGTAACCACCGTACACTTGCGGTTTGGCTTATCAATTAGCGTTGGACTCCCAACGCCTGGGCGTTGAGGTTCTGCCTAGGATGTGTTGCCAGATAGGGAGCTAACGCATGGGCGTTGGCAACCCAACGCATGGGTTCTGGGTCCCTGCCAGCAAACTTCTGTTATTGTTTTAATTGAGCAAAATTAATTTGGGGGTTGTTTTCCACCTCTGTTTCAACAATTATTGATTGTTGTTTATCATTTTATGTTGCTTAGGTGGAGGGACAACTTTATGCGACCAAATCGACGGTAAGGGTAACTCGTTGTAGGAACTATTCTTATCTGTTTGTGATGGTTGTGATTCTGTTTTTTTTTTTTTTTTTTTTGTGAATTCTGGTTGTGTTGTCTTGGGACTCATTCTGGACTTGTTTTAGATGTTGTAATATGATATATGTGGTTTACATGTTGATGAGGTTTGATGAAATAAAATGAGTTATTTTGGAGATGCATGATGTTGATGATCCCTTTGAGGAATTGACTATATTTGTAAACGATGAGATGAGTTTAACCTTTGTGGAATCTGCCCTGAGACTTGCGGGTGATGGGTTGGGTTAAATCTCAAGTGAGTTGACGGACCTTGTCCCATGTGAGTGCGTAGACGAGTTTAATCCCAGTGCAAACTGCCCTAAGACTTGCGGGTGATAGGATGGGTTAAATCTCGAGTGAAACTGCCTTGAGTCTAAGGGTGTGTGGTTGAGGGACTAACAAGCATGGTTAGGTGATGTTTTAATATGAGAACTGATGAATATATTCTTGTCATTGTTGCTGTAATTTGTGCTACTGTTTACTATTTATTTTCCTTGTTTGTTTTATCACAATTGATGTTAATTACATCCTGTATCCTGTTTTCTATTGCTGTTTTACTGTATCTGAATTCTACTGTTTGCTATTTCTGTTTTAATTGTCACAAGTTGATAATTATTATTATTATTATTGATATTTTTGGAGTTAACCATTTCTGTTTATTTGTATATTGTTTGGGAGCTTAACGCCATAGATGAACAGCGCGAGGACTGAAATGGACATTAAAGTACGATCAATTGAAGAGGAAGTGAAGAGTTGAAGAAGCATATTATTATTTACTGTTTTTAAAATGACTTAGAAAAAATTTATGTTGCAGAATAATTATTTAATTTATTTCGCGCATTGAATTATGTTATTTACGGGGATATTATTTATGACTAAATAATTATTGAGCGACAAATATTTTTGAAAATTTCGAGTGGCCTTTTTGAGAGGTTTATTAAACTTATTTTTCGCGAACTTACAATGTAACCCCTGACCAGAAATTGGGGCGTTACAAAAAGTAAAGGTGTACATCATAATGCATATTAAAAGAAAACAACTTATCCTAGGTGTCTCGCAGCCAATTGTGGAGTAGAAAGATCTCTGTCAGAGACATATGTTGCCATCATATAAGAAATGGGTATTTCGCAGCCATAAGTGGATGAAGAGATTTCTACCGAAGGCATATGTTCTCATCATATAATAAAATTGCCCATAATAGGGAAAGAAGACCTCGACTCCAATATATATTGCTGCCATAGAAATGTTGCACGTCAATTCACAGAACAACGTTATCAACCGAGTGCCCTGATCCTGGTGTTTCCTTGCCTGATGCCACTATGATCTTCATTATCCTATCTTCCGCACGGTAGATAAACATACCGTCCGGAAAGGAAATTATGGCCTGTAACCCGAAGAGACCAGGTCAGCCAAGGATTATGTTAGCTTTAAGTAGATGCACCACAACCAGAAACTATTCCTTGATGGTTTTGCTCTTTCTTCCTTGCCCCATTGTGACAGAGAGCGTTTTGAGCCCAACCAGTGCTATTGCGTAGCCACCAAAGCCATCTGAATTGGTCATCATGGCAGTCAAGCCTCTTGCCTCGTATCACATCCGAATGAGGCACCTAAAAGATATTTAGCTCATTGAGCTTCCCAGATCAACAAGGACACTTTTGAACATTTCATTGTCAACCTTAGCCGGTATCTCCAGGGTGAAGTCACCCCTGGGCCCTCGGGCTCACGGAGCTTGAAGTTTAATTATTCTTTCCTCCTCACGCCTTCTTCCATGTCCCTCTCGCTCGGCAGGTAAATGCCCCTTACCGGGGTTCTTATGGGGATTAGCTTTGTATGGAGGCTACGGGTTTTCCCTTTCTAGCCGCGTTTTCTGTGCACTATGTCCAACTTCATTTCTTCTCATTATTGAGTTCCTTGAGGATGCATATCTCTTCACCGCGCTTCGTGTCATAGCCACGATTTTTGTTGTACAGGCGATTGCGCAAGTCGCAAGTTCTTTAGTAATTTGAAGTATTTTCCTCAAGCTCCTTCCAGCTACTTGGAGGTTCAAGAATAAGGGATCCACTAAATGAACTTCTTGGTAGCACTATCGACTATACCAAAACCAAGAGTTCCTCCTCCGTTAGCCCGGATGGGAGAATCACCTCCCTGGTAAAACGCTCGAGAAACTCCCACAATTTCTTTCCATTGTCCTGTTTCACCGCACTCGAAGAGTTTGTGATCATATGATCAGCTTCTGCCAATTTTCTTTTCCCGTTCGTTCTATCCTTGAATGCGTTGTGGAAGGATTGGCTGAAATTAATCCACTGCGAAATTGTGAGCGCAGGAAGACTTTAAAACCAATGGAGAGCTTCTCCTTTAAACGTTTTAAAAAACAACCTGCACTTCATGGCATCAGCCTCTCGTAATTCGTTAATTCACACTGCATCAATCCGATTCTCAACGCATTCCAAATGCTCATTTGGATCTTTCCGCTCAGAAAAAGTCGCCTATGGAGGTAGTGTTAGATTCAGACAATTAAATAGGTTATTATGTTTTGATAATCAACAATTTCTTAAGGTTTAATATCATTAGAAATAGAATTTCTAACACAGTGAAATTTCTCATATCCAGGAATATCTATCTACTGGAAGTATTGAATGAATCTCAAAAAGCATTATCAAGAGAATCAGTCTGCTTGGAGAAATCGTCCGGTCATCACTACATGCATCCTGAAGGAAATGCTGTCAAAGACATTCAAAGAAAGCATCCATATGAAGACAGTCTGGTGACTCACGGAAGATAAAGCAGTGTCTTCTAAATAGCAAACATCCTTTTCGAAGACACTCTATCAGCCATGCACTCTCAAGTCAAAGTCTACTTCAGGAAGCTGAAACAGTCCGGTGCCTGAACCAACAGTGATCAACAGGAAGATTGTTTCATCTAAAGCTGAATGAGTATGAAAACTCATGAAGAAATACCTCTAGCTTTGAAGCTTCTCTAGCATCATATAAAGAAGTTGTAGATCAACTTACTCAGATGGAGAAATTCAGAGGAAGCAAAAGAGAAGGAAATATTCAGTCTTCTACAAGTCAAGAGGATTCTCATTCTTAAGAAGGACTGAATGAAGAAAAATCGTTTGCCGATGCAAGCCACTCAATAACGGAATTCTAAATATTCTATGGAGATTGCGTCCGCCAAACCCTAAGGAAGAATCCGTCTGCTCAAGCATCAAATGTGCCAAAGGTAGAAACATCAAGAAATGTGCATTACGAGGATATTAAGCTCAACAGAAGCATTAAAGAAATTATTCACCTCATCTGGAATAATTGCTTCTTGGATCAAAAGACATCTACCTCGTCTGCGTATTAATTAAAGTACTGGAAATGGCAGAAAGTAGAAAGGGACACAATTAATACAATATTCCTTGGTCCCACTACTTTTCTACTTTTCCTCAAATCAAGCTGACATCGCGAAATCAACGGCAAGAATCTCTGAGCATCGTACACATTCAACGGTCGAAATTCAAATATCTGATCAGAGCACTTGATGGGCACTAGCTGGCACGCACTGGGGTATAATGGTCAAAACAAATACCACAGCTGGAACTCCTGGCATTAAATATAAAAGACATAGCTTAAGGCTACTTGCTCAAATGGAGCTAGACGATGTCAACCAAGGCAAATCAATGCTTCTCAGATCGTGTCTCAGACCTGCTGAAAAATGCAAAATTAGCCGTTACTCACAGCAGAGGAAGTAGGAGCACTAACAGGCAGGTTTTCTCTCCTTCTGTGGAAGAAGAACGAAGATCCCCAACTGAATATATATATAGAGAATCCTGCTTCCGTAGCAACTTGGCAACTTAGACTCAAACTTTCATATCCCAACTAAGTTTGCCCAAAGAACCAAGACTTCATTGGTTCCAACTCAAAACGCTTCAAGCCAACCTTTACCTGAGTTGAAGTCCTCGTGTGTGAGGAATTTATAAAGTGGTACTCTCATTCTAACCAACTCACACAACTCAAAGACAGAGAACCCAAATTCCTATCCTCTCTGTATAAACCAAGCTTCATTGTTTCTACCCACTCTTATGGAAGAGAATTATTGTAGAAAAACCAAACCTTGTAAAAGGTATCAGGAGAAGTCCTGCATAATACTTGTGAGGAGAAGTCCTGATAATACTTGTAAGGGGAAGCCCTCAAAATACTTGATAGGAGAAGTCCTTCCAATACGTGTTGGGGAGAAGTCCCTGATAATACTTGTACTATTTGTTTAAATAGTGGAAAATCTTGGTGAAGCCAAGGACTGGACGTAGCCCTGTCGATTATGGGGGTGAACCAGGATAAAAATCATGTGTGCTTTACTTTTCATGTTATGTTATATTCTCTGCTGCATACATGCATGTTTGCATAATGAATAACTCTCTTTTTGTAAACCAACAATTAATATTTATCTTTAAAAGAAGTTTGCAAAATAAGTCACACAATTCAAATCCCCCCCCTTTCTTGTGTGTTTCTTGCACCTTCAGGTAGCCTGGTGAAAGGACTATTGATTTGACGTTCAAGGGTGGTAGGCAGTCGGCCAGCCCGTGAGGGTGTGTGACGGGCTCTCGGGTGGTGCGGGCTCGTCGAGGAGCCTTAACAGGTGCCGAGAGGCATTCCCAAAACAGTAGCCCCCTAGCCCGGGTATTTGGATACAAGTTCCCAGGGTTAAGTGCCTCTCGGATCCTCGTGGGGTGTTCCCTCGGTCGAGGGTCTCGGTGGGTGTTGGTGGCAGCCACTGATTAGACGTTGCGGATGTTTGGTAGCTTTTTCGTCCGAGCGTAATATCTAGATGACTGTCAATGGTAATCCTCGGGCGTTTGGTTTGTGTGTGCGCCGAGAAGGTCACTCCCATAACATTTGCACAATCTGTTCTCTTTAGCGAAGAAGTTGAACCAGTTCAATCTGCAAGTTCTTTTTCCTTCAAGTTTATGCAGAAAGAAAATACTGTCACTTTTTGAAGAGACAATAATTGTGAATTGGCTTGAACAACTTGTTTTAAGAATTGAGCTCCCATTGAAAAATGTGTTGCAATGCGTGGTGATTTCTCTCGCCGCTGTGTGAACTATCCAGTGTGGAAGACACCTCCATTTTCTTCCTATACTGCTAATGCTGCCACAATAATTCCAGAACCCCAACCTTATTATGCAATCAATGATGTCGTGGTGCTCGCTGTTGAGAGGACTGTGTGCGACAGTGCGGTGGTGGAAGGGTTCCGGTAGGGTGGAGGCCTGGCTCCGGAGCCATGGTGGTCTAGTGGTACAGTGCCATTGGTGGGGGAGAGAGATAGAGAGAAGGGAGAATATTAAAAGGTGTTTTTGTAAACTTTTTTTTTTCTCTTTTTTACCGTAGGTATAAAAACCTGTTATTGCAAGTAATTTCCCCTTTTTCATGCTGCAAGGCCCGGTCCGCAAATGCACCTTATAAGCTACCCATATTCCTCACCCTATAAACCACCCATCATCCTTTTCACCTTTCAATGATTAAATTGATTGAGTTTTTGTCTATTAGTGAACATGTTTTCATTTCCTTACTAGGGGAAAGAAAATGACAAACTATATATCTTTTTAAAACTAAAGTTAATGGTTTAAATGGTCATAACTTTACAATTTTTGATATATATATATATATGGGATGTATCACATGAGAATGAGAAAGATGTTTTTATATGAGAAAATGAGAATAAATCACGATCGTTAGATCTAATCATAAATGGTTAAGATTAAAACAACTTAATAGTCACATGACTACTTAAAAATGTCATGTGACTTTTTAAAAAGTCACCTGACTTCATGTTTTAATGTTGACCATTCATGATTAGATCTAACGATCATGATTTATTCTTACTTTCTCATATAAAAGCATCTTTCTCATATGATACATCATTTATATATATATATATAGATTTCATCATCGCAAAAACTATTTTTATATTATATCTTACGTATCACTAAGCTTTTCATTTTAGGAGATATATGGTGAAATGATAACATAGGGAAATTTTGAAACATCTCCTTACCGTGGGACTATGTGAACCATTGAATGTGACTATTACTAATGTTTCCAAACAATCCTTACAGAATGTTGATATGGTACTCCATTTTGCCAATATTTCATCAGTTTTATCAAACAATCGTCTCTAACAAATGAAGAAAAATCTAAAAATATAAAGCAACAATCAAGAAATTAAATCGAACTAACCATGCAAAATATAACAAATAAAAAAAATTCTAATTTTATTCATCAATTTTATTGATTTCAGCCCCATTACATAAAACATATATAAAAATCAAGCACACTGAACCATTTTTAATTATTTTCATTCCATGGATAGCATCTCATTTGAGTGGTGGGATCTACTAAGAAACATGGTCCCTCCTCTTTTATAAACCAAGAGAGCCGTTTGTAATGGTAATCTCTCTTTTGTATGCATATATCGAACCATTTCAAGTACCTCCAAACCATTTAAAGCCACAATAGAATTGTATGTTTCCCCATATATTGGTCCTAAATCTCCATTCAATGTTGGTGCCAGGATGAGAAGATGCACTCCAAGATCATCGTCTTTTGATTTACAACGAATGGTTAAGTCCACTTCTCTATGCAAGGAATCACTTGCACTGTTGTTTTTGGTACAAAATCAAAACTTTGGGCAGATGGCAATGTGAGTAAGCAAACTAAAACAAGAATCTTTGAAAATAAAGACATTGTATCTCCTTTGATCCTTTTGAGATATGGATCTTTGTTATATATATATATATATATTATACTCTGTTTAATGGTTAGGATACTGTTTCGCGGGGAAATACAGCCGACCGGAGCCGCCCGGACGACCACCACCCCTCGACGGGCAAGCTACATGCTCGACCACACCTCGGGCGATCAGAAGTACGGACACCACCTGTAAGCTTCTAGAAGGGCCATCTGAGTAGGCTGACAACCATCCTTGTCCTAACGCCTGCAAGGCCCAGAGTCAGAAGAACCTGATAAAGACAATTGCAGGGGGACACTTTGAGGCACCCTAGGTGCCTATAAAAGGTCAGATCCCCCGACCCATTAAGGTACATGATCTTAACCTCACATAAATCCCTCTCCTCACACTTCCACTGACTTAGGCATCGGAGTGTCATTGCGAGGACCCCCGAGGGCTTGATCGGTTATGGTGCACTGCGATCGTCCAACATCAACACTCACCGATAGCACCGTGTCCCTCCACAACAAACATCCTCTTTGGGTGATTGAACGGATAGTTCCGTTCATTGGCACCGTCATTGGGAATCGGTAAAGCTTCCCTAACTCCACATAATGGCACAAAAGAAGTCGGTACAACAGACTTCATGAGCCGTGCAAGAAGGATCCGCCTGAGTAGAGACGGTCGGAGAGAATAAAGTCTCAACAGAGAAAGAACAAGTCCACAAGATCAAGCAACAACCATAGTTTCGATAACACCTCCCACACCTCCACCCAAAATCAGATGATTGTGCAGGCACAGAATGATTAGGAAGCGCTGATAAGGTTGGAGGAGCACACGGCAGTGATGGAGAGGCAATGACAACAAGGGGTTGAGGACTAGGCAGTAACCATCCAGCGACTTAGAGACCATATATGTTGCCTGGGGAAAAATGTGATCAAGGTTGGAGCCAAAGTAACACCCAACTGTCCCCAACACGGAGAGAGGCAATCATGGACTAACCAGTCCAAATGATCGACCCCATGCCACCTCGGGTCGAGCGGGAAAGGGATCTACGATCTGGAAAACCTCTCATCCAGGCCATCATGCAGGAACCAATCGCTCCAAATTTCCTCAAGCCACCAAAGATACAATCGTATGAAGGGAGAGGTGACCCTAGGGCACACTTGGACCATTTTCGCAGCACCATGCAATGTGTAGGAGCGAACGACCTACTGAGCTGTCGTCTCTTTCCAATGAGCCTTGGACGAGTGCCTCGGCGCTGGTTTCAGTCTTTATCAGCTGACGCAATCCAGTAGTGGAACGACATAGTAGAATTATTTATACAACACTTTGCTTCGAGCAAGGAGCTCCCCAAGACAATGGAGACTCTGGAACAAGTCAGACAAGGGCCTCAGGAGTCACTACAAAGCTATTTGGTCTGCTATAACAAGGAAGCTAATCTCACTCCAGGTCTCTCAGAGGAAGTACACCTCATGTTTTCTCATAAGGGTATGCTACCAAGACCTTTCTGGAAATCTCTAAGTGGAACAAAACCAAAGACCAAGGAGGAACTCCAGAGATGGTTAGAGAAGTTCATTAACCAAGAAGGCACTGAACTCACCCTTGAAATGGAAAAAGCCCGACGGACATCCGACAACAAAGAGCTAGGCGCCCCCTCATCTAAAAGGGACGTTCGGAAGCTCGAGCGAGGAAAGGAGCATAGTGAGGCCTATAAACCCAAGGGGAAGTTCGATCGCTACGCCCAACTGAACGCCCCACTCTCCCATATATACTACGAGAACCTCCACACCGAGCTAAGGGAGAAAACCCCCTGATACGATCAAAGAACGTCACATACACAACCAAGTACTACAAATATCATGATGGGCTAGGACATACGATCGACGGACGAATGTGTATAGTTGATGGATAGTATAGAAATACTTGAAAGGGAAGGATGCTTGAAGAAATATGTGCAGCCGGCAGGGCCTGAAATACCTTTGATCAACCATCAACGGTTATCTTCTTGCAAATGCACTGTAGTTCTTGTTGCATCATATTTATTTATCATAGTTCTTGTCAATTTTATCATATTTATATATTAGTACTAGTATTATGACCCGTGCGTTGCATTTAGGATTTTCATTTTTGTTTATAAAGTGAAACTTTTTAAATTCTGTATTTTTGGTTAAGTTTATTAAAATAGAGTTTATGAATTAAAAAAGTCAATTAATTTTATATATAGTAAACATAAATTAATTTTTTTTGTGTTTGATTTTGTTTGTAGAAGCGCTATAATTATATTATTTGAATTTTTTTACGTAACAATTTAATAATTTATTGCATATGGTTGAAGTAACATATATGAGCTAATAAAAGAAACTAATATTAACAATAAAAATGAGAATTTTGATTGTCCTGATGAATTTCTTTCTAAGAAGTGTTATCCATGTGAACTTCAACCAACTAATGGAAAAGTGTTGAAGAGAGTACTGCTAGCATTTTGCTTGCCTGAAATAAAAGAAAAAGAAATAGGAAAAAATAATTAGTTAAATTGGCTAATTTTTTTTCTAAAATTATTAAAGACACCGAAGATCTACCCAAAAAAAAACACTGAAGAATTTATTATATTAATTTTACATTTTAATACAATAATTATATGGAGGACGAAACTTACAAATTTCCTGAAACGAAAAATATAATGACTATAATTTGATTAATTGGACTCATATCTATATAAAGGTCCAAAAAACTTTGCTGATGTGACTTTTGAAAAAAAATCTTTCAAGCATGAGAGTTGTTGCTATTATTGTCGCAAATGAGCATTTATAATCATCTACAATTCTTAACCTTGGAGAATGTTACATATAATTAGCTGTGTGAAAATATTGATTTAAAAAAATATAAACCGACATATTTCAATTTTACTACATGTACCCGTGTGTAGCACGTGCATAATTTTCTTCATAGCGAAACATTTTAATAAGGTATTTAATGGATATGCATTGTCAGTATGAAACAGTTTTACACTGAGAACCAATCACAACATGCCACGTTGGGAGAATAATAACTTTTTTTTTTTAAATTTTAGGGTTAATTGTCAAATTAGTCCCTGATTTTGTAAGTGAGTTTGGTTTTAGTCCTTCGGGGGGAAAATGACGTTTAGTGGCGGTAATTTTTACAATTACTGGCAGTTTTTGACTGCCACTAAACGTAATTTTTCTGTAAGGGACTAAAATCAAACTTCCTTACAAATTCAGGAACTAATTTAACCATTAACCCTAAATTTTAATTAAAACAAAAATAGATATTATGATATGGCGGAATTCAAGTGGATAACCGTTTAAATTTTTTGGTAAATGATTGCGTAAAATTTGTTTACACTAATATGCACACACATTTAATTCTTTAATAAGATTGTGTTAATTTTTCTTGTATATAATAAGAAAGATTACGAATTCAAAGAATAAAATTAATGCGAGATAACATAATATGAAAGGTTACGAATTCAAACAGTAAAGTTAATGTGATTTTGGTTCCTGGTTGGTGTATATGGAGAAGTATTTGGTGGTAGAGACCTACTGATTACTTAACGTGATGTTGGAGTCTCGCCGTATTAATCTCATAACTGTTAATTGTAGGAATAGCTATGGAAACTAAAAAATAAATGTGAGATGCCAGAAAGTTTTAATTGGAAAATGTGTTTTTAAGTAGTGCTATTATAGTATATTGCAGAGTCGAAGAAAAATATAAATTGAAATTCATATTAATTTTGAGAGGAAAAGAATAAAATAAATCAGTTTATTAATTCAAATGTGTAAGTAGAATAACTACATTGAAGACAAAACTTTCATTTGTGATTTTCCTAACACATTTGTATACAAAAAATATATGAAAAAGATGTGTGAAAGTATTGATATTTTAGAGTATTACTGAAAATGAAAATATACCTTAAAAAAATGAAAATATCAAAACATGATGATGACGGTTCTAAAATACTAATCAACTTTTCTGGCAAAAAAATAAATACTAATTGACTAAAAAGTAAAGAAGAATTAAATAAGAGTTTAATATTTATTACTAAAAAACTAAATGTATTTACTGCATCATTAAATTCTAAATAATTAACGTACTCTTTATACTTTACCAATAGTTTATGTATATTTATTTAATATTGAATAAGTAAAACAGCGTACAATCCACCAAAGGGTGTTAGATTTAACATCCCAATACTTAATTTTGCACCCCAGTTTCGTGTAGTAAATGTCATAAATACCTTTTTTCTTTTTTCCTTCCGGGATTTTCAAACCCGGAATGTATGGTGACAAACTTCCGAGTTTTGTTTTCCCGGAATGTGATTGATGACTTGTGTTTCGGTTTATATATCCCGAAATAGAATTTTTCCAATTTGTTCCGTGCTATAAAACCCGAAATAAATTTTAGTGACAATAGGTGTCTTCCGAGATTTGTAAACTCGGAATGTATGTTCACTCCTACCGGTTTTATAAAACCCGGAAGGCTAAATAAATGGATTCCGGGAACAGTAATCCCGGAAATGTATTAGCTTCCGGGATATACAATTTGGAATAGTTATTTAAGTTGTAAAACATGTGTAAGTGTTTCACTACATTATTGCTTCCGATTTTTATATCCTGGAATGCAATGTTATTGTTTTCCAGGTTTTATATCCCGGAAAACAACTGCAAAGTGAATGTATATTCTGGGATATAAATCCCGGAATGTTGTTTGAAAGAACCAAATTCCGGGTTTTAAAACTCGGAATTTGGAAAAAGTTCCTGTGTTATTCAAAAACAGCCTTGTAACATATATAACATAGATAACAAATTTGAAAAAACATGCATGTGAAATTAATGAAGTCTATTAATGTCTACAACAATGGATAAAATATTACAATTATTCAATCCCGTGTTATGTCTATCCAATGCCTAGAACCCATAGTGCTGCAACTGTCGCTCTTTCTCTGTTGACGCAGTTGTTCTTCATATACTCTTATACGTTCCTTGTGCGGGGTTTCCCATTCTTTTGCTTGGGCTGAAGAATAACGACGCCATTGGTAAGCTATCGTCGGCATAGGATGTCCTACCTTCAAAAAGACCTACAGTGGAAAATGAAGGCATGTTTACCAGTGGTCTAAATTGTCAGCATTACAAGCAAGAAACTTAGGAAATTAGAGTTACCTGAACCCAATGTTCCTGAGCAGGTGGACTACCCCTGAGCGGCAAAAATGTACAGTTTCCACTATGCGACAATTGAACTAATATCAGTTGGGACTTGTCGCAATAAGATACCCCATGTCTGGTAAAGTCATCCACTTATCTTCAGTGGCTAGCTGGCCAGTGGAGAGAGTGAGTGCGTCATGTATTGCTTTGTACCTTTGGGGGGACCCATAAAGTTCTTCGTAGAGTTTGGGAAACTGTGTAAGCTCATCCAACAGCTCCACCCTTATGTAATTTCATTGCTCCTCATTCATACCCAGTAATGCAGCAATGCATTTGTATCCACAATTACCATCTCCCATAATGTCCACCACATTATCAATATAACATCGAAACTGCTCTGGGAAATGATCAATGTGCTTAATACCCTACGGGTAAGCATTTTCCAGCGACCCTGGGTAGCTGTTGGAATAAAAACTGGACTACTTAACGTGTTGCTATCATTCTCTAAGTCCATGATGTTATCCACATGCTCCCAATATGAAGGATCACGCTTCTTGGAGCCAATAGGAGAACCTTTTGTACCTTTTGCCTGCCCTTTTGTACCTGTTGCCTTTACCTACCCCTTTGGTCTCCCTTTTGTCTTAATCTTACTGGGCGGAGGACATAATGAAGTAGTATCTGGCCAAGCAATCTCCCTCAGCTTGTTCTTAACAGCCCATTTCCCTGGCACATCCAATTGACCAAACCGAATTATCAACCCTTCGATCTCATAATCCAGATTCAATTCCAGTGAAGGGTCTTCACAGGGGGGAGCATTCTATGACAGCTGTTTCTAGAAAGGATGAACAACCATAAGAGGAACAGAAGTGTACTTTGACAACTCACAAGCACAAGGAAGGCCATAAACAATTCTAAACCGACAACCACACCGTTCTGGACCAGTGCCAACCATTCTTGATCGTATCTTTTCTTTGGCGATAAGTTCAAGAGCCTTCCTGGACACATATCCCCTCATGTTCACATAGGCCACACCCTCAAATCGATGATCCACGATATTCAGACTCTTTTAGAAGGATGCTTTGACGTTGTTATGCTGCAGAATGGTCAAGGAGTTCATTGCATCCCAACAAGCACACAAGTCACCCTTGCTATCCCGAAGCAACATCTTGAGTTTTGCATAAGCACCCTCCACCCTACATAGGTTTGGAAATATTGTCAATTTCAAGAAAACATTCAATTAAAGTTATAAATATTCAATTACAAGCTGAAATTACCTATTGGTTGTTGTGGTTCCAATATGCATGACTGTATCTATCCACACACTCACAAACTTCTCCTTGTGCGGCAACCAAACTTTGGCAATATATGAAAGCAACTCAGTATACTCACTACAGAACATCCAAAATCCAGTAAGGCGGGACTCGTATATTTCTGTAGTAGGAGATTTAACCAACTCTTTCCAATTCTCAAACACACTTTCAATTTGCTCCTTATCAGGCACATACATCTTGCATCGGGCCTTGACATTCTTCATAATGTGGAACTGACACAAAATGTGTTTAGAATCGGGGAAGACTTCATGAACAACACTCATCAATGCTTCATCCTTGTCGGTAACAATTACATGAGGCATGTTTTCTTTCCTTTCAATCATCCCCTTCAACTTGTCCAAAGCCCAAACATAGTCATGTTGCTTCTCCTCAATCATATACGTAAAAGCGATAGAGAATGTCAAATCAGTAGATGTTATACCAACCATTTCTACAAGTGGAATTCTGTACTTGTTGGTTTTGTACGTGCTATCAATCACCAAAACACCAGGAAATGTATTGAAAAGACTAATTGCATCAGGGTATGTCCAAAAAATATCTCTGAAAATATCAGTACCTTCCTGAAGCCGGTGCCAATGCACGTATTTGTCAATCGTCAACAACTTCATCAATTGCTGCATCTCTGTTAGTGGACCTCTCTTCGAGCTGCGAATCTTTTTACATATGCTATACACCTGGGAGATGGTTGTCAAGTTGGCGGGATTTTGCTCCTTCAAAGATAGAAGCATGTTCCTTGGAGGTACCATGTTGTTTTCCATGCCTTCTACCATATCCTTTTCAGCATTCGTCAGACGACCCACATAAGTGCGCCCAACTAATGTCTCAGCTAGTTCGTGGTTTTGTATTCTACACATTACTTTCAGCCACCACCCTCCTTCAACCTTCCTAGGCCTTCCCTTAAGTCTGAAAGGACACTGGGATTTTCTGGTACCAGTGGTCTTGTATTTAAACAATTCTGGGTCTTTATAGGGCTTGTATTTTCCACTCTTTTGGCACCCAAGAGTGATAAATGCCTTTTTGTTAAGACCTCCAAGATCCGACCTTGTGATCACAACAACAAAGCCATTCTGCCTCCCGACCCCTTGAGCCCATGCACAGAGATCATCACGAGTCTCAAAATTCTGTTATTGTAGAAAAACCAATGTATTTAGTACATATGGAAAAATTTGTCGTTTATAATCAAAATCAGCAGTCGACGTTACATATGACATTACCTGGTTAGTGGTGAACATATCAGTGCAGTCCACGCTAACACAAGGAACCGGACCGTTACCGTTTTCACCCTGTGCGTCGTTTTTTCCACCATAATCCGGGTCATCTTCCGAGACTAAATCGTACGGGAACATATCAACCTCCTCGGATTTTTGATCTGCCATATCTGTTCCATAAACATGCTTTAAACGTCTAAATTAAACACCAATGTCTGTATTCCGAGTTTTAAAACCCGGAATACAAATTGCCATTCCGAGATGTATAATCCGGAAATAACATGCCTGGCATCTTCAATTTGGAATTCCGGATTTTACAATCCGGAAAAACTAAAATTCCAAATTACTATATCATTTCCGGTTTCTAAAACACGGAAGATATACATATTCTGGGATTTATAAATCGGAAATGAATTCAAGCAATACCGCGATATAAAAACCGGAAGGGAAACTTAAAAACTTTCTTACCGGGAAATAGAATCCGGAAATCAGAAAAACTTCAACGTCGTCGAAATTGGAATCAAGCAGATCGTGGCAACACAGTTCTTGAGGGTGGTGGTAGCTTCAAGGGTTGCTGAATGGCGGTAAAAAGGAGCACAACAGTGGGATTTGGAGGTCGGAACTAGTGATGGGTAATGGTGGTGGTGTGGCTGGGAGGACCAGAAGAATGAAGAACGAAGAAGAATGAAGAACAGAGGGGGTAAGAATGGTGAAGAAAACGAAGTTCAGTATTATATATAATGCAATTACGCTTCCGGGTTTTAAATCCCGGAATGCCGACCAAGTTCCGAGATATATATCTCGGTAAAACGGAGCTAAAAACCTAAACTACCGGGTTATATATCCCGGTAGTACTATTGTACAACCTACATTCCGGCTTTTAAAACCTGGAAAGGGGTATTATTGGTATTTTTAAAAATACCTTGGGGTTTAGAATTGGGTGAAGGGGGTGCCAATTCTAACCTCCTCCAGCAAATGGTGGAAGGGAGTTAGATTTTACACCCCCACTACCCAAAATAGCACCCTAGCCTTTTTCTGTTAATACCAAAAATACCCTTTGTAATATTTAACCCCACCCCACCCCATTCCCTCCTCACTCTTCCGAATTGAACACCTCGAAAGCTCTCTCTCACCCCAAGCTCTTTGTCTCATGCACGCTCTTCGTCTCCGTCACACTCTCTTTGTCTCCTTGCACTCTCTTCGTCTCCCTCGAAGTAGAGCTGTTAATACGGGCCAGCCCGGCCCATATGGGCTGGCCCGTCACGAGTTGGGTTCAATACAGGTTGGGTTAAAGCAACCCGTTTCTAAACGAGCCAAGAAAATATGAACCCAACCCGGCTCACGGGCTTGCTCACGGGTTGGCGGGCTGGCCCGTTTTGACAGTAGAAAAATAAAAAATCTACAAATTGGGAAATTCAATTAAAAATATTGAAAAGTAATAAAAATTCATATTAAAAAAATACTAACACATGCATTTTGCCAAACCTACTAATTCAAGATCATAACAATGTTGCACCATACACTTTGTGCATATCTAAATTCAAGTTCAAACTCCAAGTCATTCACATCCAACATAGTTGAATTTCAATACAAACACAACCCGTCCAAATCTAACATAGTGCAATGGCCCAACCCTACCCAAGATGCAAGGAAATCACTCTCTTTGCAGACTCACTTGAAACTTCACTTCACATGACACTTAGTGCAGTGGCCCTACCCAAGATGTAAGAAAATCAGCCAAAGAAAGTTTTTTTTTATTGCCCAACCCGTGGGCTGACCCGTTTAACCCGCGGGTTAAATGAGTCGGGTTGCTCTAACCCATATTTTAAACGGGCTGTTATTTAATCAACCCAACCCGCCTACAGGCCAGGTTGGGCCAGGCCAGCCCGCGGGTTGGAACCCATATTGACAGCTCTACCTCGAAGGCTCACTCTCAACATTTCATCATCATCAACTTCACCAGGTAAGCACCTCGACCTTCTTCTTGCATTTCCTCATTATTTTGCTGTTGAAGACGAACAGTCCTGGATTGAAACCAACGTTCGTAGTTCCGGATTATAAATCTCGTGACGTTTAGTTTAGTTTTAGGGTTCCGAGATTTGAATCCCGGATCGTGTAGGTTTTAGCTTTCCGGGAATTAGATCCCGGAAGTTCAAGTTTAAAGGTTCCGGATTATATATCCCGGATAAATGCAATTGTTTTATTCCGGGATATATAATCCGGAATGTTATTATTATTTGAGTAGATACCATCCGAGATGTAGAACGCGGAATAAAGAGTAATTTATTGCCAAACCGGTTTATAAGACTCACTATATTTTTTAACCTTCAGAGAGGCGATGGGAGCACGCTGCCCGCCTGTACGTGCTTCACCTTGTTGGCGTGACGTTGTTCGCCAACAATAGTCACACTTTCAGCTGTGACATACCTGACGGCGTTCGAGGACCTACATATGGTCGGGACGTATGCCTGGGGCACGATGACGTTAGCGGTGTTGTATGACTAGCTTGGAGTTGCTAGCCACTACAAGACGAAGCAGCTTAGTGGCTACACCTCCCTCCTACAGGCTTGGATCTACGAGCACTTCCCGACCACCATGTTCTTCAAACATTCAGTGCCGAGCTATACGAAGGATAAGCCGAGAGCGGCCCGATGGCGGTGTGGGAAGCAAGGGACAGTTCCATGCCGGACGCGGAGGGAGCATTTGGATGACATGGACGCCCATGCAGTCATCTGGACCCCATATGCTGGGCATAGGGACCATCGTCCATTGCACCAAGTGGCTCTTTTCTTCGGTTACATCCGCGGACCGGACGCCACCCGACCGTACCTGCCTGATAGGGTCCTCCGCCAATTTGGCCATGTACAGAAAATTCCCTAATCCCCTCCTAGCCCACCACTCTCTAAGGATGACATAGATGTTGCATTCGCAGCATTCACAGATGCCGTCACCCCCCTGAGGCTCCAGGTTTCATTTCCTGCATAGTCATCCCCGGGTTATATGACGTGGTTCTTGCGGCATTCCCACCCTCTTCTGATATCGGATTGCATGCGTGACGGTGTTGGTGTAGCGGTAAATTCTTTATCTGAATTACATATCCATATTATTAATTCATATTACTTATACTTTAATAATTCATTGACTTTATAAATTGGTTTCATTTCAGTCTATGCTCCGGAGACTAGAGGATTGGTTGACGCAGTCTCTCGCGGCGCACGATGCACCCCCAGCCGGTGGACCTAGTCGAGCTGCATTGCAGAGAGCTTTGGATTACACCGGGCAGAGGACGACGACGAACTTTGTGTACCGGAGGAGGGGTAGGGGAGGGGGTTCGACCTCAACGTCAAGCGGGGGCAGATGATTGTTGTAATTTTGTTAGATTAACTTGACTTGACTTGTTATTAGCTATATTTTTATTAACTTGACTTGTTATATTTTGGATGTTGACTAGTTATTAGCTATATTTTTTGACATGTTATATCTTCGACGGCTTATATAATATTTTCCTGTGGGTGACATATTTTGGATGTTGACTAAAATTTATAATCTGCAACTTAAATATTGGCGTAGTAAAAGAAATAACAAATAATTAATAATCAAGGCAAACAAAAAATATTTTCTGACTCGTTATGCTTCCAGTTTATATAACCCGGAAATGCGTCAGCTTTAAATACAATTCTGAGTTTTATAAACCAGTAATATTTTTTTAAATTTTCCATTCCGGGAACTACAATCTGGAAGATATATAGTTTCTGGGTTTATAAAACCCGGAATGTATTTGAGGACAATTTCCGGGTTTATAAATCCCGGAACACAACAATTACCATTCCGGCTTCACTAATCCCGGAAGTTATTTTTAATATCATTCCAAGATTACTAAACTCGATATACATACCATTCCAGATTCATAAATTTCGGAACATGTTTAACAAATACACATTACATTCCGGGATATTAAATCCCGGAACATAAATTGATATTTGTTCCGGTTTTTATAATCCGGTACGATATTATGTTCTCCATTTCCGGGAATGTAAAACCCGGAATGCATGAAATCTGTATTTCGGGAATTTAATTCCTAGAATGTATATCGACTCAGGGGTATATATGACAATTACTACACAAACGTGGGGTGGGATTTTCAGTGCTGGGGTGACAATTAATTCCCGAAACATCTTTTCGACCCCACATGTGCAGAGTTTTGTGGATCGAGTAGTGATTCAAATTAGGGGGTTGGTTTTAAGACCACCCCTTTGGTCTTTAAACCACCCCCTAATTTCCTGAATTCCCAAAATGCCCTTATAATTAAAATAAAAAAAAACCTCCTTCCCCAACCCCCCATTAAACGTATACACACAGTACCCCACCCCCTTTACACTAACCTTTGCTTTGTTACTTCCCTTCGTCGTTCCCTCCTTCCCTGTTCTTTTGGTAATTTTCGTTTTTGGTGGATATTGGTATGTAGGGGTGGATTTTTTGCTGGGTTGGTAGTTTATGTTGTTAGTTATTGCAAAAAAGCAGTGGATTTGAGATCTGATAGTCTGGTTTCCAATATTTTGAGAATTTCGTGTTCCTGGTTAAAAATTGCACCTTAAGGTGCGATTTTGGCATGCATGATTCGCACCTTAAGGTGCGATTACAACATATTCAAATAATTAAACGAAATTATTATTATTTTTTTAATATGTTTTGTGATTTTCGCACCTTAAGGTGTGAATCTAACACACCTAAATCGCACCTTAAGGTGCGATTACGATATATACAAATAATTAAATGAAATTTTTATTTTTTTTTAATTTATTTTTTGATTTTCGCACCTTAAGGTGCGAATCTAACACACCTAAATCGCACCTTAAGGTGCGATTACGATATATACAAATAATTAAATAAAATTTTTATTTTAATTTTAATTTTTTTTTATTTTCGCACCTTAAGGTGCGATTTAGCTTAAAAGCCAATATTCAGTGAAAAATATGTAAGTTTCAATGTACAAAGGCAAAATAAGAAGGCACCTAAAAAGAACACAATCATCGGCAAGAAGACAAGAAATTCCCAGGAAAAAACATAACCTTGGTACTCCACTAGAATTGTATTTTTTCTTTCCAACTTCCTATTTTTAACACATATTAGAAAATCCATATGATTTTTCCTTATATTTTGTGAAAAAAAAATTATGTCTGCAAATTTTGATTCTTCCGTTGGTACTCCCCTAGACCACCTTCAAAGATTAGAATTAGAAAAAGAGCTTGGTGGCTTGAAGTTGGAACTAAAGGTAACGTAAAGATTATGTAATTAACATTTTCCTACATTATTAATTTTAAATCTTTTATTTATCTGATGGTGCTTAAAATTTATAGAGAAAGTCACTGCTGAGGCATCAGAAGCCGGAACAATTGTCAAAAGAGCAAACCTGCATTGCATCACTGATGTCTGAAAAGCAGGACTTGAAAGAGAAACTTAACTCCATGTCTAGAGAGGCTACAGGTTATGTTCATGAAAAAATATGTATAATATATGTGAAATTTGTAATGGCTTAATGAAACAAAGTATGCAGCCAATCAGTTATGAGTAACACCATGTCATGTTATGCCTAGAGGCTCAAGGTTTTCCCTTGAATTTGGCTCCATCATATCAAATATCCTTGAAGCTTTAGAGTGTGTGGATAGCAAATTTTAAGATGGAAGAAATTCAAATTGGAAAGGCAAGTAGTTGAGAATTTTAAGTCTCAATGGGTTCATCCCCAAGAAAAGGTATCAAAATGTGCTCTTTAAGTTAGTATATAACGTCACTCATGTCATGAACCTTTTCCTTTCATGGCCAATTGTGCCTTATCATTGGATACATGATAGTTTCCCTCTTTCTTTTTTTTAGGAAATATTCCTTTTTCATGGCCAGTTGTGCCTTATCAAGTGTGAAATACTATAGTTGCTGGCTTTATCATCCCAGAAGGTTAAATATATATCAAGAATAGAAAGAGAATCAACTATAAAGAAAATATTTATGCATTAAAAAGAAAATTGATGAAGAGATGTTAATTCAAAATCAATTAGATTCAGCCACAATGCTTAATCTTTTTGTTCACCCTCTTATGAAAATCTTATGGTTATGATTTGTTTCCTTTGATGTTTACCCTTCTTCCCGCCATTTCATGTGACAGTTAATGATTGCGGTAATAGAGAGTGAATTACACCACCCAATAGAGAAGAGAGAGAGACAATGAGATGTGTTTAGAAAGAATGATGTGGCTGCATGTGAGGGAGAGTGTATTGTGTGAGTATCTCGGGTGTATTAGATTGTGTTTTTGATTTTTTTGTTTTCAAAATTGTTTTCTAAAATAATTTTTAAGAACTACTTTTTAGAACAATAAAAGAAAAAAACTTGTTTGGTAATATGATTTTAAAAACAGTTTTGAAAATAAAAAAATAAAAAAACCTTAGGGCCTGTTTGATTTCTGTTTTTAAAAACAGTTTTCTGTTTTATAAAATTAAAAAACAAAAAAATTTGTTCGGTTAAGATGTTTTCTTAAAATTAATTTAAAAACAGTTTCCTGTTTTTTTGTTTTTAAAACAGAAAAACCAAAACAGAAAAAAGTTGTTTTTGTTTTTTGTTTTCAGCTTTGTTTCATTAATGGCATTACTGTAATTAAAAGAAATTAGAAAGTAAGGGTTTTTTATTTTTTTATTTTCAAAAATGTTTTTAAAATCATATTACCAAACAAGTTTTTTTCTTTTATTGTTCTAAAAAGTAGTTCTTAAAAACTATTTTAGAAAACAATTTTGAAAACAAAAAAATCGAAAACACAATCAAACACACCCTTACTTTTTAATTCCTTTTAAGTACAGTAATGTCATTAATGAAATGAAAGAAAACCTGTGTCTTGGTTGTTTCCGAAACAAAAGCTGAAAATAAAAACAAAAACAACTTTTTTCTGATTTAAAAAAAAAATAGGAAACTGTTTTTAAATTAATTTTAAGAAAACATGTTAACCAAACAAGTCTTTTTGTTTTTTAATTTTATAAAACAGAAAACTGTTTTTAAAAACAGAAATCAAACAGGCCACTCTCTAAAGTGAGGACTCACAATTAGAGATACTGTGGTAGATGGTAGATATGGTAGATGAACCTGATTGGTTAGTCATCTCTCAGTAGAGCTGTCAATACGGGCCAGCCCGGCCCATACGGCTGGCCTGTGACGGGTTGGGCTGGAAATGGGTTGGGTCAGAGCAACCCGTTTCTAAACGAGCCAAAAAAATACCAACCCAACCCAGCTCGCGGGCTGGCTCATGGGTTGGCGGGCTAGCCCGTTTTCACAGTGAAAAAATTAAAAAATCTAAAATAAAGAAAATTCAATTAAAAATGTGAAAAAAAAATTCATTTAAAAAAATACTAACACATGCATTTTGCTAAACCTACTAATACAAGATCATAATTCATTGCACCATACACTTTGTTGTGCATATGAGCATATCTAAATTCACATCCAACATTGTTAAATAACACACTCACACTCACTCCTTCAACTTCAGTCCTTGTCCTTGACTTGGCTTGACTCCCTTGACCCTTGTCCTTGCTTCTTGGGCCGTTCATACTTCAGCCCTCAACATGGCCGAACCCAAGAAAAAAAAAACAGTGCCAACCCGCGGGCTGGCCCGTTTAACCCGCGGGCTAGCCCGTTTGACCCGCGGGTTAAACGGACCGGGTTGGTCTAGCCCGTATTATAAACGGGCCACATTTTAACCAACCCAACCCGCCCTCAGGCCGGGTTGGGCCGGGCCAACCCGCGGGCCAGGACCCATATTGACAGCTCTATCTCTCAGGTTAGTTAGTTTGTTAGTTTCTCTTCTTATTAGTTAAGGCTTTCACTCTCTCTGTATATATTCAATTCATGTGAATAAGAATTCAATTCACACCTTTACACAAATTCAATTTTTGTAGTTCGTTCATATCTTTTGCGAGAATACTAGTGTTGCTTACAATGTCGACGAAGCTGTGGACTCCATCGGAAGAACGAGATTTTGAGCGAGCCCTTGCGGCGGAGCGGTGGGACTGGGAGAAGATCGCCGCTGAAGTTCCCAGTCGTTCACCGGCGAAGATTTGCGAACACTGGCTAGAACTCGACCTTGACGTTGCATGCATTGAATCAGGTCCTGCTCCAAATTACACTGATTGGGATCAAGAACCAGTTGTAACAAAAGACACTATTAGTTAACCCAAAATTATAAAAAAGCCCATTTCCAGTAAATGTGAGAAAAGAGTATGTTGGACAAAACAGGAACACGAGTATGAATGAATCAAAATCACATCTCATTTGGTTTCATTGATTTTTTGTTTTTAATTTTCCTCTAATCATGATGGTTATTTTATTTCACAATGTTTCCATGGTTTGAAAAGAAAAGTTATAAACTTCATGATTTTCTTTTGTATGCAATGAACTTGTTAATTTTCTTTTATTGCTATAACAAATCTTTGTTTGGTATTTATTTTTTCTTCTACATGAACTAAATTAAAATATTTTTTTAAAACTAAATTAAAATAAACTTAAGCACATAGGTAGTAGTGATTTATATTTATGCAAAAATGTTCTTATCTTTGCTCCGTACAAACATGGAAATGATTGTTTTCTTGAAAAATGAAAGTATAATGAAAAGAGTCAAAAAATAATATTTTGATGTATATCATTATCTAGATTAATGTAAAGATGTGATTTCTTTATTTTTTGCCATTTTTCAAATTAATATTCATTTAGTTGTTAGTAAATCTATATTAAAAAATTTAACGATCTCTTTTATTTTAACTTTTTTATAATCTATTTCTTATTGGGCTTGAGAGTTTTGACAAAAATTGGATAAGCGTCTTAAGACATATTCTCCCGGGAAAAACTCCAATGCAAATGTCTAGTCATGCTCAAAAATATTTTCTCCACCTGAGTGATGATACACCAAAAAAAAGGAAAAGAAGGTCAAGCATCCATGACATAACTTTATGTGATAGTAACTTGGCTTCTCTGCAAAATCAATTATCCTTTCAGCAAAATCAAGTTCCTCCATTGAATGCTCAACAACAATTATCCCCTCATCAGCAAAATTGGGCTCCTCCTTTGAATGATCTATTGCAGCAACTGTCCTTTCGGCAAAAGCAAAAAAGGGATTCTCTTTAAATTTTGTAATGCAACAGTTACAAGTAAGGCAAGGAGATAGTGACTTTACCTCTCATGAGCAACATCTGGTTCATTATCCTTTAGATGTTCCAATGCCGCAACAATTACTAGAAAGACAACAAGTATGAAAAGCGATCAGTTCGACGGATTATACTTAGGTACCCATTAGTAATCATGGATACTAAACCTCACTTAGAGTCAACAACTACACATAATTTTCCGTATAAATTTAGATGAAAGTGTATTCATGTTGTATATAAATCGTGATTAAAATGCTTCTATGCATGTCTATATAAAAAAATGCTTCTCTGCATTAGTTATGCCAACTGACTATAATTTTTTTCCCACAGTCTAGCTATCCAAATGATACCCTTGCAAACTCACTGAATGACAAAAGAAAGAATGACATTACTAAAACTTAACATGTTTTGGATTATGTAAACACAATAATGACTGACACCAGAGGTGAAGAAATTAAAAATATGTTTTGTGCTATTGCATAATCTGACAAGACACACGCATGCATGTATGAAGAGTACTAGAGAACTTCTATACCTGTTTGAAGTCTAAACCAATGACAGAAAGAAGTAACTTGCTATCCTGATTCCAATCAACACCCATCGGTAAAACCATCAGTTGGAATGATGGATTTTTTTAGAGACATGAAAGGTGCCAATCGTCAATAGAACAATAGCCTATGTATCCTGCAAGAAAAGACTCCCTGTTCTATAAAACTATTAATTTCAGAAATTGGCACAGCAGTAATTTCTTCAGCATACAAAAATCGGGGTGTTTGATAGATTGGTACCAAACAGTAGGGAAAACTGGATCAACCTGGCATAGCCAAACAGATTCACAAACAATAGAGAAGAGAAACTGAAATTGTTTATTAGATAAAAATGCTCTTAAGAAGAATTACAAACTGGACACCGATAGCCAGCCACCAAAACCTAATTCTCCCAAAAGCTGCTGAATAGAGGCACAGCCACCTCTATTTAAACTAAACCCCTCAAAACCCTAATTAAGCTTAATAATAAAATATTAACTAATGCTGACTGGATAATTAAATTCCTCAAAACCCTAATTAAGCTTAATAATAAAATATTAACTAATGCTGACTGGATAATTAAATTATAAAACTGATTGAATTAAGGAAAACAGAACAGCCCTAGGCTGTTTGGCTGATAACCACGGCCTGTTGGGCTGAGGTCTGTGGCCCACTTGGCTCACTTTCAGCCCCAATTCCAGCGCTAGCAAGGGCAGCGCTTGCTTCTCGGTCACGACGTCTCCTATAGACCTTAGTGACAGGAGGTCGAACTCTATCAATACCCCCCCCCCCCTAAAAGAACCACCTTGTCCTCAAGGGGAAAGTGCGGAAAGACATCTTGTATATCTGCAGCCAACTCCCATGTATTATCACAAGCGGGAAGAAGTTGCCACTTCACTAACACTTCCATCTGCCCAGCTGGAGATTCACGCCAATCCAGAATATCCTCAGGTTGAACATCCAACTCCTGATCTGCATTCAACATAGGTGGCAAAGTTTGTGATAACTGGTGGGGCTTGAGCGCTTTCTTCAGCAAAGAGACATGGAAAACTTGGTGAATTTTCGAGTGAGCTGGCAACTCCAACTTATAAGCAACGGCACCCACCTTCTCAAGAACCCGAAAAGGGCCATAGAAACGCGAAGCTAGTTTTTCATTAGGTCGCTTGGCCAACGAGCGGAGGCGGTAAGGCTGTAATTTCAAGAAGACCCAATCGCCAACCTCAAAGTCGATCAGCCTACGATGCTTATTCGCATAAGAACGCATTTGATCCTGAGCTTTCAACAAATTCTGCTTCAATTCCTGCAAGATGTGATCACGTTGCTCATTGAGCTGGCTTACAGCCTCCACTTTCCGTTGGTCAGCTGCTACTCCTTCCCCGGATATTATGTGTCCCAAGTACTCCAATTTGGTCTGCCCAAAAGTGCACTTCTTCTTGTTGACCTTCAGAGAGTTTGTTTTCAAGACATCAAGAACTTGACGGACATGAGACAGATGTTGCTCCAAATCTCCACTGTACACTAAAATGTCATAAAAAAACACTAAAACAAACCTTCTGAGAAAAGGTTTCAGCACTTCATTCATAAGGGCCTGAAATGTGGAAGGGGCATTTGTGAGTCCAAAAAGCATCACCAGAAATTCATAGTGACCTTCATGGGTTCTGAATGCTGTCTTCTCAACGTCCTCACCCCTCATCCTGATTTGATGGTAGCCGGATTTAAGATCTAATTTGGTGAATATAGTAGCTCCGCTCAGTTCATCTAGCAACTCTTCGATGATCGGAATGGGAAATTTATTAGGTATGGTGATCTTGTTCAGTGCACGATAATCGACACAGAACCTCCACCCGCCATCTTTCTTCTTAACTAGAATGATGGGGCTGGAATAGGGACTTATACTTGGTCTTATCAACCCCGCATCTAGCATTTCGGAAACTAGCTTCTCTATTTCTGAATTTTGGTAGTGAGGGTATTTGTAAGGCCTGATATTTGGAATTTCAGCTCCTTCCTTGAGATGAATCGCGTGATCATGTCTTCTAGTCGGGGGCAGGTTAGTTGGGTCTTGAAATATCTCATCAAATTCTTCTAATAGCCGATTAATCTCACCAGGGATTTTATCTCCGATTTCTTGAATTTCGGTTTCCTCTCTGCCATGAATGAACAGCCCGTCTTTCTCTTCCTTCAAGACCTGCATGAATGCACTAAAACTCAACTCTGCTTTGGTTAGAGCAGGATCCCCAGTAATTGTATGCATCAGATCTCCCTTTTTCAATGTGAGTTCCAGCCTTCCAAAATCAGCCTGTATCTTCCCTAGGCTCGCCAACCAATCCAGCCCTAAAACCACATCTACACCACTCAATGTGAACAAGTAGAAATCTTGCACGATGTCCAAGTCTTGCACCCGGATCAAAAGCTCCTTGCATTTTCCTCGGCATCGTACCTTGTGTCCATCCCCCACTTCTACCACATAAGGGGCAGTATCGGTCACTGATAACTGCAACTTCTCCACTAGATCCTTGGAGATAAAGTTGTACGAGGCCCCACAATCAATAAGAACAATGATTGATTGTGCCTGTAGTCTCCCTCCTACCTTCCAAGATTTAGCCGAAGTAAAACCTGTCATAGAAAACAGTGAGAGTTGCATAGAATTGAAACTTTCGGGCATGTTAAGAATTTCCTCCGCCTCCTCATCTTCTTCTTCCTCCTCTAGCATGATCATACGGAACTGCTTGTTCTTGCAGCGATGCTCCCGGGTGTAGGGTTCGTCGCAGCGGAAACACAACCCCTTTTCCCTTTTCTCTCTCATCTCTGCTCCCGTCAAGTACTTGAATTCTCCCCCCCTGGTGCGAGATACTTCCCCTGCTATCTTGTTGCCATTGCTGCCCACAACACTTCCTATAGAAGAATTCTCTGCTTTCCTTTCCGGATAGGCTTTGGAATCGACCGTGACAACCTTATTTGTGGGGTTGCTGCGGTAAAATCCATTAGTTCTAGTGTAAGTAGCCGGGGCCTTTTTATTCAGCACTGCATTTTTCTGCTTTATAATGAGGGCTTTCTGCATAACGTCTGAGAGAGTGACAAGGTCATATAATCGCAGCTCTACCTGAATTTCTTCTTTTAACCCATTAAGAAATATTCCCTTCACAAATTCAGGACCAATCTCCTTCAACGCCCCAACATACTTCTCAAATTCATCCACAAACTCCTCTACCGTCCCGGTTTGCTTGAGGGATAACAACACCTCAAAAGGATTTTGGACCCTAGAGGGTTGGAAACGCCGAACAACGGCTAATTTAAATGCCTACCACGTAGGTGCCGGATTGCATCTTTCCCACCATTGGAACCAACTCAAAGCCCTCCCCTCCAAAGCGACCATGGTTGCCTGCATTCGTTCCGCCTCCGTGACCCCTTTTAGGCTGAAATAGCGTTCCAATTTATGGGTCCAGCCAAACGCATCTTCCCCTACAAAAATTGGAATTTCCAGCCTACGCCACTGTTCGCGCTCTCGGTTCGTGGGGTCGTCACGGTCACGGTCATGTTTTTCCTTGTTGCCGTCATCGCGATTGGCCTCGCCATCCTTCACATCAAGCTTGGCTGCTATCGCTGTCAACAAATCCTCGATTTTCTTGGTCCGGGCTTCATTCAGTTCTAGCCGGGTTATCATCTCCTCCTTCTCCTGCGTCCAACTCTGCTCCATCTGCCTTGTAGTCACCATGCACAGCCTAGGAATTGTGGATTTTCAGGGCACCGGATCGGTGCTCTGATACCAATGATAAGAACCTTGGGAGAACCACACCACAAAAGCTAGCTATCGTAGTTGGAGAGCCCAAGGCCTTATAAACCCCACATTAGAATCCCATACTTCCAATGTGGGACTCAAGTCCCATACCTTGCAATTGGGTCCTAACATCCCACCACGCTCCGCAGCCCCGGCGCCCACGCGGGCTGGCTGTGCACTAGCCCCTTTGACTAGTCCCGGGCGAACACTGCAATGCCGGCGTCACCACCCGCGCCGCTCGTTTGCAGCTGAGAGACATGGTGGAAGGCTCTGATACCAATGATAGATTGGTACCAAACAGTAGGGAAAACTGGATCAACCTGGCCTAGCCAAACAGATTCACAAACAATAGAGAAGAGAAACTGAAATTGTTTATTAGATAAAAATGCTCTTGAGAAGAATTACAAACTGGACACCAATAGCCAGCCACCAAAACCTAATTCTCCCAAAAGCTGCTGAATAGAGGCACAGCCACCTCTATTTAAATTAAACCCCTCAAAACCCTAATTAAGCTTAATAATAAAATATTAACTAATGCTGACTGGATAATTAAATTCCTCAAAACCCTAATTAAGCTTAATAATAAAATATTAACTAATGCTGACTGGATAATTAAATTATAAAACTGATTGAATTAAGGAAAACAGAACAGCCCTAGGCTGTTTGGCTGATAACCATGGCCTGTTGGGCTGAGGTCTGTGGCCCACTTGGCTCACTTTCAGCCCCAATTCCAGCGCTAGCAAGGGCAGCGCTTGCTTCTCGGTCACGACGTCTCCTATAGACCTTAGTGACAGGAGGTCGAACTGTATCAGTGTTCCATGAACATTTTCAAGGGGTTTCAAATTTATATTACCTTGCATCTGAAATATCAAATATGTCATCTAGATGACATGAAACTCCAGTTTAAGAAGCAATGAATAGGTTGGGTTCCCACTGACGGTTATCAAAGTACTATCGTATAAAATTATTAACCATCTTCCTGGAAGGGAATGCAACAAATTAGGACCAATTAGAGCTCCCATTGCAAAATTATGCCCCAGGTCATCAATGTAGCTCTGACACTTGGCTTCTATTAGTGAGGGAAAGCTTGTTGAAACAGATTCAAGTGTGCTGTTATCAGAGGAAGAACCTGCCAGAGCCATAAGATATTTCATGTTTCTGAAATGTTTGCATCGGAAACAACCAGTTTTTTATATACTTCAGCAGTGCCAAATGACTTTTTGACATCCAAGCTTGCACTTTTTTTATAACACAAATCATATTTCCCAGATTTATAATATGCTATTCCTTTGTTACTCTAGGCATCACCAGTCAGTTTCTGCTTCTGTGCTTTCAACTTTAAGCAATGAAGAAATTATAAACAGCTTAGGTAAAACCCTAAACAACATAATGGATTCTGAAAACCAACACCCATTTTGAAGAAAAACCCTTCTCTTTTGTTCCTTTATTTCTCTCTAATGGAAAAAATGAAAAGATTGAGTTATTCAGAAATGGTTCCCACATGCTACACATGGTTTTTAATTGCCTAAAGGGATATGAAAAAGATTAGCTATCAGAAAAATGCATTAGTTTCTTGCTTGAACTCTAAACCTTGAACTCAATTAACATAGAAACATGAAAATTTTAAAATCCTTAACATTTTACCACCACTTTCCTTGGTAGGGACTCTCACAAAAATAGTATTTGCATTCAATCTATTACTAATCAAACGAGCTCCAGAAAAAGAAAAAAAAATGAAGCCACAAAACAAAAGCTCATCAAACCATTTCACCCAGTAACTATCAATTTCATCAGCCACCCATTTTCACCACAAGAGAGCAATAAAACAGATTTTTTCTATGATAAGATAATAGAAACAAGACGCAGCAGCAACATCAATTAGCAAGCACAAACACTTCATGATAAAAATCACTTCCCTTCCACAACATCCACATACAAAACAGAGAAATGAGAGCAGGTCAATTATTTCAGAGTTTCACACCTTAAGAATGAAAGAAATAGTCTGACCTGAAACCGGCCCTAGCATCAAATGCCATGCATGCTTCAATCCCGTGCTTGAAGAACCTCCATGACCATGAGTGTAATGCTTTAATCACATACTTCAGCTCAGCTTAATGGGGTGAAAAACATCCTCATAGATCAACATTCCAGGAGAGGAAGAACTATGATCATAATGAGGTGAAGGCTGACCACACTCTAAAATTAGGACCAAACGGGGAAGCTTGTTGGTTGTTTTTGACAGGATTTCAAGTGCTCCTTGAGCCACATCAAGACATTGATAGTCTACAAAAAGGATCCTAGCCTCAAAATGTTATAATAACACTGAAACCATTGCTGAATCGTGACGTGTAATTAACGTGCATAGAACAGCCCCAGACATTGGAACACCAAAATGAGCTCATACATAGCTGGATGCTTCTTGAACTACTGGGATGAGTTTCTCTAAATTATTCGAAGTCACGCGAACAGCAACAACTAAACGGAAGTTTCAGACACAACCATGTTTGATGGAAGTTATGTCATTTCCCAAGAACATTTTTTTTTAAGAGATTACGATATAATCAGATACATGTATATAAACAATAACATGTTTCTTGATAGGATTTTCAAAGACTGCTGGGGCACTTTCTCTTGTAAAAATTGTAACCTAACTACCTAAAGAAGCTTGTTGGTGAAGACAAAGTCTGCTATTTCAGACTTAACAAACTGGCAACCAACAGAGAACATTTTCAATATGTTTCAAAATCAAGAAGGCATTCCTTAATGGGAGCAAAATATCTACCAACAACAATGCTGCTTGAATCAGAACTTCACATTGTGATCAGGACTATAGAACTGAAAACAGAAAAATAGAAACGATAATTTGGAAAAAATAAGGAAATGAATTTATAAACAGTGAGTTCTATAACTGCACTAATTACTCTAATTTTAGTGACTTTTCTAACATGCCGAGTTGCCGACCATGGAATTGCAACAGGTGAACTGAACTCAAATACAGACCAGTTCTACACTGTTCAAGTTAAATGTTAGTGCTCACTACTACTTTCCAACACCAACTTTTACCCCCAACCTTCAAGTGCACTACTGAAAAAATTATGACAGTCATAAATAATACCCAACAAAATATATCTGTTGACATGACAAATATTTGTTATCTATCTAGTAGAGTGATTTGATCTACTGGTTGAGAACCCTAACAATTAACAATATCCCAGTCTTGGATGAGGATCAATATTGTCATGAAAACACCATATTTGAGCTCCATATAATTTCAACCAAAAGTAGATTACATATCATGAAAAATAATAAACTTAATGTGTAACTAGAAAACATCTTACACAGTTTTAATCTTACAACAGACCTATAGCAATCATTTCACGAAGAAGCTTCTCTGCCTTATCATTCTCACCTTTTTCAAAGAAAGCACAAATAATAGTTTCATAAGTTATAGGATTAGGAATGCAGCCCTTATCTTCCATCTTTGACAACAAGGTCAATGCTTCATCAAACAAGCCCTCTTTACAAAGCCCATTGATCATAATGTTATATGTACAAACATCTAAATTGTAGCCTTTAATCAAAAGATTTTGAAAAACCTCTTTTGCATTCTCAAATCGGCCTGCTTTGCATAGTCCATCCATAAGTATATTGTACGTGAAGACATCTGGCTGAACGCCTTGGTCTTGCATTTTCTTGATTAAAGCAATTGCCTTGTCGACATGATGACTTTTGCATAGAGCGTCCAATAAAGTATTGTAAATGATTACATTAGGTGGTTGACCTCTATAATTCATCTCATCAACAAGATCCCAAGCATCAGATATTCTCCTTGATTTGCACAAACCATCTATGAGAGAACTGTAAGCTACCGTGTTGGGAACTATGTTTTCACAATGCATTTGTTTAAAGAGATTCAAGGCTTCTTCGACCATTTTAATCTTACATAACCCGTTAATCATGATGCTGTAGCTCCAAACATCAGGAGTCGCTTCCTTTCTTGTCATCGTGTTGAATAGATCTTTGGCCTTATTTACTTCATGAACTAGGCAATACCCACCCATAAGACCACTGATTCGCACCAACCGCCGCAGCACCAAGGGCTGGAAATTTGGCTTCGACCACCACTGCAACGAAAAAGATTCCACCGCCGCCAACACCTCAGGTAACAACAAACACTCAAAGACTCGACCTTTAACCAATTTGAGCTCCGTCGCCGACTTCAACGAAACCCTAGACGGCAGCGACTTCAACTGCCATCATCTTCATCCCTTCGAGCCACCGCTCGTCCTCCTTCACCATCATTTCAGAACCCCTTGGTCTCCCTGTTAATAAGAAGATGAAAACCCAGAATCACAGAAGAAAAACCCAGATCCACCGCCGCTGAGTCCGTCGCACCGCTGCGCCTGAAACCATCACACCGTCTCTGAGTCCGTCGCACCACCGCTTGTGCCTTGTTCCATGACGCAGCATCAGCCATCACGTGACTTCCCTTGCTGCAGCGCTGCGCATACTGGATCTCCGCCATAAGGCACCTTCGCGGTCACTGGATTGTCTTCATCGATTTCTCATCTTCTTTTGTTTCTGGGTTTTGATTTGGTGTTGCAGAGGGGTTTGGGGTTGCTGCTGTTGGGAGGGAGAGGGGTTTGAGGTTGCTGCTGTTGGGAGGGAGAGGGGTTTGGGGTTGCTGCCATTGGGTTTGGGATTTGGTGTTTTGATTCTAGTTTTCAAATGAAAAGATGAAGATGAAGATATGAAGATGAAGAGAATGAATTTGTTTAGTTAATTTAGTAATTAAGTTTGTTTAGTTAATTTAGAAATTAAGTTTGTTTAGAGAATTAATTTTTTTTATTTTTACTTTTTATTTTTATTTATTTATTTTAATTATACATTTGTCATTAAAATTAAATTAAAAATGACGTGGATAAAACCATGTCAGCATTGATCTGCCACTCAGCACTCTCGCCAGAGCTCCGGGCTCCGGCGAGGACCAATTTCAGACAGTGTGCAAATAGAGGGACCATTTGCTAAGAATTTTCTAGGGAGGGACCTACCTCAGACGGCGACCCAAACACAGGGACCAGTTTATTGATAATCCCTAAAAATTATTGAAGTTTAAATAAATAAATATTAAAAAAATTTGGTTACATAGGTAGAATAAATAAATATTAAAATAGTGTTTACCTTATAAATATAATAAAATAAAAAATAATTATGTTAAGATATTTCAATTAATAGTATTAGAGTTCTCTTTATGTAAATAATTAATATTGCACAAAAAATAATAATTGATAATTAATAATTAACAATTAACATTGAAGTAATTTTTAATACCATCAAATAGAGCTTTTTTTTTAATATATTTTATCAATGATAAATTAATTTAACTTTTGGAATTACAATTTTGCTATTGAGCAGATGTGGGTTTAAAGTTCTTTTTATATTTTTGTTCTTTGTTTCATTTTTTGCGTCGTGCTTAGTCCATTGTCAACAAGACTTATATCTCAACTCCACCTCAATTAAATAAAAATTTTACTTTCAAAATAATTTCATAATTATATAACTTTTCAATTTCTCAAATAATGAATAATCATAAATAAAAGTTAATTAATGAAATCGTGAATAGTCATAAAAGTTAATTAATGAAATCGTGAATAGTCATGATAAGTATATATATATATATATATATATGTGTGTGCGCGCGCCACATAGAGGATGTATCTAGTGAGAAAGCTCTTCTTATATGAGAATAGTGAGAATAAATCGTGGCCGTTAGATCTAACATTGAGTGGTAATGATTAAAAGAAATAAGTCACGTGACTTGTTTAAAAAGTCACATGACATTTTTAAGTGATCATGTGACCACTTATTTCTTTTAATCATGACCACTCATTGATAGATCTAACGGCCACGATTTATTCTCACCATTCTTATATAAGAAGAGCTTTCTCACTAGATACATCCCCTATACACATGTGTAGTTTAGATAAGTATATGTATATAATATTTACTGTATAATACTTTAAATGAGTATATATATAATATTATAAAATATCTATATCCGTTATAATATATATACATATATCATAAAATATTAATTTAAATATATATATATATATGTATGTATGTATATATTATTAAATATTGTAGATAAGTGTTTAGATATATAAGGTCAAGTCAAATTATTCACTTTTATATATATATATATATATATATATATATATATATATATATATATATATAAAAGATATTGATAAGTACATATTGTAAAATATTATTATAAATATATATATTATAATATATATAAGGAGTGTATAACTAGTACTAATTTTAAGAAATGAGAACTACTTATATTAACAATTAGATTAAAAGGAATGGTTTTTTTTTTTTTTTGAACTGAATAGATATATTAATCAATAATACGGCCAGAGGCCACAACATTCTGCTGTAAAGCAGCTAAAACATCTTGAGAAGCATCCTCAACCCAAACAAAAGACATAATAGAGAAAAATAATTTGGCAAGGGAGTCCGCAACCATGCTGCCTCACCACCTAACAAAGGAAATATCCACAAAATCAAAATAACCAGAAAGGGAACGACAATCCCGAATGATAGAAAAAAGATAAGAACCCCCAGGTTTCGGACGACGCCAGAGATCAAAGAGCTTCAGACAATCAGTCTCGAACATGACCCTTCTGAAACCCAAATCAATAGCAGAGGAGATCGCCCAACGGAAACACAGAGCTTCCGCAATGACAGGGGACGAGACCATAATAGTAGCTGCGGTCGCCAAAGCGAGAACCTCACCCTCAGAGTTCCGGCCCACCATACCAAAACCAGCCAAACTCGCGTCTCGAAGAGCTGCATCAAAATTAATCTTAAAAGTACCTCTAGTTGGTCGGGTCCAACTAGACGGCAACACCGTAGGCTGGCCGGGAACTGCACGCAAGTCGGGAACTCCAAGAAGAGAAGTCACACGATCAAACATAAGCGGTGTGGGCGTCCGCCGCTACTGGAAGACAATCTGATTCCTCCTCTCCCAAATACAGTAGGCTGTAGTGATAAAGCAAAGGAGAGCTTGGTCATCTGCAACCTCCAAGAACCTGAGGAAGAAATCAGCAAAGGAGAGGTCGAGCCAGTCACCCACCCGTAGGCCAATCGACGAACCAAACCAAATCTGAACAGAATCTGGACAATAAAGAAGCGCATGTGCAACCGTCTCGCACTCCACCACCTCACAACATGGACATGAGGGGTCAACGTCCACACCTCGGTGCCGCAAACGACCTCTAACCGGCAAGATATCTAGAGCTGCACGCCAAACCAACTCCTTGCACCGCAGCAGTGCACGAGACCGCCATAGACGCTTCCAAGCCTGAGACGGCATCGATGGAACCCCCGAAGAGGAGGCCACGAAGGAAACCTGTTCCTGCATAATAAAATTATAACCAGATTTTGTAGAATAGATACCATTTTCATTAAAAGGCCAAAACAAATAATCATTATGTGAAACACAAGGAAGAGGAATTGATAAAATATACTTCGCCGTATTAGGATGAAATATCATATCAATCAAAGCAGATTTCCACCTCCCAGCAGAAATAAGATCACACACCCGTTGGACATTCGCCTTTAGATTAAGGCAACACATTAATGCCACATTAATACACATTAAAACCGCACAATGCACATTAATACTAATATCTTACAGTATTAATGTGTTGTTTTAATCCAAATTGTTTTTTTTAATCTAATGGTTGATATTATTAATTCTCATTTTTTAAAATAAACATTAGTTCTCACTTGATACGCTTCATACATATACATATATATATATATATATTATAAAGATATATACATATTAAAAAGTATATCTAATATTATTTATTATAATATTGTATATTAATATATTTTATTTAAATATATAATAAAATAATGAGTCAAATAAAAGGCTACTAATCATTATCAATAATATGTCAAGTCAATTTTACTTTATATATATATATATATATATATATATATATATATATATATATATATATATATATATATATATATATAAATCCTGCAAATATTAATATTAATTTTTTTCCATTAAATACTCATTTTTTTTTATCTAAATACTCATTTAACTCTCAGTTTTATCAATAACGTTTTCTTACAAAATTTCCTCAAGTTATGGTTATTAATTAACATCTAAATAATAATAATAATTAATTTTACATATTAGAAATGTAGAATTTTTACAATAATTAATTATATAATAAATAATATAACAGGATACTAATGACTAATTAAAGTTGTTATATATATCTATATAAATCGTCTAAATTATCCATTTTTCCTTTATAGCTAAACCCCAGAATAGCTATGAATATCAATAAAAAATAACTGTTGTTGCCCTCAACGACCCAACTCCAGGCTTTTTTCGCTTCTCCATGTAGCTTTTTTTCTTATTCCAACTTTTAAAAAATATTAAATACTATTGAATAAGAATAAATAATTTATATGGAAATGAATAATACCAAAATACTAAAAAAGTAAAAAAGTTATCACTTAGTTTTGTGCATATTTGTGAATAGTTGACTTTGTCCCCTGATATATGTATATATATATGTATCCTGAAAGGTACATGAACTTCAACCTCACTCATATTGTTCAACAAATAAACAAGAGATACAGAATGATGAAGGAGAGTATTCCAGTGATTGACCTTGAGAAGATTTCAGATCCAGTGGAGCACAATAAGCTAAGAGAAGCATGTGAAAAATGGGGTTGTTTCAGGATCATTAACCACTCTATTCCTGTAACCCTCATGGAAGAGATGAAGATGGTGATTGGAACCCTTCTTGACCTTCCCATGGAGATCAAGAAGCGCAACACAGATATTGCTATTGGTAGTGGTTACGTGGAACCAGGAAGTTCTACCAATCCTTTCTATGAGTCATTAGGGTTTAGGGTTTATGACTTCAGTTCGTTACAGTTGGATGTGCATGACTTCTGCTCTCAACTTGATGCCTCACCCTACCAAAGGTTTGTTCTATTTCCTCCAGCGATATTAATTGCACGGTTTTGTCAGCCCAACACTAACTCTAGTTAGCGTTAGTCCAACACCGTCGGAAAAGTAAAAGTAAAAGTTTCATACAATTTAAACTGAGTCAATCATTTGAGTGGGTTAGAAACTAATAATACTAATTAGCACCCACCTGTATAGAATAAGGGTTTTTGCGGATTAGATATTGTAACGATTTTGAAGAAAAAAACCATTCGATGTAATCCCTAAACCAATTTGTTTGTCTATAAATTCAAATCCACTAGCAATATTGGCTGACATGGTAGTTGATTTAAGATACTTCTCCCATGTTAAGGGTTCAATTCTAGTAAAGTAACAAAATAATTCAAATATGATCCGATCAAATTTATAGCAGGTTTGATAAGGTTGGATTTTTTTTGTTTTAGTTTAACTTTTTTTACTTTGAGCTTTATATTGTATAAATCTTAAGAACATATAATATAAAATAAATAAAATGATAAATAATTTATAACATCAGTATAAAATTCATAATATACTAGAAAAAAATTTATTAAAATTATGATTATATTTGTTCGTTTTGCTGCATATATCAAATAATTACTTCATACACTTTTTATTCAAATATATTTGTATAAGTACATGCGTGTCATATAATAAATATATAAACATATAAATATGTAAATATGAAAGTATGAATCATATGATATATGTATAAATAAAATTATATATCGTTGCAAATGTTCGGTTTGAATTGGTTTGGCTTTAAAAATTAAATTCGAAATCCGATCAAATAAAAAAAAAATGAATACCTTTACTTTAGTACATAAGTTTGCATCAGCTTAGTCCACACTATGATGAACTACCTAGAGTTCCTATTAGCTAAGTCACGCTGAAATGTGCCAATTTTGGAACATTTAGCGTCAAATGTAGCTCAACTTAACTGACACTAAAGTAGTATCAGCCTTAAAATCAAATTGGCTTGTGTCAACTTTCATTGGTCCAAACCGAATCTAACTTAGATATGTTGAAAGGTCGACGATAACTATTTATCATTGATCAAGTTAGACTAGGCCATGACTCCAACATAAAGGCAATGTTAATTCGTCATTGACGACAACTTTTTATACATTAGTGTCTTCTGCCCGAAACTAATTACTGTTTTTTCTTGTTGTATCTTGTACTAAGTGCTTCATTATCACCAGTAAGAAATAACTATAATTATTGGTTTTTCTACAAGTGGTGAGCGATAAATTTTGTTTGGTTCGCAGGCAAATAATGGAGGCATATGGAAAAGCAATTCATGATGTGGCATTAACAATAGGACAAAAGATGGCTGAATCTATAGCTGTAGAAGCTGTTGGTTTTGAGGATTGGTCACGCCAATTTAGAATGAACAAATATAACTTCACACCAGAAACTATAGGGTCACTTGGAGTTCAACTGCACACAGATTCTGGGTTCCTAACCCTTCTTCAAGATGATGATAAAGTTGGTGGTCTCGAAGTGATGGACAATTCAGGCTCATTTGTGGCTGTCCCTCCATTTCCAGGAGCCCTTCTTGTAAATCTTGGAGATGTTGCTCGTGTAAGTAGTATGTAACAACCAGTAATCATCTTCACTTGGACTTATGCCTTAAATTTTGATAAAAAATAAAGGTAAATACTAAATATGAAACTGTGTAGGCATGGAGCAATGGAAGGTTTTGCAATGTGAAGCATCGTGTGCTATGCAAGGAAGCCACTAAACGTTTGTCGATGGCTACATTCATCTTAGCACCAAGGAATGGAAATGTTATGGCCCCAGAGGAAGTGGTTGACCATGATCACCCACGAATGTATCAGCCTTTCAATTATGAAGATTATAGGAAGCTCAGAGTCTCGAAAATTATGCATGTTGGTGAAGCACTTAATCTCTTACGCTTGACTTAGTGAATGATATTGGATATAGGAGGCAACAAGGTCAAAAACGTTAATGCCTCACTTCACATAAATTTGAAGGTCATTGTCTTTAATTTTCGATTAAATAAAACTAGATCTAAGTTTCGCACAATATGCAGTGGATGGAAGAAATGGTTTTGTTATTTTTTCGGATTATAAAGTGTTATATTAAATTATAAAAATATTACAAACGGTTCTCCCATATGGGTTTTGCTAGGGTTTTGAACCCTACAAGGGCAGAGCCACCGGACCGGTGGCGGCGAGACGCCCGCCGTCGTCTACACCGGCCTTGGTGTTGCGAGGTCCCACATACGTCACGGTGGCACAATGAAAAGCGAAGGGATGCGAGAATGATTTTTAGGCTGATCGTTGTAGCATTTTTGCTGGCAGCGAACGGAGTGCGAACTTTCATGGGGGTGGATTAATGCACGAGAATCGCAGTTTTCGATTCCGGCAATGCCATTCTGCACATTGGTTCTAGTATTTTGATGAGATGGATATTTGTGATCAGGAAGAGGATCGCAGGTCCTTGCTTACCATGCGTAGGAGAAACAACGCTTCAGAAGCACGAACGACGTACAGGGAAGGTATTTGGATACAAGGTTTCAGGAAAACAGAACATACAAAGATGTGTCAATAGCAAGTCATGACCAGCAGAGCAGAAGGAAACGCTGAGCAGAGTGGAGCGCAGGACCAACGAAGTCAGGGGAAAGTCTTAGGAGGGGTGTTGCAGTGTTTGTTGATGATCTTGATGATTTAGTCGTCTAAAATGCATGATAAATACCTCTAATTCACTATCGTTATTCACCTAATTTATGAACTTACTATTCATAACTCATGTGGGCAAATGACCACAGCCGTGTTAGGTTCTACCATGACCGTGCTTAAGAAAATAAGCTTCCATGCCTTTGCATCAATCCAACATGCCCATGCCGACGTGTGATAAATTCAACACAGTCATGTTGCTAAAGCCACCATTGTGTTAGTTCATTCTGCCCAAGTAAATGTGTTCTAATGCTAGCATGATCTGCTTCATCAGCCACAGTCATGTTAACTAATGCAGACAGAATCTCAGAATTAAACCTAATCACTTTTATTTAAGGAGGCCAAAAGCACACACCAAAGTATCACGGTTTTACCAAGAGATACATCTACACGAGATAGAGCACAGAATAGAGGCAGCTACATAATAAGGAGAGAGATAGAATGTGACCTTCTTAAGGAGGAGAAGAACACATGAGCAAAGGAATCCTAAAAGAGACATTTTGTGATAATGATTTGTACCAACACTCATTGTGTTAAACATATATTGTTTCAATATTATGTGCCCTTAAAAAGATTTAATTTCGATTTTTCAGTTTGATTATGTAAAAGAGACTTCACCTTTACATTGAATACATTTTGTGATAATGATTTGTGTCAACAATCATTGTGTTAAATATATATTATATCAATATTATGTGTCCTTGTGAATAATTAGGCTCCTTAAGCATTTAGTCCAGGTTTCGATCTCTGAGTGGTGCGTATGGAGAAGCATTTGTTGGGAGAAGTCTACCCACTTAGTGTGATCTCAGAGTCTCGGGGGATTAGTCTCATGGCTGTCGGCTGTGGAGATACCTTGGGCAAAAAATATATATATTATGTGCCCTTAAACAAGTTTAATTTCAATTTTTCAGTTTAATTTCACATTGAAGGTTATCTTTTTATTCAGTTACAAAAGCTATTCTTTCTTAATGTATTTCATACTTATTTTCAAGTGAGGTTTACTTATATATATTGATATAGATTGATGTTTAGCACTTTGATTCAAATGAGCGGGATCATGTTAACCTTTTGTCCTCATTGTTGGTGACTGAGCCAAGAAAAAAAAGAAAAGAACAATACCAATAGATTGGTGAGTTTATGTAGCTGGTATGAGGATTTTAACATATAAAAGAAGTGTTGAGGCAAGTTGTTTCCTAATCAATTATAAATAATCACCTCATTTAGAGAAGAAAATTCTTATGAAGGTGCACAAGACGTACATATGATTTTGAAGTCCCAAACTCCATTAATCTCATGGTTGGTCAAAGTAATAACTCAAGTAGAGATTAAGCTGCAATTCCACATACAATGAAAAACGCAGAGTGCATACATGTGCCTGAGTAGCATTTGCACTACGAATGATCATGATTGACAATTGCATACATTGAGATGTTAAGTACACCTGGAACCAAGATGATTGACGATTGCGTGTATTTAGAACTAATGTGTCAATCGTTGAAACACTGTTACATAATTGCTCACTCAATCATTGTTAGTAACATCTAATTATAGCTCTTTGATGTTCTAAGCTTTTAGATATTACTGTGTTTGTATATCTATTTTATTTTATGAAGCATATCGTTATAAAATTTTAAGTAGACGAAACATTTTTCTCTCTTCATTTTATGAATCAATGATCCTCTTGCACAAGAAACAAAATTGAAGGTTCAATTGTAACAGTCATGAATGCACATTCAACCGGGGAGAATGAAAGGTAGAAAAGTGTTTAGTTATTTATTATCAGTCTTGTTTCTAACGGATGTAACTTTGAGCATGTGACCATGTCTCTTGCAGAGTTCCAGGCCCTCAATGTTGTATGCTTTTTAGAATTTGATAATTACTCGCTAGAATCCCTTGTAGCAAGAACAGAGGGCAACATATATTGCATTGAACTTAAGGTCACGGATAAATGAAATAGAAACACAATCTAATCAATCTCAACACGCCTTGTGTGACAACTATTCTTGGGCTTTCCACCTAACTACCAAAGCATTCGAGATGAATTGGATTTTAAAATTTCATCACTTTGATCTCAGACATCTCCACTATGATAAAAATTATTTACTCCACTCTTCAGCTGGCCACATTAATGTTTAAATCCTTGAGATAAGTTGATTCTTGACACCCTAAACGTCAATAAAAGAAGCAACAAAAGATACCGTAATCAATGATTCTCAATGAAAAGCCATTAGATATCACCATAAATGTGGTGTGATTTCAGATTACTGAAAAGCATTCTTATCTAATCCGAACAGCCATGCCAACAGAAATTGCCCATTCATGCAACTTGGCTCACTAAAATAATAACAATGAAGAGAGCTGCTCTTAAGTTACTTGACAATCTGTTAGATTTGTACTTGGTAGGTGTGAATCAATAACCACATTTTTCTTTTTCCCTGGCTCTTGTATCTTCTATTTGCTAGTTACAGAGAATCAATTGAAACACGACACCCCAGCCATTTTCTTTACACTTTTCAAAACTAATTCTAGAGAACTAGGAGTGCTGCTTCTCAAATCAAATTCAACGTGTTCAAACATGCAGGTATAACAAATAGAATTGATATTACCATTGTAAACAGACCTGCTGGACATGTTCCTCCACTAGCTGGCCAAGGTTGAGTTTATTTTTATCATATGCTGATTATGAACGACGACAGATTCTTATGCATTAGCTTGTAAGTTCAGCTTCAGGCCATCAAATAAGGAAACAGCTCAACTGAAATCTTCCTTCGTGGTGGTAGTACTTCAGGGCATGCTACTTCGAATTCGGACTCTATCTATAAGCATTTGCCTTCCTGACAAATCTTCTTCATAACCAACGACCTGCATGAGAAGTATACAGAACTTGTAATCAGGGCAAGGTTATGAAAAAAGTGAAATGACATTCACCCAGTATACTTTTGACTTATCATTAGTCAATAGTCTGTGCAGAACGTAACTATATCTTGTTCCCATGACATAGACTAAGTATTTGCTGAACTTCAAACGTAAAAGGAGTTGCACATGTCTAAGATAAAACCTGAGAGTCTGTTTGTGTTTCACTAAAGCCATCATACATCCCTGCTCTTCGGTCTTCAGAAGCCTCACCATTGCCATCTTTGCTGCCACTTCTAAAAACATAAGCTCAGTATTGATTTAGAGAAAGGTGAAAAGATATGCATTTTGCTTCCAGTATTGTTTACATTGTTATCAAGATGAGTCATTAACTTGGAATTGAAAACAGTTTAAACCTTATTGATCAAGTCAAATACACATCTATTAGACACGTAAGTTTTGGTGCTGAATCCGAAAATAAGTGAAAATTAGGGATACTTCTGAACCCTACCTCCCTCCCTTTATAAATAACTTTTTTCGTCCCGGTAAAATACCCGGTTCCCGAGTTTGGTCCTTATAAAAATTTTTGCTAGTTTTTCATCCTTTGAAAATATGACATTTTCATTTCCATTCTTGCTGTTAACTTTCCCATCCATTGTGGACGGGATTCCACCTGGAATTACCATGTGGCTTTTTCTTTTTCCATTTTCTTTTAAATTGATTCTCTATCTCTCTCCCACCCACCCAGGAACCTCTTCCTCCCACCGCCACCTCCCCCCACCTTCCTCTCCCCTCCTCAAATCCCCAACCTTGATGCATCCGCCATTAGCGACGAGAATGGAAACACAATTAAGAAAAAACCCAAAATTCCCAATGAGATCCCAATCCAACCAAGCTCCAATTTTTTAACAAAAAATAGCCAAATTTCCCATTTGAGAAGCCCCAAAATTATGAAATTGAATAAATTATTGTAGTGTAGATTTGGGTCCTGGGTTCCAAACCGGTCAAGGGAACACTATGATGCACCACCGTCTCTATTACAGATCTCATCAATTTTCTCTGTGCCACTCATCTCCCTCCCCCACCTGCAACCCTTCCCCCACCATCCTCTGTACAGACCTCGAGTGCACTATGGACATCACCTATTCCTCCACCGTCAAATAGAACGCACCGTTTGAAGGTGTGAAATGGTCCGAACGAGATTCGCGATATGGGTTCTTCACTTCTCCTCGATCTGGGTTCGCAAACAACTTGGACACCACCAGCACTTCGATCCCTGTTCTAATCGCTACTTTTGGCTCCTGAAACTGGTGCAGCAATAACCCTTGTTTTGTACATATTGTTTGCTCGTGTTATTGCTTCCCTCTTCTTCTTCCATGGTTGCTATTAAGTGGGGTGGTTATGGATCTTAAGTGGGATGGTTATGGTGGGGATTGGGGTTTTGATTTCTGGGTTTTGATTTATGCATTTCATCTGTGTGTATTTTTATTTCTGAGTATGGTCAGGATGGGGATGAGAAGACGTAATTGTTGTGATGGTGATGATCAAGAACAAGGGAAATTATTTATTTATGGGGTTTTTGGGTTTTTATTTTGTTTGTTGTTGGGGTTTTAATTTTGTGAAGAAGATGATAAAGATGAAGGAGGAGGAGGAGGAGGAGCGCTGATGAAAGGTCCTGAGTTTGAAGGTTGAGAGGTATTGGGTTTGAAGGTGCGGTTCTGGGTTTGAATGTTGGAAGGTTCTGGGTTTGAAGGTGGGGGAGAGCTGATGGTGGATGGAGAAAGAGGGAGATTGTGAGAGAGGGGTGGGCCACATAACATCCTACACATCAGCCACGTGTAATTTCTTACTCAATAAAATTTAAAATAAATGCCACATAACCGGTTGACTTTGACTTCTGTTTAATTTGCATGAAAAATTTGACAAAAAGGACGAAAAATAAAATGTCACATTTTCAAGGGATGAAAAACTGACAAAAAATATTTATAAGGACCAAACTCAGAGACCGGGTATTTTACAGGGACGAAAAAAGTTATTTAAGCCTTTTTTGTGGGGTTACAATTAACTTTAGGACGCAAGAACTTCCAGAACGTGCAGGAGTGTTAAATAGAAGCTGTTACCAAATTGGCAGAACATTTTGGGGCAGCAACCTGCATTCGAGGAGCATTTCCTACCTCCTCCCACCTTGAGGACAAAGTGGATCTTTGAGGGGAGGGTATTCGTAGGAATTAGACCTCTAAAGGAGAGGCTGTTATTGTAAATAACTCGCCAACAATTGTTATGGTTACTTAGTTAAAGGGAGTGAGTAAGTTAGCATCACTTAACTGTTAGTGAGGGTTTGTTACTCTAACAGTTAGTTAGATAATGAGTTAGAGATTATAAATCAGAGGGAGAGAGGAATAGGACGGCATCTAGATTGTAATTAAGGGCATTTGGGGAGTGTTAGCCTCTGGAAAAATAATATCAATTTTTCTTATGATTCACTGCTGGGACCTATCAGCACATTACCATTGAAGATTCAGCCTCTTCTACCAGCACCCTTAGTGTACACAGAAGAATAATTCTAAATATTATTAATCTAATTAATTTATAATTGAATCATGATTATTGTGAATATCAGTTTCGTGTTGCACTTGATTTATTTTGAACGATTGAGGCAAAAAGTTCTGCAGACAGCAGCACCTCAGACTTTTATGTCTGTTCAAGCCATTGACATGAAACACAAATAATTTTCACAAAGGAAGAGATGATTATAATGTGACATGAAAACAGCAAGATAAATTTTAAATAGGGAACCAAAACAAGCTAACCTGTTTAACAAGTGTTTAGATAATCCAAAGACAGTATTAGGAGTTGAATTGTCTTCAGCAAGGACTGAACAATCGGATGAGTATATCTATTATAATATCAAGGGTCACAACTGCCTACCAAAATTATTTAAAGTATAATAAACAAAATACAACTTCAATTAAAATGATCATACTTAAGGATACACTTCGGTCTGGACTTTCTAGCGGCCTCTGATCATGCATCTTTGAGGTAAGAAAAGAGCTGAGTTAAGCAGGAATACTTCGGACAAACTGGAGTAAAAGAAGTTTTCAAAAGTATATATATCTACATACCATACCAATAAAAATAAATCAGCACTTTTACCTTACTTGTCTGCTCTAACAAGTCCTCAATTGCAGAAGCAACATCAGGAACAGCGTGAGCAATTTCCCCTGCATCTTTAACCATATTGTCTTCAGAATTGTTCATGTCATTGACATGAGAACTTGAATTTATTGCAGAAGGCACCTTATCATACATGCCAGGTTCTTCCACAAGCCTTGCCCTTTTGCTACAAATACTTGATGCTTTATAATCAGTCCCATGATTCTCAATTCCACTACCTACAACTTTACTTGCAGCATTTCTCACACTTTGTGACTGGCTTGGAAACTGGGTGGGCAAGTCACTTATCATTCGAACAGCCTGGGTAGGAAATTGACTCACTGTGCAAATTCCTGCCTCTTGGTCTTGAGCAGTGACTTCTTTGGGTAAAAATTGGTCTATGGCAACAACTCCATTCTGGAAAAGAAAAATGCTATGGATAACAACATTCCCCCCTATCAAAAGTATGTAATAACATAAAATGAATGTAGACATGCACTCATAACAAAATGCCTATGCACAAGAAATTATTTGAGCTTTCCCTTTAAACAAACAGTATACCTGTTTCACACATTCAAATATCCATTCAGATGTAACTGATCGGATCCCCCACTTACGAGCAGCCTCATACTTGGGCCCATTGGTGAATTTACACAATAAATGGGTGACCTTCTTAGTCAACTTCTCCACAAATTTAGCTCCTAGAACAAAGCACAAGTTCCTAAGAAGAATTCTGTCTTTCTCCTCATATTGTGAAACACAAAATCGGAAGCTTTCAAACCCAGGCAACGGCACACGGCAGGGAAGTGGAGAATAAAGAATGTGACTATCAACATCAAGCAAGGATCCATCCTTGAACAAAAAAAGTAAACACAGTCACAATTTAGTATGCAAGGGAACATCAAATTTGCAAAGAATCCAACTCACAACAAAAAACAAAATCATTATGATCATCATAATTAGAGTAAGTAGTAACCATAACTACATCAATGATTCACCAATTTTCAGAGTCATAATAAAAAAAAATTCCTGAGCTTCTGCCAAAAGCGGAAGTGTTTGGAATAATCCGTTTCTTAACAATCATCATGAAGAACAAAGATAAACAGCAGCCAAATATGAGCTACCATCATGAATTTATCTTACAACAGGAGTAATTATCATGACTAGATTGATGATTTACAATTGATGCCAAAAGAGAGATGGTATGTTGGGCCTGTAACTTACGTATACCAGAGGAGAAAAAGAAAAAAGGGAAATGAGCTGGTAGGTGTTTGTAATGGGAGAGGAGAAAATATGTTTGAGTAAAGAGGATGTGATGGAAGGAGTGTCAAAGATAGTACACGTGGCAATAGGGTCGGAGATGGCACTTATGCAATTTATGAGAGTAAAATGAATAAGGAGGGGGACAAGAGTAGGGCTAGCGTAATTTTGGAGAAGGTTAACTGGCTTAGGCCAGGGAGGGCAGAGTCTGTCAATTCAGCTCTGACTATTATTTTTCTTCATTGTATCTCTTTATCATTTAATTCATTCTGCAGTTCTGCTCCTTTTATGTAATAGTGAACAGAACTTAGTTTCTGTAAAGGAGAATTTCTCGTTGGGTTTTAAAATAATTTCAGTATGTATCAAGGTAGCAACTTGTAATACGACCCAACACTATTCAACATTAGACAATAACCATGAAGAGCATTATTGTTACTGACGAAGAATGGAGAACCATATAAAAGAATTATTCTTTTTATGCAAGAGCTGTTAATTTGTTATGTTATTATTAGAATTATAAATTTTCCCCTGCCTTAAGAGATCTTGAGGTAAGTGTTCCTAACCTTGAGCCTGATAATTCTTGTGAGCCTAACCTTGATGACCTACCTATTGCCTTGAGAAAAGGAAAACGTTCTTGTACCAAGTACTTTATGTCCCAGTTTTTGTCTACTCAAAATCTTTCTGTGCAGCATCAGAGTTTTATTTCAGCTATTGACTCTATTAGAGTCCTTGCATTAGTGCAAGAAACATTAAAAGATAAGAATTGGATTCATGCCATGAATGAAGAGATGCATTCAGTGGAGAAAAATGAGACTTGAAAGATTGTTGAGAAGGCAAATGACAAGAGAACAATAGGTTGCAGGTGGATATATACAGTGAAGTATCGATCTGATTTCACACTTGATAGGTACAAGGCGAGGCTAGTTGCAAAAGGATACACCTAGACCTATGGGATTGATTATGAGGAGACATTTGCTCCAGTAGCAAGAGTGAACACCGTAAGAATTGTTCTTTCCTTAGCAGCTTACTTTAATTGGGAGTTGCAACAGTTTGATGTTAAAAATGCTTTCAGGCATGGAGATTCGGAGGAAGAGGTGTATATGGAGATTCCACCGGGGTATGACCTTACTTCAGGAAGAAATAAGGTGTGCAAATTGAAGAAGGCCCTATATGGGCTCAAACAGTCTCCCCGAGCTTGGTTTGGGAGGTTTACTCAGGCTATGGTTTCCCTAGGTTATAAATAGAGCCAAGGTGATCATACTCTCTTCATAAAACATGCTCAAAATAGCAAACTCACTCTTTTGTTAGTCTATGTAGACGATATGATCATTGCAGATAATGAACTTGAGAAGCAGAATCTGAGAAAGGCGTTACCAGCCCAGTTTGAAATGAAGGACCTTGGAAAGCTGAAATATTTCCTAGGTGTAGAGGTGGCATACTCGAAACAAGACATTTTCATTTCTCAGAGAAAATATGTCATTGATCTTCTCAAAGAGACAAGTAAACTGGGTTGTAAGCCCACTAGAGTGCCTATAGAGCAAAACCCCAAGATTAGGAGTGATGAGGAGGGCCTAAAGGTTGATAAGGGGCCCAATATCACAGACTTGTGGGGAAGCTGATTTATCTATCTCACACTAGGTCTGACATAGCTTATCATGTTAGTGTTGTCAGTCAATTCATGCATGACCCACAGAGAGACACTTATAGGCCGTGGATAGAATCTTGCAATATCTGAAGGCAAGTCTACGGAGAGGTCTATTGTTCAAGAAAAGTGAGCAGTTGTCTATGGAGGTTTATACTCATGCAGATTATGCATGGTCAATTGTTGACAGGAGGTCCACTACACGATACTGTATGTTCTTGGGTAGAAATTTAGTTACATGGAGGAGCAAGAAGCAGAATGTAGTTGTCAGATCAAGTGCCGAGGCAGAATTAAGAGCCATAGCTCAAAGAGTTTGTGAATTGTTGTGGATGAAGATCATACTAGATGGTTTGAAAATAAAGTATGCAGCTCCCATGAATTTTTGTGATAATATCTTCCATTGGTATTGCTCACAATCCAGTCCAACAAGACAGAACAAAGCACATAGAGATAGACTGGCACTTCATCAAAGAGAAATTGGATAGCGGTCTAATTTCTACACAGTATGTCCCCTCAGGACTACAGTGGGCTGATATGCTCACCAAAGGACTTCCCTTGGAGCGATTTCGAGATTTTACTTGCAAGCTAGGAATGATAGATATACATTCACCAGCTTGAGGGGGAGTGTTGTAAATAAGGAAATTATATTGTTGTAATATTAGAATACTTGTTTTATTATTAGGAGATTGCTTTTGTTATTAAGAGATTTTCTCTTTTATTAGGAGATTGTATTAGGATTTATTATTTCCTTAATTAGGTTAGCCTAGCCTCTATAAATCGTAATCCCTAGTGTAGTTTGTACTCAAGCAATAATAATATATTTTCTCCCATATTTCTAGTTAGGCCAATAAACCTATATGTAAGAATATCATCATAATAACATATCAAATGTTCTAAATTATTGATTAAGATTATATATATATATATATATATATATATAATTCATTATAGATATAGTTATATGTCTAAATAAATAGGACAGCCCATCATATGCTACCATAGCTCCAAATTTTCATCACAATCTTAAACTTCAATTTCTGCATTCCCTAGATACTAGATAGAAAGGAATATGAAATATGGATCACATATGACCCCAAATGTTAAGCTCTGGTAGCCATGTACAGTTGGATCTAACTTTCATCAGATTCAATCATTATTTACTTCCTATTAATTGCAAATTTGAGATAACAACTTGAAACTGTTGAGCCAAAACAAGTTTTCCCTTCCTTGTTTATTCAGTATATAAATCAAGAACCATAACCAATTGAGCACCTGAAAATGCAGAAGATAAGAACACTGAAAATAATCCTGAAAAAGGAAAATTGCTTTTTTGACTAGTAGGCTTACCTCCAAACAAGATCGTATCCAGTGACTGGAAACGTACGCACCTTCTCGATCACCTTTCAACATGGGTGTTACACCATGACACTCAATAGTATAGTGGACACTCTTTTTTGTTTGCCCACTTATTATGTCTCCTCCCCCTTGACATATCCATTGAACAATCTCAGCTCTCTGGCAGAAGAGATTAAAAGTAAATTAAACATCATTTAACATATGTGTACCTCTTGCTGTGGAATAGAAAAAAATATGTTTACATATAGCAATCATTAATTTTAGAAACTGGGAAAAAGGTAAACAAAATAATATAATGCACATTTAATAGTTAACAGATCAGGAATATTGATATACCATTAAACTCACCTTCAAACTAATTACTTGACCCAATTTTGAGTAACCTTAACTAATGCTTAAAGATTGCAGAAAAAATGAACAGTGAATATCAGCAATTGAGACTTCTTTTTGTTAATTGAAATCATGTGTTTGTTTCTCTAATTTTCATAATCCAGCTATCCCCAAACCTTAAGTTGCTAAGGTGAAGACATGTGTACGGGTTGGATTGTAACATCTCTAACATGCTCTCTCATACAACAACTTCCCAGGCTTAAAGTGGGAACAATATGTAGTCTCATTTGTCTTGAGCTAATAGAGTATAGTGATTAGTACCCTTTGGGTGTACCTGATTACACCCCTAGGTAAACAGTTAGTTTCATTTAGCTTAGTCTGTTCAGCTCAACTGATTAGGATCTATAAATAATTTTGTACCTGGCTATTTTCATCATTAAGACGACCAGTTCTACATTTTCTCTCTTCTCTCTTGAACTTATACATGGTATCAAGAATTTTGTTCTCAGCGCACATGGCCAACAATGCTCTTGCCAATCGCTATATTGGCAGATATTTGCTCAAAACCAAGGTAATTACAGACTCCATCTGTGCTATTGGAGATCATCTATCAAGAAAGGAACAAATTGATGTTATCTTGGAAGGACCACCCTCTAAATATGAAGCTGTGGTGAACTCGATATCGATGAATGCTATGTTTCAGCATCTGTCCGTAGAAGTGTTGATGATTATTCTAAATACATGTGGATCTATCTTCTAAAAACTAAATCTGAAACTTTTACCAATTTTCAGCAGTTCAAAATACTTGAAATATGGAGAAATATAATTTTATTTCTTAACTCAAAACTCCAAAGAGGTTACATTATATAGAAGAAAACTAGATATGAATTCTATCTCCTAATAGGATAACAAACTAGATAATGACAAATATCAATATCTCCTAATAACAGAAAAACAAATATTATGAACATATCACAACACTCCCCCTCAAGCTGGTGAATGGATGTCTATCATTCCCAGCTTGCAAGTCAGATCTCGAAATCGTTCCACGGGAAGTCCTTTGGTGAGCACATCAGCCAACTGTAGTCCTGAGGGGACATACTGTGTAGAAATAAGACCACTGTCTAACTTTTCTTTGATGAAGTGCCGGTCTATATCTATGTGTTTCGTTCTATCATGTTGGACTGGATTGTGAGCAATACTAATGGCAGACTTATTATCACATAAAAGTCTCATGAGAGCTTCACGCTTTATCTTCAAGTCATCTAGTATGATCTTCATCCACAATAACTCACAGACTCCTTGAGCCATGGCTCTGAATTCTGCCTCTGCACTTGACCTGGCAACGACATTTTGCTTCTTGCTCCTCCATGTCACTAAATTTCCACCCAAGAACATACAGTATCCTGTAGTGGACCTCCTGTCATCAATTGATCCTGCATAATCTGCATCAGTATAAATTTCCATAGATAACTGCTCATTTTTCTTGAACAATAGACCTCTTCCTGGACTTGCCTTCAAATACTGCAAGATTCTATTCACAGCTTGTAAGTGCCTCTCTCGTGGGTCATGCATGAACTGACTGACAACACTAACTGAATAAGCTATATCAGGCCTAGTGTGAGATAAATAAATGAGCTTCCCCACAAGTCTCTGGTATTGAGACTTATCAACCCTTGGGTCCTCCTCATTACTCCCAATCTTGTGATTCTGCTCTATAGGGGCTCCAGTGGGCTTACAACCCAGTTTGCCAGTCTCTTTGAGAAGATCAAGGACGTACTTTCTCTGGGAGATGAAAATGCCTTGTTTTGAGTATGCCACCTCCATACCTAGGAAATATTTCAGCTTTCCAAGGTCCTTCATTTCAAACTGAGTTGCTAACTCTTTTCTCAAGTTTTGCTTCTCAAGATCATCATTACCTGCAATGATCATATCGTCTACATAGACTAACAGAATAGTGAGTTTGCCATTTTGAGTATGTTTTATGAAGAGCGTATGATCTCCTTGACTCTGTTTATAACCAAGGGAAACCATAGCTTGAGTGAACCTCCCAAACCAAGCTCGGGGAGACTGTTTGAGCCCATATAGGGCCTTCTTCAATCTGCACACTTTATTTCTTCCTGAAGTAGGATCATAGCCCGGCGGAATTTCCATATACACTTCTTCCTCCAAATCTCCATGCAAGAATGCATTTTTAACATCAAACTGTTGCAACTCCCAATCAAAGTGAGCTGCTAAGGAAAGAATGATCCTTACAGTGTTCATTTTTGCAACCGGAGCAAACGTCTCCTCATAGTCAATTCCATAAGTCTGGGTGTATCCCTTTGCAACTAGTCTCGCCTTATACCTGTCAAGTGTGCCATCAGGTCGATACTTCACTGTATATATCCACCTGCAACCTACAGTCCTCTTGTCACTTGGCTTCTCAACAATCTCCCAAGTCTCATTCTTCTCTAGCGCATGCATCTCTTCATTCATGGCTTGAATCCAGTTCTTATCTGTTAATGCTTCTTGTAGTGATGCAGGGACTCTAATAGAGTCAATAGCTGATATAAAACTCTGATGCTCCAAAGACAGATTTTTAGTAGACACAAACTGGGATATAGGATACTTGGTACATGATCGTTTTCCTTTTCTCAAGGCAATAGGTAGCTCATCGAGGTTAGGCTCAGAAGAATTATTAGGCTCAATGTTACGAACACTTACCTCGGGTTCAGACGATTGAACTTGTTGTTGGAACAGGACGGGTTTAACTTTCCGCTTGTATGTTATCCTATATCTGTCAACACCATCATTATTCTGGACGGGTTCAGGATCATTGTCATCACCATCATTCTGGACCGGCGGCATTGGCTCTGGATCATTTTCCTCAGTGGTAGGAATCGAGGAAGGCATCAAGGGCTCCCGTGTTAGAGGAATAACAGACAAATCTAGAGACTCAGATTCCTGACTATTCTCCCCCTGAAGCTGAGAACTAGGATAAAAAGGCTCTGTTTCCTGAAAGGTAACATCCATGGATTTGTAGACACGACGACTAGGAGGATGATAACATTTATATCCCTTCTTATCTGAAGCATATCCGATGAAGATACATTTAATAGCCCGAGGATCTAACTTGCCCCGATGAGGACCATGAACATGCACAAAGGCAGAACAACCAAAAACACGACCTTTGAGACTCGACATCATGGGAACTGACGGAAAGAAACTAGTCATAACCTGCACGGGACTAACGCCAGATAAAACCCTAGAAGGTAACCTATTGATTAAATAAGCAGAGGTCAAGACAGCGTCCCCCCAATAAAACTTAGGGACATTCATTTGAAAGCGTAATGCTCGAGTGACTTCAAGAAGATGACGATTTTTCCTTTCAGCAACACCATTTTGTTGTGGGGTGTCAACACAAGTCAACTCATGAACAACACCATTATTTTTTAGAAAATTGTAAAGATTCTGATTGACATACTCTTTCCCATTGTCAGACCGTAACCTCTTAATAGGTTTCCCAAATTGTGTTCTAACCATGTGGAAAAAGTTAACAAACAATTGAAACACCTCAGACTTATCTTTCATAAGAAAAACCCATGTAACCCGAGTACAATCATCAATAAAAGTAACAAACCATTTTTTACCAGAAATACTAGAAACTGATGAAGGTCCCCACACATCAGAGTGAACAAGATCAAAAGGTTCAACACTCCTAGTATCACTCGGGGAATAAGTTGCTCGATGAGATTTGGCATACTGACACACATCACAGTGAAACGACTCAACAGACACTTTGTTAAATAAGTGAGGGAATAAAGACTTAAGCATACGAAAAGGAGGATGCCCAAGACGCCTGTGTTGGAGCCATATTTGTGAAGAATTCCAAGAGTCTGAACTTGTCTGATGACACTTGCTTATTTTATGCGGCATATAATATAACCCGCCCTGTTCAAAAGCAACTCCAATCGTCTTCCCCGTGGCAATATCCTGAAAAACACAACCGTTATCGAAAAAACTTAGAGCACAGTGCAACTCGGTAGTGAGTTTGTGGATGGACAAAAGGCTGTGAGAAAGATTTGGAACATGAAGTACATGACTCAGGTAAAGAGATGGGCTAAGGTGGAGGTTACCATAACCGGCAATCGGTTCTCGAATTCCATTTGCAACAGTAATATGACGTTTACCAGGCATAGGCGAATAATTTGAGAGATATGACATATGAGGGGTCATGTGATCAGTTGCACCAGAGTCAACAATCCAGAAATCTTCCGTACAAGAAGCATTCAAAGATAAAAAGCTAGAGTTCATACCAGTCATGGCGAAAGAACTAGTGTCAGAGGACTTACTCAAGGAGTCCATGAAGAGAAACAAACCTTCCCACAGTAGGAGAAAGCAACAACGTCGGAAAAGTAACAAAGATTCCAAGGTTCACCAACAAGGACGCCGACAAAGATGGCTTCAAAGGCTGCAACCAAGCAAGGGCAGCAAGCAGCCGGTAAGAAACAAAGGCTCAAACGAGAGCAAACAGCTGCACCAACGGTGAACGTATGAGTAGAAAACGTTCGGAAAAACAAAGGGCTTCACGAACACCCAGAAAATACTCTAAAGTTGGACACACGAGCCTCTTCTTACGCTCCTACAAAGGGAGGAAGAATCAAATGTCACTAGCGGCAACAAACGGAGGCCGATCTGGACAAAAGGAGGCTTGGAACAGCAAGAGGAGAGGCTGGCGACCCGTTCTGTGCCGGCGCGGACACGAACGGAGGCTGGGAAGGCGGCGCGTGAGCTTCACGCGCGCGGGACGAAGCTGCGCGTGGATCTCACTCGCCGAGGCGGAGGCGGCGCGTGGGGGCGCGTGCTGGGCGGTCTGGCGACGCGGCTTCGGGAACTGACCGATCTGGGCAGGGCGAGCACGGTGGAGGTGGTGGTGGTACGCGGTGGCGGCCGGAACAGCGACAGTGGACGTGGTACTGTGGTATGTTCCAAGAAATATGAAGCAGTGAAGGAAAAAAGGAAACTCAGAACTATGCCGTAGTGAAGACGGTTAGGATTTAGATGCGGAAGCAGAGCCCTCAAGATCGAGAGCTCTGATACCAACTTGAAATATGGAGAAATATAATTTTATTTCTTAACTCAAAACTCCAAAGAGGTTACATTATATAGAAGAAAACTAGATATGAATTCTATCTCCTAATAGGATAACAAACTAGATAATGACAAATATCAATATCTCCTAATAACAGAAAAACAAATATTATGAACATATCACAACAAAAATTATGGTTGAACTTCAATTATTTAATACATCCATAAAAGCCCTAAAACAGATCGGGGTAATTTAGTCATTTTACAAAATTTCTAACTAGTCATGGTACTATTGGTCGTCTTATATGTCCTCAAACACATCACCAAAATGTTGTGGAACGTAAACACAGTCAATATATGTCCTCACACTTCTTGACCAAGCATCCCTTCCTTAAAAAATTTGAGACCATGCATTTCTTACTTCAATTTATCTAATAAATAGACTTCCTAGTTCCTACTATTTCTCTACAATTTCAAGTTCCGTATACCAAATTGTTCAATCAATCTCCATGTTATACTTTTGTAAAAGCTTTTACATGTTCATGCTTTCCTTTTCTTCAACCATATCACTCTCACAAACTAGAATTAGATCCAAAGAATGTCTCTTTCTTGGCTGCTCAACTTCTCATAAAGGTTATAAGTGTCTTACCCATAAGAAAACATCTCAAAAGATGTTTTTAATAAATAAAAATTTCCTTATTCCACACTGTTTACCACTACTCCTTCTCAATTACCTTCCACTTTAACCATCAATCCCAATACACATATCCAGTTCTCCTACTACTCCACAAGTTAATGCTCCTAGAGTCCTAGTTCTTCACCTATTCCCACCATGCCATTACCCTAAAACCCTCCTAACCCAACCGACTCTATCTAATCCTTACTTCAAAATGTCCAAAGACCATCTAATATTCATCCAATGATCACTCAGTCAAAAAATTATATCACCAAACCCATACTACAATTTATAACCCACACTTCTTTTAAACCATATGGGGCTTACTACAGTTAAGCATGTTTTGGCTGATCCTAAATGGCAAGCTGCGATGTTGGAAGAGTGTCATGCTCTTCAAAAGAACAATACTTGGACGCTTATTCCTCTTCCACATAATAGAGAGGCAATTGGATGCAAACGGGTGTTAATGGTAAAAGAAAACCCAGATGGATTTGTGGACAAAGTTAGATTAGTAGCTAAAGGGATTCATAAAAAACCAGGGTTTGATAGTACCAAGACATTTTATCATGTTATCACACCAGTTACCATTCGAATAATTCTCACTTTGGCATTAACCTACGGCTGGTCTTTATAGCAATTAGCAAATAGATGCTTAAATGGTTTTCTACAGATAAAGTCTTTATGGTTCAGCCTCCTGGTTTTGAAGGAGCTCAAAAATCCCTTGTTTGCAAATTATATGGGTTAAAACATGCACCCAGGTCCTGGTTTTGAGAGGATGCATTCTACTCTAACTGAGCTTAGTTTTATCTCCAGCAGATGTGGTCCATCTCTGTTTGTCTACTCAACATCTCTGCAGTAGTTTATATTTTAGTATACGTTACTGATATAACTGATACTCGAAGCTCATTATCTATGGTTCATCAATTGGAACACATTTCTTATTAGATATTTGCTTCTTAGTTCTTACCATTGTTATCAATGGCAGACGGCGGTTCATGGAAGATGCCATGGCGGCCTATGGCAGAAGCATGGCGATCATAATAAAAATAATATAACATATATACAAAAGTATATAAAAACTGCAGAATAATAATAATAATAATAATAATAATAATAAGAGATTTTTATTATTAAATTAGGGCCTAAGAAAATACAAGCTCTTGAAGTAGATTTGCGGTTATTTAAGTCTGTGTCCCAGTTCGCATTAGAAAAGCCCCTGATAGTTAAGTTAGATGATGTTGATGGTTGAAATAGAAGACTGACAGGACACATGGGCCTGTAGACAGTGAGAATCAGGCTGCTGTATTGGGTCAGAATCCTAAAGGGCCTTCCTGTTATATGGAAGGTATACTCTAGGAGAAAGAAAACGGGGACAGATGGGGACAAAGAGAATTAGTTAGTAACGTTGAAGAGAATCTCAGTATTAAGTAAGAGGGGAGAGGGTGTGAGGCTGCCTGGAAAATTGGTTAGTTTGTTAGGAGAGTATCTTCTCAGGTAGGAGCTTTGGCTCTGGATATTTCTTTCTCTGTAATTGAGCTTTTGCTCCATTTTCATTTAATATTCTATTCAGTTTCTTTCTTTTGCATCACTGGTTCAATAAAAGACCATGAGTCATTGTTCCTTAACTTCCTTTAAGATATCGAAGAATCCGCTTTACAACGTTCCAATGTGAGTCTAAAGGATTAGGCATAAACTGACAAACTTTATCTACTAAATAGTTGAGTTCTGGTCATGTAATTGTGAGGTATTGAAGAGCACCCACAATAATCTGTACATTGTAGGATCTGAGAAAGGAACATCATGTGTTCCGGTGACTTTAGTGCTGCTGACCATAGAACGAGAGATTGGATGACAGTTAGATATTTTGGCTTAGTCAAGAAGATCTACACAAAATCTACAACTGGCAGATGCTCTCACAAAACCTTTGTCATCATCTCGGTTTGCTGATTTAGAGTCCAGCTAACTGTGTGATTGGTATACTCTCGTGTGTACCTGATTACACCCCTGGATCCTGTTAGTAATTATTTTCAGCTGTAAATAGCTAGTTAGTTTCACTTAGCGTAGTCCGTTAAGCTCAACTGATTAGGATCTCTATATCATTCCGAACTTAGACTCTTTTCAACATTAATACAATCAATTTTACATTTTTACTTTCTCTCTTTTCTCCTCTCTTGATCTTCTACATGCTGAAACTCAACTTTTTATTAATAGAATAGGGGCAACAAGAATCAAAATCTATTTGATATCATGCCATAAGCAAACTATCTCAGAAGCTTAAATTGCTAGGTGAAGGCACATGAATGGCTCATTACATCTCTAACACTACCGAAATTCATGGCTATGCTAGCATATGGCTGTAGCCTTTTCTGTCTAAAAGTCTTGAAAATGAAGGATGGCAAAGATTTTCTTTTCTGAAGTAAATTTGAAAATGAAGCCTATGAATAATCCTGAAGTTCAACAAACGAATAATTCAAGTGTATCTTTCCAGATATATTTTCTCAAGGTAGAACATCCTAGATTCCCTTAACCAGTTCTCCCACTACTATCTTTCAAAGTTCTACTGTTTTGATCCCTCAGATTGCAACTCAATTCTAGTGCACAAGTATGTTATATCCATCTTTATAGTTATAGATATCCAAATAACTTACCCTTTCTTCAGGAAATAAATTTGAGAAACAAAATGTTTTCCCTCTGAAAACATTTGTTGTCTTCACGTGTTGAACACTGGAGTCACGTTGCGCCATCCTTTGTAACTTCAATTTATTATCAGGAGGTTGATTTTGCGACATAGTTTTGCAGTCTGCTTTACTGAATTTGGGAGAATTTATACCCATCTCTGGTTTCTCTTCTTTGCTTTTCGTTGAACATTCGGGCATTACTGCTATAGATTCCATAATATTCACCACCTGATCAGTCTGAAAGATTTGATAAAAGCCAGAGCTTTTACTTTGATTCATGGACGTGATCCGCGTTACTGCTCCTTTTGCTGAGATAGCAAAATTTAGGAAACCAGAGAACAAATAAAATCAACAATTCGATCCAAGCATATCCACAAGCTACTTCAGAAATATCTAATAGATTAACCAAATCATTGTGCGGCTTGAACATGACTAAGAATAGACACAGACCACAAACGTGAACATCATAATAACAGACCTTTGGGAAGAAGAAGATCATTTGCAAGGTGTCTCCGAAGAACAGGGACTTCCTTCTTTTCACGGTCACAGTCTTCAAGCCATGAGGTTCTAACAACATAAATGACACCCAAAGCAGCAAGACTCCTTACATCCTTCTTTTCCCTTGAATAACACAATGCATGTGAAGATCAATCATAAATAATAGATAAGGAATAAGGTTTGCCAACATTGATACTGGTAATGATTTAACACAAATTCAAGAAACTCAAATTATATCTACCGATAAATTTTCTTCATAATGTCAGAATAGACTTACATTTCGGTAGGACTCCCAACAACTATGTGTGTCAACTTATCATTGAAAGACATATATCGGGATCCTCCACCTTTGCGAACCAAATTAACTAATTTCCGCATTTCAGAAGCCTCAAAGCCAACAAGTAATATTCTGCAGTCTGATAAGTACAGGTCATTATCATCAGATTCAGAATCATTTGCAACAGCACCATCAAAGTTCAATTCATTGCGGGCATTTAATGAAGGTGCTTCAGGATCTGCCTCTTTAACAAATAAAGGAACATTTGAAAAAGAGGACATATGTTCTGACTGTGCAGCTTCTAGATCTTTATCCATAAACTCAGCACCAGAAACGACTGGCATATTTGAATCCGTAGCTCCTGAGGTTGTCGCAGGTTGTGAGTACCAAAAATCCATCTCTTGACCATGTTGCACTGTGAAGTCCCTAGTTACTTTAAGTGAAGATACAGATCCATTTTGAACAGAGTAAGACTCCTCACTGAGACATGCTATACATTCAAAAAATTCAATAAATAAAAACTGAAGTCAGATAAGTGAGGTTGAAATTTCAGAGATGAGATGAGATGTAAAGGATAAAAAACAAGATGTTTTTAATAATAGGACTCTGAATAGATGTTTACTGATACAAAACACTGACCTTAAACTTCTACCGACTATTTTTAATCCTCCAAGGATATGCAACATCACATTAGTCCTCCATTTATAAATATATTCAATTGGTCAAAGATATACGCAATATCAAATTTGTCCTTAAAGGATGACATTAAACTGGTTCTTGACATAACCAATGACGTTAATTAACATTAAATGACCAATTTTATATTGCTGATGAATGGAGAACCAATGAGATGTTACGTACATCTCTAAAGGACCAAATTGAAATCTGATTCAATTTCAAGTTTAGTACAACTTTAAGCCCAGCCCAAAAACTCCTGACGTAATAAGACTTAACACCATAATAACATTAATATTCTAACAAGTGGAGTCCTATTGTTTAGTTCAAAACCTGAAAGGTATTGCAAGTTTGCAACATTAGTTATTAAAGCATAGATGTTACCTCTTCGAGTAATAGATTGATCAAACCATTTACTAGTCACTATACGGATGTGGCCCCAGCGTTTTGCCACCTTATATTTGTCACCTTCAGGAGCGTTAGAACAGTCAAGAACACAAATATACACCATGTAGAAACCGCAACAACAGATCTTTGAGTTTAAATGCTAAATTACTTAGTCACAGAGTATCAAATGCACAGCAAATAAGAAACAAACTTTAGAACTTTTACACAGTTTGCAAGTCAAGTAGGCCATCTAAGTCCTAAAGCAATGCAATAGGAGACACAAAGACAAGTAAAACACAAAATAACACCTTACAAAAATCCCATATACAGGAACATGTCTCCTTAACAGGTTCATGAATACAGCTACAGCGGAACAAGATATCAACTTCAATTTTGCCAACTAGAGTAGAAAAAAAGCAATGAGAAAATCAATTGCTGGCTGTTAGAAAAAAAAATTATATATAATATGTCATTCATTCTGACAGATAAAGATTAACAAAAAATAAAAAGTTGAATAATACCAAAGACCAAGCATCAAGCTGGTAATCCTATATTCTTGTCAAAATGAAGCTCAGATCTCATCTGTTTAAACTCAAAATGTCTACAGAATTTGTTATATAATGGGAGTTGTGGCTTCAATCTAATGATAAGAGCAAAAATGAATGCTCTCTATTAGGCGATAGGTCATTCCTTTAGTCAACTGATTATCAATAAGCCGGATACATGTATAGCATTACAACCTTAAAAAGTAGATACTTAGCTTCGTGCAAAATAAAGAAAGTGTTAATGCAGACTTGAGACTACCAAGAAGCTGATGATCTGACTACAGAAATGACTTTAAAGAAGAATTATGAAAGACACTTTCGCAGCTTGACATTTGAAGTAGTAACAAAAAAAATTTCCATAAACCAAGGATGCTATGCTTTCCTCCTCTCAAATAATAGGTGAATATATTTGCATGACAAAGGGGAGAAACATCACTTAATTAGAAATTCAGAAGGATATATTAGAAATCAAATGTGTGCACTTCTTTGTCAGTTCCGCAGAGTATTTTCCACCATTTTGTAAAATAAGCTTTTCCATCTCTTTGCGCTTATCTGATAAAACTCAAGCAAATTAGTATCCAGTAAAGAAGCATTCTAATATGATTTATGACCAACACTAGCAGCCAGCTAGGTTACAACCTGCTGGGATTCCAGTTACACAAATCCTTAACCCGGAGAAAGGAAGGACCTTGTATGACTCTTGAGGAACAACACGATGCTCGTCTGAGCATTGCTTTAACCATTCATAAGTAACTATTGGCTTCTTCAGGATATTCAAAGCCCACTGCCACACATAAAGTGATTCATATTAGATTGTATACCATGACAATAAGATCCACAAATATTCAGATGTATCCAAACTCAAAACTCAATGAGATAGACTGAGAAACAAAGCATATAAACTTCATTAAGAGCCATATTAGCCACCACTAACCAGCAAAAGTTGGGGAGCTAAACCATTCAAAGCAGAAAAGAAAAGGTGAGAGCCAAACAATATTTTATTCCTTTCCAAATAGATATATCAACTTTCCTTGAACATTTAGGCATGACTAAGAGAAAATCATTTAAATCATGACTTCAAGAAGAACCATCACATTATGCACCATTTTTAAATATATGCAAACTGCCGAACCCTCCACACAAGCATTGATGTAGTTCAAACATAAAAAAATGAACAATACTGATTATAGGACACAAAAGCAAGACTTTTAAAAGCTTTTAAAGACAACCACACACTCATCAAGCCCAATGGTATGTTTATCAATATAATGAGTTGATTCAGTACTAAATCTGAGACTGAATTGCTTAGCCATTCACAATCTACAATTTCTAAGTAACCTAGCAAATGTTTAGCAAAATTTGTCTCTAAGCAGTCACACCAAATGTGGAAGTCGTAATTGAAATTTGAAGAAAGAGATAGACTACCAAGCTATAACAACGGAAATTTGTAAACTCACATGGATAAGATAGCTGCTTCAGGAATTAAAATTTGGTAAAATATAATCAATGCAACTGCAACGAAACAAACCTAGCAACCTTGCAGATTGCTTCCAACCTAGTTTCTCGTGATAAGAATGTCATAAATTAAATATTCCAAAAGCTTAAACTATCAAATGAAGACACGTGAATAGTTGTGTTAAATTTCTAACACCCCATCACATAATAGCCTTAGGCTTGAGGCAAAGATGATTCATAGGCCCAACTACCTTGTTCTAAAATTCAACTTTTATATAAGTAGAAAATGAGCAGCAAGGATCGAACTTTAGACAATTTGATTAGAGGCAACTTAAGCTATTAGGTGAATGCATATGAATAGTTCTAAATTATATTTCTAACAAAGAGAAAACATAAAGAAGTGGATTCTTGTTCCATCTAAGTGAAGATCTTATCAAGGTACATTGCTACCAAGTTTGTCAACTTGAATGACCAACTAATAAATGTGTCTACCACATCTCTTAGAGGTCATTGAATTAGCTGCATTTACAAAAATCTAAGCATAATACTTATATGCTCTGATTAGTTTTAGTTGGAATAGTTAGAGGAAATTTCCTGAACTGATGCATGTAATCAACTCCACCTAAAGAATAATTTTTGGTTTTTACTACTGGTGTGGTGTTGTATTCTTTTATGATCCTTATCTATTTCTATGGTGTCGATAAACAACCTATGAACCAACACAGGCTTCAAATTAGAAAAACAAAATCCGTTATTATCTGAAGATTCTCAATAAAGGTTGAAGAACATTAACTAATTAACTTTGAATGTAATTTCTGGAAGAGACTAAAGCATGTATAATAGAGATCTTTATCTTTGTATGTGATAAATTGAACAAGGCTTAATTGCAACTTTGGTCCCCCACTTACACACTTTCCACGATTTTGGTCCCCAACAAAAGAAACCCACGATTTTGGTCCCTCACGAATGCTTCCGTTTGCAAAAATGGTTTTCCGTCCAATTCCGTCAGAAACTTAACGGTTTCTGGAAAAAAAGAATTAATAAAAAATAAAATAAAAATAAAATCCAGAAATCTTCAATGGTTCTTCATCCTCCTTCAACCATATACCCATTAACCATAAACCCCGAAATCATAAACCCATCAATCATAAACTTATAAGCCCATTAACAGCAAATCTGAAATCACGTTAAACTCAATCAATCATTCGCAAGTTAACACATTCATTTCCAATCCTGAAATCATAAACCCAAATCACTCCCTCGAAGACTCACGACCCACACTCCCTCATTATTCCATCACCCAAACCTTCTCTCTTCTCACGCATGCAAAAGAGGAGAAATCAGCCTTCCCAAAGCCATTCACATGAGACAGCTACCCACTCTTCTTCCTCTCCATGTGAAGCACCGTCATAGCAGCCTATTCGTGCCCTTTTTGATGCCGCAAGCATCAAATGGGCAGGTCACAAATCTCGTGATAGGGTTAATACTGTAATTAGACCTGCTATTAAGCAGATGTATGTTAGGAAGCAGTTTAGAAGAAATAAGAATAACTAACTGCATGTGAGCAGTTAGCCTTTTCTATAAATAAGAGACAGTTTAGTCTCATTAGGCAGTTATTGGGAAGTTAAGTGGTTTGGTGGAACTGATTCATAGGGAATCAGAAACTGATTCATTGGGAATCAGAATCCTACTATCTCCTTCAATAATTCTGTAATTCTGTAATTCTGCTTTATTCAATAATAGTAATTCTGTTTGAATCCTAACATCTCGCTCTCTCACACCCCCAATCTAAGCTCTCTAACTCAAATCTGTAAGCTCTATCTTGAATCTTCAACTCAGGGTTCCATCATTGTTCTTCTTCATGCTCTGCTAGGGTTCCACTGTCCCTAGGCAAAGCGGCGGCTGTGACAAGTTCACAGCATGTGGTGGGGATGGATCGATCTGGGTTCTTCAGTGATTTGTTTGGTATCGATTTGGGTTCGTCGTTTCTGTGGGTTAAAAGTTGCGAACTTTGGGGGTGGCTCGATTTGGGTTTGTTCTATGAACACGGTTCAGATCCATAACTTGGTGGCCTGGGTTGCGTTGGTTCCAGTGAAAAGTTTTGATTTTTCCACTCCAACATCTTCTCTCTTTCTTTTGTTGTGGTGGGTTGGTTCACTGGGTGTGGGTTGAGGGTTTCTGGATTGTTGAGTTTGCTGGGGGTGGGATCATGGGTTTAGGGCTGTTTAGTTGTATTTGGGGTTGGGGTGGTGGGGCTCGGTTGGATTTGGAGAAGACACGGTTCTCTTGAGAGGGAGAGACCGAGAGTTCTGGATTTTTGCATTTCTTGGGTTTTTTTGTTATTGAGGTGGTGGAAGGTTTGTTTTTGTGGAGGAAGATAAAGAAGAAGGTGAAGGTTTTTATGAGGAGTTTGAATTTCTAGATTTTAGTTATTGTTTTTGGGTTTGAGGTTTTGATTTGTTAGAGAGATGAAGATGAAGATGAAGAGATGATGAAGATGAAGATTATGTTAGTTCACTTGAGAGCTGATTCACTCGGAAGATGATGAAGATTTCTGGATTTTATTTTTATTTTATTTTTTATTAGTTCTTTTTTCCAGAAACCGTCTGACGGAATTGGACAGAAAACCATTTTTGCAAACGGAAGCATTCGTGAGGGACCAAAATCGTGGGTTATTTTGTTGGGGACCAAAATCGTGGAAAGTGTGTAAGTGGCGGACCAAAGTTGCAATAAAGCCACTGAACAATGGAAAAATAATATGCAAGAAAGGATATAGAATATGAGCTACACAGGAATAGGAATAAAATGCAACATAATAAGACAGAAACTACTGACTTGCCTGTAACAATAAAAATAACATTTGAAAATTAAGAATAAGATGGAAATATCTTCATGTACAGACCTTGTACTTTGCAGCTAAAACATTTTTCACAATGACAAAGTTCAAATCCAGTGACACTTTAGTGTGTAGAATTCCCCCCATTTCAGTCACTAACTCTTCTATCTTAACCTGCAGGGTCACATACATTAACACAGCCAGGTAGAGCAAAATTAAGAAGGGGAGGAGTGAACGAAAAGGCACCAAGACAAAAATAAAAAAAAACTGAAAACCGATGAGACTTGAGCATAATGGTAATAACATTTTAACCAAGATTAACAAAGCCAAAACTATGAAGAGAACAAAGATATCAACAACAATAAAAGCCTTATCCTACTAATTGAGGCTGGCTAGAACAATATAAATGACTCAAACTATGAATGGATCTAAATATAACTAAACCACACTTAGTAACAATATTTAAAATAGGAAGTTGTATATCTTAAGAAGGGGATTTTATAACTCTAAATTGAAGTTAAAATGTTTCTACCAATAAATAAATATTTATTCATCTTTCTCCTGCCTCCTCTTCTTTCATCCTCAAGAAGAGAAAATATGCAATTCAGAGAGAGCCAGCTAGCACTTCACCACAATGCTGACAAAAAAGTGAGCCAGAAAGGGTAGTTGTTGATCTTACCGGGAAGAACCAAAGGAAAAATCAATATACCACAGCAACCTTATATATAAAAACATTCAAACATGGACTAAAACAAAGATACCTTTTCATGTTCATCAAAGCCAGAGGCAAGTACTTTGACTCCATCCATAGCAAGGCAACAAGTGAAGCCCTGTTTGGGCAGAGGCTTTCGTTCTTTAGCACAAGAAAGAACACATCTAGGACCTGCCCCAATAAAAAAATGAAACAAAAACTCAGGAACAACACTGATTTAAACTTCCACTATGGAAATCAACAAACAGCTCATGCATATAAAAAGTAGTATCACTGAATGCTTATCAAATTCCAAAACTGAAACCTGAACGCTCTAATCGTCTAACCTAACACAAACATTAAGAACCATTTCATTATTTCAACCATCAATCAGCTTGTGTCATAGCATCAACTGAGAAGTGAAAAAATGAACATCCACTCAACATACCGAGCAATTTACAACCCTTGGATTTAAGATCCTCAAACTTCTCCTGCAAAGCAAAGAAAGAAAATCACAATTAATAACAATGATGGTATAAAACGCGGAATATTAGAGTGGAATTGAGGGATTTACGTGTTTACTGCAAGAAATGATGTGGTAATCGCTGGGGCCGTTGCGGGAAGGGTCGCAGCAGAGGTGGATTTGCGCACCATTGTCTTTCACGGCGTCGTGAAGCGCGTCGAAGACTTCAGGCGGCACCAGGTTCCGCGACATGAACAGGTTCGCGCCTTGGAATGGCTTTGTCTTCAACATCTTGTTCCCTTGCTGTGTGTGAAGCTTTGACACTCACTCGTTGTTGAAAAGGGGAAATGAGAAACTATAAAGAAGAGGAGTGAAGTGAGAGAGGTTTTTTGTGTGGTTAGGGTTAGGGGAGTGTATTTAGTTTGGCCGAGACGGGAAAGAAGTGTAGGTGCGCGATGTGCGAAAGACAAAAACGCGGGAAACTGAGTTCCGGAAGAGTTCGGATCCAATTAAGATGCGTATGTGCTGGGAAGAAGGCAAGAAAGAAACACAGCTCGTGTGGAGTGGATTGTTTAAAAGAGACATCGCTACGGGTTACTATGTCACATTCATTAAATTCTCAATGGGGGTTACGTTTGGCGCCCCCTATTGCGCCATACGCCCCTCATATTTTTTAAAAATGCCTAAAATACTCTTCTGTACAAAAAAAATTAAACTAAAAAAAAAGTCATAAAAATTTCAAAACTCCAATTTCTTCCTCTTCAACTCATCACCATCAACCTTTTTCTCCATCCACTTCATTGTCATCTCCTTTTATGTTATCCTATAAAAGAAGGGGCAGGCAAGAAACCTTGAAATCCTCATTCCGATAGAGAAAACGAATTTTCGAAGTGAACCACGAAGCCTGGTTATTATTCGCATCTTGGAGTGCGATTTGTGTACATATAAAAAATCGCATCTAGGAGTGCGATTTCATATTAAAAAACATCTAAAAAATTCAAAAAATGCCCAAATGATATTTAAAAATTATGGGACCACCACAGTTAGTCTAGTTGACATATTTAGAAATTTATGGTGAAATACTTTATTTTCAAAAATTAAAAAAAAATAGCAAACGATGGAATTTGGCATCGGGACACCGAGCTTATGGCAAAGCCATAAGCGTCCAATTACTTTTTTTTTTCTCTTCAACTTTGTAGTTCAGCCCGTCGCCATCCGAGACCGTTAGAAATTCCTTTTTCAGGGTCAGAAATATTAAAAAAAAATACTATTTCGCACCTATAAGTGCGATTTGGAGGCCCATTTCGCATTCTTAGGTGCGTGCGATACACACTTTGAAAAAATAAAAAAAATAAAAAAATAAAAAAATACTAATTCGCACACCTATAAATGCGATTTGGAGGCCCATTTCGCACTCTTAGGTGTGATACACACTTTGAAAAAATTAAAAAAAATAAAAAAATTAAAAAATTAAAAAATACTAATTCGCACACCTATAAGTGCGATTTGGAGGTAAATTTCGCACTTGTAGGTGCGAATTTTAACCAGTGTTCAATTTCTTGCGGTTAACTATACGAAAATAATAGGAAACGACGGGAGGGAGCAAGGAGGAAACAAGAGGAAGGATGTTGATGGTTAGTAGATGAAGGAGGTGGTTGATGGAAGATGATGAATGTGATTGTTACAAGATGATAATGTTGGTGAAAGGATGGAGAGAAATGGGGGGTGGGAGAATGGTGGAAGGATGAAGATGATGATATTTATTTAATTTTTTAAATTTAAAAGGGTAAAATAGTAATATTTTAAATTTTAAAGGGCAAAATGGTAAAAGACGCATTAAAGGGGGGGGGCGTATGGCGCAGTAGGGGGCGTCAAACGCAACACCCATTGTCAATTACTAATTTATCTTTAAAAACAAATTTTGTCTCTTGCCTATTCTTCATATTAATCTTCATCATCCTCTACCTACCTCAAACCAACTTCACCACAATCATTTTCTTTATCTCAACCATCATCATTGGGTCTTGTTTTTCGCACTTTCTCACCATCCCGTCGTGTTTTTCACACGTATCGTCGAGATTCATTTTTCGTTTCTTTTGGGGTTAAAAGATGAAGATGTAAAGAAGAAGATGAAGATGTTGGGTTTTTTGTTTTTTTTTTTTTTGTCACGTTGAGATCATGTGTCAATCATGTGAGTTCCTTTAGTCCCTTTCTCTCTTCAATTAGCAAGCCACGTCACTTCTGTCATGCCATATAATCTAAAAACATTAACTTTCTAACAATAGATGGATGAAAAACCAAAAACTACAACAGTTTAAAAAAGTGAGGGACATTTTAGGCTAATTTTTTCATTAGGGACCAAAAGTGCACTTTCGTGATAAGTGATGGACCAACACATAATTTACATTAAAAAAACACTTGTGCATAGTTAGTATTACTAATCAATCACCATATACAATATTTTACTACTTAAAAAAAGGGTTAATTTAAGAATTAATGAAATTGCCAAAGATTTTATAAATTTTATCTAACTACTTTGGCACCCAAAAATACATAATGGCTACTTTGGCCGCCGAAAAGACAAGCTAGACGTGGAATAAGAACTAGTCGTTGGATACTTGGATGAATGGTCGAGGCATAGTATTAGCCGTTCACATGAAAGTGCAAAACGATTGAACAATGGTGATTGCATACTTGGACAAGATTTGTCGACAAATGCAAAAGCTTGGCAGGAAGTTGAAAATATTTCAAGGGCTTCTAGAATTTCTTCACGTGCAGAAAGCAGTAACGGATTCAACCCCTTGTAAGTTGGGAATGTAGTTTCCACCATTGAACCGGTCATTACAAGGAATATCGGTTTAAAATAGTCGTCCAGGATGACTAGAGGAGATAAGGCACAAACACTCCATAATCCACGAGTGCTTGTAAGGATCAGAAACGTGGGCTAGTAGTAGGTAGTTATATCAACTGCTCTACTTAGCCAAATTTTCCCCTATAAGTAGGGGGATGATCATTTGTAAACAACACACAAATCAACAATCAATCGAAATCTCCAAATTTCTCATATTTTCCTTTGTCATTTACTTTCCCACCTTTACTTTCCAACACTTTACTTTATTTATAGCTTTTCAGTCTTTACATTTCAAAATTTATTTCAAGACTTTATATTTCAGCATTTAAGTATTTATCCATTTTAGTTGTTCCAATAGTTTCATAGATCCAACCAGTTCACAACCTCTCAATAGCAGTCACTAGGAGATTTTTGGAGTGTGCTAGGAACCTACTTTACGGAACAGAGTCATTTCCAATGTAGGTGAACCCACCTAATGTTAGGGACCCTAAGGGGTCAAATTTTATAGATCCGAACATGATTGGCGATGCGATCAGGCGATATTTTGATGTTTAGTTACGACCAATCAACAGGCTCATCTATGGGAAGTCGTACCTAGAATGGTCGACAAGATAGTACCTTTGTCGAGAGGATTCAAGGTCCCTGACTTTACCACCTTCTCAGGCAAAGATGATAAGTCCACCATGGAACACGCCGGCTGATTCACGACCCAATGTGGGAAGGCTAACTAGAATGAATTCTATAAGCTGCAGTTGTTCCCATTATCACTCACAGGAGCTGATAGCAATTCTGCAAGTGTACAAAATGCCCGAAGTAATAAAGAGTTATCGAACCACATGGATAATTGGTTAAGTCGATTCACACTCGAAGTTTCACAATTCAGAATGAAAAATAAAATTATATTGGAAAGAGTTCATTTTTATCTTGTTGAAAGTAACAAAAGCAGTAGCAAATGAGATGAAATAACTTATGAGAAAACAGTACTCACATTTTTTCCACCAATTCCAATTCTTCGGGCATGAATCCTAGCAAGTGGTACTCTCGACGAGGCTGTGGTGGTGCTCGCAGTGCTCCGACGTGAGTGAGGTAGAGTCTCCAAGTCCAATGCGTTAGGAGGGACCTGTACAACCCTGATTTCTAGGGAGCTACAGTAGTGACCAAACAGTATTTAAACATGCAAGCTGAACAGGCCAGCCTGTTAGATCGCCGCAAGCGGTGTTTGTTGAGACGTGGGGGCGATTGAGGAGGTGTTGCGCTTCTTCTGAGCACCGTCTACCAGCTAGGGGAAGGTAGTCGATCTCCATCTCCGTGCCCGAGAGGAGTCCCTACAAGATCCTCTGATGCCAAAGTGAGAGGGGGAGAATATATAACTGGGGTGAGAAGTGCGTACCTTAGAAGCTTGATGAACATGCACCAGGAGGGTTACTCATAGAATAGTATCCCCCAGCCCGGGCACTTGGTGTCAAGTGACTAGGGGTAAGTTGTGACACTAGTCGGTGCGCGGGTGCTTTACGGAGTTTCCCCTCCCAGGCGGGCTCGAGAGGGTTACTCCCAGAACACTTGCCCCTAAGTTGGGACCTTAGTCGGTTCGAGAGTGTTTCGTGGTTATTCCTTTTGAGTAGGTCCGAGTGGGGGTGTCCCGGAACAGTAGCTTCCCAGCTTTGACATTCACTTGAGTGTCAAGAGGTATAATTCCTCGTCTTGTTGTTAGTTGTTGGGGGGGGGGGGGTCCTCGAGTACTCATTCTTCCGGGAGAAGTAATGGGTTGTGTCCACCACCCCCGGTTACAAAGGTCGCGGGGAATGTGGTAATCCCTTGCCCGAAGGATGACGCTCCTACTACTCCTATCCATTCCTTAGGCAAAGGATCACCACGATAGTTTTTTTTAACCAAACACACTATTATGTGCTAACACTAGTGATCATGAGTTAGTAAAGTTTTCTAATTGCGGAAGCTATTTCTCTAAAATACCTGTTCTCAATTTAGTTTTTCGTGTATCACTTACTTACCTTGACCTTTCGGATTACGGAATACTATAACCTGACATGAAACATCAACATACACAACCACATGCACACATAAAGGATGAATATATTAAAGTGACATAAACGGGTTGTTCAGAGTACTACACCGTGGCAAGATACTTAAGGTATCCCCACATCATTAGTCAAAGGATTAAGAACCAAGTACAACAAGTGCCTTAACAGTTACAAGAGAGAAAGTTCACCATCATCAACACAAAAGACAACAAGAAGCTAACGGACAACTGCACCAGTTTCACCATCCGGACCATTTTCAGCTTCATTCCGAGTCTCATCCATGCCATTGCTGTCCTCAACCTGTACCACCGGAACCCTCATTTCTGCCGGTCGGGAAGTCTCACCTCTGGTGGATAGGCACCTATATTCCCTAGCGGTCATTATACAGCGTTGGGCTATTACACTTTTCCTAGCGGTTGTCCTCATTCGTGGCCCCGGTCCCTTAGGAGGAGGATTGGTGACTGACTCTGAAAGACGAGGGCGTCTGGAGGTGTCTCTCTCGAGTGCACACTCTCTCAGGGGAACTGCAGGTATGGGTTCAGGTTCCTGAGGTGGATTTGGTGGAGGTTCTGGAGGATCTCTCAGGTTAATGTGACAGGCTTTCAAGGGCAAGTAGAATGAAAAGTTGACAGGTAAGACTAGATAACCTACTTCCTCAGAAGGACTTCTAAACAAGAATATGGTGACCCCGCTATATATACATTATCCGGTGGTTGGGTCATGATGCCAACCGGAGGCTGAAGGAAAGTCAACATGCATGGAGGCGACTAGAGGTCGGCTCATCGGTATACTTGTCAGAATCTATTAAGTAAGTGCAAGGGTAAGTCAAACGCAACAATGTACATGCTACGCAACATATAAGTGGTCCATTGTAAATTAGGATAACACATTATCATCACATATAATCACAACAAACACACATTTCATTATGCAATCATGCTGGTTATCAATCACCCTTATGACTCCTGAATTTCAGTCGAACTTCTCTTCCAATTACCCTAGAGGTTATACCCCCTGAGAAGAAAGTTCCTGATCCGACCTTTTTATTTCTGTTCAATACTATGAATGCTAGTAGTATATAAGGCCCGAAGCATAAGCTTCTACACTCTTCAAAAATTCATTCGGGAATAATGGACACGTTTTTTCGTTCCACTCTTTACCGAACTAGATCACCTTTAGGCTTCTCCGTCAGATATACCCGACAATGTTGATCCTTAAACATCATGGCTGGTACAGGCCTCAGAGACCCTTCCCGTCCAGACATTAGAGGTAGGAAATCATTGTATATATCGGGCTTATTCATCTCTGAACATGGCCACCCTAGGTATCTCTGTATCATCCATAATCCTTACAGTGGTAGTGACAACACTTTCTTACTCCATGTCTCTCCAGATATGGTTATTTAGCATCACATCACCCCCTTATACTTATTAGATATCTAGAGTGCATTGATGACCAAATTCGCAAGTGCACAGTTGATTATCGAAGTAATGTAAATGATATCGAACCCATAGGGATAGGTGTCCAATTATTAATTTATTTAGAACTTGTGCTGAAAATTAAAATTGATTTTAGCTTTGGTTTGTTTAGAACAAAGACTTGGAATAGCATAAATATATAAAGAAAAGATGATGATGGAGATTAAGCACTTGGGTTGAATTGAATAACTTATAATATATGCTAGCAAACCTCTACCTTATTTCTGAATTTTAAAACAATAATTCATGATGCTCTAGCCTATAGTTTCTACAAATTAATTCCTTACACATGTAGATCTTTCTTTCTAATTACTAAACTCAATTCCTTGCAATTTAGTTAATTAAAGAAGAAGATGAAGATAGAGTTCAGGCCAAGCAAAGTCTATCCTAATTTCTTAGTGATATGTCATATTTCTTCTTTTAAGTCCTATTTCCTTTATTACTTACCAATTTCCATTGACATAAGAAATAAGCATGAACACTTGTGCGCATCAAGATAAAATAAGAACAAGGAAATAAAACATGAACTTGCAATATTATTCAGAAATAAAGATGAAGAAAACTAAAGCATAATTATAAGCTAAATACAACCCAAGAACTTAAAAAGAAATTAGCCAAACATGGCTAATAGAAACATTGAATTACCCTGGACTAGGAGCTCAAGAATGGCTTCCCACAATTCTCAGGAATAATGCACTTAAGGGAGAAAGAAGAATACTTGTTGTATTCTGAAGTAAGGGATGATTTTTACAAGGGATGAAGACTCCTATTTATAGCAAAAATCTGCCTTCCAGCGCTTGAGCGCTGGGATCCCAACGCTTGAGCGCTGGGACTTATTTATTTCAGACGTTGCAAATAGAGGCCTAGCGCATGAGCGCTGGCTTCCAACACTTGAGCGTTGGAAAGGACTGCATACTTGGATCCTAGTCAGAGTGCCAACGCTTGAGCGTTGGCCTTCCAACGCTTGCGTCTGCTGATTGCTCTTCTTGCTGTTTTGCTCTTTTTCATGGTAGTGGGATTTGAATGCCTTCAATGACCTCCACTTTGTCTCCTCTTAATTTCTGAAACAGTCTTCCCTCTACCATCAATCCTTCACTCATCATTTTTCACATGTGCAAATTTAGAAGTGATTCTTCATATTCATTCTTTTCACTTTTGGTCCTCTCTTTGTTAGCAATTCACTTCTGGCCCTTCATTCTGCTGAAACTCTACTTTCAGCCCTCAACTCTTGGACTTTTGTACTTTGGCTCTTTCTTTCCTGAAATTTACAGTTTGGTCCCTGGACAAAAATGACTAATTCTACCAGCTTTCCTAAAATATAAAAATACCTATAAAAATTCCTAAAATATAAAATACAGTTTAAAAAACAAATAAAAGCTAATTTATATGCAAAATGAAAAATAAATAGAAAATCTAAATAAAAAGATTAGAAAAACCTATATGAGACTCAAAAATAACAAAATAAAAAGACTAAAAAGACCCTAAAATTATCATACAAAATCCAGTCATCATGCATATCTAAGATGAACTCTGTTTTGCATCTGTATCCCGACTCGTGGAATGAGTACATCTCCAAACATTAGAGATTGGATATACATATAGTAGGTCAGTAGAGTTTTACACACAGGAACCACGTTCTCTTGGTAACCAGCTCGCACTTAAGTTCTCCAACAGTTTCATCTTCCTACTTCATTTAATTATATCCATTAACTAGCTAACCTAATAGTGAGTCCTATTCAGTTATAGGGTAGGCTGCTTTACAGAAACAAGTGACAGGCCAACAATTACCTTGAGAATTTTCCTTCTTCTCTACTACCTCAGATGCCATAAGAATATTGCTAAAAGTAATTACAGTCAAGCCTTATGACGGCAATACCTAGTACCACTATATTCAATAATGTACTATCCCATTCTAATGTTCAATGCAACAACGATAATATCAAATCCAACATTTCATAATCAACATTCAAAGAACAACATTACAACACAACAAGCAAGAAAGTGTACATAATAATAATACGTACTCCATCTTTCTAATAGATTGCTTATATGAAACCTAACATGACATGGCATAGTCTAATTCCCTTTACCTCTGGTTCCAGTCTGATAGTCAGAGTCCGTACTTTGTCCTCGCGGTTTTGCATTTTAAACCACATAACTTTCGTTATGCGATTATGTTTCCCTTTATTTCTTATGATTCTGAATTACAACTTTTCTATATTCCACTTTCAGTCCCCTTATTTTCATTATTTACATTTTAGTCCCTATATTTTCATTATTTACATTTTAGTCCTTACACTATCCTTAAATTACGTTTCATCCTTCTAAATTAACTTCTATGAACCATTGATTCAGGCTGTGATACAACATCCTACATGTGATCATCTTCCTCTTCCTACTTAGGGTTAGGGTTTCCTTATATTTTCTTAAACATGAACCTAGGTTTCCATCTTATCTTACTCTTTCTCTCTCAAAAGCTCTTTATTATCAACATGCAGAGGCTTTTATCATGTTATACAAAGACTAATACGTTAGTTCTATCATCTCCTAAGCTAAGGTTCATGATATCAAAAACTTGAAAAACAAGCTTTATTTTTTTTCTGTTTCTTTCCACTTTCTGGGTTACCTAACATGTTCCTTGAGGTTCTAGTGTTTGATACGAACAATTTGCAAGTCATTTGGCCCACAGAGAGTGCCTGAAACACGAACACAAGTTTCATGTGTTCATGGCTTTTGTGGCTTTGAATCATGCTGTTCTAGGGCTTAAAACTTGTTCATTAAGGTTCTAAAGTGAAGAAATAAGGTCAAGAACGAGTTCTGGGGACTTAAATACCTCGAAAATGGAGTTTTGGAAATTTCTTCAAATTGACTCCCTGGAGAAGATGAAGTCACGGCAGCTGCCACGACGGTCGTCGTCGCCAGAGCTGAGCTGGTCACATTGTCGTGTTCTCCAAGCTTCCAGAAGAAGAGTGGTGGTGATGGTTTGTGCTTAAACGTCCTAACTTCACCGAAAAACGCGATTGAAGAAATTTTTGGGCTGTCTGATTCTGGAAAATTCTGCCGAAATCTAGAAAAAATTTCAAAAGCTTTGTACCTTCGATTTCTTGGGTAAAACTTCAAGGAAACTATCCAGAATCCATCCTTGATCTTCCTGAAAGACAATGGTGAAGGAATTCGACAGAAAACACGAAGGAAAAAGAAGAATTGAAGAAGAGAAAATTGCAAGATAGTTTTCGGATTCTAGAGAGAAGTGAGAGCTTCTCTCTCTATGCAGGCTCTCTGGGATGCTTCAGAATGCTGCTCTAAAGTCCTTGGATAACAGATAATCGATTTATACAGGTTGTAAGTGTATTAGTTTAAAGAACTTGGATTATCAACTTGATTAAGTTGCACCACCAATGATATTTCATGCATGAAGGTTATGGTTTCATTCCATGCAATTTGAAGTGTGCAGCACGAAATTAGGGCTTCTGCTAGCCTTAATTACAACCTCTTTAGGGTTTGAGTTGATGTGCATAGTGACATTTATCTTCATCATTCTCTACCTACCTCAAACCAATCTCACCACAATCATTTTCTCCATCTCACCCATCATCATTGGGTCTTGTTTTTCGCACTTTCTCACCTTTCCGTCGTGTTTTTCGCACGTATCGTCAAGACGCGTTTTTCATTTCTTGTTCTCAAAATTTTGATTTTCACTGTGTTATTTTCGCACATATAAGTGCGAAGGCTTGAAAAAATAAAAAGTGCGAATAGCCTCTGGGACTTGTAAAAAAATTCTCACGTAAAATTCGCACCTATAAATGCGTGAGGAGCATGAAATTCGCACTAATAGTGAGAATTTTACGTGATATTTTTTTTTTTGAATTTTTACACGTCCCAGAGCCTATTCGCACCTATAAGTGCGTGAGGAACATGAAATTCGCATTTATAGGTGCAAATTTTACATGAATTTTTTTTTACAAGGAGAAGAAATGTAGTCTGCGACGGAGAAGAAAAAAGAGATGGTTGAGGAGAAGGGAGACAACTTCGTAGGGTTTCAGAAAGGAGAAAAGAAATGTGGGTTTGTGAGGTTGCAGAGATGGTTCGTAAGGTAAGTTGAGTGGGGCGTGAGTGAGAGTTTTGAGCTTTTTTGTTTTTTATATTTAAAGGTATTTTTGGGTTTACAAAATTAATGGGATGACATATAAACAACTTGGGATGACATCAAAACCAATTCCCTCATTTAAATTGTGCGTAATGCAAGTAATTTTTAGTTTTTTGGTGTTTCACCGTGTATACTTTATTTGGCTTATGAATGTTGAGTTTGAGTACAAAGTTTCTAATTTTTTCTAATTTTTTTACTTCATTCTTGTGTGTTTCTGAGTTTGTATTTCCCGAACCTTGCATTTTTGGGTTGATGTTGGTGTGGGTTTTGTGAGTTTCTGAATTGATGTTTGGTTTCTGGGTTTTTTATTTGGTATTTGGTTGTTGTTTCTGGATTTTTTGTTTCGTTTGAATTTTTGTTGTTTTTTATTATTTAGGGAAGATGAAGAGGCGGAAGTGGTGAAGAAGGGGAAATTTTCTTTGGTTTAAGCTTTTGATATTCCGAATTTTGGTGAAGGGGATGGAGATGAGGTTTGGGGAAATAATATTTTTCTGGAATGGGGGATGGTAATGAAGATGATAGTAGAAGGGAGAAGAAATTTGGGGATGATGATAATGATGAAGATGATGAAGGATGGGGATAAAGATGAGGTTTGGGGAAGTAATATTTTTTTGGGTTTTCTGGGTTTTGGGGTTAAAAGATGAAGATGATGAAGATGTAAAGAAGAAGATGAAGATGCTGGGTTTGTATTTTTTTGTCACTTTGAGATCATGTGTCGATCACGTGAGTTCCTTTGGTCCCTTTCTCTCTCCAATCAGCAAGCCACGTCACTTCTGTCATGCCATATAATCTAAAAATGTTAAGTTTCTAACAACAGGTGGAAAAAAAAACCAAAACTGCAACAGTTTGTAAAAATGAGGGGCGTTTTAGGCTAATTTTGTTGTTAGGGACCTAATTTGCACTTTCGTGATAAGTGAGGGACCAAAAGTGCTATTAAGCCGCATAGTTTCCACTAAAAAAAACTTGTGCATAGTTAGTGTAAGTATAGATAGCAACCTGAGACGGGGGGTGAATCAGGGTTGCACGATTTTCGCCTTATCAAAATTATTACTTTCAAGATAAAGGTGATCACAAAGCGACAATTGTGATTGCAGCGAAATTAAGAATTGCTTGAAAGTAAAAGATGAGGGATAGAGGAAATCACACACGAGATTTTATTCTGGTTCACCTTCTATCCACCGAAGGCTACGTCCAGTACCTCAAGAAACCCCTTGAGGATTTTTCCACTATTGATAAAACTTCTTACAAGTGCTTACACCAAGTACCTTAAGAGTTTCTATCAACAACCCTGAAAGCAAACCACTTTCAGTCCGTGAAAGCAAACCACTTTCAGATAATCAACCTTCACCTAACCCTACGGTGAATTGTTCACTCAACCAGAATGAAGATGAAGAAGAAATTCTAACTGGCTGAATCAATCCTTCAATATAAGAATGGATTGATTGTAGGAGTTATGCTTTAAGGCTCTTAAGCATATGAAGGCTCTCTGGATTCTGAGTTCTTCAAAATTTGAACAGCATATGTGTTCTTTTACAATGAAGAATAATGAACTCAGAATATAGGCTCTTTGAAAGTTTAAGAACAAAGCTTAAATGAATATGAAAGAATTGTTCAAGTGTAATTGTGGCCTATTTCGTGTTTGTTTTGTTTCTGGACTCAAATGGACTATTTATAGGCATAAGGGATCATCCATGAACCAACACAACCTTTCCCAAACGATTTGAGACACAATGGTTCATGAAATAATGCAACTTGTCGACCATGTAATCGATTACAATACTTAGGTAATCGATTACACTAAGTGACCGTTGCTGTTTGAATTTCAAATTCAAACATGTAATCGATTACAAGCAAGCTGTAATCGATTACTTGCCTTTGTGTAATCGATTACCTTAAAGGTGTAATCGATTACACTCAGGTCCATTTTCCAGAAAATGAAACTTTGAGATACCCTTGAGTTTTTCTACCACTTTTAACTTATGAAAAGGTTAAACTCAAATATTTTTAGATGTTTTTAGAGCATTTATGCTAAGAGAAGCCTTGGAAGCATTACTTACCTAATTACAAAAGACTTAGTTGATCTTGAACCCTTGATATTGCTTGAGACATGTTGCACCGGTTCTTCGAAGTCTTCTTTTCTTCTTTTTGTCCACGAGTTTGTCGTCATCAAAACCTCAGCCAGGGTCAGGAGCAAGACCTTCTTCACAATCTCCCCCTTTTTGATGATGGCAAACACATGCTTTGGTCTTTAAATATCATCATGTTGTTTATGTCAGAAGCTCCCCCTGTTTAATGCAACTCCCCCTTTTTGTTCCACTTGTAGCATTCTTGTAAATGATCTTTACAAAGCACAGGACCTTTCTCCCCCTTTTGACTTCATCAAAAAGAAGAAAAGGCCAAGAAATATACCATACATGCTAACAAGGAATATAAGCGTTGAAAACCATAGGGAGTGGGGGTAAACACGTCATAACTTTTTAAAAGCAAACAACACACTATATATATAATTAGTAATATAACATAGTTACAAATAGTTTACAAACTTGAGAGAAGTAACAATAGACAAACATGTTACATGAAGAGAAAATACACACTACATAGTAGTTAGGTATATGTTTATTACAATCAACACCGAATTTGCTGTAGTAGGAAACTATTTATGAAACTAGGTATCAGAAGAATTCTCCGACATTTCCGACACATCAAGTTCTTTGAGTTTGTCAATTTCCTTACACAGAAAGCAGTGGACAGACTCTATTTGATTTTCCAGAAGAAGAAATCGAGAGCGAACAGTGTCTTCTAGATGACCCAACTTTTGTGTCAAGCGAAGGGCCAAAATGTCCATGCGTTCAAGAATGACTCGAGTCTCTAGAGAGCAATGCGGAGGTATCGCATAGAATGGAGACACAATGTTTTTCTGGGCATCCACACGATAGCGATGATTGACATATTGGTCATGGACTGTTTCGTGCCTTGGAGTATTGGCAGGAGAAGTGCCATTGGATGGACGAGAATCAGACGCCATGACAGGAATGAGGAGGATAGAATATGCAATAGTGAAGGTTCAGGGTTTATTAGGTAGGGATCGAAGATGACAGGATTTTGACTTGTAAGAGAATTTTGATTGAAATGACATGATCTGTTTATATAACTCGAGCATGTAATCGATTACGGAATTTATGTAATCGATTACTGACGGTTTCTAAGGATTTGAAATTCAAAAGAATGAGAGGGAAAGGAATTTCTGTTCGAATTTCATATCTGTTTCGACTTTGTAATCGATTACTGCAAGAGTGGTAATCGATTACCAGTGGTTTCTGGAAAGGCACGAGGACCAGAATACTTATGTTAATCGATTACAGGATATATGTAATCGATTACTTGAGACATTTTTCAAGTTCTAAACTGCATATTCCTATGTCATCGATTACTAGATGGATGTAATCGATTATGGATATAGAAAATCACACAAAAAGCATATAAACACATAATCAAACATGTAAAGCACATAATCACATATCAGGTTCATCTAATATGTCTAATTCTCTCCTAATTTTAAAGAAAGAACCCTTAGGAAGAGGCTTAGTAAATATGTCAGCTAATTGATTATGAGTATCTACAAAAGAAATTTCTATATCCTTTCTCAAAACATGATCCTGAAGAAAATGATGTCTAATATCAATATGCTTCGTTCGAGAGTGCATGATGGGATTTTAGTCAGATTAATCGCACTGGTATTGTAACATTTGATAGGGATGCAGCCCAGCTTTAAGCCATAATCCTTGAGTTGTTATTTGAGCCATACCGTTTGTGCACAACAACTTCCTGCAGCAATGTACTCTGCTTCTGCAGTACTTAGAGCAACACATGCTTGTTTCTTACATGACCAAGAAACAAGTGCATTTCCCAGTAAGTGATAAGTACCACTTGTACTTTTTCTCTCAGTTTTGCAACCAGCAAAATCTGAATTTGAATATCCAATCAAGTCACATACACTCCCTTTGGGATACCACAAACCAACATTTGAAGTTCCTCTTAAATATTTGAAAATCCTTTTCACAGAACTCAAATGAGATTCCCTAGGAGATGCTTGATATCTAGCACATAGACATACACTAAACATAATATCAGGTATACTTGCTGTTAAATAAAGAAGATATCCGACCATACCTCTGTATTTGGTAATGTCCACTGGAGTTCCGGACTCATCTTGATCTAGATATGTATTAGATCCCATTGGTGTAGCTATGGCTTTGCAATCATCCAAGTCATATTTCTTTAATAGCTCTTTGCAGAATTTGGATTGATTTATGAATATTCCATCCTTAGATTGCTTGATTTGAAATCCCAGAAAGAAATTTAACTTTCCCATCATAGACATCTCAAATTCTTCTTGCATCATGTTAGAGAATTCCTTGCATAGAGATTCGTTAGTGGAACCAAAAATAATATCATCTACATAGATTTGAACTAATAACGTATTACCTTTGGTTCTCTTGATGAATAGAGTTGTATCCGCCTTACCCTTTTGAAATCCTTTTTCACAAATGGAATGTACTCAATCTGTCATACCATGCTCTTGGGGCTTTCTTGAGACCATAAAGAGCTTTCTTCAATTTCAAGACATGTGAAGGATGCTTAGGATCTTCAAATCCTGGTGGTTGCTTCACATATACCTCTTCTTGTATATATCCGTTCAGGAAAGCGCTTATGACATCCATTTGATACAATGCGAAGTCTAAGGAGCAAGCATAAGCCAATAGAAGTCTTATGGCTTCCAATCGAGCAGCTGGTGCATAGGTTTCATCAAAATCAATTCCTTCTTCTTGATTATAACCTTGTGCAACCAGCCTTGCCTTGTTTCTGACAATGATACCATTTTCATCCAACTTATTTTTGAATACCCACTTTGTACCAATGATATGCTTGTCAACAGGCTTTGGAACCAATTCCCATACTTGATTTCTTTCAAATTGGTTCAATTCTTCTTGCATGGCTACTATCAATACTCATCTCCTAAAGCATCATTGACTTTAGAAGGTTATGTTTGTGAAACAAACGCCATATTTAAGACTGAGTCATTCAAGCGTAGTCTTGTTGAAACTCCTTTTGATATGTCACCAATGATGTTGTCAATGGGATGATCCCTGTGTGTTCTCCATTCTTTTGGCAACTTATAATTGGCATCTTCAACTTGTTCAACCTGTTTTGGTTCTTGCTCTATTTGCTTTTGATGATCATCCTTGATTATGTTTTCTTCCTCATCATAATCAGGAAATGAAGATTTATCTTCATTGAAAGAGTTAGACTCATCAAATGATACATGAATTGATTCTTCAACAACTAAAGTTTTCTTGTTGAAAACTCTATATGCTTTGCTTGTCAGAGAATATCCAAGGAATATACCTTCATCATATTTTTCATCAAACTTACCAAGGTTTTCCTTACCATTGTTCAAGACAAAGAATTTTGGTCCAAAAGCATGCAAATGAGCAATATTGGGTTTTCTTCCTTTGTATAGTTCATAAGGAGTCTTCTTCAGTATTGGGCTTATGAGTATTCTGTTGGATATGTAGCATGCAGTACTTACTGCATCAGCCCAAAAGTATTTAGGGAGGTTGGATTCACTTAGCATGGTCCTTGCTAATTCTTCTAGTGGCCTGTTCTTCCTTTCCACAACACCATTTTGTTGTGGTGTTATTGGTGCAGAAAAGTTATGTGAAATCCCATTTTCATCACCTAATTCTTGGAAGAGATGATTCTGAAATTCTCCACCATGGTCACTTCTTATAGAAGAAATTTTTGAAGCTTTTTCATTTTGAAAAAGCTTTGCATATCTCTTAAATGCATTGAAGGCCTCATTCTTATCGGATAAGAATATAGCCCATGTGAATCTTGAGTAATCATCAACAATAACTAAAGCATCACAATTACCTCCAAAACTTCTAGTTCTTGATGGCCCAAATAAATCCATGTGAAGTAGTTGGAGAGGTCTTGTTGTTGAAACTACATTCTTGAGTTTGAATGATACCTTGGTTTGTTTGCCTTTCTGACATGCATCACAAAGCTTATCCTTTTCGAATCTCATCTTTGGAAGTCCAATAACAAGATCATGCTTGACCAATTTATTTAAATGATCCACGTGAATGTGAGCCAGTCTTCTATGCCAAAGCCATGCATCATTGTTGTTCTTGGCTAGTAGGCATCTAACATTTGATGGAATTTCATCCAAGGATATCATGAAGACTTTATTAACTTTATATCCTGAGAATTTGATTTCTCGAGTTTTCACATCTTTCACCACACAGATATCATTTATAAAACCAACTTTCAAGCCTTTGTCACATAATTGACTAATACTCAGCAAGTTATGCTTCAATGCATCAACATATAGAACTTTATCAATGATGGTTTGAGGGGGTGTGCCTATTCTTCCAATGCCAAGTATTCTCCCTTTCTCATTATTGCCACATGTGACATATCCCTTTTCTCTGGGCATAAGATATAAAAACTTTGTTTTGTCTCCTGTCATGTGTGATGAGCAGCCACTATCTAGATATCATAAGTCGCTTGCTGCTTCCATGCACACCTGCAAAACAGAGTTTAATCTTGGGGGTTAGGTACCCAATTTGCTTTGGGTCCTTCAATGTTAGTGACTTTCTTAATCCACATGTATTCCTTATTTGGTACTCCTACATTTTTGTAATAGCACTTATTTGGAGTATTTTCTATTTTGTTACAATAAGTGCATGAATATCTGTTGTACCCTGAAGTATGTCTAGGAATGGAATTTATCCTATTGGAATACTTCTTATGATAATTCTTCCCATTGTTTGTAGTCTTTGAAGAACTTGCAATCTCATGCTTAGAGGTTCCTTCTCCTTTGCTTGGCTTAACAAAGATAGTTTTCTTAACTTCTTTAGCCTTTGACTGTGATGTATATCCTAGTCTAACTTTATTGCTTGTGTGTCTTTGTGCACTTAGGATATCATCCAGTTTTTGCTTTCCAATGTTGAAGTTATGAACTCTTTGTTGAAGACTATCTATTTTCTCTTCTAATGAATTGCATTTAGTGCATTCATGTGGAATGTCTAGTGTAGATTTTACTATGTCTAGTTCATTATGTAGAATCTTACATTTGTCTTCTAATGAAGAGATAATAGCATTTTGTTTACTACTAACTTTAGAGAAATTTTGACATAACTTAAACACATTTTCAATAGCAAATTCTAAATCATGAAATGAAATACCATTGCTACTAACCTCGATGTCTTCATTATCTGAGTCATGGGAGGCCATTAGAGCGACATGTGGTTCTTCCTTGTCGGAGTCAGATGATGAACTCACTTCATTTTCATCCCATGAAATGTAGGCTTTCCGTGCAGTTGACTCCCTTTTGTCAAACTTCTCTTTTAATCCATGCTTCTTCTTTTGAAGATTTGGACAATCCAATTTGATATGTCCAGGTTTTCCGCATTCAAAGCATGTAAATTTCTGAGAGGAGGAAGGTTCACTATTCCTTTGGAAGGTTCTATTATTGTTAAATTTCATACTTTTCCTTTTGAATAGTTTTCCAAGATTCTTCACAAGAAGATTCATGTTTTCATTGACGTTCTCTTCAGAATCTGTATCATAGTCTTCTTTGATGCTTTCCTTTGCTTTTAGAGGGATGGAACGATACTTCTTCTCATGTTGTTCGTGTTCTTCTAGACGATTCAACTCCAATTCATGTTCTTGGAATTCATGTTCTTGGAGTTTTCCAAAGAGAGTTGCTAGTGTCATATTAGACAAACTCTTCTATTCAGAAATCGTTGTAACCTTTGGTTGCCATGCTCTTGTAAGTGATCTTAGAAATTTCATGTTTAGATCACTCCTGGAAAATTCTTTACCAAGTGCAATCAAATGGTTAGTCAAATGAAAAAGTTAGTCACTCCTGAAACTTTGAGATACCCTTGAGTTTTTCTACCACTTTTAACTTATGAAAAGGTTAAACTCAAATACTTTTAGATGTTTTTAGAGCCTTTATGCTAAGAGAATCCTTGGAAGCATAACTTACCTAATTACAAAAGACTTAGTTGATCTTGAGCCCTTGATATTGCTTGAGACATGTTGCACCGGTTCTTCTAAGTCTTCTTTTCTTCTTTTTGTCCACGAGTTTGTCGTCATCAAAACCTCAGCCAGGGTCAGGAGCAAGACCTTCTTCACAGTTAGTATTACTAATCAATCACCATATGCAATATTTTACTACTTAAAAAAAGGTTTATTTCAGAATTTATGAAATTGCCAAAGATGTTATAAATGTTATCTTACTACTTTGGCACCCAAAAATACGTAATGGCTACTTTGGCAGTCGAAAAGACAAGCTAGACGTGGAATAAGAACTATTCGTTGGATGAATGGTTGAGGCATAGTATTAGCCATTCACATGAAAGTGCAAAACAACTGAATAGTGGTGATTGCATACTTGGACAAAATTTGTCGAAAAATGCAGAAGCTTGGCAGGAAGTTGGAAATATTTCAAGGGCTTCTAGAACGTCTTCACATGCAGAAAGCAGTAATGGGCTCAACCCCTGGTAAGTTGGGAATGTATTTTCCACCATTGAACCAGTCGATACAAGGAAGATCGGTTCAAAATAATCTTCCAGGATGACTAGGAGAGATTAGGTACCAACACTCCATAATCCACGAGTGCTTATAAGGATCAGAAACGTGAGCTAGTAGTAGGTAGCTATATCAACTGCTCTACTTAGCCAAATGTTTCCCCTATAAATAGGGGGAAGGTCATTTGTAAACAACACACAACTCAACAATCAAACAAAATCTCACAATTTCACGTATTTCCTTTGTCATTTACTTTCTCGCCTTTACTTTCCGACACTTAACTTTATTTATAATTTTTCAGTCTTTATATTTCTGCCTTTATTTCAAGACTTTATATTTCAGCATTTAAGTCTTTATTCATTTTAGTCGTTCCATTAGTTTCATAGATTCAACTAGTTCACAACTTCTCAATAGTAGTCACTAGGAAATTTTTGGAGTGTGCTAGGAACCTACATTACGGAACAGAGTCATTTCCAATGTAGGTGAACCCACCTAATGTTAGGGACCCTATGGGGTCAAATTTTATAGATCCGAATATGATTGGCAATGCGATCAGGCGACATTTCAATGTTCAGTTATGACCAATCAACAGGCTCATCTATGGGAAGTCGTACCTAGAATGGGTCGACAAGATAGTACCTTTGTCGAGAGGATTCAAGGTCCTTGACTTTACCACCTTCTCCGGAAAAAATGATAATTCCACCATGGAACACGCCGGATGATTCACGATCCAATGTGGGAAGGCTATCTAGAATGAATTCTATAAGCTGTAGTTGTTCCCATTAGCACTCACAGGAGCTGTTAGCAATTATGCAACTGTACAAAATTCGCGAAGTAAAAAAGAGCTATCAAACCACATGAATAATTGGTTTAGTAGATTCAATCTCGAATTTTCACAATTCAGAATGAAAAATAAAATTATAATGGAAAAAGTTCATTTTTATCTTGTTGAAGGTAACAAAAGCAGTAGCAAATGAGATGAAATAACTTATGAGAAAACAGTACTCAAGTTTTTTTCCCACCAATTCCAATTCTTTGAGCATGAATCCTAGACAGTGGTACTCTCGGCAAGGCTGCAGTGGTGCTCATAATGGTCCGACATAAGTGAGGTGGAGTCTCCAAGTTCAATGCGTTAGGGGGAACTTGTGACACCCTGATTTCTAGGGAGCTACAACAGTGACCAAACAGTAATTAAACATGCAAGCTGAATAGTCCAAGCCTGTTACATCACCGCAAACGATGTTTGTTGAGACGTGGGGGCGATTGAGGAGGTGTTGCGCTTCTTCTGAGCACCGCCTACCAGTTGGGGGAAGGTAGTCGATCTCCATCGCCGTGCCCGAGAGGAGTCCCTGCAAGACACTCCGATGCCAAAGTGAGAGGCCGAAGTGAAAGGGGGAGAGTATATAACTGGGGTGAGAAGTGCGTACCTTACAAGCTTGATGAACCCCCTTATATAGGGGTTGGATGTCGGCATGACCTTCGAGGGCTTGTAATTATGGCCTCGTACCTGCCTTCTCCTGGGCCGCAGGATCCTCTGTAGTGCCTAGAGGATCGGAAGATGGAGGGTTCCTCGGGAAGGTGTAGCAGGTCCTAGAGCGTCGCGCCTGCTAGGGTAGACTCGCGAATGGAATGGTGATGGGATGTTCGGGGGTGTTCAATGTCCGGGAGTGTGTCAGAGAGCCTCTCGTTCTATTGGCCTTAGGACCGAGAGGGTGTGAGTATTTTTGTGGCCGGTCAGGGCGCGCGGGAAAGGTCTCCTGTTCAGGAGGTTTTTGGCATTGGCTTCAGTCACTTAGCTGAACATGCACTGGGAGGGTTATGATAGTGATAAAACACACAAGAAAGTGGGGTTTGAATTATGTGTGTAGTTTTTAAACTTCTTTTCAGTTATAAACAGCTAAATGGATTCAGATAATGATATGAGTGTATGCAGCGGAGTTTAGTGTAAAACTGAAAAGTAAAGCACGCAGTGTATTTATCCTGGTTCACCCCCTTAATCGACAGGGCTACATCTAGTGCTTGGCTTCACCAAGATTTTTCACTATTTGATCAACATAGTACAAACATTCTACAGGACTTCTCCTAGTATTAGAAGGAGTTCTCCTTGCAAGTATTATACAGGACTTCTCCTAGTATTCGAAGGACTTCTCCTTGCAAGTATTGTACAGGACTTCTCCTAACTAGTATTCTGCAGGACTACTCCTGGTTCCTTTTCAAGGTTGCTTTGGTTTTCTACAATAATCTCTTCAACAAGAGTTAGGTGGGAAAATGAAGAACATTTTATAGAGAGGATATAGATTTAGGTTCTCTGTTTGGTTTGCGTGTGGATAAGATAAGAGTAACACTCTATAAGCTTTTCACACTGGCGGACGACTTAACTCAATTTAGGATGGCTTTAAGCTTTTGAGTTATGGCAATTAAGGCTTGGTTCTGTGGGCAACTTGGTGAGAATAAGAGATAATTTAGTATTCAAGTCGCCAAGTTAATCCGAATGTTAAGTCCTCTATTTATATCTTCAGTAGGATATCCCCAGTAAGCTTGACGAAGATTTGAAAAATAGTTCCGTTGGAGGTTCTGCTTCCTTGTGATTAACGAATACTTCTGCAATCCTGAAACAGCATCAATTGCTTTCGTTGACGTCGTCTGGCACTTTAATGCTTTCAGACTTGAGCTTTTTTTTGGGCATTGAATGCTAGTGCAAGCCAGCTAAGTGAGCATTAAATGTTCTGAACAGAAGATTTGATTTTGATCGTTGAGGAGATACTATGTTCAGAAAGACCCGCTATTGACTCTAAAAAGGTTGCTTGAATTACGGAACAGCAGAGAGGTTTGCAGAAACGAGGAATAAAGTATTAATTATGTCCCTTTCTTCATTCTGTAATTAATAGTGTTTCATTTACTGTGCTGACGAGGTAGATAGCCTTTGTTGCATAGAGCAGTTATGACAAACGAACTCTTCAGAATCTTTGTCAAACGAACTCTTTAATATGTTTTGGGAAACGAACTCTTCAGTGTACCCAAACGTATTCGATTCGTTGTGTTGCAAGACTAACACATTGCTGAGAAGCCATACGTACTCCATAAGGAGAACGTACTCAACTGGCAGACTAACTCTTAACAATTGGCCAGACGTACTCCTTGAGCGGACGTACTCTTTTGAATGAGTTGTCAAGCAAACACTTTGAATAAAAGCCAATCGTTCTCCAAAGCCAGATGTGCTCCTTCAGATCTGTGACCAGACTTACTCCACTTTGGCAAGTGTACTCCTTTTTGTCAAGGTTCGTTCAAACACCGGACGGTCTCAACTTGTCAAGTGTATTTTAGTGTTGTATGAGCACAGCTACCCAAGTGCTTTTAAATGGATGACTGTCACAGTAGGCAAATTGGTTCTTCGGTGAGTTGCCGGACGATCTCCACTTATCTACTTTCTTTTGAACTTCTACATTTTGATAATGCCTTGTGAGAATGTATGCAGCTGTTCTTCAGGTAGATGGATGTTCCTGAGTATGAAGTATTCAAAGTATTAGAACATCTTTATCCAATGCTATTAAACCTAGAGTGAAATTTTTATCTATCAAAATACATAAATTATGAAATCGTTTGAATCTAACAATCTCCCCATTTTTCATAATGACAATTTCTGCTAAGAAAAAGGTTTAATATTTTTTACTTTGAAAGAAAGAGAATAAGTGCGTTGTTTTCAAAATGCTTAAATTCACTTTTTGTCCCTGATAATTCTCAAAGTTGCAAATCGTACCCCACCAAAAAATTTGTCACCAAATGTACCCCTCTAAATTTTGAGATGAGCACTTTATGCCCTTCCGTCAGTGTACTGTTAAAAAATTAACGGATGGGCTGACGTGGCATGCCACGTCATTAAATGAGTTTCAGAAATTGGCAAAAGGGGTGGGGGAGATTCAAACACAGGATCAGGAAGTGGCAAAACACACCTTTTGCCAGTTGAGCTACACAATTAATTGATAATATAATGAACAAAATTTAATTTATATCATCAAACATTACAATAAAAGAAAAAAAAACTATACCATCAATATTTAAAATAGAAATATAATAATTACATTACTAAAAGTAGTTGATGTATCAATATATGTGTGCAATTGACGAATTGAATATAATACTAAATTCAATTTTCAATTAGTGAACTTTTCTACTTTTATATTGTAATCATGATTATTTAATTATTTAATATGCTCTTTTATAGCATAAAATTTTCATAATATTAATATTAAATGTGTATTAATTTAATAAAATAATACTCTATTTATACACATAACTATCTTATTAAATCAATACACATTTAATACACATCTAATACTATGCATGTTCATGTTTATAGACTTTTGTACGAGAAAAATCTCGTTAAAAGAACCAGCCTTATGATAATGTAAATGTTTACGGCTCAAACAAGATTGTCTCACGTAAATGACACATGAGTTAGATAAAATAATTTCATCAACTCCACACATTTATTATATGGTAGTAAATTTTTAAATATATTATAAAATTTAATATTTGTTGTATTCGTTCAATAGTGTAAATTTGAATAGGTTTAATTAATGACAGTAAATGTGTGTACATTTAATAGTATTATATATATGCATAAATTAATATTATAAGTATTTAATGCTATTAAATGAATATAGTAAATAATAGTTACAATGTAAAACTAACTGATTTATCAATAATGTTTGAGTTTGACAAATTTGTTGGAATCTTCAACTCAAGAGAGCAGAGTTGATGATATAGTTTTTTTTTTCTTTTATTGTAATGTTTGACGATATAAATTAAATTTTGTTCATTATATTATTAATTAATTGTATAGCTCAACTGGCAAAACGTGTGTTTTGCCACTTCCTAATCCTGTGTTCGATTCTCCCCTACCCCTTTTCCAATTTCTGAAACTCATTTAACCCTTCCGTCAATTTTTTAACGGCACCCTGACGGAAGGGCATAAAGTGCTCATCTCAAAATTCAGAGGGGTACATATGGTGACAAAAATTTTGGTGGGTTACAATTTGCAACTTTAAGAATTATCAGGGGTAAAATGTGCATTTAAGCCTTTTCAAAAATAAGCTATCATTTGAAATGATATGTTATTTTTCTCAAAGTATTTCTTTATCTAGAAAAACAAGAACGTTCTTGACAATTGTTGCATACGAGAACATTTTTATGCCTTAGCATTATTTTTAGCAAACATGAAACCTTTAGATCTTAACATTATTTTTAAACAGACGAGGACGCTTTGTAACTTAACAATAATTTAATTTGTCCAAAGATTTCTTTCTAAGAAAAATAATTTTATTTCCTAAGATTTCTTTCTGTTTGCTCCCCCTCAACATGATGTGCTCCCCCTAAGCCTGATATAAAATTTGTCCAAAGGAGATTTCTAATTTTCTTGCTATCCTTGACATATGCTTCTCCTAATTTCTCTAATCTTTATCTCTAATCACATACTTCTTGCTAATCTTTTGCTTTACTCAATTTTCCCCTTTTTTGGCATTAACAAACTGAGTAGAGAAACATTTTTATGATTATCACTAGTGCTTTTTCTAAGTTCTTGTTTCATTTCTCCCCCTAAGTCTGATATACAATTTTAACCAAAAAAATTACTAGTATTTCTTTCTATCCATATCTATTACTAGTATTTCACTGGTACTTTTTCTCTATCCATTCTCCCCCTTTGGCATTATCAAAAGAAACAGCTTAAAAGCATGGTATGAAAAGAACTGTATCAAGAGTATATAACAAAAAATGCAGCAAAACCATAAGTAAATTGTTTAAGGGAAATTTAAAGAGAAGGTTTAAGGATTGAAGGGTTTCTTCAGGTGATCAAATAGTTTGTTGAGAGTCTCCTGCACTAGCCCAAATGTGGCATCCATGTGGTCTTTGATCTCTTTGCGTAAGTCCTCATTTCGGCCCTTCATCTCTTGACGTAGTTCTTCAGCTTGCTTATCGGCTGCCGCTTTCATCTCTTCAAATTTCTTTTCCAAAAGAGTAAGTCTGTCATTGCCTTCTGGCTGCACTAAAGTGAGAGCATTTGTGTCGACGCCTTCGAGTGCTTGATCGTCATGATCTTCAGCCGTTTGTGATTGAGCATCATCTTTAGGCAAAGCAACAGAGATGGGCTGAGCAGACGAAATTCCTTCAGCCGTGTTTTCATCTTGAGGCATGCCGCTTGAGAGAGGCTCTGGAAGTGAACTGTGATGCGCGTCACCGGTTGTATCCATGGAATTGGACTTTGATTCCAACAGAGCTTTGGAGATGGTAATAGTGTGTGGCAACTGGATTGTAGGCATGGCAGATGGTGAACTTTGTGGGAATGCGGTGAAGGATGGATATGGCTGAGGCTTGGGCATTTGAGCTACCAGAATAAGCGACCATGATCCTGATCTAATCACCACGTGTTTGACTCTATGGATCCAGTGATACGGAATGGTGCTCACATGAATATTTCTGAAGTCAGATAGCTCCCAATTGTGATAGAAAATATCATACCTAGTCCGCTTAGTGAGTGTAAGTTGGAGAGTGTTACAAGAAGGAGGTGCCCATATTCTAGCTCTAACACAGAAGTTGTAGCCCACAAGTTCTGCAATTACACTAGGAAAACATATAGCATTTTCCATAGGAAGCAGTCTTGGTTTCCTCCACGAGAGTGGCATGATGCTGAATCTGGGCTTCTTCAGAACATTGACAAGAAAGGACCTGACCTCTTTCTCCACGGATTTGGTCTGAAGAGATGATTGAGAGGCTTGAGTGATATGGTCCGGTCTGGACAAAGACGATGAAGCTGCCATAGGCTTTGATTAAGCGGACAGAATCTCATTAAGAGATGGATCCGGATCACATGCAGAAATTACTTCATCGACAAGGTCCTCTGCTTGTTCAGAACTTGTATCCTTCTCCGGAATGGCCACTTTGTTAGCATGTGACATCGTCTTGGCTCCAGCAGGACTAAGTCTTTTAGTCGCGATCGGACTAAGACATACTTCCATAGCCGGACGACTGCTGTGATCAGTTACCTGTAGAGTAGTGTCAACTGCCATAGGACTTCCATGTTTAACGTCCATCGGACGAACTTCATCAGAAATCATTGTTGACGATGGTTTGGTGAGTGCAACAGTTTTAGTCCTTTGATTTTCCCTTTTTGATGGGATTGAGAAAGTCGGGGTGGTGAAATCATTTCGGGGCTTTTCTCTTTACCCTTATCAGCATCAGTGTGAGTTGGTTGTTGTGATTTCATGGATGACTTGATAGGAGGATCAATAGTTGGATCAACTATTTGCTTATACCGTCTGACCTAGGAAATAATACACTTAGCCCATCTTTCAACATCCTTGGAGTAGTGAGGTCTCCATTGAGGTGTTTCATAAGGTAGAGGCGAATTGTTGCTTAGCTATACCCTCACCCAATGACTATCATTGATGTTACACATTACATCAATGATTGGAGGAATAGAAGCTGGACCAAGGAGAGGCAGGTAAGTGCATGATTCCCTTTCACTCAGGATTACAAGGATGATGTTGAAAGTTATAGCTGCGAGCAAACCCATATCAGGGGTTGTGAACCACTTTGGAGAAAGAGATGGTTCTCCAGGAGCAAGCCTCAACGCCATAGATACGACATCATAACGATTATCAGAACTAAATATGCCTCTGTGGAGAGTCCGTCTGGTTGTGAGCTCTTCAAGCATTCTTCTTCTTATTTCTGGCCAGACATTCTCATTTTTGCCAATCCACTCTGCTATGGATCGATAACCGCATTTACCATCATCTTGCACATCTATAATGTCCTTCACGTAATCGTGAAATAAAGAAGGCAAGTGTGGTAAATATTGTACATGAGCAGCAAATGGTTGAGCTTCTTCCAGGATGGGCTCCATGACTGTCTTTGTAGCATTTCGTACTAACTTTGCTATAGGCATAGCATCTTCAGGGTCGTCAGATGAAGACTTAATCGGTTTGGAAGCAGTTGATGAAGTTGTCGTTTGATGTGCTTTTATCAAAAGTCTTCGTTTGGCCTTGGGAGCGGATAGTGTCTCTTCGGCAATCTCAGCGGACGAAGACACTATTTTAGTAATTTTGCCAGATGGGGATATCTGGTAGCGTTTACCAGATGGAGGCACCATTGCAGATGTATCCCTCTTGGCTCTTAACATTTTGGTTGATGGTAGTGTTTGGCTTGCCTTTTTGGGTGACAATGTTGAGTCATCCCCTCTTTGCTTCCTTTCCCATTTAGTTAGCAGATTCTCAGGAACTTCAGAGATGTCAATGTCCAATCTCATTCTTCTCACATCCCCGAACTTGATAGGGGTAGCATAGATGTAGTCATATACTATGAATTCATTTTCCTGTTTCTCTATATCTACAAGTTTCTTCTTCCCCATCATAGTTGTAATGAGTGCGCCGTATGGAAGATTGGTTGTGGAACTTTCCAGAGTGTTCAGCATGTGATGGTAGATGAGATAAGGAAGATTAATTTTATGATAGTTCACCATCTGGTAGAGAGCCCAGTGTGAGAGTTTGTTAACTAGATCACGGGCCCCTTCTTTTGGAATCACAATTTTGCTTAGTACAGCATGATGAAATTTGCATTCGTCAATCAGATTGTTGACCGTGGTTCCCTTTATCTTTGGATCTTCCTTGCAAATGCAGTTGGGGTTGACAGTAGACGTTTCCCACTTTGGTGAGTAGATAACTCCTTCATCTACTTTGACGTCTAGGGTAACAGCAATATCCCCAGGACAGATACGGTTATGACTCTCATACACCTGGTCTTGATGCTGATTTGCTCATGTTTTACAGTGCAATTGAAGAATTCCTTAACCAGAGGTTCAAGTACGGGAGTTTCTGAGATTTTCATAAGATTGGACCAGTCTTGGAACAACACGAGGTTCAGGCCAGCCAATTTAACATAACTGTAGAGGGTGAGGTCAAGATATCTGGGCGTAACGAGATCCCTGTCCCCCAGGTTGGAAATCTTTTGCTTTCCAACTTTTTCTTCTTGTTCAAGCCGGTTGGCTGCAAAGTTCTTCTCCCTTTGAGTGATTACAGCTTGTTGAGCAGGAGTCAAATTAGGCTTAGCAGGAACTTGCTTCTTGGGAGCCATTGAGAAGATTTCTGCAAAAAGTTGTTAGAGGGTGCAAGAACACGGGTAGACGAAAACAAGAGGTTCAGAGAGAAGGCAAATGAGTTGTAAGTGTAATGGCCTATTTTCTGAAAACCTTTTGTTAAGTATGTATGGAATACCGAAAGATTTTCTTGATCTTCGTAATGAAATAATTGACAGTTAATTTGATGTGATGACAGAGGGGTGTAGCACGCGCATTAAGTGTAGAATTATAAATGTGCAGTCATAGAGTTGAGAATTTAATGCGTGTTAGAAAAGCAAGTAATTGAAACGATATAGTTGTTTACCGGTTACTCGAACTTGAGCGACGTGGGCACCAGACCATGACCTTTCAGTTACTCCCGGACGGAGTCAGTTTAAATAGTACAATCATCGTGAGACGGAGTCACCACCAGACGAGGACCAAGCTGTGATCGTTTGGCCCCTTCTTACTTTTATCAGACTTTGTTTAAGGCAAACGTTGCCTGCGTTTGTGTTTGTCTGGCTCCACACAGTTTTCTTTGGCAATGAGATATATCTTGATGTTTTACTCATAAGAGATGAGTGCAACAATATCCTGCTACAGTATATTGGGCTTTAGCAATAGACAATGAGAACGTGTTTGTCTTTTTGTTAGCCCATGAGATCAGACATTGTCTTTAGAAGGTGGCAACCACCATTTGTGCTTTTTCTTTCTATGCTATTTCCAGCATAGTCACCATCTTACAGTCTTCTTGACCTGGGACTTTGCACATGCACTAATCTAGCACATTTCGTCTGGTCTGCTTGAAGTGACGTAGAATAGTGATCTTACCCTCTTGTTGTACTTGGTTTAATCTATGGGAGCAGGTTCATCACTTTTAATTAAGTATTCTTCCAAAATGCATTTAAGTGCTCATCTCCTAAGCCTTTTCATGCTATTTTTCTTCAAGAGATCTTTGATATATTTTGTTGGTTGAGCGTAAACCTCGACATTCTCCTGATGGATCTGTAAGCCTAGAAAGAGCTTCAGTTCTTCCCACTATACTGATTTTGTTTTCATCCTGTATGAGCTCAGAAAACTCTTGACAAAGAACTTCATTAGTAGCACTGAGTGCAGTAACATCAACATATAGTTGCATTTGTGAACTCATTACTCATGAGAAATGAGCTTAGAAAGTAATGCCATATTATTTGAGTCTGCTACAAGCCACCTGGAGCTTTGGTTTGATGACAGGATCACCGAACGAAGACAGTTCAGCTGAGTCAGACAGAATAGATTTGAATCTGACAATATTTTTCAGACAGTTTGTCACCAGAACAGGACTGAAAAAGGTATCCGTCTGGCTTCTGATAATCTAACACTTCTGAGTACTCATCGAGACGAGAACGAGATGTGTTCATCTGATACCACTTGTTGGACCTTTAGCGCTTACCACTACGCCAAAAGCAGCTGCTGTTAGTGAGGGCACAACTGAATTCTTTTAGAGCGAGCATCCATCGAATGTCACACGGCAGGCAGGAAGCTAGTTTGCTAGGGCTCAACAATTGATCAGCTTCTGTTGATCGTTATCGCAGTGAAGATTTGCCTCTTGATCTGCAAAAGACTTTGGGAATATGTACTTCCTTCTTATTCATCGATGTGGACTTCCACTGTCTACAAGTCATGGTTGACTTTCGTTCGCCTTTGTTTGAGAAGATCTGCAACATAAATTACTGTAGGCTTTGGTACCCAAATTCTCCTGGGTCTAGCTGGTTAGTAACATAATTTAGTGAGCCATTTTTCCTATACATTAGTCTGTTTCTCTTTCCCATGGTCAATCAGAATCTTAAGCTTACTTTGTTTAAATGATACATATTTCACTTCAGATATGCATATAATATTTGTAAGTGTAGGAGATTCCAAAACTTTATGTACCTTAGGTTTATATTGTTATTACTTTGGTTTACTCAATTGTCATGGCCTAGAGTGAATGAAAATAGATCTTTTAATTAGGCTATTTACACTTTGTTCTAAACACTTAATTTCCTTGAATGAGACATGTTTCAGCAAGTCCTTATTTTTCTTGGTCAGCATAAGTGATGTTCTGTAAGATGCATGCAATTATTTTTCCAATTTATCATACCTTTCCTTTAAGTTACTATACTTGACAGCTAAGGTATGGGAGTACTGAAGAGAATTTATTATGATCATCACTTAAAATTTTAGATGTTACCTCATCTTTGTCGTATGTCTCGTGGTCAGAAAAATTCTCACTGATTATCGTGGCTTTAGCTCCTTTGTCTGCTTCATTTTCAGATGAGTCACTGGACGACACAAATGCATGATATATTATTTCATCTTCCTCCTCCTGTTTTGATTATACCGCAGAGTCCTTGCCCTGAATTGAGATGGCTCTCTTTCCTAGATCTTTTCTCTTTGTATCTCTCTGGGTTTAACGTGGATTTCCTTTTGATCCGTTTTTCTTTCAACACAAACTTCTTACGCATTCCGTTGAAGAGAGCTTGTTCATCATATGTGTTTCCAGACGACTCACCAGCTTCATCAGACAATTCAACATTTTTAGAGCCCGGGATGAGCTGGGTCTGAAAACCATAGTTTTCACTAACTAGCTTTCCTCATGTAAGCGCAGAATCTTCTGCAAGATCCTATTTATGTCTTATCAGCTTCCCCCTGAGATCTTTCATTCCTTGCTTGAGAAGATTTCTCCAAGTTTTCTCAAGCCATTCAGAATTGTTAGAAGCTTTAGTATTCTGCGCAGTAGAAGTTCCTTCATGGACCATCTGTCCATTTGTTCTTTGAAATTGCACTTTCTTCTGTATCCTTGGGATCATGGTTGCTTTTAAACGAGGGATATGCAGTGTTGTCCATGGATCTTTTAACTCTACACCTGTTAAGATGTTACTACTTCTCAGAGCAGTGAGGCTCTGATACCAATTGATAGTGATAAAACACACAAGAAATGGGGGGTTTGAATTGTGTTTGTAGTTTTTAAACTTCTTTTCAGTTATAAACATCTAAATGGATTCAAATAATGATATGATTGTATGCAGCGGAATTTAGTGTAAAACTGAAAAGTGAAGCACGCAGAGTATTTATCCTAGTTCACCCCCTTAATCGACAGGGCTACATCCAATCCTTGACTTCACCAAGATTTTTCACTATTTGAACAACATAGTATAATCATTCTACATGAATTCTCCTAGTATTAGAAGGAATTCTCCTTGCAAGTATTATACAGGACTTCTCCTAGTATTCAAAGGACTTCTCCTAACTATTATTCTGCAGGACTAATCCTGGTTCCTTTTCAAGGTTGCTTTGGTGTTCTAAAATAATCTCTTCAACAAGAGTTAGGTAGAAAAATGAAGAACATTTTACCGAGAGGATATAGATTTAGGTTCTCTGTTTGGTTTGCGTGTGGATAGGATAAGAGTAACAGTCTATAAGCTTTTCACACTGGCAGACGACTTAACTCAATTTAGGATGGCTTTAAGCTTTTGAGTTATGGCAATTAAGGCTTGGTTTTGTGAGCAACTTGGTGAGAATAAGAGGTAATTTAGTATTCAAGTCGCCAAGTTAATCCAAATGCTAAGTCCTCTATTTTATATCTTCAGTAGGATGTCCCCGTAAGCTTGACGAAGATTTGAAAAATAGTTCCTTTGGAGGTTCTGCTTCCTTATGAGTAACAGATACTTCTGCAATCCTGAAACAGCATTAAATGCATTCTGCCATGCATTTATTGCAGCATTAATTGCTTTCAATGATGTCGTCTGGCACTTTAATGCTTTGAGACTTGAGCTTTTGTTTGGGCATTGAATGCTAGTGCAAGCCAGCTAAGCGAGCATTAAATGTTCTGAACAGAAGATTTGATTTTGATTGTTGAGGAGATACTATGTTTAGAAAGACCCGCCGTTGACTCTAAAAAGGTTGCTTGAATTACGGAACAGCAGAGAGGTTTGCAGAAACGAGGAATAAAGTATTAATTATGTCCCTTTCTTCATTCTGCAATTAATAGTGTTTCATTTACTGCGCTGATAAGGTAGATAGCCTTTGTTGCATAGAGCAGTTATGACAAACGAACTCTTCAAAATCTTTGTCAAACGAACTCTTCAATATGTCTTGACAAACGAACTCTTCAGTGTACCCAAACGTATTCCATTCGTTTTGTTGCCAAACTAACACATTGCTGAGAAGCCATATGTACTCCATAAGGCGAACGTACTCAATTGGCAGACTAACTCTTAACAGTTGGCCAGACGTACTCCTTGAGCGGATATACTCTTTTGAATGAGTTGTCAAGCAAACACTTTGCATAAAAGCCAAATGTTCTCCAAAGCCAGATGTGCTCCTTCAGATCTGTGACCAGACGTACTCCACTTTGGCAAATGTACTCCTTTTTGTCAAGGTGTATTCAAACACCGGACGGTCTCAACTTTTCAAGTGTATTTTAGTGTTGTATGAGCACAGCTACCCAAGTGCTTTTAAATGGATGACTGTCACAGTAGGAAAATTGGTTCTTCGGTGAGTTGCCGGACGATCTCCACTTAATAGCTTTCTTTTGAACTTCTGCATTTTGATAATGCCTTGTGAGAATGTATGTAGTTGTTCTTCAGGTAGATGGATGTTCCTGAGTATGAAGTATTCAAAGTATTAGAACATCTTTATCCAATGGTATTAAACCTAGAGTGAAATTGTTATTTATCAAAATACGTAAATTATGAAATCGTTTGAATCTAATAGGTTACACATAGAATAGTATCCCCCAGCCTGGGCACTTGGTGTCAAGTTCCTAGGGGTAAGTTGTGACACTAGTCGGTGCGCGGGTGCTTTACGGAGTTTCCACTCCCAGGCGGGCTCGAGAGGGTTACTCCCAGAACACTAGCCCCTAAGTCGGGACCTTAGTCGGGTCGAGAGTGTTTCGTGGTTATTCCTTTTGAGTAGGTCCGAGAGGGGGTGTCCCGGAATAGTATCTTCCTAGCTCTAACATTCACTTGAGTGTCAAGAGGTATAATTCCTCGTCTTGTTGCTTGTTGTTAGTTGTCGGAGGAGGGGGGGTCCTCGAGTACTCATTCTTCCGGGAGAAGTAATGGGTTGTGTCCACCACCCCCTGGTTACAAAGGTCACGCGGAATGTGGCACTCCCTTGCCCGAAGGATGACACTCCTACTACTCCTATTAATTCCTTAGACAAGAGATCGCCACGATAGTTTTTTTAACCAAACACACTATTATGTGCTAACACTAGTGATCATGAGTTAGTAAAATTTTCTAATTGTGGAAGCTATTTATCTAAAATACTTGTTCTCAATTTAGTTGTTTGCGTATCACTTACCTTGATCTTTCGGATTACGGCATACTATAACCTGACATGAAATATCAACATACACAACCACATGCACACATAAAGGATGAATATATTACAGTGACATAAACTGGTTGTTCAGAGTACTACAGCGTGGTGAGATACTTAAGGTATCCCCACATCATTAGTCAAAGGATTAAGAACCAAGTACAACCTTTGGTGGAGGTTCTGGAGGATCTCTCAGGTTAATGTGACAGGCTTTCAAGGGCAAGTAGAATGAAAAGTTGACAGGTAAGACTACTGGATAACCTACTTCCTCAATGAAGGGAATTCTAAACCAGAATATGGTGACCCCACTATATATACAGTATCCGGTGGCTGGGTCATGATGCCACCTGGAGGCTAAAGGAAAGTCAGCGTGGATGGAGGCGACTGGAGGTCGGCTCATTGGTATACCTATCAGAATCTATAAAGTAAAGTGCAAGGCTGAGTCAAACGCAACAATGTACATGCTACGCAACATATAAGTGGTCCATTATAAATCAGGATAACACATTATCATCACATTTAATCACAATAAACACACATTTCATTATGCAATCATGCCGGTTATCAATCACCCTTATGACTCCTGAATTTCAATTGAACTTCTCTTCCAATATCCTGGGCCTATTCATATCTAAACATGGCCACCCTAGGTATCTCTGTATCATCCACAATCCTTACAGTGGTAGTGACAACACTTTCTTACTCCATGTCTCTCCATATATGGTTATTTAGCATCACATAACCCCCTTATACTTCTTCGGTATCTAGAGTGCATATCTAAGATGAACTCTGTTTTGCATCTGTATCCCAACTCCTGGAATGAGTACATCTCCAAATATTAGAGATTGGATATACATATAGTAGGTCAGTAGAGTTTTACACACAGGAGCCATGTTCTCTTGGTAACCAGCTCGCACTTAAGTTCTCAAACAGTTTCTTCTTCCTACTTCATTTAATTATATCCATTAACTAGCTAACCTAATAGTGAGTTCTATTCAGTTATAGGGTAGACTTGTTTATAGAAACAAGTGACAGGCCAACAATTACCTTGATATTTTTCCCTCTTCTCTACTACCTCAGATGCCGTAAGAATATTGCTAAAAGTAATTACAGTCAAGCCTTATAACGGCAATACCTAGTACCACTATATCTCATAGTGTACATTCCCATTATAATGTTCAATGCAACAACCATAATATCAAACCCAACATTTCATAATTAACATTCAAACAACAACATTACAACACAACAAGCAACCAACTGTTCATAATAATAATACGTACTCCATCTTTCTAATAGATTTCTTTGTTAAGAACGAAGGTGTTCTTGAAAGAAAAATGAAAAACTTGAGAAATCAAAGATACATAAATGATCTTTCTATTATGATTATTTCATTGTTACAAAATTTGTATTTATACAAAGAGATAATAGACAAAGAGACAAGATCCCGCATAATCCGGGTCAACATATGTTGCGGGTCACAATCATATTAATGAGAGCTGACACCTATCACGCATGGTCAACTTATGCGGCTGACATGACTACTTATCAGACGATACATTAGGTAGCTGACTTTGCTAGTCAGACGACATATTTCGAGTAGACCAAATGATCCTTTATTTCTCTAACAGCCCCTCGCAAACTCAAGGTGGGTGAAAAGGAGCAGCCTGGGAAAACACATTGAGTTTGGTCTTCATCGCCACAAAATGTTGAGGCAAGAGAGGTTTGGTGAAGATGTCAGCTAACTGATCTTGCCCAAGAATGTGGTGAACAACCAATGATTTATTCTGAACTTTCTCTCTCACAAAGAAGATATCTAGATCCATATATTTGGTTCTGATGTGTAGAACAGGATTGTTAGTTAAGGCCACAATGCCTATATTATCACAATACACGGTGGGAACGTGAAAAGGAATCTTGAGTTTCATGAGAAGAGACTGAATCCATATGAGTTCAGTAGTGGTGTTAGCCAAGCTACGATATTCAGCTTCAGTGCTTGACCGTGCGACAATCGTCTTCTTCTTCGAACTCCAAGAAATCAAATTAGGGCCAAAGAAAACACATGAACCTGATGTGGAACGTCTGTCATCAGGATACGAACCCCAATCAGCGTCACAATAAGCAGTTAAGGGTACAACAACATTGGAATTGAAAGGTTTGAGCAGCAGACAATGTGAGATAGTTCCTTTAAGGTATCGCAGAATGCGCTTAACAACTTTCCAATGAATATCCAAAGGCCTGCTCATAAATTGGCAGACTTTGTTGACGGCATAGCTGATTTCAGATCTGGTAAGAGTGGCATATTGCATGGCACCAACAACAGACCTATAATTTGTGGGATCAATATGGAGATCAGTGCCATGTTCGCTGAGTTTGGCGCTACTGAGCATAGGTGTAGCTTGCCCTGTGGTATTGGTCATATTTGTTTTATCAAGAATATCTCCTATGTATTTGGATTGAGAGAGAAGGAGAGACCCATCTTGCAGATGCTGGACTTGTACTCCAAGAAAGTAATCCAACGTGCCCAACTGTTTGAGGGAAAATTCCGTATTGAGCTGGTTGGTGATCTGCTGAATGAGAGACAAGGAGCTTCCAGTAATGATGGTATCATCAATATAAACTAAAACATAAATACAAGAAGAGGTTGGGCTGTAAAAAAATAAGGAAGGATCACATCGACTGGTCATGAAACAAAACCGGATCAGAGCCCCTTTCAATTTGTCAAACCAGGCTCGTGGAGCTTGTTTTAGACCATAGAGAGCTTTTTGGAGCTTGCAGACCAAGGTGCGGTCATCAGTTTGAAATCCCGGTGGCTGATCCATGTAGACATCTTCTTCAAGTGTTCCATTGAGGAAGGCATTGTTGACATCAAGTTGATGAATGGGCCAACGTTTTGTGACAACCAAGGACAAAATGAGGTGGATAGTGATGGGTTTCACAACAGGAGAAAAAGTTTCAGAGTATTCGAAACCTGGAATCTGATTGTATCCTTTGGCCACTAACCGAGCCTTGTACCTGTCAACAGTTCCATCAGCTTTCTGTTTGATGCGGAACACCCACTTGCAACCGATCGAGACTCGATTTGGTGGTAAGGAGACTAATGACCAAGTGTTTTTTTGGTGCAAGGCATCAAACTCGATCTGCATAGCCTGGTTCCAATGAGGATGTTGAAGAGCTTTCTTGTAAGAGGTAGGTTCAACCTGAGTCAAAAAGAGTTAGGGTTTAATGAAAGCAGTCTTCGAAAGAGTTTGCATATGGTGAGTGTTGACTGGAGGAGGCAAAGCTAAGGATGGCGGTGGGTGAGCTACGCCTGCTTTCGATCTGGTTTGCATGATATGAGTATTAACAGGTATTTTTTGAATACCAGACGAGTCACTAACAACAGATGATCCTGAAGTGCCTTGAGATGAAGGACCGGGTGGTGAGGCAGACATACCAGACGGTTCTGTAGGAGGAGGAACAGGCAGAGACTGCGGCCCCCTTTGATAAGAAGGAACATCATATTGTGGAATGGAGGAAGTCAGAGAAGGACCTTCCATGGGTGGAGGTGGAGGTGAGCATTGGAATAGCTCAATGTAGGGATACCGATACTCATTGAAGATACCATCCTTGGATACATAGATTTTCCCGCTTGCATCCAAACACTTATAACCCCGGTGGGCAAGGGAATAACCAAGGAACACACATTTGCGAGACTAGAACTGAATCTTGGACCCATTATCGGGACGAAGGAAAGGATATCAAGCACACCCAAAGGCTTTGAAAAAGTTATAATCACGATGGACATTGTGAAGTTTGAGATAAGGACTAAGATTGCCTAAAACAGAGGTGGGCAATCGGTTGATGAGAAAGGTGGCAGTGAGGAAAACATGATCCCGGTACTTATATGGAATTTGGGCTTGGGCAAGTAAAGTAAGACCAATTTCAACCACATGTCTGTGCTTGCGTTCCACATGGCCATTTTGGTGATGTGTGTGAGGGCAAGTCAGACGATGAATAATTGTTGAAAGGATTTGTACATATTAAAAACCGTTCACCAAAAGAATTTATAAAATTGTCACTTAACCACTATTAAAATCCCTTTCAAGATTCAAATGTAGTATAACAACGGGTTTTTGTCAAACCACAGAGAATTGCGATACGAATGCGGTACTTTAATGTAATTAACTAAACAATGGATAAAATGAATTGATTATTTTTGAGTGAATTTAAACAGAACTAAACCAAATATCAGATTGGAGTTTAAGCGGTTACGGAAGCTGTTGGGATTAGTTTTCATCGATGAATCTTGACATACTCACTGAATTCTCATACAAATCTTCTTCTATGTTGGTTTCATCATATCATTTCTTATCTTATTACCCAGTCTCCCGCGTAAAATATTATCGACTCAACTATATTAATCCCCAATCCCTTGATCGATTAATAAAGCAAGAAGCATTAGACATGGATGTTTGTTTGGACTAATGATCTAACCCCATTCCTAGGCCTTAGATGCAATAGATGATATTACCTATTTTAGATTCAAGTAGCTAGTTCCCACTATACTATCAAATCCATAATCATGTTCTAGGTAATTAAGCTAAAACAAGCATTAGACATAAGGTAAATCATTGAAACCATTCACAGAAACATTAATTTATATATGAAATATCAGTTATAAATACATTAGAGGATCAAAAGGCTACAACTAATTCCAACAATAGAGGTTTAGCTATCCATTTCCATGGATGCTACAAGCATACAAGAAGAAATATTGGATTCTGGAGGCTTGGCGACGACGGCGCCACGTTCCCACGTTATGGCGACGTACCGATGCACAAAACTTCCTTTCTCTCTCCTGGCTTACTTCCTCTTCACTAGAATCCTTCACTAGCTCGTGCTTTGCCTCTGTTTTACAAGTGATTCTTATAAAAATCCAACTCCCTAAGTTCTAGTCGAAGCTCTATATTTATAACCAAAAGAAATGAACAGGGCAAGCTGCTTTCATGGCGGAAAATTTCATTGATAAGTTTTCTTCAACCGCCCTTGACAGTAGCTGAATTAACTGTCCTATTTTTCTTCATCGTTGGTTTTCCTCCACCGCCTCTTGTCAACTTGTTTGAACGATGGCTGCTTAGTCAGAAGCTTCGTCTTAGAGTTTTTCGTTCCAAACTACTTTTGTTGGACGTTGGTAGCAACGGACGATGCAAGTCTCTGGATGATGAGCTTCCGGACGATGGGGCACCAGACGATAAGTCAGACCAAATGAGACTTCAGACGATGGAGAGGTCAGATGAGACATTAGACAATCGGTCTGTTCTTCACCTACAACTTGGAAACTTTGTGAATTTTTTCTCCGTATAAAAAATCCAAGTTAAATACATAGAAAAACTAATATTTACACTATCTATAGGCTGAAATTAAGCTTTTTGCGAATTATATACTTTGAGGGTTTAAATGATTAATATTTCAAGCAAAAAAGTTGTATAAGTGTCTAAAAATGATATCCAAAAATACGTAAATTTGGCACTTATCAACTCTGATGACCGGATCTTATATGATGTTTTTAGGGTCTTTTTAGTCTTTTTATTTTGTTATTTTTTAGTCTCATATAGGATTTTTATTCTTTTTATGTAGATTTTATATTTATTTTGCATTTTGCATATAGATTAGCTTTTATTTGTTATTTAAACTTTATTTTATATTTTTAGGAATTTTTATAGTTATTTTTATATTTTTAGGAAAGTTGGTATAGTTATCATTTTTGCCCAGGGACCAATTTGTAAGTTCCAGGAAAGGAAGGACCAAAGTGTAAAAGTTCAAGAGTGGAGGATGAAAAGTGAAGTTTCAAAGAGTTAAAGGGCCAGAATTAAAGTGCTAGCAAAGAGAGGACTTAAAGTGGAAATCAAGAATATGAACCAACACTCTCTAAATTAAGCACATGGAAAATAAGGATTAAAGGATGTGTGGAGAATTGATGGCAGTGGGAAGGAGTTTTCAAAAGTTAATTGGTGGCCAATGAAGGCCATAATGGCCATCAACTCCTCCACCATTGAAAGGCAAATTTTTGCTATAAATAGGAGTGCTCATCGTTTGTAAAAATCACACCTATTCAGAATACAACAAGTATTCTTCTTTCCTCCTTAAAGATCATTGTTCCTAGGAATTGTGGGAAGCCATACTTGAGCTCCTATCCAGGGTAATTCGATGCTTCTTTTAGCCATGCTTGGCTAATTCTTTTTAAGTTTCTTGGGTTGTTATAGTTTATAATTTATGTTTTAGTTTGTTCCTACCTTTCTGAATAATATATCCAGTTCTTGTTTTATTTCCTTGTTCTTAATTTTATCTTGATGATCACAAGTGTTCTTGCTTTCTACTTATATCATAAGGTCATTTGGTAAGTAGTAAGGGAAATAGGAATTAAAAAAGGCTATAAGTATATATCTCTAAAGGACATTAGGATAGACGTAGCTTTATGTTGGCCCGAATTCAATCTTCATCTTCTTTTCTGGTTAACTAAATTACAAGGTCTTGGATTTAGTAATTAGGAAGAAAGTTCTACATTTCTTAAGGCAATTAACTTGTAGAAATTCTAGGCTATAGCATCATGAACTTGGACTTAAAATTCAGAAATTAAGTAGGAACTTGCTAGCATATTTTATAAACTATGTTATTCAAACCATCAACTTTAAGGAGGAAAGAATAGCAAGATGCTAGCATCTCTTATCATTTTATTGCTATTTCTTGTTATATCATAATCAAACCATCAACAAAATACATCTTTTATTTTTCTGCTCAAGTACTAAACAATTTAATAAGAAGGCACCTATCCCTTGGGTTCGATCTTTTTATTACACGATAATCAACCGTGCACTTGCGGTTTGGCTATCAAACTCCCCCAACTTAGCACTTTGTGTGTCCTCAAACAAAAGGTAAAGATCCACCAAAAAGAATACATACAGACGGTTTATACATGATTATAGATAATGAAAAACAACTTTCAAAAACAACTCAAACGATCCTGCATGATTGCAAAATACATTCAGATCAAGCTTTGTTCATTGCATACACAACATGTTCTTTAACAGAAATTACATACAAATTGATCATGATATCATAAACAAAACACAGTTCACTTTTCTTTTTATCAAAAGGAAATTTTCTGTCTAGAAGCATATTATGATTAAGCTTTGGAAAAGGGTCAATGTTTCACTCTATCACTCAATCAACCATTAAATCATAAAACTTGACTTCGTTACCTGTCTCTGCATCATTATTCCTGCATGGTTAATCAAGGAGCACTAAGGGCTTTCAAAGGTTGTAATGGGGCTAGGCTTCAAAGATTATGGTTTTTCAAGATAAACAAAGAAGCTAAATAAGCTAAGAGAGCCATCATATAATTTCCAGAAGTTCATTTCTCTTAACTTCCCCATTCCCATTAAATTCATTTCATTTCTTTTTCTTTCTTTTAAAACCATTAATCTCTTTTTCTTTTTCTTTTTCTTTTCTTTCTTTTCGTTCTTCTTTTTCTTTCTTTCTGATTTTTTCTTTTCTCTTTGGATTTCAAAATTTAAAGAGATTGATGAAGAAATTTTTCAATGTATAGCATAAACAACCCATTTCCCCCCAACTTGTATATAACCATAGTTATGAAAGCTCTCTTGACCTATTTAAGCCTTGGGTTGGTCAGTGTTTCTCTTTTTGGCTTCGAGGGTTATATCAAGAAGAATATTTTTTAAATTTTAGTCTCAAAGGGGCTTAACAAAGATACATCCTAAGAAGGTGGGCTTTTTGGTCAAATTGGCTATATCTTCTAATGAAAAGAATTCCTTGATCATTTCCTTTTGATACCCAAATCGCAAGTGTACGATTTAATATCGCGTAATAAAAAGATCGAACCCAAAGGATAGGTTTCCTATTATTATAATATTTAGTACTTGTGCAGAAAATTTAAAAGATGAATAGTTGATGTTGGTTTTTTAGAACAAGTAAGCATAAAATAATAAAGAGATAAATATGATGAAGATTAAGTCCTTGGGTTGATTGACATAGAATATAAAATATGCTAGCAAGTATCTACTTAATTTCTAAATTATAAATCCAAGTTCAAGGTGCTATAGCCTATTATATCTACAAGTTAATCTCTTACACATTGTAGAACTTTCTTTTTAATTACTAAACCCAATTTCTTGCAATCTAGTTAACTAAAGAAGAAGATGAAGATAGAGTTCCGGCCAACACAAAGCTACGTCTTTCCTAATCTCTTAGCGAAATATACTTATAGCCTTTTTTAATCCTAGGTCCCTTACTACTTACCAATTCTCATTCGTATAAGCAATAAGCAAAAACACTTGTGATCATCAAGATAGAATTATGAACAAGGAAATAAAACAAGAACTGGATATATTATTCAGAAAGGTAGAAACAATACTAAAACATAAATTATAAACTAAAACAACCCAAGAAACTTAAAAAGAATTAGCCAAGCATGGCTAAAAGAGTCATCGAATTACCCTGGATAGGAGCTCAAGTATGGCTTCCCACAATTCCTAGGAACAATGATCTTTAAGGAGGAAAGAAGAACACTTGTTGTATTCTGAATAGGTGTGTCTTACAAGTGAAGAAAAGCTCACTATTTATAGCAAAAACCTGACTTCCAGCGCTTGGGCGCTGGCATTCCCAACGCTTGGGCGCTGGGAAGCATTAAAATCCAACGGGCAGAAATAGACCCAGCGCTTGAGCGCTGGCTTCCAACGCTGCAGCGTTGGGTGCAACCTCTGACTCACATCCTAGTCAGAGGTCCAGCGCTTGAGCGTTGGGTCTTCCAACGCTGCAGCGCTGGGACGAACACTGGCAGCTTTTTCTTGGATTCCTTTCTTCTTCAATGGTGGAATTGATTGGCTTAATTAGGCTCATTCAGCCCCTAATAAGTTCTGAAACTCCTTCCTTCCACCATTAATCCTTCAAACCTTATTTTACATGTGCTCAAATCAAAGAGAGTTGCTTCACATTCTTCAATTCACTTCAAGTCCTCTCTTTGTTAGAACTTTAATTCTGGCCCTTTGACTCCTTCAAACTTCACTTTTCATCCTCCACTCTTGAACTTTTACACTTTGATCCTTTAATTTCTGAAACCTTACAAATCGGTCCCTGGACAAAAAATGATAACTATACCAGCTTTTCCTAAAATATAAAATAGCTATAAAAATTCCTAAAAATATAAAATAAAGTTAGAAAAACAAATAAAAGCTAATCTATATGCAGAATGCAAAATAAATATAAAATCTATGTAAAAATACTAAAAATCCTATATGTGACTCAAAAATAATAAAATAAAAAGACTAAAAACAACCTAAAAACATCATATATTATCCTGTCATCACCTTTCTTTTCCATGAAGTTTACAATGAACAGAGACTCAAACAAAATCAATTTATATAAAAACAACGGTGAATCTCTCAGCTAATTCTATTTGGAAAACACTCCTCACTTGGTTTGGCTTTGGAAATTCCTTTATGATACAAAACATGTTTCAAGTGCAAAGCTTATGATTTCACATGAAAATGTATGGATTTCTGTTTGAAAACACATGTGAATGCAATTTACAAAAACATGAGAATCATGATTTTCACAAAACACAAAAAATAATGCAATTTTTTGGTTTTTCATTGCCTATGCTCATAAAAAAGAATTGGATCATGTACGCAACTAAGCATTTAGGCAAAAAGTGTTATACTATACTATACTACTATATTATACTACACAGTTAATATATAACAAAAATATAAACCAAAGTGCGTAACCCAGCACTATTTAGTAAAATAACCAAGATATCAAAATATCCAACAAAGATTATTAGTTAAACAATTAAAAGTTCAACAAAAATTTAAAATAAATCACTCAGTAATGTAGAAATGGCAAATCAGAAGTCATCATCCTCATCAATACCCATCTGAGCTCGGCTGCTGGATGCTCCATCCTCATTAGCATAATCAATATCCATCTGAGCTTGGTTTTTGGATGCTATAGCTCTGGTACTTCCCTCCCCCTGACTAAAAGATGGCTTGTCCCCAGGCCACACATATTCTGGCTTGTGTGTAGCAGGCTGTGTTTTGCCGGTGCTGATGATGGAGATCTATGGTCAATTTCTGCTGATCTCTGATTATTTTCTCCATCATCTGCCTGTTAATATGTTATGGATCATCCTCCTCATCAATATATGATTCCTTTGGTGGAATGCTGATGTCCAATACCACCCGTCTCTTGGGAATGATACTCCGTTTTTTCATCTTTTGGTAGAGGTTTTGGGCCTCTGCTGAAATAAAATGATTCCTGTCAACGTAAAAGTAGCTTCTAGCCTTTTCCGGCCTCTCGAAGTCACCTCCTCCTGAAACGTTCTTAGTCCTGCAAAAAATAGTTAGACAATCCAATATCCAGGCCTAACAGATTAGTATAAGGATGAAGAATCATAATGAATGCAGTAACCACTTCAGAACATTTTTCAGAACATTACAGAACATTACAGAACATGAGAATTTTGCAAAGCAATTCAGATTAAAGCACCATTTGATATTCTTCGGCTGAGCACATAATCCTCTCATGAAGTTCTCATCTTTCTTCCATTTCTACTATCATTCTGGTCCGAATATCGGGCCACATATGTTCACCCATTCCCAGCCATTCAGCAATGCAACGGAAACCACAATTTCCATCATCCTTCACATCATAGATATCTTCAATGAAGGGGTGCATGTTGCTTGGTAGCAGATGAAGATACGCATGTAACGCAGAGATATGTTGAGTGACTTTAGTTGGACTTCCTTTATCTTCTTCAGCAGGGAGTTCTCCTTCTTCAAGAATTGGAACTTCTGCCTTTAGAATAGGTGCGGCATCATGTTGTGCAGCAGTTGTATCTTCACCTTTCTCATTAGGTGCAATAATAGGTTTGTCAAAATGTTCAGGAGAGGGAAGCTGCTCATTAGTTACCTTCACAATTCCCTTTACCAATCGTCTCCTTTTTGGCTTGGTGGAAAACGATGGTTGAATGTCCGTCTTAGCTGGAGACTTTCTCTTAACAGACGAAGGTCTCATGGAACGGGTTTTCCTTGTAGACGGTTAGGGTAACACATCTCCTTGTGGATCATCAGACGGTGGAGGCAATGCAGAGACAGCTTTGGCTACTGTTTTAGAAACTTCCTTGGAGCCTTTCTTCTACTTGGAAGATTTCATCAATATTTCTTCAGGCATGTTGGAAATGTCTACATCCAGCTTCATTCTCTTAACATCTCCATTCTTAATAGGAGTTGGAAAGATGTAATCTGAAGAAATGAAAGAGGTTACTTCCATTTCCTGTGTTAGGTGACCTAGTGTACCCAACATAGACGTGATCAGAGACCCATAAGGCAAGTTGTCATGGTTACCTTCAAGAGTGTTCAACAAATGTTGAAAGATCAGGTGGGTAAGGTTGATCTTGATACCCTTCATCACTTTGTATAGGGAATACTGAGCCAACTTGTTGACAAGGTCTCTAGAGCTTTTTTTTGGAAGGATCACCTTGCTGATCATACTGTGGGGGAAGATGCAGGCATCTACCAGGTTGTTGACAATGGCACCTCCCACCTTGGGGTCCTGCTTCCAAATGCAGTCAGCGTCTGAAACTGAATCCATCCATCAGTTGGTGTAGCGGTCTCCTTCACCAACATCCACATTCAAGCAACAACAATGCTTGAGTGATAGTTGTTTATGATATTTCTCTGGCAACGAGTTCGAATGTGAGTTCCACTAACTTTGAAGGCGCAATCATAGAATTCCTTGACAGCTGGGGTGAGGGCAGGATTCTGAGAGACTAGGTACATTATGAGAACCCCTTATATAAGGAAACAGAACAGCAAAGACCAGACGACACAAGCGAAGCATTAAATGCTGCAATTATTGCGTAGCAGGTTTGCATTTAATGCCTCTGAGAGCTTGCCAGAAGTATCTGTTGCACCTTCAGAAGAAGAAGAAATTCAAACGGAAACTTCATCATCTTCATCAAGGTTCATCCTACTAAAGATATAAATAGAAGACTTAGCGACTGAAAAATCAGAGACGACTACGACGACTTACAATGATCGAAATCTTAAGCATTCCAAATCTTTCATTGCATCAAGCCTTTCAAACCTATTCAGTCGTCTTCCTGTGTGATATTCTCATAGAGTGAAAACTTTTATCCTTCTCACACTCTAAAAACAGAGAAACCATATTCATATCCTCTCTGTAATTTGCGCTTAAAATTTTTCTACCCTCACTCTTGTTGAAGAGATCCTTGTAGAAAAGAAATATTCTTTGTAGAAGAATTGGGAGAAGTCTTGTTCAATAATTGTAAGGAGAAGTCTTGCATAATACTTGTAAGGAGAAGTCCTGCGAATACTAGGAGAAGTCCTGCATAATACTTGTAAGGAGAAGTCCTGCGAATACCAGGAGAAGTCTTGTACAATACTTATACTGTTCTGTGCGAATAGTGAAAATCTTGGTGAAGCCAAGTACTGGACGTAGCCCTGTCGATTAATGGGTGAACTAGGATAAACTCTCTGTGGGCTTTACTTTTCAGCTCTGTTCATTTTCCGTTGCACAAGTTTTTGAAAACACTTTCAAAACTCATATCTATTTAAAACGAAAAGTTTATTAAAAATCGCACACACAATTCAAACCCCCCTTTCTTGTGTTGTTTCATTAATTTCAAGAACAAAACACAAGGACGAAGCAAACACTGTTTCATCTCTGCGTCAACATCAAGTACAACCAAAAGAAGAGATATTCAAACTTCTACAAGCTACCTACTCCCCAGAATAGCCATGCCAAGCTTTCAACGGTCAAGAGAATTAAATGAAGAAATCCGTTGGTGAACACGAAGAAGAAGAAATTGCGTCTCAACTCTCAACATCTTCAGCAACGGCTATTTCAAGAAAAGATATAAAACGAATACTTGAAGATTTGAAGAATTGGGCGACTAAAGTGCAAGTGAAAAAGAAAGAAAACAGAGCATATTCAGAACAGAGTCAAACCACTCAAGCTCAGTTATTCCACTCAATCCTAAGTCTCAAAACACCTACCGAGTGCAGTTGTCCAAAGTGTGAAATTTCCTAAGAGTCAAAACTCTTTATCCTTTCACACCCAAACAGAGAACCTATCGTCCAATAATCTCTATTTCATGAAACCTCAAGTATATTCTTAAGAGTCTTATCCTCTACCAAAGATACTTAGAGTTTGTTAGTGCTTAAACTTTCTACCTCACTCTTTCTGAAGAGACTTTGTAGAAGTATAAATTCTTGTAAAAGAATTAGGAGAAGTCCTGTATAATACTTGGGAGAAGTCCTGTCGAATACTGGGAGAAGTCCTGTTGAGTACTTGGGTGAAGTCCTGTTGAATACTTGGGAGAAGTCTTGTCAAATGCTTGGGAGAAGTCTTGTCAAATACTTAGGAGAAGTCATGTTTAATACTTGTACTGTTCAGGGTTGAATAGTGGAAAATCTTGGTAAAGTCAAGGACTGGACGTAGCGCTACCGATTTTGGGTGAACAGGATAAATCTCTTGTGTGCTATTTTTATTGCTTGCACCGCTTACGCTTTTCCTGTGTGCACCGTTTACTGCGTGCACCGTGTATGCTTTTACGGCCTGCACCGTTTACTACCTGAATCGTTTACACAATTATTGGCTGCACCGTTTACACTGTTGCACACTTACTGTCCTCTGCATTAAACCGTTTACACTCTGATTAAGCATTCCGTTGTCTTAATTTATGAAAAACTTATGTGAACTAATAATTGTTTTTGAAAGTCAAGTTTTACACACAGACAATTCAACCCCCTCCTTCTTGTGTCATTCCTTTATTTATCAATAATCCCCAAGCGCAGTACAACGTTGTCAATAAGAAAAAAGGGATTTACTATTTCTCTTTCCTTCAAATGGAAAAGATTCACTGCTACAGAAAGTCTACTTTTGAAGACTTTGTCGTTTAAGGAAAGACGTCAGAGACAAAGAGACAAATGCGTTAAATGTAATGCAGAGACCTGTTGATGAACGGTCAAGAAGAATTGCGTGTCTCGCACTGCTTCACTACTACATCTTCAGAAACCATAATTTGAAGTAAATATATAAAAGGAGAACTTGAAGATTTTAGAAGATAGAACACATCGCACAAACAAAAAGAGAATACAACACACGAAGCTCTGAAATTCAAATTTTCAAATACCCAAGTGTCAAAACCTCAAAGATTGAAAATATTTTAAGTATGAGAAATTCCTAAGAGTCAAATACTCTCAAGCTATTCACACCCACGCAGAGAACCTATCGTCTGATCATCTCTGTTTGAAAAACTCAAGTATACTACTAAGTGTCATATCAACTAACAAAGTACTTAGAGTTAGTTGTGCCTAAATCTTTCTACCTCACTCTTTTAGAAGAGACTTTGTAGAAGAACCCATTCTTGAAAAAGAATCCAGAAGAAGTCCTTGATAATACTTGGTGACAGAGAAGTCCTTGATAATACTTGGTTAAGGAGAAGTCCTTGAGAATACTTGTTCAGGAGAAGTCCTTGAGAATACTTGTTCAAGAGAAGTCCTTGATAATACTTGTTCAGGAGAAGCCCTTGATAATACTTGTACTATGAGGAGTCGTTGATAATACTCAGTTGAATAGTGGAAAATCTTGGTTAAGCCAAGGACTGGACGTAGCCCTATCGTTTAAGGGGGTGAACCAGGATAAAATCATTTGTGTGCTTTATCATTTACGTTCTGTTTATTATTCCGCTGCCTAACGTTTAAGAAAAGTTTTCTAAAAACGTATATCTGCTTTTGAAAACTAAGTTTTATAAGAACACAATTCAAACCCCCCCATTTCTTGTGTTGTTGCTTTCTTTATCAGTTTATTGTTTTTTTTTTAATATGTTCTTCATAAAACTCATAGGATAATTGGTATACTAGATGGTTTGATCTTAGAAAAGTTGAAAAATCTCCGCCTATGATGTTGTTGTGTCGCGGCTATACATGCTATAGGCTAGGGTTTGAGAAATTTTTAACAACTTGATATTATGATTGTTATCTCCATAATCAATTATTAGGATATGGTTGTGATAATAAAAGATTGAGATAAAATTCGTTAAATGAGAATTTAATTCAGTTTATATAATTGAATCTTGAAATTGAAAAAGAGATGAGTTATATTTGGTTAGATTAGTTTTTAGAAGGAGATATAATTTTAGTTATGTTTTAGGGATATAATATATATATATATATATATATATATATATATATATATATATATATATATATATATATATATATATATGTCGTTCGAAAAATCTTAATTAGTCGTGGGAGGAGTTTCAAATTTTCAAAACTTTGTTATTTTAGGATAGAATCCTTATATATTTAATTAGCTTTTAAGATAAGGTTATGTTTAATGAGTGTTAATAAAAGAATGAAAATTATATATATATATATATATATATATATATATATATATATATGGGGAGTTAGATTTTTAATTTTAAAATCTAGCTTTTGGTTAGAGATAAGGTTAGTATTATTTTACTAGTTTAATTATGTGCAGATTTTTTGAGGAAATAAGTATAAAATACCTATATAGATGCGTATAAGCTTTATAAGGATGAGATATATAGGAATTTTTAATTAAGTTCATGGTTGAAGTGGATTATTTTCTAAGGCTAAATGAGTAATTTATTAAATAAATATAGTGCAGTTTTTATTTTGAATAATTGGTTTGGTTAGAAGAATTTATTGTGTTAAGGAAATAAAATTAATTCTATCATATTATAGTATATGTAGCGAATTTGTGGAGTAATATAGGGATAAATATTTTATTTTATTCTCAAGGTGTTGTGCTATATTTTAATAGTTGGAGCTTAAAATAAAAATATAGTGTATATATATATGTGTGTGGTGTGAATATATATATGTATATATATATATATATATATGATAGTTATTTAAAAATTATTTATATGATAGTTATATGAGGGATGAATTATTTAAAAAATAATATGATAGTTATTTCTAGATAAAGGCTTGGTTTAATTGGAAGATTATAATTAAGGAGAGTATACATAGTTGTACGGTTTGAATGTATATAGTCTAAGTTATGGGTTGATTATTTTATTTGGGTAGTAAAATAAAGTTAGGGAATTAAATGTACGTATACATGTGCATGCATGCGTTAAGAGGAGGTCGTGGTCGTCCCGTATTCCTTAGTGTTGACGATAATTCTCCGGATCATGGTTTTTAGTACAATTGGGTATTGTGCATTCATACTTAGATTGACTATAGGTTCCCCATTGGTTTCTTGATGTTGTTTGATTACTTGGCTTATAACTTGTGATTTGTTTATAATATGATTTATTATGTTTCACATGTTATACTTATATGCGCGTCATACTTGGAGTATGACCCTTGCATTATTTGTTGTGTGTTGTGTGGGCGCTTATCGCCAGATGGATTCTATTAGACTGTTTGAAGACATTCCTTATCCTTTGGAGAAAGAGTTGTATTTCTTGGATTACTCAGATAGGTCAAGATGAACTTTCATTCGAGTGCATAGGATGGTGATCTATCGTGGCTACGTCCGGAGAGTTATGCGAGATCGTTACGGAGACGATGTGGAGGTTCGTTACTACCGTGGTACTACGTCTATTACTATTCCACATCGCTAGATTTTGGATCAGATGATACGTTTTGATGACGCGATGCAAAACCGAGCACCGGACCAGATGGGGGAGACGACGTCTTCAAAGGATGATCGTAATGACATCAGTCGGTGGCTTCATTGTGAGCGTGAGTGGAGAGCTTAGTGTGCTAGAGATTGTATACAGCGAGAGCAGGAGTGGTTCTGAGTTTCAGAGCGTCGAGTTTCTCGTGGTTCGCAGTAGCTAGGGTTTGGGGTTTTATTTTGCCATCATTCTTGAAGTTTTTATTCCCTGCGTAGGAGGCTCGGGGTGTTGGTTCAGTTTTATTCAGAATTTGTCCTTATTTTCGGTTTATTATGCCAGTTGGCTTTTTGAATAAATGATTATTTATTTGATTTTAATTTTCTGCTGCTTTTCGAGTTCATTTATTCATTCGATATTACGATTTTAACCCTTGAGACATCGAGGCGTTACAATGTGTCTTCGCCGTAGGAGTTGGTTCGGTTCTGAGAGTCGCTGATCTCTAACATGGTGGCAGTAAGGTAATGAGGATGAACGTGAGATTTACAGGTTGAGTGCTTAAGAAGGGTTCTTGGAGAAAATAATGGGAGGATCATGTAACGGCCTATCAATAATTTGAAAGCTTGTTGTCAAGGCTCAAGTGTTAACCTAACCGGTTTTCTCTTGGAATTTGTGAGGCTGCAGTGATTAAATTATGATTCACCATAACGGATAAATCGAGAATGTAGGGGGCGCAATGTGTCGACACTCAAAAATTCCTTAATGACTAGTTGGGCAGTCGAAACCATGTGATAGTAGATGGGACTGACTAGCTGTTAGAAGGGGTCTGTCGAGGAGCAAGAGTTAGTCGCTGGAACACTACGAGGGAACGACCAAATTGGAAGGGCAATGTATTCGGACAAGATTTTATACGAGATGCAGAAGCGTGGGCACAAAGCTAAACAAACATAGAGTTTCTAGAAGGCTTCCATGTGCAGGAAGTAAAACCAGGCTCAATCCCGCTAGTTTAGGAGAAGCGGTTATGGGCTAGCCGAAGCAAGGAGGAACGACTTAACAAAATCTCTAGGCTGATTAGGAGAGTTAAAAACCAACATTCCCCACGACTTGTACATTTTGTCTAATGATCAGAAAATGTGGACAGGGGGTGGTCGGTAGATATTTACTGCCGAAGTTAGCCGAATTTGGCTCTATAAATAGAGGAATGGTCATTTGTAAAAAAGAACACAACTCGACAATCAATGAAACATACAAATTTCTTGCATTCATCTTTCCTTTACTTTCAGCACTTTACATTTCTTTACAGCCTTTCTGCCTTTATTTCAGCCGTTTACACTTTTTCAGCTTTTACTTTCTTTACCGTCTTCCCGCCCTTTAATCCATTTTGAGCAGCTCAGCTTAGCTCATTGCCACGTATCAGCCACACTTTCTCAGTAGCGAGAACTAAGAGCTCTTTGGAGTGTCTTATGAACCTGTATTGAAGAACGGAGTCCCTCCTCGAGTAATCGCTTGATTAGGGAATCGTTACGTTGGTTTCTCAGCCGACTCACACGACTACCTGATCCCCAAATCTATTTGCAAACCAACATCTTCTATGCAGTATCCTATGAATTCTTCTTTGCAGCCTCATATGCAATCTCAATAAGGACATTTATTTTCGTCCCAAAAACCGCAAGTCATGTCATGCCAATTCTTTCAATAATCCATAAGACAGTTGGTCACCATATTCGGGAGCCTCACATAATGTGACACCAAAATATACAAAACATTCATCAAGTTCAGCAGTTTTAAGGCTCTGATCAAATCTATAATGGAAATGGGCTAGGTTTGCTTATTGAGTCTACTGGTTCCACTGAGTTTTCTTTTCTTTTTCAGGCATTAGTTTCTCTAACTCTAAAGTAGGTACTCCACGTTCCTACTAGTGTAAGTCGGTTTGCAAAAAAATAACAATGTATTCTTTGGGTTTGGTCCTTCTTTTTGTGCCATTAAATCTCAGGTAACAAATGATGTCTTGTTACATGGTGTTATTGGTCCTGATGTCTTGTACAGGTTTTCAAACCTGTTGGAGTCTTGTTCTCAGCAACAGCCACCTACCGCTGTTCATACCTCTTAACTCTTATGTAAATATTGGAAATGATGCAAATACTTCCAATGTAAATGTCTCATTTCATATATGACATTCTAGACTTGGCCATCCACTTCATGATACTCTTAGACTTCATTGGACTTTTGTACTATAAAAATTACGTAATATTTCTTTTCCAAATTAAACTTCATTGGACTTTTGTACTGCATGTTGTCTTTGTAAATCTCATAGACTTTCCTCTGCTTTATCTACCGCTACATATAGTTCACCCATGGAAGGTCCATCCCCTTTTACTTCTTCATATGGTTACACTTATTATATTTCTTTGGTAAATGCTTACTATCGAAATGCTTGGTTTTATCTTCTACAGTCTAAATCAGGCACCTTCTCAGCTTTCCAAAACTTGAAATCCATGGTAGAATTACAATCCAATTCAAAATTACGAACTCACCGGGGAGGAGAATTTAGAACACTTTCTAAATTTTTCAAGAACATGGGGTCATTCTTAGACTAATTTATCCACACACACATCATGAAAATGGTGTCAATGAAAAAAAACATATACATATTGTTGTACTTATCCTCACTCTTTTAGCTCAATCCTCTTTACCCTATAAATAATGGGAGCATAGCTCTTTTACTGCTGTTTATCTCATAAATAGGTTACCCTGTCCCTTTTATTGAACTTTTTAGTCTATAAGAGCACCATCATCCAAACAATTCATTACATTAGAATTTCTAGTTTTAATTTTATATGATTCTTTACAATTCTCCATGGTATCACTTCATCTACATCACTTTAACCAATTTTACTAGCTTTTTATTGCAGCCCAATAACGCAATAAATTTCTTAGATTGACCCACGATCAACATGCACTTACCATAAAAGTAACAATATAATATTAAAAAGTAAAAATGAGACCCATTAAATTGCTGACCAACAGTTGCTCTTTAGGGCAACTTAACTATGTCAAAATGAAGCAACTTTTAAGGTGCAATAGTTATAGCAACTCACTTTATAGTTTCTCCGGTAAAGCAACCCAAATCTCAAAGTTTCTTAAGGTCTTTGCCTTTTCATGTTTTCCTCTACTCATACGTTACGATTCTCATAAATTGCAGGATATATCTCAAGAGTGTGTGTTCTAGGTTATTCTACTTTTCACAAGGGTCACAAGTGTCTCACTCCAAATCTTAAAATTATTATTATCAAAAGATGTCATTTTCTGTGAAGTAAAACTTCCTTACACAATTCTGTTTTTGTCCTTTGTTTCGTGTTCTTCCTCTTCTCCTCCAGCATCAATCCTTTGTGTTATATTCCACAAGTAACCACTACTCTTTCTTTACCCTCGATACAAACCTCTCCCCAGATCACTAATTCCAATTCCAACACCTCATCTTCTTCATAATGTCATGTTTCTCTAGCTCAAGTTTTCTTCATAATCCTATGTTTCTTTACCTCAAGTTTCTTCATCGTTAAATCCACCATTAATCTATGAAGTTTATTGTCCCAACCTCTTGGTTTTGAAGTTGAAGATCGCTATTTATTATGCAGGTTGCACGAAACATTATATGGCTTCAAACAAGCTCCAAGAGCTTGGTTTGTGAAACCTAAGTTTGTTTTACTTCAATTCAGTTTAAAATCAAGCAAGTGTGGTCCTTCTTTGTTTGTTTTCTCCACTAACTCAGCTGTTGTTTATATACTAGTTTATGTGGACGACATAATTGTTACAAGGACATTTTCCTTTCAAATTCAGAAAATTGCTCCGCAATTAAATTTTGTTTTTGCTCTGAAAGAATTGGGAAAGTTGAATTGTTTTCTAGGTATTGAAGTGAAATATCTGTCAAGAGGTTCCTTGTTAGTTTCTCGAATCAAATACATCAAAGATCTGTTGATCAAATCCAAAATGGTTGACTGCGAGCCGATCTCATCACCTATGGTCACTACTACTAAACTGTCCAAATCCGTTGGAGTTGTTTTTTATGATCCTAGTCTCTATCGCTCTACAGTTGGTGCACTACAATACCTCACCATTACTAGAACATAATTAAGCTACTTAGTCAACAAACCATGTCAGTTCATGTCTAATCCTCTTAACACTCATTGGGTGCTAGTCAAGAGAATATTGAGAACAGTAGAGGGAACAAGGAAACTCAAAAGCCTACCCACAAATAAGAGAGCCCACATCTCTAGCAAAAAAGAATATACAACACCTCAACCAAAACATATACAAAACGCCCTTTACAGCACAACACCTACCCAAACAAACAAACCCCAAAGCCCAAAGATCAGGAAAACGGCCCAACAAACCCTAAGAATCAATCCAAGCGCTAGAAACCGCAAGAGCCCAAAAAGCCTCACCTCCAAATTTATATTTCCTTAGTTTGTTATGTTCAGTTATTGATTAGCTATCACAGGTAGTTATTCTGTTAAGAGCCCATCTCTATATATCAGTGATCACACTCATTCACATTCATTTTATTGAGAATCAGAAATTCCTTCTCTCTGAACTCTTCTATCAAATTCTCTCATTCTAATAACATGTAATGCAAAAATGGTAATAATCAGTAGGGTACAAGATGATTTGGGAAGGGGGAGGAGGATTGAGGAAAAATTAGGTGAAAAACAAAAACTGTGATACGCAGACGTCACCATGTGCCTAGTTAATATCATGTAAGCTCGACTGTTCAAGACCAGGGACAGGGAGAGATGTTGGCTGAAGGTTTGATTTGGAGGGAAGGCCTGCAGACTGCTTTGGAGATCTGTCTTTCTTCTCCCTGCAAAGAAGCCAGCTTCGCAGGGCGAATATGAGTTCCTTCCAACTCATGTTCTTGCTTTTTCTTTACCTTCTTTATCAAAACACCATCTGCACCCCTGACAACATCTAAAGAACCGCTTGAACTTCCCTTCCCTTTTACTTGTTTTGGACCATTCACAGAAGGATTGAGAACCCGAGCAGCTTTAACTGTATTAGAAACTGCCTTGTTCGGTGAAGCAGAGTGACGGCCGGATTCAGGAGCTAATCTCTCTCGCACGTTCTGTTGTGAAGTAACTGAACTAGCATCAAATTGAACGTTCTCATGACGAGGTGCCAATAAATTTTTCCTCCTATTTTTTTCCGGATCCTAACAATGAGAAAACCCAATGAGACAGAAATAAATAAAAACATCAAGCAAAGAGACAACCTCAGTTTTCTGAATTTATATTAGCATTCATGTTAGGATACTGAACAGGAAGAAAACTGATTGTTATTCAAGAATAGAAGTGAACAAAATACAGTTACTGGTTGTTTGAGAGAACCAGCATTCTCCCTAGAATATTCACAATCACCCTAAAAGATGAAAATTCTACCAAACTCTTTTATTTATAATACTCTCTCTCTCTCTCTAACTAACTCTCTCAAACTAACTATCTAATCTACTAACTAACTACGAGTACCTAACAGATACAGGGAAACATTTAAAGCCCCATCATGAGTGTGTGATTTCCAACGTAGCCATGCCATGTGGATATTTGCAGGCTAGATGACAAACTCTTTTTATGAAACAAGCCTCTTAAATGTTTAAAACTTAGAACAAGGGATGACTATTCTCCATTTTTAAAGAGTTCTTAGAATATTACTTCACCAAAGTTATAATCATTGTAAAAGACATACCGTGTGCTTGCTATACAGTGTTCGGCGCCTCTCTTTAGCCCTGCAAATTGCACGTTTAATCCCATGGTTGTCCATGTAACCATTTGGCCATAGTTCTGCTAGCTGAAGAATTGGGACTTGAAAGTTAATTATGTTAGTTATAAGATGAAAACACAAAAGCTTGCACGAATTTTGAGTAAAAAACAACCAATAGAGAACCTTCTTAGTGTCTTGAAGATAAGGGATAGGAGATATTAAATAGCATGATGTGTGATGCTACTTTATATGCAAATAATATCTAATTTTAACATAAATGATGAGTCAGAAAATAAAATAAAGAAAAGTTTAGACGACGCAGGTCAAGAAATGAAAAACATGGTTTAGCCAGTGATCCTCTGTAGCATAAACTCATAACACAATTCCAGATAAATGTAGAGCATGCAGTCCACTAACTCTGCTAAACAAATATTAAGAGGAAGACTTAAAGAATTTGAACCACCTCAACATACAACTTTCTGATTTGTGGACCTGAATTTTCATCCAACCCCTGGAACAAATGCAAACAAGATTCATTTAGAACGAGCTTTTTCAAACAAATAGGATCTTCACAAATCACAATAAGAATTTAAAGCTCAATCTTCTGTACATCAACATAAAGGTCATAGAGATCACAAATCTTGTCCTCCAATGCAGTGTCCATGCTAAAATTCCTTGTAGTTGTTGCTTTTCCATCAGGACCTAATTCTCGATCTCCAGATGCTCCAGCTTGATGCTGTTGCTGAAATGGCAGGAAAATAAGTTAAACAAAAGTATGATGATTACCTGAATGTTTGTAATCAAGATACAGTGCAAATAGTAAAAGAGATAGAAAGAAGACATGACTCATTGTCATGATTACGAATAATGAAACCCCTGCTCAAGGTAAAATAATCCATAATCAAGCATGCCAAAATTTGGAAATTGCATTAAATTCATCAAGAGAAGCATCCGGAAGAAAAAGAAACTTTGTGTGGATTATATTATTTCCTTCCGAGGAGGACGCACGAAAAGGCATGAAAAAAGAGTAACAATGAGCCAGATAAGATAAGCATGATGGAATACCAAACGAGCATAAACATAACAATTGAAGCTACTTTATCAATATTTGATATGGAATGAAATATCAAGTACAACTATAATAAACCTTGGAGTCCATAGTTGGGGCCTGGATCTTAATCATCTCAACAACTTCCTTCTTTATCTGTTGAAACCTATCCTCTTTCTCCTGCTTTGCGGACAAACCCATACTGATCATAACTTTTAAGTTTCTCTGTAGCAGGAAGACATTGCAGGAGAAAATAAGTAGTTTAAAGCATTGAGGAAAATTAAACATACCTATGCCACAATGAATACAAAAGAAGAGAAGATGATGGGTGGGACATTGAGGTGAGTTGGATTTAAAATTTGAGTTTCTTTTATTTTTACATAAATTTTGAATTGCAATTATAGAGATATATCTTGAAAATTAGAAACCAACTTGGTAAAGTTGATCTCATAGTGTTGAAAGTAGCAATTCTTTTGAAAAATCACCAGGCTCCGTGTTATGGCCCTAAGCGGAGGATCTGGTCATGGGTCTAGACAGAAGAGAATTCTTCTTGAAATTCTTCTTGTGACTAGTTTGTAGAAAAGAAGCGTGCTCGTCCTTGATAGAGCCTCTTCTAATTTACGGTTCTAATGATTTTACTCAATTCTGAAATCCCTTTTATAATAAGGGTTGAGTACAAGAAAATAGGGAAACTAATCCTATCTAGTTAAATAAAAAGATCTTATATCTAATAAGATAAGAAACAATCAAAGCTTATCTATTAAAGAAAACTCAACCAAATCCTAACTAATAAAGATATAAAAATTCCTATCTAATAAAGATATAAAAATAAAATAGAAATATCCTAAATTAACCTAACTAATCAAATCTCCCTATTAATAAAAACAAATCAAATCAAATCAGCATCTTGTCATCAATTCAAATCTGCATCCATATCACTCCACTACTTGAATCAATTCTATTCAGAAAGCAACAAAAAGCTACACAAACATGATCAGTAATCAATTCTCGAAGACCAACTTACTCTAGAGTCTAAAAAATCTAAAACAAAAGGTCCTTCAATTGTCAAGAGAAAACAATTTTATTAAAATAAAAAATTTGACAGGCAATCACTTAGATATAAGATTTTAAAGATTCATTAGTTTTTGATAGACAAGTCAGAATGAAAGAGAAAATATGGGTTGTGTTTTATGTTTGGTGAGTATATAACAAAACAGGACAAAAGGCAAAAAATGGTACATTCTAGTTCCATTGAAGAAAGAAACTGAAGAGAACAGAGAAACTAAAGCAGCTCTGTTTTGTTCTGTCCACATGCCAGATGCTTCCATAGTCAGCCACAAGCTAAAATACCTTTAGTGTTCTGAGCTGCATAAGGTGCCCAAGAATACTCATAAGACGGTTAATTAAATCCTTCGATACTTTCCCTTGGCTTGCCTGCTGCAGCAAAAAGCACGCAGTTAATATTACAATGTCCAAGACCTCAAGAAAAAAAAATTGAAATTGTGTATGTGTAGAAGCATAACATCAGGAAAGCAGAATTCGTCAGTACCGCTAGTCTAGCAACTTTAGCAAGTTTTAGCTTTATCTCTCTAGGCAATCTTCGTTTGATAGCCTGCGATGTGGCATCAGCCTCCTGGTTTTCCGTAGTTGGCGGTCTGGCTGTAATAATATTATTAAAAATAAATCTTTACCATTAGCAACGAGCTTCCCATACTGCCTACCTATGAGAAACAAACTTCAAAAAAAATCCGGACTTACATTCTGCAACCATCTTTTCTAACTCTCGAATAGCTCTCTCCAGCATCGTAACTTTTGGCCTAACAGAAGAACCATCTCTCTTCAGTGTGTTTTCAGATTTCTGTACAAGATTCAATGAAACAAATTAATAATACAGTATATGTTACACTCACAACATCCCGAGGTCCCAAATCTCACCATCCATTAGTCACGGTAATTATAGATGTTATCTCACCAAGTATACTTTGCAAGGATAGTACAGTTTGACAAGATCTCTCTTTATATCACTCTTAAAGATAACCCATGCATACCATTACCCACTAAATTAAGTAGCATTTATTTTAAATGAAAAAGGATGTGCTGTGACAGCCTAGAAAAGCAAGTCAAGGAAGGAGACTCACTGGTGTTAGCATAGCAGATTTTCCCACAGACAGGTTGAGATCTAGTAGTTCACGGATGCCACTTTTATCCTTTGAACGAGCTGTATTTTCTAAATTATCAACACCACTTGGGGTTCTTGCAGGTTGGGATTTGGAACGTGTACATGCACTTTTTTCTTGGTACTTTTGACGAGAAGTATCAAGCAATCCAGCATCTTTATATTCATCACTTGTGTTCTTAGATTGATGTACTCTTATCTTCTTTTTATCAGCATATTTTGCTTCTGCCACAAAACGAACATCATCATTTGATACTTTCGAACCGAAAGAAGGATCTGATTTTGGTCTAGTATCAGCCATTTTCTTTTTTGAACTAATTCCAGAGACGTCCAATTGATTCTGAAATTTCAAGTCTTCACAATATTCACCAGCAACACCTAAATTCTGGGAGCTATTAAAAGTTTTTTTCACAGGTAATGTTCCAGTCTTTCCAGCAGCTGTCTTGCCCACTTTTACATATTTATTTGAAACATGACCATCAATATTTTCACCAAGATTCTTTGATATATCTTTTCGGCGCCTTTTCTTTACTTGCTGAGTAGGTAATGCTGGAGGTTCATTTCTTGCAATATAGAAGAAAATATAAATCAATAAGAATAATAAAAAATTTGTAAGAATCATTAATCTAATCTTAAATTTCCAAGATTCGTGGCACAACAATTGTAAACAGGTGTCAGAGGAAAAAATACTTAATCATAAGCCAGAAAAATTATGTTCAATATTGCCAGAAACTTGAAGGAACTCCACTTTATCAGATACTAATACATGTTATTTGGAAACCCCCCACAAATAAATTACAACTGATGAATGCATTGAACGAGCTAAAGAAATTAGAAGTAAATACAATAAATTACAAGTTACAATAGACCAACCATCAGCAATTGAAAAGAAAAAAATAGCAATTATAATAAAAACATGACTACTACTTACTTCTTTGCTTATAAAGGAAGAATTAGATTATAAGTAAATTGAATACAGAAAGGGAAAACAATAAAAATAAACATGCTGTTAAAAAGGGCAATAGGAAATTCTGATAACAAATTAATGTTTGGACGTTCTTGAATGATGCTAGTCTTTGATAAATTCAAATATGAACGTAAGAGAACTATTCAATGAACGTAGAGACACCAACTTGTGATTAAGTTAAGTTTAACAAGTTAATGAGCTGCCGAAAAGAGCAGATATTATTTCCTTGTAGGCAGGAGATCAAATAAAATTAGTAAATAGATGATAATAATATAAAAAGAGAATAATTATAACAAATCAGAAGCTCAAAGCTCCTTTAGCAACTTAGACGTCCCAATTAACATACCAGGCTAGCGGCACCAATTTGGACCATAAACATAATATAGCAATGAGGTAGCATTTATCTAAGGATGCACCAAAAATTTATAAAAATAGTCAAACAATTCAAAATTTAAGGTTCACTCAAGGTGCCATAAGTAAAGCTCATTTTCTAGTCATGCATTTAGCCAAAAGTCATCCATCAATTACACCTTGCTTCCTCAAAAGCTAGTACTTCAAAGCCTTCTAGGATTTGTGTAAAATCTTATGATGAGAAACAGTTAAATCTACCTTTTGTGCAAGCGTATTCATATAAAGAAATGACATGGATTTTTAACCCCCCCGCCCCCCGTAAATGGCAGTTACATAGCACTTAACCATGAATGATAAATAATCTCATTTCATGTAAGTGTAACACTAAAAAGTACACATGAATAAGCAATAAAAAGAATCACCCATTGTTGCATTATGGTTCCTTTGAATTCAGCACTTCACCCATCAGCCAAAAACGCAGAAAAGAGTTCAATGGTTCGCTAAATTAAGGGTTTATAAGGAAAAGAGTTAGGAAATGCTTAAAATAAATATTGAAACAAAACAACACTCACATGCGTTCCAATTTCCCCCTATTTACAAAGAAACCATCATGTTTGATTGCAGAATTATCAACCTCAAAATATTCATCCTGCAGAAAGGACAATTGAACAACATAAAAAATAATATACAATGGGAAATGTCCATACTACGGAACAATAATATTCCTGTCAGCAAAAACAGGGTCAAAAGAGTCATTAAATGCAAAACAAAATACAAATACACTAACCAGCTCAGCATCATCAATGAAAGAGTCTTCTGTATCATACTGATCTTCATCAGGTGCATCAAGTAGATCCTCCTCATCACTACTATCCTTACCCTGGAAAAGATTCAGTATCTCATTATTCCAATTTCCAAATATGAAGGCTACCAAGAAAAATTTAACATAATACTTAAAGTAGTTGTATACTATATATAACATGAATTTACAGTAGAAACTACAGATCACTTAGTACAATCTCAGTAAGCAACATACTCATACCTTGTAAAGGCGTTCAATCTTCTCTATTACAGCACTGAAACGATTTGTTTGAGGAACATCTTCTTTAGTCTCACTAGGTTGTCCCTAAAAAATTACGAGAGGGTTATGAAAATATTGAAGCACAAAACCACATACAATTTCAAGAAGACAATATGTTGAAATTTATAACGGTATACAAATAGCAATATGGCAAATAAAGGCATACTCCTAATTAAAATACAGTCTAATTTAAATCATACACAGACTAAAAAAACAGCGAAGTGAGGGCCTGAGTAGCGGAACGGCAGTTTGAAAAAAAAAAAAAGAGCTGCAAGCTGTGACAGAGGGCTATGAATGGAGGGTGGGCAGCAGACTGGGAAGGAAGTGCATGGTTGAGATCATGTATCAGGGGATATCGTTGACAAATAGGGATATCCAAAAATGCTGGTAATGGCCAGAAATACCGCCGATCAGTGGGCTCGAGCTTGTGAGGGACTGGAGGACAAGATGAACAGACACTTGCTTCAAACATGAATGATGGATGGAAATGAATAGAGGAGGATTTCAATTTTCTAAAGCCAAATATATAAGGCAAATTATGAAAATATAATAAAAAAAAAGAATAGAAAATTAAGTAGGGGGGGGGGGGCAAAATAGGTCTTTACCCTCCATGATCTAATAGTGGTGCAACCGTCTAAACCTGGACACAATTTTGTCCATGAAGTGCAATAATCATAATGTACAAAAGATTCGGTGCTCCGCAACCTGTGTTCTGTAGTGGCCATTAGCAGTGGTATGCGGCAATACCACTATTGTGCTACTATAGCATGCAATTAATAACTAGGTTATGTGCTATATACTAACCTCAATAGAAAATTAAGCTACTATATTTTCAAGAAACAATAATTTGTATGGAAGGTGTACCTATACCTACAGAAGAAAAGAACAATAACTAAAGTATGAAGCTTATAAAAAATCCTACAAATAACTGATTCATTTTTATGCCAACATGATTGTCTTAAGTAACCTAATGAGAAAAGTTCAGGGCGTCACTTATGAAACTTGTCTGCCTAACTTAAATATCAAGAGTGCCATGATAAACATTAGCTCCTACTCTTGCATCACTTTAAATGAAAGCATTCGATATGAAGTTCCATCAAGTCCACCAAATTTGGAAGAGGAACACATAGTAATTCAAATAGGCACAAATTCAAGCTAATAATATCTAAGTCAACTAAAATAGGAGGGCTTTGACAGAAATTTGAGTTTGCCACAAAACCCTTTCAAACAAGAGTTACGCTATATGGCACAAAGTTGGGAGACATGAGTTTTCGTGATTCTAGTTAGAAAGGGTAATTTGATTCCTCGACCTAAAAACGGGGAGAAAAGTTAGCAAAACAAATCAACCAGGATCATGCTAAACTTGCCACACTTCTTTGCCACAATTCATCTTGTCATGATCATTGAGCACGAAAGGTTTTCTCTTTTCACCCAACACATTTTGAAGGCCTGGTAACACTAAAACAAACAAGACTAATTGATCAACAGAAACCTAGTCAGGCCAATTGTGAAAAGTTTGGCAGAATATGTCCGTAACAGTTAGCATTATCCTGACCTAAAATTCCATGCCAAAGGAAAAAAAACACAGTCACCACAGCTTACTGAACAGCCCCTTTTATAAAGCTAAACATAGTCCATGTTCAATAATAAGACCTTCACTAGTGCTATCTTAACAGCTAATCACAATGTACGTATGCAAAACATAAGGAACAAACGAAGTCAGGCTGGGAATATGAAAATTAAACCCACAGAGAAACTCACAGAAAAGAAAAACGTAAATGAAAAAAAAAAAAAAGAAAAACGTAAATGAAAAAAAAAAAAGAAAAACGAGGCTCACCGGAGCGATTCTAGACTCAAGAGCATTGGAACGGTGCTCGGATCCGTGGCTAACCTTATTGTTATTGTTATTGGTGTCATTCACCAGCTTCTTCCACGACACTATCGTTGTCTCTCCCAGCCGGAGGTCCACCGTGAACACTTGCCGGTCACCCTTCTTCACGAACGACGACGACGGAGCCCTCGACAAAGACCGCGAATCGCCATCTGCGGCGGGAGGAGGGGCGTTGTCCTCCGGCATCGAAACGACTACCGATTAGCGAGTTTGTAAGACGTCGGTGTGGGAATTAAGGTGCGAGAAATATGGAGTGAAACGAAACGATAAGCCCTAAGACCATTGAAAAGAAGAAGAAGAAGCGGCAGAAGAGAATTGGTAAGAGGAAATATTGCGCGGGATTCAAAAACTGAGAAACGAAAATTATTATGGAGAAATAAAAAAATAGAAAAAGAGGAAACGGGAGTATCGAGGGGTTTTAAGTTTAACTGCAATTTCCGTCTCGGTCGAAAAAAAATTCCTGCTAGTTCTTTTCAGAAAAAACGAACGGGTAGGGAAAAGGGATTTGATGCGGGTATCAGAATGGGCCGGATCCTACATGCAGTCTGATCTACGATTGGATTTTGTTTCGAGTTACGGGGCCGTTTGGAGGACAAGATATAAGATAGTAATCATATCTTTTTAGGATAGTAATCATATCCTACTATTATCTGTTGTTTGTTGCGTCAGCAAGATAAGATAACACTATCTTGTCCCTTATCTTATCCTGTCCATCATGTGTAAAAGTTATCTTGAGGGAGCTTAGATAGGAATTATCCTAACCCAAAATTAATTTTCATATTTATATTTTATATAATTTATAATAATATTAACTAATAAATATAAATTTTTTATTTTAATAAAATATTAATTTTATTACTTATCAATTACTAATTGTTATTGTTAAGTTAAATTATTTAGTTACTGATAAATTTAATTAAAAAATAAATTTATTTATAAATGGTAAAAATATTGGATTTATTCATGTAAAATAATAAAATTTTCATTATCACTTTTTTTTGAACTGAATAGATATATTAATCAAGAATATGGTCAGAGGCCGCTACATCGTGTTACAAAGCAGCTAAAATCTCTTGAGGCCACTACTTAGTTAACATTATTTTTTGTTATTTATATTATAATAAAAATACACAAAATAATTCTTCACTAACAATAAAATAGGCTACTACGGAGCTTAGCGCGAGGTGGACCAGGCCGATACGGGGAGTTACGAAGCTTAATGTTGATGCTTCTCTGAGACGTGGAGGCACTCTTGGTTTTGGGATGGTGGCCAGAGATTGGGAAGGGATGGTGTTGGCTGCTGCAGTGTCATCTCCTCCTGCGGTGTTGTCTTCCCTGCTAGCTGAGGCTACTTGCTTTCGCTGGGCTGTTGTTTTGGCGCTTGAGTTGGGTTTTACTCATGTTTGTTTTGAGACTGATTGCGTTCAACTATTCCAGTGGTGGACGAAGGGGGTTGAGGGCAACTCTTACTTTCACTTATTCGGGATTGTCGTTTTCATTTTAATAGTTTTTATGTTGCATCTCTTTCTTTTGTTAGAAGCTCTGGTAACGCAGTAGCAGACTTTCTGGTCAGGAATTCCTCTACTTATCCAGATACAGTTTGGGTGGAGGAAGTTCCATTGGATGTTGTCCCTTTGGTGACTGCTAATGTTTTGGCCTCTGAGCCTTCTATTTCTTTTTAATATATTTCGCATGTTTTATTAAAAAAAAAATAGGCTACTCACACACACACATATATATATGTATATTAATTTTTTAATAGTAAATATAGACTAATTTTATATTATCATATGATATTATTTAAAATTATTTCTTTACTTATATAATTATAATTAATAGTTTAAATATAAATTATTTTTGAAAGAATATTATCTTTTAATAGTTTTTATCATTAATCACTTACCCCTACTAAGTTAAAACTCATTAGTTACATATACAATAATTTTAATTAAAATAGACTCCCTTCGAAAAAAATTAAAATAGCCGAATTAATAAAAATTATGTTTATTTTAGTTAATATTAAAACAAAAGCTCATTTACAAAAATGTAAAAAAATTGAATTTAATAGAATAATTACTTTTTTAAAAAAACTATTTAGAAAATTAAATTTTAAAAAATATTATGTATATTTTTTCAAGGAAAATTTGATACATTTTTCATTGTTTGTATCATATCCTATCAATATCCTGTTCACCTCAAACGCAGGATAGGATAAGAGTCTATCCTACTCTAATCATATCTTGTGTTTATTCAATCATTTATCCTATCCTGCTTTTATCCTATCCTGACCACCAAACGGACCCTACAAGTACTCAGTTTGTTACACTCCTTGCAAGAATGTTTTATTTATTAGTTAAAATTCATATAGGTTCCACTAAATTGAGGGTGAGATACATATAATTTAGTGGGTTTTACATTAATTTCAACCAATAAAAAGGGAAGTGTTGAAAAAAGGTGGCAAAGTGAATGTCGGTAGCATTCCTCTTTAGGTGTTTAGGGTATGTTTGGTGGACACATAAACAGACATGATAAGATAGTGTAATCATATCATGTTGTAATATGTTGTTTGTTCCGCCGGCAGGATGGATAATTCAATCATGTCTCTTATTTTATCATGTCCATCATGTGTAAAAGTTACAATAATGGTGGAGTTGGGTTAAAATTATCCTGACAGAGATAAAATAACAGTATTATAATTCTTTTTCACTACCCTGACCCTAAATTAAATTATTTTAATATTTATATTTTTATATAATTTATGATAATATTAGTTAATAAATATAAAGATATTAATTTTAAAAATACACTATATTGATTATCTACCGATTACTAGTTGTTATTGCTACTCATAAGTTTAAGAGATAACCCTCACATTGGTCCATGTGTTTGTGTCGCCGAAGCAATTTGGTCCCTCCCCGGAAAATACTAGGGAAAAGGTCCCTCTGTTTGTCAAGTGTCTAAACTAGGTCATTCCCCGGAGACCGAAGCTCCGGTGAGGGCCCACATGGCCTAGTGACTAAATTAATGAATCATACGCGGAATTAATAAATAAAAATACACGTCATTTAAACAATTTTACTTAAGTCCCTAAATTAAAACCAATCCTAATTTACTACCCCAATTCCATTAATCGAACACATTGAATCAGTCCCTTATCTACACCCTCCATTTACGTTTCTGGGTGAAGAGTGAATAGTGAATCAATTCCATTAATCGAACACATTGAAACTTCACTGACTCTGTTCATCTTCTTCATCATCCATTTTCGTTTAATTTCCTGCTCTTCATGGTGTTGCCGGTGACTGGACGAGACTGCGAGAAGAGGATTCCCAAATCGATAACCTTTCCTGTCGATGTAAGTGTCTATTACCTTTCCTTTCATAATAAATTCACGATTTAGGCTAAATAACGGGTTTGCGGGTTTGTAATGTGGGTGTTGGAGCACTAGTGAGTTTGAAGTAGGGTTTTGGTCTGGGGTTTAGGGGTTTCGAGTGTGATGGGTTTCATTGCTATATCTGTGCTTGCTAAATATGTCATGGTATTTACTTTGCTCATTCATCATGCTTGCAGAATGGTATTTTCGTTGGTCATTCATCATAATAGGTGGTTTGGAACTGCTCCACACTTACATTACTTTGGTGGATCTGTAAGTGTGTATCATGGTCTTGATGAGGACATGTGGTCCTTCTTTGAGACTATTGATCTTGCGAAAGAACTAGGATATAATTCTACTGAATTATGGTGGAGAAAGGCGGAGGATGTTGCTCAAAGGGGTCTATTCAGAAAGTTTAAAACTGACGATGATGCTCTTGAAATGGCTAGGTATTCTGCAGAAAAACAAATTGAAACCCAGTTGTATGTGGAAAATTTAGCACCACTGCATCCATTTGTTGTTGAACTTCCCCCTATGCCACCTCTAGTAATTAATGAAGTGTTGCCTATCCCAACTGTTTCTGCTGCTAAGAATGTGGAATTGAAGGGTAAGGAGAAATCCAAACCAAGGCAAAAGAAACTGAAACCACTTAGGAAGAATGCAGTCCGTAGGTCATGTGTTTGGAGGGCTGCAAGAGGGGGTTTAAAAATGGGTGCAGACCTTTCATTGGCTTAGATGAATGTCACTTGAAGACAAAACATGATGGAATCCTACTGGCAGTTATTGGCAGAGATGCAAATGAGCAATACTTCCCTCTTGCCTTTGGGGTTGTTGAATCAGAAAATAAAGATGGCTGGATGTGGTTTATGGAGCTGTTGCTGGCTGATATAAGGGGTACTAGTACAACGAAGTTGACATTTATGTCAAATCAACAAAAGGTAACCCTAAACCTAATTTTTATAATCAGGCTCTATTATTTGTTGTGTTAGTGTATTTGATAATCAACTTTGGTGCATACAAGGCTTGATGGAACTTTTAAAGAGTACATGCTTCAAGGTGTGGAGCATAGATTTTGTGTTAGACACCTCTATGCCAATTTCAAGTAGAAATTTGGTGGTGGAGTCCTGATGATTGGGAATTATTTGATCTTTTTAGTGTCTTTTTCATTCTTTTTATTTTATTTTATTTTATTTGAGTCTCATATAGCTTTTATTTTATTTTATTAGAGTTTTTGTTTTATTTTTGCATTTGCATATAGATTAGCAACTTTTGTGTTTTTAGTCCTTTTAGTTATGTTTTATTGGAGTTTTAGTCCTTTTTAGAGTTCTGGTCATTTTAAGGACATTTGTGGGGATCTTGATGCAACTAATGAAGAAATGGTGGCTGAATTTAAAGAAGAAGAAGAAGAAGAAGAAACATCAATTACCTTGGCTTGATTTAAACATGTGGGAAATGAAGAAATTAAAGAGGGAATTGATGGAAAATGGTTGTTTCAGAATAGAAGAGATAAGAAAGGGGCTACATGAAGAGCATTAATGACAATCAAAGGCCATCAAAGAAAGGAGAGTAAAGAAGCAAAGGCAATGAAGCATCAGGCGTGTCCAACGCCTGAGCGTTGGCAAGTGAACGCTCATGCGTTGGCTCCCTGACTTAGAACCCTTATTTGATGTAATTCCAACACCTAAGCATTGGAGGGGCCAACGCTCATGCGTTGAGCCCCTGACTTGTGCCCAGTTTTAATTTAATTCCAACGCCCAAGCGTTGGAGGGGCCAACACTCGTGCGTTGAGCCCCTTACTTGCCTCATCTGATTAATTTTAATTCCAACGCTTGAGTGTTGGAATGTCAATGCCTGAGCGTTGGGAGGCAGTCTGAGAAATCTATAAATAAGATGTTTTTCTTTCTTTGTAAATACACTTGATATACTTGATACAATTGAAGATACTCTTGTTCTGAGCATTACCTGAGGTGTGGGAAGCCATTCTTGAGCTCTCAAATCTAGATTTTCATTTATCATGTTTCTCTTAGCCATGCTAGGCTAAGTTTTTCTTGTATTTGTGTTGTAGTGAATCTACATTGAACTATGTTTTAGGTTTCTAGTTTATATATGAATAAAAGTTCAAGTTCTTAGATTCTATTCTATGCTTTAATATTATTCTTATTGTACACAAGTCTTCATGCTTAATTCTTACGCAATGGTAGTTGGTAGGAAATGGGGGAAATGGGAATAGAAGGGATAATTGTATGGCACTTAGGTATAAGGGTAGACATTATTAGTGTTGGCCTGAACTTGGATTGTATCTTCAATTTGATTAACTAATCACTAAGGTTAGGTTTAGAAATTGAATTGGAAGTTCTATTTGCTTAAGGTATTAACAAGTAGAAACTCTAGGCTAGAACACCTAAGAAAATGTTCTGATTTTCATATATAAAATTGATTCTAAATAGCTTAGCCAAAGGTAGTGAAACTCAACCCAAGTACTTGTTTTATCAAACTATTATCGTTTCTTTTTCCTGTTCATTTGTTCTAAAAAACCAACACAATCAAAACCTTTTTATGCTTTTGTTTTTAAGCTGTAAACAATTGATTTGGGGTCTAAAATTCAACCTATTCCTATAGGTTCGATATCTTTTATATTACGCGATATCCTCTGTGCACTTGCGGAGTGGCTATCAAGTCCTCTTGAGAGATCTAATGATGGCGGCTTCCAAAGCTACTTACATTGAGAAATGGAATGAGAACATGATGAAGATCAAAGAGAAGAATGAGCTTGCCTACAATTGGTTGATGTACAAGCCAACTGAAAGCTGGTGCAGGCATGCATTTAAGTACTTCTCCAGGTGTGATGTTGTGATGAATAATAAATCTGAATCCTTCACCATATTGCTTGTGATAACCACTCCACAAGTGCACAAAGAATATCGAAGTAATAAAAGATATCGAACCCATAGGGGTAGGTATTGATTTTCGACCTCCAATTCAATTGTTTAAAGCTTGAAAACAAAAGCATATAAAGATTGATTGTTGTTGGTTTAAGAACAAATGAACAGGAAAAACAAATGAGATTATAGTTTGATAAAACAATGGGTTGAGTTTCACTACTTCAAACTAAGCTTTTCAAAATCAATTCTACATATGAATTCAGAACCAGTTCTTAGGTGTTCTAGCCTAGGGTTTCTACTTGTTAATTCCCTAAGCAAATAAAACTTTCAATTCAATTACTAAACCTAATACCTTAATATTCAGTTAATCCAATTGAAGATAAAATCCAAGTTCAAGCCAACACTAACAATTCTACCCTTATACCTAAGCAATAAATAATCATTCATTCTATTCTCATTTCCCTCAATTCCTACCAATTACCATTGAACAAGAATTGAGAAAGAAAACTTGTGTACAACAAGAATGATATTAAAACATGGAATAGAAATTAAGAACTGAAACTTATTCATATATAAAAGATAGAAACCTAGAGCATAGTCTTAGGTAGATTCACTACAACCCAAATACAAGAAAAAACTTAGCCTAGCATGGCTAAGAAAGACATGGTAAATAAAAGAACCTGAATTGAGAGCTCAAATTGGTCTCCCACAACTCCAGGAATAGCTTAGAAACAAGAGTATCAAATGGTGTCTAAGTGTATCCAAGTGTATTTACAAAGAAAGGAGAAGCAACTATTTATAAACTTTTCCTGACAGCCTCCCAACGCTCAGGCATTGGCTTCAAACGCTCAGGCGTTGGAATTAAATGAATTCAGACGAGGCAAGTCAAGGGCTCAACGCATGACCGTTGACCCCTCCAACGCTTGGGCGTTGGAATAAAGCAAAAAGCTGGGCACAAGTCAGGGGCTCAACGCATGAGCGTTGGCCCCTCCAACGCTTGGGCGTTGGAATTACATCATAATTGGGTACCATTCAGAGAGCCAACGCTCAGGCGTTGGACACATCTGATGCTTCATTTCTTTTGCTCATTTTATCTCCTTCTTTGATGGCTCTTTGATGACAATAAATGGCTTACATGTAGCCTCCAAAATGTTCTGAAACAGTAGCAACAATCATCAACCCTCTTCAATTCTTCCAATTTACACATGTTTAAAATAAACCAAGGGATTGATGCTTCTTCCTCTTCCATAATTAGCCATCATTCTTCAATTAATCCTCATCAAGATCCCCACAAATGACCTAATAATGATCAGCACTCTAACAAGGACTAAAACTCTAATAAAACAACTTTAAAAGGACTAAAAATAAAATAAATGTTAATCTATATGCAAATGCAAAAATAAAATAAAAACTCTAACAAAATAACATAAAAACTATATAAGACTCTAATAAAATAAAATAAAAACAAAGAAAAAGATAGTAAAAAGACCATTAAATTCCCAATCATCAGCTTGCTAGAGACACCAATCCTAACAATATTGGAGTGGATTAGAACTTATGTTATGGGGAGGTTTGCAACAATGAGAGAGAAGCTACAAATATACAGTGGAGATATTATGCCAAAGCCATTGAAGAGGATAAATAGAGAGTTTGAGAAGAGCAAGAATTGGATCCCTCAGGCTGTTGGGCCACATTTGTATGAGGTTCCTCATGCAAACTATAATTAAAGGCATGTGGTTAATTTGAGAGAGAAGACATGTTGTTGCAACTTTTGGGACCTCAATGGTTTTCCTTGCAAGCATGCTATGGCAGCTATAAATTTCAAGGGGCGTGATCCACAAGATTATGTCCATCAATAGTACAAGAGAGCATCCTACAAAGCTTGTTATGATCCCATTATCACTCCAATCCTAGGGCCTGACCAATGGGTTAGACTAGCAGGTGATCCTGAATACATTGAGCCACCACTTTATAAGAGAGGTGTGGGAAGGCCTCGGAAATTGAGAAGGAGAGATCCTTATGATCACCCTAACCCATCAACATTGAAGAGAAGGGGTGCAATAACAAAGTGTAGTAGGTGCAAGCAGTATAGGCACAACAAAAAGGGTTGCAAGAACCCACCTGTTGAACTTGAAGAAGATGCAGTGCTAGATGCAGAACTTGATGCTGTACTAAATGCAGAACAGGACCCAGCTGCTGCTCAACCTCAGCCACAGGGTGAAGCTACACAAGCCCAGCAACAACATGAAGATTCACAACCACAAAGTAAATTTTCCCAGGCCAATGTTGTATAACCTGTACCTCATCATAAACCAAAGAAGGTATGAAACTCAATGTTCATAATCCATTATGTCTGGACATAAATATGACTTAGGTTTTTCTTTTTCTGTTTTGTCAATGCAGAGAGGATTTAGAAGATATGGTAAGTGCAGATAGTATGGACACAACAGGCAAAGTTGCAAGAATTACGTGAACATAGGGGCTGCCTTTGTACCTGCAAATCTGAATCAAGACTCAACTTCCTCTGCACCTCCAACTGCAACTCCAACACTGAATCCAGACACTGCAAGTCAAGCTACGGATCCAATCCCTGTGAAGATGACATATGTTAATGAATTTGTTGCTTCTGTGCCTCCAAGTCAAGCTACTGAAACAGAGGTATGACATTCTAACATTTTTCATGATTCATGGATATGTGTTGCAAAAGTGAAACAACTACAAACTAACCTCACAATTGAATTTAGAAGGGGAAACAACTCGAGGAGGATGATAACAATAAATTTCATCACACTTAGCACAACAACTCTTCTTTCTTTTCATTAAATTCAATTAATGTTAGATAGTACATCTCAACTACTGAGTCAATTACAATCCCTTCCCACACCAAAAACTCTAACATATCACCCCAAACCTACCCACAACCTAACATCAATCCACAACTTTAATATTCAAGCCCTTCCCACACAAAAAACCACACTATCAATATACAAAACAGCATAGCAAACCCACATGCAACATGCTTCTGGAATCTCTCTTCATCAAGCTTTTTCTTCATCTTCTTCATCTTCTTTTTGTTGTCGACCACTTGTTGAACAGAATTAGGAGAATTGGCAACCTCAGAATTGATGCTCACCGTATCAGCCTGGAGGTGTGGATCCCCTTGATTTACAGGATCACCAATCCAAAAAAAGAACCCGCAGGTGGTGCCTAGAAGCTGCAGCAAAACAATCAATTTGAACATCACCATACATCTGTGCGAAAATTACCAGAAAAGAAGAACCATACCTACCAATTTCTACATCTCAGGAACCTTCGACTTGGGTTTTCTGGGTACCAGCAGTGTAAATCAAGAGGGGCACACCACACTGACACTTTGCCTTTGTCCCTGTAGACCTTGTCCTCACACGAGAGGATGATGAAGATGACATATTCATCGTAACCAGGTCCGAGCGAAGACCAGAGAATAACGAAAGCACAAGAGGAATCGATGTTCAGAGAAGAACGAGGTTCAGACAGGAATGATGAACATAGAGGAAATGTGAAGATGGAGATGGGTCGAAAGAGAGACCTCTGGGGATTGATTCAATGTGTTTGATTAATGAAATTGGGGATTTAGGGTTTGGGGTAGTAAATTAGGATTGGATTTAATTCAGAGACTTAAGTAAAATTGTTTAAATGAGTATATTTTTTTTTATTAGTTCCACGTATGATTCATTAATCCTGTCACCAGGCCATTTTTTTCACTATCACTTGCTACTACTTAGTTAACATTATTTTCAGCAAAGTATGCACAAGGAAATTTAGGGCAGTATACAAACAAGAAGTACACCTGTTAGATAGTTGGGCTCCTTAAGCATTTAGTCCAAGGTTCGATCCTTAGATGGTGTGTATGGAGAAGCATTTGTTGGGAGATGGCTACCCACTTAATGTGATCTCAAAGCCTCAGGGGAATTAGTCTCATGGCTTTCGGTCGTAGGGATACCTTAGAAAACTAAAAGAAGTTAGGGCAGTATGCTTACAAATAATATGTGCTTGAAGCTTAAGTAAATATTGACCATGATGGTTTGTCAGAGAATTCTAAGAGGAATAAATAGGGATTTAGGGATTAAGTCAAGTTTTATATAGGTATCACTATTTTAGCCCCCTTCTCTTTTGCCACGACCGTGTCTAAAAGAGTCACGAAATGAACTAAAACAATCACGGCTGTGCCACAAGGGACATGGTCGTGCAACTGCGTCAAGCGCAGCAACGAGCTCTAGGAAAAACATAAATAATCAAAAATTAAAAGTGATTTTTACCGAAAGAACTTTCCTAGTAGGTTGTCTCCTACTCAACGTTTTTTTAACGTTGATAGCTCGACACCTTATGTGGTTCAGGCTAAGCTCATGAGGAGAAGCTTGTCCTCCTCAATTAGGAAGTATCCTGGTATGTATTGGTGGCTTCCTTTACTGCTTCTTCATTTTCCCTTAAGCCTCTGCACCTGCTCGTTCTAGGGCCTTCCTTTTTGGTTTCGCATGCTACATGGTTTTCCCTTAATTCCCATGATATCTCAGCATGGTTGTCCCTTTGTGCGCATCAATGTTAGCTCTTGAGGTATTCAGGAAGGTTCTTACAAAGTGATGGGGCATTCTTTATCTCCTTCCATATCATGTCACCAGGAAATCCAACATGTGGCAAAATTTGCCAATTCGGGTTACCATATCTTCTATTATTCCATGTGCTTCCGTTAAGGACTTGTCAGCTAACTCAACAGGAATATTAGTCGACCAGAACTTATATGGTCCCAGCTTCCTTAAAACAGTTAATGGCATAATGTTAAAGCATGCTCCTAGGTTGATTAAGCACTTTTTGAAATAGCATTTTCCTACTGTGCAGCTTAGAGTGAATTTTCCAGGATCATTCATTTTAGGTGGTAATCCTGTGATTATCTCTAGATAGGGGTTTTGAATTTTGAATTTTCTATTATATGCTTGACCCTATGAATTTCATGCACATATTCACTATAGTCATTAGGATAACTTACTGTAAAATGGGTCCTATCTTTAATTTACCTATTGTGTTGCCATCGCTCTCTTGTTCTAGCCTCCTGAGAGGTGGTCCTTGTTGTCTTTCTCTTGGCTCCTCTTCCTCTCACCTTGGACTGCCAGTGCTTTAGCTTCCTCCTTTGGATTTGCATCGTTTTGTGAAAGAAGCGTTCCTTGTGCTCTTTGGGAGAGGATGGTTATGAGATTTGCAATTTGAGTCTCTAAGGCCTTGAATTTCTCATCAGTTTTGCTCATGTAGTTTTACATGAGATCTTGAAGGCTTGGTCTCCTCTCCTCTTATTATTGAGTATGATCATATATCACACTTATCACTTATCTCTTCTCTCCTCCTATCTTTCCGCTAGCACAAGTGTCATCCGCTCAAAAAACATCTTCCGCCCGAGTGAGTTTTCGTTGTTTTCAAAAACTCTTTGTGGTGTTACTCGTGCTTGCCAATTTTCGAACCTCCAAGTTCGCTCGGAGGGCTTCACAATGGAAGCATTGTAACTGATGAAAGATTTGTTTTCAAATAATTACATGTTATAAGTTCTTTTTCCCTATGCAGTTAGTTAATTTTGTCTTTTCGGGTTCTAAACTAATGATTATGACTAGACAAAAATATTTCAGATGATACTAATCATTTCATTATTTCATACTTCTCTTAAATATCAACATTAAAAATATGTCACTACGTAAAGTAGCATGATAGATACTTAACTTGTTTAGTGCACACGTTTCAATTAATATTCCACATTCAGTTCTCCATTTTCATGACTTCAAATATTCATTAAAGTCCTTGGTTTTGGCAGTTTTAGTAGAATGAGTTCCGAAACATATTGAATTTTAAGCATGAAAAATATGGAGTCAATCTTACTGTAATAACATACTTAAATTGAATCTAGTCATACAAGATTTGAAAATTTAGCAGGATAAATGGTGATAGAATATAGCGACCAAAAAACTACTTGTTATAAAAGCTCATGAATCTAAGATATTTGTCAGAAAGTGTAGGAAGAAGAATTAAAGAGAAACACTCAACTTAGAACCTTTACTCATTTTGATTAAAAATCATCCTTTAAATAACCATATAAATTATCTTGACTGAAAAGGTTATTGTGTAATTCTGCCACAAACATACTTCATTTAATATGTTTTATATTATAATAACTAAACCCAACATATTATTCCCTCCGTCCCAAATTATAAGGACATATTCAGACAATCACGCTTTTTAAAAAAACATATAATAAACCAATTAATATCTTGGTTTTGCTATTTTTTTTACAAATCTTCCATATATACCCCTATTTAAAGTTCTCACTTCAATAAGGTTGGTTGAGAAACATGAAAGAAAAGTAATTAATAGAGGTGATAATTAAAGTTTTAGAATTGAAAATATAATGAATGCAAAAGGTAAAAACAGAAAAGCTTATTATTTTTTTCTGAAATTTAGAAGAGCTCTTATAATTTGAGATACCAACTTTATCTCTAAAAGATCTTATAATTTGGGAGGAGGAGCAATAAAATTGATACACTATACGAGAAAAATTTAGTCTACATCGTAGTATTAACTTTTCTACACGATCGGTAAATTTTCTTACACGGCCCCACATGTGCTGTCTTCGTTGTAAGATTCATTGGAATCCATTATTCATTGAGAAATGGAGAGACCTACAAGTAAACAACAATTCATAAATATCTTTAAAATGACATGTGTACTTAAAACCTGTTCTGGTCGGCTTTTCAGCCATATGATCTGACGGCGTAGCAGCTGGTCCACTAGGAATGTCTTTCAGCATACACTTATGAGGCAATCTGCATGGCTTGGGCTAGAGACGAGCACTCCTGGCTTACTGGCCCTTCATCCGATCGGTTCGAACAAAGGCCGAGGGAAGCGCTACATAGCCGCTCGGCTAGACAGTCACTCCTACTTGGAAGCCTCACTTAAGAGCTTCCCTCCAACACCAGCAAAGGATTTCTGACGTCTATAAATACAGGTTCCATCGTTGCTCTGGGATGCTTCTCACTTATTACTTACATTACAAGTTTTCTATGCATTCTTACATGTTTGAGTTAAGCTATTGGATGCTCTCATTTCTCCAACACTGACTTGAGCGTCAAAGTGTCTTTTGCAGGTCCCCCCGACGCACTGCCCTTGCAAATCAGAGGCTCCACCTCAATCACGGTAAATCAAGGCTGAGCTCCGCCGCTGCTTCGCCAAGAGCACCATCGTCCAAGATTCGCGCACGAACATTTGGCGCCGCTTGTGGGGAGATTTGACAATTATTTGTCTTTCTTCCTCTATTTTCAAAGGAGAATCTCACAATGATTCCATTTTGATTTTTCATCTTACTTAGACGCCATTTTCTACCACCCAACTAGCAATCAATGATTCTTAAAAGCCTCGTGATGGTACAAACATGAAGGCAGGAGGAAGTGAACTCGAAAGGAATGATAGCGTAGGAGAACAATTCACAAAGAATTTCGTCGCCATTGTGACGAACTCCAAACCAAAGAGGACCTTTGCAGCAGGAAAAAGCTTCCCAGGGAAGAATTCCAAAACATCAAACATGGACAAATGCAGAGGAATTTTGGTGAATTATGGAACAAAGGATTCATAAACTGGAAATATCTCTCCATGAATCACAACATCAAACTGCCAATGGGCACGTTGTTAATTCTCCAAATCGTGAAAGACGACAGGAAAGAGTGAAGAAACCTCAAGAACCTGTGCTTAGCTATGTGCATGAAGGAGAAAAGGATTTGGAGGGGGAATCAGTTTTGAAGGAGGGAGTCAATGCAAGGTTACCAAACTCCGTTATGTGCAGAAATCATGAATATCAAAATAACCAAGGATTTCAAGAAATTGGTCGGCATTGAGCCTTACATTAGGGAAACCAATCCAACAGAACACTTGGACACTTTCGTCATAGCAGTCACGTTCCATGGTGCAACCAATATGCTGAGGTGCAGAATTTCCCCCCTGACATTGAGGAAAGCGACTCTACGTTGGTTTCAATCATTGGCCTGAACTCATTAAGGAGTTGGAAGGAGCTATTGTAGCTGTTTGTGCATCATTTCATAACAAGCAAAGGTTTACCAAAAACATCTCACACCTTAGGCAAGATGAGACAAGAAAAAGGTGAATCGTTAAGAGTTTTCTTAACGAAGTCATACAAAGAAGCAACGCTGGTGCCTAATCTGGCTGAAAATGTGAAGTTGCACTTGGCTTGTGAGGCCATCCAAGTTGAACACCTTTCGACACTTCATTGGAAAAATCGCCACTAGTTGACATGGATGAATTCCAAAGACGATCAGCGAAATATGTCAACATGGAGGATAGCTTGGCTGGAGCGAGCGAACAGAAGGGTGAATCACATGAGAACAAATATTTGGGGAAAAAGGAAAAGGAGTATGACCGGAAAGGCAGTGACAAGAGCAACTATGCAAGAAATTATAGGGAAAAGTATGAGAATTACTCAATTCTCAACACTAGCCCTGCTTGGATTTACAAGGAGGTTGCATGTAACACCCCGATTTCTTGAGGTTTATTCTCGTAATATTGATTACTTATTTAAGACAGTTTTTTTTCAAAAACATTAGATAAAAAAAACCATCATTAATCATTTCCAATATTAAACCATCATTGGTCAAGCGAGACTTTATTCAAAAGCAAAAGATAAATCAAGTTGAGAATTCCTAACTTCAAACACCCCCTGTGTCACCACGCAGGGCAAATCACGTGAAAGCATAGGAAGACTACCCTTATCCCAAAGCAGGAATACAGACACACATAAGGTCACCCTACAAGCATCACCAAACAACTGTAATCTCTCTATCTGAAAGGCACTATCCGAAAGACACTTTTTTATATTGTCATTTTTTTCAATTTCAGATTTATTTATAACTAAAAAGTAATTATTAAATTTTTCATATAAAAAAATTCAAATTTGAAGTTGAAACGCAATAGTTATAGATAAAAAGTGGAGATTTTAAATTTTCATTCAAAATATTAATTAATTTGAATAATAATGCTGCTGAATAATTGTAATATTAAATAATTTAAATTATAATGCTGCTGAATAATAGTTATTTAATTTTGTAAAATTTTGAAAAATCAATATTTTTAAAAATAATCATGCAACTGGCAAAAATCATTATTTATTTGATCTTATTCAATTCAAATTGAAATGGTCATTACCTGCTAATAACTATTGAGTTGTGTCGCGCAACGGGTGAGTAACTAATAACTATGATTCTTTTCCACCACCTAATTTTGCCTCTTCACCGATATCCATTACCTGCTGGCTCCACCCTCGCATCACACCTCTCCAACGCCCTCTCTCTCAGGAACGAACACGTTCGCTCCCTTCTCCAGGTAGCCGCTTCTTTCGGTCACTCCCATATATAAATGTTTATGCGAGACTCGCTCAGGGGGTGATAAAGTTTAATTTTGGTGCTTCATGTCTGAATGCAAACATTGCTGGTTTGGGGTGTGTGGCGAGATCATAGCGTCGGTGAAATTTTTTCCCGTTGTTGTGTTCTCTCCGGAGATGGCTGAGGCTATTGCTTTTCAGTGGTCCCTGAGATTAGCTATCAGTTGGTTTTCAGCCGTATCTATGTTGAGACCGATTGCTTGTCGTTGATGGAAAAGTGGAAGAAATCTTTGATGTCCTCTTCTTATCTGCATTCTATTTTGTTGGATTGTAAGAATTTCGTTTTGGCTTTTTCTATTTTTGAGTTTGATTTTGTCCGCCAATCTGGGAACTGTGTTGCAGACTTCCTCTCTCGTCAGACTCTCTCTTTTATCAATCGTTTTTGGGTGGAAGGGGGCCTCCGGGGTCCGAGCATTGAAGCTTTCTTGCTCTCTGATGTAATTGCATCTACGACTTCTTCTTAGTATTATTTCAGCTTCCTAACAAAAACATACTTGTTCAAAATCTTTAGACTTAAGTATATTTCTGTAAAATGTTCATTATTTACATTGTTTGAACTTGATATTAAAGCTTTCACTAAAAAGTTCAAAAAGAATTTGAATTCAATCTCAAATTACTTGTGAATATTCATTTGTTTAGAAATAAAATTAAACCGTGCAAATGCACGAATAACTTTTGATAAATAAAAGCTAAAATGTGTGTAATGTTATATTTTTGTAACGTTTTATACCTCTAATTGTAAAAAAATATAAATGGTTGTTAGAGATGTATATTTAAAGTTATGTTAATGTTAAATTTTTTAAAAAAAACTTTGGATGATAATTTTAAAAAGTTGAGTCTAGGATATCCACGCTGTTAATTAACCTATTTATAAGGATTAACTAATTTATTATGATTCCTTTTGAATTACTAAGTATAAATGCTTTGATTATTTGATCCCAAATCGCAGAAATACTAATCAATATATTAAACTAAAAATCTTCTATTCAGTTTTAGATCAGATTTTTTAAATTGTGAATAACAATAGGATGCATCAATACTATCATTTGACACCAACTTTTGAAAATTAACAGATGAATATTTTTTTTTGGAATTCTAAATATTTGCCATAACAAACAGTAAAAGCAAAAAGATTTTATCAAATTTAAACGAAAATATGATTTCAAAATAAAGATTTCAAATCCTTTATTTTGTAAATATTTAGGTGGAACCATATTAATCACGTTATAATGTCTTTAGATACAAATTTAATGTATAACGTGGTTAAAAACAATTTTGTCAAATTTCATTTATAGTTACTTTTTAATATAAACTGGTTCAAAATATCGTGTCGTTCTATAGAAAAATAAGTAAGACGACACTAATAAAACGGTTTTCCTATGACGCTAAAGAGCACAAAATCGTTCTAAAAGGAATTAAATAATTTACAAAGGTATACACACATACCTTAGCGTCAACAATGGTAATTTGCTACATACACTTGTTGCTCATTTAAAAAAATAAATTTAATTAACTTAAATTAAAAATTAGTTCTCATTTGAATAATTTTCATTATTCATGTGTCAATGATATATTATTCATTAGAGTGATGCTAGATAGCTCGAATGATGCATGTTTTTCTCGAAAATCAATTCAGCATCTAAAAATGTGTTTTCAAATTCAATATTTTCCTCCGTATATTTAATGAACCGGCTCTCACAGAATGATCCTTACTAATTTCATCTTCTTCTTGTTGTTGTTTGGTGCTCCGCTTCCAAAATAATTTATGCATATCTATAGAAAGTGGCCAGTAGAACCCAAAGATACAATTATGAGAAGCAAGTGGGGAAGAGTTTATAACATGTGAAAGTATCAAACAAAATCAATTCGATAAGGTTAAGCATAGCAAGCCAGAAGAAATCAAAAATAAGATGAACCAAAGGATCAAAAAGCAATAATATCTTTCTTACTTCTAACATTAGTCATTTCCTAGTGTCTTCATCTCCTAAACCCTACTACAAAAATATGGAGAAGATAAACATTACAATTGAGATAAAAAGAGAACCAAAAAAATTATTGTAACATTAGAATGAATCAAAACTAATACAAATTGAAGAATTCAAACATAATAATTGAAGAATTCAAACATAATAACATTGACATGATCCATTTCCTCATACTACAGAAATATGGAGAAGATAAATATTACAATTGAGATAAAAAGAGAACCAAAAAGATTATTGTAACATTAGAATGAATCAAAACTAAAACGAATTGAAGAATTCAAACATAATAACATTGACATGATCCATTTCCTCATGATGGGATTTGAGTTCGCCGATCCTTTAAAAATAGAGGAACTCCTTGCTTCTCTCTCTTGTGGAAGAGCGTGCTTCCCATCCCCTTCATCTTCTATACCCTACAAAATTGAGGAGAATGTGAATATTGCAATCAAGATTAAAAGAGAACCAAATAAAAAATAGATAAAATTGCAACATGTGAAGGAATCAAAACTAAAACAAATTGAATGATTAGAACACGGTAACGCGTGCAGGATAGAAAAGCAAAGTTTGTAAGAATGAACATATTGCTTACACATAGATTTCTACTTTGAAAATCACCACCATAATCGATTACTTTCAGAATGATGTAGCAGAAAAACAATTTAGAAGTATGCAATAGTTTTCACGATTGATTTTTGAGTTTATTCTTTTAAAACGATATAGGAGAGAAACCGTAGTGGTACAATTTATAGCATCAAGTGAGGAGACTAATTGTTAATAAAAATTCATATTTCAAAAAAATATATTTAATTTGGTATTAATTAGTTATGATTCGTTCCATATTTTGAAATTTGGTTAAATATTTGGTATTAATTAGTTAGGATTCGTTCCTTATTTAACATTTATAATCAATATCAATTTTTGTTCCTATTAAAATTTGGTATTAATTAGTTATAATTCGTTCCTTATTTAACATTTGTAATAAATTTTATAAATATTAATTATTTTAAAAATATGTTTTTCAAGAATCTTAAGATTTGGTTAAAAATTTGATATTAATTAGTCATGATTCGTTCCTTATTTAATATTTAGGGTAGGATCTTAGTGGGTAGGTCATAATAGGGGTAGTTAGGATTTATACCTTATTTTAGTGGGTATAAACCTTCTTTTATATAATATATAGATATATATATATATAGATATAGACAGATATAGATAGATTTTCTTGAGTGCAAAAATTATTGCATAATCGTGCCATTGCTCATACTTCATTTGATATTTTTTTTAATGATTGCACTTAAGCTATTAATCAAAATTGACACCTATAGAATGCATTAATTATTAAGAAGTGAAAATAAGTACTAGCAAACAACAGTATATATATAACTTTTAAATGACATGTGTATTTAAAATCAAATTCATTATTATTCATGATAATTTACAGATGGCAACTCTTCATGATATCATTTATGGATTCATCAAAATTTTCTCTTCTATTTTTCTTCTGACTGTTTTTTTTTTTCGAAAATGAAAAATTTATTAATAATAAATGTGTTGAGAACAACTTCCTCAAGTAGGAATATAAAAAATTAAAACAGCCAGACTTTGGCTACAAACTCCCAAAAGCAGAGGTGGATACATGGGGCATGACTATGCCATGGTCTCCCCTAAAATTTTATTCTTCTTTCAAATATTCATATAAAATTTTATACGACACTTCCCTCAACGAATGAGTACCAATTACAGTGGTAAAAAATAATTTTTAAACCTCACATTTGATCTTCACCACACCTGGATTGAAATAGAGAGAACAATTAAACACAAAAAATAAATAAAATAACTATATATTATGTAACAAGTTTTACCTTTTTCTACTCAACTTTCACCTCACGTGTGCTGTGTACTTTTTATTATATATATTAAATAAATCTTTGAAGTTTGTGTTTGTTTTTCAATTTCTTTTTCATTTCCCAGTAGAACCATAATAGAACAAAAGCTCTTCCTCTTTCATTTCCTTTTAGCATTCCACCGTGTACTATCGTTATGTTTTAACTTTTGCTTTCATAAGATAAGAGCATGCTTATCTCAAAACTAGTGAGTAACCCGTGCAATGCACGGGTGTTTTTAATATTTAGTTTGCAATATTTTTTTAGTTGATGTTGTAAAGCTAATAAATAATTATTTGAATTCCTTAATTATCGCAAATCATGATTTAAATTCGGAAATTTGATTTGATAGAGGGAGAAATTGTTGGGTTGATAAAGTGACACGTGTCGACATATAAGAGAGTCTTTTTTTTAAGAGTTGCTGAGGTTTGAGATTGAGGACTCACAATTAGTAGATACAGTAGTAGATAAATTAATTGATTTAAATCTGTAATAAATAATTATTTGAATTCCTTAATTATCGCAAATCATGATTTAAATTCGGAAATTTGATTTGATAGAGGGAGAAATTGTTGGGTTGATAAAGTGACACGTGTCGACATATAAGAGAGTCTTTTTTTTAAGAGTTGCTGAGGTTTGAGATTGAGGACTCACAATTAGTAGATACAGTAGTAGATAAATTACATGATTTAAATCTGTAATAAATAATTATTTGAATTCCTTAATTATCGCAAATCATGATTTAAATTCGGAAATTTGATTTGATAGAGGGAGAAATTGTTGGGTTGATAAAGTGACACGTGTCGACATATAAGAGAGTCTTTTTTTTAAGAGTTGCTGAGGTTTGAGATTGAGGACTCACAATTAGTAGATACAGTAGTAGATAAATTACATGATTTAAATCTGTAATAAATAATTATTTGAATTCCTTAATTATCGCAAATCATGATTTAAATTCGGAAATTTGATTTGATAGAGGGAGAAATTGTTGGGTTGATAAAGTGACACGTGTCGACATATAAGAGAGTCTTTTTTTTAAGAGTTGCTGAGGTTTGAGATTGAGGACTCACAATTAGTAGATACAGTAGTAGATAAATTACATGATTTAAATCTGTAATAAATAATTATTTGAATTCCTTAATTATCGCAAATCATGATTTAAATTCGGAAATTTGATTTGATAGAGGGAGAAATTGTTGGGTTGATAAAGTGACACGTGTCGACATATAAGAGAGTCTTTTTTTTAAGAGTTGCTGAGGTTTGAGATTGAGGACTCACAATTAGTAGATACAGTAGTAGATAAATTACATGATTTAAATCTATAATAAATAATTATTTGAATTCCTTAATTATCGCAAATCATGATTTAAATTCGGAAATTTGATTTGATAGAGGGAGAAATTGTTGGGTTGATAAAGTGACACGTGTCGACATATAAGAGAGTCTTTTTTTTAAGAGTTGCTGAGGTTTGAGATTGAGGACTCACAATTAGTAGATACAGTAGTAGATAAATTACATGATTTAAATCTGTAATAAATAATTATTTGAATTCCTTAATTATCGCAAATCATGATTTAAATTCGGAAATTTGATTTGATAGAGGGAGAAATTGTTGGGTTGATAAAGTGACACGTGTCGACATATAAGAGAGTCTTTTTTTTAAGAGTTGCTGAGGTTTGAGATTGAGGACTCACAATTAGTAGATACAGTAGTAGATAAATTACATGATTTAAATCTGTAATAAATAATTATTTGAATTCCTTAATTATCGCAAATCATGATTTAAATTCGGAAATTTGATTTGATAGAGGGAGAAATTGTTGGGTTGATAAAGTGACACGTGTCGACATATAAGAGAGTCTTTTTTTTAAGAGTTGCTGAGGTTTGAGATTGAGGACTCACAATTAGTAGATACAGTAGTAGATAAATTACATGATTTAAATCTGTAATAAATAATTATTTGAATTCCTTAATTATCGCAAATCATGATTTAAATTCGGAAATTTGATTTGATAGAGGGAGAAATTGTTGGGTTGATAAAGTGACACGTGTCGACATATAAGAGAGTCTTTTTTTTAAGAGTTGCTGAGGTTTGAGATTGAGGACTCACAATTAGTAGATACAGTAGTAGATAAATTACATGATTTAAATCTGTAATAAATAATTATTTGAATTCCTTAATTATCGCAAATCATGATTTAAATTCGGAAATTTGATTTGATAGAGGGAGAAATTGTTGGGTTGATAAAGTGACACGTGTGGACATATAAGAGAGTCTTTTTTTTAAGAGTTGCTGAGGTTTGAGATTGAGGACTCACAATTAGTAGATACAGTAGTAGATAAATTACATGATTTAAATCTGTAATAAATAATTATTTGAATTCCTTAATTATCGCAAGTCATGATTTAAATTCGGAAATTTGATTTGATAGAGGGAGAAATTGTTGGGTTGATAAAGTGACACGTGTCGACATATAAGAGAGTCTTTTTTTTAAGAGTTGCTGAGGTTTGAGATTGAGGACTCACAATTAGTAGATACAGTAGTAGATAAATTACATGATTTAAATCTGTAATAAATAATTATTTGAATTCCTTAATTATCGCAAATCATGATTTAAATTCGGAAATTTGATTTGATAGAGGGAGAAATTGTTGGGTTGATAAAGTGACACGTGTCGACATATAAGAGAGTTTTTTTTTTTAAGAGTTGCTGAGGTTTGAGATTGAGGACTCACAATTAGTAGATACAGTAGTAGATAAATTACATGATTTAAATCTGTAATAAATAATTATTTGAATTCCTTAATTATCGCAAATCATGATTTAAATTCGGAAATTTGATTTGATAGAGGGAGAAATTGTTGGGTTGATAAAGTGACACGTGTCGACATATAAGAGAGTCTTTTTTTTAAGAGTTGCTGAGGTTTGAGATTGAGGACTCACAATTAGTAGATACAGTAGTAGATAAATTACATGATTTAAATCTGTAATAAATAATTATTTGAATTCCTTAATTATCGCAAATCATGATTTAAATTCGGAAATTTGATTTGATAGAGGGAGAAATTGTTGGGTTGATAAAGTGACACGTGTCGACATATAAGAGAGTCTTTTTTTTAAGAGTTGCTGAGGTTTGAGATTGAGGACTCACAATTAGTAGATACAGTAGTAGATAAATTACATGATTTAAATCTGTAATAAATAATTATTTGAATTCCTTAATTATCGCAAATCATGATTTAAATTCGGAAATTTGATTTGATAGAGGGAGAAATTGTTGGGTTGATAAAGTGACACGTGTGGACATATAAGAGAGTCTTTTTTTTAAGAGTTGCTGAGGTTTGAGATTGAGGACTCACAATTAGTAGATACAGTAGTAGATAAATTACATGATTTAAATCTGTAATAAATAATTATTTGAATTCCTTAATTATCGCAAGTCATGATTTAAATTCGGAAATTTGATTTGATAGAGGGAGAAATTGTTGGGTTGATAAAGTGACACGTGTCGACATATAAGAGAGTCTTTTTTTTAAGAGTTGCTGAGGTTTGAGATTGAGGACTCACAATTAGTAGATACAGTAGTAGATAAATTACATGATTTAAATCTGTAATAAATAATTATTTGAATTCCTTAATTATCGCAAATCATGATTTAAATTCGGAAATTTGATTTGATAGAGGGAGAAATTGTTGGGTTGATAAAGTGACACGTGTCGACATATAAGAGAGTCTTTTTTTTAAGAGTTGCTGAGGTTTGAGATTGAGGACTCACAATTAGTAGATACAGTAGTAGATAAATTACATGATTTAAATCTGTAATAAATAATTATTTGAATTCCTTAATTATCGCAAATCATGATTTAAATTCGGAAATTTGATTTGATAGAGGGAGAAATTGTTGGGTTGATAAAGTGACACGTGTCGACATATAAGAGAGTCTTTTTTTTAAGAGTTGCTGAGGTTTGAGATTGAGGACTCACAATTAGTAGATACAGTAGTAGATAAATTACATGATTTAAATCTGTAATAAATAATTATTTGAATTCCTTAATTATCGCAAATCATGATTTAAATTCGGAAATTTGATTTGATAGAGGGAGAAATTGTTGGGTTGATAAAGTGACACGTGTGGACATATAAGAGAGTCTTTTTTTTAAGAGTTGCTGAGGTTTGAGATTGAGGACTCACAATTAGTAGATACAGTAGTAGATAAATTACATGATTTAAATCTGTAATAAATAATTATTTGAATTCCTTAATTATCGCAAGTCATGATTTAAATTCGGAAATTTGATTTGATAGAGGGAGAAATTGTTGGGTTGATAAAGTGACACGTGTCGACATATAAGAGAGTCTTTTTTTTAAGAGTTGCTGAGGTTTGAGATTGAGGACTCACAATTAGTAGATACAGTAGTAGATAAATTACATGATTTAAATCTGTAATAAATAATTATTTGAATTCCTTAATTATCGCAAATCATGATTTAAATTCGGAAATTTGATTTGATAGAGGGAGAAATTGTTGGGTTGATAAAGTGACACGTGTCGACATATAAGAGAGTTTTTTTTTTTAAGAGTTGCTGAGGTTTGAGATTGAGGACTCACAATTAGTAGATACAGTAGTAGATAAATTACATGATTTAAATCTGTAATAAATAATTATTTGAATTCCTTAATTATCGCAAATCATGATTTAAATTCGGAAATTTGATTTGATAGAGGGAGAAATTGTTGGGTTGATAAAGTGACACGTGTCGACATATAAGAGAGTCTTTTTTTTAAGAGTTGCTGAGGTTTGAGATTGAGGACTCACAATTAGTAGATACAGTAGTAGATAAATTACATGATTTAAATCTGTAATAAATAATTATTTGAATTCCTTAATTATCGCAAATCATGATTTAAATTCGGAAATTTGATTTGATAGAGGGAGAAATTGTTGGGTTGATAAAGTGACACGTGTCGACATATAAGAGAGTCTTTTTTTTAAGAGTTGTTGAGGTTTGAGATTGAGGACTCACAATTAGTAGATACAGTAGTAGATAAATTACATGATTTAAATCTGTAATAAATAATTATTTGAATTCCTTAATTATCGCAAATCATGATTTAAATTCGGAAATTTGATTTGATAGAGGGAGAAATTGTTGGGTTGATAAAGAGACACGTGTCGACATATAAGAGAGTCTTTTTTTTAAGAGTTGCTGAGGTTTGAGATTGAGGACTCACAATTAGTAGATACAGTAGTAGATAAATTACATGATTTAAATCTGTAATAAATAATTATTTGAATTCCTTAATTATCGCAAATCATGATTTAAATTCGGAAATTTGATTTGATAGAGAGAGAAATTGTTGGGTTGATAAAGTGACACGTGTCGACATATAAGAGTCTTTTTTTTAAGAGTTGCTGAGGTTTGAGATTGAGGACTCACAATTAGTAGATACAGTAGTAGATAAATTACATGATTTAAATCTGTAATAAATAATTATTTGAATTCCTTAATTATCGCAAATCATGATATAAATTCGGAAATTTGATTTGATAGAGGGAGAAATTGTTGGGTTGATAAAGAGACACGTGTCGACATATAAGAGAGTCTTTTTTTTAAGAGTTGCTGAGGTTTGAGATTGAGGACTCACAATTAGTAGATACAGTAGTAGATAAATTACATGATTTAAATCTGTAATAAATAATTATTTGAATTCCTTAATTATCGCAAATCATGATTTAATTTCGGAAATTTGATTTGATAGAGGGAGAAATTGTTGGGTTGATAAAGTGACACGTGTCGACATATAAGAGAGTCTTTTTTTTAAGAGTTGCTGAGGTTTGAGATTGAGGACTCACAATTAGTAGATACAGTAGTAGATAAATTACATGATTTAAATCTGTAATAAATAATTATTTGAATTCCTTAATTATCGCAAATCATGATTTAAATTCGGAAATTTGATTTGATAGAGGGAGAAATTGTTGGGTTGATAAAGTGACACGTGTCGACATATAAGAGAGTCTTTTTTTTAAGAGTTGCTGAGGTTTGAGATTGAGGACTCACAATTAGTTGATACAGTAGTAGATAAATTACATGATTTAAATCTGTAATAAATAATTATTTGAATTCCTTAATTATCGCAAATCATGATTTAAATTCGGAAATTTGATTTGATAGAGGGAGAAATTGTTGGGTTGATAAAGTGACACGTGTCGACATATAAGAGAGTCTTTTTTTTAAGAGTTGCTGAGGTTTGAGATTGAGGACTCACAATTAGTAGATAAATTACATGATTTAAATCTGTAATAAATAATTATTTGAATTCCTTAACTATCGCAAATCATGATTTAAATTCGGAAATTTGATTTGATAGAGGGAGAAATTGTTGGGTTGATAAAGTGACACGTGTCGACATATAAGAGAGTCTTTTTTTTAAGAGTTGCTGAGGTTTGAGATTGAGGACTCACAATTAGTAGATAAATTACATGATTTAAATCTGTAATAAATAATTATTTGAATTCCTTAATTATCGCAAATCATGATTTAAATTCGGAAATTTGATTTGATAGAGGGAGAAATTGTTGGGTTGATAAAGACACACGTGTCGACATATAAGAGAGTCTTTTTTTTAAGAGTTGCTGAGGTTTGAGATTGAGGACTCACAATTAGTAGATACAGTAGTAGATAAATTACATGATTTAAATCTGTAATAAATAATTATTTGAATTCCTTAATTATCGCAAATCATGATTTAAATTCAGAAATTTGATTTGATAGAGGGAGAAATTGTTGGGTTGATAAAGTGACACGTGTCGACATATAAGAGAGTCTTTTTTTTAAGAGTTGCTGAGGTCTGAGATTGAGGACTCACAATTAGTAGATACAGTAGTAGATAAATTACATGATTTAAATCTGTAATAAATAATTATTTGAATTCCTTAATTATCGCAAATCATGATTTAAATTCGGAAATTTGATTTGATAGAGGGAGAAATTGTTGGGTTGATAAAGACACACGTGTCGACATATAAGAGAGTCTTTTTTTTAAGAGTTGCTGAGGTTTGAGATTGAGGACTCACAATTAGTAGATACAGTAGTAGATAAATTACATGATTTAAATCTGTAATAAATAATTATTTGAATTCCTTAATTATCGCAAATCATGATTTAAATTCGGAAATTTGATTTGATAGAGAGAGAAATTGTTGGGTTGATAAAGTGACACGTGTCGACATATAAGAGTCTTTTTTTTAAGAGTTGCTGAGGTTTGAGATTGAGGACTCACAATTAGTAGATACAGTAGTAGATAAATTACATGATTTAAATCTGTAATAAATAATTATTTGAATTCCTTAATTATCGCAAATCATGATATAAATTCGGAAATTTGATTTGATAGAGGGAGAAATTGTTGGGTTGATAAAGAGACACGTGTCGACATATAAGAGAGTCTTTTTTTTAAGAGTTGCTGAGGTTTGAGATTGAGGACTCACAATTAGTAGATACAGTAGTAGATAAATTACATGATTTAAATCTGTAATAAATAATTATTTGAATTCCTTAATTATCGCAAATCATGATTTAATTTCGGAAATTTGATTTGATAGAGGGAGAAATTGTTGGGTTGATAAAGTGACACGTGTCGACATATAAGAGAGTCTTTTTTTTAAGAGTTGCTGAGGTTTGAGATTGAGGACTCACAATTAGTAGATACAGTAGTAGATAAATTACATGATTTAAATCTGTAATAAATAATTATTTGAATTCCTTAATTATCGCAAATCATGATTTAAATTCGGAAATTTGATTTGATAGAGGGAGAAATTGTTGGGTTGATAAAGTGACACGTGTCGACATATAAGAGAGTCTTTTTTTTAAGAGTTGCTGAGGTTTGAGATTGAGGACTCACAATTAGTAGATACAGTAGTAGATAAATTACATGATTTAAATCTGTAATAAATAATTTTTTGAATTCCTTAATTATCGCAAATCATGATTTAAATTCGGAAATTTGATTTGATAGAGGGAGAAATTGTTGGGTTGATAAAGTGACACGTGTCGACATATAAGAGAGTCTTTTTTTTAAGAGTTGCTGAGGTTTGAGATTGAGGACTCACAATTAGTAGATAAATTACATGATTTAAATCTGTAATAAATAATTATTTGAATTCCATAACTATCGCAAATCATGATTTAAATTCGGAAATTTGATTTGATAGAGGGAGAAATTGTTGGGTTGATAAAGTGACACGTGTCGACATATAAGAGAGTCTTTTTTTTAAGAGTTGCTGAGGTTTGAGATTGAGGACTCACAATTAGTAGATAAATTACATGATTTAAATCTGTAATAAATAATTATTTGAATTCCTTAATTATCGCAAATCATGATTTAAATTCAGAAATTTGATTTGATAGAGGGAGAAATTGTTGGGTTGATAAAGTGACACGTGTCGACATATAAGAGAGTCTTTTTTTTAAGAGTTGCTGAGGTCTGAGATTGAGGACTCACAATTAGTAGATACAGTAGTAGATAAATTACATGATTTAAATCTGTAATAAATAATTATTTGAATTCCTTAATTATCGCAAATCATGATTTAAATTCGGAAATTTGATTTGATAGAGGGAGAAATTGTTGGGTTGATAAAGACACACGTGTCGACATATAAGAGAGTCTTTTTTTTAAGAGTTGCTGAGGTTTGAGATTGAGGACTCACAATTAGTAGATACAGTAGTAGATAAATTACATGATTTAAATCTGTAATAAATAATTATTTGAATTCCTTAATTATCGCAAATCATGATTTAAATTCGGAAATTTGATTTGATAGAGAGAGAAATTGTTGGGTTGATAAAGTGACACGTGTCGACATATAAGAGTCTTTTTTTTAAGAGTTGCTGAGGTTTGAGATTGAGGACTCACAATTAGTAGATACAGTAGTAGATAAATTACATGATTTAAATCTGTAATAAATAATTATTTGAATTCCTTAATTATCGCAAATCATGATATAAATTCGGAAATTTGATTTGATAGAGGGAGAAATTGTTGGGTTGATAAAGAGACACGTGTCGACATATAAGAGAGTCTTTTTTTTAAGAGTTGCTGAGGTTTGAGATTGAGGACTCACAATTAGTAGATACAGTAGTAGATAAATTACATGATTTAAATCTGTAATAAATAATTATTTGAATTCCTTAATTATCGCAAATCATGATTTAATTTCGGAAATTTGATTTGATAGAGGGAGAAATTGTTGGGTTGATAAAGTGACACGTGTCGACATATAAGAGAGTCTTTTTTTTAAGAGTTGCTGAGGTTTGAGATTGAGGACTCACAATTAGTAGATACAGTAGTAGATAAATTACATGATTTAAATCTGTAATAAATAATTATTTGAATTCCTTAATTATCGCAAATCATGATTCAAATTCGGAAATTTGATTTGATAGAGGGAGAAATTGTTGGGTTGATAAAGTGACGAGTGTCGACATATAAGAGAGTCTTTTTTTTAAGAGTTGCTGAGGTTTGAGATTGAGGACTCACAATTAGTAGATACAGTAGTAGATAAATTACATGATTTAAATCTGTAATAAATAATTATTTGAATTCCTTAATTATCGCAAATCATGATTTAAATTCGGAAATTTGATTTGATAGAGGGAGAAATTGTTGGGTTGATAAAGTGACACGTGTCGACATATAAGAGAGTCTTTTTTTTAAGAGTTGTTGAGGTTTGAGATTGAGGACTCACAATTAGTAGATACAGTAGTAGATAAATTACATGATTTAAATCTGTAATAAATAATTATTTGAATTCCTTAATTATCGCAAATCATGATTTAAATTCGGAAATTTGATTTGATAGAGGGAGAAATTGTTGGGTTGATAAAGAGACACGTGTCGACATATAAGAGAGTCTTTTTTTTAAGAGTTGCTGAGGTTTGAGATTGAGGACTCACAATTAGTAGATACAGTAGTAGATAAATTACATGATTTAAATCTGTAATAAATAATTATTTGAATTCCTTAATTATCGCAAATCATGATTTAAATTCGGAAATTTGATTTGATAGAGAGAGAAATTGTTGGGTTGATAAAGTGACACGTGTCGACATATAAGAGTCTTTTTTTTAAGAGTTGCTGAGGTTTGAGATTGAGGACTCACAATTAGTAGATACAGTAGTAGATAAATTACATGATTTAAATCTGTAATAAATAATTATTTGAATTCCTTAATTATCGCAAATCATGATATAAATTCGGAAATTTGATTTGATAGAGGGAGAAATTGTTGGGTTGATAAAGAGACACGTGTCGACATATAAGAGAGTCTTTTTTTTAAGAGTTGCTGAGGTTTGAGATTGAGGACTCACAATTAGTAGATACAGTAGTAGATAAATTACATGATTTAAATCTGTAATAAATAATTATTTGAATTCCTTAATTATCGCAAATCATGATTTAATTTCGGAAATTTGATTTGATAGAGGGAGAAATTGTTGGGTTGATAAAGTGACACGTGTCGACATATAAGAGAGTCTTTTTTTTAAGAGTTGCTGAGGTTTGAGATTGAGGACTCACAATTAGTAGATACAGTAGTAGATAAATTACATGATTTAAATCTGTAATAAATAATTATTTGAATTCCTTAATTATCGCAAATCATGATTCAAATTCGGAAATTTGATTTGATAGAGGGAGAAATTGTTGGGTTGATAAAGTGACGAGTGTCGACATATAAGAGAGTCTTTTTTTTAAGAGTTGCTGAGGTTTGAGATTGAGGACTCACAATTAGTAGATACAGTAGTAGATAAATTACATGATTTAAATCTGTAATAAATAATTATTTGAATTCCTTAATTATCGCAAATCATGATTTAAATTCGGAAATTTGATTTGATAGAGGGAGAAATTGTTGGGTTGATAAAGTGACACGTGTCGACATATAAGAGAGTCTTTTTTTTAAGAGTTGCTGAGGTTTGAGATTGAGGACTCACAATTAGTAGATACAGTAGTAGATAAATTACATGATTTAAATCTGTAATAAATAATTATTTGAATTCCTTAATTATCGCAAATCATGATATAAATTCGGAACTTTGATTTGATAGAGGGAGAAATTGTTGGGTTGATAAAGAGACACGTGTCGACATATAAGAGAGTCTTTTTTTTAAGAGTTGCTGAGGTTTGAGATTGAGGACTCACAATTAGTAGATACAGTAGTAGATAAATTACATGATTTAAATCTGTAATAAATAATTATTTGAATTCCTTAATTATCGCAAATCATGATTTAATTTCGGAAATTTGATTTGATAGAGGGAGAAAATTGTTGGGTTGATAAAGTGACACGTGTCGACATATAAGAGAGTCTTTTTTTTAAGAGTTGCTGAGGTTTGAGATTGAGGACTCACAATTAGTAGATACAGTAGTAGATAAATTACATGATTTAAATCTGTAATAAATAATTATTTGAATTCCTTAATTATCGCAAATCATGATTCAAATTCGGAAATTTGATTTGATAGAGGGAGAAATTGTTGGGTTGATAAAGTGACGAGTGTCGACATATAAGAGAGTCTTTTTTTTAAGAGTTGCTGAGGTTTGAGATTGAGGACTCACAATTAGTAGATACAGTAGTAGATAAATTACATGATTTAAATCTGTAATAAATAATTATTTGAATTCCTTAATTATCGCAAATCATGATTTAAATTCGGAAATTTGATTTGATAGAGGGAGAAATTGTTGGGTTGATAAAGTGACACGTGTCGACATATAAGAGAGTCTTTTTTTTAAGAGTTGCTGAGGTTTGAGATTGAGGACTCACAATTAGTAGATACAGTAGTAGATAAATTACATGATTTAAATCTGTAATAAATAATTATTTGAATTCCTTAATTATCGCAAATCATGATATAAATTCGGAAATTTGATTTGATAGAGGGAGAAATTGTTGGGTTGATAAAGAGACACGTGTCGACATATAAGAGAGTCTTTTTTTTAAGAGTTGCTGAGGTTTGAGATTGAGGACTCACAATTAGTAGATACAGTAGTAGATAAATTACATGATTTAAATCTGTAATAAATAATTATTAGAATTCCTTAATTATCGCAAATCATGATTTAATTTCGGAAATTTGATTTGATAGAGGGTGAAATTGTTGGGTTGATAAAGTGACACGTGTCGACATATAAGAGAGTCTTTTTTTTAAGAGTTGCTGAGGTTTGAGATTGAGGACTCACAATTAGTAGATACAGTAGTAGATAAATTACATGATTTAAATCTGTAATAAATAATTATTTGAATTCCTTAATTATCGCAAATCATGATTCAAATTCGGAAATTTGATTTGATAGAGGGAGAAATTGTTGGGTTGATAAAGTGACGAGTGTCGACATATAAGAGAGTCTTTTTTTTAAGAGTTGCTGAGGTTTGAGATTGAGGACTCACAATTAGTAGATACAGTAGTAGATAAATTACATGATTTAAATCTGTAATAAATAATTATTTGAATTCCTTAATTATCGCAAATCATGATTTAAATTCGGAAATATGATTTGATAGAGGGAGAAATTGTTGGGTTGATAAAGTGACACGTGTCGACATATAAGAGAGTCTTTTTTTTAAGAGTTGTTGAGGTTTGAGATTGAGGACTCACAATTAGTAGATACAGTAGTAGATAAATTACATGATTTAAATCTGTAATAAATAATTATTTGAATTCCTTAATTATCGCAAATCATGATTTAAATTCGGAAATTTGATTTGATAGAGGGAGAAATTGTTGGGTTGATAAAGAGACACGTGTCGACATATAAGAGAGTCTTTTTTTTAAGAGTTGCTGAGGTTTGAGATTGAGGACTCACAATTAGTAGATACAGTAGTAGATAAATTACATGATTTAAATCTGTAATAAATAATTATTTGAATTCCTTAATTATCGCAAATCATGATTTAAATTCGGAAATTTGATTTGATAGAGAGAGAAATTGTTGGGTTGATAAAGTGACACGTGTCGACATATAAGAGTCTTTTTTTTAAGAGTTGCTGAGGTTTGAGATTGAGGACTCACAATTAGTAGATACAGTAGTAGATAAATTACATGATTTAAATCTGTAATAAATAATTATTTGAATTCCTTAATTATTGCAAATCATGATATAAATTCGGAAATTTGATTTGATAGAGGGAGAAATTGTTGGGTTGATAAAGAGACACGTGTCGACATATAAGAGAGTCTTTTTTTTAAGAGTTGCTGAGGTTTGAGATTGAGGACTCACAATTAGTAGATACAGTAGTAGATAAATTACATGATTTAAATCTGTAATAAATAATTATTTGAATTCCTTAATTATCGCAAATCATGATTTAATTTCGGAAATTTGATTTGATAGAGGGAGAAATTGTTGGGTTGATAAAGTGACACGTGTCGACATATAAGAGAGTCTTTTTTTTAAGAGTTGCTGAGGTTTGAGATTGAGGACTCACAATTAGTAGATACAGTAGTAGATAAATTACATGATTTAAATCTGTAATAAATAATTATTTGAATTCCTTAATTATCGCAAATCATGATTCAAATTCGGAAATTTGATTTGATAGAGGGAGAAATTGTTGGGTTGATAAAGTGACGAGTGTCGACATATAAGAGAGTCTTTTTTTTAAGAGTTGCTGAGGTTTGAGATTGAGGACTCACAATTAGTAGATACAGTAGTAGATAAATTACATGATTTAAATCTGTAATAAATAATTATTTGAATTCCTTAATTATCGCAAATCATGATTTAAATTCGGAAATTTGATTTGATAGAGGGAGAAATTGTTGGGTTGATAAAGTGACACGTGTCGACATATAAGAGAGTCTTTTTTTTAAGAGTTGCTGAGGTTTGAGATTGAGGACTCACAATTAGTAGATACAGTAGTAGATAAATTACATGATTTAAATCTGTAATAAATAATTATTTGAATTCCTTAATTATCGCAAATCATGATATAAATTCGGAAATTTGATTTGATAGAGGGAGAAATTGTTGGGTTGATAAAGAGACACGTGTCGACATATAAGAGAGTCTTTTTTTTAAGAGTTGCTGAGGTTTGAGATTGAGGACTCACAATTAGTAGATACAGTAGTAGATAAATTACATGATTTAAATCTGTAATAAATAATTATTTGAATTCCTTAATTATCGCAAATCATGATTTAATTTCGGAAATTTGATTTGATAGAGGGAGAAATTGTTGGGTTGATAAAGTGACACGTGTCGACATATAAGAGAGTCTTTTTTTTAAGAGTTGCTGAGGTTTGAGATTGAGGACTCACAATTAGTAGATACAGTAGTAGATAAATTACATGATTTAAATCTGTAATAAATAATTATTTGAATTCCTTAATTATCGCAAATCATGATTCAAATTCGGAAATTTGATTTGATAGAGGGAGAAATTGTTGGGTTGATAAAGTGACGAGTGTCGACATATAAGAGAGTCTTTTTTTTAAGAGTTGCTGAGGTTTGAGATTGAGGACTCACAATTAGTAGATACAGTAGTAGATAAATTACATGATTTAAATCTGTAATAAATAATTATTTGAATTCCTTAATTATCGCAAATCATGATTTAAATTCGGAAATTTGATTTGATAGAGGGAGAAATTGTTGGGTTGATAAAGTGACACGTGTCGACATATAAGAGAGTCTTTTTTTTAAGAGTTGCTGAGGTTTGAGATTGAGGACTCACAATTAGTAGATACAGTAGTAGATAAATTACATGATTTAAATCTGTAATAAATAATTATTTGAATTCCTTAATTATCGCAAATCATGATTTAATTTCGGAAATTTGATTTGATAGAGGGAGAAATTGTTGGGTTGATAAAGTGACACGTGTCGACATATAAGAGAGTCTTTTTTTTAAGAGTTGTTGAGGTTTGAGATTGAGGACTCACAATTAGTAGATACAGTAGTAGATAAATTACATGATTTAAATCTGTAATAAATAATTATTTGAATTCCTTAATTATCGCAAATCATGATTTAAATTCGGAAATTTGATTTGATAGAGGGAGAAATTGTTGGGTTGATAAAGTGACACGTGTCGACATATAAGAGAGTCTTTTTTTTAAGAGTTGCTGAGGTTTGAGATTGAGGACTCACAATTAGTAGATAAATTACATGATTTAAATCTGTAATAAATAATTATTTGAATTCCTTAATTATCGCAAATCAAGATTTAAATTCGGAAATTTGATTTGACAGAGAGAGAAATTGTTGGGTTGATAAAGTGACACGTGTCGACATATAAGAGAGTCTTTTTTTTAAGAGTTGCTGAGGTTTGAGATTGAGGACTCACAATTAGTAGATAAATTACATGATTTAAATCTGTAATAATTAATTATTTGAATTCCTTAATTATCGCAAATCATGATTTAAATTCGGAAATTTGATTTGATAGAGGGAGAAATTGTTGGGTTGATAAAGTGACACGTGTCGACATATAAGAGAGTCTTTTTTTTAAGAGTTGCTGAGGTTTGAGATTGAGGACTCACAATTAGTAGATACAGTAGTAGATAAATTACATGATTTAAATCTGTAATAAATAATTATTTGAATTCCTTAATTATCGCAAATCATGATTTAAATTCGGAAATTTGATTTGATAGAGGGAGAAATTGTTGGGCTGATAAAGTGACACGTGTCGACATATAAGAGAGTCTTTTTTTTAAGAGTTGCTGAGGTTTGAGATTGAGGACTCACAATTAGTAGATACAGTAGTAGATAAATTACATGATTTAAATCTGTAATAAATAATTATTTGAATTCCTTAATTATCGCAAATCATGATTTAAATTCGGAAATTTGATTTGATAGAGGGAGAAATTGTTGAGTTGATAAAGTGACACGTGTCGACATATAAGAGAGTCTTTTTTTTAAGAGTTGCTGAGGTTTGAGATTGAGGACTCACAATTAGTAGATACAGTAGTAGATAAATAACATGATTTAAATCTGTAATAAATAATTATTTGAATTCCATAATTATCGCAAATCATGATTTAAATTCGGAAATTTGATTTGATAGAGGGAGAAATTGTTGGGTTGATAAAGTGACACGTGTCGACATATAAGAGAGTCTTTTTTTTAAGAGTTGCTGAGGTTTGAGATTGAGGACTCACAATTAGTAGATAAATTACATGATTTAAATCTGTAATAAATAATTATTTGAATTCCTTAATTATCGCAAATCATGATTTAAATTCGGAAATTTGATTTGATAGAGGGAGAAATTGTTGGGTTGATAAAGTGACACGTGTCGACATATAAGAGAGTCTTTTTTTTAAGAGTTGCTGAGGTTTGAGATTGAGGACTCACAATTAGTAGATAAATTACATGATTTAAATCTGTAATAAATAATTATTTGAATTCCTTAATTATCGCAAATCATGATTAAAATTCGGAAATTTGATTTGATAGAGGGAGAAATTGTTGGGTTGATAAAGTGACACGTGTCGACATATAAGAGAGTCTTTTTTTTAAGAGTTGCTGAGGTTTGAGATTGAGGACTCACAATTAGTAGATACAGTAGTAGATAAATTACATGATTTAAATCTGTAATAAATAATTATTTGAATTCCTTAATTATCGCAAATCATGATTTAAATTCGGAAATTTGATTTGATAGAGGGAGAAATTGTTGGGTTGATAAAGTGACACGTGTCGACATATAAGAGAGTCTTTTTTGTAAGAGTTGCTGAGGTTTGAGATTGAGGACTCACAATTAGTAGATAAATTACATGATTTAAATCTGTAATAAATAATTATTTGAATTCCTTAATTATAGCAAATCATGATTTAAATTCGGAAATTTGATTTGATAGAGGGAGAAATTGTTGGGTTGATAAAGTGACACGTGTCGACATATAAGAGAGTCTTTTTTTTAAGAGTTGCTGAGGTTTGAGATTGAGGACTCACAATTAGTAGATACAGTAGTAGATAAATTACATGATTTAAATCTGTAATAAATAATTATTTGAATTCCTTAATTATCGCAAATCATGATTTAATTTCGGAAATTTGATTTGATAGAGGGAGAAATTGTTGGGTTGATAAAGTGACACGTGTCGACATATAAGAGAGTCTTTTTTTTAAGAGTTGCTGAGGTTTGAGATTGAGGACTCACAATTAGTAGATACAGTAGTAGATAAATTACATGATTTAAATCTGTAATAAATAATTATTTGAATTCCTTAATTATCGCAAATCATGATTCAAATTCGGAAATTTGATTTGATAGAGGGAGAAATTGTTGGGTTGATAAAGTGACGAGTGTCGACATATAAGAGAGTCTTTTTTTTAAGAGTTGCTGAGGTTTGAGATTGAGGACTCACAATTAGTAGATACAGTAGTAGATAAATTACATGATTTAAATCTGTAATAAATAATTATTTGAATTCCTTAATTATCGCAAATAATGATTTAAATTCGGAAATTTGATTTGATAGAGGGAGAAATTGTTGGGTTGATAAAGTGACACGTGTCGACATATAAGAGAGTCTTTTTTTTAAGAGTTGCTGAGGTTTGAGATTGAGGACTCACAATTAGTAGATACAGTAGTAGATAAATTACATGATTTAAATCTGTAATAAATAATTATTTGAATTCCTTAATTATCGCAAATCATGATATAAATTCGGAAATTTGATTTGATAGAGGGAGAAATTGTTGGGTTGATAAAGAGACACGTGTCGACATATAAGAGAGTCTTTTTTTTAAGAGTTGCTGAGGTTTGAGATTGAGGACTCACAATTAGTAGATACAGTAGTAGATAAATTACATGATTTAAATCTGTAATAAATAATTATTTGAATTCCTTAATTATCGCAAATCATGATTTAATTTCGGAAATTTGATTTGATAGAGGGAGAAATTGTTGGGTTGATAAAGTGACACGTGTCGACATATAAGAGAGTCTTTTTTTTAAGAGTTGCTGAGGTTTGAGATTGAGGACTCACAATTAGTAGATACAGTAGTAGATAAATTACATGATTTAAATCTGTAATAAATAATTATTTGAATTCCTTAATTATCGCAAATCATGATTCAAATTCGGAAATTTGATTTGATAGAGGGAGAAATTGTTGGGTTGATAAAGTGACGAGTGTCGACATATAAGAGAGTCTTTTTTTTAAGAGTTGCTGAGGTTTGAGATTGAGGACTCACAATTAGTAGATACAGTAGTAGATAAATTACATGATTTAAATCTGTAATAAATAATTATTTGAATTCCTTAATTATCGCAAATCATGATTTAAATTCGGAAATTTGATTTGATAGAGGGAGAAATTGTTGGGTTGATAAAGTGACACGTGTCGACATATAAGAGAGTCTTTTTTTTAAGAGTTGCTGAGGTTTGAGATTGAGGACTCACAATTAGTAGATACAGTAGTAGATAAATTACATGATTTAAATCTGTAATAAATAATTATTTGAATTCCTTAATTATCGCAAATCATGATATAAATTCGGAAATTTGATTTGATAGAGGGAGAAATTGTTGGGTTGATAAAGAGACACGTGTCGACATATAAGAGAGTCTTTTTTTTAAGAGTTGCTGAGGTTTGAGATTGAGGACTCACAATTAGTAGATACAGTAGTAGATAAATTACATGATTTAAATCTGTAATAAATAATTATTTGAATTCCTTAATTATCGCAAATCATGATTTAATTTCGGAAATTTGATTTGATAGAGGGAGAAATTGTTGGGTTGATAAAGTGACACGTGTCGACATATAAGAGAGTCTTTTTTTTAAGAGTTGCTGAGGTTTGAGATTGAGGACTCACAATTAGTAGATACAGTAGTAGATAAATTACATGATTTAAATCTGTAATAAATAATTATTTGAATTCCTTAATTATCGCAAATCATGATTCAAATTCGGAAATTTGATTTGATAGAGGGAGAAATTGTTGGGTTGATAAAGTGACGAGTGTCGACATATAAGAGAGTCTTTTTTTTAAGAGTTGCTGAGGTTTGAGATTGAGGACTCACAATTAGTAGATACAGTAGTAGATAAATTACATGATTTAAATCTGTAATAAATAATTATTTGAATTCCTTAATTATCGCAAATCATGATTTAAATTCGGAAATTTGATTTGATAGAGGGAGAAATTGTTGGGTTGATAAAGTGACACGTGTCGACATATAAGAGAGTCTTTTTTTTAAGAGTTGCTGAGGTTTGAGATTGAGGACTCACAATTAGTAGATACAGTAGTAGATAAATTACATGATTTAAATCTGTAATAAATAATTATTTGAATTCCTTAATTATCGCAAATCATGATTTAATTTCGGAAATTTGATTTGATAGAGGGAGAAATTGTTGGGTTGATAAAGTGACACGTGTCGACATATAAGAGAGTCTTTTTTTTAAGAGTTGTTGAGGTTTGAGATTGAGGACTCACAATTAGTAGATACAGTAGTAGATAAATTACATGATTTAAATCTGTAATAAATAATTATTTGAATTCCTTAATTATCGCAAATCATGATTTAAATTCGGAAATTTGATTTGATAGAGGGAGAAATTGTTGGGTTGATAAAGTGACACGTGTCGACATATAAGAGAGTCTTTTTTTTAAGAGTGGCTGAGGTTTGAGATTGAGGACTCACAATTAGTAGATAAATTACATGATTTAAATCTGTAATAAATAATTATTTGAATTCCTTAATTATCGCAAATCATGATTTAAATTCGGAAATTTGATTTGATAGAGAGAGAAATTGTTGGGTTGATAAAGTGACACGTGTCGACATATAAGAGAGTCTTTTTTTTAAGAGTTGCTGAGGTTTGAGATTGAGGACTCACAATTAGTAGATAAATTACATGATTTAAATCTGTAATAATTAATTATTTGAATTCCTTAATTATCGCAAATCATGATTTAAATTCGGAAATTTGATTTGATAGAGGGAGAAATTGTTGGGTTGATAAAGTGACACGTGTCGACATATAAGAGAGTCTTTTTTTTAAGAGTTGCTGAGGTTTGAGATTGAGGACTCACAATTAGTAGATACAGTAGTAGATAAATTACATGATTTAAATCTGTAATAAATAATTATTTGAATTCCTTAATTATCGCAAATCATGATTTAAATTCGGAAATTTGATTTGATAGAGGGAGAAATTGTTGGGTTGATAAAGTGACACGTGTCGACATATAAGAGAGTCTTTTTTTTAAGAGTTGCTGAGGTTTGAGATTGAGGACTCACAATTAGTAGATACAGTAGTAGATAAATTACATGATTTAAATCTGTAATAAATAATTATTTGAATTCCTTAATTATCGCAAATCATGATTTAAATTCGGAAATTTGATTTGATAGAGGGAGAAATTGTTGAGTTGATAAAGTGACACGTGTCGACATATAAGAGAGTCTTTTTTTTAAGAGTTGCTGAGGTTTGAGATTGAGGACTCACAATTAGTAGATACAGTAGTAGATAAATACATGATTTAAATCTGTAATAAATAATTATTTGAATTCCTTAATTATCGCAAATCATGATTTAAATTCGGAAATTTGATTTGATAGAGGGAGAAATTGTTGGGTTGATAAAGTGACACGTGTCGACATATAAGAGAGTCTTTTTTTTAAGAGTTGCTGAGGTTTGAGATTGAGGACTCACAATTAGTAGATAAATTACATGATTTAAATCTGTAATAAATAATTATTTGAATTCCTTAATTATCGCAAATCATGATTTAAATTCGGAAATTTGATTTGATAGAGGGAGAAATTGTTGGGTTGATAAAGTGACACGTGTCGACATATAAGAGAGTCTTTTTTTTAAGAGTTGCTGAGGTTTGAGATTGAGGACTCACCAATTAGTAGATAAATTACATGATTTAAATCTGTAATAAATAATTATTTGAATTCCTTAATTATCGCAAATCATGATTAAAATTCGGAAATTTGATTTGATAGAGGGAGAAATTGTTGGGTTGATAAAGTGACACGTGTCGACATGATAAGAGAGTCTTTTTTTTAAGAGTTGCTGAGGTTTGAGATTGAGGACTCACAATTAGTAGATACAGTAGTAGATAAATTACATGATTTAAATCTGTAATAAATAATTATTTGAATTCCTTAATTATCGCAAATCATGATTTAAATTCGGAAATTTGATTTGATAGAGGGAGAAATTGTTGGGTTGATAAAGTGACACGTGTCGACATATAAGAGAGTCTTTTTTTTAAGAGTTGCTGAGGTTTGAGATTGAGGACTCACAATTAGTAGATAAAATTACATGATTTAAATCTGTAATAAATAATTATTTGAATCCTAATTATAGCAAATCATGATTTAAATTCGGAAATTTGATTTGATAGAGGGAGAAATTGTTGGGTTGATAAAGTGACACGTGTCGACATATAAGAGAGTCTTTTTTTTAAGAGTTGCTGAGGTTTGAGATTGAGGACTCACAATTAGTAGATACAGTAGTAGATAAATTACATGATTTAAATCTGTAATAAATAATTATTTGAATTCCTTAATTATCGCAAATCATGATTTAAATTCGGAAATTTGATTTGATAGAGGGAGAAATTGTTGGGTTGATAAAGTGACACGTGTCGACATATAAGAGAGTCTTTTTTTTAAGAGTTGCTGAGGTTTGAGATTGAGGACTCACAATTAGTAGATACAGTAGTAGATAAATTACATGATTTAAATCTGTAATAAATAATTATTTGAATTCCTTAATTATCGCAAATCATGATTTAAATTCGGAAATTTGATTTGATAGAGGGAGAAATTGTTGGGTTGATAAAGTGACACGTGTCGACATATAAGAGAGTCTTTTTTTTTAAGAGTTGCTGAGGTTTGAGATTGAGGACTCACAATTAGTAGATGCAGTAGTAGATAAATTACATGATTTAAATCTGTAATAAATAATTATTTGAATTCCTTAATTATCGCAAATCATGATTTAATTTCGGAAATTTGATTTGATAGAGGGAGAAATTGTTGGGTTGATAAAGTGACACGTGTCGACATATAAGAGAGTCTTTTTTTTAAGAGTTGCTGAGGTTTGAGATTGAGGACTCACAATTAGTAGATACAGTAGTAGATAAATTACATGATTTAAATCTGTAATAAATAATTATTTGAATTCCTTAATTATCGCAAATCATGATTTAAATTCGGAAATTTGATTTGATAGAGGGAGAAATTGTTGAGTTGATAAAGTGACACGTGTCGACATATAAGAGAGTCTTTTTTTTAAGAGTTGCTGAGGTTTGCGATTGATGACTCACAATTAGTAGATACAGTAGTAGATAAATTACATGATTTAAATCTGTAATAAATAATTATTTGAATTCCTTAATTATCGCAAATCATGATTTAAATTCGGAAATTTGATTTGATAGAGGGAGAAATTGTTGGGTTGATAAAGTGACACATGTCGACATATAAGAGAGTCTTTTTTTTAAGAGTTGCTGAGGTTTGAGATTGAGGACTCACAATTAGTAGATAAATTACATGATTTAAATCTGTAATAAATAATTATTTGAATTCCTTAATTATCGCAAATCATGATTTAAATTCGGAAATTTGATTTGATAGAGGGAGAAATTGTTGGGTTGATAAAGTGACACGTGTCGACATATAAGAGAGTCTTTTTTTTAAGAGTTGCTGAGGTTTGAGATTGAGGACTCACAATTAGTAGATAAATTACATGATTTAAATCTGTAATAAATAATTATTTGAATTCCTTAATTATCGCAAATCATGATTTAAATTCGGAAATTTGATTTGATAGAGGGAGAAATTGTTGGGTTGATAAAGTGACACGTGTCGACATATAAGAGAGTCTTTTTTTTAAGAGTTGCTGAGGTTTGAGATTGAGGACTCACAATTAGTAGATACAGTAGTAGATAAATTACATGATTTAAATCTGTAATAAATAATTATTTGAATTCCTTAATTATCGCAAATCATGATTTAAATTCGGAAATTTGATTTGATAGAGGGAGAAATTGTTGGGTTGATAAAGTGACACGTGTCAACATATAAGAGAGTCTTTTTTTTAAGAGTTGCTGAGGTTTGAGATTGAGGACTCACAATTAGTAGATAAATTACATGATTTAAATCTGTAATAAATAATTATTTGAATTCCTTAATTATCGCAAATCATGATTTAAATTCGGAAATTTGATTTGATAGAGGGAGAAATTGTTGGGTTGATAAAGTGACACGTGTCGACATATAAGAGAGTCTTTTTTTTAAGAGTTGCTGAGGTTTGAGATTGAGGACTCACAATTAGTAGATACAGTAGTAGATAAATTACATGATTTAAATCTGTAATAAATAATTATTTGAATTCCTTAATTATCGCAAATCATGATTTAAATTCGGAAATTTGATTTGATAGAGGGAGAAATTGTTGGGTTGATAAAGTGACACGTGTCGACATATAAGAGAGTCTTTTTTTTAAGAGTTGCTGAGGTTTGAGATTGAGGACTCACAATTAGTAGATACAGTAGTAGATAAATTACATGATTTAAATCTGTAATAAATAATTATTTGAATTCCTTAATTATCGCAAATCATGATTTAAATTCGGAAATTTGATTTGATAGAGGGAGAAATTGTTGGGTTGATAAAGTGACACGTGTCGACATATAAGAGAGTCTTTTTTTTAAGAGTTGCTGAGGTTTGAGATTGAGGACTCACAATTAGTAGATAAATTACATGATTTAAATCTGTAATAAATAATTATTTGAATTCCTTAATTATCGCAAATCATGATTTAAATTCGGAAATTTGATTTGATAGAGGGAGAAATTGTTGGGTTGATAAAGTGACACGTGTCGACATATAAGAGAGTCTTTTTTTTAAGAGTTGCTGAGGTTTGAGATTGAGAACTCACAATTAGTAGATAAATTACATGATTTAAATCTGTAATAAATAATTATTTGAATTCCTTAATTATCGCAAATCATGATATAAATTCGGAAATTTGATTTGATAGAGGGAGAAATTGTTGGGTTGATAAAGTGACACGTGTCGATATATAAGAGAGTCTTTTTTTTAAGAGTTGCTGAGGTTTGAGATTGAGGACTCACAATTAGTAGATACAGTAGTAGATAAATTACATGATTTAAATCTGTAATAAATAATTATTTGAATTCCTTAATTATCGCAAATCATGATTTAATTTCGGAAATTTGATTTGATAGAGGGAGAAATTGTTGCGTTGATAAAGTGACACGTGTCGACATATAAGAGAGTCTTTTTTTTAAGAGTTGCTGAGGTTTGAGATTGAGGACTCACAATTAGTAGATACAGTAGTAGATAAATTACATGATTTAAATCTGTAATAAATAATTATTTGAATTCCTTAATTATCGCAAATCATGATTTAAATTCGGAAATTTGATTTGATAGAGGGAGAAATTGTTGGGTTGATAAAGTGACACGTGTCGACATATAAGAGAGTCTTTTTTTTAAGAGTTGCTGAGGTTTGAGATTGAGGACTCACAATTAGTAGATACAGTAGTAGATAAATTACATGATTTAAATCTGTAATAAATAATTATTTGAATTCCTTAATTATCGCAAATCATGATTTAAATTCGGAAATTTGATTTGATAGAGGGAGAAATTGTTGGGTTGATAAAGTGACACGTGTCGACATATAAGAGAGTCTTTTTTTTAAGAGTTGCTGAGGTTTGAGATTGAGGACTCACAATTAGTAGATACAGTAGTAGATAAATTACATGATTTAAATCTGTAATAAATAATTATTTGAATTCCTTAATTATCGCAAATCATGATTTAAATTCGGAAATTTGATTTGATAGAGGGAGAAATTGTTGGGTTGATAAAGTGACACGTGTCGACATATAAGAGAGTCTTTTTTTTAAGAGTTGCTGAGGTTTGAGATTGAGGACTCACAATTAGTAGATAAATTACATGATTTAAATCTGTAATAAATAATTATTTGAATTCCTTAATTATCGCAAATCATGATTTAAATTCGGAAATTTGATTTGATAGAGGGAGAAATTGTTGGGTTGATAAAGTGACACGTGTCGACATATAAGAGAGTCTTTTTTTTAAGAGTTGCTGAGGTTTGAGATTGAGAACTCACAATTAGTAGATAAATTACATGATTTAAATCTGTAATAAATAATTATTTGAATTCCTTAATTATCGCAAATCATGATATAAATTCGGAAATTTGATTTGATAGAGGGAGAAATTGTTGGGTTGATAAAGTGACACGTGTCGATATATAAGAGAGTCTTTTTTTTAAGAGTTGCTGAGGTTTGAGATTGAGGACTCACAATTAGTAGATACAGTAGTAGATAAATTACATGATTTAAATCTGTAATAAATAATTATTTGAATTCCTTAATTATCGCAAATCATGATTTAATTTCGGAAATTTGATTTGATAGAGGGAGAAATTGTTGCGTTGATAAAGTGACACGTGTCGACATATAAGAGAGTCTTTTTTTTAAGAGTTGCTGAGGTTTGAGATTGAGGACTCACAATTAGTAGATACAGTAGTAGATAAATTACATGATTTAAATCTGTAATAAATAATTATTTGAATTCCTTAATTATCGCAAATCATGATTTAAATTCGGAAATTTGATTTGATAGAGGGAGAAATTGTTGGGTTGATAAAGTGACACGTGTCGACATATAAGAGAGTCTTTTTTTTAAGAGTTGCTGAGGTTTGAGATTGAGGACTCACAATTAGTAGATACAGTAGTAGATAAATTACATGATTTAAATCTGTAATAAATAATTATTTGAATTCCTTAATTATCGCAAATCATGATTTAAATTCGGAAATTTGATTTGATAGAGGGAGAAATTGTTGGGTTGATAAAGTGACACGTGTCGACATATAAGAGAGTCTTTTTTTTAAGAGTTGCTGAGGTTTGAGATTGAGGACTCACAATTAGTAGATACAGTAGTAGATAAATTACATGATTTAAATCTGTAATAAATAATTATTTGAATTCCTTAATTATCGCAAATCATGATTTAAATTCGGAAATTTGATTTGATAGAGGGAGAAATTGTTGGGTTGATAAAGTGACACGTGTCGACATATAAGAGAGTCTTTTTTTTAAGAGTTGCTGAGGTTTGAGATTGAGGACTCACAATTAGTAGATACAGTAGTAGATAAATTACATGATTTAAATCTGTAATAAATAATTATTTGAATTCCTTAATTATCGCAAATCATGATTTAAATTCGGAAATTTGATTTGATAGAGGGAGAAATTGTTGGGTTGATAAAGTGACACGTGTCGACATATAAGAGAGTCTTTTTTTTAAGAGTTGCTGAGGTTTGAGATTGAGGACTCACAATTAGTAGATACAGTAGTAGATAAATTACATGATTTAAATCTGTAATAAATAATTATTTGAATTCCTTAATTATCGCAAATCATGATTTAAATTCGGAAATTTGATTTGATAGAGGGAGAAATTGTTGGGTTGATAAAGTGACACGTGTCGACATATAAGAGAGTCTTTTTTTTAAGAGTTGCTGAGGTTTGAGATTGAGGACTCACAATTAGTAGATAAATTACATGATTTAAATCTGTAATAAATAATTATTTGAATTCCTTAATTATCGCAAATCATGATTTAAATTCGGAAATTTGATTTGATAGAGGGAGAAATTGTTGGGTTGATAAAGTGACACGTGTCGACATATAAGAGAGTCTTTTTTTTAAGAGTTGCTGAGGTTTGAGATTGAGGACTCACAATTAGTAGATACAGTAGTAGATAAATTACATGATTTAAATCTGTAATAAATAATTATTTGAATTCCTTAATTATCGCAAATCATGATTTAAATTCGGAAATTTGATTTGATAGAGGGAGAAATTGTTGGGTTGATAAAGTGACACGTGTCGACATATAAGAGAGTCTTTTTTTTAAGAGTTGCTGAGGTTTGAGATTGAGGACTCACAATTAGTAGATAAATTACATGATTTAAATCTGTAATAAATAATTATTTGAATTCCTTAATTATCGCAAATCATGATTTAAATTCGGAAATTTGATTTGATAGAGGGAGAAATTGTTGGGTTGATAAAGTGACACGTGTCGACATATAAGAGAGTCTTTTTTTTAAGAGTTGCTGAGGTTTGAGATTGAGAACTCACAATTAGTAGATAAATTACATGATTTAAATCTGTAATAAATAATTATTTGAATTCCTTAATTATCGCAAATCATGATATAAATTCGGAAATTTGATTTGATAGAGGGAGAAATTGTTGGGTTGATAAAGTGACACGTGTCGACATATAAGAGAGTCTTTTTTTTAAGAGTTGCTGAGGTTTGAGATTGAGGACTCACAATTAGTAGATACAGTAGTAGATAAATTACATGATTTAAATCTGTAATAAATAATTATTTGAATTCCTTAATTATCGCAAATCATGATTTAAATTCGGAAATTTGATTTGATAGAGGGAGAAATTGTTGGGTTGATAAAGTGACACGTGTCGACATATAAGAGAGTCTTTTTTTTAAGAGTTGCTGAGGTTTGAGATTGATGACTCACAATTAGTAGATACAATAGTAGATAAATTACATGATTTAAATCTGTAATAAATAATTATTTGAATTCCTTAATTATCGCAAATCATGATTTAAATTCGGAAATTTGATTTGATAGAGGGAGAAATTGTTGGGTTGATAAAGTGACGAGTGTCGACATATAAGAGAGTCTTTTTTTTAAGAGTTGCTGAGGTTTGAGATTGAGGACTCACAATTAGTAGATACAGTAGTAGATAAATTACATGATTTAAATCTGTAATAAATAATTATTTGAATTCCTTAATTATCGCAAATCATGATTTAAATTCGGAAATTTGATTTGATAGAGGGAGAAATTGTTGGGTTGATAAAGTGACGAGTGTCGACATATAAGAGAGTCTTTTTTTTAAGAGTTGCTGAGGTTTGAGATTGAGGACTCACAATTAGTAGATACAGTAGTAGATAAATTACATGATTTAAATCTGTAATAAATAATTATTTGAATTCCTTAATTATCGCAAATCATGATTTAAATTCGGAAATTTGATTTGATAGAGGGAGAAATTGTTGGGTTGATAAAGTGACACGTGTCGACATATAAGAGAGTCTTTTTTTTAAGAGTTGCTGAGGTTTGAGATTGAGGACTCACAATTAGTAGATACAGTAGTAGATAAATTACATGATTTAAATCTGTAATAAATAATTATTTGAATTCCTTAATTATCGCAAATCATGATTTAAATTCGGAAATTTGATTTGATAGAGGGAGAAATTGTTGGGTTGATAAAGTGACACGTGTCGACATATAAGAGAGTCTTTTTTTTAAGAGTTGCTGAGGTTTTAGATTGAGGACTCACAATTAGTAGATACAGTAGTAGATAAATTACATGATTTAAATCTGTTATAAATAATTATTTGAATTCCTTAATTATCGCAAATCATGATTTAAATTCGGAAATTTGATTTGATAGAGGGAGAAATTGTTGGGTTGATAAAGTGACACGTGTCGACATATAAGAGAGTCTTTTTTTTAAGAGTTGCTGAGGTTTGAGATTGAGGACTCACAATTAGTAGATACAGTAGTAGATAAATTACATGATTTAAATCTGTAATAAATAATTATTGGAATTCCTTAATTATCGCAAATCATGATTTAAATTCGGAAATTTGATTTGATAGAGGGAGAAATTGTTGGGTTGATAAAGTGACAGGTGTCGACATATAAGAGAGTCTTTTTTTTAAGAGTTGCTGAGGTTTGAGATTGAGGACTCACAATTAGTAGATACAGTAGTAGATAAATTACATGATTTAAATCTGTAATAAATAATTATTTGAATTCCTTAATTATCGCAAATCATGATTTAAATTCGGAAATTTGATTTGATAGAGGGAGAAATTGTTGGGTTGATAAAGTGACGAGTGTCGACATATAAGAGAGTCTTTTTTTTAAGAGTTGCTGAGGTTTGAGATTGAGGACTCACAATTAGTAGATAAATTACATGATTTAAATCTGTAATAAATAATTATTTGAATTCTTTAATTATCGCAAATCATGATTTAAATTCGGAAATTTGATTTGATAGAGGGAGAAATTGTTGGGTTGATAAAGTGACACGTGTCGACATATAAGAGAGTCTTTTTTTTAAGAGTTGCTGAGGTTTGAGATTGAGGACTCACAATTAGTAGATACAGTAGTAGATAAATTACATGATTTAAATCTGTAATAAATAATTATTTGAATTCCTTAATTATCGCAAATCATGATTTAAATTCGGAAATTTGATTTGATAGAGGGAGAAATTGTTGGGTTGATAAAGTGACACGTGTCGACATATAAGAGAGTCTTTTTTTTAAGAGTTGCTGAGGTTTTAGATTGAGGACTCACAATTAGTAGATACAGTAGTAGATAAATTACATGATTTAAATCTGTTATAAATAATTATTTGAATTCCTTAATTATCGCAAATCATGATTTAAATTCGGAAATTTGATTTGATAGAGGGAGAAATTGTTGGGTTGATAAAGTGACACGTGTCGACATATAAGAGAGTCTTTTTTTTAAGAGTTGCTGAGGTTTGAGATTGAGGACTCACAATTAGTAGATACAGTAGTAGATAAATTACATGATTTAAATCTGTAATAAATAATTATTGGAATTCCTTAATTATCGCAAATCATGATTTAAATTCGGAAATTTGATTTGATAGAGGGAGAAATTGTTGGGTTGATAAAGTGACACGTGTCGACATATAAGAGAGTCTTTTTTTTAAGAGTTGCTGAGGTTTGAGATTGAGGACTCACAATTAGTAGATACAGTAGTAGATAAATTACATGATTTAAATCTGTAATAAATAATTATTTGGATTCCTTAATTATCGCAAATCATGATTTAAATTCGGAAATTTGATTTGATAGAGGGAGAAATTGTTGGGTTGATAAAGTGACACGTGTCGACATATAAGAGAGTCTTTTTTTTAAGAGTTGCTGAGGTTTGAGATTGAGGACTCACAATTAGTAGATACAGTAGTAGATAAATTACATGATTTAAATCTGTAATAAATAATTATTTGAATTCCTTAATTATCGCAAATCATGATTTAAATTCGGAAATTTGATTTGATAGAGGGAGAAATTGTTGGGTTGATAAAGTGACGAGTGTCGACATATAAGAGAGTCTTTTTTTTAAGAGTTGCTGAGGTTTGAGATTGAGGACTCACAATTAGTAGATACAGTAGTAGATAAATTACATGATTTAAATCTGTAATAAATAATTATTTGAATTCCTTAATTATCGCAAATCATGATTTAAATTCGGAAATTTGATTTGATAGAGGGAGAAATTGTTGGGTTGATAAAGTGACACGTGTCGACATATAAGAGAGTCTTTTTTTTAAGAGTTGCTGAGGTTTGAGATTGAGGACTCACAATTAGTAGATACAGTAGTAGATAAATTACATGATTTAAATCTGTAATAAATAATTATTTGAATTCCTTAATTATCGCAAATCATGATTTAAATTCGGAAATTTGATTTGATAGAGGGAGAAATTGTTGGGTTGATAAAGTGACACGTGTCAACATATAAGAGAGTCTTTTTTTTAAGAGTTGCTGAGGTTTTAGATTGAGGACTCACAATTAGTAGATACAGTAGTAGATAAATTACATGATTTAAATCTGTAATAAATAATTATTTGAATTCCTTAATTATCGCAAATCATGATTTAAATTCGGAAATTTGATTTGATAGTGGGAGAAATTGTTGGGTTGATAAAGTGACACGTGTCGACATATAAGAGAGTCTTTTTTTTAAGAGTTGCTGAGGTTTGAGATTGAGGACTCACAATTAGTAGATAAATTACATGATTTAAATCTGTAATAAATAATTATTTGAATTCCTTAATTATCGCAAATCATGATTTAAATTCGGAAATTTGATTTGATAGAGGGAGAAATTGTTGGGTTGATAAAGTGACACGTGTCGACATATAAGAGAGTCTTTTTTTTAAGAGTTGCTGAGGTTTGAGATTGAGGACTCACAATTAGTAGATACAGTAGTAGATAAATTACATGATTTAAATCTGTAATAAATAATTATTTGAATTCCTTAATTATCGCAAATCATGATTTAAATTCGGAAATTTGATTTGATAGAGGGAGAAATTGTTGGGTTGATAAAGTGACACGTGTCGACATATAAGAGAGTCTTTTTTTTAAGAGTTGCTGAGGTTTGAGATTGAGGACTCACAATTAGTAGATACAGTAGTAGATAAATTACATGATTTAAATCTGTAATAAATAATTATTTGAATTCCTTAATTATCGCAAATCATGATTTAAATTCGGAAATTTGATTTGATAGAGGGAGAAATTGTTGGGTTGATAAAGTGACACGTGTCGACATATAAGAGAGTCTTTTTTTTAAGAGTTGCTGAGGTTTGAGATTGAGGACTTACAATTAGTAGATACAGTAGTAGATAAATTACATGATTTAAATCTGTAATAAATAATTATTTGAATTCCTTAATTATCGCAAATCATGATTTAAATTCGGAAATTTGATTTGATAGAGGGAGAAATTGTTGGGTTGATAAAGTGACACGTGTCGACATATAAGAGAGTCTTTTTTTTAAGAGTTGCTGAGGTTTGAGATTGAGGACTCACAATTAGTAGATACAGTAGTAGATAAATTACATGATTTAAATCTGTAATAAATAATTATTTGAATTCCTTAATTATCGCAAATCATGATTTAAATTCGGAAATTTGATTTGATAGAGGGAGAAATTGTTGGGTTGATAAAGTGACACGTGTCGACATATAAGAGAGTCTTTTTTTTAAGAGTTGCTGAGGTTTTAGATTGAGGACTCACAATTAGTAGATACAGTAGTAGATAAATTACATGATTTAAATCTGTTATAAATAATTATTTGAATTCCTTAATTATCGCAAATCATGATTTAAATTCGGAAATTTGATTTGATAGAGGGAGAAATTGTTGGGTTGATAAAGTGACACGTGTCGACATATAAGAGAGTCTTTTTTTTAAGAGTTGCTGAGGTTTGAGATTGAGGACTCACAATTAGTAGATACAGTAGTAGATAAATTACATGATTTAAATCTGTAATAAATAATTATTGGAATTCCTTAATTATCGCAAATCATGATTTAAATTCGGAAATTTGATTTGTTAGAGGGAGAAATTGTTGGGTTGATAAAGTGACACGTGTCGACATATAAGAGAGTCTTTTTTTTAAGAGTTGCTGAGGTTTGAGATTGAGGACTCACAATTAGTAGATACAGTAGTAGATAAATTACATGATTTAAATCTGTAATAAATAATTATTTGAATTCCTTAATTATCGCAAATCATGATATAAATTCGGAAATTTGATTTGATAGAGGGAGAAATTGTTGGGTTGATAAAGAGACACGTGTCGACATATAAGAGAGTCTTTTTTTTAAGAGTTGCTGAGGTTTGAGATTGAGGACTCACAATTAGTAGATACAGTAGTAGATAAATTACATGATTTAAATCTGTAATAAATAATTATTTGAATTCCTTAATTATCGCAAATCATGATTCAAATTCGGAAATTTGATTTGATAGAGGGAGAAATTGTTGGGTTGATAAAGTGACGAGTGTCGACATATAAGAGAGTCTTTTTTTTAAGAGTTGCTGAGGTTTGAGATTGAGGACTCACAATTAGTAGATACAGTAGTAGATAAATTACATGATTTCAATCTGTAATAAATAATTATTTGAATTCCTTAATTATCGCAAATCATGATTTAAATTCGGAAATTTGATTTGATAGAGGGAGAAATTGTTGGGTTGATAAAGTGACACGTGTCGACATATAAGAGAGTCTTTTTTTTAAGAGTTGCTGAGGTTTGAGATTGAGGACTCACAATTAGTAGATACAGTAGTAGATAAATTACATGATTTAAATCTGTAATAAATAATTATTTGAATTCCTTAATTATCGCAAATCATGATTTAAATTCGGAAATTTGATTTGATAGAGGGAGAAATTGTTGGGTTGATAAATTGACACGTGTCGACATATAAGAGAGTCTTTTTTTTAAGAGTTGCTGAGGTTTGAGATTGAGGACTCACAATTAGTAGATACAGTAGTAGATAAATTACATGATTTAAATCTGTAATAAATAATTATTTGAATTCCTTAATTATCGCAAATCATGATTTAAATTCGGAAATTTGATTTGATAGAGGGAGAAATTGTTGGGTTGATAAAGAGACACGTGTCGACATATAAGAGAGTCTTTTTTTTAAGAGTTGCTGAGGTTTGAGATTGAGGACTCACAATTAGTAGATACAGTAGTAGATAAATTACATGATTTAAATCTGTAATAAATAATTATTTGAATTCCTTAATTATCGCAAATCATGATTTAAATTCGGAAATTTGATTTGATAGAGGGAGAAATTGTTGGGTTGATAAAGTGACACGTGTCGACATATAAGAGTCTTTTTTTTAAGAGTTGCTGAGGTTTGAGATTGAGGACTCACAATTAGTAGATACAGTAGTAGATAAATTACATGATTTAAATCTGTAATAAATAATTATTTGAATTCCTTAATTATCGCAAATCATGATATAAATTCGGAAATTTGATTTGATAGAGGGAGAAATTGTTGGGTTGATAAAGAGACACGTGTCGACATATAAGAGAGTCTTTTTTTTAAGAGTTGCTGAGGTTTGAGATTGAGGACTCACAATTAGTAGATACAGTAGTAGATAAATTACATGATTTAAATCTGTAATAAATAATTATTTGAATTCCTTAATTATCGCAAATCATGATTCAAATTCGGAAATTTGATTTGATAGAGGGAGAAATTGTTGGGTTGATAAAGTGACACGTGTCGACATATAAGAGAGTCTTTTTTTTAAGAGTTGCTGAGGTTTGAGATTGAGGACTCACAATTAGTAGATACAGTAGTAGATAAATTACATGATTTAAATCTGTAATAAATAATTATTTGAATTCCTTAATTATCGCAAATCATGATTTAAATTCGGAAATTTGATTTGATAGAGGGAGAAATTGTTGGGTTGATAAAGTGACACGTGTCGACATATAAGAGAGTCTTTTTTTTAAGAGTTGCTGAGGTTTGAGATTGAGGACTCACAATTAGTAGATGCAGTAGTAGATAAATTACATGATTTAAATCTGTAATAAATAATTATTTGAATTCCTTAATTATCGCAAATCATGATTTAAATTCGGAAATTTGATTTGATAGAGGGAGAAATTGTTGGGTTGATAAAGTGACACGTGTCGACATATAAGAGAGTCTTTTTTTTAAGAGTTGCTGAGGTTTGAGATTGAGGACTCACAATTAGTAGATAAATTACATGATTTAAATCTGTAATAAATAATTATTTGAATTCCTTAATTATCGCAAATCATGATTTAAATTCGGAAATTTGATTTGATAGAGGGAGAAATTGTTGGGTTGATAAAGTGACACGTGTCGACATATAAGAGAGTCTTTTTTTTAAGAGTTGCTGAGGTTTGAGATTGAGGACTCACAATTAGTAGATAAATTACATGATTTAAATCTGTAATAAATAATTATTTGAATTCCTTAATTATCGCAAATCATGATTTAAATTCGGAAATTTGATTTGATAGAGGGAGAAATTGTTGGGTTGATAAAGTGACACGTGTCGACATATAAGAGAGTCTTTTTTTTAAGAGTTGCTGAGGTTTGAGATTGAGGACTCACAATTAGTAGATACAGTAGTAGATAAAACACATGATTTAAATCTGTAATAAATAATTATTTGAATTCCTTAATTATCGCAAATCATGATTTAAATTCGGAAATTTGATTTGATAGAGGGAGAAATTGTTGGGTTGATAAAGTGACACGTGTCGACATATAAGAGAGTCTTTTTTTTAAGAGTTGCTGAGGTTTGAGATTGAGGACTCACAATTAGTAGATAAATTACATGATTTAAATCTGTAATAAATAATTATTTGAATTCCTTAATTATCACAAATCATGATATAAATTCGGAAATTTGATTTGATAGAGGGAGAAATTGTTGGGTTGATAAAGAGACACGTGTCGACATATAAGAGAGTCTTTTTTTTAAGAGTTGCTGAGGTTTGAGATTGAGGACTCACAATTAGTAGATACAGTAGTAGATAAATTACATGATTTAAATCTGTAATAAATAATTATTTGAATTCCTTAATTATCGCAAATCATGATTCAAATTCGGAAATTTGATTTGATAGAGGGAGAAATTGTTGGGTTGATAAAGTGACGAGTGTCGACATATAAGAGAGTCTTTTTTTTAAGAGTTGCTGAGGTTTGAGATTGAGGACTCACAATTAGTAGATACAGTAGTAGATAAATTACATGATTTAAATCTGTAATAAATAATTATTTGAATTCCTTAATTATCGCAAATCATGATTTAAATTCGGAAATTTGATTTGATAGAGGGAGAAATTGTTGGGTTGATAAAGTGACACGTGTCGACATATAAGAGAGTCTTTTTTTTAAGAGTTGCTGAGGTTTGAGATTGAGGACTCACAATTAGTAGATACAGTAGTAGATAACTTACATGATTTAAATCTGTAATAAATAATTATTTGAATTCCTTAATTATCGCAAATCATGATTTAAATTCGGAAATTTGATTTGATAGAGGGAGAAATTGTTGGGTTGATAAAGTGACACGTGTCGACATATAAGAGAGTCTTTTTTTTAAGAGTTGCTGAGGTTTGAGATTGAGGACTCACAATTAGTAGATACAGTAGTAGATAAATTACATGATTTAAATCTGTAATAAATAATTATTTGAATTCCTTAATTATCGCAAATCATGATTTAAATTCGGAAATTTGATTTGATAGAGGGAGAAATTGTTGGGTTGATAAAGTGACACGTGTCGACATATAAGAGAGTCTTTTTTTTAAGAGTTGCTGAGGTTTGAGATTGAGGACTCACAATTAGTAGATAAATTACATGATTTAAATCTGTAATAAATAATTATTTGAATTCCTTAATTATCGCAAATCATGATTTAAATTCGGAAATTTGATTTGATAGAGAGAGAAATTGTTGGGTTGATAAAGTGACACGTGTCGACATATAAGAGAGTCTTTTTTTTAAGAGTTGCTGAGGTTTGAGATTGAGGACTCACAATTAGTAGATAAATTACATGATTTAAATCTGTAATAAATAATTATTTGAATTCCTTAATTATCGCAAATCATGATTTAAATTCAGAAATTTGATTTGATAGAGGGAGAAATTGTTGGGTTGATAAAGTGACACGTGTCGACATATAAGAGAGTCTTTTTTTTAAGAGTTGCTGAGGTTTGAGATTGAGGACTCACAATTAGTAGATACAGTAGTAGATAAATTACATGATTTAAATCTGTAATAAATAATTATTTGAATTCCTTAATTATCGCAAATCATGATTTAAATTCGGAAATTTGATTTGATAGAGGGAGAAATTGTTGGGTTGATAAAGTGACACGTGTCGACATATAAGAGAGTCTTTTTTTTAAGAGTTGCTGAGGTTTGAGATTGAGGACTCACAATTAGTAGATACAGTAGTAGATAAATTACATGATTTAAATCTGTAATAAATAATTATTTGAATTCCTTAATTATCGCAAATCATGATTTAAATTCGGAAATTTGATTTGATAGAGGGAGAAATTGTTGGGTTGATAAAGTGACACGTGTCGACATATAAGAGAGTCTTTTTTTTAAGAGTTGCTGAGGTTTGAGATTGAGGACTCACAATTAGTAGATGCAGTAGTAGATAAATTACATGATTTAAATCTGTAATAAATAATTATTTGAATTCCTTAATTATCGCAAATCATGATTTAAATTCGGAAATTTGATTTGATAGAGGGAGAAATTGTTGGGTTGATAAAGTGACACGTGTCGACATATAAGAGAGTCTTTTTTTTAAGAGTTGCTGAGGTTTGAGATTGAGGACTCACAATTAGTAGATAAATTACATGATTTAAATCTGTAATAAATAATTATTTGAATTCCTTAATTATCGCAAATCATGATTTAAATTCGGAAATTTGATTTGATAGAGGGAGAAATTGTTGGGTTGATAAAGTGACACGTGTCGACATATAAGAGAGTCTTTTTTTTAAGAGTTGCTGAGGTTTGAGATTGAGGACTCACAATTAGTAGATAAATTACATGATTTAAATCTGTAATAAATAATTATTTGAATTCCTTAATTATCGCAAATCATGATTTAAATTCGGAAATTTGATTTGATAGAGGGAGAAATTGTTGGGTTGATAAAGTGACACGTGTCGACATATAAGAGAGTCTTTTTTTTAAGAGTTGCTGAGGTTTGAGATTGAGGACTCACAATTAGTAGATAAATTACATGATTTAAATCTGTAATAAATAATTATTTGAATTCCTTAATTATCGCAAATCATGATTTAAATTCGGAAATTTGATTTGATAGAGGGAGAAATTGTTGGGTTGATAAAGTGACACGTGTCGACATATAAGAGAGTCTTTTTTTTAAGAGTTGCTGAGGTTTGAGATTGAGGACTCACAATTAGTAGATAAATTACATGATTTAAATCTGTAATAAATAATTATTTGAATTCCTTAATTATCGCAAATCATGATTTAAATTCGGAAATTTGATTTGATAGAGGGAGAAATTGTTGGGTTGATAAAGTGACACGTGTCGACATATAAGAGAGTCTTTTTTTTAAGAGTTGCTGAGGTTTGAGATTGAGGACTCACAATTAGTAGATACAGTAGTAGATAAATTACATGATTTAAATCTGTAATAAATAATTATTTGAATTCCTTAATTATCGCAAATCATGATTTAAATTCGGAAATTTGATTTGATAGAGGGAGAAATTGTTGGGTTGATAAAGTGACACGTGTCGACATATAAGAGAGTCTTTTTTTTAAGAGTTGCTGAGGTTTGAGATTGAGGACTCACAATTAGTAGATACAGTAGTAGATAAATTACATGATTTAAATCTGTAATAAATAATTATTTGAATTCCTTAATTATCGCAAATCATGATTTAAATTCGGAAATTTGATTTGATAGAGGGAGAAATTGTTGGGTTGATAAAGTGACACGTGTCGACATATAAGAGAGTCTTTTTTTTAAGAGTTGCTGAGGTTTGAGATTGAGGACTCACAATTAGTAGATAAATTACATGATTTAAATCTGTAATAAATAATTATTTGAATTCCTTAATTATCGCAAATCATGATTTAAATTCGGAAATTTGATTTGATAGAGGGAGAAATTGTTGGGTTGATAAAGTGACACGTGTCGACATATAAGAGAGTCTTTTTTTTAAGAGTTGCTGAGGTTTGAGATTGAGGACTCACAATTAGTAGATAAATTACATGATTTAAATCTGTAATAAATAATTATTTGAATTCCTTAATTATCGCAAATCATGATTTAAATTCGGAAATTTGATTTGATAGAGGGAGAAATTGTTGGGTTGATAAAGTGACACGTGTCGACATATAAGAGAGTCTTTTTTTTAAGAGTTGCTGAGGTTTGAGATTGAGGACTCACAATTAGTAGATAAATTACATGATTTAAATCTGTAATAAATAATTATTTGAATTCCTTAATTATCGCAAATCATGATTTAAATTCGGAAATTTGATTTGATAGAGAGAGAAATTGTTGGGTTGATAAAGTGACACGTGTCGACATATAAGAGAGTCTTTTTTTTAAGAGTTGCTGAGGTTTGAGATTGAGGACTCACAATTAGTAGATAAATTACATGATTTAAATCTGTAATAAATAATTATTTGAATTCCTTAATTATCGCAAATCATGATTTAAATTCAGAAATTTGATTTGATAGAGGGAGAAATTGTTGGGTTGATAAAGTGACACGTGTCGACATATAAGAGAGTCTTTTTTTTAAGAGTTGCTGAGGTTTGAGATTGAGGACTCACAATTAGTAGATACAGTAGTAGATAAATTACATGATTTAAATCTGTAATAAATAATTATTTGAATTCCTTAATTATCGCAAATCATGATTTAAATTCGGAAATTTGATTTGATAGAGGGAGAAATTGTTGGGTTGATAAAGTGACACGTGTCGACATATAAGAGAGTCTTTTTTTTAAGAGTTGCTGAGGTTTGAGATTGAGGACTCACAATTAGTAGATAAATTACATGATTTAAATCTGTAATAAATAATTATTTGAATTCCTTAATTATCGCAAATCATGATTTAAATTCGGAAATTTGATTTGATAGAGGGAGAAATTGTTGGGTTGATAAAGTGACACGTGTCGACATATAAGAGAGTCTTTTTTTTAAGAGTTGCTGAGGTTTGAGATTGAGGACTCACAATTAGTAGATAAATTACATGATTTAAATCTGTAATAAATAATTATTTGAATTCCTTAATTATCGCAAATCATGATTTAAATTCGGAAATTTGATTTGATAGAGGGAGAAATTGTTGGGTTGATAAAGTGACACGTGTCGACATATAAGAGAGTCTTTTTTTTAAGAGTTGCTGAGGTTTGAGATTGAGGACTCACAATTAGTAGATAAATTACATGATTTAAATCTGTAATAAATAATTATTTGAATTCCTTAATTATCGCAAATCATGATTTAAATTCGGAAATTTGATTTGATAGAGGGAGAAATTGTTGGGTTGATAAAGTGACACGTGTCGACATATAAGAGAGTCTTTTTTTTAAGAGTTGCTGAGGTTTGAGATTGAGGACTCACAATTAGTAGATACAGTAGTAGATAAATTACATGATTTAAATCTGTAATAAATAATTATTTGAATTCCTTAATTATCGCAAATCATGATTTAAATTCGGAAATTTGATTTGATAGAGGGAGAAATTGTTGGGTTGATAAAGTGACACGTGTCGACATATAAGAGAGTCTTTTTTTTAAGAGTTGCTGAGGTTTGAGATTGAGGACTCACAATTAGTAGATAAATTACATGATTTAAATCTGTAATAAATAATTATTTGAATTCCTTAATTATCGCAAATCATGATTTAAATTCGGAAATTTGATTTGATAGAGGGAGAAATTGTTGGGTTGATAAAGTGACACGTGTCGACATATAAGAGAGTCTTTTTTTTAAGAGTTGCTGAGGTTTGAGATTGAGGACTCACAATTAGTAGATACAGTAGTAGATAAATTACATGATTTAAATCTGTAATAAATAATTATTTGAATTCCTTAATTATCGCAAATCATGATTTAAATTCGGAAATTTGATTTGATAGAGGGAGAAATTGTTGGGTTGATAAAGTGACACGTGTCGACATATAAGAGAGTCTTTTTTTTAAGAGTTGCTGAGGTTTGAGATTGAGGACTCACAATTAGTAGATAAATTACATGATTTAAATCTGTAATAAATAATTATTTGAATTCCTTAATTATCGCAAATCATGATTTAATTTCGGAAATTTGATTTGATAGAGGGAGAAATTGTTGGGTTGATAAAGTGACACGTGTCGACATATAAGAGAGTCTTTTTTTTAAGAGTTGCTGAGGTTTGAGATTGAGGACTCACAATTAGTAGATACAGTAGTAGATAAATTACATGATTTAAATCTGTAATAAATAATTATTTGAATTCCTTAATTATCGCAAATCATGATTTAAATTCGGAAATTTGATTTGATAGAGGGAGAAATTGTTGGGTTGATAAAGTGACACGTGTCGACATATAAGAGAGTCTTTTTTTTAAGAGTTGCTGAGGTTTGAGATTGAGGACTCACAATTAGTAGATAAATTACATGATTTAAATCTGTAATAGATAATTATTTGAATTCCTTAATTATCGCAAATCATGATTTAAATTCGGAAATTTGATTTGATAGAGGGAGAAATTGTTGGGTTGATAAAGTGACACGTGTCGACATATAAGAGAGTCTTTTTTTTAAGAGTTGCTGAGGTTTGAGATTGAGGACTCACAATTAGTAGATACAGTAGTAGATAAATTACATGATTTAAATCTGTAATAAATAATTATTTGAATTCCTTAATTATCGCAAATCATGATTTAAATTCGGAAATTTGATTTGATAGAGGGAGAAATTGTTGGGTTGATAAAGTGACACGTGTCGACATATAAGAGAGTCTTTTTTTTAAGAGTTGCTGAGGTTTGAGATTGAGGACTCACAATTAGTAGATAAATTACATGATTTAAATCTGTAATAAATAATTATTTGAATTCCTTAATTATCGCAAATCATGATTTAAATTCGGAAATTTGATTTGATAGAGGGATAAATTGTTGGGTTGATAAAGTGACACGTGTCGACATATAAGAGAGTCTTTTTTTTAAGAGTTGCTGAGGTTTGAGATTGAGGACTCACAATTAGTAGATAAATTACATGATTTAAATCTGTAATAAATAATTATTTGAATTCCTTAATTATCGCAAATCATGATTTAAATTCGGAAATTTGATTTGATAGAGGGAGAAATTGTTGGGTTGATAAAGTGACACGTGTCGACATATAAGAGAGTCTTTTTTTTAAGAGTTGCTGAGGTTTGAGATTGAGGACTCACAATTAGTAGATAAATTACATGATTTAAATCTGTAATAAATAATTATTTGAATTCCTTAATTATCGCAAATCATGATTTAAATTCGGAAATTTGATTTGATAGAGGGAGAAATTGTTGGGTTGATAAAGTGACACGTGTCGACATATAAGAGAGTCTTTTTTTTAAGAGTTGCTGAGGTTTGAGATTGAGGACTCACAATTAGTAGATACAGTAGTAGATAAATTACATGATTTAAATCTGTAATAAATAATTATTTGAATTCCTTAATTATCGCAAATCATGATTTAAATTCGGAAATTTGATTTGATAGAGGGAGAAATTGTTGGGTTGATAAAGTGACACGTGTCGACATATAAGAGAGTCTTTTTTTTAAGAGTTGCTGAGGTTTGAGATTGAGGACTCACAATTAGTAGATGCAGTAGTAGATAAATTACATGATTTAAATCTGTAATAAATTATTATTTGAATTCCTTAATTATCGCAAATCATGATTTAAATTCGGAAATTTGATTTGATAGAGGGAGAAATTGTTGGGTTGATAAAGTGACACGTGTCGACATATAAGAGAGTCTTTTTTTTAAGAGTTGCTGAGGTTTGAGATTGAGGACTCACAATTAGTAGATAAATTACATGATTTAAATCTGTAATAAATAATTATTTGAATTCCTTAATTATCGCAAATCATGATTTAAATTCGGAAATTTGATTTGATAGAGGGAGAAATTGTTGGGTTGATAAAGTGACACGTGTCGACATATAAGAGAGTCTTTTTTTTAAGAGTTGCTGAGGTTTGAGATTGAGGACTCACAATTAGTAGATACAGTAGTAGATAAATTACATGATTTAAATCTGTAATAAATAATTATTTGAATTCCTTAATTATCGCAAATCATGATTTAAATTCGGAAATTTGATTTGATAGAGGGAGAAATTGTTGGGTTGATAAAGTGACACGTGTCGACATATAAGAGAGTCTTTTTTTTAAGAGTTGCTGAGGTTTGAGATTGAGGACTCACAATTAGTAGATAAATTACATGATTTAAATCTGTAATAAATAATTATTTGAATTCCTTAATTATCGCAAATCATGATTTAAATTCGGAAATTTGATTTGATAGAGGGAGAAATTGTTGGGTTGATAAAGTGACACGTGTCGACATATAAGAGAGTCTTTTTTTTAAGAGTTGCTGAGGTTTGAGATTGAGGACTCACAATTAGTAGATAAATTACATGATTTAAATCTGTAATAAATAATTATTTGAATTCCTTAATTATCGCAAATCATGATTTAAATTCGGAAATTTGATTTGATAGAGGGAGAAATTGTTGGGTTGATAAAGTGACACGTGTCGACATATAAGAGAGTCTTTTTTTTAAGAGTTGCTGAGGTTTGAGATTGAGGACTCACAATTAGTAGATACAGTAGTAGATAAATTACATGATTTAAATCTGTAATAAATAATTATTTGAATTCCTTAATTATCGCAAATCATGATTTAAATTCGGAAATTTGATTTGATAGAGGGAGAAATTGTTGGGTTGATAAAGTGACACGTGTCGACATATAAGAGAGTCTTTTTTTTAAGAGTTGCTGAGGTTTGAGATTGAGGACTCACAATTAGTAGATACAGTAGTAGATAAATTACATGATTTAAATCTGTAATAAATAATTATTTGAATTCCTTAATTATCGCAAATCATGATTTAAATTCGGAAATTTGATTTGATAGAGGGAGAAATTGTTGGGTTGATAAAGTGACACGTGTCGACATATAAGAGAGTCTTTTTTTTAAGAGTTGCTGAGGTTTGAGATTGAGGACTCACAATTAGTAGATAAATTACATGATATAAATCTGTAATAAATAATTATTTGAATTCCTTAATTATCGCAAATCATGATTTAAATTCGGAAATTTGATTTGATAGAGGGAGAAATTGTTGGGTTGATAAAGTGACACGTGTCGACATATAAGAGAGTCTTTTTTTTAAGAGTTGCTGAGGTTTGAGATTGAGGACTCACAATTAGTAGATGCAGTAGTAGATAAATTACATGATTTAAATCTGTAATAAATAATTATTTGAATTCCTTAATTATCGCAAATCATGATTTAAATTCGGAAATTTGATTTGATAGAGGGAGAAATTGTTGGGTTGATAAAGTGACACGTGTCGACATATAAGAGAGTCTTTTTTTTAAGAGTTGCTGAGGTTTGAGATTGAGGACTCACAATTAGTAGATAAATTACATGATTTAAATCTGTAATAAATAATTATTTGAATTCCTTAATTATCGCAAATCATGATTTAAATTCGGAAATTTGATTTGATAGAGGGAGAAATTGTTGGGTTGATAAAGTGACACGTGTCGACATATAAGAGAGTCTTTTTTTTAAGAGTTGCTGAGGTTTGAGATTGAGGACTCACAATTAGTAGATACAGTAGTAGATAAATTACATGATTTAAATCTGTAATAAATAATTATTTGAATTCCTTAATTATCGCAAATCATGATTTAAATTCGGAAATTTGATTTGATAGAGGGAGAAATTGTTGGGTTGATAAAGTGACACGTGTCGACATATAAGAGAGTCTTTTTTTTAAGAGTTGCTGAGGTTTGAGATTGAGGACTCACAATTAGTAGATACAGTAGTAGATAAATTACATGATTTAAATCTGTAATAAATAATTATTTGAATTCCTTAATTATCGCAAATCATGATTTAAATTCGGAAATTTGATTTGATAGAGGGAGAAATTGTTGGGTTGATAAAGTGACACGTGTCGACATATAAGAGAGTCTTTTTTTTAAGAGTTGCTGAGGTTTGAGATTGAGGACTCACAATTAGTAGATAAATTACATGATTTAAATCTGTAATAAATAATTATTTGAATTCCTTAATTATCGCAAATCATGATTTAATTTCGGAAATTTGATTTGATAGAGGGAGAAATTGTTGGGTTGATAAAGTGACACGTGTCGACATATAAGAGAGTCTTTTTTTTAAGAGTTGCTGAGGTTTGAGATTGAGGACTCACAATTAGTAGATACAGTAGTAGATAAATTACATGATTTAAATCTGTAATAAATAATTATTTGAATTCCTTAATTATCGCAAATCATGATTTAAATTCGGAAATTTGATTTGATAGAGGGAGAAATTGTTGGGTTGATAAAGTGACACGTGTCGACATATAAGAGAGTCTTTTTTTTAAGAGTTGCTGAGGTTTGAGATTGAGGACTCACAATTAGTAGATAAATTACATGATTTAAATCTGTAATAAATAATTATTTGAATTCCTTAATTATCGCAAATCATGATTTAAATTCGGAAATTTGATTTGATAGAGGGAGAAATTGTTGGGTTGATAAAGTGACACGTGTCGACATATAAGAGAGTCTTTTTTTTAAGAGTTGCTGAGGTTTGAGATTGAGGACTCACAATTAGTAGATACAGTAGTAGATAAATTACATGATTTAAATCTGTAATAAATAATTATTTGAATTCCTTAATTATCGCAAATCATGATTTAAATTCGGAAATTTGATTTGATAGAGGGAGAAATTGTTGGGTTGATAAAGTGACACGTGTCGACATATAAGAGAGTCTTTTTTTTAAGAGTTGCTGAGGTTTGAGATTGAGGACTCACAATTAGTAGATAAATTACATGATTTAAATCTGTAATAAATAATTATTTGAATTCCTTAATTATCGCAAATCATGATTTAAATTCGGAAATTTGATTTGATAGAGGGATAAATTGTTGGGTTGATAAAGTGACACGTGTCGACATATAAGAGAGTCTTTTTTTTAAGAGTTGCTGAGGTTTGAGATTGAGGACTCACAATTAGTAGATAAATTACATGATTTAAATCTGTAATAAATAATTATTTGAATTCCTTAATTATCGCAAATCATGATTTAAATTCGGAAATTTGATTTGATAGAGGGAGAAATTGTTGGGTTGATAAAGTGACACGTGTCGACATATAAGAGAGTCTTTTTTTAAGAGTTGCTGAGGTTTGAGATTGAGGACTCACAATTAGTAGATACAGTAGTAGATAAATTACATGATTTAAATCTGTAATAAATAATTATTTGAATTCCTTAATTATCGCAAATCATGATTTAAATTCGGAAATTTGATTTGATAGAGGGAGAAATTGTTGAGTTGATAAAGTGACACGTGTCGACATATAAGAGAGTCTTTTTTTTAAGAGTTGCTGAGGTTTGAGATTGAGGACTCACAATTAGTAGATACAGTAGTAGATAAATTACATGATTTAAATCTGTAATAAATAATTATTTGAATTCCTTAATTATCGCAAATCATGATTTAAATTCGGAAATTTGATTTGATAGAGGGAGAAATTGTTGGGTTGATAAAGTGACACGTGTCGACATATAAGAGAGTCTTTTTTTTAAGAGTTGCTGAGGTTTGAGATTGAGGACTCACAATTAGTAGATAAATTACATGATTTAAATCTGTAATAAATAATTATTTGAATTCCTTAATTATCGCAAATCATGATTTAAATTCGGAAATTTGATTTGATAGAGGGATAAATTGTTGGGTTGATAAAGTGACACGTGTCGACATATAAGAGAGTCTTTTTTTTAAGAGTTGCTGAGGTTTGAGATTGAGGACTCACAATTAGTAGATAAATTACATGATTTAAATCTGTAATAAATAATTATTTGAATTCCTTAATTATCGCAAATCATGATTTAAATTCGGAAATTTGATTTGATAGAGGGAGAAATTGTTGGGTTGATAAAGTGACACGTGTCGACATATAAGAGAGTCTTTTTTTTAAGAGTTGCTGAGGTTTGAGATTGAGGACTCACAATTAGTAGATACAGTAGTAGATAAATTACATGATTTAAATCTGTAATAAATAATTATTTGAATTCCTTAATTATCGCAAATCATGATTTAAATTCGGAAATTTGATTTGATAGAGGGAGAAATTGTTGAGTTGATAAAGTGACACGTGTCGACATATAAGAGAGTCTTTTTTTTAAGAGTTGCTGAGGTTTGAGATTGAGGACTCACAATTAGTAGATACAGTAGTAGATAAATTACATGATTTAAATCTGTAATAAATAATTATTTGAATTCCTTAATTATCGCAAATCATGATTTAAATTCGGAAATTTGATTTGATAGAGGGAGAAATTGTTGGGTTGATAAAGTGACACGTGTCGACATATAAGAGAGTCTTTTTTTTAAGAGTTGCTGAGGTTTGAGATTGAGGACTCACAATTAGTAGATGCAGTAGTAGATAAATTACATGATTTAAATCTGTAATAAATAATTATTTGAATTCCTTAATTATCGCAAATCATGATTTAATTTCGGAAATTTGATTTGATAGAGGGAGAAATTGTTGGGTTGATAAAGTGACACGTGTCGACATATAAGAGAGTCTTTTTTTTAAGAGTTGCTGAGGTTTGAGATTGAGGACTCACAATTAGTAGATACAGTAGTAGATAAATTACATGATTTAAATCTGTAATAAATAATTATTTGAATTCCTTAATTATCGCAAATCATGATTTAAATTCGGAAATTTGATTTGATAGAGGGAGAAATTGTTGAGTTGATAAAGTGACACGTGTCGACATATAAGAGAGTCTTTTTTTTAAGAGTTGCTGAGGTTTGAGATTGAGGACTCACAATTAGTAGATAAATTACATGATTTAAATCTGTAATAAATAATTATTTGAATTCCTTAATTATCGCAAATCATGATTTAATTTCGGAAATTTGATTTGATAGAGGGAGAAATTGTTGGGTTGATAAAGTGACACGTGTCGACATATAAGAGAGTCTTTTTTTTAAGAGTTGCTGAGGTTTGAGATTGAGGACTCACAATTAGTAGATACAGTAGTAGATAAATTACATGATTTAAATCTGTAATAAATAATTATTTGAATTCCTTAATTATCGCAAATCATGATTTGAATTCGGAAATTTGATTTGATAGAGGGAGAAATTGTTGGGTTGATAAAGTGACACGTGTCGACATATAAGAGAGTCTTTTTTTTAAGAGTTGCTGAGGTTTGAGATTGAGGACTCACAATTAGTAGATAAATTACATGATTTAAATCTGTAATAAATAATTATTTGAATTCCTTAATTATCGCAAATCATGATTTAAATTCGGAAATTTGATTTGATAGAGGGAGAAATTGTTGGGTTGATAAAGTGACACGTGTCGACATATAAGAGAGTCTTTTTTTTAAGAGTTGCTGAGGTTTGAGATTGAGGACTCACAATTAGTAGATACAGTAGTAGATAAATTACATGATTTAAATCTGTAATAAATAATTATTTGAATTCCTTAATTATCGCAAATCATGATTTAAATTCGGAAATTTGATTTGATAGAGGGAGAAATTGTTGGGTTGATAAAGTGACACGTGTCGACATATAAGAGAGTCTTTTTTTTAAGAGTTGCTGAGGTTTGAGATTGAGGACTCACAATTAGTAGATGCAGTAGTAGATAAATTACATGATTTAAATCTGTAATAAATAATTATTTGAATTCCTTAATTATCGCAAATCATGATTTAATTTCGGAAATTTGATTTGATAGAGGGAGAAATTGTTGGGTTGATAAAGTGACACGTGTCGACATATAAGAGAGTCTTTTTTTTAAGAGTTGCTGAGGTTTGAGATTGAGGACTCACAATTAGTAGATACAGTAGTAGATAAATTACATGATTTAAATCTGTAATAAATAATTATTTGAATTCCTTAATTATCGCAAATCATGATTTAAATTCGGAAATTTGATTTGATAGAGGGAGAAATTGTTGAGTTGATAAAGTGACACGTGTCGACATATAAGAGAGTCTTTTTTTTAAGAGTTGCTGAGGTTTGAGATTGAGGACTCACAATTAGTAGATACAGTAGTAGATAAATTACATGATTTAAATCTGTAATAAATAATTATTTGAATTCCTTAATTATCGCAAATCATGATTTGAATTCGGAAATTTGATTTGATAGAGGGAGAAATTGTTGGGTTGATAAAGTGACACGTGTCGACATATAAGAGAGTCTTTTTTTTAAGAGTTGCTGAGGTTTGAGATTGAGGACTCACAATTAGTAGATAAATTACATGATTTAAATCTGTAATAAATAATTATTTGAATTCCTTAATTGTCGCAAATCATGATTTAAATTCGGAAATTTGATTTGATAGAGGGAGAAATTGTTGGGTTGATAAAGTGACACGTGTCGACATATAAGAGAGTCTTTTTTTTAAGAGTTGCTGAGGTTTGAGATTGAGGACTCACAATTAGTAGATAAATTACATGATTTAAATCTGTAATAAATAATTATTTGAATTCCTTAATTATCACAAATCATGATTTAAATTCGGAAATTTGATTTGATAGAGGGAGAAATTGTTGGGTTGATAAAGTGACACGTGTCGACATATAAGAGAGTCTTTTTTTTAAGAGTTGCTGAGGTTTGAGATTGAGGACTCACAATTAGTAGATTCAGTAGTAGATTCCTCCAGTAATTTGGCTAATTCATACTACAATGAAACATGATGAGAGCTAGTATCTAAAAGGTAACAGTATCACTGATTTCTCTTCCTCTGCATCAACTCAATTTTGTGGGTTTTGTTTATACCAAATTGTTATTTATGATAAACCCAATTTAAATTCAATTACTTAAAACAAATAATTTACCTTTAGCATGAGTGATTATCTAAACCCACTTATTTTGTGAGATTTGTGTCCATATCATTGTTGTATGCTATGTGTGGATTAATTTATAACCTACAACCCTTTTTAATCCTTATAATTTTTACTTAATTTGCAGATTGGATGCTCTAATTTTCTAGTTGGTGACTTGGTGCTTATCAATTCCACTCACATTTTAGATGACTTTTTTATCCTTTGTGTTAACTAATCTCTTCTCCCACTCTTTCTTTTAATTTGTTAGTTGATGCCTTTTATCTTTTTAATTATTTGTCTGCATTTGGATAGTAACATTAAACTTTAAATAGTTTATTTAGAATGCAAAATTTCTCTTCTCCTAAACTTTGATTGAAACTTGTTGTTAATTTATATAAGGTGTTATTTTTCTTTTAGGTTGAAAGGTGACTAACAAGAAAACTATTGACTCATATTTCAAAAGAAAAGAGAGAGATAATGAAGAAGCACAAATTTTGCTTAATGCACAAACTTCAAATTTAGATACTAATGTTGAAACTGTTGTTGAACCACCTCCTTCCAAATCTTTGAGGATTGGACAAGAAACAATTAGTATTGATACTCTGATCCGTGATCCAGGAAAACGTCCCCAAATTTGGAATTATCCGGTTAATCAACAAGATGAAATTCGTAGAGCATATATAAAATTTGGGCCTTATCAATTCTCAATGGATGTGTATCCACTTTCTGGTCCAGAAGATCATCCTCGCCGATTTCAAGCTCACTGATTTAAAAGTTTTCCTTGGTTAGAGTACTCACCCGAAGAAGATGCTTCTTTTTGCTTTCCATGCTATTTATTTTCTAGAAGTCCAAGCCCATTTACTTCAAAAGGGTTTAGAAATTGGAGAAAAGTGAACTGTGGAAAAGAGTGTGCATTTTTATCTCACACGGGAAAGAATCCTAGTTCACCTCATAATGTTGCTCTTAGATGTTGTGAAGATTTTAAGAATAATTTTTGTCATGTTGATAAAGTGTTGTCTAAATAGACTTCGCAACAAATTTTGAGTAATCGTTTGCGTCTTAAAGCTTCTGTGGATGTTGTTAAATGGTTGACATTCAAGCTTGTGCTTTTAGAGGACATGATGAAAGTGTGGGATCTAGAAACCGAGGTAATTTTCTTGAGATGTTAAAACTTTTGGCTTCTTACAATAAAGAAGTAGATGAAGTTGTCTTGGATAATGCCCCCCAAAATGCAAGATACACTTCACCCACTATTCAAAAATATATTTTACATGTGTTTGCTAGAAAGGTGCAAAATAAAATATGTGAAGAGATTGATAATGCAAAATTTTGTTTAATTGTTGATGAAGCTCGTGATGAATCTAAAAGGGAACAAATGACTCTTGTTGTTAGATTTGTTGATAAGAGTGGATATGTTAAGGAGCGTTTCTTGGATGTGATACATGTGAGAGATACTACGTCTAACACTCATAAGCAAGGGATTTGTTCAAAATTACCTCACCATAAACTCAATATTCAAAATGTTCGGGGCCAAGGATATGATGAAGCTAGCAATATGTGTGGAGAGTTGAATGGCTTACAAGATTTGATTCTTCAAGAATGTCCTTATGCATATTATGTACATTGTTTGGCTCATCAATTACAACTAGCTCTTGTTGCTTCATCGAAAGTAGTTAATGTTCATGGTTTTTTTCAAAACTTGACTATGATTGTTAACATTGTGTGTTCTTCTTGTAAGCGCAATGATGAGTTGCGAGATGCTTATGCAACCGAAATTGCACATTTAATTGCAAGTGATGCGATTGAAACTGCAAGGGGGGCAAATCAAATTGGCACATTAAAGAGATCTAGAGACACCAGATGGAGTTTCCATTTCAATTCAATATGCAACCTTTTCCGCATATACAATGCAACTACTTCAGTTCTTGAAGATTTAGCTATTAAAGGGTCTACTTATTCTCAACAAGGTGATGCTACTTATGCTCTTAAAGCGTTATTATCATTTGAGTTTGTTTTTATTCTACATTTGATGAGAGAAATTATGGGAATTACTGATAAACTTTGTCAAGCTTTGCAGCATAAGTCTCAAGACATTTTGAATGCTATGTATTTGGTTTCTAGCACAAAGTCATTAATTCAAAAGCTAAGGGATTTTGGGTGGGATTCTCTTTTGGAAAATGTTAAATCTTTTTGTGATAGCAAAGCTATTGAAGTTCCAAATATGAGCTCTTCTTTCTCTGACATAATTCGATCTCGTCGTCAAAAGGATTCTGTGACAGTGGAGCATCATTATCGTGTAGATGTATTTAATGCTGTTATAGATTATCAGTTGAAAGAATTCTGGAAAGTCAAATGTTTATCCTTTAGTTGACAGATTGTTGCGACTTGTTTTGACTCTTCCTGTGTCAACTGCAACCACAGAACATGCTTTTTCAGCGATGAAAGTCATAAAAACAAGATTACGCAACAAGATGGAAGATGATTTTCTCTCTGATTACATGATTGTATATATTGAAAAGGAAATTGCTGAAAAATTTACCACATATATGATTATAGATGATTTTTACTCTATGAAACAAAGATGAGTACAACTTCAGTCTTTAAGTTCTAAGGTACTTTGCAAGTTGCTTTTACCCTTTCTCAAATTAGTTATTAACTTGCATGTTGACTAGCTTTTCATTCACATTGCTAAAAATATTGTATTTGTATGTTGATTGCAGGTTCCCTCTTCTTCATCAGGGAGATAGAGGTTGCTGTGGTTTGGCCATGCGTCTTCGAGGTGCTAATTTTTTGTTTGGAGAGACAAGTCCTTGTTATTCTACTTGGTTTGTTCTATGTTATGTGACGCTACTCTTCTACTATTTTTGTGATGATGCTACAAGTTATTTTGATTTCTTCTGACATTTTATTGTCGACGTATATATACTCGTTAGTATCAATTGTACTCAATCTACTTATATGTTTCTTCTTCTCATAAAAATATTAACTATATATCAAATTTGTTGCATAAATTACGCATGTGGAAATTTAAATTTTCTTAAAAGTCATATGCATTTTAGTCTTGGCACCACCTGAATCAAAATCTTGCATCCGCCACAGCCCAAAAGGGTCCCCCTTAAACACCCTAATTAGTTAAATAAACTGTCATAAGGCAAGATTCCCCAAATATATGCACACCAATATAATTCATGTCCAACCCAAAAATACAAACCCTTACAACACACTAAACAACCCCAAAGGGTGACCCATCCACGTAAATTTCATCTGACCCACAGTTGCAAAATTCCAATCCTTTCTTGGATGCACACCAACAGAAAATTATGACCCAAAATTTGTGAAATGAACCACCATATACAAACACTCTATCCCAGTCCTGAGCCCCTCTATATATGCCCTCCGAGCTCTATTTGGACCCTTGAGGAACTATAGATATAAACCGATAAAATTTGTTGCTCGCATTGTTGTCTTTGTTTAGGCTCGCTTTGCTCCTTTCGTGGTCTACCCCTTGAGTGTTCTTGCATGGATACTGAGTTATGATTCATATATTACCATTGGTGGTAAATATTCAGAGAGAGAAAAAAAGAGAAGAGAGAAGTAATGAATGTGATATGTGATGTGATAAGAAGTGAGAGATAAAGAAAAAAATAAGGTGTTTGTGAGTGTTTATACTATTTATATGTTTATGAATCTTTATTGGTCGAACGTCCGTACGCACTTTTCCTTGCACGGCCTACCTCTAGGGCGTTTTCTGAATGTTATTATGACAAATATTTAAGTAATTTTTCTGTTATTTTTATTTTTTTCACAATTGATATTCAATTTATTTTCACTTTTGCCATGGTTGGCTAAATTGCTTATTGTACGGATACAACACATATTTATATCGCATGCATCTTCTGATATGAAACTTTGACGTGACATTTATTGTGAGCACCATCTGCAAAGGGAAAAATTACTGGGATAAGGAATCATGGGATCGAATGAATGACTTTATTCATGTTACTACCTCATAATCTGCCTAAATAAGTGAATGTAGGATTTGCCTCTTATGTAGACATTTTTAACTTCTAGACTCGTCCCATTTTTTCACTATCACTTTTCGTGTTTCAAGATCATTATGACAAGGTCAAAGTGTTTAGGTTTGGTGGGGTTCTATAAGGCTTAAGGCCTTAGTACATATTGTTATTTACGTTATATCATTAACAAAGTTGTGTTTAAAGAAAAAAAATATCACTATGCCATACTTCTCTGAAATATTCAACATCCAAAATATAGGGTTAAATATGTTTTTGGTCCCTATACTTTGAGCGAGATTTGGTTTTAGTCCCTCGCCGGCGTAAATGTGGATTTTAGGCCTCAGACTTTCATTTTTGTTTGGTTTTTGTCCCTGCCGCCGGCGTGCGCCGGAGCTCCGATGATCCCATGTGGCACTGCCACATCATTTAATGATGTCCACGTGGAATTTTTAATTATTTTTCATTTAAAAAAACAGACCAATCAAAAAAAAGAAAAAGAAACAGAAGCTGGGACTTTTCTTCTTCTTCCTTCCTTCCCAAATCAATCACCATTACCACAACTCTAAAAGCTTCCTTCCCAAACCCAGAAGCTCCTTCCTAGAAACCCAAAAACACAACAATCCCAATCTTCACCTTCACAAACCCAGAAACAACCTTCCTCACTCTCACCTTCACAAACCCAATCTTCCCCTTCACAAACCCAGAAACAAGAAGACCTGAGATTAGCGTAATCTGATCTAGATCATCTCCTTCTTCTTCTTCTTCTTCTTCATCATCATCATCATCTAGGTTTTAACACAAAAAGATTAAAAAAAATGACCATTTCTTCTTCTTCATCTTCTTCTTCATTACAAACCCAGAAATTACAACATACAAGGCCTGAAAACCTTCTTTAGACCAAACCCTCTAGGGACCAAAACCATATAGTGCCACAAACCCGAATAAGAAAAGGAGAAGATGAAATCCAGAAGCCCCAGCACCAATTCAGTAACCAAGCCATCAAAACCCCAACTTCAATCCCAAATTTGCAGCCACCACCATGACCTTGCCTTTCTTCAAGGCTCAATCGAGCCTCCATCAAGGTGAGGCCATGCCGCTCCTCTGTCGTTCCATCTTTTCTGGCTCGCGTCCCCTTCCCTTTCCCTGCAACTAGAACATGCAAACCCATTTACACTCTCCCCTTCGCTGATTTAGGGTTCGCTGAGTTTGTTTGGGTTGGGGGTGGGGGTGGAGTTGCAGTGGCTTGGTTGGGGGTTGCGATGGGTGGGGGTGGGGGATTGCAGGTCGCGGTGGTTGGGCTCGTGGTGGGTGATGGCTCGGTGTGGGTGGCGTTGGGGGTTATGGCGTGGTGTGGGTGGGGGATTGCAGGTGGTGGTGGTGGGTGATGCAGGGTGGTGGTGGGTGATGCGGTGTTGGTGGTGATGTTGGGCGGTGGTGGTTTGGGGAAGAAGAGGAAGAAGAAGATGAAGAAGGAGAAACGCTGTTATCTCCGTCTGATTTCCACTTTTTCCTTTTTTTTAAGTTTTTTAATTAATAAATGTAAAAAAAGCCACGTGTACTCATTAAATGACGTGGCCTATGCCACGTAAGCACCGCCGTGACACGTAGGCACGAAGGTCAACGACAGACTCCGACAGGGACGAAAACCAAACAAAAATGAAAGTCTGAGGCCTAAAATCAACCTTTACGCCGGCGAGGGACTAAAACCAAATCTCGCTCAAAGTACAGGGACCAAAAACATATTTAACCCCAAAATATATTAGTACAAAGAGTTGTGTAATAGGTACTGATCTTATTTAATAAGTAAGGGACCCACCTTAAACAAGCACATGTCTAATTATTAATCTACATCCAGTTCTTCATTTTCATGACTTCACATGATGTAATTTAATACTTGGTTTAGTTAGTTTTACAAGCATGAGTTCTAAAATATATTTCATTCTAATCGTGAAAAAATTTATTTGAATATTACTCCAACAAAATATATTATATTTAATTTAGTCGAGTAAGATATAATAATTTATTAGGGAATAAAATTAGTACAATATGAGATAGAACAAAGCGACCCTGAAAACAAAAATTAAAAAAAGCTCACGAATTTACAATATATGTCAAAGGGAAAAGCTTTACTCGTATGATGTTGTAGCACTATATAGTTATTTTTTTTATCATTAGCAATCCAATTGTTTAACTTGAACATATTTCTATGACTCGTATATTAGCATGTGGTTGATGGTGTTAAATAATTTGAGATTACTTCAAACCGCATTCACTTTAGGGTCACTACCTCCTTATATATCCCTTTTCAACTCAAAATTCTATGATTTTGAAAGAAATTAACTCATCAACTAACTCTTTTTGTACTTTGTTTTTTATATTTCTATAATGATTTGGTCGAATGGTATTACTTAGGTTGCAGTAGCTTTGAGGAATTAAAAATACCCTTAAATATCCAATTCAATGTTCTTGAGTGCAAAAATTATTGCATAATCGTGCCATTGCTCATACTTCATTTGATATATTTTTTAATGATTTCACTTAAGCTATTAATCAAATTGACACCTATAGAATGCGTTAATTATTAAGAAGTGGAAATAAATATTATTAAACAACACTTTATATATAACTTTTAAATGACATGTGTATTTAAAATAAAATTCATTATTATTCATGATAACTTACATAAGAAAATAATAAGTTAGTTTTAGTTATGATAATAATTGATTAGTAACTCCATTTTAAAGAAACTGTCGAACAATTAATTAAATTAGCTGTTTCTTGTGAGTTATTCCAATGTACTAAATATTTGAAATGTTATGCTCTTAAAAGAAACTATAAATAAGGCTTAATTAATCACCTAATACATCAAGCAAAATATTTTTTACCGAACAATAAAATATCATTACCATGAAATCACTCAATAACTTAGTCGTAGTCATGGCCTTTTTGGCCAGTTTAACTTTACTCATTAAAACATCCCACAGTTCTGAAATTCAGAAAGAATCCCAGGTTCCTTCAGGTGAGGTTAACTATGCACCAAGACCTTTGTCAGCATATGAGAAATATTTGAGTTACTGTGCAAGAAATTTGAAGACAAATTGTGGTCAACAAGTTTTCTATGCAGTATTTATTGGAAATCAAAGCGTGAGTGATTATTGTTGTGGGAACCTAGTGAATGGCATGGGAAAATCATGCCATGTTGACCTCACAAAATATGCCCTAAATTTGCCAACATACAAGAAAAACAAAACTGAAATTTTGAGGAGATGCTACAAGGTGTGGGATGATTGTAGTGTAGATCACCTTGAGTAGTTTAATATTGATACTTAGTATAAGTCAAAGAGAATTCATGTATAACTATCAAATGATACATTTCAATAAAGTAATTTATTCCATTTCTTATATCGAGACATTTTTTATTATCAGTAGAATATTTTACATATTTATAGTTGTATGGTTTTTTTTATCTTCAACAAAAAGAACTATGAAAATTGAACTTAATAATACCTAGTTTATGGTTTTGCTCTTAACCTAAGGCTAGGTTCGTGTCTGATATTTGTTTCATATATCTATTGACATATTGCATGACTTTAATAAATTTAAATATGTGTAATCTCAAGAAATACATAATCTATAATCCGTTAAAAAATTTCAAATTCACGGAAGAACAATCGGCATTTTTCTATAAAGTGGAAATTTGAAATTAAACCCATAGATTTTTCATTACTCATAATTATTATAGGAGGATGAAAAATTTCGATGAATGAACGAGGTTGGCACTTGGCACTATATACTTAAATTTTGTTGTGTCACCATGAATCACATTTGGAGTAAGATTTGATTTTCTAAATTTTAATATTTATTTTAATTTTTAAACATAATTTAATCATATCTTAATTCTAGCAAAACTTTGATCCCCATCTAATGACGTGATTCAATTTATTTAAGATTTGTAGGTGTTTCATATATTGGGTTACAAGTTTATATATTAAATTATAATTTTTTCCTTATTTGTTTCAACAAAAAAATCCGTTTTAATGTTATACACGTAGTTACATAAAGTTTGTGTTGGGATGGAGGGCAATGAGTTTGGTTTACTGCTTAGGGGCTCAGAGAAATTGATTCTTAGGGATTAAAAGGCTCAGATAAGATGGTCTAACACCCCATTTTTAAGCAAGAACACAACGTTATTTTTATTGAATTAAACGTGGAATTAAACTCATTAGACATCTTCGCCGTTCATGAAATAGCTGGTATTTTTTTTCGAATTATAGCAAAAGAAACATTTATGCGCCAACATAAGAAGATAAATAACTTGTAGGCATAAACGGTACATCTCCTACATCAGTACCCAATAATAAACAGTAATAGTCATAAGTGATAAATAATTAAAGTACAGTGATCCAGGAGAAAAACCCTTACGTCAAAATCTAGATAAAACACGGAAGAAGTAAAGACTCCATGCCGGCACACCTATAAGCCCAACATGCAAGATGGTACCATAAGATAAACATCTTCGGAACACTACCCGATAAACAGAAATACAAAAGGAGATATAGTAGAGAGTCCTAGTCTAGTCATCCAAGAAGGTCCCCAAGCTATCCCCCTCCTCGGACTCCTTGCTCACCATGGAAGGATCCTCCTCCTCCTCCTCGTCATCCTCAGGAACATAATCCTCCTCCTCCTCATCATCCTAACTCTCCGTCGACGTCTAAGTCCACAATGGTCCCGGTCAATTCCACATGAATGGTCTCCACAATAGTGCGCTTAGTGATCACCAGATAGAGCAATCAGACAGGAGAAGATGGAGTGTAGTCAGGCTCTGGCTTTACCGTCACTGGTAAAGGTACAGAAGGTCCAGCAGAAGAAGATGGGATAGAGGGAGGAACTCTAGAAGAAGCGGTAGGAGCTGAAGAGGTGATGCCATCACTGAGAGTCATCCATGATGGAAACTGCCACAATTAAGCCCTCACGAACCTCTCCCTCGAGATGACTTGCTCGTAGACATCTCTGGCCGTCTCCTCTACACGCCCTACATACCATAAGCGGCAGGTGTGGCACTCGTATCCCCACGTGCTTGGGTCCTCAGCATCATGCAGGTCGTGTCTGACCACTCCCACTGGGATGACTAACTCGCACGGTCTCATCGGCATCTAGAAATTGTCGCGAAGGAAAAACATAGCAAAATAAGAAAACAGTGCAAGGGTCAACTACATTGACACAATGGGAATCACCATCGCAAGGTAAACCAAGCAACAAACAACAGATCTGTAAGACCCTCAAGTTTTGAGTATTTTTACTTTGGTCCTTGGATAATTTATAATTAGGTTTTGATCCTTTAAGTTTGGATAATTGAGTTTTAGTCCTTGGACTAGTCAAAACCGGATTGGAATTTAGTATTAAGAGCTTTAATGATGTTTTGAATTCAGATTGGGAACATGTTGGTTTAACTTGGAAGATTATAAGAATAGTTTTGTTAGAATTTTAACAAGAAGAGCCTTGGTTTAGTGGTGGAGACTTAAGCATTTGTTTGGCATGTCTTGTATTCGAATCCTAGTGAGGTAGGTTATTTTTTATGCAGATTTTGAGTGTGGTGGCTGAATAATTCAAATTTGAAGTTGAGACAAGGATACTAATGAGTTAAATGAGGTTGTTGGGAGTTACAAGCTGAGTTTGAATGGGTTGAATGGGTGTTAAGTGAGTTTAAAGCTTTGTCGGGGGTTACAAATGGCTAATATGGGGGTGTAAAGTGAGTTTATGGCTTGGTCTATGAGTTAACGAGCTAAGAAGAGGATGAATTCAGAATAAGAAGGGGAATTTCGTGCTTCCTATCCCTTCCACTTGAAACTATTTTTCCTTGAAGCATAGTGGTTGTCTCCTTGTTCTTTCTTCAAACAAACTTGCTAGAGAAACCTAGAACGTTAGAGCTGAATCCTTTGAAGTGTTGCTGGATTTTGGTGCTTCTTGGAGTCTACTCTCTTTTCCTCTTGTGTTGTTCTACCTCTTTCCCTAATCCTCTCTCAAGAACCCTTAAGGTTAGCTTTATCGGTAAGTGATCGATCCTTTCTAATTTCTCAGTTTTGGTGATATTAGGAACCTTTGGATTTTTGGGAGGAAACTTGGTTATTAGGTTGTGATATGGATTGTAATCATGGAAGAATCTTGGTTTTGAAAGATTTTGATTAAAAATGGATTTTTGGGTGAAAAACATGGTTTTTAGGGTTTCTGGCAGGGAGCAAACACATGAGCGCTGGACTCCCAACGCCTGGGCGTTGAGGTTTAGCCTAGTTCGTGTTGCCAGACAGGGACCCAACGCTTGGGCGCTAGGCCCTTGGCAGCAAGTTGCTGTTTTGCTTGTTTTGGGTTTAAATCTTGTGGAGTCGGTTTCTGGTCTTTTCCTTGGTTGTTGATGATTGTGCATGTGTTATCATGATAGGTCGGAGGACAAGACCAAGAAAAAGAGTAAAAGATAAGGGTAACTCAGTACTAGATCGAGTCAGTTGTGTTTTATATATGATTTTATGTTGAAAACTATTCTGTTTGTGCGTGGATGAAATAACATGACTTGCTATTTATTGGTGATAACTTTTGGTGAATGATATTTCTATGGTTAATGATTTGGCGACTCCTTGAGAAATTAATATTTTGATGATGTTGTAAACTGGATTTTGGAAAATGGATAATATATGTTGTACTATGTACTGTTGGTTCATGTGAGGGCTATTATTGAGTTGTGACATGTGCATTTGGAAGGATGATGAGATGGGGAATTGTCCCATGTGATCATGCCTTTTGGATGAGTTTGGAAGGATGATGAGATGGTAATTCGTCCCATGTGATCATGCCTAAGGTAGATGAGATGGTAATTTGTCCCATGCGATCTATCTTGAGTTCGGTGAGAGGGTAATTTGTCCCCTGCGGCCGTCCTCGCCAGTTTTGGGAGAAGTTTGGCCAAGAGTCTTGCATATGAAATTTGAGGAAGTTGAATTTAGTTATTAGTGTTGTTGGTGTTGGATATTGCCGTTAAGTTGTTGTTACTGTATGTTGAAAATATTGTTACTGTTATTTATGTTCAACATGTTGATTGGTATTTGTTGGTTGTTTTAAGAGTTAACCCTTTCTGTTTGTGTTTGGGCGCTTAACGTTAGAGACAAACAGGGCGATGATTTCACTCTTGAAGAGCATTATGGAATCAGAGTGCGCAGTGGAAGCGTGGGAGAATCTAAGAGGACGATTGATGTCTTAAGGGCTCCCACTGTTTTGTTTTGTTTTTGGACTCGCTGTTGAGCATTTACCTTTGTAGTAATATTCCCTTGTTTTTTTCTTTCGTGTAATAAATATTATCTATGGGGAAATATTACTTATATTATTAATAAGAATTTTTGAGAGACGAAACCTTTTTGAAAAATTGAGTTGTTTTTCTGAGAGGTTTTAATTTCCGCGAAATTACTATGTTACCCTCAACCCAAAAATTGGGGTGTTACAAGATCCATACAAGTATAATCATTCGGGGTACTAGCATCATAAATTAAGTTATGAGAAAAGTCTAGTTAAATAGTTAATGTATGAATGCAATGTCATGCCGACATAGTCCAGACAACACCTTCATCCACTTAATGGGAAGACGAGGTAACCACCAGCTCCGGGTCATCAATGTTACTGTCAATGCCTATACTATGGAGTGCCACTTCTTCGGATCGTCGTCCCAATGTCTGGAATAAACATAATAGCTCCGTCCCAACACTTCAAGGTACGCAGTTACTGGCAGAACCTAGCTGACTTTTGAACTTCACATCTCATTGCGGGCAATCAATGCACATGTCATGCTTTCTAAACCATGAGTTATTGTCACCTCCAGTCCATCACCTTACGTCTGTACATGCTCCAAGAGCAGGATTACCCCTCACAGGTATACAATATCACTAGGTCGGTCTCACTCATCATTCGAGCGTCCGTCTTTAATCACTCATCAGTTAGTAATAAAGGTAATGGTCATAGTATAAGCATGTTATCATCTATGCTTAACAATGTCAACATCTCATGACATAACAATTCTTATGGCATATAGAATTTTGAGCATGCAACATGTTATCATATCATATCACATGGCATATTCATCATGTCACCATAGTGAATCATAACATGTTATCACTCAGATAATTCAACACATGTTATCAAACAATATACCAAATAACCAGATCATCCTCCGGACGGCGTCAGCTACCCACGTAGTTTATATATATACATCACAAGTCATATATACAACATCATAGTAAATTAGCATGCACATGTTATGTGGTCACAAGGCTAGCTGTTCGAAAGCGCGTAGGATCCCATACCTCGAATGAGTTCCTCGTGCGCTCTAACAGCTTCCGAACTTTGTCCGCCTTTGTGCCCGGTACCTTACACAAATATAACTAATACTTAGTATTCTAGCATCACACAAGAAAAAAATCTTATAAAGATCCTTTAGTTATGGACTATTTATGAAAAGGTCCTCCACTCTTGACTATTTGCAAACTAGTCCTCCAACTATTAACTATATCCAAAAGGGTCCCTATACTTTATTGAATTCACACTTAGGTCCTCAAACTTTAGTAAAATACTTCCAGTCTTTGAATTTTTCAAAATTCAATTCTGGTCCCCGAGTTTCCAAAAACTTAGATTTTAACTCCCAAATGTTAAGTTTAGAACATTAAATGGGAGATTGTTATTGTTAAGTGAGGAGATTGTTAAGTTCAGAACATTTATTTTGATTGATAACAATTTAATACTTAACTATACATTATGTTTATTTCAAGATTATCCCCATCATCAAATGAATAAATGATGATTTTTCTACGTCATTAAGAGATGCATCGTACGCACGTGCATAAAGAAGAGACGCATCGTCCAAAGACTAAAAGAGACGCATCGTTTACAAGCTAAAAGAAGTATCACCTATGCGGGCGTGGAACGTATCGTCCAAAATAAAGAGTACCGCCTGAAGGCCAAAATGCAAGTATCACCCGAAGGCGTAATGTAAGTATCGTCCATAGACTAAAAGTGAGGTATCGTCCAGAGACTAAAAGTGAAGTATCGTCCAGAGACTAAAAGTGAAGTATCCCCCAGAGGCCAGAATGCAAGTATTGTCCAGAGGCCAAACAGTAAAGTATCATCCAGAGACTAAAAGTAAAGTATCATCCAGAGGCAAAATTTCAAGTATCATCCACAATGCAATGTCTGCTTACGTCAATCATTAAACGATACAAGTCCAGTGCCAGAATAGACCAAGTCATATTTCAAAATGGAAGCCATTGATGATAAAATTTATTGGAGAAGTGTAACACCCGGAATTTTCCCCAGTAATTAAATAATTATTTAATTATTCCAAGGTACTGTTTGAATCCGCTCGGTGGCATCGACAGGCGATATCGTCGGCCGAAGTACCGATGAAGTACTCTTTGCGACACTTGGTAGGAAACCAAGCTAGACCTGACTTTGAGTTCGGAAGAGAATGAGATGTTCCCACTATCACCACGATGATCAGTGGAAAATTTCGTGAAGAACGACTGTAATATTGATATGGTTTCCTCCCGGAGCCCGTGAAGGACTTTTCGCGCTAACGGGACTTTTAGCCGAAACTTCAGCAGGCTAAACAGACGACTTCGGGACCTTGGATCGAGAATCTGAAAAGCTCCAAACGATTTCGTTTGGCATTTCGAGACCAATTTCATGAAGAAAAATTTCATGAATAGTGACCTGGTGAATAGTGTTTTCGGGCAGCATGGAGCGGACTTCGAGAAAGATCGACCCGACCCCGAATTGTGCGGGCCCGGTACCCCGAAACCAATAAATGACACTGCGGCAGATACTCTCAGGGACACTGAGGTACTCACTGATGAACAGAGCCAGATGATGACTGGTGACTTGACGCAGTGATGCATTGACGCATTGACCCACTGACGCACTGACGCGCTGATGCATTGACGCGTCATGAGTGGGAATATATTAATAAACAAACCTAGATATTTATTAGAACTTTCTAAGCTTAGAGTTTAGTCCCTGAACTTTGAAAACCTTACGGTTTGGTCCTCCACAATGCAATGTCTGCTTACATCAATTATTAAACGATACAAGTCCAGTGCCAGAATAGACCAAGTCATATTTCAAAATGGAAGCCATGCCAGAATAGACCAAGTCATATTTCAAAATGGAAGCCATTGATGATAAAATCTATTGGAGAAGTGTAACACCCGGAATTTTCCCCAGTAATTAAATAATTATTTAATTATTCCAAGGTACTGTTTGAATCCGCTCGGTGGCATCGACAAGCGATATCGTCGGCCGAAGTACCAATGAAGTACTCTTTGCGACACTTGGTAGGAAACCAAGCTAGACCTGACTTTGAGTTCGGAAGAGAATGAGATGTCTCACTATCACCACGACGATCAGTGGAAAATTTCGTGAAGAACGACTGTAATATTGATATGGTTCCCTCCCGGAGCCCGTGAAGGACTTTTCGCGCTAACGGGACTTTTAGCCGAAAACTTCAGCAGGCTAAACAGACGACTTCGGGACCTTGGATCGAGAATCTGAAAAGCTCCAAACAATTTCGTTTGGCATTTCGAGACCAATTTCATGAAGAAGAATTTCGGGAATAATGACCTGGTGAATAGTGTTTTCGGGCAGCATGGAGCGGACTTCGAGAAAGATCGACCCGACCCCGAATTGTGTGGGCCCGATACCCCGAAACCAGTAAATGACACCGGGGCAGATACTCTCAGGGACACTGAGGTACTCACTGATGAACAGAGCCAGATGATGACTGGTGACTTGACGCATTGACGCATTGACCCACTGACGCATTGACGCGCTGACGCATTGACGCGTCATGAGTGGGAATATATTAATAAACAAACCTAGATATGTATTAGAACTTTCTAAGCTTAGATTTTAGTCCCTGAACTTTGAAAACCTTACGGTTTGGTCCTCGAACAGTAAAAGTTTTTTTTACTTCAACCTTTTACCATTCCAACTTTGGTCCTTAGGTTAAGTGAAAAATTAGATTTTCACCCCCATTAATGGGCCAAACCCACGGCCACACACCCTTCTTAAGGGCCCCATGTTGTTTTCTTTCCATTCCAACTTCATTAAGTCATTTTAATGAGATTTAAGAGAGAAATGGAGAGAGAAAGTGACTATTCATCATCTTCTTCCTCTCCTCTTCACCATGGCTGAATCCTTGCACCTCCATGGCAGCCCCTTCCACTCTTATCCTTCACTTGATGCTTTGAGGTAAAGTGTTCCCCTCACCTTCACTTTATGCATGTGTTAGAACTTAAATGTCTCTTCACAAATGTTGTTGCCACCATCTTAAGTTTCAATTTGAACCGATTAGATTTTTGATTGGTTGATTTTTTGTCTCTTAAAGATTTTGAAGTTGAGTTTTGTTAGGGTTCCCTTTGGAAAAGTCATTCCCATGACATTGATCTTTGAAAATCTCTAATTTGTTTTCTTGGAAGTTTTCTTTTTGAAAAATTGATTATTGGAGAAAAGTGATTTTTAAGCTTTGAGCAATTATTCACCATAGATTTCTTGTTATCTTTGTTGTGTGCAAATTAGATTTGGAAGAAAAATTAATCTTGGAATTAAAAGGGTTTGGCCGAATTGGGTTAGGTTTTGGAATAATAGATAATTGATTTTATAACTAGCTTTTGGATGTGTCAAAGTGCTTGTAAATGATTTTGGGTATTGAGAAAATGTTTTGTCACAATTTTTGTGCATTGGCCTAGAAAATTTTGAGTGTTAAAGACTTGGAAAAATTGATTTTGGAATTTTTGTTCCTTTGCCGAATTTGGACATAATGTAAACAAGGGTAGAAAATTGGTTTTCAATTAGCTTTGAGTGTGTTTAAATGCTTGAAAATGGTTTTGGGTTTGTAGGAAAGGTTTTGCCCTAATTGGTGCAAAAGGGCCTAGGGAAAATTGTGTATTTGAAACCCTAGAAAATTGACTCTAGAGCACCTTGGTAAATTTGGAAGTTGAAGTTTATAATTGAGTTTTGGGCAAATTGGATTTTGAAACTCAGGAAAAATTAGGGTTTTGTACATTCTGAAAACTTGGGGAAATTGGTGTGGAAAATGGATTTAAAAGTTATGTTTTTGGTTGTGTGGTTGATTTAAAAATTTAGTGAAGTGTTGGGTGAAAATTTGGAAATTTTAGGGTTTTTAAGAACTTGGGCAGAATTGAAGTTTGATGAAAATGTGTGTATTTTTGTCTTCTAAAATCTTGGTTAAGGCTTTCAAAATGGTTTATAAGCATCTAGTCTTGATGCTCTTTGAATGGTTTGAAGTTTTGAGAAGTTTTGCTTTTTGTAACATAGGGTTTTCTGAATTCTTTTGACACTCGAAATTGCTAAAACTGTTTTTGGCTTCCGAGGTTTTCCTAAGTTGCAGAGCTTTTGTCTAAGTGTTAGACCTCTGTTTAGACCAGCCCCTTGACCTTAGGTTTGAGTTCAAAGTTCTAAGCTATGTTGTGTTTGTTGAAGGATAGCGAGACCCCGAACCGATCTAGACGCACGATGCTCACGTGACCGCCAGGATCGACTACCTTTAAGGTAAGGGCACTTTGTATCCTTAGCTACTAAGCATAAGAATAAATTTATGCAATGTATGCACTATGTTTCTGAAATTGTAGTTGACGACGTTCTAAGGACGACCCGACTTTAAACTGTATTGATTGAAATATTAATGCAAGTCTCTGAAGGCATCTGATATGATGGATTAGGAATTGTTTGAAGTGTGTCAATGTTGGATTTGTTTTGACTTGTTGGATCAGAAGTTTGAGGCGGGAGACCATGTGTTTTTTACATGTTACACCGACAACAGATGTGGCAAGAGCTATAAAGTATTGGAAGCTCACCCCTAAGTTCATTGGTTCGTACCAGATCACACGTCGTGTGGGATCGGACCGGTGGCTTATCAAGTTGCTTTGCCACCGTTTCTTTCGAACATCCATGACGTACTTCACGTATCTCAGTTACGTAAATACATTCATGATCCTTCTCACATCATTGCACCTGACGACATACATATGAAGGACAATCTATGTTTTAAGGTTCTGTGCTTAAAGAAATCGGACCATAGTACTAAACAGTTGTGAGGGAAGCAAGTGCTATTAGTCGAGTTGATTTGGAACTAGGCGACAGGAGATGCGACCTGGGAATAGGAAGAGAACATGAAGAAATACCCTGAGCTTTTCATTGAGTAGTAGTTTCGAGGTTGAAACTACTTTAAGCGGGTTGGTACTGTAAGACCCTGAATATTTATTTAAGCGCATTTTAGTAATTGCATTATTTATTTAATAATTACATTATTTCAATGTGAATTATATATGTTCTCTAAGCAGAATATTTGGTTTCTTAACTTGATTTTATGTGCATGAAATATTATGTGATTTTAGTTGAGATAGTGATATTTTGGTGAGAAAGTAAAATAAATTCCTTATTTGTTGTGATATGCGTGGCACATGAAAATTTTCCTACGAGAAATATTTATCTTTGGTAGATTATTATACTTAGGGTTTAATTTAAGGAATTATGTGACAAAAGACAAAAATTGAAAAAAATGAATATATATATATATATATATATATATATATATATATATATATAGGAGGTGTATCAAGTGAGAGCAATGTTTAGTATAAGAGATGAGAGCGTTAAATCATGACCATACAACCATTCATGAGTGATTGAGATTAAAAGTAGTTTAGTGGTCACATGACTTTTTAAAAAAGTCACATGCCATTTTGTTTTAATCTTGACCCTTCATGGTAGATCCAATGGCTAAGATTGAACGCTCTCATCTCTCATAATAAACATTGCTCTCACTTGATACGCTCCCTATATATATATATATATATATATATATATATATAGGGGATGTATCTAGTGAGAAAGCTTTTCTTATATGAGAATGGTGAGAATAAATCGTGGCCGTTAGATCTAACAATGAGTGGTCATGATTAAAAGAAAGTCATGTGACCACTTATTTCTTTTAATCATGACCACTTATTATTAGATCTAACGGCCACGATTTATTCTCACCATTCTCATATAAGAAAAGCTTTCTCACTAGATACATCCCCTATATATATATAGATATATATTTTAGGAGACGGGTTTGTCTTGTTTTGTTGTGATAATATGTTAAATAAATAAAATTATCTTAAAGAGATAGTGGAAGAAGTGTGAAGAGATAAGAGATTTGAAAGTTAAACCACCATATGCACATATATATGGTGCGGATTTGATATATGATGGTTTTTTTTTTAAATCTAGTAAGATATGATTAAATAGGTAAAATGTGATTTATTTAGAGATAAATTAGAATTAATATATGAGGTATTAAGAAATATTCCTTGGCATATTAGGATTTCCTATTTCATGTATATTACTTGATTTATCTTAAATTAAATAAAAAGTCTGGTTATATTTAATTTAATTTCAACTTTTGCTTGGTAGAATATTCTAGAAAATTAAACTAGTCATCTATGAGGCCAAGGGGAGGGCCTAAAATCTTCATCTTAATTAGAGGATATATTTTCAGTTTATTTTCTGTTATTCTAAGGACTAGGCTCAGTTATAAATAGATCATTTCTGCCCATGAAAAACCATTCACTTGGAGCTGCTACCTTACCCCTCACCAAAAAACATTTGAGAAATTATTAACCCTCAAGCTCTCTCACTCGAACCCCTTCTTTATTTTCTCTCTCTCGGCCGAATCACTCTCTCTCTCTCTAGGTGGAGCACTCAATTCTCTTCCTTGGAGCAAGGTGCAAGTGTTGGAGGGCTTGGATTCTTCTAGCGATCTTCATCCGTTCTTACTCTTTCTTACATATAACCTTCGAGGTATTTATTTTAATCCTCCTTAGTTACCATTTTTAATTTTAGTAGTGTTTTAGAACTATTATAAACAAGGGTATGACTAAGGGGTTGCTAATTGGAAAATAACTAATGTAAATTTATGAACTTTTTTGCGTTCTTCATAATTATTCATAAGAAATATGATTATGCGGTAGGTTGATCTTTAGAAAATAAAATTTTCTCCCCATAGTGTTACCCTAGCTGCAACCAACATGTAGGTTTAGGGTTAGATTTTCCTTGTTAAAATCTTGCTTGTTTGTGATAGGTTGTTATTTGTTTTAGATGAGATTTTTTTATTTAATGCATTTTTGCATTCTAAATTAAAAATGGTTATTTAATAAAAGATTTGTTACAGATTTGTTAGAAATTTGATTGGTTATAGATTTAAAATCGAATTACCTAAATTAATATGATCTGTTGTTGATAATTGGTTAGTTTTAAATTATATGATAAGGATTTAAATTATATATGTATATATATAGTTATATATATTTTTTGATTTTGGGTTGTAAGGTTTTTAAATTTTTAAATTGGATAATTAAGTCGAAATTTAGATTTAAGGTGGTTATTACTATTAACAATGAATTAGTTATTTTGAGTTTGACTCTTAGATTTGATTAGAGATTGATTAGGATATGAGAATAAAATAAATATCTTCCTCATTAAGTTGATAGTGCCGAGTTTTATATATAAATAGGAGTGTGGGTATTTTTATCTAATGGATTATTGATAAATTGAAAATAATGGTTGGAATTGAAAATAAATAAATAAAAATTATATATATATACACTTTTAAAAATAATTTACACATAAGTCTTGGTTGTTGGGTAGAAGAATATGGCAATATTAAGTTAGTTGTTATTTTTGAAAATAATGGGAGATTAAAAGTGCATGCATACGATACATATTATAGGCGTTTAATGTTTTTGAAATATTAAATATTATTTGGGAAAAATGAAACAGGGATTAAAGTATAATTAACATTATGGCTTGCACATGCATATTTGTACGAGTATTGATTGCTTTTGTATTAAATATTAATTGAAGGTTCATATTTTTCGGAGGATTCTTTTATTGGGTTGAGCTTGGACCACGTGTTAGGATCAGATAAAGGTAACTCAGTCCTTAGAAGTGTATGCTTGTGATTTTGCTATATGAGTTATGTAATGCAATTTTTTATATCATATGCTTGGAATCTTGTTGTATTCTGTGACCATTAAACATCAACCATTCAGTCTTTACTCATTTCTTCTTCATCATTTCTTCAATCATAGCTCCATCAAAACATCAAATAATAACCAGAATAATAAAAGGCTAAAAACAATAAACTAACCTAATTAAGAGGACCTAAAAATAAAATAATCACCGACCTATATGCTTATGCAGAAAATAAAATAAAAACCTAACAAATTAAATAAAACTATATGAGACCCAAAGAAATATAAAATAAGAAAAAAAAAGAAAAGGAAAAGACACTTATACCTACAGGTCATCACAAAACAATGCAACTCCCGGTGAACCCAAATCAACTTTCATAATCAACCTCATCTCAAAATTCCAGAATCCTCTCACTTCCCTTCACAAGCATGTAACACTCCCCAACATCATAATTTCACATATTTCAAGACAGGTAAGTACAAAGGTAAAAGACACTTTGGAAAAATCTCTTCTTAGAATCAATTTTGAACACAAACCTTAACTTTTCATAAAACCAAACATATCAATGGAAATCCAAGAGTAAGGAGAACAAGTAATGTGAAGAGAAGAGGTGGGTTCAAGAAATCTTTCATCACCCAAAAATTCTTTTTCAAAAACTAAAACCATGAAAATCAAGATCAAGGTGAGCTCTACCTTTTTCTCCAAAGAAAGCAAGCAAGAAAATGAGAGGAGGACGGTGAAAAAATATGATAAAGGGGGCGGCTAAGAGATTGAAGTTAAAGATGATAAACACCTTTTTCTTTCTCTCTCTTAATATCTGTTAATTTTCCTCATTTATCCCATTAATGAAAAAAAGTAAAAAATATCTCATTTTAGCATGAGTTGGCCGTGGGTTTTTGGGGGTAAAAGGGGAAGGATAAAGAAATTTTCCCTAAAACAAGTGATTAAGTTATGAATTAGGAAAAACTAGGATAAATATCTAGTTTACTAGTCTGCCATTACATCTAGTCTTCCTTACACCAGGTCACTTCAAGCTTAATCCATGTCATAATTTGCTTTATGTCACTGATCCAATTATTTAATCATAATTAACATGCTTCCTTAAAGATTCCGATTGTGACTAATATTGTTCACTCGTTCATCTTGAACCAAATGCTCGTTAAACTCGAGCATCTATCACTAAATCTCGGAATATTTACCCCGGGATTCGGACGTTTCCGACCTAAAATCACTATTCATCTGAAATAGATTTATTTCATAAATAGGTTCCTAATGAAATTCCAAGACTTCCCATATCATTCGGAGATTTTAGAACTGTCATATTTTACCCGATTTCCGCGTGACCGATTTCTGCAGAACCCTGACCGCGTGCCGGAAAATTTTTCGGACTCTAGAACAAAAACATTGAGAAGTAAAGAAGGGACTCAGGAAATGGGGGTTTGAATTGTGTCTTTTCAAAGAATTAATGTTATTTCTTTAAAAATACTTTTCAAAAACCATTTATGTAGCAGATGAGATTTAAGAGAAAACAATACAAAAAAGTAAAGCACACAAGTAATTTATCCTGGTTCACCCTTGAATGAATGGGCTACGTCAAGTCTTTGGTATTCACCAATATTTTCAACTACTCAGCCAAGTATCATGTACTTCTCATTCAAAAGTATTCTAAGGACTTCTCCTCAACAAGTATTATTAGGACTTCTCCTCAACAAGTATTCTTAGGACTTCTCCTTCACAAAGATTGAATAAGCGTTTTTCTTCTAGTTAAGATCTCTTCTGAAAGGGTGAGGTAGAAAGATTTAAGCCCAAGTGGCTCTATAGTATTTTGATACAAGATTTGACCCTAAGTGAAGATACTATGAGCTTAACAGAGAGAAAGATGAACGTGTATATTTCTTTGTTGGTGAAGTAATAATAGTATTTGGACTTGAGGCTTTTTCACACTTGAAAATAAATTAATTGAATTCACAACTTGCAACTTTATTCACTATCTTCAGATCTTCAAGTGTCCTTCATATACTCCTTGTACAAAGATGAGAGACGTTGAAGTGTATGGATTCTTCATGTGGTTTGACCATTTGAGAGAAAAAGCCTCTCTGTTTTGCATTTAATGCAACAATAAATGCTCTTTCCCATTTTAACGTGTTTTGTCAATAGTATATCAAAAAAAGTGGTTCACAAAGTAGGTAGGTGAAGGTGCAAGAAACACACAAGAAGGGGGGGGGGGTTTGAATTGTGTAATCATTTTTTTTTTAAATTTATTCATTAGACTTGGAAGGTTGATTACTTATTTTCAAGATGATTTATTTGTTGTGCAAGCATAGGTGAATATACGGTGGAAAAGCAATATAACATGAAGAATAAAGCACACATGATTTTTATCCTGGTTCACCCCCATAATCGACAGGGCTACGTCCAGTCCTTGGCTTCACCAAGATTTTCACTATTTAAACAAATAGTACAAGTATTATCAGGGACTTCTCCCAACAAGTATTCTAAGGACTTCTCCTATCAAGTATTCGAAGGACTTCTCCTTACAAGTATTATCAGGACTCCTCATTACAAGTATTATGCAGGACTTCTCCTGACACCTTTTTCAGGGTTTTTCTTTTCTACAAAGTTCTCTTCTGATAAGAGTGGGTAGAAGAAATGAGGTGCATAAAACAGAGAGATCATCAGCAAGTTGGTCTCTGTTTTGAGTTATGTGTGTGGGATAGGATGAGAGTTATACTCAGTAAGTTTTCCACACACATAAGCAACTCAACTCAGGTTGTGATAAGACTTGAAGTTTCCTGAGTTGAAACCAAGAATGTCTTGGTCTATTGGACGAACTAGGTTGAGATATGAAAAATTTAGTTCTAGTTGCCAAGTTGCTACGGAAGCAGGATTCTCTATATATATCTTCAGAAGAAGATCCTTGTTCTTTCTCCACAAAAGGAGAGAAAATCTGCCTGCAGTGCTTCTTCCTCTCTAAGCTGCATATAACGGCTAGTTCTGCATCTCTCAGCAGGTGTAAGACATGATCTGAGAATCATCGATTCGTCTGGGTTGATGTCATCTGGCTCCATGCTGAGCAAGAGGCTTTGAGCCATGTCTTCAGTATTTAACGTGTGAAGTTCCAGCTGTGGAGTTTGTTTTGACCATTTTACCCCAGTGCTAGCCAGCTAATACTCATCACGTGCTTTGGTCAGATATTTGAATTTCGACTGTTGAGAGTGTACGATGCTCAGAGATTCTTGCCGTTGATTCCGCGATGTCAGCTTGATTTGAGGAAAAGCTGAAAAACAGTGGGACCAAGGAGTATTGAATTAATTGTGTCCCTTCTTTCTTTCTGTGATTGCCAGTACTTTAATAAATGTGCAGACGAGGTAGAGGTCTTTTGATCCAAGAAGCAATTACTCAAGATGAGGAGAATAAATTCTTTAATGCTTCTGTTAACCTGATATCCTCGAAAAACACATTTCTTGATCTTTGTACCTTTGGCGCAATTTACGCTTGAGCGGATGGATTCTTCCTTAAAGTTTGGCAGACGCAGTCTCCATATAATTCTTGAAATTCCGTCACTAAGTGGCTTGCATTGGCAGACGAATTTTCTTCATTCAGTTCTTCTGCGAGGATTAGAATCTTCTTGGCTTAGGGGACTGAACCTTTTCTTTTCTTCTGTTGCTTCTTTTGAAGTTCTCCATCTGAGAGAGTTGATTCACAACTTCTTTGCATGATGCTAGAGAGACTTCGAAAACGAAGATATTTCTGCACAAGTTGTCATATTCTTCCAGCTTTAGATGAAACAGTCTTTCTCTTGATAACTGTGGATTTGAGTAGCGGACTGTGTCAGCTCCTTGAAGTAGACTTTTGATTTGAGCGTGCAGAGTTGGATGAAGTGTCCTTGAGAGAGGATGTTGACTGTTTGAAGTTACTGTCTTGACTCTCTTGAATCACCGGACTGTCTTATACATGAGTGCCTTTCTTTGTATATCTTTGACAGTATCTTCTTCAGGTTGACCGGACGGATTCTTCTGGTGGACTAATTCTCTTGATTATATTTTGAGGTTCATTCAATCCCTTTAGAGATAGTTATTCCTGTACATGAGAATTTTCACTATGTTATGAATTCTATCTTAAACAATATTAAACCTTAAAGAAATTGTTAGTTATCAAAACATAATAATTCATTTAATTATTTGACTCTAACAGTAGGCACTTTGTGCAATGAATCTTCTTTGAGTGAAAGATTTGGCTGGTAGCTGCTGCTTGATGTGACATATTTGACAACGTTGTACTTTCACATAGTAAGTTGTGACTTTTGTAGATTCAGCGAGTCACGTGATGCATTTGACTTCCTTTGGTCATTGACACGTAGATTCCAGATTTCAGCAGACCGGGATTTTCATTAGAACAAAAGCATGAACATTGTAGACTTGATCACTTCAGTAGAATATACTTTCACCAGACCATAGTTTTTGCAGACTTTACTTATGATGGTACACGGTGAGAGAGTAGTTCATTAATTTCATGAAAATGTAAAAACATTGAAGTTTAGAGAATTTTTTGACTAAGATGGTTATAGTCCCAAAATGTTGTTATCACTTAAAATATGAGATAAATGATGTAAGAACCTAAACTGTTTGAACTTAACAAACATATCGACCTTAAAGTCAAACTTCATGACATCATGCATATATCGTCATACAGATATAGAAAAGTCCAATTCGTGCTCGAATGTTAGACAAGGTTCAATTAAAGTTTCTACGGCGAAGAATCGCCTCAAACTTGCACATACAACACAAACAGTTTCATGGCATTAACTTACGCTCAATAGTGTTGCAACATATACATCAAATAATTAAATAATTACATAATTTTTTGATTTATTCAGGATCGTGCAACAAACCTCATTCACCTAAGTTTCCAATTCGTATCTATTTTCCCAATCACCACAAAATAACAACATTTATTAATAAGACATTTATCAAATGGTAAAATTAATTAATAGATTACAAATTGTATCCTACTAATAATTTTCACCACTTTATAAGCATCTTATTAATAAAATAAAAATTATTTTATGATTGTTTGGAAACAATAATAGTAATATGGAACCTAGAGGAAAAGGGTTCAAATTCCAACCAAACAAACATATCACCCCTAACAAAGAAGGCATTTTCCCATTCAACCATAAATTATTATATAAATAGGGCACATTTTTATAATATTCTAAGATGATAACAAATAGTAATTGATGATATAAACAAGACATATAATTAACTTAATTTATTGTATACAGTTTTAGTTACATATTTATAAATATTAATTTCAAATAGTTATAATCAAACAACAAAATAGATATATGAAAACAAAGTTGTACTAACCTCATCATTGCTCACTCAAAATAGCAATACTACAAAATATAAGAAAAAAGGCTAAAAAGAAAATAAAGAAAAAGCTTACAATGTTAAATTTTAAAAAAATGAATAAAAGAAGGCAAGAAAAAGACAAGAAGAATGAAGAAGAGAAGAAAATTAAGGTGTGATGAAAGTGACATTCAGATCGTTTATATAGGTTACCAAAAACTTAAACCGTTAGAAAAGTTGTTGGTAACCTATAAAATTGTTAAGTTATCGACAGTTTTAGTCGCCCATAAACAATGCCATAAATGCTTCGATTGACCGATTTACCAACAATCAAAACTAATGGAAAATGATCGATTAACTTATCGATGGTCTTTCCCATAGAATTTTCTCACCAGTTTATGCCTTCCCACCACATATTGGCAGTTGTAGACATCGATAAGGGTTATTTTCTTTATGAAAACAGGCGTTACCAACCCCAGTATCCGGGGAAGTTACTGGAGAATTTGTGACTGTCAACAATAATCCATCAGTAATTACTAGTATTCATGTGGTGAAACATCAAAAGGTCCCCAATACTCACCACCATTGTTAGTATTAATGCATTTCAACTTCTTGCATGACTGCCACTCAACCAAAACCTGAAATTGTTTGGACTTCTCCCGCACCTGGTCCTTTGTCTTCAATGCATAGACCTAAAGCTTATTAGAATAATCATCAGCGAAAGCAACAAAGTAAACTTCACCACCAAATGAATTTATATATAATGGGACATAAATGTCAGAATGCACCAATTCAAGTAACTCATACTTTCTTGAAGGAGGATACTTCTTAAAGGATACTCTAGCCTGCTTACGAGCTATGAAATGAGAATATTTCTCCAACTATAACTCTTCAATCCTAGAAGCACATCAATTAAGTTAAACAATTCAACCATTTTCCACTGGTATAACTAAGCTTTTGTGTGGCAAAGAATCCTCCATATCCATGGATTTCGCGCTGTCTCTAGCAACCAATGTTTTTGTCCAATATAGTTTAGTAATTTTCTCCCATTTGGCCACAACCAAGTTACCTCTAGTGAGTTTCCATTTTCCATAACCAAAATGATTATCATAACCACCATCTTTAAGGAATCTTTACAGAGATCAAATTAAAATGAACGTTTGGAGCATGTTTGACTCCTCTAAGAAACAAATGCGTTCTCATGTTGGTCAGCTGACAAACTGAAGGGAATCATGCAGGCGATTAACGCAACGCAGTATAAATTCCCTATATGAGATGTCTTGCCCAACCATGAATCCAAGTTAAAATATAAAAGCAAACAAACAAGAGATACGAATCACCTTTTGAAGAGCTAAGTGAACGAAGCAGTTGCAGCCTCGTTTCTGTGAAGAAGGTCTTGCTCCTAACCCTGGCTGAGGTTTTGATGACGACAAACTCATGAACAAAAAGAAGGAAAGAAGACTTAGAAGAACCAATGCAACATATCTCAAGCAACCTCAAGGGTTCAAGTTTTAACTAAGTCTTACATATTTAGGTAAGTTATGCTTCTAAGGTTTCTTTAAGTATGAAGGCTCAAAGATAAATTAACATATTGAGTTTAACCTATTTCATAAGTTAAAAGTGATGGAAAAACTCAAGTTGAACTTAAAGTTTCATTATCTAGAAAATGGACTTAAGTGTAATCGATTACACCATTAAGGTAATCGATTACACAAAGGCAAGTAATCGATTACAGCTTGCTTGTAATCGATTACATGTTTGAATTTGAAATTCAAACAGCAACGGTCACATAGTGTAATCAATTACCTAAGTACTGTAATCGATTACATGCTCGACTAGTTGCATTATTTCATGAACCATTGTGTCTCAAAACGTTTGGGAAGCCTTGTGTTGGTTCATAGATGATCTCTTGTGCCTATAAATAGTCCATTTAGGCACAGAAACGAAACAAGACTCATATGCACAATTAACATACTTGAACAACACTTTCATATACAATTAAACCTTTGTTCTACAACTTTCAAGAGCCAATATTCTGAGTTTCTTATTCTTCATTGTCAAAGAACACTTATGCTGTTCAACTATTGAAGAACTCAGAATAAGAAAGAGCCTTTGTTGACCCGGGTTTTAGGGCTATTTTCATAGTTATTTTGCATATAGATCCGTAGGTTAATTAGGATTTTGATTCATTTTTCACTCATTTTGGTCTCATATCATGCATTTTTGTATTTCTAGGTTGTTCTATGTTTGTATCTATTTATTAGACATTTTTTATGGCTTTTCTGTGATTTTTCTGGTTTCAGGTGTCTGGCGCGCTCGCCCCAGGAAGCTGGCGCGCTCACCCCCGAGACAGAGAGCAGTTTTTACACAGCAGTCTGGCGCGCTCGCCCCAGGAAGCTGGCGCGCTCGCCCCAGTTGGGCGCGCTCGCCCCAGGATGCTGGCGCGCTCGCCCCCGAGACAGAGAAGGAGCTGGTTTTACCAAAGCTGGCGCGCTCGCCCCAGATAGCTGGCGCGCCCGCTCCGGCGTCGCAGATTCCAAAATCTGCTATATAATTTGGATCTAATTTTAGGTTTTGGGGGGTTGATGGTGGAGAGGTGCGGCCAAGCACTTGGAGGCCGGTGCTAGGGCACCATGGAGGAGTCATGCATCCCCTCCGGAAGGCCATGGTTCCGTTTCACCTTGGGTTCTATCTTCCTTCTCTTCCCTCTCTTCCCCTTCTATGTTGTTTGATTCTATTTTGGTACTTTGGATGATGTAATTTGATTCACTCTTGTTTAATACATCTTTATGCAATTGTTATGATGGGTTTTCATGGTTGGGTGTTGCTCTCTATGTTTAATGCTTCATTTGGTCAATTGGTGAATTCTAAAGCTTGTATTGATTCATAGATATATTGGAAAATTGATGTGGATTGATGTATGCTTGGTTATGGAAGAGGGAAATTCACTCATGTCTTGGGTTTGTTAGTTTCTCTTTGTGCTTCATGTATCTCTTGACCATGTGATGATTTTTAAGGCTTGCATGACAAAAGGGATTTTGGTGTGAGTTTAGTAAATGAGAGGAACCGCCCTTTGCACTAGTTAACTTAAGAATGAATTGTCTTAGGCTAGGTGAGGTCTTCTAGGTGATGATGGGATACACTCACCACTAGGTAGGAATATCTTGAGTTGGGAACGAGGTCTTAACCGAGTGACTAGTCGGGATACTCACTACTAGGATATGAGTACCTAGGCGGGAATCAATGGGATTTCATGAGTGACGGTCATAGATTCCATCCACTGGGACATGAACTTCTTGGGTTAGAAACGGAGCTTAGGGTATGTCTCATCGAGCGAATTTATGCTACAATGCGCCTTTTGGGATTGTTAGGACTTAAGGGATTAAGGCTAGGTTCTCAATTGGTAGGCTTTGCTTAATTAAGGAATTAGTTAGGTAAACAGCTCTTACCGGTATCTTAAATGTTAAATCCATCTTATATGAGTGTCTTGGTTGAGAACAAGTTGTGGATTAAGTAACATCATTTCGTAAGTACGCTTTCTTCTTTGTTTACCTCCGTCAACTTCTTTTATCGCTTTCTTTATTGTTGTTCTCATTTAGAATAATTATCACATTTTGAACCGCTTATTCAACGTCTAGCTAGTGAGATTAATACGTAACAACACAATCCCTGTGGAGACGACAAAACCCGATACTATACTATGATTGAGTCTTGAAAGGGATTTGATAGTAGTTAGTGGAGGAAAACCTCTTTTCATCTTCCATATCTCTTCCATCAAAATGGCGCCGTTGCCGGGGATTGTGCTTTCCGTTACTATTAGTTAAACTAGTCAGGTGTTGATTTGAGCTTTGTTATAGTGTGCATTTAGTTTGTTTTTCTCCTATGTGTCAATTCAACTGATTTGTTCTTGTTCTAATTGCTTGTTGTGGCCTGATCAACTATAACATGATATGAGGTTTGGAATTCTGTGAACCTGACTTAGAATGAATCAGCTAGTGAATTTAATGTCAATTAGGTTCATTAGTCATGAATTGATGATTTGATGCATAGAATGTTGAGTCCTTGTGTGTTTTAGAGTCTCATGCATTTTTATTTTTATTTTTTGTGTTATGCACTAGGTGGGATGCAATGAATGTGAGATTTTTGTGGTATTTTTGATGTGTTTGTTCATGTGCAAGAACTTGGTGTTTTTCTGAAAAGTGTAACAGAGGTTGGAGGGCCCAACAGTTGAAGAAGTTCTGGTGCTATCATGTTTTCAACCTACATGGAATAGACAGGGAAGTAATTCTAAACCACATTTCTCCTTTTAGTTGCATTTTAGATCACAATTCATATTTCTTATACACACTAGTGCTGCACATGCCCTATTTCCTAGGATTGCATACCCTTCTGCTGAGGCTTTGTTTTTATTGTTTGCTCTGGGTTTGATGCTTGCTCTTTTATAAAAAGGTGATGCATGGGTGAATGAATCTTGTAGGACATGTGAAGGTCTAAGCGGCGGGGACTTGAGCGATTTTTGGGAAAGTGCAGTGAAGTTGTTAGGGATACCAATTTTGTGGGGATAATGCATGAAGTATAGCTTCCTTTTAACCTTTATATTGGGTTTACACTTTTTTTTGGCTGTGAGGTTAATAAAAGGGCACACATGTGGAAAAAAATAGAGTAAAGTGCAAAAAGTATAAAGACGAGGGAAGGATGTGAGTAAGGGAATGGGACGTACTTGCACCACTGAGCATACCCCCAATCATATCCCTACCTTGCTTGCAAAAGAAAAAAATTAACCCGGAGTTGGTAATAACTGTGAAGGGTTTAAAAAAAAAAAAAAAAAGAAAATATATTAACCCGGAGTTGGTAATAACTATGAGGGGTTTTAAAAAGATACGTGTGTGCTCATAATACAAAAAGACCGTTGGCTATCATTAGTGTATTCTCAATATGAGGTTGGGGAATTAGGAGCTGATTGTAAAAACCCACATCTTGGTGTTCTTTGTGATTTTTATTTGCATCTACTAAAGGTTACTCTGTTCCCTAGCTTGATTCCTTGCATGAACTATCTTGAAGAACTTATCCCATGTGTCCTTTGTTAAGTTTTTGTTTGCTAGCATCTTACCTAGAGCTTATGTTCTTGAGCTTGAGGACAAGCTTCCTTGAGTTTTTACGCTTGAGGGCAAGCTGTCGTTGGGTATAGTGGTGTGTTGACCCGGGTTTTAGGGCTATTTTCATAGTTATTTTGCATATAGATCCGTAGGTTAATTAGGATTTTGATTCATTTTTCACTCATTTTGGTCTCATATCATGCATTTTTGTATTTCTAGGTTGTTCTATGTTTGTATCTATTTATTAGACATTTTTTATGGCTTTTCTGTGATTTTTCTGGTTTCAGGTGTCTGGCGCGCTCGCCCCAGGAAGCTGGCGCGCTCACCCCCGAGACAGAGAGCAGTTTTTACACAGCAGTCTGGCGCGCTCGCCCCAGGAAGCTGGCGCGCTCGCCCCAGTTGGGCGCGCTCGCCCCAGGATGCTGGCGCGCTCGCCCCCGAGACAGAGAAGGAGCTGGTTTTACCAAAGCTGGCGCGCTCGCCCCAGATAGCTGGCGCGCCCGCTCCGGCGTCGCAGATTCCAAAATCTGCTATATAATTTGGATCTAATTTTAGGTTTTGGGGGGTTGATGGTGGAGAGGTGCGGCCAAGCACTTGGAGGCCGGTGCTAGGGCACCATGGAGGAGTCATGCATCCCCTCCGGAAGGCCATGGTTCCGTTTCACCTTGGGTTCTATCTTCCTTCTCTTCCCTCTCTTCCCCTTCTATGTTGTTTGATTCTATTTTGGTACTTTGGATGATGTAATTTGATTCACTCTTGTTTAATACATCTTTATGCAATTGTTATGATGGGTTTTCATGGTTGGGTGTTGCTCTCTATGTTTAATGCTTCATTTGGTCAATTGGTGAATTCTAAAGCTTGTATTGATTCATAGATATATTGGAAAATTGATGTGGATTGATGTATGCTTGGTTATGGAAGAGGGAAATTCACTCATGTCTTGGGTTTGTTAGTTTCTCTTTGTGCTTCATGTATCTCTTGACCATGTGATGATTTTTAAGGCTTGCATGACAAAAGGGATTTTGGTGTGAGTTTAGTAAATGAGAGGAACCGCCCTTTGCACTAGTTAACTTAAGAATGAATTGTCTTAGGCTAGGTGAGGTCTTCTAGGTGATGATGGGATACACTCACCACTAGGTAGGAATATCTTGAGTTGGGAACGAGGTCTTAACCGAGTGACTAGTCGGGATACTCACTACTAGGATATGAGTACCTAGGCGGGAATCAATGGGATTTCATGAGTGACGGTCATAGATTCCATCCACTGGGACATGAACTTCTTGGGTTAGAAACGGAGCTTAGGGTATGTCTCATCGAGCGAATTTATGCTACAATGCGCCTTTTGGGATTGTTAGGACTTAAGGGATTAAGGCTAGGTTCTCAATTGGTAGGCTTTGCTTAATTAAGGAATTAGTTAGGTAAACAGCTCTTACCGGTATCTTAAATGTTAAATCCATCTTATATGAGTGTCTTGGTTGAGAACAAGTTGTGGATTAAGTAACATCATTTCGTAAGTACGCTTTCTTCTTTGTTTACCTCCGTCAACTTCTTTTATCGCTTTCTTTATTGTTGTTCTCATTTAGAATAATTATCACATTTTGAACCGCTTATTCAACGTCTAGCTAGTGAGATTAATACGTAACAACACAATCCCTGTGGAGACGACAAAACCCGATACTATACTATGATTGAGTCTTGAAAGGGATTTGATAGTAGTTAGTGGAGGAAAACCTCTTTTCATCTTCCATATCTCTTCCATCAGCCTTCATATGATAAGTGCCTAAAAGCATAACTTCTATACTCAATCCGTTCTATGTTAGAGGATTGAATCAGCCGTGTAGAAATTCTTCTTCATCTTCATTCTGGTTGAGTGAAAGATTCACCGTAGGGTTCGGTGAAGGTTGGTTGTCTGAAAATGGTGTGCTTTCAGGTTGTTGATAGAAATTCTTAAAGTCCTTCGTGTAAGAACTTGTAAGAAGTTTTTATCAATAGTGGAAAAATCCTCAAGGGTTTCTTGAGGGACTGGACGTAGCCTTCTGTGGTTTGAAGGTGAACCAGGATAAATCCGTGTGTGATTTCTCCTAACCCTCATCTTTTACTTTCAAGCAACGTTTATTTCCGCTGCACTCACAATCATCATTTGTGATCATCTTTATCTTGAAAGTAACAAGTCTTGTTAAGGCCGAAATTGTGCAAACCTTATTCACCCCCCTCTCAGGTTGCTATCTATACTTACAGTTTCTACAGTAGTCCACGTGAATTCTCCCACTAGAAAACTCTCAGGCTAGAAGAGAAAAAAGTGTGTGAATTTCTCAATGCTAGGGTTTGAGCATCTTAGGCTCTATTTATAAGCCTTTACAAGGTGGCTAGCCCTAATCCTTATTGGAGCCTATTGTGCACATCCAGTGAGCCTAGTCCAATAATAAATCATCTAATGAACCTGGTCCAATAAGACAATATATTCTAGTGGGCTAATTCTATGAAGGTGGCCCTATAGGTATCTCTTACATATTTAGGCTGCAATATTTAAATATAAATATTGAGCTACTAGTACATATACCAACACAGACATCACCAGAAGTGTAATATGTAAACAACTCCTTCCTTGGAGAAACATACAATGTAGCACCTTTATCAATTATTCACATACGATCATCTGATACAAGATTAACTCACTCATCATCGTGAACAATAATAAGATCATCAAAAGTAGCAGTAGTAACGCAATCACAATCATCATGATCCTTCTCTATCTTCTTACCTTTCTTTCCTTTACTCTCCCTTTTTCCATTGCAAACAATTTTTCTGTACGTGCCCTATTTTGTGACTTGGACTTACTTCTGCTCTTCTCTCTACCACCTTTTGATTCTTTTCTCTACCTTCTCCTCTTATTCTTAGTGACAACCACCTCATAATGAGATGAAGTACCCTATGCCTTCCTCAACATCTCCTCATTAAGAAAACTAACTTTATCATTTGCATAGAGAAAACACTACTAGGGGCTGATTTCGTAACTGAAAGCCGAAATGTTTCCCAAGAATCTAGTAGAGTATTCAATAGGCATAGTCCTAATAACACTTCATTATCAAAGTTGGTACCCATTCCTTACAACTAATTTAAGACTCCTTGAAAATCAATCAAGTGATCTGAAATAAAAGTCCCCACTTTGTACTTCAAATTCATCAAAGAATACAACAAATATAATTTATTATTCCCTGATTTAGAAACATACAAAGATTCAATCTTCACCCACAAGGATCTTGCATGTGTCTCATTAGAAATGTTATTATAAACATTATCTTCTACATGTTGCCGAATAAAACTACAAACCTGTTGTTGTTCAAAACTCTAATCATAATCAGACTTGGATCCGACTTTTGAGTATCAAACACTAGAATATGAAAATTCTTCACGAACAAAAAATCCTTCATTTTTCCCTTACAAAAGCGACAATTATTCTCATTCAAACAAATCATTCTACTTGAATTTTCCTCCATCATTCAAGCGAGTCAAATAGCCTCAAACAAATCATTTTTCTCCATATAGGTAAGGAGTCCAAAACCCAACACTTCTAACTTTTACAGAATTTTATCGGTTGTAAAAAAAAATCCATTGTGTGGAATGCAAATGACTAACGAGAGAGGAGTAGGAAATGTGGAGAGATAAATAATTTAGTTTTTAAAAATAAATAAAATTTTAAATCAAAAATGGTTTTAATTAAGTTAATTATTTATAAAGAAGAGTGATTTGGAGTTTTTTGTTATAAAAAAAAAACAAAAAAATGAGGCGCTGGATGCCAATGTACTACTTGGTAAAAGCTAGTGGAGTATATAGCCATATCATATATATATATATATGTGGTCCCGATATTTGGACATACAGCTTATGCCACGTGCTTATAATATACGTGTCTAGTAACAAGTTTTTATCGCCACTAAACTCAAAGATTAAAAAGAAAAAACAAGCATTTAGTTTTGAAATCCTTGAAAATAATGACGCAATTTTGTGGCGGTCCGTACAACTTTTCTATACCACCAGCAAACCTAAAACAATGCCTTTAAAAAAAAACTTAAAAAAATGACTCAATGCAACTTTGGCGGTCTTTCGAACAGCCAGAAAATTGTTTTAATAATATTTTAGATACTCTGCAGATTGTGGTAGACAAAAACTACCACCATTTACACGTGTCAATTGGATATTGCATATCGCTATATTTCCTCAACTATATATATATGGCAATTAAGTCACGCTTTTCAATGAAATGAAAGCAGCAGGAAGAGCTCCCTGATAATACAATTACATATATATCTTGCAGCATACCCCACAGATTGGTTAGCCTAAACTTAAGGTAAAGCTAGCGGTGGATCCAAATTTCTCGAAGAGCAGCATCCAATACATGATCATGGTCACACATCCTGCTGAAAATGAAATATAGAAAACTAGAAGAAAGTGAAACATGTTGTGGGATCGGATGTGTCTTCCAACCCATGTTGTACCACGTGGGCGTTCGTTCACTTTTTTATTTCAAGATATTTTAGAACGAACAGTTATGAGCATTGCCATACTATCCTTGTAACCGACACACCTTGGCTTCCAACCACGTGGTGAGATTCAACGCTATGAATACCAAAAATAAAGGAATTAAGAAAAACAACACGTTGCCGCTTCTTCTGCTTAGCACAATATGAATGGTCCCCCTATACTTAGACAGTTAGTGGGACTCCCACCAGTATCTGCGACACCGAAAATGGTAGTTGTAATAAAGAGGTTAGATTTTTTTATCTTTTTGGGTTTTCTTAGCGGATATTAAAGTGTTAATTATAAAGTAAAAGAGTAAATTAAATCGTAATTCAATGAAGGATTTGATTAATAACATGAAAAAAAAGTTGTAAAAGGAAAGATTTAAGATAAAATAAACAGAAATTGAGAAGAAATAGATTTGCATTGAAGTTAAAATGTTTGGTTTTCCTAAAAAATGCGTATTTAGAATCTCACTCTGATGTTTTATCACAGTTGCTTGGATGCATAAGTAGTATTGAGCACTTCAAGCAATTTTTGTCAACCCCGTTTCTAGACCTAAAATCTTCTATTTATAGGCTAAGCATTCCAACCGCAAACAACGGTCATGAACTGTGGACTTTACACGTGTCTTGATTGCCGTCCTTATTCTCCACGCGTCTTGAAAGCTTCCACCGTTCAAAAATCGTTGGTCGAAATGAATTTTCCATCTCTCATGATTAGTCAAAACAAACCTTTCTGACTTCTGGTCAAGTCTGGATTTGATTTTCGCCCAAAATATTCAGTCTAATTTAGACGAACCAATTAGTCGAAATAGCATGTTAGGGACTATTCGTCCAATAAAGACTTGGTGAAAATTTCATGCTAACAAATGCCCCCTAAAATATTATGCTTTGAGAAAACTTTTATTTTGAGAAGCATGATATTTTAATTATTGTGATTGATAAATAAAAGATAAAATTAAGGCTTAAATGCACATTTTGCCCCTGATAATTCTCAAAGCTGCAAATTGTAACCCACCAAAATTTTTGTCACCAAATGTACCCCTTTGTTTTTTTTTGGAGAACTTTGTACCCTTCCGTCAGTCTTCCGTTAGTAACTTAACGGAACTGATGACGTGGACATTACAAGTGGGAAAAAAAGGAAAATCCACATGTTTAAAATTAAAAAAAAACAATAGATTCACGTGCCTGGCATGTGAGAAGGGTAAAATCTGAACAAAAGTTACATTTTACCCAAAATCCCCAATTTGCAACCCTAATTTCCCAAAGAGCGAAAGGAAACAGAAGAGGAGAGGAAGAAGAAGCTGCCGGTGGCGCTACTGCATCTTGTTGTTTGAGGCCTCCGTTCGAAATCCTTTGTAGACCCTAGTCGCGATTCTCACCATGCATAGTGAGAGCTCATCGCGTGAAGGAGGACGAAGTCGAGGAAGGCATGGAGTGCGGCGTGGAGGTCGAGAAATGGCAGAAGGTCGAGGAAGAGGCTCAGGATGAGTAGGTCGAGGTATTGTAGCAGGTCGAGGAACTGTATCAGGTCGAGGGAGAGGATCACCGAGGCAGAACAAAGGGAAGCAAGTGGTCCCTGAGAACCCACGTGAAAAGGCAACATTTGATGTCCCTACCCTCTTGGGTAGGGATAAACTTCCATCACATTACTGCTTTAGGTACCTTTTCAATATTCCCCCTCATTTCTTTATTCTTTTGTATTTGTATTTGTCTTTGTCTGACAATGATTCTGAATTGGTTGGATTAATTTATTCCCATATTGCATTCCCTTATTGCATTGTTTAATATGTAGGCCCACTTATTCTAATATAGCAACAGTTAATGTATGGCATGGTGGTAAATTTGTGAGAGAACCTACTGTAGAGTATATTAATGGTGCTTGTAAATCGGTTGAGAGGTGGGATGTGGATGAGATTAGTTCCATAGAGTTGGTCAAAATTGTAAAAACTCTGGGGTATGTCTCATTTACTGTGTGGTATAAAATCCCTGGTCTAACACTTGCCCAAGGATGTAGACCACTCAATAATGATGGGGACGTGGTTAGGTTTTTGGAAGATGTCAAGGGCCATAGTGTAATTTACTTTTATGTTGAGCATGCAGTAGAGAATATTGTTCAACTAGTTCCGGATGACCATGAGAATATCCCTTTAATTGAAGAGGACGGTGTTGTTGGGGAAGGCAGAAAAGAGGGTGGGGGTTGTGTAGAAATAAGTGCAGAGGGTGAGGTTCTGGAGGGTGGTAGTGAAGATGGTGATGGTGTAGCCAGTGGAGATGGTAGTGATTTCAGTCTAGATGACAGCGATTATGATGAGAGGTGGGCATGGTCTAGAGACTTGCCCAGTCAAGTTGGTGATGGAGTTCTTGAAGACAACTCAGACCATGAACAATTTCGTGCTGCTACCCTTGATGATTTTGAAAATGAGAATGCTTATTCTGATGTGCTAGACACTCCGCCGGCAAGTGACGATGAAAACCCACAGCATAAAAGGAGATTTCCCAGATTTAAGCTGTTGGAAGATGGTGCAGAGGTGAAATTTGAGCTTGGTCAGGTAAATCTGAACTGAATAGGTTTTTGATACTCTGTTTGGCATTCTGAACATGTTTTTGGTATTCTGATTAGAATTGAATAGCTTTTTGTTATTCTGAATAGCTTTTTGATACTCTGTTTGGCATTCTGAATAGGTTTTTGGTATTCTGATTAGAACTGATTAGCTTATTGATATTTTGAATAGCCTTTTGATACCCTGTACTGCATTCTGAACAGGTTTTTGGTATTATGATTAGAACTGAATAGCTTTTTGTTATTCTGATTAGCTTTTTGATACTGTTTGGTATTCTGAATAGGTTTTTGGTATTCTGATTAGAGCTGATTAGCTTATTGATATTCTGAATAACCTTTTGATACCCTGTACTGCATTCTGAATAGGTTTTTGGTATTCTGATTAGAACTGAATAGCTTTTTGTTATTCTGAATAGCTTTTTGATACTCTGTTTGGCATTCTGAATAGGTTTTTGGTATTCTGATTGGCATTCTGATTCTGAACTGAATAGCTTATTGATATCCTGTGCAGATATTGAGCACCTCTAAACTCTTTAAGCTTGCCATGAAAGAGTATGCACTGCAAAAGAAGAAGAATGTGATACTCGAGAAGAGTGACAACAAAAGGGTTGTAATTAAATGCGAAGGGGAATGTCCATTCTATTGCCGACTAGCGAAATACGAGCAGAATAACTATTGGCACATAGTATCTTTGGTTGACGAGCATACTTGTTGTAGGAGTTCCAAGAATCTTAATGCAAATCTTAAATTTCTTGCAAAGAAATTGATGCCAACATTCATGCATACCTCTGGATTGAAGTGAAAATTTATAGTGGCTGAAGGGAAAAGTAGATGGGGTGTTGTTCTAAATAGGTTTCAAGCTTCTAGAATTAGAAGAGATGCAAAGAAGATGATGGCTGGATTTGATGATGATCAATACAAGCATCTTTGGAGCTATGCAGATGAGCTGATCAGGAGCAATCCAAACAGCACAGTCATTATAAAAAGTGAAGTTGGTGAAAATGGGCCGGTTTTTCAGAGAATGTATGTTTGTTTGGCAGCTTGTAAGATGGCATTTGCGACCACATGCAGACCTCTCATCGGCTTGGATGGTTGTTTCTTAAAAGGTGTTTACGGTGGCCAGTTGTTGTGTGCTGTTGGGAAGGATGGGAACAACCAAACTTTCCCAATTGCATTTGCTGTTGTTGAGGCTGAGACCAGAGATTCTTGGGAATGGTTTATGGAATTGTTGTTGATGGACCTGAACAAAATCAAGCCCAAGACATGGACCTTTCTCTCAGATCAGCAAAAGGTAAATATATACCAACCTGTGCATGCCCTTGATTCTCTTCTGTTTTCCTATATTTAATTGTGATCTTTTTTTCTTTCCACAGGGTTTGGTTCCCACGTTAGAGTCATTGGATAAGGATGTGGATCATAGAGTGTGTGTGAAGCATGTTTATGGGAACTGGAGGAAAAAATATCCCGGGGAGGAGATGAAGGGGGCATTATGGGCAGCAGCTCAAGCAAGCACAGTTCCACAATTTGAACGAGCAATGCTGAAATTGAAGGAGAAAAACGAACAAGTTTGGAAAGACCTCAGTGAATTGCCTCCGAAACAGTGGACTAAGGCACACTTTTGCACTAACTCACTTTGTGACTTACAAGTGAACGATATCTGCGAGGCTTTCAATATGGCTATATTGGAACATCGAGAAAAACCAATCATCTCACTCATAGAGGGACTCAAGCACTACATCAGTAGCAGGATTGTTAAGCAGAGAGAGTTAATGTTGAGGTACAAGGGAGACATTTTCCCGATGATTCAGCAAAAAATGGAGGTTAATAAGAAATTGGCAGATAATTGGACAACTCATTAGTGTGGAGACGCAGATTATAGTACTTTTCAGGTCTCCAATGGGCCTGACTTCCAGTATGCCGTGGAGTTGAAAGATAGGCACTGTGCATGCAGAAGATGGGACTTGTCAGGAATCCCATGTTGTCATGCTATTGCCTGTATGTGGTATAAAAACCGCAATCCTGAACAATTTTTACATGACTACTACAGGTAACCTCTATACATCAATTGTATTTTTCTGATTAAATTTTAGGCTTAAACCCATGGGACTCAAAGCTGTGTAATGTGTAGGAGGGCAACATTTCTAGCGACCTACGGCTTCATAATTTATCCAGCAAATGGTCCACAACTTTGGCCATTGAGAAGTCTTCGAGAATTGAAGCCTCCATATGTTAGACGGGCAGCAGGAAGGCCCAAGAAACAAAGAAACAAGCAGAACGATGAACCAAGAAATCCTTACAAGTTACCTAGGATGCTAGGGAAAATGAAGTGCAGTAGATGTGGAAAATTGGGGCACAATGTCAGGACTTGTGGTGGCAAGACTGGTGCTGACAGATCAATTCCAAAGGGTGGAAACAAGGTATATGCATAAGAAATATCTGATTGTTATTAACATTCAAGTTTCATTGTGCAATGTAATGATATAAAAAATTGTGCAGAAAAACAAGAAGATGGTGCATCCAACAAGCAAGGCTAGTGGTAGTGGCACTAAGCCTGGTACACAGAGTGCTGTTGCTGTTGCTACTGCATCTGGGCCAAACAATCAGCTTCCACCAAGATATAAACCTGCAGCACAAAGGAAGAAAAAGACAGATAAATCTCAAGAACAACCTGCCCCATCACAACCTACTAACACACAGACTTCCGCATCATCTGTTGGCCCAACAACAAGGGGAAGAAAGAGAGCAAGGGAGGACGTGGGAACTCAGGAGAGCGCCATATAATGTGATAGTGATGAAAACTCATGGCTGGATTAATTGTGTAATTGTGTAGTTTAATTATGACTTCCATAGTTGAAAACTTTTGACTTAGGTGCAAACTAAAAAGCGCATTTTGTAAGTATTTGTGATGAAACTCTTTTGAGAGCAAAAGTGATGTAAAGCCTAAAATTTTGGGGAATGAATGACAGAATCTCTTTTGAGCACTTTGTGACTTATCATGGCTGGATTAATTATGTAGTTGTGTAGTTTACTTATGACTTCCATAATTGAAAACTTGTGATAACAAATGTGATGTAATTAAATTGCACACAAATCAACTCATCGGATTTGATATTATTTGTACATTCAAAATGCAATAGGAAAGTAAGACAAGTCATGTAGAGGAATAACAAATCCATAATAAAAATTCATTACTGTTAAAATGGGACTTGTATTACATCTCAAACCACATTACACATTACAATTGCAAACAGTCAATACATTTACTACAATTAGTAATGAATCCCACACAGTAGACTTCCTTTCATCCTACACTTTCATCCATTACACATTCAATTACAACTTCATTTTCATGGCCAGAAATAAACATACAATCGAAACAACACCAAAAAAAGTCCATCCAACTACACACCACTTCATCAACACTCCTTGCTTCTTCCTCATCATTTCGTTCCTGCGAAGAAGGCTTGCAATGATCTTCTGGTCTCGTGGGCAGCCTTCAAGTTCATCATACCAGACAAAAAAATCACATGCCCTCTTGTTCAGTTCCTGTAAATTTTAATGAATGGAATTTCAAATTACATGTGGCAGTAAACAAACAAGTGCATAGACAGAAATAAATGGTGATTCAACATGGATTCCATATCTTGAAACCAAGCCAATTTTGGAGCAGCTTTGTGATAATGAATCAAATTACCTTAAACCTTCCACAACCATAGAATTGTCTCCCAATATTTCCGTTTTCATTGCTCCAAGTGGTCACCAAAGGTGCTTGAACTCCACAGTGGCAAAAACCTTGGTTTCTTCTACAAAATGACCCACCTGTGACAAAGCTCCCACTAAGGGTGGAACTTTCCCCATCCGTACCACTTCTTCTTCCCTTCTCCATTCAAACAGGTTCTTCTTTCTGTGCTCCGGCGACACCGCGAGAGGCAACCTCTTCTTCTAGATACGGTGCAGCAACGGCGACCTCTTCTTTCTCGACGGCGGCAAGCGGCGGTGGCTGTCCTCCCTCGACGGAGCCAAGGGGCCCTTCAAGTTCTCCTTTCTCTCTCGACCTGTGCTGTGTCTTCTTCCTTTCTCTCTCGACCTGCGCTGTGTCTTCTCCCTTCTCCCTTTCTCAATTTCAATTTTTTCAATTTGGGAATTAGGGTAAAAGGAGAGGGCAGTAAAACGTGAATCTATTGTTTTGTTTTTTAATTTTAAACATGTGGATTTTCCTTTTTTTTTCCACCTGTAATGTCCACGTCATCAGTTCCGTTAAGTTACTAATGGAAGACTGGCGGAAGGGTACAAAGTTCTCCAAAAAAAACAGAGGGGTACATTTGGTGACAAAAATTTTGGTGGGTTACAATTTGCAACTTTGAGAATTATCAGGGGTAAAATGTGCATTTAAGCCTAAAATTAATTACCAATTTATCTATTAAAATATTAAAAACTGGCGGTTATAGGGGGTTGAACAGTTTCCTAGCATACTATGCTACTTACTAAAAATGATGGGATAATGGTTTCCAAGAAACCTAGCCCATGTGACCCAAGATAGGATTGATGAGCAATTTAATAATTTTGTAATTGTCTAAAAAAACGTGCTAACTTCCCACATCACCTGCAAACCTTTCTGATTCTCACCTTTTCATTATAAATAAAGACTTTTTCCCTCTTCTTCTTTTACTTCCACTCTTTCTTCAACTTCATCATCACCAAATTTATGCTTTAGAAACGACCGCAGACTGTGTTTACCTAAAAGTTCCTTGCTGCGAAGCCTCTGCTCTTCTCACATGGCCTCCTCTTCATCAACACGCTCTACTCCAATTCCTTTCGCTGCTGAACTGGAAAACCACATCCCTTCAAGTCACCGTCAATACATGCCAGAGCCACCCAATATGGCTGAGAAGCTCGAAATATGGCAATCTCAGGTACTTATTCCCTTCTCTATTGGAGATAAAACTCATGCTTTCTTAGGACCTTACTATGATGCTCATTCAGAGGGTTGTAGTAAAAAATTTCCTTGTCCTCTAGATTCTGAAAAATTCTATCTTTTAGGGATACTTATGACATATCCTTCTTAGAAGATCCCAATAGGGTTTTTAGATCTTCCCCTATGTCTAAAACTGATAGATATCTTAAATAGCTCGATAGGGTCAAATCTAAAAAATCCGAACATTGGAAAAAATTGAGGATTTTCGACCTAATCTAATTGTTCAAAAATATTCTGAGTTATAAAACCCCTATGTTGCTAAGTTCCCTATTATTTTGGAAATGTTCGACTAATTCTTTCCATGTTCCATTTGGGATGATTTCACCTACTTTGTTTGATATCGCTGCCATCACTGGTCTTTGACCCACTGACACTATTTACAATGCTGGTGAAACCTTACCTTCCACTGCAATTCAACTCGAAAACCATATGTTCACTTTCAACCCTTTCATCATACAATTTCATGGTACTTCTGATGACGTTTCCGAATCTGAACATGTAGCCTTCCTTTGGCTTTGGCTTTCGGCTTTTGTTCCCTACTCAAAATCCCTTCAATTTATGAAAAGTATACTTCCTCTAGCAACTCTTCTTCATGAAGGGGTTGACATTTTCCTGAGAAAATTACTCTTGGCTACTTTGTATCAATCATTGGGAGACGTTCTTCACCTTCAAAATCAAATAGATAAAGCATTTTCTCTAGCTGGTCCTTTTTGGTTGTTGCAACTATGGTTGAATGTTGTATTCGAGCCAAAATTATCAGTTGCTTATCCGAAAAACATCTATTCAACCATTGAAGGTCCTAGACTTAGTTTTTTCATTCCTGAGTCTAAGAAACAATCTAGAAAGGGTGACTTTAGGAAATTTTTTTCTTACTTCCTTGATCTTAAAGATCACACTGAGTCAACAGCTCCTTTTAGTAGTCGAAGGTGTGGTCCTCATTGGTTTGTCAAACTTTTCCCTAGTGACATTGTTGGGGCTCAAGCCGAGGGTTTGGCCATCTGGGCCGAATTCTTGACTCTTAATTTCGTGCTCTCAGGGCTTATAGAAGAAGAACACTGTATCTTTGGTTACCAGCCCCACTTTGTTGCTCGACAATTTGGGCTTATCCAATTTCTTCCCACTCCCATTTTCAATCAATATCGAGCTATTTTCTTCTCTAACTCCTACATCTCTCCTGAGATCATTGTCAAAGCCCTTAGGTATTATAACAAGCATGCTCCAACTTTAACCCCTTTTCACTTCGAGCCCTCTTTCTATTGTACTGACATTGGGTGAGTGTATCGAAAGAATGACTGCAGCTTTCTCTCAATTGTAGACTAAGAAACCGAAGAAGAAGACCAGAGGTATGCACATCAAAGAAATAAGGAATTTGTTAGATTCAAACGATTTCATCTTACATCATATTATGATAAATAACAATTTTGTCAAATGTTTAATATTGATGGATAAAGATTTCCTAAGTCTTTGAGTATTTCATATTTCAGGAAACATCTATCATTGGGAAGAAACGAAAGGCTGCCTTTTATTCATAGAATACATCAAAAGAAGTGCGTTTGAATATGTCAAAGAAGAGGAACGTCTGAGGAGTACGTCTGAGTGAACGTCTTGTATGTTCAAGGAGTACGTCTGAGAAGAACGTCTTAGGAGTACGTATGAGGAGTACGCCTGAGGAGTACGTCTTACTACAGTCTAAACAGAGCATCTGCCTCAATGTTGCTACCAACAAAGATTCACTACATCTCAGCATTTAATGAAGCACTGTTCTCGGCAGAATCAAGACAAGGACACATTTAATATTTTATTCCTTGTACCTGTCTGCCCTCTCTGACATTCCATAAATCAAGATTAATTTTCAGAGTCAATGACATTATTCTATGAACATTGTATCACCTCAATTGTCAGAATCAAATCTCGATGATCAGAAGAAGAAAAATATTCTTTTTGCTGTTTTCCTTTGCATTTAATGTCCAGACGAGCATAAAAGGAAACTGAACAGCAAACGCATTCAATACCCAGACGAATTGATAATGAAATTGCAAGTGTACAATTTACTATCGCGTAATATAAAAAGATCGAACCCACGGGATAGGTGTTCTTATTATTATAAAATTTAGTACTAAAACAGAAAAATAAAAGATGAATATTTGTTGTTGGTTTGAGAACTAGAAAGAAACAATAGCATAAAATAATAAGAAAAAGAGATGATGAACATTAAGCTCTTGGGTTGGTTTACATAGTCTATAAAAACATGCTAGAAATTTCCTACTAAATTCCTGAATTATAAAACCATTATCATGATGCTATAGCCTAGTGTAACTACAAGTTAATTCCTTAAGCATTGTAGATCTTTCTTTTTAATTACTAAACCCAATTCCTTGGTACCTAGTTAACTAAAGAAGAAGATGAAGAAGATGTTCAGGCCAACATAAAGTTACGTCCTTCCTAATTCCTTAGTGAAGTATACTTATAACCTTTTTTATTACCTAGTTCCCTTACTACTCACCAAATGGCCTTATGTAATAAGTAATAAGCAAAACCTCTTGGGATCCACAAGATAGAAATAAAGCATAAGGTAATAAAACATGAATGGAAATAAAATTCAGAAATGTAGAAAAAGACTAGAACATGTATTATAAACTAAAACAACCCAAAAACTTAAAGAAGAATTTAGCCAAGCATGGCTAAAAGAATCATTGAATTACCCTGGATAGGAGCTCAAGTTTGGCTTCCCACAATTCCTAGGAAAAATGATCTTTGAGGGAGAAAGAGAGAATACTTGTTGTATTCTATGAAGGTGTGTCTTACAAGTGAAGAAAAGGGCCCTATTTATAGTAAAATTCCAGCCTCCAGCGCTTGAGCGCTGGAATTCCCAACGCATGGGCGCTAGGATGCATTAAAAATCCACTTTCTGTCCGAGGCCCAGCGCTTGAGCGCTGGCTTTCCAACGCTTGGGCGCTGGGTCAACATCTGACTCATCATCTAGTCAGAACCCCAGCGCTGGAGCGCTGGGATCCCAACGCTTGAGCGCTGGGACGCTGCTTCTTCATCTTCAAGCTTTTCCTTCCTTCTTCATTCATGGTAGTGGGTTTTGATGGCCATAAAAAGCCACTAACCAGCCTTGATCAATTCTGAAACCCTTCCTCCACTAACATCAATTCTTTAAACATTTTTTCCATGTGCTAAATTAGAGAGTGATTCTTCATATTCTTCTTTTTCACTTTGGTCCTCCCTTGGTTAGCACTTCAATTCAAGCCCTCATATTCTCTCAATCTCCACTTTAAGTCCTCCACTCTTGAACTTTTACAATTTGGTCCCTGACTTCCTGAAACTTTACACATTGGTCCCTGGACAAAAATGATAACTAAACCAGCTTTTTCTAAAAATACAAAATAACTAGAAAAATTCCTAAAAATATAAAATAAAGCTAGAAAATCTAATAAAATCTAATCTACATGCAAAATGCAAAATAAATATAAAATCTACATAAAAACAATAAAAAACCTACATGAGACTCAAAAATAATAAAATAAAAAGACTAAAAATAGCCTAAAAACATCATATAAAATCCACTCATCACGACACTAGCAACTGCATTAAATGCTGCAGTTAATGTATAGCAGGTTGCATTTAATGCTTCTGAAGAGCTTGCCAAAAGTATCAGTTGCAAATTCATAATAAAAGAAATTCAAATAGAACTTCATAATCTTCACCAACGTTCATCCTACTGAAGATATAAATAGAAGACTTAAACACTGGATTCAGTGGAGACTTTCTACGATCAAATTCTCAAGATTTCTAAGTCTTTCATTGCTAACAGCTCTAAAATCAACTCAATTACAAATAGCCTTATCATAATGATTGAAGTCGTCTTCCTGTGTGAAACTTTCATAAAGTGAAATCTCTTATCCTTTCCACACACCAAAACAGAGAACCTATTTTCATGTCCTCTCTGTAATTTGTGCTTAAACAATTTCTACCTTACTCTTGTTGTAGAGACTCTATAGGAAAGAAAAACCTTCTTTGTACAAGAATTGAGAGTAGTCCTGTTTAATACTAGTAAGGAGAAGTCTTGTCTAATACTTGTAAGGAGAAGTCCTGCAGAATACTTGTAAGGATAAGTCCTACGAATACTAGGAGAAGTCCTGCATAATACTTGTACTATTCGGAGTAATAGTGAAAATCTTGGTGAAGCCAAGGACTCGACGTAGCCCTGTTGATTAACGGGGTGAACCAGGATAAATCTTCTGTGTGCTTTACTTTTCAGCTCTATTAACTTTCTGCTGCACTAGTCTTAGAAAAGAGCTTTGAAATTTATACTTGTTTTGAAAGATTTTTTTTTTTAAAATCACACACACAATTCAATCCCCCCTTTTCTTGTGTTGTTTCGTTATTATTAATTGGTATCAGAGCTTAGCGGCTTTGAGAAACTAACATCTTAACAGGTGTGAAGAGTTAACTATCCATGGAGAACAATGCATATTTGTCTGGCACAGCTACAAGAAAACCACCTTTCTTTGATGGCTCCAACTACCCTTATTGGAAGAAGCACAAACAGCTATTCCTAGAATCAAGGGACTGGAAACTCTGGGACGTTATGGCTAAAGGTGACTATGTTCCCAAGGATGCTACAGGGAAAGCCATTCCTATGGAACAATGGACAGACGAGAAACGCACCGAGAATCAGCGCAACTCAAAAGCTAGGTTCTTTCTCATTTGTGCCCTAAGCAAAAATGAGCACGACAAAGTTGACAGTTTAACTACTTCCCTTGAAATATGGGACACACTGGCTATCACCCATGAAGGAACCTCTGGTGTGTAGGAGACTAAAATAAGTATGCTTGTTGCACAATATGAAGCCTTCAAGATGAAGGATAATGAATCCATAGATGATATGTACTCCAGATTTCAAACCATTCTAAATGGGTTGAGAAATCTTGGGAGATCATACACATGTTAGTATAGATAGCAACTTGAGAGGGGGGTGAATCAGGTTTACCCGATTTTCGCCTTGATAACTTCTTTCTTTCAAGATAAATGTAAAAGAAAACGATTGCAGCGGAATTAAGCGTTGCTTGAAAGTAAAGATGAAGGATAGAAGAATTCACACACACAGAATTTTATCTTGGTTCACCTTCTATCCACCGAAGGCTACGTCCAGTCCCTCAAGAAAATCCCTTGAGGATTTTTCCACTATTGATAAAAATCTCTTACAAGTTCTTACACCAAGGACCCTTAGAATTTCTATCAATTTCTTGTGAAAGTATACCACTTTCAACAGCCCCTGAAAGTATACCACTTTCAGTTCCTGAAGGAAAACCACCTTCAGACCTTGAAGGCTAAACCACCTTCAATCAACACCCTGAAAGTACACCACTTTCAATATCAATAACCCTTCACCGAGGTCCACGGTGAATACTCAATCTATCAGAAAGAGATGAAGAAGAGTTTACAATTGGCTGTATCAATCCTTTAACATACAAGTGGATTGATCATGAGAATTTATGCTTTAAGGCTCTTAAGCATAACAAGATTCTGAGTTCCTCAAGATATGAACAACTAGAGTGTTCTTATAATCATGAAGATCATGAACTCATAATTTAGGCTCTTTTGAAAGTTTAAGTTCTAAAAGACTTAATGAATGAACTATTTTGCAAAGCTTTGGCCTAAAGTTGTATTCTCATGTGTTATTGTGTTCTGGACTCAAATGGACTTTATATAGGCAATGGGAAACGTCCTTGAACCAATGCAACCTTTCCCAAAAGGTTTGAGACACAATGGTTCATGAAAAGATGCAACTTTTCGTGTGTGTAATCGATTACATCACTTAGGTAATCGATTACACTAAGAGCCGTTACAGTTTGAATTTCAAATTCAAACATGTAATCGATTACTTGCCTAGGTGTAATCGATTACCAGAAAGCTGAAATCGATTACACTGAAGTCCATCTTCCAGAAACTTGATCTTTTAAGATTGGCTTAAGTTTTTCTACTTCTTTTAAGTTATGAAAACATTAAGCTTGATTTGTTTAGGTGTTTTAAAGAGCCTTTATTCTTTGTGAGACCTTTAGAAGCATAACTCACCTAAACTAAGACTTCTAGGTAAATGATGATCTTTATAGCGCTGTTTCCTCGAAGTCTTCTTTTCTTCTTTTTGCCGATGAGTTTGTCGTCATCAAAACCTCAGCCAGGGTCAGGAGCAAGACCTTCTTCACAACAAAAATTTGGATATGATAACCAAGATCCTCAGAAGTCTCCCTCCAAATTGGAGAAGTATGGTGACAGCTACCCGACAAGCCAAGGATCTCAGAACCTTGGAAATGGAAGATCTTCTGGGAGCTTAAAAAATTCATGAGGTAGAGATGGATGAAGAAGCTAAGTTTAAGAAGAGAAAATCTGTGGCCTTGAGATCTAAATCTTCCAAAGCTCTAAAGGCTGAAGAATCGTCTGAAGAAGTTGAAGAATCGTCTGACCACTCAGACGACGAGCAAGCCCTCTTTAACAAAAGATTCCAAAAGATGTGGCTAAAAATAAAGCAGGTCAAGAATGGGCCAAGGAAAGAGAAAGCTAAAGGAAAGATCTCTTCCAGCTCAAGAAAAGATGGAAAAAAGAACTCCAGTAAGGGCTCTATCGTTTGCTTCGAATGTAAGAAGCCTGGTCAAATTAAATTCGACTGCCCTCGTCTATCCAAAATACCAACTCAGAGTAACTTCAACAAGAAAAAGAAGGCTCTCACATGGAAGAATGAGGAATCTAAAGAAGGCTCCGAAGAGGAAGAAGAAGAAGACAATAAAGAGTCATACTGCTCATTCATGGCTTCTGTAGACTCGTCTGACAACGAAGCAGAAGATGAGGTAAAATATGAAACCTCCCAAGAAGATTATAATGAATTACTTGATTATTCTCATTCGTTAGCTACTAAGTATAGTAATTTAAAGAAAAAGTTTGAAAGTATTCAAAAAGAACTTGATGCTTCAAAATAAGTAACTTTCATGCTAATCAAGAAAAACAAAGCTTTGGAAAATCAAGATTCATGTAAGGAAGTTAAAGCTCTTAAAGAAAGAGCTAAAGGATTAATAAATGATCTTTCAACCTTCACCTTAGGTCATGATAACCTTGTTAAGCTATATGGTAACAATCAAACCATGTATGACAAAAGTGGTCTAGGGTTTGATAGCAATGATGAAAATGCTGCATCATCTAGTAATGTATCATCTAACTTACCACATTCATCATCATTCATTCATAAAATGTCTGAGATTAAGTTCACATCGTTTGATGCTATATCTTCTAAAACTAAGACGTTTGTAGTAAAAGGCAAGGAGAAACAAACCCCAAAAAAAACTGTTTATGGGAGGAAAGTTCCACCCAGGGAACGACGCCATTTTGTTGTAAGGATTTGTACGTATTAAAAACCGTTCACCAAAAGAATTTATAAAATTGTCACTTAACCACTATCAAAATCCCTTTCAAAATTCGAATGTAGTATAGCAACGGGTTTTTGGCGAACTACAGAGAATTGCAATACAAATGCGGTACTTTAATGTAATTAACTACACAATGGATAAAATGAATTAATGGTTTGGAGTGAATTTAAACAGAACTAAACCAAATATCAGATTGAAGTTTAAGCAGTTACGGAAGCTGTTGGGATTAGTTTTCACCGATTAATCTTGACATACTCACTTATTTCTCATACAAATCCTCTTCTATGTTGGTTTCATCACATCAGTTCTTATCTTATTACCCAGTCCCCCGATGTAAAAGATAATCAACTCAACTATATTAATCCTCAATCCCTTAATCGATTAATAATGCAAGAAGCATTAGACATGGATATTTGTTTGGACTAATGATCTAACCCCATTCCTGGGCCTTAGATACAATAGATGATATTACCTATTTCAGATTCAAGTAGCTAGTTCCCACAACACTATCAAATCATAATCATGTTCTAGGCAATTAAGCTAAAGCAAGCATAAGACATAAGGTAAACCATTGAAACCATTCACATAAACATTGATTTATATATGAAATATCAGTTATAAATACATCAGAGGATTAAAAGGCTACAACTAATTCCAACAATAGAGGTTTAGCTATCCATTTCCATGGATGCTACAAGCTTACAAGAAGAAATATTGGATTCTGGAGGCTTGGCGACAATGGTGACGCGTTCCCACGTTACGGCGACGTACCAATGCACAAAACTTCCTTTCTCTCTCCCAACTTACGTCCTCTTCACTAGAATCCTTCACTAGCTCGTGCCCTGCCTCTGTTTTAGAAGTAATTCTTATAAAAATCCAACTCCCTTTGTTCTGAATGAGGCTCTATTTTTATAGCATAAAACAGAGCAGGTTTAACGTGCTTGTCATGGCGGAAAACTTCATTGGTAAGTTTTCTTCAAAAGCCTTTGCCAACTTGCTGAATAGTGACTGCTTTAGTCAAACCGCCTTTGTTGGTTGCTGAATCAGCTGCTCTGTTTGTCTTCATCGTTGGGTTTTCCTCCATCGCCTCTTGTCAACTTGTTTGAACAATGGCTGTTTAGTCAGAAGCTTCGTCGATCCTCGTCTGCCTTTGAGCCAACGCATGAGTGTTGGGTTCCAACGCATGAGTGTTGGGATTCTGCCAGATTCTTGTTCCATGAAGTCAGACGATGGATGAACACAGATGAGACCTCAGACGATCCACGAACTCATAAAATGGATGAATTTAGATGAGACCTCAGAGGATCCATGAAGTAAGACGATCCACCAAATAAGACAATCCACCAAGTAAGATGATCCACCAGGTAAAACGATCTACCAAGTGTAACTACAGATAGCAACCTAAGAGGGGAGATGAATTAGGTTCTTACGTTTTTCGACTTATTAAAACCCTATTAGAAAATGATAACTTTTACTTTAGTAGATTCACAATCAATAATTGAGTATGCAAGGGAAATGTAAATTGCTTAAAGTAAAAGTTTAGGGATAAGAGAATCACGCAGCGATGTATCCTGGTTCACCTTCAAACCACAGAAGGCTATTTCCAGTCCCTCGTTCTAATTTGGGGATTTTTCCACTATTGGTCAAGTGTTCTTACAGATGCTTACGTCAAGGACCTTAAGAAGACCTATCAACCCCCAGAAAGCACACCACTTTCTGATTGATCAAGTTTTCTTACAAATGCTTACCCCAAGGACCTTAAGAAGACCTATCAATCCCCAGAAAGCACACCACTTTCGGATTACAAACCTTTCACTGAACACTATGGTGGACTTTGAATCAAACGAATTCAAATGACCTTTTCCACTAACCCCAAACACTATGGTGGATGAAGAAGCTTTTATAATGGCTGATCAATCCTTTAATTTAAGAATGGATTGAACTTAGTTTGTATGCTCCATGAAATCACAAATGAAGGCTCAAAATATTCTGAGTTCTTTTAAAAGTTGAACATCATAAGTGTTCTTTGAAAATAAGAGTAAATTTGCTCAGAATGATTGCTCTATGAGTTATAAAGGTTGTGTGTTGAATTCAGAGCGTCATTGGACTATTTATAGGCACTACAGGTCATCCATGAACCATTGCAATGCTTTCCCGATGTCCAATAATGCATTGATTCATGAAAAGACACATCTGCTGATATGGTAATCGATTATTGCAAAATGGTAATCGATGACGCCACTAGCCATTGCAGTTTAAGTGCCAAATTCAAACATGTAATCGATTACTGATATGTGGTAATCGATTACTGCCATGGGGTAATCGATAAGTGATATGTGATAATCGATTACTCTAAGTCCAAAACTTATTTTATTAAATTTTAAAGCCTAATTGAGTGTTTCTACTTTGTTTTAATTGTAAAAATATTTTATACTCAATTAGTTGATTATTTATGAGCCTTCATATGCAATGTGACCTTAATAAAGCATAGCACACTAAGTAACAAGACTTAAGCTAGCTAAAAACTAGAACCTTAATTTATAATCTTGATGTTGTAAGATGGTTCTTTTAAGTCTTCTTTTCCTTCTTTTTGTGATGTGCGTTGTCTTCATCAAAACTTCAGCCAAAGTCAAGGAAGAGGTCTTCTTCACAATCTCCCCCTTTTTGATGATGACAAACCACATTCTTGAAAGTTGATTTGATCATTTGAATTTCTCCCCCTGTCTTGTATAACTCCCCCTTCATTTTGAAATTTTAGCTTAGTATCCTGAAAATGGTCAAACATACTGCAAGGCTTTCTCCCCCTTTTGACTTCATCAAAACGAAGAAAAAGCCATATAAAATATTCCAAGATAGAATAGATAAAGTGAAGCAACATGACAAATATAGAAAAATAAAAAGAAATTCATAGTCATAGTATATTACAAGCATAAGGAGTCATCTTAGGCAAACTAAAAAGATCTGAAAATCCAAGCCATAGTCTGAAAATCAAATATAATCGATTTCTGCCTTGATGTAATCGATTACTGAAATTCTCTGGAAATAGTACTGGGCCAAATTTTCAATGTAATCGATTACTGGATATGGGTAATCGATTACTGAGATTCTCTGCAAAATGTTCTAGGCCAAAGTTTTCCTGTAATCGATTACTTATATGGTGTAATCGATTACAACATCCAGAAAGTTGATTTTTCAGATTTGTTAAGCACTGTATGATTTATACAAACTAGTAAAAAGGCGCGATGCAGTTGCATATACTATTATACTTACTCTTCTCCACAATACTCGTTGAAAGTAATAAATTTTATTTTTATTTTATCCTTCATAATACCATATGTTTCGCTTGTGCCTAGAACAACCAAATTTTATATGACATTTCTTATCATAAGGTCTTCAAGCACACCTGCAAAATAAAGTTAATGGTACTTTCAAGGTACCCAATAGTATTTGGGTCCATTTTAGGTTAGTTCTTTTCTCAACCCACTTATATTTTCCACTTGGTACACCAATATTTCGAATATAACATTTATTTGAAGTATGTCCTATTTTGTTGCAATAATGACAAGAAAACTTCTCTTGACTTATATTGTTATTAGATGCAAATATATTTTTCTTTCTATAAGATATCATATGACTATTTGTTTTATCAAAAGTTCTAGAAGTGTTCATATGATTATTTGCTTTAACAAAGATAGTTTTATTTACTTCTTTTGAATTCCTTTGAGGTGCATATCCTAATCCACTCCTATCATTAGTATGTCTTTGTATGCTAAGGATATCATCTAGGCTTTGTTTACCTTTTTCATAATTATGCATTCTTTGTTGTAAGTCATTTACCTTTATTTCTAATGAATTATATTTATCACAATCTTGTGATGTATTCAGCTTACTCCTAATGTCATCTATTTCATTTGTAAATTCTTACAAGTTTCTTCTAAAGATGAAATTACTATGTTTTGTTTAGAAAATACTTTAGAAAGATTAAGACATAGTTGATATACATTTTCAAAATCATATTGTAAATCATTATAAGAAAGTTTATCATTACTAACCTCATCAATTTCATCATCAGAATGATGTGATGCCATCAAAACAAGATGTGCTTCTTCATTTTCAGAACTTGAAGATGAACTTACTTCATTGTCTTTAATGTATGCTTTCTTTGAACTTTTGCTCTTCTTGACTTTGAATCCATTCTTGCTTTGCAAAGAAGGGCAATCACTCTTTACATGCCCTAGTTTTCCACACTCAAAGAAAGTGAATTTCTTTCTTGAAGTTGATGCTTCATTATTCCTTATAAACTTCTTGTCTTGACCTTTCTTCTTGAAGATTTTTCCAAGCTTCTTTACAAGTATTTCTATATGCTCATCATCATCATCACTATCGGATTGAGATTATTCTTCTTGTGAACTATCATATTCTTTAGCTTTAGTTTTCAATGCAATAGATCGAATATTCTTTTCAATTCCTTCTTGTTGTTCCAAACGGCTTAACTCCAACTCATGTTCTTGTAATTTTCCAAAGAGTGTAGCCAAAGTCATTTTTGATAGACTATTCTTTTCTGAAATTCTTGTTAACTTTGGTTGCCATTCTCTTGTCAATGATCTTAGAACCTTTAAATTCAAATCACTAGGAGAAAATTCTTTTCCAAGAGCAATCAAATGGTTAGTCAAGTGAGTAAACCTGTTTTGCATATCTAGAATTGTCTCTCTTGGTAACATGCTAAACATCTCATATTCTTGAGAGAGAGAGTATTAATTTTTGACCTTTTTACTTCATCTGTTCCCTCATGGATGACTACTAAGGTATCCCACATTTCTTTGGCAGACTTACATGTAGAGACTCTAAAGAACTCATCCATGCCTAGGGCTGATGTTAGGATGTTCATGCCTTTTAAATCATATTGTACTTTCTTTTTCTCTTCTTCAGTCCATGAATTCTCAGGTTTTGGTTGAGCACTACCACTTGCTTCAACAATAGGTACAAAGGGGCCTTCTTCTATGGCTCTCCAAATTTCCACATCTAATGACTTAATAAAGATCTTCATTTTGATTTTTCAGAAGTCATAATGTTCCCTCGTTCTAATTTGGGGATTTTTCCACTATTGATCAAGTGTTCTTACAGATGCTTACGTCAAGGACCTTAAGAAGACTTATTAAACCCCAGAAAGCACACCATTTTCTGATTGATCAAGTGTTCTTACAGATGCTTACGCCAAGGACCTTAAGAAGACCTATCTGTTAGTACAGATAGCAACCTGAGAGGGGGGGGGGGGTGAATCAGAGTTGCCCCGTTTTTCGCCTTATTGAAATTATTACTTTCAAGATAATGATGATCACGAAACGGTAGTTGTGATTGCAGCGGAATTAAGCGTTGCTTGAAAGTAAAGATGAAGGATAGAAGAACTCACACACAGAGTTTTATCCTGGTTCACCTTCTATCCACCGAAGGCTACGTCCAGTCCCTCAAGAAAACCCCATGAGGATTTTTCCACTATTGATAAAAATCTCTTACAAGTTCTTATACCAAGGACCCTAAGAATTCCTATCAATTTCTTGTGAAAGCATACCACTTTCCACAGCCCCTGAAAGCAAACCACTTTCAGTTCCTGAAGGCAAACCACCCTCAGACCTTGAAGGCTAAACCACCTTCAATCAACACCCTGAAAGTATACCACTTTCAGTACCAACAACCCTTCACCGAGATCCACGGTGAATACTCAATCTTACAGAAAGAGATGAAGAAGAGTTTACAATTGGCTGAATCAATCCTTTAACATACAAGTGGATTGATCATGAGAATTTATGCTTTAATGCTTTTAAGAATAATAGGATTCTGAGTTCCTCAAGATATGAACAACTAAAGTGTTCTTATAAACATGAAGATCATGAACTCAGAATTTAGGCTCTTGAAGGTTTAAGTTCTAAAAGATGATCTAATTTTGACAAAGCTTTGGCCTAATGTTGTATTCTCATGTGTTGTTATGTTCTGGACTCAAATGGACTTTATATAGGCAAGGGGAAACGTCCTTGAACCATCACAACCCTTTCCAAAAGGTTTGAGACACAATGGTTCATGAAAAGATGCAACTTTTCGTTCTTGTAATCGATTACATCATTTAGTGTAATCGATTACACTAATAGCCGTTTCAGTTTGAATTTCAAATTCAAACATGTAATCGATTTCAAGCAAGTGGTAATCAATTATTTGCCTAGGTGTAATAGATTACCAGAAGGCTGAAATCAATTACACTAAGGTCCAACTTCCAGAAACTTGATCCTATGAGACCGGCTTAAGGTTTTCTACTTCTTTTGAGTTATGAAAACATTAAGCTTGATTAATTTAGGTGTTTTAAAGAGCCTTTATGCTTTAATATACCTTTAGAAGCATAAATCACCTAAACTAGGACTTCTAGGTATTGGATAGACTTTGTAGCGCTGTTTCCTTTAAGTCTTCTTTTCTTCTTTTTGTCGATGAGTTTGTCGTCATCAAAACCTCAGCCAGGGTCAGGAGCAAGACCTTCTTCACACTATCAACCCCCAGAAAGCACACCACTTTCTGATTACAGACCTTTCATCGAACACTACGGTGGACTTTGAATCAAACCGATTCAAAGGACCTTTTCCACAAATCCCAAACACTATGCTGGATGAAGAAGCTTTTATAATGGTTGATCAATCCTTTAATCTAAGAATGGATTGAAATTAGTTTGTATGCTCCAGGAAATCACAAATGAAGGCTCAAAATATTCTGAGTTCTTTTAACAGTTGAACATCATAAGTGTTCTTTGAAAATAAGAGTAAATTTGCTCAGAAAGATTGCTCTATGAGTTATGGAAGTTGTGTGTTGAATTCAGAGCATCATTGGACTATTTATAGGCACTAGAGGTCATCCATGAACCATTTCAATGCTTTCCCAACGTCCAAGAATGCATTGATTCATGAAAAGACACATCTTCTTGATATGGTAATCGATTACTGCAATATGGTAATCGATTACGCCACTAGCCGTTGTAGTTTAAGTGTCAAATTCAAACATGTAATCGATTACTGATATGTGGTAATCGATTATTGCCATTTGGTAATCGATTACTGATATGTGATAATCGATTACTCTAAAGTCCAGAACTTCATTTATTAAATTCTAAAGCCTAATTTGTTAGATTCAAACAATTTCATAAATTATTATATTTTGATAAATAACAATTTCACTCAAGGTTTAATATCGTTAGATAAAGATGTTCTAATACTTTGAATATTTCATACTCAGGAACATCTATATACTTGAAGACAAACTGCATACCTACGTACAAGGCATTATCAAAAGCAGATCTTCAAAGAAAAGCAAAGAAGAGGTGTATGTCTGGCAACCTATTGAAGACCTATTCTGCCAGTTGAGTGCGCCTGCCAAAGGAGTACGTCCGGCTATGGAGTACATCTGGCCACACACCTAACGAAGTACGTCCGCCTTTGGAGTACGTTTGGCAACCTTCTGAAGAGTTTGTTTGCCAATACTACTGAAGAGTTCGTTCGCCTAAAAGTGATGAACAGTTCGTTTGACAAAATGTTTCAAGCGTTAAAGATTATCTTCCTCGTCAAAGCATTAAATGAAGCACTGTTGATTGCAGAATAAAGAAGGGGACATAATTAATACTTTATTCCTCGTTCCTACAAAAGCTCTAACATTCCTTAAATCATGCAACCTTTTCAGAGTCAATGGCGTGATTTTCTGAACATCGGATCCCCTCAACGGTCAAATTTAAATCTTCTGTTCGGAGCATTTAATGTTCTCTTTGCTAGCATCCACGAGCATTTAATGCCCAAACGTGATCTCAAGGCTGAAAGCATTGAAGAGCCAGACGACGTCAACAAAAGCAATTAATGCTGCAATAAATGCATGGTAGAATGCATTTAATGCTAATACAGAGATGCAAAATTATCCGTTACTCACATAGACTGAGAGATTCAAACGGAACTATTTTCAATTCTTTATCAAGCTTACAGGGCACATCCTACTAAAAATATAAATAGAGCACTTAGCATCCGGATTCACTTGGAGACTTCCAAATGATCAAAGCATTCAAGTTTTTCTAAGTTCAACAATTACAATCTGTTCTATAGCCATAACTCAAAACTCAAAGTCATGCTTTACCTGAGTTAAGTTTTCTGACAGTGTGAAGTATTCACAGAGTGAAACTCTCATCCTTTTCACAAAACCCAAACAGAGAACCAATCTTCTTATCTTCTCTGTATATTGTACTTAATCTTTCTACCCACTCTTGCTGAAGAGAAATAGTAGAAACACAAAACTTCTTTGCTAAAAGAACTGGGAGCAGTTCTGTCGAATACTGAATTAGGAGAAGTCCTGTTTAAAACTTGTAAAGGAGAAGTCCTGTAGAATACTTGTACTATTTTGTAAATTTAGTGGAAAATCTTGGTGAAGCCAAGGACTGGACGTAGCCCTATCGATTAAGGGGGTGAACCAGGATAAATACTTTGCGTGCTTTACTTTTCAGTTTTAAGTTATTTTCCGGTGCACTTACTCTTGACAATATTTGAAACTAATAACTGTTTATAACTGAAAAGAATTTTAAAAATCACACACACAATTCAAACCCCCCCCTTTCTTGTGTGTGTTTACTACTAACATAATTGAGTCTTTCTACTTTGTTTTAATTGTAAAAACATGTTATTCTCAATTAGTTGATTATTTATGAGCCTTCATATGTAATGTGACCTTAATAAAGCATAGCACACTAAGTAACAAGACTTAAGCTAAGAACTAGAACCTTAATTTATAATCTTGAAGTTGTAAGATGTTTCTTTTAAGTCTTTTTTGTGATGTGCGTTGTCTTCATCAAAACATCAGCCAAAGTCAAGGAAGAGGTCTTCTTCAAACCAAGTAAGACGATCCTGAGGTCAAATGAGGGGTCTGTTTTGCACCTAAAACTTTGAATTTTGTGAATTTCTTCTCTGTATCAAAAGTCCAAGTTAAATACATAGAGAAGCTAATATTTACACTATCTATAGGCTGAAACTAAGTTTTTACCAAATTAACGTCTTTGAGGGTTAAAACGATCAATAATTCAAGCACATAAGTAGAATAAGTGTCTAAAATGATATCCAAATATACGTAAATTTGACACTTATCATCAAGCTGAAACTAACAAACAATGACCCAAGAAAATTTGGGTACCTAAAACTATTATTGTTCCTCTTGCAGATGTGTTTAACAGTACAAAGCAAAAGAGAACAATGGTACCTGGATAGTGGATTCTCACGACACATGACGGGAAGAATGTCTTTATTCCCAAAGATCCATGCTAAGGAGAATGGTGGAAGAGTTACCTTTGGAGGTAACCAAAAGGGCTTCATCGTCGAAGAAGGAGGCGTTGGTAAGGCCCCTCTTCCTGTAATACAGAATGTTCTTTTGGTTGAAGGATTAAAACATAATCTACTTAGCATAAGTTAATTATGTGATAGTGGGTTCACTGTTACCTTTAAGAAAGTGAAGTGTAAAGTCACGGACGATGATGACAATGTTATCTTTGAAGCTCAGAGATAAGGGAATCTATATAAGACGAACTTGGAAAACCTTGCAAGTCAAAATGTAACATATCTAGTGTCAGCAGAGGATGATAAGTGGATTTGGTATAGGAAGCTAGGGCATGCCTCTTAAAGACCATTACAAAGATGGTCAAACATGACTTAGTACATGGTTTGCCAAAACTATCTTTCAAATCTGGTGTCACATGCTCAGCATGTCTTCAAGGAAAACAATTAAAAAGCTCTTTCCCTTCGAAGAGCGTTGTGAGTATAAGTAGACCTATGGAGATGTTACACATGGACTTGTTTGGACCTACTAGAACGGCTAGTTGTTCTAGAAAAAGGTATTGTCTTGTCATCGTCGATGACTAAACCAAATTTACATGGTTTCAGTTCCTAAGTTTTAAGGACGAAGCATTCAAGTCATTCGCAATCATCGCCAAGAGAGTTTAGAATGAGAAGGTATATTGCATTACATCTATTCGAAGTGATAGAGGTGGAGAATTTGTCAATGAAGAATTCCACAAATACTGTGAGCAGAATGGCATCTTTCATCAACTATCAGTTCCTAGAACTCCACAACAGAATGGCGCAACTGAAAGAAAAAACAGATCACTTCAAGAGATGGCCAGAACAATGTTAAGTGAAACTTCCTTGCCTAAGTATTTCAGGGCTGAAGCTATTCACACTGCTTGCTATATCCAGAACAGGATCCTTATGCGACCAATTCTGAAGAAAACTGCATATGAACTGTGGAAAGGAAGGCAACCAGACATCTCTTATTTCCATCCTTTTGGATGCCCATGCTTCCATCTCAACACCAAAGATGATCTCGGAAAGTTTGATGCCATGTCTGACAAAGGAATTTTCCTAGGATATTCACCAAATTCAGAGGAATTCCGTGTATACAATTCATGAACTCTATGATTGAGGAATCCATCCATGTGAAGTTTTATGATATCAACTCAAGTGGAAATAAAACCTTTCTTGAAGATGACTTTGATAACCTGAATCTAAATGAAGAACCATCATCTACCAAAGCCCAACCATCAAATGAAGATGTTCCATCTAAACAAACTACATCGTCTGATGACCATATAATGGAAGACGCCACTACTTTATCTGAGGCAGCCTCGTCTAATCAAGTCATTACATCTAGTGGAATCTCTCTTCCAAGAGAATGGAGATTCAAACCTAATCATCCTCCAAATCAGATCATTCGTAGTGTCTCTGAAAAGGTAAGAACTCGATCTTCATTTCATAATTATGGTAACTGTGCGTTCTTGTCTGAAATAGAACCTAAGAACATAGCTGAAGCATTACAAGACGAAGGATGGGTGATGGCTGGATATTATATGATGTTTTCAGGTTGTTTTTAGTCTTTTTATTTTATTATTTTTGCGTCACATATAGGATTTTTATTATTTTTACAGATTTTATATTTATTTTGCATTCTGCATATAGATTAGATTTTATTTGTTTTTCTAACTTTATTTTATATTTTTAGGAATTTTTATAGCTATTTTATATTTTTAGGAAAAGCTGGTATAGTTATCATTTTTTTGTCCAGGGACCGATTTGTAAGGTTTCAGGAAATCAAGGATCAAAGTGTAAAGGTTCAAGAGAGGAGGATGAAAAGTGAAGTTTGAAGGAGTCAAAGGGCCAGAATTGAAGTCCTAACAAAGAGAGGACTTGAAGTGAAGTTGAAGAAGATGAAGCAACTCTCTTTGATTTGAGCACATGTAAAATAAGGTTTGAAGGATTAATGGTGGAAGGAAGGAGTTTCAGAACTTATTAGGCGCTGAATGAGCCTAATTAAGCCAATAAATTCCACCATTGAAGAAGAAAGGAATCCAAGAAGAAGCTTCCAGTGTTCGTGCCAGCGCTGCAGCGTTGGAAGTCCCAACGCTCAAGCGCTGGACCTCTGAATAGGATGTGAGTCAGAGGTTTCACCCAGCGCTGCAGCGTTGGAAGCTAGCGCTCAAGTGCTGGGCCGATTTCTGCACGTTGGTTTTTAATGCATCCCAACGCCCAAGCATTGGGAAAGCCAGCGCTCAAGCGCTGGAGGTCAGGTTTTTGCTATAAATAGGGAGCTTTTCTTCACTTGTAAGACACACCTATTCAGAATACAACAAGTGTTCTTCTTTCCTCCTTAAGATCATTGTTCCTAGGAATTGTGGGAAGCCATACTTGAGCTCCTATCCAGGGTAATTCAATGACTCTTTTAGCCATGCTTGGCTAATTCTTTTTAAGTTTCTTGGGTTGTAGTAGTTTATAGCTTATGTTCTAGTCTTTTTCTTCATTTCTGAATAATAATTCCTTTCATGTTTTATTTCTTTGCTCTTAATATTGTCTTGTTGTACACAAGAAGTTTTGCTTATTACTTATGTCATAAGATCATTTGGTAAGTAGTAAGGGAACTAGGAAATATAAAAAAGCTATAAGTATATATCTCTAAAGATCATTAGGATAGACGTAGCTTTATGTTGGCCCGAATTCATTCTTCATCTTCTTTTCTCGTTAACTAAATCACAAGATCTTGGATTTAGTAATTAGGAAGAAAGTTCTACATTTCTTAAGATCATTAACTTGTAGAAATTCTAGGTGATAGCCAAACCGCAAGTGCACGGTTGTCTATCGCGTAGTAAAAAGATCGAACCCAAGGGATAGGTGTTCTTATTAATATAATATTTAGTACTCGTGCAGAAAAACTAAAAGGTGAATATATGATGTTGGTTTTTAGAACAAAAAAAAGAACAAAAGCATAAAAAGATAAGAAATAGAGATGATGATAATTAAGCTCTTGGGTTGGTTTACATAGTCTATAAAACATGCTAGAAATTTCCTACTTAATTTCTGAATTTTAAATCCATTTTCATGATGCTATAGCCTAGTGTAACTACAAGTTAATTCCTTAAGCATTGTAGATCTTTCTTTTTAATTACTAAACCCAATTCCTTGGTACCTAGTTAACTAAAGAAGAAGATGAAGAAGATGTTCGGGCCAACATAAAGTTACGTCCATCCTAATTCCTTAGTGATGTATACTTATAACCTTTTTTATTTCCTAGTTCCCTTACTACTCACCAAATGGCCTTATGTAATAAGCAATAAGCAAAACTTCTTGTGATCATCAAGATAGAAATGTAAGAAAAAACTAGTACATAAATTATAAACTAAAACAACCCAAAAACTTTAAGAAGAAGTTAGCCAAGCATGGCTAAAGGAGTCATTGAATTACCCTGGATAGGAGTTCAAATATGGCTTCCCACAAGTCCTAGGAACAATGCTCAAAAGGGAGAAAGAGAGAATACTTGTTGTATTCTAAGAGGTGTGTTTTTCAAGTGCAAATTGTCTCCCTATTTATAGCAAAAATCTGGCCTTCAGCGCTTGGGCGCTGGCATTCCCAACGCTTGGGCGTTGGGATGCAATTAAATCCCACTTCCAGACCGAGGGCCAGCGCTTGAGCGCTGGCCTCCCAGCGCTGCAACGCTGGGTGCTGTTGCTTCAGCTCCAAGCTTTTCCTTTCTTCTTCATGGTAGTGGGTTTTGAATGCCTTAAAAATCCACTTATTCAACCTTTAATCAATTCTGAAACCTTCTTCCCACTACCATCAATCCTTCAACATTATTTCCCATGTGCTAATTTATAGAGTGATTCTTCATATTCTTCTTTTCCACTTTTGGTCCTCTCTTGGTTAGCACTCCAATTCAAGCCCTTTTTCTTCTTGCAACTTCAATTTTCAGCCCCCAACTCTTGAACCTTTAGACTTTGGTCCTTCACTTCCTGAACTTTACAAATAGGCCCCTGGACAAAAATGATAATTTCTACCAGCTTTCCTAAGAATACTTTACCTACAAAAATTCCTAAAAATATAAAATAAAGTTTAAAAACCAAATAAAAGCTAATCTATATGCCAAATGCAAAATAAATAGAAAATCTACATAAAAATAACAAAAAACCTATATGAGACTCAAAAATAACAAAATAAAAAGACTAAAAAGACCCTAAAAACATCATATAATATCCACTCATCACTAGGCTATGGCATCATGAAATTGGACTTAAAATTCAGAAATTAAGTAGGAATTTGCTAGCATATCTATAGACTATGTAAATCGACCCAAGAGCTTAATTCTCATCATCTCTATTTCTTATTATTTTATGCTATTGTTTCTTGCTAGTTCTAAAACCAACATCAAATATTCATCTTTTAATTTTTCTGCACAAGTACCAGATATTATAATAATAGGAAACCTATCCCTTGGGTTCGATCTTTTTATTACAAGATAATCAACCGTGCACTTGCGGTGTGGCTATCAAGTTTTTGGCGCCGTTGCCGGGGATAGGTTTTTTTTCTTGTTATTATTTTGTTTAGTACTTCTTGTTTATATAAAAAAAAAGAAAAAAAATTTGTGTTGAATAGGTGCTATTGACTTCTTTTGCTTTTCTGCATGGTAGGACATTTTGAATTCGACCCTGAAATTGAAAGAACTTTGCATCGCAGATTAGCGGAGCAAAGGAGATTAGCAAGAGCCATGTCTGAAACACAAGTGCAAATGGAGGAGCGCCTCCGTGCTGAATACAATGCAAGGGTAGAAGATGAAGTCCAAGCTAGACTTCAAAGGCAGAGAGCTGAGGAGGAAGAGCGGGATGCCAACCGTTCCCTTCGTGATATCACAGCCCCCGAGGTAGATTACAATTTTGAGGGGAGTATTGCAGTTCCGGAGGATGCACTACCAAATTTTCAGATTCCTCCACACTTCATCTCTTTGGTTAGTCAGAACCAATTTGGTGGAAGTATCAATGAAGACTGCCACACACATCTGGAGCGATTCACCAGGCATTGCTCAACCTTAAGGAGAAATGATGCTCACTTGGATACGGTAAGACTTATGCTGTTTCCATTTTCCTTAAGAGATGTGGCAGAGGAGTGGTTATCTTCACAACCACTCAGGAGCATTACTTCATGGGATGATTTGGCCGAGAAATTCACGGCTAAATTTTCCCCTTACAATCGCATAAGGAAGTTGAAGCAGGAAATAAACTCCTTCATTCAACAAGATGCTGAAAACCTGTATGAGACATGGGAGAGGTTCAAGGGACTTCTCAGAAGGTGCCCAGGTCACAACATTTCTATCGCAGATCAGGTAGAAAAATTTTATGCAGCTTTGAATGATTACACCAGAGACAAGCTAGATACTGCTGCAAGTGGGGCATTTGATGCTTTGCCGCCACAGGGAGCTCTTGATCTAATCAACAAACTTGCTGCAAGAGCTGCCCATTCAAACCAGGACCGGGCAATAAGAAAAGGTATTTGTGAGGTTGAATCTTTTGATGCCATTGTAGCTTCAAATAAACTTTTATCCAGGAAAGTTGATGCAATGGTCAAAAGAATGGAAAGTGTTCAACTGAGCCCGGAGGAGGCGGAATTAGAGGCTGAGGTAAAGGCTATGGGGAATTTCCAAAATTCCTATGGCAATACCTATAATCCAAGCTGGAGAAACCACCCCAACTTTTCTTGGAGGGACCAAGGGGGTGGTCAAGGAGAAGTCAGGCAACAGTTTCAGAGGCCATACCAGAATCAGAGGCCACCAATGCCTTTGAACCCAAGCCAAGGAAGAAAGAGCTTGGAAGAAATTGTTGGTGAAATAGGCCAACAAACTGCACAATTCATGAATGAGACAAGGACAAGTGCAAAGAATCATGAAGCCTCTATTAGAATTTTGGAGGTTCAGGTAGGCCAAGACCATCTCAGAGAGGATTCCAGGTACTTTTCCTTCTGATACTCTTGTCAATCCAAAGGAAAATGTAGAGAATGTTTCAGCTATCACTCTTAGGAGTGGTAAAACTATGCCTGAAAGGGTGGTGGAAATTGAACAAGAGGTGAATTGTGAAGACAAAGAGAGGTATGTGCCTAATGTTGCTGAAAAAATTGTTGAACATGTAATTCCTCCTTCTAAGAAAATTGGCAAAGTACCATTTCCCAAGGCTTTAAAAAAGAATTTGGAAAAACAATTCTCAAGATTCCCGTGGATATTGAGGGATTGCCGAATGCAAAAGCTCTCTGTGATTTGGGAGCTAGTATTAACCTCATGCCACTCTCCATGTTTAGGAAATTGGACATGGGAGAGGCCACTCCTACTCTTATGTGTTTACAGTTAGCAGACAGATCAATAAAATACCCCTATGGGGTGGCTGAAGATGTGCTGGTAAGGGTTGACAAATTTGTCTTCCCGGTTGATTTTGTGATCCTCGACATGGAAGAAGACTCAAAGGTACCGTTGATTCTTGGGCGGCCATTCCTTGCTACAGGAAACGCCAAGATTAATGTAGCAGAAGGCCTCCTATCTTTGAAGGTAGGGGATGAAAAAGTCAAGTTTTCTGTATTCTGGACTTGTAAGCATTATGAGTCCGAAGAAGAGGATGAGTTCAAAGATGATGTATGTATCAAGAAAAGAAAGAGTGCCCCTAATTGATTAAAGGGAAGGGTCTATCTCGGACCTTAACAATGAGCTGGTTGGGAGACAACCCAACTTAGGATAGTTTATAATTCTGTCTTTTTAATTTTCTGCATCATTCTTGTAAATAAATAAAAGAAAAAAAAATTCTATGTTCTTGCTGCAGGAAGGGCCAGCGCTCAAGCGCTGGAGGCCAGCGCTCATGCGCTCTGCCCCTGCCAGACCCCCTGGTTCCAGTGTTTACCAACGCTTCAGCGTTGGGGGCCAGCGCTCATGCGCTAGGCCCCTGGAATCCCAGTTTTATTTTTTGTATTTCCAGCGCCAAAGCGTTGGAAACCTAGCGCTCAGGCATTGGGATCTCTGATGCCCAGTTTTTATTTTAATTCCAGCGCCCAAGCGTTGGCATCCCCAACGCTCAAGCGCTGGAGCTCGGGCAGATTCTCTGTTTTGTTTTTATTTTGCTGTTTTCTGTTTTCTGTTTTCTGTTCACCTTTTCTTGAAAAGTTTTAGATTCTTTTAGTTTTCCCTTGTTTCTACAATGGTTTTAATTTTTGGGAACTCAAGAATTCTTGTTTTTAAGGTGGACACAATCTTTCAACCCATGTTCTTAAGTGTGCTGTTTTTGGAACTAACAAGTCAAGCAAGCTTGTGCTTGTGAGATTTTTGTTTGTTCAATGTTACAGGATAGGTACCAGAAGGAGAAAGAGCCCTCTTGAACTTAAGTGTTCAAAATTGATTCTTGCATTGAGGTTCCCTTGGACTTTTGTGGAAAAATTTGTGATTGTGCCAGCTTGTAGTTTTTCTTTTTAATTTTTAGCTTTATTCTTTAGTTTAGTTTTTCTGTTTTATTTTTGCATGAGTCTTGAGTATATTATCCAGTCTGAATGCTACTATTGCTGTAAGTGCTTTATCTGATTGAACTACTTTTGAAAAGGTTCTATGTTTTGAAGCGGTTAGGATTGCATGCTGTTAGAATTGATTTTGGATATCTTGATTGTTTTGGTTGTTGGCAAAGTTTTTCTGAGTTCTAAAAAGGGTACTACTTACCCTGTCTTTTTCTGAGAGCTGAGGACTCTGAATTCTTGATTGTGAAATTTTTCTGCCTTGTGTTGCATGTTGATTGGGATTTTGTATACTTTGTGAGTTGAGAAGAGATTATAGGCATTTTTGAAAACTAAGAGTTTTGGTTGAAAAGCAAAAATCCACTAGTAGCCCCTTTTTGAGCCTTAAAAGAGTCATTCTTTGAAGCCTGCTTTGTGTGATATTTTTAAGTTGTTATTGTGATTCATGTGCTGAAATTGTTAGAGCTATGTTTGTGGGTTTCTCTCTTGAAAAAGTTAAAAAAATAAGGTATGTGCCTTAGAAAAAATAATGAAGTAGTGGGGTGAGAAAGAGTATGAGGGGAGTAAAATTCAAGTCATTCATCCCATACATTCCACTACTTTGTTCAAAAAAAAAAAAGAGAAAAAGAAGAGAAAAATTGAGAGGACCCTTGTGTTGAATTGTTGAAGCTCTTAGTCAAAAAAAAAAATTCAGCCTTCCGCGGTGGTGTTTCCTGTGTGTTCTGTTGGCTCTCCCTGTGGAAACTCCTTGCTCTTGGATAAGAGTGAAGAGTGCCGAGGTGAGGAGATGTTTGATCCTCAGGAGGGGTTGGTTTTGCAGTCTCCTAGGAGACGTGGTCGCCCAAAGAAACTGGGTGGTTCAGCTGGCTCCAAGGGGGTATCAGTTTCAGCAGGTAGGGCTAATGGGCTGGGGGTTAAGAGGGCTCGAGGCCGTCCTAGGAAAGAGATCAGGTGTCTGGAGCCTTCCTCTCCTCTCTGTTCTCTTGTGGAGGCCGTGGCGGAAGGTGATAGAGCCGATGGTCTCGTTTCCGCGCCTGTCCTGTCCGCGACTCCAGTGCCCCAGACTGTGATGACGAGAGCTAGATGTGCCATTGAGGTTGGTAAACAGGTGGGTGTTGTTTTCGATTGCCCTGACAGCGAGGCAGTTAAGTATATTGCGGCCCAAATATTGGAGCGTAAGATGGCGTAGGGTCCTATCTTTTCTGTGTAGGTGTTGCTTTTTGGGATCCGTCATCTTGTTACCTTTGGTGGTTGTTTCTTTGACAGGGTGGGGCGCTGTTTAGGAGTCTGGGTTTAGAGATGGTGGGTGTTGTTTTTTTTGCTGTCGTGCTGGTGGCTGTGGATTGCTCTGCGGTGTTGTCCTTGGATTGTATTTGGTTGTAGGGCCGTTCTGGTGCTTTTTGGGTTGCGGGTTTCTTTTGTATAGGGCGTCGTTGCTTTGGGTGGGTTTCTGTATATTCTCTTTTTGTTTGATGTTGCCGACCCTGTCCTGTTTTTGTGGCGGGCGCGTAGCAGTTATGTTGTTTTGACAGCCACTTCTATTTTAATATATAATTTCGCTTTCTAAAAAAAAACAATAGATTCTGAGTCAGCCAATAGAGTTGCCAAGTTCTTGAAATCCACACCTTGAATTGTTCAACCCTTTGGCCAAGTTACAACCTTCAAAAATCTCTTCAAAACTACTTAGTTGCACTGTTTCAGTTTTGATTTGAATGATAGGCAGAATTATTGAGCTTTCTTGTTTTTCATGGAGAATATTATTTTCTGAGCTTAATTTGATGAACTCAAACATGTTGAAGAGCCAAGCCTAACTTTCTTGATTCTATATCTTTAAACATGCAGGTCTTCCATATCCGCTAAGCTTTCTTGGAAAGGTTTTTGTGCTTCAAGTTTTAATCAGATAAACTTTTTCTAAACTCAGGGACGAGTTTCTCTTTAAGTTTTATCGCTTGAGGACAAGCTGTCGTTGGGTATAGTGGTGTGATGGCAGGATATTATATGATGTTTTTAGGTTGTTTTTAGTTTTTTATTTTATTATTTTTTGAGTCACATATAGGATTTTTATTATTTTTACATAGATTTTATATTTATTTTGCATTCTGCATATAGATTAGATTTTATTTGTTTTTACATAGATTATTTTTATTTATTTGCTTGAGTCAGAGGTTGCACCCAGCGCTGCAGCGTTGGAAGCCAGCGCTCAAGCGCTGGGCCTATTTCTGCACGTTGGTTTTTAATGCATCCCAACGCCCAAGCGTTGGGAAAGCCAGCGCTCAAGCGCTGGAGGTCAGGTTTTTGCTATAAATAGGGAGCTTTTCTTCACTTGTAAGACACACCTATTCATAATACAACAAGTGTTCTTCTTTCCTCCTTAAGATCATTGTTCCTAGGAATTGTGGGAAACCATACTTGAGCTCCTATCCAGGGTAATTCAATGACTCTTTTAGCCATGCTTGGCTAATTCTTTTTAAGTTTCTTGGGTTGTAGTAGTTTATAGCTTATGTTCTAGTCTTTTTCTTCATTTCTGAATAATAATTCCTTTCATATTTTATTTCTTTGCTCTTAATTTTATCTTGCTGTACACAAGAAGTTTTTCTTATTACTTATGTCATAAGATCATTTGGTAAGTAGTAAGGGAACTAGGAAATATAAAAATGCTATAAGTATATATCTCTAAAGATCATTAGGATAGACATAGCTTTATGTTGGCCCGAATTCATTCTTCATCTTCTTTTCTGGTTAACTAAATCACAAGATCTTGGATTTAGTAATTAGGAAAAAAGTTCTACATTTCTTAAGATCATTAACTTGTAGAAATTCTAGGCTATAGCATCATGAAATTGGACTTAAAATTCAGAAATTAAGTAGGAATTTGCTAGCATATCTATAGACTATGTAAATCGACCCAAGAGCTTAATTCTCATCATCTCTATTTCTTATTATTTTATGCTATTGTTTCTTGCTAGTTCTAAAACCAACATCAAATATTCATCTTTTAATTTTTCTGCACAAGTACTAGATATTATAATAATAGGAAACCTATCCTTGGGTTCGATCTTTTTATTACACGATAATCAACCGTGCACTTGCGGTGTGGCTATCAATGGGTCCTAGCTATGCAAGAATAACTCAATCAATTTGAGAGGAGAAAAGTGTGGAATCTTGTTCCCAGACCTAAAGGCAAATCCATCATAGGAACCAAGTGGGTCTTCAGAAACAAAGTAGATGAAGATGGAAAGGTGACAAGAAAAAAAACAAGATTGGTAGCTCAAGGTTACAATCAACAGGAAGGAATTGATTACAGTAAAACATGTTCCCTTGTTACTCGTATTGAGGCCATTCGCATACTTATAGCATTCAAATGCCAACACTCAATCAAGCTTTATCAAATGGATGTGACGAGTGCTTTCCTAAATCGATACATTGAATAAGAAGTATATGTTAAACAGCCCCCAAGCTTTGAAGAACCAACTCTGCCAGATCATGTGTTCAAGATAAGAAAAGCCCTATATGGACTACAGCAAGCTCCAAGAGATTGGTATGATCGTCTGAGCTCATTTCAAATGAGTAATGGTTTTTCAAGGGGTAAAGTTGACAATACTTTATTTAGACGAAAGTCATCAAATGATTTCATTTAAGTTCAATTATATGTTGATGACATCATATTCAGTGCTACTAATGATACTCTGTGCAACGAATTTTCTAGTCTTATGCAGAGTGAATTTGAAATGAGTATGATGGGAGAATTGAAGTTCTTACTAGGTCGGCGAATTCGTCAAGAACAAGGAAAGACATACATCCATCAGACGAAGTATGTGAAAGATCTTCTGAAGAAATATAACATGGAGACATACATCCATCACTCGCAATCTCTTATTTAACTGTTTTGTTTGCAAGCATTAATCTCATCGTATTTAATGCGCGTGGGATTTTGATTTTCTCTCTCCTCAAAATTCAAAATGCAATCATTTCATTGCACGATAACCTAAAAACCCCTTTTGCATTCCATGCATTCTATCAATAGTAACTTCCTGAAATGGTTTCAACACACTCACCTCATTTTACACAAACTGAAACCCGAGCTCTCGTCTTCCTCTATTTTCTTACATACTAACCTTGTTCTAGAGAAACCTTCAAGCTTCAATGGCACCTAAGAAGCAGACGACCTGTCCACTTCAACTCACACAGGCACAAGCAGAGATTATCAGGAAAAGAAACAATTGTAACAAAGTCAACATAAGAGAGAAAATAGAGAGAATCAGGAAACCAACTGTGGCAAACTTGGGAGACAAACCTCTCGTATCTCCACGTTACATAGACCTGAACTTGTTCCAGTATGTCAAAGTTCCAAGTATAGAGGAGCTTCTTCAACAAAATTGGGAAAGTATGCATCTCACCTCTCAGACTCCTGTCATTACACCTTTGGTCAAGGAGTTCTATGACTGCGCATTCAATGTCAGTGCAAGCAACATCCGGACCCATTGTCTAAGGATAATCATAAACATCTATCTATCTAGCAATGGTACTGCTCTTGGTTTAGATGTTGGAGAAGGAGATAAATATAACAACCATTGGATGGACACAACTTCATATGCTAATTGTATTTGGAAGGAAGATCCCAAAATAGGAGGCACCACTATAAACAACCTCACAAAAGTCTGTATTTTTCCACACAACGTGATTAACAAAGTGATACTTCCTAAGGAAGGATCAAGAGACCTTGTTAACAAGTTGGCATAGTTCGCCTTGTACAAGGTGATGAAGGGTGCGAAAATTAACCTACCTCATCTGATCTTTCAACGTATCCTAAACACCCTTGAAAGTTCCAATGGAAACTTGCTGTATGGATCCTTGATTACATCTATGTTAGGTACACTGGGGTACTTCACAAAGGAATTTGAGCAAACCCACTTCATTTCTCATGATTACATTTATCCTACTCCAATCAGGATAGGTGATGTAAAAAGAATGAAGGTGGATCTTAATGTCTCAAATGTTCCCAGGGACTTTTTGGGTAAGTTCACAAAATAGCCGCAAAGCTCCAAGGCTGCCCCTGCACTTCCCTCGTCTGCTTGTGATAAAGCAACAATGCTTCCTCCTCCTCCTGTTCGAATCACTCGAGCAAAACGACCCTCATCTAACAAGAGGGACCCTTTACCTTCCACTGAAGAATTGTAGTCGCCTGAGCCTGCACCTAAGTGAAGATGCCTTACCAAGATTGGTAAGACGAGAACCTTGTCTGTACAGGATGCTGAAGTGAAGCCTGTCATGTCAAGTGCTCCAAATGCTGAAGTGATTCCACAAGCTACTGCTGACCCCATTGAGGAAGGAAAAATTCCCAATGTTACAGGTGAAGTGGTTCTTGAACAAAGAACTCAACCCCCGTTTGCTCTCAACACTTACTTGGAATTTCTGCCAAGCAGTTTTCAACCTTTCATTGAGGATATCTTTGATGTCAAGGATGACGAAAACTGTGGCTATCGTTGCATTTTTGAATTGTTAAACATGGGGGAAGACAAATGGTCTGACATCCGGGCCACGATGATCAAGGAAATGGAAGAAAGAAGAAATCTACACTTGAACAGACTCGGTTCAGATACTGAATATGCATCAGTCTTGAAAGCACTTCATCTAGCACCGGACGAGCCTGCTCTTTAACCTAAATGGTTTTCTGTTCCGGATATGGGTTTGCTTGCTGCAGCAGCATTTAACATCGTCTTAGTGACTATATCCAACAAGGAATGCTGCACCTACCTTCCGCTCATCGGACCAGTGCCTTCAGTGCCTAAAGTTGTTGTTCTTGGCAACATCAAAAAAATTCACTAGGTTCGTGTGAAGCTTCAGGAAGACTCTCCATTGCCTTTGGTGTACCCATAATGGGAACATCATAGTGCTGGTGATGCAAAGGATTGGACTACCCCACTTCTTCATTGTTTGGTAAGTTCCAAAAGTCCCTTGAAGCTCAGCAAGATGATTTTGTTAATATGCTATTCTCTGTTCCACCCAATCTTCTTGAGTATGTATTCATTGATGATGATGATGCCCTTATCGTGGTCATTTAGTCTTAGTGGCATCCTAGACTAACCCAAGAGACGCATTTTCATAATTGGACTTTCATAATCAATTAATTAAATGCTGGATGATTTGATTACCTCAATATATATATATATATATATATATATATATATATATGCGCATGATTATGTTTGGGGTCTTGTTTGCTTTGAGTTGACCCTTGTTTTTTTGAGTGCTTATTGTGTGGGCGCTTATCGCCAAATGGAAGAGTACCCATTTCATCAAGTACAGTATCCCAGACACGATGAGATCCAGTTTCTCAACCCAGATGTTGGAGAAACGTGGAGTTATAGTCGTATCTACCGTACCTCTACGTATACCAGATGGATTAGGAGTACACGACGAGATCGTGATTGTTTGACCATGGATGTTGGCTATCACAGAGGGGCTATCTGCTTTACAGTTCCTCCGCGATGTATTTTAGACATTATTAGTTCTTTCGATGATATAGTTTGTGGGCGACGGCCAGAGGATCCGCCTATTGACGGGCGCGTGATGTTTTCTTCAAATGATGACCTACTGTCGGAGGTGACTACTGCTTGTTTAGCACAGTGATGTAGGAGAGAATTGTTGCGTCGACGTGAGAGGTTGGAGCGTCTGGTGGCTTGACATAGGGTTTCTCGGGGTTATATGTGTTAGTTTTCTATTTTTAGCGTATCACTTCTGAGGGATCTACCTGCGTGTGGTTCTCGGTTGTGTTGACTTAGTTTATTTTTCAGTCAGTACTCTTTTATTGAATCATCTTTGCCTTGAGGCAGTTAATATATCAATTTTATTTCAGTTTTAATTTCCACTTCTTTTTGCAACGTCTTTTATTTGTTGATATTTACTATAATAAACCTCGTAAAAATCAGGGCATTACAGTTGTTCCCACTAAGTTGATCTATAGATCCATAAAATTTCTTTTAGAAAAAAAATGAGTTTTGGGCTTCAAAAGTAATTTTGGAAGTAGCTTTTCTTGAAGTATTTTGGCAATGTTGTTACAGATGCTAAGGACTTCTAAGAAATGAGTGTATATGTGAAAGAAAAATTTAGCTTGATGATGTTGTTACTATAGACGAACCCTACTTGTGTGAGTGAGATCGGGAAAAGTTATTTTTGGAACCTTGTGGTGTTGATTAAAAAGAAAAAATTCACCTTGGCTTTTTGTGTTGTTTGGCCGAGACATTGTAAGTGGTTTTGTGTAAGACCCTCAAGTTTTGAGTATTTATGTTTTGGCCCTTGGATATTTTATAACTAGGTTTTGATCCTTTGAGTTTGGATAATTGAGTTTTAGTCCTTGGACTAGTCAAAACTGGATTGGAATTTAGTATTAAGAGCTTTAATGATGTTTTGAATTCAGATTGGGAAAATGTTGGTTAGAGTTTTAACAAGATAAGTTGTGGCTTAGTGGTTGAGGCTTAAGCATTTGATTTGCATGGCTTGTGTTCTAATCCTAGTGAAGTAGTTTTGATTTTTATTCCAATTTTTGAGTGGCTTAAATGGAGCTGAAGTAGGATTTCGAAATTTGAGTTGAGACAAGGAGATTAATGAGTTAAATGAGGTTGTTGGGAGTTATAAGCTGAGTTTGAATGGATTGAATGGGTGTTAAGTGAGTTAATGCTTGTTGGGGGTTACAAAAGGGTGTTAAGGTGGTGTAAAGGGAAATAATGGACTTGTCTATGGTTTAATAAGGAGTGAAAGGGGCTGAAATTAGAATAAGAAGGAGGTCTGGGCGTGCTCCTCTCCCCTCTCCATCTTACTTCTTTTCTTTTTCCCAAATTGCTGAGAACTTAGCCTACAAATCGATGAATTCTACGAATGACGATCTGTAGTAAAGGGAGATGGAAAGGATACGGAGAACGATGCAATAAGCAGAGAAGGACTACGAAGAGAAGAATGCAAGGTTGAGGACTGAGTTCGCGAAGGAATTGGTAGAACTCTGCAAGAAGTATGGTGTTGTGTACCAAGGGATCGAGGTTGGTGTTTCCTTTCTTTTCCCTAGGTCATATGTTTTAGAGTTTTGGGAAATTATTAGAATTTTGAGTATACATGGTATCCAAATTTATAATGAGTTTTGGGCTTGGGAAAGTATGGTTTTCCAAAAGTAGAGTTTAGAATTCCTTTTTAGGGGTGAAAAACAGTGTTTTCAGGCTTTCTGGCAGGGAGCCAACGCATGCGCGCTGGACTCCCAACGTCTGGGCGTGGAGGTTCTACCCAGTTTGTGTTGCCAGACAGGGACCCAACGCTTGGGCGTTGGAACCCTGGCAGCAAGTTGTTGTTTTGCTTGTTTTCGATTTAAATCTTGTGAAGTCGGTTTCTGGTCTTTTCCTTGGTTGTTGATGATTGTGAACATATGTTATCATGATAGGTCGGAGGACAAGACCAAGCAAAGGAGTAAAAGGTAAGGGTGACTCAGTACTAGATCGAGTCAGTTGTGCTTTACAAATGATTTTGTTGGAAACTATTTTGTTTTGTATATGATGGAAATCTTGGTATTGTGATGCGTGCTTGGATTTGAGAATTTATGTTATGATATGTTGATGATGATGTTGATGTGAAGTTGGTATGTTATATTTATAACGTTTATGAAAATTGTTGATGTATAGTGAGGTTGAACATGTTGGCATGGCATATGCATTTTTTAGGCCGAAGGTGATGAGATGGGTTGTAGTCCCATGTGATCGTGCTGGAGGGCGATGAGATTGGTTTTAGCCCCATGTGATCGTGCCTGAGGGTGATGAGATGGGTTTAAGTCTCATGTGATCATCTCGTATTATGTAGTTGCATTTGAGGATTCATAAGCATGGGTTATGATGTTGATCATGAGTATTTTGTCACAATTATTGTTTTGTATTATCTTTGTGTTTTCGAGTTAACCCTTTCTGTTTGTGTTTAGGCGCTTGACGCCAGAGACAGACTGGGCGATGATTTTTATTTCTTGAAGAGCATTATGGATTCAGAGTGCGCAGTGGAAGCGTGGGAGATTCTGAAGAAGACTTTATCGATATTTTTTTCTGTTTTCCGCTGTGTTGATTTTTAGCACATGTTGTGCGACGTTAATTATTTTTGAATTGTCTTCCGCTGTTTTTGAGATGTTTAAATAATTATTATGGGTTAATGGTTATTTATAACTATTGAGAGGCGTTTGACTTTTGAAAATTGAGTTGTTTTCTGAGAGGTTTTAAATTTCCGCGATTTAACTATATGACCCTCAACCCAAAATTGAGGTGTTATATTTGTGGTATCAGAGCTTTGGTTGAGAAAACCAGAGCTGTTGGGTAGTTTCATTCTGAAATCGATTGTTGGGGGTGACAATCGAAAGAAGATTGGTGTGACTTAATTGTTTATTGGTTGATTTGCTTACTTTTCTATTTCTAGATTTATTGTTGACTTTCTTACAAGTAGAAGTAAGAGGTTAGCAAGTCAACATGCAGAAATGGCCGTTTAAGTGATTGTTGTTTAATTTGTTTGAAAATCCGTTTTGTTACCGACTTTTAGTTTCGGGGGCGGAACTCTTTATAGGGGGTGCTATTGTAAGACCCTCAAGTTTTGAGTATTTATGTTTTGGCCCTTGTATATTTTATAATTAGGTTTTGATTCTTTGAGTTTGGATAATTGAGTTTTAGTCCTTGGACTAGTCAAAACTGGATTGGAATTTAGTATTAAGAGCTTTAATGATGTTTTGAATTCAGATTGGGAACATGTTGGTTTGACTTGGAAGATTATAAGAATAGTTTTGTTATAGTTTTAACAAGATGAGTTGTGGCTTAGTGGTTGAGGCTTAAGCGTTTGATTTGCATGGCTTGTGTTTGAATCTTAGTGAAGTAGTTTTGATTTTTAATCCAATTTTCGAGTGGCTTAAATGGAGCTGAAGTGGGATTTCGAAATTTGAGTTAATACAAGGAGATTAATGAATTAAATGAGGTTGTTGGGAGTTACAAGCTGAGTTTGAATGGATTGAATTGGTGTTAAGTGAGTTAATGCTTGTTGGGGGTTACAAAAGGGTGTTAAGGTGGTGTAAAGGGAAATAATGGACTTGTCTATGGTTAAATAAGAGTGAAAGGGGCTGAAATCAGAATAATAAGGAGGTTTGGGCGTGCTCCTCTTCCCTCTCCATCTTACTTCTTTTCTTTTTCCTAAATTGCTGAGAACTTAGCCTACAAACCGATGAATTCTACGAATGACGATCTATTGGAAAGGGAGATGGAAAGGATACGGAGAACGATGCAACAAGCAGAGAAGGACTACAAAGAGAAGAAGGCAGGGTTGAGGACTGAGTTCGAGAAGGAATTGGTAGAACTCTGCAAGAAGTATGGTGTTGTGTATCAAGGGATCGAGGTTGTATTTCCTTTCTTTTCCCTAGGTCATATGTTTCAGAGTTTTGGGAAATTATTAGAATTCTGAGTATACATGGTATCTAAAGTGTTTTATAATGATTTTTGGGCTTGGGAAAGTATGGTTTTCGAAAAGTAGAGTTTAGAATTTATTTTTGGGGTGAAAACGATGTTTTCAGACTTTCTGGCAGGGAGCCAATGCATGAGCGCTGGACTCCCAACGTCTGGGCGTTGAGGTACTCCCCAGTTTGTGTTGCCAAACAGGGACCCAACGCTTGAGCGTTGGAACCCAATTCTTGAGCGTTGGAACCCAACGCTTGGGTGCTTGGCCCCTGGCAGCAAGTTGCTGTTTTGCTTGTTTTGGGTTTAAATCTGGTGAAGTCGGTTTCTGGTCTTTTCCTTGGTTGTTGATGATTGTGCACATATGTTATCATGATAGGTCGGAGGACAAGACGAAGCAAAGGAGTAAAAGGTAAGTGTGACTCAGTACTAGATTGAGCCAGTTGTGCTTTACAAATGATTTTGTTGGAAACTATTTTGTTTTGTATATGATGGAATTGTTGGTATTGTGATGCGTGCTTGGATTTGAGAATTTATGGTATGATATGTTGATGATGATGTTGATATGAAGTTGGTATGTTATATTTATAACATTTATGAAAATTGTGGATGTATGGTGAGGTTGAACTTGTTGGCATGGCATATGCATTTTTGAGGCCGAAGGGGATGAGATGGATTGTAGTCCCATGTGATCGTGCCGGAGGGCAATGAGATAGGTTTTAGTCCCATGTGATCGTGCCTGAGGGTGATGAGATGAGTTTTAGTCCTATGTGATCGTGTCGTATTATGTAGTTGCATTTGAGGATTCATAAGCATGGGTTATGATGTTGATCGTTAGTATTTTGTCACATTTATTGTTTTGTATTATCTTTGTATTTTCAAGTTAACCCTTTCTGTTTGTGTTTGGGCGCTTGACGCCAGAGACAGACAGGGTGATGATTTTTATTTCTTGAAGAGCACTATGGAATAAAAGTGCCTAGTGGAAGCGTGGGAGATTCTGAAGAAGACTTTATCGTTATTGTTTTATGTTTTCCGCTGCGTTGGTTTTTAGCACATGTTGTGCGACGTTAATTATTTTTGAATTGTCTTCCGTTGTTTTTGTGATGTTTAAATTATTATTATGGGTTAATGGTTATTTATAATTATTGAGAGACGCTTGGCTTTTGAAAATTGAGTTGTTTTCTTAGAGGTTTTAAATTTCCGCGATTTTTAAAAATTGGGGTGTTACATTTTGGGTTGAAAAATTATTTTTAACACTAGACTCAAGTTCATGTTGTTTGGGGATGATACTTCAATTGATTGGTTTGTGGAATGCTTTGAAGTTTTAGACAATGTTTTGGGTGTTTAAGTTTGTGTGAAATTATGTTTGAAGGTGAAAAGATTTGAGAAAAGAATTTTACAATTTTACTGTATCTGATGTTGAGAAACTGGATTTTGAGCTTGTCATGTGAGTTGATAGCTTGTCTGAAAAATGAGTTTTGATCAAGTTTGAAAATGTGTTTAAGGTTTCAAGTGTTTCCTTTAAATGATCTTAGTGCTCCTGCTTGTGCACCCAACTGCTTCTGATACATCGCATTCAATGTATCTCCCAGCCTGAAATGCTCCTAAGCATGCGTAATATGCCGCTAAATCAGATATAAATCATGTAAATCATATGCACATATCTAAATCAGATATAAATCATGTCACAAGAAGAACATGCTTAAAACTTAACAATATAGCAAGGAAGCATTCAATAAGTCAAGCCACAATTGCAAATTAATATCACACCTCAAACAATTATTATCCAGCATATCAGATGCCTTTAGCTCCATGCATTAATATATCTCAATCAATACAATTCTAATCGGGTCATTATCAGAATATCGTCAACTAACAATTCTAATATCATAGTATATATTCACATAATCATATACATTTTCTTAGTATCTAAGATTAGCAAAGTTCCCTTACCGAGATCCTTTGCTCCAAGCTCCAACGTTCGCTCCAAAATTTATGTCTGTTTTGAAAGCTACGTCCACCCTGGAAGCTATGTCCATCCCGAGAGTTCCTATTCCCCGTAAACATTTATGAAACATAACATAGCCTACTTTAGAACTCATACACCAGTTCTAAGACTAATGAACTTAGTGGACTTTCAAGACTTAGGTAAATGTCTTCATTCACATGAATGAATCCATGGAATTCAAAACTCTTTAGAAAATTTTGGTAACCTTCAAACTTTTCCAAAACTTCAAAACCTTTGAAGAGCATTTAGGCTAGATACTCACTTATGGATTTAGGAGCCTTAAACAAGTTTTTGAATACAAAAAACATACACAAAACCACAAGGGCTCAATTCTATTCAAATTTTCCAAATGTATAAAAACTTCTCTTTTTCACCAAACAACACACCAAGTCCCTCAAAACATCTTCAAAACCCAAAAATCAACTTTTCCTTCAAGTTTCCAAATCAATTTTCAAGTCTTGAACTCAATTAAATCCTTAAGTGTTATAAACACACACAAAAAATACAATTGCCAAACTTTTAAATTCTCAATTTCTCAACTTCTAAAAACCCTAAAATAAGCTATAAGATTCAAAACTTACTGATAATAGTAAAACAACACAAGAAGGGGGGGGGGGGTTTGAATTGTGTGTGTGTATTTTTTGAAACCTTTTCTTATAAACAAATATAAGTTTCAAATACTTTTCAAAGACTAGTGCAGCAGAAAATTAATCAGAGCACAAAAGTAAAGCACACAGAGTATTTATCCTGGTTCACCCTCTTAATCGACAGGGCTACGTCTAGTCCTTGGCTTTACCAAGATTTTCCACTATTTACTCCAAATAGTACAAGCATTATGCAGGTGCTCTCATAGTATTCATAGGAATTCTCCTTACAAGTTTTCTACAGGACTTCTCCTTACTAGTATTAGACAGGACTACTCCCAGTTCTTTTTACAAAGAAGGTTTTGTTTTCTACAAGATCTCTTCAACAAGAGTAGGGTAGAAAAATTAAGCTCAAGATACAGAGAGGGTATGAAAGTAGGTTCTATGTTTTGGTAGTGTAAGAAAGATGAGAGTTTTCACTCTTTAAAGGTTTTACATTAAGGGCAGACGACTTAACTCAGGAAAATGTAACTTGTGAATTTTTGAGTTTGCTTTAAAGCTATTTGCATATGAAAGACTTAGAATGCTTATGAATTTATTCGTTTTAAAGTCGTCGCTGATTCCAGTGTCTAAGCCCTCTATTTATAACTTCAGTATGCTTCACGTAGATGAAGATTGAAAGTTCCGTTTGAATTTCTTCTTCACAAGAGATGCAACGGATACTTCTGGCAGCTCTGTAGCAACATTAAATGCAACCTGAAATGCATTGATTGCAGCATTAAATGCACTTGTTGAGGTCGTCTGGTTCTTCAATGCAGTTTCCTTAAGTGCTCGTCTGAGCATTAATTGTAGAGGAAGACAACAAAGAGAATTTCTTTTTCTGAACATAAGATTCGATTTCGACCATTGAGGTGATACGATGTTCACTAAATTTTACCGTTGACTCTAAAAAGTTATGCTTGATTTAAGGAATGTCATAGAGCTTAGCAGATACGAGGAATAAAATATTTATTATGTCCTTTTCTTGGTTCTGGTTTGAACAATGCTTCATTAAATACTTTGACGAGGTTTTCCTTTATTGCATAAAGCATTGCCGGGAGAACTTTTTATCCTGTAACCGGACGAACTCTACAACGTACTATTAAGGCAGACCTACTCTTCAGGAAAACGTACTCTTTACCAGACGTACTCTTCAGCAGACGTACTCTTTGGCAAACGTACTCTTTAGCAGACGTACTCTTTAGGGAGTTACCAGACGTATTCTTTTTCATCATATACTTTCATGCTTGATATGATTCCAAAGAGTAGGAAGATGTTTCCTAAAATATGAAATACTCAAAGTGTTAGAAATTATTTATCTATCAACATTAAACCTTTGGTAACATTGTTATTCATCAAAATATAATAAAAGGTTAAATCGTTTGAATCTAACAATCTCCCCTTTTTTGATAATGACAATTTTCATTTGAGAAAAAAGTTTAATTTGGTTATTGCGAAAAAGGTGGTATCAGAGAAAGGTCATGGGTCCTAATCATAGCATGCAAGGTATGTACATTTTTCAGAGCTTTTTCTTTTTAATGGCTAAGAAATAGATCGTTTGTCTATATGATTTTTCTTAGTTAGAAAAACATGAGTGTAAGACTTGAACTTATGTTATATACAAGCGTATAGCTAATCAAGCGTATTAATACTTGCATTCTATAATCAATACCAAAGTTATTTATTTTATTTCATTTCTCCCCCTCAACATAAGATGTCTCCCTACATATCTAACACTTAGGGTTTTTAAGCATTTTTTTATATCGCGCTCCCCCTGAGTTATTTAACTCCTCTGTTTTCTTTAATTCTAAATCCTAATATTAACGCTTTTTTCTCTAATTTTCTCCCCCTTTGGCATTAGCAAAAAAAACATGCAAAGGTAACAGAGCAATTAGCAAAAGGTATCAAGGCAATAAATAGGAACTTTATAGCAGAAATGCTAAATGCAACTAAACCGAAATATATATGCATTAGCAAAAGTAATTGTTTAGCAAGAAGATGAAAAATAGGGTTAGGAGTTGAAGGGATTCTTCATTTGAATTTGCTCAGGAGCTGGCCCATCATGCTCTCCAAGTTGCCAAATCTTGTATTGAATTCCTGTTTCAGCTCCTCTTTCAGCTCGTCTATTCGTTGCTGATTTCTGGTATCCATCTCATCAATCTTATTATTTGTCTCCTCAGTTAGGGCCTTCATGTTGCCTAGAATCTCATCTTTGAATAAAGTGATTTCCTCTTTGAATTCGTCAACAAACATACTTGTATCTGCAGGAAACTCCATAGAAATAGGAGTAGGAGGTGACTCAACACTATATCTTGCATCATAATACATGTCAACCATACCATACTCCTGAAGATTAGGTCGTAGGGCAAGAGTGCTACAAATAAATGCAGCCATGTCTGCGAACAGAATATCTTCAACTTTCATTTCAAGGAAGCGTTGTTTGCAGATTTTGCATGGAAGTGTAGGAAGATTGACTACAGGGATCCAGGAAGGCAACAGAATTATGACCCAGTTGCCAAATTTGATGGCAAGAGCTCCGTTATGCGCAATCAGGAAGACAGATATATAGCCAACATGGCCTTCGAATTTCCAAACCACCCAATCAAAGTGGTATAGGTCATCCATCTTTCTATCCAAGAGCTTAAAAGAAGTAAGTGCACAACCAACTGGTTTCCAGAGCCTTGCTTTGTAGCATAATGGGTAACCAAGTAATTGAATGAGAATGGCAGTACTGAGGTTGGAATTTTCTTCCTGAGTCAGCCTTATCTTCTTCAATGAGCTTGGTAAGCTTAAGGATCTTGACAATCTTGGTGCAACCATCAAGACATCCTTATCAGCAGAGATGAAATCCTGAGAGTCAGCTTCATTGGTGGGCTTCGTCGGTGCAACAGATTGAATATGCACTTCTGAGAGATTTTTCTTTGATGATGGAAACTCATGAGCAGTGGTCGGAAGAGAGTCAATCTACGGTTTTTTCGGATCATCACAAGGTGTAACATCAACCATACTAGATCCTACATCATTCATACTTGGGCCTTCGTACACCGAACGAGGATGATCCTCCTACATCGGACTAGATCCATCTTTCCTTGCCGGACTTGGGCCTTTCACCGTACTAGATTTTGGAGTAGCCAAACGAGGATTTTCAGCAACAGTCGGACGAGGACCTTTAGCAGGTGTCGGACGAGGAAATGGCTTCGGTGGAGAGAGCATCTCGTGAGGTTGCTCCTCCTCATCATCATCATCTTTAATTTCATGAATCACCTTAGGCACTTTGAAAATATTATCAATGAACTGATTACTTTCAGCTTCAAGGATTTGCTTGAACATCTTGACAAGAGGAATGAGTGGAGTGCCCCAAGCCTTTGCTTCAGGTGAGCAGTGATGTCTCCATTATGGGGTAATTGCAGGCAAAGGAGAGTTGTCCTGTAACTTAACCCTGACCTAGTGACAATCATTGTTGTTCTAGGGAACAACAATGTTGGGAGAGGGTGGGACTGGCCCAAATAGAGGCAAATACGTGCAGCTTCCCTTTGGTGACAAAGTTACTAAGATGATATTAAAGGAAGTGCTGCCAGTAAGCCCATATCTGGCACAAAGAACCACTTAGTTTCATAAGCAATCTCCCTTGGGGCTAGTTTTAGCTCCATTAACACAACATCAACTTCAGCATAAAAATTCAGAATCTTCGAATGAATGTCTCTTCTATAAATAAGTTTTGTAATTAGCCTTCAGCGAATATGGGGCCAATATTCTTCCCCATGACCCAACCATTCAGCGATGCACCGATAACCACAATTACCATTATCTTTGACATCAAGAATATCTGCAATAAAATTATGAAAGATTGTTGGCAGATACCTGAGGTAATGTGCATGGGCATCTTAGAGAAGGTCATCTTGCTTGGGCCCTTCATCAACTTGACCAGATACAGGAATCTTTCCTTCTTTTTGTGAAGTGGATTAAGTAACGGGGGCAAGCTTGGCTTTAGCAGTTTCAGGTGCATGAGATGAGATAGGTTTAGAAGTTATAACCTCATCAGACAGAGGTCTCGTCTTGTCAGCCTCCATAGACGAGGGTCTTGTCTTTGAACCTATAACCAGACGACGCCTCTTTGGTGCAAGTGTGAACGAGGGCACAGCATCGGACGAGGGCCGTTTTGCCGTAGTTTTTCTTGCAGTTGGAGTGGGAAAAGCTTTGGCTCCTTTGGCAGGAGACGATGCTTCTTATTTGGCAATTTGTTGCTTAGTCCATTTCCCCAATAGTTCTGGGGGCTCAAAGGAAAGGTCCAAAGCCAACCTCATCCTCTTAACATCTCCAAGTCTGATTGGAGAGGAACACACGTAGTCATGAGAGATGAACTACTTCTCCTCCATATCCTTGGTTAACCACAACTTCTCTCCCGCCATTGCAGTAATGAGGGACCCATAGGGCAGGTTGTTGGTGGAATTTTCCAAGGTTTACAGCATGTGTTGAAAAATCAGATGTGAAGTGTTGATTTTGGTTCCCTCCAACATATAGTAAAGAGCAAACTGGGCAAGCTTGTTGATCAAGTCTCTTGATCCTTCTTTAGGAACCACTATCTTGCTGATAATGGCACGGGGAAAGATGCACTCGTCAACTATGTTCTTAACAGTGTAACTACCCGTCTTGGGGTCTTCTTTCCAAATACAATTTTCCTCAACAGCAGTGTCTTGCCACTTTGGGGTGTAGCAAGCTCCTTCTCCAGCACTCACCTTCAGAGTGATTGTTATATCAGTTGGGAATACGTCCACTATCTTCCTCAGAAATCTTGTCTTAATACCTATGTTGTGACCAATCTTCACGACACAATCATAGAACTCATTCACAATAAGAGTAAGAGCAGGGGTTTCTGAAACTTTGAAGAGAGTTCCCCAGTCTTGATCCAGTATCAAGTTGATTCCAGCCACCTTAACGTACTAGAACAGATTTAGATCCAAATATCTGGGCGAAGCAATAGTTCTATCTTCAAGATTTGAAGTCTTGGGTTTTCCAATCCTTTCTTCTTGTTCCCTTCGGTTTGCATCAACACATTTCTTCCTCTGGTTGAGGATTTCTTCTTGAGCAGCAGTGAGTTGAGGTTGAGCAAGAGTTTGCTTCTTTAGTGCCATTGAAGCTTGATCTGCAGAGAAGGTTAGAGAGAAAATGAACAGGGGCAGACAAGAGCAAGAGTTTTTGTTTGCAAGAAAATGATGTGAGTGTGATGAAACGTTTTCTGAAGACACTTTTTTCAATAGCATGGAATTGAAAAAGTTTTTCTTGTTTTCGTAAAAGGAATGATTGCAGTTTGAATCCAGAGGTGAGAAAAAGTCGAAATCGAACGCGCATTAAATGCTATGTGATTAATGCTGCAGCCAAATCAGTTAAATATTAAAAGCGTGTTTGAATGCTGCAGCATCGCCAAATCCTTTTAGCCTAAAATCATCACCTTTCTCGTATACTAGACCAGGATTAGCAGTACCTACAAGATATCTAAATATACGTTTTACACTACTAAGATGAGATTCCTGAGGGTTTACCTGAAATCTAGCACATATGCAAACACTAAACATAATGTCTGGCCTGCTAGATGTGAGGTAGAGCAGTGATCCAATCATCCCTCTATATTTTGTTGAATCTATAGGTGAAGACTCATCACTCTTATCCAATATAACTCCAGGGTGCATTGTAGTGCTCATCTCTTTAGATTTTTCCATGTTGTATTTCTTTAAGAGGTCTTTTATGTACTTCGTCTGGTGGATGTAGGTTTTTCCTTGTTCTTGAAGAATTTTTAGACCTAGGAAGAACTTCAGTTCTCCCATCATGCTCATTTCAAATTCAATCTGCATAAGCTTTGAAAATTATTTTCGGAAACACTTCCAATGATTTGGTTTGGAGGATGATCAGTTTTGAATCTCCAATCTCTGGGAAGAGGGATTTCACTTGATCTCATGATCTGATTAGACGAGACTGGATCAGACAAGGATGGCTCAGATGAGGTAGTGCTCTCCTCATGTGCATGTGCATCAGACGAGGCCATTTGTTTTGATACAGTGTCTGCATTTGATGGTTGAGCTTTGGTAGACGACAATTCCTCATTCAGATTTAAGTTATCAAACTCGTCTTCAATAGGGATCTGATTTCCACTTGAGTTTACATCATCAAACTTTACGTGAATAGACTCTTCAATCACCATGGTTCTTGAGTTGTACACTTGGAAAGCCTTTGAGTTAGGTGAATATCCTAAGAATATTCCTTTATCAGACTTGGCATCAAATTTCCCGAGATCGTCTTTGGTGTTGAGGAGGAAGCATGGACATCCAAAAGGATGAAAACTTTGTTTTTCTTCATCAACATGTAGGTCACTTCTTTTGATTCATGAAGTTCTTTTTTATGTTTAGCAAACTTTTTCTTTAGCAGATAGTGAATGAGAAATAAGTATGTTTCGTTGTCAAACGAGTCTACAGTCACCATCATGACTTTATCTCCTTTGTCTGCTTCATCATCAGACGAGTCTATGGATACCATGAATGCATAATATGATTCTTCATCATCATCTTCTTCTTCTTCTTCCTCATGTTCATAGTGTTCTTCAGATTCTTCATTTTGTCTTTGAAAGAGCCTTCTTTTTATTGTAGTTCTTCTGAGTTGATCTCTTTAAAATACGAGGACAATCACCCTTGATGTGGCCATGCTTTTTACACTCGAAGGAGATCATTGATCCTTTGCTTGAGTTTCTCTCTCCATCTCTTCTAGAGTTGGAAGTGAGTTTTCCCTTAGCTTGATCTCTTCTAGGTTAGTGCTTGGTCTATTTTCTTTTGGCCAACATCCTTTTAAACCTTCTGTTAAAGAGGGCTTGTTCGTCGTCTGTGTTGTCAGACGATTCCACAGCCTTTAGAGCTTTAGAGGAATTGGATTTAAAGGCCACAGATTTGCTGGGCGCAGACTTGCTTTGTTCGGCTTCAGCATCTTTTGCAAGTTCCATCTCATGGATTTTCAATTCTCTCAAGAGATATTCCATTTTCAAGGTAGCGAGATTCTTGGCAGCTATTTGAGCTGTAACAAAAGATCTCCACTTTGGTGGGAGGCTTCTAAGGATCTTTGTTACTTGCTCCTTACTGGTAAAGGATCTTCCAAGATTTCTCAAACCATTGAGAATGATTTGAAACCTAGGTGGACTCTTTCTCCTTCATTTTGAAGGCTTCATACTGTGCAGTTAGCATGCTTTCTTTGGTCTCCTGCACACCTGAGGTTCGGTGTTTTTTCTTAAAGCACATATGAGTAACAGTCTAGCCTTAGCGTTGCGCTGATTCTCAGTTCGGTGCTCGTCTGTCCATTTATCCTTAGGAATAGCTTTATTTGCGTCATCCTTTGGCACATAGTCACCTTTAGCCACGACATACCATATTCTCCAATCAGTTGACTCTATGAAGAGCTGCATGTGCTTCTTCCAGTAGGGATAGTTGGTGCCGTCGAAGAAAGGTGGTTTGTTGGTAGCCGTGCCAGCTGGGAAAGCGTTGTTTTCCACGGATCTTTTAACTCTACACCTGTTAAGATGTTAGTATTCTCAGAGCCGTTCAGCACTGATACCAATTGATAATAGTAAAACAACATAAGAAAAGGGGGGGTTTGAATTGTGTGTGTGTAATTTTTGAAACCTTTTCTTATAAACAAATATAAGTTTCAAATATTTTTAAAAGACTAGTGTAGCGGAAAATTAATCAGAGCACAAAAGTAAAGCACACAGAGTATTTATCCTGGTTAACCCCCTTAATCGACAGGGCTACGTCCAGTCCTTGGCTTTACCAAGATTTTCCACTATTTACTCCAAATAGTACAAGTATTATGCAGGTCCTCTCATAGTATTCGTAGGAATTCTCCTTACAAGTTTTCTACATGACTTCTCCTTACTAGTATTAGACAGGACTACTCCCAGTTCTTTTTACAAAGAAGGTTTTGTTTTCTACAAGATCTCTTCAACAAGAGTAGGGTAGAAAAATTAAGCTCAAGATACAGAGAGGGTATGAAAGTAGGTTCTCTGTTTTGGTAGTGTAAGAAAGATGAGAGTTTTCACTCTTTAAAGGTTTTACATTTTTGAGTTTGCTTTAAAGCTATTTGCATATGAAAGACTTAGAATGCTTGTGAATTTGTTCGTTTTAAATTCGCCGCTGATTCCAGTGTCTAAGTCCTCTATTTATACCTTCAGTATGCTTCACATAGACGAAGATTGAGAGTTCCGTTTTCACAAGAGATGCAACGGATACTTTTGGCAGCTCTGTAGCAACATTAAATGCAACCTGAAATGCATTAATTGCAGCATTAAATGCACTTGTTGATGGCGTCTGGTTCTTCAATGCAGTTTCCTTAAGTGCTCGTCTGAGCATTAATTGTAGAGGAAGACAACAAAGAGAATTTCCTTTTTCTAAACATAATATTTTATTTCGATCATTGAGGTGATACGATGTTCAGTAAATTTCACCATTGACTCTGAAAAGTTATGCTTGATTTAAGGAATGTCAGAGAGCTTAGCAGATACGAGGAATAAAATATTTATTATGTCCTTTTCTTGGTTCTGCTGTGAACAGTGCTTCATTAAATGCTTTGACGAGGTTTACCTTTATTGCATGAAGCATTGCCGGGTGATGACTGGATTTTATATGATAATTTTAGGGTCTTTTTAGTCTTTTTATTTTGTTATTTTTGAGTCTCATATAGGACTTTTATTCTTTTTATGTAGATTTTATATTTATTTTGCATTTTGCATATAGATTAGCTTTTATTTGGTTTTTAAACTTTATTTTATATTTTTAGGAATTTTTATATTACTTTTATATTTTTAGGAAAGCTGGTATAGTTATCATTTTTGTCCAGGGACCAATTTGTAAGTTTCAGGAAAGGAAAGACCAAAAGTGCAAAAGTTCAATAGTGGAGGATGGAAAGTGAAGTTTCAAGGATTTGAAGGATTGGAAATGAAGTGCTAACAAAGAGAGGACCAAAAGTGAAAGTCAAGAATATGAAGCAACACTCTTCTATTTAGCACATGGAAAATAAGGATTAAAGGATGAGTGGAGAATTGATGGTAGTGGCAAGGAGTTTTCAAAAGTTAATTGGTGGCCAACGAAGGCCATAATGGCCATCAACTCCTCCACCATTGTAAGGCAAATTTTTGCTATAAATAGGAGTGCTCATCCTTTGTAAAAATCACATCATTTCAGAATACAACAAGTATTCTTTCTTTCCTCCTTAAGATCATTGTTCCTAGGAATTGTGGGAAGCCATACTTGAGCTCCTATCCAGGGTAATTCAATGATTCTTTTAGCCATGTTTGGCTAACTTCTTCTTTAAGTTTTTGGGTTGTTTTAGTTTATAATTCATGTTCTAGTCTTTTTCTACATTTCTGAATAATATTTCCTTTCATGTTTTTTTTCCTTTTTCTTCATTCGTCTTGGTGCACACAAGATCTTTTGCTTATTACTTATACGAATGGAAATTGGTAAGTAGTAAGGGACCTAGGATTTAAAAAAGGTTATAAGTATACATCACTAAGAAATTAGGATGGACGTAACTTTATGTTGGCCTGAATTTCTTCTTCATCTTCTTCTCTAGTTAACTAAGTTGCAAGGAATTGAATTTAGTAGTTAGAAAGAAAGTTCTACAATGTGTAAGGAATTAACTTGTAGATATACTAGGCTATAGCATCATGAACTTGGACTTAAAATTCAGAAATTAAGTAGGAGATTACTAGCATGTTTTATAGACTATGTAAACCAACCCAAGAGCTTATTTCTCATCATCTTTATCTCTTATCATTTTATGCTATTGTTCTTGCTTGTTCTAAACCAACATCAATATTCATCTTTTAATTTTCTTCACAAGTACTAAATTTTATAATAATAAGAACACCTATCCCTTGGGTTCGATCTTTTTTACTACGCGATAGTCAATCGTACACTTGCGATTTGGCCATCACCGGGCGAACTTTTTATCCTGTAACCGGATGAACTCTACAACGTACTCTTAAGGCAGACGTACTCTTAAGGCAGACGTACTCTTCAGGCAAACGTACTCTTTAGCAGAAGTACTCTTCAGCAGACGTACACTTCAGCAGACGTACTCTTTGGCAAACGTACTCTTTATCAGACGTACTCTTTAGGGAGTTACCAGACGTATTCTTTTTTGCCGTATACTTTCATGCTGCCGTTGATATGATTTCAAAGAGTAGGCAGATGTTTCCTAAAATATGAAATACTCAAAGTGTTAGGAATTCTTTATCTATCAACATTAAACCTTTGGTAACATTGTAATTCATCAAAACATAATAAAAGATTAAATCGTTTGAATCTAACACCCACTTCACCCAAAAGCTCAGCTTTAGTCCCTCTAAACATTATCTCTCGAAACCCTGTAAAAATCAATTTTATAAACCTTAAACAATCCTCATTGCCCTCGGCCTCTCTATAAAACATAGGGCGATAATTTTCTCTTAGCATCAAACCTCACATACAAGCTTTAAACACTCTAAAAGCTAGTTGAAAATAAATTCATCCAAGCCCAAAAATGTGACATAGGTTCGGCCAAGTATATTTAATTGTCAAGATTATTTTTTCTCAAAAATAACTTGTACACATCAAAGGCATAAAGAAATCTAAGGTGAAAATCAATTCCAATGTTTGAAAATCACTTGTTTCAAATAATCACTTTTCAAAAACCAAACTTCTTGAAAATCTAATTTAGGATCCTTAGTGATCAATATAATGGCTATAACTTTACCAAAATATTTCATGGAAAAAACTCAACTTCAAAATCCCATGAACATCAAAACTCAACCATTTGAAAATCCAACCAGTCAGAATTAAAGAGGAAGATCATAGCAACAACAATTATGAAGGGAGTTTGGAATTTCTTCAACTATAAACATCTCAAAACTCATCCTATTTGAAATCTAAAACAATAGAAGTAAAGAGCTTGAAGAGGAGAGTGATTTACCTCAAATAATCAAGGTGAGAAAATGAGTGGAAGAGGATGGAAAAGGTTCGGCCATGGGAGCTTCTCTTGGAGAAGATGATGAATAGTTTTTGCTCCTCACTTTCTCTCTCTTAATTCTCTCTTAATTCTCTCTTAATTCGGCCATGGGAGCTTCTCTTGGAAAAACTCACCCAAAATGGCCTTAAGGTCATGGTATTCAGCCCATGGAGGGGGCCAACTTAAAATTTTCCTAAAACTCTAGGGACCAAAGTTGAAGAGTTGAAAAGTTTCCCAAAATATCTAGTTACTATTTGGATGACCAAACACTAAAGTTCCAAAGTATACATATTAAACTCTAAAGTTTAGAAATCTTAAGAAAATATCTAGGATCAGTTTAATATTAAATGTCTAATAACATGTCGTCAAGTCGGCGTCAGTCGCGTCATAATTCTCATCGTTATCCGAATTCGGTTGTTGACACATTTCCCAACATCACTGAGAGTGACTAACATCGGTTACTCATTAGTCTTGAACCTTGTAGTCATACAACTTGAGCCTGGGTCATTTTTCTCGAAATTCGTGCGATTCCGGCCCGAAAATACTATTCACAAAACACTACTCATGAAACACTATTCACAAAACACTATTCACCAAAAAACAATTATCGCATATCTGGATCCGTCACATAGAACAGTGTCGTTTGGTGATTCCCGAATTAATGATCCTAGGTCCCGAAGTCGCCCGTTTCGCTTACTGGATTTTCAACTGAAAGTCTCGCTAGCGAGAATTGCCTTTTCCGGGCTCCGAAAGGAAACCATATCAATATTACAGTCGTTCTTCTCGAAATTCTTCACTGAATTTCATGGAGATAGTTAGAACGTCTTATTCTCGCTCAAATTCAAAATCGAGTTAAGATCGTTCCTATGATGATCCGTCGTTTGGAAAACATCGCTACGATTATCCGAATAGCTCTTGACATTAACTCCCGCCTACAAGCATCCCTAGGTATGCTTCGGATGATTAAATAATTATTTAATTTATTCAGGGTCTTACATTAAGGGTGTTTAGAAGAACTTATTTTGAGCTTAGTACATAAAATAAGCTTTTCAAAAAAAGTTATGAGGTCAACATAAGTTGTTTTCAGATTATTTTATAACGTTGTTGGAAATAGCTTATACAAAACTTAAGGAGAGCTTATACAGAGGTCCCTCTTCAAACCCTGTCCGCTCCTATTTTCTGTCATTTTAATGTTCTTTTGTTTTAAAACCTCGAATCTCCACCCTCTATCAGCGTCTGAGAAGAGGTCATCTCTTCCTCTTCCTCTCACACGTAACTTCCATGTCTGAACAACTTAATTGAACAATAAGAACTCAAATTTTAGTATAATATGCATATTTTCTTCTCTTCGTCATAATTTAACAAAATTAGAATTTTAGGTTCATGGAATTGGGAAGTTGGAGATTCAAACTGGAGGCCTTCAATCTTATGAGTCTATTAGCATATGTGTCGTGTTCCATCCATTGCTCATTGCGGGAATACTGGTGTATTGCGGCGGTTCTGGGTACATTTTGCGGTGGTTGCCCAACCGCCGCAGTTACGAGCGTCGAGAGATACATTTGCGGCGGTTTTGGCTAACCGTTGGAATAACCGCCGCTGGTATTTAGCGGCGGTTTTTAACCGCCGCGTTGTTTAACTTATTTGAGGCGGTTTGAAACCGCCGCAGTATAGTGCTACTTTGCGTTGATTTGGAACCACCGCCGTATACGTGTTTTTTTGCGGCGGTTAGGAACCGCCGTAGAATGCTTCATTAGCAAAAAAAAAAAAAAAGCCGCCGCCGTATACGATTTTGCTGCAGTTGTAGAAATAAATGGATATAACATAAAACAAAACCTGTGAACATTTTTAGCATGCACAAACATTTGCCTCTTATCTATTTTCATGCAATTACATGTTAACTTCCAACAGACAAGCATATCAGTTTCATGCTCCACCACCTAAACAATCGAAAAATTTAAGATATTAACTTTAAAACACGACATCTGAAGTTGGGAGATACAAGGAGAAATACATGCTCCCCACTTATAATGTCATCAGAATAACATGAGCAATGAATGACTGCTGCAAATAACATTAGATCTGACTGCTGCTGCAAGTCAGATCTAAGAAAACCCCAAATATTTCCTCAACAAGTTTATTTTTCAAATGTACTTGATACAAGATGGTAAAGTTTTACTCTTTCAGGGAAAAATTGCAGAGGAAAGAAGGCTCCATCTGTGCATGCACTCACATTTCACAGGAAAAGGAAGGACATACAATAAAGAGTAAACAAAATGCCTCAGCTCTAGAATCTGTGTCTGCAAGCCTTTGCTTGATGTCTCTTGCTATTGAAAAGAAAACTTCCTCCACATTCATGTTTGTTTTTGCACTCTGCATGTGTTCTTTAATATAAATATTAAAACAATCACATATAAATTAATGAAAGTGTGATTGCCAAGCATATTAATACTCAGTCTCAAAGAACTTGATACCATACTCATCTACAAGAGCTTGGCCTTTGGAAGTAGGTACAGCCTAGAGAAAAGGGAACCCCTTTAGTTTGTACGAAAGGAGAATAGCAACACAATGATAGCAGAAACCATACAAAAATATTGCTTAATCTCATATCAGTAAACAAATGTGGCATAAGTATTGACTCAATCATGCAACATTGACTCAATCAACTAATCTCAAAGCCCAGCCAACAAAGATGTAATTATAAGATGTAAATAGAAAAGGACCTCAGATGCACCTACCCTCTTACTTTCATCCATATCAGCCTTGTTGCCCACAAGTATCTTGTTTACATTGTCAGAAGCATGTTGTTCAATATTGCGAATCTAATTCTTAAGACTGTCATTCATTGAGATATCCTTAAACTGCCAACAAGATCAGGGAAAGGAGAGTACTGTTGAATGATGCTTCATCAGTAACATCATAAACCATGTAAGATAAGTTTTCCTTTCAATAAAGAAATGGAGCATGCAACAAAAGTAGGATATTTATCCATAGTATTTAAATTATAGTCAGTTTGAGCTGAACCTGTTAGAATAAAGTATTGTGTCCTGTTTTCATAAAAGTATAAAACTGGCCCATGTGTACTCTAGATTTGAGTTACGGTACTGAATAGTTTAAATCATTATTCCTTCAAAAATTGCAACTTCCGCACAAAAAATTTATTATTATATGAAAACATTTCTCAAACTTAATTTACTTATAATGCTTATAAATGCTAATTTCATTTCAATTCACATTATCAATTAATCACAAGTATAGTACTTCGATTCGATTAACTTCTACAGGAATGCATGTGAATTTATGATCATATAAGCCTATTAATTACCCATTTCTCAGTATATGAGACCAAGTGGACAGCTGCTAATTTTGAGTTCATGAGCAAGTTTTCCCAAGATAATGCGCTTGCCATCAAGTTCAATGGTTCTTAGTAAGATTTTACTTTCATCACAAAAAGACATGTCCTGGTTTTGGACAAATACACACACATATATGCACATAGAGACTAACATACAGGCAATCTGGTACCCCCAACAATGTGAAATGTCTAGATTAGAGATGAAAGTCATGAAACTTGGTGCCATATCAAATGAGCTTAAAAATCAATTGCTAGTTTGTTTTATGGTTTCATATGAGAAAAATTAAGTTGTGGAGGCATTAGAATGAGATTTATCAAACTAGCTCCTCTTCCCCTTCCAAAGCATCATGTGAAAACAAGTTCCTCTTCCCCATTCTGAAACCTCCAACAGACAAGCATATCAGTTTCATCAAACACCTGCCAAATAGAAATTGCAAGTAATATGAATGGGAGATTGCGTAACCTATAATCCACAGAATCAATTGCATAAGTTTTATGTTAGAAATAATATAATCCCTAATTGCGTAACTTTGAGTAAACTCTCAGCTCAATCCTCCAAAATCCACAGAATCAATTGCGTAACCTATAATCAAATCGAACAAGACAGAAAACCAACCTATAATCCCTAATTCCTGAACAAAAAACAAATCGAACAAAAGAGAAACGAGTTTGCTTCGTTACCTTCGATTCGCAGCAAAAATGAGAGAGATGAGAGGGATGAGAGCGGCGGAGGCGATGAGAGCGGCGAAGGCGATGAGACAGCGATGAGAGAACATTTCTCTTTCTCTTTCTCTTTCTCTTTCTCTTTTTATTTCTCTTTCTGCAGTAAAAAGTAAGAGAAGGCTTAAAGTAAAAAAGAAAAATATTTAAAACCTGCGGCAGTTGGTCAGATCGCCGCAGAAACCGTCTCTAAGCAATAAATTGCGGCAGTTTTAGTGTAACCGCCCCAAATTGTCGGCCCAAAACACACATTTTCTGGTGGTGGCTTTGCTTCTGAAGTGTCTCTACACCCTTGTATTATTGTTTCCCCCTCTATAAACCAATCACTCTGGTATCTGATAACTCCAAAATCATGTTATTTTTTTTCTTTTTGATTATTTTTATTCATCGTATGATTCTTCATTTCTTTATTTTTAATCTAGTGATATATATTTTTGATACATTAAAAAACATTTAAATTTATCTTGAATCTTCCCCTCTCCAATTTATATGTCCCCTACCACTTGAGCTATCATTTATGGATAATAGTGATATATATATGATCTTACTTTTTAATCACAGTTTGATTCTTAAATTTCTATTTAGAAATTCTTCAACTGTTAATATGTAAAAATTATGACAACTACTTATATTAGCTGAGTGGAGACATATTCTTAATTTTTATATTGTAAAAACTTGTTAATAATGTATTTTTTTAGTTTCGTATTTTTAATCTCAAGTAGTGATAAGTGTTTATGTAAAAATGAATCTAAATGCTTTGATTTTGTACAAGCTATTGTCAATGTGTGTATCCAAACACAAATATCTATCAATTTATACCAATTTGTATTTTTTTTAAAAATTATATCAATTTGAAATCCTCTCACAATAACACATTTAACATTTCATTAACAGTGGCATTGATGTGTCATATATTTAGTTTCAAAATAATAGAATGGTCCTGCGTTTTGTTTTCTGTAAAATAAAATATATTAAAAATAATATAATTTAAAATTAAAATATAAAATTGTAACATGTTTTTGAAACATGTTAATATAGTTTGCCGAAATTTTTTTTGGTGGTTTGATTTATAATGATATTTATTAAATTATTAATCACATTTATTTTTTATTTTAAATTGCTTTCAATGATAATGGGTGCGTTGTGTGTTTTTGACAATAAGTATCATGTTGTTACAAAATAATTATGATAAGATTTTGAATTAGATGTGTAAATTGCCAAGTTAAAGATTGGATACTTAATATTTGTAGTAAGGAAGGGGGTTAGTGTAGGAAAAGGAATTGAGTAGGAGGTTGACACATCAGTAGGGTTTCCACTATTTGGTTTCCGCTTTATATAATAATACTATTAGATTTAATTTCTATCACGGATACGGATCGATTTGGGTGTTAATCAATTTCGCTTAATGGGTAGTGACTGTGGCCCTTAATTTGTAAGGCGGTTCTTTCGCTCATAACCTAACCAATAAAAGTAAACCCCAATAACAGGTCCAGTGTGAAGTGGTAGCTAGGATATTTACAAATAGAAAATAATTGTGATGGTATTCTCCACCACCAACTCATGAGCCCCGTGAGAGAGACGAGAGCCTCGCGTGACCGCCGCGGTAGTGGCGGCAGGTGAGGGATTGGGAGTGACCGGCAACAACGTCCTACTTCTTTACTCATTTTTCGGATGAGTTCCTGGCCAAAGATATGTGGAGGGTCTTCCAGCGGTGGGGTCGTGTGTGGGAGGTCTTCATTCCTGACAAGCGGGATAGGGTTGGTCGTAGGTTCGAGTTTGTCCAGTTTATGGATGTAGTTGATCCTGAGCGTCTAGTGTGCCAACTGGATCAAATATAGATTGAGAGTACGAAGCTATATGTCAATTTTCCCAGATATGAGAGAGGTTGTGACCATAATGGTGGCGTTGAGGCTCATGTTCGTCGGCACAAAGCGGCGGAGGAGCCGAGACCAGGCTTGAGCGAGGTAGGGGTGATGTCGGAGGTGCAATCATATGCACAAGCCCTCAAAATTGGACTTAATAAGGAGGTTGATCATCCTGGTTTGGCAAGGACAAAGCATTGGAAGGTGGCCACAGCGGACATCCATGCACCAGTTGAAGCCTGGCTTACTTCTAGCCTGGAGGGAATGGTCCGTGGCTTGACAAAGATGGAGCATTTGCAAGATACATTTGCCGTCGAAGGATTTCTCATGATCTAAGTTAGGTACATGGGGGATGATATGGTTCTCCTATCTGGTAACAAGGGGGTTAATCTGGTGTCCAGTTTTGAGGAGCTTATGATGCCGGTAGGGCATCTTGTTGCGTTTGATGCGAAGACTGAGACATTCCAATTTTTGGAGTATGCCTGGGTCCAGTTTCGAACGGAGGAGACGTTGGCTCCCAACCGAGGGTGTTGTTGTCGGTTGAGGAGCTCTGGGGATGGTGAGAGGACATCAGAGGTGTAACACCCCGATTTGTAAGGAATTACTGTAGTGAATGAACAGTGAATAAACGTGCAAGTTATCTTTCAAAGCTGTGGAAATGCAAGCATATTTTTTTCTTTTTCCAAGACATGGCTATAGACTACATGCATATATATATATATATATACCCTGTTCGACAAAACATATAAGGTACATGGTTGGGTGAACAACATCAGTGAAATAGTTTTGTAATCAACAGACTCTTTTATAAAAGGAATCATGCTGTCACAATTAAAACCCCGACCCAGACATCCTACTCCAGTATACCTCCTACGATGCCATGCAGGGCGACTGCATAAAGGTACATCGTCCCGGAACTCCACCCTACCCCTGGGAATTCTTATGTACAAACACAAAATCAAATAAGCTATCTCTAGTCTTCAAGTGATAAGATATCTGTCCTACTCCCTCGAACCTTCTTCGGCTCAACATCCTCTGGGTACTCTTCGGCTAGTAGTTGTCCAGCTGGCGACGGATCTCCAAAACACAAACAACAAACAGGTGCAAGGGTCACCTTCAAATAATATTGGATATAAATTTAAGCAATCAAGCAAGCAGGTAATATCCAAGTAAGCAAGTAGAACTCATACTACACAAAATTTATAGATTCAAGTGGTCAATGACCCTACAACCCCCTATATGCACGTACAACCGCTCATTGTACAAAAGTTTCATCTGGATGTAGCACCAAATCCCGCAGGCAGGTGGGACACTCAACCAACTCCAACTGACTAAATAGTATCCCTCGTTAGTTGAGTTGCTACTTACACGAGTACGTTCTGTATAACGCCCTGATATTTTCCATCTCCAGTCCGATGCCAAGTTAGCCCCGAACCACGACGGCTCACAAGTATGCTTGACACGACATGAAAACAAAAAATTGAACTCAAGGCTTAGCCGTCCGAAGACGTGGCCTAACATAGCTTCACAATTAACAACAATCATGTAGAGCATATATACATATCTAAATCAAATATAAATCACGTCGCATGGAGATCATGCTTAACATATAACAGTATAGCAAGAAGCACTCAAAAAGTCAAGCCATTATTTCAATCGAATTCACATCTCAAACAATTCTAATCCAACATATCAGATGCCTTCAGCTCCATGCATTAATATCTCAATCAACACATTTCTAAATCAGGTCGTTCTCAGAACGCCGTCAACTACCAAACTCAATATCATAGTATATACATTCTCATAAACATATAAATATGCTTAGTAGCTAAGAATACCAAAGTTCCCTTACCGAAGTGATAGCCGATCCGGTTAGCTACGTTAGCTCCGCTCGTCTTGATTGGTCTGAAGACTCGTAACCCTTCAAAGAACATAGCCTAGTTTAGGACTTGAAACTTAATCCGAAGGTTTAGCTACTGGACTTACAAGGTATCTAACACTTGGTAAATTGTCCTCATTCACAAGAAAGGATCCTTGGAAGTCAAAACATTTTAGCAACTTTGGCAACCTTTGAAAAGCTCTAAGTTACATGTTAAGAACCAAGGGTTCTTTGAAGAAGAAAAATGAGAAATCGGAGATACTGAATGTTCTTTCTATTCTAATTAATTCACTGTACAAGCTACGTTTATATACAGAGAGACTAACGGAAAACAGACAAGATCTCGGATATTCCAGGTCAACACCATCAGACCGGATCCTGGATAACCCGTCAACTATCACACTTGGACGGTTGGCACGACTAACTGGCCAGACGATATAATTATGCACTCGATTCAACTTGGCAGACGGTAATTCCATAGAGACGATAGAATGCTACCCTATAAAGACGATAGGTATCAGACGATACTGCATATCTCTAACAGCCCCCTTCAAACTCAAGGTGGGTGAGGCAAGAGAGGTTTGGTGAAGATATCACCCAGTTGATCCTGACCAGGAATGTGATAAACAAGCAATGACTTGTTTTGAACTTTCTCTCGAACGAAAAAGATGTCCAATTCCATATGTTTTGTTATGGTGTGCAAAACAGGGTTGTGAGTTAAGGCCACAGCTCCCATGTTATCACAGTATATTGTAGGAACATGGAAAGGAATATTTAACTCCATGAGGAGAGATTGAATCCAAAGAAGTTCAGCAGTAGTGTTGGCCAAGATTTTGTATTATGCTTCAATGCTTGACCATACGACAATCGTCTGCTTCTTGGAGATCCAAGACACTAAGTTGGGTCCAAAGAAAACACATGAACCAGACGTGGAACGTCTATCATCCAGATCCGAACCTCAATCAGCATCACAGTAGGCAGTCAAGGGCACAACAGCTTTAGAATTGTAGGGCTTGAGAAGGAGACCATGAAAGATAGTACCTTTGATGTATCTTAGTATGCACTTGACAGCCTTCCAATGAACATCTAGAGGCTGCTCATGAACTAACAAACTTTGTTGACAGCATAGCTTATTTCAGGTCTGGTGAGAGTGGCATATTGCAATGCGCCAACAACAGACCTATAGTTGGTTGGATCAGCATATAGGTCAGTACCATGTTTGATGAGTTTTTCTCCACTAAGAATAGGCGTAGATTGCCCTGTTGTATTGGTCATATTTTCCTTGTCAAGAAGATCTCCTATGTATTTAAATTGTGATAGGAGAAGTGACCCATCTTGCAGATGCTGAACGTGAACTCCAAGGAAGTAATCCAACATACCTAGTTGTTTGAGTGAAAACTCTGTATTGATCTGGGTGACAGTTTGCTGAATGAGGGGTAAGGAACTGCCAGTGATGATAATATCATCAACATAGACCAAGATGTATATGCAGCAAGAAGTTGTATTGTAGACAAATAAAGATGGATCACAGCAACTGGCTTTGAAGCCAAATCGTAGCAGAGCCCCTTTTAATTTGTCAAACCAAGCTCGGGGAGCTTGTTTGAGACCATAAAGAGCTTTTTTGTGTTTGCAGACTAAGGTTCGATCTTCGGTTTGAAACCCCGGTGGATGGTCCATGTAGACATCTTCATCAAGTGTGTCATTTAGGAAGGCATTTTTGACATCAAGTTGATGAATATGCCAACGTTTGGTACAGCTAATGACAAAATGAGATGGATAGTGATTGGCTTCACAACGGGGGGAAAAGCTTTTTGAATAGTCAAAACCTTGAATCTGATTGTACCCTTTGGCCACTAACCTAGCTTTGTATCTTTCAACAGTGCCATCAGCCTTTTGCTTGATCCTGAACACCCACTTGCAACCTATTGGTTTTCTGTTAGGTGGTAAGGAGACCAAAGACCATGTGGTGTTTTATTGCAAGGCATCAAACTCTGCCTGCAGAGCCTGCTTCCAGTGGGGATCTTGAAGAGCTTTCTTGAAGGAGGTTGGTTCAACCTGAGTTAAAAGAAGGTGTGGTTGAACAATCTCAGTCTTCAAATGAGTTTGCATAGTGTGAGTGTTGACTGGAGGAGGCGAAACTGAGGATGTTGAGGGCCTAGTAATCCCAGATTTGGATCTAGTTTGCATGGCATGAATGTTGAACGGTGCTTGCTGATTACCAGACGATGCTATACCATCACATGATCGATGAGCGGCAAACGATGCTGCAGCACCATGCGATGTAGGAACAACAGACGATAAAGGAACTGCAGACGGTTCAGGAACAGTAGACGATGCTACAACTGGATGAATAGATAGAGACTGTTGCTGCCCTTGATGTGGAGTTACAGAATACCTTGGAATAAAGGATGTTAGAGAAGACCCCTCCATGGTGGTAGAAGGAGTTGAAAATATTTATGTGTATGGGTACCTGTATGTATTGAAAATAACATCATTTGACACAAAAAAATTCCCACTGGCATCTAAACATTTATAACCTTTGTGGGCAAGGGAATAACCAAGGAAGACACACTCCTAGGACTTGAACTGAATTTTAGAGACATTGTAAGGACGGAGAAAGGGATAGCATGCACACTCAAAGGCCTTCAAGAACTTGTAATCTTGGTAAACACTGTGGAGCTTATAGTAAAGGCTAACATTGCCTAAGACAAAGGTAGGCAATCTGTTTATGAGAAAGGTAGATTTTAAGAAGGAATGATCCCAGTACTGATGGGGAATTTTGGGTTGAGCAAGCAAAGAGAGGATAGTTTCAACCACATGTATGTGCTAGCGTTCCACACTGCCATTTTGGTGATGTGTGTGGGGGGAGAAGTTAGACGGTGAACAATTCCTGATTGAGAAAAATGAGAACTGAGGGGTTTAAATTTAGTGCCTCCTGTTAGTGTCAAATAATTAAATGAATTATTATTTTTTGATAATTAACAATTTCTTTAAGGTTTAATATTGTTAGAGATAAAATTCCTAACATAGTGAAAATTCTCATGCACAGGAATGATTATCTACTAAAGGGACTGAATGAATCTCAAAGCATCATCAAGAGAATTAGTCCACCAGAAGAGACCGTCCGGTCACCCTGAAGAAAATACTGTCAAAGATATACAAAGGAAGACATTCATGTATAAGACAGTCTGGTGACTCACGAAGGAATAAGCGGCAATTGCAAACAGCAAACGCCCTCTTAAGGACACTCTATAAACTTCGTTCGCTCAAGTCAAAGTCTACTTCAAGAAGCTAAAACAGCCCACTACCTAAATCTACAGTGATCAAAAGAAAGACTGCTTCATCCAAAGCTGAAAGAGTATGACAACTCATGAAAAAACACCTTCGGCCTCGAAGCTTCTCTAGCATCATATAAAGAAGTTATGGATCAACTCTCTCAGATGGAGAACTTCCGTGGAAGCAAAAGAAAAGAGAAGATTCAGTCTTCTATAAGTCAAGAAGATTCTAATCCTTAAAGAAGAACTGAATGAAGAAAGTTCGTCTGCCGATGCAAACCACTTGGCAGCGGAATTTTAAGCATTGTATGGAGACTACGTCTGCCAGACTCTAAGCAAAAATCCGTCCGTTCAAGCATCAGAATGTGCCAAAGGCACAAACATCAAGAAATGTGTTTTACGAGGATATTAGTTCAACTGAAGCATTAAAGAAATTATTCTCCTCATCTTGAAGAATTGCTTCTTGGATCAAAAGATGTCTACCTCGTCTGCATATTTATTAAAGCACTGGCAAGGGAAGAAAGTAGGAAGGGACACAATTAATACAATATTCCTTGGTCTTACTGTTTTTCTACTTTTCCTCAAATCAAGCTGACATCGCGGAATCAACGGCAAGAATCTCTGAGCACCGTACACGTTCAACGGTCGAAATTCAAACATCTGAACAAAGCACGTGATGAGCATTAGCTGGCATGCACTGGGGTATAATGGTCAAAAACAAATGCCACAGTTGGATCTCCACACATTAAATACAGAAGATATAGCTCAAGGCCACTCGCTCAGCATGGAGCCAGACGACGTCAACCCGGCGAATCAATGCTTCTCAGATCGTGTCTCAGACCTGCTGAAAAATGCAGAACTAGCCGTTATTTGCAGCTTAGAGAGGAAGAAGCACTTCAGACAGGTTTTCTCTCCTTTTGAATAAGAAGAACGAAGAACTTCAACTGAAGATATAAATAGAGAACCCTGCCTCCGAAACAATTGGGCGACTTAGACTTAAACTTCCATATGCCAACTAAGTTTATCCCAAGAGCCAAGGAACCTTGGTTCCAACTCAGGATGCTTCACGCCTACCTCTACCTTTACCTGAGTTTATGTGCTTCTGTGTGAGAAAATTCATAGAGTATTACTCTCATCTTATCCAACTCACACACCCCAAAAACAGAGAACCCAAACTCCTATCCTCTCTGTATAAACTAAGCTTCATTTCTTCTACCCACTCTTATTAAGAAGAGAACTATAGTAGAAAAGCCAAACCTTGTAAAAGGTGTCAGGAGAAGTCCTGTATAATACTTGTAAGGAGAAGTCCTTCAAATACATGATAGAAGAAGTCCTTAGAATACTTGATAGGAGAAGTCCTTAGAATACTTGCTGGGAGAAGTCCCTGATAATACTTGTACTATTTGGTTAAATAGTGAAAATCTTGGTGAAGCCAAGGACTGGACGTAGCCCTGTTGATTATGGGGGTGAACCAGGATAAAAATTATGTGTGTTTTATTTTTATCGTTATGTCATATTTCTGCTGCATGCATATTCATTCATTTTATGAGTAGCTCTTGTTAAAAGTAAATAAATGATTAACATCCAAGATTAACGAAATAAACTTTAAAAATGAGACACACAATTCAAACCCCCCCCCCCTTTCTTGTGCGTTTCATGCACCTTCACCTCCATCAGTTTGAACAGCTTTAAGGTTCAGATTTAATTGCAATTCAATCATTGCTTGAAATTGAATAAAAGTGACATAGGTTTCTGATTTCTTTCTTAAAGGAAAAATCCATGTATATCGTGTGTAGGCATCAACACGAGTAAGAAAATAAGAATAACCAGCAGAAGATTCAATGGAGGCTGGTTCCCATAAATCAAAAAATAAAAGTTCTAAAGGTTAAGAATAAATTGTATTAAATTAAGAATAAGGTAATCTACGGGATTTACCCATACAATAGGTACTACATATATGAGAAATAGCTCGAGAAGGAACTGAAATATTACATTTAGTCATAACAGAATGTAAAATCTCATGAGTAGGATGACCTAATCGATGATGCCAAAGGTCATAGGAGGTGGGTCCCACGAGTGAGCTACTAGTGCTTGTGGTTACATGTGTTTTAGGTAAAGTAAATGAGGAGGAAGTGGGAGCTGGCATGGCAGAAGACTTGTTCTTGAAGAACTTGGAAGCATGCATGCCATCAAAATAGTAAAGACCATCATCCCCAACAGTCCCTTGAAGAAGAATTTCACCATTAGCCTGAGATTTGACAAGACAATGAGCATGATCAAACTCAAATTTAACATGATTATCTCGAGCAAACCTACTAACACTGACAAGATTTTTATTGATTGAGGGAACAAGCAACAAATCACTAAGAGAAAGAATAACATGTGTTTGACATGGTGACTTAAAGGAAACTGTATCAATAGATTGAATAGGCAAACCTTGACCATTGCCCATGAGAATGTGATCATTCCCTTGAAGAGGTGTAGGATTGGAGAAGGCAATAGCTTCATGGGTGACATGGTGAGTTGCACCAGTGTCTGGTAACCAATTCCCTGCACTTGGTCCTATAGATGCAGTGAGCAGAGCTTGTCCCATCGTCTGCTGTGAAAACAATTGGCTTGTTGGTCGTTGTGAAAAGTGAAAAGGGCCAATCGTCTACTGGGGAGACTGAAACAGAGGTGCAGGCATCGTCTGCTGGTGAAAACCATTAACATATTCAGCAAACGGAGGATAAGAAATTCCTAAAGGATATCCATGTGGATCAGTCTTCGTACCAACATTGGGAAAAGGAAATTGGGAGGGCCCAGCTATTTGAAGATTATAGGAGGGTGGAGGACCAAGTTCTACTTGTTGAAAATTAGAAAGAGGTGGTGCAAAGCCTCCAAAGGTACCAGCATGCTGTGGAACTTGATTAAACTGACCACCATATGGTGATGAGACAACCATTACTCGGAAATTGGCAGACGATACGCGGTGATAGAAAGTGTTGGCTTCATAACCCCACTTGTAACAGATTTGACACTGAACAGAGGAGCGTCCACCACGTCCATTCCAACGCCCACCACGACCACCAAAGCGACCACCAAACGAGCCATAGTTCTATGTCGACTCAGAGAAACCCGGATTCACAGAGGGTGGATCATCAGTGGTGTGCACGGCACGATTCTGGGCAGGTGAACCAGAAGCATAGTTGGCTTGAGCAGACTGCTGATTCAGTATTGGTGAGTCTATCCTCTACGCAAGAGACGGTGATGATGTATGTGTGAGCAGATTAGACGGTAGATTGTCAAGAAGCTGACGCTTGCGAGAGCGAAGAAGGTAGACCTCATGAGAAATAAGTATTGCTTCTGCTTGAGAGACAGAGCATGACACCTCCTGATTGCTGACAAGGGGCATAAGAGAGCTATACTCATCCGGTAATCCATCAAAGATAGCTTCAATATGATCTTGATATGAAACAGGATCATCGATGGAGATGAGAGTATTGACAATTGTCTTAATGCGTTTGAGATAGTCGGAGAGAGATTTCACCCCTTTGACAATGGTGCGAAGCTCTGAGCGAAGAGTTGAGGATTGTGCTAGAGAATGTACATTTAAGAAGTCATGAACTTCTTGCAAAATCTTCCAGGATTGTTTGCAGTTAACAATCGTAGGCAGAACAGCACACGATAGGGAAGAAAGCAACCAAGTGAACAGAGCTGAATCTTGTTTGATCTAGGTTGTGTAAAGAGGATTCTCAACAAAATTTTCACAATCAGCATCAAATGAAAAACGAGGTGGGATTGTTGGATTTACAAGAAACTTTTCCCGACTATGTTGTCGAACAAAGGAAGGCATTCATGTATAAGACAGTCTGGTGACTCACGAAGGAAGAAGCAGCAATTGCAAACAGCAAACGCCCGCTCAGGTCAAAGTCTACTTCAAGAAGCTAAAACAGTCCACTACCTAAATCTACAGTGATCAAAAGAAAGACTGCTTCATCCAAAGCTGAAAGAGTATGACAACTCCCTGACAATACTTGTACTATTTGGTTAAATAGTGGAAAATCTTGGTGAAGCCAAGGACTGGACGTAGCCCTGTCGATTATGGGGGGTGAACCAGGATAAAGACTATGCGTGCTTTACTTTTCATGTTATGTCATATTTCCGCTACATACATGTATATTTTCATAATGAATATCTCTCTTTGAAAATCAATAATTAACATTTATCATTGAAAGAAGTTTTCAAAATAAGTCACAATTCAAACCCCCCTTTCTTGTGTGTTTCTTGCACCTACAATTGGTATCAGAGCCTAACCGCTCTGGAAATGACTAACATCTTCACGGATGTAGAGTATAAAGATCTATGGTAATAGATGTTCTCTTAGAATAAAAGCAACCATGATCCAAACAACATTGCAGGAAGAACATCTCAAAGAAACTAGCTCAAGAAAGGAGTGAACAGTCAAAGGGAAGCTATTCACAGATAACTTGAAGAATTGCAGAAGAATCCATTTTCATCCAAGAAGAGGAATCGAATGAAAAACCCTGATTCTTCATATCTAGTCTCATCAATGCTGGATCTTCCAAGAAAATCTGTGTTGTGGTCAAGCCTTCCTTCAGAAAAGAGAATTCATCTTGCTTCATGACTGACATGATCATATCTGAAGATAGATGACACATCCTGTGACTACACAACAAGAAATAAAAATGAGGTAACTCTGAATCTATAATTAATCATTTGCTTTTGCTACTATCTCATTCTTCCTGTTATAAACAGTTTAGATGTATAATTGTATGAAAGAAAAGACTACAGATTATATTCTAAAGCATTCATCATTTATACTATTGAGATAAATTAAAATCGATTCAAACATATATATCTTCTCAGGGAAGCAAAGTACATAAGGATCAAGCCTTTGTTGCCGTATCATATTTGCATAATTTAAACGTACTATCCTGAAGAATTAGTATCATGTACACATGTTCATGTATATTTGCTTGAAGTTTAGAAGTTATCGTACTCTGACTATGATAACAATCTCAATCATAGGAATATTAAAACTAATTCTCTGGACCCAAAGGAACATGTGTACCAAAAAGTCTACAATAGTTATTAATGCAGGATATTACAACAAGAAACGTATCTGCTACAATATTGATCAACAGAAGCTGATCAATCATTGTGTCCAAGAGAAGGAAAATTCAGCTTATGAAATGCTGCCAGAAACGACCCCCTGTTTCAAAAAGAATACATTGGTGCACTCATTAACAGAAATTGCAGGTGACACAATGACAAGGGCTTCACGAAGTCAACGCCAAATGCCACATTAACTAAAAGCAAAAAGTAGAGGATGTGTCAGACGAATGCTTCTTGTCCCCGTTGTTAGAACAGATAGCAACCTGAGAGGGGGGGTGAATCAGTGTTGCCCCAATTTTCGCCTTATTGAAATCGTTACTTTCAAGTTTATGATGATCACGTATTGATCGTTGTGATTGCAGCGGATATGAACAACACTTGAAAGTAAATGTGAAGGATAAAGAGAATCACACACAAGATTTATCCTGGTTCGCCTTCAATCCACCGAAGACTACGTCCAGTCCCTCAAGAAAACCCCTTGAGGATTTTTCCACTATTGATAAGAATTTCTTACAAGTTCCTAACCCAAGGACCCCAAGAACTTCTACTAATATCTTGTGAAAGCAAACCGCTTCCAACAACCCCTGAAAGCAAACCGCTTTCAGTTCCTGAAGGCAAACCACCCTCAGACCTTGAAGGCTAAACCACCTTCAATGAAAACCCTGAAAGTAAACCACTTTCAGTGACAACAACCCTTCACCGAATACCACGGTGAAAAACTCAATCTTACAGAAAGAGATGAAGAAGATATTACAATCGGCTGTTTCAATCCTTTAACACACAATTGGATTGAACATGAGAAATTATGCTTTAAGGCTTTTAAGCATAATACAATTCTGAGTTCTTCAAGATATGAACAACTAATGTGTTCTTGTAATCATGAAGATCATGAACTCATAATTTAGGCTCCAAAAGATTTAAGTTCTAAAAGATGAACTAATTTTGAAAGAGCTTTGGCCTAATGTGTTTTTCTCATGTGAAATGTGTATATTTCGTGTGTGTTGTGTGTGTTCTGTTTTCTGGACTCAAATGGTCTTTATATAGGCAAGAGAAACGTCCTTGAACCATCACAACCCTTTTCAAAAGGTTTGGGACACAATGGTTCATGAAAAGATGCACTTTTTCGTTCTGGTAATCGATTACCATACTTAGTGTAATCGATTACACAAGTGACCGTTTCAGTTTGAATTTGAATTTCAAACATGTAATCGATTACAAGACTGGAGTAATCGATTACTTGCCTTGGTGTAATCGATTACCATAATGGTGTAATCGATTACACAGAAGCCCATTTTCCAGAAACTTGTTCTTTGAGACTTGCTTAAGGTTTTCTACTTCTTTTAAGTTATGAAAACTCTTAGCTTGATTAGATTAGGTGTTTTAAGAGCCTTTATGCTTTAATAAACCTTTGGAAGCATAACTCACCTAATTCTAAGACTTCTAGACTATTGATGGACTTGAGTGCTTGATTCTTTTGAAGTCTTCTTTTCTTCTTTTTGTTGATGAGTTTGTCGTCATCAAAACCACAGCCAGGGTCAGGAGCAAGACCTTCTTCACAATCTCCCCCTTTTTGATGATGGCAAACACATACTTGAAACTTTGAAGATCATATGTGCATTCTTGATGCTTAACTCCCCCTATTTGATGGAATTTAGTATTTCTGATTTTTCTCGCCCTTTCTAGTGTACTTGTTGAATTCCTGCATATGATCTTTAAAAGCACGGAACCTTTCTCCCCCTTTTGACTTCATCAAAAAGAAGAAAAGGCCAAAGAATGTACAGGCATACATACAAGTATATTGAAACATAAAGCATGGGGGAATAGGGGTAAATGCGTAAAATATGAACAACCAGCACTTACATATATATAAACGAAGGCAAATACATAGGTTATACATAGTAAGACATATCAAACATATGTAGTAGAGAGATTACAACAAATAGATAAAGCCATTTTTGGAAAATAGGGAAATCCTAATAGTAAGTAGATAATTATATGGAGACATAGGACTTCAGAACTTAAGCGTGACTAGAATCTTCAGAGTTCTCAGAAGGGTCAAGTTCTTGAAGGCTCTCAATTTCCTTACGCATGAAGGAATGCATGGCCTCTATGCGATTTTCCACAAGTATAAAGCGAGACCGAATGGTATCCTCTAGTTGGCCCAACTTCTGAGAAAGACGGAGTGACAAGATATCCATCCTTTCTAGTATAACCTTGGTTTCTTGTGAGAAATTTGAAGGAATGGTATAAAAGGGAGATAATCCAGCCGATGCAGCATTGGTTTGAACATCAATGCGATAGCGAGACAACACTAGAGGATCTGTGGAGGATTCCCTTCGAGAAACATTGATTGGAGAGGATACATTTGAAGGACGTGGAAGAGACCCCATGGCAAAACAAGTCTTAAAGGAAGAAAGATTGTATATGAAGGAAGGTAGGCAAAAGGGCAGAAGACAAATGCTGATTTTATAGAGAAAATCGTGCGTGTAATCGATTACTGCAGTTGGGGTAATCGATTACATCAGTTACAAATTTGAAAATTTTCAAATTGTGAATGTGTAATCGATTATGGCAGTTTGAATAATCGATTACTCAGATGTTTCTAATGAGCACGAGGACTTAGAACATGGATAATCGATTACAAATCCTAGGGAAATCGATTACTAGGACATATTTACAAGTTCTAGGCTCTAGATTCCTATGTAACACTTTTCCCATAAAACACTTAATTACATAATCTATCTAAAGGCATGTACACACATATTTATCATAAAGATCGTGCAAATAACATGTTAACTTAAGTATCATGCTCATCTAAAATGCCTAACTCTCTTCTTATCTTATAAAATGATTCCTTAGAAAGAGGTTTAGTAAAGATATCTGCTAGTTGATTATGTGTATCTACAAAAGAAATCTCTATATAACATGATCTCGAAGAAAATGATGTCGTATATCAATATGCTTAGTTCGAGAATGCATGATAGGGTTTTTAGTGAGATTAATGGCACTTGTGTTGTCACATTTGATAGAAATGCAGCCCAGCTCTAATCCATAATCTTTGAGTTGTTGTTTGAGCCATAGAGTTTGTGCACAACAACTTCCTGCAGCAATATATTCTGCTTCTGCAGTACTTAGAGCAACACATGCTTGTTTCTTACAAGACCAAGAAACAAGGGCATTTCCTAACAAGTGACAAGTACCACTTGTACTTTTTCTTTCAGTTTTACAACCAGCATAATCAGAATCAGAATATCCAATCAAATCACAAACACTTCCTTTGGGATACCACAAACCAACATTTGTAGTTCCTTTCAAATATTTGAAAATCCGCTTAACAGAACTCAAATGTGATTCCCTAGGAGATGCTTGATATCTAGCACATAGACATACACTAAACATAATATCAGGTCTACTTGCAGTTAAGTACAAAAGAGATCCGATCATACCTCTATATTTAGTGATATCAACTTGAGCACCGGATTCATCTTGATCTAGATATGTATTAGACCCCATTGGTGTGGCTATGGCTTTGCAATCATCTAAATCATATTTCTTTAATAATTCCTTGCAAAACTTTGATTGATTGATGAATATTCCATCATATGATTGCTTGATTTGTAAACCAAGAAAGAAATTTAATTGTCCCATCATGGACATCTCAAATTCTTCTTGCATCATGTTAGAGAAATCTTTGCAAAGAGATTCATTAGTTGCACCAAAGATAATATCATCAACATAAATTTGAACAAGTAAGGTATTACCTTTGGTTCTTTTGATGAACAAGGTTGTATCAGCCTTACCTTTTTGAAATCCTTTATCACAAAGGAAAGTACTTAACCTATCATACCATGCACGAGGGGCTTGCTTAAGACCATAGAGTGCTTTCTTTAGTCTGAAGACATGTGAAGGAAACTTTGGATCTTCAAATCCTGGAGGTTGCTTCACATACACTTCTTCTTGAATATATCCGTTCAGGAAGGCACTTTTGACGTCCATTTGATACAATGGGAAGTTTAAAGAGCAAGCATATGCTAATAACAATCTTATGGCTTCTAATCTTGCTACGGGTGCATATGTTTCATCAAAATCTATACCTTCTTCTTGATTATAACCTTGAGCAACCAATCTTGCTTTATTTCTAACTATAATACCATTTTCATCTAACTTATTTCTAAATACCCACTTTGTTCCAATAATGTGTTTATCACTAGGCTTAGGGACAAGTTCCCAAACTTGATTCCTTTCAAATTGGTTTAGTTCTTCCTGCATTGCTACAATCCAATACTCATCCTCTAGAGCATCATTTACTTTTGATGGTTCTATCTGAGAGACAAAGGCCATATTCAAAACTGAATCATTCAAGCGTAGCCTTGTAGAGACGCCTCTAGAGATATCACCAATAATATTATCAACTGGATGATCCCTATGGGTTCTCCATTCTTTTGGAAGTTGATAAGTATTATCTTCAATGTGATCTTCTTGTATTGGATTATGATCTCCATCTTTTTGAGAATCTTCATTTATAATGATGTCATCTTCTTCATTATCCGGAAGATTGACTTTATCTTCTATTGAAGATTTAGATTCATCAAAAAAAACATGTATGGATTCTTCCACGGATAGAGTTTTCTTGTTAAAGACTCTATATGCTTTGCTTGTTAAAGAATATCCAAGGAATATACCTTCATCAGATTTTTCATCAAACTTACCAAGGTTTTCCTTTCCATTATTCAAGACAAAGCATTTTGATCCAAAAGCATGTAGATGAGAGATATTTGGTTTCCTTCCTTTGTAGAGTTCATAGGGGGTTTTCTTAAGAATAGGTCTAATGAGAACTCTATTGGAAACATAGCAAGCAGTACTTACAGCATCAGCCCAGAAGTATTTAGGGAGACTTGATTCACTCAGCATGGTTCTTGCTAATTCCTCAAGTAATCTATTCTTTCTTTCTACTACACCATTTTGTTGTGGTGTTCTCGGAGTAGAGAAGTTATGTGATATTCCATTTTCATCACATAGTTCTTGGAATTGTTGATTCTGAAATTCTCCACCATGATCACTTCTTATAGAAGAGATCTTTAAAGACCTCTCATTTTGAACAAGCCTTGCATATCTTTTGAATGCATTGAAGGCTTCATTCTTATGAGGAAGAAATAAAGTCCATGTAAATCTAGAGAAATCATCAACAATAACAAGTGCATAGAAATTACCTCCGAGGCTTTTAGTTCTAGAAGGTCCGAACAAATCCATATGTAACAATTGAAGGGGTCTTGAGGTCGAAACTATGTTCTTTGGTTTGAAGGATGTTCTGGTTTGCTTCCCTTTTTGACATGCATCACAAAGCTTGTCTTTCTCGAATTTTATCTTTGGAAGCCCAATAACTAGATCATGCTTGACTAGTTTGTTTAAATGATCTATGTGAATATGTGCAAGTCTTCTATGCCATAGCCATGAGTCACTATTATTCTTGGCCAAAAGGCATCTCACATTTTGTGGAATTTCTTCCATTGAGATCATGAAGACTTTGTTTACTTTATATCCAGAAAACTTAATTTCTTTAGTTTTCACGTCTTTCACAACACATATATCATTAATAAAACCAACTTTCAAACCTTTATCACATAGTTGACTAATACTCAGAAGATTATGCATCAAACCATCAACGTAAAGAACTTTATCGATGACTGTTTGAGGGGGTGTGCCTATTCTTCCAATACCGAGTATTTTTCCCTTTTGATTGTTACCATATGTGACGAAACCTTTTTCCCTAGGTATAAGAAAAGAAAACTTGGTTTTGTCTCCTGTCATGTGTGATGAGCAGCCACTATCAAGATACCATAAATCCTTTGCTGCTTTCATACACACCTGGGAATCTTCAATGTCTGAATCATGTGAGGCCATTAAAGCAACTTGTGCTTCTTCTTTGTCAAAATCTGATGATGAACTTACTTCATTATCATCCCAAGCCAAATATGCTTTTCGTGTAGGTTGATCCTTCTTTTCAAACTTTTCTCTTAGACCATGTCTCTTCTTCTGAAGATTTGGACAATCTAATTTGAAGTTTCCAGGTTTACCACATTCGAAACATGTGATCTTTTGTGACGAAGAGGAATCATTGTTTCTTTGGAAAGATTTATTGTTGAATTTAACACTTTTTCTTTTAAGAAACTTTCCAAAGTTCTTGACTAGAAGATTTAAATTTTCATCTTCTTCAGAACCCGCATCATAATCTTCTTTGATGCTTTCCTTTGCCTTTAAGGAAATTGATCGATACTTCTTCTCATGTTGTTCATGCTCTTCTAAACGATTCAATTCCAACTCATGTTCTTGGAGTTTTCCAAACAGAGTTGCAAGAGACATATTTGATAAACTCTTCTTCTCAGAGATGGCTGTGACTTTTGGTTGCCATACTCTTGTAAGTGATCTTAGAACTTTCATGTTCAAGTCACTATTTGAAAATTGTTTTCCAAGAGCAATCAAATGATTAATTAAATGAGTGAATCGTTTTTGCATATCTAATACCTTTTCTCCTGGAAGCATTCTGAACATTTCATATTCCTGAGAGAGAGTATTGATCTTTGATCTCTTGACTTCATCTGTTCCTTCATGAGTCACCATCAACGTATCCCATATTTCTTTTGATGAAGTGCACGTTGATACTCTGAAAAATTCATCCATGCCAAGAGAAGATGTAAGGATGTTCATTCCTTTGAGATCATATTAAACCTTCTTCTTTTCTTCTTCACTCCAAGTACTTTCTGATTTTGGTTGTGAAGTTCCTTCTTCATCTGTTGTTACAGGCACAAAGGGTCCTTCTTCAATGGCTTTCCATATTCCTGAGTCTAATGACTTTATGAATATTTTCATCTTGATTTTCCAGAAGTCATAATGTTCTCCATTGAAGAATGGTGGCCTGTTTATGTTGAATCCTTCATTTGTTCCATGATTGGAAGAGGATGCCATCTTTTTCCCGGATCTTAGGAATAACTTACCTAAACTTCCGCTCTGATACCAATTGTTAGAACAGATAGCAACCTGAGAGGGGGGCTGAATCAGTGTTGCCCCAATTTTCGCCTTATTGAAATCGTTACTTTCAAGTTTATGATGATCACGTATTGATCGTTGTGATTGCAGCGGATATGAACAACACTTGAAAGTAAATGTGAAGGATAAAGAGAATCACACACAAGATTTATCCTGGTTCGCCTTCAATCCACCGAAGACTACGTCCAGTCCCTCAAGAAAACCCCTTGAGGATTTTTCCACTATTGATAAGAATTTCTTACAAGTTCCTAACCTAAGGACCCCAAGAACTTCTACTAATATCTTGTGAAAGCAAACCGCTTCCAACAACCCCTGAAAGCAAACCGCTTTCAGTTCCTGAAGGCAAACCACCCTCAGACCTTGAAGGCTAAACCACCTTCAATGAAAACCCTGAAAGTAAACCACTTTCAGTGACAACAACCCTTCACCGAATACCACGGTGAAAAACTCAATCTTACAGAAAGAGATGAAGAAGATATTACAATCGGCTGTTTCAATCCTTTAACACACAATTGGATTGAACATGAGAAATTATGCTTTAAGGCTTTTAAGCATAATACAATTCTGAGTTCTTCAAGATATGAACAACTAATGTGTTCTTGTAATCATGAAGATCATGAACTCATAATTTAGGCTCCAAAAGATTTAAGTTCTAAAAGATGAACTAATTTTGAAAGAGCTTTGGCCTAATGTGTTTTTCTCATGTGAAATGTGTATATTTCGTGTGTGTTGTGTGTGTTCTGTTTTCTGGACTCAAATGGTCTTTATATAGGCAAGAGAAACGTCCTTGAACCATCACAACCCTTTTCAAAAGGTTTGGGACACAATGGTTCATGAAAAGATGCACTTTTTCGTTCTGGTAATCGATTACCATACTTAGTGTAATCGATTACACAAGTGACCGTTTCAGTTTGAATTTGAATTTCAAACATGTAATCGATTACAAGACTGGAGTAATCGATTACTTGCCTTGGTGTAATCGATTACCATAATGGTGTAATCGATTACACAGAAGCCCATTTTCCAGAAACTTGTTCTTTGAGACTTGCTTAAGGTTTTCTACTTCTTTTAAGTTATGAAAACTCTTAGCTTGATTAGATTAGGTGTTTTAAGAGCCTTTATGCTTTAATAAACCTTTGGAAGCATAACTCACCTAATTCTAAGACTTCTAGACTATTGATGGACTTGAGTGCTTGATTCTTTTGAAGTCTTCTTTTCTTCTTTTTGTTGATGAGTTTGTCGTCATCAAAACCACAGCCAGGGTCAGGAGCAAGACCTTCTTCACACCCGTCCGGTGAAAGATTACAAATATCTATGCGATAATTTGTCAGACGGACACCTTTTTCAGTCATGTCCTGATATCTGCCCAACTCTGGAAGAACATTGTTAGGTTCAAGCTCATCGGTTGGTCAAATTGAACCATCTGTGTTCAACAATTCAAATCCGTAAATCAAAACATCTCTCATTTGAAAGAAGGTGATGATGAGGGTATGCCCTGTACTGCAAAGCACAAACACTTATGATAAGTCCTTCACAGGGAGTATTCCTAACTTATTTATATATGTTGAATAAAGAACATACAAACTCTACTACGCGTGACCAATAGAACAACAAGAAGATACTAATGAAGTTCTTTGGTAAAAGAACTCTTTACTGATATGTGCAGAATAAAAGATATATGATTGCAGGATGAGAGTAAGGTGACTAAATGCGCGAAGCCAGACGATAACTCAAGAATACAACGTCTAACTCGAATGGAGTCTGCCACCAAAAGTAATTGAATCAAGAATTAGTCACCGTCTGGTGATTAAGCAACATTCAAGCGAGAACGTCTGAGAATAACTGAAAGGACACGATCAGACATCCACGACACCCACGTTTGGGTTACTGGTAAACAGCTGTATTGTTTCATATGCTAAAACGTTCTCAACACGCATTAAATCTTTTAACTGCCATGACTACACATTTAAAGATCTACATTTAATGCGCGTGCTATGATCATTCTCTCACATCATTGCAGAACTAATCATTTCCACACCTAAACCAAGTAAAAACCGTTTGCATTCTAATTAAACTTAACAAAAAGAACCTGAGAGAAGAAGTCTTATACTTACAACTAACGTACTTGCATCCGAACTCTTGGCTATCTTCTACTTGTTCTCTTGCTATCTCTAACCTTTCCTTGCAGAACTCTCCAATAGCGTCTAAGAAACAGATTGCTACCACTTCTGAACTAACCTCTGCACAACAAGAGATAATCAATAGAAGGAACAAAAATATTGCTGCAAACAGAAAAGAACAGGAAGCACTAATTGGAAAGCAGAAGGTGCTGAACTTGGGAGAAAAGGAGCTTGTGTCTCCAAGGTATCTTGATCTTAACATGTACAAATATACAAGACTAGCAGGGTTAGATCTGGTACTGTTTCAAGATTGGGACAACCTCATGAAAATCTCGGCAACCACGACTATCAAACCCATAGTGAAAGAGTTCTTTGACTATGCAGTCAAGAAAGGATCAGTCATCATCAAGACCAGATGCATGAGAGCTATCACAAATGTTTCTCCAGGAGACGTTGTTGTAACCTTGGATGTCAAGGTAAATGAAGGGGTAAAATACAAGCCAAAATGGGAATTATCTGCACCCAACCCAGATTGCATTTGGAAACAGGATCCAAAGGTCCACGGAACTAACTTCAACAACCTGACTGATGAGTGCAAGTTCCCTTTCACCGTTCTGAGCAACGTAGTGATACCAAAGGAAGGTGCTTGTGACTGATTGGACAAGCTATCCCATTGGGCCTTGTATCAAATGGTAAACATGCAAAAATCAATCTTCCTTATTTAATCTTCAGTCACATCATCAACACACTGGAAATCCCTGAGACAAACCTTCCATATGGCGGTCTTATTTCCGAAATGATGAGAAAGAAGAAGCTTGTTGACAAGCTGAAGGAACAGAGCGAGTTTATTATCAACGATTACATCTGCTCTATCCCCATCAGATTCGAGGATGTTGAGAAAATGGGGTTGAAAGTTGATACATCCAGTGTTCCAAAAGATCTACTGACTAGACTGGAGAGGAAGCCACAGAAAGATGACGAAGACACAATACAAGAAAGTGAATCTGAGGAGGATGTCAGCGATGAACCTCTTCCACCTACTAAACGTCACCATATCTCCAGCTCTGGAAAGATGACAGAGATAGATCCTCCGTCAGAGCCAGAGCCCAAACGAAGACGAGTCATAGAGCAGCATGAAGGAGCAACCACTTCACAGCAAAAACAAAACTAACTTGAAAATGAAGACGATGAAGATGACATACCAATAGCCTCATTGGTCAAAAACGTCAAAAAGGTACCTCTAGAATCCATTCCAGAGACTACTCAACACTCATCTACTATCACAAAGCATCTTCCACATGTGCCGACCATGTTTCATGACTTTGTGGAGAACATTGTTGATGTCAAAGATGACGGAAATTGCGGGTTTAGATGCATTGCCCAGTGGCTGGGGAAGAATGAGAACGAATGGCCAGAGATAAGAAAAAGAATGATTGAAGAACTTGACTTCAGACGTTCTCTACACTTAAAACCGTTCGAATCTGAAGGCCATCTTGAAAGCGTTCGAAATGCGCTAATTCTTGGTCCTGATGAACCAGCTCTCTCCCTCAAATGGTTCAATGTTCCTGACATGGGACTACTTGCTGCAACCACCTTCAGAGTCACCCTTGTCACCCTAAGCCTTAGGGAATCATGCACGTATCTTCCTCTGACTGGGCCAGTACTGACCCCTTCACCCATTGCTATATTATGCAATGTCGATGATAGTCATTGGATAAGAGTGATGCTGAAGAAGGAATCCCCTCTTCCTTTTGGCACACCACTATGGTGGCCAAACATCGTGAAAGGAGCCAAACAATGGGGTAAAAACATCACACCAAGGATTGTGATGTATAGGCAAATCGTTAATCCTGACTATGTTCGGGTCTCAAAATCCAAGAAGAAACGGTCTGATGATGAGTCCGTCCAGGCAAAGACTGAAGCTCAAAAGAAGTTACCCCTGCAAAGTCCACATCTACCATCAACTCTATCACCTGAAAATCCAAAAGTTACAAAGACAGGGGATCAAATTCGTCCACTGGACGTTAAAGAAACGAGTCAAAACAGAGGAACTGTTGGCGGCCCAATTGACGTTGAAGCAGCACGTCCAGAAACTCTGAATTTATTCATCCAACTGAAGAAGAACATGCATCCCCTAAGAAAGTAAGAGGCGTTGGAAAAAGGATCAAGACTCGTGCAGTCAAGATGTCCAACCCGAGAAAGAAACAAAAGGTTGAACCAAAGGAAGCTGATAAACACATTGCTGACCCAGATATATCTCTGGATGAGAATCTGAGTTCTCAACAAGTGGCTGCTGAAGGATCTCCTGCACCTAAGGGTAAACCGGAGAGTGTTTTCGAAGCCTCTCAACCTAAGGAACGTATGTTGAATGCAACAAGAACCTTCCCTGTTCATGTCCCAAGACGATCTCGCCGGAATGTTACGCCGATTTCCATGCATATCCCCAGAATGCTTACAATGGTAAATGCCATATATGCTCCAAACCTTCTTATGGAAATCCTGGGCTTCAACTTCTGCATTCAGGCCCGTCTATGGTCTCCTCCTGCCCTTGAAGGTATCCAAATCTGCTTTGCTGGAAGAACAAGGTATGACATCTTTCACCATGAGTGGGAACTGTCTGTCTTCAGACACGTTCATATAAGCACCATTCCGTTCGGACTGATTCATGGTGTTAAAAGCATTGTGTTTCAACACGGATCATGGTCGCTTATTCTACTTACTGCAAGACCTCAACCTGATCCTCTGCCAACTGCAACTACACCTCCCAATAGCCATCCATCATATGCACCAGTTATTCCTTTGCCTCAAGTTATAACTGTATCCAAAGATATGTTCATCACATCTTCGAACTCTGAGGAAAATCCAAATGGTGAATCTCCATCCTCTCCAAGTGAAGCTTCTGCAACTGCCACTTCAGAAAATGCCTTGGGTACTGAGATCACAACTGCTCAACCCATATCGGTTGCCCCTCCAAAGAATGATCATTTTCAAGCTGAGGAAATTCTTGCACAAGAACACACGCATGCGAATCCGTTTGCTGAGGATTCTTTTGATGCCAAAGCTGCCGTGATGAACCTAACAGAGAAAATTGAGAAAGTCTGCTCAAAAAATACTAAAGAGAATCAGGAGCTGCGAGGAGAAGTGTTCAACCGCATTGAAGTTGTGGCACATACACTCACTGACAAGATGGATGCACGCTTTGAAATCTTAGAATCAATGATGAGGAGCTTCCTTGAACAACAGACGAAGAACAACTGATCTCTACACTCTTATCTCTTTATCTTGAACAATTTCATTTTTATCTTTCCATAATTACTCTCTGCAGTTATACATATAGTTATCTGATTCAATCTTATTTCGTTATTTTTTTTCTCTCTCTGCCTTATCGTATAACTATTTTTGATAATGCCAAAGGGGGAGAAGAATCAGGTAGAGAAAAAGGAATCAGGTAAAACCAATATAGGAGTCTTAAAGATAAGAGAAAAATTAAAACTTATAAGACCTATAGCATCAGTTTAGGGGGAAGCTCACTAGAAAAACATATGGCAAACTGAACTATTTAAGAAATATCAGATTTAGGGGGAGCAAAGGTAAACAAACTCTAGGAGTTAAGTCATTTGTGTATATAAAAGTCTCCGTCCGCCCAAGAACAAAATTTCCCTTTTCTACGAACTATTAAAGATCGATCATGTTTTTCTGCATAATAAAATATCCTAAAGAAAAACCGTTTTTATCTGAAAAATGACAAAGTGTTCTTAAACCTTTTTCTCCAAAGAAATTGTCATTATCAAAAAGGGGGAGATTGTTAGATTCAAACAATTAAATAAATTAATATGTTTTGATAATTAACAATTTCTTTGAGGTTTAATATCATTAGAGATAGAATTCCTAACACAGTGAAATTTCTCATATCCAGGAATATCTATCTACTGGAAGCACTGAATGAATCTCAAAAGCATTATCAAGAGAATCATTCTACTTGGAGAAATCGTTCGGTCATCACTACATGCATCCTGAAGGAAATGCTGTCAAAGACATACAAAGAAAAGCATTCATAAGGAGACAGTCTAGTGACTCACGGAAGATAAAGCAGTGACTTCAAATAGAAAACATCCCTTTCGAAGACGTTCTATTAACTATGCACTCTCAAGTCAAAGTCTCAGGAAGCTGAAACAGTCCGGTTCCTGAACCAACATTAATTAACAGGAAGGCTGTTCCATCTAAAGCTGAATGAGTATGACAACTCATGAAGAAATGCCTCCAACTTTGAAGCTTCTCTAGCATCATATAAAGAAGTTGTAGATCAACTCACTCAGATGGAGAACTTCAGTGGAAGCAAAAGAGAAGGAAAGATTCAGTCTTCTACGAGTCAAGAATATTCTCATCCTTAAGAAGGACTGAATGAAGAAAGACCGTCTGCCGATGCAAGCCATTCAATAACGAAATTCTAAATATTATATGGAGGATGCGTCTGCCAAATCCTGAGGAAGAATTCGTCTGCTCAAGCATCAGAATGCGCCAAAGGTACAAACATCAAGAAATGTGCAATTACGAGGATATTAGCTCAACAGAAGCAGTAAAGAAATTATTCACCTCATCCAGAATAATTGCTTCTTGGATCAAAAGACGTCTACCTCGTCTGCATATTAAATAAAGTACTGGAAATGGCAGAAAGAAGAAAGGGACACAATTAATACAATATTCCTTGGTCCCACTGCTTTTCTACTTTTCCTCAAATCAAGCTGACATTGCGGAATCAACGGCAAGAATCTCTGAGCACCGTACTCATTCAACGGTCGAAATTCAAATATTTGATCGGAGCATTTGATGGGCATTAGCTGGCACGCACTGGGGTATAATGGTCAAAACAAATACCATAGCTGGAATTCCTGGCATTAAATACAGAAGACATAGCTTAAGGCTACTTGCTCAAATGGAGCCAGACGATGCCAACCCAAGAAAATCAATGCTTCTCAGATCATGTCTCTGACCTGCTGAAAAATGCAGAATTAGCCGTTACTCACAGCTGAGGAAGCAGAAGCACTAACGGGCAGGTTTTCACTCCTTCCGTGAAAGAAGAACGAAGATCTTCAACTGAAGATATATAGAGAGAGAATCCTGCTTCCGTAGCAACTTGGCAACTTAGACTCAAACTTTCATATCTCAACTAAGTTTGTCCAAAGAACCAAGACCCCATTGGTTCCAACTCAGAATGCTTCAAGCCAACCCTTACCTGAGTTGAAGTGCTTATGTGTGTGAAGAATTTATAGAGTGTTACTCTCATCCCAACCAACACACACAACTCAAAACAGAGAACCCAAATTCCTATCCTCTCTGTATAAACCGAGCTTCATTGTTTCTACCCACTCTTATGGAAGAGAATTATTGTAGAAAAACCAAACCTTGTAAAAGGTGTCAGGAGAAGTCTTGCAAAATACTTGTAAGGAGAAGTCCTGACAATACTTGTAAGGAGAAGTCCTCATAATACTTGTAAGGAGAATTCCTCATAATACTTGATAGGAGAAGTCCTTCCAATACTAGGAGAAGTCCCTGACAATACTTGTACTATTTGGTTAAATAGTGGAAAATCTTGGTGAAGCCAAGGACTGGACGTATCCCTGTCGATTATGGGGGGTGAACCAGGATAAAGAATATGCGTGCTTTACTTTTCATGTTATGTCATATTTCCGCTACATACATGTATATTTGCATAATGAATAACTCTCTTTGAAAATCAATAATTAATGTTTATCATTGAAAGAAGTTCTCAAAATAAGTCTCACAATTCAAACCCCCCTTTCTTGTGCGTTTCTTGCACCTACAGAAGTCTCCACCTTCACCACAGGGGATGAATGGCATGGTGAAGCAGCAGCAACGGGGGATGTCGGTAGAACATTTTCCCTGACATCGATGCGTCAGAACCGTCGAAGCTAGAAACAGGAGGCAAAGTGAAGTCGTAAGAAAAGCGATAGATTTGTGGCCCCTGCGGAGTGCCGAGACGGTCAATCCTGTCGTCAGCCACTCGACTTGTGTACCGGGCTCGCCATGTCAGCAGGTCAACTGACCATGACGTCGGGTCCTCACGATCAAGGAAGTGAAGAATCACCTCACCCTAGGGAAGTAGACCTGCATACGGATCCTCTGAAGGTCCGCCCTTCATGGTCTGATGAAGCGTCCATGATTCATCCAAGTAAACACAGAGAAAAGGGTCACTTCCAAACACAATATCAAAAGCATCAATATGCAAACCAACGATAATAACCAAACAAACATTTATCTAGCATACTACTCAAGTTCAATACTTTGGTGGTCGATGACCCTACGACCCCTATATGCAAGTAAAATCGCTCATTGTACAAAAGTTTCATCCGGATGTATCACCAAATCCCGCAGGCAGGTGGGACACTCAACCGACTCCACACTCGACTAAATAGTAATACGGGTCAGTCGGGAGTTTTTCTTTACACAAGTACGTTACGTATAACGCCCCGATATTTTCCATATGCAATCTGGTGCCAAGTTAGCCCCGAACCACAACAACCCTCAATATGCTTGACACAACATGAAAACAACAACCCTAACGCAAGGCTTAATTGTCCAAAGACGTGGCCTCACATAGCTTCATAATTATAAAGGAATCATGTAGAGCATATGTACATATCTAATTCAAATATAAATCATGTCGCAAGGAGATCATGCTTAACATTTAACAGTATAGAAAGAAGAATTCAATAAGTCATGCCACAATTGCAAACCAATTTCACATCTCAAATAATTCTAATCCAGCATATCAGATGCCTTCAGCTCCATGCATTAATATTTCAATCAATACAATTGTAATCGGGTCATTTTCAGAACGCCGTCAACTACCAATCTCAATATCATAGTATATACATTCACATGATCATATACATATGCTTAGTAGCTAAGAATAGTGAAGTGCCCTTACCGAAATGATAGTCGACCCGGTTAGCTACGTTAGCTCCGCTCGTCTTGGCCAGTCCGATGTCCCATAACCCTTCAAAGAAAATAGCCTAGTTTAGGACTTAAAACTTAATTCTAAGGCTTAGCTATTGGAATTATAATTTATCCAAAGCTTGGGAAAATGTACAAGAATGGATTCATGGAAGTCAAAACATTTTAGCAACTTTGGCAACCTTCAAAATCTTTGAAAAATACTAAGTTAAAATTTCCAACTTTTTCCTAAACTTCAAAACCTTTGAAGATTAATTAGGCTAGATGTTCCCTTATAAATTTAAGAGCCTTAAACAAGCTTTTGAATGAAAAAACATACAGAAATCCTCAAAGTCTCAATTCTGTCCAAAATTTGCGAAAGCATAAAAACTTCCCATTTTCACCAAACAATTCACTAAGTCCCTCAAAACAACTTCACAACCCAAAACTTAACTTCTCCTACCAATTTATAAATCAATTTTCAAGTCTTGAACTCAAGAAGTGTTAAAAACACAAAAATCCATTCAATTGTCAACTTTTTCAATTCTCAATTCCTTAACTTAGCAAAACCCTAATTAGGCTATAAGTTCCAAAATTCAATTCACCCGAGAATTCAATTTTAGTCCCTCTAAACATAAGTTCTTAAAACCTTGAAAAACAAAAATCAATTTCCAAGTCCTAAATCAATTCATTACTCTCGGCCTCCTCACACAATTTAGGGCAAAAAAATTCCTTTACAATAAACTTCACATACAAGCTTTAAATACACTAAAAAGCTAGTTGAAAAATCAATTCTTCCAAGCCCCTAAAACAGCTCTAGGTTCGGCCAAGCATATATAATTACCAAGATGAATTTTTCATTCAAAACTAACTTGTACACATTAAAGGCCTAAGGAAATCTATGGTAAAAATCAATTTCAAAGTTTGAAAATCACTTATTTCAAATAATCACTTTTCAAAAACTTAACTTCCAAGAAAACTAATTAGATATTATCATAGATTAATATCATGGGAACAATGTTTCTAAAGGAAACCCTAGCAAAAGCTCATCATCAAAATTTATAGGGACCAAAACTTAACATATTGAAAACTTAATCGGTTCAAATTGAAGAGCAAGGCCATAGCAACAACAATTGTGAAGTGGGTTTGACATTTTATAAACCATCAATAACTCAAAACTCAATATCTTTGAAATCTAAAACCATAGGAGTGTAGAGCTTGAAGAGGAGATCAACTTACCTTAAAGAACCACATTGAGAAAATGAGTGGAAGATGTTGGAAATGGAGGGAGAAGAATTTGGCCAAGATTTATCCAAGGTTGAAGATGATAAATAGTTCTCCTTCTCTTTCTCTCTCCTATTTACTTCACTTAATACTGTTACATTTCCCTTAATGGCACTTAATGAATTAAAAGCTTTAAACCTCTCTTTTGTTCCCCTTGTGGCTGCAGGTTTGGTGTTGAATGGGGGGAGAAATTTTGATTTTTCACAACACTAGGGACTAAAGTTGAAGAGTTAAAAGTTTAGGTAAAAATATCTTTTTACTATTTGGGGACTAAACTATAAAGTTCAAAGTGACTAAACTCTAATGTTTAGAAAGTTCAAGAAAATATCTAGGATTATTTTAATATTAAATGTCTAATCCATTGACGCGTCGTCATGATGGGCGTCATATGCGCCAGTTGCGTCAGTCGCGTCATAATTCTCATCGTTATCCGAATCTGGTTGTTGGCATGTTTACCAATATTGCTGAGAGTGACTAACATCAGTTCTCATTTGTTTTGGACCTCGTGCTCGTACAACTCAAGCCCCAGATAGTTTCCCTCGAAACTCATGCTCGTACAACTCAAGCTCCGGGTTGTTTCCAGCCTGAAAACACTATTCACAGGACACTGTTCAAGAAACACTATTCACAAACACCATTCACCAAAAAAAAAATTATCGTATATATGGATCCGTCACATCAAACGGAGTCGTTTGGTGATTCCCGGATTTTTCGATCCGAGGTCCTGAAGTTGTTAGGTTCAAACGAGTTAGATCGTTTATCATGTTTTGAATGATAACAATTTTATTTCCTAAACTATGTGTATTATTATTTTCAGGAAATATCCCTATCGTCCAGACGAAACAAAAAAGTATCGTTTGCTCATATTGTCAAATATTTAGAAGAGCATTGTTCAAAGATCTCTATCGTACAAAGAAGAACTGTTCGTTCAAAGATCTCTATCGTTCGAAGACAAGAAACAAAGAGCATCGTTAAATCAGTCATCGTCTAATGGGAAACATCGTTCAACCAAGATGAGCAACATCGTCCAACCAAGTGAGATAGCACCGTCTAAGTAAAAGACAAAAGAGAAATCCTCTTCTGACAAAGAATGAATGTATCGTTTGCAAACAAGAATGAGAAGCATCATCTGAAGACATGAAGAACTATCGTCTTAAGTACAAGACAAGGAAAGCATCGTCTGACGATATGGACAACATCGTCTGATCAATTAAGAATGCATCGTTTGATGAAGTGAGAAAGTATCGTCCAACCAAAAGAGACAGCATCGTCCAAGGTGAAGCAGAATATGCTTTATTCGACGAGAATATGTAATTTAATTGATTTGTTTTTTAATTCTTGAGGTATCTCACGGCCGGTAGCTATGAGACTAATATATCAATGCTCTAAGAGGTGCACTAGCCTTAAGTCTGGAAAAAAAAATTGTATTTATATAGTATATACTACTAAGATTTGAGGGAGACAATGAGATAGATACTTTAACATTTTCACTTTAGGCCCCAAAATGACTACACACGACTCTGAGATCACGTTAAGTTGGTAGATATCTCTTAACAAATGTTTCTTCAGGAAAATGAAGATTTTACTATAGTTCTTAATTTTAGTATTGGTATATTTAAAAAAGAAATACTTGAAACACGTAAAAGCAGACAAAAATTGCCACGTGGGAGGTAATTGATTGGGACCCACTCCATATCTATTACAATAAAGGGGTTGCGAGGGATATGTGTTCGGCATTTGATTGGGATTCACATTCACTTGATGATGAATAGATGATGTTGATATGCGACAACGTGGCAGGCAAAAGATTTAAGGTTTGCCGTCCTTAATTAGGGGCTTCACGGGTAAACCTGATTGCCTCCACCGCCCAACCGTATGCTTCACCTTCACCCTCGCTTTTAAGTTTAAACGTACAATCAAAGAGAACAATTTCTATACACTAATTGTGTACATGATTTTTAAACAGCTAGATATTTAACATCAACTTTTTAATTAATTTAACAAGTTAATACTTAATACGATACATCATTAGAATTTCATTGATAGATCATGTAAAAATCTTTTAATATACTTAATAATACTCGTTCACATATAATAGTTATTTAATATTTAAGGTATATTGCCATGTATATATTGTCTTCTTATACATTCATGTATATATTTATATGCATACTTGTATTGTTTTGGAAGTGACCATTGCGCCTTATTTGTTGTTCGTGTTTGAACAATCCATCACTAAGAGCTGAGAAGCATTTGGCGGATGCAGGCCTCGAAGAGGAGTTTGTGGGAGTTGGATGGATAGTTTAGTACTCGGCAGTAGGGTAACTAGCCTGACTTTTGTGCTTGTACACTCGCATGACTAGGGGCATGGTAGGTCCCCGAATGATTATACTTTTGTGTGGTCGTCATGATGGGATCACATGAGGTATGCCGGAGTTATGCAGTGTTGCCTTAGGTTTCACAGTGGCAGTATATCTTTTCTTTTGATATTGTCAGATTGTACTTATAAATACTTTTATCGATGACGGTTACTTGACTATATCGCATATATGGTTATTTTCTAATCATGATATCTTATATGTAATGCATGATGTTGATAGCATGTTTCGAAAAAGAAAAAAAATTACTATGCATTTTCGTGTCTTGAAAGATAAATCGCATGTTTACTTTATTGTCAAGGTTACTATTGTGACCCTGGAAAATAAAGGCGTTACAGATCAACTTGTCGGTGAGTTGAGGATGCATATTTTTTGTTGCAATATGGGCATACTCAAGTTCTAGAAACTGCACTTGGCATCGGCTCTTAAGCCTCCTGAACCTTTCCAAGTAATCTCTAACCGGTTCATCAGCCCTTTAATGGGTAGTCATTAGATCGACTACTGAAATATCAGGGTATGACCTATAAAACCTATCACAGAAACTTCTTCTCATATCTACCCAGTTTTGCATAGAATTACAGGGCAAAGAAGAGTAGTATCATCTGAACCCCGCCCTTGTCAAAGACAAAGGGCACAATTCCAACTTGTAAAACTCATTTTGGCTTGCCTCCCCACATTGGACCGTGAATTGGCCTATGTGTTCTGTGATGGACTTGTCATCCTCACCAGAGAAGGTGGTAAAGTCAGGGACTTTAAATCCCCTAACTACTACTACTACTACTATAGTGACTTTTTTCAGTACTTACTGTCGGTTTTTGGATGTTGGTAATAAAAAAATTTCTTCTAGTGTATATCCTCGAACCCATGGCCCTAATCGAACCCGCCTAGAGGAATCGCATTAAGACTTCAGTTCGAGGTGGATTTGTGTTCAGAATCAAGTTTGTAGGCTTTCTTTGTCCTTCCCTTCCTCAACCGTCTTCTTAATGGAGAAATATCTTCCGATGTTCGGTCCTCAAAGAAATTCTCATAGATGACAGAATCACAGTTGTCTAGGTCGTCCCGCCTCATGTTCATGGGGATAGGGTTGGTAGGGCTGAGAAAGGATCGAGGTACCAAGCTATAAAGCGTCATTAGTGAGGAGCAGAAATTTTTTTACGAGGATGAGATTGGTGCTGGACCACGGTGGCGAGATGAGAAGTGCGATATGTGGTCGAGGTGATGGCATTTTCCGGTGACTGGCGGTTCCCGGCGAGATGCACATAGATGATAGGGTAAGGGGTAGGTGAGAAATTGAGGATATTTCAGTAATTTAATCACATCAATTTCAGTTAATCTCTACAATTCAATATTAAATTTATCACCAAAATAATATTGGCTATTACTAGCGACCTCAAATTCGTCAGTGATCTTTGCTGCTGCTAGCGGTCTAACCATGGTACTGATTGTTCCGTCGGAAAAAACCGTTAGTGGCGGGAAGACTTGGCAGGAATCACAAGTGGCGAGAACATATATATGGTGTGAAAATTTACCGACGATCTTGGCTGGCGGCTTATTTCATCGGTAATATCATCAATCATTTACTAACAGATATAACTCTCGGTAACTCAGTCAACTATGCACTTATGACCCCTCACAATTACCGACAGAAAAATCGTCAATAAACTTTTCTTTTTACAGGTTACCTACGGTTGTACCAACAGTTAAAAACCGTCGGTAACCTATATACAAGGAACCTAAATGCGCCTTTCAATACACCTCTCTGCATTTCTCTTCTATTTTATTATCACTACCATTGTCTACCATCACTACCTCAGACGCTTCACAACCACTGCCCCGCATCCGCTACCGCCACTTAGTATCCTCCACTGTTTTCACTGCACCATCAACCACTCTTGAGCCACATACTCTACCACCACCACACCCTTATCAACCCCATCACTGCTACCGGTGTCAAGCACTCACCACCATTGCTCATCACCTCACCTTCATCGTTATCGCCCATCGAGCACCCATGCACCATAAAAAAAATTATGCACTACATACTATTTGCAATATTTATATAAATTTTTGTGGCGTGGTCTTTGTCCCTTCTCTGTGTTTTTTGAGAAGGCTGTTTTTTAGGTGTCGGCTGCTTTTTTAGGGTGTATATTCCTTCTTAATATATATTTTATTTTTCGAAAAAAAAAATTTGACTTGTTTCTCAAAGAAAATAATTAAACGACAATCACACATTTAAAATAAGGAATATGATAATATGTAAACATAATTAATGTTCACACTCTTGTAATGAAAATGACATTTTTAGCTCAATGCAATCATTTTTGCCTTTTGCTAAGTACATTATTCGTTAATTTTATAAAATGAAAATGATTTAAACAATGAGGTAAAGAGAAGGTAAAATTCTAATCTATATTTTTTAAACACCTGTAAAAGTACATTTATCATTCATCTTATTTATTTTTTTCTCTAGGAAAAGACAATCCTTTTCAGGTTTATCTAACTTATGCCATGTAATCATTTGACTCAATCGGACGAATAATGTGTAAGATAACCCTTAAAAAAAGTGTATAAGATAAATAGGTTAAAAATTAAATTTCATAATTTTTTTACTTTATTTTTTGTTAATAATCATATTTCTCCACATCTACATATTACATATTTCACTTCATACTCTTTCATTTGCTCTCGTCTCTTGTCTGATTTAAGCATACATACTAAGGGGTTACAAAAAGATGGATAGACTCGATAATTTAATTCACATATTGTCATATGTCGAGAGATATCATAATCAGGTCTATCATGTTTATCCAACTTAAAATGTTCTCATTGATAGCTATTCATCCCTATTCATACCTCACTAGCTAATTGGGTATATCATGTTCCAACTTAAAGTCTAGAACATGAGAAAATACACGTGCATCAGCAGGGACGGATCTACAATATTGGGGTGAGAGGCAAATGCCACCCCCTTCCCCCACCCATTTTGCTACATATATATTGTATTTTTTTTAGAATGTTGAGTGATAATTGCCCCACAAAACAATAATTGCCCTCATAGCTTTATATTTTAGAAAAAGATGAGATATGATAAATGATAGGGGTGGCAATATGGGCTGGCGGGGCGAGCCCGGCCCGACTCATCAAAAGCCTGCCAAAATGCGGGGCGGGTTGGGTTGGCCCACATTCGGTATACGGGTTGAAAGTCTCAAATCAACCCATATTTTGGCGGGCTGGCGGGCTAGCCCGCCAAAATTTAATGTAGTGGAAAAAAAAGTAATTATGAGAAGAAAGCACAAACCAACAAAGTTCTACATTCTCACAAGTTGCAAAAATAGACAAAGTCACAAGCTAAAACTCATAATTGTCCCTTAACACAACAAAAGCAAGCACAAATGACAAACCAACAAAGTTCTACATCCTCACAAAAGATAGCAAAGCAAGCTTTAAGTGCAAACAAGAACCACTTAACTAGAATCATGAACCAATTTTCGTATAAAATTAGTACATTTGAACCAATTTTCATATAAAATCTAATTATGTAGTAGAGCTGGTGGTGTTCCTATCAAGAACATTCAGCCTTGCTGAGTAATAGTTTTCCCATACTTGGATCTTCCCTGCTTCCCTAAAGGAATATTATCCATTTTTCATGGTAAAAAATAGACATTCATCTCCTTTTTCATGGGCTGATAAGATATCAGAATTAAGGAGTGATTCAACGAAAACTTACCAATTCGCGATGGAGAGGAGAGCGCAGCGTTTGCGAGATTCAGTGGCGGAGAGGAGAGAGCGGTGGAGAAGAGGAGAGCACGGTGGCAGAGAGGAGAGCGCGGTGGAGAAGAGGAGAGCGCGGCGGAGAAGAGCGCGGTGGAGGAGAGGAGAGCGCGCGAAGGAGGGGAGAGCGCCGCGGTGGAGGAGACGAGAGCGTCGTGGTTGAGGAGAAGAGAGCGCTGCGGTTGAGGAGACGAGAGCGCCGCGGTGGTGGAGACGAGAGCGCCGCGGTGGAGGCGAGAGCGCCGCGGAGGAGAGGAGAGCGCGGTGGTCGATGGAGGAGATAGGAGAGCGCGAAGCGGTGGACTAAAGTCTGTAGAAACCCAAACCCTCACTTTAGAAACCCTCGTCCCTCACACTAAAGTCTGTAGTAGTGTACTGATTTTTTTTCAATTTTGATTTTTTTCTCTTTAGTTAAATCCAAAAAAAAAAGTGGCCCGGCGGGCTGGCCTGCCCCGACCCGCCAAAGCCCGCAAAAAAAAGGGTTTCTAAAGTGGGTTATAAGCGAGTATTTGGGCTGAAAATCCCAACCCAACCCGCCAAAAATGACGGGCCAAACGGGTCGGCCCAGCGGGCCTAGCCCATATTGCCACCCCTAGTGGCGTCTAAGGATAGAACTTTCGACCTGTGATGTACATAATCACTTTTAACCACCGCGATTGGCACGATTGGATCTTTGACTTTGAAATTAACCTATATATCTATTTATAATTTTACTAACTTATTTCAATATGTTAGTTAAATAATTCTATTAATAAACACTTGTAAGATGAGTTTTCCAATGTAAAAAAAATACTTGTAAGATAAAATAGTTTCGACATGAATCCTTAATTAAACGGCGTAATCAAATGAATGTCTCCAAATTCCCTTGACCCAAAACAATGTGGTAGTAAACTTGTAGGTTCAAAATTCCACTTTTATAGAAAAATCCAAATTCACTTCAAAGTTTTTAATTTTTTTTATTACATGACGGGTTAAGTCCCTTACAAGATTTTAATTTATTTACTTGTCTTAGCCAAGCTCTCTCGGCTATCGATACTCGTGAAATTAATTATCGCTCCACAATCAATCCAATGGTTGGTTAAAAACATTTTTTCATTCACAATAATAACTAAGAATCGAACATTGAACCACTTCGCCGCATTTGGTTTAATTAATTTGGTGTTTTTAATCAAAGAGATTCAGGCTAAATTCTTTCACAGCCGGGACCCAGTGGTCAAAATCTGGGCATTAAAACTTGGAAAGACTGAAAGGAAAAATAATATCATTCTCGAAGTTGTGGTTGCTCAGTTGCAGTGCAAAACTCGTGGACTCTCCTTTTCCATTTTGGTGCGTGCGAGTGACTCAGTGAACGAGCAATCGTCAGAACCAAACAGTCTACACCAAACAAACACCAGCGTTATAAAAAACCAAACTTTCTTCCAATTTCCGAGGCTCAAAAGAACTCAATGGTTGATCCTGTAGGAAAATAGAACCTGAGACTATCACTAACTACCATCACCGACAACGACAACGAACTCTGACACATTATGAAAATGCCGCAAACCTCCACCGACGGTGGCTCCGGTTACCGGACGGTGGTGGTGGGTGTGAAGATGGACCCTCACAGCAGAGAATTGCTCACCTGGGCGCTGTTCAAAGTGGCTCAGCCTGGTGATGTTGTGGTTGCTCTTCATGTTCTTGGGAATGATGGTATAAGGCTAATTAAGCCATGATCCTTTTTATGAGCTTCTATTTTTGGGTTGAAATGATTTTGGACTATGGTTTTTCGCAGAAATTGTGAATCGAGATGGGAAATCGTCTCTGTTTTCGCTTGTCAAAGCATTTGACTCTGTTCTTGCTGTTTATGAAGGATTCTGCAGTTTGAAACAGGTGAATCTCTCTCTCTCTCTTGCTGAATATGAAGGACATAATTCAAAACTGAAATTCAATTTACAAATTACATTTTAGCCTGAATTTTCAGGAAATTTAATGGTTTGAATTTATGAAATGTTATGATTTTTAAATTTTTTTCTTTTTGAAAATGATTCAGATTGACCTGAAGCTGAAAATTTGCCGGGGTTCATCAGTGAGGAGAATTCTTGTTCGAGAAGCAAATGCTTATTCAGCAACTCATGTTATAGTTGGAACCCCACGAGGTCTTCACAAAATTCGACCATCTATTTCTGTGGCTAGATACTGTGCTAAGAAGTTATCCAAAGATTGTTGGGTTCTTGCTGTTAATAATGGGAAAGTTGTGTTCAAGCGAGATGGCTCACCAGCTGCTCGTGCTATTGACTCAACAGGTTTTTGATTTTTTTTTCTTGTTCTGTGTTTTAGATTTGAATCTCATTGACATTGTACTATTGTAGAGTTCTTAGTCAATGAGTTGTTGCAGGAACAGATCGGGATCGCAGAAATGGGTTTCTTGGTTCGATTAACCGGACACTCAGCAAGAGTTCAAAGGTACTACATGATGACAGTGAAGGGACAAGTGGAAAGGGTGAGATTTCAGATCACAGCTTGGCTAAGGTTTTTATGGATACTTCAGAAGCCAAAGGGAAGAAAAGCTGCTTCATTTGTGCTTCAACTTCAGCATCTGCAGAAGGGTCTTGGGGTGATGGTGATAATGAGAACGCTTTGGCTATGGTTCCTGTAAAGGCCTATGATGCTGTGTCTAGGACAACTTTACAGGGAAGAGAAGTAGCTGCATTGAAACCGGGTTGGCCTCTACTACGCAGGGCAGTTTTATCAGACCAGCAATCTGCGGAAAGATCATGGCTGCGCCAGATCTCGGTGGTTCAGTGGGCAATGCGATTGCCCTCTAGAAATCTTTCAGATCATAACCTTAAAACCAACAATTTTGACTGGGATCAAGGTCAATTTTTGGATCTGGATGGCAAAAGTGGTGCTCTTGTTCCGGTGGATGCTGAAATAGGCCTTGCTTCTTCGCCTGGACGCAATTCGATAAGCGTTCCTAAGGAATTGGAGGGCCTTCATGAGAAATACTCATCCACTTGCAGATTGTTTGAGTACCAAGAGCTTCTATCAGCAACATCAAATTTCTTGCCAGGTGTGTATTTTTCTTTTCTCTTGTGCTTGTTTGGTTTTCAGTTCAATTTGTCCCAAAGCTTATTTTTAACATGGTTTGATTTCAGAAAACTTGATTGGAAAAGGGGGAAGTAGTCAGGTTTATAGAGGCTGTCTTCCTGATGGCAGGGAACTTGCTGTTAAGATCTTAAAGCCTTCTGATGATGTTTTGAAGGAGTTTGTTCTAGAAATAGAAATCATCACTACCTTGCATCACAAAAACATTATTTCCCTCCTTGGGTTCTGTTTTGAGGATGGCAATCTTCTTTTGGTCTATGATTTCTTATCAAGAGGAAGCCTTGAAGAGAACCTACATGGTACTCAATATGCACACATCATTACTATATTCACCTTAACTTTTTTTTTTATTCTGTGTCCTTGTTAACTTTCTATTTATAACATGCTCGGATCAACTTCTCTTTAATCAGTATCAATTCTGAAATCCAGAAGCTTTTCCTCAGAATTGATTTTGGCTTCAGAATCAATTGTGGAATGGTTTCCAAACATGCGCTTACTTGTTTCATGCCAAAATAGGTAATAAGAAAAACCCACTTGTGTTTGGTTGGACCGAGCGATACAAGGTAGCCATCGGTGTTGCTGAGGCTTTGGAGTATCTGCACAACAATGATGGCCAACCTGTGATCCATCGCGACGTGAAATCATCGAATATATTATTATCTGAGGATTTTGAACCCCAGGTAATTTGTCTCCCTTTTGGTTCGCTTCAATTTTTTCAATTATTTTACTTGTCAAGCCTCATGCTATTCTGTTAATTTTACACAGCTTTCTGACTTTGGACTTGCTAAATGGGCATCAACCTCATCGTCACACATAACTTGCACAGATGTTGCTGGAACCTTTGGGTTTGTACTTTCAACTCCCACATAACTAGAAACTGTATTTTGAATGGTGGTAAATTATGTATGAAACTCATTTATGCAGTTACTTGGCTCCTGAGTACTTCATGTATGGTAAAGTAAACGATAAGATTGATGTCTACGCATTCGGGGTCGTGCTTCTTGAGCTTCTTTCAGGGAGAAAGCCCATAAGTAGTGATTATCCCAAAGGTCAAGAGAGCCTTGTCATGTGGGTATGTCTCTGTCAATAGTATGGTCTGGCATCTCAGTTACTCCTTATGTTCACAACATTGGAGGAAAAGTAATGGAAACTTATCTTCTCACTTTTGCAGGCAAGTCCAATTCTGAATAGTGGGAAGGTGTCACAGTTGTTGGATCCCAGTTTGGGTGATAACTATGATCATGACGAGATGGAAAGGATGGTCTTAGCAGCCACACTTTGTATCAGGCGTGCACCAAGAGCTAGGCCTCAAATGAACCTTGTAAGTGATTCATAATTGTTGGCTTTCATAACCAATTGAGTCCTCTATATTGTCATAGATAAACGTATGAAAAAAGTCCTATATTTATGTTGTTAACCAGCTATCGCTTTAAGTTGTTGGGTGAAGAGAGGCACATGAATGGTTTTTATATTATACTTCTTAACACACACACCTTCACGCAAAAGTCTATTGAACTTGAAATATGGACAATGCACAGACTCACATACATTTATTAGAATAACTGGGATAACACGGATCGTGCTCTAAGACTCTAATACTATGTCATGAATCAACTATCCCAAAAGCTTAACCTGCTGGGTAAAAACGTGTGAATGGTTATTATACTTGTTAGCAGTTCAACTTTAGGATCTTTTTATTTATTCTGGACAATGATCTGACCTTTATTCTTTGCTTATGCTTTATCATGGGGTACCTGAATTCAAATAGATCTTGAGTTTATCTGTCCAAGTAGTCTCATTTCACTGTCTTATTGTTAAATTCACATTTGTTCCTTTGGACCACAGATCAAAAAGCTCCTTGAAGGTGATGCTGATGTGATAAAGTGGGCAAGGCTAGAAGTTAACGCTTTGGAAGCACCTGAAATGTTTGATGAAGATGCTTTTCCACCTAATAATCTGCAGTCACATCTTAATCTTGCACTGCTTGATGTGGAGGATGACTCACTCTCCATGTGCAGTGTTGATCAGAATGTGTCCTTGGAGGACTACTTGAGAGGCAGGTGGAGCCGCTCCTCAAGCTTTGACTGAGAAAACTCCTAGCCTAATGCTCAAAGCAGGGATTCCAGACGGCGTGAATGTAGGGATTCCCGACTGCAGGGAATCCATTTCCAAGAAGCAGTGATTTTATCTTAATCCTTTGTAATTGTAAATAAACAGTTTTTTCTGTGTTGCCTGTTCCATTATCTTAATCAATGTGGAACTTTATAAATGGGTTTAGGATGAGAGGTTGTTTGTGTGTGCCCTCCTCCTTCCCACAATTTCTAGGGCGAGTTACCCTTTGTTGTTGATCTCAATCTGATCAAGTTGCATTATGTTATTGTGGCAAAAATAAAAGATGAAAAAGTTGTATCTAAGAACATAAACTGCATAATGATTATCATTCACAAACGTACCATTAATTGTTTATTTTCAATTTTGTTCTGACTTGAATGTGCTTTTGCTATCACCTTCTTCACAGATAATTTGCTTTCCGCACTTGTATAGTATGACAAATTAAAAAAAAAGTGCCAAAACTAGAAATACAGAAAAAAGTTATAGAAAACATTCAAAGGCATTGAAACTCAAAGAAAGATGCTTGTAATTACTGCTGATGCAGACAGGTATTCAAGCTTTTGGAAAGTTTTTAACTATTTCTTTGATAAGCTAGAAAGTTTTTAACTACTAAATGTGGAAAGAAATATTGAGTATAAGAATTTATGGAGTAAACATTGATATTGACACGAGACAAACAAAATGTATCTTACACTAAATTTAATATCTCGCAAGCAGCCACTGCAAGTGAAGCTCCTCCGAGATAATGAAAAGTTCTAGCTTTTTTTAGGGTCACATTTTTTAATGTCAATTTTACTTTGTTATTTCATAATAGAATGAAGCAAGTGAAGATAATGTTAGCAAATAATGGATGTTTCAGTTAAACCAGATTTTAGTGAATTTAGGTATACCAATTCACAATGCATAATGAAAATCTTCCTGGAGCATGCTTTAATTGTTTCTTCAGCAGGAAGATTAAAACAGAACAGAAAACTGGTATAAACCAGACAGATATTTAAGCCTTTTCTTTTCAAATTAGTGAAAAACATATATCCAAAAACACACTCATGCAATTAATTGGCTAAAACTTACTTCCAGCCAAAACCATAGTAGCATCAAACTCAAAATCTAATTCAAGTTCTTGAATGACAAAGCTCAAAGCATATCATACTAATATGATAGATTGGTACCAAATAGTGGGGAAAACTGAATCAATCTGGCCTAGCCAAACAGATTCACAAACAATAGAGAAGAGAAACTGAAATTGTTTATTAGATAAAAATGCTCTTGAGAAGAATTACAAACTGGACACCAATAGCCAGCCACCAAAACCTAATTCTCCCAAAAACTGCTGAATAGAGGCACAGCCACCTCTATTTAAACTAAACCCCTCAAATCCCTAATTAAGCTTAATAATAAAATATTAACTAATGCTGACTGGATAATTAAATTATAAAACTGATTATATTAAGGAAGACAGAACAACCCTAGGCTGTTTGGCTGATAACCATGGCCTGTTGGGCTGAGGTCTGTGGCCCGCTTGGCTCACTTTCAGCCCTAAATCCAGCGCTAGCAAGGGCAGCGCTTGCTTCTCGATCACGACGTCTCCTATAGACCTTAGTGACAAGAGGTCGAACTCTATCAATACCCCCCCCCTAAAAGAACCACCTTGTCCTCAAGGGGAAAGTGCGGGAAGACATCTTGTATATCTGTAGCCAACTCCCTTATATTATCACAAGCGGGAAGAAGTTTCCACTGCACTAACACTTCCATCTGCCCAGTTGGAGATTCACGCCAATCCATAATATCCTCAGGTTGAACATCCAACTCCTGATCTGCATTCAACATAGGTGGCAAAGTTTGTGATAACTGGTGGGGCTTGAGCGCTTTCTTCAGCAAAGAGACATGGAGACAGAGCATGACACCTCCCGATTGCTGACAAGAGGCATAAGAGAGCTATACTCATCTGGTAGGCCGTTGAAGATAGCCTCAATGTGGTCTCTGTATGAAACTGGATCACCAATGGAGATTAGGGCATTAACAATGGTTTTAATGCGTCGGAGGTAGTCAGAAAGGGATTTCGCCCCTTTGACTATGGTGCGAAGCTCTGAGTGAAGAGTTGCTGATTGTACCATAGAATGAACATTGAAGAAGTCATGGACTTCATGCCAGATCTGCCACGACTGCTTGCAGTTAAGAACTGTAGGCAGAACGTCAGACGATAAGGAAGAGAGCAACCAGGTGAACAGGGCTGAATCTTGTTTGATCCAGGTAGTGTAAAGTGGATACTCAATTGACTTTTCACGATCAGCATCAGATAAAAAGCAAGGAGGGATTACATGATTCAAAAGAAACTTTTCCAAACTATGTTGGTGTACAACACCTTCAACGTGTTGTACCCATGAATGAAAATTTGTTTCATCAAGTTTGATGGAAACAATATGGGAAAAAGAAGGCAAAGAGGAAGTTTGAGCTTCTGCCATGGCGAAAAGCGAAGAAAAAAATCACAGATCGAGACTAGCTCTTGATACAATGTTAAGAACCAAGGGTTCTTGAAGAAAAGGAAAATTTGAGAAGTCGAAGATACTGAAATGTTCTTTCTATTCTAATTATTTCACTGTTACAAGCTCTGTATTTATACAGAGAGAAAATAGACAAACAGAAAAGATCTCGGATATTCCGGGTCAACATAAACAGCGGGTCATTAATCACATTAATGAGAGCTGACACCTATCACGCATGGTCAACGAAACCAGCTGACATGACTACTGACCAGACGATGCATTATGCAATCGATTCAGCTAGGCAGATGATGTTGTAAGGCAGACGATTGAATGCTGAGACAGGCAGACGGTGTAATATTGAGTAGAGCAGACGATACTGCATTTCTCTAACAATCTTATAAGGGTATTACACTGCATGAAATCAGGCTCATGCTACTCCCTTAAAATGCTTTTCAGCGGTCATAGGTAGAGTCCGAGGACATCTGGAGCTGCTCCCCCCTTAAACTGCTTTTCAGCGGTCATAGGTAGAGTTCGAGCACATCGGCGGTAGCTCCTCCCTTAAACTGCTTTTCAGCGGTCATAGGTAAAGTTCGAGCACATCGGCGGTAGCTCCTCCCATAAACAAATTTTTACCAGTCATAGGTAGAGTCCAAACACATCATCAACGGCGTAAGCCTCGACACTCATAAGCCCGAGAAGCATCTCAGCAGCGTAAGCCTCGGCATCCCCGAGCAATATTTCAACAGCGTAAGCCTCGGCACTCCTAAGCCCGAGCAGCATCTCAGCAGCATAAGCCTCGGAATCCTCGAGAAACTCTTCAGCAGCGTAAGCCTCAACATCCCTAAGAAGCTTTTCAGCAGCATAAGCCTCTGCATCCCTGAGCAGCGCCTCAGCAACATAAGCCCCACGGGTAGCTTTTCAGCAGCATAAGCCTCGGAATCCCCGAGCAACTCTTCCGCAGCGTAAGCCTTCGCATCCCCGAGCAGCTTTTCAGCAACCTAAGCCTCGGCATCCCCAAGTAGCGCCTCAGCAGTGTAAGCCCCACGGGCAGCTTTCCAGCAGCATAAGCCTGGCATGGTCGAGCAGCATTTCAGGAGTCCACAAGAACCGAATACATCCTCGGAGCGAGACTCCCTCAAACTGCTTCTCAGTGGTCACAGGTCGAGTAAACAGAGTACATCCTCAGATTTAGAAAAACAGAGTACATCCTCGGAGCCAGAAGAATCGAGTACACCCTCGGAGCGAAACTCTTACGCCCTGCTTCTTAGCAACGCATAGTCGAATAAACCAGGCAGCACTTCAGCAGCGGCCTGCCCGAGGAGTACTTCAGTGCGTCCCCTTGTGTTGCTTCTCAGCAACATAGGGTCTGCCGCCACTCATTGTTCCTTAACAACGCTAGTCAAGCAGTGTATCGAAGAGCCCTCCCGAGCATTCATCAGCCTCAGTCGAGCGGCCCAACGGTTGATGCTTCCAAGACGAGGGAATTCAAACACATACCTCTTGGCCGGCAACTTATTGCGGCCCAAAGCTGGGGGGCTGTGTAAGATCCTCAATTTTTTCGTGTATTTATGTTTTGGTCCTTCGAGTTGTAATAATTATGTTTTTGGTCCTTATTGAGTAGTATTAAATTCATTGGTCTTAGACTGTGCTTTTATGTTATTAACTTATATATTGTTTAGTCTTGGCTGAAATCATGATGCTTTCAACGAGAAGGAGAGCATCGTTTGCTACTTGGGAAGTATCGTCTGATGACCATCGTCTGATCCTATCGTTTGGTGTCGATTGTCTAATATCCATCATTCAATACCTATCGTCAAACATCTATCGTTTGGTGTGCATCGTACACAGCATCAGAGGTATCGTTTGCAACATGTGCAAAGGTATCATCTAGGAAGTATCATCTGCAACACGTTGAATTATCGTTTGGGAAGTATCGTTCACTGCTTGGGAGCCTATCATGTGAGGACTATCGTCTGAGTCTATCGTTTGACAACTATCATACGATCCTATCATTCGATTTTATCATTTCGTGTTGCCGTCCAGTAGCCATCGTCTGATGTCTATCATCCGACGTTGGTGTTCAACGCCCAATGCCTATCGTCCGGCAGTGCGTCGTTCATTGTTTTATGTTTCTTTGACTTAGTTTGATTTTCCACAACAGATTTCGTGGGTTTCGAATTTGAATATGGAGAAGAGATATTATCTCTGAATTTTGGGAAGTTTTATTCCGAATATTCTGTTTTGGAGTAATGGCCATTAAGAGGTCTCTACTTAGAATACCCTTTAATTTGGGGTAGATTCGTTCTGTTATCTTCGAGCTATTAAGGAGAAAAATCTGTAACAACTTCCTCCTACTTTTCCTAGGGTTGGGCGTGCAACCCACTCTGCTTTGGCAGCAATGCTACACGTTTCTGTTTTCTTGGATATTAGATTAGAGTTAAGTTAGGGTTGGTTTGGATACAACTTATATTTTGGCGCAAATATAGGAGAGAAAATCCGGACACAACTTCTCACTACCTTAATGGTCTCGATCAGCATATAAAGGGAGAAAGCTGATTTATTTTCTATTCTTCTCCAAGAAAACACTCTTAGCATCTTTTGAGAAACCTTAGCTCTCAAGTGCTAAATCCTTCCTGCTGCTGTTGCTGCTACTGTCGAGTCCCTTTTTCCCTTTTTGAGAATCAAAAGTTCTTTCTATTCTTGCTGCTGCTCGAGTGTTTCTTCCCTCCTTGGAAGACCAAAGGCGTTTCTCTTTCTCTTTCCCTTACAAGAATTAAGGTGAGCAATTCTGTTCTGAACTTAGTTAAGAGTTTGAGGTGTTTGGACCTGGTTCCTGAAGTGTTTCTAATCCTTGTCCTTTCCCTTCCTTCCAAAGGTTAATCGCGAGTTCCTTCCAGCCTTTTTCCTTCGACCGTTGAAGGCTATCTCTGGAATTTTGGATGAACACATCCTGTTGCTGTTCGCTTTGATCGTTCGAAACAACAAGGTTTGTTTTCCTCCATCCTAATCCTTACTTCTTGAGCCGTTTGATTTTCAGAACCTTCGTAGTAAATGGTTGTTGATTGTTGTCTATGTTTTTATCTTACAAGGTTGGAGAGCACGTTTATGCAACCTGTTCGACGGTAAGGGTAACTCAATGCTAGTATTGAGTCAGTTGTGCTTTGTTGTATAATTCCCTTTGGGAATTTTCTGAATTTTTATCTTGATATGGGATATATGTTTGAGATTGAAATATTATGTATAACATGATTTAATGAACATTGTCACATGATTTATAACATGATGCGGTGAATTGAGGATTTGAGATATTGATGATAACATATGCTTATATTATGACTGTTAGAGATTTCGATGAACTGTTTGAGATATTGATTGAGGTTGTCATAGCATTTGCATTATGTAGATTTATTTAAGGTTTATGTGACGAAACTTTGTCCTGTGGGATCATCCTAGGGCGATGTGGTGGATCGTTGTCCCGCATGATCGTTTTGACCCTATTTGGGTAAAATCTTGGCCATTGTTATGCATATAGCTATTGAGGACTAACAAGCATGATTATTGACAAATTAATTGAATATTTGAATTTTGAAGATTGCTGTAGCTGTTACTGTTTTATTAATTTCGCTGCTATTTTGGAAATAAAAACTATTGTTAATATTCTGGGAAATAAATGTTGTTCTGTTATTCTATTGGTTGATATAGTTCTCTGCTGTTGTATAGTAATTCTGTTTTTTGTTGTTGTTGTTGTTGTTCGAACCATTGTTCCTGTTTTGTAAATTATCACATTGATGATAATTATGTTTTGTTTTATTTAAAGAGTTAACCCTTTCTGTTTGCTTGTTTGTTGTTTGGGCGCTTAACGCCATAGATGTATAGCATGAGGACTTGAATGAAGAGTGAATTTGAGGTCAGCTAAGGGAGACGACAGAGGAGTCTCGAAGACCATGAAGTTTTTATGTTTCCGCTATTTATTTTTGAAAATGACTTAGCACATTGTGGTGAAATTATTGTTAATTTTTATTTCGCGCGTTGATAAATTATTTATGGGAATATTATTATGTTAAATAATTATTGAGAGGCATTTTTGAAAAAAACCGAGTTGTTTTTTAGAGGTTTGTTAAATTATTTTCCGTTTAATTACCATGTAACCCCTGACCGGAAATTGGGGCGTTACAGGCTGCACACCCCGGGAGGTAAAGCCGACCACCAACACTCAAAACTGAAAATGAAACCGCCGACAAAGGCTATCAAGTTCCTGGATAGGTCAGACTTTGGCCTATTGTGAAAGAAAATAACAATCCGAGCAAATCATTTTCAGTTGCAAGTTGAGGAACGCAATCGTCACCACTACGGTGTGGCGACCGCTCCTAAAGTCACTTTGAAGAAGGTGACCAGAGAGATCATAAGCAAGTTGATAAGCATGCACAAGGATTTTGTGTTAAGGATAAGCATCACCCACACCTTATAACTCTCGGCATTCATAACTGAATGCTAGAGCTGGGGGGATACTGTTCTGGGAGTAACCCTCTCGGACTGATCGAAGGAGGACATCCCTGCCGAGCGACCACGCGCCGGCATAACATCTTATAACTCTTGGCATTCATAACTAAATGCCAGAGCTGGGTACTGTTCTGGGAGTAACCCTCTCGGACCGACCGTAGGAGGAAATCCCTGCCGAGCGACCACACGCCGGCCATAACATCTTATAACTCTCGGCATTCATAACTGAATGCTAGAGCTGGGGGCTACTGTTTTGGGAGTGACCTTCTCGGATCGCGTACAGACCAAACGCCCGAGGACTACCGTCGATGGTCACCCGAGCATTGCGCTCGGACCGAGGTTTCCGGATAGCAATATAACCGGGCACCTCCTTGGACGCACGTGAACGGAAAACCCCCAATCGTCCACCGCTCCTTCTCGAGAAAATCTCCACCGTCCTAGCATCTGAACCTAACAGAGGATTTAACGGCTCAGAAAGAGACAAGTACAAAGCCATCATCACAAGCCCTCGGGAAGCGTGTTGGCTCAAGACCTCTATATAAGGAACTCTTCCTAAATCTTAAGGTACACAATCTCTCTCTCCTAAACTCACTTTTCCTCAAAACCCCACACCTTTAACTTGAGCGCAGGAGTGTTCTCACAAGGACCCCTCCTGGGCTCGATGGAAGACGGAGTGCCGTGAAGACCACCGCCTCGCCTCACTAGAGTGCCGTCATTCCCCCTCAATCATACATGCACTTCTTAAAGTCGGTGAGAAAATGAAATTCACCCTTCATAAGATTGCCCAAGTACTTGATGCCATTTTGCATCAAGTGCCATGTACGTAATCCAGGTAAGTCTCAGGCATGACTAAAACTAGTGCCTTGGCCATTGCTGGAGCTTCATCAGTAAAAACTGTTTTAGGCATTTTCTGATTGTGTGCCTCTAAAAATGACTCAAATAGCCACTCGTACGACTCTATCATTTCATCATAGAGCAATGCAGCCCTAAAGATCTTTGCTTTCCGATGGTAAACGAAACCAAAGAACACCGCTAGTGGTCTATTCGAACTATTGGTGCAATATGTCGAATCAAGTGAAACCACATCACCAAAATACCCATAATCGATTAGCATACTGCATCTGCCCAAAACACATTCATGATTTGATCTTCATCATCTAGTTGATAAGCATGTTAGAAAGGTGGATTTTCAACTAACTTTCTTTGGAAGTATTGCAATAGATAACCAGCTTCCCCGTGTACCAAACTCCTTTGCCTTCTTTTTCGGAGATAGTTCTTTTGATCAAGGTGAGTATATCCCAAGTTTGATCTCCCTCCCACTTGCTTACTCATCAAACCAAACGATTGATTTTGTTGCAGCCCAGCATCATCAGCCAAATCAATTTGTTGGCTTTGATCTTCTAAAACTTTTCTTTGAGATGGCAACATATGAGAAGTTTCTTGCAAATGAAAAATGTGGCTGTGCTCCTCCACAAAGTCATGCAGTACTAGTTTTCCATCCTTGTTCTTATGTCCCAACCTTACTGGACAATTTTTTGTAGTCTCCGGTCTTGGACTGCCTATCTTATAATCTCGTTTGTCTACCTTTCGCAAGCCTTCTTTGCAATAAGCAAACCGACAAGAAGAAATTGAGCTATCTTTTTGTGTGTGAGAATATTGCTTCCTCACTCCAGAATCATGGAGTGTCAAAACCAAGTCGTAATAAGAGAATTATCTTCACGCCATGTCTCATACTGGGGATCAGTTTGAGCAGGAGCTTTTTGTTCAATATAACTGATTCTCTTACGGCTTATGAGAGTGTGACTGACCATCTTGGATCATTGGAGGTAATTGTGCCCATCCAAGTGATATGATCCTTGCAATATCGGGAGATCATTGTGAGATAAGGGTGGAAGAGATGTGGTCTTCCCACCTGAGGTGATTTTCTCCGGTTCAGTCTTGGATATCTCCTCTTCTCCTAACATTGTGAGGATAAAAGGACGTGCAACAGAGAGAAATAACAAAGCAAAACAACGACATGAAGGTCTTTCACGTCCTCAAAGAAGGAGGAAGAGCCAAATGCCAATAACGGTCAGCAACGAAGGCTGATATGGGAAAAAGGACCTCGGAAACGGAACAAGGAGGTGTGGGCGACCCTTTCCGTGCAATCACGGTCGTTAACGGGGGCTGGGAAGGCGGCGCGTGGAGCTCACGCGCCGGTGACGGGCCTGCGAGTGGATCTCAATTGCCGAGGAAGGTGCGGCACGTGCTGGATAGTCTGGCGGCGCGGCTTCCGGGACTGACCGATCTGAGCAGGGCGATCACGATGGAGATGGTGGTGGCACGCGGTGGTGGTCGAAACAACGATGGTGGACATGGCACAATGGTGGCTGTCTTACCAAGGGAACTAAGTTCCAAGGCTGCAAAGGAAATATGCAGCAGTGAAGGAAAAAAAGAAACCTATGGGTTTCCGAACTGCGTCGTACTGAAGACGCATAGGGTTTAGATGCGGAAGCAAAGCCCTCAAGATCGAGAGCTCTGATACCAACTTGAAATATGGAGAAATATAATTTTATTTCTTGAATTGAAACTACGGAGGGTTGTTACATTATATAAAGGAAACTAAATATGTACTCAATCTCTTAATAATAAAAAACAAATATTTTACAATTAATACTAATTACAACATATCACAACACTTTAAGTGAGTGTGGTTCTCAACCAATGGTACCTAAACAAAAAATACAAAATAAAATTAACTAAATCTACTCAAATACATGGAGAGGATTGTGTATTTTGATATTAATGAGAGGAATGTTAACTAATAATTCTAGCATTAATATCAAAAGTCAAAGATTTAAAGACAAAATAAAAAGAAATATATCCATACATGTTCCTTAATTCTCTCCCTGACCCTTTCTTTTGCGGTTCTTGTTTCCTTAATTACATATTATTACGAAAAATCTTTGATTGGCATATATAACTTTCAATTAATATTTCTACTGACATCTTACAATTAATATTACGAAGATCTTTGATTGGCTATTTATATCTTTCAATTGATTGGCCATTTACATCAATACATATATTTCCTTAAATTTTTTTGACGGCATTTTTATAATTTTGGTGCTTGTTTGTTTGTGATAAAAAGATTGATAATTTCTACAAGTTTAGCCCGTAACAGGAAAAATATTTGTAAAAGAATTAAAAATAATTTTGTAATAATTATTTTAATTTATAATTTATAATTTATCTTATATAATCAAAATGAAATATGTAAATATAATATTTATTTATTAAAGTATAAATTCTAAATGTGCGCTAAGAAGGCATAACATAGGTAAAAAAAAAAAAAAAACCAAACATATTTGTTAGAGATAACTATTGTCTGCTGTTGGAGATGTGCAGTATCGATCACAGCATTGTCCGGGATCGTCTGCTGTACTAACTGAGAAAGGAATGCATCGACTGATTCTATCGTCTGTTGAGGATCATCTGCATGTTGAAGCAATGAATCATCTGCCAAGCTATATCGTTTGGTCAGATGCATCGTCTGACCAGTACTATGCCAGCTGTAAACCAGTTATCTAGTAGTACTAGCAATCCCGGAATATCCGGGATCTTATCTTTACATTTATTATTTTTTATGTTTCCCAATGTAGTAGTTGACCTCGGACTATCCGTCGTTCTCTCTGTATAAATACAGAGCTTGTAACCATGAATAAATTAGAAAAGAAGTATACAAGAAAGATCATTTTCACTACCTTCGACTTCTTAAGTTTTCTCCTTTTTTTCCTCAAGAACACTTAGTTCTTAACATGGTATCAGAGCCTGTTTGATATATGGTTCCTTTTTCTTTTTTCTTTTCTCCCATGGCAGAATCTCCGCCTTCGTGTCAAGCTTTATCCTTTTCTTTATTTAATTTTTCGACGCTGAGACTCATGATTAGAGGGATAACACCTGTTAACGTTCCTCTGAGCTCAAGCTTTATGCTTTATCCCTTTTCTTTATTTCACTTTTTGACGTTGAGACTCATGAACAGAGGGTTAACACCTGTTAACGTTCCTCTGAGACTCAGATGAAGGAGCACAAGTCATTGGCCTCTGAGGTTCCCACTGAAGGACATGCCCAGGCAAACAAAGAAAACAAAAATATGCATTTACCTTTATCTGGTGAAGCAGATCTAGTGGATCTGGCAAAGCAGTCCGAATCATCTTCCATGTACTTCATTTCTAGTACCATGTGCCAACCTTTCACTCCGAGTACAAGCATCAATGTCAAAGGAGCGCAACTATTCCTGGCATTATATTGCCACTCTTGCTCATGATGACTGCAAGAGACATACAAGCAAGCAAGTTGCAGCTAAGAAGGCCAAACTCAACGTGTTTTCGAAGGCTGTCTTCCTTCTCACCCACGTTGAGTTTGTGAGGGGGTGTTAGAGATAAGTATCGTCTGCTGTTGGAGATGCGCAATATCAATCACAGCATCTTCTAGGATCGTCTGATGTACTGACTGACAAAGGAATTCATTGACTGATTCTATTGTCTGATAGGGATCATCTGCATGTTGAAGCAATGTATCATCTGACCAGTACTATGCCAGTTGTAAACCAGTTATCTAGTAGTACTAGCAATTCCAGAATATCCGGGATCGTATCTTTACATTAATTATTGTTTATGTTTCCCAATATAGTAGTTGACCTCGGGCTATCCGTTGTTCTCTCTATATAAATACAGAGCTTGTAACCGTGAATAAATTAGAATAGAAGTATACAAGAAAAATCATTTTCAGTACCTTCGACTTCTCAAGTTTTCTCCTTTTTTCCTCAAGAACACTTAGTTCTTAACAATATTACAACGGTTCATACAGGAACCGTGATAACAGAGGTAAAAAAAAACATATTACCACGGTTCTTACTGGAACCGTGGTAACAAAGGAACAAATTACCATGGTTCCACCTTGAACCGTGGTAACAGAGGTGTGATATTACCACGGTTCCTCCTTGAACCGTGGTAACAGAGGCATGATATTACCACGGTTCCGCCTCGAACCGAGAGTATTACAGAGGTATGATATTACCAAAGTTCCACCTTCAACTGTGGTAATTGATCTATTACTACACCGCACAATACCACGGTTTAACCGTGGTAATATGCTGCTCGGAACCGTGGTAAAAAGGAAATTTTGTAGTAGTGTTTCCTTACGTCTCCCGGGTCCTTTGCAACCTGCGCTACACCCCCCATGGATCTCAACCTAATAGGATTTCTCTTCACCCCACCTTAAGGAGCACCCAGTTTCCCAAAACTGTTGCTAATTCCTCTACATACTAGAAACCCAGTTGAATTCAACCCACAAACATATGAACCACCAGCTACAAGGCTCAACATGGAGATTTCCCCTAACCCAATCTCTATCTCACTTTATAACCCTATCCCCCCAACACCAAACCCTAGAACACAAGAGAATCCAGACCCAGATGAAATCGAAGAAAATTGGTTTGGCCAAGATCAACAGCGGCCCCACCGCCCATGCTGGAATGGACAACATAAAGATGAACGCTAAAAATAAATGCATCGCCACCTTCAGCGTCGTGAAGAAGAATGCTAAACTGCCGCCTACTGTCCTTCCCTTCATGTACTCTCCTAGATCTAGAGCTTTGATAAAATGGTTTGATGTCTAGGTTGGTTCGAGATTGATGGTGAGGTTTTGAGGAGAGAAGAGCATGAACCAGAGGGAGAAATAGGGAACATGATGGCAAGCTCATTCTACACGACTGATCTACCTCCAGAACAACGACCTCTCACACCGTGTTATCTTTCTGCGCTGTCGTTCATCTTCCATCGATCCGCCTCCACCTTTGGTCTCGCTCCCTAGGTTGCGTTTGTCTCTACTTCTATCATTTTTAACGTTGTAAGGCCCTAAATAAATTAAATGATTAAATAGTTATTTAATTGTATGATGTGCATTTTGGAACGCTTTCTGTTCGGGCGTGATTCATGGATGCTGGTGCTCTCGGCAAGGCTGCGGCGGCGCTCAATGCGTTCTGGTGTGAATGAGATGGAGTCTTCAAGTTCGGTACGTTGAGGGGATTTATAGAAGACACTCCGACGCTCAAATTAGTAACAGAGCTCCGAGAGAGTCTAAGAGCTCAGCTCAAACATGTAAGAACGCATAGCAAACTTGTTATGTAAGGAGTGAGTAAGAAGTGTAGAAGTGAAAAGGTGGAAAGTAGAGACAGAGTTTGAAAAGTTTCAAGTGAGACAATAGAACATGGTATTTATAGGCGCCGAAGGAGTCTCTACAAGTGTTGATGAAGCTCATAAGTGAGGCTTCCGAACGGGAATGACTGTAGAACGAGCGGCCTGTGAAGCTCTTTCCTTTCAGCCTCTGTCCAGGCCGATCGGATAAGATACCACTAAGCTGAGAGTGCTCGTCCCTTAGTTGGTTGTGTAGGCTGCCTCTTACGTATATGCTTAAGAGAATCCCTAGTGGGTTAGTTGCTACGTCGTTGGGCCGTATGGCTGAAGAGCCGACCGGAAAAGGAGCCTCCCATATTGTTGTGGCATAAGTTAGCATGTCAAGCTATATGAAGCTTTTGGCCGAGATCCCTTTGCCGCGTCTTAGAGCCACCCTACATTTGAGTAATGGGCCCTCCACAGTTGTGTGAGTCTCTTTGTTTTGTTTTGGCCCAATTCTATTCTAGAGCCTTGGATTATTGTTCGACTTTGCGCCTAATTTGAGATGGAATTGTTGATCAGAATGGATGTGGCTTTCCCGATCTGGCTAGACTACCATCCGAGCGAGATTGCGACGGTCGGTTGGCTCCACAATGCATTTGTAACATCGGGTTACTTCCGACCGGATGTACTGGCTAGCAAAACCTCCGCCAATTTTAATTCCTTTGGAAGTTTCAAAGGGTAATTTCATAAATGCAGTCCATTTTTTCAACAGAAATTTTGCACGCTCCGGGACACTTCTAAGGACACAGTGTTCCTTTTAATGTTCAGTTTCCTTTACCCTCTGGAATCATCTCTTCTATGGACGTTGATCCTGAAACTTCTACCACTCCTGAGATGATAGCCTTGGAAGGAATCGACAGAGACATTCAATTCATTTCAAGACCCATCTGATAAGTGCCAAATTTACGTATTTTTGGATATCATTTTTAGACACTTATTCGACTTGTTTGCTTGAAATATTAATCATTTAAACCCTCAAAGTACATAATTCGCTAAAAGCTTAATTTTAGCCTATAGATAGTGTAAATATTAGTTTTCCTATGTATTTAACTTGGATTTTTTATACAGAGAAGAAATTCACAAAGTTTCCAAGTTGTAGGTGAAGAACAGACTGATCGTCTGATGTCTCGTCTGACCTGATCCATCGTCTGATGCCTCGTATGACCTCATCCATCGTCTGAGGTCTCGTCTGACCTCATCCATCATCTGAGGTCTCGTCTGGTCTGACTTATCGTCTGGTTCCCCATCGTTCGGAAGCTCATCGTCTAGAGACTTGCATCGTCCGCTGCTACCAACATCCAGCAAAAGCAGTTTGGAACGAAAACTCTAAGATGAAGCTTCTAACTAAGCAGCCACTGTTCAAACAAGTTGACAAGAGGTGGTGGAGGAAAACCAACGATGAAGAAAAACAGGACAGCTAATTCAGCTACTGTCAAGAACGGTTGAAGAAAACTTATCAATGAAGTTTTCCGCCATGAAAGCAGCTTGCCCTGTTCATTTCTTTTGGTTATAAATACAGAGCTTCGACCAGAACTTAGATAGTTGGATTTTTATAAGAATTACTTCTAAAACAGAGGCAGAGCGCGAGCTATTGAAGGATTCTAGTGAAGAGGGAGTAAGCCGGGAGAGAGAAAGGAAGTTTTGTGCATCGGTACGTCGCCATAACATGGGAACGCGTCGCCGTTGTCGCCAAGACTCCAGAACCTAATATTTCTTCTTGTAAGATTGTAGGATCCATGGAAATGGATTGCTAAACCTTTATTGTTGGAATTAGTTGTAGCCTTTTGATCATCGTATGTATTTATAATTGATATTTCATGTATAAATCAATGTTTTTGTGAATGGTTTACCTTATGTCTAATGCTTGTTTTAGCTTAATTACCTAGAACATGATTATGGATTTGATAGTGTAGTGGGAACTAGCTACTTGAATCTAAAATAGGTAATATCATCTATTGTATTTAAGGCCTAGGAATGGGGTTAGATCATTAGTCCAAACAAACATCCATGTCTAATGCTTCTTGCTTTATTAATTGATCAAGGGATTGGGGATTAATATTGTTGAGTTGAAAATCTTTTACACCGAGGGACTGGGTAATAAGATAAGAACGAATGTGATGAAACCAACATAGAAGAGGATTTTTATGAGAATTCAGTGAGTATGTCAAGATTAATCGGTAAAAACTAATCCCAACAGCTTCCGTAACTGCTTAAACTCAAATCTGATATTTGGTTTAGTTTTGTTTAAATTCACTCCAAAATAACCAATTCATTTTATCCATTATTTAGTTAATTACATTAAAGTACTGCATTTGTATCTCAATTCTTTGCGGTTCGACAAAAACCCATTGCTATACTACATTCGAATCTTGAAAGGGATTTTGATAGTGATTAAGTGACAATTTTATAAATTCTTTTGGTGAACGGTTTTTAATACGTACAAATTCTTTCAACATAATGGCGCCATTGCTGGGGAATTGCGCTTATACAAAAGCATAGGTTTAGTGTGATTATATGAACAATTGAGAATATAGTATATATTTCTTTTGTATTAAAATTGAACATAGTTTTAATTTTCAGTTAACTTTCCTTGTTGTTACTAATCTCGTGTGTTAGCTTGTGTTTCTTCATTCATTCAATTAAAAGCTACAAGGAAAATAGCAACAAGAAGCTTCTGAATCACCAACTTCTAGAAATGACTCAATCATCTCAGGTAAGGTGGTGTGAATACTATTTTGGTGCTCATCATCTTGGCTATTGTCCAGAGCAGGTACCACCATCATATCAGTCATATTACCCTCCTAAAGAGGAAAGGATATCCAAGCTTGAGGACACCCTGATGCAATTCATGCAGATGTCAATGCTTAATCAGCAGAAGACTGATGCATCTATAAATAATTTGGTAAGTCAGACAAGACAAACGGTTAAGCAATCAACTGAGATGCAAGGAAGGCAGTTCACAACTAGAATTGAACCTGACACCAAGGAATGCAGGGTGATCTTCAACAAGAATGGAAAGGAGGATTGCAAGGAGATACATAAAAAAGTGAAGACAAAAGCCAGGGGAAATGGAGAAAGAAGTGAAAGAACCCTTACAAAATGGGTTAAAAAAAGCAATTCACTAAATTCATGGATATATTTAAGGAGCTTCAACTTAATATTCCAATTGCAGAAGTTTTGGGGAAGATGCCAAAATATACAAAGTTCATGAAAGAGTTGCTCATGAAGAAGAGAAGCGTTAAGGATGAAGAAGTGATTCAACTAGGAATCTTGTGTAATGATACCCAATCCTGCAAGTGCACATAATATATCGAAGTAATATAAAAGATATCATTCTCCACAGGGATAGGAATTGATTTTGGACTTAAGCTTAATTGTTAGAGCAGAAAACAAAAAGATATATTTTTGGTTTTTGTGATGTTTAATAACGTCAAGCAAGAGTAAAAGAAAATATAAAACTATGGTAAGAATAACACTCGGATTTGAGTTTCACCTAACCAAATTATATCTCTTACAAACTGAAAATTATATGAACTCGGAAATTGTTCTTAGGTGCTCTAGCCTAGGATTTCTACTTGTTAAGGCCTTAATCAAATAGACTTTCAATTTCAATTACCAAACCTAATACCTTAGTGTTTAGTTAATCCAATTGAAGCATTAGTGTTCTTAGTTCTGATCAACACAATTAGTTCCCACCCTTATACCTAAGTGGCGGATAAACCGATTAATCTAATCCTAATTTCCTTTAATCTTACCAACTACCATTGTGCAAGAGAAAGCATGATAAACTTGTGTGAACCAAGCATAATAAACATGGGGAGGAGATATTAAGAACAAAGACTTTTATTCATATGAAAACAAAAGTTTAAAACATAAATGGAGAAAGGATTCACTACAAACCCGAATGCTGGAAAGCACTAGCCAAGCATGGCTAGATTAAACATAAAGAAAATAACATAAACCTGGATACAAGGGCTCCAAAGGCCTCTTACAAGCTTCAAGAACAAGGCTACAGAGGAAGGAACTCAGCCAAGTACAAGGTTCCAAGATTGCTACAAAATGAAAAGCCAAGAACCGAATTTATAGCTAAACTACCAGTAAGCCAACGCTCAAGCGTTGGGTTCCTAACGCTTGGGCGCTGGAAACTGCATTAACTCCCCAGTTTGAGACAGAATGCCAACGCATGAGCGTTGGCATTCCAACGCTCAGGCGTTGGGAGCATGGCAGACTCCTCATTCTTGTTCTTAACCTTCTCTTTGGATTCTTTTCATCAATGCTTTGATGAGGCATTATGGTGGTTTCAGGGAAGGTTTGGAACAGCTGAAACAACCATTCTCTCCATCATTTCTCTATTTTAGCACATGTTTCTTTCTTGATTCTTCATCTCCTTCTTTAATTTCTTCATTTAGGCACATGTTAAACAAGAGAAGTGAGATTGATGCTTCCTCTTCTTCTTTAATTCAGCCACACTTCTTCATAAATTGCATCAAGATCCCCACAAATGTTCCTTAATTGACCAGAACCTGTAACAAGGACTAAAACTACACTAAAACATAACTAAAAGTACTAAAAACACAAAAGTTGATAATCTATATGCAAATGCAATAATAAAGTGAAAACTCTAACAAAATGAAACAAAAACTATATGAGACTCAATAAAAATAAAATTAAAATAAAGAAAAAGATAGCAAAAACATCATATAAAATCCAGTCATCATGTAGTTCTATCATACAACATACCACATCAGATAAATTGGATGATTCAGGAAAAGCCAAAGTTCCAGTGACCATCGATGCTTTTGCAGTGGGACAGGCTTTTATTGATTTAGGGATTGATGATAACATCATGCCATTATCCATAGTAAAGAAAGCAGAAGGTTTAAAGCTCAAACCAACCAGGCTGTCTTCACAGTTAAAAGATAAATCAATTATCCATCCAATTGGCATAACGGATGGCATCCTGGTAAATGTTGATAAAATTCTTTTTCCCACCGATTTTATTGTCATAAATGTTGTAGGAAATGAAGAATACCCAATCATCTTGGGAAAATCCTTTATGAGAACAGCCAAATTGGCCTTGGGAATAGAAAGTGAAGAGCTGAAGGTGAAACTTTAGGATGAGGAGATGCAATTCAACCTGCAGGAGGCTATGCAGCACCCCAAGGACAAAGGCCAGGACATTAAAGCAAACACCATTGATGAAATATGCAGATAGGCTCACACACAACCACAGGTGTTTGATCCCTTAGAGATGGCCCTCAACAACATGTGTTGCAACTCACAATTCAATGAGTCAGAAGAAGGAGAGATTGATAGCTGTCAAAAGGAACTGGATCATCTAAAGGAAATACCTCCTCAACAAACAAAAATGGAAAACATCAATGAAGATGACAAAGAAAAGCAAGATCAGAAGCTGGAACTGAAAACTTTACCCCCTCATTTGAAATATGTATTTTTGCAGGGTGAGATAGGTAAACTAGTAATCATAAGCAATTCCTTGTCACCACAACAGGAGAAGAAGCGGGTTGATGTTCTGAAAAATAATCAAGAAGCTATAGGCTGGACCTTGTCAGATCTTAAAGGCATTAGTCCTTCCTACTATATGCATAAAATCATGATGGGGGATGAATTCAAGCCTATAGCTCAATCACAAAGGAGATTAAACCCAATTATGAAAGAAGTTGTCATAAAAGAAGTTGTGAAACTTCTTGATGCGGGTATGATTTATCCTATTTCTGACAGTTCATGGGTGAGTCCTATGTAGGTAGTTCCTAAGAAAGGAGGCATGACAGCAATTACCAATGAGAAAAATGAACTTATTCCAACTAGAACAATCACAGGTTGGAGGATGTGCATAGACTACAGGAAATTGAACAAGGCCACAAGGAAGGATCATTTCCCACTGCCATTTATGGATCAGATGTTGGAGAGATTGTCTGGGCATGCATTTTATTGCTTTCTGGATGGGTATTCAGGCTAGAATCAAATCTCAGTCAATCTAGAAGATCAAGAGAAAACAGCCTTTACATGTCCCTTTGGTGTTTTTTCTTAAAGAAAAATGCAATTTGGATTGTGTAATGCTCCAGCAACCTTCCAGAGATGTATGCTGGCCATATTTTCAGATTTGGTGGAGAAGATTGTAGAGGTTTTTATGGACGATTTCTTCGTATTTGGTGATTCCTTTAATCTATGCTTGGAAAATTTGGACACTGTATTGAAACGGTGTGTGGAAACCAACCTTGTTCTAAATTGGAAGAAATGTCACTTCATGGTGACTGAAGGAATAGTTCTGGGTCACAAAATCTTGTCAAGAGGACTTGAGGTAGATAAAGCAAAGGTGGAAGTGATTGAGAAACTGCCAGCACCCACAAATGTCAAAGCTATCAGAAGTTTTCTTAGACATGCCGGGTTCTACAGACGCTTCATCAAAGATTTCTCCAAAATTGTCAAACCACTGAGTAACCTCTTGAATAAGGATTCCTCTTTTCTCTTTGACAATTCTTGTTTAATTGCCTTCGAAAAACTGAAACAAAATTTGATATCTGCACCTGTTATTATTGCACTTGATTGGAATGCTAACTTTGAACTCATGTGTGATGCTAGTGACTATGCACTTAGGGCAGTCTTGGGTCAGAGGGAGAAAAGGTTTTTCATGCAATTCACTATGCTAGCAAGGTTTTGAATGAAGCCCAAATTAATTATGCTACTACTGAGAAAGAATTGCTAGCTATAGTATTTGCACTTGAAAAGTTTAGAAGTTACTTGATAGGTTAAAAAATTATCGTTTTCACAGACCAAGCAACTATCAAGCATCTTCTGACAAAACCTGATTCCAAGGCTAGATTTCTCCAGTGGATTCTCTTATTACAGGAATTTGATTTGGAGATTAAAGACAAAAGTGGTAAGGAGAATCTGGTAGCTGATCACTTGTCAAGGTTGGTTAATGAGGAGGTTACCAAAAAAGAGAAGGAAATAACAGATTCTTTCTCTGATGAAAGATTGTTTTTGATTCAAGAAAGGCCATGGTTTGCTGACATGGCTAACTTCAAAGCTACAGGGGTGATTCCTGATCTAGACTTCCATCAGAAGAGGAAGTTTCTCAGTGATGCTGCTCAGTTTGTATGGGATGACCCATATCTGTTCAAAACAGGGTCTGATGGTCTTTTGAGAAGATGTGTAGCTTCATATGAAGCTAAAGATATTCTAAGACAATGCCACAATTTTGCTTATGGGGGTACTATAATGGAGAGAGGACTGCTGCTAAAGTCCTCCAATCTAGGTTTTACTGTCCTACCCTCTTCAAAGAAGCTTATTTCCATGTACAAAGGTGTGACGAATGCTAAAAATCAGGAGGAATATGCAGAAGAAATGAAATGCCATTGCAAAACGTTGTAGAAGTTGAGGTTTTTGATTGCTGGGGTATAGATTTCATGGGACCATTCCCATCATCATTCTCTAATGAGTACATCCTGGTAGCTGTTGAGTATGTCTCTAGATGGGTGGAAGCAGTGGCAACACTCAAGGCTGATGATAAAACTGTACTTAAATTCTTAAAGAAGAACATCTTCAGCCATTTTGGAGCTCCAAGGATACTTACCAGTGATGGAGGATCCCACTTTGTCTCAACTAGCCAAAGCTTTGGAATAATATGGTGTCAAACACAAAGTAGCATCACCATACCACCTGCAGACTAATGGACAAGCTGAGGTGTCCAACAAGGAAATAAAGAAGATCCTAGAGAAAACAGTTTCAAGTTCTAGAAAGGACTGGTCTCAAAATCTTGATGATGCGTTATGGGCGTACAGGACTACTTATGAATCACCAATAGGCTTAACTCCTTTTGAATTGTCCTATGGCAAAGCCTACCATTTACCAGTAATATTGGAGCACAAAGCCTATTGGGCTCTTAAATTCCTTGACTTTAATGTGATTCTTGCTGGTGAACAGAGGAAATATCAGCTACATAAATTAGAAGAACTGAGACTTCAAGCTTATAATTCTTCTAAGCTGTATAAGGAGAAAACAAAGAAATATCATGACAACAAGATTATAAAAAGAATTTCAGAGCTGGCCAACAAGTTTTCTTGTTTAATTCTAGGTTGAAACTATTTCCAGGAAAGCTCAAAACCAAGTGGTCAGGACCATTTGTGATTAAATATGTCAATCCATATGGAGCAGTTGAGCTAGAAGATCTTAAATCAACAAGAACCTAGACAGTTAATGGTAAGAGGCTGAAACCTTATATGGGTGGTGAGATAGAGAGACTTACAACTGTGCACTCTTTCAAATCCTCTTGATGAATTGAACTCCAAGCATCAAGCTAATGAAGTCAAAGAAGCGCTTCTTGGGAGGCAACCTAGAGGTTTGTGTGTTTTTACATATTTTTATTTATTTATTTATGTGTTTTGTTTGTTTTTAGAACTAATATAGTGATTTTATGAAGCAATGATAAAAAATGTGTACATATGTGCTTTTACTATATTGAATGTGTTCATAGTAGTTTCAAGCATTAGAATGGAAGAATCCTAAAATTTGGACTTTGACTTGTGGATTTACAAGCTTTGGTGTGAAAACAGTGAATTTATGTTTACATGCTTGTAATCTGTGTTTTAAAGTTTGAACATGTCCAAATTTATACATATGAATCATGTGGTATGATAGAATTTTGGTAGGTTGAGCATTGTTGATTTTGAATATATGAGTTGTGTAAATGCTGCCAAAACTGCCAAATTCTGCCATTTTCTGCTTTAGGCTTCCAAGAACATGAACCATTATGTATTTTGGTGTGAATTTATAATAGACTATTGTGTTTTCATATATATGCAGTGTGTATGTAAGTGTAGATAGCTTAAATTGAATTTAAATATGTTTTAGTATCTTAGGTTGTAATATAATTGGTGTTTTGTTAGTTTAGGACTCTAATTTTGTTTTTTGTGGATTGAGTGCTTAAATGTTCAATTTTTCTGTTTCCACAAGTTTCTTATGATGATAGAAGATTGTTCAATGAGTTAGATTGCAAAAAAAAAAATATGCATGGATTGAATTTTGAGGTATTGAGTTGTGAGAATTGGTTAAAATGCATGTGAATTTTGAATGGAATTGATCTTGTGATTTTGTGATAAAATGATGAATTTGGATGCTGTCACAAATGGGCTTCCAAATCGTGGCTGGGTCCTAGAAGATGAAGAAGATGCCGAAAATTGATAATCTCCACCCATTGATCTGTCATTGTGGAGTTGAGGCTCTGTTGGTGACGTCGTGGTCTGGTGAGAACCCTGGCAGGAGGTTCTATGGGTGTGGGCTGTACACGGTAAGACCATTTTTTCCACTGCTATGTTTTTCGATGCTGTTGAGGAGGGTGGGTTCTGTTAGGAATAAGAATACCATACCATTTTTCCCACCGGAGTTTGTTGTGTGGGTTGGATACTGTGATTTTCAGCTTTTAGAAGACGTAGTTGGTGCTCAGTTTTGTTGTTCTCATATATTACTGTTTCAGGTACATGGAAGTAGAATATGTAATTTCTTTGTTTGGTACGATCAACAGAATCCAAGAGACAAGAAGATAATTGTGGGGTTGTTGAAGAAGCTTGAAGCAATGAAGAAGAAAGAGATGTTTTTGCAGATTTGTCTTGGTATGTGCATTGGGCTGTGAATTGTAATGGTGGTGGTTTTTTTTTGTATCAAAGTAGGTGAAATTGTCACAAAAAATTAGTGTTTAGATTAGAAGCATGTGATTTGATGAAACATGGCATTGTAATACTGTTACCTATCTCTGATTGAGTAAAAAAAATGATTTTGGTGCCAATCACGTGTTTTGGTTAAAATGGCAAATTGCTGTAAAAATTTCTTCAAAATAATTTGTCAATCAGGTTCATTATGAGGAAGCATAATTTTGGCTAATGAGAACAAATATATCAGCACTTAGACATCAAAATTAAATCACAATAATGACGAATAATAATCTAATGAGGGAAGTTAATTATCCAAGTAGCAAGGTTCAAAATAGTAGAAGACATCATCATCACAACAAAAGGGTGGGTTGGATCCTACAAATACAAATCCTTGACAACAAAATATCCACTTCTACTTTAGTCTAAATACAAATACAAAGTCACTTAGTCAGGCTAGCTTCATTGGTAGCTTCATTGATCTTCCTTTTTCTTCCCCTGGTTGATGGCACCCTTCTTTCTTCTTGAGGCTGGCTTGCAGTGGCAGTTTGTGAAAGTAGGGGCTGTGTAGGAGTTGCTGTCTGAGATGCTTGGGACTGACTACTAGTGTCTGGCTGAGAAGCTTGGGGCTGGCTAGCAGTGGCTGCCTGGGACTCTTGTTATCACTCAAATATTAAAGTAAGCAAATTAAAGGTTGCATATTATGAAATTTACCTATAGCATTCTGACACATAATCCTCAGGTCTCCCTCTACCAAACCAAATGCAGGCTACAACATGTTGACATGGGATTCCAGTCAAGTTCCACCTTTTGCATGCACATGTCCTAGCCCTTAAGTTGAAAACATATTTCTCATTGTCTCTTGAAACCTCAAATTCGGACAAGTGTTCATCACCATTCCAAGTGGACAGCCACCTATCAGAATATTTTTTTGCAAATTCTAATCACTGCTGAATCATTGGACATATAGACCCCCTCCACCTCTGCATCAGCCCCCTCTGCTTAACAATCCTGTTATTCAAGTAGAATTTTATTCCTTCTAGCAGTGAGATGATGGGCTTCTCCCTGTGCTCTAAGATTTCCATGTTAAAGGCTTCACACATGTTGTTGACCTGAAGGTCACACTGTGTGTCAGTGTTGAAGGAAGATCTAGCCCATTGTTTGGGTGGTTGCTGCATCATTTCCAGATAAGCAGCTTCATTCAAACATTTCATTGCTTCCATTGCTGCCAACCACTGTGGATGTGTGCTTGCTCTTGCAGCCCTCCACAAAGCTTGCTTTAGGTCATTGCCCGGGTACTTTTTCCTAAAATTCCCGTACATGTGCTTCACACATAGCCTGTGATCCAGGTTTCCATCAAGTTCAGATATTTTTTGAACCAATCCCTGGAGAAAAAACAGCATACTAATTTGAGAAAAAAACAACATAATGTGGAGAAATAACAACATACTAATTTGAGGTCCTTGACAACATAATTATGATAAAAAAACAACAAACTAATTTGGGAAAAAAAAATTTGTAACCTTCTGTTTATCTGAAATAAATGTCCATCTCCTCCTCTCTACACTGTCCAGATCATCCACCAGAAGCTTAACAAACCATCTCCATGAGTCAGTGGTTTCAGCCTCCACAACAGCATATGCAATAGGAAACGTCTGGTTGTTTCCATCCTTCCCAACAACTGCCTATAATTGACCCCCATACATGCCCTTCAAAAAGCAACCATCCAATCCAATCAGTAGTCTGCAAGTCTTTGCAAATGCATTCTTGGTTGCAACAAGACACACATATATTCTCTCAAAGACTGGCCCATTAGCCTGTTTTCCATCTGTTGTCTTAATTATAACTGTGCTACCAGGATTTCTCCTCAACAACTCATTTGCATATTTTCTGAGGTGGACATATTGGTGAGTAGTAGCTCCTTGAATCATCTCAATTGCTTTGTTCTTTGCCCTGATTGCTTTCCACTTTCCAATCAGTATACCTCACCTATTTCTGGCCTCTTCAATTAGGCCTGTTGACTTTATTGAAGGTGTGTGTCTCAGTATGGGCATGAACTTTTTGGCCAGAAAAAGAGTCTTGGGCTGCCTATTGGTTGCAGATCTACAACAGTTATGATCTGGAACATAACTCACCAACAGATACAGTCCCTAGTCTCAGTTTTACTCACCCTCAAATAGAATGGACAATCTTCTACACATACTACCACAACCCTTTTGCTGTCATTTTTTTAATCTTCAAATCCTTTTTCTCATGCAGGGCATATTCCTTGACAGCCTGTTTAAACAACTCTTTACTGTTAAAAACTTGACCAACTTCAAAAACCACTTTCTCACCCTCTTCAGCAGTCTTGAACCTGGAGAACTTCTTTTTCTTGCTTCCTCCTTCTCCCTCAGAGGGACTTTCTAAGTCTCATGAGTCTCCATCCTCATCTTCAAAATATGAGAATGTGGTTGGGCCAACAAACTCATCCTGAACAAAATCAAAGTCTAGTGGAAGCAAATCAGAACTTGGCTGGTTTGGATCTACACTGCCTAGCACTGAATTCCAGTCCCACTGTTCCTCATAATCACTGTCATCAAGTGAAACTGGAGAATCCTTGCCATCATCATCACTGTCTGGAACATAAGACTCATCATCAGATGAAAGTGCCACCTGCTTTCCTTTCTCCTTCTCCTTGGCAATCAACAATACTGCCTCATCCTCCTCACCCAAACCTCCACAATCACTAACAGGTACCTTCTCACTCAGAAACTCAGCCTCACCCCTCTCTCCATTTTCATTAGCACCAAAAACTCCTGGCTCGACCCCCACTTCCTTTTCAGCCACAAAACTTGCTTCATCAACCCTATCACTCAAATTCACTGATCCCCCTGCATCCACCACCGGCCTTTCAATTATTTCACAATCCCCCTCAGACTCACATTCTTGGGCAGCACTATCACAAAAAGGCTCATAAACCACTGTCTCAACTTTGTGTTGAACATACACATCAACTTTAGTATAGCCCTGCAGATCTGAAATAAATTCTATCACATCATCATCACAGTTAAGGGGCTTCAGGGCAGAACCATCATGTAGAGGGTGTCTATAGAACAAGTTCTCATGGGTTAGGTAACCTAGGGACTTGACTACTTTGCCAATTTCTATTGACGAAATCATCAATATCCCACTCTTAAACAATGAAAACAGCCCCTCCTATATATGGTTCACAAGGGTGTAAGGTAGTTTCCCCCCCCCCCCCCCCCCATGATGCATGTGCAAGTCTATTTTGTGAGATGGTGTTGGCCTACAGAAAAGCATAAAAAACCAGTATTTTAAGCAAGCACTTTACTCAACCACAGATAAGGACAACTATTTGCATTGAACTCATTCACCAACCACTAAGGTCTGATAAAAAACACATAAAGAAATGAATAGAAAACTCACCTTGACACGTAGTTGGCAGGCAAAGATTCATCAAACCAAGAAAAGAGATTCTCTGATGGACTTCTCTCTAGGACCACGTTGTCCCCATCTGCACGACTGCCGTTTGTGTCGCAATCTTCTTCTTAGACCCTCCCCTGTTTTCCCTTCTTCTTCCTTGGGGTTATCTTCTTCGTATCCTTCCCCATTTCAATCGTTTACTGTCGCTACCGTCGAAATCGTCGCTGCTGGCCGCCGCTCGAGCTTTCTTCTCCGTTTCTCCCAAGGTTTCTGTTTGTTGCTATTTTGGACCCTACCAAATTGAAATTAGGATTCCCAAAGAGGGATAAGGTCACGTGAGGGGCATGCTCCTCCATACAGACTTCTTCTCTCTCCAATCCTATTTCCACGTCATTTAAAACATGCCACGTAGGACTGGGCCTTTAGTTCTCTAACGGCTGTTGGACGGAAAAAGGGTTCTGCGACAGTTAGTATTTGTGAAGGACCTTGGAGGCTAATTTTTTTTTGAGGGGGACTAAAACTGTCAAGCCGTGATACGTGGGGACCAAAATTGCTATTAAGCCTTAAGTTTATCATTTTCAGTGGGCAACGAATAGACTTCTTGGCCAAGAGTTTCCTTCACATCTGCCAAATCATTTTTAGCCTTTTTCTTGTCTTCCTTAGCTTTCTCCTTTATGACATTGGCTTTAGCAGCGTCCTTCAGAAATCAGAATCCTCACTCTCTTTTCTGGATGCTTGGCGAGTTCAACCTCTAAGGCCGCTCGACTCGATTCATAAGACATAAGACCGCAGGACAAAATTTATCAATGGTGACAGAATCTAGAGAGGGTGTGTTGAGATCCTCGATACCGCCTCTTTTTCTTTTCTTCTTCTTCTCAACATTTGCGAGCAGATTTTCACCTTAACCTGCCACCTGTTCTTTTTTCTTTTCTGCTTCTGCTTTCTTTTTCTGAAGGGATTCAAATTCTTCCCTTCTTCAAGGCTCTTTGGCGTATTCTAAAAGCTGCCATTTCGTTAACATCAACATCGTGCTCTGTAGGAAAAAAATGTGGAGTTAGTTTGAAACACTAAGCGCTGCATATACAAACTTGGAATATCCCTCCTTACCAAGAAATTTCTCGACTTTCCCTTGTTTCGCGACATTTATAAATTTGTTTCTATCAATACTTGCATATTAAGATGAAATTTGGCGGCATGCTGCTCATCTAATGTCATCATTTCGGTTGTGATTTTGATTGATTTGTTCGGTTCAAATGAGGGTAGGGATTTTAATGGGGGGAGGGGAAGCAGGAGAGAGATTTTAATAATTATTATGTTTGGTTCACAAGAGGGGAGGGGAGGGGAGGGGAGGGGAAATAACTCTTTTTGTTTGATTCACGAGGAGAGGGGAGAGGTTTTATAATTAAATTACTTTTGTAGCCTTTATAAATTTATTTGTATTTTGAACATGTTTGTAATTATAAGTTATGTCAATCAAGATGATAGCAGACCCAAAGGGTCAAGCACACACAACACACAAAGGCATACGTGTAGGCAACAGAATTATGCAATTGGTGATGATTCATCTTTGTTGATTCTAAAATATATAGAATGAAAACATAAGCAAAAATTTGGATATTTAACCAGAAAAATACAGACCAAAACAACAGGGTACTTGTGAGTGCCTTCAATACAAAATCTCAAAAGTCTAACTCCATAACTAAAGTAATTAAACTTGAGTCTCAAACTCCATAAACAACCTCATAAAAAGCTATTAATGCACAAAGAATTGAACAGAATATTTAGAAAATGTTCTTAGCAAAATATGAGAATCTAATAAAGATCATCAACTAGACGGTGGATTTGATGAGCCAAGCACCATATGCATGATCACATTCTTGCGTGCTTCAATCGGACATTGAAGAATTGTTCTAAGTTTGTCAATATCTTGCATTAATGAGCAAAAGATCACAGGCAGTAAACCTTTATCACATCCACATTCCTTGATTAATTGGAGGGTTGTGGCGCTCTCTCATTATGGCATTTCCTTCTCTTAGCGCTTTTACAACCTCCTGCGTTGCTCCTTTAATTTCAAGTAACTCACCACCTTTCTCCTTGTTACTAGCCACTTTTGATTTCTTCCTTTTGCTACCATTACTTGCTATAGTTGAAGGATCTTGAGATTGCATTTCAGGGGCAGAAAAATTATCATTACCATCATAAGCATAAGAAGCAAAGTCCTCCAACGTCACCTCATTCCGTTTTACACGATCATCAAGATCATCAATGGAATCAATAAAGTCAAATTCAGTGGATGAATTTCCTCGTTTCCCATTTTCGATGCAGTTTTAGCTTCCTCTCCATTAGCTCGATCATTACCACAAAGTATCACTATCTTCTCATAGTTTGGAAATGGGGCATTTCTACAATGTGCTGCTCTAGGTTTTGATTGAGAAAAGTTTAAGTTTCACAAAAGTTAGTCAACAACTCAATAATGACATATTAGTAAATAAAAATTAAAGCGTGTTACCTGAATTAAAGCATCCTAAACTTCTGGCTCAGCATCCCATAAACGAGTAGACAAGTTCCAAGCAAACTCACTCTAATATCATAAAATTCAGAAAACCTGTTTTTCATTGTTATCCAGCGATTTTTGACTTTATCCTTGTGAATTTTCCTCCCAAACAATGCACTTAGCTCACTCACAATGTTGTCATATGCTTTGGTAGTGAAGTTGCCATTAACTTTGTAACCTTTTTCAAACTCATGAATGAAAGAATTGATAAGAGCATCATCCATGGCTCTTGTCCAAGTCAAGTTGCCATTAACACTGTCAGTTGGTGAATGCTTTATGGGTGCCATACTGTGATATTTATCAATTATAGCATCAGACAATTAATAAAATTAGATGGTGAACTAATAACAATAATCAATAAAACGTCCTCCATTTCAAGAAACTTAACATCACAATAAACTCAACCAAATCCAACTAGAAATTCAAGATACATCTAGGTAAAATAAAGAAAGTAACACAAATATGATTGCAAATGTTTTATCTCAAAAGATCACTTTAATAATCTGCCCACATTTGGCTGGGTAAACTGTTTCTTATAAGCTCTCCTTGAGCAATCTCCTCACTATCACTTCTTGTAGCTTGATAATTATCATGAGAATCATTTTGATTAGCAAGCTCAGCATCTACTTTAGCTATAAGGTCTTCATCTGGCTATATGCTCATTAAGTAATTATGAAAAATGCAACATGCAATGATGATTAGTTTTTGAGCTCTAATGCCATAAGTAGGCTCTGTTGAACTGGATAAAATCTCAAATCTTTTTTTCAATACAGCGAAGGCTCTTTGAATTGCATTGTGTAATGATGCATGTCTTAGATTAAACAATTCTCTTGGATTTTGTGGTGGATTTCTTGCTGAGTATTCTTTCAAGTGATACCGTACTCTTCTATAAGGTGTAATGTGTCCACTTGCCAGCATCAACAAGGTAATACTTGCCTATAAACAAGATGAGTAATCAATGTGAAAGTTTTAAAATCAAATATGTCATAATTTCAATGTATTAGTTCTTAATTACCTTGAGGAATTTTAAGCTTATCTTCTCGTCTTAATGCGTTGTTTATAATTCTTGAGTCATAGGTGAACCTTAAATCAAATGTGCATGTTGCTAGAGAATTTTGGGTCGGGTACTCTTTTCTACCATGAAACCGAGGAGCATCTTTAGGAGATACTTTGACACGTATGTTTGTGCCGTCTATGGCACCAACACAATCCTGACACGATATATTTATATCAATATAATCCAAGTTTATTGTTCAAATATTTGAATCAATAGTAATTTAATGATGAAATCTTACCTTAAAATATGGGTAGAATCTACTAATACCATAAATTTCATGAGGGATTGTGGAACTTGCACAAGAAATTTTTCTTCCAATTCGAGGAGGGCTCTTAACACTTTATGGAGATAACGACTAATCGTCTCGCCAAATCGACGAAACCAAAAATTTACTTCACGATTCTTAGCATTGTGTGTTAATATATAAATTGATTTGGCAACTTATTCTTCTACACTTGACCATCGTGTGGGTTGTAAGCCACCCTCTCTTTCTAACATATCACACAAGGTTAAGAAGGCTTGAGGACCCATTCTTAATATATTTCTACGGTTTCTCTACTATTGATTCTACCTATTATTTCTTCACGCATCCTTTCTCTCTCGGAGCTCATAATGTAACTAATTTTCCTTTTACGAGACATCCGTATGGCAAGATAATAAGCAACAAGGCATATGAGCTGAGCTGCAGCTCTTCGGCGCATATCTGGTGACAGTTAGATTCCAATCTTCAGCATCCATCTAACATGGTAAAATATTTATAAGTCCATTTATGTCCATATATGCAATGAAATAAATAACTTGATGAATGAATCAAATCACTGTGTAAACACAAATTTTTAGTGGAACATAATTCTGCCTCAAAATTAAACACTACATGTACAACAAACTATATTTCTTCCTTTTCCTACATGTACAGCAGATAGAAATCTTTCTAGTTATGAAACAAAAGACCATGCTATCAAAGCATTACAAGAATATGGTAGTCAAATAGTGCATGAACTCCTAGACCAATCCTTTTCTTATTCTTTCACTTCTATTGACAAATCATTAACTAGATGTACTGTTTTCCATTGGCACTGAATCTTCATAGCAGCAGACAGACAAAGAAGAAATAGAAAGAAACAACTCAAAAAGAACTCAAACAAAAAGAACTCTGCAACACTTCAATCGGTATCTTCACATAGCAAAAAGAAAAAATAGAAATGAGGAGAGAAGATGGAAACCTGGCCGCCGACGAATGAGGAGAAAAGATGGAAAAGGGGCGTGTGTCGACGGACGGCGGCAGCGTTAGAGAGAAGGGCGGGCGGTGGCTTTGCAGCGGTAGAGAGAAAGACGGGAAGTGGCTTCTCAGCAGTAGAGAAAAGGGTGGCCGGTGGCTTCGCAGCGGTAGAGAGTAGGGCAGCTGGTGGCTTCACAGGGGTAGATCGAAGGGCGGCCAGTGGCTTCGCAGCGACGGATGGCAGCAGCAAAATGAGGAGAGAAGAGTTTTCTGGAGACCTAAACGCAACTAACACTCATGCCTTCGTCTTAAAATCGATTATATTTATAGATGATTTAAGTAAACTTGGAATTCTTATATTTGTGTAAGAATATTTTTGTCCAAAAAAATATTTCCCTCCAAATCCCCCAACTATTGGAGGGAACCAAAAATTGAGCCAAGAGGGGTTTTGGTCCCCTCCCCTCCTCTCCCCTCCAAAAATTTGAACCAAACAAGATCTGTTTTTAAAAACCCCTCCCCTCCCCTCCCCTCTAACAAAACAGGGCCTTAAGGCCTCATTCCAATAAAAGAGAAATTTGTAAAGAGCATCACCATAGATTGTGAGTTAGGAGAATTCGAGGTTGTCAGAAACTTTGAACCATCCCCTAGTATGCACACCCTTGAAGTTTCTTTTGAAAACAGAGAATCTAGACCTATTAACATAAGCATAGAAGGAAAGCAGGGTCGCTTTAACCTTTAACCTGCCCTTAACCCAGTTCAAGAAAAAAAAGATAGTGCAGGTAGGGGTTATTTCGAGGTTTTCGCATAAAATCTCAAAACATCTAATAAACGCAAGGCTATTGGAATGAATTTTAGTACGTGCGATTTTTAACACGCTTAGGACAGAACACACAAAGTTAGAAAAATGGAGTTTGAAACCCATGTCTACGAATAGTGTGGTGTAAAGGTAGAAATAATGAGGCGAGTTATCTCTAGGTTTGTGCGAGGCAATGTATTCGTTTAATCCTGTTTACTCTAATTTTTGGTAAACAAATGAAATCAGGTAAAACCACAAGTGAATCCAAATGTTGATAAAGAGGCTGGACTCCGACCCTCTTACGGGCTCTAGGATATGGAAATTCCTAGTTCGTGAATCATGAAAATGGAGTGGGTGAAGTGATATTTGTAAAGTGGTTCGACTAAATTTGTAAACGGTATTTAAAGAGAAAAGAAACTGAAAGTAAAGGTTCTTGAAAGCGGTAAAAAGGTAAAGGTAAAAGAAAGGAAAAACTACATTGAATTTAAAGTGCAGGAAAACATAAAGAGATTTGCATGAAATTTAAAGGGCGGTCAGTCGAACTCGCTCAGTCACTCACGTTTGACTCGTTCCTGTTGCACTGTGTCACGGTTTCTTGGACTAATGGCATAGGGGTTGAGAATTAACACTTATGCACGTGTTGCGAATGGGACGAAAGACCCTGATTCTGTGCATATCTTCCTCTATATATAGGTTGCATCTTCAACTGCTTGTAACGGACGAATTCTCTAAACTTGACACATGTCCTGCGTTTGTTTCCTTATCGCCACGCGTCCTGTTTAAGTAACTGCCTATAAATTCCATCGAACATGCAACTTCATGCACACCAAGGCTTTAGTCGAAAACAATTTTAATACTTGTTTGTTTTAAGATCTTATTTCCAGTAATAAATTCAACATCGAATCAGCATGCCATCTTACTCAAATACTAGAAATTGTCTCATTAGTCTTAGCTAGATGATAACAATTTCTACAAGTGTACAAATTGTATCGAAGTAATATAAAAGATTATCGTCTCCACAGGGAATGATTTGTTAAAATCGGTTCTTTAGAGTTTGAAAAAGAGAAAAGAAATATTTGTTTTGATTTTGGATTTTGAAGAAAGCATAATAGTAGAAATATGATGAAAAGACAAGTACTTGGGTTGAGTTTCACTACCTCTAGCTAAGCTATTCAGAATCAATTCTATATATGAAATTCAGAACATGTTCTTAGGTGATCTAGCCTAGAATTTCTACTTCTTAATTCCTTAAGCAAGAAGAACTTTCAATTCGATTTCTAATCCTAATACCTTAGTGATTAGTTTATTCAAATTGAAGGTTAATTCTAAGTTCAAGTCAACACTACAATTCTACCCTTATAACTAAGTGGCATGCAATTGTTCTTTCTATTCCCATTTCCCTTAAATCCTACCAATTACCATTGCATAAGAATTAAGCAAGAAGACTTGTGATCAGCAAGAATAATATTAAAAAAGAGAATAGAAACTAAAAACTTGAACTTCATTCATATACAAACAGGAACCTAAAGCATAGCTACAAGCAGATTCACTACAACCCAAATACAAGAAAGCTTAGCCAAGCATGGCTAAATTTAACATAAAGAAAATAAAAGAACAAAACCTGAAACAAGGGCTCCAAAGGCCTCTTACAAGCTTAAGAAAAAAATTTAAAAAGGAAGGAACTCAGCCTAGTACAAGGTTATAGGCATTGATACAAAAGAAAAGCCAAAAACCGAATTTATAGCCAAACTGCCAGCAGGCCAACGCTCAAGCGTTGGGTTCCAACGCTTGGGCGTTGGAGACTGCATTGGATTCCCATCTTCAGACAGAATGCCAACGCATGAGCGCCCAACGCTCAGGCGTTGGGAGCGCGATAGACTCCTTATTTTCTTGTTCTTTCTCTTCTCTTTTGATTCCTTTCATCAATGCAATTAAGGGGCTTCATTGTGGCTTTCATGGATGTTTTTCAACAGTTGAAACCTTCATTTCCTTCATCATTTCTCTATTTTAGCACATGCTAATGCTTGTTTCTTCATCTCCTTCTTTAATTTCTTCAATTAGGCACATGTTAAACAAGAATAGGAGGTTTGATGGTTCTTCTTCTTCTTTAACTTCATCCACACTCTTTCATTTATTTGCACCAAGATCCCCACAAATGTTCCTTAATTGACCAAAACCTCTAACAAGGACTAAAAATGCAATAAAAAATAACTAAAGGGACTAAAAACACAAAAGTTACTAATTTATATGAAAATGCAAAAATAAAGTGAAAACTCTATCAAAATGAAATAAAAACTATATGAGACTCAATAAAAATAAAATGAAATGAAAGAAAAAGATAGCAAAAACATCATATAAAATCCAGTCATCACACCACTACACCCAACGACAGCTTGCCCTCAAGCATAAAACACTTTTGAGAAGAGCTTATCCTCAAGCTCAGAACAAATCACCTTAGCCAGAAAATGATGCACAAGATACATATCCAAGAAAGCGCGGTTGGGTTAAAACACATGCATGTCAAGAGAGTGAAATTCATCAAGGGTTCAGAGCATGAAAATTTATCATAGAACCAGAAAAGAGTTCACAATTAAGCTCACTAACAAAGCCCAGGACCATACAATTGCAATGCATCAAACCCGGCTATCATTCAAATTAATGATAGTAATAAAACCACACAAGAAAGGGGGGGTTTGAATTGTGTGTGTGACTTTTTAAAACTTTTTCACAATATAGTTATTATTAGTTCGAAAACGTTGAATAATATGTGCAGCGGAAATAAACTTAGAGCTTGAAGAATAAAGCACACACAGTATTTATCCTGGTTCACCCCCTAAATCAACAGGGCTACGTCCAGTCCTTGGCTATACCAAGATTTTCACTATTTCAACAGAATAGTACAAGTGTTCTCAGGGACTTCTCCCAGTATTCTGAGGACTACTCCTTTACAAGTATTCTAGGACTTCTCCTTTATCTCTCGAGTGTTGGACAGGACTCCTCCCAGTTCTTTTTCAAGAAAATTTGTTTTCTACAGGAATCTCTTCACAAAGAGTGGGTAGAAACTATGAAGTTCTAAAATCAGAGATGGTATTCAAATTGGTTCTCTGAAAGGCTTGTGTGAGAAAGGATAAGAGTTTTCACTCAGTAAGGGATTTCACACTAGTTGGCGACTAAACTCAGAAAATGAGAAGGCTAAAGTTACTGAGTGTTCTTGACTAAAGCTTGTTCAAATTGTAAACTGACTTGAAAGATTTGAATGCTTTGATAGTGTATGAGTCGCCAAGTTGAAGATGATGCAGAGACCACTATTTATATCTTCAGTAGGATGATAACTGGGAGCTTCAATGAAGATCTTCAAAAATAGTTCCGTTGAATTTTTGCTTGATTGTGAGTAACGGATACTTCTGCATCTGCTGTTGTGGTCTGCCAGGTGAAGTATGTTTCTTCAACAGATAGAGAGCGGTATCGTCTGGCGATGCTTTTGTTTTGGTTGACAGAGGCTGCAATTAATGCATATGCATTACAGCTAATCCAATAATTAATGCTCTGATCAGAAGATTTGATTTTGGCCGTTGGGGAGATACGATGATCAGAAGATATCGCCGTTAATTCAGCAAAAGCAGCTTGAATTAAGGAATGTCAGAGGATTTGAATCTTCAAAGAATAAGGCGCTTAATTCTGTCTCTTTCGCCATTAATGCTCTGAACCACCAAGAGATGCATGACAGCTCATCTTCAGTTTGAGCAAACGATCACCTTTATGCTAATTCTTTTTGCATAGGTCTTCAATCATTGCTCTTTAGTCAACCCATGTGTTCGTCAGTGATTAAGCCGGACGGTCTTTGCAGGCGGACGAACTTTTCTCTGAAGGCAGACTCATTTCTGATAGGCGAACGGTTTCTTCACTTGCTTTTGGATAATGTTTTGTCGAGATCTTTGCAGCATGTCTTCAGTTCATAAGTGTTCCTGAATATGAAATCTTTTAAGGAAGTCAGTAACACTTAGCGAAATTGTTATTTATCAAAATAGGTTAATTTAGTTCTCTAACGACAGCATCAACAAAAAGCCCACTTGTCAACATTAAGCCAGCATCAACAAGGTAATACTTGCCTATAAACAAGATGAGTAATCAATGTGAAAGTTTTAAAATCAAATATGTCATAATTTCAATGTATTAGTTCTTAATTACCTTGAGGAATTTTAAGCTTAACTTCTCGTCTTAATGCGTTCTTCATAATTCTTGAGTCATAGGTTTTTCCTTCCCATCCAGGGAGTACATAGATGAACCTTAAATCAAATGTGCATGCTGCTGGAACATTTTGGGTCGGGTACTCTTTTCTACCACGAAACCGAGGAGCATCTTTAGGAGATACTTTGACACGTAATTGTGCCGTCTATGGCACCATCACAATCCTGGCACAATATATTTATATCAATATAATCCAAGTTTATTGTACAAATATTTGAATCAATAGTAATTTAATGATGAAATTTTACCTTAAAATATGGGTAGAATCTACTACTACCATAAATTTCATGAGGGACTGTTGAACTTGCACAAGAAATTTTTCTTCCAATTCGAGGAGGGCTCTTAACACTTTATGGAGATGACGACTAATCGTCTCGCCAGATCGACGAAACCAAAAATTTACTTCACGATTCTTAGCATTTTTTGTTAATATATAAATTGATTTGGCAACTTGTTCTTATACACTTGACCATCGTGTGGGTTGTAAGCCACCCTCTCTTTCTAACATATCACACAAGGTTAAGAAGGCTTGAGGACCCATTCTTAATATATTTCTACCGGCTTCACTACTATTTATTCTACCCATTATTTCTTCACGCACCCTTTCTCTCTCCGAGCTCATAGTGTAACTAATTTTCCTTTTACGAGACATCTGTATGGAAAGATAATAAGCAACAACGCATATGAGCTGAGCTACAGCTCTTCGGCGCATATCTGGTGACAGTTAGATTCCAATTTTCAGCATCCATTTAACATGGTAAAATATTTATAAGCCCATTTATGTCCATATATGCAATGAAATAAATAGCTTGATGAATGAATCAAATCACTGTGTAAACACAAATTTTTAGTGGAACATAATTCTGTCTCAAAATTAAACACTACATGTACAACAAAGTATATTTCTTCTTTTTCCTACATGTACAATTAATAGAAATCTCTCTAGTTATGAAACAAAAGACCATGCTATCAAAGCATTACAAGAACATGGTAGTCAAATAGTGCATGAACTCCTAGACCAATCCTTTTCTTATTCTTTCACTTCTATTGAAAAATCATTAACTAGATGTACTGTTTTCCATTGGCACTGAATCTTCACAGCAGCAGACAGACAAAGAAGAAATAGAAAGAAATAACTCAAAAAGAACTCAAGCAAAAAGAACTCTGCAACACTTCAATCGGTATCTTCACATAGCAAAAAGAAAAAATATAAATGAGGAGAGAAGATGGAAACCTGGCCGCCAACGAATGAGGAGAAAAAATGGAAAAGGGGTGTGTGTCGACGGACAGTGGCAGCGGTAGAGAGAAGGGCGGGCGGTGGCTTCGTAGCGGTAGAGAGAAGGACGGGAAGTGGCTTCGCAGCAACGGATGGCGGTAGCGAAATGAGGAGAGAAGAGTTTTCTAGAGACCTAAACGCAACTAACACTCATGCCTTCATCTTAAAATCGATTATATTTAGAGATAATTTAAGTAAACTTGGAATTCTTATATTTGTGTAAGGATATTTTTGTCCAAAAAAATATTTCCCTCCCAATCCCCCAACTATTGGAGGGAACCAAAAATTGAGCCAGTTGGGGTTTTTGTCCCCTCCCTTCCTCTCCCCTCCAAAAATTTGAACCAAACAAGATCTGTTTTTAAAAACCCCTCCCCTCTCCCTTCCCCTCCATTCCCCTCTAACCAAACAGGGCCTTAGGGCCTTGATGAGTGGATTTTATATGATGTTTTTAGGTAGTTTTTAGTCTTTTTATTTTATTATTTTTGAGTCACATATAGGTTTTTTATTGTTTTTATGTAGATTTTATATTTATTTTGCATTTTGCATGTAGATTAGATTTTATTTGTTTTTCTAGCTTTATTTTATATTTTTAGGAATTTTTCTAGTTATTTTATATTTTTAGAAAGGGGTTGGCTAAATGACCCCATGATTAATTGGGGTCATTTAACCCCATGTTGAAATGGACCAATAAGATTGTCTCATAATTAAAGTTAAAAAATAATATGAAAATAAATAAAATAAATGGCACAATCTTATTGGTTAATGTAGACATGGGGTTGAATGACCCCAATTAATCATGGGGTCATTTAGCCAACCCCTTTTAGAAAAAGCTGGTTTAGTTATCATTTTTGTCCACGGACCAATATGTAAAGTTTCAGGAGAGCAAGGACCAAATTGTAAAAGTTCAAGAGTGGAGGACTAAAAGTGAAGATTGAGAGAATAAAAGGGCTTGAATTGGAGTGCTAACCAAGAGAGGACCAAAAGTGGAAAAGAAGAATATGAAGAATCACTCTCTAAATTAGCACATGGGAAAAAGTTTGAAGGAATTGATGTTAGTGGAGGAAAGGTTTCAGAATTAAACAAGGGCTGAGTAGTGGCTTTTTATGGCAATCAAAACCCACTACCATGAATGAAGAAGGAAGAAAAGCTTGAAGATGAAGAAGCAGCGTCCCAACGCTCCAGCGTTGGGATCCCAGCGCTCAAGCGCTGGGACTCTGACTAGGAAATGAGTCAGATGTTGTCCCAGCGCCCAAGCGTTGGAAAGCCAGCACTCAAGCGCTGGGCCTCGGACAGGAAGTGGATTTTTAATGCATCCTAGCGCCCAGGCGTTGGGAATGCCAGCGCTCAAGCGCTGGAGGCTGGATTTTTACTATAAATAGGACCCTTTTCTTCACTTGTAAAGGACACCATCATAGAATACAACAAGTATTCTCTCTTTCTCCCTCTTGAGAATTGTTCCTAGGACTTGTGGGAAGCCATATTTGAGCTCCTATCCAGGGTAATTCAATGTCTCCTTTAGCCATGCTTGGCTAAATTCTTCTTTAAGTTTTTGGGTTGTTTTAGTTTATAATACATGTTCTAGTTATTTCTTACATTTCTGAATTTTATTTCCATTCATGTTTTATTACCTTATGCTTAATTTCTATCTTGTGGATCCCAAGAGATTTTGCTTATTACTTATTACATAAGGCCATTTGGTGAGTAGTAAGGGAACTAGGTAATAAAAAAGGTTATAAGTATACTTCGCTAAGGAATTAGGAAGGACGTAACTTTATGTTGGCCTGAACATCTTCTTCATCTTCTTCTTTAGTTAACTAGGTGCCAAGGAATTTGGTTTAGTAATTAAAAAGAAAGATCTACAATGCTTAAGGAATTAACTTGTAGTTACACTAGGCTATAGCATCATGATAATGGTTTATAATTCAAGAATTTAGTAAGAGATTGCTAGCATGTTTTTATAGACTATGTAAACCAACCCAAGAGCTTAATGTTCATCATCTCTTTCTCTTATTATTTTATGCTATTGTTTCTAGTTCTCAAACCAACAATAAATATTCATCTTTTATTTTTCTGTTTTAGTACTAAATTTTATAATAATAAGAACACCTATCCCTTGGGTTCGATCTTTTTATTACGCGATAGTTAATCGTACACTTGCGATTTTCTTTATCAGGCCTCATTCCAATAAAAGAGAAATTTGTAAAGAGCATCACCATAGATTTTGAGTTAGGAGAATTCGAGGTTGTCAGAAACTTTGAACCTTCCCCTAGTATGCGCACCCTTGAAGTTGCTTTTGAAAACAGAGAATCTAGACCCATTAACATAAGCACAGAAAGAAAGCAGGGTCGCTTTAACCTTTAACCTGCCCTTAACCCAGTTCAAGAAGAAAAAGATAGTGCGGGTAGGGGTTATTTCGAGGTTTTCGCATAAAATCTCAAAACATCTAATAAACGCAAGGCTATTGGAATGAATTTTAGTATGTGCGATTTTTAACACGCTTAGGACAGAACACACGAAGTTAGAAAAATGGAGTTTGAAACCCATGTCTACGAATAGTGTGGTGTAAAGGTAGAAATAATGAGGCGAGTTATCTCTAGGTTTGTGCGAGGCAATGTATTCTTTTAATCCTGTTTACTCTGATTTTTGGTAAACAAATGAAATCAGGTAAAACCACAAGTGAATCCAAATGTTGATAAAGAGGCTGGATTCCGACCCTCTTACGAGCTCTGTGATATGGAAATTCCTAGTTCGTGAATCATGAAAATGGAGTGGGTGAAGTGATATTTTTCGAAACTGGTTGACTAAATTGGTAAACGGTATTTAAAGAGAAAAGAAACTGAAAGTAAAGGTTCTTGAAAGTGGTAAAAAGGTAAAGGTAAAAGAAAGGAAAAACTGCATTGAATTTAAAGTGCAGGAAAACATAAAGAGATTTGCATGAAATTTAAAGGGTGGTCAGTCGAACTCGCTCAGCCACTCACGTTTGACTCGTTCCTGTTGCACTACGTCACGGTTGCTTGGACTAATGGCGTAGGAATTGAGAATTAATTCTTATGCACGTGTTGCGAATGGGACGAAAGACCCTGATTCTATGCATATCTTCCTCTATTTATAGGTTGCATCTTCAACTGCTTGTAACGGACGAATTCTCTAAACTTGACACGTGTCCTGCGTTTGTTTCCTTATCTCCATGCGTCCTGTTTAAGTAACTGCCTATAACTTCCGTCGAACAAGCAACTTCATGCACACCACGGCTTTAGTCGAAAACAATTTTAATACTTGTTCGTTTTAAGATCTTATTTCCAGTAATAAATTCAACTTCGAATCAGCATGCCATCTTACTCGAATACTGGAAATTTTCTCATTAGTCTTAGCTAATTGATAACAATTTCTGCAAGTTTACAGATTGTATCGAAGTAATATAAAAGATTATCGTCTCCATAGCGAATGATTTGACTTAAAATCGGTTCTTTAGAGTTTGAAAAAGAGAAAAGAAATATTTGTTTTGATTTTGGATTTTGAAGAAAGCATAAGAGTAGAAATATGATGATAAGACAAGTACTGGGGTTGAGTTTCACTACCTCTAGCTAAGCTATCCAGAATCAATTCTATATGAAATTCAGAACATGTTCTTAGGTGATCTAGCCTAGAGTTTCTACTTCTTAATTCCTTAAGCAAGAAGAACTTTCAATTCGATTTCTAATCCTAATACCTTAGTGATTAGTTTATTCAAATTGAAGGTTAATTCTAAGTTCAGGTCAACACTACAATTCTACCCTTATACCTAAGTGGCATGCAATTGTTCTTTCAATTCCCATTTCCCTTAAATCCTACCAATTACCATTGCATAAGAATTAAGAAAGAAGACTTATGATCAACAAGAATAATATTAAAACAGAAAATAGAAACTAAAAACTTGAACTTTATTCATATACAAATAGGAACCTAAAGCATAGCTACAAGCAGATTCACTACAACCCAAATACAAGAAAGCTTAGCCAAGCATGGCTAAATTTAACATAAAGAAAATTAAATATCAAAACCTGAAACAAGAGCTCCAAAGGCCTCTTACAAGCTTAAGAAAAAATCTAAAAAGGAAGGAACTCAGCCTAGTACAAGATTCCAGGGATTGATACAAAAGAAAAGCCAAAAACTGAATTTATAGCCAAACTGCCAGCAGGCCAACGCTCAAGCGTTGGGTTCCAACGCTTGGGCGTTGGAGACTGCATTGGATTCCCATCTTCAGACAGAATGCCAACGCATGAGCGTTGGGGTGCCAACGCTCAGGCGTAGGGAGCGTGACAAGCTCCTTATTTTCTTGTTCTTTCTCTTCTCTTTTGATTCCTTTCATCAATGCAATTAAGGGGCTTCATTGTGGCTTTCATGGATGTTTTGCAACAGCTGAAACCTTCATTTCCTTCATCATTTCTCTATTTTAGCACATGCTAATGCTTGATTCTTCATCTCCTTCTTTAACTTCTTCAATTAGGCACATGTTAAACAAGCATAGGAGGTTTGATGGTTCTTCTTCTTCTTTAACTTCATCCACACTCTTTCATTTATTTGCACCAAGATCCACACAAATGTTCCTTAATTGACCAGAACCTCTAACAAGGACTAAAAATGCAATAAAACATAACTAAAAGGACTAAAAACACAAAAGTTACTAATTTATATGAAAATGCAAAAATAAAGTGAAAACTCTATCAAAATGAAATAAAAACTATATGATACTCAATAAAAATAAAATGAAATAAAAGAAAAAGATAGCAAAAACATCATATAAAATCCAGTCATCACACCACTACACCCAACGACAGCTTGCCCTCGAGCGTAAAACACTTTTGAGAAGAGCTTGTCCTCATGCTCAGAATAAATCACCTTAGCCAGAAAATGATGCACAAGATACATATCCAAGAAAGCGCGGTTGGGTTAAAACACATGCATGTCAAGCAAGTGAAATTCATCAAGGGTTTAGAGCATGAAAATTGATCATAGAACCAAAAAAGAGTTCACAATTAAGCTCACTAACATAGCCCATGACCATACAAGTGCAATGCATCAAACCTGGCTATCATTCAAATCAAAACCAAACAAAACAGTAGTGTAATTTGTAGAGACTTTTTTAGGTTGAAACTTGGCCAAGGGTGCAATTGATAGGTAGGAAAAATTGAAGAACATGGTAACTCTAAGGGCTCAGACTCAAATTAGTTAAGTGATCAACTTTACAGCACAAGAGCTATTCATTTTAGAACAAAGGTTCTCTCTTTTTTTTTCTTTTTTTTTTGGACAAAGTAGTGGAATGTTATGGGATGTATGAAAAGAAATTTTAATTACCCTCATACTCTTAATCACCCCACTACCTCATTGATTTTCTTTTTTCTAAGGCACATACCTTATATATTTTTTTTTTCACTTCTATTTTTTTCAGAGAGAAACCCAACATTTTTTAGCTCTAACAACAAATGCAGATTCACCCAACTAAAACAGCATTATTCACAATAGTAGGCTCCAAAGAAAATAAGCAATTCAGGCTCAAATGGGGCTACTAAGGGAAAATATTATAACAACAAGGTCTGAGGTCTCAAAGAAATCCTATTAGTCTCTCTCAAAAATCACAAAACATGCATTATTCAGTTGACATGCAATTCAAGACAGAATCAAGCATGCATAAGTATGTCAGAGGTCACTCAAAGCACTCAGAAAGATAAGGTAAGTGTACCCTTTTTAGAACTCGGATCATGATCAATAACAAACTTAAAAATTATGAATTCTTTCAAACTCCTGACAACATGCAATTCTACCTAGCATTTTTAAAACACATGTATCAATTTTCCAAAAACATTAGCTAAAGGTGAAACCACTTGAGAGTTAGCCAAACATGGTATAAAAAACAGGAAAATATATTAACTAACTCAATGTAACCTATATGCAAGACTCAAATTCAAAAAATTAAAATCCTAAACTAAAAAGAAAAATAAAAACTAAAAGGAAATAAAAACTAAAAAGAAAACTAAAACAAAATATGAAAACACTATACTGGTCAAGATCAGGTATTCATGGGATCTTCCTCATCTCCAGCTCCTCCAGAACCTGTTTCAAGCTTTGCCAACCTGCCTTTTTATTCAAAACAATGAAAAACAAACAAATTTATGTTACCTGCCCGAGCCTCAACGCATGAGCGTTGGAGTTCCAACACTTGGGCATTGGAGTTGAAAACAAACTCTAGGATTCCATGGGCTCAACGCATGAGTGTTGGCTCCCCCAATGCTTGGGCCTTGGATTTATGAAATCCTGGGCAGCTTTGGCAGGGGCTCAACGCATGAGCGTTGAGCCTCCAACGCTTGGGCGTTGGGTGCCTGCAACTATATATTCAATACACAAAAATAAAATATGCACTTGGGTTGTCTCCCAAGAAGCTGAATGTTATAGCCTTTGGTAGACTTTTCACTAATCAATTCTCAACCGGGGTCTATTACAAAATTCATTAGACCCCGCAAGTCATGCAAATTTTGGCACAAATACATCATGATGCCAAATGAAGTTTCAACTTTCAAGAAAACAACAGGAAATTTACAAATGGAGGTGATAAGAAAATTTTCCCCTTGTCCTTTGCCTTGATTTTTGAACCTATGACATAGGTTCCTTGAGGTTCTTCTTCCTTCTCTTCTCTATGCACCATGGGTTCACTTTCATGAACGGGTGGTTGTTGCTCATCCCCGGGCTGCCTTCTTAAAATGCCATTCAGCCTTCCTTGCAAGGATATTTTTTCCTTCAATTCTTGCTCTTGGTTGGGCAAAGATCCCGAAGCGCGCTTGCAATCCAATTCAGAGTAATACTCAACAATTAGAGTGAAGGCATCACGCTTCTTCTTTTCATATTCTTTCTCAAAATCAGCCCGGATCTTTGCCAACCGTTGCTCATATATTTCAGCCATTGTTCCTTACAAAATCAGCAAACAAAGTAAGCAGCATGATGACTAATATTTGTATGATGTTTTTAGTGTCTTTTTATTTTATTTTGTTTTGTTTTTATTGAGTCTCATATAGTTTTTATTTCATTTGGTTAGTTTTTCACTTTTGTTAGATGAAGCATCAAAGTGTTTATATTGTTTAACACATGTGAAAAAGAAATTGAAGGAAGAAATTGATGCTAATTCAGTTGTTGAGAGACAAGAATGTGGCCACATGAAGGCCATTAATGGCCATGACGCCTCATCAAGAAAGAAGAATAAAACAACCAAGGCAATGAAGTAGCAAACGTGTCCAACGCCTGAGCATTGGAAGCCCAACGCTCATGCATTAGCATTCTGCCTGGAAGCCCAGTTTGCATTATTTGCCAACGCCCAAGCATTGGAGGGGCCAACGCTCATGCGTTGAGCCCCTGACTTGTGCCCAATTCCTATTTAATTTCAACGCCCAAGCGTTGGAAGGGCCAACGCTCATGCGTTGAGCCCTTGTTTGGCCATGTCTGGCATCACTTAATCCCAACGCCTGGGCATTGGGATCCCAGCGCTTGAGCGTTGGGACGCAGGCTGGGAAAATTTATGAATAGGGTGCTTATTCTCTTTTGTAAAACACACTTGGATATTTGGGCAAACACTTAGATACTTGTTCATAGCATTGCCTAAGGTGTGGGAAGACAATTCTTGAGCTCTCAATTCAAGTTTTTATCATGTTTCTCTTAGCCATGCTTGGCTAAGTTACTTAGTGTCTTGGGTTGTAGTCTATTTATTTTCTAGCCATGTTCTAATTTTCTTTTGCAATATATGAATAAAAGTTCAAGTTCTTAGTTTTATTCTCTGTTATAATATTATCTTGATGTCAACAAGTGTTCTTACCTTGTTCTTACACAATGGTAGTTGTTAGGAATTGAGAGGAAATGGGAATAGAAAGAACAATTGCATGCCTCTTAGGTATAAGGGTGGCTTGTTAGTGTTGGCCTGAATTCATGAAATAATTATCAATGAAATTAACTATTCACTAAGGCATTAGGCTTAGTTATCAAATTGGAAATTCTTCTTGCTTAAGGAATTAACAAGTAGGAAACACTAGGCTATATCACCTAAGAACATGTTGTAGAATTCATATATGAAATTGATTCGAATAGGTGAAGCTAGAAATAAAGAAGCTCAACCCAAGCACTGCTTTGATCATATATTTTATCTAGTCTTTTTCCTATTCATTTGTTCCTACAAAACAACCTTCAAACAAAAATTTTTATTTTCTGTAATTTGAAGTTTAAACAATTGATTCTGGGGTCTTGAATTACAACCTATCCTTGTGGGTTCGATATCTTTTATATTACGCGATAACCTCCATGCACTTGCGAATTTGGCTATCAAGTTTTTGGCGCGTTGCCGGGGATAGGTTTCTGTTTTTAAGACCTTTTCGATTGATTGTTTAGAGTTTCTCTTGTTTTTAATTTTTGCTTTGTTTTGAACTAGTGCTTCTAATCTTTGTTTGTTGAGTTGCATCTATGGCTGAAACATTTGAGAAAAAGGTGGCAAAGATCCAAGCTGAACTAGAAAAAGAGTATGAGAAGAAGAAGCGTGATGCTTTCAAGTTAATTGATGAGCATTATGCTGATTTGGATTGTAAGCACGTTAGCGGGTCTTGGCCAAATCATTTGCAAGAAGGGGAAGCCTTAGTTGCCTTACAGGGAAGGATACAAAGCATATTGAGGAGGCAGCCAGAGATTGAGCTATCACCCATTATTCATGAAAGTGAACCTGTGGAGCAATGTGAAAAGCTCAAAAATGAAGAGAACGGGGATTATGAATTGATGGAAGAAAAGCCCTCCTTTCAAACTTTGAAGGAGGAAGAAAAATCCATGAAGGAAGTCTCCACAGGTAAGCTTGAGTTGGAAAATGACAAAGAAAAGGTTGAGCTCAAGGTAGCTGAAAGCACATGTAATACCTTGATGGGCATGTGAAAAATTTGCATGATTTAAGGGGTCTAATGCAATTTGTAATAGACCCTGGTTGAGTGGTAAATTTGAAGAAGTTTATCGAAGACTATGAAATCGAGCTTCTTGGGAGACAACCCAAGCAAGGTTTGTTTTAAGTTTTCTATTTTGTTTTTGTTTTGTTTCCCTTTTGTTCTTAAAAAAAAGAAAAAAAAAGAGTTTGTTTGTAACACCCCAATTTTGGGTTGAGGGTCACATAGTAACTACGCAGAAATTATACTTTGAAACCTCTCAAAACGCTCAATTTCCAAGAAAACAACGACGCTCAATATTAATAATTAATAATTATCCCATAATAGAGTTATAATTATCTCAACGCCATAAAGTTTCAAAATAAATAAAGTTGCACCGACATGTGCAGATAAACCAAACGTCGCTAAAATAAAATAAAAGGAAATTACAACTTCTTCATTATTTTCTTGAACTTTTCTCGCCTCTTGATTCTCCCTTCAAGTCATCGCTCCTAGACCTCATTGTCCTGACCATCTATGGTGTTAAGCGCCCAAGCAAATCAAACAAAACAAGCAGAAAGGGTTAACTCAGAAATCAAGAATACAACAATTGTGATAAAGACAACAACAACATCACTAACCAACCAGAATCATTTTAACACAATAATGATATCAACAAAGCATATTTCCTCATTCGGCGAATTCGAATAAACGTGCATGATCCTCAATATCTACATGCATAAATATGGCCATTATTCACCCTAAACCGGGCCAGGACAATCACGTGGGACAAAGTACCACCACATTGCCCTCGGTTGATCTCACGGGACAAAGATCCGTCACATCAACCTTAACATCCTCAGTTGATCACGCGAGACAAAATACCGCCACATCAATCCGATAATCCTCAGCTGATCACGCGGGACAAAGTGCCGCCACATCAACCCAATAATATTTATAAGATGCATATGCTATGGCTATGCAAAATCCATACTCCTCATGGACCAACAGTCCACACAAAATTTCAGTCTTAGCATACCACATACACAATATAATCATCACTTCACAACAACATTTTCACCATGAAATAACCAATATAACTCAATTTATTTAAATTATTTAAAAAAAAACAGCATTCTTATTTTACTATTAAAACAGAAACAGCATTGTTTATATACAGAAAACAGCAGTGTTTATATACAGTAAACAGCAGTATATTTTTCAAATATAGAAAACAGCAGTGTTTATGTGCAGTAAACAGCAGTGTTTATGTGCAGTAAACAGCAGTGTATTTTTCAAATACAGAAAACAGCAGTGTATTTTTTTGAACAGAAACAGCAGAAATTTAAGTACAGAAACTGCAGTATTTTAGAATACAGAAAATAGTAGTTGTTTTATTACAGAAACAGCAGCACTAAAAAATACGGAAACAGTGGCAATTTTAATACAGGATCTGCTGTTCTTAGAAAAAAATACAGAAACAGAATACAGCAGTAACAAAAAAACAGAAAACAAGGTTATAATCAAACAGAAAACAGCACTATTTGTTTTGCCATGAGAGGCTCGGTTATCACCACTCTACAGCATACTAATATGCCAACAATTCCTCTTCTTTAAATCATCTCGTCATATCGTTTTTCACTACCACCAAACCACCATTATAAAGGGCATCAACTCACAATATAAGCAACATGTCATATGGTCAATACAATTCCAGAATAGTTTCTCAAATCACCACAGTAGAATTCACAAGAGACAACATATAAAAACAATCACAATCAACATAAAGAATTCCTAAGAAAACGAGTTACCCTTACCTCCGAGAGGGTTGCATGCAAGTGTTTCCAAACCTTGAAAGACAAACAAACATACATACATTCATCAACAAACATGGAAAAAGGTCGGAAAACAACTTATATGAATTATAGACCAAAAAGCAAAAACAACAATTTGCTGTCAGGGGCCTAGCGCCCAAGCGTTGGGTCCCTGTCTAGCAACACGTACTGGGCAAAATTCTAACGCCCAGGCGTTGGGGTACAGCACTCATGCGTTGGCTCCCTGCCAGAAACCCTAAAAATCAAGTTTTTCACCCGAAACTCCATTTTTAACCAATTCCTTTCAAAACTAAAATTCTTCCATGTTCAGAACTTATTTTATAACCTAACAAATAAGTTTTCTACCCATAAAATCAAAGGTTTCTAATTTCTCAAAATCATTTGTCCATGGAGATAGCTAGGTGTTGAACCGAAAGAACGGAAATGGAATACCAACCTTGTTTGAGAGAGTTGATCAAGCTTGAGTGTAGCACGACCCTAGCCCCTTCCAGAATGTAGTGGACTCGAGCTTGATGAAAATCAAAGGTTGGAATCAAAAACCAAATAGCTCTAGAGGAAGGCAAGAATTGTTACTAGAAAAACTCAAAATTTGGAAGTTTTGGTCTCTTACTGATTGAACCGACACCACGAACTTTGAAGGGATTGAGTGTGGAGTTTGAGCACCACGAAAAATGGGGGGATTTAGAGCTTGATCACCACCAAGAATAAAGGAGAGGGTCGACCAAGCAACACAGAATTCCAGTAGCACTTCGGAATCACAGAATAAGGGGTTCTAGGCCTTTTTCGGAAAATCTTTGAGTGGAGGAGCAAGAGAAGGTTAGCAATTCTTTTATGTTGAAGGTTTCAGCAATGAGAGGGTGATAGGGAGAAGGAGAGGCACGACCATAACCTCTTTCATTCAGCATAATTTCTCTTCCTGGAACATTAAGGCAAAGGACAAAGAATTAACTCCCTTAATGGCCCATAACTCACTTGTTGGTTTTGAATTTCAAAAGGGGGAGTTTTAGCACATGTTAAATTCTCCTTTCAGCTGCATGGTGAGGGAGAGAGAGCCGTCCCCACCTCCTTCCTTAGCCATAATACACATTAAACTCCTTAAAAACCCTAGACAAGTCATTAACCACTTCTAATCCTCCTTTAATGCCTATAATCCTCACATTAAGCCTTATTTAAATGCTCTTTACTCCTCTTTGATCTGAATTTCGAAATTTGAAAATGAATTTGATGATTCACACGAAAAACTAAAATAAAAACAAAACCTTCCTCATCAAGGTTCGAGCCCAAGTCTTGCCAACCAAATGCTTAAGCCTCAACCGCTAAGCCACAACTCTTCTTGTTGCAGTTCAAGCAAGGTAATTCAAATATTCTCAAGGTAAACAATCATGCTCTAGACAAGATTAAATAACTCAAGACTAACATCACATTAATTAACTCAAGGGTTAATTTACAAACAAAAGAAGTCTGAGGACTAGAAAACAATTACAACCAAGTTCAGGGACTAAACTGTAATTACAATAAATTAGGGGTCTTACACTGTTCCTGTAGGTACCCAATGCCCAAGCATTGGAGGCTCAACGCTCATGCGTTGAGCCCCTGACTCATGCCCAATTTTCCATAAAACCCAACGCTCAAGCATTGGGGAGGTCAACGCTCATACGTTGAGCCCCTGGAATCCCAGATTTTTTTTTCCAACACTCAAGCGTTGAGGCTCGGGCAGGCCATAGTTGCTTGTTTTTAATATTTTTTGTTCCCTTATGAATAAAGAAGCAAGTGTATCCAGGAGCAAAAGAGCAAGTGATCTTGATGAGGAAGACCCCATAAATTTCTGGACTTTGACCATATGTTTTTCTTATAATTTTTCTTTTGTTTAGGTTCAAGTTTTTAGCTTTTTGTTTTATTTTTAGGATTTTGATTTTTTTTAGGATTTGTAAGTTGCATTTGAGTAAAAAATCTACATCCCAGATAATACCATGTTACTTAACTTTCAAGAAGTTTTACCCTATGCTATGTTTTTGAAAATGATGCATTTTGATCTTTTGCTGGGTAAATTGCATGTGTTAGGATACAATTGGAATCTAGTTAACTAAACCTTGATATGATCTTGTTTGAGTTCTAAAAAAGGGTAACACTTACCCTGTTTTTCTGAGTGTTTTGAGGACTCTGATTACCTGTGATTGTACCTTTCTGCCTTGTGTTGCATGTTGACTAAATTTTTGTATGTTTTGTATTCTTGAGAGAGACTTTAGGTATTTTTGGAGAACTCAGAAAATGATCTTGAAAATGTTGAATTTCCCTTAGTAAGCCCCTTTGATCCTTGAAATTGAGTTAAATTTTCTTGGAGCCTACTATTGGAATTATTGTGAATGGTTAAGTGATTCTGGAAAAAGGAAAATGTTAGAGCCATGTATGTATAGGTTTCTCTTAAAAAAATATAGAAAAAAAAAAAATTGGAAAAATCCGAGGTATGTACTTAGGGAAAAAAAAGAAATTTTTTTTAAGTGAACCTATATGTTAAATTGTTGAAGCTCTTAGTCAAGAAAAAAAATCACTTAACTTAAATTCATAATCTAAGTCAGCCCATTGAGTTGCCAAGTTCTAGAAATCCATACCTGTTAATGAACCCTTGGCCAAGTTTTAACCCTTACAGTCTCTCCGAAGTTGCATTGCTATACTTGTTTGGTTTTGATTTGAATGATAGGCAGATTAGTTTCAATTCACTTGTTATTCATTGAGCTGTTTATTAGTGAGTTGTAATTGGTGAACTCATTCTTTTTCTTTGATCAAATACCATGCTTAAGTTCTTCTTGATGAACCTTGTTCCCCTAACATGCATGTTTTTCAACAAGCTATGTTTTCTTTGGAAAATGTATCTTAAGCTGTTTTGTGCTAAGTGTGGGTAACTTGTTTTAAGCTTGAGGAAAAGCTTTCTTTTAGTGTTTTACACTTGAGGACAAGCTGTCGTTGGGTAAAGTGGTGTCATGACTGTGATTTGTATGATGTTTTTAGTGTCTTTTTATTTTTTTTTTATTGAGTCTCATATAGTTTTTATTTCATTTTGTTAGTGTTTTCACTTTAGTTTTGCATTTGCATATAATTTAGAAACTTTTGTGTTTTTAGTCCTTTTAGTTTAGTTTTATTGCATTTTAGTCCTCGTTAGAGGTTCAGGTCAAATAAAGGCATTTGTGGGGATCTTGATGCAAATAAAGGAAGAATTGTGGCTGAAAATTAATGGAGAAGAAGAAGCATAAAAGTGTTTATGTTGTTTAACACATGTGAAAAAGGAATTGAAGAAATAAATTGATGCTAATTCAGTTGTTGAGAGACAAGAATGTGGCCACATGAAGGCCATTAATGTCCATGAAGCCTCATCAAGAAAGAAGAATAAAACAGCCAAGGCAATGAAGCAGCAGATGTGTCCAACTCCTGAGCGTTGGCATTCTGCCTGGAAGCCCAGTTTGCATTATTTGCCAACGCCCAAGCGTTGGAGGGGCCAACACTCATGCGTTGAGCCCCTGAATTGTGCCCAATTCCTATTTAATTACAATGCCCAAGCGTTGGAAGGGCCAACGCTCATGCGTTGAGCCCTTGTTTGGCCACATTTGGCATCACTTAATCCCAACGCTTGAGCGTTGGGACGCAAGGTGGGAAAATCTATAAATAGGCTGCTTATTCTCTTTTGTAAAACACGCTTGGATATTTGGAGAAACATTTAGATACTTGTTTAGAGCATTGCCTGAGGTGTGGGAAGCCAATTCTTGAGCTCTCAATTCAGGTTTTTTTCATGTTTCTCTTAGCCATGCTTGGCTAAGTTACTTAGTGTCTTGGGTTGTAGTCTATTTATTTTCTATCCTTGTTCTAAGCTTCTTTTGAAATATATGAATAAAAGTTCAAGTTCTTAGTTTTTATTCTCTGTTATAATATTATCTTAATGTACACAAGTGTTCTTACCTTGTTCTTACACAATGGTAGTTGTTAGTTTTTTAACGGAATAGTGACGGGGGACTAAAATTGCTGTCGTTTGACAAAGTGAGGGACCATTTAGGCTAATTTTTTTTGTTTGGGACCAAAAACGTCAAATCGTGATAAGTGAGAGACCAAAAGTGCTATTAAGCCTTGTTCTTTCTATTCCCATTTCCCCTTAAATATTACCAATTACCATTGCATAAGAATTAAGCAAGAAGACTTGTGATCAGCAAGAATAATATTAAAATAGAGAATAGAAACTAAAAACTTGATCTTTATTCATATATAAACAGGAACCTAAAGCATAGCTACAAGCAGATTCACTACAACCCAAATACAAGAAAGCTTAGCCAAGCATGGCTAAATTTAACATAGAGAAAATAAAAAAACAAAACCTGAAACAAGGGCTCCAAAGGCCTCTTACAAGCTTAAGAAAAAATCTAAAAAGGAAGGAACTCAGCCTAGTACAAGGTTCCAGGGATTGATACAAAAGAAAAGCCAAAAACCGAATTTATAGCCAAACTGCCAGTAGGCCAACGCTTAAGCGTTGGGTTCCAACGCTTGGGCGCTGGAGACTGCATTGGATTCCCATCTTCAGACAAAATTCCACCGCATGAGCGTTGGGGTGCCAACGCTCAGGCGTTGGGAGTGTGGCAGACTCCTCATTTTCTTGTTCTTGCTCTTCTCTTTTGATTCCTTTCATCAATGCAATTAAGGGGCTTCATTGTGGCTTTCATGGATGTTTTGCAACAGCTGAAACCTTCATTTCCTTCATCATTCCTCCATTTTAGCACATGTTAAATGCTTGATTCTTCATCTCCTTCTTTAATTTCTTCAATTAGGCACATGTTAAACTAGCATAGGAGGTTTGATGGTTCTATAACTTCAGCCACACTCTTTCATTCATTTGCACCAAGATCCCCACATATGTTCCTTAATTGACCAGAACCTCTAACAAGGACTAAAAATGCAATAAAACATAACTAAAAGGACTAAAAATACAAAAGTTACTAATTTATATGAAAATGCAAAAATAAAGTGAAAACTCTATCAAAATGAAATAAAAACTATATGAGACTCAATAAAAATAAAATAAAATGAAAGAAAAAGATAACAAAAACATCATATAAAATCCAGTCATCACTAGACATCCTTTATTCTGGTCAAAATCACTTCATTATGTACTCTTCGACCAAACCAAGACTTGGAAAAATTCCAGGCTAACAGATGCCCCCGAAAATATCAAACTTGGAAGAATTTTCTTACTGAAAAGTGTGATATTTTTAACTAAATAAAAGACAAATTTTATTATCCTTTATTCAATTAATTAAAATAAAGATTGACAGTTTAACATGATAGTGGAGCAATTAGTAGCCCACTATACTAGTAAATAGGCAATGATGGGTATTGGGTTTCCAATACACTGACCCACGTGCCTGAAGTGACTGATTGGATTTAACCTTTTTGAATAAATTTTTGGCTCCATCAATCCCATCAAAATCTTTTCCGTTTCTTTCTTCTTTCTTTATAAATAGGGTTTTCACTCATTTCTTTTCTTTACTCACCTCTATAGCTTCATCTTTTTCATTTCGCTGAAAAAACCTCTTTCCTTAAATTTCTGAATTTCAAGAAACCTCTAAACACCAATGGCTTCCGATTCATCAACCTGTTCAAAGTCTGTTCCTTTCGCGAGCCAAATCGAAGGTCCCTTACCTTCGGGCCACCGTCAGTACGTACCGGAACCTCCTCACGAAGATGAAAATCTTACAATCTTGAAATCTCAGGTACTTATCCCCTTTTCTGTCGGAGATGATACTCATGCATTGTTAGGTCCTTATCTCAGCAACCTTCCTGAAAGTTACAAAGATTTTTTCCCTTCCCCTATTGCTTCTGAGAAAATCTTAGATTTTAGAAATGAGTATGAAATCTCATTCTTAGAAGACCCAAACACAGTGTTTAGGTCCTCCCCCATGTCCAAAATAGATAGATTCTTAAATTGGCTTAATAGGGTTGAGTCTAAAAAACCTTAACACTGGAAGAAATTAGGGATGTTCGACTTAATTCAGCTTTCCAAGTATAGTTTGAAGTATAATTCTCCAATGTTGTTAAGTTCCTTTTTCTTTTGGGAACGTTCGACCAATTCTCTCCACGTTCCATACGGAATAATTTCGCCTACTTTGTTTAATATTGCTGCCATCACTGGTCTTCGACCAACTGGCATGGTTTTCATAGCCGATGAAACTCTTCCTTCAGCTCCAATTCTGATAGTGATAAAAACACACAAGAAATGGGGGTTTGAATTGTGTGTGTGATTTTTGAAATCTTTTTGTTAAATAGAAGTATAAGTTTCAAAATACTTTTCGAGAAATAAGTGCGGTGAAATTAATTAAGGCTGAAAAGTAAAGCACACAGAATATTTATCCTGGTTTACCCCCTTAATCGGCAGGGCTACATCCAGTCCTTGGCTTCACCAAAATTTTCCACTATTTACTCAAATAGTACAAGTATTGTTCAGGACTTCTCTCAGTATCCGAAGGACTACTCCTTTACAAGTATTCTTACAAGACTTCTCCTTTCTAGTATTTAACAAGACTACTCCCAGTTCTTTTGCAAAGAAGGTTTTTTGTTTCTACAAGAACCTCTTCAATAAGAGTTGGTTAGAAAGTTTAAGAACAATATACACAGAGAATATGGAGGTTGGTTCTCTATTTAAGCAGTTTGAAAAGGATAAGAGTTTCACTCTATTAAGGCTTCACATTATGGCAGAAGACTTAACTCAAGAAAGAATAACTTTGAGATTCTGAGTTTTGAAATAGAGTTGATTGCTAGAGAATGACTTAGAATGCTTTTGCAATTTGATCGTTGGAAGTCTCCAATTGAATCAAGTGTCTAAGTCCTCTATTTATATCTTCAGTAGGGAACCCCTTGATGAACGTTGAATTTGAGCTTGTGAGTGTGCAACAGATACTTCTGCAGCTCTGTAACAAGATTAAATGCATTCTGCCTTGCATTAATTGCAGCATTAAATGCTTTGGTTGAATTCATCTAGTTCTTCATTGCTTCAGCCTTGAGTACTCATTTGATCATTAAATGCTCGTGGAAGACAGCAAAGAGAATTTCTTCTTTCTGAACAAAGGATTTGACTCTGACCGTTGAGAGGATACTATGTTCAGGAAATCACGTCGTAGACTCTGAAAAGATATGCTTGATTTAAGGAATATTAGAGTGTTTGTAGATACGAGGAATAAAGTATTTATTATTGTGAAGAAGGTCTTGCTCCTGACCCTGGCTGAGGTTTTGATGACGACAAACTCATCGATAAAAAGAAGAAAAGAAGACTCATAAGGTTGACTAACAAAGTTCTGGGCATTCCTGTTACTATTCCAAGACCCTAGTTGAGCGACACCAACAACAGCCAGTGAAATGGCAGGGGTTGTAGGACTTAGAATTGGAATTGGAATTGGGGTCGTAACTTGTGACAAGATTGTCCCTGTCGTGTACGGGTTCAATGTCTGATTATGATTTGACCCTACAAGCATTGAAGGAAACGTTTGAGATACATTCTGACCAGTCGAAACCGATTGTGAATGTTGAATCGTTGATGCATTTGTAACTTCCATGTTTGGATCGGAAACGGTTTCTGTCCTTGGAGGATTAACACTATCGTTAGTATTAATTGAACGTTCTCCATTGGCATTAGAAGCATTACTGGGTTCAGCATGAGACCCTGGAGATTGGTTTCCTCTAGAACGGTTGGTCATACTTACAAATTTACCACTCCGTAATAGCATAGACTTTTCTAAATCTTATAGATTAATAAATTATAAAAACAAGGCATTGGGGAAGATTTCTAACGAAAACATATCCTTCTGGTCCCACTAGGCATGCCAATTTGTTAACTCTGATTTTTGGTAAACAAATGAAATTAGGTAAATCCACAAGTGAATCCAAATGTTGATAAAGAGGCTAGATTCTGATCCTCTTACGGGCTCTGGATATGGAAATTCCTAGTGCGTGAATCGTGAAAATGGAGTGGGTGAAGTGATATTCGTTGAAAGTGGTTCGACTGAATTGGTAAACGGTATTTAAAGATAAAAGAAACTAGAGGTAAAGGTCCTTGAAAACGATAAAAAGGAAAAGGTAAAAGAAAGGAAAAATTGCATTGAATTTAAAGTGCAAGAAAACATAAAGAGTTTTGCATGAAATTTAAAGGGTGGTCAGTCGAACTCGCTCAGTCACTCACGTTTGACTCGTTTCTGTTGCACTGCGTCATGGTTGCTTGGACTTATGACGTAGGGGTTGAGAATTGACGCTTATGGACGTGTTGCGAATGGGACGAAAGACCCCGATTCTGTGCATATCTTCTTTTATTTATAGGTTGCATCTTCAACTGCTTGTAACGGACGAATTCTCTAAACTTGACACGTGTCCTGCGTTTGTTTCCTGATCTCCACTCGTCCTGTTTAAGTAACTGCCTATAACTTCTGTCGAACATGCAACTTCATGCACACCAAGGCTTTAGTCGAAAACAAGTTTAACACTTGTTCGTTTTAAAATCTTATTGCCAATAATAAATTTAACTTCGACTCAGCATGTCATCTTAGTCGAATCGAATACTGGAACTTATCTCATTAGTCTTAGCTAAACATCCTTCATTTTGGTCAAAATCACTTCATTATGTACTCTTCGACCAAACCGAGACTTGGAAAAATTCCAGGCTAACAACACCACAAATCCCAAGATTAATTGATCTTCATAGCTGTCACAGAAAAAACAGTGACGGTTCTTCCAATTGCTTTAACGTCATCTAGGGTGGTGTACATGGACGCCAATTTTGAATTGTTTGTGAAAACCCAAAGGGGGTCGAGGGGGGTAGGCAATGTGGCGTGTATTATTTCGGTCCTAGTGATGCTCGTAGGACGAGGGGAATTGTCTGACTCAGCATCAATATTGGAGGAGGAAGAGAGGTTTACATAAGGTTGGGAGGTTTCAGGTGCGATGGCGCAATTTCCGACCACCAAGGTGAGGACGTCGAATTCTGGAAAAAGGAAACAAAAGCTTAAGAAGGAATTTCGAGTGGGAGGAATATGATTTTATGTGTTGGAAGATGATTTAATAAGTATTAGAAAATCCTTTAAAAGCACAAAAACAAGTAGAGGAAAAAAGACTAGGCACAAGAATGTTAAGTTCAAACGATTTCATGTTTATCATATTTTGAATAATAACAATTTTACCCAAGGTTTAATCACGATAGATAAAAATTTTGTAACTCTATATGTTTTATATTTCAGGAAATATCTATCATCTAATGAAAAGAAATGTATCGTCTTCCTACACATGAAGAATCTAAAGCAGCGACGTTCAAATGTATCATCTGATGAAATCAAATGTATCATCCGACAGACTATTCAAATAGTGAAGCAACGTATCGTCTGTGCAGAAGAAGGATTACGTTGTCTGCACTCTTCAATGAAGCACTATCTCAACAGAAGGAACAAAGGACATATTTAATGAAGAAATATTCCTCATATCTGCCTAGTCTCTGAACATTCCTCGAATGTCGATATACCGTTTCAGAGTCAACGACTCTCCTTTTTGAACATTGTACAACCTCAACGGTCAAATTCAAATCTCGGTGATCAGAATAGAAGATATTCTCTGTTGTTTTTCTCTACATTAATTGCACAACACTATTTAAGGAAACAAAATAGAGAAGAGCGGACGATAGATTCAGCTGCATTAAATGCTGCATTAATTGCATAGCAGTTTTGCATTTAATGCTCTGAAAGCTTGACAGAAGTATCCGTTGGAGAAACAGAGAAGACGATACTCAATGGAACTTCATCATCTTCACCAATGACCATCCTACTGAAGATATAAATAGGGGACTTGAATCTTTGAAGAACTTGGCGACTCACAACGAAATTCAAGCACAAGCTCTCAATCTTTCTGAAATCGCCCAAGCATAGTTTCCTCACTAGAAACTCAAGTGTCAAACCACAAATCAGAGTGAAGTTACTCAAGTGTGAAAAGATCTTAAGTGTCAAACATTATCTACCTCTTTCACATCCAACCAGAGAACCATTGCAAATCATCTCTGTTTGTGAAACTCAAGTGTTTACCCAAGTGTCAAACCTTTCACAACACTTAGAGTTTATCTGTGTTTAAAATTTCTGCCTCACTCTTTCTGAAAAGACCTTCGTAGAAGAATTTCTTTTTCATGTAAAAATAATTAGGAAAAGTCCTGATAATACTTGAAAGGAGAAGTCCTAATAATACTTGTTGGGAGAATTCCCTGATAATACTTGTTGGGAGAATTCCCTGATAATACTTGTCGGGAAATGTCCTTGAAAATACTCTGGAGGAGTCCTATGGGAATACTTAGGAGAAGTCCTTCGAATACTCTGGAGAAGTCTTGTGTCTAATACTTGTACTGTTCTGGATTGAATAGTGAAAATCTTGGTGAAGCCAAGGACTGGACGTAGCCCTATCGTTCTGGGAGTGAACTAGGATAAACTTCATGTGTGCTATTTATATTGCTTGCATTTTTTTACGTGTTTATTGCTTGTATGGTCTGATGCATGCATCGTCCGACGTTTTCTACTTATATCATCTACACATTCACAACACTTACATTAGAACTCATTTTATTTCCGCTGCTAAAACTCTGTTAACCTATCGTTCGCATAGGTGTGTTTTTATCGTAAGTTCTATCGTCTGTTAAAATTCTTCATAACGTTTGTGGTTGACGGTGCAGGATTATGCACCATGTGGCATCCGGGGCTGACGAGGACGAGGAGTGATCACCGGTGCATAAGGTACAGACAAGGAGCGGATCCTGGCAGGCTTGTAAACGAAAGAACACATGACTGAACCGATTCCGGACTCGAAAAAGAGGTATTCTGAGACTGTATAGGCATGCGATTATATAGTTGAGAAGAGCTTATAAGTTTTGATTTTTAATACTCATAACAACAAGATGCATCTTCTTTTTGGGAGCCCAACTCATAAAAACTCCAAGGTTAAGTGTGCTTGCCTTGGAGGATGGGTGACCTCCAGGAAAGTTTTCTCAAGAAGCACGTGAGTGAGGAGAAAGCATACTGGAAAGGCTTGTGTTGTTATCGTGAGGTCAGTCGTCATATCGGGATGTTATAAATGGTATCAGAGCCAACCTCTACTAGTACGATGTGGTTAGGGGACAAACCAAGCGGAATCTGGTGAACATGTGACATTCGGGGCCAACGATGGTAGGGGAGTGATCGCTGGTATAGAAGGCAGGGACAAGGAGTGGCTTTTGGCAGGCTTCTATGCGAAGGGACACATGAATGACCGATCCCACACCCGGAAAAAGGTATTCCGAGACTGTATATGTATGAGACTATATAGTTGAGAATGGGCTTAGATTGATTTGTACTACTCATATCAACAAGAGACAGCTTCTTTTCGGGAGCGTAACTCATAAAAACTCCAAGGTTAAAGTCTGCTTGCCTTAGAGGATGGGTGACCTCCTTGGAACCCTTCTCAAGAAGCACGTGAGTGAGAAAAAAGGATGCTGGAAAGGCTCTTGTTGTTACCGTGAGGCCAGTAATTAGATCAGGATATTACAGTCCATGGGGTTGTGAAGGGTAGCCTTGCTGGAGGTCGAAATCTTTTCTTGGTTCGTTTCGGCTATTGTTGAAGGGAAAGAAGAAAACCTTGACCAGAGAAGGTTCGGAGCCACTGAGCCAATTCAAGAGACGGAGTCAAGGATTTTGAAAAGAGGAGAACTTTTCCCCTTTTACAGATCCGTGAAGTGTGTGTGTGGTTCGCGTGAAACAAGGTGAATGATAGGGTGACTGTTGGATTAAAGCGCTTTATATTATCATTTAATGCTAATTATTATTTTGGTTTTTCAAAAAAGGAGAAAGCAGGTGGAAAGTGAAGGGAAAACGTTGCGAAACACTTGGGAGACTCACCAAACATCGTGACCCTTGCTAGGTTGCATCTTGAACACGTCTCTACGATGATTTGAAGTGTTGCAATCATGACTCTTTTTAGAAACGTGATCTCGATAGTTGTATAAGTGGGACAGTGGTGGAGATCAGACAGAGTGATGGAAAATGTGACTGTTAAAAGACATATGGGTCAGAGGGTTGCCAGAACTTTGAAATAGTGAATAGCAGGTGCTAGACTTGTGGCTTGGGAGTTTAGGGTAAGTTCTTAATAAAGACAGACTTCATCTTTGTGCCTCCGACTTAGTGCCTTGTGGGCCCTCCTAAATTGGGCCCACACAGAATGAGTAGTTGAGGGGCGAGCGGTCAGGTGTTAGGTAACAAGGCAAGACCAAGCAGAAGGGAGGATTTCAGCCCTACTAAGAGTTGTTCCGTAAAGCTAGGCGCTTATTAGAAAACTTATTGTATGCTCTTAAGTAAACCCTGTATTTGTGCATCGTAGCTTATTTAGGCCCATTATGTAATAGATTTAGGGTTAGATTTTTTGCCCTACTGTAAAAGGATATTCTCCATTATGACAAAAACGGCCAGACCTAACCTTAGATCTGAGGAATCAGTCGAGATATGTGACGAGAATACCTGACATGATGTTGAACTGTGTTTTGCGAGTTGGATTAGGATCTAAGACTAAGTAGAAGAATTGTATAAGGGACATGGAATTCACATAATATGTAAGGGTAATTTTGTCAAGAAAATTATTTCTCTTCCCAATCCCCCCAAAATTGGAGGGGAGCCAAAATTGAGTTAGGAGTTTGGTCCCTCCCTTTCAAAAATTTGAACCAAACAAGAAAATATTTTAAAAACCCTCCCCTACTCTCCCCTTCATTCCTTTCCAACGCAACAATATTTAAGGATTGATTAGGATACAATTAAAATTTATGGTGCCTATTTGCAAATGACATAAAATTTGCGGTGGTTAGATTAGTTGCATTTTCCCCAAATTTTATTGATGTAACATGAAATGAAAAATTTCAATATGGATCAATTACATTTTAAAAATACGAGAAAGATAATATTTTACATAATTTATTTATTCTTTTTATGAATTCATAACATGATAGATATAACTAACAAAGTGCTTGTTTAATGGTAAACAAACTAAATTTTTATAAGAGTGAGTTTTGAACTTCTGGAAAATGTATTGTAGGGGCTGGCCAATGAGTTTTGTTTTTTCCATTCACAAGAGTTGGGATTCGAACCCCCAACCACTTGCTTAAGGGACGAAGTGCTGAACCACTACGCCAACCCGCTTGGTTAAGATATTTGAAGGACAAAAGAATATGATAAGATATTAAAATATATTAAAATTTACAATGCATTTAAATTGAAAATAAAATCAACACGACTATACAAGATCTGGTTTGAAACGTCAACGAGGATTCGACTAACAGGACAGGCTGTTTGCCTCACTTGTTAAAGATCAGTTCCAGACCGCACTTCTCATATTTGTTCAACGCAATCAAACGACGTTCAACATCGGCGCCGCTGCCACCACCACCACCATTACCATTGTGAATCCACGATCATGGACCAACACTTCTCCCGCGACCGCAACTACCATCACCACCACCACCAACAACAACATCCCCAACAGCACCGTACAAGATACGACCCTCCTGGCCCTCAAGGTCATCACCACCTCCCTCCGCCGCCTCCTCCTCCTCAACACGCTCCGCCGGCACGGCCTCCTCCTCCCCTCTCCTACCGCACCGGCACCATCCACACCCCTCCCTACAACCATCATCCCTCTCAACAATCTCGACAATTACCATTCTACCCTCAACACCGTTCCATCGAAGAGGAACGCCCCATCCCGACCAACCACCACCCCTTCTCCTCCTCCTCCAACCGCGTCCTCCTCGACGACCTCCTCCCCGGCCGCAACCACCCAGATTTTGACCGCCGCAACCCCCCAGATTGTGACCGCCGCAACCCGGAATCCCCTTGGAACCCTAGCCTCGACGATCGCAATTGCCCTCCCCTCGATTATGACCGCGAATTCAACCACCACAGACCACTGCCGCCTCCACCACCGTCATACCCACCTGTCGAAAGCCTCCGGTACGACGCCACCGAGGGAGCCAATTGTAGGTTGAGGACGGAACGCCTGGACCGAAACCCTAGGGAAGGCTTCATCTGGGGCAGAGGAGGCGCCGGCGATGGCAAGTACCGCCGCTCCGAAGTGGTGGTGCCGATTCCGAGGGACGCCGATGCTGATTCAAAATCCGGCGGCTACGTTCGCGTCTACGGCGATTCTGACGTGTCAACCAGGGTTGGCAGGGTCGAGAGCAGCAGAAGGTGGGCGACGAACGAAAGAAAGGTACCCAGAGAATTTCATGATTCTCCACCATCATCTTCTTTTGAATTGGCGAATGGCGAGATGAAAAGAGAGTATTCTGAATTGGGTAGGTATAACAATAATAACTGCAGTAGTAGTAGTAGTTACAGAGGAGGGAACAGCAGAGAGCGTGGTAGTGAAACATTCACTCGCACTCCTCCGAAGAAACAGATACAGAAGAAGAGTGCTCTTCTCAGAATCCAGACGGTAAAACCCAACAACCATAGGAACCGAGATGTTGAACAGTTACGTTATGCTGGCTATGCTCCTCCTGACTCGAACTATAATTTCTTCAGGGGTAAGGAGCAACATCATGGGTATTCAGGTGGTGATCATGGAATGAAGGTGGAAGAGAGAGAAGGTAGCCCAGTTGAGCTTGATATTTCTTTCGAATCAAACTCCCTGGTCGCCAAGGCTATTATCTCTGCAGCTTCTGGTGCTCCCCTTCCTAATTTGAATGTGAATACGACTCCTGTTTTTGATGAAGATTTGGCTTCTGTGGGAAAGGATAAGAAGGTTTCAGGGTTTGAGGGTGATTGTTCTGGTTTGCAACCTGGTAAAGTAACTACTGGTGCTGTGGATTTAAATAGCTCGCCGTGCAAACAAAATGACACCTCTAGTGCTGGTAAAGAATTGAACCTGCAGAAGAATGTCCCTGATACTTCTTCTCAGCCTTGTACTGATGTGATTGGTAATCCTGATGGGAAAAATGGGGTAGTAGTTTCAGTTGGTAGAGCCAATATTTGTACGGGTAAATCGTCCTCTAGGGTTGTGAAGAAGAAAAAAATAGTTAAAAGAGTGGTGAAGAAAGCTGTTGTAAATCCTAATTCAACTGTGTCAAGTTCGCTGCCGGCGAATGCACCTAATGGAACTCTGCAATCTGTAAGTGTAACACTTGGTTCATCAACTGCCTCGGGTCCCGACAAAAGTCAAACTTTTTTGGAGGGGAAAAGTACCCATGTTGAGAAGGTGTCTGTACCGGACCGTTTGTACCCTTTACCGAATGAAGAAAATGCATTGAATGAAGATAAAAAGGGAGATCTATCGTCATTGCTGAGTTTGGGCACAGATTCCAGGTCACAAGAATGTAAGACTGATCGAGATTCTGATATTGGGATAGTATCCAGGTTTGAAAGAGGTGGAGGCATTTCAAATTCTCCATCTTGCGCTTCTATTAGTGAGGATAAAAAGAGTGATTTTGATTGCTTAGATGCTAATAATTCTGTCCATGACTTGCATGGCATGCCAAATATTGACAAGGTTACTAATTCGTTAAGTGAAAATACTTCTGAAATCAATTACATGGATTATGATAATAAGCAATTATGTCAGAGTGAAGTGTCTCTATCACATGGGAAGTATTCAAATGTAGGATGTCCACAGAATAGGAATCTTGTAGATGTAGGGGATGAAAGGAATTGTAAATTTTTTAGTTCAGCTGAAAGTGTCATTTCCACAGACCTAATTGATGCACATAAGTCTGCCAACAACAGGGTTTATGGCTTTAATTCCAATGATCTTACAGTTTCAGAAGAAAAATTTACTATTACTGAAAGTGGGAATATTGGCGCTGTTGGTAATGCATATTGTGAAAATATGGCCCCTACAATCACTAAGAATGCTAGTTTGGCTGAAAATTCAGATACAGCCATCCCTCTGGAAAGCAGCAGAATGGTTGCCTTTTCAAATTCAGGAAATACTAGGATTCAGGATAGTATAGATTGCCTACAACATGCCAGTGCACTGAAACAGGGTTCTGATAATGGGTCATCTAATTTAGAAGATAGTATCACTGTTCACAATTTTGGTATCATGAAAGATGATCAAAAGCAGATGTCCCCTAGTGATGTCATCATATCCCCTAAAAATTGTGACACAGAAATAACATTCCCGTGTTCTAATACTTCAGTTGGATCAGATGAAGGGGATACACATAAGATTAAAAAGGGAAAAGTTGCAACTCATAAGTTTTTGAATTCAAAGATGGAGGACATGTTTCCAGACCGTGTTAATCCACTTAGCAATGCATATGATGTGGATAGAAGCTCAAGTATGTTATTGAAAGATCCATGTCTTTCAGAAGTTTTAGATCAATCTGTTCATAGGTTAGATCTTAACTTACAATCCAGCCTGGATGGGGTCATTATTTTACGTGAGAAAAGAGGGGTTTCAGAGACTGAATTTTATGGTGGAAATAATAATGACAAGGATGATACAAATAAGGCTTTACCAGTTTCTAAAAGGAAAAAAGTTGCTGCTAGTCCTCCAAAATTGACCGAATGTCAATCTGAATTCAGTGATGCAGTTGTTGCTACCACATCTAATGCAAGAATTCCTATTGGTTTCAGTGATAACCGAAAACATCAAAAAGGAGTTGCATTGTCAAGCATGGGAATTCTTTCTACTGCTCAAACAATGTCTTATTTGGAGGATATTGCTAATTTGTCAGACAGTTTATTGGCTAGAGGACCTTTTGAATCTATGGATGCAAGTAGGGAAACCCTGAGTTCTGAGCCTTTGGGATTGCAGCACTCAGATATTGTCTCTTCGAGTGCGGACTTGGCCTTTCCCAATGCTGAGTTCCCTGTATTGGAATGTGAGCAGAAAGAAATTATCAATCCAATCGTTCCTATAGGAAATAATCAAACTGTCAATTCTGTTATTGGAAAAGTCAAGGGAGAAAAAATTGATTTACAGGCTGTTAAAGAAAGTTACGGTTTTAGAGACTTTGTTCAAGGGTCTCCAACGGCTGATATGGAATCTAATGATCTCAATATGAATGACGATTTACTTGTTGAGAAGAACCTTATGTCCTGCCCAGCTGATGATGGTGGTGGAGTCACTACCAGTTATTCAAATGATGACTTGATTGAGGATTTACCTGATGCTATATCAGATATATGTTCTAAAGGGATGACATCTGAAGTACTGGATAGAAAGACTTTAGAATTTACAGCAATTCACAAAGAAAACAGTTATGGGGAAGAAAATCCAAATTGCAAATCTGTGGTTGAACATGATTCTGACTTACATACATCAACACAGCATACCAATCAAAATTTGAAGTCAGATCATGCAATTGGACGTGACCCGATAATGAAGAATATAGTGCCAGAACCATCCCAAGTTTATTCCAAGGTTAGAACTCAGGGTCTAAATACATATTGTTCAGAATTAAATGGGAGCAAAAGTCAGGCAGGTGTCATTTCAAAAACTTTCCAGGGCCATTCTTTCACCATTTCGAAGTCAAGGACAAAGACATCTGCCTCTTCAGCCCCTATTTCAAAACCTCGAACTTGGCATCGTACAGGTAATAATCCTACTACTTCTTTACCTAGGATTAAACCTTCGGCAGCAACAGCTCCTCCCAAAAGGCCAATTCTAGAACGGAAAGGGAACTTTCTAAATACCTCTACTTCATACATTCGTAAAGGTAACAGTCTTGTGAGGCAACCTACTCCAGTTTCTGCTAATCAGTCACCCGCCCGATCTGAAAGCAGGGCTGATGTGACAGATCAACCAATCTACTTGAAAACAGGAGAAACATATGCTCCTCAGCAGAGGCAGAGAATCCCTTCACTACCTATTCACAATAAATCAAAGGAAATTATAACTTCTCCTTTGGTAGACCCTCCTTCCAGCGGTTTCTGTGAAAATTTATCAGATCCTGGGAAATCTATAGAAGCTAATGATGCACAAAAGTCTTCTGAAGATTCACTGAAGCATTTTGAAACTTCTGAAAATCAAACAGGTTCATCTAAGAATGGGGAGAGTCAAGTTGAAGCAAATGATGGGAATATTTCATCTATGAACACAAGGAGAATAGTATATATAAAGCCGAAAACAAATCAATTGGTTGCAACTTCAAATTCTTGTGATATTGCCCCAACTGATGAAAAGGGCCAAACAGCCTTTTCTGATGGCTACTTCAAAAGGAGCAAAAACCAATTGGTTAGGACTACATTTGAAAATCATATCAACCAGACAATAGCAATGTCTAATAGCAAAGTGAATTCTGACGGGCGAGGGGTTAGTAAGGTTCTTTGCAACAGGAGGTTTATTAAGAGGCGCTCACATAAGGGTATGTATGAAGAGTTTATCATGTTGTCTGAGTTATCCTCTTCATCTGGATTGAAAGGATGTAACTTATATGTGTGTTTCTCTGCTTTTGAGGCTCCAGTAGATATATTCAGTTGAATGATGTGGTATATTTGTTAAGAACTGCTGTAAATTGCATGGTGTCTTTGCCTGTCGCGTACTAGTTGCTACTTGCAAGACATACTTATTCTGTATTTCTTTCATGCTCATGTCTTTTTTATTAATCTTTATGCTTGTTGAGATATTGCTTGTTCTTCCAAAATCTTTGCAGCATGAAGAATTTATCACGTTGCCTAATTTATCCTCTCCATCAGGATTGAAAGGATTCAACTTAATTACATGTGCTTCTCTATTCTTGAGGCTCCAGTATATAAATTCAGTTGAATGCTGTGATTTATTTATTAAGAATTGCAATAAATTGCTTCGTGTATTTGCCTGTCTAGTATTAGTTTTGCTACTTGCTAGACATACTTATATTGTATTCGTTTCATGTTCATGTGTTTTTTTATCTGGTATGCTTGTTTATGTATTTCATGTTTTTCCAAATATATGCTTTGCAAATTGCTATGAAATGTCTTTTGAACCTCTCTTATATGGCTTCCTTTTTTCTTTTTATTTTCTTCATTTGTTTATGTTTTAACAACATAGTAATCCATCCTGTGTAGTGCGTGGAGTTTTCGGCCTCAAAAATTCTATACTAAGATAGCAAATAGTGGGATGGTTGTTCTACCGAAGTTGTAGATCCAACATTAAGTGTGTGTGTGTGTGTGGGTTTTTGTGGGGGGAGGGACCTTTAGGTTGTGACAGAGGGGTTTTAATGGAGGGTGAGGAGTGGTCTAGTAAGAGTGTAGATTGAGGTTGAGTAAAAGGGTATGCCAGCAGCCAGTGAGGGTTCTGGAAAATACCAAGAATGGTCAGAACTACCTTGCAATAAGTGGGCTTGAGCTGGTGAGGGTGGAGGAGACAAAAAGAGGCTTGCTTCAATACTGAAAAATGGTTGGAAATGCATGAAGGAGGGTTTCTAATTTTCAGATGCCACATATGTTGTGGGAATGATGAAAATATCCGAAGTTGGGGCTAAATGGGGCTTTATCCTCTCTGACGCAATAACATTGATTTAGGCCGCAAAGCTTGGTGTGACTTAAAAAGCACTCTTCTCACTGAGATCTGTAGCAGCCTCCAGCTGCTGCGCAACAGTGGTGTGTGTTTTGAGCCCATAGTGGAGTGCTTTTGCTAATGTTGCTTGTCATTCTTAACCACTGTGTTTTAACTCACCATTGGCTGAGGATTCTGGAACCGCTGGTGCTGTTCTATTTATAAGTTCCTTTTCACTTTTTTGTTATTAGACTTGACTGTAGATTTCGTTTGCAGTTGCTAGGAGTTCTGGAAAACTTTCAAAAGCTTCATTAGTGTGGACACTTTGTGGCAAGAATTCGTCCAGAAATGATAGGGACTCGTTGCATTATCCTAAGGTTTTACCTAACTTGTTTCCATGGAAAAGAACAACATATTTAAGAAGCTTCATTCATAATTCTGCTTCAAGCTTTGATAGTAGTTCCTTATCTGCAATCAGGTATGCATTTGTTACCGCTTCATTTATGTTTGTTTTGTTTCTCTTCCATTTGGTTCTGTTTGTCAACAATATTCGATTTCCATAGTCAATTAAGTTTTGGATTTCAGCAAGAAATTGCAACTGTCAAGAAAGAGGGATACTGTTTACACCAGGTCAACCCATGGGTTTTCTCTTTGGAAATCCAAGGTATTAGGTGTTGGTGGTTATAGTTTAAAATGGTCCAAATCCATTGAGAAGCACTCAAAGAAAGCTAATGAGGTTAGTTTGGATTTTGACATATACCATGACCCTTTTCCATTAAGTTTCTGTTTAAATTAGATATATTTTATTTCAAGTAAAATATATTTTTCTCAACTATTATTCTTACAATTTCTCATGTTCATTTTAGGAAGCTACACTTGCTGTTGCTGCAGTTGAAAGGAAGAAGAGAGAACAGAAAGATGATGCTGGCATCAATTCTCAGGCAAAGAGTAGGAAGCATTCTTTCCATCAGTGTTTGTCACGTCAAAATGCCAAAGACTTTGTTTTCTTGCTATTAAACCGTATTTATTATCCATGTATATATTATATTTGTCTGTTACTCTGACTTTGGAAGTAGCGGTTGATTGTGTAGGAGAACGAATATTTCGTATTGGTTCAGTTCGCTACAGAATGGATCCTTCCAGGCGGACACTTCAGAGGATTTCAGGTAGAGAACATTTTTATTTATACTATTTTATTTGGATTATGCATCACAGTTTACATTTCTTTCACTTCGCAGTACTTCATGATTACCTATGTGAATACATGCTTTTGGGACATCATCATTTCACATATTTATCAAATTTACCTTAGGCAATGTTTGGTATTAGTATATTGTTCTGGTTAGGCGAAAAACTTGGTATTTTAAATATATATTGATATCACGTATCAGCTATCAACTTGATGATAGTTAATACTTGAATCATTAACAATGTACGTTGGGAATGATGGTATAATACTTTTATTTGATACTAGTTTATGTGATAATAAATCTCTTTATTTTTTTGTTTTATATTTTTCATAGATATTGGGCCCGTTTTTTGTTTTATATTTTTGAAATGAAGAAATTCATTTTTGTTTGTTTATAAATATAATAAGTGCTTTTCACTTTAATAAATGATTTCAAACTGTTTGTATATAAACCATAGAAGTGCTTATTTTCATATAAAAATACATTAAAGGACATAAAAAAGCAATTTTCATAATAATTTAAAGTATTATTTTAATATAAGATTGTAAATTTGAATTCAAACTGGTATACCATGAAAATAGGATTGAATTTCTCTCTCCTCAACCGTAATTGATTATTTCAGAAGCTACTCAAAATAGTTTAAGAAAATAATCAGTTTTCTGCTTTTTTTCTAAAAATGATTTTCTTCAAATGAACACTCGAAGACATAAAAATATGGATTACTTTTTTGAAAATAAATGATTATTTAACAATTAAGCAGAGACAAACGGGCCCATTGTGTCTTGTTCGTGTATGTGTGTGTGTATATATATATATATCTTGACTTAACTCTTGTTGAACTTCAAAACCTGAAATCATTCTTTTGACGGATTCAATGGCCAGTTCTGTTCTGAAAATAGTGCTGCTATTTATTTCTTCCAAGGTTTCTGGGTTTGTTAATTGAATATTTGCCTTCGGAGATGATGTAAAGAACAATCAAATTCTTTTGGATTAAAGTTATGAGTATATAATGGTTAAGACCTATGAAAATGCAAAGGTATCTGAGATGTGTAGATTGTCTGTTTGGACAAGGAGAGGGTTTTACATCAAATATTGAAAATCATTAAGCTCCTTTCCTTTTTCTCTTTGCTCGGAATACATCACAATTATGGCCTTTTTGTTATTTCATTTCTTTTCTGCTTGTCCCTTTAGTATCATCATATTGTTTTGAATATTTAGCTTTACGTTTCTGGCAAGTTAATAGGTTCTATCGCTGTATTATTCTTACAAAGTTTCCTTCAATTCTTTTTGTAGATGACGAATCCCTGTCCTCTGCCTCTATCTCTTCAGGTTTGGCTGGCAAAAGAGCTTATATTCCAAGGAGATTAGTGATCGGAAACGATGAGTATGTGCATTGTTGTTTTTCATTGGCTTTTATCTTTATGGTAGCACAAGAAGCTTACAGAAAAAGTCGGTCAATAACAGGGAGAGGATTGTATACTTTTTGCAGTTTTATTCATCCTTGTACACTTGAGTATTCAAATGATTTTCATCAATATTTGTAGATATGTCCGAATCGGCAGTGGTAACCAGCTTATCAGAGACCCAAAGAAACGAACTCGAAAATTGGCTAATGAAAAAGTTAGATGGAGCTTGCACACTGCCAGGCAGCGGTTGGCTCGAAAGCAGAAGTATTGTCAGTTTTTCACCAGATTTGGCAAATGTAACAAGGATGGAGGGAAGTGTCCTTATATTCATGATCCCTCAAAAGTTGCTGTCTGTACTAAGTTCCTGAATGGTTTATGTTCTACTCCCAACTGCAAATTGACTCATAAGGTTTTGTAAAATATGGGGTCCAACGAATTGAATGTGGTCTGCTGAATTTAGTTCTTTGTTTAAAGTTTGAGTTTAATTGATTTGTTATGCAGGTCATTCCAGAGCGAATGCCAGATTGTTCTTATTTTTTGCAAGGTGCATTATAGAAAGTTTTCTTTCATCAAATGAATAATATGAGAACACAATTCTGACAATTTTCATTGCAGGTTTATGCTCAAACCGAGATTGCCCGTATAGACATGTCAATGTGAACCCTAAGGCATCTATCTGTGAAGGATTTCTTAAGGGTTATTGTGCTGATGGCAATGAGGTATTAACCAATCATGTTTAATTTCCTGTTTGACTACATAACGTGAGTGCTGAACTATTCCCTATTTTTACCACCATTAAATTAAATAAATCAATTTTATGCATATGAATATTCAGTACACCTATGTATTTCTGGAACAGGGTCTCCCTAAGAGATGATTTATGGTGCTTATGGTGGTTGTAGGGTTCTTATAAGGTCAATCTGGACTTCCATCAAATAGGGTTTGATAAATTAGGAATGAATTGTCAGTTTCAGCCTGTAACTCTTTTCCCTGGTTGTTGGATTGCTAATTCTGATGTTCTGTAGTATACCTTTGTGTGTATTGTTATTTGTGAAATTAGAGTCCCTGGTCTGGAATTTCCACTAGAAGTTCTTTCCTTGGGAATATTTTGCTTTGTTCAGTGAATATCCTCTACCCTCCTCCTTATCTACATGCTTCCACCTCATTCTCCTTGTTGTGATCTCACACACTGTGATTGTGTTTTCAGTGTCGGAAGAAGCATAGCTATGTCTGTCCTACTTTTGAAGCAACGGGAACCTGTGTTCAAGGAGCCAAATGCAAGCTTCACCATCCCAAAAAAGAAAGCAAGGGAAAGAAAAGAAAAAGATCTGGAGATCAGAACAGTAGAGCGCGTTACTTCGGTTCTATTCCAGTTGATGTTTCTGAACCTGGGATGATGGTGTCTTCAAGTCAACAGAACCTTGACCTTGAGAAAGAGCTTTCTGACTATATCAGTCTTGATGTGAATGAAGAAGTTGCAGACGCGGTCGATCAATCAACGTTTTGTGACAATGATTCCATGGATTTACAGTTGGATACTTATGATGAGCTTAAACCAGTTCTTGTAATAACAAAATTGACATCGCAAGCATAGGTCAATTGTAAATGTCGTGACTTAGGTTGTAGAATAGTTATTTTTTTCTCCCCAATTGGGTCATCTATACCCCCCTCCCCTTAATTGAATTCCTTTTGTCATTGTAACTCACCACACAGGTCATATATACCCCCCCCTCCCCTTAATTTTTATGTATAACATTGTACTATAGCATCTGGAATATAGAGAAAGAAAAATTACCTGCTCCAACTCGAGTGTAGCAGTGTCGCTCTTTTTATATGAATACCGATTTACTTAAATGTATTGTTATCATTGGGAGAAGTTAAAGTTCAGCAGACTTTATTTACTTGCAACATCTGACATGATTGTTTCATTTGCATTATCGTGTATATTAGGTGGTGCACATTAGTATTAATTTAGTAACTTGTTTTTTCTAAAATGAAAATATTAATTTAGAAAATTGATACGAAATTTGGGGAATAAGAGCATCTTTTGACAACTATTTTGGCAGTAGAGTTCGTTATTTGTTAAGAATTTTTCGCACAAATTAATCTTAGGGAGTTTCGTTTGGTGCCACCCGCAGGGGTGGCGCCACCCCTCCTTCCAACAAATTACTGTTTTACCCCTATAAAATAAAATAAACCCCCCAATATCCTTCTTCTTCCCATACCCCTTCACCACCCCTTTACCTCTTCTCTCCCGTACCCCTTCACCACCCCCTTCACCTTGTCACCACCACCATCACCTTGCCAACCCCATCACTCTCATCTTCTCAACACCATCTCAACACCCCAAAAATATCAAAACTACAAATACCCCACCTCCATACCCTTAAATTCATTACCATCACCATTTCCTCCCCTTACCACTTCAATCTCTGTTAACTTTCATGTGGACGCAAATATCACAAAGTGAGATTCCTACTAAACGCGATTCTCTCGCATGAAAACTTAATTTTTTTTCTTCCCTGGTTATTTTTCGCACCTAGACATGCGATTTTTTCTTAAAATTCGCATGTAAAGGTGCGACTGGAATGCGAGAACATATTTTTTTTTTTTACATTTTTTGTCAATTTCGCATCTAGGGATGCGATTTTGACCCCCATAATCGCATGCATCTGTGCGATTTTTAAACAATGCATTATTTAATTTTTTAAAAATTTTTTCAAAGTGTATCGCACCTACAAGTAACTTAATTTACCTCCAAATCGCACTTATGGATAGGAAATAATATTTTAAATTATTTTTTTATAATATTTCTGGCCATGAAAAAGGAATTTCTAACAGTCTCAGATGGCGACGGACTGAACTACAAAATTGAAGAGAAAAAAAAGTAATTGGACGCTTATTGCTTCGCCATAAGCCCGGTGTCCCGAAGCCAAATTCCATCGTTTGCTTTTTTTTTTGAATTTTCAAAAAAAATTTATTTCACCATAAATTTATAAATATTTCAACTAGACCAACCGTGGTGGTCCCATAATTTTTAAAAATTATTTGGTGTTTTTTTTGAATTTTTTTAGATCTTTTCTCAGTTTTTTAACATGAAATCGCACCCTGAGGTGCGAAATTGTCTCAAAATCGCACGTAAAGGTGCGACCCAAGTAAAATGCGTTAAAAAACAAATCTAACATAAATTCGCACCTAAAGTAAAATGCGTCGAAAACTCCGAAATCCATTTTTTCTTTCACTTATGTTGACCCACTTTAAGTTATGACTTGTCCCTTTCGTCCATTACATTATCCGGGTAGAACGAAAATGTATGGGAGGAGAGAAATGGTGAGGGTGATGAGTTGAAGGGGGGTGGGGGTGAGATTTGAAAAACAAAAACCATTTTTGTAAAAAAAAAATTGGTAGAACAGTTTTTTTTTTGTTTGAAAAAGGGTAATTTTGGAAATTTTTAAAAAAGGGGTGACGCCAAATGAAACTCCCTTAATCTTACAATTAAATATTTTTCAGTCGAAATCTTTCAAACCATAATTTTCGTCAATAAATCTTTCAATCAATTAGATAATCAATGTTGTTTTATGAGGACACCAACCATCTGAGGCCTCAACCCTCAAGTGCTATGACATGAGTCCATACACACATACCTCGACCAAGAGTGTGGAGCTAGAACCATGTTCTCTTGGCTGGTCAACGTGTTAACAAGAAAGTCAACATTTTATGGCCAAAGTAGAGAGCACAATTTCTATCATCCACTTATTAGAAGATGAGAAGCATCCGGAAGCAAGAAATCATGTTCTACGGCGTGTTAGAAGATAACCTCAATCAAGCTCTAACAACCACTCATTAGAAGATGCTACATGCTCAAGCTAATCAAATATTCTACTCATTAAACGTATTGAGTGTCAATTAAAGTAAGGATGTTCTAAATGTCGTATCAAGGTATTTAAATAGAAGGCATTCTCCTAGTCACTAATTATTAACCAAAACGGAATTCGCTGCACGATTCAAAAAATTGAGCAGTTGTGCTTGAATCAGAGTATTCATTCGCGACGGAGTATGCGGCAGAGTAGCGTTTCGAGAACCGGCGTCAGCCATGGATTCTCGATGTTCCTAAGCTTTGATACCATAACAAGAAGTAGGAGAGAGAAAGAAGAGAGAGAAAGAGATTGTAATAATAAACTGAAATATGTTGTCACGCATCTCGAATGACAGTTCTTAAGGACTGAGTTCTTGTAAGAACTACTATTAGAGTAAGTTGAGGTGACACTTCTTGTTAAGAAGTGAAAATAAGATCTTCTTAAATAAGAACTCACTTCTTACATTAAATTTTTTTTTTCTCTCATTCAACAAAATGTGCATCAATATAAGGTGGTGTGAGACCAGATGAATAGTGAAAGTAAGAACTCGCCACTGGAGCGAAATTTGCATCAATTCTTAAGAATTACTTAGATCATATATGACACGTAAGATCCACGTGAATAGTGCTAAGAACTCACTTCTTAGCAATTATATTGGAGATACTCTAACAATGCTTAACACTATATAATACACCCTACTAAAATTATTGAATAAACTAAAATTATTGTGTGTGAAATGATTTTTTTTATAACTTCTTATACATGTTGTTGTGAGGTCGACAATAGTGACCAATACTGTAGCCGTGAGAAATAGTTACTTAGCAGTAAACGGTTGACGATAATTTGACCTCTCGATCTAATGGATGTCGATCGAATGTTCCATACAAATGTTTTAGTTGTTCCCCAATACCCATATATGAAGAAAAAACCACCTTTATTTAATGGAGAGAATTAGAATATTAAAATTTAATTTTAAATTTAATTTGTAACTTAATATAATTATATTTTATAATATGTAATTATTGCTAATTTTATTTGGAACATAATTAGTCATTAATGATTTTTATAACTAATGGTATATTGAAATTTTTTTATATTTAAATTAAATATTTTAGAATTTCTGAATTAATTAAAAAGATAAATTATTATTTATAACGTATTAAAACAATGCTATTTATAACATAATAAAAGTATCTACTATTTATAGCATGGTTAGAGGGTAATTCAATATTAATTAGATTGTTTATGCATTAGATTGTTTAAATTTGAAAATCAAATTTAAGTTGGTTTTAAAATTTGATTTCATATTAATTTCAAAGACAACTTTTAATGGAAATAATTATTTATGTATAATTATTTGTATCAATTTTTTCGAAACTAATATCAAATTAGTTAAAAAAAGATTCCAAGTATTTTATATACTATTTTTCATTTTTGATATATATATATATATATATATATATATATATATATATATATATATATATATATATATATTCTTCTTTTTTCTTCGAAAAAAGATATATGTATATATATATATATATATATATATATATATATATATATATATATTCATATTTAAAAAAGGGTTCCAATTAAAATTAATATTTAAATTTGAAAAAAATATTTCATCATTTATTTTACAAAATTGATTTAGTTTTTAATTACTTAATTGTATCAATAAAATTATTGAATTTTTTAATGCTATATTTAACAACATTTTTTAATTTTATATTTTCTAAATATTTGATATATCAAATAAATGATTTCACGTAAAATTAAGAATTAAAATTTCAAACTGGTTAGGTTAAAAATAAAATAAAATAAAATATATCCATGCTTTCATAAAAAAGATATTTTCTTGAGTTAATATTATTTTACGTTTTTTTCAAAAATCCTGGAGTGGTTAAATATATTAATATATTGATTATTTCCATAGGCAGTATTAAAATTTGAAATTAATAGAATAGGAAAAAAAATCAGAGATATTGGTTTTTTGTTTTGGAAGGAAAATGAATAACTTAGGTGGAGGGTACACGTGGGAGAAGGTTATAGAAAATAAACTTTCTTTCATATGTCCCAAGGAATTGTACGCACCACTAATACATCAACTTATTTGGGAACACCTAAATTTGAATCATCTAAAACAATATATCATCTTAACATATGATCAATAAGATGAAGCAATATAAATCCATCAAGTCAAATATTATCAAAACAGAGGTATCCTTTCTTTTCGAATTTATATTTTCAATTAATCAAAATGAATTCAGGATATCAAACAATAAAAAGACAAAGATAACTTAAATACATTACAGGCTGCATTACACGTAACAAAAAAAAATGTAAATAAAGAATCACCTTCTTAAAGATTATACGCACCCAAAGAAAAAAAGAAACAGTGAGTTGCAAGTATGGACAACACTAAAAAACCAATGTTATAGAAAACTACAAAAATTTAAATAACAAAGTCAACATTGTTGAGAGAAGATTCATCGCGAGAAAGAGAAAAACCTCAAAAATTTGAAGAAGATCATAGCCTTAGGGTAGAAACATATATAAAATGAGAGGAAACATTGATCTGATAATGAGGAAGAGAAATTGAGAAAGGGAAAAATATAAAAAGCTAAAAAGAAGGAAAAGCGTTTCTGCCGTATGAGAAAAACACACCTTATATATTGATAACCATAAAGATTTACTTATATTTTAAGAATTCATTCCAAATTTGAAATTTGCTAAATTTTGGCATTATATTTATTAATCAAATTAATTAACACCGATCAAATTTGAAATTTAAATTAAGAATTACTTAATTTATAACCTTCCCTTTAAAGTTTTTAAATTGATTTAAAAATATTTCAAAATTTTCAAAATTATTGGAGGGACCCCTTATATTAATTTTGATTTTAAAATTTAAATATTTCAATGCTCTATTATTTTTACAATTTTTATATAAAAATTAATTACTATACTTAATTTAATTAGTTAATTTATTATTTCAATGCTCTAAATATTTCAAATTTAAATTATTAATTTATTTCATAATTTTTGAATTAACTAAAAATGATCGAAACTGTGATATTTTTATCATTAATTTCGAGTTTTATATATATTTTTTTGAAATAGTTGACGGAAAGTTGAGCATTATCTTTTTTTTTTTGTGGAAATTGAATATTAATTTTTCATTTCAAATTCTAATTTTTCAGAAATAGAAATGAATTTATTTATGTTTTCTAAAAAAATAATTGAAAAAACTTTATATATTTCTAGATTTCAAGATTTATCGACCTATATATTACTTATCTAAAAAAAACAAATCATCTATTATATATTACTTAAAATAGTGTGTGTTAAATCAAAACTGCTATTTTAAAATGAATTAAATAATTTTCATCATAGAAACTCATCGACTAAGTGAGAATCCTCTGTTGGTGATTCGAATATAGTGGTATAATTTGTGAAATTAAGTCCATGCAGAGGAATGTTAGGATTCTCAGTTGGCTTCATAGTGATGACTTGTACTTGTATGAGTTTATAGCCACGACAGAGTTGACAATCTCGTAACATATGCCTTCTCTCAAAAGGCTCTCAAATTTGTTCACGTGATTGCTCCAGACGGTGCATATCAAAACTAAGATCATAACCGATCGACATCCATTAGATCGAGAGGTGATATTGTCATCATTAATTTTTCCTCGAGGGGTTTGTTGCACTGTTGTTTCCCGGAGAGAGGACGGTGCACTCCAGGCTAAATATTCTTATACCAATAATCGAGGAATCAACATGACAAAATAACATGTAAATTTAGCACAAGATGTGGCGTGGTAGTTAGATAACTTTATCCCTCGATCATGCAGAAGGGGGTTTCGATCCTTGCCTATGTGAGTTAAGCGCAAATTGTCACCAACCGTTTACTGCTAAGTAACTATTTCTCACGGCTACAGTATTGGCCACTATTGTTCACATCACAACAACATGTGTAAGAAATTATAAAAATATATCATTTCACACACAATAATTTTAGTTTATCCAAAGGTATACACACATACCTTAGCGTCAACAATGGTAATTTGCTACATACACTTGTTGCTCATTCAAAAAAATAAATTTAATTAACTTAAATTAAAAATTAGTTATCATTTGAATAATTTTCATTATTCATATGTGTCAATGATATATTATTCATTAGAGTGATGCTAAATAGCTCGAATGATGCATGTTTTGCTCGAAAATCAATTCAGCATCCAAAAATGTGTTTTCAAATTCAATATTTTCCTCCGTATATTTAATGAAATGAACCGGCTCTCACAGAATGATCCTTACTAATTTCATCTTCTTCTTGTTGTTGTTTGGTGCTCCGCTTCCAAAATCATTGATGTATGTCTATAGAAAGTGGCTAGTAGAACCCAAAGATACAATTATGAGAAGCAAGTGAGAAAGAGTTTATAACATGAGAAAGTATCAAACAAAATCAATTCGATAAGGTTAAGCATAGCAAGGCAGAAGAAATCAAAACTAAGATGAACCAAAGGATCGAAAAGCAATAATATTTTCTTACTTCTAACATTAGTCCTTTCCTTGTGCCTTCATCTCCTAAACCCAACTACAAAAATATGGTAATAAAAAATATATCTTTAAAATAAAAAGATATCACCAGCAACAAACTATGAAAGTTTTTAAGAAAATCACATTCAAAAATAAAAAATACAATAATTTATACCAATAAAAATAAAATAAAAATAGGGAATGGATTAACTGACATCCGTGTGTGTTACACCACCCTTCAATAATTTTTTATCTCATTATTATTGAGTCTTGAGATCCAATAATTTATTTGGATATTTACCGAATATTATATAACTAAAGTACTAGGTGAAAAATCTAAACCAAAAGAATCCATCTAACATCAACAAATAAAAAGTATTATGTGAAAATTAAATGATTTCAATGTTGTTCCGTTTTTGAACCGAGAATTAGTTGACTATGTGAAATTCTCCAAACCAACAAACTGCTACCCAGAAAATCAAGAAGTGAAAACTATAAGATATTATTTCATATTGATTTATTTTTAAAATATTTTTTACCTCATTTCAATTTTACATTAAAATGTTTAATAAAAAAGTCAAATTTATAGACGAAATACAATTTACTACTTTAACCAATAAGTTCTTAGTTTTTTTTTGTTGCACCGATAAGTGTTTAGTTAATTCACAAATTTTTTTTTTTTTTGAAACTAGTTAATTCACAAAATTAATTTATCATGAATTAGGTTGTTAAAAATTGCAACCTATATCCAGTTACATTTATTTCTTTCATTTTGGCTCCACGTCATTTATTATTATGCTATTCATACTCGAATAGATTTTTTTTTTTGAAAGATTAAATATATCTATATATTATATAAAAGAAGGTTTATACCCACATACCCCCTAAAATAAGGTATAAATCCTAACTATCTCCACTATGACCTACCCATTAAGACCCTACCCTAAATAATTAATATTTATAAAATTTATTACAAATATTAAATAAAGAACGAATCATGACTATATTTATAAAATTTATTACAAATGTTAAATAAGGAATGAATCATAAAATTTTACTTTCATACAATTTAATATTTTAAAATTTATAAAATATTTATAAATTTAAGATTTATAAAATTTATACAATTTTAAGATTTTAAAAAATTTATAGAATTGAATAAGGAACGAATATTTTAAAAAGTTTAATATTAATATTACTAAATTTAATATTATAATATCTAATTAATATTTTAATATTTATAACAATTTTACAAATATTAAATAAGGAACGAATAATTACTAACGAACTAATTAATATAAAATTTATTACAAATATTAAATAAGGATCGAATCATGACTAACTAATATCAAATTTTTAACCAAATTTACGAATCATGACTAACTAATATCAAATTTCTAACTAAATCTTAAGATTTTTTTAAAAAATATTTTTAAATAATTAATTAATTAAATTTATAAAATTTATTACAAATGTTAAATAAGTAACGAATCATAACTAATTAATACCAAATTTTAATAGGAATAAAAATTGATATTGATTACAAATGTTAAATAAGGAATGAACCCTAACTAATTAATGCCAAATATTTAACCAAATTTTAAAATAATGAACGAATCATAACTAATTAATACCAAATTAAATATATTTTTTTGAAATATGAATTTTTATTAACAATTAGTCTCCTCACTTGATGCTATAAATTAGTCTCCTCATTCTCCTCAATTTCGTAGGGTATAGGAGATGAAGGGGATGAGAAGCACGCTCTTCCACAAGAGAGAGAGGGGCAAGGAGTTCCCAGCGAACTCAAATCCCGTCACGAGGAAATGGATCATGTCAACGTTATTATGTTTGAATTCTTCAATTCGTTTTAGTTTTGATTCATTCTAATGTTACAATAACTTTTTTGGTTCTCTTTTTATCTCAGTTGTAATATTTATCTTCTCCATATTTTTGTAGTAGGGTTTAGGAGATGAAGGCACAAGGAAAGGACTAATGTTAGAGGTAAGAAAGATATTATTGCTTTTTGATATTATCTTCTCCATATTTTTGTAGTAGGGTTTAGGAGATGAAGGCACTCATCTTAGTTTTGATTTCTTCTGGCTTGCTATGCTTAACCTTATCGAATTGATTTTGTTTGATACTTTCTCATGTTATAAACTCTTCCCCACTTGCTTCTCATAATTGTATCTTTGGGTTCTACTGGCCAGTTTCTATAGACATGCATCAATGATTTTGGAAGCGGAGCACCAAACAACAACAAGAATAAGATGAAATTAGTAAGGGTCATTCTGTGAGAGCCGGTTCATTAAATATACGGAGGAAAATATTGAACTTGAAAACATATTTTTGGACGCTGAATTGATTTTTGAGCAAAACATCCATCATTCGAGCTATCTAGCATCACTCTAATGAATAATATATTATTGACACATGAATAATGAAAATTATTCAAATGAGAACTAAATTTTAATTTAAGTTAATTAAATTTATTTTTTTGAATGAGCAACAAGTGTATGTAGCAAATTACCATTGTTGACGCTAAGGTATGTGTGTATACCTTTGTAAATTATTTAATTCCTTTTAGAACGATTTTATTCTCTTTAGCGTCATAGGAAAACAGTTTTATTAGTGCCGTCTAACTTATTTTTCTGTAGATCGACACGATATTTTGAACCAATTTATATTAAAAAGTAACTATAAATGAAATTTGACAAAATCGTTTTTAACCACGTTATAAATTAAATTTGGATCTAAAGACATTATAACGTGATTAATATGGTCCCACCTAAATATTTACAAAATAAAGGATTTGAAATCTTTATTTTGAAATCATATTTTTGTTTAAATTTGACAAAATCTTTTTGCTTTTACTGTTTGTTATGGCAAATATTTAGAATTCCAAAAAATATATTCATCTTTTAATTTTCAAAAGTTGGTGTCAAATAATAGTATTGATGCATCCTATTGTTATTCACAATTTAAAAAATCTAATCTAAAACTGAATAGAAGATTTTTAGTTTAATATATTAATTAGTATTTCTGCGATTTGGGATCAAATAATCAAAGTATTTATACTTAGTAATTCAAAAGGAATATGTTAGCACCGACTTCAATGCAAGCAGTAAATGCACGTCTTCTATTGATTTAAAATTCATTCATATGAAGGGAGAGATAAACACAAAGCCTTAACATGACGCATTAGAGAAATTTCACTATAGTTCAAACATATTTACGTTAGCACTGACTTTAATGCAAGAAGTAAATGCACGTATTTTATTGATTTGAGATACATTTATATGAAGAGAGAAATAAACACAAAAGTTTAACACGAAAATACATTAGATAAAATTTTACTATAGTGTAAACATCTGTTTAGCACTGACTTCAATGCAAGAAGTAAATGCATGTCTTTTATTGATTTAATAAAATTCATTCACATGAAGAGATAGATAAACACAAACTTTACTCCCTCTAATCCTTAATAATTATCAATTTAATGTTTTGCACATGTATTAAAGAATTGTATTAATGTTCATGCTTCTATCAAAATTATTAACTAACTTTATAACATATTCTTTATCTCTCTTCTTAACATTGATTCTTTAATTTCCTATCATCATTAATTTAAGGGTAGAGTTGGTAAAACATGATTAATGTTTTTTTGAAATTTTTTAAAAGTGACAAATAAATAAAAATAAAAACAAGATTAAAATAGTGACACATATATAGGAACAAATGGAGTAGCATGAAACCATATTCATGAAATTTCACTATAGTGCAAATTTACTTTAGCACTAACTTCAATGTAAGAAGTAAATGCACGCCTTTACTTGATTTAAATGTTCTCTTTACGTTACACTCAACTTATAACGCACCTGATCTCACAACTATCCTCTATCTCTGATCCCAACCATCCAAACTTTTTATTCAATAAATCAACGGCTCTTCCTCTAGAGGTACACAGGGTTTGCTGCACTTTTGTTGCCCGAAGAGAAGACGGCGCACCCAAGGCTAAATATTCTTATACCAATAATCGAGGAATCAACATGACAAAATAACATCTAAATTTAGCACAAGATGTGGCTTGGTAGTTAGCTAACTTTATCCCTCGATCATGCAGAATGGGGTTTTGATCCTTGCCCATGTGAGTTAAGCGCAAATTGTCGCCAACCGTTTACTGCTAAGTAACTATTTCTCATGGCCACAGTATTGGTCACTATTGTTGATCTCACAACAACATGTATAAGAAATTATAAAAATATATCATTTCACACACAATAATTTTAGTTTATTCAAAGTTACATGTGCCTCGCACAGGTAAATCCAACTAGTATATATATAATAAGAAGGAATATAACCCTAGAAGAGCGGCCGACACCCAAAAAACAGCCTCCTCAACAAACACAGAGAGGGAGGACAAAGCCTACACCACAAACCAACAAAGGATGAACAAATCCCAACCAAAACATCGCAACCAAAGAAACAGAGAAAAATCCCAAAAAACAAACAAGACACAAAGAAGGGACCCTTCCTATGAGATTCTACTTTCCATAATATGAGCCGTTATCTGCTTGACTGCCACCTCGTCGGGACAGTCAAAAACCACGCCCACCTGCTTACCCACTGCAACGGCGCGCCTAGCCCTCGTCAAAACCCCCGGAGGCACCAAAGACTCGGACGAAGGAAGAGGAAGATCTTCACAACCTTCACCTACCACCCCGTTCTCCACTTGAGAGAGATTTGAAATGGCAAGGTTACTCAAACCCTGGCACCTGACTTCCTTCCTCGGGCGACCCCGAGCCCTCTTCTCCCCATGCCCATGAGCCATGACTGCCCCGTCTCCTGCTTCTGAAAGATCACCAGAATCCTCTAGTACCTTGGGACGTCCTCGTCTTCTAGAAAGCTGCGACACTAGTTTCTTGGGTCTCCCACGTCTTCTAGGAAGCTGCACCACCACCCCCTCCTCAACACCGCCCTCCTCCGCCTCGATTGGAACACCGCAACCATCAGAAACTATACGAGAAGCAGCCTCGACAACAAAAGCCTTAGAAGCAAACGGACCCTCCCTCTCCGAAGAGACAAAACCCAGAGGATCAATTTCCGGAAAAAGACAAACAAATGGAACTCTTTCTCCATCAAAGAATCCCCTGTCAACACCCAGAACCAGAGCCACCTCATGAGCAGCTGAGGCAGAAGGCTTCCCCACAAGTGCCTCCTTCCACGAAGGAAGACAACCACCACCACCAGCCACTCCGCGGACAATGACCCTGGAAGAGCCCGCCCCCTGCGAGGGCACACCCTCAACACACGAAGGCCGCGGCACAGGGTAAATCAGATTATCCCTGGGGAATTTTGCCGGCGCCACCGACAAAACCGAACCACCCACCTTGAGGCCATCTAGAGCACTAATGGCAGAAACAGCATGCTACAAGGAGAGAAAACGAACAAAACCGAAGCGAAAACGCCGCCCAAATTTGCGTTTCCGTTGGATGAACACACTCATTATCCTTCCAAAAAGAGAAAACAGACCTCGGATATGATGATAACCAATCGCCTCTTCAATTCCGTCAACGAAAAGAGTGGACAAGCCGCTGCGGGGAGGATCACAGGACTGAATTGACGCACCAGCCGGCATCGAAAGATTCTTTTTGGCCGCTGGAACATCAGCTCTCACAGGGCGAGAAAACGAGCAACCCTCACCATCCGCTGCCTCGTCCTCATCCGCCTCACCCTCTTCGTCCACCATCCGTTGTCTGGTTCCACCACCTGTATCCGCCGAGAGAGAGGCCAAACCAGAACCAAGGGCCTCCATGAGACAGATCCGAGGAAGGAACAGAGAAACAAAGAAATCGCGAACGAGGAAGGGGAAACAGAGGAATCGCGAGCGAGAAACAGCAACGAAGGCTGGGTTCAACAGGAAGGAGCGACGAGGGCCGCCGCCGGCGAGAACGAGGAGAAAGGGGTGGGCCGCCGGCAAGGACGCCGCAGCCGCAGAGGAGGAAACCAGGAAACCCTAGCAGAGCTGAATCGCCGGCAAGGGAACATTAAAGAATGATTTTCTCTTTTACTACTCGAATAGATTTACATTTTAGATTTCAAAGACATCTTGAATGGCCTCTTAAATAAGATTAAAAGTTATTGAAATAAATTTTAATTAAACGAATAAAATATCGGTGTGGTTTATTTTATATCAAATTTATGAAGTGTAGACGAGTCTTGTTCAAATGAGATAAAAAGTTGTTCAAATAAGAGATAAGTTTGTTTTCAGAAACAGATAAAATTATATATCCTGAATTCATATTGAATGTTTGTACATTTAAATTAAATATCATAGTACTTAATTTAAAAATACAGTAATTTTTCTGTTTTTCCCATCTCTTATTGCATTTGGTTATCTTTTTAATAACAGTATACGGTTAGAGTTAAAAAATACTAGTATATTCATTAATTATAGGCAGAATATCTGCCATGTTTTTTGGAGGCCAATTATGGTTGCTTGATTATTACGTCACTCTGTATACTCTATAAATTGGATTTTATTAATTATCTCGATCCCAATAAAATCCTTTTAAACCAGCATTAGGTTTAACCATAACCATTGCGTTTTCGCCATTGGAGCCATGAAGGAAGAAACTACGAGGGAAATGAATTCCTTATTTCTTTGTCAGATTTTACTCATTGCTTCCTTGATTTAGCTTTGAATTTTGCTATTTTCGTCAAATGAAAAACATAAAAAAACTGTGATCATGATCTCAGCTTATTTTTCTTCTTCTTCTTCGCAAGATTAGAAGGAAAACATTTTTATGGTTTTCTTTCGTAGAAAACAGCGAAATTCAACGACTAAATCAATGAAAAAAGGAGCAAAATCGATAAAGAAATGAGATATTTATTTTTTCTTTTTTGTGGTTTCTTAAAATATCCAACAACCGGTAACTATACTCGAATATCAGGTTAAGTGGGTAGGCTTCTAGGTATTCGTTTTCTTTGATAGTTGATATACTGTACTATAACCATTACGTTTATAACCATTACGTTTTCAACAGAAAATTTGTTCATCATGGAATTTTTTTCAGTAGTACACCCTATATATATAACCTTGCTACATCCATGTCCTTATTATAGAGTTAGTCTTTTAATTTTCTTATTTTCAAAGTAGAAAAAATATTTTCCAATTTATTTAATTTTTTGTTATCATGAGTTGCAAAAAAAATTATTGTTATCATATTCACTTTTTGATGATTTATAAATACATACATACATGATTATTTCTAATCTCTCTTCGTCCCTTTTATTACCTTTTAGTCCTATATAAATTGGGTAATTTGCATGCATGTCACGTTAAATAGTATGATCTCTTTGAAGTTTTGAGTTTTGCTTTTTGCACCAAGCAACTGGAGAGGACCTCAACTGAGCTATTGGGGCAAAATGTCTTTAGGGAAATCTCTTATTTTTTGCTGCTTTTGGGTGAGTTCATGCTCTTTTTGAACTTCTAATTTATTTTATTAATTTAGTGTTTAATATATAAAATATTTTTATGATACCATGTTCGATAAAATATTGTATTAAGTTAATTATGTCACTGATAAAATGCACGCAGTTTGGATACAAGGGGTAATATTTAAAGTTCAGTCAAATATTTTGATAAAAATGTAGTCAAGAAATTCTCAATAATGTGATGTCTGTGATGAAAAAACTGGACTCTAGAAAATTATATATACAATCTGAAAGTGAAGTATATTGGAACAAATCATAAAATTACATACCCAAACAGTTTGGTAAAATTTCAATGAAAAACACGATTAAGAAAGTTTCAAATGAGATAGGATTTGTACAAAACTACAAGTTGCACTCCCACTTACTACTTTTACTCTATATATTTCAAATGTTATTGACATTAAATGTGATTCTAGTGTTGTTGTTTTTAGATGGGAATTTGATTACATGGAGTGAAAAATAAAACTTTATAGCTTGAAGTGTAGAAACTGAATTTTTACCCTTTGAACGAAGAATATGTGACCTACTGGCTACTATAGCTCAAGATTGAGAACAAGTGTTGAGAGTAATTATTGTATTATAAAATGGAAACTAACTTTTAGAACATACTTTTTTCCTTTATGAAATTAAGTTTGTAGACAATTGTTACGAGGATTACTCTCTATTAATATAAATTCCGAAATCACACCACTTTTCAAATTATTGGAGATAAAGTTAGGATACATTTCTTAAACTCAAAACTATAATTAAAAAACTATTTTTTCAAAAAAAAACCAGTGCTAAATTTTGGCTCTTATATGTTCTAAAAACCCTAAAAAAAAGTTGTTTACAAATCAATCTTGTAATTAAAATTAATGCGCATTAAAATAAGATAAATAAGTTCAACAGTAACTTACAAGTCAAATCACATAAATTTCCGACTCCTCCAAATCAATTCTCCTAATAATCTTAATTATCAAATGAAACAGGTATTAAATGATTTTTATATGTCCAATATATAACATATATTAAAAACTTTTGCTTTTTCATTTTACTTTTTTCAGCATTGGAACATAAAAAAGTTTCAGAAGAACAAAGTATTAACAAAAAGGGCTAAACAAAATATGCAAGGAAATGACAAGAAATTTAGTGTCTACCTCCTAAATAGCTGATGAATAATGTTCAAGCAAAACAAGAGAGTGACATACCTGCGCAATTTTCACTGTGCTTATGCAATGCAATACTTTTGGTGATATAGAATGAAACATCTGAAGAAGAATGAAGTTGATTTTCAGATCATTCAAGAATTGAAGTTATTACAAGTCCTTTACTACATTGTGGAGCCTTGAACAAAGCTCTTTGATGGATGAAAAGGTTGTAGTTTTGACTGCACAAAGATGACTTTCTCAATAAAGATTCAAAAATCTGGAAGGGACATTGAATTTGAAAAACAAAAAGTGAAGGGCAAAGAATACCTGTCCATTTATATATGTTCAGGTGATAGGAGTACTGCATACATGTGCATTAAGCTCTTTTGCTTTTCAAGAATATCATTTAATTTATATGTGCCACATGGATGCAAGAGGTTAAACAGTCTACAATTTTGCTATGCGGAACACAAGTCTCTTCAACACTGTCTATCGCTGCCAAAAACATATATGTCAAGTTGCCAGATACTGAATTTTTCAGTTAGCCTAAGAGCAACTCCATCCCTGCTCCCCTACAAGGTTCCTTATTCTGCTTTTTGATGGGTCCGAACTGCCACGTAGGATTAAGCTCCCTCATAAGGAACTTTAGCAGATTTTGCTCCAACCATGGTTCCTTATTTTACTTTTCGTTGGGTCCCACAGTACCACATTAATTAATGATTTTTATTTCCACCGATTTAAATTTATATATTAATTCAACATTATAATTTAAATATTAATTTAATTAATACTAATAACAATAATATTTTAATTAAAATTCAACAAAATTAAAATTGGGTAAAAACCATTTTCTGTCTGGCCCAATCTGCCTTTTGTTCAGAAAAAAAAAAAAAAAAACTAACCGTTGGGCTGTCAGGAAAAGAAAAGAAAAAAAAAATGACCTGCTGGGCCGGTCAAATCTGGGCCAACGGCCAGAAACCGGCTCCAGCCGGTCAAAACGAGCCACGAAACCGGCCAAGCTGGTTACCACGTATAAATGCTTTGTTTCCCTTTTTTTTTTTTCATTTTTCACCTTCTCATCTTCTTCACCCTCTCTTTTCTCTCTTCTGAAACCCTAGCATCTCCCAGCCGCCGCCATCCTCTGTTCTTCCAGCCGCCGCCGCCGCCCTTTCTTCTTCCTCCCGCAGCCACCTCTCTTCTTCCTCACGCCGTCGCCGTCGCCGTCGCTGCTCTTCTTCCTCCACCGCCGTCACCGTCTCTGCTCTTCCTCACCGCCTCATCGCCGCCGCACCCCGTCACCGTCACCGTCGCTGCTCTTCTTCCTCCACCGCCGTCCGTCAGCCACCGGATGGGAGAGATCCAAGACACATGCAAGACGGATCTTCTTTGTAATCTCTGTAATTTTTTGCTAATTTAATTGTTCAATTTTTTTTTATTGTTGCTATGCTTCTGTTTCCTGTTTCTTTGGTTTTGGTTGTGTATGGTTGTTCTGTATATTGTTCTGTTGTTCTTGCTCCTTCTTCTTCTCCTCTAATTTTAACAGCAATATGGTTGATGGTTGATGATGAATGAGAGAGAAAGAATGATTTTTTAATTTAAGGACTCAAAAAGCAAAGTTCCTTATGCAAGGAACTCTTGCCCAAAATTAAGGACTTGCTCTTCCACCTCATTCTTCTCCATCCCTCCTAAAAAAATAAGGAACGGTCCTTATGGTTTAAGGACAAGCGTTGGAGATGCTCTAATAGTTTACATTGAAGTTCAGTTTTTTGTTTCTTGGGGTAAACAAAGTTTCAAAACCCAAAAATCATGCCTGTCAGGACCATATAATACAGAGACAAACTTTATACCAAGAACCACTAAGTCTAAGTCTGTCCTAATTTGAAGTAAAAGTTGGGCGTCCAAATGAAGGAAATTTTCTGACAAAGAAAATAGACCAAAGAGAGAGAACTAACAACATAATTATAAAATCAATTACTCTCATCACATGGCCATACTTTTTTTACAACTATCACTTAAGAAAGTATCATACATAAACAACACTATATCAGTATTAATTAGTTAGGTTCGTTCCTTATTTAACATTTGTAATCAATATCAATTTTTGTTCCTGTTTAAATTTGGTATTAATTAGTTATGATTCGTTCTTTATTTAACATTTGTAATAAATTTTATAAATATTAATTATTCCTTATTTAACTTTGTAATAAATTTAATAAATATTAATTATTTAAAAGATATTTTATTAAAAATCTTAAGATTGCACGTTAACTATTTCCTATTAAAATTTGGTTAAAAATTTAATATTAATTAGTCATGATTCGTTCCTTATTTAATATTTGTAATAAATTTTATAAATAGTAATTATTTAGAGTAGGATCTTAATGGGTAGGTTATAGTAGGGATAGTTAAGATTTATACCTTATATAAACCTTCTTTTATATAATATATAGATTGATAGATTAGAATATGATAAGAGCTTCTATTGTCTGAGGAATAATATCTAAACACACGACCTTATTTTAAGGAATGAAATTACAACGTTGTGGGCTTTGTAAGAGACTTTTCAGAGCCCATTGTGAATCAGACCTGCTCGTACTCTACTTCTACTTGTGTACCTTCAGTCCAGAGTGCAAGACTAGTCATGCATTAAATGCTACAAAACAATCATTAAATGCTTCTCTTCAACGTTCATGTCTGAGAGAGGAAGAACTCCAACACATATTGTACTTCTTCCATTGCTATGCAAAGAAGATTGAAGAATGAAGAAAACAATATATTGTACATAAAGATCAAGCATTCAATTCATATTCTGCTTAAGCAATCAAGGAAGTGCTACAAGCATTTATTTCAAATAAATTGTTATAGGAAACTTGTAAACCTTGTCTAAGTCGAGGTTTAAATTCCATTCTCATGTATTGAGTTTGAATGCTAGAGTTTTTTATATTTGAAGAAGTATGTTCTTCACAAAACTTATTTGTTCTGAAAATATGTTGAATGTCACCTTTGAAGATAGTTCCAAGGAATTTAAACAGGAGACATTCTACTGGTCACTTATTAGAATGTGGCAGAAGCTTATATGGTTCGAGAAATAATTCCCAGACACGTCCTTATTTTAAAGAATGAAATGAAAATTTGTGGGCTGTGTAAGAGACTTTTCAGAACCTGTTTTGAATCAGACCTGCGCCTACTTTGATTCTATTTTCGGAATGTTAGGACTCGTTTGGTGGACAGGATAAGCAGACATGATAGGATGGCAGTAATCATATCCTGCCTAATCTGTTGTTTGTTGCGCCAGCATAATAGAATAACACTATCTATTATGTGCTGGGATAGAAATTATCCTAACATGATATAATATCAGTTTTTTATTTGTTTATTACGATAGCTCAAAATTAATTTCAATATTTATATTTTATATAATTTATAATAATATAATATCAATTAATAAATATAATTTCTATTTATTTTAATATTATATTAATTTCATTACTTATCAATTATTAGTTGTTATTGTTAAGTTAAAATTATTTAGCTACTTATAAATTTAATTAAAAAATAAACAGCTTATTTTTCACTATTTATATTATAGTAAAAATACACAAAATAATTCTTCACTAACAATAAAATAGGCTACTCGCATACAAATATTAAATTTTTAATAGTAAATATAGACTAATTTATATTATCATATTCTATTATTTAAAATTATTTCTCTACTTATATAATTATAATTAATAACCTAAATATAAATTAATTTTGAAAGAATAATATCTTTTAATAATTTTTAAAAATTTAATTAATTTTTATTGTTGATCACTTACCCCTACTAAGTTAAAACCCATTAGTTACATATATAATAATTTTAATTAAAATAGAGTCCCATTAAAAAAATTAAAATAGCCAAATTAATTTTATTTTAGTTTTTTTTTTTTTTTTTTTTTTTTGGTCTTGACCAAGGTATCCCCACAGCCGGTTGCCGTGAGACTAATCCTTCGCCCCACGGTCAGCGCACGAAGCGGTAGGGGGCTGGCCAATGAGTTTTTTCCATTCACAAGAGTTGGGATTCGAACCCCCAACCAATATTAATTTTATTTTAGTTAATATTGAAACATAGACTCATTTATAAAAATGTAAAAATAATTAAATTTAATGGAATAATCACTTTTTTAAATAAACTATTTAGAAAATTAAATTTTAAATTTTTTTATGTATTTTTTACTTTAAACGGAAATTTGATATACTTTTCTTTGTTTGTATCATATCCTATCAATATATCATGTCCACTTCAAACGCATGATAGGATAAGAGTCTATCCTACTCTTATCATAACTTGTCATTATCTAAACTTTTATCCTATCATTCTCTTATCATATCCTGACCACGAAACGGGCCCTAGGATAAGAACATGATAGGATAAAAGATTGGAAAAACACAGGATATGATAAGAGCAGAAAAGACTCTTATCCTATCATGCGTTTGTGGTGGACAATATATTGATAGGATATGATACAAACAATGAAAAATGTATAAAATTTTCCTTGAAATAAAAAATACATAATATTTTTTAAAATTTAATTTTCTAAATAGTTTTTTCTAAGAAGTGATTATTCTATTAAATTAATTTTTTTTACATTTTTATATATAGCATATTTTTTAATATTAACAAAATAAAATTAATTTTTATTAATTCGGCTATTTTAATTTTTTTCGAAGGGAGTCTATTTTAATTAAAATTATTATATATGTAACCAATGAGTTTTAACTTAGTAGGGGTAAGTGATTAATGATAAAAATTATTAAAAGACATTATTCTTTCAAAAATATTTTATATTTAAATTGTTAATTATAATTATATAAGTAGAGAAATAATTTTAAATAATATATATGATAATATAAAATTAGTCTATATTTACTATTAAAAATTTAATATTTATAGATACATATGTGTGTGTGAGGGGAATGTATCATATGAGAAAGATGTTTTTATATGAGAAAGTGAGAATAAATCACGATTGTTAGATCTAATCATGAATGATTAAGATTAAAACAACTTAACAGTCACATGACTACTTAAAAATGTCATGTGACTTTTTAAAAAGTCACATGACTTCATGTTTTAATCTTGACCATTCATGATTAGATCTAACGGTCATGATTTATTCTTACTTTCTCATATAAAAACATCTTTCTCATATGGTACATCCTCTATGTGTGAGTAACCTATTTTATTGTTAGTGAAGAATTACTTTGTGTATTTTTATCATAATATATATAACGAAAAATAATGTTAACTAAGTAGTAGTAAGTGATAATGAAAATTTAATTATTTTATATGATTAAATCCAATATTTTCACCATTTATAAGTAAGTTTATTTTTTAATTAAATTTATCGGTAACTAAATAATTTAACTTAACAATAACAATTAGTAATTGATAAGTAATAAAATTGATATTTTATTAAATCAAAAATTTATATTTATTAATTAATATAATTATAAATTATATAACATATAAATATTGAAATTAATTTTGAGTCATGGTAATAAAAAAAAAAAACTGATATCCTATCCTGTCAGGATAATTTCTATCTTAGCTCCCCTCAGGATAATTTTTACACATGATGGACATGATAGGATAAAGGACAAGATAGTGTTATCATATCCTGCTGACGCAACAAACAACATATATCAACAGGATATGATTACTATCCTATTCTGTCTCTGTTTATCCTGTCCACCAAACGAGCCCTTAAAGTGCAAGACTACACATGCATTAAATGCTATAAGATAAGAATCAAATGCTTCTCTCCAGCGTTGATATTTGAGAGAGGAAGAACTCCAAAAGATCTCTTACTTATACCATGTCTATTTTGAAGAACGAAGAAAACAATATTCATATTTTTTCACCTTATGGATTCTAGCTTTTTATTTTTTCATCGATTGTAAGCATTTATTTCAAATAATTTGTTTTAGGAAACTAATTGTAAACATTCTCTATACGAATCCTTAAATTCCATTCTCATTTATTGAGTTCGAAGGTTGTAAGATTTGAAGTTTCTTCTGTCTCTGCGTCTTGTAACTTAAAAACACTTAGTAAGTTTTAATGATATCAAAAAAATAAAGTTATAGGCATTTGTGTGAACATGAACTAAACTTGATCTGAAAATTTTAGGAAGTATAACTTATCGCCTGAAATACCTTAAGAGACAAGTGAAGACATCTTCTACTCAATGTTGACATTGTCAAATGCCAAGAGTTGACATCGTCTATCATCCAAACCCTAACATCGTCTGATTAAGTGAAGAAATCGTCTATCCGGGCAAGACATCGTCTAATGAAGGACAACGTTTGATATAACACATGTCTTAGTCTTTAAAGGAATTTTTTTCTGATCCTACAACTCATTTGATCAATGTGCCTACTCTTTTACGAAGTCAATCCTATGAAGCTTATGCAAAAATCGAAAGTTCGTATAACACGTTCACAAAGTCTACACATTGTCTATATATTTTTGGCAAAGATCTAGATAAAGTTATTGTGAAGATTTAGAGAGTACATAAACCGCTCTATACATTTAATGAAGGAAAAATGATTGTTTGATGAAGAATTCCAAACCTTAATCCAAAGGATTCACTCAAGGGACTATATAAGGTAGAGAAGAAGAAGCTTGACTATAACTTACTAACCTAACACTTGCAAAGTCATTTATTCTTTGAAGCACCCTTTCTGAAGTTGTAAATTTTTGTAAAGCCTATGTGTTTTCATACCTTAAAAACTTTGAAAACCTAAAGAAAGCTAAAGTGCACACATCGCCTACTCATTCATCTATTAAGGAGAATTGTTAACAGTTCACTCTTCGTTCTGAGAAGGTTGATTTAATCTTTACATTGCATTTACGCTATTTGTTGCTAAGAAAGAGGAATAAAAAGGCACAAAAAAATATATATAATAAAAAGAGAATAGTGATAAAAAGAATGAGTGAAGGAAGTGAGTACTATTATCATATCCCCCAATCATTTCACTACCTTGTTCACAAAAATACTCTCTTGATTATTCCTTGAGTTGGTAAGGGAATGTGGTATGCTTACCCCATCATATCCCCTAACAGCTTTAAAGGGCTAAGAAAAAATGTGTGCTAAATAATAAACCCTTAAGCTATAACTAGTGGTTTCTCAATGTGGGGTTAGGGAGTTAAGAACTATTGTGAAATCACCCATCCTTAAATTTCTATTGATTCTCACTTTCACTTACAGAAGGTCTCACTCACTCTCCTAGTTTGGTATTTCATATGACCCATCTTGACCTCATTTGATTCTTGCATCTTTTGAAATGTGGTTTGCATCTTGCTCGGAATGACTTTTTTAGGGAATTGTTTTACCTAGTATACGGGTGCGTTGACCTGAGTGTACTTGGTGTTTTCAACTCCTTTTATTGTGACTCCTCTTAGTATTTTAACATTTATTGTAGGATTTTGTTTATTTTCCCTTTAATTTAGTTCTTTTTATAATTTAGGTGTGTTTTTTTGGTTAAAGAGGAATTTTTCCTATTTTGAGATTTTATTGAAGGAAGGCGGCTAAACAATGCAGCCGTAATACTCCCAACGCTGCCACATTGGAAAACTGTCAAGAAGTCGCGAAATAATTGCCACAGCGGATATGTTAGCCATTGGATCAGACTGAAATTTTAATTTGATGTTTGCAAAACATTTAACTTTATTATGAATAGTTGGATTAATGATAAAACGCCGTAGTGAAGCAAGGCGTTAGAATGCAGCCGCATTAGGAGATGAATGCAGTCACATTGGAGCTCTCAGCAAGAATGTTTTAAATACCAAAAACTCAATTTTTAGGGTATTTTTTTTTTCTTTTACACATCTAACACAATTGAGAGAGGCTTTGCAGATGCTTTGAAGGTTTGGAGCTCTGCTAGGTGTAAGACCCGGAATATACTAGGGTTTGTAGTAATTAATTACTTAATTATCGATTTGTGTTAAACGATGTTTAGCATATGTTTGAGACGATGAATATTTTGAGTGTTAAATGATAGATATGGAATTTATATTTCTCTATATCTTCATGATATAGTGTGTTGAATTTCATGACTTTTGACTATGATATCGATATGCTTTCATTCTGGAGCCCGAGGAAGTTTCCGGCGCGCCGCAGAGGTTTCATAGAAATCTTGTCATAAGAAAATAGGGCTACTCGAGACCTCTGTTGAATTTCTAAATAAAACGGAATCTCTTAGAATATTGAGAGGATTCCATAAATGTGATAAAAACATTTTCGTCGTACGGTGTTTTCGGGCCAGGGTCGACTCTATAGCCGGGATATTTTCACGAACGAGATTCAAAATGAGAGAATGACCGATGCAAGTCAAGAAAAATTAATTTGCGACTTGACTTGACGTAAAGTTACTTTTTCCTTTAAGAGTTAAAGTGAAACTTACCATAAGTGGTATTATCCTAAATAACCTATTAAACCATGGATAAAAAAGTGTATCAAAGAGATATTTTCCCCCGTTTAACCAACCCACCCGTGACCCTCCACCATTCACTCACCTTATCCATCTTTGTTTTAATGCTTGAGCTTTTGGAGAGAAAGTTGAAAGGATTTGAGAGAAAAAGTGTGAAAAGACCAAAGTTCCATTGTCGTCTTCTCTTCCACTCCATGGTCGAAACCTAAGGCCTCTCTTCTACCACTCTCTTATGTTTCCTTGCCAAAGCTCTTTCATTAAAACGGTAAGCCTCTTTATTAGCTACATAATGATGGTCACCTTTTTGTAAAATAATGAATTTTGAGTTAGAAGTGATTTTCATTTTGAACTTTTGACTTATGGTTTCCATCAAAGTATTAGAAGATATTTGGATCTATTATAATTTGAAGTTGGTCTCATGAAAAGTTAAGTTCATAATTTATTTTGACTTTTTGACTTTTTGGTTTCATAAAAGTGATGGAGGATATTTTGAGCTACACGTACAAATATTTTGTTTTCTTGAAAGTTGAATTTTAAAAGCGATTATTTGTAGAAAAGTGATTTCGAAACTTCAAAGTTTATTTTACGTACCTTAGGTCTGTTTATTCTAAGGATGTGTACTAATTAGTTTGGAAAAATTCTTGGCCTAGCCCATTTATTTTGTCATGGCTGAATGCATGTATGGGTTCTAGGGGAGATTTTTCTTTTTCTTGCTCGAGTGTTGTGTAGGAAAAATACTTTTTGGATAAGAAAAAATTGTTTGTGGAAAAAAAATTATGGTTGGGTAAATATATGTTGTTCGCCAGATCTTAAAACTTAGTTTTGGGGTTGAGAAATTGATTTTGAAACTTGATTTTGGTTGGAAAAACACTAGGTTTAAGTTTGGGGTTCAAAAATTAAGTTTTGGAATGTTTGGGGCCAAAAATGTAATTCTGGAAAGTTTGGGGGTAGTGTAAGACCCTCAATTTTGTGTAATTTCACCTTAGTCCCTGAAATTCTTGTAATTATAGTTTGGATCCTTCGAAGTATAATGATTATACTTTGTCTTGAATTATTCAGTAATTCGAGTTAGTCTTCATTGATATATTGGATTTTGTCCATGTTAAATTGTGCACTTTGTGTGTTGAATTGTGTATCGATTAAGTCTTGGCTGAAATGACGACGTTTTGGCAAGAAGGAAATGATTGTCTTAGTGATTTGGAGATGATGGTCTTAGTGATTTGGTGATGATCGTCTTAGTAACTTGGCAGATGATCTCTTAGTAACTTGGCAGATGATCGTCTTAGTGACATGGAGATCGTCTTAGTTGGAGATCGTCTTAGTAGGAGATCGTCTTAGTTAGACTAGTCTTAGTGACTGATTAAGTCGGTTACTTCATATATTGTCTGGTCTGACAACCACTATTGTTGATCTTATAAGACAAGTGTCAGATGTCCTTGGGAATGATAAACTGCCATTTTCATTGACTCAGAATATTTAAATCTTTCCCAAGTCGGTTTCCTCACTCTATTAATAAAGAGCTTGTAGCAGTGCATTAATCTTCAATATTCTTTCAAAATCTTTCCTTCCTTCAAAGAAACCTCAGTTCTCTATACTCTTTGGAAATACTTGGTGTTGGAGTAATACCCGTCCATATTCTTCGTGTTCGAGTTCTTCTTGTTCGTTGAAGAACAAAGCTGAAGTTTCAATTCTCTTAATCATTTGAGCCATACAAGGTTGGTTTCCTTTCCAGTTCTTATGATTAGAAATTTGTTATAATATTTGTGTTTCTGAAGAGTCATTTGAATTATGAAGAGAAACCATCTTAGATCGATTTTACAAATGAGTTTTTTGTCCATGAGAAAGTTTGGGTTTTGAAGAATTGAGCTTAAAATGATTTTTACGTGAAAAACTCAGTTTCTGGGCTATTAGGCCGAGAGTTGGCGCATGAGCGCTGGGTTCCAAGGCACTGGCGTTGGGATTCTGCCGGAACTTTGTTCACCAGACAATCACTTAACACATGAGCGTTGGTGTCCAACGCACGAGTGTTGGGCAGTACTCTGTTATACCCTGTTTTACGAAAAATTCTAATTATGACCATTTTGAGTCCAGTTTCCTTTAAGATTGTATCCTATCCTTAGAATAGTAAATTAAATGAGTTCATATGATATTTCTAGGTTGAAGGTCAAGTGTATGCAACCTACACGAAGGTATGGGTAACTCACGTCTTAGTGTTGTGTCGTGATGCTTTGTGACTCTGTTTTGATGATGCTGATTGTGTTTGCCTCTGGACTTATTCTGGATTTTTTTCCATGGATGCTTGTCGCAACCGGGTTCGCGGCCCAAAAGGAATTTGTCAAACAGACAGAGTCGCCACTAATGTTTATTTGAGGAAAACACTAGAAAAACCTAAAAATGATAAATAGTCTACGAAACCTAAAATCTAGGTTCGGGAGTCTATTACGCGTGGGGAAGGTGCTAGCACCCCACAGCGCCTGTCTAAGCGGTACCTGAGATTGTTTGTGTAATTTTCTTAGCTTTCTACATTATTAATTTTACCCTTATTTATTTTTACTTTTTATTATTTAATTCCTAATTATTCCAAAAAAGGAAAGAGAACAAAATATTTTTTTTATAGCCTGATAGGTGTGAACCTAGTCCTACGTACTTCCCTAAAATGGAAGATCAAGGCATACACAATTCTTGATTTAATTAAAATTTTTTTATTTATGAAAACAAGCAAAAATAACGCAGGGACGACATCCCACTAATGAACAGTCCATCCCTTGCATCAATTCGCAATTATTTAGATCTGAATTAATTAATTAAATTTTTATTAATGAAAAAAAGAAAAGATAGTGCGAGGGACGACATCCCACTAGTGAACAGTCCATCCCTTGCATCAGTTCGCAATTATTTAGTTTTTTAGGCGAGAATTATTATTTATTTTTTAATCGACATCGATAGCTATACTAAGAACACGAAAACGATAAAGATGGCAAAAATTAAAAAAATGTCCAATATCATGGACTTACAAATAATGTCCCAAAAGTAAAAATAAAAACCAAGAGCATGCTGTAGATAATTACATAAAAAAATAAGAACAAGGAAGAAAGAAAGAAATAAAAATAAAAACCAACCAAAAAAGAAGAATAATGAAACAACAATGGTGCCTTGAAGATTACACAAGGAGGAGGAGATGATGGTGTTGCAACGGCGGCAGCGGTTGGAGGAGCGGCGGCGGCTTGGTCGCGGCGGCGTCCTAGGGGACGAGAGAGGAGCGCGCGGCGGCACTGGAGGAGCAAGGTGGCGGGATGGTGGCTTGGCCGTGGCAGCCAAGGAGGAGAGGAGTTAGGGGCGGAGGCTGTGATGTAATGGAGGAGGGTGTGGCGGCTTCAAGGTAAATGAGGGAGGAAGGAGGAGATTAGGGTTTTTGGTTGATAGAGGATGAGGAAGGGGGCAGCTAGGTTTGTTGAGAGGGAGAGGGAGAGAGAAAAAATTAGGGTTTGTGAGAGTGCGGAGGCTATTAGAGAATGATGAGTGTTAGGGTTTGTGGGATGAGTGGGTTTAAATAGGGTAGAATTAGGGTTTGTGTGAGGGGCTAAATGACTAAATTGCCCTCCCTTCCTTGCTTCTGCTTCCTCTCTTTTTCCCTTGGGCCGCGGCCCATTTTTCTTCCTTTCTTCTTCTTCTTTTTTTTCTTCTTGTTGGGCCTCTAACTTTTTTTCTTTTTTTTTTCTTTTTCTCTATTTTTTCTATATTCAATCAAAATTGGGCCCGGGCAAAAATAGGTGTCAACGATGTTGTAACATGTTGAATGTGCTTACATGTTATTGAATTTGAATTTTTTGGATATAACATGATGAAAATGTTTTCCAAGAAGAACTGACTATATTATACATATGTTGATACTATGACTATAAATTGTGTGAACTGTTGGTTCATGAGGATTCTGGAAATTGTGGGGACTGTTCGTTCCTGAGGATAATGATTATTTGTCATAGCATATGCATTATATATATAGGATTAGGTTTATGTGACGAATCCTTGTCCCGTGGGATCAACCGAGGGTGATGTGGTGCATCTTTGTCCCATGTGATAGTCCTGGCCTAGTTTAAGGCGAATTATTGGCCATAGATTATGCATATAGTTATTGGGAACTAACAAGGAATGACCATGTGACATTATAACATGAGAAACTTGTGAATATTCTGGTGTTATTATTGTTGTAATTCATGCTCTGTTATTCATTGCTTATTCTGTTTCATCACTGTGCTGTTGATTATTGCTTGTAATTCGAGTTAACCCTTTATGCTTGTTGCTTTATTGTTTGGGCGCTTAACCCCAGAAAATCAGCAAGGATGAAATGCTTGAAGATTAAATTGATGCAAGCTTGAGGAACTTTTGGGGAAGACTTGAAGATGATGTTTTGATTCCGCTGTTTTTGTACAATTAGCACATGTGGTGCAGAATATTACTTTCATTACGTCTTGTTTCTGTTAGAGTAAAATATTTAAATAAATTAACCTATTTTGATAAATAACAATTTCGCTAAGTGTTACTAACTTTCTTTAAAAGATTTCATATTCAGGAACACTTATGAACTGAAGCCATGCTGAAAACATTATCAAAAAGGAAATGAAGAGACCGTCCGCCTATGAGAAATAAGTCTGCCTTCAGAGTAAAGTTCGTCCGCCTGCAAAGACCGTCTGGCTCAATCCTGGTCAGACACATGGGTTGACTAAAGAGCAAAGACTGAAGACTCGTGCAAAAAGAATTAGCTTAAAGAGGATCTTTTACTCAAACCGAAGATGAGCTGTCATGCACCTCTTGGTGGATCAGAGCATTAATGGCGAAAGAGACAGAATTAAGCGCCTTATTCCTTGAAGGTTCAAATTCTCTGACATTCCTTAATTCAAGATGCTTTTGCTGAATTAACGGCGATATCCTCTGATCATCGTATCTCCCCAACGACCAAATTCAAATCTTCTGGTCAAAGCATTAATTACCGGATTAGCTGTAATGCATATGCATTAATTGCAGCCTCTGAGAACCAGAACAAAAGCATCGCCAGACGATATCACTCTCTATCTGTTGAAGAAGCATTCTTCACTTGGCAGAATACATCAAGCATTGCAGAAGTATCTGTTACTCACAATCAAGCAAGTATTCAACGGAACTATTTTTGAAGATCTTTATCAGCGCCTCCAGTTATCATCCTACTGAAGATATAAATAGTGGCCTCTGCATCATCTTCAACTTGGCGACTTACACACTATCAAAGCATTCAAATCCTTCAAGTCAGTTTACAAATTTGAACAAGCTTTAGTCAAGAATACTCAGTAACCTTAGCCTTCTCATTTTCTGAGTTTAGTCGCCAACTAGTGTGAAATCCCTACAGAGTGAAAAAATATTATCCTTTCTCACACAAGCCCTTCAGAGAACCAATTTGTATACCGTCTCTGATTTTAGAACTTCATAGTTTCTACCCACTCTTTGTGAAGAGATTCCTGTAGAAAACAAACCTTCTTGAAAAAGAACTGGGAGGAGTCCTGTCGAATACTCGAGAGATAAAGGAGAAGTCCTAGAAAACTTGTAAAGGAGTAGTCTTCAGAATACTGGGAGAAGTCCCTGAGAACACTTGTACTATTCTATTGAAATAGTGACAAAATCTTGGTATAGCCAAGGACTGGACGTAGCCCTATCGGTTTTGGGGGGTGAACCAGGATAAATATTGTGTGTGCTTTATTCTTCAAGCTCTAAGTTTATTTCCGCTGCACATATCATTCAACGTTTTCGAACTAATAATATCTATATTGCGAAAAAGTTTATAAAAGTCACTCACACAATTCAAACCCCCCCTTTCTTGTGTGGTTTTATTACTATCAATTGGTATCAGAGCTTAACCGCTCTGAGAATTACTAACATCTTAACAGGTGTAGAGTGAAAAGATCCATGGATGGCATTGCCTACCCAACCGGAACCGCAACCAACAAGCCACCATTCTTCGATGGCTCAAACTACCCCTACTGGAAAAAGCACATGCAGCTATTTATTGAATCAACCGATTGGAAACTATGGGACGTAATATCAAAAGGAAACTACGTTCCCAAAGATAGTGAAAGCAAGGCCATTCCAGCTGACAAATGGACAAATGAACAAAGGACCGACAATCAGAGAAATGCCAAGGCGAGGCTGTTTCTTATATGTGCTCTCAGCAAGAGTGAGCATGACAAAGTTGATAGCCTAAGCACTGCAAAGGAGGTCTGGGATACACTAGCTATCGCTCATGAAGGAACAACTGCTGTTCAAACCACCAAGATGAGCATGCTCGCGTCTCAATACGAAAACTTCATGATGGACGACAATGAGTCCATTGACTCCATGTTCGCACGACTTCAAACCATTCATAATGGTATGAGAAATCTGGGTAAAACTTTCACTGACAAGGAGCAAGTGGTCAAGATTCTTAGAAGTCTTCCCACCAATTGGAGAAACTTCGTTACTTCCCAAAGAGCTGGAAAGAATCTTGATACCTATCAAGTAGAAGATCTGCTGGGAGAAATGAAGATTCACGAGCAGGATCTTGCTAATGATGCTGCAATCATAAAAAGAAAAGAAGCTGCCGCAAAAGCTGTAGCTTTTAAAGCCAACAAATCAAAAGCTTTGAAAGCTGATGAATCCTCAGATGAGGAAACTGCTCAATCTGATCGATCCGATGATGAACAGGCTCTGTTCAATAGAATATTCAGAAAGATGATGGGGAACAGGAAGCAGTTCAAAGGAAGACCATCTTCCTCACCAAGAGAAGAAGAAAGGATCCCAAGTAAAGGAGGGATCGTCTGCTACGAGTGCAAGAAACCTGGACACGTCAAAGCCGATTGCCCTCGTCTGGGAAACGAGCCTTCCCAAAGGAATTTCTATAAAAAGAAGGCCTTTTCCAGTCAAAATGATGAATCAGAAGATAACTCCGATCAAGAAGAAGAAACTAAGGGAGCCAACGAAGAAACTTCATACTGTGCGTTTATGGGATCCATAGACACTTCAGACATTGAAGCAGATAGAGAAGCAGAGGCACTAATGATCTCTGTCGACCAATCTAACGACGAAGAAGATGACAAGGATGAGGTAAGTCCCCAAATCTCATCTGATGACTATAATGAATTGTTAGAATATGCTCATGCATTAGCCATTAAATACAGTTCACTCAAAAAGAAACATGATAAAACTTTGAAAGAATTGCATGCATCTAAAGAAGTATCTGTTATGCTAACAAAGAAAAATCAAACGCTTTTAGAACAAGATGCAAACAAAGAAATTAAATTCTTAAAACAAAGAGTCAGTAGCCTAATCAAAGACTTATCCATGTTCACCCAAGGTTATGATAACCTAATTAAGTTAAGTGGAAACAACAGATCAGCTTATGATCGAAGAGGTTTAGGCTATGAAGAAGAAAATTGGGATATAGTTGCCATTAAACATAATTCTTCTGCTGTCCCATACAGATATCAACCTGAAAAGAAAAATGTTTCATCGTCACCTATTAAAGTCCAACCCAAAACTTTTATAGTCAAGGGTAAGGAGAAACAAACTCCTCAAAAAATAGTACATGGGAGGAACAGTCCACCCAAGGTGATGACTAACAAAAAAGGACCCAAGAAAGTTTGGGTACCTAAGTCTATGATTATTCCTCTTGCAGATGTGCTTAACAGCTCAAAACCAAAAAGAACAATGGTACCTGGACAGTGGGTGCTCACGGCACATGACGGGAAAAAGGTCTTTATTCCCAAAGATCCATGAGAAGAAGACAGGAGGGACAGTGACCTTTGGAGGAAATCAAAAAGGTTTCATTGTCGGAGAAGGTAATGTTGGTAAGAACCCCCTTCCAGTAATTCGGAAGGTTCTGCTAGTTGAAGGACTGAAACATAACCTACTTAGCATAAGTCAATTGTGTGATAGTGGGCTCACTGTTTCCTTCACCAAATTGAAGTGTAGTGTCACAAACGAGGATGACAAGATTATCTTTGAAGCTCAGAGACAAGGAGATCTATATAAGACCTCCCTGGAAAACCTTGCAAGTCAAAAGGTAACATGTCTAGTATCAGCAGAGGATGATAAATGGATATGGCACAGGAAGCTAGGGCATGCATCCTTAAAGACCATTGCTAAAATAATCAAACATGATTTAGTAAGTGGTCTGCCAAATTTGTCTTTCAAATCTGATGATACATGCTCAGCATGTCTCCAAGGAAAGCAATTAAAAAGTTCTTTCCATGCAAAGAACGTTGTTAGTACGAAGAGACCTCTGGAGATGTTACACATGGACTTGTTCGGACCCACTAGAACGGCTAGTTGTTCTGGAAAAAGATTTTGTCTTGTCATCGTTGATGACTACACCAGATTTACATGGGTACAATTCCTCGGAACAAAAGATGAAACTTTCAAGTCTTTCTTAATCATTGCGAAAAGAGTTCAAAATGAAAAAGGATATTGCATCACCAACATTCGTAGCGACAGAGGAGGAGAATTTATAAATGAAGAGTTCAACCACTACTGCGAAGAGAATGGAGTATTTCATCAAGTATCTGCTCCAAGAACTCCTCAGCAAAACGGAGTAGCCGAAAGGAAAAACATGTCACTTCAAGAAATGGCCAGGACTATGCTCAACGAGACATCTCTACCCAAGTACTTCTGGGCTGAAGCCATTCATACAGCATGTTACATTCAAAATAGAATATTTATGCGTCCCATCTTGAAGAAAACAGCCTATGAATTGTGGAAAGGAAGAAAGCCAAACATCTCATACTTTCATCCATTTGGAAGTACATGCTTTCTACTCAACACAAAGGATAACCTTGGAAAGTTTGATGCAAAATCAGATAAAGGACTATTCTTGGGATATTCACCCAATTCCAAAGCATTCCGAGTATATAACTCCAGAACAATGGCAGTCGAAGAGTCTATCAATGTTAAGTTCGAAGATAAACACGTAAGTGTAAATCAGATAACTCCAGAAGATGATGAACTGGAAATATGTGAAGCTCCCTTATCAAATCCAGCTCAGCCATCATCGCCCAACAAAGAGACAAATCCAATCATCCCCTCTTCAACTCAACCAGACGATGTTTGCGAAACTACGTCTGACGACATCTCCACAAGTCAAGTCATGACCTCCAGTGGTATCTCACTACCTCGAGACTGGAGATTCAAACCAGATCATCCTCCTACACAAATTATTGGAAATGTCCATGAAAAGGTAAGAACCCGATCCACCTTTAATGATTATGCTAACTGTGCGTTTCTTTCTGAGATAGAACCGAAGAACATAGGTGAAGCACTTCAAGATGAAGGGTGGATCCTAGCCATGCAAGAAGAACTGAATCAATTTGAGAGAAGCAAAGTCTGGGATTTAGTGCCTAAACCAGAAGACAAATCTATTATAGGCACCCGATGGGTCTTCAGGAATAAAATGGATGAAAATGGAAAAGTCACAAGAAACAAAGCTCGTCTGGTGGCCCAAGGGTATAATCAACAAGAAGGAATTGATTATACAGAAACGTTTGCACCAGTAGCAAGAATTGAAGCCATACGTATTCTTCTAGCATTTGCATGTCAGCACTCTATAAAACTATTTCAAATGGATGTGAAAAGTGCGTTCCTAAATGGGTATATTGAGGAAGAAGTCTATGTAAAGAAGCCTCCAGGTTTTGAAGATCAGGATCTACCAGACCACGTCTTCAAGCTAAAAAAAGCATTATATGGACTAAAGCAAGCACCACGCGCATGGTACGATGGCTTAAGTTCATTTCTGATGAACAATGGATTCTCACGAGGAAGCATCGACAACACTCTATTTAGAAGAAAGAGGTCCAAGGACTTGATTCTAGTGCAGCTGTACGTCGATGATATAATATTTGGGGCCACTAATGAAGCTCTCTGCCAAGAATTCTCAAAATTGATGCAGAGTGAATTCGAGATGAGTATGATGGGAGAATTAAAGTTCTTCCTAGGATTACAAATCAGACAGGAAGGAACCCGAACATATATTCATCAGACCAAGTACATTAATGATCTACTAAAGAAGTATTGCATGGAGAAAGAAAAAGCCATGGGAACCCCTATGCATCCTGGAACCATACTGGATAAAGGTGACGAATCAACTCCGGTTGACTCAACCAAATATAGAGGAATGATAGGTTCACTGTTGTACCTCACTTCAAGTAGACCAGGCATTATGTACAGCGTCTGTGTTTGTGCAAGATTCTAGGTAAGTCCCCAAGAATCTCATCTTAGTGCAGTAAAACGCATATTTCGTTATCTCATTGGAACAACTAATCTTGGTCTAGTCTATGAGAAAGGTGACGATTTCAGGCTAAGAGGATTCTGTGGTGCTGATTACGCCGGAGACAGAATCGAAAGAAAAAGCACAAGTGGAGGATGTCACTTTCTAGGACATTGTCTAATTTCATGGGCAAGCAAACGACAAAGCACAATCTCTCTCTCAACGGCTGAAGCAGAATATGTCGCTGCAGGTTCTTGCTGCACCCAACTTCTTTGGGTGAAGCATCAATTAGAGGATTATAATATTTTTGAGCATAAAATTCCATTATTATGTGATAACACAAGTGCCATTAATATTACAAAAAACCCTGCGTTGCATTCACGAACCAAACATATTGAAATTAAACATCATTTCATTCGTGATCATGTAGCCAAAGGAAATATTGACATTTCATACATACCCTCTGATGATCAACTGGCAGATATATTTACTAAACCACTCATTGAAAATAAGTTTGCATGCCTTAGAGAAAGAATAGGGATATTTCCTGCATTATAGATATACCTGCGTTGAGTTCGTCTGGTTAGCTTACTCTAAACTCAATATCCACTACAAGATATGCATTTAATGATGAAACAGTTGTGTCTTTTCATATGTATTACTTGCTCAGCACGCATACATAAATCCTGGCACTCCTTATCTCTCATCATTTAATGCGCATTAATTAACTGCACTATTCATCATGAGATTGATAATGTCGAGAAAATATTTACACTTTCCAACATAAAAAAAATTGACAATTTTGAAGATATATCTCTAATAACCGTTCTAATACACTTATACTTCATACTCTGTGCATTTGTAGTTGTCTTTCTGCCTTCCCCTTTTGCAGAAATCATGGCTCCTAACAAACGAAGAAATGTGAAGGCTCAAGAAGTCCTAAGCACGGAAGAGATTCAGATCATCCAGAAACAGCATGATCTTACTGCTCGCAATCGTAAACAACAAGTTTCTGAAATTGGACCTGTGAAGATTGAACATCTGGGGGACAGAAAGCTTGTCACCCCTAGATATCTCGATCTGAAGCTATATGAACATGCGAAGGTGGCTGGACTTGATCTTCTACTCTCACAGGCATGGGGAAACTTGTTCGAAATTTCCAAAACTTCAGTAATCACGCCTCTCGTTCAAGAATTCTACGATTGTGCTGTCAAGATAAACCCTAACCACATCCGAACAAGGTGTTTGGGGCAAGTGATCAATGTACACATCAGCGACGTGTCTCAACTACTCAATCTTCCTCTCGATGGGGTCTGCTACTCCTCTTCTTGGGAAAACTCTGAAAGCACTCCCTTCACTATCTGGAAGGAGGTTCCAAAATGTAACGCCCCAATTTTGGATTGAGGGTCACATAGTAATTACGCGGAAATTAAAACCTCTCAGAAAAACAACTCATTTTCTTAAAAGGTTTTCGTCTCTCTTAATTACTTAAAAATAATATAAGTAATAATTTTTCCCCATAAATAATAATTACTACGCGGAAAATATTACAACAAGAAAAATTGCTCAACAGCGAGCCCAAAAATAAAATAAATTAAAATAGCGGAAAAACTTAAGACATCAATCGTCTTCTTCAAACTTCTTCCACGATTCCGCTGCGCACTCTGATTTCGTAAAGCTTCTTCAAATGACGACGATCAACACCCTGTCTATTTTCTGGCGTTAAGCGCCCAAACACAAACAGAAAGGGTTAACTCGAGAACAAACAACAAATACCAAACAGCATGTTGAAAGGGAATAAAATAATTAACAACAACAATATTATCAATTGTGATATAAAACATCACAAGACCATAACACGGCAATCCATCAAGAACAGAACGAGAACATCAACACAATATTTTTCTTCCACATCATAAAATCAATTAAGATGTGCAAATGCTCTCTACTACTATATGCTTATAGTTATAATATATGGCCATTACATCACCCTTCTCGGGCCCAAAACATCACCCTTCACGGGCCAGGACAATCACGTGGGACAACGATCCACCACATTGCCCTCGGTCGATCCCACGGGACAACGATCCGTCACATCAACCTTAAAATCCTCAGTTGATCACGCGGGACAAAATACCGCCACATCAACCCAATAATCCTCAGTTGATCACGCGGGACAAATTACCGCCACATCAACCCAATAATCCTCAGTTGATCACGCGGGACAAATTACCGCCACATCAACCCAATATATATATATATATATATATACGATGCACATGCTATGACTATGCAAAATTCATGATCCTCATGGACCAACAATCCACACAAAACATCAGTCATAGCACACCCCACACACAATATAATAATCTTCAATATATCATGTAAACAATTCTCAATTTCAAGCATCACAATACCAACAATTTCATCCTCATAAACAAAATAATTCACAGAAATAAAATCATGGTAAACACAACTGACTCTATCTAGACCCAGAGTTACCCTTACCTTCTAAGGTAGAATCGCATAGGCTTCGTGTCCAACCTGTCAAGAGATTCGTAAACCACAATCAACCAATCATCGAGGAACAAACCCAACCCCATATAGTGTCCAGAAATAACCTTTACTATCAATAACTAGTTACATGTTTGAGATAAATAAGTTCGTTACAATTATTGTTAAGAAAAGAACACCAAGATTGACGTGAAATGGAAGCACAATAAGAAGGTTCCAAGGAAAAGCAGATTTGGTCTACCTACCTTTTCATACAAATTTCATAACTTCTAAACATAGTTCAACCACAAACTTGTTTATTAGTATCCACAAAAGCTAATTTATGGTTTTCGTCCACTGGTTTCATCATAGTTTGTTTTAGCTTTCACCGTTCAAAAATATTTACTGGCTCAACGAACCAGGAGAATCCTAATACGCACACAGAAGCAAAACGCACACACCCACATCATTGAACGCACACACATCACAAACCAAAATATACTCACAAGATTCTCAATCCCAATCGCATAAGGGCCTGGAGCATGTGAGGGACAAGGCAGACCAACAACGGCAGGAAGATCCAAGGTGGCTTGAGGGGCTGCCGGAACAGAGAATGGGGAGCTCGCAGCGGCGACGGCTTCGGGCGGCGGCGACGGCGGCAGAGAACGAACGGCAGCAGTGCGAGCTTGGCGACGGCGCGAGCTTGGACGGAGTGGTGGCGCGTGCTCGGAACCAAGGAAGGAACAGAGGCGACGAGCGGTAGAGAGAAATGAGCGATGGCTGTGCGAGGTCGAGGGACAGCGAAGAGGAACCTCAAACGGAATGGAGGAGTGGCGGCAGTGTCACAATCCAGTGGTGCGATGGCGAGGCGTCACGAACTGATGCTGCGACAACGAGTCTGGAGGAGAGGAGTGGAGGTCGGCGATGACGTGACCTCGGAACGGTGGTGGCTGGAGGGTCGAAGGTCGAAGAATAAAGGAAGAAGGCCGTGTGAGAATGAGAGAGTGAGGAATGGAGAAAAAGAAAGGAGGTGACGGCAGTTCTGAGGGAAGGGAGAGCATATGATTTTGGGTTTCTGTTGAGAGAGAAAATTAATGGGGTAGCTAGGGTTTTAGATGTGAGTTGAGAGAGAGATAAATTTGTTATTTAAGGGGAAATATGTTATTTCAGTTTTTCTTCTCTATCTCTTAACCAAAATTCATATCTTAATTTTAAAATTCAAACACAATCTTGTATAATTTAACTAGGTTCATAATTCAAATAACCAATATATAATAAAATAGAATTTAATATATATATATATATATATATCGACAATAGGTTACTGTTATTATTATTATTTTTCTTTCTTATAATCATATATATATATATATAAAAACTTACCAAAACAAAACTATAACTAATTAAAACAAGGATAAAAATAGCTATTAGTATATCACATAAAAATAAGTAATATGTTCATCTTAATTTTCAAATCAAATCTACTTAATTTTATGATAAGATAAAATACAATTTATGTTCAAAATATGATCTCAACCAAAACCTAACAAAGTAAAATATATTTAAATAAATATATCAGATACGTATGAGTTATATATTATTATTTTCTTTTTTCCTTTTTCTTTTTAAATAAATAGTCATTTATAATTAAATACATGTTTACATATATATAACAAAACATTTCTTTAATATAATATATATATATATATATATTTAATATAGGTTTCTAAAATAGTTTAACCCAAAATACTCACACTAGAAAATATATTTCTAACAGTTAAATTAAAAAAACTTCATATATATTCTTCTAAAATTTTCATGATAAATACAAAGCAATTCAACTAACACAAACTCATTCCAATAATAATAAAATCAGTCAAACGATCAACCAAGGACCAAACTGAAACTACTAAGTAGTTCAAGGATCAAAACATAATTAATCTAAACTCAAGGACCAAAAATGTAAATACTAAAAATAGAGGGTCTTACACAAAAAGCTCCACCTCTCGACGAGTGAAAAACCTAGTTGAGGAATGCATTTTCCCTCATGCTGTTCTTAGCAAGGTTGTGTTACCTAAAGAAGGGTCTCGAGACTTAGTAAATAAGTTCTCTCAGTGGGCTCTATTCCAACTACAGCATCGCAGAAAAGTTAACTGGCCTGACCTTTTGTTTCAATACATGTTTCATACTCTGGAACAGTCTAACACCAACCTTCCTTATGGGTCGCTTATATCAGCCCTTATGCATCACAAGAAACTAATCAATCCCTCTATTGAAGTGGTGCAATACATTTCATCCGACTATGTCTCTGCTACTCCTATCAAATTTGGAGATGTTCGTCGTATGAATTTGTCCGTTGACATATCTGGAGTACCCCCAGAACTCTTAAGTGACTGGACTAAGAGGAATCAACAATGGAGACCTCCTTCACCAACTCCGTCTGATGCCTGCCTCAAACGTCGTCGTTTGGACACTCCATCTCCACAATGTTCAGATCATGCTCACCAGACTGAGTCTCCCGAATGCTTGCCTACGCCCACGATCTTGCATGCATCAACCTCGTCTAAACCACCTCCTGAGACTGTGCACTCCACAACTGAACTCATTTCTAACTCTCATGCTCAATATTTGAAGTTCTTTCCTCAAATCTTTCACAAATATATTTCGGATGTCTTTGACGTCCAAGATGATGGCAATTGTGGATTCCACTGTCTTGCTCAATGGCTGGGTCATCCTCAGGATTACTGGCCAGAAGTTCGCAAGTTACTTATCCAGGAACTTCTATCTCATAGAGTGCTGCATTCCAAAACCTTTTGCTCTGACAAAGACATTGACACCTTGTGTCTGGCTCTCTCGTTCAATGAAAATGAACCTGCACCTGAGTCCAAGTTGTTTACAGTTCCGGATATGGGGTTATTAGCTGCCACTGCATTTCGCATTGTTCTAGTCACCTTAGCCCCTAACCAGTGTTGCACATATCTCCCACTTCTTGGCCCTGTTGATGATTCTCCTACAATTGCTGTTTTGGGCAACATTGCCAGTCGACACTGGGTTCGCGTCAAGCTCCTCGAGAACTCTCCACTACCTACCATTTCACCTCAATGGAAGCATCATTCCTCTCCTGATGCCCGAGGATGGGAAGTGCCTCTTCAATCCAAAATCCTACACTTCAAAAATCTACTACAAATTGAAGCTGGGCAATTTCTGGATTCATTATTTGAAGTCCCTAGCATTGACAATCCCATCCATCTTGATAACGACTCTGAGCCTGACCCCACTCCTAGCACTGACCTCTCTTGCTTAGACCTTGAATTCACTCGTCTCAACTTACATGATATTGAAGTTGATCTTCGTCTGCATCTTGGTCAAAGTCAACCTGCTCATTCAATGTCCCAAAGGGTAGATGCTCACATTAATACATCTTTTAATGCATCTTATCCGTCCCCACCGGTTCGTACCCATAAAGCTATGGATCTGGATCTCAAGCTTGCACCTCCGGGATTCTTCACTTGTGATACAGGCATGTCTCTCCATCAGGTCTACTCCATGCCCTGTTACCCTCCAAGTTCTGGCTCTGCCTTGGGCAAACGCAAGCGCTCCCAGAATGCACCTAATGCTCATCTGCTCTCAGATGTATGTCTTCAGGCCTTTGGTTTCCCTTTCTGCTTTAAGGCTGGATTGTGGCTTCCCCATGGATGTCCTGCCTCTCAGCTTACCCTATCCATGCCTTCATGCCAACAATTCTTCCACTACGATTGGGAACTCACTGTTCGCAGGGATGTCCACATTGCTTCAATTCCTCTTCATCTGGCTGGTAGAGTTGACTCCGTGGTTCTCAAGTTTAGGACATGGACACTCGTACTACTTCCTATGCTGCCACCCGTTTTGAAGACTCTGGATTTTGCTTGGCAGTGTCTTTCTCCTTCGCCGCTCATTCCTACTGTGGCATATTTCACTCCCATTCTGCCATCTCGTACAACATCCCCGTTGGTCACTCAAAGTTCACATCTTGACTCTGATGATGTTCGCACCATGGTTTCCCTCCTTTCTTAGGAAGTTAAAACCTTCAACACTCGCTTATCTCATGAAAGGGCCGTTCTGCATCAGGCTGTGAATGCTCGTCTTGAATCCATGGATACTAATCTTTCTATAAGATAGATGCTCGTTTCACTCAGCTGCAGGACTCTATTGCTCTACTTCTAAGGCTTTCTAAGCCATCCTCTTAATATATTCTCTTTGTTATCTCTTATCCTTACCTCTTATTATCTCAATGGATATTTTGTCTTTGTTTTTGATAATGTCAAAGGGGGAGAAATTATATAACAAATGACAAAGTAGAAGACAACACATATTTAGGGGGAGCTAATAAATATTAATCATAGGGGGAGGAATTATATATATACAAGACCTTACTCTCATTTGTTTTAGAAATTGTCATTATCAAAAAGGGGGAGATTGTTAGAGTAAAATATTTAAATAAATTAACCTATTTTGATAAATAACAATTTCGCTAAGTGTTACTAACTTTCTTTAAAAGATTTCATATTCAGGAACACTTATGAACTGAAGCCATGCTGAAAACATTATCAAAAAGCAAATGAAGAGACCGTCCGCCTATGAGAAATGAGTCTGCCTTCAGAGTAAAGTTCGTCCGCCTGCAAAGACCGTCCGGCTCAATCCTGGTCAAACACATGGGTTGACTAAAGAGCAAAGACTGAAGACTCGTGCAAAAAGAATTAGCTTAAAGAGGATCGTTTGCTCAAACCGAAGATGAGCTGTCATGCACCTCTTGGTGGATCAGAGCATTAATGGCGAAAGAGACAGAATTAAGCGCCTTATTCCTTGAAGGTTCAAATTCTCTGACATTCCTTAATTCAAGCTGCTTTTGCTGAATTAACGACGATATCCTCTGATCATCGTATCTCCCCAACGGCCAAATTCAAATCTTCTGGTCAGAGCATTAATTACCGGATTAGCTTTAATGCATATGCATTAATTGCAGCCTCTGAGAACCAGAACAAAAGCATCGCCAGACGATATCACTCTCTATCTGTTGAAGAAGCATTCTTCACTTGGCAGAATACATCAAGCATTGCAGAAGTATCTGTTACTCACAATCAAGCAAGTATTCAACGGAACTATTTTTGAAGATCTTCATCAGCGCCTCCAGTTATCATCCTACTGAAGATATAAATAGTGGCCTCTGCATCATCTTCAACTTGGCGACTTACACACTATCAAAGAATTCAAATCCTTCAAGTCAGTTTACAAATTTGAACAAGCTTTAGTCAAGAATACTCAGTAACCTTAGCCTTCTCATTTTCTGAGTTTAGTCGCCAACTAGTGTGAAATCCCTACAGAGTGAAAAAATCTTATCCTTTCTCACACAAGCCCTTCAGAGAACCAATTTGTATACCCTCTCTGATTTGAGAACTTCATAGTTTCTACCCACTCTTTGTGACGAGATTCCTGTAGAAAACAAACCTTCTTGAAAAAGAACTGGGAGGAGTCCTGTCGAATACTCGAGAGATAAAGGAGAAGTCCTAGAAAACTTGTAAAGGAGTAGTCCTCAGAATACTGGGAGAAGTCCCTGAGAACACTTGTACTATTCTATTGAAATAGTGGAAAATCTTGGTATAGCCAAGGACTGGACGTAGCGCTATCGGTTTTGGGGGGTGAACCAGGATAAATATTGTGTGTGCTTTATTCTTCAAGCTCTAAGTTTATTTCCACTGCACATATCATTCAACGTTTTCGAACTAATAATAACTATATTGCGAGAAAGTTTATAAAAGTCACTCACACAATTCAAACCCCCCCTTTCTTGTGTGGTTTTATTACTATCAGTTTCCTCTGTTGTATGAATATTAATGAAAATGAGCTACAATATGATAAATTTATGAGAGACATTTGTTTTGGAAACTTGAGATGTTCTGAAAGGTTATTTTTGAAAGTGTTATTTCCGCATTTTTTTACAATGTGACCCTCAACCCGAAATCGGGGAGTTACAGGTAGGAAGTGTGAAGAAGGTCTTGCTCCTGACCCTGGCTGTGGTTTTGATGACGACAAACTCATCAACAAAAAGAAGAAAAGAAGACTTCAAAGAATCAAGCACTCAAGTCCATCAATAGTCTAGAAGTCTTAGAATCAGGTGAGTTATGCTTCCAAAGGTTTATTAAAGCATAAAGGCTCTTAAAACACCTAATCTAATCAAGTTAAGTGTTTTCATAACTTAAAAGAAGTAGAAAACCTTAAGCAAGTCTCAAAGAACAAGTTTCTGGAAAATGGGCTTCTGTGTAATCGATTACACCATTATGGTAATCGATTACACCTAGGCAAGTAATTGATTACTCATGTCTTGTAATCGATTACATGTTTGAAATTCAAATTCAAACTGAAACGGTCACTTGTGTAATCGATTACACTAAGTATGGTAATCGATTACCAGAACGAAAAAGTGCATCTTTTCATGAACCATTGTGTCCCAAACCTTTTGAAAAGGGTTGTGATGGTTCAAGGACGTTTCCCTTGCCTATATAAAGACCATTTGAGTCCAGAAAACATAAGAACACACAACACACAACACACACGAATCATACACATTACACATGAGAAAAACACATTAGGCCAAAGCTTTGTCAAAATAGTTCATCTTTTAGAACTTAAATCTTTTGGAGCCTAAATTCTGAGTTCATGATCTTCATGTTTATAAGAACACTTTAGTTGTTCATATCTTGAAGAACTCAAAATTGTTTTATGCTTAAAAGCCTTAAAGCATAATTTCTCATGTTCAATCCAATTGTGTGTTAAAGGGTTGAAACAGCCAATTGTAACATCTTCTTCATCTCTTTCTGTAAGATTGAGTTCTTCACCGTGGTATTTGGTGAAAGGTTGTTGTCACTGAAAGTGGTTTGCTTTCAGGGTTTCGATTGAAGACAAGTTTGTCTTCAAGGTCTGAGGGTGGTTTGCCTTCAGGAATTGAAAGCGGTTTGCTTTCAGGGTTTGTTGAAAGTGGTTTTATTTCACAGGATATTGGTAGAAGTTCTTGGGGTCCTTGGGTTAGGAACTTGTAAGAATGGAGAACCCATAGGGATCACCCAGTTGATAATATTATTGGTGATATTTCTAGAGGCGTTTCTACAAGGCTACGCTTAAATGATTCAGTTTTGAATATGGCCTTCGTCTCTCAGATAGAACCATCAAAAGTAAATGATGCTCTAGAAGATGAATATTGGATTGTAGCAATGCAAGAAGAACTAAACCAATTTGAAAGGAATCAAGTTTGGGAACTTGTTCCTAAGCCTAGTGATCTAATTTGAAGTGTCCAGGTTTACCACATTCGAAACATGTGATCTTTTGTGACGAAGAGGGATCATTGTTTCTTTGGAAAGATTTATTGTTGAATTTAACACTTTTTCTTTTAAGAAACTTTCCAAAGTTCTTGACTAGAAGATTTAAATTTTCATCTTCTTCTTCAGAACTCGCATCATAATCTTCTTTGATGCTTTCCTTTGCCTTTAAGGAAATTGATCGATACTTCTTCTCATGTTGTTCATGCTCTTCTAAACGATTCAATTCCAACTCATGTTCTTGGAGTTTTCCAAACAGAGTTGCAAGAGACATATTTGATAAACTCTTCTTCTCAGAGATGGCTGTGACTTTTGGTTGCCATACTCTTGTAAGTGATCTTAGAACTTTCATGTTCAAGTCACTATTTGAAAATTGTTTTCCAAGAGCAATCAAATGATTAATTAAATGAGTGAATCGTTTTTGCATATCTAATACCTTTTCTCCTGGAAGCATTCTGAACATTTCATATTCCTGAGAGAGAGTATTGATCTTTGATCTCTTGACTTCATCTGTTCCTTCATGAGTCACCATCAACGTATCCCATATTTCTTTTGATGAAGTGCACGTTGATACTCTGAAGAATTCGTCCATGCCAAGAGCAGATGTAAGGATGTTCATCCCTTTGAGATCATATTGAACCTTCTTCTTTTCTTCTTCACTCCAAGTACTTTCTGATTTTGGTTGTGAAGTTCCTTCTTCATTTGTTGTTACAGGCACAAAGGGTCCTTCTTCAATGGCTTTCCATATTCCTGAGTCTAATGACTTTATGAATATCTTCATCTTGATTTTCCAGAAGTCATAATGTTCTCCATTGAAGAATGGTGGCCGGTTTATGTTGAATCCTTCATTTGTTCCATGATTGGAAGAGGATGCCATCTTTTCCCGGATCTTAGGAATAACTTACCTAAACCTTCGCTCTGATACCAATTGTTAGAACAGATAGCAACCTGAGAGGGGGGGTGAATCAGTGTTGCCCCAATTTTCGCCTTATTGAAATTGTTACTTTCAAGTTTATGATGATCACGAATTGATCGTTGTGATTGCAGCGGATATGAACAATACTTGAAAGTAAATATGAAGGATAAAGAGAATCACACACAAGATTTATCCTGGTTCGCCTTCAATCCACCGAAGACTACGTCCAGTCCCTCAAGAAAACCCCTTGAGGATTTTTCCACTATTGATAAGAATTTCTTACAAGTTCCTAACCCAAGGACCCCAAGAACTTCTACCAATATCCTGTGAAAGCAAACCGCTTTCAACAGCCCCTGAAAGCAAACCGCTTTCAGTTCCTGAAGGCAAACCACCCTCAGACCTTGAAGGCTAAACCACCTTCAATGAAAACCCTGAAAGTAAACCACTTTCAGTGACAACAACCCTTCACCGAATACCACGGTGAAAAAGTCAATCTTACAGAAAGAGATGAAGAAGATATTACAATTGGCTGTTTCAATCCTTTAACACACAATTGGATTGAACATGAGAAATTATGCTTTAAGGCTTTTAAGCATAATACAATTCTGAGTTCTTCAAGATATGAACAACTAATGTGTTCTTGTAAACATGAAGATCATGAACTCAGAATTTATGCTCCAAAAGATTTAAGTTCTAAAAGATGAACTAATTTTGAAAGAGCTTTGGCCTAATGTGTTTTTCTCATGTGAAATGTGTATATTTCGTGTGTGTTGTGTGTTGTGTGTGTTGTGTTTTCTGGACTCAAATGGTCTTTATATAGGCAAGGGAAACGTCCTTGAACCATCACAACTCTTTTCAAAAGGTTTGGGACACAATGGTTCATGAAAAGATGCACTTTTTCGTTCTGGTAATCGATTACCATACTTAGTGTAATCGATTACACAAGTGACCGTTTCAGTTTGAATTTGAATTTCAAACATGTAATCGATTACAAGAATGGAGTAATCGATTACTTGCCTTGGTGTAATCAATTACCATAATGATGTAATCGATTACACAGAAGCCCATTTTCCAGAAACTTGATCTTTGATACTTGCTTAAGGTTTTCTACTTCTTTTAAGTTATGAAAACTCTTAGCTTGATTAGATTAGGTGTTTTAAGAGCCTTTATGCTTTAATAAACCTTTGGAAGCATAACTCACCTAATTCTAAGACTTCTAGACTATTGATGGACTTGAGTGCTTGATTCTTTTGAAGTCTTCTTTTCTTCTTTTTGTTGATGAGTTTGTCGTCATCAAAACCACAGCCAGGGTCAGGAGCAAGACCTTCTTCACAGTATTTAGGAATAAGTTAGATGAAAATGGTATTATAGTTAGGAACAAAGCAAGATTAGTTGCTCAAGGGTATAATCAAGAGGAAGGTATAGATTTTGATGAAACTTATGCACCAGTAGCAAGGTTGGAAGCCATAAGACTATTATTGGCGTATGCTTGTTTTTTAAATTTCCCATTATATCAAATGGACGTCAAAAGTGCTTTCCTGAACGGAAGCATTCAAGAAGAAGTCTATGTGAAGCAACCTCCAGGATTTGAAGATCCAAAGTTCCCTTCACATGTCTTCCGATTAAAGAAGGCACTCTATGGTCTTAAGCAAGCCCCTCGTGCATGGTATGATAGATTAAGTACTTTCCTTTGTGATAAAGGATTTCAAAAGGGTAAGGCTGATACAACCTTGTTCATCAAAAGAACCAAAGGTAATACCTTATTAGTTCAAATTTATGTTGATGATATTATCTTTGGTGCAACTAACGAATCTCTTTGTAAGGATTTCTCTAACATGATGCAAGAAGAATTTGAGATGTCCATGATGGGACAATTAAATTTCTTTCTTGGTTTGCAAATCAAGCAATCAAGTGATGGAATATTCATCAACCAATCAAAGTTTTGCAAGGAACTATTAAAGAAATATGATTTGGATGATTGCAAAGCCATAGCCACACCAATGGGGTCTAACACATATTTAGATCAAGATGAATCCGGCAATCAAGTTGATATTACCAAATATAGAGGTATGATCGGATCTCTTTTATACTTATCTGCAAGTAGACCTGATATTATGTTTAGTGTGTGTCTATGTGCTAGATATCAAGCATCTCCTAGGGAATCACATTTGAGTTCTGTTAAACGAATTTTCAAATATCTGAAAGGAACTACAAATGTTGGATTGTGGTATCCCAAGGGAAGTGTTTGTGATTTGATTGGATATTCTGATTCTGATTATGCTGGTTGTAAAACTGAAAGAAAGAGTACAAGTGGTACTTGTCACTTGTTAGGAAATGCTCTTGTTTCATGGTCTTGTAAGAAACAAGCATGTGTTGCTCTAAGTACTGCAGAAGCAGAATACATTGCTGCAGAAAGTTGTTGTGCACAAACTCTATGGCTCAAACAACAACTCAAAGATTATGGCTTAGAGCTGGGCTGCATTCCAATCAAATGTGACAACACAAGTGCCATTAATCTCACTAAAAACCCTATCATGCATTCTCGAACTAAGCATATTGATATACGACATCATTTTCTTCGAGATCATGTTATGAGGAAAGATATTGAGATTTCATTTGTGGATACACATAATCAGTTAGCAGATATCTTTACTAAACCTCTTCCTAAGGAATCATTTTTTAAGATAAGAAGAGAATTAGGAATTTTAGATGAGCATGACATTTAAGGTAACATGTTATTTGCATAAGCTTTATGATAATTATATATTCATATGCATTTTGTGCTTAAATATTTATATGAAAATGTGTTACATAGGATTCTAGAGCCTAGAACTCACAAAAATGTCCTAGTAATCGATTACTATAGGCCCTGTAATCGATTATCCATGTTCTAAGTCCTCGTGCCTAATAGAACTATCTGAGTAATCGATTATCATAACTGCCATAATCGATTACATATTCAAAAATTTGAAATTTTTCAAATTTGTAACTGATGTAATCGATTACCCTAACTGCAGTAATCGATTACATACTCGAAAAATTGCCAGAATTTCAATTTCCCTCCATCTTTTGAAATTCAAACTTGGCATAACTGCTCCGTAATCGATTACTTAAACTGCTGTAATCGATTACATGCTCGGGATATTTAAGTCAGCTTTAGGAATTGATTAGTCATCCTTCTACATTCTGATTTTTACCATCCAAGACACCATGTCTTTCTCTCCATGCCTATCCTCAGCCTTTTCTCCTCACAACCCACTCAATTTCTCTCGTCTTCTTCCCACTTCTGATGAGAAAACTCGCTTTATTTCTCACTTTCTCACCCAGTCAGTTCGAACCCCATCTTATGCTGATTTAGATTCTTTCATCGACGCTGGTCTAACATTTCCCGCTTTACTCGGAGATCAATATGTTGATACTTTCCTTACATCAACCACACCCTACTATCCAGAGTTAGTCAAAGTATTCTACTGTAACTTGCAAGTTGCTGGTACCAGTATTACCTCTTCTGTAAAAGGGACTACCATTCAGTACTCTCTTGTTTCTCTTGGCAAATGCTTGGGCCTTCCATTTTCTGGTGCTGAGTTGGGAACAAGTTTGCCCTGCCCCTGGCCTGACTATAACTCTGACTCTTTTTATCGCACTTTGTGCCGCTTTACTCCTTCAGAGGTTCAGAAACTTCATCCTCCTCGCACCAAAACTTGTCCCTTTCATGTTGATGTTCTTACCACTACCAACCACTTGCTTCATTATTTTGTTCATCACATCCTTCTGCCTCAAGAAGACCTTCATGCTCATATTAGTGAGTTAGAACTCCAAGTTTTATATGGCATCCTTCATGGTCACGCTATTAACTGGGCCTTCTTAGTGATGCACCATATGCTTACTTGCAGAACTAAAGCACAGTCATTTCCCTATGCTCCTAGTATCACTCGTCTTCTCCTTCAATCTGGAGTTCCCATTTCCGATTCCTCTGATGTTCGCTCTTCAAATTACAAATGTGTTAATTCTCGGATACTATCAAGCTTAGGTTTATTTCATGACTATGGAATTGATACTCTTTCCTGGTTACTTCATTATGACGGCATTGGCGTCTTGTCCGATGATGAAGACATGTCTGATGACTCTTAGTTTTATCCGCCTTTGTTTCATTCACTGTTGCTATTTGTAAAAATTCTGCATTTGCTCTCTTATATGTATAAGTTTTGTTCATGATTTACATGTTTACCCCTACCCCCAATGCTTTATGTTGCAATATATACTTGTGTGTATGCCTGAACATTTTTGGCCTTTTCTTCTTTTTGATGAAGTCAAAAGGGGGAGAAAGGTTTCTGTGCTCTTAAAGATCATATGCAGGAATTCAACAAGTACATTAGAAAGGGGGAGAAATATCAGAAATACTAGATTCCATCAAATAGGGGGAGTTAAGCATCAAGAATGCATATATGAGCTTCAAGTATCAAGAATGTGTTTGCCATCATCAAAAAGGGGGAGATTGTGAAGAAGGTCTTGCTCCTGACCCTGGCTGTGGTTTTGATGACGACAAACTCATCAACAAAAAGAAGAAAAGAAGACTTCAAAGAATCAAGCACTCAAGTCCATCAATAGTCTAGAAGTCTTAGAATTAGGTGAGTTATGCTTCCAAAGGTTTATTAAAGCATAAAGGCTCTTAAAACACCTAATCTAATCAAGCTAAGTGTTTTCATAACTTAAAAGAAGTAGAAAACCTTAAGCAAGTCTCAAAGAACAAGTTTCTGGAAAATGGGCTTCTGTGTAATCGATTACACCATTATGGTAATCGATTACACCTAGGCAAGTAATCGATTACTCATGTCTTGTAATCGATTACATGTTTGAAATTCAAATTCAAACTGAAACGGTCACTTGTGTAATCGATTACACTAAGTATGGTAATCGATTACCAGAATGAAAAAGTGCATCTTTTCATGAACCATTGTGTCCCAAACCTTTTGAAAAGGGTTGTGATGGTTCAAGGAATTTTCCCTTGCCTATATAAAGACCATTTGAGTCCAGAAAACATAAGAACACACAACACACAACACACACGAATCATACACATTACACATGAGAAAAACACATTAGGCCAAAGCTTTGTCAAAATAGTTCATCTTTTAGAACTTAAATCTTTTGGAGCCTAAATTCTGAGTTCATGATCTTCATGTTTATAAGAACACTTTAGTTGTTCATATCTTGAAGAACTCAGAATTGTTTTATGCTTAAAAGCCTTAAAGCATAATTTCTCATGTTCAATCCAATTGTGTTGTAAAGGGTTGAAACAGCCAATTGTAACATCTTCTTCATCTCTTTCTGTAAGATTGAGTTCTTCACCGTGGTATTCGGTGAAAGGTTGTTGTCACTGAAAGTGGTTTGCTTTCAGGGTTTCTATTGAAGACAAGTTTTTCTTCAAGGTCTGAGGGTGGTTTGCCTTCAGGAATTGAAAGCGGTTTGCTTTCAGGGTTTGTTGAAAGTGGTTTGCCTTCACAGGATATTGGTAGAAGTTATTGGGTTCCTTGGGTTAGGAACTTGTAAGAAATTCTCATCAATAGTGGAAAAATCCTCAAGGGGTTTTCTTGAGGGACTGGACGTAGCCTTCGGTGGATTGAAGGTGAACCAGGATAAAATCTTGTGTGTGATTCTCTTTATCCTTCACAGTTTACTTTCAAGTATTGTTCATATCCGCTGCAATCACAACGATCATTTCGTGATCATCATAAACTTGAAAGTAACATTTCAATAAGGCGAAAATTGGGGCAACACTGATTCACCCCCCCTCTCAGGTTGCTATCTGTTCTAACAGGAAGTAGTGTTCAAGAAAGCCTGGGGGTCAAAAATTGCATTTTGGCAGTTTCGAGACCAAAATTTAATTTCAGAAAAGTTTAGGGACCAAAATTTAATTACTGAAAAGTTTAAGGACCTGGTTATAATTTGTATTTTTGAAGGGACCAGAACTGAACTCCCAAAAAAGTTTTAAATCCTACGCTTGTATTGCATAACTATAAGTGTATACCTTATACCCTGAATAGTAAGTTAAGCTAGATAATATTTACGCTAAGTGTACTTGTGAAGGTATGACGAGCAGAACCGAGATCAGAAACGAGACGAGCACGAGGAAGGAAAACACCGACAGTGAGAGCACTTCGATTTTTACTATTATTATTATATGATGTTTTTGCATGGATTTTTGTGATTTGATACTTTTTGTGATGTGGTTGGACATGTGTTGTTATTATGATAGCATGATGAGATGTTGCCATGAATGGATGAATTCTTGTTTAGATTGATTATGAAATGTTATGTGATATGATATAAAAAGCAAGATGTTGAATTGAGAGTTGAATTGTTGAAATATATGCTTAGGATGATAATATGTTTTCGTATGAGTATTTGTTGATTGTTATCGAATGCAAAATCAGGTTTCCAACGAGAAGAGAACCTCGTGAAGCCCTATGAGTATGGCGATCGTGGCCACTCAAGAGAGGGGTGTGACTGTTGATGGTGACGAGTTCGGGCTTAATGCGATTGAATCGTTGTGTGACTAACCATAGAGCTTTTATGAATAAAGAGACCTAGGGGTTTTTATAACGACAACGTATCAAGTTTGAGACTGGATGATCGGCGAAAACCAGAAGTTGCTTCCATGATCAATTACTAATAATGACTATGAGGGTCATCATAAAAAGTAGCAAGGAAACTTGAGAAACTACTTTTGTCCCGCCTCCATTATGCGCTGACGTTGAGAAAGATAAAAGCATGTGCACAAGCATATAGACTGAGCATAGGGTTGACTTACGTATGACTTAAGTTTATCTTTTTTGCAATATGAAGCATGTGATTATATGATGTGAGTTGAGATGATTGAGATAAACTGTATTATGCTATTGTTGTATGCCTTACATGTATCACATGACTTGGTTATTTCTAGAAGTTGACCCTTGCATTTGTGTTTTTTTGTTGTTGTTTGGGTGTGACTGCCAGACGAAGGAGGACCCTTGAGGCGGGGGGGGGGGGGGAATACATGCTCCTCGATGAGGAGGATAAGTCGGTGTGGGTGTTCGACCACCCCAAGCATAGAGCAACCTATGTCGATTAAATTGCGAAAGACGTGCTGGATGAGACTAACCGAGTGATCAAGTGCATCTTCTACAGAGGGATCCTAAACATTCCCCTTCCACCCCATCATTTCTGGGACAACCGACGTTAGGCACGACTGCCTTGTCGATGACTCATTTGCATGCGGCTGATCCCGAGGATTCTTTATTCTCCCCAACCTACACAGCTTTCTCCCCCCTACACTGGTGAACCTACACAATGGACAACCCTCGAGGACATGGACGAGGACACCGTGACTTCGCCAACAATTTCCTTGGGGGAGAAGGAGGAGCTGGAGCTAGAGCTGGAGTAGAAGCAGGAGGAGGACCCAGAGGAAGACCCGGAGGAGGACCCAAAGGAGGACCCGTAGGAGGACCCATGAGATGATTTCATCTAGGACATGATGGCTTGGCAGGATGCTATTATACAACTTGGAAAGCTGTGCCGGAGGCTTGAGCGTCAGCGGAGGGGCTTTGACGTGGGTGTTTGTATCGGGATAGAGCATAGGATTAGCATGACTAACTTGTGTCTGTACTTGATACCAAATCTGCAAGTGTACAGAATATATCGAAGCAATATAAAAGATTATCGTCTCCACAGGGATAGGAATTGATTTTGGACTTAAACTTAATCGTTAGAGCAGAAAATAAAAAGAAAATATTTTGAGTTTTTGTGATGATTGGTAACATAAAGCAAGACTAAAAGAAAATAGAAAACTATGATGAAAATAGCACTTGGGTTCAAGTTTCACCTAACCAAAATGAGCTTCTCACAAACAAATTTTCATATGAATTTGGAAATAGTTCTATGGTGCTCTAGCCTAGAACTTCTACTTGTTAATGCCTTAATCAAATAGAACTTTCAATTACAATTACCAAACCTAATACCTTAGTGTTTAGTTAATCCAATTAAAGCATTAGTGTTCTTAGTTCTGGCCAACACAACAAGTTCCCACCCTTATACCTAAGTGGTGGATAAATCGATTAATCTAATCCCATTTCCCTTAAATCCTACCAACTACCGTTATGCAAGAAATAAGCATGATTACTCGCGTATACTCAAGCATGATAATGTTAGTATAGATAGCAACCTGAGAGGGGGGTGAATCAGGTTTGCACAATTTTTCGCCTTAATTTGCCTTAATGAAACTTGTTACTTTCAAGATAAAGATGATCACAAATAATGATTGTGAGTGCAGCGGAATCAAACGTTGCTTGAAAGTAAAAGATGAGGGTTAGGAGAAATCACACACGGATTTTATCCTGGTTCACCTTCAAACCACAGAAGGCTACGTCCAGTCCCTCAAGAAACCCTTGAGGATTTTTCCACTATTGATAAAAACTTCTTACAAGTGCTTACACCAAGGACTTTAAGAATTTCTATCAACAACCTGAAAGCACACCACTTTCAGAATCCCAACCTTCACCGAACCCTACGGTGAATCTTTCACTCAACCAGAATGAAGATGAAAAAGAATTTCTACACAGCTGAATCAATCCTTTAATACAAGAATGGATTGATCATAGGAGTTATGCTTTAGGCACTTATCATATGAAGGCTCTTTCTTATTCTGAGTTCTTCAACAGTTGAAGAGCATAAGTGTTCTTGAAAACAAAGAATAAGAAACTCAGAATTTTGGCTCTTAATGAATATGAAAGTTGTATAACAATGGTTTCAATTGTGTATGAAAGTCTTGTTTCGTTTCTGAGCCTAAATGGACTATTTATAGGCACTAGAGATTATCCATGAACCAACACAAGGCTTCCCAAACGTTTTGAGACACAATGGTTCATGAAATAATGCAACTGTCGAGCAGGTAATCGATTACAGTACTTAAGTAATCGATTACGCTATGTGACCGTTGCTGTTTGAATTTCAAATTCAAACATGTAATTTATTACAAGCAAGCTGTAATCGATTACTTTCCTCTGTGTAATCGATTACCTTAAGGGTGTAATCGATTACACTCAAGTCCATTTTCTAGATAATGAATCTTTAAGTCCTAATTGAGTTTTTCTACCTCTTTTAACTTATGAAAAGGATTAAACTCAATTACTTTTAATTGTCTTAAGCCTTCATACTTAAAGAAACCTTAGAAGCATAACTTACCTAAAAAGTAAGACTTAGTCAAAGCTAGAACCCTTGAGGTTGCTTGAGATATGTTCCACTGGTTCTTCTAAGTCTTCTTTTCTTCTTTTTGTAGACGAGTTTGTCGTCATCAAAACTTCAGTCAGGGTCAGGGGCAAGACCTTCTTCACAGATAACCATGGGGAGAAGATACATATAACAAAAACTTTATTCATATGATAAAATGAAAACTTAAAGTATAAATTAGAGAAAGGATTCACTAACAACCCAAATGCTAAAGAGAAACTAGCCTAGCATGGCTAGATTAAACATAAAGCTAATAACATAAACCTGGATATTAGGACTCCAAAGGTCTCTTACAAGCTTCGAGAACAAAGCTACAAAGGAAGGAACTCATCCAAGTACAAGGTTCTATGGTTTTTACAAAAGAAAAGCCAACTATGTATTTATAGCCAATTCTGACAGCAAGCCAACGCTTGGGCGCTGGGAACATGATGAATTTCTTGCCTTCTGGCAGAGAGCCAACGCATGAGCATTGGATTCCCAACGCTCAGGCATTGGGAGCACGACAAACTCCTCATTTTCTTGCTCTTGACCTTCTCTTTTGATTCCTTTTATCAATGCTTTGATGAGGCTTTATGGTGGCTTCAAGAATGTTTTTCAACAGCTAAAACCTTCATTCTTCACCATTTGAACATGTAAAAAATCTTTTTCTTTCTTGTTGCTTCAACTCTTCATTTAATCCACAAACCCATTTAGCTCTAACTCCTCTTCTTCTTCATCAAATCACCCATAAACCACCTAATAATGACCAGAACTCTAACAAGGACTAAAACTCTAATAAAACATAACTAAAAGGACTAAAAACCAAAAAATAACTAAACTATATGCAAATGAAAAAATAAAATAAAAACTCTAACAAATACAATAAAAAATATATGAGACTCAAATAAAATAAAACAAAGAAAAAGAAATTTAAAAGACCTTTAAACCCCAGTCATCACAGCACTATACCCAGCGAAAGCTTGTCCTCAAGCGTACAACACTTTGAGAAGAGCTTGTCCTCAAGCTCAGAACAAATCACCCTTCTAGAGAAACAAAGCACAAGATACATATTTTAAGAAAACACAGCTGGTCAAGTACATGTATGTCAAGGGAGAAATATTCACCAAGAAATCCGAGCATAAAATGATCAAAGACAAAGAAATGAGTTCACCGATTAAGCTCACAAAAACATAGCTCATGGTCATACAAGTGCAGTGCATCAAATCTGACTGTCATTCACATCAAAACCAAACAATACAGAAATGAAAATTGGAGAGACTGTTTAAGGGTTGAAATATGGCCAAGGTACAAATGATAGGTAGGGAAATGAAGACTTGGCCTAAGGGATCAGACTCAAGTTAGGCGATTCATTTTCTTTCAGCATAATTTATACACAAAGGTTCTCTCCATATTTCTCTTTTCTCTTTTTTTTTTTAAACAAAGCAGTGGAATATTTTGGGATATATGAAAAGAATTTTGTCTCTTCCCCCGTACTCTTACTCACCCCACTACTTCATTCTATTTTCTCATTTTTTCATTTTTTTTCCTAAGGCACATACCTCAGATGTTTTTTTTTTCCAGAGAGAAACCTAACCATACATGACTCTAAACATTCACCAATCACCAAACAGCTCAACAAAAAATTTCCAATAGTAGGCTCCAAAGAAATAGACTCAATTCAAGGATCAACAGGGGCTACTAAGGGAAAAGGGTTTATTCACAAATTTTGAGGTCTGAAATAATTCCTACAAGTCTCTCTCAAAATTACAATACATGCAAAATCCAGTTGACATGCAATTCAAGGTAGATTCAAACAAGCACAAGTATGCCAAAGATCACTCTAAGCACTCAGAAAAGATAGGGTAAGTGTACCCTTTTTAGAACTCAAAAACATGACCAATTCAGTACTCAGAAATCAAGGATCCATTCACAACCCCTAACAACATGAAACTCTACCCAGCATAAACAGCATATGTATCATTTTTTCCAAAACACTAGCAAGGGTGAAACTACTTGAGAGTTAAGCATACATGGTATAGTAAACAGGGTATAATAACTAATTCAATCTACCCTACATGCAAGACTCAAATTCTAAAAATTAAAATCTAAACAAATCTAAAAAGAATAGAAAAATAAAAACTAAAAAGAAAAAGAAAACTAAAAACTATTCTGGTCAACATTGGGGTGTATTGGGTCATTTATTAGCTCTTCCTGCTCTTTAGCTCTAGCCCTGCTGCTATTTATTCAACACACAAAAATAAAAGATGTACTTGGGTTGTCTCCCAAGAAGCCCAATGAACATCAATAGGTAAAAGAAGGCTCCCAGAGGACAAGAAGAATGTGAAGAAGGTCTTGCTCGTGACCCTGGCTGTGGTTTTGATGACGACAAACTCATCGGCAAAAAAAAGAAAAGAAGACTTAGAGGAAACAGCGCTATAAAGTTCATCAATTACCTAGAAGTCTTAGTTTAGGTGAGTTATGCTTCTAAAGGTCTCTTAAAGCATAAAGGCTCTTTAAAACACCTAAACTAATCATGCTTAATGTTTTCATAACTTAAAAGAAGTAGAAAAACTTAAGCCGATCTTAAAAGATCAAGTTTCTGGAAGTTGGACTTCAGTGTAATCGATTGCAGCTTTCTGGTAATCGATTACACATAGGCAAGTAATCAATTACCACTTGCTTGTAATCGATTACACGTTTGAATTTGAAATTCAAACTGAAACGGCTATTAGTGTAATCAATTACACTAAGTGATGTAATCGATTACACACACGAAAAGTTGCATCTTTTCATGAACCATTGTGTCTCAAACCTTTTGGGAAAGGTTGCATTGGTTCAAGGACGTTTCCCTTGCCTATATAAAGTCCATTTGAGTCCAGAACACACACAACACATGAGAATACAACATTAGGCCAAAACTTTGCCAAAATTAGTTCATTAAGTCTTTTAGAACTTAAACTTTCAAGAGCGTAAATTCTGAGTTCATGATCTTCATGTTTATAAGAACACTCTTGTTGTTCATATCTTGAGGAACCCAGAATCTTGTTATGCTTAAAAGCCTTAAAGCATAAATTCTCATGATCAATCCACTTGTATGTTAAAGGATTGATACAGCCAATTGTAAACTCTTCTTCATCTCTTTCTGATAGATTGAGTATTCACCGTGGATCTCGGTGAAGGGTTGTTGGTACTGAAAGTGGTGTACTTTCAGGGTGTTGATTGAAGGTGGTCAAGCCTTCCAGGTCTGAGGGTGGTTTGCCTTCAGGAACTGAAAGTGGTATACTTTCAGGGGCTGTTGAAAGTGGTATACTTTCAGGGGCTGTTGAAAGTGGTATACTTTCACAGGAAATTGATAGAAATTCTTAGGGTCCTTGGTGTAAGAACTTGTAACAGATTTTTATCAATAGTGGAAAAATCCTCAAGGGTTTCTTGAGGGACTGGACGTAGCCTTCGGTGGATAGAAGGTGAACCAGGATAAAATTCTGTGTGTGTGAATTCTTCTATCCTTCATCTTTACTTTCAAGCAACGCTTAATTCCGCTGCAATCGTTTTCTTTTACATATATCTTGAAAGTAAGAAGTTGTTAAGGCGAAAATCGGGTAAACCTGATTCACCCCCCCTCTCAGGTTGCTATATATACTAACAATTGGTATCAGAGCGGAAGTTTAGGTAAGTTATTCCTAAGATCCGGGAAAAGATTGCATCCTCTTCCAATCATGGAACCAGTGAAGGATTCAACATAAACAGGCCACCTTTCTTCAATGGAGAACACTATGACTTCTGGAAAATCAAGATGAAAATATTCATAAAGTCATTAGACGCAGGAATTTGGAAAGCCATTGAAGAAGGTCCCTTTGTGCCTGTATCAGAAGTAGAAGGAAGTTCACAACCAAAACTAGAAAGTACTTGGAGTGAAGAAGAAAAGAAGAAGGTTCAATATGATCTCAAAGGAATGAACATTCTTACGTCTGCTCTTGGCATGGATGAATTTTTCAGAGTATCAACGTGCACTTCATCAAAAGAAATATGGGATACGTTGATGGTGACTCATGAAGGAACAGATGAAGTCAAGAGATCAAAGATCAATACTCTATCTCAAGAATATGAAATGTTCAGAATGTTTCCAGGAGAAAAGGTATTAGATATGCAAAAATGATTCACTCATTTAATTAACCATTTGATTGCTCTTGGTAAACAGTTTTCAAATAGTGACTTGAACATGAAAGTTCTAAGATCACTTACAAGAGTATGGCAACCAAAAGTTACAGCCATCTCAGAGAAGAAGAGTTTATCAAATATGACTCTTGCAACTCTCTTTGGAAAACTCCAAGAACACGAGTTGGAATTGAATCGTTTGGAGGAGCATGAACAACATGAGAAGAAGTATCAATCCATTTCCCTAAAAGCAAAAAAAAAGCATCAAAGATGATTATGATGCAGACTCTGAAGAAGAAGACAATGGGAACTTGAATCTTCTAGTAAAGAACTTTGGAAAGTGTCTTAAAAGAAAAGGTATGAAATTTAACAATAACAGATCTTTCCAAAGGAACAATGATTCTTCTTCCTCTCAAAAGATCACATGCTTCGAATGTGGCAAGCCTGGACACATCAAGTTAGAATGTCCATATCTTCAAAAGAAGAAACATGGTCTAAAAGACAAATTCGAAAAGAATGATCAATCCACACGAAGAGCATACTTGGCTTGGGATGATAATGAAGTAAGTTCATCCTCAGATTCTTACAAAGAAGAAGCACAAGTTGCATTGATGGCCTCACATGATTCAGATGTTGAAGATTCCCAGGTTAGTGACAATTCTATGTCTTTTCATGATTTGAAGTTTACTATGGAAAATATGTTTAAATTATGTCAAGAATTTTCTAAGGTTAGCACTAGGCAAAATGATTTAATTTCATCCTTAGAAAGTAAGTGTAGGACTTTACAAGAAGAACTAGACGTAGTAAAATCTAAGTTAGATATTGCACATAAATGCACTAAGTGTAGTTCTTTAGAAGAAAAGATAGATAATCTTCAACAAAGAGTTCATAACTTCAACACAGGAAAACAAAAGTTAGATGATATTCTAAGTGTGCAAAGGCACTCAAAAAATAAGTCAGGTCTAGGATATACATCTCACCCAAAGACAAAAGAAGTTAAGAAAACTGTGTTTGTAAAACCAAACAAAGTGGAAGGATCTTCTAAAAACACTAAGACTAACTCTTTTAGGAGTATGAACAATAGGAAAAGTAATCCTCATAGACCTCCTAAGAAGATTAATCCCTCTCCTATGCAAACATCTAGTTACAATCATTATTCTTGTACTTATTGTAAAAAAAATAGGACATACCCCTAGTAGATGTTATTACAAAAATGTTGGAGTACCAAATAGGGAATACATATGGGTTAGGAAGAATGTTAACTTAGAAGGACCCAAAACTTGTTGGGTTCCTAATACCCATGTCTGAACTTTGTCATGTAGGTGTGTATGAAAGCAGCAAATGATTTATGGTATCTTGATAGTGGCTGCTCATCACACATGACAGGAGACAAAACAAAGTTCTCTTTACTTATACCTAGGGAAAAAGGTTTTGTCACATATGGAAACAATCAAAAGGGAAAGATACTTGGTATTGGAAGAATAGGCACACCCCCTCAAACAGTCATCGATAAAGTTCTTTATGTTGATGGTTTGATGCATAATCTTCTGAGTATCAGTCAACTATGTGACAAAGGTTTGAAAGTTGGTTTCATTAATGATATATGTGTAGTAAAAGATGTGAAAACTAAAGAGATTAAGTTTTCCGGTTATAAAGTCAATAAAGTCTTCATGATCTCCTTGGAAGAAATTCCACAAAATGTAAGATGTCTTTTGGCCAAGAACAATAGTGATTCATGGCTATGGCATAGAAGACTTGCTCATATACACATAGATCATTTAAACAAACTAGTCAAGCATGATCTAGTTGTTGGGCTTCTGAAGATAAGATTCGAGAAAGACAAGCTTTGTGATGCATGTCAAAAAGGAAAGCAAACCAGAACATCTTTCAAGCCAAAGAACATAGTTTCGACTTCAAGACCCCTTCACTTAATACATATGGATTTGTTCGGACCATCAAGAACAAAAAGCCTCGAAGGTAATTTTTATGCACTTGTTATTGTTGATGATTTCTCTAGATTTACTTGGACATTATTCTTGCCTCATAAGAATGAAGCCTTCAACGCATTCAAGAGATATGCAAGGCTAGTTCAAAATGAGAAGACTTTAAAGATCTCTTCTATTAGAAGTGATCATGATGGAGAATTTCAGAATCATCAATTTCAAGAACTATGTGATGAAAATGGAATATCACATAATTTCTCAACTCCGAGAACACCACAACAAAATGGTGTTGTAGAAAGGAAGAACAGACTACTTGAAGAATTAGCAAGAACCATGCTAAGTGAATCAAGTCTTCCTAAATATTTTTGGGCTGATGCTGTAAGTAATGCTTGCTATGTTTCCAATAGAGTTCTTATTAGACCTATTCTAAAGAAAACCCCCTATGAACTCTACAAAGGAAGGAAACCAAATATCTCTCATCTACATGCTTTTGGATCAAAATGCTTTGTCTTGAACAATGGAAAGGAAAACCTTGGTAAGTTTGATGAAAAATCTGATGAAAGTATATTCCTTGGTTATTCTCTAACAAGCAAAGCATATAGAGTCTTTAACAAGAAAACTCTATCTGTGGAAGAATCCATACATGTTTCCTTTGATGAGTTTAAATCTTCAAAAGAAGATATAGTCAATCTTCCAGATAATGAAGAAGAAGATATCATTATCAATGAAGACTCTCAAAAGGAAAGAGATCAAAATCCAATACAAGAAGAGCACATTGAAGACAACACTTATCAACTACCAAAGGAATGGAGAACCCACAGGGATCATCCAGTTGATAATATCATTAGTGATATTTCTAGAGTTGTTTCTACAAGGCTACGCTTGAATGATTCAGTTTTGAATATGGCCTTTGTTTCTCAAATAGAACCCTCAAAAGTGAATGATGCTCTGGAGGATGAGTATTGGATTGTGGCAATGCAGGAAGAATTAAACCAATTTGAAAGGAATCAAGTTTGGGAACTTGTTTCTAAGCCTACTGACAAGCATGTCATTGGTACAAAGTGGGTATTTAGAAACAAGTTAGATGAAAATGGAATTATTGTTAGGAACAAAGCAAGGTTGGTTGCACAAGGTTATAATCAAGAAGAAGGCATAGATTTTGATGAAACATATGCACCAGTAGCAAGGTTGGAAGCCATAAGACTTCTGTTGGCTTATGCTTATTCTTTAAACTTCCCATTATATCAAATGGATGTCAAAAGTGCTTTCCTGAAACATTCAAGAAGAAGTTTATGTGAAGCAACCTCCAGGATTTGAAGATCCCAAGTTTCCTTCACATGTCTTCAGATTAAAGAAGACACTTTATGGTCTTAAGCAAGCCCCTCGTGCTTGGTATGATAGATTAAGCACATTCCTTTGTGAGAAAGGATTCCAAAAGGGTAAGGCTGACACAACCTTGTTTATCAAGAGAACCAAAGGTAATACTTTATTAGTTCAAATATATGTAGATGATATTATTTTTGGTGCAACTAACGAATCTCTATGTAAGGATTTCTCTAACATGATGCGAGAAGAATTTGAGATGTCCATGATGGGACAATTAAATTTCTTTCTAGGATTGCAAATTAAGCAATCACATGATGGAATATTGATCAATCAATCAAAGTTTTGCAAGGAACTATTAAAGAAATATGATTTGGATGATTGCAAAGCCATAGCCACACCAATGGGGTCTAACACATATCTAGATCAAGATGAATCCGGTGTTCAAGTAGACATTACCAAATACAGAGGTATGACCGGATCTCTTCTATACTTAACTGCAAGTAGACCTGATATTATGTTTAGTGTGTGTCTATGTGCTAGATATCAAGCATCTCCTAGGGAATCACATTTGAGTTCAGTCAAACGGATTTTCAAATATCTGAAAGGAACTACAAATGTTGGTGTGTGGTATCCCAAAGGGAGTGTTTGTGATTTGATTGGTTATTCTGATTCTGATTATGCTGGATGCAAAACTGAAAGATAAAGTACAAGTGGTACTTGTCACTTGTTGGGAAATGCCCTTGTTTCTTGGTCTTGTAAGAAACAAGCATGTGTTGCTCTAAGTACTGCTGAAGCAAAATACATTGCTGCAGGAAGTTGTTGTGCACAAACTCTATGGCTCAAACAACAACTCAAAGATTATGGCTTAGAGCTGGGCTGCATTTCAATCAAATGTGACAACACAAGTGCCATTAATCTCACTAAAAACCCCATCATGCACTCTCGAACTAAGCATATTGATATAAGACATCATTTTCTTCGAGATCATGTCATGAGAAAGGATATTGAGATTTCATTTGTAGATACACATAACCAACTAGCTGATATTTTTACTAAACCTCTTCCTAAAGATTCATTCTTTAAGATTAGAAGAGAATTATGCATATTAGATGAACATGACATTTAAAGTTATATGACATTTGCATAATCTTTGTGTGAACTTATATGATTGCATTTGTTTAAATTGATTATGTCCTTAAAAGTTCATCTAGAAATATGTAACATAGGACTTTTTAGTTTAGAACCTTTAAAAAATGTCCTAGTAATCGATTACCATAGGTCCTGTAATCGATTACTCCTGCTCTCAGTCCTCGTGCCTGTTAGAATCTCCTAGGTAATCGATTACCATAACTGCTGTAATCGATTACATATTCAAAATTTGAAATTTTTTCAAATTTAAACTGCCAGTAATCGATTACCCCAACTGCTGTAATCGATTACCTGCTCGAAAAACTACCAGAATTTCAAATTTCCCTCCATCTTTTTGAAATTCAAATTTAGGAAAACTGCTCTGTAATCGATTACCCAACTGCTGTAATCGATTACATGCTCGAGCTATTTAATCACACCATTAAATGATGATCGAATATGCCTTCCATTTCCTATCTCTATCATTCTAAACCCTGATTTCTAGCATACCCTGAAGTCCTGTTTCTCTTTCCCAGCACTGTTGATACCCAAATCGCAAGTGCACGATTGACTATCGCATAGTAAAAAGATCGAACCCAAGGGATAGGTGTTCTTATTATTATAATATTTAGTACTTGTGCAGAAAAATTAAAAGATGAAAATTTGTTGTTGGTTTTAGAATTAGCAAGAAACAATAGCATAAAAAGATAAGAAAAAGAGATGATGAGAATTAAGCTCTTAGGTTGGTTTACATAGTCTATAAAACATGCTAGTAATCTCCTACTTAATTTCTGAATTTTAAATCCAATTTCATGATGCTATAGCCTAGTGTAACTACAAGTTAATTCCTTAAGCATTGTAGATCTTTCTTTTTAATTACTAAATCCAATTCCTTGGCACCTAGTTAACTAAAGAAGAAGATGAAGAAGATGTTCAGGCCAACATAAAGCTACGTCTATCCTAATTCCTTAGTGATATATACTTATAGCCTTTTTTATTACCTACTTCCCTTACTACTCACCAAATGGCCTTATGTAATAAGCAATAAGCAAAACCTCTTGGGATCCTCAAGATAGAAATTAAGCACAAGGAAATAAACATGAAAGGAAATATTATTCAGAAATGTAGAAAAAGACTAGAACATGAATTATAAACTAAAACAACCCAAAAACTTAAAGAAGAAGTTAGCCAAGCATGGCTAAAAGAGTCATTGAATTACCCTGGATAGGAGCTCAAGTATGGCTTCCCACAATTCCTAGGAACAATGATCTTAAGGAGGAAAGAAAAATACTTGTTGTATTCTGAATAGGTTGTCTTACAAGTGAAGAAAAGGCCCCTATTTATAGTAAAAATTCACCCTCCAGCGCTTGAGCGCTGGCATTCCGAACGCTTGGGCGTTGGGATGCATTAAAATCCCACTATCAGTCCGAGGCCCAGTGCTTGAGCGCTGGCTTTCCAACGCTTGAGCGCTGGGTGAGAATCTGACTCATCTCCTAGTCAGAGCCCCAACGCTGGAGCGTTGGGATCCCAACGCTTGAGCGCTGGGTCGCCTGCTGCTTCATCTTCAAGCTTTTCTTTCCTTCATGGTAATGGGTTTTGAATGCCTTCAATGGCCACTACTCAGCCCTTATTCATTTATGAAACTTCTCCTCCACTACCATCAATTCTTCAAGCTTATTTTCCATGTGCTAAATTGAAGAGAGTTGCTTCATATTCTTCTTTTTCTGTTTTAGCCCTCTCTTTACTAGCACTTCAATTCTGGCCCTTTAATTCTTTCAATCTTCACTTTTAATCCTCCACTCTTGAACTTTCACATTTTGATCCCTGATTTCCTGAAACTTTACAAATTGGTCCCTGGACAAAAATGATAACTATACCAGCTTTTCCTAAAAAATATAAAATAGCTATAAAAATTCCTAAAAATATAAAATAAAGTTAGAAAAACAAATAAAATCTAATCTACATGCAAAATGCAAAATAAATATAAAATCTACATAAAAATAATAAAAATCCTATATGTGACTCAAAAATAATAAAATAAAAAGACTAAAAACAACCTAAAAACATCATATAATATCCACTCATCAACTGTCTTCCTAGTCTATCATGGCTTCCTATCACTCTCATTCTACCAATCCAATGAATCTAACAAGACTTCTTACCTCCACAAACCAGCGGACTAGGTTCGTTTCAAGGTTCCTGAATCAAATTATCCGCAAACCCATGTATGGGGATTTGGATTCTTTTGTTGAAAGTGGTAACACCTTTCCGGCTTACCTCAAATATCAGGACCTTGAAGAGTTCATTTCTATAAGTAATCCTTACTATCCAGAACTGGTTAAAGTGTTCTATTGCAATCTCGAGACTCTGAGAGATGGGTTTCAAAGTTCTGTCAAGGGAATCCTCATTCGTTATTCCCTTTCCACCTTTGGACGATGTCTTGGACTCCCCTCCACCGGCGCCTTCTTAGGTCCCAACCTGCCCTGCCCCTGGCCTGACTACAATCAAGAGTCCTTTTATCAGTCCCTATGTAGATTTCAGCCGTCAGACCTTCAAAGGATCCATCCGCCTCACACGACCTCTTGCCCCTATAATACTGACGTCCTAACCACGAATAATCATCTGCTTCACTACTTCATAAATCAAGTCATCCTGCCTCAAGAAACTCTTCTCGCTCATATTAGTGAATTAGAGTTACAGATTTTGTATGGCATTCTCAACTGCCATAAAATTAATTGGGCATTTTTTATTATGAATCACATGCTGAAGTGTCGGGACAGTGCTGAGTCTTTTCCTTATGCTTCTGTTATATCCCGCATCCTTATATACTCCGGAGTACCAATCGCAAAACTTTATGATGAGCGACCTTCTCATCTTAAGTGTGTTGATACCTCCATTCTCCCCTCTCTCCGGATCACCAATGATTTTCGTATTTTTACTCTTACCTGCCATCTTCATGATGCCGGTCGTGATTGTCTACTCACAAAGACCATAGCCGATGAAGACTCCTCTGTTGATACTTAGTGTTCTAGGAGTCTTTCGCTTTCTTCTTATTGCTTACGCTTGTAATTTTTCTTTTGTTATATATGTTGTTAACCTCTGTATGATTTCTCTACTTTCTATATAAGTGTTGGATGTGGTTTATCATTGTTTTACATCTTTATCCCCATACCCCTATGCGTTATTTCGAAATATACTTGCATGGATGTATGCCTGTTTTTGGCCTTTTCTTCTTTTTGATGAAGTCAAAAGGGGGAGAAAGGTTCTGTGTTTCTTCTAGGTAATATGCAGGAATTCAACAAGTGAATTAGAAAGGGGGAGATATACTGGATTACATCAAACAGGGGGAGTTTTCAACAGATAAGCATATATGATCTTCAAGTATCGAGGAATGTGTTTGCCATCATCAAAAAGGGGGAGATTGTGAAGAAGGTCTTGCTCCTGACCCTGGCTGTGGTTTTGATGACGACAAACTCATCGGCAAAAAGAAGAAAAGAAGACTTAGAGGAAACAGCGCTATAAAGTTCATCAATTACCTAGAAGTCTTAGTTTAGGTGAGTTATGCTTCTAAAGGTCTCTTAAAGCATAAAGGTTCTTTAAAACACCTAAACTAACCAAGCTTAATGTTTTCATAACTTAAAAGAAGTAGAAAAATTTAAGCCGATCTTAAAAGATCAAGTTTCTGGAAGTTGGACTTCAGTGTAATCGATTGCAGCTTTCTAGTAATCGATTACACATAGGCAAGTAATTGATTACCACTTGCTTGTAATCGATTACATGTTTGAATTTGAAATTCAAACTGAAATGGCTATTAGTGTAATCGATTACACTAAGTGATGTAATCGATTACACACACGAAAAGTTGCATCTTTTCATGAACCATTGTGTCTCAAACCTTTTGGGAAAGGTTGCATTGGTTCAAGGACGTTTCCCTTGCCTATATAAAGTCCATTTGAGTCCAGAACACACACAACACATGAGAATACAACATTAGGCCAAAACTTTGCCAAAATTAGTTCATTAAGTATTTTAGAACTTAAACTTTCAAGAGCGTAAATTCTGAGTTCATGATCTTCATGTTTATAAGAACACTCTTGTTGTTCATATCTTGAGGAACCCAGAATCTTGTTATGCTTAAAAGCCTTAAAGCATAAATTCTCATGATCAATCCACTTGTATGTTAAAGGATTGATATAGCCAATTGTAAACTCTTCTTCATCTCTTTCTGATAGATTGAGTATTCACCGTGGATCTCGGTGAAGGGTTGTTGGTACTGAAAGTGGTGTACTTTCAGGGTGTTGATTGAAGGTGGTCAAGCCTTCAAGGTCTGAGGGTGGTTTGCCTTCAGGAACTGAAAGTGGTATACTTTCAGGGGTTGTTGAAAGTGGTATACTTTCACAGGAAATTGATAGAAATTCTTAGGGTCCTTGGTGTAAGAACTTGTAAGAGATTTTTATCAATAGTGGAAAAATCCTCAAGGGTGTCTCGAGGGACTGGACGTAGCCTTCGGTGGATAGAAGGTGAACCAGGATAAAATTCTGTGTGCGTGAATTCTTCTATCCTTCATCTTTACTTTCAAGCAACGCTTAATTCCGCTGCAATCGTTTGCTTTTACATATATCTTGAAAGTAAGAAGTTGTTAAGGCGAAAATCAGGTAAACCGGATTCACCCCCCTCTCTCAGGTTGCTATCTATACTAACAAAGAAGACTCTGAAGAATGCTCAGACAATGAAGAGGAAGAAGAAGATGATGAAGGGCCATTATACGCATTCATGGCGTCTGTGGACTCGTCAAACGATGAAGGAGATGAGGTAACATCTGAAATCTCTCAGGAAGAATACAATGAATTTCTTGATTATTCATATGGCTTATCCATAAAATACAACAATTTAAAGAAGAAGTTTGCTGAACTTCAAAAAGAATTTGATGCCACTAAGAAAGAAAATGTTTTACTACCTGAGGAAAATAAAACTCTGAAAGAACAAGACTCCGGTGAGAAAGTCAAAATCTTCAAGGCTAGAGTTAAAGTTTTAATTAATGATCTTTCATCATTTACTTTGGGTCATGATAATCTAGTTAGACTGTGTGGAAACAAAGAACCATGTATGATAAAAGTGGCTTAGGTTTTGATAGTAATCATGATACTACTGCATCGTCTGCATCGCCTAAATTGTCTCATGCATCATCATCCAAGCATGCAACATCTGACATTAAATTTGTATCATCTAGTACTGTAGCTTCTAAATCTGTGACGTTTGTAGTAAAGCATAAAGTGAATCAAGATCCAAGGAGAACCTCTTATGGGAAGAAAGTTCCACCCAGAGCTATAACTAACAAATCAGGACCAAAGAAAATTTGGGTACCTAAAACTATGATTGTTCCCCCTATAGATGTGCTTAACAGGACTAAGCAGAAAAGAACAATAGTACTTGGACAGTGGGTGCTCACGACACGTGACAGGAAGAAAGTCTATATTCCCAAAGGTCCATGTTAAGGAAAATGGTGGAACAGTTACCTTTGGAGGTAATAAAAAAGGCTTCACCATCGGAGAAGACGACATTGGTAAGGTTCCTCGTCTTGTAATACAAAAGGTTCTTTTGGTTGAAGGATTAAAACATAACCTACTTAGCATAAGTCAATCATGTGATAGTGGGCTCACTGTTACCTTCAAGAAAGTGAAGTGTAGAGTCACGGATGATGATGGCAAGTTTATCTTTGAAGCTCAGAGACAAGGAAATCTATATAAGACGAACTTGGAAAACCTTGCAAGTCAAAATGTAACGTGTCTAGTGCCAGCAGAGGATGATAAGTGGATATATCACAAGAAGCTAGGGCATGCATCCTTAAAGACCATTACAAAGATGGTCAAATATGACTTAGTACGTGGTCTGCCAAATCTGTCCTTCAAATCTAATGTCACATGCTCAACATGTCTTAAAGGAAAACAATTAAAAAGCTCTTTTCCTTAAAAGAGCACTGTGAGTACAAGAAGACCTCTGGAGATGTTACACATGGACTTGTTTGGACCTAATAGAATGGCTAGTTGTTCTGGAAAAAGGTAGTGCCTTGTCATTGTTTACGACTACACGAGATTTACTTGGGTTCATTTCCTAAGTTCCAAAGGTGAAGCTTTCAAGACTTTCTCCACCCTTGCCAAAAGAGTGCAGAATGAGAAGGGCTACTCCATTACATCTATTTGAAGCGATAGAGGAGGAGAATTTTTCAACGAAGAGTTCAATAACTACTGTGAGCAGAATGACATCTCTCATCAACTCTCAACTCCTAGGACACCAGAACAAAATGGCGTAGCAGAAAGGAAGAATAGTTGTTGACACCTATTTTTGTCCGGGCCCAATTTTGAATGAAAAGGGAAAAATAGAGAAAAAGCAAAAAAAAGAGGAAAAAAGAAAAGAAGAAAAAAGGAAAAAAAGAAAAGGCCCAGCGGAGGAAAAGGAAGAAGAAAGGAAGAAAAATGGGCCGCGGCCCAAAGGAAAAGAAGAGGAAGCAGAAGCAAGGAAGGGAGGGCAACTTAGTCATTTTCTTCTCACTCAAACCCTAATTCTCCCCTATATAAGCCTACTCTCATTAACCCTAGAAAACACTCACAATTTTCTAGTAGCCCCCATACACTCATCATTTTTCTAGCCTACACAATTTTTAGCCTCCACTCATATTCACTCATCTCTCAAAACCCTAAAAAAAACACACCCCTCTCCCACACAAAACCCTAGCTGCCACCTTGCTCTCTAATACCCAAATCGCAAGTGCACGATTGACTATCGCGTAGTATAAAAAGATCGAACCCAAGGGATAGGTGTTCTTATTATTATAATATCTAGCACTTGTGCAGAAAAATTAAAAGATGTGTTTGATGTTGGTTTAGAACAAGATGAAAATAATAACATAAAATGATAAGAAATAAAGATGATAAGAATTTAAGCTCTTGGGTTGGTTTACATAGTCTATAAACATGCTAGAAATCTCCTACTTAATTTATGAATTTTAAATCCAAATTCATGGTGCTATAGCCTGGAATTTCTACATCCTAATTGCCTTAAGAAATGCAGAACTTTCTTCCTAATTACTAAATCCATAGCCTTGGTATCTAGTTAACTAGAAAAGAAGATGAAGATTGAATTCGGGCCAGCACAAAGTTACGTCCATCCTAATTGCCTTAAGAAATGTATACTTATAACCTTTTTTATTTCCTATTTCCCTTACTACTTACCAAATGGCCTTATGACATAAGTAGAAAGCAAGATATCTTTTGTGCACAAAGATTAATGAAGAACAAAGAAATAAAACATGAATTGAAAATATTATTTAGAAATGTAGAAAAAGACTAGAACATGAATTATAAACTAAAACAACCCAAAAACATAAATAAGAAGTTAGCCAAGCATGGCTAAAAGAGTCATTGAATTACTTTGGATAGGAGCTCAAGTATGGCTTCCCACAATTCCTAGGAACAATGATCTTAAGGAGGAAAGAAGAACACTTGTTGTATTCTAAATAGGTGTGTCTACAAATGAAAACAAAAGTCCTATTTATAGCCTCTGACACGTCCCAGTGCCTGAGCGCTGGGATCCCCAACGCTTGAGCGTTGGGTCATTTAATCCAGGCGTTGCAAAACAGGGACCCAACGCTTGAGCGTTGGGTAAAAAACTGGCAGCTTTTCTTGGATGCTTTTCTTCTTCAATGGTGGAATTGAATGGCTTAATTAGCCTCCATTTTGTCCCCTTTTAATTCTGAAACAGCAAAGTGACTTGATTTCTCTATTCATGCCTCATTTCCCATGTGCTAAATTAGCAATGGTGCTTCATCTTCCAATTCTTTGCTTTGAGCCCTTTATTTGCTGAGACTTCACTTTCAACCATTCACCTTCTGAACTTCTCATTTCTGGCCCTTCCTTTCTTGAAATCATAGTTTGGTCCCTGGACTAAAGTCACTAATTCTACCAGCTTTCCTAAAATATAAAAATAACTCTAAAAATATCTAAAAATATAAAATAAAGTTTAAAAAACAAATAAAAGCTAATCTATATGAAAAATGCAAAATAAATAGAAAATCTAAATAAAAACTATAAAAAACCTATATGAGACTCAAAAAAAATAAAATAAAAAGACTAAAAAGACCCTAAAATAATCATACAAAATCCAGTCATCATTCTCTCCCTCCTACCACCAGCCGCCAACACACTTCCCTTCTTCACCCTCATCCCCTCTTCTTCCTTTCCTTCAGCCACTTTACCAAACCTGCTCCATTCTCCCTTCTCCCTTCTCCGCCGGCATCAACACACACAAGCAGCCGCCGTCCTCCTCCTTTTTCGCCTCGCCAGCCATCCGCCAACCTCCTCTCACCTTCGTCCTCTTCCCATCCTTTCTCCTCTCCCTCTCGTATTTCCTCCTTCCCTGCCATGGCCACCCCCACCGCTCCGTGGCTGTGCTGCGACGCCGCTAGCCATAGGCACCACCACCACTTCGTCCTCCTTCACGCCGTCATCAACCACCGCTTCTCTGGCCGCCGCTGCAGCGCCGCCACCTTGCACCTCCTGCGCCGCTGCTCCTCCTTCAAACTTCCCTGGCCGCCGTCAAAGCACCACCACCTTACCGTTACAAGCCCTCACCACTGTTTCGTTTCTTTTCCTTTTTTTGTTGATTTTTTTTATTATTATTGTATTTTATTTTATTTTATTTTCTTTATCATCTGCATGTATTTTGGGTTTGATTTTTTTTGTTTTTTTATTGAGAAATCGTTTGTAAGTCCATGATATAAGGACATTTTAATTTTCTGTCAAAATAAAAAACTAAATAATTGGCAGGATGTCACCCCAAAAACTGCGTAAGCCTTGATCTTCCATTTTAAGGAAGTACGTAGGACTAGGTTCACACCTATCAGGCTATAAAAAATATAAAATATTTTGTTCTTTGTTTTTTGTCCTTTTTTTAGAAATAATTAGGGATTAAATAATAGAAAAAATAAAAATATTTTGTTTTCTTTTTAGGAATAATTAGGAATTAAATAATAAAAAAGTAAAAATAAATAAGGGAAAAATTAATAATGTAGAAAGCTAAGAAAATTACACAAACAATTTTAGGTACCGTTTAGACGGGCGCTGTGTGGTGCTAACACCTTCCCCACGCGTAATAGACTCCCGAACCTAGATTCTAGGTTTCGCAGGCTATTTATCATTTTTTAGGTGTTTCTAGTGTTTTCCTTTAATAAACATTAGTGGCGACTCTGTCTGTTTAACGATAATTCTTTTTGCACCGTCCCGCCGCAACCCTGGTTGCGACAGATGGCGACTCTGTTGGGGACACTTTGAGAGTCAGGCCTTTCTTGATTGTTTGTGTTTTTTTTAGCTTTCTTTTATTTTATTTTACCCTTCATTATTCTGCTTGTTTAATTGCCTTGTACATTTTTTTCTACTTTGTATATAATTTGTCTTTAATTTGTCTCTAATTTATCTTTAATTCGTCTTTCTTTTTATTTTATTTTACCCTTCATTATTTTTCTTTTTTATTGTTTAATTGCCTTGTACATATTTTTCTACTTTGTATATAATTTGTCTTTAATTTGTCTCTAATTTATCTTTAATTCGTCTTTCTTTTTATTTTATTTTACCCTTCATTATTTTGTTTTTTTTATTGTTTAATTGCCTTGTACATATTTTTTCTACTTTGTATATAATTTGTCTTTAATTTGTCTTTAATTTATCTTTAATTCGTCTTTCTTTTTATTTTATTTTAGCCTTCATTATTTTGCTTTTTTTTATAGTTTAATTGCCTTGTATATATTTTTTTCTACTTTGTATATAATTTGTCTATAATTTATCTGTAAATCGTCTTTCTTTTTATTTTATTTTACCCTTCATTATTTTGCTTTTTTTTATAGTTTAATTGCCTTGTATATTTTTTTTTCTACTTTGTATATAATTTGTCTTTAATTTATCTTTAATTCGTCTTTCTTTTTATTTTATTTTACCATTCATTATTTTGCTTTTTTTATTGTTTAATTGCCTTGTACATATTTTTTTCTGCATTGTATATAATTTGTCTCTAATTTATCTTTAATTTGTCTCTAATTTATTCTATTTTACCCTTCATTATTTTGCTTTTTTTATTGTTTAATTGCCATGCATATATTTTATTTTTTCTCTATCTTTGTATATAATTTGTCTTTAATGCGGCATTAGGGTAGATGACCAATTTAAACTTCTATATCTTGTTTTCTAGCTATGTTGCAGGTGGGGTAGTTTTTTTTTTTTTTTAGGGTTTCTTTGAAAAAGGTTTGTATGCTCACAATTCACACACTTCACCTTCACTTTGTGAGACACACATTTTTGGGCTCTATACCCGAGCCTGTGCGAGCTTAGGAGTAGCGGTGCCTCGGTACTTGTCGTGAGAGACCTAGTGTCTACGCGTCAACTATTGAGTCACCACCCGAATTATTACCGGTCATTGAGCTATTTTCGTGAGAGACCTAGTGTCAACTCGTCAAATAGTTTGATCATCGGGGCCTTGTCTTTATGACGAGGGTAATCCGGGGGCCTTTTAGGAGTCTAGAACTCACCATAAAGAGAGCACTTAATTTGACCATAGTCCCCATCCAATTAGGGTTTTGGCCAATGTAGTATATCTCACCCCTTAGGACTTTACCCTTGTAGGACAAATAGGAGAATTCTCTTCTTCTATTCGTTTTCATATCATTATCGTTCAATGTGCCATGCATCATTCATAAAAAAAAAAGACATAATTTTTTTTTCATGCATCATTCATCTTATATAAAAAAAAACATAAAAAATTCACCTTCCATGCATCATTCATCTTATATAAAAAAACATAAAAAATTTCACCTTCCATGCATCATTCATCTTATATAAAAAAAATCATAAAAAAAAAACGCTCTTGCATTTCATCACTCCATGTTCATGCATTTCATGGCATTTTACATGCTTCTTTTTTAATAGTAAATCAAATTCTGTTAACGGTCCAAATGGAGGGGCTTCGAGACCGAGCTGTGCCTGTCCTGAAGAAGAACACCAAGGTTTCAGGAACTTCAAAGAAATATGCAGAAATGTGCCACGAGAAGTGCTTGCTGAGTTTTCCCCGAGATCTTGCCAGCACCATCAGAGGAATGAGGAGAAGAGAACTAAATAATTCCGCTTTTCATTGATGTATCCCGAATAGGGAAATTGCAAGCTCTGTGATGAAAATTGTACTACAAATCTGGAATGGAATGAATAAGATGTTTTGTTCAAAAACCTTGGTGTTCCGTGTTGCTGCTTAGACATAAATTCAGTAGGGGTATTTCCCACATGAATGACTGTCAAACATGTTTTAATCCAAGGGGTCTTTCTCTAGCGTTAGAACATGGGATTGTTTCACGTTGCTGCTGCCTAGACATAAATTCTGTAGGGGTATTTCCCACATGAATGACTGTCAACCATGTTTTAACCCAAGGGGTATTTCTCTGGCGTTAGAACATGGGATTGTTTCGTGTTGCCCCTTAGACATAAATTCTGTAGGGGTATTTCCCACATGAATGACTGTCAACCATGTTTTAACCCAAGGGGTCTTTCTCTGGCGTTAGAACATGGGGAACCACCATCTGCTGGACCGTTAACAAAATTGTTTTTCTTATAATGTTTCTTATCCCCGAAAATATAAAAAAAAGGTTGTCGTTTAATAAAATGTCCAGTGGACACAATGGTTGTCCTTTCTAAAAAAGGGGGTTTTCAAACACATTTGCATTTCCTTGGAGAACTTAAGTCTCAATAAGTTTGAAAAAACAAGAAAAGGCAGTGACAAGCTCAAGTTGAAACCCTGGAATCTACAGAAGCAGTTGATACCAGAATCTGAACCTGCAAAGAAGCCAGACTTTAAGAAGGTTGAGTATGATTCTATCATGCAAAAATTGGGGCAGTAGTGCAAATGAGTAGGTCAGCACCGATCATGAATGAGTCAGGGACATAATTTGTGCAATTGCAGCATCCCCCGTATAGTCAGCCACTCGTTTTCACTCCTCATGCCCATCGCACTTCCTCGTCCTTTGCATCAGTAAGGATCATTACCCATATTTATCCATCCTACCAGTCATAATAACCTTCCCCTTTTCACTATATGACTAACACCAGCTATTAACTTCAATCCAATTTGTGGAGGCCCTAAAAACCCACCTCATTTTCTTCCTGATGCTCAGCTACTCACCATACAGCTTACCACTTCATTTTCATCTCTATACCCTCCATAAATTCGTTACCTCACTTTCTTTTTAGCACTAATCCCATCATCTCATCTCAACCTAATCGCCATCCTCTTCACCATTTGACTATTTCATTCGTAGGAGACCCTATCCACCCACCTCATATTATGTTGATCCTTACCTACTTTATCCATTCATCTCACCTCAAGACTTTTTTCCAGTCACATTTCCCTTAACCATCCCATGATCACATATCAACCCAATCACCATCCCTATAATTCAACCTTTTTTCCAAAACACCTGTTCATTTTATGAAGTCCCCCGCTCTGCTGCCACTTGACCATGATGACCTACACCTGCATGATTTGTTCCCTCAATGTTGAAGTGGTTTTGGCTCAAAGTTGAAGCGCCCATTATCCGCCAGTGTGGCAAGTTCCAAGGATGATGCATCATATTCTCAGTGGGCCTCATGGATCTTTTTGAAGTCGTCTGATGCACTGCTTAGTGCAACCAAGGTCGCAAAGGCTTTCGACCATCCGTCGGTTTGCTCTTGTTGGCAACCCATTCAAGGAGGAGGAGGCGGCATCTTCCAATCTTTCAACAATCAAGGCGCCTGAGTTTAATGGTCTACAATTATTAATTGATGTGCTTAACATAAGCTTTTTGTTTTGTCATGTTAATGTTGAACCTTTGCTAACTTTCTTTGAAGCATTTTCTAAGAATCATGCATTGCATTTTCTTTTTCTTTGGTTTGTTTGCTTCATTCATTGTCTTTTCCTTTGTCAATCTCAATCTCATTCTCCAATTTTCCATTTCCATCTCACACAAATCATTCCTAGCGTCTCATAATGGCTAATGTCTCAAGTGCGGGAGAACTTGTTTGCTTGATTTCTATGCACATGGGCTGGCATGGAAGAAGACTAGGAGCACTGGGGGCAACATTTATCGCGGTTGCAAGCGCTTATTTGTGAGAAGTTGATCGATTTCATAGGAAAACTTTAGCAAGATGGTCATTCATGTAGAAAAGCACAAGAGTCATCCCTCGACAAATAAAAAAAAGAAAAAAAAAAGGCCTGTTAGGTTGAAAACCTGCAAGGGCGACCTAAGAAAAAGTTAGGGCATGCAAAGTCAAAAAAAAAAAAAAAAGAGGAGAGCCAGTGAATCATGTTCACCATAGCTTTGTTTTGGACTTAGGTTCACGAAAGTGATCAATCATGTCTTGAGATGAAGTTTGGCATTCTTTCTCTATCCTTACCCCATAACATTATCCCTTCACACCCCCTTTGAGCCGAAAAATCCTTCCCCTTAACCCTAGACAAGGATCACTTTACATTAGAGTTAGCACAATGTCAGTGCCAAGCTTGCTTAAGATTTCCATTTCAAGAAAAAGAAAAGAAAAAAGCTAAAAAATAAATAAAAAGAAAAGAATGTTGAGCAAGTCTTGGCCAACCATAAGAAAAGCATTATAAATAGTGCTAAGTATCAAAGATCCTTCGTCTCCATCAACCCATAAACACTTGTTTGGGCCTTTGATATCCTTTCTTCCATGACCCACTAGCCCTTAGCCACATTACAACCCTGACAAAGTCCATTCCGATCAAGGACTGATTGTCCACTTTTTCTTGAACTTAATTTTGAGGCACAATAACCTGATTCATTTGCTTATAAAAAAAGAGAAAAAAAAGAGAAAAAATGAGGTATGCTCGCTGAATAGTTGCCTCCACAATGTTCTTTCAAAAATGGACACTGCAGCAAAGCCCAATCAGTCAGAAGAAAATCAAGAAAATATCTCTTCCATGCCCATCAAGACCTCAAATGGGAGGCAAGATCAATAGAACAATTGTTGGACTACTACTCGTTGTCTCAATTGGGGAAAATTTTCAGCTCATTGCTTGTCCCTTTCCCTGAAGTTGGGCCCATTTTCTGGTTTCTCCCTGATCTCTCTGTGTCACAACTGAGGCAATTACTCAAGCCATTTTTCTTCACCCGAGTCAGACTAGGGAAATAGTCTAAGCTTCACTTCATATCTTTTTTGTACTTGGTCATTCTTCGGCTGGGATAATTACCTATTCTTAGTAGTCTTCCCGTGTACTCTGATCTGGGGCATGTGCTCATCTAAATTCCTCATACATTTTCTCAAAGTGGGGCAGACTACTTGCTCTTCCACTCTCAGTCTGAAGTATTAGCTTGGTTGTTCTCACAAATTCTTCCAACCTATTGAGACATCACTGAAGCAATTGATCATTCCACTCCTTGTCATCCTTGTTACACCCGGGAGATTGTCTAGCTTCCACTTTTCATCATTCTAGTGCATTGGAGCAATCATTTGTTTTTTGATGCTTATCTCTCTTAAGAGGTAATTTTCCAGTCCATGCTTTGTCAATGTTCCCAGATTGGGGCAATCATATGCTACCCCATGCTCATCGTCCAAGGCTAAACCGGGGCAATCGCCCAATTTTGTCATGAATTGTTTTCAAATTAGAGCAATCAATGTTTCCATTCAATTTCTAGATTGGGGTGTTATTTGTCTTTCCATAAACTTCTTTCAAATAGGAACAATCATTAGTCTTCTGATGCTCATTCTTCAAAGTATAAACCGGGGCAATTTTCCAGTCTATGTCTTATAATTATACCCAAACTGGGGCAGCCTGATGTTCATCACTCATCCACCCTAAACATAACTAGGGCAATTCTTTGTCCTTTGATTCCTTCTTGTGTCATCTCATGTCATGCATATTAATTAGATAACGCTTCAAAGCGAGAGATCACAGGTTCAATAACATGTCTTAACATTTCAACATCTCATTTAACATGTTAGACCAAAAGGCTCTCGATCCACTCCAAACCAAAGTGAAGAGGGGGCGCCTCAAGGAGGTCCATCAGCTAGAAAAATTCAAAGGCAGCATCAGACGGCTCAGATAAACTTTCGATAAGCAGGTGGCCCACCCTTCTCAGTCAGGTTTTAGAGGAAGAGCTTGCAAATGAGCCAAGATTCACATCCATTCACATGAGCTGTCCAGGTGAAACAAGCTTGAGTCTGCCTGAGCTTCCGAGCACGCATGTGCTTATTGAGATAAATTTTCCAAGGAAGCTAACAAAAGTCCTTTCTAACACAACATAATTCAAGTTTGAGTTTCAAATCCATAATTTGTGCATCATTTGCATTATTTTCATCATTGCATCAAAAGCATCAACATCATTGCATAATGGTATCCACCAACTAGCAGAGGTCTTCACACTTGGGGCCTCGTACCCTTCCAAGTTTCTCTTGGGCTCTTAGCCCCTCCAAGCTTCCTTTCACTTTTTGAGGCCCCGAGCCTGGACCCCTGAGTCCTCCCTGTTTCCCAGTTTTAGGCCCTCGTGCCTAGATCCAAGCTGGCGCTTTGTCCGATCCTTGTTACTTTTCAGCAGATCCACGGTGGCGCTTAGACGATCCGTGTTACTTTTCAGCAGATCCAGGGTGGCGCTTAGACGATCGCTGTTACCTTTCAGCAGATCCAAGGTAGCGCTTAAACGATCCTTGTTACTTTTCAGCAGATCCACGGTGGCGCTTAGACGATCCGTGTTACCTTCCAACAGATCCAGGGTGGCGCTTAGACGATCCCTGTTACTTTTTAGCAGATCCATGGTGGCGCTTAGACGATTCGTGTTACCTTCCGGCAGATCCAGGGTGGCGCTTAGACGATCCCTGTTACTTTTCAGCAAACCCACGGTGGCACTTAGACGATCCGTGTTACCTTCCAGCAAATCTAGGGTGGCGCTTAGACGATCCCTGTTACCTTTCAGCAGATCCAAGGTGGCGCTTAGATGATCCATGTTACTTTTCAGCAGATCCATGGTGGCGCTTAGACGATCTGTGTTACTTTTCAGCAGATCCAGGGTGGCGCTTAGACGATCCCTGTTACCTTTCAGGAGATCCAAGGTGGCGCTTAGACGATCCTTGTTACTTTTTAGCAGATCCACGGTGGCGCTTAGACGATCCGTGTTACTTTTCAGCTGATCCAGGGTGGCGCTTAGACGATCCCTGTTACCTTTCAGCAGATCCAAGGTGGCGCTTAGACGATCCTTGTTACTTTTCAGCAGATCCACGGTGGCGCTTAGACGATTCGTGTTACTTTTCAGCAGATCCAGGGTGGCGCTTAGACGATCCCTGCTTGACAGTGGTTCGGGTTTTGAACCCAAGTTTACTGTGTTCTCTTTTGACACCCGAACAAAAATGAAAAAAATTGATTTTCAGACTTAGGTTTGAATTTTCATATATTTTGGTTTGCTTAAAATAACCCCTATAATGTGCTATGATTATGTACTACATCTTTGTCTTTCTGCTTCCCTTTTTTCTTTTATCCTGGAATACTTTGTACGACCTTTTCTTCTTTTCGATGATGTCAAAAGGGGGAGAAAAGCCGTGTGTATGCTTGATCATTTTCAGGATACTGAGCATTAAGTGCAAAACAAAGGGGGAGATATACAAGACAGGGGGAGAAAATTCAAATGATCAATCAACTTTCAAGCATGTTGTTTGTCATCATTAAAAATGGGGAGATTGTGAAGAAGGTCTCGTCCTTGGACTCTGGCTGAGGTTTTGATGAAGACAACACACATCACTAAAAGAAGAAAAGAGAAGAAAAGAAGACTTAAAGGAACCAGCTCAAATTGCAAGATCAACTATTAAGGTTCGAGTTCTAAGCTTAAGTCTTGTTACTTAGTGTGCTATGCTCTATTAAGGTTACATAGCATATGAAGGCTCATAAATAATCAACTAATTGAGTATACTATGTTTTCACAAGTAAGACTTAGTAGAAACACTCAATTAGGGTTTAAACTTTCATAAACTGAGTTCTGGACTAGGCGTAATCGATTACAGGAGCTGAGTAATCGATTACACATGTTAGTAATTGATTACCCAAGTCAGTAATCGATTACTCAGTTGAAAAAGTTGGCACATTACTACAATGGCTAGTATTTTAGTTGACTACCATGTTGCAGTAATCGATTACACAGTTCAAATATGAAATTTGAACTACAACGACTAGTGTAATCGATTACCAGAATGCTGTAATCGATTACCAAGTCGACTGATGTGTTGTTTCATGAACCAATGTGTCTCAAAACGTTTGGGAAACCTTGTAATGGTTCATGGATGACCTCTAGTGCCTATAAATAGTCCATTGATGCTCAGAAATGAGATAACAACTTACAAGAACTTGAGAACAACTTTCACATTCATTAGAAACATTATTCTGAGTAATTGCTCTTTCATTTTCATAAGAACACTTATTTTGTTCAACATTTAAGAAACTCAGAATAATTGAGCCTTCATTGTAAGTTTCCTGGAGCATACAAACTAAGACCAATCCAATTAGATAGAAGGATTGTTCAGCCATAGCAAAAGCTTCTTCATCTCTTGAATCGGTTTGATTCATTCACCATAGTTTTTGGTGGGAAAAAAGTCCTTTGAATTGGTTTGATTCAAAGTCCACCGTAGTGTTCGGTGTCATCAGAAGGTGGTGGGCTTTCTGAGGGTTGATAGGTCTTCTTAGGGTTCTTGGCGCAAGTATCGGTAAAAACTCTTGATCAAACGGAAGTGGTGTGCTTTCGGGAAGATTGATAAGTATTCTTAGGGGCCTTGGCGCAAGCATCTGTAAGATTACTTGATCATAGTGGAAAAATCCCTGAATCAAAACGGGGGACTGGACGTAGACTTTGGTGGTTGAAGGTGAACCAGGATAAAATCCGTGTGTGAATTCTCTCAACCTTCACCTTTTACTTTCAAGCAAGTTCTTATTCCGCTGCACTCACAATCTACAATTGTGATTGTGATTATATTGAAATTAATCCAGTTTTGAAAAGGAGAAAATTGAGAGAACCTAATTCACCCCCTCTTAGGTTGCTATCTGTACTTACATGGCCCCGACTGGTTTACTAGACCTTTTCCTAGTGAAACTGTTGGAGTTCAAGCTGAGATTTTAGCCATTTGGGTTGAATTCTTAACTCCTCAAGTTCTTCTTTCTGTATTTACTAAAGAAGAACATTGCATTTTTTGCTATCAACCTCAGCTTGTAGCTCGACAATTTGAATTTAGTCAATTTCAACCAACCCCCATGTTCAATAGATTACATGCCATTTTCTATACAGAAACTGAAGTCGATTCTGACTTCATTACAAAAGCTTGTAAATACCATAAGAAACGTGCTCCAGTTTTGACTCCTTTCCATTTCAAGCCTTCTTCCTACTATACCAAAGCTTTCGACAAATGGTGGAGTCAATATTACTCCTCAATTAGTATTACCATGGCTGAATGTATTGAGAGAATGACAGCCGCTTGTTCTGAATTGCAGACCAAGGAGCCCAAAAGAAAGACTAGAGGTATGCACATCAAAGAAATTCAGCAGTTTCAAAAATATTTCGAAACAGTTTACTTACCTGATCAAATCGAAAGAACTATTTGGGAGGCGGTTTTGACTTTAAGGGAAAAACTTGAAAAAATGTTTCCAAAAATTGGTTTTCCCCCAAATGTAGACAAACATTTGTACACTTTAAAATTATACAAACCAAAATTTCCACCTTTGCCAAATTGTGAAATGGCTTTAGCTACTCCAATCACACCTCAACCTCCTTGGCCTTTGGTAAATACTTTGAATGTATGGACCAACGAAGCAAAACCGCCTCGCAAAAGGGTTATCAGGTCTAAACTGTTCAATTACAACTACTGTGCCCATATTAACATCGATGAACATTAGGTCAAAGGCCAAGGTAATTCGAAATAGAATCCTTACTTTACCTCCATAATCTTGATTTTTACTAACTCAGAGGTTTACAGCTCGACCTCTTCCATCAAAATCAAATTCTCTTGAGGAAGACGATGATGAGGATGAAGATGATGATAACATATATTCCAAAACCAAGGCTTCGAGCAAAATCACTCAGGTAGGTGATGACTAAATTTTGTATGATGTTTTTAGGGTCTTTTTAGTTTATTTTATTTTATTTTTATTAAGTCTCATAGATTTTTATACTTTTTATTAAGATTTTCTATTTATTTTTGCATTTGCACATAGATTAGCTTTTATTTGTTTTTTAAACTTTATTTATATATTTTTAGGAATTTTTTTTAGTATTTTAGTCCTTTAGAAAAGCTGGTAGAAATAGTCATTTTGTCCAGGGACCAAATTGTAAACTTCAGGAAAGGAAGGGCTAAAAGTAGAAAAGTTCAAGAAGTTAGGAATTTTGTCTCCAACACTATTAAGCCTAGAGTGAAATTGTTATTTATCAAAACATAATAATTTATTAAATTATTTGAATCTAACATTAAGAGATGCGGAATTTGAGGGCTGTTGACCACCTTAAAGTAACGCCCCTTCCAGATGTCATGGGTGTTGCTTTTCCAGGGTTTGAATCTGGCTTTAAGGGGTTTGGCAGTTAGGGCGACCCAAGAGCTAGTGGGTGCCACGTCTAGGCCGTTTTTGCTAGGAGGAACGCATTTATAAAAAAAGAAAGACTTAATAGCACTTTTGGTCCCTCACATATCACGATTTGACAATTTTGATCCCTAACAAAAAAATTAGCCATTTTCGTCACTAACGTTTACAGAAAGTTGCACTTTTGATTTTCCATCCATATCTGTTAAAAATCTAACGGAATATTCCTTTAAAATTAATTAAAAATATAAAAATTAAAAATTAGAAACATGTTTTTCCCAAAAAATCCCTAATTCGTCATCTTCAAAATCACCATCTCCATCATCCCATCAAATCCCTAAATCATAAACATGTTCTTCATCATCCCTAATTCATTATTCTCAAAATCACCATCTCAATCATACCTCACCACCACCACCATACCAACCTTCTTCAGCCACCACGAAATGGTTGATTTCCACTCTTCTCCTCGCTGCTGTCGTTCTCTCATCATCGGCTCGCCGTCGTTCTCTCTTCCTTCAATCCATCCCCTTTCTTGAAACCCTAACTTTCTCATTTTTCTCCTTTCAATTTTCTGTTTCAATTCGAGACCCACTACATGTGTCTATCATACAAACATAAAGGTTGAATCTTTTGTGATTTTTGAGTTATGGGGTTTCACTTTGAAAGAGAAAGAGAGTGACTCTTGGTGATTTTTGAGTTCTGGTGTTGTGCCGTTGCATAGAGGATGAGAGAGAGAGAGTGGGAGGGAACGAGAAGGAGGGAAGGTCGATGATGAGGAAGAAGAGGACAACCACGGTGGCTCTTGGTGCTTGCGGTAATCCAGGACTGAACCCCACCGCGGCGACATTGTGAATCTTTTTGCTCTGAATCCAAAATACTCAAGTTCCAATTTCTGAATGTAGTTGGTGATTGGTTTGAACTTTGTTCACTCAAATTTTATGCAAGGAGCTAATTTTCCTTTCCCCTTTCTGTTCTTCACTGTGAGCTACTTTTATGCACTGTGAATCTTTTCTGTTTTTTGTCCTATTTCAGTTGCGATTCTGAGTCGAATTTCCCATTGAAGCTCATTCCCTCTTTCTTTTTGCAAATGCTGACTTGATGTTGGTAGAAGAGGGAATAGTTTCTGGGTTTTAAGATTAGAATGACGAAGAAGATGCTTGAACTAGATGAAGAAATTTTGGGTTTTCATTTTTGTTTTTGTTTTTTATTAAATTTTTAATAAAAAACCGTTAGATTTTTAACAGATATGGATGGAAAATCAAAAGTGAAACTTTCTGTAAACGTTAGGGATGAAAATGGCTATTTTTTTTTTTTGTTAGGGACAAGAAGTGTCAAATCGTGATAAGTGAGGGACCAAAAGTTCTATTAAGCCAAAAAGAAAAAGAGGTTGTATGTGGGAGGAATCTCATGGGCTTCACAAAGAATTTCGAATCCCCGAATGAAGGCCCACGAAATGGGATTCAACTGAGACGGGGCGACGGAAAGGGCCTTGAGGGTTTCGCTAATGAAGGCAGAGAAGGGGAGGCGGGCGCCAATATCCTCAAACAGGTATGAATAAATAAAGAAGAAGTGGGGGTCGCCATCTCTCTGTTTGATGTCGCAAAGGCGCTCGTTGACGGTGCAGGGTACAATGATCAAGTCCGGTCGTAGTTGTCCGAACAGAGCCTGCCAAGCTTGGAACGCAGTGCTTCTACCATAGCCACACTGGTCCATATGGGAAATGCAGACACAACCTTAGGGGCGACTAGCGCAGTTTGAACCGGACGAGGTAGTGACTCCTCGTAGTTCCGAGCTTTGGTGGCCGGAGACAATGGCCGTTGCGGTTGTTCAACGGAGGTTCCGGCCACATACTCGGTTACGAAGTCCATGAAAATAAAGAAAGAGAAAAACACAAAAAGACACAAAAAGCATAAAGAGGAAGAAACATACTGGTAAACGAAGAAAGTGGGAAGAAAGCAGGATGGTGGACACAGTTGAAGGGAGTGGAGTGCGGAGGAGCAGGACGGAGTAAAAGCCATGGTCACCAGAAATCGTACAGGTTGAGGAGGATGAAGGAAGCAAAAGTATTTTCTTGAAGGAGGAGAGGGTTTATATAGAGAAGGTTGGGAAGAAGAAGGGACAGAAGCAACAAGTGCAAATCTCGAGACAGTGGAAAATTAAAAACCCATAAAATCCCAAGAAACCTAATCAAATCTCAATCAAATCTCATCATTAAACGCGCCATTCCACAACGTGTTGTTATTAGCAAAGCAATGATTGCTCAGCAAGGGTGAAGGGGCGCGTGGGAATGAAACCCAAGAAAGTGGGTACAATTATGACAGCTAGTGGAGTAGTTAAGAAAGAAGAATTGAAACAGACACGAGACAGGCTGGCGTTGGAGACCTACCTAGGGCGGCAAGTAATGACTGGATTTTGTATGATAATGTTAGGGTCTTTTTAGTCTTTTTAATTTGTTATTTATGAGTCTCATATAGGATTTTTATTTCTTTTATTAGAGTTTTATGTTTATTTTTGCATTTTGCATATAGATTAGCTTTTATTTGTTTTTTAAACTTTATTTTATATTTTTTAGGAATTTTTATATTTATTTTTATATTTTAGGAAAGCTGGTAGAATTAGTCATTTTTGTCCAGGGACCAAATTGTATAGTTTCAGGAGAGGAGGGCCAAAGTACGAAAACTCAAGAGTTGGGGGCTGAAATTGGAGTTTCAGGAGAATAAAGGACCAAAAGTGAAGTGCTAATAAAGAGAGGACAAAATGTGAAAAGCAAGAATATGAAGCATCACCTCTAATTTGGCACATGTAAAATGATGATTGAAGGCTTAATTTTAGTGGAGAGGCTGTTTCAGAAGTTAAGAGGAGGCATTGGAGGCCACTGAAGGCATTGAAGACCCACTAACTTGAAGAAGAGCAAAACAGCAAGAAGTGCGATCAGCAGACGAGCCAACGCTCAAGCGTTGGAAGCCCAACGCTCAACCGTTGGCATTTTGACTAGGATCCAAGTTTGCAGTCCTGCTCAACGCTCAAGCGTTGGAAGCCAGCGCTCATGCGCTAGGCCTCTGTTTGCAACGTCTGGATTTAATAGCACCCAACGCTCAAGCGTTGGGATCCCAGCGCTCCAGCGCTGGAAGTCAGACATTTTGCTATAAATAGGAGTGTTTTTCCATTGTAAAAATCACACCTTCACTTCAGAATACAACAAGTATTCTTCTTTCTCCCTTAAGAGCATTGTTCCTGAGAATTGTGGGAAGCCATTCTTGAGCTCCAAGTCCAGGGTAATTCAATGTTTCTATTAGCCATGCTTGGCTAATTTCTTTTTAAGTTCTTGGGTTGTTTTAGCTTATATTTTATGTTTTAGTTTTCTTCTTCTTGTTTCTGAATAATACTACAAGTTCATGTTTTATTTCCTTGTTCCTTGTTCTTCATTTCATCTTGATGTACACAAGTGTTTATGCTTACTTCTTATGTCAATGGAAATTGGTAATTAGTAAGGGAAATAGGATTTAAAAAAAGCAATATGACATATCACTAAGGAATTAGGATAGACTTTGCTTTATGTTGGCCTGAACTCCATCTTCATATTCTTCTTTAATTAACTAAATTGCAAGGAATTCAGTTTACTAATTAGAAAGAAAGGTCTATAAGTGTAAGGAATTAACTTGTAGAAACCATAGGCTAAAGCATCATGAATTCTTGTTTTAAAATTCAGAAATAAAGTAGAAGGTTACTAGCATATTTTATAAGTTATGTAATTCAACCCAAGTGTTTAATCTCCTTCATCATCTTTTTACCTATTTATTTATGCTTATTTCAAGTTCTTGTTCTAAACACAAACCAAAATCAACATCAATATTTAAATTTCCAGCACAAGTTCTAAATAAATTAATAAAAGGACACCTATCCCTTGGGTTCGATATCTTTTATATTACTTCGATAATCAACCATGCACTTGCGGATTTGGCTATCACCAAGTAGCACAAATTAAAAGGTATTTTAAATTATTAATTTATGAACTGATAGTGTGTTGTTCAAGGAAAATGCAAACAGGTACTAGGGCGACCAGCATGACGCCGAGGAGGGTGATTCTTCTGGTCCTAAGTTGTGACCCGGTGATCGACCCATAGACCGGGAACTTGGCGAGGCTTGTGGGCTAACTACAATTTTTGATAGTAATAAAACCACCACACAAGAAAGGGGGGTTTGAATTGTGTGTGTGATTTTCTAACTTCTTTACGTGAAACAATAGTTATATGTTCGAAAACGTTTGATAAAGAGTGCAGCGGAAATTATTCTACAACTGAACAATAAAGCACACACGATGTTTATCCTGGTTCACCCCCTTAATCGACAGGGCTACGTCCAGTCCTTGGCTTAACCAAGATTTTCACTATTTTATCAAAATAGTACAAGTGTTCTCAAGGACTTCTCCCAGTATTCTGAGGACTACTCCTTTACAAGTATTCTTAGCAGGACTTCTCCTTTACGAGTGTTGGACAGGACTCCTCCTAGTTCTTTTTCAAGAAGAATTGGTTTCTACAAAATCTCTTCGGTAAGAGTGGGTAGACAATATGAAGAACGAATTACAGAGAGAATAAATAAGTTGATTCTCTGAAGAGCTTTGTGTGAACGAGGATAAGAGTAGCACTCTGTGATAATCTTCACACTAGTTGGCGACTGACTCAGATAATAGGTAAGTTGAGAATGCTGAGTGTTTGGTTTGGAGAGATTGGATCGCAAATAATAAACTTAGAAAGTTTGAATGCTTTGATCGTGTAAAAGTCGCCAAATTGAATCTGGTGCCAAGTCCTCTATTTATATCCTTAGTAGGAGGATCAATGGGACCTTTGCTGAAGATCTGAAGATAGTTCTATTTGAATTTCTCCTCTCTTGTGAGTAACGGATACTTCTGACATTTTCTGCTTCGATAAATGCAACCTGCAATGCATTTAATGTTTCTTTAATGGCTGAGGTTGATATCGTCTGGTTCTTCAATGCATTTTTCCTTGATTAATAACTTCTGTAATAAATGCTCATGCAATCCAACTAAGGGAGCCATTAATGTTCTGACCAGAAGATTTGAATTTGAACGTTAAGGAGATACGATGATCAGAAAAGCTCGCCGCTGATTCCGCAAAAGGATCTTGAATTAAGGAATGTCAGAAGATTTGAATTTGCAAGGAATAAAGAATTTACTTCTGTCCTTTTCGCCATTAATGGTCTAAAGAGACAAGTGGTGCTTGACAGCTCATCCTGGGTTGAGCAAACGATCACCTCCTGATTTTTCTTTTGCGCTAGTCAACCAAACTTCTGTCTGGAATTTACATGTTTTTTCCTTCAGATGAATCTAGTGACTGAGTGACCAGACGTTCATCATATCTGGACGGACTCTTTGAGGCAGACGATGTCAGCTGACGGACTGTTTTTCAAAGGCTGTAGCTGGACGAATTCGTCTACTATCCTTAACTTGAACATCTACTTTTGATAATGCTTTGTAGGGGTCCATGTAGTGCTTTTTCCAAGTAGAAGGATGTTCCTGAGCATGATAGACATTTAGAAGTTAAGAATTCTATTTTTGACAAGACCAATACTTAGCGAAATTGTTATTTATCAAAATATAATACTTCATTAAATTATTTGATTCTAACAATTTCTACCGGGCGGGTGAGAATTATCACCAATCACAGTAGATCCACACCTGATTCTACCCTACTCTCCACGCCCAGGCCTAAGGCGACTCATTTCTCCACAGGATGTTGTACTCTTTTTCCTTCACTAGCTTTTTATCCCACAGGATTTTTCCTAAGAAGGTTTTAACGAGGCACATCCTATGGAGATGATCGCCCAAAGGAAGCGTTGATTGAGAATCCCATGACGAGCGCCTTATGAAGACACACTTCACTTTCATGCTTCAGCTTGGTGTATTGTGGGCTTGTGGACTGGGCGAGCACTTCCTCCTAGTGGCGACCTATGTAGACTTATGAAGGAACACTTTGCTTTCATGCTTCAGCTTGGTGTCTTGTGGGCTTGTGGACTGGGCGAGCCCCACCCAATAAAGGGGTGATTGAGTGACCTACGCAGGGCGAGTCGGATCGCCAGAGGGGGGTGAACTTGTAATATATGGGGGGTGCAGATTTGTTCTTTATTGGGCCGGGTTCTCGAGGCCCAAGGGCCTATAGTTTGTAAACTAGGGTTTTAATGCTATTTATGGCTCTTCCCCTATAAATAGCTAGTAGGGGGCTCATGTAAAAGGGTTCAAATTTATTCAATTGCTACTCAATAATAATACCTATCCTATTTCTCTCTATTCGAGAACAGACATTAAGTTTTCCATCCAAATGAGACGGAAATCCAACTCAGCGCGACACATGATTTTTTTTTATTGCACATAAGCAAGACACCTCACAGTTCCCCTTTTTCCATCTCCTCATTCCCAACCGCCCTAACAAGTCCAAAATAGCTACACTGGAAGACGTTCTTCTAGTACCCCATAAACCATCATCCACCCCTCTCCATCCCAACCATCCATCATCAATCACTACTCTCCAACCACCATGTTAACCACCAACATCCATAAACCTTCACCTTTCAACCAATTAGTGATAGAAATGAAAGAAAATTCAACTTCAGATCTTCACCCCATCGAAAATTGACCGACCCAACTCTTAATGTTGTCGTTTGACCCCGACGAGACGGTTGGAGCAGGGGAACCTCCTCTACATAGAAGCTCGATCTTCATCAATTATCTCTCTCTCCATCTCTCTCTCTCTCTCTTAGGTGTATGGGCAATGTGGTCCAGCGCCACGATAAAGGAGATACAAAACTGTTTGGCCAAAGGTTATTTCTAAGGGGTTGGGGGAAGAGGGGATGTAGACGGCTTTGGGGAGATAAGGTGAGGGAGGGGGAGAAGGTGGGGTTTGAATGGGTTACGAGACGGGGAGCGATGGGGGAGGAAAATGGGTGAGTGGATAAAGGGGAGAAGGTGAAGGGTAGCGACAGAGATGGAGAGTCATGGAGAAAACAGGTGGGAGAAGATCGAGGGAAGGTGGAGATGAAGGTGAGGGTGGGGGCGAAAGTTTGTGGTGGGTCCATGTTTTCCATGTGTAAGTCAAATGTAATATAAAAATATAAAAAATTCCACATGCTAGGTCCATATGGACTTCCGTCACAGTTCCATGAAAAAATTAATGTCAATGACTGAAAATGACATTATTTTAAAATTTCACGTGTCAAGTCCACATGGACTTTCGTCAAAGTTGGATGGAATGTTTAACATTAAAGACTAAAAATGAAACTACTAATTTTTGAGGGGTGAAAAACAAAATTTTCTTACAAAGGCTAAAAACTAAAAATGAGGTATATTCGAAAGACCAATAACTTATATAAGCCAAATATATATATTACTACTTTGCTATCATTATTATGCACATTAACTATTTTAAACGCACATGTTCATCTATTTCTTGGAAATTGCCAACCTTATGACTCTCACTTATATTTCTCGCATAAAAAAAGCTTATAAACATTGCACAACTCTAATCATACAAGTTTGGATTCAATTGTTCAATGGAGATTAGTTTTAGTGCCACCCTTATTAATTAATACTAATGCCATCCCCAAATTTTTTTATTCCAAAAATACCCCTGTGGTAAAAATAAAAAAATATTACCTTTTTAATATTTACTCTTGTTTCTTCCCACCACCCCTCTTCTCACTTTCCTTATCCATTTCTGCCTTTCTCTCGCCCTGTCTTCTCCGCTGCCGCCTTTGATGTACACTGCTTTCCCTCTCGCCCCCAGTCTCCCCGTGTTCTTCTCTTTGATCTACCTTCCCCATCTTAGAGGTTTGTCTTCGCCACCCACTACTGTGTTCTTATCTTATCGTCTCTTGATTTATGAATTTCGCACTCAATATGTGCGTTTTTATTGAAATTTCTGCAAGATCTCACACTCAAAATGTGCGAATGTGTTTTTTTCCTTTAATTTCGCAAAGATTAGGTGTGTGTAGTTTTAGGTTTTGATCTTCGCTCTTATGTTGTGCGTAATAGGTTCTGTATTTCGCCAATGTGAAGTGCGTGGACCTTTGTTGATTACGCACTGAAGAGTGCGATTCTATGTTTTAATATATTTTTTTTAATTTTCGCACTGATTAGTGCGAGATGTTTGATTTACTTTTGCACATTACAGTGCGTTTTGTCTCTACATTGCTGATTGCCAAGTCTTTTTCAAGTTACTTTGCTGGATCTTGTAGACTTGGGGGAGACATTACTTCAACATAAGATGGAGAGGTTCTTTGGCTTTACTTTTGGAAATGGGGGTGAAAAAGAAGGGAAAGGGTTGTATTTATATCTTGCCAAATTTTAAGGGTATTAATTTTCACACTGTTTAGTGCGAGATATCATATATACACTCGCACGTTGCAGTGAGTTTTTTCTATCTGGAATTTTCACAATTCGCACCTTACAGTGCGTTTTGTGACTTCAACATTTTTCAACCAATTCAACCCCCCTATTTCGCACTTTGTTGTGCATTTTCATACTTTTCACATGTTTCATACTTTTTAATGCGAATTTTTTCATTACTTCAATTTAATTAGTTTCATTTTTTTTATTTACAATTTCTAATGTTGTTTTTTTTTCATAGAAATGGCAAGAACACACTGGACCGCACATGCACAACAACCTGAAGTTGGGCAAGGTCAAGCTGAACGTATCCGATCGACTGTGTCGGTACGCAGGAGACATGGAAAAGCTCCATTGGTGGAGGAGCCATCTAACCAGCAAGATGAGGAGGATGCATATGCTGAGGAAGACCAGAAAATGGACTACGTTCATGAGGAAGATCAGCACATTGATGAGGATGAAGACGTTGGTGATGGCAATGATGATGACGATGACAATGACAATGATGAAGATGCTGAGGAGGAGGATGAGGAGGAGGAGGATGAAAGGCATCATGCAAACAAAGAGGAAAGAGAGTTAACGCGGCGGCTGCGTCAGATGGACCAAGAGGATAAGGACTTCACCTCATTCCCAGGTGGCCCAACTAATTTATCAGTGCTACAGAGCTACCACAAGCATATCGCTGGTAGAGCGTGGATGTCTTATCTTGACCCTACGATGCCGGATAGGCCAGTGTTGAGGGGCTATAATCAATCAAGGAAGTTGGCGAAGCCTGTTGACCGCGGTGTTCCCTATATCACCACAATTCTGCAAAGGTCAAGGCTTGCTGCTTTGAGAATGTGTCGGTATAAGGTGTCAGATAGGGGCCTGATCTCCGCTTTCGTGGAGAGGTGGCATCTAGAGACCTCATCATTCCATCTTCAATTGGTGAGATGACGATCACCCTCGACGATGTCTCTTGTCTTCTGCATATCCTCATTCGTGGAAGTTTTTTCACCTACCACAGCTTGATCGTGATTAGTGTGTCCAAGCTTTCATCTCAGCTAGTGGTCACCCCACACAAGCTGTTTCTGAGATTCTTAAAACAAAGGGGAAGTTCGTACGGTCCACGTGGTTGGAAAATCTTATCAAAGTGAACCTTAGTGAGGGGAATCTTGAAGCAGCTGCGAAGGCCTACATGCTTCGGTTTTTGTGTGCAACACTATTTGTTGACAATAGGAGGACGAATGCCAACATCTCCTACCTCTCACTGTTTATAAATCTGGCTGAGGTGGGGAACATTGCGTGGGGGGCGGTGATAGCAAAATCGCAAGTGCACGATTGACTATCGCGTAATATAAAAAGATCGAACCCAAGGGATAGGTGTTCTTATTATTATAAAATTTAGTACTTGTGCAGAAAATATTAAAAGATGATAATTGATGTTGGTTTAGAACATGCAAGAATAATAGCATAAAATGATAAGCGATAAATATGATGAGAAATAAGCTCTTGGGTTGAATTACATAGTCTATAAAACATGCTAGTAATCACCTACTTAATTTCTGAATTTTAAGTCCAAATCCATGATGCTATAGCCTAGTATACCTACAAGTTAATTCCTTACACATTGTAGAACTTTCTTTCTAATTACTAAATTCAATTCCTTGCAACTTAGTTAACTAAAGAAGAAGATGAAGAAGAAATTCAGGCCAACATAAAGTTACGTCCATCCTAATTCCTTAGTGATGTATACTTATAACCTTTTTTAAATCCTAGGTCCCTTACTACTTACCAATTTCCATTCGTATAAGTAATAAGCAAAAGATCTTGTGTGCACCAAGACGAATGAAGAAAAAGGAAATAAAACATGAAAGGAAATATTATTCAGAAATGTAGAAAAAGACTAGAGCATGTATTATAAACTAAAACAACCCAAAAACTTAAAGAAGAAGTTAGCCAAGCATGGCTAAAGGAGTCATTGAATTACCTTGGATAGGAGCTCAAATATGGTTTCCCACAAGTCCTAGGAACAATGCTCAAGAGGGAGAAAGAGAGAATAATTGTTGTATTCTAAGAAGGTGTGTCTTTTACAAAGGATGAGCAGTCCTATTTATAGCAAAAATTTCAATGGTGGAGGAGTTGATGGCCATTATGGCCTTCATTGGCCTTTGAAAACTCCTTCCCACTACCATCAATTCTCCACTCATCCTTTAATCCTTATTTTCCATGTGCTTAATTTAGAGAGTGTTGGTTCATATTCTTGCTTTTCACTTTTGGTCCTCTCTTTGTTAGCACTTCACTTCTGGCCCTTCAAATCCTTGAAACTTCACTTTCCATCCTCCGCTCTTGAACTTTTACACTTTAGCTCTTCCTTTCCTGAAACTTTACAATTCGGTCCCTGGACAAAAATGATAACTTATACCAGCTTTCCTAAAAATATAAAAATAACTATAAAAATTCCTAAAAATATAAAATAAAGTTAGAAAAACAAATAAAAGCTAATCTATATGCAAAATGCAAAATAAATATAAAATCTACATAAAAATAATAAAAATCCTATATGAGACTCAAAAATAATAAAATAAAAAGACTAAAAACACCCTAAAAATATCATATAAATTCCGGTCATCAGGCGGCAATGCTGGCCTATATGTACGACCAGCTTAATGATGCATCTCAGAGGCACACAAAACCAATCGGTGGTTCTATGACTCTGCTTTAGGTACTTGGTAGTTTTAAACCTCTATTGTTTTTTGTGTACTCATCTGTGTTATTATTGCAGTACATTCAATTAGTTGCCTGTATTATTTTTTGTGAATTAAACTTTGTTAATATTGTGTATATTCACTAACAGGCCTAGATTTATGAGCACTTCCCAGCCACAGTGTTCGATAGAAAGTCTAACCCAAGATACACTGAAGAAATGCCTAGAGCTATGAGGTGGGTGCCAATGAAGGGAGACGGATGCCTTAAGAAAAAGAGGTTTGATTTAGACGATTTGGCGGGTGACGTGGTCGTTTGGGCTCCATATGAGCACTTCCCAGCCACAGTGTTCGATAGAAAGTCTAACCCAAGATACCCTTTTCAGGGAAAGTTTGTTTTGTTGAGGAAGTGGTTGGACGTCGTTCTGGATCCAAATACAGTTGGGTCACCCCTCGTTGGAACACCAGCCTGGGTTTCCATGGAGAACATGCAAGCTATTGTTGAGCAAAGCTTACACGGGGATTTGGTGTACAGGAGGGCTAGGAGGATGGGTGCACGTGGAGCGTCTAGCTCTCAAAACTAATCATTTTAACATTCTAGATTGATAAACTCGGGTTTGTAAATGTTAATTTGGTGGGATGTTGTGTTGTTTATTAACTTTTATTGATGCATGATTATTTAAGTTTCAAATTAACCTGAAGTGGTATGACCATTCAAGCTATTCTTTTATCGATGTTTGGCAATTCATTTAAAAAAAAAATTCAAAGAAGTGATCCTTGTTAGATTTAAATAATTAAATCAATAAGTATATTTTGATAATCAACAATTTCTTTAAGGTTCAATACTGTATTAAACTAGATTTCATAACATAGTGAAAATTATCATGTACAGGAATAACCATCTCTGAAAGGAATGAATAAACACCATTGCCTTATCAAGGAAATTAGCTTGCCAGAAGAGTTCGTCCGGTTCGTATAAATCAGTCTGATGGCGCTAGAAAGAAAGATGTTCAAAGTACAAGATTGTCTGATGAATCAACAAATGACCAGCTTTTCTTCTTACAACTACCTGATGGAAATCTTCTCACCTGAATCTACAAAGATCAAATGCAAAGACTGTATTGTTTTAAGGTGAAAGAGTATAACAATCTTGAAGAAACTCCGTCTGCCTTGAAACCTCTCTAGCATCATATAAAGGAGTTGTGGATCAAATCTCTCCGATGAAGAACCTCAGTGAAAGAAAGAATTCAGACAAGAATATTCTGTTTCTTAGAAAAGAACTGAATAAAGAAAAGTTCGTCCGCCAATCCAAACTACTTTGCAGCAGAACTTCAAGCATTGAATGGAGACTACGTCTGCCAAGCTACAAGGAAAAATCCATCCGCTCAAGGTAACAATTGCGCCAAAGGAACAGAGATCAAGAAATGTGGTTTTCGAGGACATCAGGATTATCGAAGTATTAAAGAATCTATTTTTCTCATCTGGAGTAATTACTTCGTGGAATTAAAAGACTCCTACCTCGTCTACACATTTATTAACATACTGGCTGCGGCAGAAAGTAGAAAGGGACATAATCAAATATAATATCCCTTAGTCCCACTACATCTCTGCTTTTCCTAAAATCAAGCTGACATCGCGGAATCAACGGCAAGAATCTCTGCACATCGTACACTATCAACGGTCGAAATTCAAAATTCTGATCAAGGCACGTGATGAGTATTAGCTGTCAAGCACTGGGGTAAAAGAGTCAAAGCAGTCCTCACCGCTGAAGGTTTACACGTTATATACGAAGAAACCAGCTCAAAGCTACTTGCTCAAGATGGAGCCAGACGACATCAACCCAGAAGTAATGATGATTTCCAAATCATATCTTATGCGTGCAGAAAAGCCTCTGATCGTGACTTACGCATGTTGAAAGATGCAGAACTAGCCGTTACGCACAGCTCAGAAAAGAAGAGGCACTTCAGACAGTTTTTCTCTCTTTCTCAAGAAGAAGAAGCAATTGAAGATATAAATAGAAGATTCTTTCTCCGAAGTACTTGGGCAACTTAGACTTAAACCTTCATATGTTAACTAAGTCTGTCCCAAGAACCAAGCAACCTTGATTCATACTCAGAATGCCTCAAGATTATCCCTACCTGAGTATATGAGTTTGTGTGAGGAAAATCCATAGAGTGTTACTCTTATCTTTCCCAACTCACACATTCCTCTAAACAGAGAACTCAAATTTTTATCATCTCTGTAAACTGAGCTTCATTTCCTCTGCCCACTCTTATTGAGAAGAGAACCATGTAGAGGAGCCAACCCTTGAAAAAGGTATCAGGAGAAGTCCTGCATAATACTTGTTAGGAGAAGTCCTCATAATACTTGTAAGGAGAAGTCCTTCTAATACTTGATAGGAGAAGTCCTTAGAATACTTGTTGGGAGAAGTCCCTGAAAATACTTGTACTATTTGATGAAATAGTGAAAATCTTGGTGAAGCCAAGGACTGGATGTAGCCCTGTCGGTTATGGGGGTGAACCAGGATAAAATCATGTGTGTTTTATTTTCATATTGTTAATTTTACGCTGCATGCTCATTCGTACGTTTGCAACTTGCAAACGATTATGGAAAATAAATATTCATCGCTTTAATTCTTATGAAATGAATTTCATGCTCTCCTACAAAAATGATCCATGCTAAATTTAAACAACAAATGATATATATATATATATATATATATATATATATATATATATATATATATATATATATATATACTATTTGTAATATATGAGAAAAGAAATTTAAAATAAGCCACACAATTCAATCCCCGCCTTTCTTGTGTGTGTCCTGCACCTTCAATTGGTATCAGAGCCTAACACTCTGAAAAGTGCTAACATCTTCGCAGATGCAGAGTTCAAAGATCCGTAAAAGCATATGTCATCTTTGAATTGAAGCAACCATGATCCAAATGCTAACATAAAAAGGAAATTTCAAAGAAGTCATCTCAAGGAAAGATCTCATATCCTCTCGGCAATGGAAGCTAGAAATTCAAGTAACTACATCAAACTCGTGCCTCCAACAATATATTACTGACAAATCTCTTGAGTTATACGAGAAATGATCAAGTTCTATTCTCAGAAATTGAAAGGGAGGTAACTCTAAACTCATATTAGATTGTTTACCACCGCTCATACTGGTAAAATGATTAAGAGCTTCACAAAGAATATCTTAATACAATCACTGATTATTTACTTAAATGAGCCTCTCTATAAGTCCATCAAAATTTGTTTGAATCATTAATGTCATCATTCTGATGAACACAAATTCCTAGATAATCATCTACTTACGATAGCCATATTAACGTAAAATCAAAACTGTTCAATTGACAAGTGTTAATCAAAATCATTTATTCAAGTCAACTCTTTGGCATATGACTTTTCATACTATCATTACATGCATTTAATCTCTTATTAAACATTAGTCCTAATCATTTGTCATGAACGTCCTTAGTATATGTTATCAAACTTATCTGACAAGCATAGATGTTCTGACAAGCTCTCTAGTTGGAAAAACACAATACCTCTCATTGCATGTAGCTAAATTGTGATAATCAGAAAATATTAATAAGATTCTTTGACAAAGAAATTAGGAAATGAATCTTGCAGGCTTAAAGATAGATACATATATTACATGATTAACTAGATGAGTGACGTCAAGTACCTTCCTGATAAGACCGAAAACTCCACTTAACCAAAGACTACATTTCAAAGATTGAGTAAATGGAAATCACCGTCCGGTGACTACCTAATGAATCATCAAGAGAGAGCGTCTGTGAATACCTGATCAGGCACGATCAGTCACTCACCCAAACTTGGACTACTAGCAAAACCACTGTGTCGTTTCAAATATTGAAACTTCTCAAGCACGCATTAAATCTCTCAACTGCTATGACTTCACATTTAAAGATCCTCATTTAATGCGCATGCTAACCATTCTATCACATCAATAGAAAACTAATCATTTTCTCTCTTAAACCAAGTAAACACCGTTCGTATTCAAAAGAATAATATAACAAAAAGAAGGTTGAGGAAGAAGTAATACATTCACTACTCACAAACTCACCTCGAACTTCCATCATCCTCAAGCTATCTATTGTTCTCTCTCTCTCTTGCTAACTCTTGTTTGCAGATCATTGAAATGGCTTCAAAGAAACAGATTAATGCTGCTCCCGAACTTACTCCCGCTGAACGAAACATCATTGAACGAAGAATGAGGAACATTGCGCTAAGTCGAAAGGAGCAAGAAACATCCATTGGCAAACTGAAGACGATAAATCTTGGTGATAAGGAACTGGTCTCGCCAAAGTACCTTAACCTAAATCTCTACAGCTACGCCAAGATAGTAGGGCTAGATTGGGTTCTCGTTCAAGAATGGGCAAATCTCATGAGAGTATCTTCTCTTGTTACCATTGAACCGGTCATTAAAGAGTTCTATGACTGCGCAGTCAAGAGCAGACCTTCAGTGATTAAAACAAGATACATGCGAAGAATAACAACTATCACGCCTGGAGATATTGCAGTAATCCTGAACTGCGAAGTAAACGAAGGAGTAAAATTCAAATCAACTTGGGAGTTATCTGCTCTCAACCCCAAGTGCATCTGGAAGCAGAACCCAGAGGTCTATGGAACTAATGTCAACAACTTAATAGAAGAATGCAAATTTCCTTATGCTGTGTTGTGCAAAATAGTCATCCCCAGAGAAGGGAACTGCAACAATGTGGACAAGCTGTCTCAATGGGCACTCTACCACATGATACATAAGCAAAAGATCAATCTCTCATATCTCATCTTCAACCACATGATATCAACTCTGGAAGGCAAAGAGTTAAAATTGCCATATGGAGCCCTCATATCTGAACTAATGAGGAAACACCTCATAGACAAAACAAAGGAGGAAAATGAGTTTATTTCTCGTGATTACATTCACTCATCTCCAGTAAAGTTCGATGACCTCAGAAGAATGGGACTAGAGATTGACACTACCAGTGTGCCTGGAGAAGTGCTCTTGCAGGCAAGCAGACCTCAACTCAGAGAAGAGAGTGTTAAAGAAGAAGTAGAAGATGAAGAAGCAGAAGAAGACGCTGATAGAAATGGTCCCCCACCTACTAAGCGATATCAAATCACCAATTCGGGGAAGTGGTTTGAAATTGCTCCCTCTTCAGAACCTAAACAACCAGGAGACACAACTGTTTCACAACAGGATGATGAAGATAATTGTCCGATAGCATCACTGATCAAAAACGTCAGAAAAGGACCCTCAAGCTCTGAATCCAAGACTCCTCAGCAGCCTGCAATCATATCAAAATATCTTCCACACATTCCCACTGAGTTCCATGAGTTTGTGGAAAATATTGTGGATGTTGATGATGATGGCAACTGTGGATACATATGTCTTGCTCAATGGATAGGGATGAATGAGAAAGAATGGCCAGAGATAAGGAGTCGAATGATCAAGGAGCTAGATGACAGACGAACTCTTCACCAGAAGATATTTGACGCAAAAGGTCATATGGAGGAAATTAAAAAGGCTTTGACCCTCAGTCCAAACGAACCAGCTCTTGAACCCAAATGGTTCACTGTTCCGGACATGGGTTTACTAGCAGCAACTACCTTCAGAATAGTTCTGGTCACACTCAGTCTCAGGGAATCTTGCATGTATCTTCCTATGACTGGTCCAGTTACAACTCCATCTCCAGTGGCAGTGTTATGCAATGTTGAAAATCAACACTGGATAAGAGTGATCCTGAAAGAGAACTCTCCTTTACCCAATGCAACACCACAGTGGTTGCCCAACTGTGAGAAGGACGCAAAGGCGTGGGGAAAGAGCATGGGACCAAGAATAATAATGTATAGACGCATTATAGATCCTAACTACGTTCGTCCCTCAAAATTGAAGAGGAAGCGACATGCGATTAAGACCATTCTGAAGGAAGCTGAAGAACAAGTGCAAGTGACCATGCCATCGTCCAAATCATCAAAGCTAAAGCCAGAGGCATCAGAAGTTGAAAATCCTTCTCCCTCACTAAATGAAAAACAAAGTGAGGAGATCGCCAAGAAATCCAACAATGTTGACGACACACTCCTTGACATTCCTATGTCCCAACCAGAAGTCACTATGGAAACACAGGAGATTGAAAATCAAGATAGGGCATCTAAGGAAGCGTCTGTGGCCAAAGGAAGAGTGAAGTCTCGCGCAGTTAGGGCTTGTAATCAAAGAAAAAGAAAGAAGAATATCCCAAGGGAGGCTGAGAAAGATGATACAACTAAACTTGCACATAGGGATGAAGTCGCTGCTGAACAATCAACAGCTAATCAAGAAGGAGGCATATCTGAAGAAAATCAGGAGAACAGCATGCAAGAAGTTCAAACAAGGGAATACAGAATGAAGAGCTTCCCAGTTCATGTGCCCAGACGGTCTCGCCGATGCACTACTCCTATTGCATCAACAGTCCCTAGAATGCTATCCATGATGAATGCTTGGCACGCACCACAACTTCTTATGGAAACCTTAGGTTTCAAATTCTGCCTCCAAGCCAGAATCTGGACTCCTCCTGCTGTTGACGGGTTAGTACTCATGTTTGCTCCAAGATCAAGGTATGACATCTTCTATCACAACTGGGAACTGTCTGCCTGTAGACAAGTTCATACAAGCACCATTTCATCCAAATTGATTCATGGTGCTGCACGCATCACTCTCAATTTCGGATCATGGTCGCTTACCCTAATAGCAGACAAACCTTCCTATCAGCCATCTTTAACTGCTGACGTCTCTCAGCAAGAATCAGTCAAGCACCAAATCCATATCTCATCTGATTCAGAAGAAGTAGTTGTTGTCTCATCAGACACTGAGGAGGATCAAGATGATACTCACTCACCATCTTCCAAGGAAATCCCTGCTGCTGAAACCCTGAATGAGACCTTGATAATGGAAACCACAGTGGTCGATCCCACCAAAGTCTCCTCAAGTAATCATCCTTCCTCAACTAAGGAAATTCCCAGGGCCAAGGAGTCACATGATGTACCACCTACTGTTGAACCCTTTGATGCCAAAACTGCCATTAAGGAGCTGTCTGAAGAAGTTACACAATCTCTCTCCAACAACTCCAAAGCAACTGAAAAGCTGGAAAGCACTATTCTCAAACGAGCCGATGCAATGGAACAAAACCTCACCGCTATGATAGAGGCTCAACTCAAATTCTTTGAAGAAATGCTCCGCAAAGACCATGAAGCTCGGCAGCAGAAAGCTGATTGATTATCTCTTATCCCTGCTACTCTCTCTAATCATTCATCTTATGCACATTATTCTACTTGCTCTCATGCTTATACATCTCTTTATTTCATACTAGATATCTCTTTATCTTATATGCACTTTGCTTACACACTGGTTTCTAATCTTTTTGATAATGCCAAAGGGGGAGAAGATTTAGGAAAAGAAGAACGCTAGATTTAGGGGGAGCAAAGATAAGCAAACTTAGGTAAAAAGCTACTAGGAATATTCAACTTAGGGGGAGCAAAGCTAACTCAACTAAATCAGTAAAATTCGTCTAGGAATTCGACCACCTCCTATATAAATAAAATGAGCAATCATAATGCAATACTCTAAAGAACAACCATCATAACAAAATGTCTTTTGAACACCTCATAAGCGAATCTTTTCCAAAGAAATTCTCATTATCAAAAAGGGGGAGATTGTTAGATTTAAATAATTAAATCAATAAGTATATTTTGATAATCAACAATTTCTTTAAGGTTAAATACTGTATTAAACTAGATTTCCTAACATAGTGAAAATTATCATGTACAGGAATAACCATCTCTGAAAGGAATGAATAAACACCATTGCCTTATCAAGGAAATTAGCTTGCCAGAAGAGTTCGTCCGGTTCGTATAAATCAGTCTGATGGCGCTAGAAAGAAAGATGTTCAAAGTACAAGATTGTCTGATGAATCAACAAATGACCAGCTTTTCTTCTTACAACTACCTGATGGAAATCTTCTCACCTGAATCTACAAAGATCAAATGCAAAGACTGTATTGTTTTAAGGTGAAAGAGTATAACAATCTTGAAGAAACTCCGTCTGCCTTGAAACCTCTCTAGCATCATATAAAGGAGTTGTGGATCAAATCTCTCCGATGAAGAACCTCAGTGAAAGAAAGAATTCAGACAAGAATATTCTGTTTCTTAGAAAAGAACTGAATAAAGAAAAGTTCGTCCGCCAATCCAAACTACTTTGCAGCAGAACTTCAAGCATTGAATGGAGACTACGTCTGCCAAGCTACAAGGAAAAATCCGTCCGCTCAAGGTAACAATTGCGCCAAAGGAAAAGAGATCAAGAAATGTGGTTTTCGAGGACATCAGGATTATCGAAGTATTAAAGAATCTATTTTTCTCATCTGGAGTAATTACTTCGTGGAATTAAAAGACTCCTACCTCGTCTACACATTTATTAACATACTGGCTGCGGCAGAAAGTAGAAAGGGACATAATCAAATATAATATCCCTTAGTCCCACTACATCTCTGCTTTTCCTAAAATCAAGCTGACATCGCGGAATCAACGGCAAGAATCTCTGCACATCGTACACTATCAACGGTCGAAATTCAAAATTCTGATCAAGGCACGTGATGAGTATTAGCTGTCAAGCACTGGGGTAAAAGAGTCAAAGCAGTCCTCACCGCTGAAGGTTTACACGTTATATACGAAGAAACCAGCTCAAAGCTACTTGCTCAAGATGGAGCCAGACGACATCAACCCAGAAGTAATGATGATTTCCAAATCATATCTTATGCGTGCAGAAAAGCCTCTGATCGTGACTTACGCATGTTGAAAGATGCAGAACTAGCCGTTACGCACAGCTCAGAAGAGAAGAGGCACTTCGGACAGTTTTTCTCTCTTTCTCAAGAAGAAGAAGCAATTGAAGATATAAATAGAAGATTCTTTCTCCAAAGTACTTGGGCAACTTAGACTTAAACCTTCATATGTTAACTAAGTCTGTCGCAAGAACCAAGCAACCTTGATTCATACTCAGAATGCCTCAAGATTATCCCTACCTGAGTATATGAGTTTGTGTGAGGAAAATCCATAGAGTGTTACTCTTATCTTTCCCAACTCACACATTCCTCTAAACAGAGAACTCAAATTTTTATCATCTCTGTAAACTGAGCTTCATTTCCTCTGCCCACTCTTATTGAGAAGAGAACCATGTAGAGAAGCCAACCCTTGAAAAAGGTATCAGGAGAAGTCCTGCATAATACTTGTTAGGAGAAGTCCTCATAATACTTGTAAGGAGAAGTCCTTCTAATACTTGATAGGAGAAGTCCTTAGAATACTTGTTGGGAGAAGTCCCTGAAAATACTTGTACTATTTGATGAAATAGTGAAAATCTTGGTGAAGCCAAGGACTGGATGTAGCCCTGTCGGTTATGGGGGTGAACCAGGATAAAATCATGTGTGTTTTATTTTCATATTGTTAATTTTACGCTGCATGCTCATTCGTACGTTTGCAACTTGTAAACGATTACGGAAAATAAATATTCATCGCTTTAATTCTTATGAAATGAATTTCATGCTCTCCTACAAAAATGATCCATGCTAAATTTAAACAACAAATGATATATATATATATAGATATATATATATATATATATATATATATATATATATAGATATATATATATATATATATACTATTTGTAATATATGAGAAAAGAAATTTAAAATAAGCCAGACAATTCAATCCCCCCCCCTTTCTTGTGTGTGTCCTGCACCTTCAATCCTATAATAAGTCTCCAAAAGAAATCACTTATGACAATATTGTCAATCCTCAGTGAGGTCAACTACTTGCTTTTCTAAACCACAATGTTGCGCTTCCAACTCCTTTTGGTACTGTGCCATTCGCTCTAGGTATGGGGTCTCCCACTCCAAATCCTGTGGGTCACGATGATATCTCCAATGGGGAGCAGTACGTGGTATTGGATGATTCTTCTTCAATTGTACCTGAATGAATACAAATTAGAATTATATAACATTTGATGGACCAAGAATCTTCGTTAAAGATAAAATGTTTGGCAATTTAAATTAGTACCTGAACCCAGTGATTTTGGTTCACATGTCCAAGCAAAATAATAGGATGAGTAATCCGTGGCTGGCCAACAAGAGGTAAGAACGTGGAACAACCCCCGTTAGACAATGTAATCAACACAACACTAAATGTTGTTGCAACAATGTATCCCATGTCTGGAATTTTCAACCACTTTTCTTCGGTGACAAGCTCTTGTGGAGCAACTCTCAAGGCGTCCAAAATTTTCTGTGAGTGTTTTATGCCAAACATTGCCACATATTTATCAGCTCTTATTGTAATCTCCTCGATCATCTTCTGTCGTACATCATACCACATTTGTTCACCCTTATCCAATAGGGTAGCAATGGCCCTGTATCCACAATTCTCATCGCTAGCCACATCTATGATGTCACATATATAAGGCTGAAATTTAATAGGCATTTTTTCCAAGTGCAGTGCCTGTAGAGAGAAGCCGTCAAATTTTTGTTTTTTGGGTCGTCCTCTCTTAGCCTTGGCTACAACTGTTGACGTAGGAGACTTCCATTTAGAACCGGAGGTGTAGGAATTGTTGTGTTGCTGGGGGCGTGAACCGATGGGTGTGTGGAGTTTCTCCCTTCAAGTGAATTAACATAGTCATCAACCATCTCAAAGTATGAAGGGGAACGTTTTGTCGACCATGTGATACACCCTTCTTCCTACCCTTTGTTTTAACTTTCGCAGGAGGAGGACACGTAGAGGTGGAATCAGGAAATGCAAGCTCCAGAAGTTTTTCTTTGATTGCCTTCTTTGATGGGATATCTGCATTCTCAAATCTAAAATATAGTGCTTCCCACTCAGACTTTAAATTGAGCTCAATTGATGAATTATCTTCGGGTTCAACAGTTGCCCAGGACAGTCTTCTCCAAATATGGTGGATGGTACCCAAAGGCACACAAGTGTACCGTGCAAGCTCACAAGCACACAGTAACCCATGGGTACTTCTTAACCTGCAACTGCATGCAAAACTATCAACCCCCACCCTTTTCATTCTAGTTTTCTAGTTTTCTCCTTCGCTAGCAGTTCAAGAGCCTTCTTTGACACAAAACCAATCAAATTCTTGTAGAAGGGACCTTTGAATTTGTGATCCTTGATGAATATATTATGCTCAAAAGAGGACATTATCTTTGTATGTTGCAGTATAGTTAGCTTGTTCATGGCATCCCAGCAATAACAAAGATCACCCTTGCTATCCTTAAGCAAATGCTTCAGCCTTGCATGAGCACCCTCAACCCTGCAATGCATTGCAGTACAATATAAATAACATAACTATAATTTAAACCAAGCGATAAACATAAAAATAATCATGAAGTGGGTTATACCTGTTGGTTGTCGTGTTCCCAAGATGCATGGCCGAATCAATCCAACACTTTACACACTTTTGCCTATGATTTGTCAACCAAGTTGTCAGAACATACGAATTGAACTGAGGAAACGATTAAGATAAATTTTTCATGGTCCTCAGATGACTATCGTACTCCTCTTCAGACTCAGAATCCATGAGATCTTGCCATGCATCTATGATGCCATCCCACACTGTTTTCGGTTGGCAATATAACTTGCACTTTGCACTTACACTATTCGAAATATGGAACGTGCACAACAAGTGTTTGGCTGTTGGGAAAACCTCCTCTACAGCTGCCATCAGTGCAAGGTCTTTATCAGTCACAATGACACTAGGAAAGCTATCTTCCTTAAGAATCAACCCCTTCAGTTTTGTCAAGGCCCACACAACATCATGTGTTCGTTCAGAGGACATATAAGAAAATACAATAGTAAAGGTAATGTGTGTTGATGTGACACCAACCATTTCAAGCAGGGGTAAGCCATACCTGTTGGTTTTGTATGTACTATCTATGAGCACAAAAGTAGGATACAAATTAAAGAGCTCGATGCCACCCGGATGTGACCAAAATATATCTTGAAAAACCTGAGTTTCACCATCCTTCTGATGCCAATAAACATATTTGTCCCGTTCCAATAAATGCATCAGGTGCTGCATCTCTGTTGGAGAACCCCTTTTTGTCCTCCTGTATCGTCCACATGCATTGTAAACTTGTTGAATTGTTGTTAAATTCTCAGGATTCTTATCTTTCAAAGAGACGAGCATATGACTAGATTTAACCCTAGTGTCTACCATATCTTCAACCAACTGTTTTTCCGTAGAAGTCAATCTTCCAGCGTATGCGTGCCCAACCAACGACTGTGCTCTTGCATGGTTATGAACTCCACATAACACCTTGAGCTGCCAACACCCTTCAGATTTTCTAGGCCTTACTCTTAACTTAAATGGACAGTCACATTTTCTTGTTCCAGTGCTCCTCTTTGTCAGTTTGCCCTTGTATGGTTTGTAACTCCCACCCCGCTCGCATCCTAACGTGAGAAGTTCCTTTCTTTCGAGGCTCCCATAATCAGACTTAGCAGTAACAATAAAAAATCCATTCTCCTTCCCCACCGACCGACACAAATCAAATAGTTCATGGCAATTAAGAAATTTCTGCAAGCAACAAGAACAATTACACATTAAATCCAACGTTTGTACGATGCTTATTAAGCACAAGAGAAATATGCACCTTATCAGTTGTAAATGCTTCTGTAACATCTACCCAAACAACGGATGAAGATGAATTACCAGAACTCACATTCATAATACGGTCATTAGACTTCACAGTTGGGCCCATTTCTTCCATGTTATCGACGTCAACAACTTCTTTAACATCCACAGCCGCAACCACTTCTGCCCCATAATCAACCTTGTCTACTTCCTCAGACGCCGCATGAGACATGATTTAGCATCTGATGACTGGATTTTGTATGATAATTTTAGGGTCTTTTTAGTCTTTTTATTTTGTTATTTTTTAGTCTCATAATGGCTTTTATTTCTTTTTATTTAGATTTTATATTTATTTTGCATTTTGCATATAGATTAGCTTTTATTTGGTTTTTAAACTTTATTTTATATTTTTAGGAATTTTTAGAGTTATTTTTATATTTTAGGAAAGCTGGTAGAATTAGTCATTTTTGTCCAGGGACCAAACTGTGAACTTCAGGGAAGAAAGGGCCAGAAATGGAAAATGCAGAAGGTGAAGGGCTGAAAGTGAAATCTCAGCAAATAAAGGACCAAAAGCAAAGAAGTGGAAGATGAAGCACCATTGCTAATTTAACACATGGGAAATGAGGCATGAATAGATAAATTAAGTCCTTTGCTGTTTCAGAATTGAAAGGGAACAAAATGGAGGCTAATTAAGCCATTCAATTCCACCATTGAAGAAGAAAAATCATCCAAGAAGAATTGCCTGCAGACGAGCCAACGCTCAAGCGTTGGAAGTCCCAACGCTCAAGCGTTGGAACTCTGACTAGGATCCAAGTCTGCAATTCTTAACAACGCTCAAGCGTTGGCAGCCAGCGCTCATGCACTAGGCCCCTATTTGCAACGTCTGAATTTAAATGACCCAGCGCTCAAGCATTGGAATCCCAACGCTCAAGCGCTGGAAGGAAGACTTTTTGCTATAAATAGGAGCTTTCATCTATTGTAAAAATCATCCCTTACTTTAGAATACAACAAGTATTCTTCTTTCTTCCTTGAGAGCATTGTTCCTGAGAATTGTGGGAAGCCATACTTGAGCTCCTAGTCCAGTGTAATTCAATGTTTCTATTAGCCATACTTGGCTAATTTCTTTTTAAGTTTCTTGGGTTGTTTTAGCTTATATTTTATGTTTTAGTTTTCTTCTTCCCTTCTTAATAATATTACAAGTTCATGTTTTATTTCCTTATTCTTTATTTTATCTTGATGATCACAAGTGTTTGTGCTTACTGCTTATAACAATGGGAATTGGTAATTAGTAAGGGAAATAGGATTTAAAAGAGGCATTATGATATATCACTAAGGAATTAGGATAGACTTTGCTTTATGTTGGCCTGAACTTCATCTTCATCTTCTTATTTAATTAACTAAATTGCAAGGAATTGAGTGTAGTAATTAGAAAGAAAGTTCTACAATGTGTAAGGAATTAACTTGTAGAAACCATAGGCTAAAGCATCATGAATTCTTGTTTTAAAATTCAGAAATAAGGTAAAGGTTTGCTAGCATATTTTATAAGTTAAGTAATTCAACCCAAGAGCTTAATTTCCATCATCATCTCCTCTTTATTTATTTTATGCTTATTCATGTTCTTTGCTCTAAACAAACTGTTGACACCTATTTTTGTCCGGGCCCAATTTTGAATGAAAAGGGAAAAATAGAGAAAAAGCAAAAAAGAGGAAAAAAGACAAGAAAGAAAAAGAGAAAAAAGAAAAGAAAGAAAAAGAGAAAAAAGAAAAAAAGAAAAAAAGAGAAAAAAAGGAAAGACCCAGCAGAGGAAAAGGAAGAAAAATGGGCCGCGGCCCAAAGGAAAAGAGAGGAAGCAGAAGCAAGGAAGGGGGCAACTTAGTCATTTTCCCCTCACTCAAACCCTCATTCTCCCCTATATAAGCCTACTCTCACTAACCCTAAAGAGGACTCATCATTTTTCTAGCCTACACAATTTTTAGCCTCCACTCATATTCACTCATCTCTCAAAACCCTAAAAAACACACACCCCTCTCCCACACAAAACCCTAGCCGCCACACACTGATCAGCCTCCATTCAAATCCTCCCTCTCTCAACCAAAAAAACCTAATCCTCCCCTTCACCCCTTCGCCGTCGGCCTCCTCCAACCTTTCCTCTTCCTCTTCGAAATTCAGCACCAATACCTCCTCACTCTCCTAGCCGCCCCTCAAACCCTCAAACCCTCGTCATCTCATCATCTCAGCCACCACTACCCCAACCATCCTCGAGCCGCCATCACCATTCCATATTCTCTGGTTCGCAATCACGTCCGCGCCGCTGTGTTCCTGGTTCGAAGCCTCTCGTCACCGCCGTTGCTTCTTCCTCTCGTGGGAGTCCCGCTGCTGCTCCTCCTCCTTCCCAGGCCGCCGCGCCGCCACGCTTTCTTCAAGTTTCAGGCCTCAACCGCCGTCCCATTGCCTACAAGCCCTCACAGCTGTTTCGTTTCTTTCCTTTCTTTTTTGGTTGTTTTTTTAATTATTATTGTATTTCATTTTGTTCTATTTTCCTTCTTATTTTGGCTTTAATTTTTATTTTCAGAGACATTGTAAGTAGGACATTTTAATTTTAATTTTTGTTGTCAAAAAAGAAAAGAACTAAATAACTTAATTAAATTAAAACAAGAACTCCGTAAGCCTTGATCTTCCATTTTAAGGAAGTACGTAGGACTAGGTTCACACCTATCAGGCTATAAAAAACATAAAATATTTTGTTCCTTTTTTGTCTTTCTTTTTTTAGAAATAATTAGGGATAGAATAATATAAAAAATAAAATATTTTGTTCCTTTTTTGTCTTTCTTTTTTAAGAAATAATTAGGGGTTAAATAATATAAAAATAAAAATATTTTTTTTCCTTTTTTTTCCTCTTTTTAGGAATAATTAGGAATTAAGTAATAAAAATAAATAAGGGTAAAATTAATAATGTAGAAAGCTAGGGAAATTACACAAACAATCTCAGGTACCGTTTAGACAGGCGTTGTGGGGGTGCTAACACCTTCCCCACGCGTAATAGACTCCCGAGCCTAGATTTTAGGTTTCTGCTGGGGACACTTTGAGAGTCGGGTCTTTCTTGATTGTTTGTGTTTTTTCCTTAGCTTTCTTTTTATTTTATTTTACCCTTCATTATTTCGTTTTTTTTATTGTTTAATTGCCATGTATATATTTTTTTCTCTATCTTTGTATATAATTTGTCTTTAATGCAGCATTAGCGTAGATGACCAATTTAAACTGTTATATCTGGTTTTCTAGCTATGTTGCAGGTGGGGTAGTTTTTTTTTAGGGTTTCTTGGAAAAAGTTTTGTATGCTCCAAATGCACACACTTCACTTCCACTTTGTGAGACACTTTTTGGGCTCTATACCCGAGCCTGTGCGAGCCCAGGAGTAGCGGTGCCTTGGTACTTGTCGAGAGAGGCCTAGTGTCTACGCGTCAACTATTGAGCCGCCACTTGGATTATTACCAGTCATCAAGCTATTTGTCGTGAGAGGCCTAGTGTCTACGCGTTAAATAGTTTGATCATCGAGACCTTGACTTCGTGATGGGGGTAATCCGGGGACCTTTTAGGAGTCTAGAACTTACCATAAATAGAGCACTTAATTTGACCATAGTCCCCATCCAATTAGGGTTTTGGCCAATGTAGTATATCTCACCCCTTAGGTCTTTACCCTTGTAGGACAAATGGGAGCATTCTCTTCTTCTATTATTTTTCATATCATTATCGTTCAATATGCCATGCATCATTCATACAAAAAAAAAACATAAAATTTTTTCATGCATCATAAATCTTACATAAAAAAAAAACATAAAAAATTCACCTTCCATGCATCATCCATTTCATAAACAAATAAAAATAAATAAAAAAAATGTTTCACCTTCCATGCATCATTCATCTCATAAAAAAACAAAAATCTTGCATTTCATCACTTCATGTTCATGCATCTCATGGCATTTTACATGCTTCTTTTTTTACGTTAAATCAAATTTTGTTAACGGTCCAAATGGAGGGGGTTCGAGGCCAAGCTGTGCCTGTCCTGAAGAAGAACGCCAAGGTTTCGGGAACTTCAAAGAAATATGCAGAAAAGTGCCACTAGAAGTTCTTGTTGAGTTTTCCCGAGATCTTGCCAACACCATTAGAGGAATGAAAAGAAGAGAACTAAATGATTCTGCTTTTCATTGATGTATCCCGAATAGGGAAAGTGCAAGCTCTGTAATGGAAATTGTACTACAAATCTGGAAAGGAATGAATAAGATGTTTTGTTCAAAAACCTGGGTGTTTCGTGTTGCCCCTTAGACATAAATTCAGTAGGGGTATTTTCCACATGAATGACTGTCAACCATGTTTTAACCTGATGACAGGATATTATATGATGTTTTTAGGTTGTTTTTAGTCTTTTTATTTTATTTTTTTTGAGTCACATATAGGATTTTTATTATTTTTATGTAGATTTTATATTTATTTTTCATTCTGCATATAGATTAGCTTTTATTTGTTTTTCTAACTTTATTTTATATTTTTAGGAATTTTTATAGCTATTTTATATTTTTAGGAAAAGCTGGTATAGTTATCATTTTTGTCCAGGGACCGATTTGTAAAGTTTCAGGAAATCAAGGATCAAAGTGTAAAGGTTCAAGAGCGGAGGATGAAAAGTGAAGTTTGAAGGAGTCAAAGGGCCAGAATTGAAGTTCTAACAAAGAGAGGACTTAAAGTAAAATTGAAGAATGTGAAGCAACTCTCTTTGATTTGAGCACATGTAAAATAAGGTTTGAAGGATTAATGGTGGAAGGAAGGAGTTTCAGAACTTATTAGGGGCTGAATGAGCCTAATTAAGCCAATCAATTCCACCATTGAAAAAGAAAGGACTCCAAGAAGAAGCTGCCAGTGTCTGTGCCAGTGCTCAAGCGTTGGAAGTCCCAATGCTCAAGCGCTGGACCTCTGACTGGATGTGATTCAGAGGTTGCACCCAGTGCTGCAGCGGTGGAAGCCAGCGCTCAAGCGCTGGGCCTATTTCTGCACGTTGGTTTTTAATGCACCCCAACGCCCAAGCGTTGGGAATGCCAGCGCTCAAGCGCTGGAGGTCAGGTTTTTGCTATAAATAGGGAGCTTTTTTTCACTTGTAGGACATACCTTTTCAGAATACAACAAGTGTTCTTCTTTCCTCCTTAAAGATCATTGTTCCTAGGAATTGTGGGAAGCCATACTTGAGCTCCTATCCAGGGTAATTCAATGACTCTTTTAGCCATGCTTGGCTAATTCTTTTTAAGTTTCTTGGGTTGTAGTAGTTTATAATTTATGCTTTAGTATTGTTTTTACTTTTCTGAATAATATATCCATTTCATGTTTTATTTCCTTGTTCTTCATTCATCTTGTGTACAAAAGATATCTTGCTTTCTACTTATGTCATAAGGCCATTTGGTAAGTAGTAAGGGAAATAGGAAATAAAAAAGGTTATAAGTATATATCTCTTAAGGCAATTAGGATAGACGTAACTTTGTGCTGGCCCGAATTTATTCTTCATCTTCTTTTCTGGTTAACTAAATACCAAGGCTATGGATTTAGTAATTAGGAAGAAAGTTCTACATTTCTTAAGGCAATTAACTTGTAGAAATTCTAGGCTATAGCATCATGAACTTGGACTTAAAATTCAGAAATTAAGTAGGAACTTGCTAACATATTTTATAGACTATGTAAATCAACCCAAGAGCTTAATTATCATCATCTCTATCTCTTATCATTTTATGCTATTGTTTATGCTTGTTCTAAAAACCAACATCAAATATTCATCTTTTAATTTTTCTGCTCAAGTACTAGATATTATAATAATAAGACACCTATCCCTTGGGTTCGATATTTTTATTACACGATAATCAACCGTGCACTTGAGGTTTGGCTATCAAGTTTTTGGCGCCGTTGCCGGGGATAGGTTCTGTTCAAGTTCTTGTTATTATTTTGTTTAGTACTTCTTGTTTATATTGTGAGTACAGATAGCAACCTGAGAGGGGGGTGAATCAGAGTTGCCCCGATTTTCGCGTAATAGTACCAAACGACTTTCAGCGCAATTAGAGTTGTAACGTACGAGCGTTATTGCAGCGGAATGTTGTAATTGCTTGAAAGTAAAAGATGAAGGATGAAGGAAATGACACAGAGAGTTTTATCCTGGTTCACCTTCAATCCACCGAAGGCTACGTCCAGTCCCTCAAAGAAACCCCTTGAGGATTTTTCCACTATTGATAAAAATCACTTACAAGTTCCTAACCCAAGGACCCCAAGAATTTCTACCAATATCCTGTGAAGGCTAAACCACCTTCAATCAACAACCCTTCACCGAATACCACGGTGAAGTTAGAATCCCTCAGAAAGATTACCACTTTCTGAAGAACCACTCCACTGAATTCCACAGTGAAGATTTCCCATGATCAAGTACTCTTACGGATACTTGCACCAAGAACCCTAAGATATCTTATCAATCTTCCTGAAGCAACCCACTTCTGATTGATCAAGTCTTCTTAGCAATACTTGTGCCAAGGACCCTAAGAGGACCCATCATGCCTCAGAAAGCAAACCACTTTCTGATGACACCGTATTACCACGGTGGACTTTGAATCAAACTTGATTCATAGGGCCTTTTTACAACCACCAAAAACTATGGTGAATGAATCAACATGATTCAAATAGAAGAAGAAGAAGATGCCTTTTCTATGCATGATTCAATCCTTTTGACAAGAAGGATTGATCTTAGTTTGTATGCTCCAGACAATTACAATGAAGGCTCTTCCATTCTGAGTTTCTCAAATGTTGAACATCATGAGTGTTCTTATGAAAATGAGAGAACCGAAACTCAGAATGATGACTTTAATGAATATGAAAGTTATGGACCAAGTCATTGATGTTTCTGAGTGTCTAAGGACTTTATATAGGCACTAGAGGTCATCCATGAACCAACACAACCTTTCCTAGTGGGTTTGTAAAAATTTTCTGCCTTGTGTTGCATGTTGGTTGAGTCTTTGTTAGCTTTGTGAATTCATGAAGAGATTATAGGCATTCTTGAAAACTCAGAGTTTGGTTTGAAAAGAAAAAATCCACTAGTAGCCCCCTTTGAGCCATAAAAGAGTCATGTTATTGAAGCCTACTTTGTGTGATATTTTAAGCTGTTAGTGTGATTCATAAGCTGTTAAAATTTTAGAGCTATGTTGTTTAGGTTTCTCTCTAAAAAAAATAAAAATAATAATAATAATGAAGTGGTGGGGTGAGAAAGAGTATGAGGGTAGTAAAATTCAATTCATTCATCCCTTACATTCCACTACTTTGTTCAAAAAAAAAAATTGAGAGAACCTATGTGCCGAATATTTGATAAAGCTCTTAGTCAAAAGAATCACCTAACATGAATTCTGAGTCAAGCCATTAGAGTTGCCAAGTTTTTGAATCCATACCTTGTTTAACCCTTGGCCAAGTTTCAACCTTCAAAAATCTCTTCTGAAGTTACATAGTTGCATGGTTCCAGTTTTGATTTGAATGATAGGCAGAATTTTTGAGCTTTCATGTTTTTTATTGAGAATATCTTTTTGTGAGCTGAATTTGATGAACTCAATATGTTACAGGTGCCAAGCTTAACTCTCTTGATCAAGTTTTTGTGAAACATGCATGCCTTCCAAATCCGCCGTGCTTTGTTGAAAATTATCATCTTCTTTTTGGATAAAACTTTTCTTAAACTCGAGGACAAGTTTTTCTTTAAAGTTTTGTCGCTTGAGGGCAAGCTGTCGTTGGGTATAGTGGTGTGATGACTGGATTTTGTATGATAATTTTAGGGTCTTTTTAGTCTTTTTATTTTGAGTCTCATATAGGTTTTTATTTCTTTTTATTTAGATTTTATATTTATTTTTCATTTTTCATATAGATTAGCTTTTATTTGGTTTTTAAACTTTATTTTATATTTTTAGGAATTTTTAGAGTTATTTTTATATTTTAGGAAAGCTAGTAGAATTAGTCATATTTGTCCAGGGACCAAACTGTGAACTTCAGGGAAGAAAGGGCCAGAAATGGAAAATGTAGAAGGTGAAGGGCTGAAAGTGAAATCTCAGTAAATAAAGGACCAAAAGCAAAGAAGTGGAAGATGAAGCACCATTGCTAATTTAGCACATGGGAAATGAGGCATGAATAGATAAATTAAGTCCTTTGCTGTTTTAGAATTGAAAGGGGACAAAATGGAGGCTAATTAAGCCATTCAATTCCACCATTGAAGAAGAAAAGGCATCCAAGAAGAATTGTCAGCAGACGAGCCAAAGCTCAAGCGTTGGAAGTCCCAACGCTCAAGCGTTGGAACTCTGACTAGGATCCAAGTCTGCAGTTCTTACCAACGCTCAAGCGTTGGCAGCCAGCGCTCATGCGCTAGGCCCCTGTTTGCAACGTCTGAATTTAATTGACCCAACGCTCAAGCGTTGGAATCCCAGCGCTCAAGCGCTGGAAGGCAGACTTTTTGCTATAAATAGGACCTTTCATCTATTGTAAAAATCATCCCTTACTTCAGAATACAACAAGTATTCTTCTTTCTTCCTTGAGAGCATTGTTCCTGAGAATTGTGGGAAGCCATACTTGAGCTCCTTGTCCAGGGTAATTCAATGTTTCTATTAGCCATGCTTGGCTAATTTCTTTTTAAGTTTCTTGGGTTGTTTTAGCTTATATTTTATGTTTTAGTTTTCTTCTTCCCTTCTGAATAATATTACAAGTTCATGTTTTATTTCCTTGTTCTTTATTTTATCTTGATGATCACAAGTGTTTGTGCTTACTGCTTATAACAATGGGAATTGGTAATTAGTAAGGGAAATAGGATTTAAAAGAGGCATTATGATATATTACTAAGGAATTAGGATAGACTTTGCTTTATGTTGGCCTGAACTTCATCTTCATCTTCTTATTTAATTAACTAAACTGCAAGGAATTGAGTTTAGTAATTAGAAAGAAAGTTCTATAATGTGTAAGGAATTAACTTGTAGAAACCATAGGCTAAAGCATCATGAATTCTTGTTTTAAAATTCAGAAATAAGGTAAAGGTTTGCTAGCATATTTTATAAGTTAAGTAATTCAACCCAAGAGCTTAATTTCCATCATCATCTCCTCTTTATTTATTTTATGCTTATTCATGTTCTTTGCTCTAAACAAACCAGCATCAAAATCAATCTTTTATTTTCTGCACAAAGTTCTAAATAAATTAATAATAGGACACCTATCCCTTGGGTTCGATATCTTTTATATTACGCGATAACCATCCGTGCACTTGCGGATTTGGCTATCAGTATCCTGCGACATTTAATAATGACAAAAAATAAGACAATATATAGAGGTAAAAAACGCACTTAATGGTGTGAGTGTTATAACAATTTCACACCATTAAGTATGAAATTGTTATGGATATATCAAGTTATATTTTGCACCCAGTGCAGCGAAACATATATAACATTCGCATCAATAGATGCGAAAAATCAAACTCATTAGGGGAAAGTAAAAATTTTCGCACTACAAGTTGCAAAAACATAACACACGTAATTAGTGCGAAATAAAAACGCAAATAATAAGTGCGAATTAAAAACGCACTTATTATTTGCGAATAAATTACTAACCTTACATGGGGATTGGTGGAGGATGGTGAATAGTTGGTTGAAAACTTAAAAATACAGAAGGTTATAGGATATTTTGGGAAAGAAATTATATTTTAAGGGCATTAATGTAATTTACTTTGTAGAGGGATGACATTATAATTAACAATGGGTGGCACCAAAACTAATCCCCTTGTTAAATTAGAGGTTGATCAATATTTTGCATATTTACCATAAAACACGATCTATCTCATATAATCCCCTATCTTATCTCACTTTGTATTATCTGCTGCTCTATTCATGTCTAATGTGATCATCAACTCCATTTTTTTTTTTTCAAAATTTCATTTAAATACCATTTTATCTCCCTGTATTGAATTTGTCCTCAATAAAATATTGTTATCATTAATACATCAACACTTTATTCTTTATATATATATATATATATATATATATATATATATATATATATATATATATATATATAAAAGACTATAACTATATTACTATTTGACAAATAATTTCCCGTGCATCGCACAGGCAACGAGTATTATCCTAGTTGTAAACATCCTAAGTTTTTCTCAAGTTGAAATTTTGTGTTTGTCTCTCTTCATATATATTGAATATGTGAACTCTTTGAATATTTATGAAGAGAGAGATAGACACAATATTACAATTCACATTGTGAGTTCACTTGAGCATATAATAATCTCTTTAAAATAGAATCTAATGTCCTTGGTGAAAAGAAAAAAACACAATGACAATTTGGGAATCACAAATGGTAAATTTAGGTTATTTTTAGGTAATGTTGTTAGTCTAAATAAAATAAATGAATTAATAGTCTTTTTGGTCCCTAAAGTTGTGAGCGTCGATGACGTTAGTCACTGTATCTAAAAAATATGTAAAAATGTCTCAATAGTTGTAAAATATCGGCCACGTTAGTCATTATGAACTTTTTCCGTTTGTCCCAGGTAACGACACAACCTATCTATCACGTTAACTGTCAACTGAGTGTCAATTTGGCCCCTGGCGTTGTAAACCTAGTCTCAATTAAGTCCATGCTTTGAAAAATCAAATCTCTCTCTCCCTTCACCCCTTCTCACTCCCATCCACCATCACAACCTATGTACCTTCTCCTTCCCCTCGCTTCCTCCCACCACCCTTGTCAGACCTCTATCTCTCTCTACCCCACCACTAACACCTTTCTTCTACCTCAGTCTCCCTTTCCCCAATCACCACCCTTCTCCCACCTCTGTCCGTCTCCGCCGCCATCACCACCCTTCTCCAACCTTTGTGAAGTTCACGAGAACACCCTACAGCTAACAAGGTCAACCATGTGGCTGGTGATTGAGTAAAACATATCTTTGTGAGCAAAATGATGTCATTTGTTATTTGTTTTAATAAAGATATAATTGACCAAAACGTTGTAAAAAATTTATAAAAACCAATTTAGATTCACTCAAATTTTACAGCGACTGCAAACACATTTAAGTCTTTCTAACACATAGATAGTCCATTTATTTTTGTCCTGAGAACCCAAGTACTGTTTTACATAGGTGGTCACTTATCCTGGTTAACAACAAACTGCCTTCTTATCTAGATAAAATATTACATCCATCTCCAATAATGAGAATCAAGAGGGCATCAATTTGAGCAAATTCTTTTATGGGGTCGAAATTGATTCGTTTCTCAACCTGAAAGGCTGCAAGGCAGAGTTCCCATCAAGTCCCTTCGCGAAATGATGTGCCAAGAATTCAGATATAGTAGTAGCCCTATACATTGGTGGGTTTGTTTCTGATAACAATTCCTCAATAGGACCATAAACCTTTGGTGTACCTTCTTCTTGAACCGGGTTTACAAAGAAGCTAGCTAGTGAAACTCTTGGACCTCCATGACTGGCTAAGACCCGGTGATAAACACTCACAAATTTGTCATTTGTTATAAGCTGCAACAATAACAAGGAATTAGAAAGATGGCATAGGCGTTTTTCCAATGTATCTCTATTCTCAGTACAAATAATCTAAACAATGCAAACAAAATGAAGAAAAAGGAAAAAAAATTAAAAAATAATATTAAACCATTTCGAGGCTTATATTCAATAGCTTAAGCTTTTGGGATAAAATATTTTTACCCAATAATTTAAGTTTTTGGGATAAATAGTTCTTGACATGCTATCGGAGTCTCTATGATTAAGTGGTTTAGACTTCGATCCTTGATATGAGTGCGTTTGCTTAAGTTGCTAAAAAAAGTAAAATCATAAGTTGATTTGTGCTATATTACACTAATTAAAATTATTATTTTTATCTTCTCTCATATTTATTATAATAAATTTTTTTATAAGTTAAGCAAAATAACTTTTGCAAATAATCCAATTTCAATTTTCTTAATAAAAATTTTTAATTAAAAAAATTGAAACAAACGCATTATATAGAACATTATTTACCTGGAGAAGATCTCCCATATTTACAACAAGAGTTCCATGGACAGGAGGAACATTAACCCATTGATTGTCATGAAGAACTTGAAGACCACCCTGTTGGTCTTGTAGAACAATTGTGATGAAGTCAGTATCAGTGTGCTTGGAGGCAGCTAAAGTTAATTCAGGTTCAGGGCATGGTGGACAGTAGTGACCCTGCATAAATAGTCCTTCACCACATTCCAAATCCTTGAGATAGGATGGATTAAGGCCAAGAGCCTCTGACAACAACTCAAGCATTTTGTAACCCAGTGCCATTACTTCAGTGGAATATTCAATTATAATGTCCCTGCAAGAAAATTAAAAATTCAAATCAGCAATTACTAAAATGCACAATTTCTGAAACTGAAATGCACAATTTCTTTGTTACCTAAATACTTGAGGCAATTCGTCAGCTTTGGGTGGATTAGGAGCCATTGAACATCCAACGGTATCTCTCCAATTGGAATATTTGTCTCGGTACAAGCTAGCATTTGAAAAATAGAGAGTTTTACTTGTTAAATCTCGAGTGTAATATTGTTTCCTTACCTCAGGTTCTTGTTCATGAAACCTACGAATTCCATCAATCATCTCATCCAAGAGAGTTGTTGGAATTCCGTGGTTAATCACAAGGAAAAGTCCCCACTCTTCGCATGCGCTTCGAATTTGATCAACTACCCCTGCATGCAGAGCTGGATTGGTATGAATGTCTTTGAGGTCTATGATGGGAATGCTCAACTTGGAATCAATGGGTGCGTTTTGAGTGATGTCCAATTTTCCAGAATTGAAGATGCGTGGGATCTTTGTCATCCCAGACTCTACGAGACCTTTCACACCAAGTTTTGTTTCATCAAAGGCTTTCACTTCAGCTTCCCTGTCATAACTGTCTTCTTGTAACTGGTGTTTGTTTTTCACCTCCATAAGAGAGAACTAGCACCTGATGAATGAATAGCAGTGCCCCGTGCTCCTAATAAAAACGCCTTGGTTTCTAATTAAAGTAATTTGACGAGTCCACACTGCGCAATTGACGTGGAATTGTTTCAGAAGAAAAAGATAGAAAGAAAAAAGGATGTCCACAAGCGTTGTCTGTGTTTTTTAGATGTACATGAATCATTGCACTTAATCATAACCAAATACGTGATGGTGATCCCATCAGTTTCTCAAGAAAATGAATAAAAACGTGAATATTTTGCTGGGATTGTTGTTAATGTCAATCGATGGAATAACGCCAAACTGATAAGAAACATGTCTCTGATCACAGTCATGATCAGGAATAAATAAATAATATTTGGCCGGACAAAATTTATAGTTTGAAAAAAGAGACAAAGGAAAGAAAATGATGATGATTCATTTTATATAAGACAAAATAAAAGCTGACAATACTTCTTATGATTTATGTAAAAGGTTCAATAATGCTCAAACTAACATGAGAATCATGTTGTGCAACTCTTAGCATTGCTGGACCATAAACAAGAAGAAAATCAATCGCCTTAATACTGTTTTGTCATTTTAACTAAAAAAAAATTACAAAAGGACTTCAAGATTCGTTTTTCTTGTGACAAAAAAAAATCGCTTCTCTACACCTAATTTTTGTGGGTGTGATAATATAACTGCATGTTGTTTTATGCTAGCACTCCATATACTAGTGCTGCCTTGACCAGTTGGTAAAACTAATTAAAATAATGTTTGGAACACTTTTTCAAACACTTTCTTAATTTCTTTTTAACACTTTTCCATCTATTTATTGAAATTCTTGTGAAATCTACTAAAAATATGAGTCTCACATTTAAGTTAGTGTGACCCACATAAATTTTAATCGATGATTAAATTTTTTTAAAAATTTGCCACTGCCCTTGGAAAGAAAACTTTAATGATAAAGCAATACTTGGAGAAAAAGGAAGAAATACTTTGAGAAAGTATCATAAAATATTAAACAGGCTGGTGAACACACAGTGTTCATTGATGGGTGGGGGATAAAGCATCATACCTGAGTTTGAAGAAGGAGGTGATCCGATTTGGAAGAGTGTTAGGAGTGTTTCAACTAGATTTGGTTTTGTGAGGTTCAAATATAAGCAAGATGCTGAAAAAGCAGTGCAGTGCAGTGCTTGAATGGTGGCAAATATGGTGAGAGTGGCAGCCAAAGACAGCAGACAAATCGGCACCTATTGTTAAGAAGGTATGGAGAGTCAAGGAGAAGATTGTGGGTGCCCAGGATAAAATGATAACAGAGGCTCACAAGTGTGAGGAACAAGTTAATAGAACTCAAAGAAATTTCTGAATGAAGAAGTAACTTTCATTAAAGAAGAAAAGAGCGTACAATCAGTATTTATACACTAAGCTTCTCTAATTAACTCTAGTTACAACTATCTTAACTATGGTTAAAAGCTAACAGAAAACTAACTGTGGTTGGAATCAATGCTCACTTCAGACACGTGGGATAGTATTGGAAACCCAATACTCATCATTGCCTATTTACTAGCATAGTGGGCTATTAACTGCTCCACTATCATTATTAAACTGTCAATCTTCCTTTTAATTTAATTAAATAAAGGATAATTAAATTTGTCTTTTCTTTAGTTAAAAATATCACACTTCTCAGTAAGAAAGTCCTTCGAAGTGTGATATTTTGGGGGGCATCTGTTAGCCTGAAATTTTTTCCAAGTCCTAACTTGGTCGAAGACTACATAATAAGGTGACTTCGACCAAAAGGAAAAATATTCAACTAAGGCTAGTAAAAGACAATTTCTAATGTTCGACTAAGACAGCATGCCGATTCGAAGTTGAATTCGTGTTGGAGATAAGATCTTAAAACGAACAAGTGTTAAACTTGTTTTCGACTAAAGCCTAAATGTGCATGCTGTTGCAATTCAACGGAAGTTACGGGTAGTTATTCAAGTTAGACACGTAGAAAGCAAAGAAGCAAGCATGGGACACGTGTCAGATGTGGAGAATTCGTCCGTTGCAAAGCAGTTGACGATGCAGCCTATATATTAGAGGATATTTGCACAGAATCGGGGTCTTTCGTCCCATTCGCAACACGTCCATAAGCGTTAATTCTCAAAACTTAACGCCATAAGTCCAAGCAACTGTGACGCAGTGCAACAAGAACGAGTCACACGTGAGTGACTAAGTGATGTTCGGCTGACCAACCATTTGGGTTGAGGGTCACATAGAAATTTCGTGGAAATTGTTAGTCCCCCTTAAGATGAAAGTGGTTGAAATATGTCAACCATGTTCAGCTTGGAAAGCAACACGTGAAAACGACTAGGCTGTATAGCCTTTATGAATAAATCTGTTGTTTGATGCACTGTGGAAACTGGTAGTAATTTCATCAAACCTTCTTGCGCTTTATGCATCACAAGATGACAATCTATCTCCAAATGCTTTGTCCTTTCATGAAAGACTAGATTTGCTGCTATATGTAAAGCACTTTTGCTATCACAATACAACACAGGTTGTTTTGTTTCTGCAATACCCAGATCATGCAACAAATAAACCAACCACTGAAGCTCACATGTAGCACTAGCTAGTGCTCTATATTCTGCTTCAGCTGAGGACCGTGCAATAGTGGATTGTTTCTTAGCTCGCCAGCACAAAGGAGAAGAACCCAAGAAAAAACAATAACCACTTATAGATCTGCGTGTATCCTTGCACCCTACCTAATCAGCATCTGAAAATCCTATCAATTGTAATGTTGAGTTTCGTGGAAAGAGAATACCTTTACCTGGAGAACCTTTAATATATCTAAGTATGCGTTGTGCAGCCTGATAATGTATAACTGTTGGATTTATCAAAAATTGACTCAACTGCTGTGTTGCAAAAGCAATATGAGGCCTAGTAGTAGTGAGATACAAGAGTTGTCCAATCAATCTTCGATACTGTGGTATATCATCATGATACGGCCCTTCATCTTGATACAATTTAAATTAGGATCAAGAGGAGTAGCAACAGGCTTGCAACCTAGTACTCCTGCCTCAGTTAACAAGTCCAAACAGTACTTCCTTTGACATAATGTGATCCCAGAAGCTGAATGTGCTGCTTCTAATCCTAGAAAGTACTTTAAAAGACCAAGATCCTTGATTCCAAAATGATTGTCTAGCAGGGTTTTTACTTCAATAATTTCTGTCATATTATTGCCAACCAGAATAATATCATCTACATAGACTAGCAAAGCTGTAAAAGAGTTACCCTTCTTCTTGATGAAAACAGAATGATCAGCTGATGCTTGTTGATAAGAAAGAAAAAGAAGCACTTCTGATAGCTTTTCATACCATTGCCTACTTGCTTGTTTTAAACCATACAATGACTTAGTAAGCTTACAAACTTGTGTTGCTAGATCTCCTTGGGCTCCCTTAGGAATATCCATGTACACTTCTTCTGCTAAGTCTCCATGCAAAAAAAGCAATATTGACATCTAATTGATGCACATGCCAATGATGAATAGAAGCTAGTGCTAAAATCACTCGGATGGTCCTCCTTATGTGTGTAAAATGCTATCACCTAATAAATGGAGACCAACTAATAATGATGTTCCTCGAAATTCAAAGTTTCCTGTTAAAGTTTATAATTTTGATATTTCAAAATGTGAGGCTATCTATGACATTTTGGTCAAATCGACATTCCTCTTGATCAAAAAGTTCCTTCCCTTGATCAAAGGAACGGTAAAAAATATTGTAAATATCATCACCTTTTTTGCTAGTGGACTAATCAATGTACTAAATTCATGGATTTGGTCCAAGCTGCAATTCAAGACGGAAGGTTAATTTTCGAACATAAGGAGAAAACCACCATGAAGATAGCCTCCGATCCGTTGCAAGTTCAGAACACCAATTTCGGGGAGCCTATGGCAATCTACACTATAGGCATCAAGAAAAGATTGAAGATACAAAAAGGTAGGTGAAATACTTCTACTTATAAGAAGAAAGGGAGAAAATGGAAAAGTTTTAGTGAGACGATGGAACTGAAAAGTTAATAAACGTGGTTAAGTACATATCATTCACTTCAGACACGTGGGATAGTATTGGAAACCCAATACTCATCATTGCCTATTTACTAGCATAGTGGGCTATTAACTGCTCCACTATCATTACTAAACTGTCAATCTTCCTTTTAATTTAATTAAATAAAGGATAATTAAATTTTTCTTTTCTTTAGTTAAAAATATCACACTTCTCAGTAAGAAAGTCCTTCGAAGTATGATATTTTGGGGGGCATCTGTTAGCCTGAAATTTTTTCCATGTCCTAACTTGGTCGAAGACTACATAATAAGGTGACTTCGACCAAAAGGAAAAATATTCAACTAAGGCTAATAAGACAATTTCTAATGTTCGACTAAGACAGCATGCCGATTCGAAGTTGAATGCGTGCTGGAGATAAGATCTTAAAACGAACAAGTGTTAAACTTGTTTTCGACTAAAGCCTAAATGTGCATGTTGTTGCAATTCAACGGAAGTTACGGGTAGTTATTGAAGTTAGACACGTAGAAAGCAAAGAAGCAAGCATGGGACACGTGTCAGATGTGGAGAATTCGTCCGTTGCAAAGCAATTGATGATGCAACCTATATATAAGAGGATATTTGCACAGAATCGGGGTCTTTCGTCCCATTCGCAACACGTCCATAAGCGTTAATTCTCAAACCCTAACGCCATAAGTCCAAGCAATTGTGACGCATGCAACAAGAACGAGTCACACGTGAGTGACTAAGTGATGTTCGGCTGACCAACCCTTTGAATTTCATGCAAAACTCTTAGTAACACCCCAATTTTGGGTTGAGGGTCACATAGAAATTTCGCGGAAATTTAAAACCTCTTAGAAAGCAACTCAATTTTCAAAAGAATTTCGTCACTCAATAATTATTTAACATAATAATAATCCCCATAATTAAATAGTTAACGCATAATAAAAATTAATATTACTTTTGCACCACACTTGTGCTAAGACAAAGTAAACCGCAGAAAAACATAAACTCTTCAAGATCTTTAAGTCATCCCGGCATCATCTCCTTTAGCCACTCTCAATCTTTGCTTCTCCAAAATCCTCATGTTGTACACCTCTGGCGGTAAGCGCCCTAACAACAATCCAAAAGCAGTAAGAGTTAACTAGAAATACAACAATAATATACACGTCAATTGTGATAAAACAACCAACAATAAAATACAGGAATTACAACTCCAATTACCACAACTCAATGAATAAACATTTACCAATCCTCATATACAAATCATCACAACCACATATTTGTTAGTCCCTCATCAAACACCCTCAGTCTCAGGGCCGTTTCACTTGAGATTTAACCCATCGAAATCACCCGCACGTCTCGGGCCGATTCGACAGGGATTAAACTCATTTCTACGCTCACATGGGACAAATTATGTCAACTCACTTGAGATTTAACCCATCCAATCACCCACACATCTCGGGCAGATTCCACAGGGATTAAACTCACCTCATCACTTCCCATTATATTTCATTCCTCAAAGATCCATCAACATCATGCATCTCAAAATAACTCATTTTGATTTCACCAAACCTCAACAACAATTTTACTCACAAGGAATGTAACGCCCCAATTTTGAATTGAGGGATCACATTGTAATTACGCGGAAATAAGTTTATAAAACCTCTCAAAAGCCTACTCAATTTTCGAAAATCACAAACGTCGCTCTCTAAATATTTAAAACCAATACATATCCCATAATTTAATCATCGTCTAACAAAAACAATTAAAATAAAATAACATCAACATAAGGTTCTCTAAGTCTGGAAAAATGAATTTTCAAAAAAAACATAAATAAAATAAGCTCCATGCTCCTTCACTTGTAACTCTTCATTTTTAGCTCCAACGTTTAATCTTCAATTTTTCTCCTCGCGCTGCTTATCTGTGGCGTTAAGCGCCCAAACAAAATACACAACAAACAAAAGGGTTGACTTCGAAAACAACAATAAATAATTATCACTATGTGATAATTTAAAAAAAAAACAGAAACATCATATAGGATATATTTACATTCAAACATTTATAGCAATCTAATACAGAAACAGCAACAGCAGTATACAGTAACAGCAATAAACGGAATACAACAGTAAGTAGAATACAGCAGTAATATAATACAGTAACAGCAGTAAACAGTATACAGTACAGCAATAAACAGAATACAGTAACAGGAGTAACATAAATACAGCAACAGCAGCATATACTATACAGTAGCAGCAACAAATAAAACACAGTAACAGCAACATGTAAAATACAGTAACAGCAATTAAAATAATACAGCAGTAACAATCAAAAGACAAACAGAGTTTTCAAAGCCTACAAATTTAATTTCTCAAAATATGCAAGTTATTTCTGTAATAACTATATGCATAGTTATGGCCAGAGTTTTCCCAAAACAAGGGTAGGACAATCACGTGGAACAAGCACCCACCACATTGCCCTTGGTTGATCCCACGAGACAAGCACCCGTCACATCAATCCGAAACAATCCTAAGTAGTGCATATCCTATGACAAAATAATTTACATCATGAACCAACAGTTCACTCAACAATCTTTACAAGAGTCATAGTCCATATGCAATAATAATCAATTCTTCTCTTTAAAATTATTTAGGCATAGCAACATGTTATAATCACAACTTCATCTTAGTTTCTTTAACAATGAAATAGTTTTCAAGAGAACACGTTACAGCAACCATCACAAATCATGCATTTTCATACACAACCAAACCCCAACAATATATTCAGAACAACATTAAAATCAACATAGAACACAAACAAGTTCCTAGAAGAAGTTACCCTTACCTTCGTGTATTTGGCATCCACTTCAAACCCAACCTATCAATTAATAAATAATACGCCTAAGTCAATCACTAAAAGTAAGGTGCAAGCCCTAAAACCAATTAAAAACGAAAGAACGAAAAACAACACTAGGCTGACAGGGGCCCAACGCTTGAGCGCTGGGATGCCAACGCTCATGTGTTGGCTCCCTGCCTGGGACCTGATTCCCAACGACCAGGCGCCAGGAGCCCAACACTCATGCGTTGGCTCCCTGTCCAGGACGACCAAAAACATTATTTTTCAACGTTTAAGCCCCGAAAAGTGATTTTAAATAAGGTTTTTTATCAAAATTGATTATACATCATTTTAACATCATATCCTAAGGTTCTAACATGCCTAAGAATCAATTTCCCTAATTTCATCATATTTCTATTTAAACCACAGATTGTCTAATGTAAGAGAGCAAGGATTTTTGAGGCGAACTTACCTCAAATTTGGCCTCGGAACGAACCGTAGAATCTCTGAGTACCCAAAAATAGAAACAGTGAGGGTTTCGCACGAGGTTTCTCGAACAAGAAGAAAACTCAAATTTGAACAAGGAAGAAACTTACCGAAGACGACAAGAACCGCAGAAGCAAGAAGCTTTGAATGTTGTTTTGTCCCTTCCCCCGGTGCAAACACAGCAGTACAACGGAAGGAAAACAACAGAAGAAAACGCAGAAACAGCAACAAAAGGGGAACTAACGTGCAACAGATTGTTTTGGCAGCTGTAGGGTTTGGAACTTAGGGTGACGACTGAGTATATAGCCTCATTAAGCACGAAAATATGGACCATATCTCCCCATGATCTCAGAATTAACCTCCCCATTATTCCCATGATATTCCCCATTAATATCTAATTAACACATGTTTTATTTTCAAATTTTGAATTTAAATTTTTTGTAAAAATTAAGCTGCTCGAAAATTAATGGTTCAAAATCAAAACTTCCATCTCTTAGTTTTGAACCCTTGCCTTGCAAATCAAATGCTTAGGCCTCAACTGCTAAGCCACATGTAAGACCCCTAATTTACTGTAATTACAGTTTAGTCCCTGAACTTGGTTGTAATTGTTTTTCTAGTCCTCGGACTTCTTTTGTTTGTGAATTAACCCTTGAGTTAATTAAGGTGATGTTAGTCTTGAGTCATTTAATCTTGTTTAGAGCATGATTGCTTACCTTGAGGAATATTTGAATTACCTTGCTTGAATTGCAACAAGATGAGTTGTGGCTTAGCGGTTGAGGCTTAAGCGTTTGATTGGCAAGTCTTGTGTTCGAACCTTGATGAGGAAGGTTTTGATTTTATTTTAGTTTTTCATGTGACTCATGCTCTCTATAAATCAAATTCGAAATCTGAGTTAAGAGGGGTTAAAGAGCTTTTAAATCAGGCATTAAGTGAGGAATATCGGTTTTAAAGGAGGGTTAATGGTGGTAAATGACTTGTCTAGGGGTTTTATGTCATTTAAAGGAGTTTTAAGACTCATGAAGGAGGTGGGGGAAACTTCTCCCTCCCTTGATTCTGAAATCATGTTGAACATGTGCCAAAAAGCTTTCAAATTTCGAATTTAAAAGGAGACAAGAGAGTCATGAGACATTAAGGGACTTCAATGCTCGGTTTTTCCCATAATGTGCCATGATGAAGTTTTACTCTGAAATAATGAGGAATTTCGTGCCTCTCCCCTCTCCTTTACCTTCTCATTGCTGAAAATTCTAAGTCTTAAGAACATCCACCTTCCTCTTGATCCTCCACTCAAAGATTTTTTCCGAAAAAGGCCTAGAATCCCTTGTGCTGTGTTCTCGAAGTGCTGCTGAATGTTGGTGTTGCTTGGTCGACTCTCTTTCTAATTTGGTGGTTATCAAACTCTGAACCTCTAGAAATTTCGTGGTGCTCAGACCTTGCTCTCAATTCTCTTCTAGTTCGTGTTGTCGGTTCAATCTTTAAGCGGTCGGAACCCTCTATAACCTAAGTTTCTTTTGAGAAAAACCTCCTAGTGTCCTTAGGGCTAATTCCTGTGTCTTAACCTTCTTTTTTTTTGCATCAAGCTCGTACCTCTCTGGGCTCTCGAAGGCCTTGGACACGTGGTGCAAATCACCTTGATAAACACTTGACAAGGTTGGTAATCTTTCCCCCAATTTCGGTTCAACTTGTAGCGATAGTTCTAGTGTAAATGATCTTTATATAAAAAATAGAACCTCTCTTCATGATTGATAATGTATGTGTATATGTTTGTTTGTCTTACAAGGTGCGGGAACACTTGCATGCAACCTTCTCGGAGGTAAGGGTAACTCTTTGTAGGTATATTTATGTTTGTGATGTGTTGGGGTTTGATCTTTGAATAATTGGTTATGCCTTGCCTTGGATTTAATTGAGACTTGATGATGAGGTGGTGGTATTCGAACTCTTGGTGTTTGAATAAATGGTGCTGTCTGCGTTTCTGTTTCTTTTACTACTGTTTCTATTTTGAATAAAAGCTATTTTCTGTATTTTTGACCCAGCTGTATTCTGTATTTTAAACTCTGCTGTATTCTTTTTTTCAAAAAAAAAAAACTCTGCTGTTCTTTATAAGAAAAATTACACTGCTGTTCCTGTATTTAAAATACTGATGTTTTCTGTATTTTAAAAAATATATATACTGCTGTTTTTGTATTTCGAACACTGTTGTTCTGTTAAAGAAAAATTACACTGTTGTTTATGTATTTAAGATACTGCTGTTTTCTGTATTTGAAAAAAAATATACTGTTGTTTCTGTATTTCGAACACTGCTGTTCTGTTAAAGAAAAATTACACTGTTGTTTCTGTATTTAAAATACTGCTATTTTCTGTATTCAAAAAATATACTGTTGTATCTGTATTCCAACACTGTTGTTTCTGTATTGAAAATGTTGTTTCTGCATTGAAAATGTTGCTGTTTCTGTATTAAAATACAGCTGTTTCTGTATTGAAAATATTGATGTTTCTGTTTTGAAAGTTTAAATAAGGCTGCTGTTTTATTTTTGGTTAATTGTGTTGTAATTAAATTTTCACCAAGCTGAGGTAGAATTATATTGTTCACTTTTGAGACTTGGACTTGGAGAAATTTTTGTAGTGTTACTTGAATGTACCATGATGTGAATGTTTTGAGAAGAGATTACTATTTTGTGCATATGCGAAACTGTGATTGAGAATTTTGATGTCGACTGTTGGTTCATGAGGATTATAATTGTTACTGGTTGGTCATAACATATGCATTATATATATATGTTGGGTTGATGTGGCGGCACTTTGTCCCGCGGGATCAACTGAGGATTCTTAGGTTGATGGTAATCAATCGAGGGCAATGTGGTGGGTCATTGTCCCACGTGATTGTCCTTGCCCGTGAAGGGTGATGTTTTGGCCTGAGAAGGGTGATGTTTTGGCCCGAGAAGGGTGACGTTTTGGGCCCGAGAAGGGTGATGTAATGGCCATATAAATATAACTATAAGCATATAGATATAGAGGGCATTTGCACATCTTAATTGATTTTGTGATGTGGAAGAAAAATATTGTGTTGCTGTTGTCGTTCTGTTCTTGATGAATTTCCGTTTTATGATCTTGTGTTGTTTTATATCACAATTGATAATATGTTGTGTTCCGTATTTACGAGTTAACCCTTTCTTGTTTGCCTTGTTTGTTTTGTTTGGATGCTTAACGCCATAGATGTTCAAGACAAAGAGGCTCGAGAAGATTGATTTGAAAGTGAAGACTTTAGATGAAGAAGACTCGAGGATTAAAGAACATTGAAGAATTTTTATTATCGTATTTTATTTTGGTTATTATCGTATTTTATTTTGGATATTTGCACATGTCGGTGCCACTTTATTTATTTTGGAAACTTACCCCGCGCGTTGGAGAATGTTATATATTCTATTATGGGATGATAATAACTATAATTATTGAGAGACGTGGTTTTGAACACTTGAGTGTTTTTGAGAGGTTTTGAACTTATATTTCCGTGTAATTACTATGTGACCCTCAACCCAAAATTGGGGTGTTACACCACAACTCATCTTGTTGCAATTCAAGTAAATAAATTCTCTTAAATCAAGGACCAAATCACAATATCAATCATTCAAGTACCAAATCTTAAATATCATAAATCAAGAGGTCTAAATCACAAACTAAAATTAATTAAGGGACCAAAGTGCAATTTACAAAAATAGAGGGTCTTACAATTCTACCCCCTAAAACAAGTTTCTTCCTCGAAACTAAGGATCGAGGAATAGATCAGGGTATTGCTCCCTCATCTTGTCTTCCTATTCCCACGTGGCGTCTCTCGTGGTCTGGTTCCAAATCACTTTCACCAAAGAAATCTCTTTGTTCTTCAACTGCTTCACCCTCCGATCAGCAATCATAATCGGCGGAACCTCGAATGTCAAGTTCTCTCTGAACTGGATATCATCCTGGGTGATGACATGCGACGGATCCGGAATGTACTTCCGCAACTGGGACACATGCAAGACATCGTGAATCCTGGATAAGAAAGGAGGCAAATAAACATTGGTGATCCAACCTTCTCGATGATCTGATATGGCCCAATAAACTTCGGTGTTAGCTTCTTTGATTTGATCGCCCTCCCGACTCCAGTAGCTGGTGTCACACGATGGAAAACATGCTCTCCTAGTGTAAAATCCAACTCCCTTCGCCGAGTGTCGGTGCAAAATAATGAACAACAATCAACAATCATTGAAACAAGGGTGGAAAACAACCCCCAACAGGATTTTTAAGCAATTAAAACAAAAACAGCAACTTGGCTGACAGGGGCCCAACGCCCATGCGCTAGGATGCCAGCGCCCAGGCAGTGGCTCCCTGTTTAGCAAGATGTGCAGTGGTAGAACCCCAGCGCCATGGCACTGGGAGGCTAGCGCCCAAGCGCTGGCTCCCTGTCATGAGCCCAGAAAACAACAGTTTTTCACACATAATTGATTTTAAAATCCAATTTTTCGAAAGCAAAGTTTTTCCATGGCCAAAATACATAGAGGAATCAATTAAAAGGATAAATCTTCTCAAAAAGACAAGAGGTTCTTTAAGCGCAAAGGTAGCTTGAATAGGAAGGTATCAAGAGTTTGATGAAAAGGTTCAATTCATGAAACAACGTCTCAACAACAATACAAATTTTCCACGCTATGAGCGACTAGAGGAAACCAACTTGAGTTTAGACTTATCAAGGAAAAGAATACACTCGTCCACTTCAAACTCGAACAACGATCATCAGATGATTACAACAACGGTTGGAACCTCCGGTGACGAAACCCTTAGAACGAAACGAGAAACCAAAAAACAGAACAGAATTAGGAATAATTCGAGAATCATGGTTCAATGATCACCACTCAAATGAAGTTCAGAATAAGGATTACTCATTGTTAACTCTTGGAAAGAAGAGAGAAGAAACGTCTTCGGTCTTCCAAGAAGAGAAGAACACTCGAGCAAACGGCAACAAGAGGAAAAGGAATTCCAGTTCTCCAAGGAAGGAGGAAGGTCTCGAACACCACAACTAAAAGAGGAAAGAAAGGTCTGATTCTCAAAAGGAAAGAAAGAGGATACAGCAGTAGTAGCAAAAATAGGGGAAATTTTCAGGACTTGAGAGAGAGTTAAGGTTTAGTGTTTGGATGAAGAACAACAGTGGGAAGCCACCACTTTAACCAAATCCCTAGAGAAGAGAGGGATTCGGTTTCAGATTTCCTCACCGAAACAGAACAAAATCTCTATCAAATCTTTTTCTAACAGCTCTAAGTGATAGCGGTTTAAAACAGAATTGAGTCTTCCCTCTTTAACAAAAACAAAACTGAAAATTAACTACTTAATAGATATGATTCCAAAAAAAAATTTATTCAGAATATTTATCTCCCACAAATAAGAAATATCAACCCCTTTTTACCTCAATTTCAAACAGAAAAAGATAGGTAGATAGCAGAAACAAAATCTTCAATCAAAGATATCTCAGAAAAATAATCAATTATCAAATCAAATCTAGCAACCAAATATTATTCAAAAATTCAGAGATATTTTCATATCTCTACATTCAATAACGAAATCATAACAAAATAAGTCAAACAAAACCCTAAAAGGTCAACAGGGACCAAACTCAAAGTTATAAAATAGTCCAGGAACCATTTCATAAATATGAAATAGTTTAGGGACCAACACATAAATACTCAAAATTGAGGGTCTTACATTTATATTTCATATATGATGATGGTCCCTTAGGCTTTGAGAAATCAATGTCAAATCCAATCTAGAAGATGGAAGCACAGGATCCATTTGAAGAAATTGACTTGGGGGATGGGTCGAAAAAGAGGCCAACTTATATAAGTTCTCTTATCAACCCTGAAATCAAAGATCAAATAGTAAGCCTGCTGAAAGAGTATAACGATTTGTTCGCCTTGGATGGCGATGAAATGCCTGGCTTGAGTCGAGATTAGGTTGAATTAAATTTGCCTATTCGACCAGACAGGAAACCTGTAAAACAAACACCAATAGTGTTTGTGTTAGTCTAGATAGCAACCTGAGAGGGGGGGTGAATCAGGTTACCCGATTTTCGCCTTGATACCTTCTTACTTTCAAGATGAATGTAAATACAAACGATTGCAGCGGAAATAAGCGTTGCTTGAAAGTAAAGATGAAGGGTAGAAGAATTCACACACAGAAATTTATCCTGGTTCACCTTCTATCCACCGAAGGCTACGTCCAGTCCCTCAAGAAAACCCCTTGAGGATTTTTCTATTATTGATAAAAATCTCTTACAAGTCCTTACACCAAGTACCTTAAGAATTTCTATCAACCACCTGTGAAAGTACACCACCTTTAACAGCCCTTGAAAGCACACAACTTTCAGTCCCTGAAGGCAAACCACCTTCAGACCTTGAAGGCTAAACCACCTTCAATCCACACCCTGAAAGTGCACCACTTTCAGTAACAACAACCCTTCACCGAGACCCACGGTGCATACTCAATCTACCAGAAAGAGATGAAGAAGAGTTTACAATATGGCTGTATCAATCCTTTAACATACAATCGGATTGATCATGAGAATTATGCTTTAAGGCTCTTAAGCATAATAAGATTCTGAGTTCCTCAAGATATGAACAACTAGAGTGTTCTCTTAACAATGAAGATCATGAACTCAGAATTTAGGCTCTTTGAAAGTTTAAGTATCAAAAGACTTAATGAACGAACAATTTTGGCAAAGCTTTGGCCTAATGATGTATTATCATGTGTTGTTGTGTTTCTGGACTCAAATGGACTTTATATTAGGCAGGAGGAACGACCTTGAATCAATGCAACCCTTCCCAAAAGGTTTGGGACACAATGGTTCATGAAAAGATGCAACTTTTCTGGTATGTAATCGATTACATTACTTAGGTAATCGATTACACTAAAAGCCGTTACTGTTTGAATTTCAAATTCAAACATGTAATCGATTACAAGCAAGATGTAATCGATTACTTGCCTATGTGTAATCGATTACTAGAAAGGTGAAATCGATTACACTCAAGTCCAATATCCAGAAACTTGAACTTTTAAGATCGGCTTGAGATATACTACTTCTTTTAACTTATGAAAACATTAAACTTGATTATCTTAGATGTTTTAAGGAGCCTTTATGCTTTGAGAAGCCTTTAGAAGCATAACTCGCCTAAACTAAGACTTTTAGGTAGATGTTGAAATATATAGCACTGTTTCCTCTAAGTCTTCTTTTCTTCTTTTTGCCGATGAGTTTGTTGTCATCAAAACCTCAGCCAGGGTCAGGAGCAAGACCTTCTTCACAATCTCCCCCTTTTTGATGATGGCAAACACATTCTTTGAACCTTGAAGATCAGAAATGCTTCTTTGTTGAAAACTCCCCCTGTTTAATGTAATCCAATATATCTCCCCCTTTCTGATTCACTTGTTGAATTCCTGCATATAATCTTTAAAGAACACAGAACCTTTCTCCCCCTTTTGACTTCATCAAAAAGAAGAAAAGGCCAGAAACAGGCATAGAACCACACAAGTGTATATACAAATAAAGCATAGGGGTTGGGGGTAAACACGTAAAAGTGCGATAAACAACACACTATATATATATATATATATATATATATATATATATAAACAAATGTAGAAGTTACATATGGCATAGAAATAAATTACAAACATAAGTAGTAGGGTTTATATTACAACCAAGGAGAAAGCCTATTAGTAGATATAGTCTAAGTAGTAGATATGGTCCTATACTGGATTAGAGTTTGTCGGGATTACACATGACTAGAATCCTCAGACATCTCAGAAGGGTCAAGTTCCTTGAGACTCTCAATCTCTTTATGCATAAAGGAGTGCACTGATTCTATTCGAGTCTCCAAAAGCAGGAATTGAGAGCGAATAGTATCCTCCAGTTGACTCAATCTTTGAGAGAGACGAAGCGCCAAGATGTCCATGCGTTCAAGGATGACTTTATTTTCCTGAGAGAAGTTGGAAGGGATTGTATAGAAAGGAGATAATCCAGCAGATGCAGCATTGGTTTGGATGTCTATGCGGTACCGATGATGCACATAAGGATCATGGAAAGAATCCCTTCGAGGAGTATTGACAGGAGATGAGACATTTGAAGGACGAGGGACGGACCCCATGGTTATAGCAAGACCAAGAAGGAAGACCGAAGATATATGTGGATAAGAAGAGTCAAATCAAGAGTTGTAGGTATGGTGAGAGAACAAGAGAGCGATGCCAAATTTATAGAAACTTGTATGCGTAATCGATTATAGCAGTTATGTAATCGATTACATGATGTTTTGAATTTTAAATTAAATGGAGGGAATTTTGAGAAACTGGCAGTTTTCGATGATGTAATCGATTACAGAAATTGAGGTAATCGATTACCTTAAGTATCTAAAGAGGCACGAGGACTGGAGAACAAGGTTAATCGATTACTGGGTGTATGGTAATCGATTACTAAGACAGTTTACAGGATCTAAACTATAAATTCCTATGTAATAGACTACTAGAAGGATTAAAACAAATATTTAAGAGTAAAAACACACAAAAGACATATGATTAAACATATAAGAAACTTAGATACATGCAATCATAACTTTAAATCATAAAATAAGCATGTAAGCATATAAGTTCACAAAAAAAATCATGCAATGTAATTAAAATATATAAACACATACTTAGATAAATATCTAATTAGATATCATGTTCATCTAAAATACCTAATTCTCTTCTAATCTTAAAGAATGAATCTTTAGGAAGAGGTTTAGTAAATATATCAGCTAATTGGTTATGTGTATCTACGAAGGAAATCTCAATATCCTTTCTCATGACGTGATCTCGAAGAAAATGATGTCTTATATCAATATGCTTCGTTCGAGAGTGCATGATGGGGTTTTTCGTGAGATCAATGGCACTTATGTTGTCACATTTGATTGGGATGCAGCCCAGCTCTAAGCCATAATCTTTGAGTTGTTGTTTGAGCCATAGGGTTTGTGCACAACAACTTCCTGCAGCAATGTATTCTGCTTCAGCAGTACTTAAAGCAACACATGCTTGTTTCTTACAGGACCAAGAAATAAGAGCATTTCCCAACAAGTGACAAGTACCACTTGTACTTTTTCTTTCAGTTTTACATCCAGCATAATCTGAATCAGAATATCCAATCAAATCAAAAACACTCCCTTTGGGATACCACAGACCAACATTTGTAGTTCCTTTCAGATATTTGTAAATCCTTTTAACTGAACTCAAATGTGATTCCCTAGGAGATGCTTGATATCTAGCACATAAACACACACTAAACATGATATCAGGTATACTTGCTGTTAAATAAAGAAGAGATCCGATCATACCTCTGTATTTGGTAATGTCTACGTGAACACCGGACTCATCTTGATCTAGATATGTGTTAGACCCCATTGGTGTGGCTATGGCTTTGCAATCATCCAACTCATATTTCTTTAAAAGCTCCATGCAAAACTTTGATTGGTTGATGAATATCCCATCATGTGATTGCTTAATTTGCAATCCTAGAAAGAAATTTAACTGTCCCATCATAGACATCTCAAATTCCTCTTGCGTCATATTAGAGAAATCCTTACACAGAGATTCGTTAGTTGAACAAAAAATAATATCATCTACATAAATTTGAACTAATAAAGTATTACCTTTGGTTTTCTTGATGAACAAGGTTGTGTCAGCCTTACCCTTTTGAAATCCTTTTTCACAAAGGAATGTGCTTAATCTGTCATACCATGCACGAAGGGCTTGTTTAAGACCATAAAGTGCCTTCTTTAACCTGAAGACATGTGAAGGGTACTTGGGATCTTCAAATCCTGGAGGTTGCTTCACATAAACTTCTTCTTGAATGAATCCGTTCAGGAAAGCACTTTTAACATCCATTTGATATAATGGGAAGTTTAAAGAACAGACATATGCCAACAGAAGTCTTATGGCTTCCAACCTTGCTACTGGTGCATAGGTTTCATCAAAATCAATACCTTCTTCTTGATTATATCCTTGTGCAACCAGTCTTGCTTTGTTCCTGACAATAATACCATTTTCATCCAGTTTATTTCTGAATACCCATTTTGTTCCAATGACATGCTTGTCAGTGGGCTTAGGAACCAATTCCCAAACTTGATTCCTTTCAAATTGGTTTAGTTCCTCCTGCATTGCCACAATCCAATACTCATCTTCAAGAGCATCATTCACTTTTGAGGGTTCTATTTGAGAGACAAAGGCCATATTTAATACTGAATCATTTAAGCGTAGCCTTGTAGAAACACCTCTTGAAATATCACCAATCATATTATCAACTGGATGATCCCTGTGGGTTCTCCATTCCTTTGGTAGTTGATAAGTGTTATCTTCAATATGCTTTTCTTGTACTGAATCTTGATCCTTTTGCTTTTGAGAGTCTTCATTGATAATACTATCTTCCTCATCATTATCTGGAAGATTGACTGTATCTTCTTTTGAAGAATTAGACTCATCAAAGGAAACATGTATGGATTCTTCTATAGATAGAGTTTTCTTGTTAAAGACTCTATATGCTTTGCTTGTTAGAGAATAACCAAGGAATATACCTTCATCAGATTTTTCATCAAACTTACCAAGGTTTTCCTTTCCATTGTTCAAGACAAAGCATTTTGATCCAAAACCATGTAGATGAGCAATATTTGGTTTCCTTCCTTTGTAGAGTTCATAGGGGGTTTTCTTCAGAATAGGTCTAATAAGAACTCTATTGGAGACATAACAAGCAGTACTTATAGCATCAGCCCAGAAGTATTTTGGAAGGTTAGATTCACTTAGCATGGTCCTTGCTAGTTCTTCAAGTGATTTGTTCTTCCTTTCTACAACACCATTTTGTTGTGGTGTTCTTGAAGCAGAGAAGCTATGTGATATTCCATTCTCATCACATAATTCCTGAAATTGATGATTCTGAAACTCTCCACCATGATCACTTCTAATAGAAGAGATCTTTAAAGCCTTTTCATTTTGAACAAGCCTTGCATATCTTTTGAATGCGTTAAAGGCTTCATTCTTATGAGGCAAGAATAATGCCCAGGTAAATCTAGAGAAATCATCAACAGTAACAAGGGCATAATAATTACCTCCAAAACTCTTAGTTCTTGATGGTCCAAACAAATCCATATGAAGTAATTGGAGAGGTCTTGTAGTTGAGACTATATTCTTTGGCTTGAAAGATGTTCTGGTTTGCTTCCCCTTTTGACATGCATCACAAAGCTTGTCTTTCTCAAAATCTTATCTTCGGAAGTCCAACAACTAGATCATGCTTGACTAGTTTATTTAAATGATCTATGTGTATATGAGCCAGTCTTCTATGCCAGAGCCATGAATCATTATTGTTCTTGGCCAGAAGGCATCTGACACTCGGTGGAATTTCATCCAAGGATATCATGAAGACCTTATTGACTTTATATCCGGAAAATGGCTAAGAAATATGTGTGAAAAATCTGTAAAGTTGGTTACGAAATGTAGGGGAAGCCTACTGAACCAGGCGAGCGCCGTCCCCTTGAACGTCGATGGGAATAGCCCACATCTGACCGCGTCAGAAGCCTGGCTAATTACCATCTTAGTCATAAAGTACTGCAGGTGTTCCTTGGGATCGCCCTCGCCTGCATAGGTCTCTAGTGTTAGACTTTTCAAGGCATCCAACATAGGAACTGCCGCAATTGCCGCGGAGAAAGGCTGAAACTCCACCAGCGTTTCCGCCTCCCTGTGGCCTTCCATTGCCAGATCCCTTTGCTGACGGAAATACTCTAGCGGAGCCTACAGATGCTGGTTCTGCTGCTGAATAGTGTCGATGGTGCCACACACTCTCCTCCATTCCTCCGCGGTGATGTTAATCGTGGCAGGTTGCTCATTGGCTTGTTGTTCGGGCTGGGTCTGGCCTGCGTGTGGTGACAGAGGAGGGGACAGCGGTGGTTGGGTCCGCGTCGCCTGCCCTCCACCACGACCTCGCCTTGGAATGCCTGACATGACTTCTCTCCACGTGGTCGTGGGGGTTGGTTTACCGGTTCCACACAGACGGCCCAAATGTTCACGAATAGAGAGAAATATGAGATGTATTATTATTGAGTAGCAATTGAATAAATTTGAACCCTTTTACATGGGCCCCCTACTAGCTATTTATAGGGGAAGAGCCATAAATAGCATTAAAACCCTAGTTTAAAAACTATAGGCCCTTGGGCCTCGAGAACTCGACCCAATAAAGCACAAATCTGCACCCCTATATATTACAAGTTCAACCCCCTCTAGGGATTTGACTCGCCCTGCGTAGGTCGCTCAATCGCCCCTCTACTGGGTGGGGCTCGCCCAGTCCAATGTCAAAGACTAAAAACGAAACTCCATATTTAGAGGATGATAAACACTAAAGATAAATATTGAAAGGTCTAAAAATGAGAATGGGGTATATTGTAAGAACCAAAAACTTATTTACAAATAAAAATATATAAAAAAGTGCCACACATGTCATGTCCCTCTATGAAAGTTAGATGGAAAATTTAATGTTCATAATTAAAAATAAATTTGGTAATTTTAAAAGGATAAAATGCATTAAAAGAACTTTAACAACGACTAAAAATAAAACTGGGATATATATCAAGAACAAAATACTTATTTAACCTTTATATTTTGACTAAAATATTTATTAATTAATATTTTATGATATTTCCTCAAAGTATTTCTTCCTTTTTCTCCAAGTACTGCTTTATCATTATTGTTTTCTTTCGAAGTGCAGTGACAAATTGTCGCTAGTAGCAATAAATTTGAGGAGGAGTATTACTTTCTTTATTCTTCGGAACAAAAGGAGGAGTATTACTAACACCTTTATTTTAAATTTTTTTAATTATTAGTTAAAATTTATGTGGGTCACCCTAACTTAAATGTGAGACTCATATTATTAGTAGATTCCACGAGAATTTCAATCGATAGATCAAAAAGTGTTAGAAATAAATTAAGAAAGTGTTTGAAAAAGTGTTCCAAACATTATTTTAATTAGTTTTACCAACTGGTCAAGGCAGCACGAGTATATGGAGTGCTAGCATAAAACAACATGCAGTTATAGTATCACACCCACAAAAATTAGGTGTAGAGAAGCGATTTTTTTTTTGTCACAAGAAAAACGAATCTTGAAGTCCTTTTGTAATTTTTTTTAGTTAAAATGACAAAACAGTATTAAGGCGATTGATTTTCTTCTTGTTTATGGTCCAGCAATGCTAAGAGTTGTACAACATGATTCTCATCTTAGTTTGAGCATTATTAAACCTTTTACATAAATCATAAGAAGTATTGTCAGCTTTTATTTTGTCTTTATGTAAAATGGAATCACCATCATTTTCTTTCCTTTGTCTCGTTTTTCAAACTAGAAATTTTATCCGGCCAAATATTATTTATTCATTGCTGATTGTGACTGTGATAAGAGACATGTTTCTTATCAGTTTGGCGTTATTCCATCGATTGACACTAACAACAATCCCAGCAAAATATTCACGTTTTTATTCATTTTCTTGAGAAACTGATGGGATCACCATCATGTATTTGGTTATGATTAATGTTTCTTTGACACTCAATTAAAAGTGGAAGAGGTGGAATGAAGAGAGAGATAGAAAAAAAAAAGAAAAAAAAGTATAAGATGTGATAAATGATTAGATATGAAAGGAGGAGAGATATAGAAATAAAAATGAGTGAAATTGAAATGTATAAAAAATAGAGTGTATATATATCAAAGTTTATTTGGTTATATCTACTAGGACGCCGAACAATCATGCTAACAAGAGTAGTATGGGCAGTAAAACTCTCTTTAACAAGTTTTATTACAGCTATATTCACCTAGAATTGAACTCAAGTATGGTTCAAAGGAGGGAAGGGAGGGGAGGGGAGAGATTTTAATACTTATTATGTTTGGTTCATAGGAGGGGAGGGGAAGAAAAATAACTCTTTTTTTGTTTGGTTCACGAGGGGAAGGGAGGAGTTTTATGATTAAATTACTTTTGTACCCTTTACAAATTTACTTGTATTTTAAACATGTTTGCATTTAATATTTTTCTATTAATGAATAGGGTTATTTTTGTCCAACAAAATGTTTCCCCTCCAATTGCCCCCACTTTTGGAGGGGACACAAAATTGAGTTATGAGGGATTTTGGTCCCCTCCATTCCCCTCCCCTCCCCTCCTAAAAATTGAACCAAACAAGTAAAGTTTAAAAAAATCCCTCCCCCCCCCCCCTCCCCTTCCCTCCCTTCCCCTCCAATCAAACAATACCTAAAACAGTTCCATGTCAATTGCGTAGTGTGGACTCTTCAAATTATTATAATTAGAAACCCAGGCTTTTTTATTAGGAGCACGGGGCACTGCTATTCATTCATCAGGTGCTAGTTCTCTCTTATGGAGGTGAAAAACAAACACCAGTTACAAGAAGGCAGTTATGACAGGGAAGCTGAAGTGAAAGCCTTTGATGAAACAAAACTTGGTGTGAAAGGTCTCGTAGAGTCTGGGATGACAAAGATCCCACGCATCTTCAATTCTGGTAAATTGGGCATCACTCAAAACGCACCCTTTGATTCCAAGTTGAGCATTCCCATCATAGACCTCAAAGACATTCATACCAATCCTGGTGAAAAACTTGATTTTTAGGGTTTCTGGCAGAGAGCCAACGCATGAGCGCTGGACCCCAACGCCTGGGCGTTGGAATTTTGCCCAGTGCGTGTTGCCAGACAGGGACCCAACCCTTGAGCGTTGGAACCCAACGCTTGGGCGCTAGGCCCCTGACAGCAAATTGTTGTTTTTGCTTATTTGGTCTATAATTCATATGAGTTGTTTTCCGACCTTTTTCTATGTTTGTTGATGAATGTATGTATGTTTGTTTGTCTTACAAGGTTTGGAAACACTTGCATGCAACCCTCTCGGAGGTAAGGGTAACTCGTTTTTCTTAGGAATTCTTCATGTGGATTGTGATTGTTTTTATATGTTGTCTCTTGTGAATTCTACTGTGGTGATTTGAGAAACTATTCTGGAATTGTATTGACCATATGACATGCTGTTTATATTGTGAGTTGATGCCCTTTATAATGGTGGCTTGGTGTTAGTGAAAAACGATATGACAAGATAAATTAGAGAAGAGGAATTGTTGGCATATTAGTATGCCGTAAAGTGGTGATAATCGAGCCTCTTATGGCAAAACAAATAGTGCTGTTTTCTGTTTGTTTATAACTCTGTTTCCTAATTTTTTTTACTACTGTATTCTGTTTCTGTATTTTTCTAAGAACAGCAGATTCTGTATTAAAATTGCCACTATTTCTTTTTTTTTTAAGTGCTGCTTTTTCTGTATTAAAACAGCTACTGTTTTTCTGTTTTTTTTAATACTTCAGTTTGTGAAATAAAATTGCTGCTGTTTCCTGTATTCTAAAATACTGCAGTTTCTGTACTTAAATTTCTGCTGTTTATGTTTTAAAAATACACTGCTATTTTCTGTATTTGAAAAATATACTGCTATTTGTTGTATATAAAACACTGTTGTTTCTGTAATTTTAGTAATGCTGTTTCTGTTTTAATATTAAAATAAGAATGCTGTTTTTTTTTTTTAAATAAAATAAATAAATTGAGTTATATTGGTTATTTCATGGTGAAAATGTTGTTGTGAAGTGATGATTATATTGTGTATGTGGTATGCTAAGACTGAAATTTTGTGTGGACTGTTGGTCCATGAGGAGTATGGATTTTGCATAGCCATAGCATATGCATCTTATAAATATTATTGGGTTGATGTGGCAGCACTTTGTCCCGCGTGATCAGCTGAGGATTATTGGGTTGATGTGGCGGTATTTTGTCCCGCATGATCAACTGAAGATTATTGGGTTGGTGTGGCGGTAATTTGTCCCGCGTGATCAACTGAGGATGTTAAGGTTGATGTGACGGATCTTTGTCCCGTGAGACCAACCGAGGGCAATGTGGTGGTACTTTGTCCCACGTGATTGTCCTGGCCCGATTTAGGGTGAATAATGGCCATATTTATGCATGTAGATATTGAGGATCATGCACGTGTATTCGAATTCGCCGAATTAGGAAATATGCTTTGTTGATATCATTATTATGTTAAAACGATTCTGGTTGGTTAGTGATGTTGTTGTTGTTTTTATCACAATTGTTGTATGATATTATTCTTGTTTTCCGAGTTAACCCTTTATGCTTGTTTTGTTTGACTTTTTTGGGCGCTTAACGCCATAGATGGTCAGGACAATGAGGCCTAGGAGCGGCGACTTGAAGGGAGAATCAAGAGGCGAGAAAAGTTCAAGAAAATAAAGAAGAAGTTGTAATTTCCTTTTATTTTATTTTAGCGACGTTTGGTTTATCTGCACATGTCGGTGCAACTTTATTTATTTTGAAACTTTATGGCGTTGAGATAATTATAACTCTATTATGGGATAATTATTAATTATTAATATTGAGCGTCGTTGTTTTCTTGGAAATTGAGCGTTTTGAGAGGTTTCAAAGTATAATTTCCGCGTAATTACTATGTGACCCTCAACCCAAAATCGGGGTGTTACAAGGTGGTTCGAGTGGAAGAGGAGACGGCGACGAGAAGAGAGGAGACGACGATGAAGACAGGCGGCGGCGGTGAGAGGAGGATAAACTAGGGTTCAGTAAAAGAGAAGAGAGGTTTAATTTGGGGGAATGGTAAAAAAAATGGAAAGTAAAATTAAGGCTGATGTGTATTTTACAAATATAAATTAATTTTACAAAATAATGACTAGGCTCTGTTATTAACACGTGTACAGCTGACTGGGATAATTAGAATCGTTAATGAGCTTAATTTGCAATTTGTCCTTAATTTGATTAAAAAACATATGTCAGGGACCCAATTTAACAAATTAATTTTTCAAGGACCTAGACTGATTCCCTTTCAAATGTCAGGGACTCCAAACATATTTAAGCCAAATTTTTATCTATCATAATTGATCACAAAATTGTTATCATTCAAAATCTAATAAACGTTTTGAGATCGTTTGAACATAACAATGAATGCCATAACTTGTTAGCTACAGATGGCTGCTTAGCGGCATCCTCTTCCTCTGGTTCTGCTATCTTGTAGCGTGCTCTCAGGGCGTAGCCCCTCACCGTAACAAAAAAAAAAAGATAAAGAAAAGGGTGTTGGTTTTAAGACCATCCCTATTGGTCATCCCACCATCTCCCTTATGTGCGAAATTATAATTTTACCCTTAAAAAATAAATACATTCCCTACCTATCCTTTTCCTTCTTCCTCTTCCACCACCCACCACCCCTTTCTTCTTCTTCATCTTTCACTCTCCACCAACCCATTTTTCCATCCTCATCACCATCACCATTACCACTACCATCCCATTATTTTCCTCACTACCATTCCTACCTCTATTCCTACCTCCACCACCTTCCATTATTCACCATCCTATTTTCTTTTTCTCCATTAAACCATAACCTCCATCACTTCGAACCTCAAACCAAACCACTCATTATCTTCACCAAATCCCTATTTGGAGGGTGTTATTCGTATTTCCTCAAACTACACGAAGGTGTGTTCCCTCGTTTTTTTTCTCGTTCCTTGTGTTCATATTTGAAACAACGTCTGTGTATTTATCTTATTTCGCACTTAAAAGTGCGAAAATTGTATTTTTAATTTTTTATAAAGTTTTTCGTGAACTGAAAAAAATTGCACTTAAAAGTGCAAAAATTACTCTTATTTCGCACTTAAAAGTGCGAAAATTACATTTTAATTTTTTTTAAGTTTTTCGCGCACTGAAAAGAAATTGCACTTGAAAGTGCGAAAATTGCTCTTATTTCGCACTTAAAAGTGTGAAAATTGTATTTTTTTTAAGTTTTTCGCGAACTGAAAATAAAATTGCACTTATAAGTGCGAAAATTACTCTTACTTCGCAGTTATAAGTGCGAAAATTGCTTTTATTTCATAGGGTATTATGGGAATTAAGATAGTGAGAGGATGGTAGCAGAACCAAGCGTTAAAACCAATTCCGTAAACAAAAAAGATAGAATTAAAATAAAAAAATTATTCCCTCCGTTCCTTTTTATAAGAGATAAATTGAATAAATTCCCTACCATGACATCTCTCAATTTATCTCATATAAAAAGTTACGGAGGGAGTAAAAGAGAATGGACGGTTCCGTACATGATAAAAAAATCAGTTGGAGAGCGGCCATTGTGTGCGGTGGACGATGGAGAGCGGCGGATGTTAGAGGTTGTGCGCGGTGGTCGACGGAGTAAGTGCAGTAACAACGATATCATCAGGGGAGTCATACAACTGCGAAGCCAGTGCGGCGGCAAGGGTTCACGATTGAGATTGAGAAAGGCAAAGGTGAGATCTGCTAATACGTACCCTACCCATCCATCTCGCACCCAGTTTTTTTTGTTTTCAAACGCATTCATCCGGTACGGCGTACCCACCGCGTAACTGTACCCGGTGCGTACCCGGTTCGCAGTGTGAGCGTACCGGTGCTTCATAGCCATCAAGATTAGCATGTGGGTCTGTGTTTCTTTCAAGCTTCAATGGTTTTTTTTTTACGATTTGAAAATATTACATTATTTTTACTTTTGATCTTATTTATCCTAGTTTGAAGGGCTTGTCATGCAAATGGTGAAAACAGAATATGCTGCATCTTCTAAATGTTGTTCATGTGTAAATTGTTATGCTAATTTAGTAATGATTATGATGGGTGTTGGGGATAGGGTTTGCCTATAGTAAACTGTTTTTCATGTGCTTGATGCAATGGAAGTCTTCTATGAGTGATTGGAAGACTAGGATTGTTAGTAATATGCTCTGTAATATTTTTTTGGAACACACTCTTTACATTGGGCATCATCAAATCATGTAGGTCTTGTAATTTAGCATAAACAATGTACTTTCACTTCTTAATCTTATTTTATCGGACTTATTTCTTCATTTGTGCGACTCATGTTATGAATTTTCAGTAAATGTGACACTAGTGCTTTTAATTAGAGAATATAATTCATCTGGTTCACCCCATCCCAGAGATTGGGGTAATGTATAATTAGTTCAATGAATATAAAGTTTGTCAGGTGTAGATTGCACCATGAAGTTGGCTCTCACAAGAAATTGGTATTTTATCAATTCTTTGCTCTTCATTTTATCTTGATTGCCACGTGCCACACTATTTTTCCAACCAAGTGAATTTAGCCAGCTTATAATAATTTTGTTTTTGATTTTCAAGATAAAATGTGCAGAATGGGTATGATGTCTATTAGCGAATGTTTTTAGTTGTGCATCTCATATGGTCTAGCTTTTCCATAAAATCAGCTTGTTTAGTTATTGTATTTAATAAAGCCTAAAGGCCTATTAATCCATTCAATTAAGCTGCTGTACTGTGTCTGTTGTTTTGGTTACATTCTATTTTCATTGATGCAGTGAACAATATGTTTTCTGGATAAGTATTTTTCATTGAATTATTTTCCTCAATCATAACAAATGGACTCTTTTCTTTTATAATATTCCTTTGTTTCTTTGCAGCAAGTGTTTCTTTTTTAAAGGACGACGTTGTTCTTATAAAAGAAAAATGGGGCGAGCTTCAATAAATATCAGCCTGGTTGATTCTCCTATGAGCGAGGATTGGAAAGGTCCTTATACTGAGGATAAAAGATCAAGGGCAGAAAGGCGTTGGAAGAGAAGGGAGGTCTTGGTCTTGCAAAACTGTTCTGGATCTACCAGTAAAACTATGAAGAGTCATGGAAATATGGCTGTTTCAACAGACAAAAATGTTCATATAGTAGAGCATCAAACAGATGAAGATTACGAAATATTTTTGGATGCATATGTTTCTGATATTGATTGTGCTAGTGCTAATAATGTTGGTTCTGATATTGACATCAACACTGGATACAACAGTGACAATGATGATGATGCAGATCTTGATTATAAGATGTTCTTGGAGAATATGAGGGAAGAAGGAGATTCCTATGTTTACTCTTTGCATAATGCTAACGATTTGACTCACAATAGAGCTGGAAGTGTTGGAAATACAAGGAGTAATTCAATGAGAGAACATACAGGTCGCCCCATGCAATCTCAGCCAAGTTTGGGTCCTGAAAGAGGACCTTCTAATAAAAGGCCTTCTAAGGTTCCCCAAAATATTAGTCATAATGATGTGGAGTTTGATGATGTCGATGAAGATTACCAGTTATTTCTGAATTCTTGTAGGATTGATGGTGACAGTTTGGTCCATATAAATGATGAATTGATACGAAAAAGATCAAGTGCTAGGCAAAATTCCCAAGTTTCAAATCATGCATTTTATACTCCTCAAGTGCATTCTGAAATTGATGAAGATTACCAACTATTCCTTAATTCTGATGAGATTGTTGATGGTGATTTGGTGTATATGCCTGACAGGAATACAAGAAAGGCATCTGAAGTGGAGGGTGGCAATACAAGAAAGGCATCTGAAGTGGAGGGTGGCAGTAATTCCTCTGACTCAGATTTGATTATTATAGAGCCTAATCTATTTTGTGAAGACACACCATTCGTATCTTCGAAAGTGTATGATTCATCTGTAAGTGTCTTCCACTTCACACTGTGTAACTGTATTAGTCATAACCTGCTATAATGGTTCACACACATGAATATTATTACGCAATCTTGAAATAATTATTTTTAATAAGCAACTTTCAAGAAATTAATTTATTCTTCACAATTTGTCTGTGGTCTGTGTTTAGTGGTTTGAAAATGAAATGAGCCCCGGAGACAGCAAGCAATTCTCTGCTGATCATTCTCAGTTTAGGAGAAGACTTATGGAATGTCTTCAAAATCCTTTTGACCAGCAAGAGTATGATGCAGCTGTGCATTTAGTACATAAACGGACAAAAACAGAATGTCATAGAGAAACACGACAAGGGGTGATTAAATCATATCATATTAGCGGTGTTAACAAATCATATCTTGAGTTGCACCCTGGTAGGTCCATATTTTCAAGTATTCCTACTTTTCAAATTTTCTCTTTCATGTATGAAGATGGTGCCATGAAGTTTGATCTTAACTATGCAATCTAGATTTAATGGTTTTGATTCATTCCTACAGTTAACATTAAACAACTCTCTATTGATATTCATAGTAGGCTAACTGAGTCCTAGTTGAACTATATGAATTAAGAGCAAGTTACACTTTACATCCCTATGCAACTACCTCCTTTATATGCATATTTTTTATCTTACTGGGATGGTTGTTTGTGTCTGTTGAAAATATAAACATGATAGTATGTGAAAGATAAAGTATAATGTGGGAGCATGTGTAATTTCCAAAAGTATGTGGGTGATTAGAATTGTTTTGAGACTCAGGAACAAATGTCATTTACTCATGAATTAATGAATAATTTAGTATTGAACCATATGAGAGCAGGGGAACCTTTGATTTTAAGATAGAGCATTAGACTTAGAGGGGCTCATTCTATGCTTGACAATTACTGATTTCTGCTGCTAGTATATATGGGTTAGTGTTTGATGATGGAACATCATTTCAGTCTGTATTCAAATCGGTGCTTTGTGCGAATTTTTAGGGTGCTTCTACTTTTGGACTTTCAAGTGCTTCTATTTTCATTATTCCAGAACTCTTTTTATGCTCAATCTGATCCCATACCTCTCAAATACTTGTTTCATAATTTTACAGATCTAGCAGAAGCTATTGCTGCAATCAAGGAACCTCATAGGGTTTTGTTTCTCTTACGTGGATTTTCTTTCTGGTTGCGAGTAAGTCAGTAGATTCATGTTCACATAATTTCTGCTGTTAGATCATCAATGTATACATGTGTAAATGAAGCAAATATTTAGGTCATAATAGCTGTATATATCTGTATATTATTTTTTCTTTATTAGGATATATTTCGCACTTATTTTTTTATCTGCATAAGCTTATAAATAGCAAGTCCCATATGTACAGAATGATAAATGAATAATATTCATGTTACTATTCCCTTCAACTTTCAATTTGGTATCAGAGCTCCAGTGGACTCGGCATCCGCATCAGAACCCAAGGTGCCTTCTTTGTGGCCATCCAACAGCAGCTACTCATTGCCCCTTCCCTGTTACAGCTTTTCAGCACCTTGATTGCCCATTGATTATTTTCTCCCTGACAATCAAAAGAGCTGCTGTATCTGCCATTAGCATTAGCTCCCCGTCTGTTTTCACCTAAATCACTATTGGAAGGATTGTCATTCGGAGATTGACCCACGACCTCGCATTTTTCATCCTAGGGGAGTGCACAGACTCATGTGCATTTCTCGGGATGCTGTCAAGCCCACTTTACTTGCCTCACCACACTCTGCTTTGATCTGTGGTTGTGACACCATGTCATCGGTGACATTGTTCACATCACTGACACCTCTGTTTAGATATCAGTGAGTTCTTCCTAAGGTTCTCTTTTTCAACCGTTCTTGGTTCTTGCTACAACAACCTTTCTAACTCATTTCTAACTAGAAATTTATTTTCACTGGCTCACCTTATTATGAATTCCTTTGTTACGGGCAGACTCCTTTCTCTCTGTAAACCCTTGCTGGCACTTGTTCAACCATCAATAAGGATGAGTTGGCAAGCTGCATACGCTAGTTGACTCTCTTTGTAAGCCTTCCAATACTTGTTTTGAACTTGGGACTGATAAGAGCTTTTATTCCCAATCCCATATTGCCATGAGCATGCTTTCTAAATATTCTTAGGTTATTGATTTGGTGCTACAAGCAATATGACATTTTGTTCTTCACATTTCTCAATTTTTCAACCCTTTTCCAATAAGTATACTATAATTATAGCTGATAACACCTACACCAACTGCTGGACATGGTAATTTAAATATCCAGTCTTTCCTTCCCCTAAATACTGTCTGACATGTTTCTACAATTTCAACTAATCTCATTTTCATTCATAAACTCACGAAAGACTTTTATTGTTTTGTAAGTGTAACCTTTTATCATTCCAACTGTTTTTCATGATCTTACTTCATGGAAGACGACCAGAATTACTAATAAACAGGGTCGGTTGTATTATCTTTTGGCCAAGAATGATAAGGTTGACCCTATTTAGAAGATACTAAGTTCCTATCATATGTCTACATCTAAGAATTCTAGTGCTCAATTTGGCTTCAACACTAGTGTCTTGGACAGCCTCCGTTTTGTTTTAAAGTCTTTGTGATGAGACCTTCGGTTGCTATAGAGCCAAATTAGTTGCAAAAGGCTGTACTTTACAGAGCTGGCTACCAGGATTCACCAATGGAGAAAATGAACATGGTTTTCTTACTGCTCTGACTTGTTGTTCATGGGTTGGAGTTTCAACAATTTGATGTGAAAAACACCTCTTTTCATGGAGGCTTAGGGGAGGAAGTTTATATTGAGTTCCCACCAGGTTATGGGCTCCCAAGTAAGAGACAGAAGGTGAGCGATATAAAGAAGGATTTGTATCGATTAAAGCAATATCCATGTGCATGGTTTGAGAGATTTACAAAGACTGGTGTCATTGGTATATGAAGGGTGATCACAAAAGCATTGTCAAGATGGTAAGCTCTCTATTTTACTTGTATATGTTCTTGACATTGTTATATCAGGTGGTGACCTAGTTGATAGACAACAATTGATGGAAAAGCTAGCTGTTGAATTTGAAATGAAGGATCTCTGAAGACTGAAGTGCTCGGTTGGGATTGAAGTTGCTTATTCCAAACAAGACATTGCCATTTCTTTCCCAAAGGAAATGTATTCCTGATCTCCATAAATCAACCATGTACCCATAGAGCAAAATGACAAAATTGGAAATGATGAAAGAAGTTCTAAAGTTGAAAAAGCTCAATAGCAGAGATTAGGCATACTGATATACCTTACTCATACGAAACCTGAGACCTGACCCTGCATACACGGCCAGTGGTGTTGGCCAATTCATACATTACCTAATGGTGAGACAGATTGTGGATTGATTCTTTAGGATTTATCTCCTCTAAAATGAAGGAGTCACTTTAGAGAGTAAAGTAAACCATGACAACAGTTGATTGAGAAATCAAAGGTTTAGATTTCAGGAACATCGTAGTTTGTTATACATGTACAAATGTATGATCAGAATATCAACTGTTGATTTCTCAATCAACGGTTGTGACTTAATCCTCTAAAGTGACTCCATCTATACAGTTTAGACCTAAGAGAGTCTTGTTATTTAGAAGAGGTGGAAACTTGACCATGGGGGTTTATACTTTATACTGATGCAGAGGCATCAGGCTACTTAATTTTTTTGGCTGGTAATCTAGTTACATAGAGAAACATTAACAAATTGTAGAGCTATGCCAGAAAGATTTTGTAAGCTATTATGGATGGAAGTTGCTTTGGATGACTTAAAGGTTAGGTACGAAGATCCTACAGAACTGTTCTCAACATTGCTCTGTAAAATTCGGCATGACACAGATCAATAATTCAATTTGGAGAAACTTGTTAGTGGCTTGATAGCGATAACATGTGTTTCTTCTGTGCACTAGGTAGCAGATGTATTAACCGAGGGCTTGACATTGAGTTTTGGAAAAGAACGTCTCTCACAATCAATAATATTTTCTTAGTGGAAAAAACAAATTAAGAATCTGATAGTGTGGAAATTGGATGTAGACCCTCTGATAGTGTCTCATTTACTAGTATGAGATTGCCTATTTAGAAGTACTTGAGAAATTTAGTGACTTCTTTGACTAGCATGAACTTTGTCTTATGGTGAAACCTTTCTGACTACGTTTGCTGGTTCATTTTGTGCACATTATGTATTCAAAGTTTCTCATTTACATGTGTTTACATAGGTGAGTGAGTTATTGCATTCATGATTCATCTTCTGCTAAACTAGGGTGAATAGCATGCAATAGTGTATATATACTTATGTACTTTGCCCATGCATTTCTTTTTGCAGAATTTGAGCCACGCTGGAGTATTTAAGCCCTGGCTTGACAAATCATGTCTGGAGATTTTAGGAAGAATGTAATGAGCCATGCTGGAGCCATGCTATGTCTAACACTTGGAAGCAGTAATTTAAGCTCGCATAGGGAACAATGTTAGTGTACAATTAAATTTAGCCCTTGAGCGATGACCTAGTTGGTGACACAGATTGAGATTTTCCTCATTAGGAGCTCTTTTTGTATGAAAACTGCGTCTCGTTCCTGTTATTATCTTTTTGGTCCCCTCTTTTGCTGTTCCTGTTATTATCCTTTTGGTCCCCTCTTTTGCTGCATCTAATCACTGAGAATACGGGAAAGGAAACATGATAATTGAGGGGCTTGGGTTGGGTGGATTAACAAATAACTTGTTCATTTGTTTTGTGGTGATATGAATGTAACTTTAATTAAATTCTAATATGGCAGCGGAGCTGAAAATGCTTAAGGACTCATGATCCAAAAGAAAAATATCAAAATCATAATTGAAAGCAAGATTGTGAAAAATAAAAAATAAAAAAGGAAAAAAGGGCAAGTCTAAAAAGTTAAAGGTGAAGGAGCACAAGTTTAACGACTTTTGTTGTTCCGTCAGAGCACATGCCTAAGCAAAGCAAGACCTTTGAGACTCGGTGTGACTAAAAGAAGTCCCACTTGTATGGATAAACTAGTGTACAATAGTATGTTTCTTCCATTCCTATTTATAAGATCTTTAAGGTTCAATTGCGTTTATTAAGAAAACGTATAGTGAGACTAATTAATGTTTTGGTTTTACAAAAAAAAAAATTATAATATTTCTTTTTTACCCTTAATCATTGCATTGGAAGAGAGGAAATAAAAGTAGGTGGGAACCAAAACAATTAACACATGGGCATATGTGGAAAAGTCTAATGATTTTTGCAAAAACTAGTAAGGGGTCTTATATTTAGAGACAACAAAATTTCAAAAGTGGGTCTTATAAAAATGAATTGAGGAGTATAATTTAAATGACTCACTCACTTATTGCCTTAAGGTTTTGGGGTGATGTGAATGTTAAATTCCACTCCCTCCATTCCTGTTTAACTGTTCACTCTCAGAAAATTTTCTTATTCCTATTTAACTGTCCACTTACAACATTAATTTTTTTTCCAATAATACCCTCAACTTTTTTCCAATAAATGGTGAGAGAGAATAATGACAAGAGAGAAATAAAAAATAAAGTTAAAAGGGTAAAATAGTAAAGCACATATTTTAATTTCTGAATTTCAATAAAATTGATTGCTCTTCTTAATCTCTGTTTCTTCTCTCTCCGGACAGATAAATAGGAAATGAGGGAGTAATGATTTGGAACTTGTCCTAGTCTACTAAGTACACAATTTGAATTGTAATAACAGTCAAATAATAATATTTAATAATTTAACTCTTAAAGTTCTTATATTAATAAGATTCTTAACAACTATTTTTTCATACGTTATGTGAATTAAAATGTCTTTGTTTTATGAATTATATTTTTTTTTTGGGAAGAAAAACAAACTAGTCACTTAATGCGTTAAGATACAACGACGCATAGACAAAGGACGGAGGCTGTTTCCATATCCGCCTAGGAGTTTCATCACATGCCGCTTGTTACGCAAGACAATCCGCAGTGTTGTTTTCCTCCCGTGCGACATGGACAACAGTTACAATCTAATCCCAACTAAGCATATCCCTTACCTTGGCGATCTTCTCCCTCTCCCAGAAGGTGCTAATATCATTACGAGTCTGTAGAACCCGCACCACATCCTTGCAGTCACACGCACAAATGGCATCGCGAACGCGCATCTCCCAAGCATGGGCCAAGCCCAACTGCATTGCCCAAACCTCTGCGAGGAAAGCGTTCCCTCGAGGAGAACTCGCCGACACAGCAGAGAGCCAACCACGAGTAGAATCAATTAACACCGCAGCCCCACCCATAGTTTCACACCCCAGATTCCAACTCCCATCAACCAGCAGCTGAAAAGGAGCCATAGGACCAGCTGACGCCGAGGGGGAAAGATGCTTTGAACCAAGATACGTCCGCCAAGAAATGACATCTGAAAGAACCCGCCGCAGCACATGGTTCAGCTCCCACTTGTTTTCGCTCAAACATTGATCATTCCTCCATCTCCATCCCCACCACAACACAGCCACCCCAAGAGACATTGCCGCAGCCGAAGCAGATTCACGAGCCAAGACGAGAACGGGGCATTGGAATCGAGAGGTGGTAATATTGAGCCAAAGTGATGCCAGAGCAAACAAGAACGGGGGAACTCGTGAAAGAGATGCTGCAAGCTCTCCACAGCTGCACTGCACCGCGAACAAGAAGCCGACTCGCTGAGATCATTTTGGTGCCTCTTCTCATTAGTGGGAAGCCTTTCCTTCATAAGATGCCATAGAAAAAATCTAATTTTCTCCGGAACCTTACATTGCCAAACGCGCTTCCAGGGCCTTGGATCAATCACGTCAAAGTCGCCCAAGGTTGCATATGCAGATGACACACTATACCTGCCATCATTTGCAGCTGCCCCGCGAATAGCGCCGTGCCCTGCCGAGTGGTTAGGCACCCTAACCGCACTAATATCCTCCTTGACCTCTAAAGGTATCCTCCTTTACAGCGCACTGGTATCCTCCTTTACCAGTGGTTCAATAACAGGCGTTTCAGATACCTTCATAAGTTGTTCCCAGTCTTGGAATAGGACAAGATTCAGTCCGGCGACCTTTGCATACTGGAAGCGATTCAGTTCAAGATACCTTGGTGAGACCAGTTCCCTCTCACCTAGGTCAGAAAACTTTTGAGCCCCAATCTTCGAGACTTGTTCACGTAGGTTGGCTTCAAAGTTCTTCTTCCTTAGTTCAAGAATGGCTTCTTGTTCCTGAGTGAGTTTTGGCTTAACAATGGTTTGCTTCTTAGGTGCCATTTGAGAATTCTGTAAAGAGAAGTTAGAGAATGCAAGCAGAGAGTAGTAAGAGTTTTGAGATGCAAGTGAAATGTGAGTGTGAGGTTTTTGCTTTCAATCGCTTTTGTTTAAGTTGATTAGAAGGCGGACAGTTTTTACTCGTTTAGTGAGATGGAATGATTGCTTCGCATTTGATGTGAGATATCAAGTATCACATGCGCATTAAGTAATAATAGAAAAACGTGCAGTTATGGCAGTTGAGGATTCAAAGCGTGTTACGGACGCTTTTATCAAGTGGAACGATACAGCTGTTTACATGTGGCCCCAGACGAACTATTTTAGTAGTGTCCTTTCGAGTGGGCCTAGACGTTCTCACGTTGGATGTGTAACCACCAGACGGTGATCTCCCTTTGCGTCGATCAACCTTGATGATAAACTTCATTTCTTAAAGTAACTTTGGGTCCTTCCTCGGTTTAATCTTCTTGATCATTTCTTTGCCATTTACTGGGTGAGATCATTTCTTCATTGTGGACATGTTTCATCTTATGACATGTGTTTTGAGTTGTCCAGCAACCTTTTTCATCTCTTCTTCTTTTGACCTCCATGCTTAATCAGATTCTGTTAATTCTCTTTTCAGAAAGTTTCTTCACTATGAATTCCTGCAGCAGAAATTATTGTATATTTTTATGGTACCCAAATTTCAGCTGGGTCCAGTGGGTTAGTAAGTTACTCACAGAGGTGTGAGCATTAGTGTTTGAGAGCTATGCTTGAGATAGGATAAATCTTCAAGACTTGAATGTACATGCATGTATATATATATATATATATATATATATATATATATATATATATATATATATATATATATATAAGTTTGGGTGTATGTAAAACTATTGGATGTGTATGATGATGCTTCAGAGGGTATGACCCATATGAATTTGAAGATTGATATAATTTTGGTTTCTTTCAAATGGATGTGATCTTGTCATATATAGTGTCGCAACCGGGGTCGCGGCGGGGACGACGCTAAAAACAAATTAGTAATCAGCTAGAGTCGCCACTAACGTTTTTAAGAGGAAAACGCTAGAAAACCTAAAAGAAAATAAGAAGGTCTACGAAACCTAAAATTCTAGGTTCGGGAGTCGGTTACGCGTGGGGAAGGTGTTAGCACCCCACAGCGCCCGTCAAAGACGGTACCCAAGATTGATTGTGCAAAAATTATTAAAAAAAACCTTATTATTTACAAAGAAGATTTATTTATTATTTTTTTGAGATTTATTATTTACAAAGAAAAGAAAATGAGATTATTTACAAAACAAAAATATTTATTTTATTTTATTTAGCCTGATAGGTGTGAACCTAGTCCTACGTACTTCCCTCAAATGGAAGATCAAGGCCACGTAGTTCTGAAGGTTTAAAGTGATTTTTAATGTTTTTTTTAATTTTAAAAAGGTTTATTTATTTATTTTTTGGAATTTTTTGTGATTTAAAAAAAAGGGTGTCTGGCGGGGAGTTGCCCGTTCTAAAAGTGATTAATGTGATTTAAAGAAAAATATGGTGATTTAAAAAAAAGGGGTGCCTGGCGGGGAGTTGCCCGTTCTAAAAGCGGGGAGTTGCCTGTTCTAAAAGTGATTAATGTGATTTAAAGAAAAATATGGTGATTTAAAAAAAGGGGTGTCTGGCGGGGAGTTGCCCGTTCTAAAAGCGGGGAGTTGCCCGTTCTAAAAGTGATTAATGTGATTTAAAGAAAAATATGGTGATTAAAAAAAAGGGGTGCCTGGCGGGGAGTTGCCCGGTCCTACGTATCTCCAAAGAGAAATCAAGGCTACGTAGTTCTTAAAGGTTAAATTGTTTATTTTTTTTGTTTTTTTTATACTTTTATATATATTTTTTTTATTTTGAAAAGATTACGCAGAAATACTGAAACAGAAACAAAAACAGAAACAGAAACAGGGAAACAAAAACAGAAACAGAAGCAGGGAAACAGAAACAGAGAAACAAAAACAAAAAAAACAGCAATATAGAAACAGCAAAGAGGAAAAAAACAAATAAACAAGAAAACCAAAAAGAAAAGAAAGAAGCAGCACGTTGAGGATGATGGCGGCGTGAAGTGCAGAAGGGCGGTGGTGTTGCAGCGGCGGCAGCATGAAGCTTGAGGGAGGAGCAGCAGTGGCGCCGCGGCCTGAGTGAGAACAGCGGCTCGAGGGAAGGAGGTTGGAGCGACGACGCGAGGAGGCTTGAGGTTGGACTCGGTGGGAGAAAGGAGAAGGGTTTGGTGGCGGAAGGGAAGGTTTGACAGTGGCGGTGACTGGAGGTGCGTTGGCCGTGGCGAGGAAGAAGGAACGGAGAAGGTGGGTCGATGGTGGTGCTCAAGTCTGAGGGGATGAAGACGGCACGGTGGCGAGGTGGAGGGAGGAAGGGCGGCGGCCAGGAGAGGGGAAGGGAGGTGGCGGCTGGTGGTGTGTTAGAGGGAAGTCAGTTTTAGGGTTTGGAAAGGAGAAGGAAGTAAAGGCTGCAGATTTTTTTGTTCTTTTTTTGTTTTTTTGGAGTGTGGAGGCTAGTGAATGGTGGGTGGTTAGGGTTAGTGAGGATAGGCTTTATATAGGGGAGAATTAGGGTTTGAGTGAAGGAAAAATGACAGAAATACCCCTGGGGTTTGTTTTGGGCCAGTTTGGCCCTTTTTATTTTTTTTGAGAAACTAAAGTAAAAAAACAAACTCAATTAATCTAATGCCCTATTTTTTTTTTTTCACTAACTACTTAGCTAACTATTTTTATTTTTATTTTTAATAAAATGAAACACAATAAAAGAAAGAAATAAAAGACCCGGACAAAATTGGGTGCTGACATATAGAAATTGCTTATATTCAGGAAACAAGAAACTCAGTTTCTCTATTCTTTATTACATTTAATATGTCATTAATTCTAATTGACTTAAAGCAGAGAAGGAAATGAGTAATGTTTAATATTTGTGAGATCAGGATTACCTCATTTGTATTTCTTGTGGCTACATAGTTCATCAACCTTGCAGAGAATTTGTTAGGTGCTCCTTTGATGCTTGCAAGGGTGGAATTCTTCGTTTGTTTCCTCTTCTTGGATGAGCATAGATTTCTTTGCTTTTTCTCAATTTTATTTGCAACTAACTATCTTTAAGGGGTCCACTCCTTTCTTGAATAGATTTCTTTAGTATGTTCTTCCTCCACCATGATGTGGATCATGGTTGCGTTTGTTTGAGAAGAACATGTACTTCCATAGATCTTTATACTCTGCATCTGTGAAGATGTTAGTGCTTTTCAGAGTGGTTAGGCTTTGATACAAATTAAAGGTACAAGAAACACACAAGAAAGGGGGGGTTTGAATTGTGTGACCCATTTTTAAATTTCTTTTCTAAACATTTGTTTATTAATCATCCGTTAGAATACATTTATTTTCATTACAAGATATTCTATGAAATAAGTAGGAATACATGAAATATTTGACGGTTATTGAAAGTTAGTTATTTGTTCTTCAAGATAATTTATTTATGAGAGTATGAACAAATGTGCAGCGAGGAAGCAGTAAAGCATGAAAGTAAAGCACACATAGTTTTTATCCTGGTTCACCCCCATAATCGACAGGGCTACGTCCAGTCCTTGGCTTCACCAAGATTTTCACTATTTCAACAAATAGTACAAGTATTATTAGGGACTTCTCCCAACAAGTATTCTAAGGACTTCTCCTATCAAGTATTCGAAGGACTTCTCCTTACAAGTATTGTTAGGCCTCCTCCTTACAAGTATTATCAGGACTTCTCCTTACAAGTATTATACAGGACTTCTCCTGACACCTTTTTCAGGGTTTTTCTTTTCTACAATATTCTCTTCTTGATAAGAGTGGGTAGAAGAAATGAAGCTTATAGAACAGAGAGATCATAAGCAAGTTGATCTCTTGTTCTAAGTTATGTGTGTGGGATATGATGAGAGTTAAACTCTATAAAGTTTCCACACACATAAGCAACTCAACTTAGGTTGGGATATGACTTGAAGTTTCCTGAGTTGAAACCAAGGTTGCCTTGGTCTTTGGACGAACTAGATTGAGATGTGTACAATTTAGTTCTAGTCGCCAAGTTGCTACGGAAGCAAGGTTCTCCATATATATCTTCAGTTGAAGATCTTTGTTCATTCTCCTCAGCAGGAGTGAAAACCTGCCCGTAGTGCTTCGTCCTCTCCGGGAAGCACATAACGGCTAGTTCTGCATCTCTCAGCAGGCGTAGGTCATGATCTGAGGTTTCTCTACAAGCGTAAGATATGATTTGGAAATCATCAGTTCGTCTGGGTTGATGTCGTCTGGCTCCATGCTGAGCGAGTAGCTTTGAGCTAGTTTCTCTGTATATAATGTGTGAGGATACAGCGGTGGAGACTGTTTTGACCATTTTACCCCAGTGCTTGACAGCTAATACTCATCACGTGCCTTGGTCAGATTTTTGAATTTCGACCGTTGAGAGTGTACAATGCTCAGAGATTCTTGCCGTTGATTTCGCGATGTCAGCTTGATTTAAGGAAAAGCAGAGAAGTAGCGGGACCAAGAAGCATTGGATTCATTGTGTCCCATCTTTCTTTCTGTGATTGCCAGAACTTTGGTAAATGTGCAGACGAGGAAAGAAGCAATTACTCAAGAAAATAGTTTCTTTAATGCTTCTGTTGACTTGATATCCTCGAAAGACATACTTATTGATCTTTGTATCTTTGGCGCGATTTATACTCTGGCGGACGGATTCTTCCATTGAGCTTTGGCAGACGCAGTCTCCATTGAATGCTTGAAGTTCCGTCATTGAGTGGTTTGTATTGCCAAACGAATTTCCTTCAGTCAGTTCTTCTTTAAGGAACAGAACATTCTTGTCTTAGAGAACTGAATCCTTTCTTTCTATTTGTTCTTCACTGAAGTTCTCCATCTGAGAGAGTTGATCCATAACTCCTTTATATGATGCTAGAGAGACTTCGAGGCGTAAGGTGTTTCTTCATAGGTTGCTGTGCTCTTTCACTCTTTCTCCTTTAAACAACACAGTCTCCCAATTTGATCTTTGTAGATTTGGGTGGCGGACTGATTCAGCTGCTTCAAGTAAGCTGTGCATATTTCCATTAAGTGATCATGAGAGAAGAAGCTGGTCATTTGAAGCTGTTGATTTATCTGTCTTAAGTCACCGGACAATCTTGTACTTGAATATCTTCCTTTCTTGCGCCATCGGACTGTCTTATATGAGAATGCTTTCCTACGTATATCTTTGATGTTGTTTCCTTTGAGGTGAACGGACGAACTCTTCTGGCGGACTGATTCTCTTGATAAGGCTATGATGTTTATTCATTCCTTTCAGAGATGGTTATTCCTGTACATGATAATTTTTCACTATGTTAGGAACTTCATCTTTGACGTCATTAAATTCTAAAGAAATTGTTAATTATCAAAATATAATAATTCATTTAATTATTTGATCTAACAGAGAGATCTCTTTCCACGGCACCAGGTTCCAACTCATTGTGTTATCCCCCCTACCCCAAATACAATTACGGATCTTCTTGTCAACAAAATCACAAATTGATTTCGGAAGCCAGAGATCCTGCATGGAATAAACCGGGAGGGAGGATAAAACGAAATTAGCCAAACATACCCGACCCGCTCTATTCAAGAGCCTAGTCTTCCAAGAAGCAAGCCTGGAATTAATTTTATCAATTATCGGAGAAAAGACCTCCCTTGTTACTCGACCTTTCAAGAGAGGCAACCCCAGATACTTGCCCAAATTGCTAGCCTGATTAATGCCCAAAATGCGAGAAAACTCATACTATACATTGTGGTTAATATTCTTGGAGCAGAACATCCAAGATTTTTCTAGATTGACTCTCATACCAGAGGCATCGCAAAATTCCTTCAACGCGTTGGCAACCACAATCATTTGCTGTTTGCTTGCTTGGCAAAATAACAACACATCATCCGCAAAGAAGAGGTGAGAGATACCTGTGAAGAAGGTCTTGCTCCTGACCCTGGCTGTGGTTTTGATGACGACAAACTCATCAACAAAAAGAAGAAAAGAAGACTTCAAAGAATCAAGCACTCAAGTCCATCAATAGTCTAGAAGTCTTAGAATTAGGTGAGTTATGCTTCCAAAGGTTTATTAAAGCATAAAGGCTCTTAAAACACCTAATCTAATCAAGCTAAGAGTTTTCATAACTTAAAAGAAGTAGAAAACCTCAAGCAAGTCTCAAAGAATAAGTTTCTGGAAAATGGGCTTCTGTGTAATCGATTACACCATTATGGTAATCGATTACACCAAGGCAAGTAATCGATTACTCCAGTCTTGTAATTGATTACATGTTTGAAATTCAAATTCAAACTGAAACAGTCACTTGTGTAATCGATTACACTAAGTATGGTAATCGATTACCAGAACGAAAAAGTGCATCTTTTCATGAACCATTGTATCCCAAACCTTTTGAAAAGGGTTGTGTTGGTTCAAGGACGTTTCCCTTGCCTATATAAAGACCATTTGAGTCCAGAAAACACAGCACACACAACACACACGAAATATACACATTTCACATGAGAAAAACACATTAGGCCAAAGCTCTTTCAAAATTAGTTCATCTTTTAGAACTTAAATCTTTTGGAGCCTAAATTCTGAGTTCATGATCTTCAGGTTCACAAGAACACATTAGTTGTTCATATCTTGAAGAACTCAGAATTGTATTATGCTTAAAAGCCTTAAAGCATAATTTCTCATGTTCAATCCAATTGTGTGTTAATGGATTGAAACAGCCAATTGTAATATCTTCTTCATCTCTTTCTGTAAGATTGAGTTTTTCACCGTGGTATTCGGTGAAGGGTTGTTGTCACTGAAAGTGGTTTACTTTCAGGGTTTTCATTGAAGGTGGTTTAGCCTTCAAGGTCTGAGGGTGGTTTGCCTTCAGGAACTGAAAGCGGTTTGCTTTCAGGGGCTGTTGAAAGCGGTTTGCTTTCACAGGATATTGGTAGAAGTTCTTGGGGTCCTTGGGTTAGGAACTTGTAAGAAATTCTTATCAATAGTGGAAAAATCCTCAAGGGGTTTTCTTGAGGGACTGGACGTAGTCTTCAGTGGATTGAAGGCGAACCAGGATAAATCTTGTGTGTAATTCTCTTTATCCTTCACATTTACTTTCAAGTATTGTTCATATCCGCTGCAATCACAACGATCAATTCGTGATCATCATAAACTTGAAAGTAACAATTTCAATAAGGCGAAAATTGGGGCAACATTGATTCACCCCCCCTCTCAGGTTGCTATCTGTTCTAACAATTGGTATCAGAGCGGAAGTTTAGGTAAGTTATTCCTAAGATCCGGGAAAAGATGGCATCCTCTTCCAATCATGGAACAAGTGAAGGACATAACATAAACAGGCCACCATTCTTCAATGGAGAACACTATGACTTCTGCAAAATCAAGATGAAGATATTCATAAAGTCATTAGACGCAGGAATATGGAAAGTTATTGAAGAAGGTCCCTTTGTGCCTGTAACAACAGATGAAGAAGGAACTTCACAACCAAAATCAGAAAGTACTTGGAGTGAAGAAGAAAAGAAGAAGGTTCAACATGATCTCAAAGGAATGAACATTCTTACATCTGCTCTTGGCATGGATGAATTTTTCAGAGATTCAACGTGCACTACATCGAAAGAAATATGGGATACGTTGATGGTGACTCATGAAGGAACAGATGAAGTCAAGAGATCAAAGATCAATACTCTATCTCAAGAATATGAGATGTTCAGAATGCTTCCAGGAGAAAAGGTATTAGACATGCAAAAACGATTCACTCATTTAATTAATCATTTGATTGCTCTTGGTAGACAATTTTCAAACAGTGACTTGAACATGAAAGTTCTAAGATCACTTACAAGAGTATGGCAACCAAAAGTAACAGCCATCTCAGAGAAGAAGAGTTTATCAAAAATGACTCTTGCAACTCTTTTTGGAAAACTCCAAGAACACGAGTTGGAATTGAATCGTTTGGAAGAAAATGAACAACATGAGAAGAAGTATCGATCCATTTCCCTAAAAGCAAAAGAAAGCATCAAAGAAGATTATGATGCAAATTCTGAAGAAGAAGATAATGGGAATGTGAATCTTCTAGTAAAGAATTTTGGAAAGTTTCTTAAAAGAAAAGGTGTGAAATTCAACAACAACAAACCTTTCCAAAAGAACAATGAATCATCTTCCTCTCAAAAGATCACATGTTTCGAATGTGGTAAACCAGGACACTTCAAATCAGACTGTCCAAATCTTCAGAAGAAGAAACATGGCCTAAGAGAGAAGTTCGAGAAAAAGGATCAATCTACTCGTAGAGCATATTTGGCTTGGGATGATAATGAAGTAAGTTCATCATCTGATTCTGATAAAGAGGAAGCACAAGTTGCTTTGATGGCCTCACATGATTCTGATGTTGAAGATTCCCAGGTTAGTGATAATTCTATATCTTTTCATGATTTAAAGTTTACCATGGAAAATATGTTTAAAGTATGTCAAGAATTTTCTAAAGTTAGCACTAGGCAAAATGAGTTAATTTCTTCCCTAGAAAGTAAATGTAGAAATTTACAAGAAGAACTAGATATAGTAAAATCTAAGTTAGACATTACTCACAAATGCACTAAGTGTAGTTCTTTAGAAGAAAAGATAGAAAATCTTCAACAAAGAGTAAATAACTTCAATAAAGGAAAACAGAAGTTAGATGATATTCTAAGTGTTCAAAGATACTCAAACAATAAGTCAGGTTTAGGGTATACTTCTCACCCAAAGACAAAAGAAGTTAGGAAAACTGTGTTTGTAAAACCAAACCATGTTTTAGGATCTTCTAGTAACAGTAAGATTAATCCTGTTAGGAGTACAAACAATAGGAAGAATATTCAAAATAGACCTCCTAAGAAGATTCATCCTTCTCCTAGACAAACCTCCAGTTACAATCATTACTCTTATACTTATTGTAACAAAATAGGACATACCCCTAGTAGATGCTACTACAAACATGTAGGAGTACCAAATAGGGAGTACATTTGGGTTAGAAAGGATGTTAACCTAGAAGGACCCAAAACTTGTTGGGTTCCTAATACCCATGTCTGAACTTTGTCATGTAGGTGTGTATGAAAGCAGCAAAGGATTTATGGTATCTTGATAGTGGCTGCTCATCACACATGACAGGAGACAAAACCAAGTTTTCTTTTCTTATACCTAGGGAAAAAGGTTTCGTCACATATGGTAACAATCAAAAGGGAAAAATACTCGGTATTGGAAGAATAGGCACACCCCCTCAAACAGTCATCGATAAAGTTCTTTACGTTGATGGTTTGATGCATAATCTTCTGAGTATTAGTCAACTATGTGATAAAGGTTTGAAAGTTGGTTTTATTAATGATATATGTGTTGTGAAAGATGTGAAAACTAAAGAAATTAAGTTTTCTGGATATAAAGTAAACAAAGTCTTCATGATCTCATTGGAAGAAATTCCACAAAATGTGAGATGCCTTTTGGCCAAGAATAATAGTGATTCATGGCTATGGTATAGAAGACTTGCACATATTCACATAGATCATTTAAACAAACTAGTCAAGCATGATGTAGTCGTTGGGCTTCCAAAGATAAAATTCGAGAAAGACAAGCTTTGTGATGCATTTCAAAAAGGGAAGCAAACCAGAACATCCTTCAAACCAAAGAACATAGTTTCGACCTCAAGACCCCTTCAATTGTTACATATGGATTTGTTCGGACCTTCTAGAACTAAAAGCCTCGGAGGTAATTTCTATGCACTTGTTATTGTTGATGATTTCTCTAGATTTACATGGACTTTATTTCTTCCTCATAAGAATGAAGCCTTCAATGCATTCAAAAGATATGCAAGGCTTGTTCAAAATGAGAAGTCTTTAAAGATCTCTTCTATAAGAAGTGATCATGGTGGAGAATTTCAGAATCAACAATTCCAAGAACTATGTGATGATAATGGAATATCACATAACTTCTCTACTCCGAGAACACCACAACAAAATGGTGTAGTAGAAAGAAAGAATAGATCACTTGAGGAATTAGCAAGAACCATGCTGAGTGAATCAAGTCTCCCTAAATATTTATGGGCTGATGCTGTAAGTATTGCTTGCTATGTTTCCAATAGAGTTCTTATTAGACCTATCCTTAAGAAAACACCCTATGAACTCTACAAAGGAAGGAAACCAAACATCTCTCATCTACATGCTTTTGGATCAAAATGCTTTGTCTTGAATAATGGAAAGGAAAACCTTGGAAAGTTTGATGAAAAATCTGATGAAGGTATATTCCTTGGGTATTCTTTGACAAGTAAAGCATATAGAGTCTTTAACAAGAAAACTCTATCTGTGGAAGAATCCATACATGTTACTTTTGATGAATCTAAATCTTCAATAGAAGATAAAGTCAATCTTCCAGATAATGAAGAAGATGACATCATTATAAATGAAGATTCTCAAAAGGATGGAGATCAGAATCCAATACAAGAAGAGCACATTGAAAGTAATACTTATCAACTTCCAAAAGAATGGAGAACCCATAGGGATCACCCAGTTGATAATATTATTGGTAATATTTCTAGAGGCGTTTCTACAAGGCTACGCTTAAATGATTCCGTTTTGAATATGGCCTTTGTCTCTCAAATAGAACCATCAAAAGTAAATGATGCTTTAGAGGATGAGTATTGGATTGTAGCAATGCAAGAAGAACTAAACCAATTTGAAAGAAATCAAGTTTGGGAACTTGTCCCTAAGCCTAGTGACAAACATGTTATTGGAACAAAGTGGGTGTTTAGGAATAAGTTAGATGAAAATGGTATTAAAGTTAGGAACAAAGGAAGATTAGTTGCTCAAGGGTATAATCAAGAAGAAGGCATAGATTTTGATGAAACTTATGCACCAGTAGCAAGGTTGGAAGCCATAAGACTATTATTGGCGTATGCTTGTTCCTTAAATTTCCCATTATATCAAATGGACGTCAAAAGTGCTTTCCTGAACGGATACATTCAAGAAGAAGTCTATGTGAAGCAACCTCCAGGATTTGAAGATCCAAAGTTCCCTTCACATGTCTTCAGATTAAAGAAGGCACTCTATGGTCTTAAGCAAGCCCCTCGTGCATGGTATGATAGATTAAGTATTTTCCTTTGTGATAAAGGATTTCAGAAGGGTAAGGCTGATACAACCTTGTTCATCAAAAGAACCAAAGGTAATACCTTATTAGTTCAAATTTATGTTGACGATATTATCTTTGGTGCAACTAACGAATCTCTCTGTAAGGATTTCTCTAACATGATGCAAGAAGAATTTGAAATGTCCATGATGGGACAATTAAATTTCTTTCTTGGTTTACAAATCAAGCAATCAAGTGATGGAATATTCATCAACCAATCAAAGTTTTGCAAGGAACTATTAAAGAAATATGATTTGGATGATTGCAAAGCCATAGCCACACCTATGGGGTCTAACACATATTTAGATCAAGATGAATCCGGTAATCAAGTAGATATTACCAAATATAGAGGTATGATCGGATCTCTTTTATACTTATCTGCAAGTAGACCTGATATTATGTTTAGTGTGTGTCTATGTGCTAGATATCAAGCATCTCCTAGGGAATCACATTTGAGTTCTGTTAAACGAATTTTCAAATATTTGAAAGGAACTACAAATGTTGGATTGTGGTATCCCAAGGGAAGTGTTTGTGATTTGATTGGATATTCTGATTCTGATTATGCTGGTTGTAAAACTGAAAGAAAGAGTACAAGTGGTACTTGTCACCTATTAGGAAATGCTCTTGTTTCATGGTCTTGTAAGAAACAAGCATGTGTTGCTCTAAGTACTGCAGAAGCAGAATACATTGCTGCAGGAAGTTGTTGTGCACAAACTCTATGGCTCAAACAACAACTCAAAGATTATGGCTTAGAGCTGGGCTGCATTCCAATTAAATGTGACAACACAAGTGCCATAAATCTCACTAAAAACCCTATCATGCATTCTCGAACTAAGCATATTGATATACGACATCATTTTCTTCGAGATCATGTTATGAGGAAAGATATTGAGATTTCATTTGTGGATACACATAATCAGTTAGCATACATCTTTACTAAGCCTCTTCCTAAAGAATCATTTTTCAAGATAAGAAGAGAATTAGGAATTTTATATGAGCATGACATTTAAGGTAACATGTTATTTGCATAAACTTTATATGTTCATTTGCATTTTGTGCTTAAGTGTTTATATATGAAAATGTGTTACATAGGATTCTAGAGCCTAGAACTTGTAAAAATGTCCTAGTAATCGATTACCCTAGGATTTGTAATCGATTATCCATGTTCTAAGTCCTCGTGCTTAATGGAATTATCTAAGTAATCGATTATCATAACTTCCATAATCGATTACATGTTCAAAAATTTGAAAAGTTTTCAAATTTACAACTGCTGTAATCGATTATCTTAACTACCATAATCGATTACACGCACGATTTTCTCTATAAAATCAGCATTTGTCCTCTGCCTCTTTGCCTACCTTTCTTCATATACAATTCTTCTTCTTCTAAGTCTTGTTTCGCCATGGGATCTCTTCCACGTCCTTCAAATGTCTCCTCTCCAATCAATGTTCCTCGAAGGGAAACCTCCACGGATCCTTTGGTGTTGTCTCGCTATCGCATTGATGTTCAAACCAATGCTGCATCGGCTGGATTATCTCCCTTTTATACCATTCCTTCAAGTTTCTCCCAAGAAACCAAGGTTATACTAGAAAGGATGGATATCTTGTCACTCTGTCTTTCTCAGAAGTTGGGCCAACTAGAGGATACCATTCGGTCTCGCTTTATACTTGTGGAAAATCGCATAGAGGCCATGCACTCCTTCATGCGTAAAGAGATTGAGAGCCTTCAAGAACTTGACCCTTCTGAGAACTCTGAGGATTCTAGTCAAACCTAAGTTCTGAAGTCTTGTGTCTCTATATAGTTATCTACTTACTATTAGGATTTCCCTATTTTAGCAAAATGGCTCTATCTATTTGTTGTAATCCCTCTGCTACATATGTTTGATATGCCTTACTATGTATAACTAATGTATTTGCCTTCTTATATATATATAAGTACCGGTTGTTCATGTTTTACACATTTAGCCCTATTCCCCCATGCTTTATGTTTCAATATATACTTGTGTGTATGCCTGTACACTTTTTGGCATTTTCTTCTTTTTGATGAAGTCAAAAGGGGGAGAAAGGTTCTGTGCTCTTAAAGATCATATGCAGGAATTTAACAAGTACATTAGAAAGGGGGAGAGAAAAATCAGAAATACTAAATTCCATCAAATAGGGGGAGTTAAGCATCAAGAATGCATAAATGATCTTCAAGTATCAAGAATGTGTTTGCCATCATCAAAAAGGGGGAGATTGTGAAGAAGGTCTTGCTCCTGACCCTGGCTGTGGTTTTGATGACGACAAACTCATCAACAAAAAGAAGAAAAGAAGACTTCAAAGAATCAAGCACTCAAGTCCATCAATAGTCTAGAAGTCTTAGAATTAGGTGAGTTATGCTTCCAAAGGTTTATTAAAGCATAAAGGCTCTTAAAACACCTAATCTAATGAAGCTAAGAGTTTTCATAACTTAAAAGAAGTAGAAAACCTCAAGCAAGTCTCAAAGAATAAGTTTCTGGAAAATGGGCTTCTGTGTAATCGATTACACCATTATGGTAATCGATTACACCAAGGCAAGTAATCGATTACTCCAGTCTTGTAATCGATTACATGTTTGAAATTAAAATTCAAACTGAAACGGTCACTTGTGTAATCGATTACACTAAGTATGGTAATCGATTACCAGAACGAAAAAGTGCATCTTTTCATGAACCATTGTATCCCAAACCTTTTGAAAAGGGTTTTGTTGGTTCAAGGACGTTTCCCTTGCCTATATAAAGACCATTTGAGTCCAGAAAACACAGCACACACAACACACACGAAATATACACATTTCACATGAGAAAAACACATTAGGCCAAAGCTCTTTCAAAATTAGTTCATCTTTTAGAACTTAAATCTTTTGGAGCCTAAATTCTGAGTTCATGATCTTCATGTTCACAAGAACACATTAGTTGTTCATATCTTGAAGAACTCAGAATTGTATTATGCTTAAAAGCCTTAAAGCATAATTTCTCATGTTCAATCCAATTGTGTGTTAAAGGATTGAAACAGCCAATTGTAATATCTTCTTCATCTCTTTCTGTAAGATTGAGTTTTTCACCGTGGTATTCGGTGAAGGGTTGTTGTCACTGAAAGTGGTTTACTTTCAGGGTTTTCATTGAAGGTGGTTTAGCCTTCAAGGTCTGAGGGTGGTTTGCCTTCAGGAACTGAAAGCGGTTTGCTTTCAGGGGCTGTTGAAAGCGGTTTGCTTTCACAGGATATTGGTAGAAGTTCTTGGGGTCCTTGGGTTAGGAACTTGTAAGAAATTCTTATCAATAGTGGAAAAATCCTCAAGGGGTTTTCTTGAGGGACTGGACGTAGTCTTCAGTGGATTGAAGGCGAACCAGGATAAATCTTGTGTGTAATTCTCTTTATCCTTCACATTTACTTTCAAGTATTGTTCATATCCGCTGCAATCACAACGATCAATTCGTGATCATCATAAACTTGAAAGTAACAATTTCAATAAGGCGAAAATTGGGGCAACACTGATTCACCCCCCCTCTCAGGTTGCTATCTGTTCTAACAATACCAATCCCTTCTTTGGTAATTCTGATCGGGTGCCAGACCCCTGTATCTACCAATTTCTGTATATGAATGACAAGGCGCTCCATGCAAAGCACAAAAAGATATGGAGATAGTGGATCCCCCTGCCTGAGCCCTCTTTGAGGAGTAAAAGGAGGAAGTTTGGTCCCATTCCAAAGGATTGAAATAGACGCCTCTTGCACACCCCACATTATCAAGCGATGGCAGGAGGAAAACCAAAATCAATAAGAGTAGCCTGCAGGAAGTCCCAGCTGACACGATCATAAGCCTTCTCCAAATCCACTTTGAGAGCCACCAAACCACCTTTTTTCTTGTGGTTATGAAGAGTATGCATAACTTCTTGGGCCAGAATGATGTTATCCTTTGTCCCTCTACTCGAGATGAAACTCCCTTGGAGAGGTCCCACAAGCTCAGAAAGTAAAGGTCGGGACCTATTAACCAAGACCTTCGTGATGACTTTGTATGCCACATTGCAGAGACTTATTGATCGGAAGTCTTCAAAACGAAGGGGAACATCTACCTTGGGAATAAGCACAACTAGAGTTTCCGAAAGTGAACCATCCGCCCTACCATTGCAAAATGCATCAGCAACCAACTTATGAAGATCATGTTTCAAGATATGCCAATACTGCTTGTAAAAGAACGCATGGAAACCATCCACTCCAGGGGCTTTGTACGAATGCATAGCCATAATGGCTAGGCGGACCTCCTTAAGAGTAACAGGGCTAACCAAAGAAACCCTATCCTCCTCTGGAATGGTGGGGGTCGAGTTCTCCATGATAACATTCCTGGCAACCTGAAAATCAATAGAGAAGAGGTTAGTAAAAAAACTTTGGGCCGCCACCTTCAGCACCTCCGCATTAGTACACCAATCATCGTTCCCCAAGAAAAGGCCATGGATCTTGTTTCTTTTCCGCCTCACAATGGTTTGTGTGTGAAAGAATTTTGTATTCCGGTACCTAAATCTGACCCAATTCTCCCGGGATTTCTGGAACCACATCGATTCCTCCTGTAATAGTATCTGCTCATATTCCTCCCGAAGGGTTTTTTCCAGCCTTATAAATTATATAAGTATACATAACTTAATAAGGTTAAATAAAAATATTTAAAATTAAAGAGAAATGAGTTTCCAGCGGGTTTGAGTTTCATAACATCTTAAGTTATGAATATACAACCAAAACAAGTGGCTGACACACGAGATAGAGAAGGCTGCCCAGCCACCTAAAAAAAAACAAAAAAAGGACAAAGCCCACGTCGCAAGCCGACAAATGAATATATAAATCCCAGCAAAAAAGAGCACCCAAAATGATAATAATAAAATCACACAAGAAAGTGGGGGTTTGAATTGTGTGTGTGACTTTTGAAATTTTTCAAAAGAATACTATTGATAAGTTTGAAAGCGTTTATCTAACGTGCAGCGGAAATATACTTAGAGCATAAATAGTAAAGACACAAGATATTTATCCTGGTTCACCCTAAAAATCAATAGGGCTACGTCCAGTCCTTGGCTATACCAAGATTTTCCACTATTTCGACTGAATAGTACAAGTGTTCTCAGGGACTTCTCCCAGTATTCTAAGGACTACTCCTTTACAAGTTTTCTCAGGACTTCTCCTTTATCTCTCAAGTATTCGACAGGACTTCTCCCAATTCTTTTACAAGAAGGTTGGTTTTCTACAAGGTTCTCTTCACAAAGAGTGGGTAGAAAATATGAGGTTCTAGGTTCAGAGATGATTGTTAAGTTTGGTTCTCTGAAGGGATAGTGTGAGAAGAATGAGAGTTTTCACTCTATGAAGATTTCACACTGATTGGCGACTAAACTCAGAAGGATAGAAATTCTAATGTTGCTGAGTGTTCTTGGAAAAATCTCGTCTAAGTTGTGAATTGACTTGAAGAATTTGAATGCTTAGATATTGTGTAAGTCGCCCAGTTGAAAGTGATGCAGAGGTCACTATTTATATCTTTAGTAGGATGAGAACTGGATGGACTGATGAAGATCTTCAACAATAGTTCCGTTGGAGATTTGCTAGATTGTGAGTAACGGATACTTCTGCAACTCGTTGCTAAAAAAATTTGCCATAGTGATGAGCATTCCTTCAACCGGTAGAGAGTGAGTTCGTCTGGCAATGCTTTTTCTTCTGGTTTCCAGAGACAGCAATTAATGTGAGTGAATTCCAGCTAATAAGGCAATTAATGCTTCTGACCAGAGGATTTGAATTCTACCGTTGAGGAGATACGATGATTAGAAGATTTCACCGTAAATTCAGTAAAAAGCAACTTGAATTAAGGAATGTCGGAGAATTTGAATCTTCAAGATATATGACGCTTAATTCTGTCTCTTTCGTATTTAATGCTCTGATCCACAGGAGGTGCTTGACAGCTTATCTTGGTTTAGGCAAAGGATCTCTGCTGGGCAGATTCTTTTCGTGTCAGTCTTTAATTATTACTTCTTAGTCAACCTCTGTGTTTGACTTGGAGTGAACTGGATAGACCCTTCAGGCGGACGAAGTTTACTTTGAGAGAGGCTTCAGTTCTCATAGCCGGACGGACTTTTCCTTTGCTTTTTGATAATGATTGCAGCGTCCCTTCCGTTTATAAGAGTCCCTGAATATAAAATTCTTCAAAGAAAATTAGTGACTCTTAACGAAATTGTTATGTATCAAAATAGGTTAATTCATTTGGGTATTTTTCTCTAACACAAAATACCATAAATGGAAAACCCAAAAAAGAACAACAATGACACAAAAAGAGACCCCTCCTATGAGATTCTACGTTCCATAATTTGAGCAGCTATCTGGTTAACTGCTACATCGTCATGACAATAAAAAATAACTCCCACCTGCTTACCCAATGCAATGATAAATATATAATATAATAAAAATAAAAATAAAGAAATTGGTAGGAAAGATATATTTTACAATTACATCTCGTCATGTTTTATTTTTGGTATTTTGTATTTTAATTTATTTATGATTTGTCCAAAGGGTGAATCCAAATTTTGAGATCTGAATCACTTCTTCGAGAAATTACCAAAATCATTAAAATCATGTTTGACCAATATATAAATTTGACAGTCACTAACACTCATCTAAACATACAACCAGAGTAGCTTTGTGAAATAAGTATTTATGAGATATCCTATTGTAGAACAAAAGATACATTTCCTCTAGTTTAATATATGAATAATTTCATTTATTCTTTGAAATCCGTTTTATAAAAATTAGCTCGGATCGACCGCTTGAATGGTTGGACCGAAACTCGATCACATAATTTAACGAGCTTCTCTATAGATAAAAATGTCACTAAAATAGTAAGATCTGGATCAACTTAGTTGGTTTTATACAACTGGTGTCTCGGTAAGATTTTTTGTTGACTCACAAATTAACCTAGTAAAAAAAAAAAAGAGGAAACTTGAAAGATCACTTGACATTGTCTCACACATGCTCCTTTGTCTCCGGCCACCGGAGGAAGGATTCCATCACTTTCAAGTGGTAAGATCTGGATCAACTCAGTCAATTTTACACAAAATTGGTGATTCGGAAAGATTTTCGTTGACTCACACATGGTTGTTTGTCTCTCCTAGTGGTGTTGTTGCGATTGAGGATTCAAGCAACATGACTACTACAATGTAAAAAATAAAAGGAGGTAGAAAGTGTGACCGCTAGAAGACATAACTTGAGACTAAAATGGAGAAGATAACTTGTGAAGCCGCAGAAATACTCAATATTTTAAGATAGATGAGATAGTATGGTATGTATTAGGCTTCAATTTACATGGCCGGTAGTGAATAATGAGGTTGCCAATTGTTTTGGACTAATAGGACTACTAGCCTTTGTGGCTAGTAGTTATAAATTTCACTTCGTCAGCAAAAGAAATATAAAGATTAGACTTATGAATTATTTGAAATTAATTTTATTTATTATAAAATAAATATCATAATTAAATATTAATTTTTATGTTTTGATAATTAACAATTTCTTTAAGGTTTAATATCATTAGAGATAGAATTCCTAACACAATGAAATTTCTCATATCCAGGAATGTCTATCTACTGGAGGGACTGAATGAATCTCAAAGCATCATCAAGAGAATCAATCTGCCAGGAGAAACCGTCCGGTCATCACTACATACATCCTGAAGAAAATACTGTCAAAGACATACAAAGGAAAGCACTCATGTAAAGACAGTATGGTGACTCACGGGAGATAAAGCAGTGACTTCAAATAGCAAACATCCTTTCCGAAGACACTCTATCAAGCTATGTACTCTCAAGTCAAAGTCCACTTCAAGAAGCTGAAACAGTCCGCTGCCTAAACCAATAGTGATCAACAGGAAGACTGTTTCATCTAAAGTTGAAAGAGTATGACAACTCATGAAGAAACACCTCCAGCTTCGAAGCTTCACTAGAATCATATAAAGAAGTTGTGGACCAACTTTTTCAGATGGAGAACTTCAGTAGAAGAAAAATAAAATGAAAGATTCAGTCTTCTACAAGTCAAGAATATTCTCAATCTTAAGAAGGACTGAATGAAGAAAGACCGTCTGCCGATACAAGCCATTCAATAACGGAATTCTAAATACTTTATGGAGACTGTGTTTGCTAAATCCTAAGGAAGAATCCGTCTGGTCAAGCATCAGAATGCGCCAAAGGTACAAACATCAAGAAATGTGCATTACGAGGATATTAGCTCAACAGAAGCATTAAAGAAATTATTCACCTCATCCGGAATAATTGTTTCTTGGATCAAAAGACATCTACCTCGTCTGCGTATTAATTAAAGTACTGGAAATGGCAGAAAGTAGAAAGGGACACCATTAATACAATATTCCTTGGTCCCACTGCTTTTCTACTTTTCCTCAAATCAAGCTGACATTGCGAAATCAACGGCAAGAATCTCTGAGCATCGTACACATTCAACGGTTGAAATTCAAATATCTGATCAAAGCACTTGATGAGCACTAGTTGGCATGCACTGGGGTATAATGGTCAAAACAGGTACCACAGCTGGAACTCCAAGCATTAAATATAGAAGACACAGCTCAAGGCTACTTGCTCAAATGGAGCCAGACGATGTCAACCCAGGCAAATCAATGCTTCTCAGATCGTGTCTCAGACCTGCTGAAAAATGCAGAACTAGCCGTTACTTACAGCAAAGGAGGAAGGAGCACTAACGGGCAGGTTTTCACTCCTTCTGTGAAGGAAGAACAAAGATCTTCAACTGAAGATATATATATATATATATATATATATATATATATATATATATATATATATATATATATATATATATATAGAGAGAGAGAGAGAGAGAGAGAGAGAGAGAGAATCCTGCTTCTGTAGCAACTTGGGAAACTTAGACTCAAACTTTCATATCCCAACTAAGTTTTCCCAAAGAACCAAGACTCCATTGGTTCCAACTCAGAACGCTTCAAGCCAACCTTTAACTGAGTTGAAGTGCTCGTGTGTGAGAAATTTATAGAGTGTTACTCTCATCCTATCCAACTCACACAACTCAAAGACAGAGAACCCAAATTCCTATCCTCTCTGTATAAACCGAGCTTCAAGGTTTCTACCCACTCTTATGGAAGAGAATTAATGTAGAAAAACCAAACCTTGTAAAACGTATCAGGAGAAGTCCTGCATAATACTTGTAAGGAGAAGTCCTGATAATACTTGTTAGGAGAAGTCCTTCTAATACTTGTTGGGGAGAAGTCCCCGATAATACTTTTACTATTTGTTTAAATAGTGGAAAATCTTGGTGAAGCCAAGGACTGGACGTAGCCCTATCGATTATGAGGGTGAACCAGGATAAAAATTATGTGTGCTTTACTTTTCATGTTATGTTATGATTTCCGCTGCATACATGCATATTTTCTTAAATCAATAACTCTCTTTGATAACCAATAATTAACTTGAAGAAGTTTTCAAAATAAGAAACCCAATTCAAACCCCCCCCCCCCTTTCTTGTGTGTTTCTTGCACCTTTAGGTGATAGCACACAACCGAAACCATAGAATACATGGAGTGAAGAAGAAAAGAAGAAAGTTATGTTAGTATAGAAAGCAACCTGAGAGGGGGGGTGAATCAGGTTCTCCCAATTTTCGCCTTTACAATACTTGCTACTTCCAAGATAAAAGTAATCACAATTTGATGATTGTGAATGCAGCGGAATAAAGCGTTGCTTGAAAGTAAAAGATGAAGGAAGAGAAAATCACACACGAAATTTATCCTGGTTCACCTTCAATCCATCGAAGGCTACGTCCAGTCCCTCAAGAAACCCGTTGAAGATTTTTCCACTATGATCAAGATTTCTTACAAGAACTTACACCAAGGACCTTAAGAACTCTTGTCAAACCTCAGATTGCAAATCACCAACTAATGACGCCGAACCCTACGGCGGACTTTGAATCAAACCCGATTCAAAGGAACGTTTCCACAGACGCCGAACCCTACGACAGACTTTGAATCAAACCTGATTCAAAGGACTTTTCCCACAACCACCGAACACTACGGTGTATGAATCAAACCTGATTCAAAGATGAAGAAGAAGAAGAAGCCTTTACAATGGCTGATACAATCCTTTTTACTAGTTGGACTGATCTTAGTTTGTATGCTCCAGGAAATTACAATGAAGGCTCATTTATTCTGAGTTTCTCAAATGTTGAACAGCATGAGTGTTCTTATGAAAATGAGAGAACAGAAACTCAGAATGATGACTTTAATGATTACGAAAGTTGTAGTGCAAGTCATTCATGTTTCTGAGCGTCTATAGACTTTATATAGGCACTAGAGGTCGTCCATGAACCATCACAAAGCTTCCCAAACGTTTTGAGACACATTGGTTCATGAAACAACACATCTGTCGACCTGGTAATCGATTACAGCATCCTGGTAATCGATTACATTATGCCGTTGCAGTTTGAATTCAAAATTCAAACCTGGTAATCGATTACATATATGTGGTAATCGATAACTGTCTTCATCAAAACCTCAGCTGAGTCCAAGGTCAAGACCTTCTTCACAATCTCCTCCTTTTTGATGATGACAAACAACATGCTTGAAAGTTGATTGATCATTTGACTTTTCCTCTTATCTCGTATATCTCCCCCTTTGTTTTGTAATTGAAGCTCAGTATCCTGAAAATGATCAAGCATACACAAGGCTTTTCTCCTACTTTTGCGTGTGTACATTTGCATGACTAGGGGAAGGGTAGGTCCCCGGGTAATTATAATTTTGTGTGATCACCTTGCGTGGGATCACAGGAGGTATACAAGAGTTATGACGTCTAGTTTTAGGTTTCACAATTGAGGTATTTTCTTTCTTTTATTAATGTCGGGTTGTAATCATAACTACTTTGACCAACGATGGTTACTTTACTTTTCAATGTGCATGGCTACTTTCTGAACATGCTATTACTTACATAATGCCTGTTGTTGATAGCATGTTTCAAAAGAAAAAAATGTTATGCATTTTCAGGTCTTTGAAAATTAATCAGCACATTAATGTACTATCTAAAGTCAGTATTGAGACCCCTGAAGATCGGGGCGTTACAACAGGGTACGATCCTGGCCACCAAGCCACTTGTTTTCATTCCAAACTGTCGGCACACTGATGCCACCGACATTTCTCAACAAGTTACCTAATCAAAGGCGCAATTATTTCACTGAAGATTCCTCCTGATCGAGGTACTACACATAACATTCATCAGCATCGAGATGCGAGGCTCGATTTAATCACGTCGGGGGTGGAGCTTGACCTTCACAGTGTAATTCGGACTCCACGTTATTTCTAATAGGAAACACCAACACCATTGTCAATAAAAAAAGTTTTAAAACTCTCGTAAAAATGATGTAGTAGAAAAGGTAGTTTAGGGAACCCTTCACATTTTGGGGAGGTAGAGTAGGAAAGCCCCCACACCGGAAACCTCCACCATGCCTGATCTAACCTATGTCGAACCCTAACTCATCAACGTGCAGGCTCGTCCTCCTCGACGTTGCACGCCTTCACGACGAGCTCTCTCACCTTCTTAATCGTATAATGTGATGGCCATGAAACTGAAGTTATCGAGTTTATATGAGAGAGAGAGAGAGATAGAGCTTTAAAATTGGGAGCTTCATTGAAGAACAAAATAGAGAACTGGGGTCATTGACAAAACTTCGTGGTTCCAGATTCTCTGAAAATTTGAGAGAGAGGTGTTTTGTGATTAAATCATCAAGCAATAGAGATGAATTATGCAGAGACTGTTAAGCACATACATGTGTATAAGTATGAATTAAAATATCTACATAAAAAAGATGAAAAAGGCAAATGAAATTCTGCAAAAATCAAATTGGTAGGTAAAATCCATAGCAAATACGAAGTATTAATCCATAGAAAAATCTATTGGAAAAAATTGTTGAAAAATATGCAGGAAAAAACTGGAGGAAAATCCCTACAAAAAGTAGTAGGAAAACCCAAAACAAATAAGATGTATTAGTCGATAGGAAAATCTAATGGAAAAACTGCATGAAAAAATTGTAGGGAAACCCCTACAACAAGTATTGGGATAATCCACATAATATACATTTGGCCGAAAGTTCAGAGGCAAAAATTCATAGGAAAATCCAAAAAATTAAAGGGAATCGGTTTGGCGCCCCCTTATTGCGCCATACCCCTTTTTTTTAAAATGCCCCCAAAAAAACTGAATAAAAAAAATCATTAAAATTTCAAAACTCCAATTTCTTCCTCTTCAACTCATCACCATCAACATTTTTCCCCATCCATTTCATTCTTATCTCCTATTATATTATCCTGTAAAGAAGGGACAAGCAAGAAACCTTGAAATATTAATTTCGAAAGAAAAAACGAATTATCGAAGTGAATCACGAAGCCTGGTTATTATTCGCACCATGATGTGCGATGTGTTTACAAATATCGCATTTAAGGGTGCGATTCCACTTTTAATAAATTTTTTTATATTCATTTAAAAATCTCATGTAGGAGTGCGATTGATTAAAAATAGAATCGCACTCAATGATGCGATTGTAAGTTTAAAATTAAAAAAAAAATAACGGAAGGTCGAGGGGTTTATAACCACCCACGACCCCATTCCACCCATCTTCTTTGTTTACACCCACAGAACCAAAAACCTAGCCTCCATTTTGCTATCGGCCACGACCCCATTTTGCACTTACCCACGTCGACCAACAAGAAGAAGTTCCTACAATCCGAATCTCCATCAAACAAAGCTCAAGGTAATGGCTTTTCTTCTTCTTTCTTTCTACTATGTTTTTATACCTTAAGACTATTTGCATGTGGATGGGTTTTTGTAACCCATTTTTGTGATTTCTTGGTGTCCTGAATTAGCATTGTGTTGTGTTCCTAGTTTCTACGTTTTCTGTTTGTGATATTGGAAATTTGGTGGGTTTGTAAGGGCATTTTTTTTGGGTTTTTTGAACCTGTAAAAAAACTCACATTGGAGTGCGAATTTATGGAGTTGTTTTGTCTAAAGAATTGATTTTGGAATTTTAGTGTTGTTCTGTTGTGGAAACTAAGCATTTGCAATTTGCTGCTGTTGTGACAGATATGGCAAGGACTCGTGCCATTGGTCGACCCGTTGAAAAAGAAGAAGAAGAAAACCAGTCGGTGGACATTCGACAAAGGGGTCATGCGTCGCACCGTAGGCGGCGTGGAAAGGCTCCCGCGGTTGAGGAACCCTCGTATAATCAGGCTGAGTACGAGGATGAAGAGGAATGGCGGGACAGGTACGAATAGCAGAGGCAGCATGAGGGGTGGTGAGGATGAGGACGATGAGGAAGTGGGTGACGAAGATATTGTGGAAAGTGAGGCTGATGAGGGTGGTGACGATGAGGACGATGATGATCGTGAGGAGGGGGCGTGACGATGCGGTGAAGAAGGAGCTGAAATGAAGATTGCAGGCAATAGACAGAGCTGACAGGGGTTTGACGTCATTCCCAGGTGGTCCGGGTAATCTAAATGTACTGCGGAGCTACGGGACACATGTTGCTAGGAGGGTGTGGCGGTCTTACATCGACGATAACATACCAGATCGTTCCCTGCTAAGACTTTACAACCATGAGAAGAGGCTGAGGGTGGACATGACCGGGGGGAATGCGTATATCCTTGATATCTTAGCCAGGTCTGGCCTTACACCTCTCTTATCTTGTAGATACTCTGCGTATGACCGAGGCTTGATATCAGCCTTCATTGAGAGATGGCACTCGGAGACATCGTCGTTCCATTTTCATCTCTCTTACACATCCCACTCCGGGTAGCTTCTTCACTCTCCTAGTTTTAGATAACGATGAGTGTGTCAAGGTTCTTGCTGCATAGTTACGTGTGACAAGAACTAGTGCCTATGCTGAGTTACTGAAAAATAAGGGGAAGTGTGTGCGTTTCTGCTGGTTGGAGGGGGTTGTCGATATGAAACTCGAAGGTCCAGGTTAGATACATCGCTCTTGTGTATGATTTGGGTTCCGTTGGGAACATTGCATGGGGGGTGGCGGCTTTGTGTTACATGTATCAATGCTTAGGTTCTGCAATTTTGATAAAGAATTCGCAGTTCTAGGGTGCGAATTTTATATTACTTTGTTTGAAACGAATTAAATAATAACATTATTTTGAATAATTTCTGGATTTTATTTCATAGTGCGATTTTGATAATAAAATCGCATTCAGATGTGCGATTTTTATAGTAACGTATTTAAAACGAATTAAATAATGAAATTATTTTCAATAGTTTTAGCATCGCTCTTCAGGATGCGATTTTGGGTACAATATCGCATTCAAACATGCGATTCATCACTTTGCATAAGTCAATCTGATTTGTAGGTAGTATTTTTACAAATCGCACTTCAGGATGCGATTTGTTACTTTGGACTAAAAACTGAAATGCAGCACACAATACCACAAATCAGCGAACTAGATCATTAAATCGCACTTAAGGTAGCGAAAATAACACAATACCATATAGTTTTGTATTGCACTCGAAGGTGCAAGACATATATTAAATGTATAAGCATTTCGCACCTTAAGGTGCGAAATTTAACCAGTCCCATAATTACACTTGTAGGTGCGATTTGGACCTCGACCAATTCATCAACAGAAGAAACATAATAATAAGGGGGAGGGACCATACCTCCCATGAATGCCGAATGGAAACTTGAATGTAGAAGATGTTGATCAGTACTTGTTTTGCAAAGGAATGGTGGTAAGTATGGTGGTTGGAAGATGAAGGAGGTGGTGGTTACAAGATGAATGATGTGGTTGTAAGAAGATGAAGAATGTAATTTTTAGAAGATGAAGCTAGTGGTGGTTACAAGTTTGGAGGGGATGGTGGTCACAAGTTGGAGGGGATGAGGGGGGGGGGTGGTGGAGAAAATTGGAAAAGGGGATGGGAAAAATGGTAGAGAGTGATGAAGAAGATGAATATATTGGAGTTTTTTTTAAGAGCAAAATGGTAAAATGACCAAATGGGGGGCGTAAGGCGCAAAAGGGGCGCCAAATGCGATTCCCAAATTAAATCTACAAGTAAATCTAAAGATATATTTTCTTATAGATTTTCCTGTAACTTTGTCATGTAACTAATATAACTTTGTCATGTAACTAATATTTCGTGTCAATCTTTCTACTGATATTTGTTACAAATTTATTTCATGAAAAGTTATAAAAAAATTTAACGTTTCTTGCAATTTTTCCAACAAATTTAAAATTCACATGAAAAATTTAAAATCCATAGAAAGATTTATAATAAATTTCTAGAGAAAAAATCTTCACCATTACATGGCACAACTAAGGTTGTACACGGGACGGGTTGTAATGAGTTATGGTTGTTCCTCACCAAGTCTTAAATATTGATCTGAGTTATTTTATAAAGTTTACACCAAATCTACCCAAGATGAGATCGGATTGACTCGAAGCACACTACAGTTTTATAACCCAAACTTGCCAAATTTCAAGGTAACCACATACTAGTGCCAAATTTCAAGGTAACCACATACAAGTGCCAAGCTGTATTTAAAAAGCTCACTTGTTTGATTATTTGTCAAAGCATCTACCAAAACAAACTCACATGTACCTATATGTGCTATATTGTTGGGGCCTTTGAGGTCGTTGCCAAGCATGAAAAATAGGTCAGCTAAATAGGACCTATTACCAATAAAGTATTAATAACTTAAGACTTAAATCTGTGAGAGAAGTAATGAAATCTATTCACAACAATAATTGGGGTGAAAATGGATACTGTTATATTGAGTTGGCCACGTTGCAGCAATAATCTTTGGTGCTTATAAGATGAAATCATTGATCAGTTTCTATACGAGGAAGCATATACATGTTCAAGGAAGGTCTATACATATAAGGTGCTACACTAAAGGATGGTGCATCCTAGGAAGATTTTATAAAGGTAGCACAAGGGATGGCCTTGGAAATTGATAGCATTTCAGAGGTATGATTTTGAACTACTGACATTTTATCCTGCATCAAATAAGTAGATGTGATTGGCATGGGTGCAACTGAGGTTGTTTACAACTCAGTGAGATGTAAATGCATAATATACTAAGAAAAACTTAACAAAATTATATACCGAAACGGGTTGAGTGATTCAAGGGTCAATCCAAATCCGTCTTTACCCGAACCCGGGTTTAAAAATCGGGCCGGGTCCAGAGGCTTGGGCCAAGACAGGCCACTGGGCCAGGCTGGGATTTTTACACCCGGGCACAGCACCGGCCAATCTCTGCAAAATCAGAACACATTTATAAGTCTCTGCTATTTCCTGTGACACGTGTTCTTCTTGATAAGTTCGGAAGTTGAGCACCACACAAGCACTAATCAAGGATTGGAATACAATTGTTAGTTTTACTCCCGAAAATTTACACAGCCCACAGACCAATATCATGTTGAAAGTGACCTAAGAGAAAACCATCCATGAATTCAAACAAAACAGCAGCACCAGTATAGTACACCAATATTCATAAAAAAGAAGTATAGGACACCAATACGCAAGATAAATATAACACTTAAATAGAATTAGTAAATTTAATCTAGATGGAAAACATGATAATTAATTTTAATCCCAAAAAAAAATTAAAATAAATTCTTTTGATCTATGAGTTATAAAACTAACAACCAACAAGGCGTTGGTCAAATAGTAGACAAGTTAGATCCCTGTAAAAATGAAGCCACAAGAATCAAATTCCGGAAAAGTCAAGTTGGGTAGATCACCATTGTATCCCAAATATGTTAACACCTGCAAGGAAAAAAAATAGAAGTGAATTTTTTAATCTCTTAACAGTTAATAGATAGCTAAGTTTCTTAAACATTTAATTCATGAGCGGTGTATGTAGAATAAATTAGGCTAAAATGCATTTTCAACCCCTGCAAATACACACTTTTGCGAAACGTATCCCGCCAAGTTTTTTGTCATGAATTGTACCCCTGGAATTTCAAATGTGTAGCGTGTATCCTTCCGTTAAAAATTGGACGGAAGGGCTGATGTGGAGCTGATGCCACGTCATTAAATCAATTTCAGAATTTGGAAAAAGGAGTGGGTGAGATTCAAACACGTGACTTGAAAGTGACAAAACACCACTTTTACCAGTTGGACTACACAATCAATTAATAATTATATGAACAAAATTTAATGTATATGATAAATAATCATAACAACCCCAAATTACCATAGTCAATGAACATATACATAATCTTAATCATCACCCTCTTCACCTCTCTCTACTCTGCCTCCACCGCCACATGTCCCCTGAACTTCACTCTTCTAACCGCCCTCAGCGGCCTCAATCCTTCGACTTCGGCGGCGGCATCACCCGCCGCCAGTTCATCGACCAAGCCCTCCGCCTCGTCCAGTCCGATTACCTCCCCCGCACCTCCTCCTTCGTCCCTCCCCTGAACTCCTCTGAATCATGCTGGTCCTCCTTCCAATCCTACACCAGCACCTTCGACTGCAGCTTTGACATTCGCTCCTCCTCCGACTTTGAAACCTCTTGGATCTCTCAGGGCTGCACCAACATCACCATGAAGCAACAATTCGAAACCCTAGTCCCCCAATCATTGATTCTCAACATGGAATCAAATTTCTGGGTTGATTCTCAACAATTCGAAAACCTAGTCCCCCAATCATCAATTCGAAACCCTAGTACCCCAATCAAATATTTGGTTTCTTGGTTAGATTTTGTTCTTCTTCATTTGTCACATTTCTGGGTTGATTTGGGGTTCTTCATCTCACAATTCTTCGTCTCTCACATTTATGGCTTGTTTGTTTGCTTTTCTTTGCTTCATGCACTAGTTTCTACTTTTGATTTCTAGGTTGATTTCTGGTGTTGATACTAGGCTAGTTTGATTTCTAGGATTTTACTTTGGATGATGAAGAAGATGAATTTCATGGGTTTAAATATGAAGAAGAAGAAAACGTGATTGTGGATTCTAGATTCTGGATTGTTGCATATGTAGATGGTATAGCTCAACTGATTGTGTTGCTTATTTATGATATAAATTAAAGTTTATTTATGATATTATCAATTGATTGTGTAGCTCAATTGGCAGAATGAGTGTTTTGCCACTTCTAGGTCCCGCCAAATTCTAAAATTGATTTAATGATGTGGCATGAATTATAAGACCCTTTAGAGACAAACTTGATGTCCCAAATTATAAGACCCCTTCTAAATTTCGGAAAAAAAATAATAAGTTTTTCCTTTTTTATCCCTTGCATTCATTATATTTTCAATTCCAAAACTTTAATTATCACCTGCTAATTACTTCTCTTTTATGTTTCCCAACCAACCATATTGAAATATCACCTTTAAATAGGGGCATATGTGGAAGATTTGTACAAAAAATAACAAAACCAAGATATTAATTAACTTATTACATATTTTCTTAATAATCATGATTATCTGAACAGATGTTTATAATTTGGGATGGATGGAGGGAGTAATATAATAAATATCTCCTTATACTAGAAAGTTCTAGTCTTTATTTTCAAGATTCCTTGCGATCCAAAGGCTGTGAAACTTCGTGCCAATTGCCTCAGAGACGTGGAATATTCTCGTCCACATCTTACTATGAGTCAGAATAGATCTTATCCGTACATACATTGGGTGTATATAAACAGTATAAACCAATTTCATGTGATGAATATATAGTTAATTACCTTCCAAGAGAAACCACATTATTCAAATACACTTTAATTTTATGCTGTTTGCCAATATGTGTCCCCTAACACCCAACGACTTGAAACGTATTTTTGAGAAGCTAGACATGAATGGCGATGGATTGTTGAGCCTTGAAGAGCTGAACCGGGTGCTAGAGAAGACACTAGGGTTCAAGTTTAGCTTAGAGGAGCTTGGGTCTCTTGTGGGAAAGAAGAGCCTCAACCTCAGTGAGTTCTTGTTCTTTTATGACACCATGTTAAAAAGGGATGAAGTTGATGGTGATGATGATGAGATTGGTGAAGAGGTGGAGAGTGAGCTTGTGAAGGCTTTCAATGTGTTTGATTTGGATGGGGATGGATTCATCACTAGTCAAGAGCTGGAGTGTGTGTTGAAGAGGCTTGGCATGTGGAGTGGCAAGGATTGCACAACCATGATTAGCTCATATGATACTAATTTGGATGGTAGGCTTGATTTCAAGGAATTCAAGAACATGATGATGCTTACAACTTCATGATATATTCGTGTAATTTTGCGCATGAGTTTGTGTACAAAACGATCGTAATTTGCAATTATGGGTTTGTGAGTGTATATTGATGTGTTACTTACAATCATCCCCTGCTATGTATATACATGATCAAGATATTCGGTTCTGGTGTCTCAATTTTTGGTCTTATCAGTAAAGTTTTATGAGAGTGGGGCAGTTGCAAATTATACAGTATGGTTTTAATTGAGATGTCTAAATTTTATTGGTGGGTGATTGATGGTTTTTGAGTCTAAGATGGAAGTAAAAAAGATAGCAGATTTGCTTTTGTATTCATAGAAAGACTTACTTATAGAAAATACATTGAAAGAAGATAAAGCATGTGCTTTAATTAAAACAGCACATGATTCTTGAAAAAAAAAAGTAAAATCACTTAAGCATGCAACTTAACTAATTAACGTTCTGAATATTACACTTCTCCAAAAAACTATCCAATAGTCATAGACCAAGGAAAATACTCAACCACCATCACTCCTCCTTGAGGTTTTCCTTAGTGACTCCAAACTTGTTTGACTTCTCAGCATCATGACTTGCCAATGGTGCAAAAGTATTAGAAAGGTCAACTCCATGCTTTTGACAATAGCTTTTATCAACCAATCTTGCCTTAAACTTGTTCATGAAACCATCATAATTCAATTTGGTTCTATAAATCTGCTTAACACCATTCACCTTTGGATGACTTGGCTTGTCTTCAAGTTGCAACCTTTTATTTTTCTGCATCATTTTTGTCTCCTCCTGCATAGAAATTTTCAAACCATTTGTGCTTGCAAATTTTGCATAACCCGAAGGTTTAATTACAACAACTTTGCACTTTTCATAACCTCCAACAAGCAGTTCGGTTCTTCTAACAGAAAAATCAGCACCCTTCTTCAATTTTTCTTCATTTTCACATTTTTGGTCTTGGAGATTGTCGACTCCAAGCTTCTCATTTTTTTGAGGCTATTACTTCATTTGAAGAAGCATGCATAGCAGTATGTTTCCACTCTATAGCAAAACTTCTATTTCTCATTTTAACACACATTAGTTCATAGTCAGCATGATCAACTATGATGCATTTCATGTCTTCAAAATGCAAGATATAGTGTTTTTCCAGCATTTGTCCAATACTTAACAGATTTTGACTTAACTCAGGCACTAATAAGACACCAAAAATGTATTTTGTACCTGAAGGAGTTTCAATTCTGACCACACCTTTGCCTTTGACATCAAGACTTTCTCCATTGCCCATGAAAACTTTGGAAAAGTAGGACTGATCAAGTTCCTGGAAGATGCTAGCATCATGTGTCATGTGATTCGTGCAACCACTGTCAATCAACCAAGAATCCATACTACTTTTTGTTGTATAGCAAGTAGCAACAAACAAATGTTCCTCAGTGTTTTCATGTAGCTCAACAACTTGTGCTTGCTGTTGTTGTTGGTTTGCCGTATTTTTGCAAACCATCTCCAAATGACCAAGTTGATTGCAAGCTCTACACTTCACTCCCGGTTTGAACCAACAAAAGTTTTCAGTATGATTGGTCTTCTTGCAATGAGAGCATGTTGCATATTTTCCTTTCCAAACTCTTACTCTGTTGCTTGCCACAAAGGCACCTTCAGCTTCAGCCTTCACTTCCATCCTCATAGATCTTCTTTGTTCAGTTTCTTGCAAAGCATTCACAAGTTCTGCAACTGAAATTTCAGAAAAGTCCTTATTTTCTTCAAGAGAGGAGATTTTTGACTCAAACCTCTCTGGAAGACACACTAGAATTTTCTCCACCACTCTTTGATCACTAAGCTCTTCACCAAGCAATCTGATTTGTATGACCACCTTTGAAAGTCTATCTGAAAACTCATTCACATTTTCAGATTCTTTCATTTTGATGGCTTCAAACTCTCTTCTAAGGTTTAAAACCTTCATCTTCCTTGTTCTTTCACTTCCTTGGAACTCTTCTTTGAGTTTGTCCCAAACTTTTTTTGCTGTTTCAAGATTCAGAATCTTGATAAGATAAACACATCATCATGTAAAGCTGCTTGTATGATGGCAAGTGCTTTTCCTTCCTTAGCCACTTCTTCATTGTGAAATCTTATTTGATTCACTGTTGGGTTTTCCGGTAGAGGGGATGGATTGCTGCCATTTTTTACCACATCCCACAAACTTTGAGCCTTAAGACAGGTTCTCATTTTTGCAGCCCATAAATCATAGTTTTCTCCAACAAACATTGGAGGTGGAGGCAAAGAAGAGCTGCTAGAAACCATTTTGGTTTGTGTTTTTTTTTTTTTTTTTTTCTGGTTTAAGGTCCCCTTAAAATCTAAGAGCTCCTGATACCATTTGTTGGTTTTTGAATCTAAGATGGAAGTAAAAAAGATAGCAGACTTGCTTTTGCATTCATTGAAAGACTTACTTATAGAAAATACATTGAAAGAAGATAAAGCATGTGTTTTAATTAAAACGGCACATGGTTCTTGAAAAAACAAAAAGTAAAACCACTTAAGCATGCAACCTAACTAATTAATGTTCTGAATATTACACTTCTCCAAAAAGCTATCCAATAGTCATAGAATAAGGAAAATACTCGACCACAATCAGTGACACAATTTAGTTAGATAAGATTTCGAATACACAAGCCTAATATTGATTCTGCAAGGTACTTAAAACTGGTTAACTAATGCTGATCGTTGAAATTATAATGCAAAGTTGTCTATGCTATGATAAAAAAAAATTGTAGGCGTGTATCATCTCCTTTGATGATCTTTCTTGAATAAGACCAGTGATACAATGTCCTCCTTCTGAGATAGGAATCTGGTTGAAACGATATGAACTCCATATGACCAGATTTGCCTTGAGCTTGTGAGAAAGGTGACTTCATAGAACATCAGTAGTAGATCGTTGTCAATCAATTTGATCTTCTCTACATCGGTTAAGATGTCAAATCAGAGCCAGTGCTCTGATACCAATTGAGGGAATTCACAGGGACAAAAGAAGGGTTGAATTATGTCTATATAAACTTTTCGTGATTGACAATATATGTGATATGGGTAACGATATTCTTGTGTGTCGTCTTCAGAATAGAGTTGCAGCAGATAGACAATAAATACCGAAGAACATGAGTGAAGGCATGAGGAGAAGACACACATTTTTATATTGGTTCACCCTTAGTTAATAGGCTACGTGCAGTCCTTGGCTACCACCAAAATTTCTACTAATCACTCCGTGTCAAGGACTCCTCCAACAAGTATTAGACGGGACTTCTTCCTAAAAGTATTCCAAAGACTTCTCCTACTAATAAGTGTTATCAAGGACCTCTCCTAGCAAGTATTCAACATGACTTCTCCCAAACAAGTATTTTAAAGACTTCTCCTAATCAACAAGTCCCACAACTCCTCCTATCTGAGTATTCTTTCCAAAGTCTCTTTAGGATTTCTCCAAGTATTCTAAGGACTCCTCCTGTCTCTAAGTATTCTTTGTCAAGCCTCTTCAGGCTTTAATCAAGTATTGGCAGGACTCCTCCTCATCAACGAGTATTCTTGGGACTCCTCTTGTCTGAGTATTATTTTCAAAGCCTCTTCAGGCTTTCTCCAAGTATTATAATGACTCCTCCTGGCTGAGTATTATTTCTGGACAGGGCGAGCGCCCCACGACAGTAAGAGGGCGACCAACATTAGTAAAGGGCGGCCTAGAGCGGCGACCCAGGGGCATATTTGTAATACATAGGATACTGGGCCTGATCTTTGAGGCTCATAGGCGTAGTCTGAATTAAATGTAATTTATGGCCTTCCTCCCTATAAATAGCCAAGGGAGGCTCATGTAAAAGGGACCTGAATTATCTCTTGATATTCTAATAACACTTCTTCTATATGCAGGTAAAACTTTTCCCACCCCACGAAAAAGCTTTCGTGTTCTACTGCGTGAGTGAGGCGCGATTGAAAAAAAAAACAAAAAAAAAAGAGAAGCAGCCACGAACTCCCTGGCTCAATTTCTCTCTTCTCCCTTCAAGAACCCTAATTCACCCATCTGCGCCGCCACACTCGTCTCCTTCATCAGTCCACCATCGCCGCCCATTCTCCACCCTCATCTACTCTTGACCCTCACGGGCAGCCGCCACCACCATTCCTCTTCCAATCGGCCTTCAGCTCCGCCACCCTTCTTCAGCGCCGTCACCATGGATCCAACAACAGTGAGAACAAAACCGTTTGGGTTGGCGATTTGCATCACTGGAGAAATCACCACCATCGCCCGCTCCACCGTGCCACTCCGTTTGCACCGGCATCGCCCCATCACAGTGCGCCCTCTTCCTCCGTTCCAGAGTCCGGCTTAAGGCACTCTGACACCGTCCTCTTCGTCGCCGCTCAACCCGCTGTCATCCAGTCAACAAAAAAAAAACAGGGCAGTGTCTCCGTTCCATTTTTATAATTAGATGTGATTTAGGTTTTATGATGACTGCTTGACGTGCTGTGATGATTGTTATGGGATGTGTGGGTTGGGTTGGTTTTATTTTGGATACCTTATGCAATTGTTAATTTTAAACATATACATCATAGTATGAATTCAGACCCATTGTATAGGTATCTTAATCAATTTACAGTAATCAATTTTGAATGAATTCTATTCGAAGTCACGAAGAATATGCTAAGCTGGCCATGAAATGTGCAATGTTCGCTATTAAAAAATTTCAACAGGCATACATGTGCCCCTGCAGTAAAAATTTTCTGCACAAGGATAACTACACATTCTAGGAGCTTGAGCAATTAAGAATTTTTCTTCGTATAAGTGTGATAAAGATAGAGTACTGGCCGAATGTTCCTTTTATTTGCTAGTTGCTAGCACAAGCTTATTAGTTAGCTTATTAGTGAGTTACATTGAAGACTTTATATGTAGAGTAAAGTAATATCAGCATCATGTAAGTAACACCTAGGTAAATCTTGCTTGTGCAGTATAAAAAGAAGAATCAATCTGTCATTGGAGAATTAATGGGCCTTTTGTTAGCTATTTAGTTGTGCCTTGTTTTTACATCCCATCCTGCACAATTTCTTATAGGTTGTCTCAGTTTTACCGTCATTTCCGTCGGTGTTGCTATTATCCTACGCATTGCAATCATGCCTTTCATTTTCAATATGCTGCCACTTTAACAAAGGGGTATTTTTCTCTTTGATTAAAACTAGTATAGAATTGTTACTTCATTCTCGTGATTACCTTTTACAGTATTAGAGTTTGTCAGTTTGAAAGGATCAACTATTATGATTTGCATTCTCTTTTAATATGAGGTGATTTGTGAATGGAGTAGTGTCCCTTTTGGGTTTAATAATTGAGGCTGCCACGTGAGTTAGATGACGGGGAGGAATTAAATTGTGTGAGTCTATAATTTTGACGTAGAAAGATGTGCTTAGACAGAGGCTTAAACATTGAGAAAATAAGAAGGAGTAGTGTCTCTTGCAATTGCTGAATTTTTTTATATATGATCTTATTTCTGGTATATGCAGAGAATATATGTTATACTCATTTTTGGTTTCATTCTAACACTGTTTAAAAGCAACAGGGCATTACATGATAACAAAATTATGCTTTACTAGGTTCCATATAGATGAGCTGAGTAGAATAAAAATCTCGTATCTGCTTACGTTCTAAATATTGAACTGATGTTATCCTTTTGTTAACATGTTGTAAAAGCTTCATTGAATCTTTCTGACCTGAATATCAATCGTGCAAATAGCAAGCTTTGTTTTGATTATGAGCCTAGATTTCCACTCCCCATACTGTTTTTAATTTCATGCTATGGAAATAATTGAATAGAGGTTGTCGCGTTATTTCACTTGTTTCCCATTGATTTTTGTCACTCATATTTGAATCTGAATAGTAACTTATGCTTTTGAAATAAAAACTTGTGGAAATTGGATGGTGTTTGAATAACCTTTTTCAATATGTAATATTAAATATGCTAGCCTCATTCTGTCTAGTTTATTGGCGTCGCCTGTGAGATTCTGTCTAGTATGTAATATTTGGGTTCTTGATGATATTCCTTATTCGAAAATACATGATTATTAGTATGATTAGTTGAATTTGAGCTTCATTTAACTTGTTGAAAAGCTAGCATGATATTCCTTATTCTACAAATGGTAGTGATCAACGTTCAATGTATAATTCAAAGTTTTGTGATTTAAAGAAAATCCTGAATTCATAAGCTACCACACTCAAACTTATTGAAGAAGTTGTGGCCTCGTAAGCTTTAGAGGCATTTATATTTTGGTGTTCTTGAATGATCATAAAGTCCACTTCTTCCCTCTATCAAATGTTTTAACAATTCTTCCAATTCTGCATTTGGACTTTTCTTTGCTGTATAGTTTTCCTGAATTTTCTATTTTATCAAGCCTTTTCTAATTTTCCATTTGACTTCTTTACCTATTGAACATTTCTTTGCTGTCCTGAGATGCCATTTAGATGGTTCATATGCTCACCAGTACTTTATGCCTGATGATAGACAAGCACGTTGAATATATTCTCTGTGATGAGCATGGATTGTGCTCATAGTAATTTAATTAAAATAGGAATTATTATATCTGCTTAGGTTCTGAATTTATGCTGATTGTTACATGATTGAATAATTATATCTGCTATGCTTACTTGATTTTACCAGAGTCTTCACTTTGGTTTTTCCAAATTGAATACTGAATATTGTGTTTCTTTTTATATGTTCTCCTGATGAGGTTTCAATTCTATGTGCTTGAGCCATCCGAGTTTACAGCTATAAGGACGTTGTGAAGGAACACCAAGCACATAAGTTATTTGATTAAAAAAATGAGGAGTCAAGGGACAATCTTGAGTGCTGAATGATTGAAAGCCGCGAAGGTGTGGATTTAATTAAAAGTGTTCAATTCTTTTTCGTCTTACATAAGATATTTGAATCATTGATAGTAATCATGTAGGACTCACATATCTAGTATGATATTGTAAATTCTTAACACGATGGTGGCTTTTTGAGTTAAAGTGGGTATGTGCAAGCAAGATCAATTCAGTAGCTGATAACCAATATACATTTCAGTAACTTAGAAACAATGAACATGGACAATTTGAGCACTTCTCCATATTTAGATATGAAGCTTGTAATATATACTTAGTATGTGTTTTCTTCAGGTTGGAAATTTATGCTGCTAGCTTGCTTTTTATTGGGATCCAATTTAACACACTAATTTTGTACGAAAATCCCAAAAGTACTGTGATACTTATTAATATTTTCTAGACATTTTTATTATGTGTATGATAATTTTGAAAAACCATTTTGAAAAAGTCATCCTTGTTATTTTTTATTTCTGTTAAAATTGAGAATGCAATATTAGATGCAATGTAAGTTAAACTACGAAGTTTTCATTTAGAGTGAACAAGCTTTTTGTAATAAATAATGCAAAATGATAAGTATATATTTCAGTGACTCTCATTATTTATAATGGTATGAGTTAGTGCTCGCCCTGTGAGGCTTTTATATGTTCTCGCCCTTACCTTTAGAAACAGAAAAGAAAAGGTTAGACTAATGTTATTATGCTCACGCCCTTCTGAAAATGCAAATTGCTCAAGTTCTTATGAAAAAGTTATTTCTCTATTACATTTCTAAAAAAACAACAAAAGCAAATCTTGTGTGCATATTCAATTCACTAACGCTTCCCTGTCAAGAACCATTTGGCGACCCTCTTGCAAGTGACCGCCTCTGTTTGTAAATAAAATTCCATGGTAGCATTGGGTGGCTGTTTGGTTTAGGGGGGTGATGTCGTTTGAGTTTTGGTTGAAGGAAGGTGTTGGGGTTAGGATGAAGTTTTGGTTTAGGAGATGAGGGCGTTCGAGTATGGGTCGAAGGGTGATCTAATGGAGGCTGCCATGGAATTCTTATGTAACTTTTGTTTGGGTGGTCCTATTTTTATGTTTTTCAGGCAAAATGGAAAATAGGAAATACATGAAATCTCTCGGCCAAGGCGCCTAGAAGAATTATCAGACAGAAGGATTCTTACACAAAATTTCTGGGCCAAGGCGCCTCAATCCTAAGCATTATTACATGTATGGAAGTACAAAGCAAGGGTGTGGAGGATTATCCCTATGAAAAAATTCTACAGAGGCGTCCCTGGCGACAACATTTGCCCGCCTCACATGTCAATATTATGCAAATTGGCACAAATGTGGGGCGCCCGAATAAAAGTCCAGTGGTGACCTAGTTCAATTCAATAAAAAGGGTTTTTTTTATAACACAAGGCCCAGTGGCGGTCTATATTCTAATTTTAAAAAATACCAGAGAGATGTGGTCTAGAGATGTGACCTATAAAATTACTATGCGCGACCCTTGTGCAATACGGCGAAGAAAGCCCAGCCTTGATCGAATTAAATCGAGAACGTCTATTGAGCCAAGCCTTAGGCAACCCTAGTGGCCATTGGGATCCGAGCAAAAAGCCTCACTGAGCAAAAGCCTCACTATGCGAGCCAAACCCTTGATCGAATTAAATCAAGCCAAAGTCTCACCGGAATAAGGTCAAGCAAAAGCCCCGCCCAGAGCGGGCCAAAGCCTCATAACAGACAAATAGCACAAACGTAGGGTGTTCGGGTCATTACGTGACTCATAAAATATCTAGCCTCGGCCGTCCTAGCTGCGTAAGACCGAGCACCCCAAGCCTCGTTAGAAGAGCCATGCGAGTACGGCTCGTTACCCGAGCAGAAACCATGCGTGCAACAACGGTCCAGTGGCGGCCTTCCCATACACAAGTTAAAAACATAGTGAATAACATAATAGAGTCATCAGTAACATGAAAGACAACAAGCAACTAAAGATTGGCTGCCCCACTCGGACCATCACCAGCTTCATTCCGAGCCTCCTCCATCCCAACACTATCCTCAATCTGGATTACCGGCACTCTCACCTCTGCTGCCCGAGAGGTTTCACCACGGTTAAACAGGTTCCTATACTCCCTAGCGGTCATCCTTGATGACTGGATTTTGTATGATATTTCTAGGGTCATTGTAGTCTTTTTATTTTGTTATTTTTGAGTCTCATATATGATTTTTATTGCTTTTATTAGGATTTTTTGTTTATTTTTGCATTTTGCATATAGATTAGCTTTTATTTGTTTCTTAAAGTTTATTTTATACTTTTAGGAATTTTTATAGATATTTTTATATTTCAGGAAAGCTGGTAGAATTAGTCATTTTTGTCCAGGGACCAAACTGTAAGTTTCAGGAAAGAAAGGGCCAAAGTACAAAAGTTCCAGAGTTGGGGGCTGAAAGTGAAGTCTCAGCAAATAAAGGACCAAAAGTGAAGAGTTGGAAGATGAAGCACCATTGCTAATTTAACACATGGGAAATGAGGCATGAATGAAGAAGTAAAGCCCTTGGCTGTTTCAGAATTAAAAAGGGGACAAAAGGGAGGCTAATTAAGCCCATCGATTCTACACATTGAAGAGAAAGAGCATCCAAGAAGAACAGCCATCAGACGTGCCAATGCTCAAGCGTTGGAGTCCCAACGCTCAAGTGTTGGCAGTCTGAATTAAAGCCCAGTGATTAATGTGAGCCAACGCTCAAGCGTTGGAATGCCCAACGTTCATGCATTGGGCCCCTGTTTTGCAACGTCTGGAATAAATGAGCCAACGCGCAAGCGTTGGGGATCCCAGCGCTCAAGCGCTGAGATGCAGTTATAGGCTATAAATAGGACTGCATTTTACCTTTGTAATCATCCCTTACTTCAGAATACAACAAGTATTCTTCTTTCTTCCTTAAGAGCATTGTTCCTGAGAATTGTGGGAAGCCATTCTTGAGCTCCTAGTCCAGGGTAATCCAATGTTTCTATTAGCCATGCTTTGCTAATTTCTTTTTAAGTCCTTGGGTTGTTTTTAGCTTATAATTATGTTTTAGTTTTCTTCATCTTTATTTATGAATAATATTGCAAGTTCATGTTTTATTTCCTTGTTCTTCTTTTATCTTAATGTACACAAGTGTTCATGCTTATTTCTTATGTCAATGGAAATTGGTAAGTAATAAGGGAAATAGGATTTAAAAGAAGCAATATGGCATATCACTAAGGAATTATGATAGAATTTGCTTTATGTTGGCCTGAACTCTATCTTCATCTTCTTCTTTAATTAACTAAATTGCTAGGAATTGAGTTTAGTAATTAGAAAGAAAGGTCTACAATGTGTAAGGAATTAACTTGTAGAAACCATAGGCTAGAGCATCATGAACTATTGTTTTAAAATTCAGAAATAAGGTAGAGGTTTGCTAGCATATATTATAAGTTATTCAATTCAACCCAAGTGCTTAATTTCCGTCATCATCTTATCTTTATATTTATGCTAATCCAAGCTCTTGTTCTAAACAAACCAAAGTTAAAATCAAATTTAATTTTCAGCACAAGTTCTGAACAAATTGATAATTGGACACCTATCCCTGTGGGTTCGATATCTTTTATATTACTTCGATAATCAATCGTACACTTGCGGATTTGGTCATCAAGTTTTTGGCGCCGTTGCCCGGGATAAGTTCTTTTTAAGGTCTTTTTATTAATTTGTTTAGTGCTATAAAAAACAAATTTGTGTGGTGAATAGGTGCTATTAACTTTTGTGTTGCTTTTTCTGCATGGTAGGTAATTTTGATTTCGATCCTGAAATAGAAAGAACTTTGCATCGCAGATTAGCTGAGCAAAGAAGACTTGCAAAAGCCATGGCAGAAACTCAAGCTCAAATGGAAGAGCGCCTCCGTGCCGAGTATGATGCACGGGTTGACGAAGAAGTCCAAGCAAGGCTTCAAAGGCAAAGGCTTGAGGAGGAAGAACGGGATACTAACCGTTCCCTTCTTGACCTCACAGCTCCTCAGGTAGATTACAATTTTGAGGGGAGCATTGTGGTACCGGAGGATGCACTACCCAATTTCCAAATCCCTCCACACTTCATCTCGTTGGTTAGCCAAAACCAAATTTGGAGGGAGTGTCAATGAAGATTGCCACACTCATTTGGAGCGGTTCTCTAGGCAATGCTCCACTTTGAGGAGGAATGATGTTCACTTGGACACGGTAAGACTAATGTTGTTTCCTTTCTCTTTAAGAGATGTGGCAGAAGAATGGTTGTCCTCAAAACCTCACAGGAGCATTACCTCTTGGGTAAGGTAACTGTGAAGAAGGTCTTGCTCATGACTCTGGATGAAGTTTTGATGATGACAACACACGTTACCAAAAGAAGAAAAAGGAAGACTTCAAGAACCGGCTCAAAACGTCAACATCAACTATTAAGGTTCTAGCTACTAGTAAGTCTTGTTAACTTAGTGTGTTATGCTTTATTAAGGTGAAATTGCATATGAAGGCTCATGAGTAATCAACTAATTAAGTACAACTTGTTTTCAAAGGCTAAAATTAAGTAGAAACACTTAATTAAAGATTGAACATCAAAGAAACCAAGTTTCATACTTGCAGTAATAGATTACCAGATTTTAGTAATCTATTACAGGCAGTCATGCATAGCGTAATTGATTACAAGTTTTCAGTAATCGATTACCAGGCAGTCAGTAATCGATTACCAAATTTCAGTAATCGATTACTTGTCAGAAAATGGCAATCAGATCATAACGGCTATAGCGTAATCGATTACTAGAATGCTGTAATCAATTACCAAGTCGACAAATGTGTAGTTTCATGATCCAATGTGTCTCAAAACGTTTGGGAAGCCTTGTGTTGGTTCATGGACGACCTCTAGTGCCTATATATACTTGATTGATGTTCAGAAACGTGCAAGGACTTGGACTACATCTTTCATAATCATTAAAGTCATCATTCTGAGTTTCTGCTCTCTCATTTTCATAAGAAAACTTATATTGTTCAACATTTGAGAAATTCAGAATAATTGAGCCTTCATTGTAATATCCTAGAGCATACGAACTAAGATCAATCCAACTAGATTAAAGGATTGCATCAGCCATAGAAAAAGCTTCTTCTTCATCTTGAATCGGTTTGATTCATTCACCGTAGTCTTCGGTGGTTGTGGAAAAGGTCCTTTGAATCGGGTTTGATTCAAAGTCCGCCATAGTGCTTGGTGTCATCAGTTGGTGGTTTGCCTTCTGAGGTTTGACAAGAATTCTTAAGGTCCTTGGTGTAAGTGCTTGTAAGAAATCTTGATCATAGTGGATAAATCCTCAAGGGTTTCTTGAGGGACTGGACGTAGCCTTCGGTGGATTGAAGGTGAACCAGGATAAAATATGTGTGCAAATTCTCTCAACCTTTATCTTTTACTTTCATCAAGTTCTTATTCCACTGCATTCACAATCAACAATTGTGATTATCATTATCTTGAAAGTAATTGAGTTTTGTTAAGGCGAAAATTGAGAGAACCTGATTCACCCCCCCCTCTCAGGTTGCTATCTATACTTACAATTGGTATTAGAGCCTAAGTTTAGGTAATTTGCTCCTAATATCCGGGAAGATGGCATCCTCCTCTAAACCTGCACTAATGAGGGATTCAACATAAACAGGCCACCATACTTCAATGGAGACCCCTATGACTTCTGGAAAATCAAGATGAAAATCTTCATAAGGTCATTTGATGTGGAGATATGGAAAGCTATTGAAGAAGGTCCGTTTATACTAATGAATGAAGTGGGTGATAGCACACAACCGAAACCAGAAAATACATGGAGTGAAGAAGAAAAGAAGAAAGTTCAATATGACCTAAAAGGCATGAACATTCTTACATCTGCTCTTGGCATGGATGAATTCTTCAAAATATCAACGTGCAGAACATCAAAAGAAATATGGGATACTTTAATAGTAATTCATGAAGGCACGGATAAAGTCAAAAGATCAAAAATCAACACTTTATCACAAGAATATGAAATGTTCAGAATGTTACCAAGGAAAACTGTTCTAGATATGCAGAAAATGTTCACTCTCTTGATCAACCATCTAATTGCTCATGGAAAAGATTTTTCCAACAGTGATCTATACTTAAAATTTTTAAGATCACTGTCAAGAGAATGGCAACCAAAGGTAACAGCAATATCAGAAAAGAAGAGTCTCTAAAAAATGACACTGGCTGCACTTTTTGGCAAGTTGCAAGAACATGAACTTGAACTTGAACTCAAAAAGATGGAACAACATGAAGCAGTTGACAAGAACATTTGACCTATTGCATTGAGAATTAAAGCTACAAGATATGATAGTTCACAAAAGGAAGATTCTCAATCCGATAGTGATGATGATGATGATGAGGATATAAGAATCATTGTGAAGAAGCTTTGTAAAATCCTCAAAAAGAGAGAATATCATAATCTTCAAAGAAAGAATCTTGGCATAAAGAAGAGATTTGAGAAAAAGAATTCCAAATCAAAAAATGCACACACGGATGACAATAAAGCAAGTTCATCATCCAATTCAAAGAATGAAGAAACACATCTCGTCTTGATGGCAACACATCATTCTGATGATGAAAACAATGAGGTTAGTAACAATATACTTTCATATGATAAGTTACAAAATACCTTTGTTGAATTGCATGATATCTTCTTAAATATTTCTAAAGTATGTGCAATACAAGACAAGATTATTTCATCTCTAGAAAGAAAAGCTAAAAGCATGCAAGAGGAGTTGGATCAAGATAAAACCAAGGTGGATATTCAAAGAGATCTAATAACTCTTGATAAACATGCAACACTTGAATCAAGGATTGATGAAATAAATCAAGTGTTAAAAGAGTATGAAAAAGATACAAATGAGATGAATGAATGGTCAAGTATTCAAAGGTATGTTACTCATAAAAGTTATCAAGGTTTGTTTGACCAAAGTCATTCTAGTAGTATTAAGGACATTATCTTTACTACATCAAGAAATTCATGCTACTTTGATCACATAAGGAGAGCACATAGTGATACTCAACCTAGAAAGGCACATTTCAAAACTTTCTATTATCTTAAAAAGAAAGTTCCTAACATGAAATTTAAGTGCTCTTACTATACTCCTAGTTATCATAGAAATGATGGAGTCCCCAATGAAAGATTCATATGGGATGTGAATGGAACTAACCCAAAAGGACCCAAAGACTATTGGGTATCTCGAAAATACCATCAAGCTTATTGTGCAGGTGTGCTTGAAGACCTTGTGATCAGAAGTGTCATATACAAAGGATGGTCATTCAAGACACAAACATAGAATATGGTATTGGTAAGGAAAATCTTTACATAAAAAGCTGAAATAAATAAACTTTCAAATGATATTGTGAAGAAGAGTAAGCATCATAAGCATATGCATTTGCATCATAGCTCTTTATTAGATAAATCATTCATGCAATGCTTATGAAACCTAGAAAAACAAATTTCTGGATATAGTAATCGATTACACAGAATTTTTTGGCCCAGGACGTTTTCTAGAGAAATTCAGTAATCGATTACCCAAGTCTAGTAATCGATTACCATGGGTTTTTTGGCCCAGAAAAATTTCCAGAGATTTTCAGTAATCCATTACTGAAATGCTGTAATCGATTACTCCAGGGCAAAAATTCAAAATTATTGGTTTTCAGACTTTGACTTATATTTTCATATGCTTTGGTCTGTTTCCAATAACCCCTATAATATGCTATGATTATGCACTATTTTTTCGGCATAAATTCTTTGTCATTATGCTTCCCTTTATTTCTATTATCCTAGAATACTTTGTATGGTCTTTTCTTCTTTTTGATGATGTCAAAAGGGGGAGAAAAGCCTTGTGTATACTTCATCATTTTCAGGATACTGAGATATAATTGCAAAACAAAGGGGGGGATATACGAGATAAGAGGAGAAGGTCAAATGATCAATCAACTTTCAAGCATGTTGTTTGTCATCATAAAAAAGGAGGAGATTGTGAAGAACGTCTCGTCCTTGGACTCGGATGAGGTTTTGATGAAGACAAACGCATCACAAAAAGAAGAAAGACTTCAAGAAAAGGGTCCTATGCTGTTAAAGATCATTTATAGGAACATGCTACAAGTACAACAAAAAGGGGGAGTTGCATATGACAGGGGGAGCATAACAAAATGATCTTCAACATTCAAGACACGTGTTTACCATCATAAAAAATGGGGAGATTGTGAAGAAGGTCTTGCTCCTGACTCTGGCTGAAGTTTTGATGATGACAACACACGTTACAAAAAGAAGAAAAAGAAAGACTTCAAGAATCGGCTCAAAATGTCAAGATCAACTATTAAGGTTCTAGCTACTAGTAAGTCTTATTAACTTAGTGTGATATGCTTTATTAAGGTTATATTGCATATGAAGGCTCATGAGTAATCAACTAATTAAGTACAACTTGTTTTCAAAGGCTAAAATTAAGTAGAAACACTTAATTAGAGATTGAACATCAAAGAAACCAAGTTTCAGACTTGCAGTAATAGATTACCAGATTTCAGTAAACTATTACAGGCGATCAGGCTTAGCGTAATTGATTACCAGTTTTCAATAATCGATTACCAGGCAGTCAGTAATTGATTACCAGATTTCAGTAATCGATTACCTGTCAGAAAATAGCACTCAGATCATAACGGCTATAGCGTAATTAATTACCAAAATGCTGTAATCGATTACCAAGTCGACATATGTGTTGTTTCGTGAACCAATGTGTCTCAAAATGTTTGGGAAGTCTTGTGTTGGTTCATGGACGACCTCTAGTGCCTATATATACTTTATTGATGTTCAGAAACGTGCAAGGACTTGGACTACATCTTTCATAATCATTAAAGTCATCATTCTGAGTTTCTGCTCTCTCATTTTCATAAGAACACTTATGTTGTTCAACATTTGAGAAACTCAGAATAATTGAGCCTTGGTTGTAATTGCCTGGAGCATACAAACTAAGACCAATCCAACTAGATTAAAGGATTGCATCAGCCATAGCAAAAGCTTCTTCTTCATCTTGAATCAGTTTGATTCATTCACCGTAGTGTTCGGTGGTTGTGGAAAATGTCCTTTAAATCGGGTTTGATTCAAAGTCCGCCGTAGTTTTCGGTGTCATCAGTTGGTGGTTTGCCTACTGAGGTTTGACAAGAGTTCTTAAGATCCTTGGCGTAAGTGCTTGTAAGAAATCTTGATCATAGTGGATAAATCCTCAAGGGTTTCTTGAGGGACTGGATGTAGCCTTTGGTGGATTGAAGGTGAACCAGGATAAAATTTGTGTGCAAATTCTCTCAACCTTTATCTTTTACTTTCAGCAAGTTCTTATTCCGCTGCATTCACAATAAAAAATTCTGATGATAATTATCTTGAAAGTAATTGAGTTTTGTTAAGGCGAAAATTGAGAGAACCGGATTCACCCCCTTGTCAGGTTGCCATCTATACTTACAGTAACTGGGTAACCAACTTCTTCACTGAGGTAACTTCTAAACCAGAAAACTGACACACTGTTATACATACAGTTGTTAGTGTGAAGAAGGTCTTGCTCCTGACCCTGGCTGTGGTTTTGATGACGACAAACTCATCAACAAAAAGAAGAAAAAAAGACTTCGAAGAAACAACGCTACAAAGTTCATCAATAGTCTAGAAGTCTTAGTTTATGTGAGTTATGCTTCTAAAGGTCTATTAAAGCATAAAGGCTCTTAAAACACCTTAACTAATCAAGCTAAGTGTTTTCATAACTTAAAAGAAGTAGAAAACCTTAAGCAGATCTCAAAGGATCAAGTTTCTGGAAGATGGACTTCAGTGTAATCGATTTCAGGATTCTGGTAATCGATTACACCTAGGCAAGTAATCGATTACTTGTTGTTTGTAATCGATTACATGTTTGAAATTGAAATTCAAACTGAAACGGCTATTAGTGTAATCGATTACACTAAGTGATGTAATCGATTACCAGAACGAAAAGTTACATCTTTTCATGAACCATTATGTCCCAAACCTTTTGAAAAGGGTTGTGATGGTTCAAGGACGTTTCCCTTGCCTATATAAAGTCCATTTGAGTCAAAAACACAAGAGACAACACACAACACATGAGAATACAACATTAGGCCAAAGCTTTGTCAAAATTAGTTCATCTTTTAGAACTTAAACCTTCAAGAGCCTAAATTCTGAGTTCATGATCTTCATGTCTATAAGAACACTTTAGTTGTTCATATCTTGAAGAACTCAGAATTGTATTATGCTTAAAAGCCTTAAAGCATAAATTCTCATGATCAATCCATTTCTATGTTAAAGGATTGATACAACCAATTGTAAACTCTTCTTCATCTCTTTCTGTAAGATTGAGTTTTCACCGTGGTATTCGGTGAAGGGTTGTTGTCACTGAAAGTGGTATACTTTCAGGGTATTGATTGAAGTTGGTTTAGCCTTCAAGGTCTGAGGGTGATTTGCCTTCAGGAACTGAAAGCGGTTTGCTTTCAGGGGCTGTTGAAAGTGGTTTGCTTTCACAGGATATTGGTAGAAATTCTTGGGGTTTTTGGGTTAGGAACTTGTAAGAGATTTTTATCAATAGTGGAAAAATCCTCAAGGGGTTTCTTTGAGGGACTGGACGTAGCCTTCGGTGGATTGAAGGTGAACCAGGATAAAACTCTATGTGTTATTTCCTTCATCTTTCATCTGTTACTTTCAAGCAATACTCAATTCCGCTGCAATCACAACAATCATCTTGTGATTATCATCATCTTGAAAGTAACATTTTCAATAAGGCGAAAATCGGGGCAACACTGATTCACCCCCCCTCTCAGGTTGCTATATGTACTAACAATTGGTATCAGAGTGGAGGTTTAGGTAAGTTATTCCTAAGGTCCGGGAAAAAATGGCATCCTCTTCCAATCATTGAACCAGTGAAGGACAGAACATAAACATGCCACCATTCTTCAATGAAGAACACTATGACTTCTGGAAAATCAAGATGAAGATATTCATAAAGTCATTAGATGCAGGAATTTGGAAAGCCATTGAAGAAGGTCCCTTTGTGCCTGTAGCAGAAGTAGAAGGAACTTCACAAGTAAAACCAGAAAGTTCATGGAGTGAAGAAGATAAGAAGAAAGCTCAATACGATCTCAAAGGAATGAACATCCTTACATCTGCCCTTGGAATGGATGAATTTTTCAGAGTATCAACGTGCACTACATCAAAAGAAATATGGGATACGTTGATGGTGACTCATGAAGGGACAGATGAAGTCAAGAGATCAAAGATCAATACTCTATCTCAGGAATATGAAATGTTCAGAATGCTTACAGGAGAAAAGGTATTAGATATGCAAAAACGATTCACTCATTTAATTAATCATTTGATTGCTCTTGGTAGACAATTTTCAAACAGTGACTTGAACATGAAAGTTCTAAGATCACTTACAAGAGTATGGTAACCAAAAGTAACAGCCATCTCAGAGAAGAAGAGTTTATCAAAAATGACTCTCGCAACTCTTTTTGGAAAACTCCAAGAACATGAGTTGGAATTGAATCGTTTGGAAGAAAATGAACAACATGAGAAGAAGTATCGATCCATTTCCCTAAAAGCAAAAGAAAGCATCAAAGAAGATTATGATGCAGATTCTGAAGAAGAAGACAATGGAAATGTGAATCTTCTAGTAAAGAATTTTGGAAAGTTTCTTAAGAGAAAAGGAGTGAAATTCAAGAACAAGAAATCTTCCCAAAAGAACAATGAGTCATCTTCCTCTCAAAAGATCACATGTTTCGAATGTGGCAAGCCGGGACACTTCAAGTCAGAATGTCCAAATCTTCAGAAGAAGAAACATGGTCTAAGAGAAAAATTCGAGAAAAAGGATCAATCCACTCGAAGAGCATATTTGGCTTGGGATGATAATGAAGTAAGTTCATCATCAGACTCTGATAAAGAAGAAGCACAAGTTGCTTTGATGGCTTCACATGATTCAGATGTTGAAGATTCCCAGGTTAGTGATAACTCTATATCTTTTCATGATTCAAGGTTTACCATGGAGAATATGTTTAAATTATGTCAAGAATTTTCTAAAGTTAGCACTAGGAAAAATGATTTGATTTCATCTTTAGAAAGTAAGTGTAGAACTTTACAAGAAGAACTAGACATAGTAAAATCTAAGTTAGATATTACTCATAAATGCACTAAGTGTAGTTCTTTAGAAGAAAAGATAGATAATCTTCAACAAAGAGTTAATAACTTCAATAAAGGAAAATAGAAGTTAGATGATATTCTAAGTGTACAAGGTCATTCAAACAATAAGTCAGGTCTAGGATATACTTCTCACCCAAAGACAAAAGAGATTAAGAAAACTGTGTTTGTAAAACCAAACCATGTATTAGGATCTTCTAGTAACATTAAGACCAATCCTTTTAGGAGTATGAACAACAAGAAGAATAATCAAAACAGACCTCCTAAGAAGATCCATTCCTCCCCTAGACAAACATCTAGTTACAATCATTATTCTTGTACTTATTGTAACAAAATAGGACATACCCCTAGTAGATGTTACTACAAACGTGTAGGAGTGCCAAATAGGGAGTACATTTGGGTTAGAAAGGATGTTAACTTAGAAGGACCCAATACTTGTTGGGTTCCTAATACCCATGTCTGAACTTTGTCATGTAGGTGTGTATGAAAGCAGCAAAGGATTTATGGTATCTTGATAGTGGCTGCTCATCACACATGACAGGAGACAAAACCAAGTTTTATTTTCTTATACCTAGGGAAAAAGGTTTTGTCACATATGGTAACAATCAAAAAGGAAAGATACTTGGTATTGGAAGAATAAGCACACCCTCTCAAACTGTCATCGATAAAGTTCTTTACGTTGATGGTTTGATGCATAATCTTCTGAGTATCAGTCAACTATGTGACAAAGGTTTGAAAGTTGGTTTTATTGATGATATATGTGTAGTAAAAGATGTGAAAACTAAAGAAATTTAGTTTTCTGGATATAAAGTAAATAAAGTCTTCATGATCTCCTTGGATGAAATTCCACAAAATGTAAGATGCTTTTTGGCCAAGAACAATAGTGATTCATGGCTATGGCATAGAAGACTTGCTCATATACACATAGATCATTTAAACAAACTAGTCAAGCATGATCTAGTTGTTGGGCTTCCAAAGATAAAATTCGAGAAAGACAAGCTTTGTGATGCATGTCAAAAAGGGAAGCAAACCAGAATGTCTTTCAAACCAAAGAACATAGTTTCGACTTCAAGGCCCCTTCAATTGCTACATATGGATTTGTTCGGACCTTCAAGAACAAAAAGCCTCGGAGGTAATTTCTATGCACTTGTTATTGTTGATGATTTCTCTAGATTTACATGGACATTATTCTTGCCTCATAAGAATGAAGCCTTCAATGCGTTCAAGAGATATGCAAGGCTAGTTCAAAATGAGAAGTCTTTAAATATCTCTTCTATTAGAAGTGATCATGGTGGAGAATTTCAGAATCAACAATTTCAAGAACTATGTGATGAAAATGGAATATCACATAATTTCTCTACTCCGAGAACACCACAACAAAATGGTGTTGTAGAAAGGAAGAACAGATTACTTGAAGAATTAGAAAGAACCATGCTAAGTGAGTCAAGCCTTCCTAAATATTTCTGGGCTGATGCTGTAAGTAGTGCTTGCTATGTTTCCAATAGAGTTCTTATTAGGCCTATACTGAAGAAAACCCCCTATGAACTCTACAAAGGAAGGAAACCAAATATCTCTCATCTACATGCTTTTGGATCAAAATGCTTTGTTTTGAATAATGGAAAGGAAAACCTTGGTAAGTTTGATGAAAAATCTGATGAAGGTATGTTCCTTGGTTATTCTCTAACAAGCAAAGCATATAGAGTCTTTAACAAGAAAACTCTATATGTGGAAGAATCCATACATGTTTCCTTTGACGAGTCTAAATCTTCAATAGAAGATAAAGTTAATCTTCCAGATAATGAAGAAGAAGATATCATTATCACTGAAGACTCTCAAAAGGAAAGAGATAAAAATCCAATACAAGAAGAGCACATTGAAGATAATACTTATCAACTTCCAAAAGAATGGAGAACCCATGGGGATCATCCAGTTGATAATATTATTGGTGATATTTCTAGAGGCGTTTCTACAAGGCTACGCTTAAATGATTCAGTTTTGAATATGGCCTTTGTCTCTCAAATAGAACCATCAAAAGTAAATGATGCTTTGGAGGATGAGTATTGGATTGTAGCAATGCAGGAAGAACTAAACCAATTTGAAAGGAATCAAGTTTGGGAACTTGTTCCAAAGCCTAGTGATAAGCATATTATTGGAACAAAGTGGGTATTTAGAAATAAGCTAGATGAAAATGGTATCATAGTAAGGAACAAAGCAAGACTAGTTGCTCAAGGTTATAATCAAGAAGAAGGTATAGATTTTGATGAAACATATGCACCAGTAGCAAGGTTGGAAGCCATAAGACTTTTGTTGGCTTATGCTTGCTCTTTAAATTTCCCATTATATCAAATGGACGTCAAAAGTGCTTTCCTGAACGGATATATTCAAGAAGAAGTCTATGTGAAACAACCTCCAGGATTTGAAGATCCAAAGTTCCCTTCACATGTCTTCAGGTTAAAGAAGGCACTTTATGGTCTTAAGCAAGCCCCTCGTGAATGGTATGATAGATTAAGCACATTCCTTTGTAATAAAGGATTCCAAAAGGGTAAGGCTGATACAACCTTGTTCATCAAAAGAACCAAAGGTAATACTTTATTAGTTCAAATTTATGTTGATGATATTATCTTTGGTGCAACTAACGAATCTCTTTGTAAGGATTTCTCTAACATGATGCAAGAAGAATTTGAGATGTCTATGATGGGACAATTAAATTTCTTTCTTGGATTGCAAATCAAGCAATTACGTGATGGAATATTCATCAATCAATCAAATTTTGCAAGGAACTATTAAAGAAATATGATTTGGATGATTGCAAAGCCATAGCCACACCAATGGGGTCTAATACATATCTAGATCAAGATGTATCCGATGTTCCAGTAGACATTACTAAATATAGAGGTATGATCGGATCTCTTTTATACTTAACTGCAAGTAGACTTGATATTATGTTTAGTGTGTGTCTATGTGCTAGATATCAAGCATCTCCTAAGGAATCACATTTGAGTTCCGTTAAACGGATTTTCAAATACTTGAGAGGAACTACAAATGTTGGTTTGTGGTATACCAAAGGGAGTGTTTGTGATTTGATTGGGTATTCTGATTCTGATTATGCTGGTTGTAAAACTGAAAGAAAAAGTACTAGTGGTACTTGTCACTTGTTAGGAAATGCTCTTGTCTCTTGGTCTTGCAAGAAACAAGCATGTGTTGCTCTAAGTACTGCTGAAGCAGAATATATTGCTGCAGGAAGTTGTTGTGCACAAACTCTATGGCTCAAACAACAACTCAAAGATTATGGCTTAGAGCTGGGCTGCTTTTCAATTAAATGTGACAACACAAGTGCCATTAATCTCACTGAAAATCCTATCATGCATTCTCGAACTAAGCATATTGATATAAGACATCATTTCCTTCGAGATCATGTTATGAGGAAAGATATTGAGATTTCTTTTGTGGATACTCATAATCAACTAGCAGATATCTTTACTAAGCCTCTAACTAAAGATTCATTCTTTAAGATTAGAAGAGAATTAGACATATTAGATGAGCATGACATTTAAAGTAACATGTTTTGTTGCATAATCATTATAATAATATATGCTTTTTATATGCATTTAGCTTGATTATGTGCTTTAATATGTATTTAAAATATGTTAGATAGGATTCTAGAACCTAGGACTCATAAAAATGTCTTAGTAATCGATTACCATAGGTCCTGTAATCGATTATCCTTGATCTCAGTCCTTGTGCCTGCTAGAATTCTATAAGTAATCGATTACCCTAACTGCTATAATCGATTACACATTCAAAATTTGAATATTTTTATTCAAACTCCCAGTAATCGATTACCTGCTCGAAAAACTGCCAGAATTTCAAATTTCCCTTTATCCTTTGAAATTCAAACTTGGAATAACTGCTCTGTAATCGATTACCCAACTGCTGTAATCGATTACATGCTCGAGTTATTTAAATCAGCTTTAGATGATGATCCAAATTGTCTTCCAATTCCATCTCTATCACTCTAAACTTTGGATTAAAGCCTTCTCTGAAGTCCTGCTTATTCTTCTCCACACTATCTTCCTACACCTAATCATGGCCTCTTATCATTCTCATTCTACTCGCCCAATGAACCTCACAAGACTCCTTACATCAACAAACCAAAGAAATCGGTTTGTTTCAAGGTTCATAAATCAACTCATTCGTAAGCCTATGTACGGTGATCTGGACTCATTTGTAGAAGCTGGTCACACTTTTCCTGCATATCTCAGACATCAAGACCTTGAGGAATTTATCTCTATCTGCAATCCCTTTTACCCTGAACTAGTTAAAGTCTTCTACTGCAACCTAGAGACTCTGCGCGATGGATTTCAAAGTTCTGTTAAAGGGATTCTTATTTGTCATTCCTTTACAACCTTTGGACGTTGTCTTGGCCTCCCCTCAACTGGTGCCTTCTTAGGTCCAAACCTGCCCTGCCCCTGGTCTGACTACAATCAGGACTCCTTTTATACATCACTTTGCAGATTTCAGTCATCCGACCTTCAACGAATCCATCCACCCCATACAACCTCTTGTCCCTACAATACTGATGTTCTCACAACTAATAATCATCTACTTCACTACTTCATCAATCAAGTGATTCTGCCTAAAGAAACTCTTCTCGCTCATGTTAGCGAATTAGAGTTACAAATTATGTATGGCATACTCAATTGCCATCAAATTAACTAAGGCATTTTTGGTCATGAATCACATGCTGCGATGTCGTGACCATGCGGAATCCTTCCCTTATGCTTCGGTCATCTCTCGCATTCTTATGTACTCCGGAGTCCCTATTGCCAAACTGTATGATGAGCGGTCTTCTCATCTCAAACGGGTTGATACTTCAATTCTTCCCTCTCTCCGGATCACAAATGACTTTGGCATTTTCACTCTTCCTTATCTTTTTTATGTTGCTGGTCGTGATCCTCCACTCTCACCACCCATGATGGATGAAGACGTGTCAGATGACTCTTAGTTTTATAGGCTAGTTTCCCCTTCCCTGTTATAGTTTGTAATCTTTCTTTATGTAACTTTTGTTGTTGTTTGTTTTGTTGTTGCTTGTACTTTCCTTATTTTCTATAAGATGTTTGGATGCTTGTATTTTATTCTTGTTTTACATCTTTGCCCCCATACCCCCATGCTTTATTTTGCAATATACTTGTATGGATATATATGCCTGTACTTTTGGCCTTTTCTTCTTTTTGATGAAGTCAAAAGGGGGAGAAAGGTTATGTGCTATTAAAGATCATATGCAGGATTCAACAAGTCCATTAGAAAGGGGGAGAAATACTAGATTACATCAATCAGGGGGAGTTCTTCAACAAAATTGCCAATATGATCTTCAAGTATCAAGAATGCGTTTGCCATCATCAAAAAGGGGGAGATTGTGAAGAAGGTCTTGCTCCTGACCCTGGCTGTGGTTTTGATGACGACAAACTCATCAACAAAAAGAAGAAAAGAAGACTTCGAAGAAACAACGCTACAAAGTTCATCAATAGTCTAGAAGTCTTAGTTTAGGTGAGTTATGCTTCTAAAGGTCTATTAAAGCATAAAGTCTCTTAAAACACCTTAACTAATCAAGCTAAGTGTTTTCATAACTTAAAAGAAGTAGAAAACCTTAAGCAGATCTCAAAGGATCAAGTTTCTGGAAGATGGACTTCAATGTAATCGATTTCAGGATTCTGGTAATCGATTACACCTAGGCAAGTAATCGATTACTTGTTGTTTGTAATCGATTACATGTTTGAAATTAAAATTCAAACTGAAACGGCTATTAGTGTAATCGATTACACTAAGTGATGTAATCGATTACCAGAACGAAAAGTTACATCTTTTCATGAACCATTGTGTCCCAAACCTTTTGAAAAGGGTTGTGATGGTTCAAGGACGTTTCCCTTGCCTATATAAAGTCCATTTGAGTCCAGAACACAAGAGACAACACACAACACATGAGAATACAACATTAGGCCAAAGCTTTGTCAAAACTAGTTCATCTTTTAGAACTTAAACCTTCAAGAGCCTAAATTCTGAGTTCATGATCTTCATGTCTATAAGAACACTTTAGTTGTTCATATCTTGAAGAACTCAGAATTGTATTATGCTTAAAAGCCTTAAAGCATAAATTCTCATGATCAATCCATTTCTATGTTAAAGGATTGATACAGCCAATTGTAAACTCTTCTTCATCTCTTTCTGTAAGATTGAGTTTTCACCGTTGTCACTGAAAGTGGTATACTTTCAGGGTATTGATTGAAGGTGGTTTAGCCTTCAATGTCTGAGGGTGGTTTGCCTTCAGGAACTGAAAGCGGTTTGCTTTCAGGGGCTGTTGAAAGTGGTTTGCTTTCACAAGATATTGGTAGAAATTCTTGGGGTCCTTGGGTTAGGAACTTGTAAGAGATTTTTATCAATAGTGGAAAAATCCTCAAGGGGTTTCTTTGAGGGACTAGACGTAGCCTTCGGTGGATTGAAGGTGAACCAGGATAAAACTCTGTGTGTTATTTCCTTCATCCTTCATCTTTTACTTTCAAGTAATACTCAATTCCGCTGCAATCACAACAATCGTCTTGTGATTATCATCATCTTGAAAGTAACATTTTCAATAAGGCGAAAATCGGGGCAACACTGATTCACCCCCCTCTCAGGTTGCTATTGTACTAACAGTTAGATTCAAACGATTAAATGAATTATTATGTTTTGATAATTAACAATTTCATTAAGGTTTAATATCATTAGAGATAGAAGTCCTTACACGTTGAAATTTCTCACATCCAGGAAAATCTATCCACTTGAAGAATTGAATGAATCACAAGGTGTTATCAAGAAAAACAGTCCTACAAGAGGAAACCGTCCGGCCCTCACTGAAGACTAATTGCATACACCTTCAAGAAGAGCTGTCAATATATACAAAGAAAGCAACCATGTGGAGACAGTCCGGTGACTCCCAGAAGACCAAACCGTGCCTACAAGCTGAAAACATCTTTTGGAAGGCATTCAATCAGCTATGCACTCTCAAAGCCAAAAATCACTTGATAGAGTTGAAACAGTCCTGCGCTTGAACAAACAATGATCAACAGGAAGACTGGTTTGCCAGAAGCTGAATAAGTCTGGCAACAAATCATGAGGAAACATTCTCAGCTTTGAAGTGTCTCTAGCTTCATACAAAGCAGTTGAGTAACAACTTATACAAAAGGAGAACTTCAACAGTGGCACAAAAGAAGGAAGCGTCCAAGCATCTTCAAATCAAGAATACTCTAATCTTCAAGAAAGGTTGAGATGAGAAAGTTCGTCTTCCCATGCAACTCGTTTAGTGGCGTAGATCTATAAAGACCGCGTATGCCGAATCTTAATGAAAGAATCTGTCTGGAAGTGTTTGAGTATGCTCTTGAGATATTCAGATATGATCATACTCATTGGCAATAAACATGATGAAACATTTGTCAGCATGTTGCCTACACAATTGAGAGATTGTGGGTGCTTCCCAATCAACTCATTCCTTTTTGCTTCACTCCCTCAACCCTTGAACTACATTGTGTTCTTCCACACAAGTTTTCATGCGGTTCAGTAGTACACCTTTTCCTTCATAGAAAGACGTATTTATATGCAAAGATATAAAATATAACTGTTACTGACTTGTGGCTTTAACTGTTATCTTCATTTGAGTGCACTATAGTTCCAATGGCTGTACTCTGATAATCAAGTTTCCATCTATTTGAACTTGAGTCTTCCTAGGTTGAACGTAGCTTTCTTCAATGATTCAACCTTCACCATCTTCTTGATGTCGCTTGAATCCATCGTCCGTACGTTCTGAGCAGAGACCCGTTGAAGCAGGTGGGATGTGACACTGATGAGAAAATCGTCAGAGAGTACAATAGTGAATAATGGTTTACCTGATTGAGGCATTGAATACATCCACTTGAGAGAGAAGGGCGACGTTGGAAAAGATTCCCAGCCTTTTGCACTTTCATACTTGCCCTTGGGAGATAGTGTTTTACAAGATTTGCTATTTATCTTGTCATATTAGATAGTTCTTCAGCCACAACTCTGTAGAAATCATTCACATGTTGAAAGTAGAATCCAGTGGACTATGCTTCTAGTAGACACTTCTTTTGGAAATCTTCATGAGCGTTTTAGACGTGAACAAAATGCACCTAACTTCTAGTAGATTTGATCTTTTGGCATACTAGACCATCAACGTACATTAGTTGTTTCCAAATAATGATTGTGATGAGAAATTCATTATTGTTAAACTTCTTCAAAGCACACAAACTCTTTTTAGATAGATAGATAGTATGTCTTGAGGAGTTTGTGTATCTTGATTTGATAGACTAAGTCAGGTAGTGTTATGCATTGTCTTCTTCTGACTTCTTAACCTATCTGGCCAATAGGTTGAGATCCATGTTTCCAAGCTTGAGGTCTTGAATGTCTTCCACTATATCAACTCAAGATTTAATCAGACGATAAGAGTTGTAATGAGGTTTCTTGTGATTGAGCGTCGTCTATAGGTCTTTCTCTTAAGTAGTCTTTTCCTTTGATAATGAGAATTGTCAAGTCATCAATCTAGAGTGAGGACAAGATATGCCTTCTTTAGGAGTGAATTGGACCTTGACATTCTTGACTCCTGAAGTTCTTAATATGATGAAATACCTTGACTTCAGGATTCCCATGTCTTTAGTCTTGATTCATTCATAGTGTCTTCTATAGTCTTCTGGATTGATCTACTTTGTAGACAAACTTACTTTGATAGCTTTTGAGCAATTAACCATTCTTCTTGAGCTTAACTGCAACTCCTTGCTTCTTGGCTAAATCTTCTTGAGCTTGTCCATAGGTTGTATGTTATTTTAATAAGCTTGTTTCTAATGAACTGTAAACTAGACAAAACTTGATCCCGTTCTCCAAATGACCACTACTCCTTGCTTACAATGAATGTTGATGAACACTCCATAGCCATTTTGAATTCAGTCTCGTAATGCATGGATGACTTTTGGATTGTTCCCATCTTCATCTCCTTTTATCTTCTATGCCTTTTCCTTCCTTTATCTTTCGTTTGATGATTTTCTTCATTCTTTATTATATCTTCATTCCTGTATTTTGATTAACACTTAGAGATCACAGGATCATTAACTTTTATAACTTTGTGAGTTGTCATCATTAAAACCTTGTCCACCTTTGAGACAGAGACTTTAGAAGGATCTTCCTCCATGTTGTCATCTTCGTGCTCCTTAGCAAGTACGTGGTCACCTAGTTCCCCCTCCGTATCGAGGTCGATCGCCACCCCAGTCAAGTCGACATGCGCCATCTCAACTTTTTAGTGCGCTCCACATGCATAGGGTGAAGCAGGCAGTTAGGAGAAGCAGGACTTTACTCTAGTTCCTCCTTCACCGATGTTGGAACCGGTGAAGCTGGTGTATAAGATGGTCCCAGTAGAAGACTATGGTTCAAAAGTAATGCCTAAAGATGAAGCGGCAAAGCGGTCTACAAGGGTCATCCAATACAACATAACCCAGTGCACTTCTCTCTAGGAGCGCTCACCCAATAATAGGCGTCAGTAGCAGCCTCGTCTTGTCTCCTCGACGCACCCGTCCCACATACGCTGAGCACGACCGTCGAACACCAACGCATCTGAACTCTTTGAATCAAGAAGATCAAACCCGATCTTGCCTGAAGGCCAGGTCGTCCTCCACGATGGCATCACCATATATGGGATCTCCATGTAGATCCAACCAAAAAAGAAAGAAATGGGGCAAGGGTCAACTACCTTAAGCATATGGAAATAGCTCTAACTATGTGACCCAAACACAACCAATACAGTTCATACATAACAATCATCAGAATATCAAACACTCAGTCATTGTAGTGATTGGGGAAAGTCTAGTCATTAAGTCAGTGTGCATGAATGAAATGTCATTTCAACCAAATCCGGATATACGACAACATCTGATACACGGGAGGTGAGATAAATCACTCAGCTCCGGTCTATTAGCCTCAGCTAATAACTATTTTGATGAATGCCACTTCATAGGAACACCCTATCGACGCCCTGAATAACACCCTACCAGAATTTCGATATGGTACACAACCGATTTCACTGCGGGCCAACACCCTACCAGACTTTTGATACGGTCAACTACCGATCTACCTGCGGGCCAACAAATGCATATGCCATGCTCTAGACTAAACCAGTCAGAACTGGTGGTTCATCCTTAGAGAACCTGTCCATTTCTCCTTGAGCATGACTACCACCACATAGGTGTTCAACATTCCATAAGGTCGGTCTCGCTCATTATTTGAGTGTCCGCCATTCTCAGTCAGCAGTCGATAACAATATATCTCAAATATAACATCATCATGCATAGCATCATCATATAACATATGTACAGTTCGTAGCATCATTACCAATTCATGGATTCAAACATGTTATCATTCGACATAATTAAGACAGAACAGACAACAGTTCAAGTCATATATCAGATATCACAATTCAAGTCATATAACAGTTCAAATTATATAATAGTTCAAATTATATAACAGTTCAATAATGTATCATGTAGTCATATCATTTAGCAGTTCAAGTCCTCAGACATATCATATATTATTCACATAATAGATCATGCTTCAACTATTCGCATATAATCATATCATATATCCATTCCAAACATTTCAAACATATCAACAACCAACAAACAACAATCACATAGCAGGATTTTCTGAAAATGCGTAGAAGCCCTTACTCAGTACGTTGTCCTCGTGAAATGCCCCTCGTACTAACCTCGAATCGAACTCGAGCCCCGTACCTTACACAAGATACATACTAACTTAGTCTCTAAAGAAAACATAACTTAACTCCTTATTTAAGGATACTAACTGATTAAGAGTGTATATGAAACTACATGCTCAAACTTAATAATTAATAATAAAGGAAACCAATTTTAAAGAAAGGTCCTTCAACTATTATTATTTATAAACAAGTCCTTATAATTTTTGGAAATCCCACTAAAGTCCTTTTAACTTAAAGAAATTATACTTCAGTCCACAAACGTTGTCATATCTCTACTTTAGTCCTAAATTTTTTGTAAAATATGATTTTAAGTCCTTAGAATTTTAAAAATATTAATTTTAAACCTTATTCTTTTAAAAATATAAGATTTAGTCCTTATACTTTATAAAACCTCACAACAAGTCCCTAGCTTATTAAATTTTCTGAAATCTAGGTATTGCTTTTGGCGTTACCTTTTAAAAGGCATTAAATTATTTTAATTTTATCAAACACGTTTTCAACACTAGAACACATCAAAAAAGGTTGAAAATCAAAAATCCAAAACCCTAACCACTTGCATAGGTTCGTCCATCACACTTTAATAAGAAAGGAAATTTCTTTTTCAAAAACTAATTTCATATTTGGGTTTATCTCATCATTTAAAGAAAGGTTCATGTTAAGTACTTCATCAAATAAGCTATTCCTCAAAATCACTTTTGACCAAAAAACGACTTTTTCAAAAACAAATTAGATGAACACTTAGATCAAGGTAGTGGGACTAATTTTCCCTAAAGGTTCATAGTGAAAAGTTCACTTGAAAATCACTTTTCCATCACAAAAATTAACTTCTAAGAAAAAAACATATGGTTGTGTGGATCTCACCATAGCCTCTAACATTTATGAAATCATTTTCCTTAAAGCTCAAATTGAACATTTTAAAATCTAGATTTAAATCAAAACACTTAAAATTATGCATGAAATAGGTATCAATAGAAAGAGAAAGAAGCATCCTACCTTTTGTATGAAGGAATGAAGCAAGAAAAATCAAAGGTTGATAGTATTTAGGAAGTGTTCGTGCGTGAATCTTCGACGACGGTGCTCTCGGAGAAGCAGTGGCGAAGCTCAACCTCACTCTGTCATGATTGAGGCGGAGCCTCTGAGTTGCAGTTGTAGTGCGCCGGGGGCTCCTGCAAAAGACACTCTGACGCTCAAGTCAGTGTTGGAGCAACGAGAGCATCCAAGAGCTCAGCTTAATCATGTAAGAATGCATAGCAAACTTGTGATGTAAGTAATGAGTGAGAAGCGTCCCACAGAGAATGATAGAATCATATTTATGGGCACCGGAGGTCCTCTGTAGGTGTTGGACAAAAGATCTTAAGTGAGGCTTCCAAGCGGGAGTGGCTGTGAGCCGATCGGCTGCGTAGCGCTTCCCTCAACCTTTGTCCTAGCCGGTCAGATAAAGGGCCTCCAAGCCAATAGTGCTCTTCCCTAGCTTAGGTCATGCAAGCTGCCTCTTGGGTGTATGTTGAAGAGCATCCCTAGTAGGCTAGCTGCTACGCTGTCGGGTCATATGGCTGAAGAGCTGACCGGAGCAAGAGCCCATCAACTTGTCTTGGAAAGTATTGGCATGTCAAGATGTATGAAGCTTTTGTCGAGATACCTTCTTGCTACTTTCTGAAGTCCCCCTCTACTTGAGTATCAGGCTCCGTTTTTGTAGTCATTCCAGACCCTTTGATTTGTTCTACTTAGAGTCTGTTTCGAGGTTCAGAAGTGTCGTTCGGCTTTGTCTTTGAACCGAGATGGATGTGCCTGACCAGGCTTGGTGTGACATGTTGAGTTGGCTATATGTTGAAAGGACTTCTTACGTCTTTTAGTTCAAAAACCGTTCACCAAAAAAATTTATAAATTGTCACTTAACTACTATTAAAATCCCTTTCAAGACTCAGTTGTAGTATAGCAACGGGTATTGTCAAATCCACACATAATTGTGGTACAAATGTCGTTCTTTAATGTAACTAACTAAAAAATGGATAAAATGAAAGACTGTTTGAAGTTTTTTTAACAAAACTATAAAAAATAACATATTGGAGTTTGAGCAGTTAAAGAAACTGTTGGGATTAGTTTTCACCGATTGAACTTAATGCATTTCCTAAGTTCATTAATAAACCTTGTCCTATGTTGGTTTCATCACATCATTTCACCTCTCTCCTTGCTTGCTTCCTCTCTCTAGGATCCTCTCCTAACTCGAGCTCTGGTCTTGAAAATCTCTAATTATGAGTTCTCCAATTTCTGAATTGCTCTTTGTTCTGTTCTGGACGAATGTTTTTATAGGCCGAACTCAACACAGGTCTTTGAGCAACCTGTTTCCCTTAATGAAGGGTTTCCTTAGCCTTTTAATCGCTGAACGGTTTCCTGGAGTGTTGAGCGGCCAGAGAAGGTGTTCTGCTCATTGAGCGATTGTCCTTTATCGCTAAGCGGCCAGAGAAGGTGTTCTGCTCGCTGAGCAGTTGTCCTAAGGCGCTGAGCGACCGGAAACTTGTACTCTTTGCCCAGTTCTTTCTGTCTTTATGAAAAATCCATCCAAAACTTCATTCTTGCATCAAAAATGGGGATAAAACATAACAAAATCCAATACAGACCCATTCTTGGCAGAATTCCAAATATATACAAAATTAGAGGAGTTTAACATAGAATATTCATTAAACGATCAAGATAAGTGTCAATTAAAGGCTATAAAACTATGCATATTTGACACTTATCAACTGCCCCCAACTTAGCACTTTGTTTATCCTCAAACAGAGGTAAAGACTGTAATCAAACAAGCATGGCTAAATCATTTTCAAAGCTCACATTGCAAGATCTCAAATTGAATCAATGATCCAAACAGAAACATGATGCCCACAATAGAATGCATAACATTGATACAACTACTCATCAAACCTGAAACACAATAGGCACACAATCAATCACTATGAATCAGGAAATCACTCAATCTAGCTTAGATATAGCATTTGAGTCAAGTAAGGTCAGTGTTTTACTCATGTGCATCACTGAATCACAGAATTCAAGATTTTTACCTGTCTCCACAATCATCAAAGTTACATGTTCAATCAAGGATCACTAAGGACTTTTCAAGGTTGTAATGAGGCTTGGCTTCAAAGATATTGGTTTTTCAAGATATGCAAAGAAGCTTATCAAGCCTAAGAGAGCAATCAATCTTACTTTCATGCACTTCACTCCCCTCAAATTGCTTTAAACCAACTCTCATTCACCATTTTCTTTCAATTCTACCATTTCCTTTTCATCAATCTCTTCTTTATTTGCTTTTTGTTCTTTTCTTGCTTTTTCTCTTTTTTCTTTTCTTTTTCTCTTCCTTTTTGTTTTTGTCTTTTGCTTTTCTTTTACAAAGTATTTACAAAGAGATTGATACAATCATTCATAAACTTAGCACAAAGAATTTCTCCCCCCAACTTGCATACTTCCCACACTTATGAATGCTCTCTTAGTCTATCAAGCTAAGGTAAGTCATTGTTTTTCTTTTAAGCTTAGGGTTATAACAAGAATGAAATTTTTCAATTGTTAGGCTCAAAGGAGGTAGCAAATGGATATTACTTGACAGGTAGGCTATTTGGCTAAGTGGCTATATATACAGAACAAAACATGCCTTGAGCCTTTCCTATCAATTCCATGCAACCAATGATATCAGAGACTCAAACAAAATCAACCATGAAATGTAGTGATGTTCTCTCAACTCACAGTGTCTAGGAACACTCCCTCACAAGCTAAAAAGTTTCAAATTTCCCAGATTTTCAAGCAATTTTCATGTCATGCTTCAAGAATTCCATGTGAAATCATGTAATCATAGCATGTCATGAAATCAATGAGTTCAAACACAATTTCCATCATGAAATTTGATATCCTTTCTGCAAGTGCACAGAGGTACCGAAGTAATATAAAAGATATCGTTCTCCACAGGGATATGAATTGATTTTGGACTTTAAACTCAATTGTTAGAGTAGAAAACAAAAAGATATATTTTGGTTGTTTTTGTGATTATGATAACGTGAAGCAAGAAGAAAGAAAACTGTGGTAAAAATAACACTCGGGTTTGAGTTTCACATAACCAAATTATGTCTTTTACAAACTGAAAATCATATGAACTCGGAAATCGTTCTTAGGTGCTCTAGCCTAGGATTTCTACTTGTTAATTCCTCAATCAAACAAAACTTCCATATTAGTTAATTCAATTGAAGCATGAGTTCTTAGTTTAGGCCAACACAATAAGTTTCCACCCTTATTCCTAAGTGGAAAATAACAGATCAATCTAATCTCATTTCCCTTTAATCTTACCAACTACTGTTGTGCAAGAGAAAGCATGATAAACTTGTGTGCACCAAGCATAATTAAGCACGGGGAAGAAGATACAGAGACTAATTACTTTTATTCATGTGAAAACATAAGTTTAAAACATAACTGGAGAAATGATTCACTACAAACTCGAATGCTAGAAAGCACTAGCCAAGCATGGCTAGATTAAACATAAATCTAATAACATAAACCTGGATAAAAGGGCTCCAAAGGCCTCTTAAAAGCTTCAAGAACAAAGCTACAAATGAAGGAACTTAGCCAAGTATAAGATTCCAGGATTGATACAAAAGAAAAGCCAAGAACCGAATTTATAGCCAAACTGTCAGCAGGCCAACGCCTGGGCGTTGGAATGCAACGATTGGGCGCTGGGACTGGATTAAATTGCACGAGTTTTGGCAGAATGCCAACGCATGAGCGTTGGCGTTCCAACGCTCAGGCGTTGGGAGGCCGTCAGACTCCTCATTTCCTTGCTCATCTCTTTTGATTCCTTTCATCAATGCAATTAAGGGACTTCATTGTGGCATTAAAGGATGTTTTGCAACAGCTGAAGCCTCCATTCTTCATCATTTCTCCATTTTATCACATGTTAAACAAACTTGATTCTTCATCTCCTCCTTCAATTCAAAACCATTCAGCCTTCATTCTCTTCTTTAATGCTCATTTTCCCTCATCATGGCTCTATTGAAACCTCATTACAACCCAATAAAAACTAGAAAACTAAAATGCTATAAACACTACACTAAACTTAATAAAAACCCTAGTAAATAAAATAAAACACTAACCTACTATGCTAGTGCATAAATTAAATAAAAACCTACCAAACTAAATAAAAACTATAAAAGACTCAAATGAAAGGAAATAAAAACAAAGGAAAAGAAAGGGAAAATATGCTTATAATCTTGGGTCATCAAAATCACTAATATCAATTCACTTCAAAGCATACATCAATCAATTCTTATAAAAGTCATGCTAGCATTGAAATAATCAAATAACAATGGAAATCAGGACAACAGTGCTATATATAACCCTATACTATAAAAATGAAAGTAAAGGTAAAGTAAAAAGAACTCCCTCATGATTCTATGTCTTTAGGCCAAACAATACCAGCAATAATTGATTCCTACTAACAGTCACTTAAACTTTATGTCAGTACACAAAAGGGAATGAAAATAATCATGAATTCCATTAAAACAATCCAAACTCTGGTTTATAAGAAATTAGACTTCAAGATCTTTCCAAAGAGTGGTCATTTGCTTAATTCCGATAAGAGACGAAGAAGTTATGATCGTTTGAAGTCAAGAGACCAGAGCTGTTTCAGTGCAGGTCGCTGAGCGATCCAGGAATGTCGTTGAACGACCGGAGTGGTACCCAAGGTCGTTGAGCGACCACGGAACAACATTTTATGCAGAAAACAGCAAAAACACAATTGGGTAGGTCAAATTTTGAGTTTTGAATTTTCTAAGCATACCAATTGACCCAACCACACTCATTCATCATATGAAACATGTCTAAGTTTTAAAATTCAACATTCAAGCACATTTTTCTAAAGATTCAAAGCTCTAAACAACTTAATAGGCCAAATTTTGATTTACATATTTCTAGCACATGCCAATTGATTCAAACACATTTATATAACATAAGAAACTTGTGCAAACATTAGAATTAGACATTGAAACTCAATTTCCTCAAGATTCAAAATTCCACACACTAAATTACTTCCAATGAGATTTTCAAACAAAAACCACAAGTGTATGTTCAAATTTTTGAAATCTTCAGTTCTAATGTTTCCAAAACATGATGAGCACATTCCAAATACTAAACAAGATATGTGAAGCACAAAGTTACATAGTTTTAAGCACAACAAAAAATCACTACCCTAGTTATAAAGCAAACAAAAACCAAGAAAAACCAATAAAAGAACAAAACAAACTTTTGGGTTGCCTCCGAGGAAGCGCTTGTTTAACGTCACTAGTTTGACGCAAACATGATCAAGGTGACCACAAACAAGGGTTATAGTATAACCCCTTCTGTTTCTTATGCCTTTTGACTTGGATTTCATCCAATTTTCTTTGAAATCCTATGCAAGTCAATAAGAAGAAAGTATTTTTCTTGATTTTCAGTATCCAAGTCAATTCACCTGCATTCAACTCACATGCCAAGCTACTTACATGCATATGAATAGATGAAAAATTTCAATTCTTTGAAGTTTTTGATGCAATATGCTCATGAAACCTATCACCAAACACAAAGCCTACATGCTTATCATTAAGAATTTCGTTATTGCATTGATGATGTGATATGTTATTAGAATTTTAACGCCCCAATTTCAAGGTCAGGGGTCACATAGTAATTTCGCGGAAATATATAAACCTCTCAAAATGACTCAATTTTCAAAAAGAATTTCGACTCTCAACAATTATTTAATCATAATATTATTCCCATAAATAAATAATCAACGCGCAACAGAAAATAATTATAATTATGTACCACAATGTGCTAAGTTATTTCAAAAATAAACAGCAGAAATAAACTCCTTCAAGTCTTTGAATCTGCTCTACCATCATCTTTAACTGCTCCCAATTTATTCTTCGTTTAATTCCTCGCGCTGTAAATCTATGGTGTTAAGCGCCCAAACAACAAACAAGCAAACATAAAGGGTTAACTCCTAAAACAAACAACAAGAGCAATAAACAAACAACATGCTAAAAGAAATAAAAACAGTAACAACAATAGATAAACAGAAATAGCAAAACAACAAATATAGCAGTAAAACAACAACATCAACTTTATACAGAACAACAATATCCAAACAGAAAAATTTATTAATCTCATATAACTCAAGATAATTTCCACAATCAATGCATGTTAATCCTCAAAATGCAACTACATGCTCTTCTCTAGCCACAATCAATATATCGACCCAAACGAGGGTGAATTCGTCCCAAACGGGGGTGAATTCGTCTCAAACGGGGACAGGAGGATCACATGGGAATGACAACCCAAACAACCACCCTTAGGTAGACCACATGGAACAACAACCACGAGATACCCTCAACCTCAAGCATGCATATGCTATGCCAATAATGATCAACCTCATGAACTAACAGTTCACAGTATAAACACATGTTAACAATTTCCCAAGTTCCCAATTCACAACATCATGTTATAAAAGCATTCAAAAGAAATATCTTAACCACCATTGTATACTCCAAACATTGCACAGAAAAGGTATATTCAAATTTCTAGAGAACTCAATCACAATCAAAGCAAAACAGAATAAAAGCATTCAAGACTCTAGACTCTCTAGGACGTGAGTTAGCCATACCGTCGATTAGGTTGCATAAACTTGTTCTCCCACCTGAGCAAGATAAAATTATGAACAAAAATCATTGAAACAAAGGTGGAAAAAAACCCCCTAAAAGGATTTTTCAGCAATTTAAACGAAGGCAGCAATTTGTTGTCAGGGGCCCAGCGCCCATGCGCCGGGATGCCAATGCCTAGGCGTTGGATCCCTGTCTGGCACACGTCATGGGTAAAAACCTAGCGCCCAGGCGTTGGCTCCCTACCAGGAGCCCAGAAAACATCAATTTTTCACACATAATTGATTTTGAACCCACTTTTTCGTAGACAAGATTTTTCCCAAGGACAAAACAAAGGGGAAATTAATAGAAGAAGGAAATTTTCTCAAAATATAAGAAATTTTTAGACACGATGGTTGCTTGGATAAAAGAGTTTTAAGAAACCGTTTAAATCCTAGAACGACGTCTCAACAACAAAAAAAATTTGCAACGTAAGGAGAACGAGAGGAACCAACCTGTAAGACCCTCTATTTTCGTAAATTGCACTTTGGTCCTTGAACTGTTTGTAATTGTGATTTAGCCCTTGGGATTTATAATATTATGATTTGATCCTTGAATGATTGATATTGTAATATGGTCCTTGATTGAAAAGGATATAATTGTTTAAGTTACAACAAGATGAGTTTTGGTTTAGCGGTTGAGACTTGAGTATTTCGCTTATGGGACGAGGGATCGAATCCTGTTTAACGCTGATTTATTTTCTTCTTCTTTCCTACTATTTTCGAAATTTTGAGGGAGGAATGAAGAGGGAATATCCTTTTGCGCCTTGGTGATTTCTGATTTATTGAAGAAATAATTAAGTTGGTAACATAATTTATTTTAACCGAAAACAAGACCCGATACGTTCTGTTTTTTAAGGAGCTTCAAGGAGGGAAGAAGTCAGCCATTTTTCCCCTACTTTTACTAGGGTTGTGCGTGTGAATTATGCTGACCATCAGCATATTCCCTTGTCCTTTTCTTCCTTCCATCTCTGCTGAGTTTGAATTTATAGATTTAATAAAAAGAAAAATAAGAAAACAACACTATTGAGGGGAATATGCTGCTAAAGAATAGGGAAATAAGCTAAAGTAACTCCTCACTCCTTGTGTGGTGCGTTCAGCATATATTGGGAAGAGAAAACAGATTCATTCAACTCCTCTTCACTCAACAAACACGTTAGACACTCCTGAGATAAACCAGTCCAAGTGCAGAAAACCCATTTCCTCTTGTTGCTGCCAAGTTTATCCTACCTTATGGTGTTATTCCTCCTCCCCGTTGCTGCTGCATTACTCTTGGAGAAAGCCTTGGAATCTTCTAACATTCTTCTTCAGAAACCCCTCACTTGTGTTCTTGGTAAGCCCTTCCTTTCCTCAATACATTTCTGAGTTTTATTCTCGTTTGTAAACTCGATTTTAACCCAAAACCATTTCTGTTTTGGGTCCGAACTTCCTTTTCAAAGCCGGAGCTTGAGCACGAAATTCTCTTCATTTCTAAGATGAGGATGAGCATTGGAGCGTAGAGGACGAACACAAGACCATACATTCGATTCCGGAGCCATACTCGAGGTTGGTTCCGCTCTACACCCTTGTTCCTTTACCCTAGCTAATTTAGGACTTTTGGACGTTGCAAATTTAATTGGAAGAAATTGATTTTTATAGCATGTTTAGAAATCTAAGAAAGGTTGATAAAAATCCTTAGTGGAATCATTTCTAAAACCTCATTTCTGTGCCAAAAGTGATTTTTGTGCCCTGCAGCAGAGGGCCCACGCATGTGCGTGGCCACTCCCACGCACATGCGTGGGGGACATTTCCTCTCTGCCTTGGCCACGCATGTGCGTGGCTATTCCCACGCCATGCGTGGGAGTGGCAACCAGCAGGTGATGTTTTTCAGAAACTTGTCATTTTGAGCTATTTTCAATTCTGGTTTTTCTGAAACTTCTTTTCACCCTTAGGACACCTTATTGCGGGTTGTTTGTATGATTTTTGATAGGTGTAACTTGAATCTTATGCCAAGGACGCGTAGGTAACGGTAACTTCTTTCTAGGAAATCGATTGTCATTTTGATTACTTGTTTCCTTGTGAACTATGTTGTTGTTGGGCTGTGAACATGTTTTGACTGTTGCTATAACATGCTTTACATGATATCCATTATATTGGAATTGATGATATAAATTGTTTATTTGTTGTATTGGTATGAGGACAAATTGATTTTGAGAAAGTTCGATTAAAAATTGCATGAGACTATGACCATTGAAGAGATTATTGTGTGAACTGTTGGTTCATGACGTTGTAATATTTTGTCATAGCATATGCGCTATTTAGGATTGTTTAGGATTGATGTGACGGGTGCTTGTCTCGTGGGATCAACCGAGGGCAATGTGGTGGGTGCTTATCCCACGTGATTGTCCTGCCCTTGTTTTGGGAAAAACTTGGTCATAGCTATGCATATAGTTACTGTAGGAATAACTTACATATTTTGGAAAAATTAATTGAAGACTCTGTTTAATAATTGTTGTTTACTCATGCTGCTTTTGTGAAATCGTTGCTGTTGTATTCTATTTCTGTTACTGTTATTACTGTATTTTAATGTTGTATGTTGTTTCTGTTTTCTTAAATTGTCACATTGTGATAATTATTTATTTGCTATTTTTTGAAGTTAACCCTTTCTGTTTTGTTTGTGTGTTTGCTTGGGCACTTAACGCCACAGATGAGCAGCACGAAGGTTAACTCTGAAGATTTATATTGGGAGTTGAAGACAAGGGAAAATGTTGAAGAAGCATGGAATTTTCTGTTTCTGTTTTATTGGAGACTTAGAAAAATTTATGTTGTCGTTATTTATTATTTTTACTATTTCCGTTAAATTATGATAATTATGGGGTGATAATTACATTTGAATATTTATTGAGCGACGTTTGTGTTTTTGAAAAATTGAGTGGTCTTTTTTAGAGGTTTAATAAACTTAAATTCCGCGTATTTACAATGTGGCCCCTGACCGAAAATTGGGGCGTTACATTTGTGGTATCAGAGCGATGGTTAAGATAACCAGTGCTTATGGGTAATTAGGATTTTTGCATTCTGAGATCGATTAATGGGGTGTCAATCAAAGGAAGAATTTTGTGATTGATTGTTTAATAATGTTATTTGTTTGAGATTGTCCTCTTAGTGGACGATCTAACTGTTATCTGATTGACTAACATTTCTTGGCTATTTTTGTCTTCTGTTTAACCGTTAGTTTTCTTATGAGCAGGAGTAAGAGACTATCGAACCAGAATACGAAAATGGCAGATTCTAACGCAATGAATCAAATAGCAGCCACCATTACCAATTTAACGACGTTGATGACTCATCAGGCCAATGCTGCCGCCGCTAGTGCAGAGGAAGAGACAAACAAGGCTAATCGACATTTGTGGTGAAAATATATTCGCCATATTTCTGTTACTCTCATCCTTTTGATGCCTCATCAATTGAAAATCAATATTAGTGGTCGAATTTGAAGGAAATGAATCCATCGACACATTGAATCAAAGGTATGTGAAAACGTTTAAGTGTCGTTTCTAGGTTTTGATGAAGAACGACACAATGTTCTTCAAAGATGAAAAAGAAGTGCAATAGAAAAGTAGAAAATCGAAAGAAAGGAGAAATGAAACAATTCAAAAGAGAAAAAATGAAATCAAATTGCAGAAGTAAATTTCATTGAATCAAAAGTGAGAATCACAACACCCTCGAGTTCTCTTAGTTAGTCGTCTGTCACATGAGACCTGTAGGTGTCGTTTGAGAGTTTTGAGTAGTTGTATGAATCTGAATAATTTTACAATCAAAGGTCCTATTTATAGGCCAAGTTCCGAATAACTAACTTTGCCACCTAATAGACACATGTCTATCCAAAATAAACTAAATTAACTACTAGTAACTTCCAATAACCACTTCTGATGACTCTTCATGTCTTGCTCGAATTCTTTTCGACCTTGCACCATTTTCAATTTGCTTCCATATTGCTAAGACTTTAGATATGTTCTTTGTCTCACCATATTTCTTCGACTTGCTTTCTTGAACTAGCAGCAGATGATGCTTGCAGACAATGCTGGCATGCATGCATGGAAACTTCACGTTCAGAATCTTCAAGTCCTTGCCAATTTGACAAATGATTTCAACCAATATTGCCAACACCATATTTAAACTAAGAAATTAAACTTAGCAAAACTTATTATCTTTGGTCTCTTGGTATTTTGACCAAGATAAATTTCTAGTATTAACAATCGTTTATTGAAAGTATCCTATCATTTACGAAAAGGTTTTGAAAAAATATATATATATATATATATATATATGTGGTTTAGAAAATCAAGTTTTAGTACGAACACAATTGAACCCCCCCTCGCTTTCTTGTGTTGTCCTTGTTTCATCATAAGGCTCAACTCTGACCGGCTTCTTGAAATCCTTAGGGATTTTGATATTCATGATTTCTATGCAGAACAGAGTCGGTAGCCTTGTATTGACTCCTTCCTTCAAAACAGATTCTCGTTCCAAATACTTTTCTCCTTCATGCACCTGACTGTGCACAGGTTCTTGAGGTTTCTTCACTCTTTCTTGTCGTCTTTCACGATTTGGAGAACTAACAACGTTCCTAGTGGCAGTTTGATGCTTCGATTCATGGAGAGATCTTTCCAGTTCATGAATCCTTCATTCCATGTTTCGCAAGAGTTCCTCCGCATTTGTCTGCGTTTGATGTTCTGGAGTTCTTCCGTGGAAGCTTCCTCTTGCTGCGATGGTTCTCTTTGGTTTGGAGCACATCGCAATGACGACGAAATTATTTGTGAATTATTCTCCTAGACCATCATTCCTATTGAATTCACTTCATGCTGCCTTGTGTTTGCACCATCACGAAGCTTTAAAGACTTGTTGGTTACTAGTTTGGTGGTAGAAAATGGCTTCTAAGTAAGGTGAAAAAAAAGTGGAATCACCGTGAGCTTATCCTTTGAAATAGAGGAAGAAAAAGGAAGAACTGTAAAATCTTCCTCACAGACGGCACCAAAATTTTGTGCATGAATCTTGGACGACAGTACTCTTGGTGGAGTAGTGGCGGAGCTCAGCCTCATTCTGTCATGATTGAGGTGGAGCCTCTGAATTGCAGTTGCAGTGTGCCAAGGAGGGACTTGCAGAAGACACTCTGATGCTCAAGTTAGTGTTGGAGCAACGAGAGCATCCAAGAGCTTAGCTCAAACATGTAAGAGTGCATATCAAACTTGTAATGTAAGTAACGAGTGAGAAGAGTCCTAGAGGGAATGATAGAACCTGTATTTATAGGTGTCGGAGGTCCTCTACAGGTGTTGGAGGGAAGCTCTTAAGTGAGGCTACCTAGCGGGAGTGGCTTTGAGCCAATCGGCTGTGCAGCGCTTCCCTCGGCCTTTGTCCGGGTCTGTTGAATAAAGGGTCACTAGGCTAGGAGTGCTTGACCCTACCCCAGGTTGTGCATGATGCCTCTTGGGCGTATGCTAAAGAGCATCTCTGGTGGGTCAGCTGCTACCCCGTCAGGTCATATGGCTGAAGAGCCGACTGGAACAGGAAGGGTATGTGTTTCAGCCAAATGAGGAAGAAAAGGAAGAAGAAAAAGATTTGGTTTTTCTCTCCCAATTATCTCGTACTCTCTCTCCAAACTTGCAAGAACCAAGAACAAGGAAAAGAAGCAAAATGACACACACCAAAGGTGTGTTGGACGTGGCATGTATTATATGGGTGAGGAGGATTACAAGTTTTCCATTTGGACCCTATTTGATACCCCCTTGATAGCGAGATCGCAAGTGTACGATTTACTATCGCGTAGTAAAAAAGATTGAACCCAAGGGATAGGTGTTCTTATTAATATAAAATTTAGTACTTGTGCAAGAAATTAAAAGATGAATAGATGTTGTTGTTTTTAGAACAAGAAATAACAAAAGCATAAAATGATAAGAGATAAGATGATAAGAATTTAAGCTCTTGGGTTGGTTTACACAGTCTATAAAACATGCTAGAAATTTCCTACTTAATTTCTGAATTTTAAATCCAAAATCATGGTGCTATAGCCTAGAGTTTCTACATCCTAATAGCCTTAAGAAATGTAGAACTTTCTTTCCTAATTACTAACTCCATAGCCTTGGTTATTAGTTAATTAGAAAAGAAGATGAAGAAGGAATTCGGGCCAACACAAAGTTACGTCCATCCTAATTGCCTTAAGAAATGTATACTTATAACCTTTTTTATTTCCTATTTCCCTTACTACTTACCAAATGGCCTTATGACATAAGTAGAAAGCATGAAATCTTTTGTACACAACATTAATGAAGAACAAGGAAATAAAATATGAATTGAAAGTATTATTCAGAAATGTAGGAAAAACTAGAACATGAATTATAAACTAAAACAACCCAAAAACTTAAAGAAGAAGTTAGCCAAGCATGGCTAAAGGAGTCATTGAATTACCCTGGATAGGAGCTCAAATATGGCTTCCCACAAGTCCTAGGAACAATGTTCAAAAGGGAGAAAGAGAGAATACTTGTTGTATTCTAAGAGGTGTGTCTTACAAGTGCAAATTGCCTCCCTATTTATAACAAAAATCTGGCCTCCAGCGCTTGAGCGCTGGCATTCCCAACGCTTGGGCGCGAGGATGCATTAAAAAAGGCTATAAGTATATATCGCTAAGAAATTAGGATAGACGTAGCTTTATGTTGGCCTGAACTTCATCTTCATCTTCTTCTTTAGTTAACTAAATTGCAAGAAATTGGGTTTAGTAATTAGAAAGAAAGTTCTACAATGTGTAAGAGATTAACTTGTAGATATACTAGGCTATAGAATCATGAACTTTGACTTAAAAATCAGAAATTAAGTAGGAACTTGCTAGCATATTTTATATTCTATGTGTTTCAACCCAAGAACTTAATTCTTATCATATTTATCTCTTATCATTTTATGCTATTGTTTGCTTGTTCTAAAACCATCATCAAATAAACATCTTTTAATTTTTCTGCTCAAGTACTAGATATTATAATAATAGGAAACCTATCCCTTGGGTTCGATCTTTTTATTACACGATAATCAACCGTGCACTTGAGGTGTGGCTATCAAGTTGTTGGTGCCGTTGCCGGGGAAAGGTTCTATTCTTGTTATTATTTTGTTTAGTAGTTCTTGTTTATATAAAAAAAATAAAAAAAATAAAATTGTGTTGAATAGGTGCTATTGACTTCTTTTGCTTTGCACCGCAGATTAGTAGAGCAAAGGAGATTAGCAAGAGCCATGTCTGAAACACAAGCGCAAATGGAGGAGCGCCTCCGTGCTGAATACAATGCACGGGTAGAAGATGAAGTCCAAGCTAGACTTCAAAGGCAGGGAGCTGAGGAGGAAGAGCGGGATGCCAACCGTTCCCTTCGTGATATCACAGCCCCCCAGGTAGATTACAATTTTAAGGGAAGTATTGTGGTTCTGGAGGATGCACTACCAAATTTTCAGATTCCTCCACACTTCATCTCTTTGGTTAGTCAAAACCAATTTGGTGGAAGTGTCAATGAAGACTGCCACACACATCTGGAGCGATTCACCAGGCAGTGCTCAACCTTAAGGAGAAATGATGCTCACTTGGATACGGTAAGACTTATGCTATTTCCATTTTCCTTAAGAGATGTGGCAGAGGAGTGGTTATCTTCACAACCACTCAGGAGCATTACTTCATGGGATGATTTAGCCGAGAAATTCACGGCTAAATTTTTCCTTTACAACCGCATAAGGATGTTGAAGCAGGAAATCAACTCCTTCATTCAACAAGATGCTGAAAACCTGTATGAGACATGGGAGAGGTTCAAGGGACTTCTCAGAAGGTTCCCAGGTCACAACATCTCTATCGCAGATCAGGTAGAGAAATTTTATGCAGCTTTAAATGATTATACCAGGGACAAGCTGGACACTGCTGCAAGTGGGGCATTTGATGCTTTGCAGCCACAAGGAGCTCTTGATTTAATTAACAAACTTGCTGCAAGAGCTGCCCATTCAAACCAGGACCGGGCAATAAGAAAAGGTATTTATGAGGTTGAATCTTTTGATGCCGTTGTTGCTTCAAATAAACTTTTATCCAGGAAAGTTGATGCAATGGTCAAAAGAATGGAAGGTGTTCAACTAAGCCCGGAGGAGGCAGAATTAGAGGCTGAGGTAAAGGCTTTAGGGAATTTCCAAAATTCCTATGGCAATACCTATAATCCAAGTTGGAGAAACCACCCTAATTTTTCTTGGAGGGACCGAGGGGGTGGTCAAGGAGAAGCCAGGCAACAGTTTCAGAGGCCATACCAGATTCAGAGGCCACCAATGCCTTTGAACCCAAACCAGGGAAGGAAGATTTTGGAAGAAATTGTTGGTGAAATAGGCCAACAAACTGCACAATTCATGAACGAGACAAGGACAAGTGCAAAGAATCATGAAGCTTCCATTAGGAATTTGGAGGTTCAGGTAGGCCAGTTGGCCAAGACCATCTCAGAGAGGATTCCAGGTACTTTTCCTTCTGATACTCTTGTCAATCCAAAGGAGAATGTAGAGAATGTTTCAGCTATCACTCTTAGGAGTGGTAAAACTATGCCCGAAAGGGTGGTGGAAATTGAACAAGAGGTGAATTGTGAAGACAAAGGAAAAGAGAGGCATGTGCCTAATGTTGCTGAAAAAATTGTTGAAAATGTAATTCCTCCTTCTAAGAAAATTGGCAAAGTACCATTTCCCAAGGCTTTAAAAAAGAATTTGGAAAAACAATTCTCAAGATTTCTTGAGATTTTCAAAAGACTTCAAATAAATATCCCTTTTTCCGAAGCCTTGGAACAAATGCCTACTTATGCTAAGTTTATGAAGGACATCTTATCTAGAAGGAGGAAGTTGAGTGAGATTGATGAAACTGTTATGTTGACTGAGGAGTGTTCAGCAATGGTATCAAGAAAGTGGCCCCAAAAGTTGAAAGATCCGGGGAGCTTTACTTTACCCGTGGAAATTGAGGGATTGCCAAATGCAAAAGCTCTTTGTGATTTAGGAGATAGTATTAACCTCATGCCACTCTCCATGTTTAGGAAATTGGACATGGGAGAGGCCACTCCTACTCTTATGTGTTTACAGTTGGCAGACAAGTCAATAAAATACCCCTATGGGGTTGCTGAAGATGTGCTGGTAAGGGTTGACAAATTTGTCTTCCAGGTTGATTTTGTGATCCTCGACATGGAAGAAGACTCAAAGGTACCATTGATTCTTGGGTGGCCATTCCTTGCTACAGGAAACGCCAAGATTAATGTGGCAGACGGCCTCCTATCTTTGAAGGTAGGGGATGAAAAGGTCAAGTTTTCTATATTCCGGACTTTTAAACATTATGAGTCCGAAGAAGAGGATGAGTTCAAAGATGATGTATTTTTCAAAAGAAAGAAGGTTTCCCCTAATTGATTAAAGGGGAGGGTCTATCTCGGACCTTAACAATGAGCTTGTTGGGAGACAACCCAACTTAGGGATAGTTTATAATTCTGTCTTTTTAATTTTCTGCATCACTCTTGTAAATAAATAAAAGAAAAAAAATTTATGTTCTTGCTGCAGGAAGGGCCAGCGCTCAAGCGCTGGAGGCCAGCGCTCATGCGCTACGCCCCTGCCAGACCCCCCTGGTTCCAGTGTTTGCTAATGCCTAGGCGTTGGGGGCCAGCGCTCATGCGCTAGGCCCCTGGAATCCCAGTTTTATTTTTCGTATTTCCAGCGCCACAGCGTTGGAAACCCAGTGCTCAGGCGCTGGGACCTCTGATGCCCAGTTTTTATTTTAATTCCAGCGCCCAAGCGTTGGCATCCCCAACGCTCAAGCGTTGGAGCTCGGGCAGTTCTCTGTTTTGTTTTTATATTGTTTTCTGTTTTTAATAAATTTTGTGTTCACCCTTTCTTGAAAAGTTTTAGATTCTTTGAGTTGTCCCTTGCTTCTACAATGGTTTTGATTTTTGGGAACTCAAGAATTCTTGTTTTTAAGGTGGACACAATTTTTCAACCCATTTTCTTAAGTGTGCTGTTTTTGGAACTAACAAGTCAAGCAAGTTTGTGCTTGTGAGACTTTTGTTTGTTCAATGTTACAGGATAGGTACCAGAAGGAGAAAGAGCCCTCTTGAACTTAAGTGTTCAAAATTGATTTTTGCATTGAGGTTCTCTTGGACTATTGTGGAAAATTTGTGATTGTGCAAGCTTTTTAGTTTTGTTTTTCTTTTTATAGTTTTTAGCTTTACTTTTATTTTAGTTTTTCTGTTTTATTTTTGCATGAGTCTTAAGTATTTTATCCAGCCTGAATGCTACTATTTCTGTGAGTGCTTTATCTGATTGAACTGCTTTTGAAAAGGTTCTATGTTTTGAAGCGGTTAGGATTGCATGCTGTTAGAATTGATTTTGGATATCTTGATTGTTTTGGTTGTTGGCAAAGTTTTTCTGAGTTCTAAAAAAGGGTACCACTTACCCTATCTTTTTCTGAGAGCTGAGGACTCTGAATTCTTGATTGTGAAATTTTTCTGCCTTGTGTTGCATGTTGATTGGGATTTTGTATACTTTGTAAGTTGAGAAGAGATTATAGGCATTTTTGAAAACTCTTAGTTTTGGTTGAAAAGCAAAAATCCACTAGTAGCCCCTTTTTGAGCCTTAAAAGAGTCATTTTTTTTGGAGCCTACTTTGTGTGATATTTTTAAGTTGTTATTATGATTCATGTGCTATGTTTGTGGGTTTCTCTATAGAAAAAGAAGAAAAATAAGTTGAGGAAAAATAAGGTATGTGCCTTAGAAAAAATAATGAAGTGGTGGGGTGAGAAAGAGTATGAGGGGAGTAAAATTCAAGTCATTCATCCCATACATTCCACTACTTTGTTCAAAAAAAAGAGAAGAGGAAAATTGAGAGGACCCTTGTGTTAATTTGTTGAAGCTCTTAGTAAAAAAAATCACTTAACAACAGATTCTGAGTCAAGCCACTAGAGTTGCCAATTTCTTGAAATCCACACCTTGAATTGTTCAACCCTTTGGCCAAGTTACAACCTTCAAAAATCTCTTCAAAATTACTTAGTTGCATGGTTTCAGTTTTGATTTGAATTATAGGCAGGATTATTGAGCTTTCTTGTTTTTCATGGAGAATATTATTTTGTGAGCTTATTTGATGAACTCAAACATGTTGAAAAGCCAAGCCTAACTTTCTTGATTCTATATATTTAAACATGCAGGTCTTCCATATCCGCTAAGCTTTCTTGGAAAGGTTTTTGTGCTTCAAAGTTTTAATCAGATAAACTTTTTCTAAACTCAGGGACGAGTTTCTCTTTAAGTTTTATCGCTTGAGGACAAGCTGTCGTTGGGTATAGTGGTGTGATGATAGGATATTATATGATGTTTTTAGGTTGTTTTTAGTCTTTTTATTTTATTATTTTTAAAGTCACATATAGGATTTTTATTATTTTTTATGTAGATTTTATATTTATTTTGCATTTTGCATATAGATTAGATTTTATTTGTTTTTTCTAACTTTATTTTATATTTTTAGGATTTTTATAGTTATCATTTTTGTCCAGTGACCGATTTGTAAAGTTTCAGGAAATCAAGGATCAAAGTGTAAAGGTTCAAGAGAGGAGGATGAAAAGTGAAGTTTGAAGGAGTCAAAGGGCCAGAATTAAAGTTCTAACAGAGAGAGAACTTGAAGTGAAATTGAAGAATGTGAAGCAACTCTCTTTGATTTGAGCACATGTAAAATAAGGTTTGAAGGATTAATGGTGGAAGGAAGGAGTTTCAGAACTTATTAGGGGCTGAATGAGCCTAATTAAGCCAATCAATTCCACCATTGAAGAAGAAAGGAATCCAAGAAGAAGCTGCCAGTGTTCGTGCCAGCGCTGCAGCGTTGGAAGTCCCAACGCTCAAGCGCTGTACCTCTGACTAGGATGTGAGTCAGAGGTTGCACCCAGCGCTGCAGCGTTGGAAGCCAGCGCTGCAGCGTTGGAAGCCAGCGCTCAAGCGCTGGGCCTATTTCTGCACGTTGGTTTTTAATGCATCGCAACGCCCAAGCGTTGGGAATGCCAGCGCTCAAGCGCTGGAGGTCAGGTTTTTGCTATAAATAGGGAGCTTTTCTTCACTTGTAAGACACACCTATTCAGAATACAACAAGTGTTCTTCTTTCCTCCTTAAAGATCATTGTTCCTAGGAATTGTGGGAAGCCATACTTGAGCTCCTATCCAGGGTAATTCGATGACTCTTTTAGCCATGCTTGGCTAATTCTTTTTAAGTTTCTTGGGTTGTAGTAGTTTATAATTTATGTTTTAGTATTGTTTCTACCTTTCTGAATAATATTTCCAGTTCTTGTTTTAATTCCTTGTTCTTAATTTTATCTTGATGATCACAAGTGTTCTTGCTTATTGCTTATACGAATGAGAATTGGTAAGTAGTAAGGGAAATAGGAATTAAAAAAGGCTATAAGTATATATCGCTAAGAAATTAGGATAGACGTAGCTTTATGTTAGCCTGAACTTCATCTTCATCTTCTTCTTTAGTTAACTAAATTGCAAGAAATTGGGTTTAGTAATTAGAAAGAAAGTTCTACAATGTGTAAGAGATTAACTTGTAGATATACTAGGCTATAGCATCATGAACTTGGACTTAAAAATCAGAAATTAAGTAGGAACTTGCTAGCATATTTTATATTCTATGTTATTCAACCCAAGAACTTAATTCTTATCATATTTATCTCTTATCATTTTATGCTATTGTTTGCTTGTTCTAAAACCATCATCAAATAAACATCTTTTAATTTTTCTGCTCAAGTACTAGATATTATAATAATAGGAAACTTATCCCTTGGGTTCGATCTTTTTATTACACGATAATCAACCGTGCACTTGCGGTGTGGCTATCAAATATCATTTTAGACCTCTGATTAAGCATATATGTTTTTAAAAAGGGGACACGGTAAAATAGAAAAGATGTGGAATGTGATAAGAAAAGAGATAGGGAACGAATGTGATGTTCAAATGAGCCTTCTACATGAACATTAGACTACAAATCAACACATAGGATTATTTGAAGACAAAAGCATGCAGAAAAATTAAACAACTTGTAAAGAACATAGTCAAGAAAGATAAGCAAAGGGAAGAAAAAGGAGAACAAACACAATATTGAAAAAAACAATGCTAAATTCAAGTGATGAACATTCGATTTTGCGCATAATAAACAAAAAAAACATATATTAAAAAACAAAGAATATTTAGCGTTCGGTTTGTAGCATGCAAATGTTGTTTTCAGACTTGTCAATTGACTTAACAGTTTTTACAAAAGAAGAAATAAAATTGGAATTGGAAAAGAAACTTGAATTAAATTGAACTGAAAAAAGAAATTACAAATAAATATGGCTTGGGTGTACTCGAAACGTTAGTCGTGCTCCTTGCTTGATGAGGAACATAGGCGTTAGTTCAGATGTCCAACCCTTTGTTCTTTGTTCTAAAACCTATATAGAAGAAAAAATCTACTGAAAGTATAAACCTGACCACTTGAGCACTACCTACGCAACCTCCTAAAAACGCTCAAGTGTGGTGGTGTGCGTGAATGCCAACTACCTTATTAACACATGCTTAAAATTCAAACCCTAACTACAACTGTACAAATAGCGTGTTGGTAATCCCTTTACTCCAGACGTGGCTATCTTTTGGAACCCCATGATTTTCGCAACTGCATGAAGGTTAAAGGATCTGGGAGTCAAAGATTTTTTATGCAGAAGGCTTCGAAATGTGAAGAAAACCATTTGAGGAAGAACAAAAATTTATAGAGCTAATGATTTGAAAATTCTTCGCCTCTAAGTAACGCAGTTTTGATCACTAAATGAACCGGACGGAAGCCACACGATGATTCAGTTGTAGAGGAACTTTCCGGTCAGAAATCAAAACTACGCTCAATAGAGAAGCGGAGTGGAAATGGAAAGACTTGAGCAGCTCAACCGCAACTAATATTATCAATAAGAAAACATCGAAGAGATCTCAAAAAAAAACAAAGGGATCTCGACAAGGCCCAGAAACTTGACATGCCAATAATGACACACCAAGTTAGAGGGACTCCAGTTTCGGTCGTCTCTTAAGTCATACGATGTGACGACATTGCTGCTAATCCACACCACTTTGCTCTTAAGCATTCACTATAAGGGCTTCCTATATGACTTAGTTTTAGGAACTGGTCACCTCGGCCCAACTGTTAAAGTGTCTGAGCTGCCTGATAAAGCAAACAGGTACATTAATCTATCGTTCATTTACTTAGTATGCTATTCATTATTAGAATTTCCTGAGTTCATCTTAGACTCATGGGTTCTCCTTGCTCACACACTAACTTAACCATCAGAGTCTCTTTTGCACCTCCCTCGTGTTGGGGAACGATGGATCACTCTCCGCAGCCAACCATAGTTGAGAACCACCACCGAAGTCCAAAGAGAATGACATGGGATAGAACACTAACACATATTAACTTACAGCAAAATAAAACATATATCTATTAAACATATTAATTTCATATAAACTAAACATAGGTAAATGTAAACAAACCACTTGAAAGCTAAAGTTCATTCCGTGTAAGAGAAATACAGTATCGTTTGCTCTACTCAACATTATATCATCTACCTGTCTCAGCATTTAATCATCTCCCTTACAACATCGTCTACCTAGCTGAATCGATTGCATAATGCATCGTCTGGTCAGTAGTCATGTCAGCCGGTTTCGTTGACCATGCGTGATAGGTGTCAGCTCTCATTAATGTGATTGATGACCCGCTGTTTATGTTGACCCAGAATATTCGGGATCTTGTCCGTTTGTATGTTTTCTCTCTGTATAAATACAGAGCTTGTAACAGTGAAATAATTAAAATAGAAAGAACATTTCAGTATTTTCGATTTATCAAGTTTTCTTTTTCAAAGAACCCTTGTTGTGTGTTATAAGCTTTATTATTCACACTTTAAACTTTCGCTGCTGTCGTCTGATACATCTTTTCGAACTAATATTGTTTTGAAAAAGAATTTTAAAAATCACACAAACAATTCAAACCCCCCTTTCTTGTGTTGCCTTTACTTTATCTCTAAATTTATTATTCACGCTTTTAAACTTCCGCTATTGTCGTCTGATACATCTTTTCGAACTAATATTGTTTTGAAAAAGAATTTTAAAAATCACACATACAATTCAAACCCCCCTTTCTTGTGTTGCCTTTACTTTATAACCACATTGGCTAGAGATGTGAGATACATAACCTTTATAAGGATAGAGCAATCTCAACTCTTTTAAGCTAGTTTTTGTGGTTGAGTTATGTAACATCCCGCTATCACACCAGTTAGCTTAAGCATGTTAAAATAAATAATATATATGTGTGTGTGTGTGTGTGTGTTTGTATGATTTTCTTGTTTGATCATGAGATAAATAGTCCTTTTAAACGAAAATAATAATGGATTAATATGTATCTATGTTAATTATATTCTTAAAATAAGTAGAGGGACCAAAGTGCAAAGTAGGGTTTTGTAGGGACTAGAATTTGAATCTAGTCAACTACTTCCTTCCATCACCATACCTCATGCAATCATGAGTTTTTCCTCATCATGAGTTAATTTCCCAATTAAGTCTAAATGTTGTTGACTTGAGCCATGATGAGAAACCCTGAGTAACATAAAGAGACAAGTTTGAACTCACTTAAGTAGGCATGGCTACAGCCTATATAAGGCCATAGCCACACCACCTCATCCTCATAAACTCCCTCCTGAGTATCAAAGAATCCATTGGAAGAGAGAGAACCTCTGCCCTCTCTCCTCACCCTCACGACCATCATCATCTTCATCGTGATCATCATCATCTTCGTCCTTCATTTTCACTGAACTTCAGGGCCTGAAAATTGTTCCATTACACTCCTAGAGCTCTGCATGCATGATCTGGGCAAGAAAAGGGAAGGGAAACAAGAAAAATTGAAGTCTAGGGTTTGATATTCAAAGAGCTCGAAACCTGCAACTTTGTTTTTCTCCCAACTCAGTGCGTTTAAGCTCAAGCCGCCACCACCATTGTGTTCCTGGCAGCAAGGAGAGGAGGTCCCTGAACTCTGTTTCCATCGCGACCGTGAGCGCCACCGTGGACCGCCATCTCCGGTCGTCTTCTCTGGCAGGTTCCTCGGAGAATTTTCCAGAATATAGTTTTCTTTGCAGCATTCGATTCCTCACCTTATGTAGAGCCTGAATATCAAGTTAGTTTTAAAAAAATACTAAGTTTTATATAGTGATCAAGTCCAGTTAGTTTTTCGTTTGAATAACCCCATGCATGCTTGTATCTTGATGATCGAGACCCTCTAAGCTATGAAACTTGTTCCTGAGAACTTGTAGATCATCATAGGACTCTTGCATGTGACTTTTAAGCCTGGAATTGACAGAAAGAGAAGGGAGAAAACCTCACCTTCTCAGGTTCATGGATACTCCATGGAGGAGCTCGAGCCCAGCCTCCTGAGACCTAGATACCCTCTGAAGTGAACCCCAGAACTTGAAAATGATGATGAAATAGAATGAAACAGGGCTAGATTGGGAGATTGAACCAAGAAAATAATTTTTGGATAATTGAGCAACTTTGAACTTAGAATTCCTCAAGGTTAGAAGATGATTAAGGTTGAAAGAATCCTCAAACGTGACTTGGCATAATTTTAGAAAGCTTACAAAGTAACTTGTTTCTTGAAAAGCTGAAATTGATTCTAGAGAATCAATTCTATGAAGAAAACAACTTATTAGCTCTATTTTGAACCTAACCAAACATATCCTTAAGATAAAAGTGATTTTGAACTCAAAAAGGCATTTCATAATCAATTAAATGAAAATTAGGGGCTGGAAATGAATTGTATGTCGTGTTTTGATGTTTGGGAATTAATTATGTATCCCTACTGTATTGCAGAGGAGTGTCGGCTTTCAGAAAACCCTGCTATGTCACTCAAACCACCAGGTAAGGGGGGTTACAAGCTATTAGAACATAATGGGGTATATACTGAGACCTTCTAGATTGATAGTGGGCTTGTGATTAAATTATTTGTCATGTTTGATGTTGTATCTGATGATTGACTGCTTCTATATGTATTGCATGTGGATTGTATTCTGTATTGGTGGATTAAATGTTTGAGTATGACTGATCTGGACTGAACTGTGAATAAGGTTATACTTGTGTTGTCAAAGATTGGCTTGATAAAATGAATAGAAATTATCTGAGATGTTGTGTTTTGGCTGTGGCAATGATGAATATTTTGTGTTAGAATATCTATATGTGGCAAAATGATGATGTGCATCTACTACCATGAATGGAGAGAGTGCCAGCTATGAATAGCTGAGGAATGGGTGTTATGGACTATGTGATAGGCATCAAATGACCTAAGTCGAGGAATCGCTCAGTGAGAAATGGATATTGACAATGATGTTGCATTTAGCTTTTGCATATAGGGCTAAATGAATCTAACTAACCATCACTAGAATAATTGCATACAGAATGTTTTAGCATGCTTATGAACCATTTCTCCAAGGCTCCGAGGACAGGACTTGAGGTCGACCTTGTTCTGTAAATCCCAACGCATGGTTGGTTGAACTAAGCCTGAGAAATCCCCGTGTTGGCTGGTCATTTATACCCGGCTAAGGATAATATTGTATGCCGACATGGGCAACTGATATAGAGGTTATAAGGTGGAGGATATTTGTTTATATGTTGTATGTTTGTCATAATTCATATGCATTGTTACGAAGGGATAAGGAGTAAGAGCACACGACAACTTCCATTGTATAATGGACCGGTGTGCACCCGGTGTGGATGTCCGAGACACTTGCGATGGCACCCCAGAGATGGGGTGTCCTGGGGATGAACTAGTGGAGTAACTCAACACTAGGTCGTTGATTTTGGGATCCCTTGTATTCCGGCTGCGTCATCCCGACTGAAAGCCAAGAGGGTAATTCGTACTCGGTAAGAGGAGTGGGTCGACATACCGAACCTATGTTTCGGAGTGGCGTTCTGAAGTGAATGGCTATTTATCATCCAATGGGCCCATCATTCATGAAAATGTTTGAGAAGTGGATGATTTGTTCTTCTGGGAAGAATGATGACACAGAGAAAGGGGTGGCATGCATTGCACTGTTTATATGGCGTGTGATTGATGAATGATTTATTTGCAATGTTTGGCTTGAAATCTGTCTCGTTTCCGTATATGGTTGTTTATGTTTTATATGCTTTGTGACTCACTCTTGCAGCTTTGTTTTCACAGACGAGGTGATAGTTTCTCGAGATGGCGCAGCCTCCCGTTGAATCCATCATAACAAGTTTTGCGGTGCCTGCGAGTTGGTATGTGGACCCAACCACAAGCTATTGCCGATACGAGGGCATGTCCATATTCTGGTATGGGCAGCCAGGTGCTGCTTGGCCTGGTTACCCTGTAGCTATGCTCATATTCTTCTCTTTTTATCTGCCTCATCGATACCTAGTACCTGTGTTTTATGCAGATGCCGATGTACCACCAGCTCCACCTCCATTACCTGAGATCCCTCAGCCAGCACCGGATGTACAGATTCCACCAGAGTCTGTACCTGAGGTCCCTAACATTGATCCTACACCTGAGCGGAGTGGTCCCTGCTGGAGAGTCACCGCTAGGAAGAGGGTGCCTACTCCCAAGAGGACTGGAGCAGATGCTCGTGCCTGCCATCGTCTATTCCATAGAGTTGGCCCTTCCGGAGGATCGTGAGAGTTTGTAGGTGACAATGTGAGCTCTGACAGAGATGAAGGAGGGCATGGATCTCAGGGGGATGCTGAGGAGGGTGGTATCGTTTCCTGATCTGCTATTGTTGACTCTGTTTTCTCATGACTATTCTTCCTTTGAATACTTGTTTATGGATGACTGTATAACCATGTATGCTACTACTTACTCTGAAAGGTTTCTAGGACTAAGCTTGGCTAAGTCCTTTGACTTTTGTATATGTATATCTCCTGCATGATGTGTTTGCTTATGTTGCTAATCATGATAATGTTGTTAAGAGGTGACAAGTAGGATAGACCGGATTAGCCGAGATCGTAGGAGGAAAAACGTGTCCGTGAGCCCAACGAAGTACGATAGATAATAGCGGTCGGTAAGGCAATTGATATATGTATGCAGGTAAGAGAAGAGAGGGAAGCCGAGTAAAACATGATACTAACAAGTGGAACTAAGTATGAAAGTGTTTATATGAACAACGAATAAGTAAGTAGGAGAGAGAACAAGTAGAAAAAAAAAAGACATCACAGGAAATCAAAATAGTGAGAGAAAGAAAGTAATGTGGGAGCTCATAAAAAAGATACTCAACTGGGGTCCCACAAGTTAGTTCTTCCAAATTTTAATAATTTTAATAGATACGCCAAGCCTAATGAGTCCCAAAGTTATATAAGCGGGAAAAACGTCACAAGTTATGCTATGAACACTGTGGCAAGTAAATGTGCACTTGAAAGCCACAATCCTAGCTAAAACCAGTTACGCAACAACTCGAAATCTTGCAAGGATATTTTCTGGACTCTGCTAAAAAACTATAAATTAACCATGGACACCCAAATATTACAATTAATCGAAGAAACCACTTAATTAAATGCGTGCTGTTTAGCAACACTAGGAAACCATCTAATTAAGGATATATATATATATATATATATACCTAAGTGCGTAACAGATTTCAAATAATTTTCATAATTTCAAGACAAATTTACATATACCGTCGAGGTGTTTAAAAATGAGAATTAATTGATAAATATGACAATTAATCCTTTTCTCAAGTCATCAAACTAAAGAAAAGACAATCTTACTGGGCCAAGTTTTGTTGTTTTATTCGCTTGGGTTACGCTTATCACCTTCAATAGCGATTTTTTCCACTACAAATCGTGTCACTGATCACCAAATTAAACTCACCACTCAATTGATCATCATATACTCTCTCTCTCTCTCTCACGCAATGTCTAGCACTGCTGGCAAGGTCATCAAGTGCAGAGGTGAGTGCATACATTCATCAATATTCTCCGTCATTATTTTCTTAGATATATGCTTTAACATAATATTAATTATCAGATTAATTAATTTGATGTTCATAATTGTCTGGAATATTAATTTTTGAACTTATACAAATGAATGAATGCAGCTGCGGTGGCATGGGAGGCAGGGAAGCCACTCGTGATAGAGACTGTAGAGGTTGCGCCACCGCAAACCGGTGAAGTACGTCTCAAGATACTCTTCAACTCTCTTTGCCGTACAGATGTTTACTGGTGGGAAGCAAAGGTACATATATAATTCACACCTTTAATATAATTTAATTAATTAATTACTTTTCGTTTTGAAAATATATAATCCAACAAAAAATGATATTATATTGCAGATTAAACATATATCTTATGCACTCACGTAAAATTCCTTTACACATACAACAAATCATAACTCATAAATTTACTGAATCATAATCTAATTTCGTAATTAATTGGATAAATTTTCAAATTAATTATTTAATGTGGCAAAAGTCTAAATTGTTATTGTTTTTCTGTGAATTTTTTTTTACTGACTTGCATTAAGTATTAAACACATCTTATTTTTATATTTTACATGCTGAAGGACCTTGTTTAATGTGCTTAACCCAAATTTAAATCGATTTATTTCCAATTTTGATCTCCTACAGCACTTTTTTTAGCTTTAAAAATCTCAAAAATAATATGTAGGGTTAAACATGTTTTTATCCATTGAGCCCATTCACAAAAAATTTTTTTATCCTACAAAATCATAAATTAGTATTTTCCCATGCAAAAATAAAACATAAACTATTGATTTAATTCTTTAAAAAAATTTCTTTGAAATACATCCCAATTTTTAGAAATACAAATGTTTGAGATCTTGGGGGACCGGAACCAATATTCATTGACTGAAAATAAAATTTTGAGGACTGAAAGTTACTAAACCTTCAAAATTACATTTTTTAGGCATTGTACTTTCTTTGTTTCAAAATAACAGTCAACTTAAGAAAAAAAAATTATTTCATAATAACTGCCCACTTAAAATTCCAATGAAACATTATTTAATATTTTTCTATATAATGACCCTATGAGAACAATAAATGAAGAGGTAGGTGTTAAAATACACTTTAAAAGTTACAATAAGAAAACAAATAATATATTTTAAAAAGTGAACAATTATTTTTATACTTGTTGTAGTATGATTTTAGGGGTACAAACATGTGTGTATATAAAAGATTGGAAATATATTTTAATGAAGTTTTCATAGAGGGATGAAAACTAATAATTTATGATTTTATAGGGTCCAAAAACATATTTTATCCTTATATTTATGTGTAACATGCAAAAGCGAGCTTGTAAAATCTGCGATTCTTCACATAAAAAGAGTTACTCAGCGGTTCTTTTCACAAACATGAATTTTTTTTAGTGTGTTTAAACATCACTTAATTCTGCTATGCATATGACATTTGATAAATAATTCACCAGATGTGAATTTGACTATTGATGTTCTTCCATTTCAGGGCCAGACTCCTTTGTTTCCTCGCATCTTAGGCCATGAAGCTGCAGGGTATGTGACTTTTTAAAAAAAAATTGTTCTAAATTGTCGCAAGCAGGGTCACGGTGAGAAACGTACGAATTTAACTATGGTGATGTTGTAATTAATTGTTAATTAGGATTGTGGAGAGCGTAGGCGAGGGTGTGACTCATGTGAAACCCGGTGACCGTGCCCTGCCAGTGTTCACAGGAGAGTGTGGTGAGTGCAAACACTGCAAGTCAAGTGAGAGCAACATGTGTGAGCTTCTCAGGATCAACACTGATAGAGGAGTTATGCTGAGTGATGGCAAAACCAGATTTTCCAAAAATGGACAACCCATTTACCACTTCGTCGGAACCTCCACATTCAGTGAGTACACCGTTGTCCATGCCGGATGCGTTGCCAAGATCAACCCCGCCGCCCCGCTCGACAAAGTTTGCGTTGTTAGTTGCGGGTACTGCACAGGTTTGTGCGTGTTTGGAAATTATTCTATAATTTGATTCTCAAGTTAGAATAACTAGTTTTACACAGATTCCTACGTGAGTAGTTAGGTTCAGAATTTTAGAATTGATTCTATTGAAAATGAAGCCGATTCAAAATGATGGTCACAATTGAAAATAATCAAAGGATTAGAAATTATAGAGTTAAATATGTTTTTGGTTCAACGAAATTGCGAATTATTAGTCTTGGTCGCTCCAACTTTTTTCTTTTGAAATATATTCTCAATTTACGGAAATACCCCATGTTTTGGTCCTTAAAGAAAAATTATTTTAAAGGACTATTTCTTTAGTAATTTTTAATCTTAAAAATTGTATTTTAAGTTCTCGAATGTTGGTTTTAGTCCTCTGAGAGAGTTTGTCAAAAATTTAAGGATATATTTCAAAGAAAGATTTTTTAGGGACCAAAATCAATAATTCACTATTTTGTACGATCAAAAACATATTAACCCCAAACATATATATATATATATATATATAACTCAATAATTTTATTCACATGCATACAGGTTTTGGTGCTACTGTGAATGTTGCAAAACCAGAGCCTAATGCCACTGTTGCTGTATTTGGATTGGGAGCTGTTGGTCTTGCTGTATGTTATCCAGTTATGCTTAATTTTTGAATGAAAGACATATAATTAATAACAATAGTACTTACTTGTTGTATATATGTATATGTATATGTATATGCACTTTAGGCTGCTGAAGGGGCAAGACTTTCCGGTGCATCAAGAATCATTGGGGTTGATTTAGTTCCTGGTCGATTTGAACAAGGTTGGTACCATTATCATTAAGATTTTGAAGTTTCAATTGCTAATGTTGTTGCTGTTATTCAATTACTGAGGAAAATCTCCGATTTGTTCTTTGTCAGCTAAAGAATTTGGGGTCACTGACTTTGTGAATCCGAAAGATCATGACAAACCTGTTCAACAGGTTAGTTCATGCTTAGTAGAATGTTTGGTGAAAAGTTCCATTTTCATTATAGTCATTATTTATGTTCAATTAATGTTTCGACCTTGCTATAATATGTGAAACTTAATTGGTGGAAAGGTGATTGTTGAAATGACAAATGGAGGAGTAGATCGTGCTATTGAATGCACCGGAAACATCCAAGCCACAATTTCAGCATTTGAATGTCTTCATGATGTATGTATTTTCCTAAAAAACCCCATTATTGCTGGGTCAATGACACAATCTTTTCCGATAAGGGTTAATAGTTCAACAGGTCTCTGAAGTTGTATCAAAATCGGTATTTGGTCTCTCCATGAAAAGATGACGTTTAGTGGCGGTTTTTTTACAATTACTGACTGTTTTTTACCGCCACTAAACGTCATTTTTATGAGGAGGGACCAAACACAAATTTTGGTACAACTTCAGGGACCTGTTGAACCATTAACCCTTCCAATAAATAAATTTGATAATCATCTTCAAATGCTTCTTAATCCCAGGGTTGGGGTGTTGCTGTGATTGTTGGTGTGCCACCAAAGGATGCTGAATTCAAAACTCATCCTATGAATTTCATGGAAGGGAGAACTCTGAAGGGTACATTCTATGGCAACTTCAAAACCCGCACTGATATTCCTTCTGTTGTGGAGAAGTACATGAACAAGGTAATCATAGAGATCTTAAATGTGTAGTTTCATTTGGTGCATGAATTGTGTGACACTCGATCTGTTAATAATGCAGGAGTTGGAACTGGAGAAATTTATCACTCACTCTGTGCCATTCTCTGAGATCAACAAAGCATTTGAGTACATGCTGAAAGGGGAGGGCATAAGGTGCCTCATCCGCATGGAAGACTAAAATAATAATAATAATCATAATCATAAGGTTCTCTGCTTTGAGAACAGTGTTTGTATCTAATTTAAGGAAGAAATTCGGCATGTAATGGGGTAATGGGGTTGTTGGGTTTGTGTTGTACGAGTGTTAAGAAATAAAGGGGTGACCTGTGACACATTACTTAAAAATTATGGCTTTTGTGGCTTATAAGATAAGTATTGTTCTTGTAACTATTGTTTGTTTTCTATTTCAGCAATACAAAATCATAATGAAATAAACAACAACTAGCGGAAGCACCTGGATCGATTTTTTCCCACCGTGTAATTAAAATAAGTTTCAAATAAATATCTCAGGCAACAGTAATACGCACAGAACAGAAGAACAAATAAGCAAGACACACCAGAATTATTAACGTGGGACAAACCCTTAAAGGAAAAAAAAACCCACGGGACCAGGCCAGTAAAATTCTCCACTAATAAATTAATGGGATACACCACAAGACCTCCTGAAACCGCAAGGGATCAACAGAACAAATACAATCTTCACCAATAAGGTGGATAACAACAGAGTGCTAACACAGACAATAGAGAAGACAAGACCATAGAAGAAATATACTAATATTATCAGCTCACTCACGGGATCCACATACTGTAATTTCACCTAAATACTTTTGCAGTACCACTCTTCTCTCAATAAGTCAGTCCTTCTTCTCCTCTATTGATCCTGCGCCACTGTTCTTCTTTCTGGTTCCTATTTTTCTCTTTCTCGCTACAGTACCCTTATCCCTTTTTCTATATATATATTGCTACAGTGCAGGCAAGAATAAATTAGGGTACTAACCCTTTAATTGTCACCATGGGCTACGGCCCACTACAGAACATTTTGTTTCCTTTATTTTTTTCCTTTTCTAATGATAATTGGCACGTGGGCTCACTTATATGGTGACCCACACAACAATTCTCCCCCTCACCAATCAAGTGAGGCTATAGGTGATCATACCCGCTTTCCTTTTGCAAGTAGAAAACTTGGCTATAGATAAGGTCTTTGTCATCATATCTGAACCATTTTCGTCAGTATGGATTTTTTCTAATGAAAATTGTTTCATCTCCATTGTGTCCCGTATCCAATGATACCGAACCTCAATGTGCTTCGACCTTGAATGAAAAGTCGAGTTCTTGCTGAGATGGATTGCACTCTGACTGTCACAATATAAAACATATTTCTCTTGTGAGAGACTCAACTCTTGTAGGAATTTCTTCATCCACAAGAGTTCCTTTGCAGCTTCTGTTGTAGCAATATACTCTGCCTCTGTAGTAGACAAAGCAACACACTTTTGCAATCTAGACTGCCATGAAACTGCTCCCCCTGCAAAAGTCATCATATATCAAGAAGTAGACTTCCTGGAATCCACATCACCAGCCATATCTGCATTTGTGAAACCATCTAACATAGGCTTACCGCTTCCAAAGCACAAACAGACTCTAGAAGTACCTTTGAGATACCTGAGTATCCACTTCACAGCTTGCCAATGCTCTTTACCAGGATTAGAGAGGAAGCGACTGACCACCCCAACTGCATGAGCAATATATGGTCGCGTACATACCATCGCATACATCAAACTGCCAACCGCAGATGCATACGGAATCTTCTGCATTTCTTCTATATCTTTCTCACTTGTAGGACACTGCATAGAACTTAACTTGAAGTGACCTGCAAGTGGAGTACCAACTGGTTTGGAATTGTTAGTATAGGTAGCAACCTGAGAGGGGGGTGAATCAGGTTTACTCGATTTTCGCCTTGATAACTCCTTACTTTCAAGATAAATGTAAATGCAAACAGTTGCAGCGGAATTAAGCGTTGCTTGAAAGTAAAGATGAAGGATAGAAGAATTCACACACATAGAATTTTATCCTGGTTCACCTTCTTATCTACCGAAGGCTACGTCCAGTCCCTCAAGAAAATCCCTTGAGGATTTTTTCACTATTGATAAAAATCTCTTACAAGTTCTTACACCAAGGACCCTAAGAATTTCTATCAATTTCCTGTGAAAGTATACCACTTTCAACAGCCCCTGAAAGTATACCACTTTCAGTTCCTGAAGGCAAACCACCTTCAGACCTTGAAGGCTAAACCACCTTCAATCAACACCCTGAAAGTACACCACTTTCAGTACCAACAACCCTTCACCGAGATCCACGGTGAATACTCAATCTATCAGAAAGAGATGAAGAAGAGTTTACAATTGGCTGTATCAATCCTTTAACATACAAGTGGATTGATCATGAGAATTTATGCTTTAAGGCTCTTAAGCATAACAAGATTCTGAGTTCCTCATGATATGAACAACTAGAGTGTTCTTATAAACATGAAGATCATGAACTCAAAATTTAGGCTCTTTTGAAAGTTTAAGTTCTAAAAGACTTAATGAATGAACTAATTTTGGCAAAGCTTTGGCCTAATGTTGTATTCTCATGTGTTGTTGTGTTCTGGACTCAAATGAAATTTATATAGGCAAGGGAAACGTCCTTGAACCAATGCAACCTTTCCCAAAAGGTTTGAGACACAATGGTTCATGAAAAGATGCAACTTTTCGTGTGTGTAATCGATTACATCACTTAGGTAATCGATTACACTAAGAGCCGTTACAGTTTGAATTTCAAATTCAAACATGTAATCGATTACAAGCAAGAAGTAATCGATTACTTGCCTAGGTGTAATCGATTACCAGAAAGCTGCAATCGATTACACTGAAGTCCAACTTCCAGAAACTTGATCTTTTAAGATCGGCTTAAGTTTTTCTACTTCTTTTAAGTTATGAAAACATTAAGCTTGATTAGTTTAGGTGTTTTAAAGAGCCTTTATGCTTTGAGAGACCTTTGTAAGCATAACTCACCTAAACTAAGACTTCTAGGTAATTGATGAACTTTATAGCGCTGTTTCCTCTAAGTCTTCTTTTCTTCTTTTTGCCGATGAGTTTGTCGTCATCAAAACCTCAGCCAGGGTCAGGAGCAAGACCTTCTTCACAGGAATTTCCCATATTAAACCTCTCCAATACCTTCTCAATATACTTTTGTTGTGATAACCATAATTTATCGTTCTTCCTGTCACGAAAAATTCTCATGCCAAGAATTTGCTTTGCAGGACCCAAATTCTTCATTGCAAAGGACTTGTTCAACTCCCCTTTTAAATTCTCAATCTATTTCATGTCATGACCAACAATCAACATGTCGTCAACATAAAGCAAAAGAATAATAAATTTGTCATCAGGAAATTTCTTCACAAACACACAATGATCAGAAAAGGTTTTTACATACCCGTAATCCACCATGAAGGAGTCAAATTTCTTATACCATTGCCTTGGAGCTTGTTTAAGACCATACAAGCTCTTTTTCAATCTGCAGACAAGCTTCTCTTTTCCTTTGACTGCAAAACCTTCAGGCTGCTCCATATAAATTTCTTCCTCCAAATCACTATGGAGAAAAGCGGTCTTCACATCAAGTTTCTCAACCTCTAAATTCAAACTGGCTGCCAAACCAAGTACAACTCGGATTGAAGACATCTTGACCACAGGAGAAAATATTTCTTCAAAATCAACACCTTTCCTCTGACTGAAACCTTTCACAACCAACCTTGCCTTATACCTTGGATGTGAGCTATTTTCTTCCCAAACAACAGAGGATGATGCATTACCAAAACTTGCATTTGTAATATGGTCCTCAAACTTCACTGTGTGATCTTTTTCTTTTATGTTATCGACATCGCCAACTACTTCATTAACATTATCCACCTTCACAGCCCCTTCGACCGCATTACCAACCTTATCAACTTCCTCAGAGAGCACATGAGACATGACTAGTTATCCTGAGACATTTGATAATGACAAAGAGTAAGAGGACACCAGTGAAAGTATAAAAACGCACTTTAAAGTGCGAATAATAGTTATGTTCGCACCTTAAAGTGCGAATGGAGGAAACAAAGGAAAATTAATTTTCGCACTTAAAGGTGCGTTTCATACATGTTCATTTCGCAACTTTAAGTGCGAAAATAATTTTTTTATTCCAATCCTCCAATCGCACAACATAGGTGAGAAAAAGAAAAAAAAATGAAATTCGCAGCTAATAAGTGCGAATAGTTCACACACTTATTAACTGTGGATATAAAACAGACTAATTAAGTGCGAATGGAAAATGCATCAGTGTTCTTGAGACAAGGGATGGTGAAAGATGAGAAGAGGATGGTAGTGAGGTTGGTGAATGATAAGAAGATATGTTAGGGAGGATGATAGGTAAAGAATGAAAATTATTTTTAAGAGTATTTAGATAAAGTACTAAAAAAAGGGTGATATGAAAATCAATTGGAAATGATATTTAAACTAAGGGATTATCAGCATATTGGTCCCTGTGTTTGGGTCGCCGTTTGAGGTAGGTCCCTCGCCGGAAAATTCTTAGCAAAAGGTCTCTCTATTTGTACAGTGTCTGAAATTGGTCCTCGCCGGAGCCCGGAGCTCCGGCAAGAGTGCTGAGTGGCAGGTCAATGCTGACGTGGATTTATCCGCGTCATTTTTAATTTAGTTTTAATGACAAATGTATAATTAATAATTAAAATAAAATAAATAAATAATAAAAAAGTAAAAATTAAAAAAATTAATTCTCTTAACAAACTTAATTTGTAAATTAACTAAACAAACTTAACTTCTAAATTAAAAACACCAAATCCCAAACCCAGAATCAAAATCCCAAACCCAAAATGTTCTTCATCTTCATATCTTCATGTTCATCTTTTCATCTGAAAACCCAGAATCAAAACACCAAATCCCAAACCCAATGGCAACAACCCCAAACCCCTCTCCCTCCCAAAAGCACCCCAAACCCCTCTCCCTCCCAGCAACAGCAACCCCAAACCCAGTGAAAATAACCCAGAGCTACGGTTTGAGCGAACTTGGTACCTTTATCCATGTCGGTTGTGGCGCGGCCCTTGGCCTTGCGGTCGAGAAGCGCCTCCCACTCTATCACAAGGTTCTCTCACTCTCGATTGGGTGCGCAAGGTGCGAATTCACTCTTTGATTCTGGGTTGTTCTGGTTTGGGGGTTTGATTCCTTCCTCCCTCAATAACAGAAACGACGCATGGAGAGAAACACAGGAACATAAATTATGCGGTGAGGGAATCTATATTTTTTTTTGGGTTTGGGGTTGAAGTTTGTGTTTTTTCTAGGGTTGGGGTTCAGAATGTGTGTATTTTTGCCAGGTTTGGTGTTGAAATTTGTGTTTTTTATGGATTTGGAGTTGAGAATGTGTGTTTTTTTTTTCTAGGTCTGGGTTGAAATGGTGTTGTTGCGTTTGATTTTTGTTGCGTTTCATCTTTCTGGATTTCCCATGATATTCATCGTTGTTTCATCATCTTCTGGCTTTCCCAAGACTCACAAATTTACCCAGAAAATGAATAAAAATGTTTGAATGATCGTTTTGATGAAGCTAGATCTGGGCTTAGGAAAAAAATGTTGGTTGATGTTGAAGATGGATAGAATGATATTGAAGATGAAGATGAAGATGGAGAGGAATATTGTTTGAGGTTGCTGGGGAAGAAGATCTCATGAATTTTGTTGGATTTAGGGATTTAGTTTTAATTTGAGATTTTTTAATTTAGGGATTGGGGGTTAAATTATAATTAGTTGTAAATTGGGGGTTTTAATTAGATTATTTTCTGACGTGTAATTGGTTTTTTTTATTTACAAAATCCACTTAAGCTTTATTAAACGCGTCAGCAAGCTACATCAGCATTCGCCTGAGCTCCGGGCTCCGGCGAGGACCAATTTCAGACAGTGTGCAAATAGAGGGACATTTTGCTAAGAATTTCCCGGCGAGGGACTTACGTCAAACGGCGACCCAAATACAGGAACCAATATGCTGATAATCCCTTAAACTAATGCCGCGGTGGATGATTGGGTGGGGTATTTTGAAATTAAGAGTATTTGGAGGTTTTAAAAATTTGAAAATAGTAACGGTAAGAGTAACAATAGAGGGTGGGTGATGTTAATAACAATTTCCTATTAAAATGACATCCTAGTTGTCACTGTCTCATGGACGCAACACGACACACCCTAACTAACCCCACCATAACACCAGTAAAGTACATCAAAGTGATCAAACACATCAACATTCTAGTAAGTAATCTCATTCTCGTATCATCTCTGTTTCTGGTGTTGTTAAAATCGCGACTTGCTCAATCAATTTCTTCTTCCTTCACCAGTGGTGTTAGAAATCATGAGGTTCCTGCCTGCACCATGCTCCATAGATGTTCTGAAAACCTCTTCCTTTGTTAAAATCACCGCCCTCGCACTCTTCTCCCTCACCCTCCTCCTCTTCCTCTTCACCCGTTTCTCCCCCACCACCAACTCCCCCCTCACCTTCTTCCTCCCGTCGGGGCAACAACCACCTCCTCTGTCTCCGCCGCCGCGGGTCAAGGTCTTCCGCCTGCCTCCGCTGCCGCCGGTGGAGCGGATAGGCCTGGTGGACGAAAACGGCGTCATGACGGACAATTTCACCGTCGGCGACTCGGATCTCGGCCCCGTCGAAGACCTGCTGAGCTGGAATGATTCGCGAGGGGCTGTGGAGGAGGAGAAGGAGGGTGCGACGGCGAAGGTGGTGGTGGAGAAGTACAAGGTCTGCGATGCGGGAATGGTAGATTATGTGCCCTGTTTGGACAATGCGGAAGCGGTGGCGAAGTTGAATGGGAGCGAGAGAGGGGAGAAGTACGAGAGGCACTGCCCCAAAGAAGGGAAGGGTTTGAATTGCCGGGTGCCGAGGCCACAAGGGTACCGTGTACCCATCCTTTGGCCCCAGAGCAGAGACGAGGTACTTTTCGGGTTCAGACTCTGTAAGTTTCATCATTTCGTTAATGCTTGTACCGTGAAAGCTTTCTTTTCGAGTAAATTATCATGTTATAGTGTGTTTGGATCAGCAGTAACATAATTTATTCTGGAGAGAATTGATTCTACTAAAATCGCGTAGGTAAACGTGAGTTAAATGATGTGATATATGTTTAGATGCATTTATGAAAAAAGTTGATTTTGTAAGGTAGTGTCATGAAATGATGAAATTCAGTTGTAATTGATTATGTTTAACACAGAAGCAACTAGTTGTTGTGGCAAGTGAATCCAATTTATGACCCATGAAATCAATTTTACTAGTACACTCAAACATCATTTCAACAGGTTAGAATTGATTTTAACAAAGTAGAATTGATTCTGCTTTCCAAACATGCTCTTAATTGCAGAATCAGATTGTGCGTCAACTAGCTGAATTATGATTTCAACATACTTACAAAATTTTAGTTAGCATGTGTGTTTTGATATGTAAATTGTGTGATTTGACACTTTTCACTTGGTTCAGATTCGGCTGAAAAGGTTCGCTGACTTGTCTACCATGACAGGTTTGGTTCAGTAATGTTCCGCATACACGTCTGGTTGAAGATAAAGGTGGCCAAAATTGGATATCAATAAAGAACGATAAGTTTGTTTTTCCTGGTGGTGGCACACAATTTATACATGGTGCAGATAAATACCTGGATCAAATTTCAGCGGTTAGTAGTTTCTTGTTCATATTCATTCTGATATTTATTGTTGCTAAGACACTGAGAGCACTTTTGGAAATGAATCTGCACTTCTGCAGATGGTTCCTGACATTGCATTTGGTTCCAACACCAGAGTTGCTTTAGACATTGGATGTGGAGTTGCAAGTTTTGGTGCATTCTTGATGCAACGTAATGTCACTACTCTTTCAGTAGCGCCGAAAGATGTTCATGAAAATCAGATTCAGTTTGCTCTTGAGCGTGGTGTGCCTGCTCTTGTAGCAGTATTCGCTACACACCGTTTGTTGTTCCCAAGCCAGGCATTTGACATGATCCATTGTTCAAGGTGCAGAATTAATTGGACTCGCGATGGTACATCCTCTCCGAGTTTGAATCTTTTCTCCCTCATTTCAACCAATTGCAAGTGAATATTTTTTAACTGTCTAAAGGGAAGGGTATTTTTTTTTTCTCCCCTGGCCTCTCTGTAGTTTTGTAATTATTGGATACATTCTTGATTGTCTAGCACAATTAGTTGTTTTGCTATATGAGATGACAATGTTTCATTTTTAAGTTTGAAACTTTCTCAAGATTTCGTCATTTTTTGACTCAATAAATTTGAATAGAAGTACAATCACAATTATGCCTATGGAATTTAGTTCATTGCACTGACATCTTGTTTCCACGTGCCTTTGATGAAGATGGAATTTTGCTTCTTGAGGCCAACAGGCTCCTTAGGGCAGGTCGCTACTTCGTCTGGGCAGCGCAGCCAGTGTACAAACATGAAGAGAGCCTTCAAGAACAATGGAAAGGTAGCCCATAATTTCTGTGATACCTGAAACAGTAGTAAATGAACGTAAATATCTTAAATTTTAAAGCTTTTTCCAGTAACCATCAACCGCCAGGGACCCCAACAAGGGAATAAAGAATTTCCTTCCCACCCCCACATTAGAATACATAATTTAGTACATATCTTACAATGGTTTGATACTTCATTGCTAGTGCCTATTGTTTGGTTATAGAAGACCAGTAGTTAAGAGAGTCTACAGTGGGAGGTGAAAAGAGGAAAACAATGTAACTAGAAGGGGAGTTGACATTATTCAGCAATTAGAGGAGGTTTATACCGAGCAGTTGGAGAGCAGAAAGAAACAGGAAATGTGAGGACTTCTAACGAGTGGGGATAGAATAGGATTTCTTGAATACGCTGTCCATCACCGTTATTCTTTTCTGATCCTCCACCAGAGGGATTGGTGCCATTGAATAGAACATCCCTTCTCATTTCCTGCAATTATCTTTTTTATTTTCTTTCTGCTCTGAGCCAGTTCTGCCATTTTCTCCCTTTGTTCCCTCTTTGTGATCTGACTCCTGCATTACCTTTTTTGGTATCAAACCACCTTGGTCTCTTGAGATATTGAGATATTAAGCTCTTACTGATCTTTGGATTTATTACTCAACAGAAATGGAGAACCTGACATCTCGACTTTGTTGGGAACTTGTACGAAAAGAGGGTTATATTGCTATTTGGAGGAAACCTACGAATAATAGCTGCTACCTTAGTCGTGACATTCCTGCGCATCCACCATTATGTGAGTCCAATGATGATCCAGATGATGTTTGGTATGACCCCAAATAAATTGTTCAATTAACCTGGAATGCAACGTCTTATAAGAGTCAAAGATGTTATAGATTGATTGTCATCACGAAAAAATTTCCTGAAAGTTTTACTTAAGAATTTGTTGTAATTTTGGCCTTCTATGTGGAAGCATAATAATTTAGCTTGTCAACTAAAATCTTACGCGTAGCTGAGGATGCCTGCATTTCAATTTCATCACTAATGCATGCTTTTTCTTCCTTCCAAATTTGTCTTTCAAATTTTATACAAGGCTTGCATTCTACATTTTTTAATATAAAAATCCTGGTTGTTTAATATTTTACGAAAATGCATAAAGATATCACAGGCTAAAAAGAATCTACACTGCGAGATCAAAAACCTTCTTGAAGAATCAATAACCAACTTGTAGACATGCTGCACAATTGGATGGTCTGGAACATCTTGCGTAATTAACTTAACAAACCTTTGGTGTTTTTGGTCTAGGGGTAGGGGTAGGGGAACTAACCTCTTGTGTTTAGAATTATGTTAAGTTGGACAAATATCAAAGTTTGTGATAACCATGATGCATTTTACAGGTATGTCGGTCTTAAGGCATGCGTCACTCAGTTACCTAGTAATGGATATGGAGCAAATGTTACTAAGTGGCCTTCACGCCTTCATCAACCACCAGACAGGCTTCAAAGCATCAAACAGGATGCCATTATATCCAGAGTGGAACTCTTCCGGGCCGAATCAAAATATTGGAATGAAATAATAGATAGCTATGTTCGGGCTTACCGCTGGAAGGAGTACAACCTGAGAAATGTAATGGACATGAGGGCAGGATTTGGAGGGTACGCGAGCATGCTATTTCTTGCTTCCTTTTTGCTTTGATTCCATTGTCAGTTATACTTGTGTGTATTATGAGGTAACTTTCATTTTGATAACGGCAGGTTTGCCGCAGCGCTGCATGATCTCCAGCTTGACTGTTGGGTTATGAATGTTGTTCCAGTTAGTGGGTTCAATACCTTGCCTGTTCTATATGACCGTGGGCTGATAGGAGTTATGCATGATTGGTAAGAGAGATTTGCTTATGTTTTAACTGTGTTTTGTTTTTTGTCTTTTAGTTCTGGCCAAGGCCTGCTGTTTACTGGCCCTGCTTCATTTTCCGGCCAGTAAAATTCCACATCATCCATGATTCCATGCCAATATGTAATATTAATCCTAGATTACATTTAGGTATAAACTTACTTATTTCAAGTTCCATATAACCATCTCATGTTTACTTCCTTGTTCCTGTGACTATAAAAATTAACAGATTCTGGAATTAATACCATATGGTATCTGTTATCTGCAAACATTAACATACATGCTATATGCTTCTTCATGATTGATTTTCAGTTTATCAAGTTAACATAATTAAACTTGATAGGTGAATGTGCTTTTCAGTTTTACCTATGTAAATTGAGACTTGAGAGCACATTCTAAGAATTCAAAGTCAGCAATATACTAATTAATATGATAAGTACCCGCACCCTATAGACTAGTTAGTAAGAAGTGTTAGTAGTTTGTTAGTGAGTTAGAGGGTTAATGAGGCATGTCGCCTATAAATAAGAGTGGGTTAGGGAGTTTTAGGTATCTTTTGTATCTTCTGGAGATCATTTGGGGTTTTGGTTAAGGAGCTGGGACTCTCTCTCTTTCTCTCTCTCTCTTGTATCTTGCTCTGTGATAGATCTTTGCCTAAATCGGTTGCGCAGAAAGTATAACTGTATATGTAAGGAAGGAGTTTAAGAATGCTGGCTAAGTCCAGAATATTGTTTTAATAAGTTTAACTAATTAGACTCTAGTTATTAAGAATAACTCTGGTTAGGAAGTTATAAATAGCAGTTCTTAAGAGTTAGAAGGCAGTTATTTGGAAAATAGGAGTTAGGACCTGGTGTTTGGTAACCAGAACTGGTTGTGGAACCAGTGTTTCCTTCCTTTCATTTAGGAATTTCTGTTATCTTTGTAATCAGAATTATGTTATCTTTGTAATCAGAACTTCTCAGTTGTTGATCATCTATTTCAGAATTTATGACACTGCAGTTCTATTAACTGCTGTTCGGTTTCTACAATTCTGATTCCCAGATTGGGAATTAGGGTTTTTGTCAATAATACTTCACCTATTTTTCTGGGTTCTCTCCTGTGAAGCACGGGTACGTTTTGGGTGCGTGTTGCAGGGGTGTCCATCAGTCGGGTTCGGGCCCAAACCTCGGTTTTGGTCGGGTGAAAACGACCAAACACCCAGATCTGTCGTCGATCGCCGCCAATCAACGGGTGGCTCGGGTTCGGGTTAGGCGGTTCACAGGTTCGTCGGCTCAGGTGCTACGAGTTGCAGATCCAAAAGAAAAAGGATGAGAGGATGAGATGAAGCCGGAAGAAAAATCACGAACTCAGCACAGAGAGAAGAGGAAGAAGCTAGAACCAGAAGAAGCCAGATCGAGAATTCAGCATAGAGAGAAGAGGAAGAAGCCAGATCGAGGCCATACAACACTAAACCAACTCAGGCACAGAGAAAAGAGGAAGAAGCCAGATCGAGCCGGTGGGGCAGCCACGCATGGCGGTGGACATAGAGAAGAGCGTTTGCGACGGAGATAAGAGTGATTGCGGCGGAGACAGGGCATTGTAGAGACATGTGCGGCCTTGTTTGAGGTGAGTGTTGTGATAAGAGAGAAGAGATTCTGGAAAGGGGAAAGAGGGTAGCGGCTAGGGTTGGGGAGTGAGTGGCGTGAGAAGAGAGAAAGATTCTGGGGGTGGTGGCTAGGGTTGGAGAATGAGTGGTGTCAGAAGAGAGAAGGGGATTCTGGAGTTGAAAGGGAGAGTGAAGTGGGTTTGAGTGGAGTGGGCTCTTTTTTTTTCCTACCTCCCTCTCTCACCTTAGGCCAAACCCTGGACTACAAACCCCTTTTTTTTTCAGACTTGGTTCGGTCGGTTGACAACCCAATCTGATTTCGACCGAACCAAACCGCCTAGAATTGACTTTTTTCAACCGAGCCACCCGAGGTCCAAATCGAACTGACTTTTTTCAATTTGATGCTTTGATGCTCTGGTACTGCACTACTGTTGTTTTTAGTTGAGAGGATTTTCAATTTGATTTTCAATTTTGAGGTGAAGTATTAAATACTGCATGCAATCTGAATTATTTTTTATTTTTATACTTCACTATATATATAAACATACCTGTACCCAAGATTTTCTAAAAATGTCGTACTGCGTACTCGGTACCGTACCCGTACTTGTGCAACATAGGTTCTCTCATTGGTATCTAAGCCTTCCACAATGTCTCTCAGCTGCAAACAAGCAGTGCAGGTGGTGACGCCTGCATTGCAGTTTTGCCCGGGACTAGTCAAAGGGCGAGTGCACAACCCGTGAAGGTGCCGAGGCTGCGGAGCGTGGTGGGATGTTAGGAACCCAATTGCAAGGTATGGAACTTGAGTCCCAAATTGGAAGTATGAGATTCTAATGTGGGGTTTATAAGGCCTTGGGCTCCCCAACTACAACAACTAGCTTTTGTGGTATGGTTCTCCCAAGGTCCTTATCAATTGGTATCGGTGGTAGTGCTTCCTTGGAGGCATTTGGGGATAAAAAGCATATCTTGGCAAAATGAGACTATACAAGTTGCAGTAGTTAATATAGGCACAGTTTAGATTAGGCCCTAGCTTATTAGAGCTTTTCCACTAAGATAACTAGATAAGAATTTGCTTATAACTTAAGATTTTACAAGTTTATAGGCATTTATAAAAAACTTAGATGAGGGAGCTTCTGATAAAGTTGAGGTACCAAAGTTGATTTTAACTTATGCGGTAAGCTATTATCTAAAAGACTCTATAATTACTAGTTTTTCTTTTCTTTTCCCTTTTCATAAGTGCTGTTGAGGTAAATAAGTTGATCTTAACTTATGTAGTAAGCTATTAGTAACTGATGCTTGAACTTTTTTACCTTGACAGGTGCGAGCCATTTGATACATATCCAAGAACATATGATCTGCTGCACGCAGCGGGTCTCTTTTCAGTTGAGAAAAAGAGGTAGTGTGTCATAATTCTTTACTCATTACTCTACAGGTACCTGCCATTGTTGGTGTTTGACAAGTTTTTCATTAATTGTCTTAGGCAAAGATGTAGTATCTCAACCATCATGCTTGAGATGGATCGGATGCTAAGACCTGGCGCTGGGCGTGTGTATATTCGTGACGCCGTACATGTTATTAGTGAACTTGAAGAAATTGCAAGTGCAATGGGATGGGTTTGTTCCAAGGATGATGTAGGAGAGGGTTCCTATGCAAGCTGGAAGATACTAAGGTGTGATAAACGCCTCTGAATTCCTCAGTTGTATCAGTAACTAAGAACCTCATGCAACCGGAACATGCTATAATAGTCTACCTGAAATCTCATCTTGTGCCAAAAAATGTTACTACAACCCTTGCCATTCATCTTCAAAACCCAGTTCTATATTTCATAGCAATGTTGAATCCCTACTAAAGGGATTTCTTGTAAAATTTATATATTTTTTATTTTATTTTCGCTATAATTTTTTAATTATTGTGACAATAATCTTGACATCTTGTAATATAGTCTGATCTATATTTAATTACCCGTCCCCTTGTTCCCCCGCGCTTGGTTTGAAATCAATTACTCTATAAGAACCAAATGAGGTATAAGAACCAAAAGACGGGTGCACTTTGGTTCTTTTATAAAATCCATATTGAATTTTGGACCATATTAATTATTTTTTCACAATATTGCTCTTATTTAATTTTGAATATGTAAGTGTGTCACATTAATTATAATGACTCTCATTTCCACTCTTTCCATTCTCCATGAATTACATTTTTATGCAATTAAGGACAATTTTGAAAATTCAACAATATTTTAGGACTAATTCAATAATAATTAATAAATTTTCTTAAGGGGTGTGAAGTAGGGATTTGGATTCCTCATGTGACATGACAATGTCAAGTGAGTATTGTGTTTATGTCTCTCTTTCTAAATGTTGAAAGGGTCTCACATATTTCATGCATCTTAAGAGAGAGATAGACACAACCTTCACGTGAGAGGGGTGAGAAAATTACATGAGAGGATCCAAATCCTAAAAATATAAAGAAATTGAAAAGTTGTGTCGTACCAAAAACCCGAAAACCAATGCCCTGTATGGCAGACTCCGGTGCGAATCTTACGAGGCTATTTTTTCCCAAGGGCAAACTCTAGTGCGAATCTTACGAGGCCAATTATCCCAACACAACTGATGAAAGAAGAAGAGAAATGAACCCTTTTATTTGAAAGAAGAAAGGAACTTGATACAACGCCCAAGTGTTTTGCTGCCACATTTCAAGGGCATTTTGCTGGCACATTTCATAGGAGCATGAAACTATCAATTAAAATGTTGCCAAATGAAGGCTTTTAAAGTGCTTTTTTAGGTATTTTAAAGCGCTTTAAATCAAGGTGCTATAATAGATACTCTTATTCAAGTTGGCTGCGGCGTCTTAGTCGCCTTTGGTTGTGCATTCTTCGCCTCATCTTGGGCTCGTCTCTCTTATGATGGATGATTACCAGGGTGTTGTTTTCTTTCGTGGCTAGCTTGTAGGTCTTTCTTTGTTTTCTTTATGCGCAGTTTACCAAAAAAAAAGTAGCATATCTTGCTCAGCTAAATGGTTTTATACTTCCCATTTTTATCCTAACACCACCATTACCATTGTTACCGACTAACTCAACTCAAGCAGATTCTAGTGCGATATGTACTAGACAATTTTTTCAAAGGCGAGATAAGCTTCAAGGAAGTTGGCATGCTTGTTGTAACACCCTGGTTTTCACGGGTCAATCGTAGTGACTCAACAATAAATAAATATGCTATGAACCTTGGAAAGCCTGGAAAGACCAATTTTTTTTTTTTTCAAATCATGCTCTGAAAAATGCCTACCCATGACCTTCCATAAATTATGAATTCCTAGAATCAAAAGACTCCATATACCTAACATGCTCCTTGTGATCTCCATGTTGGGCAGACCACACAAAAGCAAGAACGTCGGAACCGACCCTTTCCCGAAATCGAAGACAATAGAGACTCAAGCTGGAACAACCCTAAGTGCTTTAACCAACAACGGTAAGTCTTCCGCAATCCTCCGTTCAGTTCCAATCGTCCAACTCATATACTTCAATCTCCGGGTACGAAGGTCCGCTACCCATGTCGATGGGTCTTATCCGTCGAGCGTCACAGTAAGACTCCCCGTGAATGCGGAATTTGGTCACCCTTCCAATTTCTGTCATCTGGCGACGGACCGCCCACACACAAACAATGCAAACAAGGTGCGAGGTTCAACTACCAGAACAATCAGGACACATGATAGGTATAAATCATAAAGCATGAGATTCATACAATATATGTATAGCCACAACATAAAGCACATGAAACAAGGTACAGGTCAATCATAGATTCAAACCATGGTAAGAAAATCCCTAAGATTATTCTATATGCTTATGCAAATTCATTTCTCTAATCCGGATATAAACGCCAACAGCCACGCATGGGAGGCGGGACAACAACAGTTTCTCAAGTTTTCGTGCCACTTTCACAGATAACCATCAGGGCCATCTATGGGACAAGAGCAGTTCCTGAAGTTAATTTACCACTAATTTGGTTCTCTTCAATGTATGATATGCTCCATGGTTAGTCATACAACGGGGTCATTCTCTTGCGCCTGATATCTTCTCTATGGTGATCGGATCCTTCCCTAGAGTGGTCGGGATTACCATACTCATACGGTGTGGCAAGCTTTTCTTCGTGTCAGCAACCTGCTTCCGTGTTCGATGATAATTGATATTCCATTCAACAATCATAAATATCATGCGAGAAACCAAAACATATTACATGGAAACAAAAAACATGTTATAGCATATATATAGAAACAACCAAACATGGATTCAAAGAAACTAAGCCATGCCAACAAATCAAGGTAAATATAGCATGTTATTCAACCAAGACATTCGATCAATCCCAAACAATACAAGCCTATATATATATATATATATATATATATATATATATATATATATATATATATATATAGGGGGCGTATCAAGTGAGAGCAATATTTATTACGAGAGATGAGAGCGTTAAATCATGACCGTACAACCATTCATGAGTGGTTGAGATTAAAAGTAGTTTAGTGGTCACATGACTTTTTAAAAAAGTCACATGCCATTTTGTTTTAATCTTGACCCTTCATGATAGATCCAATGGCTAAGATTGAACGCTCTCATCTCTCATAATAAACATTGCTCTCACTTGATACGCTCCCTATATATATATATATATATATATATATATATATATATATATATATAAAAGTAATGCGAAGTGCTATCACCTTAGCCGCTTTCCTTCCAAGTCCTTGTTCCTCGTATCGGCTCGCCTTCCTTCCCGATCGTTAGTTCCAAGTGTCTGCATTCTCGATCGTTGTACCTTACACAAAACACTTTCTAAGTTACATTTCAAGTCAACTACCAAATACTCTTTACTTAAGTCCTAAGTGCTAGACCAACTCTATGTCTACACACACCAAAAACCTTCAAACCTTTTATTGTTTTAAAACAAAATCTACTTTTAATCTTTTAGGTCAAATCCAAAACAAATCCTTAAATATTTTAAGGTTCTTAATTCAGCCCCAAACTTAAAAAAATAATTTTCACAACCCAAGACTCTTAAGAATTATTTTCAAGTCTCAAAAAATTTAACAAATCATTTCTTAGTCCTCAAGATTTAAGTAAACAATTTTCCAAACCAAACTAAATAACTTAACTTTTTCTTTAACCCAACAACTTAAAATATTTTCTCTAACATACTCGAAATAATTCCTTTTTATTCAAGGCCTAAACTTTAAATTCCCCATGTTCGGGCGTGAATCCTGAGCAGTGGTGCTCTCGGTGAGGCTGCGGCAGCGCTTGCTGCGCTCCAGCAGGAATGAGGTGGAGTCTTCTAGTCCAATGCGTCGGTGGGGGGACTTGCAGAAGACACTTCGACGCTCAAGTTAGTAAGGGAGCTCTGAGAGCGTCCAAGGTCTCAGCTCAATCATGTAAGAATGCATAACAAACTTGTAATGTAAGGAGTGTGTAAGAAGAGTAGAACTTAAAAGGTGCAAAGTTGAGACAGAGTTCCAAAATTCCGTAGTGAGATGATAGGACCTGGTATTTGTAGGCGTCAGAGGTGTCTCTGCAGGTGTTGGGGAAGCTCGTGAGTGAGGCTTCCGAGAAGGAGTGGTTGTAGGCCGAGTGGCCTGTGAAGGGCTTTCCCTTTGGCCTGTGCCCAGGCCGATTGGATAAGGTACCACTAAGCTAGTAGTGCCCGTTCCTTAACTAGGCCATGTAGGCTTCCTCTTAGGTGTATGCATAAGAGCATCCCTAGTGGGTCAACTGCTACACCGTTGGATCGTATGGCTGAAGAGCCGACCGAAAGAGGAGCCCCCATATTGGCATGGCATGTGTTGGCATGTCAAGCTATGTGAATCTTTTTGCCCGAGATCCCTTTTGCTGCATCTTGGAGCCCCCCTGCATTCGAATAATGGGCCCTCTGCAGTTGTGTGAAATGTTTGTTTTGTGTTGGCCCAGTTTTGTTCTGGGACCTTGGATTGTTTCCCAGCACTGCGCTTGATCTGAGCTGGAGTTTGTTGACTAGACTGGATGTGGCTTTGTCAAGCTAGCTAGACTATGATCCGAGCGGGATCGCAGCAACCATTCGGCTCGCAGTGCACTTGTAACATCGTGTTGCTTCAGACCAGATGTACTGATTAATGAAACTCTGTCGTTTCACCTTGCTTCAAGAGAAATAACCTTCTTTTTTATAAATATATCCCTCCTCTTTCAGTCAAAACCCGTTCACAATTTTGTTGTTTCTATGATCTTCTCATACCAAACTGTCTCCATAAAAACCTTCCCTAGATATCTCCTCCCAGCCTTAGAGAAGTTAATTCCTCCTGTTCCTGATGGCCAATATCTTGGATTTGTTTTCTGCCAAAGAGAAGATTGATGGGATAATCTATATGGATTTTTGCGAGAAAGGTGCCCAACCTACTGAGGGGATTCTGGAAGGAGATGCAGAGAATCAAACAAAGGTGTCTCCTTTAGGCGGATCTGCCATTGTTGAAATCCTTGTGAAGAAGAAAGACCTCTTCGTGGATGATTACGAGGAGGAAAATAGGGTTCCGGGAAAAACCCATTTTCTCCCCCTATTATCTAGAATAAGGAAGATGCGGGTCATTCATTCAGTAGATCTTCGAAAACTCAACCCTTGTTGTTGATCAACGAGGACGACCACGACTGCCCTGACCCTGATCACCATATTTTTTATGATGGGTGCCCTGTATGCCAAAGGATGGCACTAAGTATGGAAGTCGCACCTAACCAATCCGTTCCTCCTAGTCTGAAGAGGAAGGTGGATGGTTCAACTCCACTTCTTGAGCCGCCTGCAAAGTCTGCTAAGCATCCCTTTTTGACCCCCGAGCTCATAGCCAAATGGGGGATGCTTTCCTTGAGTTCGTCAACAAGACGGGAATGATGGGAAGGCTCACCTCCGGGGGTCTCTTTTCTGAGCACCCCCTCGGCCTTGACCCTTCAAACATTCTAGACTCTATGATTATGAGTCTGCTCTCCGTTTCCGCTAGTGCCTTCGTCTTCAAGCACCAGGTTTTTTTCTACTTTCGAACAGGACATCCTCGAGAAGGCCCAAGAGCATGAGCTATGTTCCCAAGAACAAGTTGGTCTTCTAAAGAGGGTTGAACAGCTTGAGCAGGAGAACCAGAGGTTGCTCTAGGAGTCTAAACTTTTGGCAGACCAAATAGCTTCTATTTCCGTGCTGTGGAAGAAAAAGGATCTCCTTTCCTAGGAACTGGAACTCCCGAAGGAGGAGAATCGGTCCTTTTCCGAGCAGGAGGGAGATGCTGACCTAAAGACTGTTGACGTGCGGGCTTATGCCGAGAAAGTGAATTCCCAGGTTTCTTCCCTTCGGTTGGTCATACAGGATGGATACGCGGAAAGCTTCCGAAACATTATTTCCCAACTACAGATCTTGAACCCTCGGCTCAATACGAATGGGGATTCCTCCAATCACACTATCAAAGAGGGTGTTACAGGGAAGTATGAAGGTTGTGCCTTTGTTCCTTGTGATATCTCTCTAGACGACCCTCCTAACCTGTAGTTAGGGAACCCAAATCCTCTCTGTATTTCCCTTTTTCGTACTCCCCTATCTTATAGTGAATGAAAATCTTTTCTTCCATTCTTTTTTGTTTTCCTTTCAGTTGCTTTTATTTTTTGCTTTCCGCTGAACTTGCATGAGCCGATCGGGCTAGAGATTATTCCTTCTCTCTTGTTTCTTTTCTTCTGAACCACTGAGCCGAAGACGACTTGGGCGTAACCCACGTTTCCGACCGGATTGTGAGACTTCTTCCCGTAGAGATGAACACTGCGACTCAGACGATCAAAATTTTGTGGAAATAAGCACTTTGTTCTAGGAAGATGAGGATTCGGATCTTCCGTTGCTTATGGACGCCCAAAAATGAACCTTCACCCCTTTGAGAGTGTCAACCGAAAATATTACAGGGAAGAGACTGAAACCATGCTTTTTTGGCTGAAACTTCTTTCCCTATGTTTGTTTGTTTTGAGCCATCCTTTCTCCTTTGTAAAGAAATAGGCTTCGCTGCCAGGCTGTGTTTCCTCCCTTTGAATTTCTTAGCACTGGACGACCTTGTGGAGGATTTTTCCTAGCAGGTTTTGTCAGTTTAAAACATTCTTTGGACTAATCTTGAGTGATATCACCTTTTGGTGTTCTTCTTCTCATGGAAGCTAACCTACATTCGCTCACGGGATTGCTTTGTTGTTCAACATTTTTTACTCTTAACATTTTTTCACTGTTGCTGCCGATCTGCATTCCTTCTTGTGGATTGCTTTTTGTCGAGCAGCTTTCCCTCGAGACGATTAAGACCTTATCCCTTAGAAGGGTTATGTACGCCATACGTTCGATTTGAATGAGGTTGTGTCCCTTAAGAGGGCCACTTTTTCTCATCTCCAATCTCTCTTCAAGACGGTTAGGGCCGTACCCCTTAAGAGGGTTACTTATGCCTGCCGCTTGGTTTGAATGAGGTTGTGTCCCTTAAGAGGGTCACTTGTGCTCATCTCCAACGCTCTTCAAGACGGTCGGGACCGTATCCCTTAAGAGGGTTACTTACGTCCGCTGCTTGGTTTGAACGTGGTTGTGTCCCTTAAGAGGGTCACTTGTGCTCGTCTTCTAGGTGGACCATCTCCCTTAAGAGGGTTCCTTGCACCACCATCTTCAACCGGGTGCAGTAAGGATCGTGTCTCTTAAAAGGGTCACTTATACGCCCCCCCCCCCCTTTCCAGTGGACTGTGTCCCTTAAGAGGGTCACTTGTGTCCTCTACACGAACATCCATTACTTCGAGATGGTCAGAATCGTATCCGTCGCTCGGGTTGAACGAAACTGTGTCCCTTAAAAGGGTTGATGACTAGATTTCATATGATGTTTTTAGGGTTTTTTTACTGCATTTTATTTTATTTTTATTGAGCCTCATGTAGATTTTTCTTTATTTTGTTAGGTTTTTCTTCACGTTTGCATTTTCTTGTAGGAAAGCAGTGATTTTGTGTTTTTAGTCATTTTTAGTCTATTTTTAGATGTTTTTGTTAGGTTTTTAGTCTTTTTAAGAATCTGGTTAAAATAAGCATATATGTGGGGACCAAACTGCAATTATCAAAAGTTAGGGGACTGAATTTGAAGGCAGAAGATGAAGCATTCATCTTGTTTAACACATGGGAATTAAGTCATGAATGAAGGAATGATGAAGAAAGGGAGGTTTCAGAGTTAAGAAGGGACAAGAAAGTGGCTACATGAAGGCCATTGATGGCCATGAAGTCCCATCAAGCAGGAAAAATAAAATAGCCAAGGCATTGAAGCAACAGTCGTGCCAACGCTTGAGCGTTGAAAGCCCAACGCTCATGCGTTGGCATTCTGCCTGGAGCCCAATGGTTTCATTAAGCCAACGCCCAAGCGTTGGAGGGGCCAACGCTCATGCGTTGAGCCCCTGTTTGGCTAGGTCTGAAACTTAAATCCTAGCGCTCAAGCGTTGGGTCGCAGTTTTAGAAATCTATAAATAGGACATTTGGGTTCTTTTGTAAACACACCTTGATACACTTAGATCTTCTTCTTCTGTGTTCCAGAGCACTATCATGAGTTGTGGGTAGCCTTTCTTGAGCTCCTAATCCAGGTTTTTAATTATGTCTTTCTTAGCCATGCTTGGCTAATTTCTGTAAGTTCTTGGGTTGTAGTTTGTTTAGCTTGTAACCAAGCTTCTAGTTTCTATTTTTATATCTGAATAAATTGCATTTCATGGTTCCAATTCTTTGTGCTTATTCTATCTTGTTGTACACAAGTGTTATTGCTTATTTCATAAACAATGGAAATTGTTAGGAAATAGGGGAAATAGGAATTGGATGAACAAATGCATGTCACTTAGGTATAAAGATGGCTTTGTTATTGTTGGCTTGAATTCAGAACTTAATCTTCATTTTAATTAACTAAATAACTAAGGAATTGGTTTTGGTAATTCAAATGAAAGTTTTACTTGTTTAAGGAATCAACTTGTAAGGAACCTAGGCTAGAACAACCATGAACTCTTGCTAAAATTTCAGATATAGAATTGGTTCTAAAGCATGGATTATAAGTGATTCAACTCAACCCAAGTGCTTAACTTCTTATATTATTTTCTATTTGCAAATCTTAGTTCCGATTTCTTACAAACAACCAAAAATCAACCAATTTATTTTTCTGCTCTAAGTTCTAAACAATTGAACTTTGGACTTTGAAAACACCTATCCCTGTGGAGACGATAATCATTTATACTACTTCGGTAACCACCGTACACTTGCGGATTTGGCTATCAAGTTTTTGGCGCTGTTACCGGGGATAGGTTCTGTTTTTAAGGTCTTCTTGATAGTTGTTTAGAGCTGTGTTTTTGGACTAACAACTTGTTGTCATGAGCTCAAGGGAAGACCCCATAGAAACCATAATTATGGAGGGGTTGGAACTTGGGGATATTGAAAGTGATGACGAACAGGTCATTGAAGGTATTTGGAGGCTGCCCATTTTATCCCTTCAAGGAAAATTTGGGTAGAAGAGTTGAGAAGAGATGAGGAAACTCAGGTAGAGGAGAAGAAGGAACTGAAACCTCTACCCTCCACACTCAAGTATGCATTTCTCGAGGAGGGTAACATGAAACCTGTCATTGTAAGTAGTTCTATTACCCCTCTTGAAGAAGAAAAGGTTATAAGAGTTCTGAGGGCTCACAAGTCTGCTTTGGGTTGGACTATTGAGGATATCAAAGGAATAAGCCCCACAGTCTGTATGCATAAAATTTGTTTAGAAGAAAAAGTGAAACCCGTAGTCCAACCCCAAAGACGACTCAATCCAGCTATGAAGGAGGTGGTAAGAAAAGAGGTAATTAAATTACTTGATGCAGGTATTATTTACCCAATTTCTGATAGTGGATGGGTTAGTCCTGTTCAAGTTGTTCCCAAGAAGGGAGGAACCACAGTTGTACCAAATGAAAATAATGAATTGATTCCCACCAGGAAGGTAACTGGATGGAGGGTGTGTATAGATTACCGGAGGCTAAATGCAGCCACCCGGAAGGATCATTTTCCTCTCCCTTTTATTGATCAAATGCTTGACAGGTTAGCTGGACATGAATTTTATTTTTTCTTGGATGGTTATTTAGGTTACAATCAGATTGTAGTTGATCCCAATGATCAAGATCTAAGTTCTGAGTTCACGAAAAATTCCTAAAGTCTCTTCCAAAATAACAAAGCATGTAAGAACTCAGTCAACATGTAACTTTAAGCAGAAAAGTACAATCACAAGTAATCAGAGTTCTCTCAAAGCACTCAGAAAAAAGGGGTAAGTGGTACCCATATAAGAACTCACTCAAGATCATACCAAAAACTCAGTTAACTAGAATTCACTCATATCCTAACAACATGCATTTCTACGCAGCATAAGAAGCAAATGTATCATTTTCAAAAACAACATAGCATAGGGTAAAACCACTTGAAAGTTAAGTACACGGCATAATTATCTAGGGTACAAATGCAAGACTCAAATCCTAAAATAAAAATCCTGAAAAAATAGAAAAATAAAAACTAAAAACTAAAAACTAAAAAGAAAATAAAAACTAAAAACAAAAACAAGTACTCTGGTCAAAATCAAGTGTTCATGGGTCTTCCTGCTCTTCTCCAGTTTCTCTAGCACCACTGCTTCTTGAACAACCTGTTCTTTTATTCAACAAGAAAACAAAACTTAAGTTGCTTTCCCAAGCCTCAACACATGAGCGTTGGGGTGCCAACACCTAGGCGTTGGTATTTTAAAAACAAGGCTGGGATTCCAGGGGCTCAACGCATGAGCGTTGGCCCCTCCAACGCTTAAGCGTTGGATTTTATGAAATCTTGGGCAGCTTGGCAGGGGTTCAACGCATGAGCATTGAGCCTCCAACGCTTGGGCGTTGGGGTTCCTGCAACACTAAACTTTTTTTTTACTAAGAACATAAACAGTAAACATAACAGAAAAAAGAACAAAAACTTAAAATAAAGACAAGAAAACCTGACTTGGGTTGTCTCCCAAGAAGTTCGAATTTAAAGTCTTCGATATGTTAGCCTAGATAGCAACCTGGGAGGGGGGGTGAATCAGAGTTGCACGATTTTTGCCTTTTCGAAATTATTACTTTCAAGATGTTGATGATCACAAAACGATAGTTGTGATTGCAGCGGAATTAAGGATTGCTTGAAAGTAAAAGATGAAGGGAAGAGGAAATCACACACAAGATTTTATCCTGGTTCACCTTCTATCCACCGAAGGCTACGTCCAGTCCCTCAAGAAACCCCTTGAGGATTTTTCCACTATGAACAAGATTTCTTACAAGTACTTACACCAAGAACCTTAAGAACTCTTGTCAAACCTCAGATGGCAAACCACCAACTAATGACGCCGAAACCTACGACGGACTTTGAATCAAACCCGATTCAAAGGACCTTTTCCACTATCACCGAACCCTACGGCGGACTTTGAATCAAACCCGATTCAAAGGACTTTTTCTACAACCATCGAACACCACGATGGACCTTTTTACAACCACCAAAAACCACGGTGAATGAATCAAACCGATTCAAGAGATGAAGAAGAAGATGCCTTTACAATGGCTAATTCAATCCTTTAGACAAGATGGATTGATCTTAGTTTGTATGCTCCAGGAAATTACAATGAAGGCTCTCTTATTCTGAGTTTCTCAAAAGATGAACAGCATGTGTGTTCTTATGAAAATGAGAGAACATAAACTCATAATGATGACTTTAATGAATATGAAAGTTATGGACCAAGTCATTGATGTTTCTGAGCGTCTATGGACTTTATATAGGCACTAGAGGTCGTCCATGAACCAACACAACTTTTCCCAAACGTTTTGAGACACAATGGTTCATGAAAAGACACATCTGTCGACCTGGTAATCGATTACAGCATTCTGGTAATCGATTACGCTATAACCGTTATGATCTGAGTGCCATTTCCTGACAGGTAATCGATTACTAAAATCTGGTAATCGATTACTGACTGCCTGGTAATCGATTACTGAAAACTGGTAATCGATTACGCTATGCCTGACTGACAGGTAATAGATTACTGACCACCTGGTAATCTATTACTGCAAGTCTGAAACTCAGTTTTAACCATCTCAAACCCTAATTGAGTGTTCCTACCAAGTTTAACTTGTGAGAACATATCGTACTCAATTAGTTGATCTTTCATGAGCCTTCAAATGTAATTAAACCTTAATAAAGCATAGCACACTAAGTTGACAAGACTTACTTAAAACAAGAACCCTCATGTTTGACTTTGATGTTCTAAGCCTTGTTCTTTGAAGTCTTTCTTTGCTGAAGTCTTCTTGAAGTCTTCCTTCCTTTTCTGAAGTCTTCTTGAAGTCTTCCTTCCTTTTCTGAAGTCTTCTTGAAGTCTTTCTTCTTTTTGTTCCTTTCTTTCTTGAAGTCTTCCTTTTCTTTTCTGAAGTCTTTCTTCTTTTTGTGATGTGTTTTTCTTCATCAAAACCTCAGCCGAGTCCAAGGACGAGACCTGATTTACACGATAGACTCTTCTCAATTCATTTCTCAACCAGGGTCTATCACAAACTGCATTAGAACCCTCAAGTCATGCAAATTCTGACATTTCACCATCAAAATGATGCATGCATGTTCTGCCTTAACCTCGCCACTTTCCCGCACAATATCACCTATGGACATTTCCTTTAGGGAGTCTTGTTCTTCCTCCTCCGGGGTGGGAAGAGAAAAACTTTTTGCATTCACCACATAATCCTCCTCTTTTTCAACTTCAAATTTCTCACCTTGGTCCATAGGTTCACTTACAGGGTCAGCGGGAGGTTGATAAATTACTGGCTGCCTCTTCAAAATGCTTTGTATCTTTCCTTGTAAAATCTCCCTGGCTTTGCATTCTTGCTTAGGATTTGGCAAAGATCCGGCAGCGCGCCTACGATCTAGTTTGGAGTAGAACTCGTCAATTAGATTGAAGCAATCCTTTTTCTTTTTCTCATATCCTTTTTCAAGAACCGCTCGGATCTTTGCCACCCGTTGCTCAAATGTTTCAGCCATTGCTAACCTTACAAAACTTAGCAAACAGAATTAGCAACACCAGTTCATAGCATAACAAAAATTAAAAACAAAAAGACTCTAAACAACCAATTAAAAATCAAAAAGCCAATCCCGGCAACGCCGCCATAAACTTGATAGCTATTCTACAAGTGCACAGATTGTATTGAAGTAGTATAAAAGATTATCTTTCTCCACAGGGATTGGGTTTTGCCTTAAAATTGGTTTTCTAGAGTTTGAAAAAGAAAATATTTTTTTTTTGATTTTGGGATTTATACAAAAGCATAAAAACAGAAATATGATGATAAAACAAGTACTTGGGTTGAGTTGCACTTCACTTAACTAAACTTTCAGAATCTATTTTACATATATGAAATTAGAACAAGTTCTTAGGTGCTCTAGCCTAGGATTTCTACTTGTTATGCCATAATCAAATAGAATTTCAATTACAATTACCAAACCTAATACCTTAGTTTTTAGTTAATCCAATTGAAGCATTAGTGTTCTTAGTTCTGGCCAACACAATTAGTTCCCACCCTTATACCTAAGTGGCGAATAAACCGATTAATCTAATCTCATTTCCCTTAAATCCTACCAACTACCGTTGTGCAAGAAATAAGCATGATTACTCGCATATACTTAAGCATGATTAACATGGGGAGAAGATACATAGAACTAGAACTTCATTCATATAATAAAAACAGAAACCTAGAACATAGTCTTGTGAAGATTTACAGCAACCCAAATATTAAAGAAAACTAGCCTAACAAAGCTAGAAAAGACATGATAAAAATAAAAACCTAAATTCGGAGCTCAAGATGGCTTCCCACAACTCTAGGCAAAGCTCAGAAATAAGATTTGTTCAAGTATCAAAAGGTGTCTAGGTCTATTTTACAAAGAAGGGAAATCAACTATTTATAACAATTTCCTGACAGCCTCCCAACGCTCAAGCGTTGGCAGTCCAACGCTCAGGCGTTGGAATTAAGTGAATCCAGACGAGGCAAGTTAGGAGCTCAACGCATGAGCGTTGGCCCCTCCAACGCTTGGGTGTTGGAATAAATAAATTTATGGGCTCAAGTCAGGAGCCAACGCTCAGGCGTTGGGCATGTCTGATGTTATATCTCCTTTTCTCTTTTGCTCTCCTTCTTTTATGTCTCTTTGATGGCAATAAAGGCTCTTCATGTGGCCTCCCTTTTGTTCTGAAACAACAATTCTTCATCAATTCCCTCTTCAATTCTTCAATTCCCACATGTTAAACAAGCAAATGGAGACTGATGCTTCCTTTTCTTCCATAATTCAGCCACCACTCTTCAATTAATTTGCATCAAAATCCCCACCAATGATCTAATAATGACCAGAACTCTAACAAGGACTAAAACTCTAATAAATTACAACTAAAAGGACTAAAAATAAAATAATACTAAACTATATGCAAATGCAAAAATAAAATAAAAACTCTAACAAAATGTAATAAAATCTATATGAGACTCAAATAAAAACAAATAAAATAAAGAAAGAGATAGTAAAAAGACACATATAACCCCAGGTCATCGTGCTTGGATGATTTGCTAAATTATCAGATGATATTTGAATATGTGCTTTAAGTTAAATATGATACTTGTGTGCATGATTGTAATGTTTGATTTGCACTGTGGAAATGATGCTTGAGAACATGCTTAACTTGTTGATAACATGATGCATGGTGATTTATGAAAGCATGATGTTTAATTGAGAATTTAATTGTCGAGAATGCATGCTTGAAATGATAATATGTTTTCACATGAGTACTTGTCGATCGTTATTGAACACGGAAGTGGGTTGCCGACGAGAAGAGAATCTTGCGACACCTTATGAGTATGGTGATCCCGACCACTCTAGGGAAATGTTCAACTGTCGTGGAGAAGCTAGCAGATAGAACCATCGAACGAACAACATGTCGGATGGAACCATGGACGAGTGAAATGGTGAATGGAACCAATGAACTCGGAGCCACTACAAGAAAAATGCTTATTACTAACGGCCAAAAGCCGTAGGTTATCCGAAAAAAGCATCGGTAATGCTTAGTTACCGACAGCCAAAAAACTGTTGCTATATGGCTTGTCGGTAATTGTTTTCGATGACTTTCAAGAAATCGTCGCTAATTACCGACAAATTTTTCTGTCAATAACTTACCGACGAATTTTTTCATCGCTAATTACCAATGGATTTTTCCGTCACTAACTTACCGATGGGTTTTTCCCTTGCTAAGTAACCAATGAATTTTTCTGTCGGTAATTGATTTGGTTTGCTAAAAAAAAGCTACTTTTGTTGTGAATAAAAATGTCAGATGACATTCTAATACACAACTAAAGGAGCATTTTGTGGTAATTATTGTTATTTATTATTTATACGAAACTGAGATACAGAAGAAGAAGAAGAAGAAGAAGAAGAAGAAGAAGAAGAAGAAGAAGAAGAAGAAGAAGAAGAAGAAGAAGATGATGATGATGATGATGATGATGATGATGATGATGATGATGATGATGATGATGATGATGATGATGATGACGATGATGATGGTGATGATAAAGGAGGAGGAGGAGGACGAGGATAAAGTGTGAGTAATGTAGTCTACAAACTCATATTTATAGGTTACCGATGACTTTTTTGGGATATTTATAGGTTATTGGTGGTTTTAGCCATTGCTAAAGCCGTCAACAACTAATTTTTTAATTTTTTTAAAGTCTTTGGTAGGGGCAATTTCAAATTTTGAGATTACCGACAGTTTTTTTCAAAACTAAGTTACCGACAGACTTTTCCATCACTAAAGCTGTCGATAACAAATTGAGGAAGAATGTGAGATACGTCCCAGATTTGAGGAAGAATCTAATTTCCTTGGGTACTCTCCAGGAGAATGGTTACTCCTGCCATTCTGATGGTGGGAAGGATACCATGAAGGTGAGCAAGGGTGCATTGACAGCAAAGCGGACTGCAGGGAATATTTATCGCTTGTTGGGAAGCATCGTGACGTTGCATCAGTTGAAGCTGAAAATGATGCAACAAGGCTTTGGCATATGCGTCTGGGTCACCCCAGTGAAAAGGGGTTGATGGCACTTCATAAGAGGAATCTTTTGAAGGGTGTTCGAAGCTGCAAGGTGGAACTTTGCAAGTATTGTGTGTTGGGCAAACAGTGTCGTGTCTGTTTCGTGACCGGGAAGCATGAAACAAAGGGAATCCTCGACTATGTTCATTCAGATGTCTAGGGGGCCACTAGGGAGGCCTCCATTGGAGGTTCCAGGTACTTTGTTAGATTCATCGATGACTTCTCCAGGAAGGTCTGGGTTTACGTCCTAAAGCACAAGTCTGAAGTGTTTAGCAAGTTCATATTGTGGAAAGCAGAAGTGGAAAACCAGACAGGGAGGAAGGTCAAGTATCTGTGGTCAGATAATGGGATAGAATACACAGATGCAAAGTTCAAGCAGTTTTGTGAGGAACACGAGATCCAGAGGCATTATTCAGTGAAGAAAACACCACAGCAGAATGGTGTTGCTGAGAGGATGAATAGATCCCTCACAAAGAAGGCAAGGTGCCTTCAGTTGCAGGCAGGATTGTCAAAGGGTTTTTGGGCAGAAGCAATGAGCATGACATGTTATCTTATAAACAGGTCTCCAAGAGCTTCATCGGATGGAAAAGATGTAGAAGAAGTGTGGACACGTAAGCCAATTAACCTAGATAATCTGAGGATTTTTTGCTGTCCAGCTTACGTGCATATCTCTAGTGATGAGAAGTCCAAATTGGATCCTAAGTCTAGGAAATGTATTTTTCTTGGTTACACCAAGGGTATGAAGGGGTTCAGATTTTGAGATCCATCTTTGAAGAAGATAGTTCATAGTAGAGATGTTGTATTTGATGAACAGTGCATGCTGAAGGAGTCAGATCCAAGGGAAGAGACTACTTTGAATGTTGAAACTTCCACTGCCGGGAAGATTCAGATTGTTGTCGAGCCAACTAGACGAACGCAACCTCGTCTGGAAGACGATGCATTAGACGATGCAAGAACGTCTGGTCCCTACAGTCTTGGGCAAACGTTACCCAATGTGCAGGCCATTGCAGATTCTGACAGTGAGTCAGAAGACGAGCCAGTTGATTCAGATGGTGTGCAAGATTATCTTCTTGTGCGTGATAGGGAGCCTCGTCCGAAAGGACCACCACTCATATATGGGTTTGAAAACTTAGCTGCTTATGCTCTTCTTACATGTTCTGGAGATCCTTCTACTTTTCGTGAGGCTATGGATAGCCAAGACCGAGAGAAGTGGGTAGGTTCTATGGTGGAGGAAATGGAGTCCTTGGAAATGAATCAGACGTGGGATCTTGTGAAACTTCCAGAAAGGAAGAAGGCAATTAGCTGCAAGTGGGTGTTCAAGAAGAAGCCACCAGTAAAATAAAATGAAGGGGAAAGGTTCAAGACTCGCGTAGTAGCAAAGGGCTATTCACAGTGGAAGGGGATAGATTATGATGAGATATTTTTCCTAGTGGTTAGACACACTTCTATAAGGGCAGTGTTGGCCCTAGTAGCATCTCGAGACATGCATTTAGAGCAGATGGATGTGAAGACTGCGTTTCCTCATGGTAATCTAAATGAACAATTGTACATGCAGCAACCTAAAGGATTTGTTGAGTTCGGTCAGGAACGTTTGGTGTGTAAATTGAAGAAGTCTCTGTATGGGTTGAAACAGTCACCAAGGCAGTGGTACAAGAGGTTTGACTCATACATGCAAAGGATTGGCTACAGAAGGTGTGACTATTACTGCTGTGTTTACGTTCGGAGCCTTGATGATAATTCAGTAATTTTCTTGTTACTGTACATGGATGATATGCTGATTGCTGCTAACCACTCAAGTGACGCGCGTGATTTGAAAAACAAGTTGGGTAAGGAGTTTGACATGAAGGACCTAGGAGTTGCTAAGAAGATTCTTGGAATGGAGATTCTTGGAATGGAGATTCACAGGGATAGACGAGCACGAAAGCTAGATTTGACATGAGCAATTCGAAAGCTATGAGTACTCCATTGGCAAATTACTTCAAGCTTCGTTGATCAGTGTCCAAAGACAGCTGAATAGGTCGAAGGTATGTTGAAAATTCCTTACGCCAGTGTTGTTGGTTTTTTAATGTACGTTATGGTTTGCTCTAGACCAGACGTGGCACAAGTTGTGAGCCAAGTCTGTAAGTTTATGTCAAGACCAGGGAAACGGCATTGGGAGGCAGTCAAGTGGATACTCAGGTACCTAAAAGGTACAACTGGTCACGGGATAATGTTTAGTAGGGAACAAGGTGATCCAGTAGTTGGTGGATATGTTGATTCTGACTATGCAAGTGACATTGACAATAGACGGACTACAACAGGGTATGCTTTTACTTTGGCAGGTGGACTTATATGTTGGAAGTCATCTGTCCAATCCATAGTGGCAATGTCCACAATTGAAGCTGAGTACATGGTTGTGGCTGAAGCAGCAAAATAAGCATTGTGGCTTACAGGGTTGGCGCAAGAGTTAGTTGTTGAGCAAGGTGGAGTTCGCCTGCAATACGATAGTCAGAGTGCCATTTTCTTGGCAAACAATCACGTGTATCATGCGAGGACAAAGCACATTCATGTGAGATTTCACAAGATAAGAGAGCTGCTTTTGTCAGGGCAGATTCGACTTGAGAAGGTTCATACCTCTGAAAACGCAGCAGATATGTTGACCAAGTCATTCACCAACGAGAAGTTCAAACATTGCTTGGAACTACTTCACATTTCAAAGTGTTAAGCATATGGGGAGCGCAATCCGGAAAATCGAGATTCTGAGAAGAAGCGGTTTATCTTCACAAGCGTTTGAGAATTCGCCAAGGTGGAGATTGTTGAGTATGTCTCATTATACTAGCCTCATCTGGTATTGCTACTAGGTCCTCGTCTGCTTGGAGACTCTAGGAGATCGTCTGGCTTGGAGCCGTTGAGATTGTCCGCAGAGTTCGTCTGCAACTGACACGTAAGTGATCGTCTGCCTGGAGCTGCAAGGCCGCGTCTGGTTAGAGTTATTACGTGGTTAGTTGAAGACAGCTAATGAGCACTTACTCCGTAATATCCGTGTAATCTAGAATTTGATTGGTTGTTAGGTTTGTGTTAGGGTTGCGTTAGGATATAATTAATACATTGTCGTTTTGCATTATATCCTAGTATAAATATGTTGTAACACTAGAACCCTAATGTTCGTTCTTACTGTTGAATGAAACGGTGTTATAGCCATCTATAGCTGCAGACGTAGACAAAAGTTGGTCGAACTACGTGAACAAAGATTTTTGTGTGCTTTCGATCCCTTTCTCTCTTAAAGTCACTCTATGCGATTCATGTGTCTAAGACCAACAGTATGTTATGTTATTATGATTCTTATATGTTATGTGACGTAATAGCTAATTATCTCACATGCTCTTATATTATCATGCTGCCATATATATGCCTACACATATATGCACATCCTATGTTGTTTTATTTGGAAGTGATCCTTGCACCTTGTTTGCTTTTTGTATTGGGCGATCCGTCGCCAGATGGACAATTGCTGGCGGCATAGCTGAAGAGCACCTGGTAGATATAGAATCCGAGAAGAGTTCGTGGGAGCCGTCCTGATGACTTAGCACTTGGTGATAGATATAGTTAGTTTGATTGCGGTGTATGTACATTTACATGGCTAAGGGAAGGGTAGTATTCTGAGACTATATGCTTTTGTGTGGTCACCTTGTGTGGGATCGCATGCCTGAGTATGACATCTTGTCTTGAGTTCTATTATGACAACATGTTTTCCTTTAATTGTTTGGTCAGTTGATTTATAAAACTATTTTCACCGATGTTGACTACATGACTATGCCACATAAATGGTTACTTTTTAAACAATGTATTATGTATATAATGCATGTTGTCGATCGATAGCATGTCTCGAAAAGAAAAAAAAAATATTATGGATTTTCACATCTTGGAAATTAATCAACATGGTTATTTTACTGTTTAAAGTCACTAAAGTAACCTTTGAAAATCTGAGCATTACAGTTTGGGTTAAATCACCATAGTCATAGGTAGACCAATAGCATTTGAGATAAGTGGGCTAGGATTTTTATTTTTATTTTTTATTTTAAATATAATCAGTCCATCTAGGACTAGAGTGATTTAACTTAAAATTTATTTAGGGTCATTTAGACACCCTTAAATATCATATGTATTTAGTGTTACATTGTAAGTTGGAACCTCTTTTCTACATTTTAGTGTTACATTGTAATTATCTCTCTCAAGTTTTGTAACAATGACACTCCACCCCATTCTTATCTTAAATCTACACTCTACTCCACCCCCTCTAACAAATCAACACCACCTAAAAATACGCTAATAGAATATTTTTTTTAACTCAATTAATTATTTTAATTATTTAATAATAAGTAAAATAACAAAATTTATTTATTTATTTTTTGATTTAGACAATTTTTAGATACTTCATAACAAAAAAAAAAATAGTTATAAAGAATGACAGATTCTTCTTCAGTACTCCTCGAGGGGTTTCATTACCATACCATTTAATTATATTTTCTCCCTAATTAACTTTTTAAACTTAAAATTTAGTTATTTGTATTTTAAAAGATGAACTAAAGAGTATCATATTTTCTCATTTTCAATGAGTAATGTAGCAACGTCAAAAAAGCAACATAAAGAAATTTCAATTAAATTATGGTAAAAATATTTCTTATAAGTTTTTTTTCCTTATAAGTTAGTATTTTTTTTTGTTACAAAAGGAATGAAGCTTATAAGTTAGTACACTACAGCTATAATTTAAAATGTATAAATTTTTTGACGTAATAACAAGTTAGAATGTAGGAAGTTTGCACCTCAGCAGACGAGAATCCGGATTCAATTTTTTATATTATTTTTTGAAAGAAATTTTTTTATATTATAAAACTCATTGGCCAGCCCCCTACCAATACGTGCGCTGACCGTGGGACGAAGGATTAGTCTCACGGCAACCGGCCGTGGGGATGCCTTGGTCAATACCAAAAAAAGTAATAAAAATACTTTTTTAACAAATAAAGTTTAACATGTTTTAAAAATATTTTTACCATAAGTTAATTTGAAATTTCTTTATATTTACGGTTGAAAAGTTTTGTTATAAAATATCTTAAAATTTACTAAATAAAAAAGGCTTAATAGCACTTTTGGTCCCTCACTTATCACGTTTTGACACTTTTGGTCCCTAACAAAAAAAATTAGCCTAAATGGTCCCTTACTTTGACAAACGACAGCAGTTTTAGTCCCCCGTCACTATTCCGTTCTATTTTTAACGGTTTCCGTCAAAAATTAACAAAAAAAAAATTATAAAAAAGAACTCTTAAAAACCCTTCATCTTCATCCCCTTCATCATCTTCTCCATAAAAAAACCCAGAAAAACCTAAAGAATATGAATGTTCATCATTATATTCAACCTTCTTCATCATCACTATCAACATTAAAAAAAAATCCAGAAGAACAGTTATTGTAAAAAAGAAAAAAAAAAAGAGGAAAAATGAGAAACAACTAAATAGAAAAAAGGAAGAGGAACAGATCAGAAAGAAACAGAGCAAAGTGGGGTGAGAGAAAGAGAAGTGGCGAGAGAGAGAGTGAAAGAAAAGGGAGAAAGCGTGAGAGAGGGAGAAACAGAGGGAGAGCGTGAGACGAGAGGGAGAAACAGAGGAAGAGCAGTTCTGCCGCTGTGCCGTCGTGTGCCGCCATCGTCGCATCACCGTGCCGTCGTGGTTCTGCCGCCGTCGCGGTTCTGCCGCCGTCGCGGTTCTGCCGCCGTCGCGGTTCTGCCGCCGTGGTTCTGCCGCCGTCGTGGTTCCTCGCCCCCGCCGTGTCGTCCTCCCTCTCTCTCGATCTCGATATGTTTTCTCCCTCTTCTCTCGATCTCGATCTGCTCCTTCTTCTTCTTCGTCTTCGTCTTCTTCCGCTTCCCATCTCTCTCTCGATCTCGATCTGACTCCCTCTTCTCTCGATCTCGATCTGCTTCTCTTTCTTCTTCTTCGTCTTCTTCCGCATCTCTCTCTCGATCTCGATCTGTTTTTTTTCCCTCTTCTCTCGATCTCGATCTGCTTCTGCTTCTCCTTCTTCTTCTTCGTCTTTTTCCGCTTTCAAAGACATCCCTCTCTCTCAGAGTTTTCTGTTCTGTTGTTATTGATTTTGGGTTTGGAGTTAAATTTCAATGATGTTCATGTTCATTGATCAACTTTGTTCTGGGTGTAATGTAAAATTAATTTGAGTTTCTAAAAGGTTTTTCTGTTTTTTTATGTGTTATTGTTACATATCAAGTAGGCTTATGATCTTGTTTCTATTTTCCCATTTTCTTATTCAAAGTTCTGGTGTCTTGCTTGATGGAAAAGTGGGATTTTGTTTTTGGTGCTATGGGAGAATGATTTTGATTTGTGATGACAAGATGCAGTAGCATAAATGCATGGAAGATCAGTGAATATTTTAGAGCTTCATATTTTTTAGGTTTTTCTGGGTTTTTTTAAGGAGAAGATGATGAAGATGAAGGGTTTTTAAGAGTTTTTTTTATAATTTTTTTTTTGTTAATTTTTGACGGAAACCGTTAAAAATTGAACGGAATAGTGATGGGGGACTAAAACTGCTGTCGTTTGTCAAAGTGAGGGACCATTTAGGCTAATTATTTTTGTTAGGGATCAAAAGTGTCAAAATGTGATAAGTGAGGGACCAAAAGTGCTATTAAGCCAATAAAAAAACAATAATATATTTTGTTATTTTACTTATTATTAAATATTTAAAATAATTAGTTGCATTAAAAGAAATATTCTGCAACGTGTTTCTTTCCACCATATTCCAGGAGAGGTTAATATGTGTGTTGACAAGCTTGCTTCATTGGATTTGTCATTGAAGTTTGCCCACCGGATCTTGGTCCCTTCCCCCTTGCAGAGCTTAGACATCTTCTTGCTTTTGACCGACGTTGTTGTGTTGGCTTAGGGTGTGTTGATAAATAAAGGGATGACACAAGAAGGGGGGTTGAATTGTGTTTGTACTGACTTTCAAAAACAATTATTAGTTCACAAAAACTTTTCGTAAACTATTGCAACAGAAATTGATTAAACAGAGTTTAAATAATAAAGCTTTGAACTAAACACACACTTTTCTAAACGATAGGTTAAAATAGAATGAGCAGTAGAAGTGAAACGTGTGGACGATGCGTGTTGTAAAAACGTTTGAATGATACAAGCAGTGAACGTTGGATGATGCAGGCATTAAACGTAAATGATGCAAGTAATAAAATGTAAACAATGCAAGAAGTGAACGTTGGACGGTGCAGGCATTAAATATAAATGATGCAAGTAATAAAACGTAAATGATGCAAGCAGTGAACGTTGGACGATGCAGGCAATAAACATAAATGATGCAAGTAATAAAACGTAAACGATGTAAGCAATAAAAATAGCACACACGAGATTTATTCTAGTTCACCCCTAATCGGTGGGGCTATGTCCAGTCCTTGGCTTCACCAAGATTTTCCACTATTAAACCAAGAATAGTACAAGTATTAAACAGGACTTCTCCCAAGTATTCGACAGGACTTCTCCCAAGTATTAGACAAGACTTCTACCAAGTATTCGAAGGACTTCTCCTTTTACAGATGATTCTTCTACAAAGAGTTGTCTTCTTGAAAAAGGGATGGTAGAAAGAATGTAAGCACAATAAACTCTAAGTGTTGAGAGATGGTTTGACACTTGGGTAAAGACTTGAGTTTCAGAAACAGAGATGATATGCAATGGCTCTCTGTTTGGGTGTGAAAGAAGCAGATGGTGTTTGACACTTAAGATCTTTTCACACTTGAGTAACTCCACTCGGATTTAAGGTTTGACACTTGAGTTTCGAGTGAGGAAACTTTGCTTGGAAGATTTCAGAAAGATTGAGAACTTGTGTTTGAGTTTCGTTGTTAATCACCCAGTTCTTCAGTCTTCAAATCTTCCTTTTATATCTGCTCTTGAAATTGAATGTTGCTGAGAGCCTTTGATCTACTCTTCTTTCTTCCTGTTGCTCAACATATTTCTTCAATTAATTCATTTGACCATTGACATCTTTGGAGACGTGACTCTGTGCAGTAGGTAGCTTGTTTCAGACTACGATTGTACTTGATGAGCTGAAACAATGTTTGCTTCGTCCTTCTTCTTCTTCTTCTTCTTCTTCTTCTTCTTCTTCACGTTCTTCTTTCTCATTTCAGATTTCAAAATAAATTCGTTGAAAAGGGCTTTGCATTTAATGCAATTTAACTTCTCATTTAATGTAGTAGGAGAGAGAGAAATTAGAGCCGTTGATTTTCTGACTTGTCACATGATTCATGCTCTTCCCCTCAGATGTGCTTGATAGCTGTATACAACCCACAAAGCATATTCTTTTCGAATAAGGAATATTCTGCTTAGGCTTGGACGATGTTGTTCTTGATTGAATGATATGGTCTCTCATTGATTAGACGATGCATCTGGTCTTCATCAGACGATGTTCCTCTATCCTTCGTCAAACGATACTTTCTATCCTTTATTAGACGATGCCTTCTCACTTGGTTAGACGATGAAACTTCACTTGGTTAGATGATGCTACTCATGAATGCTCGAACGATGCTATCCCTTTTTCCTTTGGATGATACTTCTTGTGTCTTCTTAGACGATAGGGGTATTTTATGCAGACGATACATCCTTCATGTCTTCAGACAATGCTTATTGCTCTTGGATGATACTTTCCATTAGAGGGTGACTTGCATGCAGTCTTTGGACGATGCTATTCATTTATGCTTGGATGATACTTTTGTTCATTGTTGCTCTTGGACGATAGGTATTATTTCCTGAAAATAATAATACATATAGTTTAGGAAATAAAATTGTTATCATTCAAAACATGATAAACGATCTAAATCATTTGAACCTAACAATCTCCCCCTTTTTGATGATGACAATTTTATAGAGAAAAATGTTTTCTCTTCCTCTCTCCCCCTTTGTCATTAGCAAAAACATAAATAGATTTTCTTTGAAAGAACGTATGTACTCCCCCTATCTTTTCCAAATGGACATATCTTTCATTTTTAACACTCCCCCTATGTTCTTAAACAAATATAAACATGTATCATAGCAAAACATGTGAAAGCAAGTATCAGACGATAGAGAAGATGTATCAAAGCTTGATACTTAAAGCATATATAAAGATCAGACTATAGCATATAGCCAATCATATTTTCATCCTCTCCCCCTAACTTTCATAGTTTGGCTAGCTCTCATTTTCTCCTTCTCACTTCTCCTTCAAACGCTGACTTTCTTTCTTCTCCCCCTTTATGAAAGAAAACAATATTTCTCTTTCTCTAAGCAATGGGGACTAAACGATAGAAAATAATCATTTTCTCTTTTCTCCCCCTTTGTTTTTCTTTTTCTGTCTTCTCTCTCCCTTTGCCAATTCTTCCTCTTCTTTTTCTTAGCCCACTTTGTCTTTTCATTTCTCCCCCTTTGTTATTCAGCAAGCACATGGGCAGTTAATAAAGCATGAGAGCATATTCAAGTGTGATCATAGAAATTTGCATAAGGGCACATGATAATTGATACATAGCATACTCAACAGATATAGACAATTGAAATCAATTGTTAAAGCAAGTATTGGAGCAATTGTTGAGTTAGCAGGTATGGACGATGCAGACATATATCAAATGAATAGTTCAATAGGCATAGTAAATATGTCAAGAGAGATAGGGAAAAGTATAGTCTTATTCTGAGTTTGTGTTCCCTGTAAGCTTTGCTTCTTCATTTTGTATTGAGCTGGGATTATCTTCTGAGTTTTCTTTGGAGAGTTGCACAGTTGTTTGCCAACCAATTGATAGTGTGAGCTTGAAGTTATCATTAGTAAATGATTGACTGCGTCTGACTTCGTCTTCGTTTGAACGCCATACTGAGTGGATGATAGATTTCATTACATGTCATCCTCGTGTGAGCATCATAATGGATAGACGATAGGGAGTAGTGACGTCATCCTCGTTTGAACATCACAATGGGTGAATGATAGATAGCAGACGTTGTATCTACTTCAGCTTGAGCACTTGAGTGATTAAATGATGATTGGATCATTTGACTTCTGTCGTCTCCTGCACTTTGATTAGTACAAATAATATATAATTTACAGAGCACGGTATACTTCAAAACTTACTCTCAAATGTATAAATCTGTTCTCAATGAGAGTTTGAGTAAAGATGTCTGCAAGATAATTTCGTTGAGGTTGATCAACTCTTTGTTGATCGTCTCTTTGAATGATAAGGACATTCAGGTTTTACATGTCCAGGCTTTCAACATTCGTAGCAGACTATATGATATTTGTCTAAGCTTTGTCCTTCCTCTTGTCTGAAGTTGGATTGGAATTTTCTTTGTCCATATTCTTTTAACTTGCCTCTTTTTCTTTGTTGGTTGAACCAAATCTTTTTGAACTTCTTGTAGAGAAGGGCATCCTCATCGTCAGTATCTGATGACTCTTCAGTTTCATCTTCTGTTTCTTTTTCAGTTTCTTCTTCATACGATTCTTCATCTTTTAAGCCTCTGGAGCTTTTGGATCTGAAAGCTATGAATTGGTTCTTTTTGTTTTCATCAAAATCATCCAGCTCGATCTCATGAACCTTCAGAGATCCCAGAAGATCTTCCATTTTCAAGGTAGTGAGGTCCTTTGCTTGCTGGATGGCGGTCGCCATTGGTCTCCATTTTGTTGAGAGACGCCTGAGAATCTTGGTTACTTGATCAAGATTGTTATAGCTTCTTCCCAGATTTCTCAGTCCAATGATGATGGTTTGGAATCTTGAGAACATGTCATCAATGGGTTCACCCTCCTCCATCTTGAAAGCTTCATATTGAGCAACCAGCATGCTAATCCTCGTATGCTTGACGCTGGAAGCTCCTTCATGAGTCATAGCCAGTGTGTCCCAAATCTCCTTTGCTGTGTCGAGGCTGTCTGTCTTGTCGTATTCTGACTTGTTCAGTGCACAGGTGAGAAACAACTTTTGTTTGACATTCAGTTGATTTTCCACCCTTTGATCATGAGTCCATTGTGCTTTTGGGATGGGTTCACCTGCATTATTTCTGGGCAAATAATTACCAAGCTCAATAATATCCCATATTTTGTAGCTTGTTGATTCAATGAATAGTTGCATGTGCTTCTTCTAGTAAGGGTAGTTTGAACCGTTGAAGAACGGTGGCCTATTTGTAGCTGCGCCAGTTGAAAGTGGAAATGTGTTCCCTTCCATGGATCTTTTACTTTCCACCTGCAAAGGTGTTAGTTACACAGAGCCGAAGCTTCGATACCAATTGATAAATAAAGGGATGACACAAGAAGGGGGGGTTGAATTGTGTCCGCACTGAAACTTGACTTTCAAAAACAATTATTAGTTCATAAAAACTTGTTGTAAACTATTGCAGCGGAAATTAATTAAACAGAGTTTAAATGATAAAGCTTTGAACTAAACACACACTTCTGTAAACGATAGGTTAAAATAGATTGAGCAGTAGAAGTGAAACGTGTGGACGGTGCGTGTTGTAAAAACGTTTGAACGATACAAGCAGTGAACGTTGGGCGATGCAGGCATTAAATGTAAACGATGCAAATAATAAAATGTAAACGATGCAAGCAGTGAACGTTGAACGGTGCAGGCATTAAACGTAAACGATGCAAGTAATAAAATGTAAACGGTGTAAGCAGTGAACGTTGGACAATGCAGGCAATAAACATAAACGATGCAAGTAATAAAACGTAAACGATATAAGCAATAAAAAATCACACAAGAGATTTATCCTGGTTCACCCCTAATCGGTGGGGCTACGTCCAATCCTTAGCTTCACCAAGATTTTCCACTATTCAACACAGAATAGTACAAGTATTAAACAGGACTTCTCCCAAGTATTATACAGGACTTCTACCAAGTATTCGAAGGACTTCTCCTTTTACAGATGATTCTTCTACAAAGAGTTGTCTTCTTGAAAGAGGGATGGTAGAAAGAATGTAAGTACAATAAACTCTAAGTGTTGAGAGATGGTTTGACACTTGGGTAAACACTTGAGTTTCAGAAACAGAGATGATATGCAATGGCTCTCTGTTTGGGTGTGAAAGAGGTAGATGGTGTTTGACACTTAAGATCTTTTCACACTTGAGTAACTTCACTCGGATTTGAGGTTTGACACTTGAGTTTCGAGTGAGGAAAATTTTCTTGGACGATTTCAGAAAGATTGAGAACTTGTGTTTGAGTTTCGTTGTTAATCGCCCAGTTCTTCAGTCTTCAAATCTTCCTTTTATATCTGCTCTTGAAAATGAACGTTGCTGAGAGCCTTTGATCTACTCTTCTTTCTTCTCGTTGCTCAACATATTTCTTCAATTAATTAATTTTACCGTTGACAGCTTTGGGGACGTGACTCTGTGCAGTAGGTAGCTTGTTTCAGATTATGATTGTACTTGATGAGTTGAAACAGTGTTTGCTTCTTCTTCTTCTTCTTCTTCTTCTTCTTCTTCTTCTTCTTCTTCTTTCTCATTTCAGATTTCAAAATAAAGCCATTGAAAAGGGCTTTGCATTTAATGCAATTTGACTTCTCATTAAATGCAGTAGTAGAGAGAGAAATTAGAGCCGTTGATTTCCTGACTTGTCACGTGATTCATGCTCTTCCCCTCATATGTGCTTGACAGCTGTATACAACCCACAAAGCATATTCTTTTCAAATAAGGAATATTCTGCTTAGGCTTGGACGATGCTGTTCTTGATTGAACGATACAGTCTCTCATTGATCAGACGATGCAGCTTGTCTTCATCAGACGATGTTGCTCTATCCTTCGTTGAATGATACTTTCTATCCTTTATCAGACGATGCCTTCTCACTTGATTAGACAATGCAGCTTCACTTGGTTAGACGATGCTGCTCATGACTGCTCGAACGATGCTATCCCTTTTTCTTTTGGACGATACTTCTCTTGTCTGCTTAGACGATAGGGGTATTTTATGCAAACAATACATCCTTCATGTCTTCAGACGATGCTTATTGCTCTTGGACGATACTTTCCATTAGAGGGTGACTTGCATGCAGTCTTTGGACGATGCTATTCATTTATGCTTGGACGATACTTTTGTTCATTGTTGCTCTTGGACGATAGGGATTATTTCCCGAAAATAATAATACCTATAATTTAGGAAATAAAATTGTTATCATTCAAAACATGATAAACGATCTAACTCGTTTGAACCTAACATGTGTTTGGTTGCAATTCTCAAACGTGGATCTGAGCCCCAAACGTGGATCTCCATTGTTTTGAAGATGTTTGAGAACCAATTTTGAGAATCGATTCTACAAGTTTGATCCGGATCTGGCATAATTGACCTAGGGTGTGTTTGGTTAAAATTCTCAAATGTGGATATGAGTCTCAAACGTAGATCTCCATCATTTTGAAGATGTTTGGGAACTAATTTTGAGAATCGATTCTACAAGTTTGATCCGGATCTGGGAGAATTGATCCAGAGTAGCTTCTCCATCTAATTGATCCGATTTTGGGTAAATGTACTAGAATTCAGTAACGAAAATAAATTCTAGGTAAATGTATCCAAACATAAATCACATCACTTAAACTCACATTACCAGACTCAATTCTAGCCAGATCGCTCGTATTCAATTCTGCTAACGCTGATCCAAACACACACTTAATGTAATTTGTTTTTTCGCTTTCATTGAGTCACAAAAATAAAAGAAATAATTCATTAGTACCTTTTTAAATAGTGTTAACTTGTTAGAAGAAAGTGGGGTGAAATATAGATTTAAGATAAAAAAGAGATGAAGTGTCATTTATTTTGAGGGGTGAGTGTATTTTATTCAAATTTATTTTGACAGGCCCTTCCAAAAAAAAAATTATCTCCTTCCAAAAAAAATTATTAGTGAAAAAGAGAAGAAAAGAAATGACCGGCGAAACAAAGAGAGACGGTTGAATTTCAAAATTTTACTTAATAAAAGACACAAGGATAAGAGAAGAGTCAAGACAAAAAAGACTGGAGATAGGGGCTGCTGCTTCGTCTTCTGCTACTGCTGAACATAGCGAACGAGTTCACCAACCTCAGATTCCTTTGGGTTACCACTGTGCCCCAATCTCCGTTACTGTAAGCCCTTCTTCTCTTCTTCTTCTTCCCCACACTTCAATTTCCTCGCTCTATTTCAGCGTCGTTTCTTACAAACTGACCCTCTCAGATAGTTCAGGAAAGGGGGAAAATGACCGAAAATTACGTTTTTAGGGTTCTTAGATTTATTCTTTTGGGCGCACATTCGGAAAAGCTTGTGCTTTGTTGGTGTTGGTTCACTTAAGTTTTCTATTTCTAAGAGTCCTGAACTATATGTTGCAAAAAATTGTTTGGGTCGTTTTGTTGGTTTCTCTGGTTATTGCATGTACTGAGTGGAGTGAGAGTTTGTGGGTGTGGGTGTTTGAGCTTGTAGTGTATTAATAATACCTTTGCTGTTGTGTTTTCAGCGTTTTTGTTCTGTAATGATTGCGAGCAACAAATCTTGAGAGATTTTGGATCTGTTTGCTGCGAAACCCTAGATTTCTGCTGTGAGGATTTGAAAAGTGAGGTTCTTTTAATGGAAGCTGAGGATGGAACTAGTAATACTCGTAATGCCGTACGAGCCGAACTGGATCTGTCTTTGAATTCCGGGACTGTCAATAATGGGGTGACAATGGAAGGTGGGGATGATGGGGTTGCTGTAGGTGAAGAAGTTCAGGCCTGGAAGAATGAAGCTGTGAATAATGGGGTGGCTATTGGAGGTGGGGGTGATGTTGCTGAAGGTGGAGAAATCCAGGGCTTGAAGAACGAATCTGTAAGTAATGGGGTGGCAATTGCGGATGGAAACGGTGTGGCTGAAGGTGAACATGTTCGGTGCTTGAAGAAGGGAACTGTAGATAACGGGGTGGCTGTCGCAGATAGATTTGGTTCTTCTGAAAGGGACTCTAGTGGAGTTGAATGCTTACGAACTTATAAGAGGCGGAAGCGTATAAAGTCAAGTTCAGAAATTAAAGTGCAGGAAGGAAGTGGAGAAGATTCAGAAGCCACAAATCGGTTGTCAGGCCAGGTTTCCTCTACTCCTTTTGCAGCATGTGTGACTTGATGGTTCTCTACCGTCACTTGTCAAATTTGCATAAGAGATATTCTATCTTATGGATAACATTTATATTTGTTAACATTAGTAGAATAGTTAGCAGTGCAAGCTGCTAGAGTTTAACATTTTTTAGAACTGTTAATGTTGCAAGCTGTTAGATTTAGGTTTATGTAGGCACACATGAAACATAGGAAAGGAATTAATCAGCTTGTGTTCTAAGATGCATGTCTACCTACAGCTTTAGATACTGAATAATTTGCAAAAGTGCTGATGTAAAGTGGTATGCTTTTTATATGGATTGCGGTTGTACTTGTAATTGTTTATAGTTGTCTTGACCATACAGAGGAAATGTTTTGACTGTTTATCGATGTTATCCTTCCTAATTTATTTATGTCTGTTTTTACTCTTTAGATATGTTTAGATGGATGGAGTGGAGTGGTTGGTTCCTTTAGCTGGTTTCTAAAAGATCTGTTCTGACCTTGGATATCAGGTCTCTTGGTTTTGGTTTCATACAATGGCTTCTAAATTCATGGTAGTGAGTTTTGGTGAAGATTTATTAAGCTGAACTGAATGATACATGGAAAGAAACATTGAGAAAAATGGTAATGTTAATGTAACAACCAACTAAAATGGGTCTTTACCACCTTTTCTACCATAGATGTTCTCCAAACTTACTCTGTAATGGTTTCATTCAAAATCCTGTCTTTTGTTGTTTTACTACTTATCTATTGTAACATTCTCATCTCTAAAATACCATGCTCTCTATTGATCTTTTATCACTCAACATTTAGTCCCATACAATATTACAGGTCTTATAATCTGCAGTGAAGTTTTCCTTTAAACTTGAGTGCTATTATTTTGTCATAAATTACACTAGAAACATTTGTCCATTTTGTTCATCCAGCTTGAATTATATGGTTGTGGTCTCTCTTATTTTCTTATCATCTTGTATTATTGATCCAAGATAGGTAAAGCATGCAACTCGTGGTATGATATGCTCTGCAGTTTTCACCTCTAAGTTAGAATTTGTTTGCCTCTTGCTAAACTTGCATGCCATATATACTGCTTAAATGAAAGCCATTTGCTTCTAAGACTTGCCTCCACAACTCTAACCTTCAATTTTGCAATGTTATTGTAAAATGAAAATCAAACGCTGTCAATGTTTTTGTTGTGGTAATGTGGTGCGTTTAATTTGCAAATGCTTTGCAGAAATGGAGTTACTCGTGTGTAATTTGAATTTAATAACTAAGCTAAAAGCATATAAGATAACCTCACGAACCTCACAATGAGCTGCATTTGATCCAACATTTTAGTAACTTTAGGTTACTACCAGTTAAATTTGAGAATTTAAGGGGAAAAAATATGAGAACATCCACACATGGTGGAAACTGGAACATTGATTTTTTTAAAACTGTGCTTAAGAGAGTATGGTTCTACATATATGCCTTTCGAGTTAATTTTTTTTATGTGCAAACTGGAGCTAAGTTGCTACTTAGACCAGTCTACTTAATAGTAGTCCAGATGCTAGGGAAAGGTTGTGTTTAAATTTTTTTATGTGCAAACTGGAGCTAAGTTGTGTTTAATAATAGCAGTCTTGGATCATGCATTGAACCCTCCTAAAAGTAGTTGCATCACTGCAGTTACGGTTGGTCCTACAGCTAGAACTACATATATCCTGCTCACATCACATGACTTGTCCTTAATAATTTTTTTCTTCCATTTAATGGTCCATCTTATTCTTCTGCAGAAAGCTTTTAAAATTGTCGAAGATGGTCAACAATGCTCTTCACAATTTGAGTGGTCGTCTCATAGGTTACAGAGTAAAACTAATGGGCATACAAATGCCAAGTGCAATGGATTTTCTAGTGAATCAGATGGTCGTGGTGTGACTGAGAGGTGTCAGCATGTATTCCATAATATCTTAGCCTCTGAAAAGTTCAGTTCATTATCTGCAGTGCTACTTCAAAACTTCCAAGGAATGAAACCTGAAAGTGTATTTGACTTTAGCGTCATCAACTCAAGGATGAAAGAACAAGCTTATGAACAATCACCTACACTTTTCTTGTCAGATATTCAACAGGTAATTTTTAATACCCTCTCTTATAATTGAACATATTTAACACGGCTATATGAATTTGCTTAATATAGTTTTTAAAATTTAAATATCGAATATTTGGTTTCACCTGAGTGTCATGATGTTGGTGTGGTATATAACTGATGGTTATACATTCTTTGTTTGACTTGCTCTTTTCTTTTCTTTCTATTGGGCGAAAATCTTTCTCTTAATGTTAGATATATAATTCATGACAATTTAATCAACAATTAAGAATGTTTTCTGCATCAATTGTTTAGGTTTCATAGGTTTTTGTCTTCTTCTAAATCAAATAGTTCCTTAATTTTGAAGTAAAGACTTGATGAATGTTTATTTTTTAGGTAAAACTAGATGTAGATCACATACTCGGTTGGCTGATACACATCATTTACAAAATTTTCTTGAAAATATGATACAGTTATTTTTCATTTTGCATGCATATTGTTTCATGATATCATTCACAATGTAAGCAAATTCTATCTTTTAACTATGTGAAAGCCTTTAATTACATTGTTAGACAGAAAATGAAAGCTGATATCTAGATCCGATTAACTGAAGTTTGAACCATCTTATAAATGTTTTTAATAATGTAGTTGCACTTATAGGCAAGCACATATCCGATGAACAATTACTCATGCGGACAACTACTTTATCTGAATTGGAAATGATGAGATGCGAGAATGATGATGAGCAACATTTGAATGTACTAGAAAAACATTTGAGAAGAATATTAGGATTTTTTTTCATTTTTAAACTTTTAAGTGATTGCTGAAATGCTGATGAAACATATAGTATAAATACATAGTACAAACTAGCAGATTGATTCAAATTTTATAGTAAAACCAATGAAAAATAAAGCAAAGAATAAAAGACTTGCTTGTGAGGAGTATGTCGGGAGGAAGGAAGAAGGGAGATGTTTTCATTGGTCTACCATTTGATCCATGCAAAATGTCCAGTAAAAGAGTCCGAGGATGACAATCGTTGCAGAAGATGAACAAATGTTAGGATGAGGAGATCGCCTAGTTTCAAAGGGCAAAAGGATGGTGGAGAGATTGATCAGCAAGAACTCCCACCTTGATGGGCAAAGTGGAATTTCTAGGGGAAGGTATTGTTAGGGTGTATCATTAGGAATAAACATGGACAGCTGTTCTGTTAAGGTCCCACATTGGCTAGAGATATGGCTAGAGAAGTGCTTATAAAGGTTGGTGTAATCTCAACCATGAGCTAGTTTTTGAGGTAGAGTTAGGCCTAGCTCAAGTTCTAAGATGGTATCAGAGCCTATCCTTGATCCATTTAATGGGCCACCCGCATATGTCATGTCCTGCAAACTTAACTTCACACTCTAGAGTCCAAATGTCCAGCCTTGAGCGTGAGAGGATGTGCTAAGGTCCAATATTGACTAGAGATATGACTAAATAGGTCCTTATAAAGGGTAGCACAATTCTCACTCTTGAGCTAGTTTTTGGGTAGAGTTAGGCCTAGCACAAGTTCTAAGATGTTCTGTTAGTTAGCCCATTAGTTGGTTAGATTATTTAGTTAGTTAAAACTTAGAAGGGACAGGTTAGATAAAAAGGGATAAATCAGATTAGACGGATTCATTTCGTACATTTCATAGTTTTGAAGAAAGGAGAAATCCTTTTGAAGGGCTTCACTTGGGGAGATTATGAGCTCCATCTTCCGTTCAATTTCAATAAAATAATTCTTTTCTAGGAATTTCCCATTTTGCTTTCTTGGGTCCCTAGCATGTAATGATGTATGGGAGTGCTTTGAAAACAATTTTAAAAAATAAATTGTGTTGTTTCCTCCATTTAAATAAGATTGAGGATTGTAATTACAGGACCAATTTGAATATTGAGTCACTTGCTGGAGGAAGTGATAATTTATTAAAAATTTGAAAACTTGAGGAAGCCTAAATATTTTGTCATACTGCTGGATCTAACGAATACCAGTGAGCTCATTTGATATTTTTGTCACTGGTGAGGGGATAGTCTTTTCTATTGGGTTCCTAAAGTCCTGGATTGCTTTTCTCCTTGCTGTTGAATTGAGCTTTGGAAGTACTTTGCTGACAATGCTTTGTTAAGTTTGGTAAATGGTTTGGTGACAATGCTTTGTTAAGTTTGTTTAATGGTTTTGTGCATCTTATGTTCATTTCTTTTAACTATTTCTCCCACAACGTAGTTATTTACTTAAACTGCTAAGTTGAACTGGTTAAGTTCTCATGTCTTGCTTCTAGTAGAAATCATATCTGGTTCACAATCGTTAATTGTGGGTAATTCTTAGAGTGTCCATGTTAATATCTTGCGTCTGTGCACATTAAAGGAGAATATAATTTTTTGTTCCCTATCTTACACAACTTAGCCTTATTGATATTTTTAGGTTTGGACAAAGCTTCAAAATACTGGAAATGAGATTGTTGCCATTTCTAAGAGCCTCTCGAACATGTCAAAAGCTTCCTACTATGAGCAGGTAAAGAAAGCCCTTATAATCAATGTTGTCAAAATTGGGTTTTATACTAGAATCACATTATCCTATGAGTTTCATGCTTGCTTCCGATGTCGTGCACGCCTAGGATCGCAATCAAGTGGGATCAAATTATTATTGCTAGGAAACTTGAAAACTTGGTGGTATAAGTGATTTGAAGTGAGCAAGTGTATGTAATGGTGATGATGAGTTGAGCTGGGTTAATTGCAACTACAATGTTTTTGACTTAATCTCTTATCTTCCTTCTCTCTCACTCGATCCAAGTCATCCAACTCCCAATATCTATCCCTCACTTATTCCATCTTGTCTCTGGCTCTCATAGTCTGTCAGTCTCTGTTCTTTGTCACTGGCTGTCCAAGTTTGATGTCTCCAACTGAATTCCTAATAATTTCATACCTCTTTGTTAAGGTCCCACATGGACTAGGGAGATAACTAAATAAGTGTTCATAAAAGGTAGAACAACCCTCCCCCCTAAGCTAGCTTTCCGGGTACAGTTTGGCCTCCCATATTCTAATATGGTATCATAGCCTATCATAGATCCGTTTATTGGAGACCACTAGTATATGAGCCACCCGAAGATGTTCAGTCGTACAAATTCCTTGCTCCAAAAGTCCAGCCTGAGCATGAGGGGGTTTGTTAAGGTCCCACATTGACTAGAGATATGACTGGTATAATCTTTTTAAATGTTTGTGCAATCCTGACTTCTAAGCTAGGTTTTGGGGTAGAGTTAGACATAACCCAAATTCCAAGACTCTGCATATGCTATTTGTAGGAAACAATATTTCTTTTATATGATATCATAAATTACAGTTTTTAGATTGCAAGATACTGCATGTATCCAAGATTCAGGCATAAGTAAACCCTGATATATATTTTTAAAGAGAAATTTATGTTTAAATTACTAAGTTTTGAAAAAACACATGAAATAAAATTAAGAAGCAAACCCTTAAGAGTCCTCTCTAGTAGCATCAAGTCTCTTTGGGGACTACTTGATGCCGGGTTAAAATTCCACTGACTTCAAACTTTTACTTTCTCTCCCTCACACCAGTCTGTTCACCTCCTTTGTAACCAACTAACCATTTAAAGAAAAGGAAGCAAAGTTGCATTATTCTGCATGATCAGAGGCCTGAAATTTCTTCTCTTATCTTCTTGTCTTGCATCTTATTTTCTAAGAGACTATGAATTCATGAAGAATGGGGCTTTCGTTGTATGACTGAGAGCTTAAGTTTATCCCTTATCAGTCCTGTGTGTGGCCCACTAAACATGACTTGACGAGGTCTTGAAATGCACCTTATATATAATTTTATCTTCATAATTTTATGTTGTTTAAGAATTAAAAAAAAATAATCCCTATGTATTGGGAAATGTATATTTTCCTACTTCAAAAATATCATTTTAGTTACTGTTTGGAAATTCTCCTAATGGTGGGACCCCTTCCCGGACCCTGCGTATGCAGGAGCTTCGTGCACCGGGCTGCCCTTTTAGTGAATGTTTGGAAATTCCTCTACAATTGATTCTAAGGTCAAAATCAATTTTGGGGAGTAACTTCTGTGGTAGTTTCTAGGTGCCAAAAATGATTATTGGAAAAAATAAGCTGGGCCAAACATGCTATTAATCTGATTAAGACATACATATGAGAAGTGTAGTTAATTTTTCCTCAGGCATGTAAGAATTTGCTGGAATAAGGCAAGCAAGTAACGATTTTTAAAACCTTTCTGTGACATCGTATCTTTCTATGTTTTGCATGCTTTCACTATCAATGAAGAACAGGATCTGTTTACACCGGAAAAGCTCTGCTCGTTTATCTTGTTGGATCAGTTCCTAATGCACTTTATCTGATATTGGATTTTGCTTTATATTTATTTATATGTTCTTGAAAATTGTTTTCATCTTGTCAAACAGTTCAATGATTGTGAATCCAACTCTCACATGAAACCAGAGCAGACAGAAGAATGTGGTACACATAAAATATGCACTTGCAGGCATTGTGGGGAAAAAGCAGATGGGACAGACTGTTTGGTTTGTGATTCATGTGAGGAGATGTACCATGTCACCTGTATTGAGCCTGCTGTGAAAGAAATACCCCACAAAAGCTGGTTTTGTGCCCACTGTACTGCTAGGGGAATTGGATCTCCACATGAGCATTGTGTGGTGTGTGAAAGGTTGAGTGTCCCAAAGACCCTGAACAACATTGTTGGTCAGGAAAGTGCAAATGAGGAAACAGTAAATGAATTGGAAGATAATTCAAATTGTAGTTATGACGGGATTCAAGTTTCCCCAGGTGGAAGAAACTCATCTCACTGCAAAATTTGTCAGCAGGAGGTTGATGGTGAAAAGATAAAAATATGTGGTCACTCGTTTTGCTCCAGTAAATACTACCATGTAAGGTGTTTGTCAAGCAAGCAGATTAAGTCGTATGGTCACTGTTGGTACTGCCCTTCTTGTTTATGCCAAGTCTGCTTCGCAGATCGGGATGATAATCAGATTGTTATATGTGATGGCTGTGATCATGCATACCATATGTATTGCATGAAACCTCCACTGAATTCTATTCCAAGAGGCAAATGGTTCTGCAGAAGCTGTGATGCAGGGATCCAAGCAATTCGCAAGGCCAGAAAAGCATACGAGACTAACAATTCGATATCTGATGAAAACGTTTCAAAGCTAAATGATAATTTTGATGATAAGAAATGGAACAATAAACGAGGAAAAGAATTGGATAAAGTTGGAGGAATGGACATGCTTTTAACTGCTGCCAATACTCTGAATTTCGAAGAGGACTGACCTCATGCAGATTGACTCACAGAGAACATAAAATTTCTTGAGGGAATGTGTTAACTGCTAATACCTAATATTTCATATTTCCTGCATTCGATTTGGATAACTGATTTTGTTAGGTTGTAAACCTATGGTAGAAATTTTCTGACTTTTGGATACATGACACTGGAAAGACGGATTATAGAGACCAAAACGAGAAAAGCATCACCAGCAACTTTCAAAAGTGCAGCATGCTGAATTTAGCAGGGCATATTCTATTGTAATTGATGTGATGTGATTGGTATGCAATTCAATTAGCTGCTTTGGTTGTTCCATACAGAGTATAATACTTTGGATTGTCATGTTTTGAGCCAATATTTCTTTAGATTTGTATAACCAATGTCCATTTAGTTGACAGTCAAAAGGAGTGTTGGAATTCAATGGTTCAGTGTCAATTTTGTACAAACCATGTTCTGCATTCCTTCGGCACAAAGATAGATTTTGTACAAACCCTTGGCTATGGTTGTTTCTTTTGTTGGAGTTAAAGTTCTGGGTTGTTTTTTTGAATTTTAGAAAAGTGCTGGTTAAGATTGTGTGATGATGATCAGTTTAGCTCGGAAATTTTAAAGTGGTTTGTTGGTGCTCATATATTTTGTGAATCTATTGTTTACTCTTGCTATTAAAGTTTTCGGTAGTTTTCACTTTTAAGGACCTTCCTTCAGGGTTCAAATCTTGGTTTTCATTGATTTTTCAAACTATAACCTAATCATAACTGTGATTAAATGCTGTGATTTTGATCTACGTAGCTGACCCGGGTTCTACTCGTGTTATATAATTAGAAGTCCGTTTTTGTAATTTTCATATCCTTATTAAATAAAGGTGACATTAGTGGTTTGTAAAAAAATTTAATTATAAATGTAACTAGTATGATGAATTAAATATTTAAATCCGATAAATTTACTCTCGTTTTATGGTAAAAGAAAAACTTAATCAGATTTACCTTTTTCCTATAGAAGGAAGAAGAGTGTGGAGGTAAGGTGTAAAAAATATTTATGATAGTATTTTTCCATTTGGAAAGTGTAAGTTAATATTGCGTATTTTTAGGGAGCATAGAGGGTGTCCCCACCCGGTACAACTTGAACAGTGCAACTGAACTGAATATAAATTAGACAGATACAAAGAAAAAATTAGAACAACAATGTCGTTGGCAAACCAACACAAGGAGACAAAGGCCAACCTCCACCAAGGACCAAAACAGGAAACCCAGCAGCAAGCATAAAGTGACCAACGAAGGAAGCCAAGCCAAAATTCCACCAGCTGAACACACATAGTGAAGTGAAATATGACCAGATCAAGGTAGACTCCAAATGCAAATGGAAACAACAAACCACAAACCCAACAACCAATAGTTCAGATAGCTAAAGATCATCACTAAAGCCTGAGGACTGCACCAAGTAATAAAATTTATCCCAATTTTTAGGGTTAATCGTAATGTCTCAACAATAATTAAATATGTTGATTTCCTTAAAATAATAAAAAATAGGCATTTTTTTTTCTTTTCCAAAACATACTCTAACAAATCCATAATAAATACCCATAAATTTAATGCTCTAGTTGAGGCTTCCAAGAGGAAGACTTCACTACTATGAATTCTTAAAATCAAAAGACTCTGTATGCCCGACATGCTCCCTGTGATTTCCATGAAGAGCAGACCACACAAAAGCAAGAACATCGGGACCTACCCTTTCCCTAAACAAAGATGTTATAAATGCAAGTTGATACAAACCTACACACTTTAACCAAGAACGGTAAGCACTTAACCCCAAAAGGCACTAGCCTTGTCCTAGACTCTGCTCATGCGAGCCTTCTGCAATCCTTCGTCGAGTTCTGATCGTCCAAACTCGTATAGTCCAAACTCCGGGTACGAAGGTCCGCTACCCATGTTGATGGGTCTCCTCCGTCGAGCAACACGACAAGACTTCCCGTAAGTGTAGAATTTAATCGCCCTTCTGACTGTCGACGCCTAGCGATGGATGACCCAATCACAACCAACAAGCAATGCGCAAGGGTCAACATTTTGAAAGAAATCTCCTCGTAGGAGCGCGAGGATAAATGAATAATGGCATATGCAATATATATATATATATATATATATATATATATATATATATATATATATATATATATATATATATATGTGTCACATTGCAATATATCAACTCATCAGTCATACGACAATCATAACATATTCAATCACCTATAGGTTAAAAGTAAACTCAATGTTAGTCTACATGGCATGCTCATGCAAATGCTAAAATGATCTGGATATTACGCCAACACTAGATTCGAGGCATGACAATCACCCTCATTGATGGATGCCACTTACTGATTAATTGATACGGCGATGTCATCAACAATCGAGCACAGGGAAGACCTCGATGCCATCCTGTGGTCACACAAGTACAACTTCATTGCCGCCTATATGACAAGAGAAGGTACGACCTCATCGCCATCCTAGGGTCAAATAGGTACGACCTCATTTCTTCCCATATGACGAGAGAATCTTGTAGAAACCCAAAAACATCTTTGTAAAAGAACTGGGAGTAGTCATGTCAAATACTAGAAAGGAGAAGTCCTGATAGAATACTTGTAAAAGAGTAGTCCTCAGAATACTGGGCGAAGTCCTGAAAAATACTTGTACTATTTGAGTAAATAGTGGAAATTTTGGTGAAGCCAAGGACTGGACGTAGCCCTGTCGATTAAGGGGGCGAACCAGGATAAATACTTTGTGTGCTTTACTTTTCAGCATTAACTTATTTCCGCTGCACTTAAGCTCTCGAAAAGTATTTTGAAAGTTATACTTGCATTTAAAGAAAAGTTTTTAAAAATCACACACACAATTCAAACCCCCCCCCCCTTTCTTGTGTGTTTTATTACTATCATTTGGACGAGTTGAGACTTAAGTCTTGAGGTTGTAATTTTGTGCTTTTTTATCCATGTTTGATAGTTGTTTGATGAAGCCAACCATATGTGGAATATTGCTTAAAGAAATTCAAAACCTTGAACTGAAACCTCAATGAATGTCCTAGATAGAGTTCCACAAGAGCCCTATGAATAATGAGAGGTAAGGAAACTCTATGTATTGATTAGTGGCATAGTGTTTTTGTTGAACTAAAGATAAGGAAACATTAAGAAACTTCATGATAAAAGCCATGTTAATCATATCATGATGATGGTTCACCGCCTTACGTCAAAGAATAAAAGACGATGTTTTGACAAAGATAATGCTATGTTCGAATATATTCTATGCTAAGTCGTTGTTCGTTCACTTTCTTGTCTTTAATTTGAAGAGTTACACTACTACATATTTCCCATGTTACCACGGTTTCGAGCAGCATGTTACCACGGTTACACCGAGGTAACAGGCGGGGAGGTAATAGATAACTTACCACGTTTGAAAGCGGAACCGTGGTAACATCGAAGCTCTGTTACCCCGGTTGAAGGTGCAACCGTGGTAACATTGCAGCTCTGTTATTGCGTTTGTAGGCTTAACCGAGGTAACATTGCATCTCTATTACCACAGTTCCTTTACCAACCGTGGTAACATGTCTTCCTATTACCTCGGTTCAGTGTTGAACCGTGGTAATATGTCTATTTTTTTTTTTGTTTTCTTATGTTCACTCTCACCTTAATTAATTGTATGTGAAAATAAAATACAGTCAATGCCAAAATATATAATACCAAATTAACTAAAATATAGTATACAAACAACTATAAATACCAAATAAACTATATATCGTTACCATTTAATGCCAAAACACAGTTCAGTAGTAGGAAACTATCCTAATATCTCGTTAAAATTCAATGCCAAAATAGTTAGGCAGAAGAAGAACTCAATCTAAAGTAGTTCAGCAAAAGAACAAGTTAAAGCAAAAACAGTTCAGCAGAAGAACAACTCAATGCCAACTGCGCACAACAAAAGAAAAACTCAATGAAAATAAAATAAAATAAAGGCAGAAGTAGATCCCAGCAGTTGGTTCATAACATCTTCTACTGGAAATGGGTTCTCCTACTTGTGCTCCCACCTTCTTCTGATACATCGCCTTCAATGTATCTCCTAGCTCGGAATGATTCTTAGCATGCGTAATATATTGCTAAGCCATTCCGTATGGACATAATATACTGCTAAGCCGTTCCGAACAGTTCCTGGAATTATATTATTTCCAAAAACCATAACAATGAATAAAAATAGAAGGAGATTATTGAGAATTAACTAGAAGAAAAATTATATTCATTGAAGAAAACTTGTACATCCAAATTTAACAAAAAAAAAGTACAATTGCTGATGATTAAAAGGTACAAAAAATCAGGCTACATGATTGGAGGCAATCGATTACATATAATCATCAGAGGAGTCATCCGAAGAAGAGTCATCCGAGTCTTCGGAGGGTTTGTCCAGTAGTGGCTCACCAATGTCAAAACCCCTTGACCGGAGGAATTCTACTCCGATCACCTAACAAGTCACCTTCTGTAAAGGGTTCCAAGCCAGTAATGGCAACCCATTTGGACCCCTAAGGAGT